>JALAZF010000112.1:8280000-10780000 GCA_022829125.1 Lathyrus tuberosus
TGTTGGAACTCTAAATGGATGAAGGATTGTTGGAAACCTTGGTGCAGCTGTATCATCCTCTTGATCACTGTTTTGTGTTCCCTGACTACCATCTGACGCCAAACTTAGAAGAATATTCTGCCTTGATGGGTATCACTGTCAATGATTCTTCCCTATTTTCTGGAATAGAAGACGAGCTCACTGCGAGAGACATTACTAGAGGAACAAGGATCAGGTTGTCTGATATTCAAACCCACTTAACCATCAAGGGAGGACTTCTTGGATTACCTGCTCAGTTATTGCTCGAGAAAGCTCTTTATTTTGCTGAAAGGAAGAATTCTGTACTCTTCGAATCAACCTTTGCTTTGCTAGCTTATGGTTTGTTTCTATTTCCCAATGCTAAAGACTTTGTCGACGTTCAAGCTATTCAAATCTTTATGCTCAGGAATCCAGTTCCCACACTATTGGCGGATACTTATCACGCCATTCACTCAAAACACTTGCGAGGTAGAGGATAGATTGTCTGCTGTGTTGCGCTTCTTTATAGGTGGTTTATTTTGCACCTACCAAAGACTGCAACTTTTTGGGATATAGAAAACAGTGTTGTTTGGTCCAAAAGGCTTATGGAATTAACTCATGCTGATATTGAATGGTATGACCTAGTCTATGGGGGAATTCTGATGATTCACAGTTGTGGGAATTTCCCCAATGTTCCTCTTATGGGCAGAAGAGGGTGCATCAACTATAATCCTGTTCTTTCCCGCAGACAGCTAGGTCACCCATTGGAGGTTATACCCGATCTTTTCGATCTGAAGAGGCTTTTTCTTGAAGGAGATGAAAATCTGGTGTTCAAAATCAGAATTGAACGTGCTTGGCGTTGTATTAACAGACAAAGAAGGACTGCTTTGGGAGATCCCGACTGCTCTGTCACCGAAGCTTACTTGGAGTGGTCTCGTAAGAAAGCTCTTGTTATGAGAATGCCTTATCCACATCACAAGCCACCTACAGAAGAGGAGTCGAAACTGAAGGAAGCAATGGAAGAGTTGACTCTTGACAAGGTAAGAATGCAGGAACGAATCAACGAGCTCATGAGGGAGCTCAAAGGAGGGGAAGGACCGTCTGCAAGCGGATCCAATTTCTAGTTTCCTTTTCATGCTGTATTTTCTGTTTTTCCTATGTAATGAAATTTGAGGGTGTATCGCCCATGTTGTAATATTTGAAAATTTGCTAATGAAAGAGCTTATTTTGATAAGTATCCTGTTATGTACAATGTTTGCCAACTTTTGGTTCCTTGATAGTCTTGCTCGCATTAGCATTTGCATTTGTATTTTTGCATCATAACATGTGCATTTCTTTCCTGTCATGTCTCATGTCGCCATCTTCTCTTCAGGAACCGTCACGCTGAATCGTCAACACCATTACAACACACGAGCCCAAGCTTGCTATAGGATTTCAGACCAAGATTTTGAAATGGACAGAGTTAACAACGAGCTGAATGATCTCCGAGGAAGTATGGGACAGGTTTTGGAAGCCATACAGGTTATAAAAGCAAAGATGGATACTCAGACCACTGTGGTCTCTAAAATTATCACTCCAACCGTGGAACCTACTACCAACGCCAATGTTACCTTTATACCTTCATTAGGTATGCCTCATGGTTTTGTACCTCCACCGGTTCCTACCTCTACTCAACAAGCTGCTCCCTTGGGTAATGATAATCTCCAAGCTATTCCGACCTTTACTCAGTCGGCCGTGCAGACTCAAGTGCATCCTGTGTTCCACAATCCGCATCCAGTTTATGACTACCCAGAAATGTCTGATGAAGGGGATGAACGCCATGAGAAGTTGAAAGAAAGTGTGGAGACGATTCAGAGGAAAGTAAGGGCGATGGAAGGAAGCAATATCTTTAGTACTGACACTAGGGATATGTGCTTAGTTTCTGGTTTGGTAATTCCGCCTATCGTAACCCAAAATTTGACCTCCCTCTTTTTCCTTTTGCATAAGCATGTGCATTCGCATCGCTGGTATACGCATTCGCACTTTTCTCTATGTGTTTCTTGTTGCAGGATTTTCAGGTTTAAGCTAGATTAGTAACATCCTTCACAAGATTGTTACATCATTAAACCAAGCACAAAACAAGGGTTTCCATGCCTATTCATCAAAACAAGAGGTAGAAAATCGAAACCGGGACTTCAGCATCAGTTCCCAAGCAAATTTGTGAAAAATTGGCTGAAGTAACCGGTTACTCTATATAGGGTAACTGGTTACTCTGTACAAAGTTACAGATTATGCTGCATTTGCTGGGACAACAACTTTGCATTCTCTTTGTTTTGGGATTCTACTTGATTCTAGCAGTGTGTGGAACATTCTAGACATCTCTAGACATCGCAAGAATATTCAAGAATTCACGCAAACTTACTCCAATGCATCATTCCCAAATAAGTGCACCATGTTCCTTGATTTCCAAGTATGTGGACCTTTGGATGTTGAAGCTCACATTGGGATTGTTACCGAGTTGATCCTAACTAACCGAGTTAACCGCTTGACTCGGTGAGTCAAGCTTAACTAACTCCTACCTAATTCCAAACCACCCAAAGCTAGCTCCTAACCTAATTCCAAACCTCTCACACTCCAAACCAAAAGTCTATATAAACAAAGTTTCACTATTTTCACAAAGACTCCACAATCATTCCCACAAATTCTCACTCTTTGCACTCTTAATTCTCTCATTTCTCTCTGCATTTTTCTGCAACTTCTTCACATATTACTTCATCTTCTTCACCAAACCACACTAAAGCTCTTAATTCACCATTGAAGAAAAGTTACTTTCACCTTGAAAGTGCTTTTTCTTGAGCTTAACCTTCATCATCATTCTATTCTACTGGATTTTGTGGAGCTTCAATAGCTTTTGGATTCATCTCAAGTGATTAATTCAGGCTTCTTCGGTGATAATTCTCATTTTGGAGTTTTCGTCGAAATTTGCTCGGTTTCACTACGGTTCGAAGTGCAAGTGTAGGATTCTATGGTTTTCTCTGGTTTTTTTCACTTATCGTCATCACATTTCACTTGCAACAATCACCAAGCCAAATCTCCGGCTTGTAGGTTGGTCAATCATCACCTTCTTGGTTAAAGATCATTGTTCCTTGGGTTAGCAAATTGTTTTCGTTTCAATAACCTATTATTTTCTTGAGGCCAATCATTGCTTTTGATTCCCCAGAAGAGTATCATTTCTTTTTTCTTCGGTTCAACACAATATTCATGTCACAACCGTATCCCCAGGAGTCCGCAACCTTCACTTGGTTCTTCTCCCTTTATTTGGTTAATCACTGCTTGTCAGTTAAAACACCAAAATCTGCACTTCCTTCTCAGTTAACCACAGTCTATCTGTTAACATACTGAATTCCTCTTGGGTTAATCACCTTCTCTTGGTTAATCACCCACTTTCTTCAGTTAACCACAACCGGTATGTTAAAATGCTGAACCCCTTCGAGTTAATCACCTTCTCTTGGTTAATCCCTCATTTCTTTCCGGTTAATCACAGTCTTTATGTTAAAACCAAATCCCTTAGTGGTTAGCAACCTCTTTCGGTTCAATACCCCCTTTTGTTGATCAAGTACTGTTTGTTCAGTCAGTATCGACATCCCCTGGGTCACAACCTTTACTTGGGTCCACACCCTTTTCTTTGGTTAACCACTGTTTATCGGTTAATATACCAAAACCCCTTTAGAGTCAAACACCTTCCTTTGGTTCAGTACTCTCTCTTCTGGTTGATCACAGTTTATCTGTTAAAACCTTTATCGCCTCCATAGTTCTTATCTCTCTTCTTTCGGTTAATCACTGTTAGTCAGTTAACATACCGAATCATATCCCCCTTTGTTTGGACACCATTCCTTTCGCTTTTTTCCAGCATGGTCACCCTTTCGGCTTGGGCTTCCCCCTAGTAGAGCTCCCTTTTCTCTATCAGTCTCCTTTTCTCCGGTTAATCACTGCTAGTCAGTTAATATACTGAATCCTTATTCTTCTGTTCCCTAGTAGGGTCACTACCCTCTGGTCCCCAGCACATTTCTTTGTTCTTTTACCTCCCCAGTGGAGTCTTTTTCTATCATATTTCTTCATTTCTTCTTTCTTGGTTTCGACACCCATCCTCTTTGTTGTCCCCAGCGAATCTACCTTTTACCTTCTTTCGCTCTTGGTTTTGACACCGCTTTTCCTTTCCTTTTCCTTTTCCATCTTGGTTCCCCTGAACTACAGAAGCTCTAATTCTGCATTTGTTCGAATGTCAGATACGTAGGCACGAGATCTCGATGATCTTGGCGAGCACACTTCCACACTTCCACCCTTCCACCCTTCCTTCCTTTCCCTTTCTCTGTCCCTGGTTCCATGAACTACAGAGCTCTGATTTCCTCATTGCACTATGAGGGTACGTAGGCACGAGGGCCCCAATCCTCCACGAGCACTTTCCCTCTTTCTTTCTTTTCTCCTCTCTCTCCTCCTTTTAGCTAGAAGCCTTTAGATAGATAAACCATCCAAGCCCAGAAGTAAGCGAAATGGTTCCCGTCGAGTACGACGGGTGCGTAAGGTTCTAGTACCTTCCTTTCGCATAACCGACCCCTGTTTCCATTTCTCTTCCCCTTGGGTTTTATCGATATTTTCCCTGTCCTTCGGGACTAAATAAAGTTCGGTGGCGACTCTGTTGTTATCTTTGAGTGTACGATTCACTCAGGTATAAACCAGCCATCTTCAGCTGGCGACTCTGCTGGGGAGTACTTGCTCTCGCAAGTTGGGGTCTCGCCTAGTTTTGTTTGCTTTTCTTGCTTGTTTGGGTGCTTATCTTTTGCGCTTTACTCGCTTTATTTTACTTTATTTAGCTTTATGTTTATTTACTGCATTTCTTTACTGCTTTGAATAGTCATATGCTGTATATTCTGGATATCTGCTATATTTTCTGCTGTTGTCAGGATTGGTAGATATTATTGGAGAGAAAATTCCTAACACCGAGCTTAGTATACACATAGGCTAGAACGTGGATAGTTATGAGGCCTTCGTTTTGCGCGTTGGGTTACCACGAGAGCCACATCCTAGATCGTGATTCGCTTGAGAATACTCCTGTCTTGTGAGAATTCACTACGGCGGGGTGTTTTCACTCTGAGTCCTATGGTTTGGGCGACCTTTCTAGGGACCACCTTGTTGTGTCTAGATCACACCTGTGAGGGGGATGGGTTTTTGCAGGAAACTAAGCCACTTCATACCTTTGTTCTCTCACACACGTCAGATTATGCATACACAGCAGACTATGTTGCACCGACACAGAATTATATGCAGATATCCAGATTATTTAAATTTGATTGTTCAGATAGTGCTGGCTTCCTGTTGCTTGTGTTGCATATCATTTCATCATGTAAATTAATTTTTGCATGTGCATTTCCAGGTATTCGAAGACTTATTCTTTGTTGGCATTATCATAGAGATGATTACTGGTTGCCGAGGCATTTTTAGCTACAAGTTTGTGGAGCCTAAGCTGGGTAGTTTGAGATGTCTAGCATCCCGTGTGGTTGAAGATAACAGAGGGGTTTTCAAGGGTACTTATGGTAATCTGTTGTCCATCCTCAATACTGAAGTGAACATCACCGCCATTCATACTCTGGTTCAGCTCTATGATTCGCCATATAGGTGCTTCACATTTCAGGATTATCATCTAGCACCTACACTCGAGGAGTATGCTTATATTCTGGGGGTGGAGATCAAGAGGCAGGTTCCTTTTGTTTACACTAGTGGTTGTCCGAAGTTTCCTCTTATTGCTGATGCTCTCTGCATTAGTAAAAAGGATGTGGAGGATAATCTCAAGACCAAAGGGAAAGGTATTCGAGGGTTTGCTTCGAAGTTCTTGGTTGACAAGGCCACTTCTTTTGCTAAGGATGGAAACTGGAAGGCTTTCAACGCCGTTCTTGCTTTGCTGATATATGGGATTGTCTTTGTTAGCTCTTGGATTGGCTAGAATTTTGGTAAAACAAAGTTATGCAATGTTAGTGTCACATGGGTGATGTCTTAACATTGAGTCTTAACATTGGTTTATGTTAAGTGTTTAGCTTGTTGGAGTTTTGAAGTCTGATGTCACATGCGATGTCATGACATCAGATATGCAGATCAGTAAAACATCAGGTTTGAGATGTTTTTAGGGTTATGCGTTTTAGCTGGAATTTGGGAGAGCTGGCAAGGTAATTGGATGCGAATATCTTGGAGGATATATTTTCTGTTACAAACAGATTTGACGCAGATTTGTAGGAGTGTTTAAAGGCTAAAGATTTAAGAAGATTTTGAGAGAGAAAATCTGGTGAAGATTCAATTTTAAATAACAAATCAGGTCAGATATTGTAGCAGGCCCAAGACCAGATCAAATAGCTATATAAAGCGTATCAATCCTTTGAAGAAAGTAACAAAGAAAGAGAGCTAAAGATTGAGAGTCGTTTGAGTCTTCGTGTTTGTATTGTAAACCATTCTAGTGTGAATTGGTGTTGTTGTTTTGAGTTGTTCTTGATCAAAGCTGTGAAGCAGAATTAAGTTGTGTTTTTCAAAGTGTGTGATCTTTGAATTATATCACTGAAGTGATTTAGGGATTGAGTAGTGTTCTCATACTTAAGTGGACTCTTAGGTAGAAGATTCATTAAGTAGTGATTAAGTTTAGAAGATGTCAACTGGGTTGTTGAGTCTGTAAATTAATTCTACTGATAGTGAAATTCATCCCTGGCTTGGTAGCCTCCAGACATAGGTAGTTAGACCGAACTGGGTGAACAACTATTTGTGTACTCTTCTGTTGTTTTACTTTGTCCATTGCAGAGTGTGTTGTTGTGACATCACACGTAACATCACATATCTGGTACCAGAATTCCAATTTGTATCAGAGCAGGCATCCTGCTCTGAATCTGGGTGAGATCTAGGGCTGATACTTTCTGGTAAAGATGGACAAGGAAGTTGGTGGATTTGTGAATAGACCCCCTATTTTGGATGGTTCTAATTATGATTATTGGAAGCCAAGGATGATTACATTTTTGAAATCCTTGGACAGCAGGGCTTGGAAGGCTATCATAAAAGAATGGAAAGCACCTGTTGTTGTTGAGAAAGATGATGCCGGGAAAGAAAAAGAAGGCAGCTCAAAACTGAAACCTGAAGAAGAATGGATCAAGGAAGAAGATGAGCTTGCCCTTGGTAATTCCAAAGCTTTAAATTCTATTTTCAATGGAGTGGATAAGAACATATTCAGGTTGATCAATACCTGTGAAGTTGCTAAGGAAGCTTGGGACATATTGAAGACTACTCATGAAGGAACTTCAAAGGTTAAGATGTCAAGACTTCAACTTCTGACATCAAAGTTTGAAAGTCTAAAGATGAAGGAAGATGAAACTATTCATGACTTTCATATGAGCATTCTTGACCTGTCTAATGCCTCTAGTGCTCTTGGAGAAAAGATGACTGAAGAAAAGCTGGTGAGGAAAATCCTTAGGTCCCTTCCCAAGAGATATAAGATGAAGGTGACTGCAATTGAGGAAGCTCAAGACATCAGCAAAATGAGAGTTGATGAGCTAATTGGATCTCTTCAAACCTTTGAGTTAGGGTTGAATGAAGAGGAACCTGAAAAGAAGCCCAAGAGTATAGCCTTGGTATCTAATACTCAAGAAGAGAAGAAAGGGAATGGTGTTGAATCTCAGGAGGAGCTGTCTCAGGCCATTGCTATGTTGGGAAGACAGTTTAACAAGGTTTTCAAGAGGATGAATAAGAACTATAAACCTAATTTTAAGAACATCTCCTCTGACATCAGCAAGTCAAAAGAGAAGGATGAAGAGAAGACTGCTCAAGACAAAGGGATTCAATGCTTTGAGTGTGAAGGATATGGACATGTCAAGAAAGAATGTCCTACATTCCTTAAGAAGCAGAAGAAGGGCATGACAGTTTCCTGGTCTGATACTGACAATGAAAGTGAAGAAGAGTCAGCCAAGCATGTCAGAGCTTTGACAGGGACATGTGTTTCTGATGGAGAATCAAGTGATGAGGAACTGACTTTTGAGGAGCTAGTAGCCTCCTATCATGAGTTATGTCTGAAGAGTGCAGAGGTATGTCAAGAAAGTGAGAAATAAAAGAAACAAATTGTTCAGCTTGAGACTGTCAAAGCTGATCTTGAAAATGAAATCGTGTTGGTTAAATCTCAACTTGATCAAATGACAAAATTTGTTAGAATGTTGAACAGTGGATCTGATACTCTTGATAAGATCCTTCAGGCAGAAAAAGGACCAGGAGACAAATCTGGCTTAGGATTTGTTGAGGAGAAGGTTTCTGCTGAAGCTAGTACTTCAGGAACCAAAAAGGACATGTCTCAACCAATGTCTCAACATAACAAAAAGAGACATAATCCTAAACCCAAGCAAGTTGCTCACCAACAGCCTCAAAATGTTGGGAAAAGGTATACCCATGGTCCTCATCAAGGGAAGGTACATACTCATGGAGCTAGGCAGTATATGCCTCCTCAATACCATAGGAGTATGCAGGCTCCTAGGTTCAACATGTTCCATCAGATGCCTCAACATCAGGGGAACATGTATGGCTTTGAATGTAATAATGTTGTGCCCCATTATTATGGAAGAAGGAAGCCACATCACCATAGAAGGCAGCCTAAGAGACAGAATCCTCACTACAGGAGACAGGAAAACTATGGAAGAATACAGCACAAGTACTATGGATGGCAGCCACAACAGTTTCATCATCAAGGTAGCAGGAAGTTTAACAACTTCAGAGAAGAAAGAGTGAGGTGCTTCTATTGTGGAAGATTTGGCCATATGAAATTTTCTTGCTTCAAGCTTCATGGCTATCCCAAGTCTGTCCCTCAACCTAGACAGAAGGGTATCAGGCCCAATGTGGTTAAACAGTGGGTTCCTAAGGCTGAGGTTACATGTCTATTGGCTCACTTTTCAGATAGACACTCTGCTAAGGATGGATGGTACTTTGACAGTGGTTGTTCAAAGCACATGACTGGATTCAAAAACTAATTGGTGGAAGTCAATTCTTGCTCCTCAATTGATGTTACTTTTGGAAATGGAGAGAAAGGGGTGGTGAAAGGTGTTGGAAAAGTGAAGTGTCATGATGGACCTGATCTTGACAATGTGCTTCTTATCAAAGGTTTGAGTGCTAACCTGATTAGCATAAGTCAGCTCTGTGATGATGGATATAAGGTCATCTACACTAAAGATGAGTGTTTGATAACTAATGAGGAAAATGAGGTAGTTATGAAAGGAGTCAGATCCAGAGATAATTGTTATCAATGGATACCTCAAGAGGTCAGCTCATCTAATGATGTTAAGGTTGATGTTGTGACATCAGACTGTAACATTAAGTGTGAAAGTCTGAGCATGCTGAAAGGTCAATTAGGGTCAATAACTTGTAGTGTGAATCCTTTTAAATTTTTAAAAGGAAAGTTATTTTGGAGGGAGAAAATCATTGATTGGTGTTTAAGTGACCCACAAAATCAGGCTCCATACTTTAGGCAGTCATTTCCTATTATAGCCATCTCACGCTTCATCAAACTTCATATCCCTAATCTGTTCATCTCCTTCTCCTTCAACAGAAATCGCCAGTCATCTCTGAATCTAAAGTGCTTCACAGGAACAATGTCAAAACATATATCATCTCCATCTAAGAAATCTGCCTCACAAAGTTCATCGCGAGATAAAGCTAGGGTTTATGCAGAAGAAGGCTCTGCAGAAGAAGCTTTGAATGTAGAACCCATCTCCATGATGGTTCCTAAATCTGGTAGGTCAAGACCTTCCAAACTACAACCAAAAAGGGCTGGAACTAAATTTAATGATAATGAAACTAAGAGGCTAGTCACTAGTGTACTTTTTAGCGATAAATCTACATCTAGGTCTTCCACCTCTCAAGCTGTTGAGGAGAGGTTTGATGTTGATCGCAGTCTTAATCAGATTGCCACCAAGATTTTGGATAAGGGTTTATCTGTAAAAGGAATTTCTATTCCCCTTAGACAAATGCCTGCTGAAAAGGAAGACATGCAAAGTGCTGCTACAAATCTTCACAGACTGGCTATGTCTGTTATTGAAGATGCTGAAGTGGGTGGTGAAGAAGAAGGTGTTCAGGAGGAAGCTGATGTTGAAACAAATGTCAGAACATCGCCTGACAGGAATGTTGGAGCTAGCCCCAGTGAAAAGAAGAATACTGATAAGGTGGATGTAATTGATCTTTCTGATAATGAAGTGATTGGAAAAGCTGTCCCTGGGATTGCCAATAGATGAAAACAAGGAAAGGAAAGAATGTGGAAGCTTCTCCTAAGAAGTCAGCTGAAGGGAAGAAGAAAAAGGCTTCTGTGGTTGGTCCAACCAAGTCATGGAGCAAAGTGGCTGTGAAATCCAAGAAGAGAAAGGTGAGGGAGGATTCAGAGTCTGAATTTGATGTTGAGGATGATGTTCAAGACATCACACCTGTGAGAAGGTCTATATTAAAGAGAATTGCTAACAAGATCCCTGATATCCCTGTTGACAATATTTCATTCCACTATGCTAGCAGTGCATCCATGTGGAAATTTGTCTGTCAGAGGAGACTAGCACTGGAGAGAGAACTTGGTGGAGATGCCTTGGATCTAAAGGAAGTCATTGAATTGATTAGATTTACTGGGTTAATGAAGACTGTGTCTGGACTGTCCAAGTGCTATGATGGATTAGTCAAGGAATTTATTGTCAACATTCCTATGGCTATTAATGACAGCAGAAATATGGATTTTAGGAAGGTTTATGTGAGAGGCCAATGTGTAAACTTCTCTCCTGAGGTAATTAACACCTATCTAGGAAAGGATGAGCAGGAGTATAGAGAGATAGAAGAAACAGACAATGTTGTGTGCAAGGAAATCACAGCAG
The DNA here is from genome assembly GCA_022829125.1 of Lathyrus tuberosus. Classification (NCBI taxonomy): domain Eukaryota; kingdom Viridiplantae; phylum Streptophyta; class Magnoliopsida; order Fabales; family Fabaceae; genus Lathyrus; species Lathyrus tuberosus. The sequence continues at coordinate 8,290,890 of JALAZF010000112.1, forward strand.
GGCAAGTGAAAGTCTGGCCTCTGAAAGGAAAATTGTCTGCCAGTTTGTTAAGTGTCAAATATGCTATTCTGCACAGAATAGGAGCGGCTAATTGGGTCCCTACCAATCACAAGACAACTATCTCTGTTGGATTGGGAAAATTTATTTATGCCGTTGGGACAAAGAGGTTATTTGATTATGGGGCGTATATATATGACCAGACTATCAAGCATGCTGCCACAAATGCAGTGAAGATGCCTATTGCCTTTCCCTCTCTCATTTGTGGGATCATCTTGTCACAACATCCTGAGATTCTTCATCAATCTGATGTGGTGTGTAAGAGAGAATCTGCCTTGTCAATCCACTATAAGCTGTTTGAAGGGAAGCATGTCCCTGACATTGTCAAGACATCAGCTTCAACATCACAACAGCCACCTGCCAAAACTGGGTTGATTTCAGAATTGGAGGAGGCTTGCAAGGAGTTGGATGAAGTCATCAGAGTGAGTATTGAAAGAAAGCTAAAATTTGAAAAACTTCTCATGACTATGAGATTGGCAGAAAAAGAAGATGAAGCAGTCAATGCTAGCCAAAATGATGATGATGTTGAAGGACCAGGTTCTGAAGAAGGTGGCCATAGCACTGATGGTGAAGATGGGTCTAGCTCTGATGAAGATTAAGTTTCTGTAGTTATTTCTGCTAGACAGTAGTTTTTTGCTTTTGTTGTTTTGTTCTGCACTTGATGTGCTTAAGTATGTAATTTGAATATTGTGGCTGTTTAAGCACTTTTTATGTTCTATGATTTGTCGTGTCTTGTATGCTGACTGTAGACTGACAATGAGAGCTAGATTAGGACTAACTGGTAGTTAGTAGGTGTTTGTCAAATTATGGCTAAAAAGGGGGAGAGTTAGCCTAGGTGTGTAGAGTGTATCCTATCTTAGTTCTGGTGTGGTACAGATATTGAGGGGGAGTGTGCATGTTGAACAGCTGGTTATGCTGGTTCTGGTTTTGAGGGGGAGTTTGCCCTTTGTTGATGGGAGCTGTTTAGTGTGCATGTTGAACAGCTGGTGAACAGCTGGTTATGCTGGTTCTGGTTTTGAGGGGTAGTTTGCCCTTTATTGATGGGAGTTGTTTGTTTTAAAATTGTTATCCGCTGCTGAAGTCTTTGATGTTGCAGAGATTGTTTTAGCCAAAATTAGCCAAAGGGGGAGATTGTTAGCTCTTGGATTGGCTAGAATTTTGGTAAAACAAAGTTATGCAATGTTAATGTCACATGGGTGATGTCTTAACATTGGTTTATGTTAAGTGTTTAGCTTGTTGGAGTTTTGAAGTCTGATGTCACATGCGATGTCATGACATCAGATAAGCAGATCAGTAAAACATCAGGTTTGAGATGTTTTTAGGGTTATGCGTTTTAACTGGAATTTGGGAGAGCTGGCAGGGTAATTGGATGCGAATATCTTGGAGGAGATATTTTCTGTTACAAACAGATTTGATGCAGATTTGTAGGAGTGTTTAAAGGCTGAAGATTTAAGAAGATTTTGAGAGAGAAAATCTGGTGAAGATTCAGTTTTAAATAACAAATCAGGTCAGATATTGTAGCAGGTCCAAGACCAGATCAAATAGCTATATAAAGCGTATCAATCCTTTGAAGAAAGTAACGAAGAAAGAGAGCTAAAGACTGAGAGTCATTTGAGTCTTCGTGTTTGTATTGTAAACCATTATAGTGTGAATTGGTGTTGTTGTTTTGAGTTGTTCTTGATCAAAGCTGTGAAGCATAATTAAGTTGTGTTTTTCAAAGTGTGTGATCTTTGAATTATATCACTGAAGTGATTTAGGGATTGAGTAGTGTTCTCATACTTAAGTGGACTCTTAGGTAGAAGATTCATTAAGTAGTGATTAAGTTTAGAAGATGTCAACTGGGTTGTTGAGTCTGTAAATTAATTCTACTGATGGTGATATTCATCCCTGGCTTGGTAGCCCCCAGACGTAGGTAGTTAGACCGAACTGGGTGAACAACTCTTTGTGTACTCTTCTGTTGTTTTACTTTATCCATTACAGAGTGTGTTGTTGTGACATCACATGTAACATCACATATCTGGTACCAGAATTTCAGTCTTGTTTCCGAACATGGAAGATTTCGTAGATCAGGCTGCCATCAGTATCTTCTTGTCCAAGAACCCTGTTCCGACACTTCTTGCTGATGCCTACCATTCTATTCATTCGAGGAATGAAAAGAAGAAGGGAACCATTGTTTGTTGTGCTCCTTTGCTATAGCGATGGTTCATGTCTCATCTTCCACAGAAGGGTCCATTAGTTGAGAATAAGGGTAATCTCAAATGGTCTCAATGAATCATGTCTCTTACTACTGATGACATTTCTTGGTATACTTGAGTCTTCGATGATATTAAGATCATTCTTCATTGTGGGAAATTCTCCTATGTGCCTCTTTTGGGTACAAAGGGTGGAATTAACTACAATCCGAGACTTGCCTTCTGACAGTTGGGATATCCTATGGTTGCCAAGCCTGATCCTGAGATAGTGGAAGAGTTCATATTTCATGAAGGGGTTGATGACATGGGATTTCTTAAGAGGTTTAGTGCCGCTTGGACTCAGATTCACCTTGAAGGAAGAGCCGATTTGGGTAAGAAGAATTGTGTAGCCAAGGAAGCTTACACACTTTGGGTCAAAGAGCGCGTCAAAGAGATCTTATTGCCATTTTCTTTCGAGCCTTCCATGAATGCCAAGCCTCCTGAACTTACCATTGTTCCTCCATCTGAGGTCGACCAGCTCAAGCTGATTATTGAGAAGTTGAAAAAGGAGAATATTGATCTTCGTCTCAACCTTGATAGAGTCACTTCCGAGAAGGATAACCTACAGATTGAGCTCCACCAGAAGCGCGAGCGCATGCTCAAAGAGGTGGAGGTTGAACAGAACAAGCATAGGTTGAACAGAACAGAACGCTTGCTTCAAAGAAGAGACAACTCGCCGATATCCAGTATCAAGCCTATAAGGATGAGTTGAGCTATAAAAAGCAACTTGAAGAGCTTCGAGGGAAGTTATCCGAGTACAAGACGAAGTGGTAAAGTGAGCAAGACCGTGCTAATCATTTGGCAAAGGACTTTTCCCAATGTCAAGCTAAGTTCGACAAAGTCTTCGGTGAGATTCAGAAGCTGCAGGATCAAGCACATCAGAGCCAAGAGTAGATTAGCCAGCTCAATACAGAGTGCACTCATTGGGAGCATCAAAGCCATCATTTGCAAAACCTCCTGGATTAAAAAGAGGCCTTTCGTCAGGATTTACTTCAGGGACCCAACCATTCTTTGCTGCGCAACCTCATGAAGGATGCAAAGTATTGGAGTGAGAGGCATGGCCGTCTAGCCAGATTTGTTGAGCATGCACTGGAGGACTTACCAGGGTTGTTGAGAGATGCATATGCTGATGTATTACCGCACCAGCTTCCTTGGGCTCTGTTTCACTTTTTGTCTGTTTGTAGGGTGGTATTTGATAGGATCCATGCGGATTTTATTGTAGCCCAAAAGGCAGATAGTTGATGTATACTTGACTTGTATTTCGTTCCTTTAGTGTTGAATGAATGATTGAAGTTACTTGCCAATCTTATCTTTCACACCTTTACTTGTATGCTTTATGATTATTTTCAACAAAGATAAGTTTAAGAATTCCTGGAATTTAAAACTTTATTTTTGCATGCATAGCATACATTCATTTGCACACATATGCACGTCCCTTCATCTGAAATTGTTGCTCATCCTTGTCCGTCTCCGTTTGTAGCAAGACGATGACTCGACATCGGTATTTCACTCACTTAAGCAAATCCAGAATCATGGCTGACTTCGAAGCTGAGAACGCTGCCTATAAGGAAACTCTGGCTCAATTCCAAGGTCGGATGGATCAGTTTCAGACAAACATGGATGTCATTATGGAACTCCTTCGTGCCCAGAGGGACGCCGCTGCTGCTGCCACTGTTGTTGCAACTGCTACTGATGTAACCGTTGTCACTCCTATTGTGACTACTTCTCCTGTTGTTACAACTACTCCTATTGTTATTCCTTCTCCTGCTATTGTTGAAGTGCCATTTGAGCCTGTGAATCAGCCTGTTGTTCATCCGTCAAATTCTCAATCCGGTTTGAACAAGATGCCCGCTGGTTTTCCTTGGGGAATGCCTCCGAATTACACTCCTCAGATTGCAAATAATGGTAGTGCCTTCATACCATATCAGCCTTTTGTTGCGCCCATGCCAAATGGGAATGCCGCTGCGTATCCATGGGGCATGCCTACTCCAGTCCCACCTCCAGTGGTGAATGATGATCCTGAGAATCTTTAGGTTCAGACTCGTCAGACTTCCGGGTTGGCTGACATTGAAACTCCTGATGAAGAAGAGCATGTGTATAGGGGTCCACCTTTTCAGATTCCGGTCTCATCTCAAGTTGTTCAAATTGTTGTTTAGAATGTTCATCCTGGAATGTTCTATCTTGGGGCATCTTCCTCAGCTGCTATGATACCTCCTCCAAATTATCCATTTGGTGTTTAGATGGGTCAGAATGCTGGTCAGATGGTTAATCCGGGTTTGGTGTATCCTTCTCAGTTTACTACTCCGCTAGTGCATGCTCCGGCCGCATCTCAGCTGCCAAATCCTCAGATTCTTGTCAAGACTGCTAATCAAAGTAGACCTGCTGACTACGAGTTGTTGGAAGACCGTATCAGAGCTATTGAAGGGTTTTCTGCTTTTGGCATGGAGGCCAAGGAATTATGTTTGGTTCCAAATGTTGTACTTCCGTAGAAATTCAAGATACCTGAGCTGCCAAAGTATAAAGGTCTAAGCTTCCCGCGTAGTCACATCACTATGTACTACAGGAAGATGGCATCCTATATTGATAATGATGAATTTCTAGTTCATTGTTTTCAAGATAGTTTGTCCGGTGCTTCATCGGATTGGTACATGGGCTTGGAACGCATCAAGATCCATACTTGGAGGGATCTATCTGAAGCGTTCTTGAAACAATACAAATATAATCTTGATATGGCGCCTACTAGATTGCAGTTGCAGAACCAGTCTCAGTGCTCAGCCGAAACATTCAAAGAGTATGCACAAAGATGGCGTGAGATGGCATCTCGTGTATGACCTACTCTCTCTGACAATGAGTTGGTTGACATCTTTATGGATACATTGCAAGGATCCTACTATGAGAAGATGGTGGGTAGTTCATCATCAAACTTCGCTGATGTTGTAACCATTGGTGAACGGATTGAGAACGGTTTGAAGACTGGAAAGATTCCTGGAGCTACTTCCCAGCAACCGACCACTAGAAAGTCTCAGAACAGTCAGTCCAAGAAGAAGGAAGGTGAAGCTAATGTTGTGATAGCTCAAGTTTCTCCTCAGTATCAAGCACCCATGGAACACATACCATATTATCCATATCCGTACATTGCTGCTGCATAATATCAATAACCTCCATATCAGTATCATCCGCAACAACCAGTTCAGAATGCTCAGAATCAACAACATCAGCAACAGACTCAACAGAACAACAAAAATCAGCAGAATCAAAACCATCAGAACAACAACAACAACCAAGGAAATTGCAAGCGTCCAAATTTCGACAAAATTCTGGTGTCATACACTGAATTGTTTCCTTACTTGGTTCACCAAGGGGCAATTGTTCCCAAGCAGATCGCGCCTGCAATTCCTCCATTTGGCCCGAAGCATAATCCAAATGTGTCTTGTGCTTATCACGCTAGATACATAGAGCGTGCGACAAAGGACTGTTTTGTTTTCAAAACCAAAGTTCAGGAACTCATTGATAAGAAGATTCTGACTTTCGCTGAGGAAGGACCTAACATTTAGAATAATCCATTGCCAGATCACGGTGGACCTGCGGTTAACATGATTGAAGAGAATTCAAGGGCTGAATTGATCATGGATGTTGACGAAGTAAAGACCCCGATGACCGTGGTTTTTAAGAAGTTGAATGAACATGGGTTGTTGAAAGGATTTCATGGTAAGTGTCAGATTTGTGACGATAATCCCAACCAGTGTCGAAGGCTAAAGGGTAGTGTTCAGGTTTTGATGAACCGAGGTGAGGTTTAATTTGTCAGATCTAAACCTGTTGAGGAAGTTGCTACCATCGAGCCATTCGCCATCGACTACAGGAAGGTTCCTGTTGAATCCCCTAAGCAGAAGAAGGTACAACCCATCGTTGTTTGCCCGCCAAAGCCATTTCCGTATCAGAATTCTAAGGAGGTACCTTGGAGGTATATGCCTACTGTGTTTTCTGGAAATCAAGAGATAAGGTTTACGGAATCTGAGATCGTAAATGTTACAGCCGCTGAAGATATGACTCGTAGTGGACGAGTGTTCGCTATGATGGTCATTACAAAGCCTGTTTAAGTTCCAACTGTTGTTCCTCCCAAGGAAACTCCTGCATCTGCAACCCCTGTCGTTCAACAAGGGGCATCTACTGTTATACCAGTACCGACTATCTCTGAAGATGGCTGGTTTCTAACTAAGTGAAACGCACACTCAAAGATACAACAGAGTCGCCACCGAACTTTATTTAGTCCCAAAGGACAGGGAAAATATCGATAAAACCCAAGGGGAAGAGAAACGAGAACGGGGGGTCGGTTATGCGAAAGGAAGGTATTAGCACCTAACGCATCCGTCGTACTCGACGGGAACCATTTCGCTTGCTTCTAGGCTTGGATGGGTTATCTATCTAAAGACTTCTAGCTAAAAGAAGGAGAGAGAGAGAGAGAGAGAGAGGAGAAAAAGAAAGAAAAGAAGGAAAGTGCTCGCGGAGGATCGAAGTCCTCGTGCCTACGTACCCTCATAGTGCAATGAGGAAGTCAGAGTGCAGTAGTTCATGGAACCAGGGGACATAGAAGAAAAGAAGAAATGGAGAAGGAAAGAAGGGTAGAAGTGTGCTCGCCAAGACATTGCGTCTCAAGCCTACGTATCATACATTCAAAAGAATGCAGAATCAGAGCTTCCGTAGTTCGGGGAACTGAACGGAAAACAAAACAAGAAAGAAACAAGGAGATGAAAGAGGTGGTGTCGAAACCAAGAGCAAGAGTGAAAGAAAAACTCTACTAGGGAAGACCCCGTAGTAAGAGTGATTGTACAAGAGCCTAGAAAAAGAATGGTGTCACAACCAAGAATGAAAGAAACTCCACTAGGGATAACAAAGAGAAATGGTGTCGAAACCAAGAAAGGAGAGCAAAAGGAATAGAAAGGACCCTGCTGGGGCATCCAAATAAAGGGATGGTGTCATAACCAAGAGAACAAGGAGACTCGGTATATTAACTAGCTGGTAGTGGTTAACCGAAGAAAGAGAGTAAACCCTGGCGGGGAAAAGATATGGTGTCAACAGACAGACTGTGATAAACCAAGATAGAGAGTGCTGAATCGAAAGAAGGTGTTTGACTCTGAAGGGGCCTCGGTATATTTACTGGTAAATAGTGGTTAACCGAGGAAAGAAAGGACTGCAACTCTGTGGGAATAGAGAAGCATTGGTTTTAATAGAGAAAACTGTGATTAACCGGAAGCACGGGTGTAGGACCGATCAAAATTCGTAACCCAAAAAGGGTGTTGGTAATGACTGAACCAACAGTACTTGACCAACGGAGAAGGGTATTGAACCAAAAGAGGTTACTAGCCCAAGGGTGCAAGTATTCGAACCAAGGAAGGTTTCCAACTGCAAGGGATTCGGTTTTAATAGGAGAGTTGTGATTAACCGAGAAAAATGAGTGATTAACCAAGCGAAGGTGATTAACTCCAACAAGGGCTTCAGTATTTTAACAGGCGGACTGTGGTTAACTGGAGAAAAGGGTGATTAACCAAGAATAGGTGATTAACCCAAGAGGAACTCAGTGTTTTAACAGACGAAATGTGTTTAACTGAAGAAACGGGTGATAAACCAAGAGAAGGTGATTAACCCAAGAGGTGCTCAGTATTAACAGACGAACTGTGATTAACTAAAGAAACGGGTGATTAACCAAGAGAAGGTGATTAACCCAAGAGGTTCAGTATTTTAACAGGCGGACTGTGTTTAACTGAAGAAGTGAGCAAAATTGGTGTTATAACTGACCGGCAGTGATTAACCAAACAAAGGAGAAGAACCAAGAGAAGGTTGCGAACTCCTGGGGAAAAAATGGTCGTGACAGGAAAACTGTGTTGGACCAAAGAAAGAGAATTGAGACTCTTCAGGGGAATCAAAAAGCAATGATCGATTACAAGAAGAAAGGAGTAATGGAACAAAGAGAGATTGCTAGCGCAAGAATAATGATCTTAACCAAGAAGGATGGTGATTGATCAAAAGGAGAGATTGAAAGAGATAGGAGTGATCGAGGATCGAAAGAGATCGCAAAGAGCAAAGGGTGATCAAGGATCGACTCGACTAGGGAAAGAAAGCACTTTATCTCCTAGAGATAGAGATGACTAAGCCAAGCACAGGGTCATTCATCCCCTACCTAAAGTAGTCAGAATGAGAGTAGGAATTCTCCCTTCTCATCCCTTCCCTAACACACACAGGGTGTAATGCGGAAGTTGAATCGGACGGCCCAACAACACCATGTTGTACAGTGCTCATGCGTAGAGAAATGGACAGCATAACGGCGTCAATTTGTACGGTGCTCCGATGTAAGGCGCAGCGCGAAACTCCAACTCCACGGGGGGAATGAGAGAGAAAGATCTACAGGAGGCCTAAAGAGAGGAAAAGGGAAGATCGAGTAATCGAAACAAAGTTTCAATCAATTAATCAAGGGAGAAACATGCTAACAACTTTCTAAAGAGGATGAAAAGTCATTAAAGCAAAAAAAAGTGAGTTATTGATTATACAAAATTAAGTTTATCCATGAAGAATAAACTTAATGCAAACTGAAATGGAAGGTGCAAAACAATGCCAAATGATCATCAAAATGCCACACAAAATCATGTATCATGTGAACAAAGATAGTGCAAGAATCGCTATGTTCATACAATGCTAAGAACATGAAACAAATGAATAATCGAAAATGTGCATCGAAATTTCATGAATTTGCTTCAACCAGAAGTGAAATAACATTAAAAACATCCATAAAATCAAGCATGACAATCAATGGAAGTTAAAATGAAGAAAGCATGGCAAATATACTTGAAAAATGGCCTTCTGGTTCAGTGTTAATCGATTAACACAATTGCACTGCAATGTGTCAATCGATTAACACGTGAAAAAGTGCAAAAAAACACTGGTTAATCGATTAACCTAATTGCACTGCAATGTGTTAATCGATTAACACTGTACAGGGAGCAGAAAATCAGTTTTGAAAAGTGCTTTTGGCCAACTTTTTGATTGTGCAATCACTCCAATGCCAGGGCAAACAATTATGCACGAAAAATCAAGCTTAGAAACAGCAAATGATCAACAATAGAATCAATTAACAATCAAGATCATGGATCTATCAAAAGTGTAATCAATTCACATGCAAGAATATCGAAATTACATTGCAAACAATACGAAAACGATCGAAATGATAAAATGAATGAAATCCACCAACCTACAAGGCTGAGATGTGCCTTGGTAAATGATGCAAAGTGATATTGGTGCAGAAGATTAAAGAAAACCAGAGGATCCTTGAATTGTAGACGAAACGCGTCGAAACCGATCAAAAACGTGAAAATGCACCGAAATCGAACTTGCACCAAAATAAATGGTGTGAAACCCTTGGATTGAAGTAGAATGGGATGTAATTCCAGAAATACAACCAAAGAATGCCAAATGATGAAGGTTAAGCTCAAGAATTAATCACTTTCAAGGTGAAAAGTGATTATCCTTCAAGAATAAGAGCTTTTGGTGAGGTTTGATGGAGAAGAATTGAGATGAAGGTGAAGAATGAGTAGAGAAATCAAAGAAAAGGTGAGAGAATTGAGAGTGAAATGTGAGAAGCTTGGTGAAAAATGGTAGAGAATGGTTAAGGAATTGAAAAGTGAGTGGAGGTGTGTTTATGTAGGCTTTAGGTTTGGAATATGAGATGGTTTGGAATTAGCTTTGGGTTTGGAGCTAGGTTAGGAGTTAGTTGGACTTGACTCACCGAGTCAAGGTGGTTAACTCGGTTAGTTAGAACCAACACGGTAACCATCCCAAGGTGAATTCCAACATCCAAAGATCCACATTACTTAGAGAACAAGGAACATGGTGCACTTGATTTGAAGTGAAGTATCATAGCAAATGCACTTGGAATGAATATAGTAGCTTGGAAATGTTTAGAGGTGTCTAGAATATTCCATATGCTGCTAGAATCCAAGACCAAAATGTGTACAAAGGTGCTGTCATGAAAAAGCAGCAAATTGGGCCTATTTTGCCTGTGTTAATCAATTAACACAATTATACTGCAAATGGTTAATCGATTAACCAGGCCAAAATATGCCCAACTTGCCTAAAAAAGGGTGTTGTGGTCTCGACTTCGATTTTCCACTTCTTGTATTGATGAATAGACATGGAAACCTTCATTTTGTGCTTGTTTTGATGAGGTGATGACCATGTGAGGATATGATTAATCGGGCTTGGAAAACCTGAATATCCTGCAATCAAAACACCAGAGGAAAAGTGTGAATGCGTATGCCAGCGATGCGCATGCTTATGCTTATGCAAAAGGAAAAAGAGGGAGGTTAAATTTCGGGTTACGACAGTTGCCCCTATTTAATCCTCTTGGACCTGAATGTACGAATTGCGCCAACTTTTCGATGATTCGAGGTAAAAGGGGATTAAATAAAAGAGTAGCTCGAGAATTTGGCCGACGGCGACAAAAGGAGCGGTGCAAAGGTAGAAAAGATAAAGTGTAACGTTTGGCTGAAAATCTGCTGGGAGATAAGTCAGGCAAAAGAGAGGGAGTATGATCGATGTACATGCCATGTATGCGTTTCTACATGATGCTTGGTACCATTCAATGCAAAGGATGCAAGTTAAAGTGTTGTGCTGTGGATTAGCTGGTTCTGGACAAACCAAAGGATTGAAAAGGTTCAGGAAAAGTTTACCAGGCGGGAATTGGACATTGAAAAGGTCTTCCAGCCGATGACTAGCCTTTGAAAAAGTATACCAGACGAGAACTGGATTTTGAAAAAAAATACTCCAGACAAGAACTGGAAATGTTGGCCGGACAAGAACCGGACGTTGAAGGGACAAGTCAGACGAGGACTGACTACCAGACGAGAACTAGTTTTCAAAGTGACAAGTCAGACGTGAACTGACTACCAGATAAGAGCTGGATTTTGAAGGGAAAAGTCAATCGAGCAGTGACTACCAGACGAGAACTGGGTTTTAAAGAGAAGAGTCAAACGAGGATTGACTACAAGGTAAGGATTGAATTATGTAAAGATAAGTCAGACAGGAACTGAACACCAGACAAGAATTGGGATTTGATAAAAAATTTCCAGACGAGAACTGGACGTTGCAAGGATAAGCCAGACGGGAACTGACTACCAGACATGAATTTGATTTTGATGAGACAGGTCAAACGAGAATTGACTACCGGACGAGAACTAGAAATTGATGAGACAAGTCAGACGAGAACTGACTAGCAGACAGGAACTGGATCTTATAGAGACAGGTCAGGCGAGGACTGACCATGAGAACTGGAATTGGAAGAGGCAAGTCAGACGAGAACTGACTACCAGACAGGAACTAGATTTTGATTAAGCCAGACGAGAACTGACTACCAGACGGGAACTGGATTTAAGATATAAGTCAAACGGGAATTGACTACCAGACGAGCACTGGGCTTTGCGAGGATAAGCCAGACAAGAACTAGACTTTAAAGAGATAAGTCAGACGAGGACTGACGACCAGAAGAGAACTGGAATTAAGTTTACTAGACATGAACTGGATTTAAGCAAAGATGAGTTAGACGGGAACTGACTACCAGACGAGAACTGGGTTTTGATTAAGCCAGACGAGAACTGACTACCAGACGATAACTGGATTTTGATTAAGCCAGACGAGAACTGACTACCAGACGAGAACTGGACTTAAGAGATAAGTCAAACGGGAATTGACTACCAAAAGAGAACTGGGTTTTAAAGAGATAAGTCAGACGAGAACTGACTACCAGAAGAGAACTGGGTTTTGATTGGGACGTACGTTTTAACCTGTATAGCGTAATGCTTCATCTTGATAAATATGCTTATGCGTTTGAAAATGCAATGCTATGCGATGATGATTACTATATGCAGAATGTTGGTAATTGGTTTTTTGAAAAGATGTCAAGTTGGATTAGGCTCGTGTCAAGGCTTCGTGCTATGCCAGATGAAGGACGTACATGAGTGAAGCGACATGATCAACGCATGAGAGTGGTCTATGCAATGGTTTCTGAGAATATGCCAAGTGCTTTTATTGTGGGAGGCGGAAGAGTTGAGGTTAGAGTGTAAGCCATAGAGACGTGATTCCCTGACACCGATTTCAGGATCAGCAGTCGTTGACGCCCTATTGTTCTTGCTTCAAAATAGGGAGAAAACTTGTACCTTGGTAGCCTGTCTCTGCCCCAGTCTGTTGGGTATCTGCATGAAATACCCCAGTCACAAGGTTAACTTGTCCCAGCGTATTGGAATAGTATGCCCTTGATTAACTATCTCGTGGAGAGATTGGCTTCTTGTGCTGTTGAGGTGGTTTGCCTCAATGTGAGCTCTGAAGTGATTTTGCCCCTGTCTGATCGATCTTTGGAGGAATGCTCCTGACCAAATGAACATGGAGAGATTTGTCGAATCTCGTCGTGATTGACTCGGATTGACTGAATCTTGAGATGGCTATGCCCTTTTGCTCAATAGAGTTTCCAGGCGTTTTGTCCCTTGAGGTGATCACATTTTCCATTGTGGAAACTTCCTTGATGTCAAGTGCTTGTTCGCAAGTAAAAAGTGTTGGCTTTGAAAATGATAATGTTAATGCCATGCATATGTTAGTTTTGAAATCCAAGTATGTTCACTAAGATTATGACATATAGTGAATGGATCACCATTTAGAATGCCATGTCAATATCAACACAAATGATAAGCAAATCGTTAGGAGTCAGCTTTGACACGATTTTACTGTCGTATGCTTTCAAAATAAACCCTGCTTCAATTAGGTCTTTTGAGGGTTGTAACGTGGTCTGGTTCACGATTTAAGAAAGAAAGGACATAAGGCTCAAAATTTATTTTAACCCACCCATTCTCCTTGATGTCCTCCAGTCCTAAGTTCAATTAGTTTGACACAAGCATTCACCTTTCAAAAGGATTTTGAATGGTAGATGCGACGGTAGAGGAACTGACGATGGTTTTGGAGCGACAGTCACTCACCTTTTGTTTTTGTCACATGTGATCACACGAACTTGAGGATTTTTCTCTTTTGATTCTTTGTTTTGTTCTTTTTGTTTTCCCTAATTTTTGTGTAGACTGATTATTTTGAAATTGCAGTCTACCGGGATGCCCTAATTTTTGCCTAAGTCATTTGCTTTTGAGTTTTTGACTTAGCGGGCTTTTGTTCTTTTGCTTTTTTTTTTCTTTTGCTTTTGTGATTTTGATTTTTTTTTCTTGAACAAAATCGTGTGACCCGTGTTTATTTGATTTGTTAGGGTGAGTTGTGACTGCCTCGTTCCTTTGGTCGATGAGAGACAACCATTGTGGATTTGTGATTTTTCCTACCTCTTGCGAGGGATAGGACGCGGTTGATCCTCAGAATGGGGTGCTCCTCTTTTGAAATTTGAACGCATGGTCAAACTAACTAAAGACTACCCTGCCCCTGGTTAAGATTGAGGGTTTATGTGTACAGAAAGAAACTCCTACTTCAGAGCCCAAAGGGGTTGACTAGGGATTATCTTCCTTATAACTCCTGTGTTTGGCAATTTGAACAAATCCCTTACATCGTCAGCAGGGTTTTATTCAAAAGTATACAGACATTAATCTCATGTCTTTTTGATCTCATCATTCTCTTTTTGATTTTTGCTTGATCAAATGTGTGATACAGATAAAAAGTATGAGTGAACACGAATGAATTTATTCAAAACATGCATATTTATTTCATTATTATTATCATCTGAAGACAAACAAATTTTACAAGTGATCAATGCTTGACAAACAAAAGAGATTACAAATGGAAAAGATGTAGTGACATGATGATTGCCGATGTTGAGGAAGTGCTTACAGGCTTATTCAAGGGATTCTTTTGCAATCTCGGCCCTTACACGGACCCAGGATTTTCGTTCACCCACAGATTCTCACCTTGAATGGTTAGGTGCTTCTTGTCAATTAACTGTTGGACCTTAGGTTTGAAAGCTTTGCAATCCTCGGTTGAATGGCCAGCTGACCAATCATGATATCCGCACTGCACGTTGGGATCATACCTGTCGCTCCCGAGGATTTGCATCCATGGTACAACGCGAAAGTGGCGCGGAAAACAGAGTCGCCAGCAATGTGTATTTATCCCAAGAGAGGGAAAGGAAACACTGTGTAAACCTGAGGGAAGGGAAAAAGCATGGTCTTGCGACCAAGAGAAACGGGTAAGGGAGTCGGTTACAAGAAGGGAAGGTGTTAGCACCCCACATGTCCATCGTACTCGATGGGATCCATGCTTGTTGTCTCGATCAAAGGGCGTCGTCGTCTGGAGCTCCACTGCTATTGGAAACGAGAAGGAACGGGAACAGAGGAGAGCGAAGAAACGAGGAAGAAAAGAAAAAAAGAAGTGACTCAATAGGACATCACTCGTCCTACGCCTACGTACTCCCTAGTGCAATGGGAAAGTCAGAGTCAACGTAGTTTGGACACGAACTAAGGGGGGAGGTTGCTCGCCAAGACATCGCCGTCTCGTGCCTACGTATCCTCAACCGGACTAGAAAAAGGAAATCAGAGCAGTAGTAGTTCGACCTAACGAGGTCGGTTAGTGTTTTATATGAGCGACGTTAGATTCGCGTCTGGCAGTTAGGGTCGATGCCTGTTTGCGAAGAGACGGAAGTAACGTGCCCTTTTCTGAAAATGATCTGAACTTAACAATCCCGAAGGATGAAAAGGTTTTAGTTTGTTTTATGTTTTTTAAGATAGAAGTGGTTTGAAGTTAGTTCATAACTTGCATTGCACCCAAGTCTATAACATAGGAACGAATACTTCGCGCATCGTCCCAAACAGGACGTACACTAAGTACCCGAGAAGAATGAAGGGAGACCCCCCATACTTCACTTCCCATATGTAAGGCTCGTGCGCAATACATGTTAATCCTTTATTAAGTTTTTTAGGATTATTATGAGATGGGAAGAGAAGACTCAAAGGAAAAGAAAACACTAAGGGGAAACTAAATGATCCTAATGTTATCATGCAAAGGTAGCCCTATAGTTGAGTTTGAAATGGGAAATATCTACCTAAGTTTGCATGCAAAGGGAATCCTAATGCTAATCCTACTCCAAGCTTAATCGAAAATTAAGTTGGACTAGGTAGCTCTAAGGGAGTGAATCCAAGACTTAAACAAGTCTTGAGATCCGTGGGAAGAGAAAAAGTGAAAGAGATGAAGAAGAAAAAGAGGTAAAAGATGAGAAAAGAGATGGGGCAGCAAGCACATTATACACATCATATCCAATTCATACCATTAATCATGCTTCAAAAGATCACACAAGAAAGCTCAAGTAAGCAAGTAAAAGCAAACAAGAAAGGATGCAAGCAAACCTGCATAAGAAGCACAATTAAACATCATTAAGCATCACACCAAAGATGAAATGAACAAGGTAAGATGAAAATGAAACCAAGTCAGAACTTAAGTCATGCCAAATTTAACCAATCCAAGCATTAGAAAATGATCTCAAGGGTAGCAAGTATGCATCTCATCATCACTCAAACAATTAGCAACAATTAACTCATGCACAACATAACTTCAAGTGATCAAACAAAGTGAAATCAAGGCATGAAAGTAAATGGGCAGCAAGGTGAACATGTATCTCAATTAAAACATCAACCCATTAATAGCAAGAAGAAGCAACAAGAATCACATTCAAAACATGCTCCACAATTATGCAAACATCCACTTCAAACATCTATGCAAGCAACACATGATAAAGTGAAACAAGAAGCAAGATATGATCACACAATGGACCCAAGATCAAGAGGATCAGAACCTTAAACATTTCATTCAAATCAAACAAAAGTCGTCAAGTATTGATTAGATCAAACAAGGAAGCATCTTACAAGATTAGGTCAAGCATTCCAAAAGATCCAAGTCAAAACATTGTCAACTTATAAAATCAACAACAAATAAAATGGACAAATGAGGATGAATCCAAAGCCACAAACAAGCTAAGACAGTACATGATCACACCAAATAATCATCTCAAGCATCATTCAATCACAAGTAACCAAAACCATCCAAACTAGGTCAAATATCCAAGCATGCTTCAATCAAACTCAAACCACAAGTAGGCCTCAACCAAAAATAGGAAAGTGATCCAATAAATTCTCAAAAAATAATTAAAGACAAGTTTAAACATCCAATTAACATGTGAAAAAAGATTGGAGCAGAACTAGCTCAAGAGCATGTTCAAAAGTGGTCCACAAGTCAAGATATGCACATAATCGAGCAAGGATCGAGGGTCCATAAAAGTTGAATGGCAAGTCACTAAAAGTAACTCAAACCATCCCTAAACCAGCAACAAAATACCCTCATATGATCCCCCACAAGTAACCAAAAGATTGGTCTCAAATGATGAGTAAAAGTCAAGAAATATCCTAACCCTAGATGAAGGGTATCATTGGAAACTCATCCCTAAATTAATTCAAAATAAAATAATAAAAATATATTAAAAATAAAATAAAAATAACGAAAAATGAGTCAACATTCCAATTGACCAGAAAATATTTTTTGGTGTTTTTTATAATATGTTTTTACTGATTAAAATAAAAATGAAATTGAAAAGAAAGTGGAAATAAAAAGAAAAGAACAAGTGGGGTGCATTAGTGGAGAAAACAATAATGCCACGGTTGGGCCTGCACCATGAGGGGTGCGAAGAGGGAAACAGGGCGCAAGGCCCATCCTGGTTATATGCATTCAGAATTTTTTAAACATAAAAAAAAGGAAGAAAAAAAAGATTATTTACATGTAACAAAAATCATGTGACATATCCATCAATTGGTGCATTCATACTTAAGTCACAAAAGACAAAACAGAAATAAAAATAAATAACAAAACTCAGGGACCAATGACGATGCGCCACCTCATCGTCTTCCTTGATCCCATGCAATATGCTCCTCCTGCATACGGTAACAGCACCCATACGCCGGAAACAAGAACCAGTCTGGCCGGCCACCTCCGGCGACGGCTGGCGCGGCCGGAAAAGCGTGCATACCACCCCCGCCCCTCATTTTTTCATGTACAATCCAAATATGCACTTATTTTCAAGTTTTAACGCCCCTAAGTCCATGAAAAAAATGAAATGAAGAAAACGTGCACATGGATTCGCAACCTCAAAGCAAAACAAACAACACACCATCTCATAGCACACTTCAAGGTGACATCAAATATGCGAATAGATCTCAAAAATAACGATCACAACTCATGGAATCCGGGAGCACATTTTGTGCACTTAACATAAAACCTCAACAAAATGGACAAACAAGTATTCAAATATTGCCTACCCTAAGGTAGGACTTCAGATTCACCACCTTGAACCTAATGTACGTCTAAAATGAAGGTTTAAAGTTGAAGAAACTTACTCAACGGAGTGGCTCCGTTGGCCCTTGAAACTGTGCTTGAACTCTAAAGGAAATCCTCCAATGGACTCTTCAGGTCTCTGTGAGCAAGGATCGAGCACTAGATGGGAGAGATCTTGCAATATTAGTGGAATTCGATGAGAGAGAAAGTGAAGGAAACTTGAGGTTCTTTTAATTTTTCTGCAGCCACTGAGTTCTCTCCTCTTCGTTTTAGGGTTTTCATCCTTAAATATGATGGGTTCTCAACTTTTTAATGGGCCTAAGGATGGTAAATGTGTGTTTGGAATTTTTGGCAAAAATTGGAAAAGAAAGAGGGTGGTACGGGTAGTGCTATGTAATTGAGCCAATTTGGAGTGGTTTGTAGTGGTTCTTGTGGACAAAATGAAGGGTGAAAATGAAGTACATGAGAAAGAGAAAAAATAGGGCCAGACCTGCACCAATTTCTCTTTTCCAAACTTGGCCCAAATTTGGAGTGTTGTGCATGGAAGGGTGACATGATTGTTTGGCCCAAAAAAGTAATGATGGTGATATAATACACATGCACACATAATGGGATCAATGTCATGCTGAAAAATGTGAGTCTAATGCACCAAGAAATCAACATGGAAACTCAAAAACATGAGGTATGATCACCACTTTAACAAGCCATATCTTGGAGGATTCTAACTCAAATGAGGAGAAATTGTGATCAAGATCAAGTAGGAAGATAATGGAGTAAAATTCATGTTGGAAAGATCTTGAAAGGAAGCTTGAATCCTTGTGAAAAATGCCATGAAAGCATTGTCTTCAAAACTGCCCAAAATACTTAAAGAAAAAATCTAAGTTATGAAGAGATTTCATGTTGAAAATGCTTTACTTTGTTCACTCATAACTCAAGGGAAAACAACTCAAATGCCATGGTTCTTGTGCCCATTTTGAAGGGAAAACTTCAAACTACAATTTTTATGTGGAAGAGATTTTCAAATGAGGCCTTGAACATGGTGAAAAATGGCCTAGAAAGTGATTTAAAACTTACTAAAAATAGTAAGTTCCTAAAAACCTAATTGTCCAATTTTAGTAACTTTTCACAATTCTTGATTTTTTTGATGAATCTTTGCACATTTCTTGATCAAATCTCATACATGAACCACATTTGACTTGAAAATCATGATGTTGACCTCAAAAGGCCAGGAGTTGACTTTTTCACTGCACAGTTGACTTTATTCCCAATTCTCCTGATTTTGAATTTTTTGATCAATTGAAACCCTTTTGAACCAAATTGATGGACAATTCTCCAACCCTAGGCACTTAGGGACATGAGGAATACCATGGAATTAAGTCTTGCCCAAAAAATAAGAAATAAACTGATTTTATGGCAAACCCTAGTTTTGGTGCCCTCAATCTAGGAGGAATCCGCTCATCCTCCAAATCCAAATTTCTCTGAGTATGATGTGCATCCTCTTAAACAAGGATAATATATGCCACTTGATGATGATAAAACTTCAAATAACCTGCCCATTATGGTGTTAAACTCAGGAATCTCAAAACCCTAATTTGAGAAGTCAGGCTAGGAGAGTTTGATTCACTTGAAATTGCTTGTCAAGCTTGATCATATGATGAGGTGATGGACCAATTAGGATGCTCTGAGGCTCAGGGCTCCCTTGTGGCTCAATTATTGGTAGTATCAAGAACCATCTCTCCTCTTATCCCCTTGGACAATACACATGAACTTTTGCTGAAACCTTAGAAAACATCTTCTTCTTGTGAATGAGGTTAGATACCTTGATCCCATGCTAAGAACCAATGATATGCAAAGATGATAATGGAAGAATGAAATGAAACATAAGCCAGTTAGTGCCAAAAGCAAGAGGGCAAATTTTGAGGTGTTACAATACCCAGGTGGGAATGGTTCTGGTGGAGGCTTCAGAGCTTTGGGGACCACCAGCGAATTCTGAACCAGATATGGGAGAAGTTGAGTGTATGTCACAGGAATTGGATCTAGAGGAGCATACCTTCGTTCTAGATTGTTCCTGGGCTTACGCTGATTCTGACGCTCCCGACCTTGGGCTTGCGGATCATGAGCCTGAGGAGGCTGTTGATACGGTGGCTGTTGGTACTGGACAGCAGCAACATATGGGTACGGGCAGTATGGCACATGAGCCATGGGAGTTTGCGCTTGAAAGTGGACACCATCCATGACAGCGTTTGTTTCCTCTTTCTTTTCTTTAGAGAAGCAACCTTGTGGCTTATTAACCCCCGATTATTGACTCACAGTGCCAACAATTTTCACTGTTTTGAGCCCATTCTCAATGCGTTCCCCAATGGTTACAACATCAGCAAAATTGGAGGATGAGCTACCAATCATCTTCTCATAGTACAAACCCTGAAGAGTGCTCATGAATATGTCAACCAACTCTGAATCAGATAGAGCAGGTCGGACTTGTGAAGCCATCTCACGCCATCTCTGAGCGTATTCTCTAAATGATTCATCGACTTTTTGAGCTTGATTTTGTAGTTGCATCCTGGTGGGAGCCATATCCAAGTTGTACTTGTATTGCTTCAAGAACGCTTCGGATAGATCTTTCCAGGTTCTGATCTTACCTGGCTCAAGGTTCATGTACCAATCCAAGGAAGCCCCGGATAGGCTATCCTGGAAACAGTGGATAAGCAGATCATCATTGTCTATGTAGGAAGCCATTTTTCTGCAATACATGGTGACGTGTCTTGGTGGACAACTCAACCCCTTGTACTTAGGCAAAACAGGCACCTTGAACTTCTGGGGTAGAACAACATTTGGGACCAAGCACAAGTCTTTGGCATCCATGTCAAAGGCAGAGAAAACCTCAATAGCTTTGATTTTATCCTCTAATAGCTTGTAGTCTGCAGATTTGTTATGATTAGCAGGTCTGGCAAGAACCTGAGGATTTGGAGGTTGAGATGCAGCTGGAGCAAGCACTTGAGGAGAGGCAAACTGAGACGGATGTATCAACCCAGAATTAACCATCTGACCCGAAATCTGACCCATTTGAACAACGTACGGGTAACCAGGAGGAGGTGCCATAGCAGCTACAGATGCCCCAGGGTAAGGCATTCCAGAATGAACATTGTGAACAACAATTTGTGCAGATTGAGACAAGACCGGAACATGAACATATTCATCTTCATCGAGGGTCTCCATATCATTTTGCACGGGAGCCTGACGAGTCTGTGTTTGAGGAATCTCATGATCATCCAGGTTCACCACAGGAGGTGGAATAGGAATAGGCATGCCCCATGGGTAAGCAACGGAGTTCCCATTGGGCATGGGCACAACAAAGGGTTGATATGGCACAAAGGCATTGCCACAGGCAGTATGAGCAGTGAAATTCAGGGGCATTCTCCAAGGAAAGGCAGTAGGCACCTGATTCGGATCAGGATGAGAGATTGGCAAATCGATAGTAGGTTAAACAATAGTCTCAACTGGCGCTTCAACAACTGCAGAAATAGGAGTGAAAACAATTGCATCATTGACAGTGGCAACAGCAGCAGAGGTAACACTGGCATCCCTTCGAGTATGAAGGAGTTCCATGATGGCATCCATGTTATCCTAGAATTGACCCATCCTACCCTGGAACTGAGTCAAGGTCTCCGTGTAAGCGGTATTATCAGAATCATCCATGATTTTTGACTTGTTGAATCTGAGGAAGTACCGGTATCAGGTCTTCACTGTCTTCTGGCTGATGAAGGGAAGAAAGTGAGCTTTTTCTGGTTTGAATGCAATGTAAATGTATGTATACACATCTTACTTATGCAAATGGAGTGCAGATGAAATATGCAACACCCAATGATGCAAAGGTTAGATGATGCAAAAGTTCAGCATACATATGATCATGCAATAACTCAAGTTCAAAAGTTTGGCATACATGAAGATGCAATAACATTATGCAATAACATTATGCAATAACATTATGCAATAATGTAAGTTAGAGATGCAACAGCTTCTGGATAATCTGCACATGTAGCTCTGTGTAGATGGGAAGATTTGATGTGCGTGAGAGAACAAAGGTATGAAGTGGCTTGTTTTCCTGCAAAACCCATCCCCTCACAGGTGTGATCTAGACACAACAAGGTGGTCCCTAGTAAAGGTCGCCCAAACCATAGGACTCAGAGTGAAAACCCCCCGCCGTAGTGAATTCTCACAGGACGGAAGTATTCTTAAGCGAATCACGATCTGGGATGTGGCTCTCGTGATAACCCAATGCGCAAAGCGCAGGCCTCACGACTATCCACGTTCTAGCCTATGTGTATACTAGGCCTGGTGTTAGGACCTTTCTCTCCAATAATATCTACCCATCCTAACAACAGCAAAAAATAGCAGATATCCAGAATATGCAGCATATTAATATTCAAAGCAGTAAAGGAATGCGATAAATACACATAAAGCTAAAGCAAGTAATAAAGCGAGTAAAGCGCAAAAGATAAACACCCAAGCAAGCAAGAAAAAGCAAACAAAACTAGGCGAGACCCCTCAAGGGATGGACCAGCAAGAGGTCAATCTATCCCCAGTAGAGTCACCAGCTGAAGATGGGGAGCCCCACCTAGCCAGGAGACAAGCAAAAGGAGGCGAAGCTCAGGAGCAAGAACTCCCCAGCAGAGTCGCCAGCTGAAGATGGCTGGTTTCTACCTGAGTGAAACGCACACTCAAAGATACAACAGAGTCGCCACCGAACTTTATTTAGTCCCAAAGGACAGGGAAAATATCGATATAACCCAAGCGAAAGAGAAATGGGAACGGGGGGGTCGGTTATGCGAAAGGAAGGTATTAGCACCTAACGCATCCGTCGTACTCGACGGGAACCATTTCGCTTGCTTCTAGGCTTGGATGGGTTATATATCTAAAGGGTTCTGGCTAAAAGAAGGAGAGAGAGAGAGAGAGAGAGAGATAGAGAGAGAGAGAGAGAGAGAGAGAAAGGGGAAAAAGAAAGAAAAGAAGGAAAGTGCTCGTGGAGGACCGAAGTCCTCGTGCCTACGTACCCTCATAGTGCAATGAGGAAGTCAGAGCGTCGTAGTTCATGGAACCAGGGGACACAGAAGAAAAGAAGAAAGGGAGAAGGAAAGAAGGGTGGAAGTGTGCTCGCCAAAACATTGTGTCTCGTGCCTACGTATCATACATTCAAAAGAATCCAGAATCAGAGCTTCCGTAGTTCGGGGAACTGAACGGAAAACAAAACAAGAAAGAAACAAGGAGATGAAAGAGTTGGTGTCGAAACCAAGAGCAAGAGTGAAAGAAAAACTCTACTGGGGAAGACCCCGCAGTAAGAGTGATTGTACAAGAGCCTAGAAAAAGAATGGTGTCACAACCAAGAATGAAAGAAACTCCACTGGGGATAACAAAGAGAAATGGTGTCGAAACCAAGAAAGGAGAGCAAAAGGAATAGAAAGGACCCCGCTGGGGGATCCAAATAAAGGGATGGTGTCATAACCAAGAGAACAAGGAGACTCAGTATATTAACTGGCTGGCAGTGCTTAACCGAAGAAAGAGAGTAGGCCCTGGCGGGGAAAAGAAGCTGGTGTCAACAGACAGACTGTGATAAACCAAGATAGAGAGTGTTGAACTGAGAGAAGGTGTTTGACTCTGAAGGGGCCTCGGTATATTAACTGGTAAACAGTGGTTAACCGAGGAAAGAAAGGACTACAACTCTGTGGGAATAGAGAAGCATTGGTTTTAACAAAGAAAACTGTGATTAATCGGAAGCACGGGTGTAGGACCGATCAAAGGTCGTAACCCAAAAGGGGTTTTGGTAATGACTGAACAAACAGTACTTGACTAACGGAGAAGGGTATTGAACCAAAAGAGGTTACTAGCCCAAGGGTGCAAGTATTCGAACCAAGGACGGTTGCCAACGGCAAGGGATTCGGTTTTAACTGGAGAGCTGTGATTAACCGAGAAAAATGAGTGATTAGCCAAGCGAAGGTGATTAACTCCAACAAGGGCTTCAGTATTTTAACAGGCGGACTGTGGTTAACTGAAGAAAAGGGTGATTAACCAAGAATATGTGATTAACCCAAGAGGAACTCAGTGTTTTAACAGACGGACTATGTTTAACTGAAAAAACGGGTGATTAACCAAGAGAAGGTGATTAACATAATAGGTGCTCAGTATTAACAGACGGACTCTGATTAACTGGAGAAATGGGTGATTAACAAAGAGAAGGTGATTAACCCAAGAGGTTCAGTATTTTAACAGGCGGACTGTGTTTAACTGAAGAAGCGAGCAAAATTGGTTTTATAACTGACCGGCAGTGATTAACCAAACAAAGGAGAAGAACCAAGAGAAGGTTGCGAACTCCTGGGGAAAAAAATGGTCGTGACAGGAAAACTGTGTTGGACGAAAGAAAGAGAATTGAGACTCTTCAGGGGAATCAAAAAGCAATGATCGATTACAAGAAGAAAGGAGTAATGGAACAAAGAGAGATTGCTAGCGCAAGAATAATGATCTTAACCAAGAAGGATGGTGATTGATCAAAAAGAGAGATTGAAAGAGATATGAGTGATCGAGGATCGAAAGAGATCGCAAGGAGAAAAGAGTGATCAAGGATCGACTCGACTGGGGAAAGAAAGCACATTACCGCCTGGAGATAGAGATGACTAAGCCAAGCACAGGGTCATTCATCCCCTACCTGAAGTAGTCAGAATGAGAGTAGGAATTATCCCTTCTCATCCCTTCCCTAACACACACAGGGTGTAATGCGGAAGTTGAACTGGACGGCCCAACAGCTCCAAGTTGTATAGTGCTCCTGCGTAGAGAAACGGACAGCATAACGGCGTCAATTTGTACAGTGCTCCAATGCAAGGCGCGGCGCGAAACTCCAACTCCACGGGGGGGGAATGAGAGAGAAAGCTCTAAAGGAGGCCTAAAGAGAGGAAAAGGGAAGATCGATTAATCGAAACAAAGTTTCGATCAATTAATCAAGGGATAAACATGCTAACAACTTTCCAAAGAGGATGAAAAGTCATTAAAGCACAAAGGAGTGAATTATTGATTACACAAGATTAAGTTTATCCATGAAGAATAAACTTAATGCAAACTGAAATGGAAAGTGCAAAACAGTGCCAAATGATCATCAACATGTCACACAAAGTCATGTATCATGTGAACAAAGATAGTGCAAGGATTGCTATGTTCATACAATGCTAAGAACATGAAACAAATGAATAATCGAAAATGTGCATCGGAAGTTCATGAATTTGCTTCAACCAGAAGTGAAATGACATTAAAAACATCCATAAAATCAAGCATGACAATCAATGGAAGTTAAAATGAAGAAAGCATGGCAAACATACTTGAAAATGCAAGAAAATGGCCTTCTGGTTCAGTGTTAATCGATTAACACAATTGCACTACAAAGTGTTAATCGATTAACACTTGAAAAAGTGAAAAAAAACACTGGTTAATCGATTAACACAATTGCACTGCAATGTGTTAATCGATTAACACTGTACAGGGAGCATAAAATCAGTTTTGAAAAGTG
The DNA here is from genome assembly GCA_022829125.1 of Lathyrus tuberosus. Taxonomy (NCBI): domain Eukaryota; kingdom Viridiplantae; phylum Streptophyta; class Magnoliopsida; order Fabales; family Fabaceae; genus Lathyrus; species Lathyrus tuberosus. The sequence goes on from JALAZF010000112.1 coordinate 8,316,063, forward strand.
CTTTTGGCCAACTTTTTTATTGTGCAATCACTCCAATGCTAGGGCAAACAATTATGCACGAAAAATCAAGTTTAAAAACAATAAATGATCAACAATAGAATCAATTAACCATCAAGATTATGGATCTATCAAAAGTGTAATTAATTCACATGCAAGAATATCAAAATTACGTCGCGAACGATACGAAAACGATCGAAATGATAAAATTAATGAAATACACCAACCTACAAGGCTGAGATGTGCCTTGGTAAATGTTGCAATGTGATCTTGGTGCAGAAGATTAAAGAAAACCAGAGGACCCTAGAATTGTAGACGAAACGCGTCGAAACCGATCAAAATCGCGAAAATGCACTGAAATCAAACTTGCACCAAAATAAATGGTGTGAAACCCTTGGATTGAAGTAGAATGGGATGTAATTCAATAAATCCAACCAAAGAATGCCAAACGATGAAGGTTAAGCTCAAGAATTAGTCACTTTCAATGTGAAAAGTGATTATCCTTCAAGAATAAGAGCTTTTGGTGAGGTTTGATGGAGAAGAATTGAGATGAAGATGAAGAATGAGTAGAGAAATCAGAGAAAAAGTCAGAGAGTTGAGAGTGAAATGTGAGAAGCTTGGTGAAAAATGGTAGAGAATAGTCGAGGAATTGAAAAGTGAGTGGAGGTGTGTTTATATAGGCTTTAGGTTTGGAATTTGGTTTGGAATTAGCTTTGGGTTTGGAGCTAGGTTAGGAGTTAGTTGGACTTGACTCACCGAGTCAAGGCGGTTAACTCGGTTAGTTAGAACCAACTCGGTAACCATCCCAAGGTGAATTCCAACATCCAAAGATCCACATTTCTTGGAGAACAAGGAACATGGTGCACTTGATTTGAAGTGAAGTATCATAGCAAATGCACTTGGAATGAATTGAGTAGCTTGGAAATGTTTAGAGGTGTCTAGAATATTCCATATGCTGCTAGAATCCAAGACCAAAATGTGTGCAAAGGTGCTGTCATGAAAAAGCAGCAAATTGTGCCTATTTTGCCTGTGTTAATCGATTAACACAATTGCACTGCAAATGGTTAATCGATTAACCAGACCAAAATATGCCCAATTTGCCTAAAAAAGGGTGTATTGGTCCCGACTTCGATTTTCCACCTCTTGTATTGAGGAATAGGTATGGAAACCTTCATTTTGTGCTTGTTTTGATGAGGTGATGACCTTGTGAGGATATGATTAATCGGGCTTGGAAAACCTGAATATCCTACAATCAAAACACCAAAGGAAAAAATGTGAACGCGTATGCCAGCGATGCGAATGCTTATGCTTATGCAAAAGGCAAAAGAGGGAGGTCAAATTTTGGGTTACGACAGCTGCCCCTATTTAATCCGCTTGGACCTGAATGTACAAATTGCGCTAGCTTTTCGATGATTCGAGGTAAAAGGGGATTAAATAAAAGAGTAGCTCGAGAATTTGGCCGACGGCGACAAACAGAGTGGTGCAAGGTAGAATAGGTAAGTGCAAGGTTTGGCTGAAAATCTGCTGGGAGATAAGTCAGGCAAAAAGAGAGAGAGTATGATTGATGCATATGCCATGTATGCGTCTCTACATGATGCTTGACATCATGCAATGCAAAGGCTCAAGATGAGGCACGGTGAGAAGTGATTAGGTAGAAACCGTAGCAAAACAACTTCGACATCCTCGGTTGGGGAGAGAACCCGCAGATAAAGACAAACTCTGCTGGAGAAGAGAGTTCACAAAGGATGATGATCCTGCCAGGGAAAGAAACTGAGGACATCTCAGGTTTCTAAATCACCATGGTTGTCTCTGTTGGGGATGAAGGAATTAAACCAATCCTTCCTACCAAGATTGGCTATGCGTGGGGAAAAGAGATTCCCGAATCATGTTGACTCAGCTGAGGTGAAACCATTGCTGCTGGTGACAGATAGTTCCTAATCATTAGAGATGATGCACAACCCTTGCTGGGGAAGAAAGAACAAAGCGTCTTTGTTGGGGAACACCTTGGCAACCTGCTGATGAGAATGATGACTTTGCTGAGGAACTGCTGAGGAGACAACAACTTCTTCATAGAATCATCCCCTTGCTGGCCAGGCGTTAGGCTTACCAAGGGATAATACCGATTATCCTGCAGGAGTTACCAGTAACACATGCGATGCATAATGCTTTCTCGGTGAATTTAGCTTTTTATTGTTCTCAACGTTTTTTAGTATTATGTGATCACAAATAATTGTTTATTTTGCAAACAAAATACTGGAATGAAAATAAATTGAGATAACAAAGAATGCATTTTATTGAATGTGAAAATTTTTGTACATAAAGTGTGTACAAGGATGCAAAATCCTTGATGAGGAAGTTTGCAATAAAATTGAAAAACAAATGTAAATGGCAAAGGGAAATCATGCTTTGCATTGATTACAACATTGACCATCATCCATAGTAAGTCTAGGTTCCAACGCCTTGCACCAGTCGATGATGATTGGAGTGTTCTGTTACCGTCTGAGGTCTAGCCGTGAGGAAAAGAGGCTCAAGTGTTCATAGTCAATGCCTTTATCCCTAAATTTTGCCTGGACATATTTTCACACTTTTTTTTTCGTCCACCGGGATGCCCATTTTTGCCTAAGTCGCCCTTTCGGGTTTTCAACTTAGCGGGCTATTATTGTTTTTTCATTGTCCCTAACTTTTGCATGGACATTTCTTTTTTTTGGTCCATCGGGACATCCATTTTTGCCTAGATTGTCCTTGCGGATGTCAATCTAGCGGACTCTTATCCATTTTTTTCAGTCATAATATTTTTTTACTGTATCGGAGTTCACGGGCGATGGCAACTCCTCCCCATCCATTGTGGTGAGGATCAGGGCTCCGCCTGAGAAGGCCTTCTTGACAACAAAAGGTCCTTCGTAATTGGGAGTCCATTTTCCTCGTGGATCCGAGTGAACAGGTGAATATATCTTGAGCACGAGTTCGCCTTCACAGAATGTTCGAGGGAGAACTTTCTTGTCAAAAGCTCGCTTGAGGCATCTCTGATATACTTGACCATGACAAACGGCTGTAAGGCGCTTCTCTTCGATGAGATTCAGCTGGTCGTATCTGGATTGCACCCATTCAACTTCATCAAGACCTGCTTCCATGATGACTCTGAGCGAAGGAATTTCGACTTCGATGGGTAAAATTGCCTCCATACCATACACGAACGAATACGGAGTTGCCCCAGTAGAAGTGCGAACTGAAGTTCTGTAGACATGCAGTGCAAAGGGAAGCATTTCATGCCAATCCTTGTAAGTCTTGACCATTTTCTGGACAATCCTCTTGATGTTTTTGTTTGCTGCTTCAACGGCACCATTCATCTTGGGCCGATATGGTGAAGAGTTGTGGTGCTCGATCTTAAATTCTTGACACAACTCCTTCATTATATTGTTGTTCAGGTTGCTTGCATTGTCCATGATAATGTTGCTAGAAATGCCATAACGACATATTATCTCTTTCTTGATAAATCTGGCAACCACTTGTCATGTAATGTTCGCATAAGAAGCAGCTTCAACCCACTTGGTGAAGTAATCGATAGCAACCAGAATAAATCGATGACCGTTGGAAGCCTTCGGCTCGATCATTCCAATCATATCTATACCCCACATAGAAAATGGCCAAGGTGAAGTCAAAACATTCAATGGAGTTGGAGGCACATGGATCTTGTCTCCGTACATTTGACACTTGTGACATCTTTTGGCAAAGTTGTAATAATCTACCTCCATTGTTGTCCAGTAATACCCAGCCCGAAGGATCTTCTTAGCCATAGCAGGACCTTTAGCATGTACACCCTCGCAGCCCTCATGTATGGACCTTATGATCGTGTTTGCTTCGTGTCTATCCACGCATCTGAGCAACACGGAATCATAATTCCTCTTGTACAGTACACCACCACTTAAGAAGAATTTGGCGCAAAGCCGTCTAAGAGCCTTCTTGTCAGTGATAGTGATACCCTCGGGATATTCCTGTTTCTCCAGATATCTTTTAATGTCGTAAAACCAAGGCTTGTCATCAGACTCATCCTCGATTGCTAAACGGTGTGCTAGTTCGTTCAAGTGATCAATGCGGATATGAGGAGCTTCATTCTTCCACTTGACCTTGAACATGGATGCTAAAGTGGCAAGAGCATCAGCTAGTTGATTTTCCTCTCTGGGAATATGATGAAAAGTGATCTCCTTAAAGTAAGGAATCAAGTTCGCTATGTGTTATTGGTACGGAACCAGCTTGGAATCCCGAGTCACAAAGTTCCCTTTGACTTGACCGATGACCAAGGCAGAATCTTCATAGACCTCAAGAATCTTGATTCTCATGTCAATTGCCGCTTCAATACCGTAGATACATGCTTCGTATTCATCCATATTGTTGGTGCATGCAAAGCATAATCTAGCAGTGAAGGGAAGGTGAAAACCTGTTGGAGAGATGAGGATAGCCCCGATTCCATGACCTTTAGAATTGGAGGCACCGTCGAACACGAGCGTCCATCGCGCCCCTGGTTCAGGTCCTATATCAGGATCTGGAGTCTCATAATCTCTGATAAACAGAACATCCTCATCGGGAAAGTCAAACTTCATTTGTTGATAACCCTCTATAGGTTGATGAGCAAGGTAGTCAGACAAGACGCTCCCTTTTATAGCTTTCTGGGTAACATGTTGGATATCATACTCAGTTAATAGCATTTGCCACCGAGCAATCCTTCCAGAGACAGCAGGCTTCTCAAATATGTACTTTTTCGGATCCACTTTGGATATCAACAAAGTAGTATGGCAAATCATGTATTGTCGTAGGCATCGAGCAGCCCAAACCAGAGCACAACAAGTTTTCTCCAAGAGTGAGTATCTGGTCTCACAATCAGTGAACTTCTTGCTCAGATAGTAAATTGCATGTTCTTTTCTACCAGTGTCATCATGTTGACCCAATACACATCCCATTGATTCATCGAAAACGGTGAGATACATGATTAAAGGCCTACCAGGAACCGGCGGTACTAAGATCGGTGGCTCTTACAAGTATTGTTTTATTTTGTCAAATGCTTCCTGACAATCATTATTCCATTCAACCGATTGATTTTTTCTTAGTAATTTGAACATTGGTTCACAGGTAGCCGTTAAATGGGAGATGAACCTTGAAATGTAATTAAGTCTACCCAGAAAGCCACAAACTTCTTTTTCTGTTTTGGGAGGCGGCATGTTCTGAATAGCCCGAACCTTATCATGATCAACTTCAATGCCTTTCTGACTCACAATAAAGCCCAACAGTTTACCAGATCGAACTCTGAAGGTGCACTTCGCAGGATTCAACCGCAATCTAAACTTCCAGAGTCTGTCAAACAGTTTCTTCAGATGAACCAAGTGATCATCTTCAGTTTTGGACTTGGCAATCATATCGTCCACGTAAACCTCAATCTCTTTATGAATCATATCGTGAAAGAGGGTTGTCATGGCACGTTGGTATGTTGCCCCTGCATTCTTTAGACCGAATGGCATGACTTTGTAGCAATATGTACCCCATGGCGTGATAAATGTAGTCTTCTCCATATCAGTTGGGGACATCTTGATCTGATTATATCCTGAAAAACCATCCATGAAGGAAAAGACAGAGAACTGCGTTGTGTTGTCTACCAAGACATCGATATGAGGCAAAGGAAAATCATCCTTCGGGCTTGCCTTGTTGAGATCTCGATAATCCACACACATTCTGACTTTGCCGTCCTTCTTGGGAACCGGGACAATGTTGGGAATCCATTCAGGATATTCTGAAGTGGCTAGAAACCCAGCGTCAAGCTGCTTCTTTACCTCTTCTCTGATTTTAAGTGCCATGTCGGGTCTAGTCCTTCTGAGTTTCTGCTTGACAGGAGGACATCCGGGCTTGAGTGGCAAGTGATGTTCAGCGATGTTGGTATCCAACCCAGGCATATCTTGATAGGACCAGGCGAAGATATCAACATACTCTTTCAATAACTTGACCAACTCGGAGTGTACATGCTTTGCGAGGGATGCGCCAACCTTGACTTCTCTTCTGACCTCATCAGTACCAAGATTGACAACTTCTACTGGCTCTTTGTGGGGCCGAATCTCTCTACGCTCGTGCTCAAGGAGCCTCGCCAGTTCAGCCGGTAATTCACAATCTTCCTTACCATCTTCTTCGGCTTGGTTAATTGGAATTCCAGAATTACAATGGATGTTCGCCATGTTGTTATCAATGCTTTTATTAGTTCTGCGTGTTTATGAATATGTTTAGAATGAGCTATTTAAAAAGTGAAAAAGAAAAGAAACTTTTTGCCATTTATTTTGTGAAAAAGTAAAATAAAGAAAGAAAATAGAGCATGATTTTGAATGCAAAAACTTTTATTTATTGATCAGATAATATTGCAAAAGCGCGAGGCCCTTTACAAGCTATCCACTCGTCTCGGGTGAGGACGAGGGAACGAGAAAGCAAAATGCATTACATGTTATATGGGAAAACCACAGGAATTATGGTAGATGTCCAATTGTTGAGCTTGAAACCCGAAGGACATTTGCGCACAAAGGTTGAAATCTGATTACTGGGACCAGCATCATCAGCAGCTGCCACGATGTCACCCTGCTGGAAACCCGCGCTATGGAACTTGACAAAGTTGCGTTGCTTCTAATCAGAGGAACTAGATTGACGACCAGGATGATACCCCAATCCAAAACGATTATGCTTCTCAACCACATTAATCACGTGCCCCTAGCCTATCAAAGCACCTCTATCGATGGTCTCTTTAGCACTCTTAGCAGATGCTAAAGTCAATTGTGGTGATCTACTTTGACTAGTTGAAGCAGAGCTGACATCTTCGAACTCGAGACACTGCAATGGCACCTCAGTTATACCTTCTTTGGTCTCGACGTATCGAAAGGACGATAACTCCCTTACAATCAAATCCTCTTCACCACAGACAATGACAAGCTGATCGTCAAACATGAATTTCAACTTCTGATGTAAAGTGGATGTAACTGCCCCTGCCACGTGGATCCATGGATGACCCAATAGGCAACTGTACGCTGGATGAATATCCATCACTTGGAAGGTAATGGTAAACAAATGTGACCCAATATTGATGGGTAAATCCACTTCTCCAATGACCTGTCTTCGAGAACCGTCAAAGGCTCTGACAACTAAGGCACTTGGTCTCATTTCGATTCCCTCCACTGCTAATTGACTCAACGTGCCCTTAGGTATCACATTGAGAGAAGAACCGGTATCCACTAGAACACGAAATAACAGGATGTCTGTGCAGGTTACAGATATGTGCAGCGCTTTATTGTGGGCAGTTCCTTCAGGAGGTAATTCTGATTCATTGACACCCAAATGCCGACTTGCAGTTATGTTGGCCACAACATCATCGAATTCGACGACGGATATATCTTGCATGACATGGGCACTGTTCAACACTTTCAACAAAGCTGATATGTGCGCAGGCGAGCTCATGAGTAAGGATAAAATTGAGATCCTCGAGGGAGTCTGACCCAGCTGATCCACAATTTTAAAGTCACTTTTCTTGATCAGCTTAAGGAACTCTTGATCATTAAGGGTCTCTTTGCTCTTTGAAATATCCTCAGACATAATAATCGGTACTGGAACGGCAGTAGATGCCCCTTGTTGGACAACAGGGGTCGCGAATGCAGGTGTCTCCTTGGGAGAAACAACAATTGGAATTTGCACAGGCTTCGTAGTGACCTTCGGGGCAAACACTCGTCCACTACGAGTCGTACCTCCACCGGCTGTAACATTCACGATCTCGGACTCGGCGAACCTTATCTCTTGACCTCCAGAAAACACAGTAGACCCATACTTCCACGGTACCTCTTTAGAATCCTGATACGGAAACGGTTTTGGCGGACAAACCACGATGGGTTACACCTTCTTCTGCTTAGGGGATTCAACTGGAACCTTCCTATAGACGATGGTGAACGTGTAACGCCCGTATTTAATTAAATATTTTAATTAAATAGTATTGAGTATTTTTCCGAATATTTGTTGACTATGTTGAATATGTTGGTTGATGCTAATAAGTATTAAGCAGGTAATTAGTCGATTTAGTCGGGAGAAATTAATATTAGAAATAATATTTATTTTCGTAGAATATTAATTAATTTAATTGATTTAAGTTGTGTTGACTTTAGTAAGATAATTTAATTAAAAATGATTTAAGTCGTAGAAAATAATATGGTGTTAACTTAGTAGAAGTATAAGAAAATATTGGGCTTAGTTAGATGGTAGTAATAGTGGGAGTGTAGTAGTGAGGCCCAATAAGAAAATAAAATAATAGAATTATTATATTAGGTTTTTAGAAACAAGGAGGAGTTAGAAAGTGGCTGTAAGTGGGAGTTGCAGAAAAAGAGGAAAAATAGGAGCAGAACGTGGAAGTTATGGAGAAGAGGAAAAGAGGAACAAGGGTTTTTGAGAGAGAATTCGTAGAGGCTGCTAGAGCAAGTTTTCAACTGGAAAAATTTAGAGCTACCTTCAATCCAAGGTACGGGTGGGGTTTGAATTTTATAACCGGGTATATGATAATTGATACGTGGGATTGGGATTTATATAATTTTCTACTGAATGTGTTAAAGTGTATTGATGAATTGGTTTTGTTTTTGTGGAATTTGATGTTTGCTAGATTGTTTGGTTATTGTTCTATAGTGTTAAACTTAGGTTGGAATTTGGTTAAATCGATAGAAACCGATGTTTTCATGGACGAAAGTCGGAATAGATTGCGTAGTTGTGTCGAGAAATGTTAGGTCGTGATCGACTATGCTTGTTTTATCGAATTTGGTTGATTTTGTAAGTTTTTGCATTTTTGGAGATTTGGGGGTTTAAGATTCGGATTGAAATCGAAAGTCGTAGAATTCACGTTTGGTGGTTCCAAATAACTACTATATGTTTGGTATGAATGATTATGTGTTTGTTTCGAAGAAAATAATTGAATCGGTCGGATTTTCGGACGAAAATGCAAAATCCCGTAGGGCTATTATGCAGAAAAATTCTGGTTTTGGAAAGTTTGGAAAATTCAGATCTTTTGATCCGTAAGTCGGTTTTAACCCCCGTTCGAAGCATTGGAAAGCTAACGAGATGTTCTTTCTAGGAAAAATGGTTGTGAGGTCTGTATCTGGTTCAATTATAACAGAAAATTGAAACCGTATCGTTGTGTTGATTTTTACCGTCGTGAATGTGTGCGATTGAGGTGTTATCGTGCAATATGCCTCAACAATGTTAACCGATTAATAATGCAGAGGAATAGCAATAATGTGGGGAATTAGAAATGACAGTAGCAGGTTTTGTATTAGAGTTGAATTTAATGGCAGTATAGTTTGGTAGCAAAAGTATGTTTGTATCCGTAAGTTAAAATTTAATTGTATCAGTAAATTAACTAGTAGTAATTACAGTGTGCAAAGCAGTACCGATTTAGCCGAATAACTAGAATTAAGCGGAAAAATTAGTTGTCCCGAATTAGTTGAAATTGGTCGGGGAGGTTCATATAAACTAGTAGGTGATTGGGGTTGGATTATTTTGTTGAAATTATGTCGAATAAGTTGATTTGCATGTGAAGTTGAATTGTGTTGAATTGTCCCGATTTATGGACATTATTAAGTTGCATGTCTTATGACCAACGTTGTTAAGTTGTTTTGCTGTTGCAGGTCTTGTGACCAATGTTGATTAAGTTGTTTGCAGTTGTTGCATTTTTGTCGTTGTTATGTTGTGTTGAATAAGCTGATGTTGTGATTGTTGTCGCATGCATAGCATAGCATTATTAAGTTGGCCTGGATTGGCAAAATTATTAAGTTGGCCTGGATTGACAAAAGTTGAAGTTGAAGGCTTATGCCTTGTTGATGCCCATCAAACTGGCACTTTTTAAGTTGGGAGTTCTGCTCCATTGGTACCACATGCATACGCATAGTTGAGTCGCATTTTGTGTTGTATTATTTATGTTGATATAGTTGATGTTGTTTTATGTTGATAGAGTTGATGTTTTATTATGTTGATAAAGTCGTTGTAGTATTATGACGATAAAGTTGTTGTTGAATTGTTGATGTAAGGTAGTGAAATTGTATGATTCCAGTCTAATGTATTGATTATCATACTCTTGTTTATATTATTCGATATCTCACCCCTTCTGTTTGAATGTTACCCCTATGTTGGTAACATGCAGGTTAGCAAAGATGAAGGTCGTTTATCCTTACTACTTTGAGTCGGTGATGTCGCTCTGATACGTAACACTCGGGGGATGGACGCTTGTTGTTTATTGTTGAATATGTTTTATGTTGCTGAATTTTTAAGTTGAATTTATTAAGTATTATGTTGTTTTGAAGTTGTGTTAGTCGAACAAAAATGTTAAGTGAATCAAAGTTGAACATTTATATCTTGAAGTTGTTTTGCTTTGAAAAGAAGGTATATATATATGAATTTTGTTGTTATCGGTTCATCCAATCAAAGTGTTATGTATCTGTTCATATGAAATTAATCGAAGTTGTTTTTAAGATGAAAGTGTAGCATCCTATTGTTTGTTGAAATCTTATAACTCTGATTTTACTATTATCCGCCGGGTAGAAATGAGGTGTTACATTAGTGGTATCAGAGCAGGTCGGTCTGTCCGGCCAAGTTGTCTAATGTTGTTTATCCCTTAGTACGCGACAAGTGTGTGGAACACTGTAGGTACTTGTTTGTTTTCCTAATCGATGGTATGCAGGAGTTGGTTTGAAACAAGTGGGGGAGAAGTTTACTTCTCAGAGATGTTTGTAGTATGTGAAGTTGAATCAAGGTGATATTGATTGCAGGAGTGCAAGTGTTGTCAGAACTGTGTTGTTGCGAACCGACGAGAGTATAGACTCACGATTTTATCTGTTGGTCCAGTTGAGACATTTGAAGGAGGACGAGTCAGTATGATTGATGTTTGCTTCTCGGAGGAGAGAGGGCAACGTGACGAATAGTGATATGCAAGTGGAGTATAGCTGGAGTAAAGTCGGATGATTTTTAGAGTTGGGTGAAAAGCAAGGACAGTCGGAAGAGTTTGGAAGCAAGAGAAAGAGGTAGAACTCATGTTCACCAATTTCGCTTTTTTATTTTCGTATTTATGGAACAGCTTTCAGTAAAAGAGGCATAACTTTCTACTCGTAACTCCGATGAAAGCGATTCTGGACTTTTCGGAAAGTTTACGAAATTCCCTACAGTTTGCATATAAATTTTGTCTTCGGTATGTTTTTGAGGAGAGAGAAAGACGCATTTGAATAGTTGGGTCTGATGCTGATTTTGTTTGGTGGAAGTTTGTATACGGGATTTCTTGACCAGTCCCATTGCAAAGATGATAACTTTTTACCCGTAATTCAGATTTGAGTGATTCTTGAAGTTCTGGAATCTACACGAAATTCCCTTCATTTTGAAATATAATTTTGTGTCTGGGAGGTCTGTATTAGAGAAGATAATCGTGTTTGAAGTTGGATAATTCTTGCTGGAAATAGTAAGATGAAGTCAAGTATGAAATGTTTAGTAATAAGAAGAAGAATATCGGAGAAGCACATGGAAGTGCGGTGTATGATAGTTGAGAATGATTAAAGTATAGAAATCTTTGAGGAATGTTAAATAGTAAAGTGAATTGGGTGTTGTTGGCGAGATGTGTCGACATGAGTCAGAAATTTTTGGAAGTTATATCACCAACCAGATGACGAGATGGTATTGTTGAGATTGTGATTGGAATGAGAATCAAGTGTGAAACTATACGGATCATCGAAGTCGTGAAATTAAAAGGAAAGACGAAGGATTGGTTAGGGTTGTCAAAAATTTTGGACTTGGATAAATGTTTCGATTGAAGTGGACTGATTTGGATTTTACTTGATGTATCAGAAGGATATTCGATAATTAGGTTATGCAACAAGTGTGTATAAGGATATATGTGTTGGATTTTGTGCGTTCTTGGAAATAAGGAAATTAAGAAAAACGTTTGTGAGCCTTAGAGAAATGGTAGAGCAGTATGCTTAGATAACGTTGAGCACGAGGAGGAAGACGCTATTTTAGTTGGATAATGATGATTTATGCCACCATTATGGTTGTCGGTTGTCTATTGACAAATTGAGGAACTGGTCACCCTTAATCTCTTGTTGATAGTCGACGGAATCATGTTGGATGGAATAGACGTGTCTTGCCAACTAGAATAGTATGCACAGTGAATTGTTTGGGGTTGAGCCAAGTGCTTATGAATTGTTTGAGTTGTCGATACAGATTCCTATATAGGGAAATGAGGCGGACTTGAGGATGTTAGTGTGAGGTTGCGAGTTGATCAGTGAGTAGTTTGGAAACTCACAGTTGTGTTCTGGATAACTTGGGTTTTGGTTTGTGGTGGATCGAGAATTCGACTGACATGAGACTTGAAGAATTGTAGAGATAAACCAAGTAGGAAGTAAATGGTAATGTAAGACTATGATTTGACCAAGGATGTCGGATCGAGAAGGGTAGTGGATGGTATGCCTTAAAGTGTATATATGGAAATATGAATGGTATTTTCCATACTTGTTTGGATAAGTTAGAACTGGTGTTCGTTGTGGATATTCTGATGTTTTATAAAATCAGAAGAAGAGCGCGTAGAGTATTTGAGAGTTGAGTTGCAAGTATTGAAAGAAGTGAAGCTATATGCTGAGTTAGCAAGGTGTGAATTATGATTTGTAAAGATGAAGTTGAGTGGTTGTGTTAATTCGGATGAGGGATTTTGGAGAATTGTGCTAGTATGAGTAGGACTTAATGAATTAGTTTGTTTGATTAGTTTGGTTAATATGCCATGTTAAGTGTAGGTTATTGAGGCTAAATCTATGGCTATTGGGTGTTAAGCTCTGTTTGGAAGATGATTTTTTCTTGTTGAGATTAATTGGACACATGTATCCTTATGCTGTGGTAATGTTGTCATGCGTTGAGATGAATTTTGATGATGTGTTAGTACAAGGTGGTGAAGTTGTAGCTTATGTTGACGATAATTGGGAATTCTTCAAAGTATCTATCCTATTCAAGATTTGGAATTGGCTGCAGTTGTAGTTGTGTTGGATATTCGGAGGTATTAATTGCGGATCTAAGTTCGAAATGGTCAGTCATCAAAGTGTAGAAGCCTGTTTGGTTTGAATTTCCGATGAGTTAAGTCGGAAGTCTTTTCTTATGTCTGCTTTGATGGTCGGAAGTTGATGTGAACTTGGTAGATTTGATGGTTGCAATTAATCAGAGTGCGCAGCGAAAGCGCGGTGCAGAGCGGTTGGTTCTTATGTGGGTAACCACGACGTCGGTAGTTTGATTATGTTGATGTTGTGCTTTGGGCTTTTATGCTCTTATCCTTGTTGTTGTCTCGTTACCTAGGGTGATGGTTCGAGTGCGAGTAGCTAATTCCTATGATTGGAAGTTGATTTGTTAGCTGAGATAACGTAATTGGAGTGTGGTGCATCAAGTGAATTTTCGAGGACGAAAATATTCTAAGTGGGGGAGAGTTGTAACGCTAGTATTTAATTAAATATTTTAATTAAATAGTATTGAGTATTTTTTCGAATATTTGTTGACTATGTTGAATATGTTGGTTGATGCTAATAAGTATTAAGCGGGTAATTAGTCGATTTAGTCGGGAGAAATTAATATTAGAAATAATATTTATTTTCGTAGAATATTAATTAATTTAATTGATTTAAGTTGTGTTGGCTTTAGTAAGATAATTTAATTAAAAATGATTTAAGTCGTAGAAAATAATATGGTGTTAACTTAGTAGAAGTATAAGAAAATATTGGGCTTAGTTAGTGTAGCGAGCGATTTTGGACGCGGTTCTTAAGCGCTGGTCGCTCTCTGCGGTTGAGTGTACTACAGGTCGATTCATTTTTTATCCTATTGTGAGCTGAATAAGGAAGGGAAATAGATGTCTCCAATTAACCCTGCTTTGCATACTGAGTTTAAACAGCGGTCTGTTAGGTTACGAATGCTATCAATGTGGGGGGCCTTTGTACTGGTTATTTGTATTTTCGCCAATACGGTTTTCTCTCTTTTTGTTAGGATACTGCTTCAGATTAGGATGTATGGGATTTTGGGTTTTTTGTTTAATGTGCTCGCTAAGATTTTTCTTTCAATCTTATGTCTACGTATTCCCGTTTACCGAAACAGGGAAATCAGAGCGTTCGTAGTTCCTCCTATTCTATGGGAGGAAATGGTGTTTTTGGTGTCTTGTTCAAAGCCCAAGATGTGAAGCTGAAAGGTTTATTTGTATCTTGTTCAAAGCCCAAGATGTGAAGCTAAAAGTTTTGACTTTAGAGAGAACTTGTCATCTCTAAAGAAGTCTGTTTGTCACAACTGTTGGGTGACTGGTTATAAAGGGAGGATTACTTTAACCGGGATTTGTGAATCCAGCAATGCCATAATTTCCTTCATAGGGGATTTTAACCTGAAGGAGAAGACTTCAACTTAGTGTAGAGCAATGCCATCTTTCCTTAGGAATTTCTCATGCTAAAAGAGGGACAGTGGCATGGATGTAAATAATCCAGAGGCTTGCCGCTTACAGCGATTAGATGAAAGGAGTTGTTGATGTTTGTGTACTGTGAACGAGGCACAACTTTGAGGCTAAAAGGTTGATGGGATCAACCAGTGGTTTTCTTATACAAAGCCTAAGAGGAGGCTAATATGTGTCTCGTACAAAGCCCGAGAGAGAGGCTAATAGGTTGTTTGACTCCGCTGGGGAGAATCATTTGTACAAAGCCCAAGAGGAGGCTATGGTGACTGTTTCAGTTAAGTGACAGGTCTAGTATACTGATTTTGAAAGAGAAAATCAGTTCTTACATGAGCAACACTGTACTCAAGGATTTGTTTCAAGGATCCGGGTTATTCCTGTTCTTTAAGGAAGTGGGAAATCCGAAGGGTATTGAGACTGTCCGAGTCTACGGGTTTTCTTCCTATTTTTGAAGGGGTGCTTGAGAATGTCTTTGAGACTCAAGGAGATTAGACTGTCCAAGTCTACGGGTTTCATCTTTTGTACTATGCTTTGAGAAACAGTAGTAGACTCTTGAAAGGACTGGTCTATGCAGATGATTAAGTTATGTTCCTATACCTCTAGGAGGTCGTCGGGACAATTTGTACGAAGCCCAAGAGGAGGCTGGAAACTTTTAAGAAGCCGAGAGGTCGTTGTACGAAGCCCAAGAGGAGGCTATCATTCCCGGAGGAAGAGATCATTATACGAAGCCTAAGAGGAGGCTGTGAATACTTCTAAGAACCCGGCGGGTCCTTGTACTAAGCCCAAGAGGAGGCTGGGGTTGCTTTTAGGAAGCCTTCGGGTCCTTGTACGATGCCCAAGAGGAGGCCGATGCTTTTAAGAAGCCGATGGGTCCCAAAACCCTGAGAAATTCAAGACAGGCTATTCACAAGGAATAGATCAAGCCAGGAAAATTCGAGAATTTGGAAGAAACTCAAAGATGCCATTCACGGAGAATACATTCATCTCTAGGAGTAGAGTTTCTTGACAATTACTAATGAGGACAGCCGAAGAGAAGACTGTATCTGGTGATCCTATTGGGGATCTAGTTGTCTATTTCTACGAATAAACGAAACGGCGTCACCTAGTTCTAGACGTAGTTGCCGGGGAAACTCTAAATATCTATACTATTATTACACAGTTGATATGAGTTCATGAAAGAAGACTTACAGTGAAACATCCTCACAATACAGTTATATGTATATGAAAGCGGTAAATGAAAGCAATAACCACTTACTCGGTTGTAGAGCTTCCGTGCTGTTTGGTTAGTTGTTCAACAAAGAAAGATTGAAAACAACAGTATATTCAAAATCAAAGGAGAAAGTGCTTTGAAAAAGAAAGATTTGGGGCTTACAGCTCAAGGAGAGGCCCAGGGTTTTATCAGTGAGCGCACTGTTTGAATTTGTACAGAGGGACTTATACAAGTGACTGAGGCCCAAAATTTTTTTTCTGTACAAAGGGATGGGTCTTACACTCTCTCAAGAGGCCCAAAAGGTTTAAAGAAAAAGAGTGGGGCTTATAACACGAGGGTAGGCCCAGTTAATTTTTCGTTTAAAAATGGCGGTCGCCCCAAGGTTTTCTTTTAACGCAGAGGGACTTATACAAAAGTGAGGCCCAAAATGTTTTTGGTTAAAAGGGGGTTGGGTCTTACACTCTATTAGAGGCCCAAAGTGTTTTGAATGGGTCTTATAGCTCAAGGAGAGGCCCAGTTTGTTTGATTTTGAATTGGCGATCGCGCCGAGGTTTTTGAAAATACAGTGGGACTTATACAATAAGTGAGGCCCAAATTTTTGGTATTTACAAAAAAGGGTTGGGTCTTACACTCTAACAGAGGCCCAAAAAGTTTTAAATGATTTGTTTGAGTGAAAATCAAATAAACCCTAATTTTATTCTTTAAAAGTAAATATTTAAAGAAAATCAATGAAAAATACCAAATAGGTTTGAATAAACCACTTGTGATTTTTGTTTAAGGTTTGAAAAATGAGGTATAAATCACAAGAGATATTAAAACTCATTTGGTCTTGATTTTTCAAGATGAATATTCATTTAAAAATGTTTAAAAACAAATAAAAATGAATTTATTCACAAAAATACTAATTATAGTAAATAAATAATATAAACTCAATTTTTTTGTGGAATAAAATATTTCAACATTTTTGTGATTTTTTGCAAAAAGAACCAAACAAAAATAATTAAAATTGAAAGAGTTATTAATTTTCCAATTAATTAATAAACCATGAAAATATTGGAAAAAATGACAAAATGTGAAAAAACACAAAATGGCATAGGTGGGGTTTGAACCCAAGACCTCAAGGTTACAAGGCGCGCGCCTTACCACTGGGGTGGTGATACATCCATTGTTTGAAACAAAACAACAAATATACAAGTCATGCCTTGGTTTTAGGCCTGGTCCAAGGTAAGCTTTGGCAAGTTTTGGCTCAGAAACGTGAAGGTCATAACTTTCTCAATTCTTAATGGTTTGAGACAAAATTTATATGCATCTGGACCAAAATTTCATAAGGAATCCAATGGTGGTGGTAGTTTTTTCAGATCACACTCCCTCCTCAAAACCCGATAGTGGTTTTGAAAATGACCTATAATTGCATTTTCTATGCTACAACTTGGTACAAGCATGGATTACATGGTGAATTAGCTCAAACACAACATATACAACATGTATGAGATGTTTATGATCAGTGGACTTCAAAGCATTGCATGATTCAAAGATTCCAAGTTGTGAGGCTTACCTCTTTTTTGAGATTTTGGAGCTTTTGTGCAATCTGTCAAGCCTCTTGTTCCAGAAATGATTTGATGCTTTTGACACACTCAAATGATCCCTTAGAAGCTTTTAGGATGATTGGAATTGACCGGTACCTGCAAAAACACAAACAGTCCCTTTCTTGCAAAAGGGGTTAAAAGTGACCAAAATAGCAACTCTCTCAAATGGTGTTCCAGATGGGGGGAACCATTTGGGACAGTTCAAGGATGATATTTGGAGTGTGTTTGAGGTTTTATCTGGTTTGGAAAGTGACTGAATCAAGACATGGCTTGAAAAATGCAAAAAAAAGCCTATTTTGAGGTTTTGAGAGGTGACTTTGTGATTTTGTGATTACAGTTCACTTGTGATAGTTTGCACAGCTTACATATGATATATATGAGGCGTGTGTGTGATTGATTATGATGGAAAAGCTCTCAAGCTCAAAAACTCAAAGTTGCCTTGCTAAAGAAGGCATTTTTGCCAAGAGAAAGAGGTTTTGAGGAAAGCATCTGTTTGATGGCTTTGGTGTACTTAAATTGATCACAATTGAGCTCTATTTATAGTAGAGCAAGTTTGTTTTGGGATCCACAGTGAATGCCAACTGCAACAGAGGTTTGGTTAATGTTGTCCAATGGAAATTCAAGTCTCCTCTAGCCATTGACTAGAGGTTAGGGCACAGGGATGTGGTTCCCTTAGTCTTGGATAAGTCTTGACTGAATTCAGTTGAGAATGGCTCAGTCCATGCCACCTTGATGCTTCCATTGAATGCTCCAATCCAAAATTGGAGTCTTGTCCCTATTTTGGCAATTCTAGGTTCAACATGCTATTTCTTGTTCCAAAGACTTTGGAGGCTTGGCTCAGTGATTGTCCCATTTAGATTCAATCCTCAGAGGTGTCCAAGTGGATAGGAGTGTTTGGATTTGGCTGATTTTGGCAAATCGACCAAAAGTGCAAAATCTTCCTTGCCTTGGCAGATTTCAGCAAGGCAACTTGCCAATGTCATATCTCATGACTCAAATGGAATTTGGTAATGTTCTTGGCCATTTTGGAAAGCCCTTACATGATACAACAACTGTTTGAACATGTTTGGTTTTGATCTCTTTAAAATCCAAGTGAAAAATCTCCCTACATTTGGCAAAAAGTAGGGTAAAATCTGACTTAGTGAAATTTTCACCAAGTGTTGGAATAAAGTGACTTTTCTTGATTTTGATCACTCCATAACTCAAAATCCATGAGGAATTTGGACATAGGTCAGTATGAATCTTTTGTAGAGGGCAATGAGATCTACAAATCAAGCTTTGAATGGGGCACAATGGCCTTGTGGTTTAGGAGTTATGGTCCTCCAAAGTTGGCACATTAGTGTAACTTTTCATAACTTAGAAATTTTTCTAAGTTTTTATGGTTACCCCTTTTACAATTTATCCCACTTTCTTTGATTTTTCTTGATGAATGATGATTCAAATCATACATTAACATCATTTTAGGGTTAAAAATCCATGTTGGTGAAAAATCTCAAAAAGTCAAAGTTGACTTTTGTGCACAGTTGACTTTTTATCAGATGAATTCCAAACTGTGCAATTCTTCAGGAAATCATGTCCTTGACCTAAATCAAACTTGATGGACATGTTCCATGGGTGTCATAGGGTATATTGAATCATGTCTTAGGGCTTGGGAGCATGTCCTGGTCAAAAGTCAAAGTTACAGTTGACTTTCCTCGCGAAACCCTAATTGTGGTGCAGATGAAATTGAAACTTGTTGCTCAAGCTTCTTGGATTAATCCATTGTTCCAAATGGATCAATATAGTTCATTAGAGACCCTCAAATCATGTCTTGAGGTCTTGGCTCATGATTTGCCCTAAAAGTCAACTTAGGGGTGAATTAGGTCAAGAAACCCTAATTCCTGATTTTTTATGAATGCATCCCCTGAGGCAAAATTGACTTGATGATTGGGTCCATGAGGTTCCATGGAGTATATTAGGTTATGTTTTGGATCCTTGGCTCATGCCCAGAGGAAAATTTCCCTTTGGAGGCCCTGATCGACCAAAACCCTAATTTGGTGATACCGGCGACCTTGAGGCTTGATCCACCTAGAAGGGAGCAACTTTGTGCTTGATCCTTGAAGTGGGAGTCCTTTTGATCCATTGTGGATGTCTGAGAGGTTAGACAAGTTGAAGATTATGTCATTCCTTGATTGATCATTTGTCTAAAGCTCTGAGAGGGCTATAAACCCTAAATTTGATTGTAGTGGATGCTCACCCATCTTTGGGGAGACTGATGAAATATAATGGTTTCTCCATATTGTGATGATGATTTGCACAATTATGGGAAATCTTAGTGGTCAAAATTTGGGGTATGACAGATGCCCCTATTTAATCTGCTTGGACACGAAGGTGTGAATGACGAAGGTATTCGGGCATTCGGGGTGCAAGAGGATTAAATATCAGAATAGCCGAAATTTTGATGGTGTTTAAGAATGGCAGCGTGCACATCCTTCTTCTTTTGCTAAGCAATGATGCTCAGAAAAGGGTAAACTTCCCCTCGATCCTGGTTTCCTACCAAGGAACTGGTATTAGTTTATGTTTTAAACTTCCCCTCGATCCTGGTTTCCTACCAAGGAACTAGTCTTAGTTTCTATTTTAAACTTCCCCTCGATCCTGGTTTCCTACCAAGGAACTGGTCTTAGTTTCTGTTTTAAACTTCCCCTCGATCCTGGTTTCCTACCAAGGAACTGGTCTTAGTTTCTTTTGTCAATAAACTTTCTTGACAAGGGACGCTATTCGTAGCGTTTTTCCTCAAACTTCTCGCCGAATTTTCCCGGGGAGATGCCATTTGACGAAAAAAGAAAGAAAAAAAAATTTGACGTCAGACTTGCTGGGGAACCCATTCGTCTGAATTGTAGAGGTACACAAACTTCTCTGTTTTGGAGATGCCATTTGTCGATTCTACTGGGGAAAGCGAGTCTCTTGAGAGACTGTTTTCGTGCTTGGGGATATTACATCATACTTTTCTCGGGATCTTCCCAGAGAAATGCCATATGATGGGATCCAATTTTGAGGTGTCGATGACCTTTTCATCAGTGGTCTTTTCAGAGCGAAACTGGCATGCTGCCGAATCTCTGATTATGAGGCTTTCTCTGTGGATTTTCCTTAATCCGGGAAAGCAAGGATATCATCTTCAATGGCGAAAAGTGATGCTGGCTGAAAGTTCCTCTGGTTTTTCAGAGGTTCAAGTTATCAAAGTGGTCAAGGGCCAATTTTAATCCTGAAATAAACTGGAGGTGAGATTGTTCAGACACACTATTTCCTGACGAGGAAAGAACTGGGAACTTGATTGAGAGAACTCCTATCACTAGGGGACAAGACCGACTAGAGTGATGGTGATGCAATATGAAATGTGAATGCAAATCAATAATGCATGATATAGGTATGTTTATGCTGACAAAACCGACGCGACATACAAACTGACGGGTGAACACGACTGGATACTCGGCCATCGCGGGGCGTATAGAAATATCACTAGTTCAAGATATCAATTCCACCTTGCTTAGGAGAGATAGTCCCCGTTGGGAGCTATGTTGGTCGGGCTTAGGAGATAAGAACTCGGCCGAGGCGTGTCAGACGAAACAAGGTCTCTGACACAGTTGATCCTTTCATTCAGGTGTACTGGGTTAGAAGGAGTACTTTGTTCTGCACTTTGAAGTTCGCTTATTTATGGAGAAGCGGTCGATGTTCCTTTGATGTTCAACAGTCAAAAGAAATTGTCGACTTTATTTTAAAAGCAGAAAAAGTTTTAACAAGTAAATTCACTTTTGTTTTATTTCAAGAATCGTTAATCATATTAAAATGTCGTTCTATAAAGCTAAAACAAATAAGAATTGCAAACAAAAGCACAAGGGCTCAAATTTTATTGATAAGATGGAGATCAGCCAAACGCGTGATTCCAAAGAGTATTTACAAAGTTAGAAAATGGTAATTTACAGGGAAAAAGGCTACGTTGAAACATAACGACCGCTATCCTTCTACCAACTTTGAATTCGGGGCATCCTGAGCTTCTGTCGAAGATGACCTTGATTGGAGTTTTCTGACAGATGATGTAACTGCTGCTGAGGGACTTACCTTTGTTGAACATAGTTACTTGCCATTATCCCTAACTTTTGCCTGGATTGTACTATGATGTTTCCAATCCATCGGGATGATTTTTTTTAATTTTGTCTCTAACTTTTGCCTGGAACGCCCTTTCGGGTTTTCAATCCGCCGAGACGTTTTTTTTTTAGTTTAGGCGAAGTATTTCTTGACTACATCAACATTTGTGGGGTAGGAAAATTCCTCTCCGTCCATGGTTGCCAATCTCAAGGCGCCGCCTGAGAAAGCTTTTGTGACCACATAGGGGCCATCATAATTCAGAGTCCACTTGCCCCGAGAATCAGTGAGAAATGATTGTATCTTCTTGAGCACCAGGTCTCCTTTCCTGAAGATGCGAGGTCGAACCTTTTTGTCGAACGCCCTCTTCATTCTCTGTTGATACAACTGACCGTGGCATAAAGCCATAATTCATTTTTCTTCGATCAGGTTCAGTTCGCCGTGTTGACTTTGACACCACTCAGCTTTGGTGAGCTTAGCTTCCATCAATACTCGGATTGACGGGATCTCTACTTCTATGGGGAGCACTGCTTCCATGCCATACACTAGAGAGAAAGGGGTAGCCCCTGTTGAAGTGCGGACAGATGTGCGATAACCGTGAAGAGCAAAGGGTAGCATCTCGTGCCAGTCTTTGTAGGTTACAACCATCTATTGAACGATCTTCTTGATGTTCTTGTTAGCCGCTTCTACCGCTCTGTTCATCTTTGGTCGGTAGGGAGATGAGTTATGGTGTTCGATCTTGAACTCAGCACACAACTCTTTCATCATCCTGTTGTTCAAGTTAGATCCATTATCAGTAATGATCTGGCTCAGAACACCATAATGGCAGATGATATTGTTTTTGATAAATCGGACCACCACTTGTCGGGTTACATTAGCGTACGACGCTGCTTCGACCCACTTGGTGAAGTAGTCAATGGCTACTAGGATGAACCGATGTCCGTTTGAAGCCTTAGATTCAATCATGCCGATCATATCGATTCCCCATATGGAAAATGGCCATGGGGAAGAGAGAACTTTGAGATGCGTTGGCGGTACATGAATTTTGTCGGAGTATATCTAACACTTGTGACACCTCCTCATGTACTTGTAGCAGTCAGATTCCATGGTCAACCAATAGTACCCTGCTCTTAGAATTTTTCTCGCCATTGCGTGTCCATTGGCATGAGTGCCAAAGGACCCTTCATGAATTTCTTTCATAAGCATGTCTGCTTTTGGTCTGTCGACGCATCGAAGCAAAACCATGTCAAAATTTCTCTTATAGAGGGTGTCACCGCTCAGGAAGAAGTTTCCAGTCAATCTTCCTAGGGTTTTTCAATCTTTTCTTAGTGCCCCAGATGGGTACTCTTGTTTCTGAAGGAAGCATTTGATATCGTGATACCAAGGTTTGTCGTCTATGACTGCTTCGATCGCGAAGATGTAAGCGGGTCGTTCAAGGCGCATTATGTCAATCTTAGGTATGTCATTCCATTGACCTACACTAATCATGGAAGAGAGAGTGGCTAAGGCATCAGCCATGTGATTCTCCTCACGAGGGATGTGATGAAACTCGACTCTGTTGAAGAAAGGTAACAACCTTCTTGCGTAGTCTTTGTAAGGAATCAATCTTGAATTGTAGGTGTTCCAATCTCCTTCTATCTGATTGATAACCAAGGTTGAGTCGCCGTATACGTCCAAGTTTTTGATCCTTAAATCAATTGCTTCCTCGAGACCCATGATACATGCTTCGTATTCGGCCTCGTTGTTTGTACATTTGAACGTAAGTCGAGCGGTGAAAGGAATGTGGGTACCCTGAGGGGTAACAATTATTGCCCCAATTCCGTTTCCATAATGATTAATTGCTCCGTCAAAGATAAGTCCCCATTGGGAACCTGGTTCTGGCCCTTCACTGGGTAGCGGTTCATCACAGTCTTTCATCTTTAGATACATGACATCTTCGTCTGGGAAGTCAAACCCGATTGATTCTTGATCGTCAATCGGTTGATGCGCCAAATGATCGGCTAAAATACTTCCTTTAATGGCTTTCTGAACATGGTACTCTATGTCATATTCTGATAACAGCATCTGCCAACGGGAAATTCTTCCCGTAAGAGCAGGTTTTTCGAAAACCTACTTGATTGGATCCATTTCGGAGACCAACCAAGTAGTATGACGAATCATGTACTGGAAAAGACGTTTGGCTGCCCAAACTAAAGCACAACAAGTTTTCTCGAGCATCGTGTACCGAGTTTCGCAGTCGATGAATTTCTTGCTCAAATAGTAAATGGCAGACTCTTTCCTTTTAGTTTCGTCTTGTTGGCCAAGTACACATCCCATTGAGTCCTCTAGGACTGTGAGGTAAATGATCAGTGGTCTTCCTTCCACTGGAGGTGATAGAATCGGAGGATTCAACAGATATTCCTTGATACTGTCGAAGGCGGTTTGGCAATCTTATGACCAAACGCAATCCTGGTTCTTTTTTAGTAATTTGAAAATCGGCGCACAGGTCGCGGTCATGAGGAATATGAATCTAGAGCTGTAGTTCAAACGTCCCAGGAATCCTCTGACTTGTTTTTTAGTTTTCGGAGAAGGCATTTCTTGAATGGCCTTGACCTTGTCAGGATCAACCTCAAGTCCTTTCTGGCTGACGATGAACCCTAGCAGTTTCCCTGAACGGACACCGAAGGTGCACTTGTTGGGATTCAAGCGGAGCTTAAACTTTCTTAAACGTTCGAACAATTTTGACAGATGTTCAACGTGTTCACTCTCTGTTTTTGATTTTGCAATCATATCATCGACATATACCTCTATCTCTTTGTGTATCATGTCATGAAAAAGAGTTGTCATGGCCCTTTGATAGGTTGCCCCAGCGTTCTTCAAACCGAATGGAATTACCTTGTAACAAAAGGTGCCCCATGGGGTGATGAACGAAGTTTTCTCCACGTCTTTCGGCACCATTTTGATCTGGTTATAGCCCGAGAATCCATCCATGAAGGAGAATACTTTGAACTTTGCTGTACTATCTACCAGCATGTCAATGTGTGGTAAAGGAAAGTCTTTCTTTGGACTTGCCCTGTTCAGATCCCTGTAGTCAACACACATTCTGACCTTTCCGTCCTTTTTGGGAATGGGTACGATGTTGGCTAACCATTGAGGATACTCTGATGTAGCGAGGAAACCCGCGTCAATCTATTTCTGTACCTCCTCTTTGATTTTGATGGTCATGTCCGGATGAGTTCGTCTTAACCTCTGCTTTACTGGTGGACATTCCAATCTCAACGGTAAGTGATGTTCCACGATGCTGGTATCTAACCCTGGCATATCCTGATAGGACCAAGCGAACACATCGGGGAATTCTTTGAGAAGCTTTATCAAACTCTCTTTGGCAGTTGGACTGAGCAGTGCCCCAATCCTGATTTCTTTTCTCTCTTGCTCTGAACCCAAGTTTACCGTTTCCAACGGCTCTTTGTGAGGTTCAATGGACATTTCCTCTTGTCTGAGTAATCGGGAGATCTCTTCTGGAATTTCGTTGTCATCTTCTTCTTCAGCCTCGAATACCGGGAACTCAAAGTTGGGAGAAGGCATCGGATCGTATGTTTCAACGGGGTTAAAAACAAGCAATCTGCATGACGGTATGATTCGTGTTTAGAAGAGATAAAGAAAAATGCAAGTGTGTGCAGTGTTTTATCTTTATTACTACTTGTTTTTATTTTTAAATTGTTTTTTAGGATTACCATTTTTTGAAAAAATCAAAAAGAGAAAACAGCAATTAATGCGGAAATTACAGAACGACATTATTTTATTAATGAACAAGTCGATCCTTGAAACTACAGCCCTATAAAATAAAACTCTGTCGCTTCGAGCAAAGCGAAGAGGGAAATTTACAGAAAGCGAGCCCTATCAAAACATCCGTTTCACCTGGGCAGGGTGAAAGGTTAAAGATGGCAATTACTTTGACTGATGAACGACCTTCGGAACCTCGACGGTAATCCATTGGCGGCGAACTCCTCGGTGAATCACAAAGTCTGGCACCTTCCTTGATTTGTCTTCAGAAATAACGCTGATTTCTGGTGGAGCAGGATCATTGGAATCTGTCTCCCAGGCAGAATTGTCATAGGAGAATTCCTCAGTTATATTTTGCATAGTATTTGTGCTCTCAGCCGTATCTCCCCATCTAGTTGGTTGGATATCTTCGAGCCTGGTACGAGAGCTTTCGGGAGCGGTGTACTTGACCATAAAGTCGAATTTTCCACTCGGTTGTCCCAAGGTGTCCCACACTTCTTTCGAACTGGAGGAGTCATCCCTCTCGATGACGTTGACCTCGGGAAAAGCATAGATGATGAATTCAAGTCCTGCAAACGTTGTGAATTCATCATCATGTTGAGTAGTCTCTGAATGACCTGAGTGCTGATCCCATGACATGGTGGGGACACAGGTATTCTATTCAATGATGCTCAATTGAGTTTCATTACTCGGCTGACTTTCTGGCCCCAAGTCTCCTGGGTAAGGCTGCCACATTGGCAGGCCATCCATCGGGCCATAGTAGTCGTGGTCAGAGTTGTCTTTCATCAGAGTGTCTTCCTCTAATGAATTTGGCGGAGCACAGCATCCTTCCGGATCACAATCTCCATAGATCATTTCGACATCTGACCGTGGTATAAATCTCAGATTCTGTGCGGGATAGAAAAATGGTATAGGCACCTCTTCCTGAGACATATAACCGTCCTCGTTAAGGTAGGACTTCCATTCTTCATCTGTGTCAGAGGGATCTTCCTAATTGATAGCATGTACTGCTTGAGACACTGGGTGGAGAAAACCTCCATTGTGGAAGAAGTTTTGAAGGGGATGAAGACTTTCATCGTTGGCAGCTGTCCGGGTACAGGTTGCAGAAAAACCAAGACCCTTCTTTGTTGTATTGTCAATAGGAATGACAAGTTGTCCCCATCCTATTGTATTGGTACTCTCGACCGCTTTGATAGCATCGTTGTATGAAAAAATGGAAGTTCCTTCTTTGAACTGATTGTCCTTGCTTACCGACAGTGCTTGTAACTGAGTTCTAATGACCTCCTCGGGTTCTATACCAGTAGATGATGACAAGTTACTCACAAGCAAGGCTTGTTCCCCACAAATCGTGACAAGTTGATCGTTCTTGACGAACTTTAGCTTTTGGTGGAGGGTTGACGTAACCGCCCCAGCCTGATGTATCCAAGGTCTTCCTAATAAACAACTGTACGTTGCCCAGATGTCCATGACCTGGAAAGTGACTTGGAAAGTATGAGGACTGATAGTTATGGGAAGATTAACTTCGCCGATAACCGTTTTTCTGGATCCGTCGAATGCTTTGACGACAACCTCGCTGATTCTCATCGGAGGGCCTTTGAATGATAATTGCATCAAAGTGGACTTTGGCATAACATTCAGGGCTGACCCTGTGTCTACCAGTACGCTGGGTAAAGCATCGTCCTGGCAGTTAACTGTGATATTGAGCGCCATGTTATGACGACGACCCTCTTCAGGTAATTCCTCATCACTAAATCCCAAATTGTTGCAGGAAGTGATGTTAGAGACAATGCTATCGAACTGTCTGATTGTTACATCCTGTTCCACAAAAGCTTGCTCCAAGACTTTCTGTAGAGCCTCCATGTGGGCTTCTGAACTGAGTAACAGTGATAATACCGAGATCTTTGAAGGAGTTTGTAACAGTTGATCGACAATGTTATATTCTCTTCTTTGGATGAGCTTCAGCATCTCATCATCGTTTTTCGAAAGGTCGGGATTACTGGATTGACCGACTAGTAGATCAGGAGTTTCCGTCTGAAGTTCCTTTTCTTTGTTAGGTTCCCCAACCCCTCGGTTGAAGATTCTACCACTCCGTGTTACACGACTGATGTCTGTAATGTTCACGACGGAGGGTAATGGAATTTCCTTTCCATTTTCAATTGTTGTTGCACCGTATTTGTAAGGGATAGCCTTAGTTGATTCATACGGTAATGGTCCCGGCAGATAGATGACTATGGGAACCTTCTGATTTTTCTGACCATCATAAGTAATCTCGATTCATTCCCGGTTGGGACCTTTAGATTCGCCAAGTAGAGGGATAATGGTAAAAACATCCCTGGTCCTGTGATGACCGGAGATGGTGACAACATCCTCAATCTGATCGGCAAGGTAGTTCGGTGTCCAGTTGATGGGTCCAGAACCCGAATATGGACGAATTTCTCCACGGTCCACCTGCCCCTGGAGAGCTGCTCGCACAAGGTAGCACCCTTGGTTACTTTCCGAACAGACGCTACAATGGTCATAATTGTGTGGTTGCACCTGGCCACGCCCACTTTGAATACAATGTAACCTCACTAGGTTAACTTCCACTGATCGGACATCCTGACTCTAACGCCGAGTAGGATTCCTGTTACTGATACTAATTTGCTGAGTATCTTTATCCATATAAATTGGCATCCACCAATGATTTAACAAGTGCTGAAGTGCTTCCTGGACAAAGGCACAACCTCGATCATTTTCCTAACCCGCTTTACAGTTTTGATAGTTATGTGATACCAGGAATCCGAGTCGGACCTGTTCAGCATGTAACTCTACCAGGTTGGTATTCATCACGCGAATATCAAAGATATGAACCATGTTGATCTGATAGGGATTCCTATCATGGTAGTCCTGGATCCATCCAAGATCCATCTGACGTTGGAGGGCCTCTTGTATGAAAAAGCATCCCTGTTTGTTTACCGAGCAAGTCAGACAGGAACTATAATCGTGTTGCGGCAGATTATGATACTGGCTTTGCCTTGAGTGCATTGCCACCAAATTGACATTCATTGCACAGATATCGTGGTTCTGAATGACGTTAGAATTCATGTAAACCATGTTAACTCCACGAACTCGGTGCTCTTGGATCCATCCGATATCCATTTATTCCTGTAGTGCTGCTTGCACCACAGAACATCCCTGGTTGTCTTTAGAGCAGATATCACACTGATGATAGTTATGAGGTGGCACATGGCCATATCCACTCTGTCTACAATGCATCTTGACCAGATTGGTTTTCAACAAGAGTACATCATGAATTTGATAGACGTAGTTAGTCTCTTTCTCAATCAGATTGACTGCAGCCTTCTCCTGTTGAGGCAGCGGGATTGTGAGAACATTAGGATTTGTATCCTTGAAGGATAAAACCCCGCTCCTAAAAAGTTTTTGCACGTCGGACTTGAAACTAAGACAGTTCTCTATGTTATGCCCTGATCCTCCTTGATGATAAGGGCAAGTTTGATCCACCTTAAACCAAAAAGGCGGATTTTCCGGTACTGTAAGAGGGGACTTAGTCTGAATGTGCCCCTTGGCTAGCAGTAATGGAAACAGTTCCGCGTACGACACGGGTATAGGATCAAATCCCGGTGGCCGTGTTGTACGGTTGTTGTTGTATGGAGGAAGAGCCTACTGAAGAGGCTGTTGTGTCCTTTGCTGATCAGGTTGGCTCTGTGCAACCTGAGGTTGATACGTAGGAATAGGCGCAGTGTTGATAGCAGGAGTCACAACTGCTACCGGCTGATAACGTCGCCTTTGCTTTCCGAGAGAGATATTCCCAATATCTTGCTCTTTTTTTTAGGGAGAGCACTACCGTATTTTTTAGTACCGCTCGTCGATCCAGTGTCTTTTACCAAACGTCATTCTCGGATGGCTTCCTCAAGACGTACGCTCATGCCGACCATTTCGGTGAAGTCACTGGGTGCACTGGCAACCATTCGGTCATAGTAAAATGAGCTTAAGGTCTTTAAGAAGATCTTTGTCATCTCTTTTTCCTCAAGAGGTGGAAAAATTTGAGCGGCAATTTCACGCCACCTTTGAGCATACTCCTTAAAGGTTTCCTTGTCCTTTTCCAACATTGATCTGAGTTGATCTCTGTCGGGTGCCATGTCCAAATTGTATTTGTATTGTTGGACGAAGGCAGTACCAAGATCTCTGAATGTACTGATCGTAGTACGTTTAAACCCATGTACCATTTTAATGCGGCACCGATTAAACTATCCTGGAAGTAGTGAATCAGTAGGTCCTGATTCTCCATCTGAGCTAACATCCGCCGAGCGTACATCACCAGATGGCTCTGAGGGCAAGAGTTACCCTTGTATTTTTCAAAGTCGGGCACTTGGAACTTGTGCAGGACATTCACATTGGGGACCAAGCAGAGGTCTGCGGCGTCCTTTCCAAATAAATCCTGACCGCGAATGGCTTGCAGCTCCTTCTGCATTTCCAGGAACTGTTCCTAGAATTCATCCATTCTATCGAACATAGTTTCCTTTTTACCAGAAGGTATCGGTGGAATCTGTCCTTCCGGGACAGTGTGCACCACAGGGGGTGGTACCGTGACTACGGCAGTGAATCTTGGCGTTTCTCGAAGTTTGTAACCTTCAGGAGTCTTCAGTATGCCCCTGGCATCTTCGCTTTCCCGAAGTTTGTAACCTTCAGGCCCAGCGGCTTCTGTTGTGATTCCCTGATCTTCAGTGATCGGCGGAACATATCCTTCCGGGATATAGTTAACAAGCATGCCCCAAGGGCGATCTTTCGGCATCTGATACCTAGGATCATACTTCTCCACTATGGGCGTTGAGGTGATCTCTGAGATCACAGTTCTTTGTAGCTGAGCTTCTGCCATGGCTTGCATGTCGTTACGAAGCTTTCTCATATCCTTTCTCAGAGCGTCGATCTCTTCCTTCAGCTCTCTGTTTTCTTCCTCAAGATTATCCATCTTTTTCTGACGATTGGCCCGAGTATTATACAAATGAGACAGTTTGACTCTAGAATCGAGACACAAACGTGAGATTCGTAGGTAAGAAGAATACGCGATGTGAGAATGATGAATGCAATTATTATATTAATTGTTTTTTGGTTTAATCAAAATAAACTTCGACAATTAGATTGCAAATATCAAACAGTGGGGAAACCCTTTTTTATTGAAATTAAAAGGATTACAGAAATGGAATACAGTAGATTACAAGGTGCAGAAACAGAAACCTAAGCTAATGGGTCCCGAGTCCTCTCTGAAGAGAAATCGGGTGCTGATTCTAGTACTTTCCTTTTCTTTGACCGGGGCTCTCGGGCCGTTGTCGAATTGTCCTTCCTTTTCCAGGTGAAAGGAGCGAGCAAATTTCTTTGGTCATCTTGATTCTCTACAGCATGTTGCTCCAAAATTTCAATCAGAGCATCTTTCTCTTTTAGTAATTGCTGTATTTTGATGCACTCTACGTCGAGGGTGCGATACTTGTTCTTCCAAGACCTTCTCTCCTTTTGAACTTTGTTGAGAGTAACCTGAAGCTTTTCAGTTTTCGTCATGAAGTACATGACAGATTCCCTCGGCGGAAGAATTTCGTAACGAGGATAAGGCATTTTTAGCTTGAGAGCTCTAGTTTGCACCCAGTGGAGATAAGGCTCCACCGAGACACAGTCCGGTTTTCCCAGAGACTCCCGTCCTTTCTTATGAACGTGCTTCCAAGCGTGCACTATTTCCATCTTTAATGCTCTGTCGTTTTCTCCTTCCTTGAAGAAAAGACCTTCCAGATGAACACCCCATGGGACGTGTCTCATCAGGTATCCAAATTGACGATGAACGAGAACTGGATGGTAATTGATTCCTCCCTTAGTTCCTATAAGGGGTACGTTGGGGAAGTTTCCACAACGATCAATGATTCTGATTCCATCATAAATCCTATTACACCAATCTATGTCAGAGTTGGTGAGGGACATGATCTTCTGCGACCAACGTAAGGCACTCTTACAATCCCAAAAAGCAGCAGACTTGGGCAAGCGCGAGATAAACAATTTCTAAAGCAAAGGTACACAGCATGTGATCTCTCCTCCGCTGTACAAATTTCCCAAGTGTACAGAATGATACGCATCTGCGAGCAAAGTCGGCACAGGGTTCCCAATGAGAAAAACCTTAATGGAGTTGATATCGACGAAGTTATTGATGTTGGGAAACAAAAATAACCCGTAGGTGAGCAAGACAAAGATGCTTTCAAAAGCATTCACGTTTCCTATACTGGCAAAATACAAGGCTTTCTTTGTCAAGAACTGGGCTGGCAAACCTTGGATGCCACCCTTAGTGGTTAGGTGAGTCCTGACCTCAGACTCGTCCAAATGAATTGCTCTTGCAATGGTCTGATTCTTTGGAATTTCTTCCAGTCTAGAAAATGGAGCTCGATCTGTAATGTGTAGATCAATCAGGTGAGAATACTCCTCCAGCGTTGGTGCAAGCTGGTAATCCGGGAATGTGAGACAGTGATAAACCGGATCGTAAAACTGAATGAGCGCATCCATGATTCCCTCAATCACATGGACTCTTAACAGTGGTAGTGAACCTCCGTGTTTGGCTCCGAAAGCCTCAGGGTTAGTGATCATCCTTGCTAACCTTCTCAAATCCTCTAGCTTTGGAACCTTGAAGGTATACCTATGGGTTCTCCTTCTACCGAAATCCATTAGTGCAATCCTTTTCTCTGATATTTGCAATCACAGTCTTAGTTTAATTTAAAAAACAGAGAGACTAGAAGAGAATTTTTTTTTTAATGTTTTAATGTTTTTTAAATGAATGCAGCACACAAAAACATAGGGAAAACATGGGGTCAAAGGGTCATTGTCATGAAGTCAAGGCTCTACCCATCCCCAAAGGTTTATACTAAGGTGATTTTTGTACCTGTACTCATTATCATCAGCTCCTCCCAGGAAAGCAAAACAACAAGCGGATCGCCAGCAAGTTGTAGAGCAATCTTAGAGTAAGTGCCATTCACCGAGAATAGATCACCAGCCTCAAATGAGGGTAGTATCGCATAACAACTATTCCCGATAGTTTCCGCACTACAAAAGGGTTTGGCTCCTCAGCTTCTCAGACATCACAATTCGCCCATTGTCTAGGTGAGAGAATGGGTTGCATTGGTCAGCCTCCACTGAGGTTGATGGTCGACCTCGTCGCCATCACTTATCTTAAGTGTATACTCAATCTTTCCACATGCGGCATCACACGCATTCCCATTAGCAGAAAAATAAACACGTATAGCAATTAGGAAAAGCAGTATATATATTTGTCCTAAACATCCTAGACCTTTAAAGCTATGAATCCTAAGTTCCTGACAGAAATGGGTTCCCCGGCGGAAGCCCCAATCAGTGGTATTCACACAAGTGAAGAAAAAAAAGGTTTAGAAACAGGCCCCACGGTGGGCGCCATTTTTCTGTAGCGAGCGATTTTGGATGCGGTTCTTAAGCATTGGTCGCTCTCTGCGGTTGAGTTTACTACATGTCGATTCATTTTTTATCCTATTGTAAGCTGAATAAGGAAGGGAAATAGATGTCTCCAATTAACCCTGCTTTGCATACTGAGTTTAAACAGCGGTCTGTTAGGTTACGAATGCTATCAATGTGGGGGCCTTTGTACTGGTTATTTATATTTTCGCCAATACGGTTTTCTCTCTTTTTGTTAGGATACTGCTTCAAATTAGGATGTATGGGATTTTGGGTTTTTTGTTTAGTGTGCTCGCTAAGATTTTTCTTTCAATCTTATGCCTACGTATTCCCGTTTACCGAAACAGGGAAATCAGAGCATTCGTAGTTCCTCCTATTCTATGGGAGGAAATGGTGTTTTTGGTGTCTTGTTCAAAGCCCAAGACGTGAAGCGAAAGGTGATTTGTATCTTGTTCAAAGCCCAAGATGTGAAGCTGAAAGGTTTATTTGTATCTTGTTCAAAGCCCAAGATGTGAAGCTAAAAGTGTTGACTTTAGAGAGAACTTGTCATCTCTAAAGAAGTCTGTTTGTCACAACTGTTGGGTGATTGGTTATAAAGGGAGGATTACTTTAACCGAGATTTGTGAATCCGGCAATGTCATAATTTCCTTCATAGGGGATTTTAACCTAAAGGAGAAGACTTCAACTCAGTGTAGAGCAATGCCATCTTTCCTTAGGAATTTCTCATGCTAAAAGAGGGACAGTGGCATGGATGTAAATAATCCAGAGGCTTGCCGCTTACAGCGATTAGATGAAAGGAGTTGTTGATGTTTGTGTACGGTGAACGAGGCACAACTTTGATGCTAAAAGGTTGATGGGATCAACCAGTGGTTTTCTTATACAAAGCCTAAGAGGAGGCTAATATGTGTCTCGTACAAAGCCCGGGAGAGAGGCTAATAGGTTGTTTGACTCCGCTGGGGAGAATCATTTGTACAGGGCCTAAGAGGAGGCTATGGTGACTGTTTTAGTTAAGTGACTGGTCCAGTATACTGATTTTGAAAGAGAAAATCAGTTCTTATATGAGCAACACTGTACTCAAGGATTTGTTTCAAGGATCCGGGTTATTCCTGTTCTTTAAGGAAGTGGGAAATCCGAAGGGTATTGAGACTGTCGGAGTCTACGCGTTTTCTTCCTATTTTTGAAGGGGTGCATGAGAATGTCTTTGAGACTCAAGGAGATTAGATTGTCCAAGTCTACGGGTTTCATCTTTTGTACTATGCTTTGAGAAACAGTAGTAGACTCTTGAAAGGACTGGTCTATGCAGATGATTAAGTTCTGTTCCTATACCTCTAGGAGGTCATCGGGACAATTTGTACGAAGCCCAAGAGAAGGCTGGAAACTTTTAAGAAGCCGAGAGGTCCTTGTACGAAGCCCAAGAGGAAGCTATCATTCCCAGAGGAAGAGATCATTATACGAAGCCTAAGAGGAGGTTGTGAATACTTCTAAGAAGCCGGTGGGTCCTTGTACTAAGCCCAAGAGGAGGCTGGGGTTGCTTTTAGGAAGCCTGCGGGTCCTTGTACGATGCCCAAGAGGAGGCCGATGCTTTTAAGAAGCCGATGGGTCCCCAAACCCCGAGAAATTCAAGACAGGCTATTCACAAGGAATAGATCAAGCCAGGAAAGTTCGAGAATTTGGAAGAAACTCAAAGATGTCATTCACGGAGAATACATTCATCTCTAGGAGTAGAGTTTCTTGATAATTCCTAATGAGGACAGCCGAAGAGAAGACTGTATCTGGTGATCCTATTGGGGATCTAGTTGTCTATTTCTACGAATAAACGAAACGGTGTCACGTAGTTCTAGACGTAGTTGCCGGGGAAACGCTAAATATCTATACTATTATTACACAGTTGATATGAGTTCATGAAAGAAGACTTACAGTGAAACAGCCCCACAATACAGTTATATGTATATGAAAGCGGTAAATGAAAGCAATAACCACTTACTCGGTTGTAGAGCTTCCGTGCTGTTTGGTTAGTTGTTCAACAAAGAAAGATTAAAAATAACAGTATATTCAAAATCAAAGAAGAAAGTGCTTTGAAAAAGAAAGATTTGGGGCTTACAGCTCAAGGAGAGGCCCAGGGTTTTATCAGTGAGCGCACTGTTTGAATTTGTACAGAGGGACTTATACAACTGACTGAGGCCCAAAATTTGTTTTCTGTACAAAGGGATGGGTCTTACACTCTCTCAAGAGGCCCAAAAGGTTTAAAGAAAAAGAGTGGGGCTTATAACATGAGGGTAGGCCCAGTTGATTTTTCGTTTAAAAATGGCGGTCACGCCGAGGTTTTCTTTTAACGCGGAGGGACTTATACAATAAGTGAGGCCCAAAATGTTTTTGGTTAAAAGGGGGTTGGGTCTTACACTCTATTAGAGGCCCAAAGTGTTTTGAATGGGTCTTATAGCTCAAGGAGAGGCCCAGTTTGTTTGATTTTGAATTGGCGATCGCGCCGAGGTTTTTGAAAATACAGTGGGACTTATACAATAAGTGAGGCCCAAATTTTTGGTATTTACAAAAAAGGGGTTGGGTCTTACACTCTAATAGAGGCCCAAAAAGTTTTAAATGATTTGTTTGAGTGAAAATCAAAGAAACCCTAATTTTATTCTTTAAAAGTAAACATTTAAAGAAAATCAATGAAAAATACCAAATAGGTTTGAATAAACCACTTTTGATTTTTGTTTAAGGTTTGAAAAATGAGGTATAAATCACAAGAGATATTAAAACTCATTTAGTCTTGATTTTTCAAGATGAATATTCATTTAAAAATGTTTAAAAACAAATAAAAATGAATTTATTCACAAAAATACTAATTATATTAAATAAATAATATAAACTCAATTTTTTGTGGAATAAAATATTTCAACATTTTTGTGATTTTTTGCAAAAAGAACCAAACAAAAATAATTAAAATTGAAAGAGTTATTAATTTTCCAATTAATTAATAAACCATGAAAATATTGGAAAAAATGACAAAATGTGAAAAAACACAAAATGGCATAGGTGGGGTTTGAACCTAAGACCTCAAGGTTACAAGGCGCGGGCCTTACCACTGGGGTGGTGATACATCCATTGTTTGAAACAAAACAACAAATATACAAGTCATGCCTTGGTTTTAGGCCTGGCCCAAGGCAAGCTTTGGCAAGTTTTTGCTCAGAAACGTGAAGGTCATAACTTTCTCAATTCTTAATGGTTTGAGACAAAATTTATATGCATCTGGACCAGAATTTCATAAGGAATCCAATGGTGGTGGTAGTTTTTTCAGATCACACTCCCTCCTCAAAACTCGATAATGGTTTTGAAAATGACCTATAATTGCATTTTCTATGCTACAACTTGGTACAAGCATGGATTACATGGTGAATTAGCTCAAACACAACATATACAACATGTATGAGATGTTTATGATCAGTGGACTTCAAAGCATTGCATGATTCAAAGATTCTAAGTTGTGAGGCTTACCTCTTTTTTGAGATTTTGGAGCTTTTGTGCAATCTGTCAAGCCTCTTGTTCCAGAAATGATTTGATGCTTTTGACACACTCAAATGATCCCTTAGAAGCTTTTAGGATGATTGGAATTGACCGGTACCTGCAAAAACACAAACAGTCCCTTTCTTGCAAAAGGGGTTAAAAGTGACCAAAATAGCAACTCTCTCAAATGGTGTTCCAGATGGGGGAACCATTTGGGACATTTCAAGGATAATATTTGGAGTGTGTTTGAGGTTTTATCTGGTTTGGAAAGTGACTGAATCAAGACATGGCTTGAAAAATGTAAAAAAAGCCTATTTTGAGGTTTTGAGATGTGACTTTGTGATTTTGTTATTACAGGTCACTTGTGATAGTTTGCACAGCTTACATATGATATGTATGAGGTGTGTGTGTGATTGATGGTGATGGAAAAGCTCTCAAGCTCAAAAACTCAAAGTTGCCTTGCTAAAGAAGGCATTTTTGCCAAGAGAAAGAGGTTTTGAGGAAAGCATCTGTTTGATGGCTTTGGTGTACTTAAAATGATCACAATTGAGCTCTATTTATAGTATAGCAAGTTTGTTTTGGGATCCACAGTGAATGGCAACTGCAGCAGAGGTTTGGCCAATGTTGTCCAATGGAAATCCAAGTCTCCTCTAGCCATTGACTAGAGAGGTTAGGGCACAGGGTTGTGGTTCCCTTGGTCTTGGATAAGTCTTGACTTAATTCAGTTGAGAATGGCTCAGTCCATGCCACCTTGATGCTTCCATTGAATGCTCCAATCCAAAATTGGAGTCTTGTCCCTATTTTGGCAATTCTAGGTTCAACATGCTATTTCTTGTTCCAAAGACTTTGGAGGCTTGGCTCAGTGATTGTCCCCTTTAGGTTCAATCCTCAGAGGTGTCCAAGTGGATAGGAGTGTTTGGATTTGGCTGATTTTGGCAAATCGACCAAAAGTGCAAAATCTTCCTTGCCTTGGCAGATTTCAGCAAGGCAACTTGCCAATGTCATATCTCATGACTCAAATGGAATTTGGTAATGTTCTTGGCCATTTTGGAAAGCCCTTACATGATACAACAATTATTTGAACATGTTTGGTTTTGATCTCTTTTGAACCCAAGTGAAAAATCTCCCTACATTTGGCAAAAAGTAGGGTAAAATCTGACTTAGTGAAATTTTCACTAAGTGTTGGAACAA
This sequence comes from Lathyrus tuberosus, assembly GCA_022829125.1. NCBI lineage: Eukaryota > Viridiplantae > Streptophyta > Magnoliopsida > Fabales > Fabaceae > Lathyrus > Lathyrus tuberosus. Next base: position 8,353,378 of record JALAZF010000112.1, read on the forward strand.
AGTGACTTTTCTTGATTTTGATCACTCCATAACTCAAAATCCATGAGGAATTTGGACATAGGTCAGTATGAAGCTTTTGTAGAGGACAATGAGATCTACAAATCAAGCTTTGAATGGGGCACAATGGCCTTGTTGTTTAGGAGTTATGGTCCTCCAAAGTTGGCACATTTGTGTAACTTTTCATAACTTAGACATTTTTCTAAGTTTTTATGGTTACCCCTTTTACAAGTTATCCCACTTTCTTTGATTTTTTTTTATGAATGATGATTCAAATCATACATTAACATCATTTTAGGGTTAAAAATCCATTTTGGTGAAAAATCTCAAAAAGTCAAAGTTGACTTTTGTGCACAGTTGACTTTTTATCAGATGAATTCCAAACTGTGCAATTCTTCAGGAAATCATGTCCTTGACCTAAATCAAACTTGATGGACATGTTACATGGGTGTCATAGTGTATATTGAATCATATCTTAGAGCTTGGGAGCATGTCCTGGTCAAAAGTCAAAGTTACAGTTGACTTTCCTCGCGAAACCCTAATTGTGGTGCAGATGAAATTGAAACTTGTTGCTCAAGCTTCTTGGATTAATCCATTGTTCCAAATGGATCAATATAGTTCATTAGAGACCCTCAAATCATATCTTGAGGTTTTGGCTCATGATTTTCCCTAAAAGTCAACTTAGGGGTGAATTAGGTCAGGAAACCCTAATTCCTGATTTTTGATGAATGCATTCCCTGAGGCAAAATTGACTTGATGATTGGGTCCATGAGGTTCCATGGAGTATATTAGGTTATGTTTTGGATCCTTGGCTCATGCCCAGAGGAAAATTTTCCTTTGGAGGCCCTGATCGACCAAAACCCTAATTTGGTGATACCGGCGACCTTGAGGCTTGATCCACCTAGAAGGGAGCAGCTTTGTGCTTGATCCTTGAAGTGGGAGTCCTTTTGATCCATTGTGGATGTTTGAGACGTTAGACAAGTTGAAGATCATGTCATTCCTTGATTGATCATTTGTCTAAAGCTCTGAGAGGGCTATAAACCCTAAATTTGATTGTAGTGGATGCTCACCTATCTTTGGGTAGACTGATGAAATATAATGGTTTCTCCATATTGTGATGATGATTTGCACAATGATGGGAAATTTTAGTGGTCAAAATTTGGGGTATGACAGTTAGATGGTAGTAATAGTGGGGGTGTAGTAGTGAGGCTCAATAAGAAAATAAAATAATAGAATTATTATATTAGGTTTTTAGAAACAAGGAGGAGTTAGAAAGTGGCTGTAAGTGGGAGTTACAGAAAAAGAGGAAAAATAGGAGCAGAACGTGGAAGTTATGGAGAAGAGGAAAAGAGGAACAAAGGATTTTGAGAGAGAATTCGTAGAGGCTGCTAGAGCAAGTTTTCAACCGGAAAAATTTAGAGCTACCTTCAATCCAAGGTACGGGTGGGGTTCGAATTTTATAACCGGGTATATGATAATTGATATGTGGGATTGGGATTTATATAATTTTCTACTGAATGTGTTGAAGTGTATTGATGAATTGGTTTTGTTTTTGTGGAATTTGATGTTTGCTAGATTGTTTGGTTGTTGTTCTATAGTGTTAAACTTAAGTTGGAATTTGGTTAAATCGATAGAAACCGATATTTTCACGGACGAAAGTCGGAATAGATTGCGTAGTTGTGTCGAGAAATGTTAGGCCGTGATCGACTATGCTTGTTTTATCGAATTTGGTTGATTTTGTAAGTTTTTGCATTTTTGGAGATTTGGGGGTTTAAGATTCGGATTGAAATCGAAAGTCGTAGAATTCACGTTTGGTGGTTCCAAATCACTACTATATGTTTGGTATGAATGAGTATGTGTTTGTTTCGAAGAAAATAATTGAATCGGACGGATTTTCGGACGAAAATGCAAAATCCCGTAGGGCTGTTATGCAGAAAAATTCTGGTTTCGAAAAGTTTGGAAAATTCATATCTTTTGATCCGTAAGTCGGTTTTGACCCCCGTTCGAAGCGTTGGAAAGCTAACGAGATGTTCTTTCTAGGAAAATTGGTTGTGAGGTCTGTATATGGTTCAATTATAGCAGAAAATTGAAACCGTATCGTTGTGTTGATTTTTACCGTCGTGAATGTGTGCGATTGAGGTGTTATCGTGCAATATGCCTCAACAATGTTAACCGATTAATAATGCAGAGGAATAGCAATAATGTGGGGAATTAGAAATGACAGTAGCAGGTTTTGTATTAGAGTTGAATTTAATGGCAGTATAGTTTGGTAGCAAAAGTATGCTTGTATCCGTGAGGTAAAATTTAACTGTATCAGTAAATTAACTAGTAGTAATTACAGTGTGCAAATCAGTACCGATTTAGCCGAATAAGTAGAATTAAGCGGAAAAATTAGTTGTCCCGAATTAGTTGAAATTGGTCGGGGAGGTTCGTATAAACTAGTAGGTGATTGTGGTTGGATTATTTTGTTGAAATTATGTTGAATAAGTTGATTTGCAGGTGAAGTTGAATTGTGTTGAATTGTCCCGATTTATGGACATTATTAAGTTGCAGGTCTTATGACCAACGTTGTTAAGTTGTTTTGCTATTGCAGGTCTTGTGACCAATGTTGATTAAGTTGTTTGCAGTTGTTGCATTTTTGTCGTTGTTGTGTTGTGTTGAATAAGCTGATGTTGTGGTTATTGTCGCATGCATAGCATAGCATTATTAAGTTGGCCTGGATTGGCAAAATTATTAAGTTGGCCTGGATTGGCAAAATTATTAAGTTGGCCTGGATTGGCAAAATTATTAAGTTGGCCTGGATTGGCAAAAGTTGAAGTTGAAGGCTTATGCCTTGTTGATGCCCGACAAACTGACACTTTTTAAGTTAGGAGTTCTGCTCCATTGGTACCACATGCATACGCATAGTTGAGTCGCATTTTATGTTGCATTATTTATGTTGATATAGTTGATGTTGTTTTATGTTGATAGAGTTGATGTTTTATTATGTTGATAAAGTCGTTGTAGTATTATGCCGATAAAGTTGTTGTTGAGTTGTTGATGTAAGGTAGTGAAATTGTATGATTCTAGTCTAATGTATTGATTATCATACTCTTGTTTATATTATTTGATATCTCACCGCTTCTGTTTGAATGTTACCCCTATGTTGGTAACGTGCAGGTTAGCAAAGATGAAGGTCGTTTATCCTTACTACTTTGAGTCGGTGATGTCGCTCTGATACGTAACACTCGGGGGATGGACGCTTGTTGTTTATTGTTGAATATGTTTTATGTTGCTAAATTTTTAAGTTGAATTTATTAAGTATTATGTTGTTTTGAAGTTGTGTTAGTCGAACAAAAATGTTAAGTGAATCAAAGTTGAACATTTATATCTTGAAGTTGTTTTGCTTTGAAAAGAAGGTATATATATATATATATATATATATATATATATATATATATATATATATATATATATGAATTTTGTTGTTATCGGTTCATCTGATCAAAGTGTTATGTATCTGTTCATATGAAATTAATCGAAGTTGTTTTTAAGATGAAAGTGTAGCATCATATTGTTTGTTGAAATCTTATAACTCTGATTTTACTATTATCCGCCGGGTAGAAATGGGGTGTTACAGAACGGCTCAATAGTAGCAACTTCCTTGGCAGGTTTAGATCTGGAAAATTGCACTTCACCACGGTTCATCAGAATCTGGACACAACTCTTCAGCCTTCGATACTGTTTGGGATTATCGTCACAAATTTGACACTTACCATGCAAACCTTTCAACAACCCATGTTCCTTCAATTTCTTGAAAACCACAGACATCAGAGTCTTTACTTCGTCAACATCCATGATCAATTCAGCCCTGTAATTATCCTCAATCATGTTAACCGCAGGCCCACCGTGATTCGGCAACGGATTACTCTGAATGTTAGGTCCTTCCTCAGCAAAAGTCAGAACTTTCTTATCAATGAGCTCCTGAACCTTGGTTTTGAAAATAAAGCAATCCTCTGTTACGTGTCCTATGTATCCAGCATGATAAGCACATGATGCATTTGGGTTATGCTTCGGGCCTAATGGAGGAATTGCAGGTGCAATCTGCTTGGGGACAATTGCCCCTTGGTAACCAAGTAAGGAAACAACTCTATGTATGACACCGTAATTCTATCAAAATTCGGACGCTTACGGTTTCCTTGATTGTTCTTGTTCTGACGGTTCTGATTCTGCTGATTTTTGTTCTGTTGATTCGGTTGCTGATTCTGAGCATTCTGAACTGGTTGTTGCGGGTGATACTGATATGGAGGTTATTGATACTGTGCAGCAGCAATGTACGGATACGAATAGTACGACAAGGGAGCCATGGGATCTTGATACTGAGGAGAAACTTGAGTTGTCACAGCGTTGGCTTCACCTTCCTTTTTCTTGGAATGACTGTTCTGAGACTTCCTAGTGGCCGGCTGCTGGGAAGCAACTCCAGGAATCTTTCTAGTCTTCAAACCATTCTCAATCCTTTCACCAATGGTTACAACATCAGTAAAACTCGATGAAGAACTACCCACCATTTTCTCATAGTAAGATCCTTGCAATGTACCCATAAAGATGTCAACCAACTCATTGTCAGAGAGAGTCGGTCGGACACAAGATGCCATCTCACGCCATCTTTGTGCATACTCCTTGAATGTTTCAGCTGAGCGCTGAGACTGATTCTGCAATTGCAATCTAGTTGGCACCAGATCAAGATTATACTTGTATTGTCTCACGAACGCTTCAGACAATTCCCTCCAAGTACGGATTTTGCTGCGCTCTAGGCTCATGTACCAATCCAATGAAGCACCAGACAAACTATCTTGAAAACAATGAACTAGCAATTCATCATTATCAATATGGGATGCCATCTTCCTGCAGTACATAGTGATGTGACTACGCGGGCAGCTCAAGCCTTTATACTTTGGCAAATCAGGTATCTTGAATTTCTGCAGCAGCACAACATTTGGAACCAGACACAAGTCTTTGGCTTCCATACCAAAAGCAGAGAACACTTCTATAGCTCTGATACGGTCTTCCAACAACTTGTAGTCAACCGATCTATTCTGATTAGTGGGCCTGACAAGAATCTGAGGATTTGGCAGCTGAGAAGCGGCAGGAGCATTCACTTACGGAGTATCAAACTGAGAAGGATACACCAAACCCGGATTAACCATCTGACAAGCATTCTGACCCATCGGAACACCATACGGATAAATCGGAAGAGGTATCACAACAGCTGAGGAAGCTTCCCCAGGATAGAACATCCCAGGATGAGCATTCAGAACAGCGGCTTGAGCAACTTGAGACGGAACCATAACATGAATAGGAGGACCCCTATACACATGCTCTTCATCATCAGGAGTTTCAGTGTCAACTAATCTGGCAGTTTGATGAGTTTGAGCCTGAAGATTCTCAGGATCATCATTCACCACTGGAGGCGGGACTGGGGTAGGCATGACCCATGGATATGCGGCAGCATTCCCGTTAGGCATGGATGCAACAAAAGGCTGATATGGCATTAAGGCGCTACCATTATTTGCAATCTGAGGAATATAATTCGGAGGCATGCCCCATGGGAAACCGGTGGGCAACTGGTTCAAACTGGGTTGAACGGCAGGCTGATTCACAGGCTCAACTAGCACTTCAACTCTAGCTGAAGAAGGAACAACAACAGCAGGAGTAGCTGTAACAATAGGAGGAGTGGTCACAATAGGAGTGACAATAGTTGCATCAGTAGTAGTTGTAACAACAGTGGCAGTAGCAGCGGCGTCCCTCTGAGCACGAAGGAGTTCCATAATGGCATCCATGTTTGTCTGAAACTGATCCATCCGACCTTGGAATTGAGCCAGAGTTACCCTGTAAGCAGCGTTCTTAGCTTCAAAGTCAGCCATGATCCTGGATTGTTTGAGCGAGTAAAATACCGATGTCGAGTCGTCGTCTTGCTACAAGGAATGCGTACAAGGATGAGCAATGTTTCGGATGAAGGGACGTGCATATGTGTGCAGATGAATGTATGATATGCATGCAAAAAATAAAGTTTTAAATTCCAGGAATTCTTAAACTTATCTTTGTTGACAATATCATAAAGCATACAAGTAAAGGCCTAAAAGATAGAGTGAGCAAGCATCTTCACTCATTCATTCAATAGAGGAAAGAAGTACAAGTCAAATATCTGCCTTTTGGGCTACAACAGAATCCGCACGGATCCTATCAAATACCACCCTACACACAGACAAGAAATGAAAAATAGCCCAAGGAAGCTGGTGTGGTAACGCATCAGCATATGCATCCCTTAACAGCCCCGGTAGGTCCTCCAATGCATGCTCAGCAAATCTGGCTAGACGACCATGCCTCTCACTCCAATACTTCGCATCCTTCATGAGGTTACGCAGCAAAGAATGATTAGGTCCCTGAAGCATGTCTTGAAGAAAGGCGTCTTTCTGATCCAGGAGGTTCTGTAGATGACGGCTTTGATGCTCCCAATGAGTACTCTCTGTGTTGAGCTGGCTAATCTGCTCTTGGCTCTGATGTGCTTGATCTTGCAGCTTCTGAATCTCACCGAAGACTTTGTCGAGCTCAGCTTGACATTGGGAAAAGCCCTTTGCTAACTGATTAGCGCAGTCTTGTTCACTTTGCCACTTTGCCTTCAACTCGGATAACTTCCCTCGAAGCTCTTCAAGTTGCTTGTTGTAGCTCAACTCCTCTTTGTAGGCCTGATAATGAGCATCGGCGAGTTGTCTCTTCTTTGAAGTAAGTCCCTCATAGGTGCTTTTCAAAGCATCACCCACCTTCCTACGCTTGTTCTGTTCAACCTCCACCTCTTTGAGCATGCGCTCGCGCTTCTGATGGAGCTCAATCTGTAGGCTATCCTTCTCGGAAGTGACTCTATCAAGGTTGAGACGAAGATCAGCATTCTCCTTCTTCAACTTCTCAATAATCAACTTGAGTTGATCGATCTCAGATGGAGGAACAATGGCAAGTTCAGGAGGCTTGCCATTCATGGAAGGCTTAGGAGAGAATGGCAACAAGATCTCTTTAACGCGCTCTTTGACCCAAAGTGTGTAAGCTTCCTTGGCTACGCAATTCTTCTTACCCAAATCGGTTCTTCCTTCGAGATGAATCTGAGTCCAAGCGGCACTAAACCTCTTCAGCAAACCCATGTCATCAGCCCCTTCATGAAAGATGAACTCTTCCACTACCTCACGATCAGGTTTGTCAACCATAGGGTATCCCAACTGTCAGAAGGCCATTCTCGGATTGTAGTTAATTCCACCCTTTGTACCCAAGAGAGGCACATTGGAGAATTTCCCACAATGAAGAATGATCGGAATGTCGTCAAAGACTCGAGAATACCAAGAAATATCATCAGCGGTAAGAGACATGATTTGTTGAGACCACTTGAGATTATCCTTATTCTCAACAAAGGGACCCTTCTGTGGAAGGTGAGACATGAACCATCGGTACAACAAAGGAGCACAACAGACAATGGTTCCTTTCTTCTTTTCATTCCTGGAATGAATAGAATGGTAGGTATCAGCAAGAAGCGTCGGAACAGGGTTCTTGGACAAGAATATGCTGATGGCAGCCTGATCTATGAAATCCTCCATGTTCAGAAACAAGACAATCCCATATACCAGTAAAGCGAGAATGGCGTTGAAAGCCTTCCAGTTTCCATCCTTAGCAAAAGTAGTGGCCTTGTCAACCAAGAACTTTGAAGCGAACCCTCGAATACCTTTCCCTTTGGTCTTGAGATTACCCTCCACATCTTTCTTACTAATGCAAAGCGCATCAACAATAAGATGAAACTCCGAACAACCACTAGTGTAAACATAAGGAACCTGCTTCTTGATCTCAACCCCCAGAATATAAGCATACTCCTCAAGTGTAGGTGCTAGCTGATAATCCTAAAATGTGAAGCACCTATATGGCGGGTCGTAGAACTGAACCAGAGTATGAATAGCAGTGATGTTAACTTCAGTGTTGAGGATGGTCAACAGATTACCATAAGTACCTATGAAAACCCCTCTGTGATCTCCAACCAACAAAGATGCCAAACCTCTCAAAACACCCAGCTTAGGCTCCACAAATTTGTAACTGAAGATGCCACGATGACCAGTACTCATCTCCATGATAATGTCAACAAAAGATAAGCCCTCGAAAACCTAGAAATGCACATGCAAAAAATTAATTTACATGATGAAATGATATGCAGCATAACAACAAGAATCCAGCATTGCCCGAATAATCAAATCTGAATAATCCGGATATCTGCATATAATTTGTGTCAGTGCAACATAATCTGATGTGTCGGTGAGGAAATCTGGCGTGTGTGAGAACAATGGTATGAAGTGGCCAGTTTTCCTGCAAAAACCCATCCCCTCACAGGTGTGATCTAGACACAACATGGTGGTCCCTAGAAAAGGTCGCCCAAACCATAGGACTCAGGATGAAAATCCCCCGCCGTAGGGAATTCTCACAGGATGAAGGTATTCTCAAACGAATCACGATCTGGGATGTGGGTCTCGTGATATCCCAACACGCAAAACGCAGGCCTCACGACTTTCCACGTTCTAGCCTATGTGTATACTAGGGCCGGTGTTAGGACCTTTCTCTCCAATAATATCTACCCGCCCCAACAACAGCAGAAAACAGCATATATCCAGAATATGCGTCATATGAATATTCAAAGCAGTAAAGAAATGCGATAAATAAACATAAAGCTAAAGCAAGTAAAGCACCAAAGATAAACACCCAAGCAAGCAAGAAAAAGCAAACAAAACTAGGCGAGACCCCTCGAGGGATGGACCAGCAAGAGGTCAATCTCTCCCCAGCAGAGTCGCCAGCTGAAGATGGCTGGTTTCTACCTGAGTGAATCGCACACTCAAAGATACAACAGAGTCGCCACCGAACTTTATTTAGTCCCAAAGGACAGGGAAAATATCGATAAAACCCAAGGGGAAGAGAAATAGGAACGGGGGGTCGGTTATGTGAAAGGAAGCTACTAGCACCTAACGCATCCGTCGTACTCGACGGGAACCGTTTCGCTTGCTTCTAGGCTTGGATGGGTTATCTATCTAAAGGCTTCTAGCTAAAAGAAGAGGAGAGAGAGAAAGGGGAAAAAGAAAAGAAAGAAAGAAGGTGCTCGCGGAGGAACGAAGTCCTCATGCCTATGTACCCTCATAGTACAATGAGGAAGTCAGAGTGTCGTAGTTCATGGAACCAGGGGACGAAGAAAAGGAAAGAAAGGAGGAAGACGGAAGAAAGGTGGAAGTGTGCTTACCGAGATCATTGCGATATCATGCCTACGTATCATACATTCAAAAGAATGCAGAATCAGAGCTTCCATAGTCCGGGGAACTGAACGGAAAACAAAACAAGGGAGAAACAAGGGGATGAAAGAGGTGGTGTCAAAACCAAGAGCAAGAGATGGAGAAAGATCCGCTGGGGATATAAATGGTGTCATAACCAAAAGGAGATTCAGTATATTAACTGGCTGGCAGTGGTTAACCGAAGAAAGAGAGTAGAACCCTAGCGGGGAAAAGAAGCTGGTGTCAACAGACGGACTGTGATAAACCAAGAGAGAGAGCTGAACCAAGAAAAGGTGTTTGACTCTGAAGGAGCCTCGGTATATTAACTGGTAACAGTGGTTAACCGAGGACACAAGGGTTGCAACTCTGTGGGAATAGAGAAGCATTAGTTTTAACTGAGAAAACTGTGATTAACCAGAAGCACGGGTGTAGGACCGATCAAAGGTCGTGACCCAAAGGGGTTCGGTGAACTGACTGAACAAACAGTACTCAACCGAAGAAAGGGTATTTGAACCAAAGAAAGGTTACTAACCCAAGGGTGCAAGTATTCAAACCAAGAGGAGGTTACCAACTGCGAGGGATTCGGTGTTTACAGAGGGACTGTGACCAACCGAAGAGAAAAACGAGTGATTAACCAGAAGAAGGTGATTAACTCGAAAGGGTTCAGTATTTTAACAGCCGGACTGTGGTTAACTGAAGAGACAGGTGATTAACCAAGAAGAGGTGATTAACCCAAGAGGTGCTCAGTGATTAACAGACGGACTGTGTTTAACTGAAGAGACGGGTGATTAACCAAGAATAGGTGATTAACCCAAGAAGTGCTCAGTGATTAACAGACGGACTGTGATTAACTGAAGAGACGGGTGATTAACCAAGAGAAGGTGATTAACCCCAAAACGTGCTCAGTGATTAACAGACGGACTGTGATTAACTAAAGAGACGGATGATTAACCAATAGTAGGTGATTAACCCAAGAAGTGCTCAGTGATTAACAGACGGACTGTGATTAACTGAAGAGATGGGTGATTAACCAAGAATAGGTGATTAACCCAACAAAGGAGAAGAACCAAGAGAAGGTTGCGAACTCCAGGGGAAAAATGGTTGTGACAGGAAAATTGTGTTGGACTAAAGAGAGAGAATTGAAACCCTTCAGGGGAATCAAAAAGCAATGATTGATCGCAAGAAAAGCATAGGGTATTGAAACGAAGAAAGCTTGCTAACCCAAAGAACAAAGGATCGTAACCAAGAAGGCGATTGATCAAGAGAGAGATTGAAATAGATAAGAGTGATCAAGGATCGAAAGAGATCGCAAAGAGAGAAGAGTGATCAAGGATCAACTCGACTGGGGAAGGAAAGCACATTACCGCCTGGAGATAGAGATGACTAAGCCAAGCATAGGGTCATTCGTCCCCTACCTGAAGTAGTCAGAATGAGAGTAGGAATTCTCCCTTCTCATCCCTTCCCTACCCCCACACAGGGTGTAAAGCGGAAGTTGAACCGGACGGCCCAACAGCTCCAAGTTGTACAGTGCTCCTGCGTAGAGAAACGGACAGCATAACAGCGTCAGTTTGTACAGTGCTCTGATGCAAGGTGCAGCGCGAAACTCCAACTCCACGGGGGGAATGACAGAGAAAGCTCTAAAGGAGGCCTCAAGAGAGGAAAAGGGAAGATCGATTAATCGTAACAAAGTTTCGATCAATTAATCAAGGGATAAACATGCTAACAACTTTCCAAAGAGGATGAAAAGTCATTAAAGCACAAAGGAGTGAATTATTGATTACACAAGATTAAGTTTATCCATGAAGAATAAACTTAATGAAAACTGAAATGGAAAGTGCAAAATAGTGCCAAATGATCATCAACATGCCACACAAAGTCATGTATCATGTGAACAAAGATAGTGCAAGAATTGTTATGTTCATACAATGCTAAGAACATGAAACAAATGAATAATAAAAAATGTGCATCAGAAGTTCATAATTTGCTTCAACCAGAAGTGAAATGACATTAAAAACATCCATAAAATCAAGCATGACAATCAATGGAAGTTAAAATGAAGAAAGCATGGCAAACATACTTGAAAATGCAAGAAAATGGCCTTCTGGTTCAGTGTTAATCGATTAACACAATTGCACTGCAAAGTGTTAATAGATTAACACTTGAAAAAGTGCAAAAAAACACTGGTTAATCGATTAACACAATTGCACTGCAATGTGTTAATCGATTAACACTGTACAGGGAGCAGAAAATCAGTTTTGAAAAGTGCTTTTGGCCAACTTTTTTATTGTGCAAACACTCCAATGCTAGGGCAAACAATTATGCACAAAAAATCAAGTTTAAAAACAACAAATGATCAACAATAGAATCAATTAACCATCAAGATTATGGATCTATCAAAAGTGTAATTAATTCACATGCAACAATATCAAAATTACGTCGCGAACGATACGAAAACGATCGAAATGATAAAATGAATGAAATCCACCAACCTACAAGGCTGAGATGTGCCTTGGTAAATGTTGCAATGTGATCTTGGTGCAGAAGATTAAAGAAAACCAGAGGATCCTTGAATTGTAGACGAAACACGTCGAAACCGATCAAAATCGCGAAAATGCACCGAAATCGAACTTGCACCAAAATAAATGGTGTGAAACCCTTGGATTGAAGTAGAATGGGATGTAATTCCAGAAATCCAACCAAAGAATGCAAAATGATGAAGGTTAAGCTCAAGAATTAATCACTTTCAATGTGAAAAGTGATTATCCTTCAAGAATAAGAGCTTTTGGTGAGGTTTAATGGAGAAGAATTGAGATGAAGATGAAGAATGAGTAGAGAAATCAGAGAAAAAGTGAGAGAATTGAGAGTGAAATGTGAGAAGCTTGGTGAAAAATGGTAGAGAATGGTCGAGGAATTGAAAAGTGAGTGGAGGTGTGTTTATATAGGCTTTAGGTTTAGAATATGAGATGGTTTGGAATTTGGTTTTGAATTAGCTTTGGGTTTGGAGCTAGGTTAGGAGTTAGTTGGACTTGACTCACCGAGTCAAGGCGGTTAACTCGGTTAGTTAGAACCAACTCGGTAACCATCCCAAGGTGAATTCCAACATCCAAAGATCCACATTACTTGGAGAACAAGGAACATGGTGCACTTGATTTGAAGTGAAGTATCATAGCAAATGCACTTGGAATGAATTGAGTAGCTTGGAAATGTTTAGAGGTGTCTAGAATATTCCATATGCTGCTAGAATCCAAGACCAAAATGTGTGCAAAGGTGCTGTCATGAAAAAGCAGTAAATTGTGCCTATTTTGCCTGTGTTAATCGATTAACACAATTGCACTGCAAATGGTTAATCGATTAACCAGGCCAAAATATGCCCAATTTGCCTAAAAAAGGGTGTTGTGGTCCCGTCTTCGATTTTCCACCTCTTGTATTGAGGAATAGGTATGGAAACCTTCATTTTGTGCTTGTTTTGATGAGGTGATGACCTTGTGAGGATATGATTAATCGGGCTTGGAAAACCTGAATATCCTGCAATCAAAACACCAGTGCAAAAAATGCGAACGCGTATGCCAGCGATGCGAATGCTTATGCTTATGCAAAAGGCCAAAGAGGGAGGTCAAATTTAGGGTTACGACAGATACCAACATCGTTGAACATCACTTGCCGCTCAAGCCCGGATGTCCTCCTGTCAAGCAGAAACTCAGGAAGACTAGACCCGACATGGCACTCAAAATCAGAGAAGAGGTAAAGAAACAGTTTGATGTTGGGTTCCTCGCCACTTATGAATATCCTGAATGGATTTCCAACATCGTCCCAGTTCCAAAGAAGGAAAAGTCAGAATGTGTGCGGATTATCGAGATCTCAACAAGGCAAGCCCAAAGATGATTTTCCTTTGCCTCATATTGATGTCTTGGTGGACAACACAACGCAGTTCTCGGTCTTTTCGTTCATGGACGGGTTTTCAGGGTATAATCAGATCAAAATGTCCCCAGCTGATATGGAAAAGACTATTTTCATCACACCATGGGGTACATATTGCTACAAAGTCATGCCATTCAGTTTGAAGAATGCAGGGGCAACATACCAACGTTCCATGACAACCCTCTTTCACGATATGATTCATAAAGAGATTGAGGTTTACGTGGACGATATGATTGCCAAGTCCAAAACTAAAGATGATCACTTGGCTCATCTGAAGAAACTGTTTGACAGACTCCAGAAGTTTAGATTGCGGTTGAATCCTGCGAAGTGCACCTTCGGAGTTTGATCTGGTAAACTGTTGGGTTTTATTGTGAGTCGGAAGGGCATTGAAGTTGATCCTAACAAGGTTAGGGCAATTCAGAACATGCCGCCTTCCAAAATAGAAAAAGAAGTCTGTGACTTTCTGGGCAGACTTAATTACATCTCAAGATTCATTTCCCACTTGACGGCTACCTGTGAACCAATGTTCAAATTACTAAGAAAAAATCAATCGGTCGAATGGAACAATGATTGTCAAGAAGCTTTCGACAAAATAAAATAATACTTGCAAGAACCACCGATCTTAATACCATTGGTTCCTGGTAGGCCTTTAATCATGTATCTCACCGTTCTCGATGAATCAATGGGATGTGTATTGGGTCAACATGACGACACTGGCAGAAAAGAACAGGAAATTTACTATCTGAGCAAGAAGTTCACTAATTGTGAGACCAGATACTCACTCTTGGAGAAAACTTATTGTGCTCTTGCCTGGGCTGCTCGACGCCTAAGACAATACATGATTTGCTATACTACTTTATTGATATCCAAAAATGGATCCGATAAAGTACATATTTGAAAAGCCTGTTGTCTCTGGAAGGATTGCTCGGTGGCAGATGTTGTTAACTGAGCATGATATCCAACATGTTACCTAGAAAGCAATAAAAGGGAGCGTCTAGTCTGACTATCTTGCCCATCAAACTGTAGAGGGTTACCAACAAATGAAATTTGACTTTTCCTGTGAGGATGTGCTATTTATCAGAGATTATGAAACTCCAGACCCTGACATAGGACCTGAACCAGGGGCGCGATGGACGCTTGTGTTCGATGGTGCCTCCAATTCTAAAGGTCGTGGAATTGGTGATATCCTCATCTCTCCAACAGGTTTTCACCTTCCCTTCACTACGGTATTGAAGCGGCAATTAACATGAGAATCAAGATTCTTGAGGTCTATGGAGATTCTTCTTTGGTTATTAGACAAGTCAGAGGGAACTTTGTGACTCGGGATTCCAAGCTGGTTTCGTACCAAAAACACATTGCGAAATTGATTCCTTACTTTGATGAGATCTCTTTTCATCATATTTCCAGATAGGAAAATCAATTAACTGATGCACTTTCCACTTTAGTGTCCATGTTCAAAGTCAAGTGGAAGAATGAAGCTCCTCATATCCGCATTGATCACTTGAACGAGCCAGCACACTGTTTAGCAATCGAGGATGAGTCTGATGACAAGCCTTGGTTCTACGATATTAGGAGATATCTGGAAATACAGGAATATCCCGAGGGTATTACCATTACTGATAAGAAAGCCCTTAGGCGGCTCTGCGCCAAATTCTTCTTAAGTGGTGGTATACAGTACAAGAGGAATTATGATTCTGTGTTGCTCTGATGCGTGGATAGACACGAAGCAAACATGATCATAAGGTCTATACATGAGGACTGCGAGGGTGTACATGCTAGAGGTCCTGCTATGGCCAAAAAGATCCTTCAGCCTGGGTATTACTGGACAATAATAGAGGTAGATTGTTACAACTTTGCCAAAAGGTGTCACAAATGCCAAATCTACGGAGACAAGATCCATGTGCCTCCAACTCCATTGAACGTTTTGACTTCACCTTGGCCATTCTCTATGTGGGGTATAGATATGATCGGAATGATCGAGGCGAAGGCTTCCAACGGTCATCGATTCATTCTGGTTGCTATCGATTACTTTACCAAGTGGGTTGAAGCTGCTTCTTACACAACATTATCACAGACAATGCAAGAAACCTGAACAATAAGATGATGAAGGAGTTGTGTCAAGAATTCAAGATCGAGCACCACAACTCTTTACCATATCGGCCCAAGATGAATGGCGCCGTTGAAGCAGCAAATAAAAACATCAAGAGAATTATCCAGAAAATGTTCAAGACATACAAGGATTGGCATGAAATGCTTCCCTTTGCACTGCATGGCTACAGAACTTCTGTTCGCACTTCTACTGGGGCAACTCCGTATTCGCTTGTGTATGGTATGGAGGCAGTTCTACCCATTGAAGTCGAAATTCCTTTGCTCAGAGTCATCATGGAAGCAGGCCTTGATGAAGCTGAATGGGTCCAATCCAGATATGACCAGCTGAATCTCATCGAAGAGAAGCGCCTTACAGCGGTTTGTCATGGTCAATTGTATCAGAGACACCTTAAGCGAGCTTTTGACAAGAAAGTTCTCCCTAGAACATTCTGTGAAGGCGAACCCGTGCTCAAGAGATATTCACCTGTTCACTCGGATCCACGAGGCAAGTGGACTCCCAATTACGAAGGACCCTTTGTTGTCAATAAGGCCTTCTCAGGCGGAGCCCTAATCCTCACCACCATGGATGGGGAGGAGTTGCCATCGCCCGTGAACTCTGATACAGTCAAAAAATATTATGCCTGAAAAAAATGGATAAGAGTCTGCTAGATGGACATCCACAAGGACAATCTAGGCAAAAATGGACGTCCCGATGGACCAAAAAAATATATGCAAAAGTTAGGGACAATGAAAAAAAAATAATAACATCCCACTAAGTTGAAAACCCGAAAGGGCGACTTAGGCAAAAATGGGTATCCCGGTGGACGAAAGAAGAAAATAAAAATATGTCCAGGCAAAAATTAGGGATAAAGGCATTTGACTGCGAACATTTGAGCCTCTCTTCGTCACAGCTGGACCTCAGACGGCAACAGAGCAGTCAAATCATTATCAACTGGTGCAAGGCGTTGGAACCTAGACTTACAGTGGATGGTAGCCAATGTTGTAATCAATGCAAAACATGATTTCCCTTTGCCATTTACATTTGTTTTTCAATTTTATTGCAAATTTCCTCATCAAGGATTTTTGCATCCTTGTACACATCTTATGTACATATTTTCCACATTCAATAAAATGCATCATTTGTTTTCTCAATTGTTGTCTTTTCAGTATTTTGTTTGCAAAATAAACGATTATTTGTGATCACATAATAAATAAAAAAAAAAAAAAAAAAAAGCTAAAATCGATGGGGAAGGCATTATGCATTGCATATTTTAACGCCCGGCCAACAATGTAATGGATCTTTGAAGAAGATATTATTCTCTCAGCAGAGTCATCATTTCTCTAGCAACCGCCTTTATGGTTCTCCGGAAGGGTTGGTTGACTTCCAATCACCAACAGATCCATAAGGGGCCCAGTGAAGATTTTCACGATGTACCCCCAAAGGAGACGTTTGTTCTTCTCCCTGGCACGGGATGCGCATTATTTCCAGCATGTCAAAACTATCACGCTTCAGCAGCGGTACGATTTGGTTCCTCATTCTCCCCCCCCCCCAAACAGAGAAGATCCTCTGAGCCTTGTGAATTCCCTGCAGCAAAGCCAGTGGCAGTTTAGAAATCGGAGTTTTCATATTTCATTCCCCAGTCAGAGTAAGGCATGATGAAGAGCTGGATCTGATCCTCTCATTCCCATTAGTGTCAACGGTGATAATCTAGAAATCCGATATTTCTCTGTTTCTTCCCAGCAAGAGTTGTCACCCTTCGCCGACTTTCTCTCCAGCAGACCGTCTTCATCTGTGGACCCTCTCTCCAGTCGAAGATGTCGAGTTCGTTTTGCTACAATTTCTGCTTGACCACCGCGCAATACTTCAACCTGCATTTTTGCATCGCATGATATCAAGCATCATGTAGAATCACCCATACATGGCATATGCATCAAGCATACTCCCTTTCTTTTGGCCTGATCCATCTCCTAGCAGATGTGTAGCCTAACTTCGCACTTATCAACTCTCAAAACTCTTCATTTGTCGCCGTCGGCCAAATTTTCGAGCTACTCTTTTATTTAATCCCCTTTTACCTCGAATCATCGAAAAGCTGGCGCAATTCGTACATTCAGGTCCAAGAGGATTAAATAGGGGCAGCTGTCGTAACCCGAAATTTGACCTCCCTCTTTTTCCTTTTGCATAAGCACGTGCATTCGCATCGCTGGCATACACATTCGCATTTTTCTCTATGTGTTTCTTGTTGTAGGATTTTTAGGTTTAAGCTAGATTAGTAACATCCTTCAGAAGACTGTTACATCATTAAAACAAGCACAAAACAAGGGTTTCCATGCCTATTCATCAAAACAAGAGGTAGAAAATCGAAACCGGGACTTCAGCATCTGTTCCCAAGCAAATTTGTGAAAAATTGGCTGAAGTAACCGGTTACTCTATATAGGGTAACCAGTTACTCTGTAGAAAGTTGCAGATTCTGCTGCATTTGTTGGGACAACAACTTTGCATTCTCTTTGTTTTGGGATTCTACTTGATTCTAGCAGTGTGTGGAACATTCTAGACATCTCTAGACATCTCAAGAATATTCAAGAATTCACTCAACTTTACTCCAATACATCATTTCCAAATAAGTGCACCATGTTCCTTGATTTCCAAGTATGTGGACCTTTGGATGTTGAAGCTCACATTGGGATTGTTACTGGGTTGATCCTAACTAACCGAGTTAACCGCTTAACTCGGTGAGTCAAGCCTAACTAACTCCTAGCCTAATTCCAAACCACCCAAAGCTAGCTCCTAACCTAATTCCAAACCTCTCACACTCCAAACCAAAAGTCTATATAACCAAAGTTTCACTATTTTCACAAAGACTCCACAATCATTCCCACAAATTCTCACTCTTTGCACTCTCAATTCTCTCATTTCTCTCTGCATTTTTCTGCAACTTCTTCACATATTACTTCATCTTCTTCACCAAACCACACTAAAGCTCTTAATTCACCATTGAAGAAAAGTTACTTTCACCTTGAAAGTGCTTTTTCTTGAGCTTAACCTTCATCATCATTCTATTCTACTGGATTTTGTGGAGCTTCAATAGCTTTTGAATTCATCTCAAGTGATTAATTCATGCTTCTTCGGTGATAATTCTCATTTTAGAGTTTTCGTCGAAATTTGCTCTGTTTTGCTACGGTTCGAAGTGTAAGTGTAGGATTCTCTGGTTTTCTCTGGTTTTTTTCACTTATCATCATCACATTTCAATTGCAACAATCACCAAGCCAAATCTCCGGTTTGTGGGTTGGTCAATTCTCACTTAATTTATCGGTTCGTAGACTTTTGCGCGTTTTCGATGTAGTTTCGACGGTTTTTTCATTTCAATTAATCATGTGATCCTTTGATCTTTGATATACATGTTCATGCTTTCAATTGATGATTAATTGATCCTAATTCCTGTAATTTTCGTGCACAAGTTCATACCATAACATGTGGTAGTTCAAATAAGCGATTTAAGTGTTGGAAGTGCTTTTCCATAAGTTGTTTTTGCCACTGTCACAGTGGTAACCGGTTACCCTATATTGAGTAACCGGTTACTCAGTGTATTTTTCACCAATAACTACAATTTTCAAGCAAGTAACCGGTTACCCTATTTGCAGTAACTGGTTACCACTGTACAGAATGGCCATTTTTTAGTTTTCTCAAGCTTCTTTGACATTCTTTCTTCCTCTAACTTCCATGGATTGACATAATTGATATTTATGGATGTTTTAAGTGTTGTTAACCTCTATTTAAAGCATATTTACAATAATTCAATGATTGATTATCAATTCTTACAATTATGTGTGTTCTTGATATTTGTTTGAACATGCTAATTCTTGCAATTCTTGATCACTTGATATATGATTTGTGATACATGCTAATATGTGTTTGGCACTGTTTTGTACTTTAATTCCTTGATCACATTAGGTTTGTTCTTTATTGAGCAAATTTAATCTTGTACAATCAACAATGCACCTTTTGCTTTAATAATTTTTCAATTCCTCTTGGAAAATTATTAACACTTTGGTTAATTAATCGAAACTTCGTTTCGATTGTTAACCTCCCTTTTGGCGCTTCTCTTTAGGTTTCCTTTGGAGATTTCTTTCCCTCTTCCCCGCGGAGTCGGAGCTTTCACGCGAGACTGGAGCCCTGTACAACTTGGAGTTGTTGCGCTGTCCGTTTCAACTTTTGCACTACACCCTATGTGTTAGAGAAGGAATGAGAATGGAGAATTCCTACTCTCATTCTGACTACTTCAGGTAGGGGACGAATGACCCTGTGCTTGGCTTAGTCACCTCTATCCCCAGGAGGTAGCGTATTTCTCCCCCTAGTCGAGTCGATCCTTGATCACTCCTATCTCTTTCGATCTCTCTTTTGATCAATCATCACCTTCTTAGTTAAAGATCATTGTTCCTTGGGTTAGCAAACTCTTTTCATTTCAATACCCTATTCTTTTCTTGAGGCCAATCATTGCTTTTGATTCCCCAAAAGATTATCATTTCTTTTTTCTTCGGTTCAACACAATATTCCTGTCACAACCGTATCCCCAGGAGTCCGCAACCTTCACTTGGTTCTTCTCCCTTTGTTTGGTTAATCACTGCTTGTCAGTTAAAACACCAAAATCTGCACTTCTTTCTCAGTTAACCACAGTCTATCTGTTAACATACTGAATTCCTCTTGGGTTAATCACCTTATCTTGGTTAATCACCCACTTTCTTCAGTTAACCACAACCGGTCTGTTAAAATGCTGAACCCCTTCGAGTTAATCACCGTCTCTTGGTTAATCACTCAGTGGTTAGCAACCTCTTTCGGTTCAATACCCCCCTTTTGTTGATCAAGTATTGTTTGTTCAGTCAGTATCGACATCCCTTGGGTCACAACCTTTACTTGGGTCCACACCCTTTTCTTTGGTTAACCACTATTTATCAGTTAATATACCAAAACCCCTTTAGAGTCAAACACCTTCCTTTGGTTCAGTACTCTCTCTTCTGGTTGATCACAGTTTATCTGTTAAAACCTTTATCCCTGCCATAGTTCTTATCTCTCTTCTTTCGGTTAATCACTGTCAGTCAGTTAACATACCAAATCTTATTCCCCTTTGTTTGGACACCATCCTTTCGCTTTTTTCCAGCATGGTCACCCTTTCGGCTTGGGCTTCCTCCTAGTAGAGCTCCCTTTTCTCTATCAGTCTCCTTTTCTCCGGTTAATCACTGCTAGTCAGATAATATACCGAATCCTTATTCTTCTGTTCCCCAGTAGGGTCACTACCCTCTGGTCCCCAACACATTTCTTTGTTCTTTTACCTCCCCAGTGGAGTCTTTTTCTATCATATTTCTTCATTTCCTCTTTATTGGTTTCGACACCCATCCTCTTTGTTGTCCCCAGCGGATCTACCTTTTACCTTCTTTCTCTCTTGGTTTTGACACCGATTTTCCTTTCCTTTTCCTTTTCCGTCTTGGTTCCTCTGAACTATGGAAGCTCTGATTCTGCATTCGTTCGAATGTTCGATACGTAGGCACGAGATCATAATGATTTTGGCGAGCACACTTCCACACTTCCACACTTCCACCCTTCCACCCTTCCTTCCTTTCCCTTTCTCTGTCCCTGGTTCCATGAACTACGGAGCTCTGATTTCCTCATTGCACTATGAGGGTACGTAGGCACGAGGGCCCCAATCCTCCGCGAGCACTTTCCTTCTTTCTTTCTTTTCTTCTCTCTCTCCTCATTTTAGCTAAAATCCTTTATATAGATAACCCATCCAAGCCCATAAGCAAGCGAAATGGTTCCCGTCGAGTACGACGGATGCGTAAGCTGCTAGTACCTTCCTTTCACATAACCGACCCCTATTCCTATTTCTCTTTCCCTTGGGTTTTATCGATATTTTCCCTGTCCTTCGGGACTAAATAAAGCTCGGTGGCAACTCTGTTGTTATCTTTGAGTGTGCGATTCACTCAGGTATGAACCAGCCATCTTCACCGCCAAAGTTTAAGACGCCAAATTTTGACCTATACTCGGGTGCGACCTGTCCCAAGTCACACTTGATCATGTATTATTGACGAATGGATGCATATATGGACAACGACAAGTTGATGATCCATTGTTTCCAGGATAGTTTGAAGGGATATTCCGCAAAGTGGTACTTGACCATGGACCAATCTAGGATCCACAGTTTCCAGGACTTATCTGATGCTTTTGTGAAGCATTATAAATATAATATGGATCTGGCACAGATCCAAGACAACTTTTGAGCATGTCACAAAACAATTTTGAGTCTTTTAAAGAGTATGTGCAACGATGGAGGGAGCTGGCCTCACAGGTAGAACCACCCTTGTCGAAAAAAGAACTGGCTGATTGGTTTGTAGATACTGTGAAGCCAGAATTCTATGAAAGAATGATTAGCAGTGTCAGCGCCAACTTCGCTGATATTGTTGTTGTAGGGGTAAAAGTAGAAGCTGGGTTGAAAAGCAGAAAAGTAATCAGTTCTTCAAGCAGTTCAAACAGTACCAACACCAAGAAACCTCCAAGCCACTTCCACAAAAAGAAAGAGGGAGAAACCAATGCCATTATGGCAGAAAGGAAAAGGAATCCAATGTGGAAACAACCAATGTATCAACACCAGTCAATTCCAAATTTTGTTCAACAACCGATCTATCCAATGCAGTTTGCCCCACAACATTATATGGCAGCTGTAACTCCAACTTTTAATCATCAGGCAGCACAGCAGGCGCCGACATGTCAACAACAACCTAATTTTCGATCAGTACTAAATGTTCCGAATTATCAACAACAAAGGCCACAAGCTTCTCAGTCAAGTGCTCCCTACAGAAGACAAGGGGCAACGCCTTCATTTCTGCCTATACCAATGTCTTACACTGAGCTATATCCCTCTTTAGTCCAACAAAGACTGATTGTTACCAGACCTCTGGGCCCACCTACGGAGAAATCCATGCCATTCCATAATCCTAATGTTAATTGTGTATTTCATCAAGGTTCGGCTGGTCATGATTTGGAAGGTTGTCTTGCCATGAAGCATGTTGTGAAAAGGTTGATGGAAAAGAAGATCCTATCTTTTGCAGATAATCAACCAAATGTGAAAAACAATCTGTTGCCAACACATGAAATGACAAATGCCATTGAAAATGAGAATGATGAGGTGTTAATAAGGGATGCATCAAAGATCAAAACTCCTATCAAGGTTTTCCATGCAAAACTGTTTGAAGCTGGGTTGATAAAAGTCCGTCATGGTAATTGTAAAGAGTGTAATATCAGTGTCAGAGGGTGCCAGTTGGTCCAAGATGATATTCAAAGTTTGATTAATGAAGGGTTTCTGCAGATCCTCACTAAGGTAAAGAATGGAGAAATTGTTGTGATTGAACCCGTTTTCAATTTAGCAAAATCAAAGGAGAAGGTGTCTGTTTTCAACGCACAGAAGTCTAATTCCGTGGTCCCTGTGTTCAACAAACCTAAACTAGTTTTCAATACTTCCGAACTTGTTGTTGCGTCCACTGCTAATCAGTCAAGACCGAGAAACATCCGACAACCTGTTCCATTCAGATTCAGAGATTCAAAAGTTGTACCATGGAGGTATGAAGATACCATGATCAACAAGAAGTATGAAAAGGTTGTTCCAAGGAATGAGGTGGAAACCACCAGTGAAGAAGTGATCAACATAGCTGGAACTGGGAAGATGACCCGCAGTGTAGAATTTACACTCCTTTATTCAAGGGAACTGTGCCTAAAGAAACTATTGCTCATGTGCCCTCCAAAGACAAGGAAAAAGAGTTGGTTACGAAAGAAGATGATGAATTTCTGAGAATCATTAAGAGAAATGACTATATAGTGGTGGACCAGCTTCACCAAACTCCATCCAAAATTTCAATTTTGTCTTTACTAATGAATTCGCCTACCCACCGAGCAGCCTTGCAAAAGATATTGGCACGGGCCTATGTTGCTCAGGATATTACTGCCTGTCAGTTTGACCACATCATTGCCAACATCACTGCTTTCAATACTCTCAGTTTCGGCGACGAGGAGTTACCTCGAGGAGGTCGAAACCATAACCTCGCTTTACACGTATCAGTAAAATTCCAAGAGGATACTTTAGCCAGAGTTCTTGTGGATACTGGTTTATCTCTGAATGTTCTACTGAAAAGGACTCCTGAAAAGCTGGCCTACCAAGGAACTGTGATGAAGCCCACTTCGCTAGTTGTCAAAGCCTTTGATGGCTCAAGAAGATCAGTAATGATAGAGATTGAGTTACCAATTCTGATTGGCCCTCACATTTTCAATATTATTTTCCAAGTCTTGGATATTAATCATGCCTATAGTTGCCTGTTGGGAAGGCCTTGGATTCATGAAGCCGGAGCCGTAACATCGACCCTACACCAAAAAATGAAGTTTGTAGTTGGTGAGAAGTTGGTCATCATTCATGGCAAAGAATACCTGATGGTTAGCAACTTGTCCTCCTTCCGTTATATTAAAGCTGATAAAGACGCTTTGGAAACCTATTTCCAAGCTCTTGAGATAACTAATGTTGTTATGATTGTCATTGAAGAGCCATTGGTCTCAAACCATCCATCTTTTGCTTCCTTCAAGAGTATGTAATCTGCCCTAAAAGAAGGCGTTCCAAACGGCTAGGGCAAGGTCGTCGAGATTCAAGAGAGGAAGAAATACCAAGGGTTGGGTTACAAACCAACTCGTGATGACACAGCTGCTGCTACAATAATACGACCAAAGACGATCCAGGAAGTATTTGTCAACAAGGGATACCAAGTCAATGCCGTGATAGGAGCTGCAGAAGACGAAGACATCAGTCACTTGGTTTTTCAGTGTGACACCGTACTGGATAATTGAGAGTCTATTGAGCTCCCTATAGTGTACCTTGTGCTAGAAAAAATTCCCAAACCTGTCGTGTTCAATGACCCTACTCTCACCATTGACTTCGATTCACCTATCTATCAAGCTAAGGATGAGGAGGATTATGAAGTCTCTGTTGATCTGGAAGAAATGTGTGAGTATCAATACACGAACCTTCAACCGCATGAAGAGCAAGTTGACATCATCAATCTTGGTACCGACGAAGCCATGAAGGAAGTCAAGGTTGGGGCAATGCTTGGGGCAGAAGTTAGACAACGGTTAGTGAAGCTTCTTGAAGAAAATATGGATGTGTTTGCATGGTCTTATCAAGACATGCCTGGTTTGGATACAGACATAGTAGTTCATAAATTACCACTTAGGCCTGAATTCCCGCCAGTAAAACAGAAAACCCGAAGAAGCAGACCCGACATGGCTCTCAAGATCGGAGATGAGGTCAAGCGACAACTTGATGCAGGATTTTTAGCAGTCTCCAAGTACCTCGAATGGGTTGCCAACATTGTGCATGTAATGAAGAAGAATGGTAAAGTGCGAATGTGTGTGGATTATAGGGACCTCAACAAAGCCAGTCCTAAAGACGATTTCCCTCTGCTGCATATAGACACTCTTGTGGATAATACAGCCCAGTTTGCAGTTTTCTCCTTTATGGATGGCTTTTCAGGCTACAATCAGATCAGAATGGATCCCTCCAATATGGATAAGACTATGTTCATCACTCCATGGGGAATTTATTTCTACAAGGTCATGCCCTTCATTTTGAAAAACACAGGGGCAACCTATCAGAGAGCTATGGTGACCTTATTCCATGACATGATACATAACAAAATTGAGGTTTATGTGGATGATATGATTGCTAAATCTCAGAGTGAGGAGGACCATTTGGATCATCTTCTGAAATTATTCAAGAGACTCCGAAAATACCAGCTAAGGTTGAATCCTGCCAAATGTACCTTCGGTGTCAGATCAGGAAATCTACTTGGTTTCATTGTCAGTCAACGAGGAATTGAGGTAGACCCTGACAAAGTGCAAGTTATTCAAGAGATGCCAGCTCCGCAGACTGAGTCTCAAGTAAGAGGTTTTCTTGGTCGTTTGAATTATATCTCTAGGTTCATCTCCAACATGACTCTTACTTGTGAGCCAATCTTCAAGCTACTTCGCAAAGACCAAACTGTGAAGTGGAGTTCCGCCTGTCAACAGGCCTTTGATAAGGTCAAGAACTACTTGCAAGAACCACTGATCTTGATCCTACCTATTCTTGGAAGACCTCTCTTCATGTACATGACTGTATTGGAAGGATCAATGGGCTGTGTTTTGGGCCAACATAATGAATTCGGGCACAAAGAGCATGCTATATACTACTTGAGCAAAAATTTTACCGATTACGAAAGTCGGTACACACTGCTAGAGAAGACCTGCTGTGCTTTAGCATGGGCCGCCAGACGTTTGAGGCAGTACTTAATATGTCACACTACTTTGTGGATCTCTAAAATGGATCCGATAAAGTACATCTTTGAAAAGCCTGCTCAAACAGGAAGACTTGCCCGTTGGCACATGCTCTTGTCAGAATATGATATTCAGTATGTCACTCAGAAGTCTATCAAAGGAAGCGTCTTATCATATTACCTTGCAGATCAACCTGTTGAAGACTATGAGCCTCTCAAGTTTGATTTCCCAGATGAAGACATTATGGTTATGAAAGATTGTGAAGAGCCATGCCCTGATGAAGGTCCTGAACCTGGTTCTCTTTGGAAGATGATGTTTGATGGTTCGTCTAACTACAGTGGAGATGGTGTAGGTGTTGTATTGATAAGCCCTGATGGTGGTTATACCCCGTTCACAGCCAGACTTAGTTTTGAATGCACAAACAACATCGCTGAATATGAAGCCTGTATCCTAGGGCTGGAAGCAGCCATTGAACTCAAAATTAAGATTTTGGAAGTCAGCGGAGATTCGGCCTTAGTTATCTACCAAGTCAAAGGTAAATGGGAGACTAGAGACGAGAAGTTGATCCCATACCGGGCTTATTTTGTGGAGATGATCCAATACTTTAATGAGATCACTTTCTGTCATGTTCCACGATCAGAGAACCACATAGCTGATGCTCTAGCCATGTTAGCTTCAATGTGGAAGGTTAATTTTGTTAATGAAGCGCCACTCATCAGTATCGAGCGCAAGACTGCACCAGCCTATTGCCAACTTATTGAGGAAGAGGTAGATGGGAAACCGTGGTTTCACGACATCATGAACTATCTGAAGACTCAAGAGTATCATGCCTACGCTTCCAGTCTCAACAAGAAAACTTTTAGAAGGTTATCATCTAAGTTTTTCATCAGCAACGATGTACTCTACAAGAGGAATCATGACATGGTTTTACTAAGATGTGTTGATAAACGAGAAGCAGACCTGTTGATTCACGACATTCATGAAGGAGCCTTTGGTACTCATGCCAATGGACATGCCATGGTTAAGAAGATCTTGAGGGTCGGATATTATTGGTTGACTATGGAAACTGATTGCATCTAATATGCCAGGAAATGTCACAAGTGTCAGATCTATGCTGACAAGGTGCATGTACCTCAAACATTGTTGAATGTTTTGTCATCACCTTGGTCGTTCTCCATGTGGGGCATTGATATGATTGGGGCTATTGAGCCAAAAGCTTCTAATGGTCATCGGTTCATCTTAGTGGTAATTGACTATTTCACGAAATAGGTTGAAGCTGCATCCTACGCCAACGTGACCAAGAAAGTGGTTGCTCGTTTTATCAAGAATCATATCATCTGTCACTATGGAATTCCAAACAGAATCATAACTGACAATGGGACAAATTTGAACAACAAAACGATGAAGGAGTTATATGACAATTTCAAGATTGAGCATCACAATTCTTCACCTTATCGTCCAAAGATGAATGGAGCTTTCGAAGCTGCTAACAAGAACATCAAAAGGATCCTGCAGAAAATGGTTAAGACTTATAAGGATTGGCATGAGATGCTACCATTCTCTTTGCATGGATACAGAACTTCGGTTTGGACTTCGACAGGGGCAACTCCCTTTTCTTTGGTGTATGGGATGGATGATATTCTCCCCATTGAAGTGGAGATACCATCTTTGAGAATTCTGATGGAAACCAAACTTGATGAGGCAGAGTGGGTCCAAGAGAGATATGATCAACTGAACCTCATTGATGAGAAGCGATTGACTACCATGTGTCACGGTCATTTGTACCAGAAGAAGATGAAGAGAGCATTTGACAAGAAGGGTCGTGTTCGTGAATTCCGAGAGGGAGAACTTGTGCTCAAAAAGATCTTGCCATCTTAAAGGAATGCACGCAAAAAATGGGCTCCCAATTATGAGGGTCAGTTTGTGGTGAAGACTGTGTTTTCAGGAGGTTCCTTATTTCTTACAACGGTGGATGGTGAACAACTCTCACACCCTGTGAATACTGACTCATTACGAAAATATTACGCCTAAGAAGCCCGCTAAGTCGAAAACCAAAAATGGCGACTTAGGCAAGAAAAGGGTATCCCGGTGGATCATAACCTATAAAGGAGACTCAGGAAAAAGTTAGGGATTAAATAAAAAGAAAAGAGCTCGCTAGGTTGAAAACCCGAAAGGGCGGCCTAGGCAAAAAAGAGCATCCCGGTGGGCTAAAAACTCAAAAAGTCGGTCCAGGCAAAAGTTAGGGACGAAGGCGTTTCACTGTGTCAGAAAGGGTTGTCGCCTACATCAATAAATTCAAGAAGAAGTCCAAGCTCATTCGCTCTCGTCAGCAGCAAAGTTTTAGAGGATTCTTAGTCATTAGGGATACTAGTGGTCATTGAATATGATGTAACCTTTTCCCAAATTGCCATTTTTCTAATTGTAAGATTCCATGGAACTTCGCCCTTGGCAAGTTATCATTCTAATGAAATCAGCTTTTGGACCATTCTTTGTTTGATATTTATCATCTCTCCATTATTTTTCTTGTTATGCAAAACTTCACGGATTCGTTAATAATTGTTTTGAAAGCGGAAAATGTTTAAAAAACCTTTTGAGGAAACACAATGAAAATTTTAATTTACTTTGGCATTTGGGACGATTCAGTGAAATCATGATCCCTCCCCAATAACTCTGGTTGTGACGAAAGCACTGATAAACCATCGGGTGTGTAAGCTTCCCCATTGGAGTAATTTTAAAATGGAAATACTGCCTGGATCAGACACTTCAGTAATAACTGACTACCATGATACAAAGGGCCTCTCCCCAGTATCTCTCACAGGTGATTGATGAAATGTGGAAACTCTTTACTTCCTCAGACAAAAAAAGGAATGTTCGTTATCTGACCTCAATTTCAGTGTGACTCCTTGCAGTGAATGTGTTATATATCCACCCTTTCCCCAGTCTGTCATCTCGCTAGAGTCGTCTCTTGCATATCATTAAGCATTCGCATCATACCATATCATCGTGCAATTTTGCATTTGAGTGTGTTTTGCTTGTGGATCTTCACATCCCTTTACCTATATATTCGTCTATGGATCTTTATCTATGTCCTGCTTGCGTCCAGTTTTTGCCTGCGTGTGTCAATGGATTATTATTGTGCAGCCCCGATAATGACCTATCTAATACTTAACCTCTTCTATGAACCTAAAAATCCAGTGATTGCTGGCATTGTTTATTTCAGGTCAACTATGAACCTAAAACTCAGGTCAACTGTGAACCTAAAACTCAGGTCATATATGAATCTAAACTTTGGTCAACTATGAACTTAAAGTCCAGTATTTACTAGTATTGCTTAAATCCAATCTTCATTGGTCAGTCTTAACTGCAAATCTAAAGTCCAGTTATCACTGGCATGTCTTAATATTGGTCCTCATCGATATCGTAAAAACCAGTATTTACTGGCATGCTGTTTGATCCAATCATAATTGGTGCCTAAGTCCAGTATTCACTGGCATTGTTTCAATTATCGGTCATTATCGGTATTGTGGAAGTCCAGTGTTTACTGGCATGATACTTCCAAGTCCAATCATTATTGGCGCTCTAATCTTATTCCCCCAAAAGAGGTTTTGGTCATCACCAATATCCCTGTGGAATTCCAATGTTTACTGGCATTCGTTGAAAGTCTGATCATAATCAGGGTTTGAAGTCCAATCTTTATTGGCATCTTGAGATTGGTCATCACCAATATCCCTGTGGAATTCCAGTGTTTACTGGAATTCGTTGAAAGTCTGATCATAATCAGCGTTTGAAGTCCAATCTTTATTGGCATCTTGAGGTTGGTCATTACCAATATCCCTTTGAAGTCCTTGTGATTATCATCATTTGGCACATGCAGAGTTTGTATTTATCTCTGTCTTTTCTAGCTTTTTCTTAAAGATCTCATTTGAACTCTTCAGTATAAGAAATCCCCAGAAAATCTTTTGTTGGGAGTCTCTTTTAGTTCAAATCAATCCCCGGTGGGTTGTGTTCTCTTTCTGGTTCCATCCCCAGTAAAGAGTGTGTCTGTTCCGTTGTGTTATCCCCATGGTTGTCTGGTCACATCTGAATCTGTCGTCCACCTCCCTGGATCTTTCCCCAGTGGAGAATATCCTTCTCTTTCCTATCCCCAGTGGAGCTTTCCTTTCGTTTTATGTTCTTATTCCCAGTTTTTCTTAGTCACTCCCCGGTGAGTCTTTGCTGTTTTGTTAACCTGCATTCCCAGTGAATCTTACTTAAGGATACTAGACCTTTCCCTCTCCCCAACAAGACTCCCCTGTGGGTGTTTGATCTTCGTCTTTGGTGTCTTTATTTGTCTGCATTTTGCACCATCATGGCATCATATCATCATACTAGAAGTTCATGGCATGTTAGCATTTGCATGTCTGTCGCCCGTCCTTAGCATATGCATTCCATATAAGGGAAAAATTTTCGGTTCGCTATATTTAAATACCTTTCATCAGTGATGACCCGAAGATTATCATCTCTCGCGCCATCTGGTAAAGTTATTTAAATAAGGGCAACTGTTATACCCCAAATTTTTAATCCTTAGATGTCATAACATCTTGCACTTGCATTAGGGCTCAAGCATCATTGCATTGTCTACTAACCCTCGTGTCCAAGAGTTTGTTTCTTTTTTGAAAGATAGGATTGGCACCAGAAAGAGGACAAGATCATTAAACCAAGTTCTCATGTGTTTAAAAGTCTTCTAAGACTCTTCTTGGCTCCATACATCCATCATCAGTGTTCATCAGTTGATTGGGATTAGTGTGTGAAGTCATTTGTTCAAGAAAGCCAACTGAGGCTCCAAAGTTTCAACCATTTGTTCTTAAAGGCTAATCATGAAGTTTTCAAGTCATATGCGAGGATCTCAAGATATTGGATCAAGAGAAACCATCAGACCAAGGGTGGTGGAATTAGGGTTTTAACCTGAAGAATCACTGAAGAGGTTTGTCATGATCAGCCAAGGTTTGATTGGTTCATCAACCAATTGAGCTTACCTACATTCAAGAGGTCTTATTCAACAAGGAATCAAGAGCATCTGGCTTTCATCACAAGTACATTGATCCACAAGTTCATCTTGTCCCCAGATTAGGGTTTTTGTCAGAAAGGTCAACCTTTGCCTTTGACTTTTGATCAAGGCATGTTCCCAAGCCTTAAGACATGGTTCTATATGTTCATAAACACCCTTGGAGGCCATTCATTGGCATTTTGAGAGATTGAGGAGTCAAAGTCATCAAAGATCATCCAGTGGAACTCCTGAGGAAATTAGGGTTGTGACTGAAAAGTCAAACCTCTGGTTTTATTGTTATTGGCCCAAGATGAAGTATTCAAATCACATTTTATCTTAACATGTTCAATCCTTGAGTTGGAACCTGAGTAATCAATATTTTGAAATGCTTCTTGCAAAAAGGCCAATGTTTGGTTCTTAAATTTTTCTAAGTGTGGAAGAATTCACTCCTTGTGCAAAATTGAGAAGGTCATAACTTTCAAACCACACACCCAATTTTGGCGACTCAAAGCTCAAATTGAAGCTCTCATCATGAACTTCAAAACATATTAGAGGGTCCTTATCCAAATAAGGCTTGGTTTTTAAGTTATAAAGCTTGGAATTTCTAGCCCATGTAAAACACTTAGAATTTTCAAGGTTTTTTACCTAAAATTCAGCTCACTTCAAGTCTACTTTCCACCAAGATCCTTTGGGAATTTGTAAAATCCTCGAAAATGAACTTTGTAGAGGATCTTTAGGGCTTTCCAAAAAGTACTATAACTCTTCAATCCATGGAGGGAGCTAGGAGATTCAAATGGTTGAAGTTTGGTGTCTTTTCTTGAAATACAAGTTTCACACATGATGCAAATGATGCATTACCATTCCTAATCACCAAAATTCTCACTTTTCTGATGTTTAGAGACAAGTTTAACACCATTTGGACCTCTGCCACGATTTCTACAAGTTGCAACATTAAAATAACATAGTTTAAGCAAGTTGGCACAAGTGGATCAAGTGAACATGTAAGAAAGAGAAACTTTTCAACAAAGGCATGGCAGCTCCCTTTTTCCTTGTAACTTGGACTCTGCTCTAATCCCATCAGTCCACAAATCAGACCAAGCCTATGACTAGAGCCTTTGAAGACTCTTGGCACAGCTGGATGCTTGCACAAGGAAAATTTTCCAAAAGGACAAACTTGGCAAGATGTACCATTCTGACCATACCTCAAGCTCTCAACTTCTCCTATAAATAGAGGCTTGATCTCCACTCCAAAACACACAAGATTCACCCCAAGAGAAGGCTGAATAACCTCTGCAGTCTCTCATTCACATGTTCTTGCAAATCTGTAAAAACTCTCCAAACACTTGTTTCACTCGTGCATTTCCCTTCAAACTTCTCAAACCATCTCCAAACACCTTATAGAGAAGCTTCAAACACCTGAAACTTTTCTGTAACACCTAAAACACCACCTGCCATTTTTGAGCTTCCAATTGCAAGAAGGGTCGGGTTCCATATTTGAAGCACTTTTCAAAGCTACTAAGCATCTGCTTCTCTTCTCCAAGGATCAACAAGGTTCCAGAAGGTTATTCTTATCATCTGCAAGTGCTATAGAAGAGTCCTTGGAACTAGCTCCAAGAGGTAAGATTCTGACTTCCAAACTCTCATGTTCATGCATTGTTTCGTTAATATTTGAATGTAGAAATGTAGTGTGTTTATTACTTAGTGTTTATGGATAAAAAGTTACCATGTTTTGTTTAAAAACTTGCATGTTATAACATGTTAAACATATGTGTTATTGCACTGTTGTGATGCATTTTGCGTATTATACTTTGGTTGTTAGGCCAGACTAATGTCATATTTAGAATCAATATATCTTTGGATGAGAGCATAGCACCGCTGGTCCATGGAGGAGGTTTGTGTGTGTTGTTGACCGAAAGGGTCTGGGGTTCGATTCCCCCCCCCCCCCCATACCTTTTTGGTTCTTTTATTTTTTTCCAACCTGAAACACTTGCCTTGATATATTATAGCATGCTTCCACCTTGTATTCATATTGCGCGCGTAGCTCAATTGGCAAAGGTTTTAGACATTGATCCCTATGGCATGGGTTCAAGTCCTAGTGAGGACATTTCCATTATTTTTTATCACTTGTTTCATTTTATTTTATGGTTTGTACACCCATCTTGAAGTATTCATAACTTGCTCATTTTTCACTCTTTTTAACCCATTCTTTTTGCAAAATGTTCCTTAACATGTCTATTTTGTGATTGTGCAAAGAAATTGGTAAAAAGAATCATTTTTGAAACATTTATTGAGGTTGAAAGTAGAGGACCTCTTTTAGGGTTTTTATGAAAACTTCTTGGGTTCTTTTGGTTTGTTACCATGTTTTCTTCCCTTGTCTTGATAGGTTGAAACCTAATATATGTTGTTTGAACCTTGTATGATGTTGTGACATTGTATGCTTTTGTTTCACCTTAATTCCTTGATGTTTAATATGTTGTTACATATGAATATCTTTGTGAACTATCTTGTAAAAAACCATGAGATCTCTTTAGATCATGTACCCTTTTAACATGAGTTGTTTAATCAAATATGTGACATGTTTATGTCTTGAATCTTTGAATACCATGTTTGAACCATCCTTAAATGTTTAATGTATTGAATTTGCCATTTTTTAATGCATGAAATTTAAGATGTTGTCACATTCTTTTTGTTCACCCATACCACTCATGTATGCTAACACCTTTGACATATACATCCCCATAAAGTTTTGGTTATCATCATGCTCATGTTTTCATCTTGTTTATGATGTTATTATCTTATAACTTTGTTAAGTTCTCCCGAAGTGAGGCTAGCTCTTTAGCTCTCCTCCTTAACCCTTTTTGTTCCTCCTTCCAAAGGAAAGTCTCTCTATTGACTTCATTGTCATAGGTAGCTCATTACCATCTTGGCCTATTTAGAGCCACCCCTTTATCCTCTTTAAGATCACCCTTGGTCTTCTTAGAACCATTACCCCTTTAGAGTTCTTCAACTCTACTTGAGTACTATCATCGTAGTATTCTCTACCCTTGGTCTCCTTAGAACCATTCTCCCCTTTAGAGTTCTTCAACTCTACTTGAGTACTATCATTATAGTATTCTCTTCTCTTTTTGGCCTCTTTAGAGTCATTTACCTTTTAAAACTTAGAACTAGGATAGAGTTCTTAAACTCTATGTGATTCTCATCATCATGAGTATTCACTTCCCCTTTCAACTTAGACTTAGAGAGTTCTTCAACTCTACTTAAGTATCATGATCATGTATACTCATTCCCTTTGGAACTTTGACCATTGTCAATGGTTCCTCACCCTAAGTGAGGTGAACTACGAATGCTCTGATTCTGTCCTCTTGAGGATACGTAGGCACGAGATGCAACGTCTTGGCGAGCATACTTAGTGTATATACCCATAGGTCTTTACCTTACCCTTAGCACTTTATCTTAGCAAGCAAACTTTAACATAACACAAATCCAAATACGAGGTTCCTATAGAGTACTACAGATACTTAGGGTGCTAATACCTTCCCTTAGTATAACCAACCCCCGAACCTAGATTCTCTTTATTAGGGTTTTCTTTCGATCTTTACCTTTTCCTTTGGATAAATCAAAGCTCGGTGGTGAATTTCAAAGATGTGTGATTCAAGTTAATTAATAGCTTGATATCTGATTCTCACCGCAACAAATAGAAATGGCATTCTACATGTCTTTGTCTCCTGCACGCGCTCCATGTGTCTTCTACCAGCAATTGGATAAGAACAAAGTTCCCTCCTTTATTTGAATCCAAATCTTGAATCGAACGTCATCATTAATGCTTCCGTCGAACAATATTTCCAAATTGTTAGAAATATTTCTAAGTACATAAAATACTTCTTTCTTGCACAAGGACACTTTCGACTAGAATTCCTGGGAACGCTTATTCCAGTCGAAGTCTTCCAAGTCTTCTCTGAAATCCTATTTCCTTGATTAATTCTCTTAACCCAATACTGGGCGTCGAAATTAGGAGCTAACAGTTGGTAGATAATAATGCTAAATTCAATATCTTCTCCTTTATGGATGATTTTTTAGGCTATAATTAAATTAAAATGGCACCCGAGGATATGGAAAAAAACAACATTTATTACACCCTGGGGAACATTCTTCTACAGAGTGATGCCCTTCGGTTTGAAAAATGCTAGTGCAACGTACCAGAGAGCCATGATTACTCTTTTCCATGATATGATGCATAAAGAGATAAAAGTCTATTTTGATGATATGATTGCTAAGTCGATGACTGAATAAGATTATGTCGAGTATTTGTTGAAGTTGTTTCAGCATTTGAGAAAGTTTAAACTCTGCTTGAATCCTAATAAGTGTACTTTTGGTGTCCGTTCAGGAAAGCTTTTGGGTTTCATTATCAGTCAAAAGGGTATTGAGGTAGTCTCTGATAAAGTCAGAGTTATTCAAGAAATGCATGCACCTAAGACAGAAAAACAAGTTAGAGGATTCCTTGGGCGTTTGAATTACATTTCCTGATTTATATCTCACAAGACTGCCACTTGTGGGTAAATCTTTAATCTTCTTTGTAAAGACCAAGGTTGTGTTTGGATAGAAGAATGTCAGAAAGCTTTTGATAGCATCCAAGAGTATCTGCTTGAACCTCATATCTTGTCTCCTCTGGTGGAAGGAAGAACTTTGATTATGAATTTGACTGTGTTGGAAGAGTCCATGGGTTGTGTCCTTGGTCAACAAGATGAAACTGGTAGAAAAGAATATGCGATCTATTATTTGAGTAAAAAGTTCACAAATTGTGAGTCTCGGTACTCAATGCTTGAAAAGACCTGTTGTGTTTTGGCCTGGGCAGCTAAACGTTTACGCTAGTGCATGATAAATCATAGCACTTGGTTGATATCCAAAATGGATCCAATCAAGTATATTTTTGAAAAGCCTGATTTGACTGGAAGGAATAGGATTACCCTTTGGCAGATGTTGTTATCTGAATATGATATTATGTACTGTACTCAAAAAGCAATCAAAGGAAGTGTTTTGGCTGATCATTTGGCTCACCAACCAATTAATGACTATCAATCCATCAGGTTTGACTTCCCTGATGAAGATGTTATGTTCTTGAAAGCCAAAGATTGTGATGAACCATTACCCGAAGAAGGACCAGATCCTGAATCCCGGTGGGGTTTAGTGTTTGATGGAGCTGTTAATGCTTATGGTAATGGATTTGGGGAAGTCATTATTACTCCCCGGGGTTCTCATATCCCTTTCACTGCAAGATTGATGTTTGAGTGTACGAACAACATGGCAGAGTATGAAGCTTGTATTATGGGTATTGAAGAAGCCATTGATTTGAGAATTAAAATCCTTGATATATATGAGGATTCAGCCCTGGTGATTAATCAGATAAAAGGTGAATGGGAGATTTGTCAACCTGGTTTGATTCCTTACAAAGATTATGCAAGGAGGTTGTTGACTTTCTTTAATAAAGTTGAATTGCATCATATAACTCATGAGGAAAATCAGATGGCAGATGCTTTGGCCACTTTATCTTCTATGATTAGAGTGAATCATTGGAATGACATGCCTAAGATCAATGTTATGCACCTTGATAGACATGCTCATGTGTTTGCGGCAAAAGAAGTAAAAGATGATAAGCCTTGGTATCATGATATTAAATATTTCCTCTAAAGTCAGGAATACCCACTTGGGGCGTCCAACACAGATAAAAAGACTTTGAGAAAATGGGCTGGCAATTTCTTCTTGAATGAGGATGTGTTGTGTAAAATAATTTTTGACATGGTCTTGCTCAGATGCGTGGATAGACACGAAGCAGACATGTTAATGCCAGAAATTCATGAAGGATCCTTTGGTACTCATGCCAATGGACATGCAATGGCTAAAAAGATGTTAAGAGCAGGTTACTATTGGTTGACAATGGAATCTGATTGTTGAAAATTTGTGAAGTTCCAAAAATGTCCAATTTATGTTGATAAGATTCATGTGCCTCCGACGCTTCTCAATGTTATTTCATCTTAATGGCCTTTCTCCATGTGGGGAATTGACATAATTGGTATGATTGAGACCAAGGCATTGAATGGACACTGTTTCATTTTAGTGGCCATTGATTACTTCATCAAATGGGTTGAAGCAGCATCTTATGCTAATGTGACCAAGAAAGTGGTGGTCAGGTTTATCAAGAATCAAATTATTTGTCGGTATGGCATTCCCAGCAAGATCATTATTGATAACGGGTCGAATTTGAACAATAAAATGATGAAAGAGTTGTGTGATGACTTCAAGATTAAACACCATAATTCTTCTCCTTACAGACATAAAATGAATGGGGTTGTTGAAGCTGCGAATAAGAACATTAAGAAGATTATCCAGAAGATGGTTGTGACATACAAGGATTGGCATGAGATGCTCCCTTTTGCTTTGCATGGGTATCGTACACTCGTCCGCACTTCAACAGGGGCAACCTGTAACGCCCCGGTTTTTGTTAGATTTATTTAATCGAGTCGATTTAATTATTTTTGGTCTTTATATTATTTTATTCTTGGTTATTATGTTTTATCGCGTTTTGGGAACGTTTGCGAGGAAATTGAGTGTAGGGGTATTTTGGTCTTTTTGGCTTGGGTAGATATTGTTTTTCTTTTATAATAGAAACATAGAGAGAAAATAGAAAGAAAAATAAGAGAAGAGAAAAGGAGAGTGAGAAGAAGAAAAAGAGGAAAAACTTGGAGTTTAAGTAATCGATTCAACCGACACTTCGAATCGCGATTAATCGGGTAAGGGTGCGAAACTCGGTTATGCTATGTTTGTGTATGATCATGTATGTGTTTGTTGGTTTTTCCTAGCTTTTCAATTCTAGGTCGATTGAGAGGAAACGATAGAAATCGATGTTTTCGCGGTTGAAATGCGAGGTAAATGCGGTAGAATACTTGTTGTTATGATTGGGATATGTTATGATTGTTATGTTTTGGTTTGGATGTGTTTTGGTGGGGAAAATGGTCGTTTAGGATGAGTAACAGCGCTGCTGCGAATCCCAGAATTCGCAGGTTCGCAGTGCGAACAAGCAGCGAAGAGGAAAGCGAAGGCTCGCCAGGGCTTCGCAGTGCGAATGGGGAGGCGAATGTTCGCCAGAAGTTCGCAAAGCGAACTTTATGTTGTTTTTTCTCTGCCACGGTTCACTGGGACTTCGCACGGCGAATGAGGAAAGCGAATGCTCGCTAGGAGCTTTGCATAGCGAACATGACAGATTGTTCCGTTTTGTTTCCTTCATAACTTTTGATCCGTAAGTCGGATTGAGGCACGGTTGGATGCGTTGAAAAGCTAATGAGATGTTCTTTCTTATAGGAATGGTTTTGAGATTGGTGGCCGATTTAATTATGTCGGGAATTTGGAAATGTGTCATTCTGTTGACTTTTACCGTCTTAACTGTGTGTATTTGACGTGTTATCATGCGATATGCTTTTGATATATAACGTATGGCTTGTGTGTTGTTATATGATGTGAATGTATGTGATGAAATGATGTGATGATGTTTTGCGGCCTTATGGCAAATAAATGCATTGTGTTATGTTTGGTTGTATATGCATGATTATGGATGTTGGAATGGTTTACATGGTCGTATATGTGTATGTATTTGATTGTCATGAGTCATTGTATGAAAAGCATCATGATATGCATTCTTGTGATGTCGTGTGCCCTAGTGGGTGTGAGCGATGAAACGATTCTCGAGGGGATCTGCTGTAACGGTCATGTGCCTTATACAAAGAGGACCGAAAGCGACGTTATGGACGATCGTGTGCCTTATACAAAGAGGACCGAAAGCCATCGGGTCGTGTGCCTTATACAAAGAGGTGTGAGTGATCCATAAACGTCTTGTGCCTTATACAAAGAGGTGTGAGCGACGGGAGAACATCGTTTGCCCGACAGGGAGTTACACTAAGTAACAAGCGATGATTCCAATAATTCCTGAGTGAATTAATGATGAGATGATGGATGGATGGACGGTATCGCATGGCATTGCATAGAGTCATTGTGTCGGTCTCTGTGCATTTGCATAAATCATAAATGGATGGATTATGTGTGGGATTTGTGAATGGAATTGATGAGTTGATATATACACATGTTAGTGATAAATGTATTGAGCATGATTGATATGCTTTTGTGATGGATGTATGAGATAAGAATCGTGTTGTTTGTGTTTGAATTATGTTATATGTTGTGGTGAGAATGTTGTTGTGTGCGTATTTCCTGTTATTACATAATTGTATGCAACTATATTATAATTGTGTTTCTCACCCTTCTGCTGTTTTGAACTCTCTATGAGGCATTGCAGATTAGATTCTGGAGGTCTTTTTGTGAAGATTCTGTCTTCATTCTTTTGTCGGTCGGCTCTGATATATAGCACCGGGTAGTCGGGGAGATCGTTATGTGACATTATGTATATATATCTTTTTTTTGGATTTGACATGTATGACTCTGTATAAGACAGACAAACTTTTATGGTTATATATATATATATATATATATATATATATATATATATATATATATATGAGATGAGATTTCAGTTGCAGATTTTCCGCGTTTATTTTGTATCTGAATTGTGGGTGTTAGGAACTGAGTTCCTCTATTTATGTTTGCTACCTGATTGTTGCATATCTATATGAGCAGGTTATTGTAATTCATCATTATGATGTGACGCTCCCGTCTATGCCATGAATGTTTTAATTCTACTCAGATGATCTGTTATCGCTTTATTTAATCGGGGGTTATAGATTAGGGGTGTTACATTAAGTTGTATCAGAGCCGAGTTGTGTCAGTTTGAGCCAGTTTGTGTCAGTCTGTGCCAGTCCGTGTCGGTCGTTTTGGCCAAGTTTTTTGTTGTACGTCAGTTGTATTCTGGAGAGCTGTTTGTTTAACCATAGTTACTATTATTGGATATGAACAGAATATGGCTGGAAGGAATGATGCTGCTCTTGCTGCTGCGATGCAAGCTATGGCTCAGGCTGTGCGGGGTGCACCTAATGCTGGTAGGAATGATGAGTTCAGGAAGAACAAACCGCATATCTTCAAAGGAAGGCATGATCCTGATGGTGCTCATATTTGGCTGAAGAAGATTGAAAGAATCTTTCGAGTGATGGATTGTGCTGAGGAACATAAGGTGAGATTGGGTACTCACATGTTGCAGGAGGAGGCTGATGATTGGTGGGTTAGTGCGCATCATGTGTGGGAAGCTGCAGGTGAAGAGGTCACTTGGGCTTTGTTTAGCTGCGAGTTTTTGAGGAAGTATTTTCCTGAAGATGTTAGAGGAAAGAAGGAAATAGAGTTCTTGGAGTTGAAACAGGGTTACATGTCTGTTATTGATTACACTGCTAAGTTTGTGGAGCTTGTTCAGTTTTATCCACATTATGCTGAAGCAACTGCGGAGTTTTCCAAATGTGTGAAGTTTGAGAACGGGTTGCGTCCTGAGATCAAGCAGGCAATTGGTTATCAAAGAATTAGGAGGTTTTCGGATTTGGTGGATTGTTGTAGAATTTTTTAGGAGGATAGCAAAGCTCGTTCTACTCATTATAAGAGTGTGAACGAAAGGAAAGGAAAGCAACCGTTTCGTGGTGGTCCTTATGTGTCACCAGCTGACAAGGGTAAGTAAAGTGCTAATACTGATAAAAGGCCAAGTGGGGGAGGTACGTATAATCCTCTGAGATGTTATAGGTGTGGTGACTTAGGACATCGTCAGTTTGAATGTAGAAAGGATATGAGGAAGTGTTCCAATTGTGGAGGTATAGGACATGTCGCAACTGATTGCAAGAGGAATTTGGTGAAGTGTTTCAACTGTGGTGAACCTGGTCATATTAGTACGAAGTGTCCGAAATCAAAGCAAGCTCAAGCTGGAGGGAGAGTATTTGCATTGGCAAGAACTCAGACTACTAGTGCAGATCGTCTGATCAGAGGTACTTGTTTTATTAATAGTACGCCTTTAGTTGCTATTATTGATACCGGAGCGACTCATTCGTTTATTTTGTATGAGTGTGCGCAGTGTTTGAATCTTTTGTTGTCTTCGATGGATGGAGAGATGGTTATCGATACTCCAGCAATGGGGTCGGTAACTACTTCTTTGGTTTGTTTAAGTTGTCCTTTGACCATTTATGGTAGGGATTTTGAGATGGATTTGGTGTGTCTGCCGTTGGAGGGTTTAGACGTGGTTCTGGGAATGAATTAGTTGCAGTTCAATCGAGTTCATATCGATTGTTATCATAAGTTGGTAAGATTTCCTTCTCTTGAAGAAGACGAGGAATCGAGT
The DNA here is from genome assembly GCA_022829125.1 of Lathyrus tuberosus. Taxonomy (NCBI): domain Eukaryota; kingdom Viridiplantae; phylum Streptophyta; class Magnoliopsida; order Fabales; family Fabaceae; genus Lathyrus; species Lathyrus tuberosus. Next base: position 8,394,375 of record JALAZF010000112.1, read on the forward strand.
TTCTTATCTACCAAAGAGTTGAAGAAACTTTTGGCGGATGAAGCTCAGTTGTTCGGATTATTTGCATCGTTGACTGTGGATAGTCAAGTTACAATTGGTGTGTTTCCAGTTGTGTGTGATTTTCCAGAGGTGTTTCCGGAGGATATTTCTGATGTGCCGCCAGAGAGAGAGGTGGAGTTTTCTATAGATCTAGTTCCTGGTACTAGACCTGTGTGTAGCGAGCGATTTTGGACGCGGTTCTTAAGCGCTGGTCGCTCTCTGCGGTTGAGCTTAAAACTACAGGTCGATTCATTTTTTATCCTATTGTGAGCTGAATAAGGAAGGGAAATAGATGTCTCCAATTAACCCTGCTTGCATACTGAGTTTAAACAGCGGTCTGTTAGGTTACGGATGCTATCAATGTGGGGGGGCCTTTGTACTGGTTATTCGTATTTCGCCAATACGGTTCTTTCTTTCTTTTTTCTAGGCAAAGGGTTTCTGGCGGGGAATAAGGATTAGGATGTTAGAACTGATGCTTTTGAATTACTGCTTTTAATTGATGGAGATATGGGATTTGGGTTTTTTGTTGATTGCGCTCGCTAAGATCTTTTCTTTCGATCTTATGCCTACGTATTCCCGTTTACCGAAACAGGGAAATCAGAGCGTTCGTAGTTCCTCCTATTCTATGGGAGGAAATTGGTTTTTGGTGTCTTGTTCAAAGCCCAAGACGTGAAGCGAAAGGTGATTTGTATCTTGTTCAAAGCCCAAGATGTGAAGCAAAAAGACCTCGACTTTAGAGAGAATTTGTCATCTCTAAAGAGGGGAGAAGGAGAATTACTTTAACTGGGATACACGGATCCGAGCAATGCCATAATTTCCAAAGAAAGGGTTTTAACCTGAAGGAGAAGACTTTAACTCAGTGTAGAGCAATGCCATCTTTCCTTAGGAATTTCTCATGCTAAAAGAGGGATAGTGGCATGGATATAGATGATCCAGAGGCTTGCCGCTTACAGCGATTAGATGAAGGGAAAGGAGTTGTTGATGTTTGTGTACTGTGAACGAGGCACAACTTTGATGCTAAAAGGTTTATTGGATCAACCAGTGGTTTTCTTATACAAAGCCTAAGAGGAGGCTAATTTCCACTAGGAAAATCATTATACAAAGCCTAAGAGGAGGCTATTTTGTGTCTCGTACAAAGCCCGAGAGAGAGGCTAAAGGTTTTTGACCCAGTGGGGCATATCGTTATACAAAGCCTAAGAGGAGGCTAAAAGAGTTCGACTTTTGCTTAAGGAATTTGTATCTCGTACGAGGCCCGAGATGGAGGTAAAAAGGGGTGATTGACTCAACGAGGGAATCTTTTGTGTCTCATACAAAGCCTGAGAGAGAGGCTAAAAGGTTGTTTTGACTCCACTGGGGAGAATTTTGGTATCTCGTACGAAGCCCGAGATGGAAGCTATTGTAACTGTTTCAGTTGAGTGACAGATCCAATATACTGATTTAAAAGAGAAAATCAGTTCTTATATGAGTAACAGTGTACACAGGGATTTAATTTAAGGATCAGGGATATTTCCTTTTCTTTGAGGAAACGGGAAATCCAAAGGGTATTGAGACTATCCGAGTCTGCGGGTTTCCTTCCTATTTAACGAAGGGTGCTTGAGAATGTCTTTGAGACTCAAGGAAGTTAGACTGTCCAAGTCTAGAGTTTTATCTTTTGTACTATGCTTCGAAAAACAGTAGTAGACTCTATGAAAGGACTGTTCTATGAGGATGACTAGGTTCTGTTCCTATACCTCTAGGAGGTCGTCGGGAAAATTTGTACGAAGCCCAAGAGGAGGCTGGAATCTTTTAAGAAGCCGACGGGTCCTTGTACGAAGCCCAAGAGGAGGCTATCATTCCTGGAGGAAGAGATCATTATACGAAGCCTAAGAGGATGCTGTGAATACTTCTAAGAAGCCGTAGGGTCCTTGAATAATGCCCAAGAGGAGGCCGATGCTTTTAAGAAGCCCGTGGGTCTATCATCTCCTTTCCATTAGGAGAGATAACTCTTTTAAAGATAAAAACCACTGGTAAACGTGCGAGGTTTACTATCCAGCGACTTTTAGCTTTTAAAGAGGGTTCCTTAGTTAAGGTCCAAGATTATGACCATAGTGGGTACCCAAACCCCGAGACATTCAAGGCAAGCTATCCACAAGGAATAGATCAAGTCAGGAAAGTTCGAGAATTTGGAAGAAACTCAAAGATGCCATTCACGGAGAATACATTCATCTTGGGGAGTAGAGCTTCTTGACGATTCCTAAGGAGGACAGCCGAAGAGAAGACTGTATCTGGTGCTCCTATTGGGGATCTAGGTGTCTATTTCTACGAATAAATGAAACGGCGTCACTTAGTTCTAGACGTAGTTGTCGGGGAAACTCGAAATATCTATACTATTATTACACAGTAGATATGAGTTTATGAAAGGAGACTTACAGTGAGCAGCCCCACAATACAGTTTATAATATGAAAGCAGTAAATGAAATCGATAACCACTTACTCGGTTGTAGTGCTTCCATGTTGTTTGGTTAGTTGTTCAACAAAGAAAGATTAAAAACAACAGTATATTCAAAATCAAAGGAGAAAGTGCTTTGAAAAAGAAAAATTTGGGGCTTACAGCTCAAGGAGAGGCCCAGGGTTTTATCAGTGAGCGCACTGTTTGAATTTGTACAGAGGGACTTATACAAGTGACTGGGGCCCAAAAAGGTTTTCTGTACAAAGGGATGGGTCTTACACTCTCTCAAGAGGCCCAAAAATTTTGAGGAAAAATAAATGGGTCTTACTACTCGAGGGTAGGCCCAGATGATTTTGGAAAAGGCGACGATCGCGCCGTTTGTTTTTTGACGGTATCGGGACTTATACGATAAGCGAGGCCCAAAGATGATTTGGTCAAAAAAAGATTGGGTCTTACACTCTAATAGAGGCCCAGAGTGTTTGAAAAATGATTTATGAGGGTTGAATTAATCCAAAACCCTAATTTGTTTCCAAAAAATGTATTTAATTGAATAAAAATTCAGTTAAATTGATCAAAAATTGTTTTACACATGGGAAACAAATTGTGATCTTGGATTAATGCTTCAAAAATTAAGTATTGACCTACAAAACAAATAGAAAGCATTAAAAGTTGCAAAATCATTGTGGAAATAATATTTCAAATGTTAAAAACAATTAAAATATTAATTCTTTGCAAAAATATCAATTATATAAAATAAATAATATTTTTGGGATTTTTTTGGTAAAATAAAATATTGTAACATTTTTGTGAATTATTGCAAAAAGAACCAATCAAAAATGATAAAAATTGAAGGAGTTATTAATTTTTCAAATCATTAAAAATAATAGTATGAAAAATAATAAAATAAAAAAGTGATAAAAAGAAGTCTGGGGCGAGGGGGATTCGAACCCCAGACCTCTCGCTTGCTAATACTCACAAAACCAGCTGATGAACCGCTGGGGCGCAATGCCAATTCATTAAATATATGGCACGTGAAAATTATATAGAGAACTTGGTTGGTTTTCTGAAAATGGCGCCATGGCCATCTCCTTCCCCGAGCTCGTGCATGAAGCACCCTATCTCACTCATCTCTCAACCATTAGACATGATTCAAACACCAAACTCGTGCGTTTTTTCACAAGGAACAAGATGGCAATACCCAATTTTATTCATTTTCAGTGTGGAGTGAAATAATCATGATGAACACAGATGAACCCTATTTTGCAAAAGCAATCGTGCAAGCATGGTTATGAGGTCTATGATCAAATTTATTGAGGCAAAACAATCAGCATATGATGGTAACCAAATGGCAAAATTATCATGCGAGGAAATATGCATGGATCATGGAGTTTGAGTTTGAAGCTCACCTTGATGCAAGCTGAAATGGAAATTTGCCCAGATGGTGTTCCAGTCGTGAATTGATGATCCCTACAGCTTCAATGGATGTTATGGAGTGTGTTGCAAGCTTTGGAAAACTTTGAAATTCTCTGGATCAAGCTGGAGACCTCCACCTGCAAAACTGAAGCAAAATGGCTTGGTTGAAGAGTGATTTTGAGCTGGGAGTGTTACAGATGTTGTTTAAGCACTTGGACACCTCAAATACATCATATGTGATGTGTTTTTGCAATTGGAATTGATTGCTTATGGCTGCAACTCAAAACCCGATAGTGGTTACTCAAAAACAAGAAAACTTGAAGTTCAAGAAAGAATGAGAGAAAGCAGTGATGTAACTGGCTTTGGGGTGAGTTGAGTGATCCATTGAGACCTCTATTTATAGGTGATCAACTCTTGTCTTGGAGGAATAGTGAATGGCAGCTGGATCAGATCACATTTGCTTGGATTGGCTTGGCATAAATGCCTCTTACACTAGGCATAACAGCTGCTCCAAATAGATCAGCTATGCCTTGACTGAAATCACATTCTTCAGATGTTTTTAATGTTGTTTAATCAGAGAACTTGACTGAGGAGAGTGAGAATCTTGACAATTCACTATTCCACATAAATGCATTTTGAATTCAAGGCAAAAAGTGCCAAAGTGGATGAATTTCAAGTTGGAAGGTTCTTTGGCTTTTTGACTCAGATTTATCAGTTGGATTAGATGCAATGTGATTGGTTTGAACACAAGTGGCATGCTGATCCTTAGTCTTTGGCTCAAAATCGTGTGAGATAAGCAAACATGCAAACTGATTTTTCCAAAACAGCTTACAGCAGCATGACTTTGGGCATGGATTTCTCATGGCTTGAGTTGAATCAATTCATGCTGTTGAGCCCTTTGAATTCTTAGCAACATATGCAACAACATTGATGTTTAACTTTGGGACTGATTCAGCTTGCATCTATGTGCAAAAATCCCACAAGTTTTGGTGTTTCAACAAAATTCTGTTTTAGGCAGAATTTTTCTAAGTGTTGGAAAATGGTATTTTTTCACATTTTCAGCCACTTTGGCTCACTCATAGCTCAAAATCCATAAGGAATTGGAGTTAGGCCTAGTTGAAGTTTTTGTAGAGGGCAGTGAGATCTACAAATCAAGCTTTGGATGGAAAAAATTGGCCTTGTGGTTTAGGAGTTATGGTCCTCCAAAGTTGGTACCTTTGCCACTTTATTTTTAACTTAGAAAAATTTCTAAGTTTTATGGTTACCCCTTTTACAAGTTATCTCACTTTTCTTGATTTTTCTTGATGAATGATGATTCAAATCATACATTAACATCATTTTAGGGTTAAAAATCCATTTTGGTGAAAAATCTCAAAAAGTCAAAGTTGACTTTTGTGCACAGTTGACTTTTTATCAGACGAATTCCAAACTGTGGAATTCTTCAGGAAATCATGTCCTTGACCTAAATCAAACTTGATGGACATGTTCCATGGGTGTCATAGGGTATATTCAATCATGTATTAGGGTTTGGGAGCATGTCTTGGTCAAAAGTCAAAGTTACAGTTGACTTTTCCCTTAAAACCCTAATTGTGGTGCAGATGAAAATGAAACTTGTTGCTCAAGCTTCTTGGATCAATCCATTGTTCCAAATGGATCAATATGGTGTATTAGAGACCCTCAAATCATGTCTTGAGGTCTTGGCTCATGGTTTGTCCCAAAAGTCAACTTAGGGGTGAATTAGGTCAAGAAACCCTAATTCCTGATTTTTGATGAATGCATCCCCTGAGGCAAAATTGACTTGATGCATGGGTCCATGAGGTTCCATGAAGTATATTAGGTCATGTTTTGGATCATTGCCTTATGCCCAGATGAAAATTTCCATCTGGAGGCCCTGGTTGACCAAAACCCTAATTTGGTGACACTGTCGATCTTGAGACTTGATCCACCTAGAAGGGAGCAGCCTTGTGCTTAATCCTTGAAGTGGGAGTCCTTTTTGATCCATTGTGGATGTTTGAGAAATTAGACAAGTTGAAGATCATGTCATTTCTTGATTGATCCTTTGTCTAAAGCTCAGAGAGGGCTTGAAACCCTAATTTTGATTGTATTGGATGCTCACCCATCTTTGGGGAGACTGATGAAGCATAAAGGTACATCCATATTGTGATGATGATTTTCACAATGATGGGAAATCTAAGTGGTCAAAATTTGGGGTATTACAGATGCCCCTATTTAATCTTCTTGGACCCGAAGGTATGAATAACATTAGTATTCGAGCATTCGGGGTGCAAGAGGATTAAATATCGGAATATCCGAAATTTTGATGGTGGTTATGAATGGTAGCTTACACATTCATCTTCTTAAGCAATGATGCTTAGAAAAGGTAAACTTCCCCTCGATCCTGGTTTTCAGCCAAGGAACTGGTCTCAGTTTTCTTTTGAAATAAACCTCCCCTCGTTCTTGGTTTCCTACCAAGGAACTGGTCTTAGTTTCTGATTTAAACTTCCCCTCGATCCTGGTTTCTTACCAAGAACTGGTCTTAGTTTCTTTTGTCAATAAACTTTCTTGACAAGGGACGCTATTCATAGCGGCTTTCTTCAAACTTCTCGCCGAATTTTCCTGGGGAGATGCCATTTGAGTGGAAAAAGTTTTGATGTCAGACTTGCTGGGGAACCCAGTCGTCTGAGTTGTAGAGTTGTACAAACTTCTCTGTTAGAGACGCCATCTGTCGATTCTACTGGGGAAAGCGAGTCTCTTGAGAGACTGTTTTCGTTTGGGATCTTTCATCATACTTTTCTCGGGATCTTCCCGGAGAAACGCCATATGATGGGGTCCAATTTTGTGGGGCCGATGACCTTTTCATCAGCGGTCCTTTCGGAGCAAAACTGGCATGCTGCCGAATCTCTGATCACGAGGCTTTCTCTGTGGATTTTCCTTAATCCGGGAAAACGAGGATATCATCTTCAATGGCGAAGAGTGACATTTGTTGAAGGTTTTCTCTGGCTTTTCAGAGGTTCAAGTTATCAAAGTGGTCAAGTGCCGACTCTGATCTAAAGATACACTGGTGGCGAGATTGTGCAGACGCAACACTTCCTGACGAGGAAAGAACTGACAAACTCGATTGAGAAAACTGTTTATCACTAGGGGATAAGACCGACTCAAGTGATAGTGATGCAATACGAAATGCGAACGCAAATAAAATGCATGAAGTATGTATGTTTATGCTGACAAAACAGACGCGACATACAGACTAATGGATGAACACAATTGGATACTCGGCCATCGCGGGGCGAAGAAGTACCGTTGATTCAAAATAGCAATTCCACCTTGCTTAGGAGAGATAGTCCACGCGGGGAGCTATGTCGATCGGGCTTAGGAGATGAGAACTCGGCCGACGTGTGTCAGACGAAACAAGGTCTCTGACACAGGTGATCCCTTCATTCAGGCGTACTGGGTTAGAAGGAGTACTTTGATTCTACACTTTGAAGTTCGCTTACTTCGGGAGAAGCGATCGATGTTCTTCTGATGTTCAACAGTCAAAAGAAATGCCATCTTTAATTTAAAAGCAGAAAAAGTTTAACAAGTAAATTCATTTTTGTTTTATTTCAAGAATCGCTGATTAAGTTTAAACAACGTCGTTCTGTAAAGCTAAAACAAGTAAAGAATTACAAACAAAAGCACAAGGGCTCAAATTTTATTGATACGATGGAGATCAGCCAAACGCGTGATTCCAAAGAGTATATACAAAGTTAGAAAATGGTAATTTACAGGGAAAAGGGCTACGTTGAAACATAACGACCACTATCCTTCTACCAACTTTGAATTCGGGGCATCCTGAGCTTCTGTCGAAGATGACCTTTGACTGGAGATTTCCTCCGATAGATGATGTTGTAACTGCTGCTGAGGGGCTTGCCTCTGTTGAACATAGTTACTTGCCATTATCCCTAATTTTTGCCTGGATTGTACTATGAGATTTCCAATCCATCGGGATGATTCTTTTTTTTTCATGTCTCTAACTTTTGCCTGGACCGCCCTTTCGGGTTTTCAATCCACCGAGACGTTTTTTTTTTTTTAGTTTAGGCGAAGTATTTCTTGACTACATCAACATTCGTGGGATAGGCAAATTCTTCTCCGTCCATGGTTGCAAGTCTCAAGGCGCCGTCTGAGAAAGCTTTCGTGACCACATAGGGGCCATCATAATTCGGGGTCCATTTGCCCCGAGAGTCAGTGAGAAATGATTGTATCTTCTTGAGCACGAGGTCTCCTTTTCTGAAGACACGAGGTCGGACTTTTTTGTCGAACGCCCTTTTCATTCTCTGTTGATACAACTGACTGTGGCATAGTGCCGTGATTCTCTTCTCTTCGATCAGGTTCAGTTCGTCGTGTCGACTTTGACACCATTCAGCTTCGGTGAGCTGAGCTTCCATCAATACCCTGATTGACGGGATCTCTACTTCTATGGGAAGCACTGCCTCCATGCCATATACTAGAGAGAAAGGGGTAGCCCCTGTTGAAGTACGGACAGATGTGCGATAACCATGAAGAGCAAAAGGTAACATCTCGTGCCAGTCTTTATAGGTTACAACCATCTTTTGAACGATCTTCTTGATGTTCTTGTTAGCCGCTTCTACCGCTCTATTCATCTTGGGTCGGTAGGGAGATGAGTTATGGTGTTCAATCTTGAACTCTGCACACAACTCTTTCATCATCTTATTGTTCAAGTTAGATCCATTATCAGTAATGATCTCGCTTGGAACACCATAACGGCAGATGATATTGTTTTTGATAAATCGGACCACCACTTGTCGGGTTACATTTGCGAATGACGCTGCTTCGACCCACTTGGTGAAATAGTCAATGGCTACCAGGATGAACCGATGTCCGTTTGAAGCCTTGGGCTCAATCATACCAATCATATCGATTCCCCATATGGAAAATGGCCACGGGGAAGAAAGAACTTTGAGATGTGATGGCGGTACATGAATTTTGTCGGAGTATATCTGACACTTGTGACACCTCCTCATGTACTTGTAGCAGTCGGATTCCATTGTCAACCAATAATACCCGGCCCTGAGAATTTTTCTCGCCATTGTGTGTCCGTTGGCATGAGTGCCAAAGGATCCTTCATGAATTTCTTTCATGAGCATGTCTGCTTCTGGTCTGTCGACACATCGGAGCAAAACCATGTCAAAATTTCTCTTATAAAGAGTGTCACCGCTCAGGAAGAAGTTTCCAGCCAATCTTCTGAGGGTTTTCCTGTCTTTTCTGAGTGCCCCAGATGGGTACTCTTGTTTCTGAAGGAAGCATTTGATATCGTGATACCAAGGTCTGTCGTCTATGACTGCTTCAATCATGAAGATGTAAGCGGGCCGTTCAAGGCGTATGATGTCGATCTTAGGTAGGTCAGTCCATTGACCTACACTAATCATGGAAGAGAGGGTGGCTAATACATCAGCCATGTGATTCTCATCACGAGGGATGTGATGAAACTCGATTCTATCGAAGAAAGGTAACAACCTTCTTGCATAATCTTTGTAAGGAATCAATCCTGATTGGTATGTGTTCCAATCTCCTTTTATCTGGTTAATAACCAGGGCTGAATCGCCGTATACGTCCAAGTTTTTTATTCTTAAATCAATCGCTTCTTCGAGACCCATGATACATGCTTCGTATTCGGCCTCGTTGTTCGTACATTTGAACGTAAGTCTGGCAGTGAAAGGAATGTGGGAACCCTGAGGGGTAACAATGATTGCCCCAATTCCGTTTCCATAACGATTGACTGCTCCGTCAAAGATAAGTCCCCACTGGGAACCTGGTTCTGGCCCTTCACTGGGTAGCGGTTCATCGCAATCTTTCATTTTTAGATACATGACATCTTCGTCTGGGAAGTCAAACCCGATTGATTCTTGATCGTCAATCGGTTGATGAGCCAAATGATCGGCTAAAATACTTCCTTTAACGACTTTCTGAGTGTGGTACTCTATGTCATATTCTGATAGTAACATCTGCCAACGGGCAATCCTTCCCGTGAGAGCAGGTTTTTCGAAAACGTACTTGATTGGATCCATTTCGGAGACCAACCAAGTAGTATGACGAATCATGTACTGGCGAAGACGTTTGGCTGCCCAAGCCAAAGCGCAACAAGTTTTCTCAAGCCTTGTGTACCGAGTCTCGCAGTCGGTGAATTTCTTGCTTAGATAGTAAATGGCAGACTCTTTCCTTTTAGTTTCGTCTTGTTGGCCAAGTACACATCCCATTGAGTCCTCTAGGACTGTGAGGTAAATGATTAGTGGTCTTCCTTCCACTAGAGGTGATAGAATCGGAGAATTCAATAGATATTCCTTAATACTGTCGAAGGCGGTTTGGCAATCTTCTGACCAAACGCAATCCTGGTTCTTTTTCAATAACTTGAAAATCGGCGCACAAGTGGCGGTCATAAGGAATATGAATCTGGAGATGTAGTTCAAACGTCCCAGGAATCCTCTGACTTGTTTTTCAGTTTTCGGAGAAGGCATTTCTTGAATGGCTTTGATCTTGTCAGGATCAACCTCAATTCCTTTCTGGCTGACGATGAACCCTAGCAGTTTCCCTGAACGGACACCGAAGGTGCACTTGTTGGGATTCAAGCGGGGCTTGAATTTTCTTAGACGTTCGAACAATTTTGACAGATGTTCAACGTGCTTATCCTCTGTTCTTGATTTTGCAATCAAATCATCGACATATACCTCGATTTCTTTGTGTATCATGTCATGAAACAGAGTAGTCATGGCCCTTTGATAGGTTGCCCCGGCGTTCTTCAAACCGAACGGCATTACCTTGTAACAAAAGGTACCCCATGGGGTAATGAACGAAGTTTTCTCCATGTCTTTCGGTGCCATTTTGATCTGGTTATAGCCCGAGAATCCATCCATGAAGGAGAATACTTTGAACATTGTTGTGCTGTCATTCAACATGTCAATGTGTGGTAAAGGAAAGTCGTCCTTTGGACTTGCCTTGTTTAGATCTCTGTAATCAACACACATTCTGACATTTTTGTCCTTTTTGGGAACGGGTACGATGTTGGCTAACCATTGAGGATATTCAGATGTAGCGAGGAAACCCGCATCGATCTGTTTCTGTACCTCCTCTTTGATTTTGATGGCCATGTCCGGGTGAGTGCGTCTCAACCTTTGCTTTACTGGCGGACATTCCGATCTTAACGGTAAATGATGTTCCACGATGCTGGTATCCAATCCTGGCATATCCTGATAGGACCAAGCGAATACATCGGGGAATTCTTTGAGAAGCTTTATCAAACTTTCTTTGACAGTTGGACTGAGCAGTGCTCCGATCCTGATTTCTTTTCTCTCTTTTTCTGAACCCAAGTTTACCGTTTCCAACGGTTCTTTGTGAGGTTCAATGGACCTTTCCTCTTGTCTGAGTAGTCGGGAGATCTCTTTTGGAATTTCGTTGTCAACTTCTTCTTCAGCCTCGAAAACCGAGAACTCAAAGTTGGAAGAAGGCATCGGATCGTATATTTCAACGGGGTATAAAACAAGCAATATGCATGACGTGATGATTCGTGTTTAGAAGAGATAGAGAAAATGTAAGTGTGTGCAGTGTATTTATTTTACTGCTTGTTTTTATTATTGAATGTTTTTTAGGATTACCATTTTCTGAAAAAGCAAAAAGAGAAAACAGCAATTAATGCGGAAATTACAGAACGACGTTATTTTATTAATGAACAAGTCGAATCTTGAAACTACAGCCCTATAAAACAAAACTCACTCGCTTCGGGCAAAGCGAAGAGGGAAATTTACAGAAAGCGAGCCCTATCAAAACATCTGTTTCACCTAAGCAGGGTGAAAAGTTAAAGATGGCAATTACTTTGACTGGCGAACGACCTTCGGAACCTCGACAGCAACCCATTGGCGGCGAACTCCTCGGTGAATCACAAAGTCTGGCACCTTCCTTGATTTTTCTTCAGAAATGACGCTTATTTCTGGTGGAGCAGGATCATTGGAATCTGTCTCCCAGGCAGAATTGTCGTAGGAGGATTCCCCTGTTACATTTTGCATAGCATTTGTGCTCTCAGCTGTATCTCCCCATCCAGTTGACTGGATATCTTCGAGCCTGATACGAGAGCTTTCGGGAGCGGTGTACTTGACCATATAGTCGTATTTTCCACTCGGTTGTCCCAAAGTGTCCCAAATTTCTTTGGAACTGGAGAAGTCATCCCTCTCGATGACATTGACCTCAGGAAAAGCATAGTTGATGAATTCTAGTCCTGCAAACGTTGCGAATTCATCTTCATGTTGAGTAGTTTCCGAATGACCTGAATGTTGATCCCATGACATGGTGGGGACACAGGTACTCTGTTCAATGACGCTCAGCTGAGTTTCATTACTCGGCTGACTTTCTTGCCCCAAGTTTCCTGGGTAAGGCTGCCACATTGGCAGACCATCCATCGGGCCATAGTAATTGCGATCAAAGTTTTCTTTCATCAGAGTGTCTTCCTCTAATGAATTTGGCGGAGCACGGCATCCTTCCGGATCACAATCTCCGTAGATCATTTCGACATCTGATCTTGGTATAAATCTCGGACTTTCTGTAGGAAAGAAAAAAGGCATAGGCACCTCTTCCTGAGACATATAGCCGTCCTTGTTAAGGTAGAACTTCCATTCTTCATCTGTGTCAGAGGGATCTTCCTCATTGATAGCATGAATTGTCTGAGACACTGGGTGGAGAAAACCTCCACTGTGGAAGAAGTTTTGAAGGGGATGAAGACTTTCATCGTTGGCGGTCGTCCGGGTACAGGTTGCTGAAAAACCAAGACCCTTCTTTGTTTTATTGTCAATAGGAATGACAAGCCGTCCCCATCCTGTCGTATCGGTACTCTCGACCGCTTTGATAGCATCTTTGTATGAAGAAATTGAAGTTCCTTCTTTGAATTAATCGTTCTTGCTCACCGATAGTGCTTGGAACTGAGTTCCAATAACCTCCTCGGGTTCTACACAAGCAGATGATGATAAGTTACTCACGAGCAAGGCTTGTTCCCCACAAACCGTGACAAGTTGATCGTTCTGGACGAACTTTAGCTTTTGGTGGAGGGTCGAAGTGACCGCTCCAGCCTAATGTATCCAAGGTCTTCCTAATAAACAACTGTATGTTGCCCGGATGTCCATGACCTGGAAAGTGACTTGGAAAGTGTGAGGACCAATAGTTATGGGAAGATCAACTTCGCCGATAACTGTTTTTCTGGATCCGTCGAATGCTTTGACGATGACCTCGCTGACTCTCATCGGAGGGCCCTTAAATGATAATTGCGTCAAAGTGGACTTCGGCATAACATTCAGGGTTGACCCTGTGTCTACCAGTACGTTGGCTAAAGCATCGCCCTGGCAGTTAACTGTGATATTGAGTGCCATGTTATGACGGCGACCCTCTTCGGTTAATTCCTCATCACTAAATCCCAAATTATTGCAGGAAGTGATGTTAGAGACAATGCTATCAAACTGTCTAATTGTTACATCCTGTTCCACAAAGGCTAGCTCCAAGACTTTCTGTAGAGCCTCCCTGTGGGCTTCTGAACTGAGTAACAGTGATAATACCGAGATCTTTGAAGGAGTCTGTAACAGTTGATCAACAATGTTATATTCACTCCTTTGGATGAGCTTCAGCATCTCATCTTTGTCTTTTGAAAAGTCGGGATTACCAGATTGACTGACTGGTGGATCAGGAATTTCCGCCTGAAGTTCCTTTTCTTTGTTGGATTCTCCAACCCCTCGGTTGAAGATTCGACCGCTCCGTGTTACACGACTGATGTCTGAAATATTCACGACGGAGGGTAATGGAATTTCCTTTCCATTCTCGATTATTGTTGCACCGTATTTGTAAGGGATCGCCTTAGCTTATTCATACGGTAATGGTCCCGGTAGATAGATGACTATGGGAACCTTCTGATTTTTCTGACCGTCATAAGTAACCTCGATCCGTTCCCGGTTGGGAACTCTAGATTCGTCAAGTAGAGGAATGATGGCAAAAACATCCCTGATCTGGTGATGACCAGAGATCGTGACAACATCCTCAACCTGATCGGCAAGGTAGTTCGGCGACCAAATGATGGGTCCAGAACCCGAATATGGATGAATTTCTCCGTGATCGATCTGACCCTGAAGAGCTGCTCTCACAAGGTAACACCCTTGGTTACTTTCCGAACAGACGCTACAACTGTCATAGTTGTGTGGTGGCACCTGGCCACGCCCACTTTGAATGCAATGCAACCTCACTAGGTTATCTTCCATTGATCGGACATCCTGACTTTGACGACGAGTAGGATTCCTGTTATTGATACTAATCCATTGAGTATCTTCGTCCATATAGATTGGCATCCACCAGTGATTTAACAAGTGCTGAAGTGCCTTCTGGACAAGGGTACAACCTCGATCGTTTTCGCAACCTGCTTTACAGTTTTGGTAATCATGTGATATTAAGAATCCGAGTCGGACCTGCTCAGCATGTAACTCTACCAGGTTGGTATCCATTACGCAGATATCGAAGATCTGAACCATATTGATTTGATAGGAGTTCCTATCATGGTAGTCTTGGATCCATCCAAGATCCATCTGACGCTGGAGGGCCTCTTGTATGAAAGAGCATCCCTGTTTGTTTACCGAGCAAATCAGACAGGAACTGTAATCATGTCACGGCAGATTATGATACTGGCTTTGCCTTGAGTGCATCGCCACCAAGTTGATATTCATCACACGGATGTCGTAGTTTTGAATGACGTTAGAATTCGTGTAAACCATGTTAACTCCACGAACTCGGTGCTCTTGGATCCGTCCAAGATCCATTTGTTCCTGTAGAGCTGCTTGCACCACAGAACATCCCTGGTTGTCTTTAGAGCAGATATCACACTGGTGATAGTTATGAGGTGGCACATGGCCATATCCACTCTGTCTACAATGCATCTTGACCAGATTGGTCCCCAATGAGAGTACATCGTGAATTTGATAGACATTGTTAGTCTCTTTCTCAATCAGATTGACTGTAGCTTTCTCATGTTGAGGCAGCGGGTTCGTAAGAACATTAGGATTCGTATCTTTGAAAGATAAGAGCCCGCTCCTAACAAGCTTTTGCACGTCGGACTTGAAATTGAGACAAGTCTCAATGTTATGCCCTGAACCTCCTTGATGATAAGGGCATGTTTGATCCGCTTTAAACCAAAAAGGCGGATTTTCCAGAACTGAAAGGGGAGACTTAGTCTGAATGTGCCCCTTAGCCAGCAGTAACGGAAACAGCTCTGCGTACGTTACAGGTATAGGATCAAATCCTGGTGGCCGTGTTGTACGGTTATTGTTATATGGAGGACGAGCCTGCTGAAGAGGCTGTTGTGTCCTTTGTTGGTCAGGTTGGCTCTGCGCAACCTGAGGTTGATACGTAGGAACAGGCGCGGGGCCGATAGTGTCGGTCCCGGGATTTTCATCCAAGTACAAACGCGAAAGTGGCACTGAAACAGAGTCGCCAGCAATGTGTATTTATCCCAAGAGAGGGAAAGGAAACACCGCATAAACCTGAGGGAAAGGAAAAGAGCATGGTCTTGCGACCAAGAGAACTGGGTTCGGGAGTCAGTTACGCGCAGGGAAGGTATTAGCACCCCCACGCGTCCATCGTACCCGATGGGATCCACGCTTGCCTGTCTCGATCAAAGGGTGTAAGAACTGGATATCAACTGCTAACTGGAAAACTGGAAATGAAGGGATAGAAAAGAAAAGAGAGAGGAGAAAGAAGTGAGAAACAAATGTAGGGAAAATAAAAGAAGTGCTCGCATGGGCCCTACCCCACTGCCTACGTATCTCATCGGGAACATGAGAATCAGAGCGACGTAGTTCCCCTCACTAGGGATGGATTGTTTGTGTTTTTTAGAGAACGGCTTACGTTCTGGCTCAGGTGTTGCAGGCTCGCTGGTCCGAGTGCGTTACCATCTTGCAAGAGAACGAGTAGGAGCACGTTCGTACGTTGAGAGTGAATGAGGTAAGAAAAGAATTCCCGAAGGAAAGACGTAATTGTTTGTTTTTGTCTTTTAAGAAGAAAGAAGTGTTTTGATTGTTTTTGGTTTGTAACATGTATTGTATTTAAGTCCCTCATATGAGATCGAATGCCTCGCATATCGACCCAAGATGGGACGTATACTAAACATTCCAAGAAAGTGTGAGAAGATCCCCCACTTCCTTGTTCCCACATGAAAGGCCTAAATACAATAGGTGTTATACCTTTATTATATGTTTTGGTTGATTAAGAAATGAAGAAATGTTTTATTATCTGTACCTTCAACAAGTATTGCATTTAAGTCCCTCATACAAGATCGAATGTTTAACACATTGACCCAAGATGGGCTATAATGCTATACATTCTAAGATTATAAGAGAAAACCCCTTTATAATCTTTTCTTTATATGAAAGGCCTAAATGCAATAAATGCTTACCTTTATTGGATGTTTTTGGATTTTCTTTAAGAGATGAGAAGAGAGACTCAAGAGAGGAGAAAGGTAAAATCTATGTGGACTAAGACTCAATCCTAATTGAAGATTAAAGGGAGTGGTCCTAATGGTTTGTGAGGTTTAAACCTAAAGTCTAAAGAAAGAATGAATTAAACAATTCATTTCTAAAGTAGAAGATGAATTGTAATTCACAAAGGGAAAGTGATGAATTATTAAAAGAAAGCACATAAGTGCTTAACAAAACACAAAATGGAATTGTAAAAGAGATGAGAGGAAAAAAGTTTGAATGTGGATTCCTTATCCACACTCAATTGAAACTTACCAAAGCCCCTGCATGGTTAGTAAACATGTACAAGAAGTGTAAGAAATAAAATAACATTTAATGCACTATAAAGCTCAAGAGAATTAGATGAGAAATCAAATTCTATTGATCACAACCAGAATGTGCATCATATGGAAAACAAATGATCATCATCAAGCAAGTTCAAGTGAACAACCCCCCCATCATCATCCATGGCATTAGAACATGCTATCATAAGAAAAAGGGAAATGAAAGAGGAAAAGGAAGAGGAGAAATATGCATAAATGGAACATGTAATCCAAGGATCATAATTGAAATGAAATGAAAAATGATTCACAAACATCTCACAAGTATTCATGCATGACACATCAAAACATTTAAGAAGTGATAGAAGAAGTAGAATTGAAATGGAAGTTCCAAACAAAGGAAAGTGCAAACACAACATGTTAAAGGTGCACAAGGTTCAAATGATAATCAACATGCAAAGATGACATATGATATGTATCAATGACCTATCATGTCAAGTGAGTAGTTCACCAAATATGCAAATGATCATGCAAGTATGTACAAAAGAAAACATGTAAACATGCACAAAAGTTAAGATGATATGACATGCTATTATGCTTCAAAAGTAATGCATCAAACAAAAATCAAATGGCCTTAGGAAAATTAAGCAAGCATGCTTTAAAGATACACAAGTCATAAGTGAATCATATACCAAAATAGCATACAATAAATCAAGGCAAAATGATGTCAAACAATGCATTTAGGTCAAATTGGATGCACATACCAAGTAACACAAAATGAACACCAAACATGTCATGAAATGACTTAAAAAATCAAATAAAAATCAAATCAACATACTTCAATATGTTAATGACTCAGTACAAAAAGAAGAGAATCAAAACAATTTTTAATGATCAAGAACAAAATTAAACAAGATCATGTACCACATTAAGAATGCACACACCAAAGAAATTCAAAGAAAATTGTGGAGCAGGGGCAAAAAGGTCATAAAATCAGAAACTAAAATCATCAAAAATTTTATAAATGTTTTAAGAATACTCATGAATTTTTGTGGAATTTTATGATGATGTTTAGTATTTTTAAAAAATTAAAAAGAAAACGTGTAGCAAAAATAAAAAATAAAAAGCAATGCAAAATGAATGGGGGTGCATGCCTAGTAATTACTCAGTTCAAAAATGGTTTGGGCTTAAGGCATGGGGGTGTGGATATCAATCTGACTAGGTCCACTAAGCTCGCATAACACAATAACAACCATACACTCTCAGTCAACACAAGTCAAAGTCACTACAACCATTGGATGAAGTCAAGTCATACACACAGTCAAAGTATGCTAATCTAACGCCTATACATGCACGACCACACTTCATACCGTGCACCACGCCACACTGTTGGGTGCAGAATAGGGCAAGCAAGCAAAACCATTTATTTTCGGAAGAATTCCCTCCGGGATTTATATCGTGTCCACAGAGATCGGTTCGAGGGAAAGAATGCCGTTCGACAATCTCTCGCGTTTATGAGTTTGGATTAAAATGGTTTACAAGTAAAAACAAACAGAAAAGTAAAGATGAACATAAAAAGAGTACATTCTTTGAAGAGAAGAAACCTATCAAGCATGAATATACACTACTCAGAACAAACGTAAACCTATCAATCGGTCGCATTCAACATACAATACTCATCAAAATCATCACGTATCGCTCACAACAAAGGTTATGTCTAACGCACAGTTGAGAGAGCAACCGTATTACTCTCGTCGACGCTCTCGCGCACGACGCCTCGAAACACGGAAGACATTAAGTTCCGACACCATAAAGATTATTATCTAAATCTATCTCTAGAGTCTAGACAATAGATATCCCTCCCTAATCAAGATTAATGATGTTTATCTCTAACACAACACAAATCCAAACATAAATGCAAAAAGATCAAGGAAGACATCGATAATGATTTGTAAAGCATCTATATTATACAACCATGAACAATACATGTACATAGGTTTAGAGTAACAATACAAACATAACCCACAAAATAGAGAAATACATAGAGAAGAAATGGAGAAAAACCAAACATCTCAAAAGTTGTCGGCTCCGATTCATGAAGGATTCGACTCCGGATCATCCTAATTCATGCTCCAATGTGTTTTCTAGCCTAATTCTACTCAAAAAATGCTATTGGATGGATTTGGAACTAAAAATATCAAACCCATAACTAAAAAATGATGAAAAATGGCTTAAATGGGCAATTCTGCTTTTCCAGGTTCGCCTAGCGAGTCCCCATTCGCTAGGCGAACGTAAACCGCCTTTCTGTTGAGTTTTTTCACGATTCTGGAACTTTTCGTTCGCCCCGGTTCGCCTAGCGAACAAGCTAGCGAGTGTTCGCTACGGGGGCTCGCCTAGCGAGCATGACAGAAAACCAGAATTTGTTTTCTTCATAACTCTTGAACCGTAACTCCGATTGACGCACGGTTTGAAGCGTTGGAAAGCTTATTCAATGCTCTTTATGAATATGGAAATATCCCATTGCTGGAACACCTACAAAAATAAATGAAAATCGATTAAACTCAATGATATTTACACGATAACGCACTATACACCGAAAACGTAAACTAAACGTATTTACGAACAAAGCGGGGTTTATTCGCACGATATTTACCACAAAGCATTGATAAGTGCAACAAAACATATATATAAAAATAGGTACAATTTGCACTTATCAAACTCTCCCCAACTTACCTAATTGTTTGTCCACAAACAAGAATCAAACAAACTTGAAAATGCACAAGCAATATCCAAAGAATGACGAATCAACAGGTTTTGAAAAACGGAAAAGAATGAATGTTTCAAATGAAAATGGTACACACAAAAAGTAAATACTTACCACTAAACTGCAACGATAACATAGTCACGAAACAAAAGCAAAGTACAAAAGTCATGCCAAAAATTCTAAAACAACACAAGTTCAAATGTGAATCACACCTAGCAAAAACAATCATCGGTAGATGAAAAACACAAAATGAGGTTCTTTCACTCACACAACAATCTTGCAAACAAAAGACTAAATTATGCATACATCCAAAAATCATATTGAACATACAAAGGCAAGAATCACAAGGACTTTCAAGGTTGTAGCGTGGTCGGGTAAACAAACAAGGGGCAATTTCTAAAGGTAATTGAAACAAAAACTTGCCTAAACCTAAGGGAGTGATCAACTCACAAAAGTTCAAACACAAAATTTCAACCAACTTCTTCCAAAATCCCAAGTGCTACACAACACACAATACTTATTTAGCACAATTATTGCAACTCTTTTTGTTTCTTTTTTCAAGGATTTTTCTTTTTTCTTTCTTTTTCACTTTTTTCTTTTCTTTTCTTTGTCATATTTTTCTCTTTTTTCTTTTATTTTTCAATCCTCATAGAATTCAACCA
Organism: Lathyrus tuberosus; assembly: GCA_022829125.1. Taxonomy (NCBI): domain Eukaryota; kingdom Viridiplantae; phylum Streptophyta; class Magnoliopsida; order Fabales; family Fabaceae; genus Lathyrus; species Lathyrus tuberosus. The sequence continues at coordinate 8,414,486 of JALAZF010000112.1, forward strand.
ATGAGTACACACAATCATCCTCTCCCCAACTTGAATTCAACCGCACCATCATGTGAATACTCCCTACTTTCTAAGGCAAGGAAAAAATCCATACAACAACACATAGTTGAGGTCCAAGAAAAAACAAAATCCATTCAAAAATAAGTGAACTAAATACTCATAGACAAGCATTAAGTTCAAATAAAAACATGGATCAAAAAGCTCAAAGGGGTTACGAATTCTCACACACTCACAAGGTGAATTGACTATTTGGCTAAGGTAGTTGTGCTCAAAATGAAACAATTGCCTTGATCCTTTTCATGCATTCATATAAACAACACAAACAAAAGATTCAACATAATAAAATCCAGTTATAACAAGAATGTTGGTTCTCCGCGCATATATGAACAATAGAAGGCTACCTCCCAAAAAGGTGGGAACTAAAGTGATTCACAATAAGAATAAGTATACAAAATAATGGATGGCATGGAAGTTTGTAAAATGCCTAAGTATCATGAATATGCTAAAGTATAGAAAGCGATAAATACATACCTCAGACGTGTACAAAACTTAACAAGATCATTACCATACATCCGCAAGTTGAAACGAACCAACTTGGAAAATCACAAAAGCATCCTCAAATAAGTCAATCAAAATCTGTGAGCAAACAACAACCAAAATCTTAGCAGCCTTCGCCTAGCGAAGGAATCATTCGCCTAGCGAATGAACTAAAACATGGCACTTTAAGTGCCTCAAACTTAAACTGCCCACAAAAGTTATCGTGGGTTCGCTAGGCGAACCAAATCATTCGCGACGCGAGCCTTCGCTACATCCTTCGCCCCAGCGAAGTTTTGGTGTTTTTCAAAAGTGAAAGTTTCTGCCACCCCCCTCGCTGGCACCTTCGCCTCGCGAACACATCAGCGAGCATTCGCTGGCTCCCTCGCCCAGCGAATTTACCCAGTTTTCCTACTGAAGGTTTTTGCATACTTTCTGCCACTCCCTCGCTGGTACCTTCGCTAACGTTCGCCAGGCGAACCTTCGCTGGTGACTTCGCCAGAACTCGCTTAGCGAGAACAAGAATTATTAATATAAACAAACGAAAAGAAAGGGAGAAATTTCATTAAACAAGTTGTACAGTGAAGATTTGAGAAGTTTACGAAAAATCCGAGTACAACTTGTTTAATGAAAGTTCACCACACAACCAAAGAAAATAATACAACATGCTTGTTTTACGTCGTAAGCTCGACGCCTTTACATTGCTTAGCTAGCAAACTCACTTCCTTCATGCCATAGTGATGCCTCACTGCGCAAACCTAAAGTAAGTGTCCTAACCAAACTTATGAACAAACGGTTACGGGAACAAAATGTATACAACACTTGAACAAACATAATGGAAATAGACAATATATACGATATATACAAAACTCAAAAACAAAGAAACTATCGCAATGCGATTCAATATCAAAACCAATCCCCGGCAACGGCGCCATTTTGTTGGGTGCAGAATAGGGCAAGCAAGCAAAAACATTTATTTTCGGAAGAATTCCCTCCGGGATTTATATCGTGTCCACAGAGATCGGTTCGAGGGAAAGAATGCCGTTCGACAATCTCTCGCGTTTATGAGTTTGGATTAAAATGGTTTACAAGTAAAAACAAACAGAAAAGTAAAGATGAACATAAAAAGAGTACATTCTTTGAAGAGAAGAAACCTATCAAGCATGAATATACACTACTCAGAACAAACGTAAACCTATCAATCGGTCGCATTCAACATACAATACTCATCAAAATCATCACGTATCGCTCACAACAAAGGTTATGTCTAACGCACAGTTGAGAGAGCAACCGTATTACTCTCGTCGACGCTCTCGCGCACGACGCCTCGAAACACGGAAGACATTAAGTTCCGACACCATAAAGATTATTATCTAAATCTATCTCTAGAGTCTAGACAATAGATATCCCTCCCTAATCAAGATTAATGATGTTTATCTCTAACACAACACAAATCCAAACATAAATGCAAAAAGATCAAGGAAGACATCGATAATGATTTGTAAAGCATCTATATTATACAACCATGATCAATACATGTACATAGGTTTAGAGTAACAATACAAACATAACCCACAAAATAGAGAAATACATAGAGAAGAAATGGAGAAAAACCAAACATCTCAAAAGTTGTCGGCTCCGATTCATGAAGGATTCGACTCCGGATCATCCTAATTCATGCTCCAATGTGTTTTCTAGCCTAATTCTACTCAAAAAATGCTATTGGATGGATTTGGAACAAAAAATATCAAACCCATAACTAAAAAATGATGAAAAATGGCTTAAATGGGCAATTCTGCTTTTCCAGGTTCGCCTAGCGAGTCCCCGTTCGCTAGGTGAACGTAAACCGCCTTTCTGTTGAGTTTTTTCACGATTCTGGAACTTTTCGTTCGCCCCGGTTCGCCTAGCGAACAAGCTAGCGAGTGTTCGCTACGGGGGCTCGCCTAGCGAGCATGACAGAAAACCAGAATTTGTTTTCTTCATAACTCTTGAACCGTAACTCCGATTGACGCACGGTTTGAAGCGTTGGAAAGCTTATTCAATGCTCTTTATGAATATGGAAATATCCAATTGCTGGAACACCTACAAAAATAAATGAAAATCGATTAAACTCAATGATATTTACACGATAACGCACTATACACCGAAAACGTAAACTAAACGTATTTACGAACAAAGCGGGGTTTATTCGCACGATATTTACCACAAAGCATTGATAAGTGCAACAAAACATATATATAAAAATAGGTACAATTTGCACTTATCAAACTCTCCCCAACTTACCTAATTGTTTGTCCACAAACAAGAATCAAACAAACTTGAAAATGCACAAGCAGTATCCAAAGAATGACGAATCAACAGGTTTTGAAAAACGGAAAAGAATGAATGTTTCAAATGAAAATGGTACACACAAAAAGTAAATACTTACCACTAAACTGCAACGATAACATAGTCACGAAACAAAAGCAAAGTACAAAAGTCATGCCAAAAATTCTAAAACAACACAAGTTCAAATGTGAATCACACCTAGCAAAAACAATCATCGGTAGATGAAAAACACAAAATGAGGTTCTTTCACTCACACAACAATCTTGCAAACAAAAGACTAAATTATGCATACATCCAAAAATCATATTGAACATACAAAGGCAAGAATCACAAGGACTTTCAAGGTTGTAGCGTGGTCGGGTAAACAAACAAGGGGCAATTTCTAAAGGTAATTGAAACAAAAACTTGCCTAAACCTAAGGGAGTGATCAACTCACAAAAGTTCAAACACAAAATTTCAACCAACTTCTTCCAAAATCCCAAGTGCTACACAACACACAATACTTATTTAGCACAATTATTGCAACTCTTTTTGTTTCTTTTTTCAAGGATTTTTCTTTTTTCTTTCTTTTTCACTTTTTTCTTTTCTTTTCTTTGTCATATTTTTCTCTTTTTTCTTTTATTTTTCAATCCTCATAGAATTCAACCAATGAGTACACACAATCATCCTCTCCCCAACTTGAATTCAACCGCACCATCATGTGAATACTCCCTACTTTCTAAGGCAAGGAAAAAATCCATACAACAACACATAGTTGAGGTCCAAGAAAAAACAAAATCCATTCAAAAATAAGTGAACTAAATACTCATAGACAAGCATTAAGTTCAAATAAAAACATGGATCAAAAAGCTCAAAGGGGTTACGAATTCTCACACACTCACAAGGTGAATTGACTATTTGGCTAAGGTAGTTGTGCTCAAAATGAAACAATTGCCTTGATCCTTTTCATGCATTCATATAAACAACACAAACAAAAGATTCAACATAATAAAATCCAGTTATAACAAGAATGTTGGTTCTCCGCGCATATATGAACAATAGAAGGCTACCTCCCAAAAAGGTGGGAACTAAAGTGATTCACAATAAGAATAAGTATACAAAAGAATGGATGGCATGGAAGTTTGTAAAATGCCTAAGTATCATGAATATGCTAAAGTATAGAAAGCGATAAATACATACCTCAGACGTGTACAAAACTTAACAAGATCATTACCATACATCCGCAAGTTGAAACGAACCAACTTGGAAAATCACAAAAGCATCCTCAAATAAGTCAATCAAAATCTGTGAGCAAACAACAACCAAAATCTTAGCAGCCTTCGCCTAGCGAAGGAATCATTCGCCTAGCGAATGAACTAAAACATGGCACTTTAAGTGCCTCAAACTTAAACTGCCCACAAAAGTTATCGTGGGTTCGCTAGGCGAACCAAATCATTCGCGACGCGAGCCTTCGCTACATCCTTCGCCCCAGCGAAGTTTTGGTGTTTTTCAAAAGTGAAAGTTTCTGCCACCCCCTCGCTGGCACCTTCGCCTCGCGAACACATCAGCGAGCATTCGCTGGCTCCCTCGCCCAGCGAATTTACCCAGTTTTCCTACTGAAGGTTTTTGCATACTTTCTGCCACTCCCTCGCTGGTACCTTCGCTAACGTTCGCCAGGCGAACCTTCGCTGGTGACTTCGCCAGAACTCGCTTAGCGAGAACAAGAATTATTAATATAAACAAACGAAAAGAAAGGGAGAAATTTCATTAAACAAGTTGTACAGTGAAGATTTGAGAAGTTTACGAAAAATCCGAGTACAACTTGTTTAATGAAAGTTCACCACACAACCAAAGAAAATAATACAACATGCTTGTTTTACGTCGTAAGCTCGACGCCTTTACATTGCTTAGCTAGCAAACTCACTTCCTTCATGCCATAGTGATGCCTCACTGCGCAAACCTAAAGTAAGTGTCCTAACCAAACATATGAACAAACGGTTACGGGAACAAAATGTATACAACACTTGAACAAACATAATGGAAATAGACAATATATACGATATATACAAAACTCAAAAACAAAGAAACTATCGCAATGCGATTCAATATCAAAACCAATCCCCGGCAACGGCGCCATTTTGTTGGGTGCAGAATAGGGCAAGCAAGCAAAAACATTTATTTTCGGAAGAATTCCCTCCGGGATTTATATCGTGTCCACAGAGATCGGTTCGAGGGAAAGAATGCCGTTCGACAATCTCTCGCGTTTATGAGTTTGGATTAAAATGGTTTACAAGTAAAAACAAACAGAAAAGTAAAGATGAACATAAAAAGAGTACATTCTTTGAAGAGAAGAAACCTATCAAGCATGAATATACACTACTCAGAACAAACGTAAACCTATCAATCGGTCGCATTCAACATACAATACTCATCAAAATCATCACGTATCGCTCACAACAAAGGTTATGTCTAACGCACAGTTGAGAGAGCAACCGTATTACTCTCGTCGACGCTCTCGCGCACGACGCCTCGAAACACGGAAGACATTAAGTTCCGACACCATAAAGATTATTATCTAAATCTATCTCTAGAGTCTAGACAATAGATATCCCTCCCTAATCAAGATTAATGATGTTTATCTCTAACACAACACAAATCCAAACATAAATGCAAAAAGATCAAGGAAGACATCGATAATGATTTGTAAAGCATCTATATTATACAACCATGATCAATACATGTACATAGGTTTAGAGTAACAATACAAACATAACCCACAAAATAGAGAAATACATAGAGAAGAAATGGAGAAAAACCAAACATCTCAAAAGTTGTCGGCTCCGATTCATGAAGGATTCGACTCCGGATCATCCTAATTCATGCTCCAATGTGTTTTCTAGCCTAATTCTACTCAAAAAATGCTATTGGATGGATTTGGAACAAAAAATATCAAACCCATAACTAAAAAATGATGAAAAATGGCTTAAATGGGCAATTCTGCTTTTCCAGGTTCGCCTAGCGAGTCCCCGTTCGCTAGGTGAACGTAAACCGCCTTTCTGTTGAGTTTTTTCACGATTCTGGAACTTTTCGTTCGCCCCGGTTCGCCTAGCGAACAAGCTAGCGAGTGTTCGCTACGGGGGCTCGCCTAGCGAGCATGACAGAAAACCAGAATTTGTTTTCTTCATAACTCTTGAACCGTAACTCCGATTGACGCACGGTTTGAAGCGTTGGAAAGCTTATTCAATGCTCTTTATGAATATGGAAATATCCAATTGCTGGAACACCTACAAAAATAAATGAAAATCGATTAAACTCAATGATATTTACACGATAACGCACTATACACCGAAAACGTAAACTAAACGTATTTACGAACAAAGCGGGGTTTATTCGCACGATATTTACCACAAAGCATTGATAAGTGCAACAAAACATATATATAAAAATAGGTACAATTTGCACTTATCAAACTCTCCCCAACTTACCTAATTGTTTGTCCACAAACAAGAATCAAACAAACTTGAAAATGCACAAGCAGTATCCAAAGAATGACGAATCAACAGGTTTTGAAAAACGGAAAAGAATGAATGTTTCAAATGAAAATGGTACACACAAAAAGTAAATACTTACCACTAAACTGCAACGATAACATAGTCACGAAACAAAAGCAAAGTACAAAAGTCATGCCAAAAATTCTAAAACAACACAAGTTCAAATGTGAATCACACCTAGCAAAAACAATCATCGGTAGATGAAAAACACAAAATGAGGTTCTTTCACTCACACAACAATCTTGCAAACAAAAGACTAAATTATGCATACATCCAAAAATCATATTGAACATACAAAGGCAAGAATCACAAGGACTTTCAAGGTTGTAGCGTGGTCGGGTAAACAAACAAGGGGCAATTTCTAAAGGTAATTGAAACAAAAACTTGCCTAAACCTAAGGGAGTGATCAACTCACAAAAGTTCAAACACAAAATTTCAACCAACTTCTTCCAAAATCCCAAGTGCTACACAACACACAATACTTATTTAGCACAATTATTGCAACTCTTTTTGTTTCTTTTTTCAAGGATTTTTCTTTTTTCTTTCTTTTTCACTTTTTTCTTTTCTTTTCTTTGTCATATTTTTCTCTTTTTTCTTTTATTTTTCAATCCTCATAGAATTCAACCAATGAGTACACACAATCATCCTCTCCCCAACTTGAATTCAACCGCACCATCATGTGAATACTCCCTACTTTCTAAGGCAAGGAAAAAATCCATACAACAACACATAGTTGAGGTCCAAGAAAAAACAAAATCCATTCAAAAATAAGTGAACTAAATACTCATAGACAAGCATTAAGTTCAAATAAAAACATGGATCAAAAAGCTCAAAGGGGTTACGAATTCTCACACACTCACAAGGTGAATTGACTATTTGGCTAAGGTAGTTGTGCTCAAAATGAAACAATTGCCTTGATCCTTTTCATGCATTCATATAAACAACACAAACAAAAGATTCAACATAATAAAATCCAGTTATAACAAGAATGTTGGTTCTCCGCGCATATATGAACAATAGAAGGCTACCTCCCAAAAAGGTGGGAACTAAAGTGATTCACAATAAGAATAAGTATACAAAAGAATGGATGGCATGGAAGTTTGTAAAATGCCTAAGTATCATGAATATGCTAAAGTATAGAAAGCGATAAATACATACCTCAGACGTGTACAAAACTTAACAAGATCATTACCATACATCCGCAAGTTGAAACGAACCAACTTGGAAAATCACAAAAGCATCCTCAAATAAGTCAATCAAAATCTGTGAGCAAACAACAACCAAAATCTTAGCAGCCTTCGCCTAGCGAAGGAATCATTCGCCTAGCGAATGAACTAAAACATGGCACTTTAAGTGCCTCAAACTTAAACTGCCCACAAAAGTTATCGTGGGTTCGCTAGGCGAACCAAATCATTCGCGACGCGAGCCTTCGCTACATCCTTCGCCCCAGCGAAGTTTTGGTGTTTTTCAAAAGTGAAAGTTTCTGCCACCCCCTCGCTGGCACCTTCGCCTCGCGAACACATCAGCGAGCATTCGCTGGCTCCCTCGCCCAGCGAATTTACCCAGTTTTCCTACTGAAGGTTTTTGCATACTTTCTGCCACTCCCTCGCTGGTACCTTCGCTAACGTTCGCCAGGCGAACCTTCGCTGGTGACTTCGCCAGAACTCGCTTAGCGAGAACAAGAATTATTAATATAAACAAACGAAAAGAAAGGGAGAAATTTCATTAAACAAGTTGTACAGTGAAGATTTGAGAAGTTTACGAAAAATCCGAGTACAACTTGTTTAATGAAAGTTCACCACACAACCAAAGAAAATAATACAACATGCTTGTTTTACGTCGTAAGCTCGACGCCTTTACATTGCTTAGCTAGCAAACTCACTTCCTTCATGCCATAGTGATGCCTCACTGCGCAAACCTAAAGTAAGTGTCCTAACCAAACATATGAACAAACGGTTACGGGAACAAAATGTATACAACACTTGAACAAACATAATGGAAATAGACAATATATACGATATATACAAAACTCAAAAACAAAGAAACTATCGCAATGCGATTCAATATCAAAACCAATCCCCGGCAACGGCGCCATTTTGTTGGGTGCAGAATAGGGCAAGCAAGCAAAAACATTTATTTTCGGAAGAATTCCCTCCGGGATTTATATCGTGTCCACAGAGATCGGTTCGAGGGAAAGAATGCCGTTCGACAATCTCTCGCGTTTATGAGTTTGGATTAAAATGGTTTACAAGTAAAAACAAACAGAAAAGTAAAGATGAACATAAAAAGAGTACATTCTTTGAAGAGAAGAAACCTATCAAGCATGAATATACACTACTCAGAACAAACGTAAACCTATCAATCGGTCGCATTCAACATACAATACTCATCAAAATCATCACGTATCGCTCACAACAAAGGTTATGTCTAACGCACAGTTGAGAGAGCAACCGTATTACTCTCGTCGACGCTCTCGCGCACGACGCCTCGAAACACGGAAGACATTAAGTTCCGACACCATAAAGATTATTATCTAAATCTATCTCTAGAGTCTAGACAATAGATATCCCTCCCTAATCAAGATTAATGATGTTTATCTCTAACACAACACAAATCCAAACATAAATGCAAAAAGATCAAGGAAGACATCGATAATGATTTGTAAAGCATCTATATTATACAACCATGATCAATACATGTACATAGGTTTAGAGTAACAATACAAACATAACCCACAAAATAGAGAAATACATAGAGAAGAAATGGAGAAAAACCAAACATCTCAAAAGTTGTCGGCTCCGATTCATGAAGGATTCGACTCCGGATCATCCTAATTCATGCTCCAATGTGTTTTCTAGCCTAATTCTACTCAAAAAATGCTATTGGATGGATTTGGAACAAAAAATATCAAACCCATAACTAAAAAATGATGAAAAATGGCTTAAATGGGCAATTCTGCTTTTCCAGGTTCGCCTAGCGAGTCCCCGTTCGCTAGGCGAACGTAAACCGCCTTTCTGTTGAGTTTTTTCACGATTCTGGAACTTTTCGTTCGCCCCGGTTCGCCTAGCGAACAAGCTAGCGAGTGTTCGCTACGGGGGCTCGCCTAGCGAGCATGACAGAAAACCAGAATTTGTTTTCTTCATAACTCTTGAACCGTAACTCCGATTGACGCACGGTTTGAAGCGTTGGAAAGCTTATTCAATGCTCTTTATGAATATGGAAATATCCAATTGCTGGAACACCTACAAAAATAAATGAAAATCGATTAAACTCAATGATATTTACACGATAACGCACTATACACCGAAAACGTAAACTAAACGTATTTACGAACAAAGCGGGGTTTATTCGCACGATATTTACCACAAAGCATTGATAAGTGCAACAAAACATATATATAAAAATAGGTACAATTTGCACTTATCAAACTCTCCCCAACTTACCTAATTGTTTGTCCACAAACAAGAATCAAACAAACTTGAAAATGCACAAGCAATATCCAAAGAATGACGAATCAACAGGTTTTGAAAAACGGAAACGAATGAATGTTTCAAATGAAAATGGTACACACAAAAAGTAAATACTTACCACTAAACTGCAACGATAACATAGTCACGAAACAAAAGCAAAGTACAAAAGTCATGCCAAAAATTCTAAAACAACACAAGTTCAAATGTGAATCACACCTAGCAAAAACAATCATCGGTAGATGAAAAACACAAAATGAGGTTCTTTCACTCACACAACAATCTTGCAAACAAAAGACTAAATTATGCATACATCCAAAAATCATATTGAACATACAAAGGCAAGAATCACAAGGACTTTCAAGGTTGTAGCGTGGTCGGGTAAACAAACAAGGGGCAATTTCTAAAGGTAATTGAAACAAAAACTTGCCTAAACCTAAGGGAGTGATCAACTCACAAAAGTTCAAACACAAAATTTCAACCAACTTCTTCCAAAATCCCAAGTGCTACACAACACACAATACTTATTTAGCACAATTATTGCAACTCTTTTTGTTTCTTTTTTCAAGGATTTTTCTTTTTTCTTTCTTTTTCACTTTTTTCTTTTCTTTTCTTTGTCATATTTTTCTCTTTTTTCTTTTATTTTTCAATCCTCATAGAATTCAACCAATGAGTACACACAATCATCCTCTCCCCAACTTGAATTCAACCGCACCATCATGTGAATACTCCCTACTTTCTAAGGCAAGGAAAAAATCCATACAACAACACATAGTTGAGGTCCAAGAAAAAACAAAATCCATTCAAAAATAAGTGAACTAAATACTCATAGACAAGTATTAAGTTCAAATAAAAACATGGATCAAAAAGCTCAAAGGGGTTACGAATTCTCACACACTCACAAGGTGAATTGACTATTTGGCTAAGGTAGTTGTGCTCAAAATGAAACAATTGCCTTGATCCTTTTCATGCATTCATATAAACAACACAAACAAAAGATTCAACATAATAAAATCCAGTTATAACAAGAATGTTGGTTCTCCGCGCATATATGAACAATAGAAGGCTACCTCCCAAAAAGGTGGGAACTAAAGTGATTCACAATAAGAACAAGTATACAAAAGAATGGATGGCATGGAAGTTTGTAAAATGCCTAAGTATCATGAATATGCTAAAGTATAGAAAGCGATAAATACATACCTCAGACGTGTACAAAACTTAACAAGATCATTACCATACATCCGCAAGTTGAAACGAACCAACTTGGAAAATCACAAAAGCATCCTCAAATAAGTCAATCAAAATCTGTGAGCAAACAACAACCAAAATCTTAGCAGCCTTCGCCTAGCGAAGGAATCATTCGCCTAGCGAATGAACTAAAACATGGCACTTTAAGTGCCTCAAACTTAAACTGCCCACAAAAGTTATCGTGGGTTCGCTAGGCGAACCAAATCATTCGCGACGCGAGCCTTCGCTACATCCTTCGCCCCAGCGAAGTTTTGGTGTTTTTCAAAAGTGAAAGTTTCTGCCACCCCCCTCGCTGGCACCTTCGCCTCGCGAACACATCAGCGAGCATTCGCTGGCTCCCTCGCCCAGCGAATTTACCCAGTTTTCCTACTGAAGGTTTTTGCATACTTTCTGCCACTCCCTCGCTGGTACCTTCGCTAACGTTCGCCAGGCGAACCTTCGCTGGTGACTTCGCCAGAACTCGCTTAGCGAGAACAAGAATTATTAATATAAACAAACGAAAAGAAAGGGAGAAATTTCATTAAACAAGTTGTACAGTGAAGATTTGAGAAGTTTACGAAAAATCCGAGTACAACTTGTTTAATGAAAGTTCACCACACAACCAAAGAAAATAATACAACATGCTTGTTTTACGTCGTAAGCTCGACGCCTTTACATTGCTTAGCTAGCAAACTCACTTCCTTCATGCCATAGTGATGCCTCACCGCGCAAACCTAAAGTAAGTGTCCTAACCAAACATATGAACAAACGGTTACGGGAACAAAATGTATACAACACTTGAACAAACATAATGGAAATAGACAATATATACGATATATACAAAACTCAAAAACAAAGAAACTATCGCAATGCGATTCAATATCAAAACCAATCCCCGGCAACGGCGCCATTTTGTTGGGTGCAGAATAGGGCAAGCAAGCAAAAACATTTATTTTCGGAAGAATTCCCTCCGGGATTTATATCGTGTCCACAGAGATCGGTTCGAGGGAAAGAATGCCGTTCGACAATCTCTCGCGTTTATGAGTTTGGATTAAAATGGTTTACAAGTAAAAACAAACAGAAAAGTAAAGATGAACATAAAAAGAGTACATTCTTTGAAGAGAAGAAACCTATCAAGCATGAATATACACTACTCAGAACAAACGTAAACCTATCAATCGGTCGCATTCAACATACAATACTCATCAAAATCATCACGTATCGCTCACAACAAAGGTTATGTCTAACGCACAGTTGAGAGAGCAACCGTATTACTCTCGTCGACGCTCTCGCGCACGACGCCTCGAAACACGGAAGACATTAAGTTCCGACACCATAAAGATTATTATCTAAATCTATCTCTAGAGTCTAGACAATAGATATCCCTCCCTAATCAAGATTAATGATGTTTATCTCTAACACAACACAAATCCAAACATAAATGCAAAAAGATCAAGGAAGACATCGATAATGATTTGTAAAGCATCTATATTATACAACCATGATCAATACATGTACATAGGTTTAGAGTAACAATACAAACATAACCCACAAAATAGAGAAATACATAGAGAAGAAATGGAGAAAAACCAAACATCTCAAAAGTTGTCGGCTCCGATTCATGAAGGATTCGACTCCGGATCATCCTAATTCATGCTCCAATGTGTTTTCTAGCCTAATTCTACTCAAAAAATGCTATTGGATGGATTTGGAACAAAAAATATCAAACCCATAACTAAAAAATGATGAAAAATGGCTTAAATGGGCAATTCTGCTTTTCCAGGTTCGCCTAGCGAGTCCCCGTTCGCTAGGCGAACGTAAACCGCCTTTCTGTTGAGTTTTTTCACGATTCTGGAACTTTTCGTTCGCCCCGGTTCGCCTAGCGAACAAGCTAGCGAGTGTTCGCTACGGGGGCTCGCCTAGCGAGCATGACAGAAAACCAGAATTTGTTTTCTTCATAACTCTTGAACCGTAACTCCGATTGACGCACGGTTTGAAGCGTTGGAAAGCTTATTCAATGCTCTTTATGAATATGGAAATATCCCATTGCTGGAACACCTACAAAAATAAATGAAAATCGATTAAACTCAATGATATTTACACGATAACGCACTATACACCGAAAACGTAAACTAAACGTATTTACGAACAAAGCGGGGTTTATTCGCACGATATTTACCACAAAGCATTGATAAGTGCAACAAAACATATATATAAAAATAGGTACAATTTGCACTTATCAAACTCTCCCCAACTTACCTAATTGTTTGTCCACAAACAAGAATCAAACAAACTTGAAAATGCACAAGCAATATCCAAAGAATGACGAATCAACAGGTTTTGAAAAACGGAAACGAATGAATGTTTCAAATGAAAATGGTACACACAAAAAGTAAATACTTACCACTAAACAGCAACGATAACATAGTCACGAAACAAAAGCAAAGTACAAAAGTCATGCCAAAAATTCTAAAACAACACAAGTTCAAATGTGAATCACACCTAGCAAAAACAATCATCAGTAGATGAAAAACACAAAATGAGGTTCTTTCACTCACACAACAATCTTGCAAACAAAAGACTAAATTATGCATACATCCAAAAATCATATTGAACATACAAAGGCAAGAATCACAAGGACTTTCAAGGTTGTAGCGTGGTCGGGTAAACAAACAAGGGGCAATTTCTAAAGGTAATTGAAACAAAAACTTGCCTAAACCTAAGGGAGTGATCAACTCACAAAAGTTCAAACACAAAATTTCAACCAACTTCTTCCAAAATCCCAAGTGCTACACAACACACAATACTTATTTAGCACAATTATTGCAACTCTTTTTGTTTCTTTTTTCAAGGATTTTTCTTTTTTCTTTCTTTTTCACTTTTTTCTTTTCTTTTCTTTGTCATATTTTTCTCTTTTTTCTTTTATTTTTCAATCCTCATAGAATTCAACCAATGAGTACACACAATCATCCTCTCCCCAACTTGAATTCAACCGCACCATCATGTGAATACTCCCTACTTTCTAAGGCAAGGAAAAAATCCATACAACAACACATAGTTGAGGTCCAAGAAAAAACAAAATCCATTCAAAAATAAGTGAACTAAATACTCATAGACAAGTATTAAGTTCAAATAAAAACATGGATCAAAAAGCTCAAAGGGGTTACGAATTCTCACACACTCACAAGGTGAATTGACTATTTGGCTAAGGTAGTTGTGCTCAAAATGAAACAATTGCCTTGATCCTTTTCATGCATTCATATAAACAACACAAACAAAAGATTCAACATAATAAAATCCAGTTATAACAAGAATGTTGGTTCTCCGCGCATATATGAACAATAGAAGGCTACCTCCCAAAAAGGTGGGAACTAAAGTGATTCACAATAAGAACAAGTATACAAAAGAATGGATGGCATGGAAGTTTGTAAAATGCCTAAGTATCATGAATATGCTAAAGTATAGAAAGCGATAAATACATACCTCAGACGTGTACAAAACTTAACAAGATCATTACCATACATCCGCAAGTTGAAACGAACCAACTTGGAAAATCACAAAAGCATCCTCAAATAAGTCAATCAAAATCTGTGAGCAAACAACAACCAAAATCTTAGCAGCCTTCGCCTAGCGAAGGAATCATTCGCCTAGCGAATGAACTAAAACATGGCACTTTAAGTGCCTCAAACTTAAACTGCCCACAAAAGTTATCGTGGGTTCGCTAGGCGAACCAAATCATTCGCGACGCGAGCCTTCGCTACATCCTTCGCCCCAGCGAAGTTTTGGTGTTTTTCAAAAGTGAAAGTTTCTGCCACCCCCCTCGCTGGCACCTTCGCCTCGCGAACACATCAGCGAGCATTCGCTGGCTCCCTCGCCCAGCGAATTTACCCAGTTTTCCTACTGAAGGTTTTTGCATACTTTCTGCCACTCCCTCGCTGGTACCTTCGCTAACGTTCGCCAGGCGAACCTTCGCTGGTGACTTCGCCAGAACTCGCTTAGCGAGAACAAGAATTATTAATATAAACAAACGAAAAGAAAGGGAGAAATTTCATTAAACAAGTTGTACAGTGAAGATTTGAGAAGTTTACGAAAAATCCGAGTACAACTTGTTTAATGAAAGTTCACCACACAACCAAAGAAAATAATACAACATGCTTGTTTTACGTCGTAAGCTCGACGCCTTTACATTGCTTAGCTAGCAAACTCACTTCCTTCATGCCATAGTGATGCCTCACCGCGCAAACCTAAAGTAAGTGTCCTAACCAAACATATGAACAAACGGTTACGGGAACAAAATGTATACAACACTTGAACAAACATAATGGAAATAGACAATATATACGATATATACAAAACTCAAAAACAAAGAAACTATCGCAATGCGATTCAATATCAAAACCAATCCCCGGCAACGGCGCCATTTTGTTGGGTGCAGAATAGGGCAAGCAAGCAAAAACATTTATTTTCGGAAGAATTCCCTCCGGGATTTATATCGTGTCCACAGAGATCGGTTCGAGGGAAAGAATGCCGTTCGACAATCTCTCGCGTTTATGAGTTTGGATTAAAATGGTTTACAAGTAAAAACAAACAGAAAAGTAAAGATGAACATAAAAAGAGTACATTCTTTGAAGAGAAGAAACCTATCAAGCATGAATATACACTACTCAGAACAAACGTAAACCTATCAATCGGTCGCATTCAACATACAATACTCATCAAAATCATCACGTATCGCTCACAACAAAGGTTATGTCTAACGCACAGTTGAGAGAGCAACCGTATTACTCTCGTCGACGCTCTCGCGCACGACGCCTCGAAACACGGAAGACATTAAGTTCCGACACCATAAAGATTATTATCTAAATCTATCTCTAGAGTCTAGACAATAGATATCCCTCCCTAATCAAGATTAATGATGTTTATCTCTAACACAACACAAATCCAAACATAAATGCAAAAAGATCAAGGAAGACATCGATAATGATTTGTAAAGCATCTATATTATACAACCATGATCAATACATGTACATAGGTTTAGAGTAACAATACAAACATAACCCACAAAATAGAGAAATACATAGAGAAGAAATGGAGAAAAACCAAACATCTCAAAAGTTGTCGGCTCCGATTCATGAAGGATTCGACTCCGGATCATCCTAATTCATGCTCCAATGTGTTTTCTAGCCTAATTCTACTCAAAAAATGCTATTGGATGGATTTGGAACAAAAAATATCAAACCCATAACTAAAAAATGATGAAAAATGGCTTAAATGGGCAATTCTGCTTTTCCAGGTTCGCCTAGCGAGTCCCCGTTCGCTAGGCGAACGTAAACCGCCTTTCTGTTGAGTTTTTTCACGATTCTGGAACTTTTCGTTCGCCCCGGTTCGCCTAGCGAACAAGCTAGCGAGTGTTCGCTACGGGGGCTCGCCTAGCGAGCATGACAGAAAACCAGAATTTGTTTTCTTCATAACTCTTGAACCGTAACTCCGATTGACGCACGGTTTGAAGCGTTGGAAAGCTTATTCAATGCTCTTTATGAATATGGAAATATCCAATTGCTGGAACACCTACAAAAATAAATGAAAATCGATTAAACTCAATGATATTTACACGATAACGCACTATACACCGAAAACGTAAACTAAACGTATTTACGAACAAAGCGGGGTTTATTCGCACGATATTTACCACAAAGCATTGATAAGTGCAACAAAACATATATATAAAAATAGGTACAATTTGCACTTATCAAACTCTCCCCAACTTACCTAATTGTTTGTCCACAAACAAGAATCAAACAAACTTGAAAATGCACAAGCAATATCCAAAGAATGACGAATCAACAGGTTTTGAAAAACGGAAACGAATGAATGTTTCAAATGAAAATGGTTCACACAAAAAGTAAATACTTACCACTAAACTGCAACGATAACATAGTCACGAAACAAAAGCAAAGTACAAAAGTCATGCCAAAAATTCTAAAACAACACAAGTTCAAATGTGAATCACACCTAGCAAAAACAATCATCGGTAGATGAAAAACACAAAATGAGGTTCTTTCACTCACACAACAATCTTGCAAACAAATGACTAAATTATGCATACATCCAAAAATCATATTGAACATACAAAGGCAAGAATCACAAGGACTTTCAAGGTTGTAGCGTGGTCGGGTAAACAAACAAGGGGCAATTTCTAAAGGTAATTGAAACAAAAACTTGCCTAAACCTAAGGGAGTGATCAACTCACAAAAGTTCAAATACAAAATTTCAACCAACTTCTTCCAAAATCCCAAGTGCTACACAACACACAATACTTATTTAGCACAATTATTGCAACTCTTTTTGTTTCTTTTTTCAAGGATTTTTCTTTTTTCTTTCTTTTTCACTTTTTTCTTTTCTTTTCTTTGTCATATTTTTCTCTTTTTTCTTTTATTTTTCAATCCTCATAGAATTCAACCAATGAGTACACACAATCATCCTCTCCCCAACTTGAATTCAACCGCACCATCATGTGAATACTCCCTACTTTCTAAGGCAAGGAAAAAATCCATACAACAACACATAGTTGAGGTCCAAGAAAAAACAAAATCCATTCAAAAATAAGTGAACTAAATACTCATAGACAAGCATTAAGTTCAAATAAAAACATGGATCAAAAAGCTCAAAGGGGTTACGAATTCTCACACACTCACAAGGTGAATTGACTATTTGGCTAAGGTAGTTGTGCTCAAAATGAAACAATTGCCTTGATCCTTTTCATGCATTCATATAAACAACACAAACAAAAGATTCAACATAATAAAATCCAGTTATAACAAGAATGTTGGTTCTCCGCGCATATATGAACAATAGAAGGCTACCTCCCAAAAAGGTGGGAACTAAAGTGATTCACAATAAGAACAAGTATACAAAAGAATGGATGGCATGGAAGTTTGTAAAATGCCTAAGTATCATGAATATGCTAAAGTATAGAAAGCGATAAATACATACCTCAGACGTGTACAAAACTTAACAAGATCATTACCATACATCCGCAAGTTGAAACGAACCAACTTGGAAAATCACAAAAGCATCCTCAAATAAGTCAATCAAAATCTGTGAGCAAACAACAACCAAAATCTTAGCAGCCTTCGCCTAGCGAAGGAATCATTCGCCTAGCGAATGAACTAAAACATGGCACTTTAAGTGCCTCAAACTTAAACTGCCCACAAAAGTTATCGTGGGTTCGCTAGGCGAACCAAATCATTCGCGACGCGAGCCTTCGCTACATCCTTCGCCCCAGCGAAGTTTTGGTGTTTTTCAAAAGTGAAAGTTTCTGCCACCCCCTCGCTGGCACCTTCGCCTCGCGAACACATCAGCGAGCATTCGCTGGCTCCCTCGCCCAGCGAATTTACCCAGTTTTCCTACTGAAGGTTTTTGCATACTTTCTGCCACTCCCTCGCTGGTACCTTCGCTAACGTTCGCCAGGCGAACCTTCGCTGGTGACTTCGCCAGAACTCGCTTAGCGAGAACAAGAATTATTAATATAAACAAACGAAAAGAAAGGGAGAAATTTCATTAAACAAGTTGTACAGTGAAGATTTGAGAAGTTTACGAAAAATCCGAGTACAACTTGTTTAATGAAAGTTCACCACACAACCAAAGAAAATAATACAACATGCTTGTTTTACGTCGTAAGCTCGACGCCTTTACATTGCTTAGCTAGCAAACTCACTTCCTTCATGCCATAGTGATGCCTCACTGCGCAAACCTAAAGTAAGTGTCCTAACCAAACATATGAACAAACGGTTACGGGAACAAAATGTATACAACACTTGAACAAACATAATGGAAATAGACAATATATACGATATATACAAAACTCAAAAACAAAGAAACTATCGCAATGCGATTCAATATCAAAACCAATCCCCGGCAACGGCGCCATTTTGTTGGGTGCAGAATAGGGCAAGCAAGCAAAAACATTTATTTTCGGAAGAATTCCCTCCGGGATTTATATCGTGTCCACAGAGATCGGTTCGAGGGAAAGAATGTCGTTCGACAATCTCTCGCGTTTATGAGTTTGGATTAAAATGGTTTACAAGTAAAACCAAACAGAAAAGTAAAGATGAACATAAAAAGAGTACATTCTTTGAAGAGAAGAAACCTATCAAGCATGAATATACACTACTCAGAACAAACGTAAACCTATCAATCGGTCGCATTCAACATACAATACTCATCAAAATCATCACGTATCGCTCACAACAAAGGTTATGTCTAACGCACAGTTGAGAGAGCAACCGTATTACTCTCGTCGACGCTCTCGCGCACGACGCCTCGAAACACGGAAGACATTAAGTTCCGACACCATAAAGATTATTATCTAAATCTATCTCTAGAGTCTAGACAATAGATATCCCTCCCTAATCAAGATTAATGATGTTTATCTCTAACACAACACAAATCCAAACATAAATGCAAAAAGATCAAGGAAGACATCGATAATGATTTGTAAAGCATCTATATTATACAACCATGATCAATACATGTACATAGGTTTAGAGTAACAATACAAACATAACCCACAAAATAGAGAAATACATAGAGAAGAAATGGAGAAAAACCAAACATCTCAAAAGTTGTCGGCTCCGATTCATGAAGGATTCGACTCCGGATCATCCTAATTCATGCTCCAATGTGTTTTCTAGCCTAATTCTACTCAAAAAATGCTATTGGATGGATTTGGAACAAAAAATATCAAACCCATAACTAAAAAATGATGAAAAATGGCTTAAATGGGCAATTCTGCTTTTCCAGGTTCGCCTAGCGAGTCCCCGTTCGCTAGGCGAACGTAAACCGCCTTTCTGTTGAGTTTTTTCACGATTCTGGAACTTTTCGTTCGCCCCGGTTCGCCTAGCGAACAAGCTAGCGAGTGTTCGCTACGGGGGCTCGCCTAGCGAGCATGACAGAAAACCAGAATTTGTTTTCTTCATAACTCTTGAACCGTAACTCCGATTGACGCACGGTTTGAAGCGTTGGAAAGCTTATTCAATGCTCTTTATGAATATGGAAATATCCCATTGCTGGAACACCTACAAAAATAAATGAAAATCGATTAAACTCAATGATATTTACACGATAACGCACTATACACCGAAAACGTAAACTAAACGTATTTACGAACAAAGCGGGGTTTATTCGCACGATATTTACCACAAAGCATTGATAAGTGCAACAAAACATATATATAAAAATAGGTACAATTTGCACTTATCAAACTCTCCCCAACTTACCTAATTGTTTGTCCACAAACAAGAATCAAACAAACTTGAAAATGCACAAGCAATATCCAAAGAATGACGAATCAACAGGTTTTGAAAAACGGAAACGAATGAATGTTTCAAATGAAAATGGTTCACACAAAAAGTAAATACTTACCACTAAACTGCAACGATAACATAGTCACGAAACAAAAGCAAAGTACAAAAGTCATGCCAAAAATTCTAAAACAACACAAGTTCAAATGTGAATCACACCTAGCAAAAACAATCATCGGTAGATGAAAAACACAAAATGAGGTTCTTTCACTCACACAACAATCTTGCAAACAAATGACTAAATTATGCATACATCCAAAAATCATATTGAACATACAAAGGCAAGAATCACAAGGACTTTCAAGGTTGTAGCGTGGTCGGGTAAACAAACAAGGGGCAATTTCTAAAGGTAATTGAAACAAAAACTTGCCTAAACCTAAGGGAGTGATCAACTCACAAAAGTTCAAACACAAAATTTCAACCAACTTCTTCCAAAATCCCAAGTGCTACACAACACACAATACTTATTTAGCACAATTATTGCAACTCTTTTTGTTTCTTTTTTCAAGGATTTTTCTTTTTTCTTTCTTTTTCACTTTTTTCTTTTCTTTTCTTTGTCATATTTTTCTCTTTTTTCTTTTATTTTTCAATCCTCATAGAATTCAACCAATGAGTACACACAATCATCCTCTCCCCAACTTGAATTCAACCGCACCATCATGTGAATACTCCCTACTTTCTAAGGCAAGGAAAAAATCCATACAACAACACATAGTTGAGGTCCAAGAAAAAACAAAATCCATTCAAAAATAAGTGAACTAAATACTCATAGACAAGCATTAAGTTCAAATAAAAACATGGATCAAAAAGCTCAAAGGGGTTACGAATTCTCACACACTCACAAGGTGAATTGACTATTTGGCTAAGGTAGTTGTGCTCAAAATGAAACAATTGCCTTGATCCTTTTCATGCATTCATATAAACAACACAAACAAAAGATTCAACATAATAAAATCCAGTTATAACAAGAATGTTGGTTCTCCGTGCATATATGAACAATAGAAGGCTACCTCCCAAAAAGGTGGGAACTAAAGTGATTCACAATAAGAATAAGTATACAAAAGAATGGATGGCATGGAAGTTTGTAAAATGCCTAAGTATCATGAATATGCTAAAGTATAGAAAGCGATAAATACATACCTCAGACGTGTACAAAACTTAACAAGATCATTACCATACATCCGCAAGTTGAAACGAACCAACTTGGAAAATCACAAAAGCATCCTCAAATAAGTCAATCAAAATCTGTGAGCAAACAACAACCAAAATCTTAGCAGCCTTCGCCTAGCGAAGGAATCATTCGCCTAGCGAATGAACTAAAACATGGCACTTTAAGTGCCTCAAACTTAAACTGCCCACAAAAGTTATCGTGGGTTCGCTAGGCGAACCAAATCATTCGCGACGCGAGCCTTCGCTACATCCTTCGCCCCAGCGAAGTTTTGGTGTTTTTCAAAAGTGAAAGTTTCTGCCACCCCCTCGCTGGCACCTTCGCCTCGCGAACACATCAGCGAGCATTCGCTGGCTCCCTCGCCCAGCGAATTTACCCAGTTTTCCTACTGAAGGTTTTTGCATACTTTCTGCCACTCCCTCGCTGGTACCTTCGCTAACGTTCGCCAGGCGAACCTTCGCTGGTGACTTCTCCAGAACTCGCTTAGCGAGAACAAGAATTATTAATATAAACAAACGAAAAGAAAGGGAGAAATTTCATTAAACAAGTTGTACAGTGAAGATTTGAGAAGTTTACGAAAAATCCGAGTACAACTTGTTTAATGAAAGTTCACCGCACAACCAAAGAAAATAATACAACATGCTTGTTTTACGTCGTAAGCTCGACGCCTTTACATTGCTTAGCTAGCAAACTCACTTCCTTCATGCCATAGTGATGCCTCACTGCGCAAACCTAAAGTAAGTGTCCTAACCAAACATATGAACAAACGGTTACGGGAACAAAATGTATACAACACTTGAACAAACATAATGGAAATAGACAATATATACGATATATACAAAACTCAAAAACAAAGAAACTATCGCAATGCGATTCAATATCAAAACCAATCCCCGGCAACGGCGCCATTTTGTTGGGTGCAGAATAGGGCAAGCAAGCAAAAACATTTATTTTCGGAAGAATTCCCTCCGGGATTTATATCGTGTCCACAGAGATCGGTTCGAGGGAAAGAATGTCGTTCGACAATCTCTCGCGTTTATGAGTTTGGATTAAAATGGTTTACAAGTAAAACCAAACAGAAAAGTAAAGATGAACATAAAAAGAGTACATTCTTTGAAGAGAAGAAACCTATCAAGCATGAATATACACTACTCAGAACAAACGTAAACCTATCAATCGGTCGCATTCAACATACAATACTCATCAAAATCATCACGTATCGCTCACAACAAAGGTTATGTCTAACGCACAGTTGAGAGAGCAACCGTATTACTCTCGTCGACGCTCTCGCGCACGACGCCTCGAAACACGGAAGACATTAAGTTCCGACACCATAAAGATTATTATCTAAATCTATCTCTAGAGTCTAGACAATAGATATCCCTCCCTAATCAAGATTAATGATGTTTATCTCTAACACAACACAAATCCAAACATAAATGCAAAAAGATCAAGGAAGACATCGATAATGATTTGTAAAGCATCTATATTATACAACCATGATCAATACATGTACATAGGTTTAGAGTAACAATACAAACATAACCCACAAAATAGAGAAATACATAGAGAAGAAATGGAGAAAAACCAAACATCTCAAAAGTTGTCGGCTCCGATTCATGAAGGATTCGACTCCGGATCATCCTAATTCATGCTCCAATGTGTTTTCTAGCCTAATTCTACTCAAAAAATGCTATTGGATGGATTTGGAACAAAAAATATCAAACCCATAACTAAAAAATGATGAAAAATGGCTTAAATGGGCAATTCTGCTTTTCCAGGTTCGCCTAGCGAGTCCCCGTTCGCTAGGCGAACGTAAACCGCCTTTCTGTTGAGTTTTTTCACGATTCTGGAACTTTTCGTTCGCCCCGGTTC
This sequence comes from Lathyrus tuberosus, assembly GCA_022829125.1. Lineage (NCBI taxonomy): Eukaryota > Viridiplantae > Streptophyta > Magnoliopsida > Fabales > Fabaceae > Lathyrus > Lathyrus tuberosus. The sequence goes on from JALAZF010000112.1 coordinate 8,437,977, forward strand.
GCCTAGCGAACAAGCTAGCGAGTGTTCGCTACGGGGGCTCGCCTAGCGAGCATGACAGAAAACCAGAATTTGTTTTCTTCATAACTCTTGAACCGTAACTCCGATTGACGCACGGTTTGAAGCGTTGGAAAGCTTATTCAATGCTCTTTATGAATATGGAAATATCCCATTGCTGGAACACCTACAAAAATAAATGAAAATCGATTAAACTCAATGATATTTACACGATAACGCACTATACACCGAAAACGTAAACTAAACGTATTTACGAACAAAGCGGGGTTTATTCGCACGATATTTACCACAAAGCATTGATAAGTGCAACAAAACATATATATAAAAATAGGTACAATTTGCACTTATCAAACTCTCCCCAACTTACCTAATTGTTTGTCCACAAACAAGAATCAAACAAACTTGAAAATGCACAAGCAATATCCAAAGAATGACGAATCAACAGGTTTTGAAAAACGGAAACGAATGAATGTTTCAAATGAAAATGGTTCACACAAAAAGTAAATACTTACCACTAAACTGCAACGATAACATAGTCACGAAACAAAAGCAAAGTACAAAAGTCATGCCAAAAATTCTAAAACAACACAAGTTCAAATGTGAATCACACCTAGCAAAAACAATCATCGGTAGATGAAAAACACAAAATGAGGTTCTTTCACTCACACAACAATCTTGCAAACAAATGACTAAATTATGCATACATCCAAAAATCATATTGAACATACAAAGGCAAGAATCACAAGGACTTTCAAGGTTGTAGCGTGGTCGGGTAAACAAACAAGGGGCAATTTCTAAAGGTAATTGAAACAAAAACTTGCCTAAACCTAAGGGAGTGATCAACTCACAAAAGTTCAAACACAAAATTTCAACCAACTTCTTCCAAAATCCCAAGTGCTACACAACACACAATACTTATTTAGCACAATTATTGCAACTCTTTTTGTTTCTTTTTTCAAGGATTTTTCTTTTTTCTTTCTTTTTCACTTTTTTCTTTTCTTTTCTTTGTCATATTTTTCTCTTTTTTCTTTTATTTTTCAATCCTCATAGAATTCAACCAATGAGTACACACAATCATCCTCTCCCCAACTTGAATTCAACCGCACCATCATGTGAATACTCCCTACTTTCTAAGGCAAGGAAAAAATCCATACAACAACACATAGTTGAGGTCCAAGAAAAAACAAAATCCATTCAAAAATAAGTGAACTAAATACTCATAGACAAGCATTAAGTTCAAATAAAAACATGGATCAAAAAGCTCAAAGGGGTTACGAATTCTCACACACTCACAAGGTGAATTGACTATTTGGCTAAGGTAGTTGTGCTCAAAATGAAACAATTGCCTTGATCCTTTTCATGCATTCATATAAACAACACAAACAAAAGATTCAACATAATAAAATCCAGTTATAACAAGAATGTTGGTTCTCCGCGCATATATGAACAATAGAAGGCTACCTCCCAAAAAGGTGGGAACTAAAGTGATTCACAATAAGAATAAGTATACAAAAGAATGGATGGCATGGAAGTTTGTAAAATGCCTAAGTATCATGAATATGCTAAAGTATAGAAAGCGATAAATACATACCTCAGACGTGTACAAAACTTAACAAGATCATTACCATACATCCGCAAGTTGAAACGAACCAACTTGGAAAATCACAAAAGCATCCTCAAATAAGTCAATCAAAATCTGTGAGCAAACAACAACCAAAATCTTAGCAGCCTTCGCCTAGCGAAGGAATCATTCGCCTAGCGAATGAACTAAAACATGGCACTTTAAGTGCCTCAAACTTAAACTGCCCACAAAAGTTATCGTGGGTTCGCTAGGCGAACCAAATCATTCGCGACGCGAGCCTTCGCTACATCCTTCGCCCCAGCGAAGTTTTGGTGTTTTTCAAAAGTGAAAGTTTCTGCCACCCCCTCGCTGGCACCTTCGCCTCGCGAACACATCAGCGAGCATTCGCTGGCTCCCTCGCCCAGCGAATTTACCCAGTTTTCCTACTGAAGGTTTTTGCATACTTTCTGCCACTCCCTCGCTGGTACCTTCGCTAACGTTCGCCAGGCGAACCTTCGCTGGTGACTTCGCCAGAACTCGCTTAGCGAGAACAAGAATTATTAATATAAACAAACGAAAAGAAAGGGAGAAATTTCATTAAACAAGTTGTACAGTGAAGATTTGAGAAGTTTACGAAAAATCCGAGTACAACTTGTTTAATGAAAGTTCACCACACAACCAAAGAAAATAATACAACATGCTTGTTTTACGTCGTAAGCTCGACGCCTTTACATTGCTTAGCTAGCAAACTCACTTCCTTCATGCCATAGTGATGCCTCACTGCGCAAACCTAAAGTAAGTGTCCTAACCAAACATATGAACAAACGGTTACGGGAACAAAATGTATACAACACTTGAACAAACATAATGGAAATAGACAATATATACGATATATACAAAACTCAAAAACAAAGAAACTATCGCAATGCGATTCAATATCAAAACCAATCCCCGGCAACGGCGCCATTTTGTTGGGTGCAGAATAGGGCAAGCAAGCAAAAACATTTATTTTCGGAAGAATTCCCTCCGGGATTTATATCGTGTCCACAGAGATCGGTTCGAGGGAAAGAATGTCGTTCGACAATCTCTCGCGTTTATGAGTTTGGATTAAAATGGTTTACAAGTAAAACCAAACAGAAAAGTAAAGATGAACATAAAAAGAGTACATTCTTTGAAGAGAAGAAACCTATCAAGCATGAATATACACTACTCAGAACAAACGTAAACCTATCAATCGGTCGCATTCAACATACAATACTCATCAAAATCATCACGTATCGCTCACAACAAAGGTTATGTCTAACGCACAGTTGAGAGAGCAACCGTATTACTCTCGTCGACGCTCTCGCGCACGACGCCTCGAAACACGGAAGACATTAAGTTCCGACACCATAAAGATTATTATCTAAATCTATCTCTAGAGTCTAGACAATAGATATCCCTCCCTAATCAAGATTAATGATGTTTATCTCTAACACAACACAAATCCAAACATAAATGCAAAAAGATCAAGGAAGACATCGATAATGATTTGTAAAGCATCTATATTATACAACCATGATCAATACATGTACATAGGTTTAGAGTAACAATACAAACATAACCCACAAAATAGAGAAATACATAGAGAAGAAATGGAGAAAAACCAAACATCTCAAAAGTTGTCGGCTCCGATTCATGAAGGATTCGACTCCGGATCATCCTAATTCATGCTCCAATGTGTTTTCTAGCCTAATTCTACTCAAAAAATGCTATTGGATGGATTTGGAACAAAAAATATCAAACCCATAACTAAAAAATGATGAAAAATGGCTTAAATGGGCAATTCTGCTTTTCCAGGTTCGCCTAGCGAGTCCCCGTTCGCTAGGCGAACGTAAACCGCCTTTCTGTTGAGTTTTTTCACGATTCTGGAACTTTTCGTTCGCCCCGGTTCGCCTAGCGAACAAGCTAGCGAGTGTTCGCTACGGGGGCTCGCCTAGCGAGCATGACAGAAAACCAGAATTTGTTTTCTTCATAACTCTTGAACCGTAACTCCGATTGATGCACGGTTTGAAGCGTTGGAAAGCTTATTCAATGCTCTTTATGAATATGGAAATATCCCATTGCTGGAACACCTACAAAAATAAATGAAAATCGATTAAACTCAATGATATTTACACGATAACGCACTATACACCGAAAACGTAAACTAAACGTATTTACGAACAAAGCGGGGTTTATTCGCACGATATTTACCACAAAGCATTGATAAGTGCAACAAAACATATATATAAAAATAGGTACAATTTGCACTTATCAAACTCTCCCCAACTTACCTAATTGTTTGTCCACAAACAAGAATCAAACAAACTTGAAAATGCACAAGCAATATCCAAAGAATGACGAATCAACAGGTTTTGAAAAACGGAAACGAATGAATGTTTCAAATGAAAATGGTTCACACAAAAAGTAAATACTTACCACTAAACTGCAACGATAACATAGTCACGAAACAAAAGCAAAGTACAAAAGTCATGCCAAAAATTCTAAAACAACACAAGTTCAAATGTGAATCACACCTAGCAAAAACAATCATCGGTAGATGAAAAACACAAAATGAGGTTCTTTCACTCACACAACAATCTTGCAAACAAATGACTAAATTATGCATACATCCAAAAATCATATTGAACATACAAAGGCAAGAATCACAAGGACTTTCAAGGTTGTAGCGTGGTCGGGTAAACAAACAAGGGGCAATTTCTAAAGGTAATTGAAACAAAAACTTGCCTAAACCTAAGGGAGTGATCAACTCACAAAAGTTCAAACACAAAATTTCAACCAACTTCTTCCAAAATCCCAAGTGCTACACAACACACAATACTTATTTAGCACAATTATTGCAACTCTTTTTGTTTCTTTTTTCAAGGATTTTTCTTTTTTCTTTCTTTTTCACTTTTTTCTTTTCTTTTCTTTGTCATATTTTTCTCTTTTTTCTTTTATTTTTCAATCCTCATAGAATTCAACCAATGAGTACACACAATCATCCTCTCCCCAACTTGAATTCAACCGCACCATCATGTGAATACTCCCTACTTTCTAAGGCAAGGAAAAAATCCATACAACAACACATAGTTGAGGTCCAAGAAAAAACAAAATCCATTCAAAAATAAGTGAACTAAATACTCATAGACAAGCATTAAGTTCAAATAAAAACATGGATCAAAAAGCTCAAAGGGGTTACGAATTCTCACACACTCACAAGGTGAATTGACTATTTGGCTAAGGTAGTTGTGCTCAAAATGAAACAATTGCCTTGATCCTTTTCATGCATTCATATAAACAACACAAACAAAAGATTCAACATAATAAAATCCAGTTATAACAAGAATGTTGGTTCTCCGCGCATATATGAACAATAGAAGGCTACCTCCCAAAAAGGTGGGAACTAAAGTGATTCACAATAAGAACAAGTATACAAAAGAATGGATGGCATGGAAGTTTGTAAAATGCCTAAGTATCATGAATATGCTAAAGTATAGAAAGCGATAAATACATACCTCAGACGTGTACAAAACTTAACAAGATCATTACCATACATCCGCAAGTTGAAACGAACCAACTTGGAAAATCACAAAAGCATCCTCAAATAAGTCAATCAAAATCTGTGAGCAAACAACAACCAAAATCTTAGCAGCCTTCGCCTAGCGAAGGAATCATTCGCCTAGCGAATGAACTAAAACATGGCACTTTAAGTGCCTCAAACTTAAACTGCCCACAAAAGTTATCGTGGGTTCGCTAGGCGAACCAAATCATTCGCGACGCGAGCCTTCGCTACATCCTTCGCCCCAGCGAAGTTTTGGTGTTTTTCAAAAGTGAAAGTTTCTGCCACCCCCCTCGCTGGCACCTTCGCCTCGCGAACACATCAGCGAGCATTCGCTGGCTCCCTCGCCCAGCGAATTTACCCAGTTTTCCTACTGAAGGTTTTTGCATACTTTCTGCCACTCCCTCGCTGGTACCTTCGCTAACGTTCGCCAGGCGAACCTTCGCTGGTGACTTCGCCAGAACTCGCTTAGCGAGAACAAGAATTATTAATATAAACAAACGAAAAGAAAGGGAGAAATTTCATTAAACAAGTTGTACAGTGAAGATTTGAGAAGTTTACGAAAAATCCGAGTACAACTTGTTTAATGAAAGTTCACCACACAACCAAAGAAAATAATACAACATGCTTGTTTTACGTCGTAAGCTCGACGCCTTTACATTGCTTAGCTAGCAAACTCACTTCCTTCATGCCATAGTGATGCCTCACCGCGCAAACCTAAAGTAAGTGTCCTAACCAAACATATGAACAAACGGTTACGGGAACAAAATGTATACAACACTTGAACAAACATAATGGAAATAGACAATATATACGATATATACAAAACTCAAAAACAAAGAAACTATCGCAATGCGATTCAATATCAAAACCAATCCCCGGCAACGGCGCCATTTTGTTGGGTGCAGAATAGGGCAAGCAAGCAAAAACATTTATTTTCGGAAGAATTCCCTCCGGGATTTATATCGTGTCCACAGAGATCGGTTCGAGGGAAAGAATGCCGTTCGACAATCTCTCGCGTTTATGAGTTTGGATTAAAATGGTTTACAAGTAAAAACAAACAGAAAAGTAAAGATGAACATAAAAAGAGTACATTCTTTGAAGAGAAGAAACCTATCAAGCATGAATATACACTACTCAGAACAAACGTAAACCTATCAATCGGTCGCATTCAACATACAATACTCATCAAAATCATCACGTATCGCTCACAACAAAGGTTATGTCTAACGCACAGTTGAGAGAGCAACCGTATTACTCTCGTCGACGCTCTCGCGCACGACGCCTCGAAACACGGAAGACATTAAGTTCCGACACCATAAAGATTATTATCTAAATCTATCTCTAGAGTCTAGACAATAGATATCCCTCCCTAATCAAGATTAATGATGTTTATCTCTAACACAACACAAATCCAAACATAAATGCAAAAAGATCAAGGAAGACATCGATAATGATTTGTAAAGCATCTATATTATACAACCATGATCAATACATGTACATAGGTTTAGAGTAACAATACAAACATAACCCACAAAATAGAGAAATACATAGAGAAGAAATGGAGAAAAACCAAACATCTCAAAAGTTGTCGGCTCCGATTCATGAAGGATTCGACTCCGGATCATCCTAATTCATGCTCCAATGTGTTTTCTAGCCTAATTCTACTCAAAAAATGCTATTGGATGGATTTGGAACAAAAAATATCAAACCCATAACTAAAAAATGATGAAAAATGGCTTAAATGGGCAATTCTGCTTTTCCAGGTTCGCCTAGCGAGTCCCCGTTCGCTAGGCGAACGTAAACCGCCTTTCTGTTGAGTTTTTTCACGATTCTGGAACTTTTCGTTCGCCCCGGTTCGCCTAGCGAACAAGCTAGCGAGTGTTCGCTACGGGGGCTCGCCTAGCGAGCATGACAGAAAACCAGAATTTGTTTTCTTCATAACTCTTGAACCGTAACTCCGATTGACGCACGGTTTGAAGCGTTGGAAAGCTTATTCAATGCTCTTTATGAATATGGAAATATCCCATTGCTGGAACACCTACAAAAATAAATGAAAATCGATTAAACTCAATGATATTTACACGATAACGCACTATACACCGAAAACGTAAACTAAACGTATTTACGAACAAAGCGGGGTTTATTCGCACGATATTTACCACAAAGCATTGATAAGTGCAACAAAACATATATATAAAAATAGGTACAATTTGCACTTATCACACACGAATTTTAAAAATAAAATCAGAATGACCACATGAGAAGCACGTGCATTTTAATGCGTTGGCGCGTCCTGAACCACACGATGATGAAAAATCAACGGACAAGATCAAAACTAGCATAAAACCCTAGCATTCAAGATCACCGGCCGGAGATGACCTCCGGTAATCTTCTCCGGCAAACCACCACCGTCTGCAACCTCAAATCTTCCAGAATTCTACAAACGATATACCAAAATGAAGAGGAAGTAATGTAGAGTATGAATCCAGTGATAAAACATACAAAATGTTCATGAAATGAGAGAATCGAGCAGAAGAAAATTTGCCCTAACATTTCAACTATGCCTCTAAAGGCCTATCAACTAGCCAGACAAGTTCTTGAGCTTATAGGAAGCATCAAGAACCTGAAAATTTCTTCACATCAAGCCTATAATGGTGGAAATTCTTACCTGGAGATTTGAGACCTTGAGATATTCCTCAGAAAACCAGAGGTGCTGCTTCCTTCTTGGGCTACTCTTGGCCAAATAAAGGCTTAGAGGAAGAGATTGATGATGATTCAGTGGAGAAGAGATTGAAACCGAGCCTCAAACAAGTAGCACTATGGAGAAGTTGAGAGAGAATCAAGGAAGATTTAGGAGGAGGATGAACAATGTGAGCTCGAGAATTCTTTGCAATGGTGAGAGTGAGAGTAAAGCAGAGAGAGTTTTTGGAGAGAATGTGGAAAAATGAAGCTGAACCTGAAATTAGAGAGTGAGGTTTGGTTTTATAGTAAACTCTAACCATGGTTTAATGAGTGAGTTAACTGAGTTATGTGGAGTTAAGTGAGTCATCCCTAACTAACTGAGTCAAGTTAGTTAGGGAGAGCCATGATATGGTGTGGCTGGTTCATAATGTGTTACCATGTTCTTGCTGCTAAACTTCTATAGCAAGCTTCCAACCTATCCCTTTTCATGTATGACTCGAGCAAGTGTGTAAAGAGTGCAGGCATGTGTTGGTCTCAATGAGGAAGCAAACATACAACTTCTGTCATGTATTTGATGTGTGCTTGAACCAAAATTATGCAGCAAGTCATCATTGTAACAGTGGGTGTTTGAGAATGGAATTCTCCATGTTCATGGCATGAAACTGTATGGTTTTGGAATCAATGAAAAGAGGGATCATAATAGAACAACTTTGGTATGAAAAATGAGTTGACATAATGCTTGGGAAAGGTTGAAAAATGACTTGAAACACAAAGGTTTGGAAACTAGTTATGGACGAGGAAATGAGGTTGGTTGGCAAGGTGTGCATGGCATGGATTTTCAGCAAGATCATCACAACTTGGACTCAACATAACTTCTTGACCTTTGATCAAATGAAAAAAAACATGAACACCAATCTTAAATATCTCACATAGAGGAACAACTTTCATGTTGAAAGATTTTTCATTTGAGGCCTCTAACCATGAGTAATTGATCTAAACATTTGGCCCACCATGTGTTTGGGAAAATGACTGCGCGCGTGCCCTGAAAATCTTGGTCATGACCAAGTTCTGAACCTACTTTGCTCCAACTTTGATCAATCATATCTCACTCAATTTTTATCCAATAGAGATGTTCCACATATGGATGTGAAGCTTAAAACAAGATCTTTTGTTGTGGCCGAGTGGAATTTTCATTTGGTGCTTCAATTTTAAATGGCCTTGGCTCAAACTATGATGCAAAATGGCCAAAACTTGCTATTTTTAGTAACCCTTCTTCTTCCAAAAATGGCAACTTTCCACCTCTTGATTTTTTCATGATTCCTTTGGAGTTTCTTGACCAAATTTTGTACATTGGACACATATAACATGAATTTTATGGATTTGGCCTCAAAAAAGTCAAGAGTTAACTTTTTCCTCTGATTATTTGACTTGGCCCCAATTTTCCTGATTTTTTATCTTTCTTCCAATTGAACCACTTCTAAAACCAATTGAGAGGCAATTTTCCACATACATACACTTAAGAACATATAGAATACCATGACATCAAGTTTTGTCCAAAAAATCAAAGATATCCTGATTTAATTGGAAACCCTAGTTTAGGTGCCCACCTCCTAGGAGAAAAATGTGTAGCCTTCAATTTCAAATTCCTCAGAGTATGTTGTGTATCCTCTTAAAGGATGATGAGATATACCATTTGAGGATGATTTTGGATCAATGAGCTATCTCTTTTGAGGGTTTTCCTTCAGTTTTTGAACCTCTTGCATAGTGAAAGATGTAGTGCTTCAATCTCCCATTGAATCTCACTTCCTTGAGGTTTTGGATGATCAATTGAGATGGTATGAGACATGAGAGACTCTTGGCTTGCTTTGAGGCAACTTGATTGACCTTTTTGTGCTTTGAATGATCCCTTGATTGTCCATCTTCCCCCTGATCACATGCCTTGATGGTAAGAGGAATGCTATGCTTCATTCTTCTATGTTAAATGCAATGCAATGCTAATGAGATGGATATGATATGATAGATGATAATGCTATGCTAAGATGAAAAAAAGGGAGAGCAAATTTTGGGGTATTACAGATAGCAGGAGTAACAGCTGCTACTGGCTGATAACGACGCCTTTGCTTTCCGAGAGAGATATTCCCAATATCTTGCTCTTTTTTCTTAGGGAGAGTACTACCGTATTTTTAAGTACCGCTCGTTGATCCAGTGTCTTTTACCAAACATCCTTCTCGGACGACTTCCTCAAGACGTACACCCATGCCGACCATTTCGGTGAAATCACTGGGTGCACTGGCAATCATTCGGTCATAGTAAAATGAGCTTAAGGTCTTTAAGAAGATTTTTGTCATCTCTTTTTCCTCAAGAGGTGGACAAATTTGATCGGCAATTTCACGCCACCTTTGAGCATACTCCTTAAAGGTTTCCTTTTCCTTTTGCGACATTGATCTGAGTTGATCTCTGTCGAGTGCCATGTCCAAATTGTACTTGTATTGTTGGACGAAGGCAGTGCCAAGATCTCTGAAAGTACTGATCGTGGCACGGTTTAAACCCATGTACCATTTGAGTGCGGCACCGGTTAAACTATCCTGGAAGTAGTGAATCAACAGGTCCTGATTCTCCGTCTGAGCTGACATCCGCCGAGCGTACATCACCAGATGGCTCTGAGGGCAAGAGTTACCCTTGTATTTTTCAAAGTCGGGCACTTGGAACTTGTGCGGGACTTTCACATTTGGGACCAAGCAGAGGTCTGCGGCGTCCTTTCCAAATAGATCCTGACCGTGAATGGCTTGCAGCTCTTTCTGCATTTCCAATAACTGCTCCTGGAATTCATCCATTCTGTCAAACATAGTTTCCTTCTTACCATAAGGTGTCTGTGGAATCTGTCCATCCGGGACAGTGTGCACCACAGGGGGTGGTACCGTGACTACGGCACTAAGTCTTGGCGCCTCCCGAAGTTTGTAACCTTCAGGAGTCTTGAGTATGCCCCTGGCATCTTTGCTTTCCCAAAGTTTGTAACCTTCAGGCCCAGCGGCTTCTGTTGCGATTCTCTGATCTTCAGTGATCGGCGGAACATATCCTTCCGGGATATAGTTAACAGGCATGCCCCAAGGAAGATCTTTCGGTATCTGATACCTAGGATCATACTTTTCTATGATGGGCGTTGAGGTGATCTCTGAGATCACAGTTCTTTGTAGCTGAGCTTCTGCCATGGCTTGCATGTCGTTACGAAGATTTCTCATATCCTCTCTCAGAGTGTCGATCTCTTCTTTCAACTCTCTGTTTTCTTCCTCAAGATCATCCATCTTTTTCTGACGATTGGCCCGAGTATTATACGAATGAGACAGTTTGACTCTAGAATCGAGACACAAACATGAGATTCGTAGGTAAGGAGAATACGCGATGTGAGAATGATGAATGCAATGATTATATTAATTGTTTTTAGGTTTAATTAAAATAAACTTCGACAATTAGATTGCAAATATCAAACAGTGGGGAAACCCCTTTTTATTGAAATTCAAAGGATTACAGAAATGGAAATACAGTAGATTACAAAGTGCAGAAACAGAAACCTAAACTAATGGGTCCCGAGTCCTCTCTGAGGAGAAACCGGGTGCTGACTCTGGTACCTTCCTTTTCTTTGACCGGGGCGCTTGGGCCGTTGTCGGGTTGTCATTCCTTTGCCAGGTGAAAGGAGTGAGCAAATTCCTTTGGTCATCTTGATTCTCTACAGCATGCTGCTCCAAAATTTCAATCAGAGCATCTTTCTCTTTCAGTAATTGCTGTATTTGGATACACTCTACGTCGAGGGTGCGGTACTTGTTCTTCCAAGACCTTCTTTCCTTTTGAACTTTGTTGAGAGTAACCTGAAGCCTTTCAGTTTCCGTCATGAAGTACATGACAATTTCCCTCGGCGGAAGAATTCCGTAACGAGGATAAGGCATCTTTAGCTTGAGAGCTCTAGTTTGTACCCAATGGAGATAAGGCTCCACCGAGACACAGTCCGGTTTTCCCAGAGACTCTCATCCTTTCTTATGAACATGTTTCCAAGCTTGCGCTATTTCCATCTTTAGTGCTCTGTCACTTTCTCCTTCTTTGAAGAAAAGACCTTCCAGATGAACACCCAGTGGGATGTGTCTCATCGGGTATCCAAATTGACGAAGAACTAATATCGGATGATAGTTGATTCCTCCTTTAGTTCCTATGAGGGGTACGCTGGGGAAGTTTCCACAACGGTCAATGATTCTGATTCCCTCATAAATCCTATTACACCAATCTATATCAGAGTTGGTGAGGGACATGATCTTCTGCGACCAACGTAAGACACTCTTGAATTCCCAAAAAGCGGCAGACTTGGGCAAGTGAGAGATAAACCACTTGTAAAGCAAAGGTACACAGCATGTGATCTCCCCTCCGCTGTACAAATTTCCTAAGTGTACAGAATGATACGCATCTGCGAGCAAAGTCGGCACAGGGTTTCCAATGAGAAAAACCTTAATAGCGTTGATATCGACGAAGTTATTGATGTTGGGAAACAAAAATAACCCGTAGGTGAGCAAGACAAAGATGCTTTCAAAAGCAGTCCCGTTCCCTATACTAGCGAAGTACAGAGCTTTCTTGGTTAGGAACTGGGCTGGCAAACCTTGGATGCCACCCATAGTAATCATGTGAGTCTTGACCTCAGACTCGTCCAAATGAATTGCTCTTGCAATAGTCTGATTCTTTGGAATTTCTTCCAGTCCAGAAAATGGAGCTCGATCTGTGATATGTAAATCAGTCAGATGAGAATACTCCTCCAGCGTTGGTGCCAGCAGGTAATCCGGGAATGTGAAAAAATGATAAACCGGATCGTAGAACTGAATGAGCGCGTCCATGATCCCCTTAATCACATGGACTCTTAACAGTGGTAACAAACCTCCGTGCTTGGCTCTGAAAGCCTCTGGGTTAACGATCATCCTCGCTAACTTTCTCAAATCCCCTAGTTTTGGAACCTTGAAGGTATACTGGTGAGTTCTCCTTCTACCGAAATCCATTAATGCAATCTTTTTCTCTGATATTTGCAATCACAGTCTTAGTTTAATTTGAAAAACAGAGAGACTAGAAGAGAATTTTTTTTTTGAATGTTTTAATGTTTTATTAAATGCATGAATGCAGCACACAAAAACATAGAAAAAACATGGGGTCAGAGGGTCGTTGTCATGAAGTCAAAGCTCTACCCATCCCCAACGGTTTATACTAGGGTGATTTTTGTACCTGTACTCATTATCATCAGCTCCTCCCAGGAAAGCAAAACAACAAGCGGATCGCCAGCAAGTTGTGTGCAATCTTAGAGTAAGTGTTATTCACCGAGAATAGATCACCAACCTCAAATGAGGGCAGTATCGCGTAACAGCTATTTTCGATAGCTTCCGCACTACGAAAAAGGTTGGCTTTTCTTAAGTGTATACTCAATCTCACCACATGCGGCATCACACGCATTCCCAGTAGCAGAAAAATAAACACGTATAGCAATTAGGAAAAGCAGTATATATATTTGTCCTAATCATCCTAGACTTATAAAGCTATGAATCTTAAGTTCCTGACAGAAATGGGTTCCCCGGCGGAAGCCCCAATCTGTGGTTCCCTGCCTAAGAGATGGACCAGCATAGGTCAATCTTTCTCTTCGGTAGAGTTCCCATTTTCCGTAGAAAACGGGGATGATGCCCTAAGGCAGAAAAGGAGACTCCCCAACAGAGTTGCCATTTTACAAGGAAAACAGACAGAAATAAAAACTGGCCCCACGGTGGGCGCCACTTTTCTGTAGCGAGCGATTTTGGACGCGGTTCTTAAGCGCTGGTCGCTCTCTGCAGTTGAGGTTAAAACTACAGGTCGATTCATTTTTTATCCTATTGTGAGCTGAATAAGGAAGGGAAATAGATGTCTCTAATTAACCCTGCTTGCATACTGAGTTTAAACAGCGGTCTGTTAGGTTACGGATGCTATCAATGTGGGGGGGCCTTTGTACTGGTTATTCGTATTTCGCCAATACGGTTCTTTCTTTCTTTTTTCTAGGCAAAGGGTTTCTGGCGGGGAATAAGGATTAGGATGTTAGGACTGATGCTTTTGAATTACTGCTTTTAATTGATGGAGATATGGGATTTGGGTTTTTTGTTGATTGCGCTCGCTAAGATCTTTTCTTTCGATCTTATGCCTACGTATTCCCGTTTACCGAAACAGGGAAATCAGAGCGTTCGTAGTTCCTCCTATTCTATGGGAGGAAATTGGTTTTTGGTGTCTTGTTCAAAGCCCAAGACATGAAGCGAAAGGTGATTTGTATCTTGTTCAAAGCCCAAGATGTGAAGCTAAAAGACCTCGACTTTAGAGAGAATTTGTCATCTCTAAAGAGGGGAGAAGGAGAATTACTTTAACTGGGATACGCGGATCCGAGCAATGCCATAATTTCCGAAGAAAGGGTTTTAACCTGAAGGAGAAGACTTTAACTCAGTGTAGAGCAATGCCATCTTTCCTTAGGAATTTCTCATGCTAAAAGAGGGACAGTGGCATGGATATAGATGATCCAGAGGCTTGCCGCTTACAGCGATTAGATGAAGGGAAAGGAGTTGTTGATGTTTGTGTACTGTGAACGAGGCACAGCTTTGATGCTAAAAGGTTGATTGGATCAACCAGTGGTTTTCTTATACAAAGCCTAAGAGGAGGCTAATTTCCGCTAGGAAAATCATTATACAAAGCCTAAGAGGAGGCTATTTTGTGTCTCGTACAAAGCCCAAGAGAGAGGCTAAAGGTTTTTGACCCAGTGGGGCATATCGTTATACAAAGCCTAAGAGGAGGCTAAAAGAGTTCGACTCTTGCTTAAGGAATTTGTATCTCGTACGAGGCCCGAGATGGAGGCAAAAAGGGGTGATTGACTCAACGAGGGAATCTTTTGTGTCTCATACAAAGCCTGAGAGAGAGGCTAAAAGGTTGTTTTGACTCCACTGGGGAGAATTTTGGTATCTCGTACGAAGCCCGAGATGGAGGCTATTGTAACTGTTTCAGTTGAGTGACAGATCCAATATACTGATTTAAAAGAGAAAATCAGTTCTTATATGAGTAACAGTGTACACAGGGATTTAATTTGAGGATCAGGGATATTTCCTTTTCTTTGAGGAAACGGGAAATCCAAAGGGTATTGAGACTATCCGAGTCTGCGGGTTTCCTTCCTATTTAACGAAGGGTGCTTGAGAATGTCTTTGAGACTCAAGGAAGTTAGACTGTCCAAGTCTAGAGTTTTATCTTTTGTACTATGCTTCGAGAAACAGTAGTAGACTCTATGAAAGGACTGTTCTATGAGGATGACTAGGTTCTGTTCCTATACCTCTAGGAGGTCGTCGGGATAATTTGTACGAAGCCCAAGAGGAGGCTGGAATCTTTTAAGAAGCCGACGGGTCCTTGTACGAAGCCCAAGAGGAGGCTATCATTCCCGGAGGAAGAGATCATTATACGAAGCCTAAGAGGAGGCTGTGAATACTTCTAAGAAGCCGTAGGGTCCTTGAATAATGCCCAAGAGGAGGCCGATGCTTTTAAGAAGCCCGTGGGTCTATCATCTCCTTTCCATTAGGAGAGATAACTCTTTTAAAGATGAAAACCACTGGTAAACGTGCGAGGTTTACTATCCAGCGACTTTTAGCTTTTAAAGAGGGTTCCTTAGTTAAGGTTCAAGATTATGACCATAGTGGGTACCCAAACCCCGAGACATTCAAGGCAAGCTATCCACAAGGAATAGATCAAGTCAGGAAAGTTCGAGAATTTGGAAGAAACTCAAAGATGCCATTCACGGAGAATACATTCATCTTGGGGAGTAGAGCTTCTTGACGATTCCTAAGGAGGACAGCCGAAGAGAAGACTGTATCTGGTGCTCCTATTGGGGATCTAGGTGTCTATATCTACGAATAAATGAAACGGCATCACTTAGTTCTAGACGTAGTTGCCGGGGAAACTCGAAATATCTATACTATTATTACACAGTAGATATGAGTTTATGAAAGGAGACTTACAGTGAGCAGCCCCACAATACAGTTTATAATATGAAAGCAGTAAATGAAAGCGATAACCACTTACTCGGTTGTAGTGCTTCCATGCTGTTTGGTTAGTTGTTCAACAAAGAAAGATTAAAAACAACAGTATATTCAAAATCAAAGGAGAAAGTGCTTTGAAAAAGAAAATTTTGGGGCTTACAGCTCAAGGAGAGGCCCAGGGTTTTATCAGTGAGCGCACTGTTTGAATTTGTACAGAGGGACTTATACAAGTGACTGGGGCCCAAAAAGGTTTTCTGTACAAAGGGATGGGTCTAACACTCTCTCAAGAGGCCCAAAAGTTTTGAGAAAAAATAAATGGGTCTTACTACTCGAGGGTAGGCCCAGATGATTTTTGAAAAGGCGACGATCGCGCCGTTTGTTTTTTGACGGTATCGGGACTTATACAATAAGCGAGGCCCAAAGATGATTTGGTCAAAAAAAAGATTGGGTCTTACACTCTAATAGAGGCCCAGAGTGTTTGAAAAATGATTTATGAGGGTTGAATTAATCCAAAACCCTAATTTGTTTCCAAAAAATGTATTTAATTGAATAAAAATTCAATTAAATTGATCAAAAATTATTTTACACATGGGAAACAAATTGTGATCTTCGATTAATGCTTCAAAAATTAAGTATTCACCTACAAAACAAATAGAAAGCATTAAAAGTTGCAAAATCATTGTGGAAATAATATTTCAAATGTTAAAAACAATTAAAATATTAATTCTTTGCAAAAATATCAATTATATAAAATAAATAATATTTTTGGGATTTTTTTGGTAAAATAAAATATTTTAACATTTTTGTGAATTATTGCAAAAAGAACCAATCAAAAATGATAAAAATTGAAGGAGTTATTAATTTTTCAAATCATTAAAAATAATAGTATGAAAAATAATAAAATAAAAAAGTGATAAAAAGAAGTCTGGGGCGAGGGGGATTCGAACCCCAGACCTCTCGCTTGCTAATACTCACAAAACCAGCTGATGAACCGCTGGGGCGCAATGCCAATTCATTAAATATATGGCAAGTGAAAATTATATAGAAAACTTGGTTGGTTTTCTGAAAATGGCGCCATGGCCATCTCCTTCCCCGAGCTCGTGCATGAAGCACCCTATCTCACTCATCTCTCAACCATTGGACATGATTCAAACACCAAACTCGTGCGTTTTTTCACAAGGAACAAGATGGCAATACCCAATTTTATTCATTTTCAGTGTGGAGTGAAATAATCATGATGAACACAGATGAACCCTAATTTGCAAAAGCAATCGTGCAAGCATGGTTATGAGGTCTATGATCAAATTTATTGAGGCAAAACAATCAGCATATGATGGTAATCAAATGGCAAAATTATCATGCGAGGAAATATGCATGGATCATGGAGTTTGAGTTTGAAGCTCACCTTGATGCAAGCTGAAATGGAACTTTGCCCAGATGGTGTTCCAGTCGTGAATTGATGATCCCTAAGCTTCAATGGATGTTATGGAGTGTGTTGCAAGCTTTGGAAAACTTTGAAATTCTCTGGATCAAGCTGGAGACCTCCACCTGCAAAACTGAAGCAAAATGGCTTGGTTGAAGAGTGATTTTGAGCTGGGAGTGTTACAGATGTTGTTTAAGCACTTGGACACCTCAAATACATCATATGTGATGTGTTTGAGCAATTGGAATTGATTGCTTATGGCTGCAACTCAAAACCCGATAGTGGTTACTCAAAAACAAGAAAACTTGAAGTTCAAGAAAGAATGAGAGAAAGCAGTGCTGTAACTGGCTTTGGGGTGAGTTAAGTGATCCATTGAGACCTCTATTTATAGGTGATCAGCTCTTGTCTTGGAGGAATAGTGAATGGCAGCTGGATCAGATCACATTTGCTTGGATTGGCTTGGCATAAATGCCTCTTGCACTAGGCATAACAGCTGCTCCAAATAGATCAGCTATGCCTTGACTGAAATCACATTCTTCAGATGTTTTTAATGTTGTTTAATCAGAGAACTTGACTGAGGAGAGTGAGAATCTTGACAATGCACTATTCCACATAAATGCATTTTGAATTCAAGGCAAAAAGTGCCAAAGTGGATGAATTTTAAGTTAGAAGGTTCTTTGGCTTTTTGACTCAGATTTATCAGTTGGATTAGATGCAATGTGATTGGTTTGAACACAAGTGGCATGCTGATCCTCAGTCTTTGGCTCAAAATCGTGTGAGATAAGCAAACATGCAAACTGATTTTTCCAAAACAGCTTGCAGCAGCATGACTTTGGGCATGGATTTCTCATAGCTTGAGTTGAATCAATTCATGCTGTTGAGCCCTTTGAATTCTTAGCAACATATGCAACAACATTGATGTTTAACTTTGGGACTGATTCAGCTTGCATCTATGTGCAAAAATCCCACAAGTTTTGGTGTTTCAACAAAATTCTGTTTTAGGCAGAATTTTTCTAAGTGTTGGAAAATGGTATTTTTTCACATTTTCAGCCACTTTGGCTCACTCATAGCTCAAAATCCATAAGGAATTGGAGTTAGGCCTAGTTGAAGTTTTTGTAGAGGGTAGTGAGATCTACAAATCAAGCTTTGGATGGAAAAAATTGGCCTTGTGGTTTAGGAGTTATGGTCCTCCAAAGTTGGTACCTTTGCCACTTTATTTTTAACTTAGAAAAATTTCTAAGTTTTATGGTTACCCCTTTTACAAGTTATCTCACTTTTCTTGATTTTTCTTGATGAATGATGATTCAAATCATACATTAACATCATTTTAGGGTTAAAAATCCATTTTGGTGAAAAATCTCAAAAAGTCAAAGTTGACTTTTGTGCACAGTTGACTTTTTATCAGACGAATTCCAAACTGTGCAATTCTTCAGGAAATCATGTCCTTGACCTAAATCAAACTTGATGGACATGTTCCATGGGTGTCATAGGGTATATTCAATCATGTATTAGGGTTTGGGAGCATGTCTTGGTCAAAAGTCAAAGTTACAGTTGACTTTTCCCTTAAAACCCTAATTGTGGTGCAGATGAAAATGAAACTTGTTGCTCAAGCTTCTTGGATCAATCCATTGTTCCAAATGGATCAATATGGTGTATTAGAGACCCTCAAATCATGTCTTGAGGTCTTGGCACATGGTTTGTCCCAAAAGTCAACTTAGGGTGAATTAGGTCAAGAAACCCTAATTCCTGATTTTTGATGAATGCATCCCCTGAGGCAAAATTGACTTGATGCATGGGTCCATGAGGTTCCATGAAGTATATTAGGTCATGTTTTGGATCATTTCCTTATGCCCAGATGAAAATTTCCATCTGGAGGCCCTGGGTGACCAAAACCCTAATTTGGTGACACTGTCGATCTTGAGACTTGATCCACCTAGAAGGGAGCAGCCTTGTGCTTAATCCTTAAAGTGGGAGTCCTTTTTGATCCATTGTGGATGTTTGAGAGATTAGACAAGTTGAATATCATGTCATTTCTTGATTGATCCTTTGTCTAAAGCTCAGAGAGGGCTTGAAACCCTAATTTTGATTGTATTGGATGCTCACCCATCTTTGGGGAGACTGATGAAGCATAAAGGTACATCCATATTGTGATGATGATTTTCACAATGATGGGAAATCTAAGTGGTAAAAATTTGGGGTATTACACTGTGTCTATGGTACCTTATCGTATGTCGGCATCTGAGTTGGTTGAGTTGAAGAAGCAGTTGAATGAATTGTTAGAAAAGAGGTTTGTGAGGCCGAGTGTATCGCCTTGGGGTGCTCCAGTTTTATTGGTGAAAAAAAAAGATGGAAGTATGCGATTGTGTATTGATTATCACCAGCTGAATAAGGTGACGATTAAGAATAAGTATCCTCTTCCAAGAATTGATAAGTTGATGGACCAGTTGGTAGGTGCTTGTGTGTTTAGTAAAATTGATTTGAGGTCAGGTTATCATCAGATTAGAGTGAAAGTGGAAGATATTCAGAAGACGGCTTTTAGGACACGATACGGACAATACGAATATTCCGTGATGCCGTTCGGGGTTTCTAATGCGCCGGGAGTGTTTATGGAGTATATGAATCGCATTTTCCATGAGCATTTGGATCAATTTGTTGTTGTGTTTATCGATGACATCTTGATTTATTCTAAGTCTCGGGAGGAACATGAGGAGCATTTGCGTATTGTGCTGTAAATTTTGAAGGAGAAGAGACTTTATGCCAAGTTGTCCAAGTGTGAGTTCTGGTTGTCAGAAGTGAGTTTTCTTGGGCATGTGATTTCAGGTAATGGTATTGCTGTGGATCCATCCAAAGTAGATGCAGTTCTACAATGGGAGGCTCCTAGATCTGTTACTGAAATTAGAAGCTTTTTGGGTTTAGCAGGATATTATCGAAGATTCATTGAAGTTTTTTCCAAGTTAGCACTTCCTTTGACCCAACTGACTTGTAAAGGTAAAGCGTTCATTTGGGATATTCAGTGTGAGGAAAGTTTTGGTGAGCTGAAGAGAAGATTGACTACAGCTCCGATTTTGATCTTACTGAATCCTAGTGAATCGTTTGTGGTGTATTGCGATGCGTCTTTGCTTGGTTTAGGTGGAGTGTTAATGCAAGAAGGTAAGGTTGTGGCTTATGCTTCGAGGCAATTAAGGGATCATGAGAAAAACTACCCTACTCATGATTTAGAATTAGCGGCATTGGTTTTTGTGTTGAAGATTTGGAGGCATTATCTCTATGGTGCAAGATTCGAAGTCTTTAGTGATCAAAAGAGTTTGAAATACTTGTTTGATCAGAAAGAGTTGAATATGAGGCAACGAAGATGGTTGGAATTTTTGAAGGACTACGATTTTAGCTTGAATTACCATCCTAGTAAAGTTAATGTGGTAGCTGATGCGTTAAGCCGGAAATCTTTGCATATGTCCGCTTTGATGGTTAAAGAGTGGGAACTTTTGGAAGCATTTAGAGATTTGAGTTTGGTGTGTGAGTTGACATCTGAGGGTGTGAGGCTTGGTGTGTTAAAGGTTACTAATGAGTTTCTGTTGACCATTAGCGAGAAACAGAGGCTGGATGTGAAATTTGTTGATTTGATGACGGTTGGAAATAAAGGTGTGAATGGTGACTTTAAAGTGGATGATAAGGGTGTTTTGAGATTCCGTGGTAGAATTTGTATTCCAGATGATTTGGAATTGAAAAGGATGATTTTAGAGGAAGGACACTGGAGTAGTTTGAGTATACATCCGAGAGCTAATAAGATGTACCAAGATTTGAAGAAGATCTTTTGGTGGTCCGGATTGAAGGGGGATGTGGATCAGTTTGTTTATGCGTGTTTGACGTGTCAAAAGTCAAAGGTAGAACATTAGAAGCCTAGTGGATTATTGCAACCGTTGGATATTCCCGAGTGGAAATGGGACAGCATTTCTATGGATTTTGTGACAGGATTGCCGAATACTCCGAGGGGGCATAATGCCATTTGGGTGGTTGTGGATAGGCTAACTAAATTGGCGCATTTCATTTCGATTGACATCAGTTTTTCTTTGGAGAGGTTAGCTGAGATTTATATCCGTGTGATTGTGAAGCTACATGGTGTTCCGTTGTGTATTGTTTCAGATCGAGATCCAAGGTTTACTTCCAGATTTTGGGAAAGTTTGCAAAAGGCGTTAGGTTCCAAGTTGAGATTTAGTTCTGCTTATCATCCTCAGACAGATGGTCAAACCGAGAGAACTATTCAGTCGTTGGAAGATTTGTTGAGAGCTTGTGTTCTTGAGCAAGGTGGTGTTTGGGATAGTTATCTTTCGTTGGTGGAATTCACGTATAACAACAGTTTCCATTCGAGTATTGGAATGGCACCTTTTGAAGCGTTGTATGGAAGAAGATGCCGAACGCCGTTGTGTTGGCATGAATCTGGTGAGAGTTTGGTGGTTGGACCGGAGTTAATTCAACAAACTACGGAAAAGGTGAAACTTATTCGTAAGAAGATGAAGGCTTCTCAGAGTAGGCAGAAGAGTTATCATGATCGAAGGAGGAAAGATCTCGAGTTTTAAGAAGGCGATCATGTATTTTTGAGAGTTACACTGGTGACGGGTGTTGGGCGTGCATTGAAGTCGAAGAAGCTTACTTCTCGGTTTATTGGTCCTTACCAAATATCCGCGAGAATGGGTGTTGTGGCTTATCGGGTGGCGTTGCCGCCGAATCTTTCGAATTTGCATGATGTGTTCCATGTTTCACAGCTTCGGAAGTATGTTTCGGATCAGTCGCATGTGATTCCAATGGATGAGGTTGAGGTAAGGGAGAACCTTACGGTTGAGGCATTACCAGTGAGAGTTTTGGATCGCGAGTTGAAGCGGTTAAGAGGCAAGGATATTGCGCTTGTGAAAGTAGTGTGGGGAGGCACTGCTGAGGGCAATTTGACTTAGGAGTTGGAGAGTCGGATGCGGGAATCGTATCTGAAGTTGTTCGTCTCAGGTAACATTTTCAAGGACGGAATTTTCTAAGTGGGGGAGAGTTGTAACACCCCGGTTTTTGTTAGATTTATTTAATCGAGTCGATTTAATTATTTTTTGTCTTTATATTATTTTATTCTTGGTTATTATATGTTATCGCGTTTTGGGAACGTTTGCGAGGAAATTGAGTGTAGGGGTATTTTGGTCTTTTTGGCTTGGGTAGATATTGTTTTTCTTTTATAATAGAAACATAGAGAGAAAATAGAAAGAAAAAGAAGAGAAGCGAAAAGGAGAGTGAGAAGAAGAAAAAGAGGAAAAACTTGGAGTTTAAGTAATCGATTCAACCGACACTTCGAAGCGCGATTATTGGGTAAGGGTGCGAAACTCGATTATGCTATGTTTGTGTATGATCATGTATGTGTTTGTTGGTTTTTCCTAGCTTTTCAATTCTAGGTCGATTGAGAGGAAACGATAGAAATCGATGTTTTCGCGGTTGAAATGCGAGGTAAATGTGGTAGAATACTTGTTGTTATGATTGGGATATGTTCTGATTGTTATGTTTTGGTTTGATGTGTTTTGGTGGGGAAAATGGTGGTTTAGGATGAGTAACAGTGCTGCTGCGAATCCCAGAATTCGCAGGTTCGCAGTGCGAACAAGCAGCAAAGAGGAAAGCGAAGGCTCGCCAGGGCTTCGCAATGCGAATGGGGAGGCGAATGTTCACCAGAAGTTCGTAAAGCGAACTTTATGTTGTTTTTTCTCTGCCACGGTTCACTGGGGCTTCGTACGGCGAATGAGGAAAGCGAATGCTCGCTAGGAGCTTCGCATAGCGAACATGACAGATTGTTTCGTTTTGTTTCCTTCATAACTTTTGATCCGTAAGTCGGATTGAGGCGCGGTTGGATGCATTGGAAAGCTAATGACATGTTCTTTCTTATAGGAATGGTTTTGAGATTAGTGGCCGAGTTAATTGTGTCGGGAATTTGGAAATGTGTCGTTCTATCGACTTTTACCGTCTTAACTATGTGTATTTGACGTGTTATCATGCGATATGCTTTTGATATATAACGTATGGCATGTGTGCTGTTATATGATGTGAATGTATGTGATGAAATGATGTGATGATGTTTTGCGGCCTTATGGCAAATAAATGCATTGTGTTATGTTTGGTTGTATATGCATGATTATGGATGTTGGAATGGTTTACATGGTCGTATATGTGTATGCATTTGATTGTCATGAGTCATTGTATACCAAGCATCATGATATGCATTCTTGTGATGTCATGTTCCCTAGTGGGTGTGAGCGACGAAACGATTCCCGAGGGGATCTGCTGTAATGGTCGTGTGCCTTATACAAAGAGGACC
This sequence comes from Lathyrus tuberosus, assembly GCA_022829125.1. Lineage (NCBI taxonomy): Eukaryota > Viridiplantae > Streptophyta > Magnoliopsida > Fabales > Fabaceae > Lathyrus > Lathyrus tuberosus. The sequence goes on from JALAZF010000112.1 coordinate 8,461,632, forward strand.
AAAAGCGACGTTATGGACGATTGTGTGCCTTATACAAAGAGGACCGAAAGCGATCGGGTCGTGTGCCTTATACAAAGAGGTGTGAGCGATCCATAAACATCGTGTGCCTTATACAAAGAGGTGTGAGCGACGGGAGAACATCGTTTGCCCGACGGGGAGTTAGACTAAGTAACAAGCGATGATTCCAATAATTCCTGAGTGAATTAATGATGAGATGATGGATGAATGGACGGTATCGCATGGCATTGTATAGAATCATTGTGTCAGTCTCTGTGCATTTGCATAAATCATGAATGGATGGATTATGTGTGGGATTTGTGAATGGAATTGATGAGCTGATATATACACATGTTAGTGATAAATGTATTGAGCGTGATTGATATGATTTTGTGATGGATGTATGAGATAAGAATCGTGTTGTTTGTGTTTGAATTATGTTATATGTTATGGTGAGAATGTTGTTGTGTGTGTATTTCCTGTTATTACATAATTGTATGCAACTATATTATAATTGTGTTTCTCACTCTTCTGCTGTTTTAAATGCTCTATGAGGCATTGCAGATTAGATGCTGGAGGTCTTTTTGTGAAGATTCTGTCTTTATTCTTTTGTCGGTCGGCTCTGATATGTAGCACCGGGTAGTCGGGGAGATCGTTATGTGACATTATGTATATATATCTTTTTTTTGGATTTGACATGTATGACTCTGTATAAGACAGACAAACTTTTATGGTTATATATATATATATATATATATATGAGATTTCAGTTGCAGATTTTCTGCTTTTATTCTGTATCTGAATTGTGGGTGTTAGGAACTGAGTTCCTCTGTTTATGTTTGCTACCTGATTGTTGCATATCTATATGAGCAGGTTATTTTAATTCATCATTATGATGTGACGCTCCCGTCTATGCCATGAATGTTTTAATTCTACTCTGATGATCTGTTATCGCTTTATTTAATCGGGGGTTATAGATTGGGGGTGTTACACAACCCTTTTCTCACTTGTATATGGCATGGAAGCGGTGCTCCCTGTAGAGGTTGAGATATCATCGATGCGAATCTTGATGGAAGCCAAGTTGACTGAGGTTAAATGGTGTCAAAGCATATATGATCAGTTGAATTTTATTAAAGAAAAGAGAATGATGGCTTTGTGTCATGGCCAATTATATCAACAAATAATGAAGAAAGCTTTTGATAAAAAGGTCTGACCTCGTGTGTTCAGAGAAGTTGACCTCGTGCTCAAAAAGATCTTGTCTTTCAACACTGATTCTAGGGGCAAGTGGACTCTTATTATGAAGGCACATATGTTGTTAAGAAAGCCTTCTCTGGCGGTGTATTAACTCTTACAACTATGGATGGTGAGGAGCTCTCTTACCCTGTGAATGCCAATGCAGTCAAGAAATACTTTTCCTAAACAATAAAAGAACAACTCGCTAAGTTGAAAACCCAAAAGGGCAGCTTAGGCAAAAATGAGCATCTCGGTGGGTTGAAAACCCAAAAGAGCGGTCCAGGCAAAATCTAGAGACATAAACAAAAAATAATTATCCCGATAGATTGAAAACCCGAAAGGGCAATCTAGGCAAAAGTTAGGGATTATAGCAAGTAACTGCATCAGTCCAGACTTGATCATGTGAAGCAACATTGCCCATCAAGGATTCTCATTCTCATCATTCTCGACAGAAGTTTTGGGCACAGTGGAATTCAAAGTTGTTAGGGAGAATAGTGGACATTGTATTTCAATGTAGCATTTTCCTTTATTTACCATTTCCAACTTTTTAATGATCCATGGAGTTACGCCATTTGCGGACTACCATTCTATAAATAAAATTTGAGCCTTTATTCATTTGTTTGCAATTCTTATATTTGTTTCTGTTTTGTAAAATTTCGTTTATTTTTTATAATAATTTTTGAAACAAAAAGGTAAATAACAATCATGCTTTTGAAAATTATAAAAATATTTTCCTTTGATTTGTGAATGCAAAAAGGAATATCAATAGTTATCCCAAGAATGGTAAAATCTCGAAGTGCATAACGCAGTGTTCTCCCAAGCAGAGTTTTTTCTTGATGATGTATTTAGATAGTGGGTTTCCTCCGAGTTCATATGATGTATTGGGTTTTGAATTCCATTTCCCCTATTTGAGCAATAATTCAGGTGTTCCCCGATCAAGTACTGAATTCACCACTGAATCATAAGCCTGGACTCCCTAGCTAAGTCTTGATTCAAATTTCTCCAGCTGAGTATGATTCTCTTCCCCATCCATGTTGTGATCAAGCAGATATATGTGAAAATGTGATTGTTAGATTCCATCTCGCTTTGTGTTTGAAACTTGATGAGGAATCCCTAGCAGATTTTTGCTTTCTCTGCTATGGTTTTGATGCTTTTATGTGCCACTCAAGCAGCAAATCCAGAACAATATTTCCTACTAAAAAGTGTTGAGTAAGCACTCAACTGTTGGGTATTCTCTCACCTTGTGTTGAGTTTTAAAATCCCCTGCAAGTTGACTTTCTATTATGATGTTAACTTCTTAGTTTCCCCTGTAAGTCCAGGATGTTTTACTCGAGGTTGTTAGTCCCCAAAGAGTTTCCTTTATTAATCCCACCAGGTCTGCATATCCTTCAGTGGATTTTTATGCAATCATTAATATTGGTTTTGGAAGATCATTTGTGGTGTGATCCTCAGCAAATCCATGGTATCCTATAGCAGCATTTTTACAAAGGCGGTCTTTTGAAATATTCATGTTGTGTTTATTCCAACTAATCTTTCCATCCCCTTAATAGAGTTGATGCAGATATTATCCCTCCCAGAGGTTGATATCCCCAGAAGAGTCTTGCTTTGTGTGTATCCCTAGCAGGTTTTTCATCCTTTTATGGTAGATTTTTGTGGTTTTCTTTTCCCCAAGAAGATTTTAGAAGATCTGTGTTGTGTGTTTCCCCAACAGATCCTTCCATTCCCTCGAAGCGGAGTTCATGTTAGTATCCACTCAGTGGATTATTGATGCTAAATGATTGAATATTGGGCTTCTCCCTAAGCAGTATCTTCCTCTCCTCAGAGATGTGAACCTTGAAGCAGGACTTTGTTCCTTCAGTGGCTTTTGCTTATCTCTAATTGAATCCCTAGCAGATCTTTCAGCAGGATCTCCGGTGGTATCTCCATCTTGTTGAGATTTGGCCGAGTATCCAGTTGTACTGTGGTGATTGATCATCCCCAGTTTATCTTTGTGCTTGTTTTGTCAGCATATACATATACATTCATTCATTCATACATACATACATCATACATAGCTGAATGAAAATTTATGCTCATTTTACATTTCTTGGTGTTTCTTATCCACTCTTTCTTGTGTTGTTATCCCCCACAGCGTGTGTATTTCCTCTTTCCATTAGAGTGTATACCTTAAGCAGAAAGTGTATATTCTTTCTAAAACCCCACTTAGTTTATTCCTGATAAGAGGGTTTTGCTTTAGTTTTCCTTTCCAGCCCATTATCTGGATGGAATTACTCCCCAGTTGAGTTATTTCTTCATTGTGTAGAGTCTTGTTTGACCGCTTCTCTCCAGTTTGTTCCTGGATTGAACTTTGGTCTCTTGCAGTAATTATTTTGAAGCTCTATAGGCCGTGAAACCTAGATGATGAGAAGGAATTTATTTTGCACCTTCGAGGATTTATTTTCCTCAGCAGAAACCTGTTTATGATTTCCATCAAAAGATGAAGATTTTGTTTCCCCAACATTGTTGTGGTAACAGTCTCTTGGAACCTTTGCCTGAAAACAAGTGGCGATCTCTTCATATGAGAAGCTTGTATGTCCCTAGCATGGTTAGTTATACCTGGTAACAAGTGGCAGTCTCTTTGAGAAGCTTGTTTGCTATTTCAACCTTTGCAACGATAAATGGCACTCTCATCTAAGAAGCTTATCCATTCTTGATGGTTCTCCAACCTTTGCAATTACAAGTGGTAGTCTCTTTGAGAAGCTTGTTTGTTATATTCAACTTTTGTGTGACTTCAAGTGGCAGTATTGTTATTTGAGAAGCTTGTATGTCCCTAAATATCAATTTGTATCTTCACATTAAATGGCATCTCTCCGATTTATCCTCAGCAGAGAAGTTTATTGTGAAATCCTTGATCCTCATCCAATCAAGTGAAGCCCTGGACTCGTTATTTGAATAGGTGGCATATCTTTATTTGAGAAGCCTGTGGCAGAGATGCTAATTGACTCCGCTGCAGGCCACGAGTATCTTAGTATGCTCGATGGATACTCTGGTTATAATCAGATCTTCATTGTTGACGAAGATGTGCCAAAAACGACATTTCGATGTCCTGGGGCCTTAGGCACCTATGAATGGGTGGTGATGCCTTTTGGCTTAAAAATGTTGGGGCAACCTATCAAAGAGTAATGAATTCGATCTTTCATGATTTTATAGAAACTTTTATGCAGATTTACATTGACGACATTGTTGTTAAGTCTGTTTCGAGAGCAAGCCACATAGACCATCTTCGACAGGCATTCGAAAGAATGAGGAAACATGGTATAAAGATGAATCCACTAATGTGTGTACTTTGTGTACAAGTTGGAGATTTCTTAGGCTTTGTAGTTCACAAGAAAGGGATTAAAATAAATCATAATAGGACAAAGGCTATTTTGGAGGCAAAAGCGTCGTCGATAAAGAAGGAATTGCAGTCGCTGCTTGGAAAGATTAACTTCTTAAGGAGATTCATTTCGAATTTGAGCGGCAAAACTCAACCCGTCTCTCTGTCACTTCGACTAAAGAATTGAGGCTTCAAATGGGGGTAAGCATAACAAGAAGCTTTTAACAAAATCAAGGAGTATCTTGTTCATCCTCTAATTCTGTCGCCACCTTGTAGGAGTAGAAGTATGAGATTGTATATTTATGCGTCAGATGTAACCATAGGGAGTATGTTGGCTCAAGAAGATGAAAATGGCATTGAAAGAGCCATTTACTATCTTAGTCGAGTCCTTAATGATGCATAAACTAGGTATAGCATGATGGAAAATTATGTCTTTGTCTGTATTTCTCATGTACAAAGTTGAAATATTATATAAAACCAGTTGATGTTTATGTTTCTTCCCATTATGATATCATTAAATATATGCTCTCTAAGCCAATTCTTCATAGTCAAATTGGAAAATGGGCGCTCGCTTTAAAAGAGTACTCATTAACCTATGTATGAAGGGACAAGTGGTTGCAGACTTTATAGTCGACCACTCTATAGTCGAAAGTCCCCAAAATTATCTCGAACTTGAACCTTGGAAATTATATTTTGGTGGTTCGAGTCATAAAGATGGATCAGTCATTGGGATCTTGATTATCTCTCCTGATAAAATCCCAACGAAATTCAAGTATAGAGTCGGAGGGCCTTGTTCCAAAAATGAGGCTGAGTATGAGGCTTTAATAGTTGGTCTTAAAATTTTGTAGGAATTGGGAGAAACTAGAGTCGAAATCGTTGGCGACTCCGAATTGTTTGTGAAGCAAATAAAGAGAGAGTATAAATTTGTTAAGGAGAATTTGATAATTTACTTTGTAATATCCAATAGACTATTACGAAAGTTTGGCATGGTAAGTATCAGGCATAATCCTCGACTGAAGAACCAGGAAGCCAACTACTTGGCTCAGATTGCTTCTGGCTACAAGGTTTCGAAAGAAAATTTAGAAGATGTGATTGAGGTTCGAGGAAAAGTGATGGCAACAAGGTTGTCTCCGACGGACTTAAAAGCAAAAAAGTTAGGTTACGCAGATGATGAGAATTTTGAAATCATGGCAATCGACAACCTGACGGATATAGACTAGAGGAAACCTATTGTGGACTACTTGAAGAATCTGGCGGCGTCTATGGAATGAAAATCCAAGTATAGATCTCTAAGTTATATTTTGATGGGGAATGAACTGTTCAAAAAGACGCCTGAGTGAGTCTTACTTAAGTGCCTTAGTGAATTTGAGGCCTATTTGGCTTTTTCGAATGTCCTTAGTGGGGCATGTGGCGCTCATCAAGTAGGCCATAAGATGAAATGGGTTTTGTTTTGACAAGGAATATATTGGCTCATTATGCTGAAATATTACATTGAGTTCACCAAAGAGTGTCATGAGTGCCAAAGGCATGTAGGTATACAACATGTTCCTGTAAGCGAACTGCATTCCATTGTGAAGCCTTAGCCTTTTAGGGGTTGGGCGTTAGATTTGGTTGGTGAAATTCGACCAGCGTCTTCTAAAAGCCATAGGTATATCTTGGTGGGCATTGGCTATTTTACAAAGTGGATCAAAACTATTCCTTTGGTGAATGTTGATCAAGAAGCAGTGATCGACTTCATTCAAAGGAACATAATGTATAGGTTTGGGATCCCAAAACGATTACAACCGACCAAGGATTAGTATTTACTAGTCGAAAGGTTCAGGATTTTGCTAAAGAAATAGGGATCAAGTTGTTAGCATCTACGCTTTATTATGCCCAGGAAAATGGTAAAGTCGAAGCAGCAAATAAAGTTCTAATTGATTTAATAAAGCATGTGGGGAAAAAGCCAAGGAATTGACATAATACATTAGACCAGATTTTGTGGGCTTGTCGAACGTCACCTAAAGAGGCTATAAATTCTACGCCTTTTCGACAAACTTATGGGCATGATGTGGTGTTGTCGGTCGAAATCTATCTTCAGTCAACTAGGATTCAAAGACAGAATGAAATTCCATCTGAAATTTATTGGAAAATGATTTTAGATGAACTAGTTGATTTAGATGAAGAAAGGTTAAATGCCTTAGAATTATTAAAGAGACGGAAAAAGAGGGTAGAAAAGGTATACAATAAAAGGGTTAAAGTTAACTCGTTTTCGATTGCAAATTTAGTGTTGAAAGTTACTCGACCCATGGACAAAAAGGATAAAATGTTGGTTAAATGGTCCCCAAAATGGGAAGGTCTATTCCAGATTGTCCAAGTGTTTTCTAACAATGTGTATGAAGTCGAAGAGTTATCTGAATATCGAAGACTCCTGAAAGTGAATGGAAAATATTTGAAAAGATATAGGCCTGCGCTTCAGGAAGTTGAGATACTAACGGAATAATTCATACATAAAAATTAAAGCCAAAATGGTAAAAAAGTTAAAATGCCAAAATGCCTAAGTCATTGTATTACAAAATTAGAATCAAAATAGAATTCGAACAAATTACAATGCCAACGTTAGCAAATAGAGTACTCAGAAAGGAAGAGAGGTTTTCATGCGTTCGTATGTCGACTTTGAAAGCAGCATACGACAATCAATGACGAACTATTAGTAGTGAGAGTGTCGATTTTTGCTCCCAAAGCCTGAGCTCGTTTGACGGATGTACCCCCACTTGAATCTCATTGTCAAGATCTTGTCGGTCAAGCTTTCGAATTTCTTCTTGGCGCTCCTTAGCCTTTTTAATCTTGGCTTGAAACTCTTTGAATTGTCTCTCCCAAGTAGCAATATTGCTAGCACAAGTTTTAAGTTCTGCCTGATTCTGCTAGAAGCTTTTCTCTATTTTTGTGACTTTATTGGTTGATTCAGTTACAGCGCCCCATTCGGCCGTTTGACTTTCCATTTTATTCTGAATTTTTTTGGAAATGTCTCTTTGACGGTTGAGATCTGCAGTGAATTGGTCGATAAGTAATCTAAGTTCCATGACTACGTCTGCAGCTTCAGGAGGGGTAGTCAAGATGTCAACTTGCTTCAAGAGGTCTTTGATTGCAAAGCTGGCCGAAGAGTTGTCTTCTAAAACTTTGAGCAGGTCGACATCAAAGGTTGTATCCTTGATTTTCTTGAGAAGTTCATCAATAGGTGTGTTTGTAGATTGACCACCATAGACAGTCGAGGAGCTAGAGCACTTTTCAGTCAAACTGGCCCTTGCACTGAGAATTGCTTTTAGATACTCTGTTGGTTTATTCCTCTTCAGGTTGTTTAGTTTTTCTTGGGAGAGGGCAGTGCTTGTTCCAATTGAAGGAGCCTTAGATTCCTTGATAGTCTCAGTAGTCTGGGTAATCTTGGGTGCCTCGTTTTGTCCTTCATCATTTTCTTCCTCTTCCTCCTCTTCTTCCTCTTCTTCCTCCTCCTCTTCTTTTTCTTCCTCAGGATTATGTGCATAGTCGAATAGGGGTTGAGGTTCTTCCTGATAGTCTTCCTCATCTGGGGGATTATTACCTTGATTGATTTCTGGTGAAGAGTCATCAGCTTTTTCTTGAATAATTTTCTCTATGTTTTGGGCAGCTATTATCTCTTCGATATCCATGAAGTGATGTTCTTTATTTTCTTCTTCATGGTCAGGCTCAGTAGTTTGAGATTGTTGAGTAGTGCCCTTTGGCGGTGATTGTGCTTGTGGTTCTTCCGTGGGTTTATTTACCTCACCCATGGATCCTTTAGTCGAATCCTTGTTGGATGCAGGTTGTTGTGAGGGCATGCCAACGCTCTCAGGAATAGTTTGTTTGATGTTGGACTGTTCGTCACCATCTGCACCACCCTGCAAAATAAGTCGAATTGTAATGAATCGAAAATGAAATAAAACAAAAAATAGTTAAGGACAATTGAGGTAAAATTATATTACCTTAGCACCTTCTACACCAGGGCTAGAGTTGTCACTTTCAAGCCGTTCAGGAGTACTCTTGGAGGCAGGCTTGGAACCAGCCTCAGTCATTTTTGGAGTGACGGTTTTCTTGGCTTTGATTTTGATGGTGTTGATCTTTGGTTGGGAAGTGGTGTCAGAAACTTTCACCTTCTTCTTCTTCTTTACAATTTTAGAGGTGTCCGGAGAAAGTTCTTCATCATCAGATTCGACTACCAAAACTTGAGGTTCTTTAGCCTTTCTTTTCATGGGAGTCGGAGGAGGTTTTTGATTCACCTGAAGACAACGAAGAAATTAGCTTATGAAGGTAAAACATGATGACGAAATAAGAAAAATAATCAAATGTACCTTGGTTGCTGGTTTATTTGTTTCTTCTTCTTGACCTTCATTTTGAGTCAAACTGCCATCTTTCTTTGCTTGGCCTTTTGCTATTTGTTTTCTTTCGATGTTTAAAATAAGAAAAAAATCAAAACAAATGCCATAAGTAAAAAGATGTCAAGGGACTGTTAGAAGTAAAATGAATTAAAAGATTCCTCTTATTCCACACCTTCATATATGGGAGAAAGTAATTAAACATCCTATATGCCAATATGAAGATATCCTTTGAAACTGTCCAAGGTATGCTTAGTTGGAACCACCCGTTTTGCCAGTTTTTGAGAGTCTTGTCGAAGGATTTTCACAAAGTCCCCAAAGACGAACCAGTCAGGAAATGGAGGGCTAAAATCTACGCCGAAATCAATTGTTGGTAGTCGAGGGAACCTTAGTGGATGTAAGTTAAAAGGTAACCCATACCTATGTTCAGGTTTAACATATGAAGGTAGTTTTAAATCTGTAAATTTCTTCATAAATTTTTCTCTCAAAGTGACTGCTGCTTCGCGGATGGTTCGACTAAGGTCATCTAGTCGATAGGCAGTTTCAAAGTACTTTTGAAATTTTTGAATTTCCTTGATATGAGTTGAAGTACCTTTCTTGGTTATGTCATGTATAAGAGCAAAAGAAGATGTTAAATGTTGATTGAAAGCATTGACATCGAACATTTCTGTAGAATAATATTGTTTCCACCAAGTGTCATATTCTTGGGAACAAAAATAGGATGGTGTGAAAGGAATAAGAGTGAGTTGATCCTTGCTATTGAACTGAGACATTTTGTCCTTCCTTTGGGCTTCAGTGAAGTACATGTTGTAGAGAATATGAGAGTTTTTCTTGGGAAAAAGAGGCATGGGTAAGATCTAGCTAATACCAAACTACTGAGAGACAAGATTTGGTTGATAGCTAAAGAGGATCACTTGATTCTTTGATGGTCGAAGTCTTGTTGGAATTAGCCTAGGTGTGAGAAAGGCTTCCCATATGGCGAAGGATTGTGCTTCTTGATCTTTTGACATAGGAGGAAAATTCTTAGTAAACCATTATGGGCCATGCATCCTTTTGGCGAAGGGAGCCATATAAGGAGTGAAATTATAGCGTTTGGCATACATCATTAAGTACTCAGTGAAAGTTTGTTGGAGGTTTAAGCCTTCGTCACTAGGAGTTACGTGAACAAGGCGTGTCCCTTCGACTCATTTTTTCTTGATTTCATCGGCTTCTTCATTAATTCTGTTACAAGTCGACGGTGATTGTTCGAAGGTGGCATTAAGCCACAGATGAAGTAACCAGAATGGACCAGCTAGATTTAAATTCGATCCAAGTTTGATCTGATTAAGGAGTTCCACGATTTCCCCTAAAGATTAATACAGGCAACCTAGAATTAATTGACTAAGGCAAAGTTTTCATCCAGCATATAGTTGGTTAGCCATGGTCAGAAACTTCTTTGCAACTTGTAGTGATCTCGAACAGAAAACACATCGAGATAACCAAAGAGCAAGGAAAGCGATGTATTTTTTGTCAGATCATTCTTCAGTATCTTTCTTGTGATGATCAGAGATGTAGTGAGTAAAAGTGGCTCGATTACCGTCAAAGCCAATAGTGTCTTCTATCATTAGGTTTGGGTTAAAAGATTCTCCAGTCGGTCGAAGACCGGTAAATGCAGTTATGTCGAAAAGAGTGGGAGTTAGCATTCCACAAGGGAAGTGGAAGTTGTTGTGTGTATTGTCCTAGAAATATAGAGAGGTTAGCAGCATAGTCTGGCCGTAACCAGGTCCAAATTTCGACAGCTGAATTAGGTCAAAAATTTCCATGTCCTGCCAAAACTTAGTTTTCTTCTTTTTTATCTTCGCCAACCAAGACAGATAATTCTCAAGGTCCTTTGATAAAGGAGAATATATAAATGCTCTAAAAGCGTTGCTCATGTAATCTAGGTTAATTGGTCTTTCTACAGGTTCAGTCGAAGTCGTTTCCTCGGTATCAGCTACCTTAGTGGGTTCAATATTCACAGTTTTAGAACTATCCTTAAATCTTTTCCTACTAGCTATAGGCTTAGTTGTATGATAGGTTGGAAAACATTCTACAAGTTTTGCAGCTTCAATATTAACATCTGGTAACAGACCAGCAAGAGCATACACTTTTCCAGAAACTGAAATAGGAATAAGTACATGGGATTGATAGATGCGTCTTTTCTCTTCTTCAAGAGGAGGTTCTGGAAAGTATTGTTGGTTTCCCATGATTTGAGGACCTAGAATCTTGTGCACAGGAGGGAGAGCTGGTGTTTTCTTGGGTTCCTTAGGGAGAGTTTATGTTTTCTTGTATGCCATTGAAGATTGAAGTTGAAGGAAATTTGAGTTTGTTTGAAGTTTGCTGGTGAGAAGATGAACAATCGTTCTTATGCTTTAGAGAGAGAAGAAAGCTCAGAAGAGTAAAAAAGTAAAAAAGAAATTAAGTAAAGTATTTATAGTGGAAAAGTGAAACGTTTCATTTCAGCCATTGTGAGTAGTGGTTAGGATTATGGGACACGTGTTGACTGGTTATTGTTTGATGGGACGGTTGCAGTTGGTAGCCCACTATCTCCTAGGAAATAAGAGTGTGATGATTACTTTTTGAGTTTTTTGCACGTCTTAATGAGACATCTGAAGCGGCGTGGTCATGTGCAGTAGTGTCGAAAGAGCTTCAAAAAATGTCTTTTTCTCTTTATAATTGAAAATAACATTTTTGGGGGGTAATTTGTTAGCTGGGATTTCGACACTCATTAATGTTGGAAGTAAGTCATAGGATTTAAAAGGTATATTCTGAAGAAGATTATGATGATCTCGACAACAAACAGTGATAAAGACGTTTTGACGTATGTGAATATTTGAAGTGAGTTATGGGAATTTGAAGAATTATTCTGAGAGAGAATATATTGTTTTTCTACAAGGAAATACTAAAGATCTAGTCGAAGAGACTTTTACATGAAGGATGATATGGTCAAGGACTTATAAATATTTTGGCCTAGACTGGATTTCGACGAGGCATGCCTGAAGAAGTGTTCGACATGTGTGATTCAAATTTAAGGTTGATAATTGCTTTTTGGCCTTATCCGTTTCTCAAGACACGTGGAGAGCTTTGAAGCGACAAAATGCATGCAGATTGGAACGTGGCGATTTCTGGCGAAATGACCGTTAGATGATGATTATTTTCGATTTAGTATAAATAAGAGTCTTAGCAGTTAGGATTCGGGATGTTCAATTTGTGCAAAAACTCTAAATTTCCTCTAAGTACTTGTGTGTGAGAAAAGAGTGTTCATGAGTGAAAATGTACGTATGAACATCACATTTTACCAGATTTCTTGTAATTTACATTTGAATGCAATTTACTTTACACCCAGTTTTAACATTTAAAATCTTGTCATTTACTTTAAAGCCTTTACTATGCAAACTTTATTTTTCTGCATTTCCTTAAAGATCTTGCAATATTTCATTAACAACTTTAAGAACATTGTCGAAATGTTCATCATTAATAAACCCAGAAACTAAATAACAACACATGTCGTAGGATGAATCTAGTCGATCCTGTAAGTGACCAAAGATTTAATAACTTTGGAAGACTAGTGGTTGTTTACCAATTTCGACGGTAAATGTAACACCCCAATTTTAGTAATTAATTATTTATATTAATTAATTGAGTGGTTTTATGAATTAATTGATTTATGTGATTTATCTAATTTATTTGAATTATTTGATTTAAATGAATGACTTGATTTAGTGAATTTATTTGAATTATTTGATTTAAATGAATTACTTGATTTAGTGAATTTATATGAATTGTTTGATTTATATAATTTATTGAATTTATATAAATTAATTGGTTTATTTAATTTATGTGAATTAATTGATTTAATTGATTAAAATTGAAATGTGTGATTTATTGAATTATTTGAAAATAATTGAATTGTTGGATTTATCTAATTAGTTATTAATTTTAAAATGAACAATGATTATATAAATATGATTGTAATTAAATACAAAAAAAAAACTTGTAAAATAAAATAAAAAATTAATATTTAATAATAAAGATTTTATCTTTCAAATTAAGGTAATTATTGATTAAAATAAAATATGTATTGTTTTTTTAGTGACCCGTGAAATATAACATTTATTTGATAGATATTAAAATGTATTTATATACATATGTAAATTGTAACACCCCAATTCCCATCTAAAATAAATAATACATAAATAAATGAGAGTAACTAAAAATTTATTTTTCCGACAAAAACAAGGATGCCACATTTTAAAATAAGAAAACACAATCCCTGCTCAATTATTTGATACATAACACATAATAGAGAAAATCATTAACGGGAAACTTTTTCCATCTAAAGGGAAAGGTCAATTATGAAATAAAGCGGAAAGATCCATAACCGACTTGTTTTACAAAATAAATCATTTTAGAACATCACCTATATACGCAAAAGGACTACAAAATACATTCAACTAATGTATACATATATATTTAATCGTTCCCCGACTCCCGTGCTACGTATCAGAGCAGACACCAAGACCGACAACAGAACGGAGGGCTAATCTTCATAAAAAGACCTCCAGCAACTCTAATCTGCAATGCCTTATAGAGCATTATAAAACAGCATAAAGGTGAGAAATAACAACTAAATCAAGATTGCATAATAATATGCAAATACATAATAATTCACATGCATAGCTATTCTCACCACAAACACCACATACTAATACATATAACATACCACATATACGTAACATATATCTATTAATCCAACAATATAGCATATATCAAGTATCCAATATACTTACATATTTGCACATAAGGCATACCAAGTCATAACATTTAGAAACACATCACACATCACATAGCACATGTCTACGTATAAACATATTATCCACAACCAATGCATTTATCACATATGCACATCAAATTACCAATGCTATCACAATCTCAACACATAACCAATCGATGCACAATTTCCACACATAATCAATCAAATCATGATTTTCTACACATAATGCATCCATTCACAATTCTCACACATAATCAATCCATGATTTATGCAAATGCACAGAGACCGACACAACGACTCTATACAAATGCCATGCGGTACCGACTTCCAACATTTCTCATCACTAGTTCACTCAGGAACTTTGCTGGAACCATCGCTCGTTACTTAGTGTAACTCCCCGTCGGGCATACGATGTTCCCCGTCGCTTTCGGTCCTCTTTGTATAAGGCTCACGACGTTTATGGATCGCTTTCGGTCCTCTTTGTATAAGGCTCACGATCCGATCGCTCACATCCCACATGGGCACACGATCGCTATAACCATCGTTTTCGGTCCTCTTATTTTTAAGGCTCACGATCCAGTCAGATCGCTTTCGGTCCTCTTATTTTTAAGGCTCACGATGTTATAGCAGATTCCCTCAGGAATCAATCCGTCCCTCAGGACATCACAAGAATGCATATCATGATGCTTGGCATACAATGACTCATGACATCACATGCATCTTCACACATATATACAACCACAATCATGCATATATTTCAACTCATCAATTCCATACATTCACAATTCAACCATATGAATTAATCAACCTCATCACATTCATGCATTGCAAATCAATTCAAACAATGCATTTCAAACCATAAAGGCCACCACACAACATACATTGAATTTCACATAAACAATGCATTTCACCACAAACCACAAACCACAACAATCATGCCATCACAATTACTTCCACAAGGGATTCACACCACAAAGGCTACCCACAACACATCATAACAACATACATTGATATTCAATCAAACAATGTATTTTACCACACAACAACATCATTAATCCCGCATCGAAGTCTAATTCAAAACAATGCAAATACTTGCCATAAAGCCACAAACCATCATCACAATATTCCATCATGTATATTCACATCATATAACGGCACACAAGCTACACGTTACATATTAAAAGCATATAGCATGATAACACATCAATCGCACACATTGTACGCGATAAAAACCCGACAACCCGACTATTTTCCAAAAACACGAATTAATTAAATCATCTTTTACCCTCCAAACCTTCTTTAATAGAAAGAACTTTTCATTAGCTTTCCAACGCTTCAAACGGTGGTCAAAACGGACTTACGGTTCAAAAGTTATGAAGAAAACAAAATCGGACATTTTGGAAAACCTGTGATCATGCGCCGACGCATGAGGCTTGGGGGTCAGCGCATAAACCTGGGAATTTCGCCCGGGTCAGCGCATGAAATCATGAGTCGACGCACAGTTGCAGGGGGTTAGCGCACGATGTGCAGATTTTGCTGAAAAATCAGTTTTCGATCGTTAAATGACTTCCGGACCTCCAATTTCGATTCCGTAAAAAGCTGCGGTCTCAGAATTCAACATACTACAATATTTTCACCATTAAAAAGCCATCCAACACATTTTCCATTTTTGAAATATTTTGAAACATAATTTTATCCGTTTATCCCAACTCCCAACTCGCTCAAAACCACTCGAAAACATACAAATAACCATTCCCGATTAATTCCTATCCTTACCCGATTAAATATCTACCTATACCAATGTTACCAGACATATCCAAACACTTTTACTCGATCACAACATCAATTTGTACAAAAACATCGATATATATATATATAATTCAACAGTTACAAATTCAGCTCGATTCAATCAAACGATCACGCTAAATCACGACCCAACATCACTCGACTCTACTGCGCAATTTATTTCGACTTTCGTCCGTGAAAACATCAATTTCTAATCGTTTTTCTCATTTCAACCTAGAATTGAAACTATAAGAAAATATCCAAAACAATCCAAGAAAACATACACATATACATACACAAGCAATATATAATTGAAACTTCTCACCCTTACCCGATTAATCGAAGAGGAGTTTGAAGAAGATGATGAATTCATGTTTTCTTCTTCTCTTCTCTTTTCCCACATTTCCTTCCTCTTTCTCATTCTCTAGTATCTTTTCTCTCTTTTTCTCTCCACTTACTATTTATTCAAAATATCTAATCCCAAAAAGACCAAAATACCCCTCAGCTCAAATATCTCCCAAACGCTCTCAAAATGCGATAAAACATAAACATACTGATGAAATATATTTCGGGAAATAAAAGTTGAAAAGAAATTATAATTTATTGCAAATATTTACCTATCAGAGAAATTAACCAATTAACTCAATTAGCAGGTAAATTACAATAAATTCACACATTTCACAAAATTCACATAAATTAAATAAATAAATGCAATTAAACAAATCGGGGCGTTACATAAATAATCCTGCAAAAAGAAGAAAAAAAATTCATAAGATGAAAAAAAGACAAAAAAAATGAAATTTTGATGCGATAATGACCCGTGAGATAAAAAAATTATTTGATACTATTTAAAATGTATTTAGATACAAATGCAAAATTTAAAATGATATACTTAATTGTAAAATGAACAATAATCATATAAATTAAATTGTATTAAATAATTATATAAAATGAAAAAAAAAGGAATCATGAGATGAAGAAAGAAAAAAATTAACATTTAATTTTGTCTCTCAAATTAATGGTAGATTAAAATAAAATAGATATTGGGTTGATAGTGACCCGTGAGATAAATCAATTTTTAATTTTATTAAAATTAAAAAATAGATTTTTGGTATTTTTAATGATAATAATTAAATAGAGAAAAAAATTAAAATGAAAGTGAGAAAGTGTGGGAAAAAGAAATATGAGAGATATTTGAAATTTGAATGAAGAGAGAGAATGAATGTATGTAATATTTAATTGTGATTTTATTGATAGAGATTGATAAATAAATGCCACTTATCATGATATAATAGGAGTTGAGATTGAAAAAAAGTAAGCATTAGTTGATTACTAAAATGTCCTTTTGTTAGTGTAAATAATTTGTGTTGAAAGGGTAATTTTGAGAGTTCATGCAATTGAATTATAATAGATAGATAGTAGAAGTTGGAAAGAAAATTGGAAAAGAGAAAAATAGAAGAGAAGAGAAGAAATAGTAGAGGAGAAGAAGAGAGGAGTGGAGAAGAAGAGAAGAAACCTAAGAGGAAGCTCAAAAACTCAAGAAAACTAAGGTAAGAGTGGATTTTCACTCATTATTTGAATTATCGAGTGATGATTATTGAATAGAAATAGGGTTAGATTAAAATCTCCAAAAAATTTCTATGAATTGAAATTATTAGGTTAACATGAAATTCTAAAAATTATTAATTTTTGGTATATTTAGTACTGATTTTGGTGATATTTTTAGAAATCCGTTTGATATTTGGAGTTTGAAAATTAGAATAGTTATATTTGTTCATCAATACTGTATCGCCACCACTCTGTTTTTAGTGGCATTGGAGTGAATAGTTGCCTTGTATTGTAGCAATTAATAGAAGGGTTAATACCCCTTTTGGACCCTGCCATATAGGCCAAATCTCAAAAATAACCCTGTAAAAAAAAAACACAGATTCCATCCCTGCCATTTGTAGATTCCCTCGTTTTGCCCCCTGAGTGGATTTGGTCAACCATATTGATGACATGGCGCTGCTTAGTTGAAATTTTATTTATTTTTTATTTATTTAATTACACACGTGGCATTTTTATTAATATTTTAATATTTAATTTTTTTTTTTTATTATTTTTTTTTTTTTTTTATTTTTTTTTTTTTAATTTTTTTTTAAATTTTTTTTTTAATTTTTTTTTAATTTTTTTTTATTTTTTTTATTTTTTTTTTATTTTTTAAAATTTTTTTTATTTATTTTTTATTTTGTTTTATTTTTTTAATTTGTTTTTATTATAATTTTTTTAATTTTATTCTTTTTTTTTTTTTTTCGTTTTTATTTATATATTATATATATATATATATATATATATATATATATATATATATATATATATATTTTTTTTTTTTCGTTTTTGGACCTAATTTTTATTTTTAATTCTATTTTAAACAAATTGTTCTTTTAAAAATTAGTTTCATTATACTAATCCATTTATTTCAATTTATTACCATACTAATCCATTTATTCTCATACTAATTTCAATTCAACAATACTTATGAGTGATTTATTACCATTATAACTTCACTCATCAACCATCTTTATAACCTCTCTCCACTTCTTTTTTTTTTCGTTACAATATTGTTTCATTTCTTCTCCATTGTTTTCAATACTCATCAACCATCCAAAACTCAATACAAAGCATACTCACAACACAACAATACCACACACCCTAATAAACAAGAATCTCAAGCTCTCATCACTCTCCATACCACACACCCTAATAAACAAGAATCTCAAGCTCTCATCACTCTCCACATCCTCATGAAAATGGTAACTTGCTACTGCCATGTTCACACCATAAGTTGGTAACTTACTATATCATTATCCTTACAGACAAACATTTGAATGTGAAAACGTCATTTATTGATGATAAAGTAAGCAAACAAAAACATTAAAGCCCTACAGACAAACATCACTACGTCTTGGGCAGAACGTAGGATTTTACACAAACAGAAAACAAAGGCAATTACTCTTGATGGGTCACTTGGATGACTTTCTCAGACGACCAATTGCATAGACTTTTACCGGGAGTGCAGGGGCGGATCCACTCATCCATGTCGCAATCACTATCCCCCTCATCATCAATGGCATTAACCCGATTAAAGAAGACACCAGCACTTGTGAACTGGACTGGACCATAAAACTTAAGAGGCTCTTGAGCTCGTCGGGGTGGCTTATATCCCAGTCCATAAGTATTCTGCTTCACCTGAACATTAATGACTTGGCCCCACTTCTGGGAATCACCAACTTCAACTACAGCGCGTGCATCTTTGAAAGAAGACATTGAAACTTCTGGCTGATTTACCACCTCGGGTTGATTAACCACCTCAGGCTGACTGATCACTCTTGGAGTGGACGTCACTGCCCCAGCACCATGGATCCACAGACTATCCAATAAACAACTATAGGCAGGTTGAATGTCCATGATATAGAAAGTGGCTTCAAAAATTTCAGGACCAACTTTGATCGGCAATACAATTTCTCCAAAAACGGATCTCTTAGAACCATCGAACGCGCGCATCACCAGGTCACTTCCCAATTAGGGTTGCTATTACCGACGCGATAATAGGGCACACACACAGCCTGCTATTACCGACGAGATAATAGGGCACACACACACAGTCTGCTATTACCTTACATTACATTCATATGTACTTATATATGTTACTTGTCAATCATATAACTGTTTTGAGATACAACATCCTTATCCTCCCCTTACATGCACATTCATATGTTCTTTGTACAAAAAATTGTTCATACCAAAGGATAATGATGAGTATTGAAAACAATGGAGAAGAAATGAAACAATATTGTAACGAAAAAAAAAAGAAGTGGAGAGAGGTTATAAAGATGGTTGATGAGTGAAGTTATAATGGTAATAAATCACTCATAAGTATTGTTGAATTGAAATTAGTATGAGAATAAATGGATTAGTATGGTAATAAATTGAAATAAATGGATTAGTATAATGAAACTAATTTTTAAAAGAACAATTTGTTTAAAATAGAATTAAAAATAAAAATTAGGTCCAAAAACGAAAAAAAAAAAAAAAAAATATATATATATATATATATATATATATATATATATATATATATATATATATATATATATATATATATAAAATATATAAATAAAAACAAAAAAAATAAAAAAAAAGAATAAAATTAAAAAAATTATAATAAAAACAAATTAAAAAAATAAAACAAAATAAAAAAAAAATAAAATTAAATTAAAAAAATTAAAAAAAAATAAATAAAAAAAAAATAAAAAAAAAATTAAAAAAAATTTAAAAAAAAATTTTAAAAAAAATAAAAAAAATAAAAAAAAATATTAAATATTAAAATATTAATAAAAATGCCACGTGTGTAATTAAATAAATAAAAAATAAATAAAATTCCAACTAAGCAGCGCCATGTCATCAATATGGTTGACCAAATCCACTCAGGGGGCAAAACGAGGGAATCTACAAATGGCAGGGATGGAATCTGTGTTTTTTTTTTTTACAGGGTTGTTTTTGGGATTTGGCCTATATGGCAGGGTCCAAAAGGGGTATTAACCCTTAATAGAATGAAGACATATTCTTTATTCATTTCCTGTAGAATAGAAAGAATGAATATTTTACTGACTTGGCCATGTAGCATGAGAAAATATAATAGGATAATTATAGTGTCACTTCCTTGTTTCCACAATCATGCTGCGCCATTTTTAATTAGAAAAAAGGGGTAGAGATATTAATAATAAGGTCTTGAATAAATTAATTGTTATGCTGAAATTTAAGTAATTGGTACTGAAAAGTTGAGGAGAGTGGCAGATAACCTTTATTTTTTTAACACAGTTTCTTTTTGTCTCACGCTAGATCTCTTGTTTCTACTGTTGATTTAATTTTATTAATTTAATAAAATAAAAATTGTTACTCGTACTTTATTTCATATGTTAAGTTCAATATTAAATTCAAGGGTCAAATATTATTCGTAGGAGGGAGTATACATGAGAGATTATGATGTTAATAAAAAGTATGTGTACTGATATCCATATATAGGACTAGTAGTTATCTACATGCCCATATCTCTTGATGACATTGTTTGAACAGAGGCATGGAAATGTCCATATCTAGGCTTAAGTTTTCAATGAAAATATATATAGATACTGTAATAACCTCTATTTTAATTAAATATTAAATACCTTACTACTTATTAATTATTTAACTAACAACATTAATTATTTAAATTAAATAATAATTATCTATTTAATCATCGATTATATATTATATATTGAATATTTATTAAATATGAATTATTTATTTAAATATTGATTATTTATTTAGATATTGAATGTTTATTTATATATTGAATATTATTTATTGAATAGTGAGATTTTATTGAATATTGGATTCAATTATTAGTGATTGATTAATTATTCTATATTTAATCGGTAAATTGTGTTTTGTGAGTTGTGATTGGATCGAGTCGGTCCTTGTGCATTAATTGCTAATTGTGGTGATGATGTTTGAAGTAAGAATGTCTCGATTATAAAAATGTGTTTGTGTGTGCAATTGTGTAGTAATTCAAGTGTGATGAATTATTGGTGATATGCATGATTAGATTAGAGAATGGTCTTAATTGCAAATGGTTGTTGATTGCATACGCATCATTCGTGTCAAGAGGCAATGCTTGCTAGTTCTGTGGGAACTAGTGACTTGTCCAAACCTAGAGTGGGGTTTGAAACCTTAGGGGGCGGGCTTTTGTTTGTTATTGGTCTAGGGGACGGACCCGGTTTAAGTGTAAAAACCGAAAAATAATAACAAGTGTTGGTACCACATGGCATGAGTTGCATCGAGTTGCATTGCATATATGATTGTTATATGGAAGTATGTGTATGTCTGTGACTTGTTGAATTGGAAAATTGTGAATTGTGTGGTTACTTGAGTGATACTTGTTGATGAATATTGAAGTGTGAGATTGATTGTATTTATGTTTACATGCTTTACATTAATCATTATCTTATAATTTCAATATTGATGTGAATTCTCACCCTTCTGTTAGAATGATGTTTTGTACGACATCACTCAGGTACCGAGGAGTAGAGTTGCTCATAGCGAGAGGTAGTCGTTGGAGTAGTTGTTTAGTGTCTTTATTTATGTTGGGTCGAGTCGTGCTATGATCATGTAACACTGGGATCGTTTGGTTTATGTTTTAGAGATACACTATGTACTCTACTTTATGCTTTTATGCTTATTTGAATTGTATGAAGTTTGGCTTTTATGCCTAAGTATTGTTTGTTAATGTGATGAGCATGAAACTCTATTTATGTCAGTTATGATTAATTTGAATCCGCTGCTACATGCTAAGTGAAGTTTTTGAAAAGCATGAAATTATATAAGTGTTAATGAGCATGACAGGTGTTGTATGATGTTTTATGATTAAGTGTGACACCCTTAAGTGAATGGCATGATTAATTACTCTGATTTATTATATGTTTTCCGCGGGGATTAGAAGGGTGTTACAGTAAACACCTGTTAATCTTTGTCTACCTAGAAGTTTCTTCTCTAGTAGAAAAATTGCCTTTCCCTTTGAGATTCCCAGCTGGTTCTCTTCTTGTTTTTCCCCTGCAGAGTTTTTTTATTCCCTTTGCTAAGTTTCTCTAGTAGTAGTTTGTCTCATGTGGTACCATTTTCCATAGAGTCCTGTGCATACATTCATATCATATCATATCATAAGCATTTTGCGGTATCTTAGGGCCAAAAATTGGGTCTTATGTATTTAAGTATCTTCTATCTCGTCGAGACAAAGATGTCAATCTTCATTTCTCCGGATAGAAGAAACTTAAATATAGGCATCTGCCATACCCTAATTTTTACCCCTAAGATCCCATATCATTTACACATTTGCAATGCATCAAGATCACAAACTTGGTTGTCTCCTAACCCTTCCATATTTGGGTTTACTTTTACAGAGATCACCAAGCACATCTTTGTGTATCTTTCATTTTTGTACTTATATGCTATAATTCACTAACCATTAATCAAAATACAAAAATATATTTTGTCCTTTTTGTTTTCTTTCGCAAGGTAGGATTTGAGATCAAGAGCATCGAGTAAATGTCTCCTCAGGTCAAAATGTGGCCAACCATTGATTTCCAAAGGCTCTTCATCAAAGCATGACCTCTAATCTCAAAGCATAGAGTCTCAAGCATTATTCAACTTCATTTGTTCAAGAATGTTTCAAGGTTTGATGCCTTATTTCTCAAGAAATTTCATAGGTTTGTGTGTTTATTTCCATACCTTCATCAACAAGTTTCCTCAATCCATTGCAAGTTTCATTAAAGGATATTCAAGAGTACATCATTTTGAATTCATATGATCATAAATGTACCTTGAAATGTAAGAAAAAGTCCAAAGTTGCAAGTTTGTACAAGGAGGTTTGACCAAAAAGTAAACATTTTAAGTCCAAGTTCAAAACTTCATAACTTTTTCATATTTAAAATTTTTTTAAGTGACTCTTTAGCCAAATGAATCTCCTTGACATCCCTTCCAACTTCTCTTCACAAGTCAAGAGCCAATAATGGATGGAAAGCCATCAAAAGTTTGAAGACATTAGAGGTTATTTTGTGGACTTAGAAAATTTTGACCTAAAGTTCAAGTATGGCATGCCTATGTTCCAAAGATCATAACTTATTCAATTTTCAAATTTTATGGGCATTTCTTTTTGCCAAATATCCTTCTTGATGTCCTCTACAACTTTTCTTTAGAGGTTAAACATCAATTCATGCTCCAAGAACCTCAAATCTTAAAGACCATTTGTGCACAAAACTAAGTCATGACCTGTTTGACATAATGTCTGACCTGTTTTTCAGTGCCACGACCTCTACTTTCAACTCATGCCATTTTCACCTCAAGTATCCTTTTAAGTTGACTCTTTTTTCATTGTGCTCTCTCCCACGAGAAGATCATTTGGCTTAAGGAAAATCAAGAAATGTGTGAGTATATATCATTTGGCCTAGCTATGAACATGACCCTATGGAACTGAGTTTTGGTTATGACCAGAATTTGTAACTCACTCAAATCTCCAAATTAAGTCAATGTATGCACGTGTTTTTTCCATGATGATGTTAAGTGATAATTTGTGATGCACAACGACCCAAAATAAGAAAGAATACAATGCGTTTTGATGACTTTCCATTCAAGCTTGGTCACACTTTTGGTGCACATGATTTCACACGAGTTGCAGCTAATTTCCACATGTATCCCATTCATTTATCTAAACTATAAATAGAGGAAGCATTTGCACTGAATTCCAAGCTTAGAAAACCCCCAGAACCTCTACTCTAGCTCCCACCTTGCACTGAAAATTTGTGATTTCGTTTTCAAATTATAAGCTCTTTCAACCTTATTTCTTGATTCCATTAGCTCCATCGTTATTCTCTAAAGCTTCTGCAACAAAAATCAAGCTCTAAGACTCCCCGAATTGCTCTAACCAGATCCAGTTTTCAACACCTCTAATCATCATTTGGACAAGGTAGTTCTGAGCATATTTTGGACTCAAACAAGCTACCACGATGTAGTTTATTGCTTCCTGATTGTTTCCCCTCACTTACCTTATGTTGATTGTTCATATTAGTCATTTAATTTTTCTTTTCATGTTTTCTTGTTTCACTGAGTTTCTTTGAAATTCTCTCTGCTTACTTTCAATCAATGAAAGTGAAGCACATGGTTGGATTCACACTGATGAAAAAGTTGTAATGGTGGTGGTTTTGTGACCTAAGCTTGCAAAATTCCAAACTCTGGTGAGTAACTCACCGGAGAAGACGACCGAAAGTGTTCCACGGTGGCCTAAAGTTGTTTTGATTTAAAATAGATCTTGTGCATTATTTCATTTAAACTTCACAGTGTCTCTCTTAATTTGGACCTTTGGATTTATTTTAAATGAAATATGACGGTTGTGCGCGTTTCTGATTCCCAGCCTTTGATCATATCTAATGGTTGTATTTTTTTTCCAGCATTTTCATTTAATTTTAATTATTTTATTTTCTCATTTTATTTTGAAAAATCATTTTAAAAAATAGCTTCTTTCATCTTTTTTCACTCCAAATCTTTTTTCATAATTTCCTAAAATTATTTTCTATCTTTTGAGCTGTTTTTCATACTTTTATTTCATGATTTGATATTTTTCACCATTTTTCATGCATTTTTATTTGTTTAAAAATACTTTTATGCCTTTTTAAATTCTCCAAAAATTATCATGTGATCCTTGACTTGTTTCTGACTTGTCTTAATTTTCTTGAGCATTTAATATTTGTTTAGAGACTTCATCTCGTTTTTTCCTTTTATTTTCATTTAAAAATTATTTAAAAAATATTTTCATACATTGTTAATGGCTTTATATTGCATTTTGGCTATTTTGCTGGTTGTTGCCTTGGATCATAGCTTCTTGATCAAAGTTCTCCATAATTTCAATGGACTTTGGGTGTTGATGAGGTTGGATGAATCTTCATCAATTCAAATCTATCATTAAATGAATCATTTGATTTATTTTTGGTGCTTTGATTTGATGATAGGTTTAGTGCCTTGATCCACCAAGAAATGTGATTGAAATTGGTGATGAATGGATCTTAAGTCTTGATTCAATTTGGTTCCTCTCTTCATCTTTCCTTCTTTTTCTTTTTCCTTTCTTTTCTCTTGATCAATTGGATGATTTGTTGTCCATCTTGTTAATGATTTTGGATTGATGCTTGATGAACTTTCATCATTTTAAATCTAATATTCAGTTGATCAAAGATCATTGGAAGTACTTTGGATTGATGCATAAGTTTGTCCTAAGTGTCGTGAAGGATGATTGATGTAATGGACCAATCTCTTTGCCTTAGTGTTTGATCCCTCCTTGGTTTTTACTTGTGCCACATGTTTTAAGAGTGTGATTTCTATTATATCTCTAACAAGTATGGTACATAAATTGTTATTGACCGGGCTCTCATAGTATGATTTTCCTAATATGTTATGCTACGATTGCTTAACATAGTGCAACATTTGTCCCGGATCGGATCATTAACTCTAACAATAACACTAACAATATTATTGTGCTAACTTTTATTTTATGCCATTTACTTTCCTTGCACCTTTACTTTATGCCATTTAATTTCTTGCTCTTTATATTGCCTTTACTTTTATCATTTACATCTCATATTGTTTATGTTTATACTTATTTTTCCTTTGTCCACTTGGACTTTTCTTTTAAAGACATTAAATAAAGGAAAAACCCCTAAAAAACTTTTAATCTCTCTTGGACTATGGCTACTATCCTTTGCTTGACTTGGAGTTTGACCTATGGACTTAGAATTAGGCTTCACATGTTTGGAGATTGGTTATCTGAAACTTGGAAGTTCATCTGGCGCAATGCTTTGCTTGAGACCTTGAGTTTCTCTGATACATGTGGCTTTGATTCAAGCTTGGATTTATCTGGTTCTTTGTGACTTTATCATCTTGTTTTTATCTGCTATTTGCTTGTGGCTTGCTCCAGAGGAATAAGATCTTGGTCTTGACTCTTATCAAGTGATGGTTAGTTCATTTGCACACACTTGCACTTTATTGCTTTCATTAAGGTAGTCTCTTATTCTCCTCCCCTTCTTAAATTTTCAAAATCTGTTCCCCTTTTCAGAAACCTTCTTGTTTTCAAACTTGAACCACTTTCTTAATAAACCTTGACTTTATCAAGTGATTTTCAAACTCTTTTTCTTAAATAAATGCTAATTCATCTTAAACATATAAAGACCCTTTCAAAATACATAAAAGATACACAACTCATTCAAACTATTTTGTGCCCTTTGTGCATTTTTCTTTTTAAACTTTTTCTCAAGGATGAGACATGAGTCATTTTCATAGTTGAGATGTGATTCTCCTATACCCATAGTAATGATGATGATTTCTATCTAAGTTGGAGCCCTTCTCAATAGTGATGCAAAAGTCCATTTTCATATACTTGTGGGTGATTAGTTGAGTTTTCTCCTTAAAATGACAAGTTGTCTTTCCATTTAAAATCAATCAAAACAAATCACTTTTGTTATTTTTACCACGAACTACGAGGTTTTGATCCTCCATTGCACTTTGTGGGTACGTAGGCGCGAGGCTCAGGAAGTCTTGTCAAACACCAAAAACCCTAAAAATATATTTTTCTTCTCATCTCTCCAATATTTTTCAAACAACCCTTTTTAAGCCAAACATATATTTTCAAGAGGTTCCTATATAGTATTATAGATGTTTTGGGTGCTAACATCTTCCCATTGCATAACGAACCCCCTTACCCTTTGTCTCTCTGTTTTAATAGTTTTATTTTAAAACTTTTGTGGGTTTTATTCACTCTTTCCCCATTCATTTGGAAAAAATAAAGTGCGGCGACTCTTGCTTTATGAGTTAAGTTAATCAATAGCTTAATCTCAAATTTTTTCTTACTACACTGAGGTTTTTAAGCTTCCCCATGTGTCAAACAGTCTTAGAGGTGTGGTTTGTAAGCTCCCCCCTGAGTCCTATATGTGAAGTCTAAAAGGTGTGGTTTGTAAGCTCCCCCTATATGGAATAATTAAATCCACTCCAAGATTAATCTAGAAAAATACTTAATTCATTTCTCCCCCTTTGTCACCAACAAAAAGACAGAAAAATGGACTTCAGCGATTAATAATGGTTTCTGAACAATTCAAAGTTGAACACCAGTCAAGAATAAGCTTGTCAACAAACCTAACTCGTTGCATATGAGTAATATCACCTTGTTGAACAAGAATCATAGGAAGAACCCTACCAAAAGGAATGAGAAAAGATAATTCCTCATGAGATGCAAGTATCTCTTCTTTCATATGATTGAACATGGTTTGGGGCAAATTGATTTTAGTTCTGGAGACTAGGAACAGAATGAAATGTTTATCATCAAGAGAAAGCCATCTTAATCCCTGTTCTCTAGGCCTTAGATTGGTTCCCATAATATGGTACCATACTTTTGTCATAGGAGTAAGAGTATAAGGGCTTGCAGCAGGGCCTTTATTATCATAGATGTTGTGAATAAGATTTATAAACCTACTGTCATGTCTGTAGTTTTCATCAGTAACTTCATCCTCTTCACAATTTATTTCTTGAGAGATGAGTTTAAAGTTGATCACAATAGGAAAACCATAGACAACAAATAGAATCTGCCGAACATCTAGCTCATTCTGATGAACATGAGCATTTGCCCAAAAATATTTCACAAGAGCTGGATAGACTGGTCTATTAAGCATTTCAAAATATCCATCCCATTTCTGAAAACGAATATCTGAAACTATCCAAGAAAGATTAGTCGTCGTCAATTCATTTAGGTTCACCGCATATTCTTTAAGAATATCTAGATCATAGACCCCTCCTTTAATGGTATTTGAAGACATATTTAGAAGAAGAGAAATTCTATTATAGAATAATGATTTCACAATATTATCTTATATAAAAGATAACACATAAAATCAGGTAAAACTCAGATGCAGTAATATAACACATAGAGTGTTGATTTATAATAAATGAGCAAACATGTATTAAATGTTTGGACGATAATGAGTCTCAATAAAAATGAATCAGAATCTTTGTCAGTACATTCTTTTAAGAACCAAATTTCAGAGCAGATTTTGAATATAAGAGAGATGGACGTGTCCCTTCAGTCTCAAGAACAATTACTTTTGAGAAAACACAACAACCAAGGCTGAATACTCGCAGTATTTTTGCTTGAAAAGCAAGTATATGAAGAATTAGCCTTGTTGAAAGTTTTTTTAACAGTTTTACCAGAAAAAAGTTTTAGAGACAGCTTTCCATCAAGTCAATATTTTCAAAAAGATTCAAGTATTAGAGTGTATATAAAACAAGGATTCTTACTTTATCAGAACTCACAATTAGTCCAATTGTTAACTCAAAGCACAAAGCATAGAATTAATCATTGACTATCTGCTAAAATAATAAAGCAATCAAGGATGAAAGAGATTCAACAAACTCTATAATCAAAACTGATAGACCCTGTTTAGAAAATTTTCAGACTTAATGATATATGGTATTCTAACTCAGTGCTATCAGAATCCAAGTTTCCTGTTGATGCCCCATTCAGACCCTAAGCATTATTCATCAACAAAAACCATGTTCAATTTTTTATGAATAAAATCAAATCTTGCGATAGCTAAGAGTTTTGTAAATATATCAGCCCACTGATGGTCAGTATCTGTTATACCCCAAATTTTACCCTTAGATTCCTCGATCTTTTGCACATCATTTTTAGGTCAATCATCCATGCATAGCTAACCAATTCATTAGACTTTGTTTGTTTGGTTTCGTTTGTGAAATTAGGTGTTGCTGCAAAAGGTTCGAATGTCATGGAGGCTGTGTGCGTGCTCATTTGGATTATAGTCCTTTGCAAGTTGTGTTTGAATTCATGTGGAGATCAACGAAATATATACCCTCATTCTTATGGTCCTGTAGTGCATACAAGGTTTCTTTCATTAAGTTTTTCTTCCGTTGGTATTGAGCATGAGAACCTGAGGATTGTTATGATATCATTCAAGATGGCCCAGGTTGTTTAAGATGATTACAAGGTTTAGGCTAGGTCTCAAAACATATTTCAAGTCATCTATGATTTAAAAGCATACATTGTTACTCATTCAAGGCAATTTTAAAAAACAAGTGTACCTTGTCCATCATCATTCAAGTGCCAAGGATCATTAAGGCGTAGTTTGTGACAAGAGAGCTTAAAGTCCAAGATTTATAAGCTCAAGAATTAAAGTTCACAAGTTCACATGCTGCAAAATTCCATTCTAAGATACAAGGCGTAAGGTGTTTTCATTGAGCTCGCATTTTATTCTTAGAAAATATTCAAAGAGTACATTGCAAAATGAATTACAAGGAAATTACATAGTCTTGCTTTGGTCAAAATGCTATGGTTTTTTTGTTCTAATGGGATAATTAACGACACAATGACAAGTAGTGATTTGGTGACGGTAAATGGGTTTCTAATTGGGTTTGGCTTACATGACTTTAGGGCGGGAAAGGCACCATGCCTTTCCCTTAATCCTGTCCATTAGATTAATCCAAAGGTATATAGTTGTTAAAAATAATATTATTTTTTACTCAAAGGCTTTTGTAATGCTTTTTGTAATATATCAGTAGAAACATTTTACATTTAAAAACAGAGCAACGTTGTATTCATCACTGTCTTCATTTGGATTTTTTCCTCCTTGCTGGACTTGAATCATGCTCCGCCTTCGTGCCGCCATTGGATAATCACCGACCTTCCAGCCACCTTAAATCTTCAGTTAGTGGTGTTTTTTTCCTTCTATATGCATAAAATGTTTTCTTTTACAAACTAATAAAACTTATGTCTTTGATTTGAACTATGAATTTAAGAGAGAAATTAGATTATGGATTTAGGATATTTTCTTGTCTATAAACAGTTTAGTGTTGCTCTTTGATTGAGATTTTTAGGTTATGAATTTTTGAATTAAATTTCAACATTTTAAATAAATTACAATATCCTCTGTTATGTTTTCTTATCAAATGAAGTTTGTGAATTCTATATTTTTTGGTGAAAAAATTATAATGAAATAAAAGTGATTTCATCTGTTGTGTGGTTAACACAGTTTGAATTCTATATTTGTTTAAAGAGTTGTTCTTGTAATAACATGTATTGGAAATTGAGAATATATTTTGCTGACTTATCAGGTTCCTTCATTTTACTTGGATAGTTTGATCGAAGATGACATCTTTAAATATTGATTGGAAGCCAATAGTTGGAATGGAATTTAACAATATAGACGAAGCTTATCAGTTTTGGCTTGCTTATAGTGCACGTGTTGGCTTCGGAGTTAGAAAGCGTTATGCAAACAAAAATAAAGATGGAACTATATCATCATGTAGGTTTGTTTGTTCTAAGGAAGGATTAAAAAAGATAAGCAAAACAAATGTCTTTGTTAGCAATCAGAGAGCCGAGACTAGAACAGATTGCAAAGCAAGAATTTCACTTGGATGTCATAATGAAAAGTTTGTCATTAAAGAATTTGTAGAGGAGCACAATCATGCTCTACAACCTCCAGAGACAACACACATGCTTGCATCACATAGAAAGATTACTGAAGTACAAGCTTATGAGATTGATTTGGCTGATGATTCGGGATTGAGGCAAAAGTCAACTTTTCAACTTATGAGTACACGTGCAGGTCATAGAGCTAATGTTGGATTCACACGAGTGGATGTAAAAAATTACCTAAATGCAAAAAGGCAAAGAAGTATGGTGTACGGCGAAGCTGGTTGTCTTTCACAATATTTTCAACGCCAGTTACTAGAGAATCCTTCTTTCTTTCATGCATATTAGATGGATATAGAAGGACAAATCACAAATGTGTTTTGGTGTGATGCAAATATGATTTTAGATTATGGATATTTTGGTGATGTTGTATCATTTGACACCACATATTGTACCAACCACGCAAATAGACCACTTGCTCTATTTTCTGGTTTTAACCATTATAGGGGTTCGATCATTTTTGGTGCAGCGTTGTTGTATGATGAGACAATTGAATCATTTAAGTGGTTGTTTGATACATTCTTACAAGCACACAACAACAAAAAATCAAAGACTGTCTTCACTGACCAAGATCAAGTAATGGCCAGAGCACTTGCTGAAGTAATGCCTGAGACTCACCATGGTTTATGCACTTGGCACTTGTCACAAAATGGGATTAAACACCTTGGAAACTTGATGAAAGGAGGAAGTTATTTTTTAAGAGATTTCAAAAAGTGCATGTATGATTATGACAATGAAAAAGATTTTGAAACAGCTTGGACCGACTTGATCAATGAGTATAATGTTCATGATAATAACTGGATCAAATCAATTTATGCTATTAAAAAAAAATGGGCTTCATGTTATATGAAGGAAGCATTAACACTTGGTATGCGGAGTACTCAAGTCAGCGAAAGTTTGAATGCTCACTTCAAATCTTGTATGAAACCGAATGTGGATATCATATAATTTTTCAAGCATTTTGAAAAAGTTGTCGAGGAGAAGAGAGGAAATGAATGGAGTTGTGAGTATGAATCCTCACATAAGCTT
The DNA here is from genome assembly GCA_022829125.1 of Lathyrus tuberosus. NCBI lineage: Eukaryota > Viridiplantae > Streptophyta > Magnoliopsida > Fabales > Fabaceae > Lathyrus > Lathyrus tuberosus. The sequence continues at coordinate 8,493,284 of JALAZF010000112.1, forward strand.
CCAAGGTTAATATGTGAATTTTCACCAATACTAATACAAATGGGAAAAGTATACACACATACTGTATTTGAGCTATTTCAAAATGAATTCAAGTTATTTTTAGCTTTGTCAATATTAGAGAGAAATGAGTCTCACTCTTTGTGTGAATATGTCATTATTAAGGACAAATTTGAAAAATCTTGGAGAGTTTCATTTGATTGTGCCTCAACCTCTATTACTTGTAGTTGTAGAAAGTTTGAGACATTTGGCATACTTTGTTCACATGCATTGAAAGTGCTTGAATCGAATGATGTTAAAGTCATTCCGGAAAAGTATATTTTAAGAAGATGGACAAGAGAAGCCCGTTGTGGCATTGTGCATGACTTTAAGGGAAAGGAAGTTGAAGCAGATCCAAAGTTGTCTAGAACACGACAATTTAGACAAGCTGTCTCTAAATTTATAAAGGTGGCGGCAGATGCATCACCTTTTGAAGAGGACCTCAAGATTGTTGATGATAGTGTGAATGAGTTGAGAAAGAAAATACTAGAACGTCGTTCACAAGTCAAAGACAATGTCTATCATAATAATGTTGATCTGAAATTTTCAAATTATGATGATATGCAATCCAAGGGGTTCAAGATACGACCAAATTTAAAGAGACAATCAAATAGGCGATTTAAAAGTTGGGTTGAGCAGTAACATAAGAAGAAAAAAAGAGCACTGCCTAAAGGAAAACAATGCAGTCAAGTGTCTCAGGTATATATATTTATGTATCACTTGATTTTACTTGTATCTATCACTTTAATTTTACTTGAATAAAAGTTCACGTAATCGTTTTAGGATAAAGAACTATCAAGTCGTATGGTTGATGAAGTATCGTGTTCGGCACCTCTAATTTATGAGTCCCGACAAACACAAGAGGATCATTTTAGTTTCACAGAGTTTTTTATGGTAATTTCATTTTCTTTTGATACTAATTTGGAATTTAGTATTGACACTTATCATGATGATAATTAGTATTTTTTTTGTTATATAGGCACCACTTAATGAGACGAACATTGGAGCGTTACATTGATTGGAGCTGCTGATGCATTACTAACTTTTTGGAATAGCTTCTTTTTATACATCACTTAATGAATTGGTGTTATGTGCATCAGTTAATACAATTAATATTATGTAGGTATATTGCTGATTTTTTGAATATCAGATTATGAAAACAGTGTCTGAATTGTTTTTCTGTGTCTGATATTTTTTTCACTGATTACTGATGTTAAAACAGTGTCCGATATTTTTTGCATATCAGCTAAAGTTTAATAATGTAAAGTCTGATATGGTATTATGGTTGAATATTCTGTTAACTTTATAATGTTAAAGTTTTATAATGATGCTAATGAGAGCTTTCTTCATAAAGCTCTTTTCCATAATATTTAATTAATGTTGAAGAAGTGGAGTATAAGGTTAAAGTTGTTAATGTTGAATATGTTGTTAGACATCAATTGTATTGTGGAATAGTTTCAGACTGTGTTCAGGTTTTGGTATGGAGGATTTGATGTGTGGATGATGCTTTATAAACTAAACTAAACTTGCATCATGACAGTACCAAATTGTTCCAAATTTTGAAGCATCTTCTTTGTGTTCAGAGGTTGGTTTTGCTCAGGAGCAGAGGTTGGTGTGGAGGGGTCCAACTTAAGTTTTAAGTATGGCCAATGTGGAATTTTGATTGTGGTCTCTAATTGAAAACTTAGAATATGGTGTATCAGTTGGTTTTACTTAGCATGTCTCATGCTAGTTTAATAAAAAAAATTTGCTTTCATCAACATAAAAAAAAGTTGAATATGTTGTTAGCATTATGTCATATTTGTTAATGTTTAAATAATTTCATGGTAGTGGCATCAGTATAGTTATGTTAAGAATAACATTATAATAATACCATTATAATGATAAAAGTGTATAAAATTGTATAGTTCTTTTAAGAATAACATTATAATGATATAATTTATCAGTATAGTTATGTTGGATGAAATTGTTGGATAGATTAATTGTAAAATTGTTATCTATCAGTATAGTTAATTGTATTATCAGTAAAATTGTTGGATAACATTATAATGATAAAATTTATCTGTAAAATTGTTGGATAAAATTGTTGGATAGATTAATTGTAAAATTGTTGGATAGATTAATTGTAAAATTGTTGGATAGTTATGTTGGATAAATTTATCAGTATAGTTATCAGTATAGTTATCAGTGTTCTGTATAAAATTGTAAAATTGTAAAAGTTAGAACAGAAAATTGTGATACTATATTTCTTTAACATAGATTAATTACAAAGCATATTCTTCCACAAAGCTAACAACTAATATTCTTCCACAAAGATAACAACTAATGATAACCTATAACAAAACAGGTTAACAAAATCACCTTTACAATAAACAATTTTACAATTTTTACATAATGCCATTGGCCAAAGACAGACTCATTCACAATCCTATTGAACAGAAACACAGCTTTTCAATTCATCTTCCTTTCTAAAGTTTCATCATAACTCCCAAAACACTGAATTTTCTTTATCCAAAATACAGAGTTTTATTGATCCAAATAATTGAAATTACACTCTTGATATGCAATCCAATTGAAGCTTCTTCTTCTCTTTTCTCTTCTCTGCATGAGAAATTAAATTCAGTGAGTAATTTGAATCTTAAAAGTGTGAAAAGAACAACACAATCACAAACAAAAAACTTTGTCAGTGTTTGAATGACATAAACGAAATTGGATATCATACAGAAACCTTGCCGTGTAACCTTGCCACCACCATTTTGCTCGTCGTCGTTGTCTCGTCTCGCCTCCACCAATGTGCTCATGCTCGCCATTGCCACCATCTGCTTGCTGTCTTTGTTTCAACTCTGTTTTGTCTTCACCGCCATAGCCCCCATCTGCTAATCGTCTTCACCGCCATCGCCACCATCTGCTTGCTGTCTCTGTTTTTCTTCACCGCTATCACCATCATCTGCTTGCTGTCCCTGTTTATCTTCACCGCCATCATCTACTTGCCTTCTCTGTTTCGTTTTCGCCGCCAAAAAACACAACCACGCCTAACAACAATGAAGATGAAAGCAAAAAAATACAGAATCACGAAGTCAGGTGGAGAAGTGACAGTGATGGTGACTTGCAAAGCTTCAGTATGGGTGGGTGGGGATTTGAACAACTGCAGACATAATGGTAGTGTGATTCATGGCTCTTCTATGGATGAAAAATGAGTTTTTTTATTTGTTGCAGAAACCCAGATTTTATTATTAAAGAAAATACACATGGCTTAATGTTGAACGTATGATTAATCGAACGGTGCAGAATAGGTGAAAGGCACGGTGACTTTCCCGGGTTAAAGTCACCTAAGCCTGATCCGTTTCTAATTCTATCTCTCTCTCTTCCTTGGTCCTAGATGGAATACCGCTACTAGTGCCATACCATACTGTTATGCGGTGAAGTTTCAAGACTCTTGACAGCACGACAAAAGCATAGTATAAAAAAAAAATCATAATTCCATATTTTCACTACGGTAATGCAGTGTGATGAGATTATTGAGCATGGACCACATGAAATGCTTTTACAAAATGCATAAAGATGTTCAATTACACAGCAGCCATCAAATTGGGAGCCCATTAATAGCCTAAATTAATAGAAATCATTTTTGTTTTCTTTTTCAAGAGAAGGGAAGATACACGTAAAAAAATTTCAAATTCATAACTCCAAAAGCAAATCCAAGGCCATCATATTCAGAGGTAGTTTTTTTTTAGCCATGGAAAAGTGTTGTGTATCTGCTTCAATTCCGCAAGATTATTGGGCAACGATCTTCAGATGATTGAGCTCCTTGGAAGATTAGTCGGTAAAACTCTTTATGAAGGAACATTACTTGATTACTCTTTCTCTCATGTTTCTGTACAAAAGCTGCTGGGGCGGTATAGTTCACTTGATGAATTATCAGCATTTGTCCTGCTAAATTCAAAAAAACAGAAACAATCCTCATGAGTTTCCAAAACACGATCAAGCAGGATCAATCGAACAAGGAAATCTCATAATCATGATCAACTCATAAAATTTCCATTTGAAAGGCATTGAAGAAGGAAAATCCTTTGAACCATTTCCAAAAATAATCAAACGTGTTCCCTACATTCCAAAACAGATTCACAAACATAATCAATACAATTCACACAGTTGTTGCGACGGAAACGGAAAGATATCAGACTCAATTTCGAACATGCTTAAGACAGTTTTATTCTTTCCAAATGAGTTCTCGACATGTTCAGGGCAGCAATAAGTGGTTTCCAAAGTGAGAACCGACATCATGATCTTGAATATTCATCCGCATTTAACACATAGAGCCTATAAAAATGAGAAACAATACAAGCAAGTGGATAGACCAGTATCCATAACTCACAGAGAAAAAAAACACATTCACAATAATAAGGTGCACACGCACACAAAGAGTTGGAGTACACCCGTATTCACACCATCCAAAAGCATTCACACATAACTGTGATAACAACATTCACATGCAGCAAAATTTCACAGAAAACAAAATTCATTCAACCAAATCAAACCAATCACACTCCCACACAGACAGTTCACAAAAACTCATTCTCACGACCAAAAATCATCAGAACATAGCAACAAGGCAGTGAGAAAAACTCAGAAAATTTCACACATTTTGCAAGCAAGAACAACCGTAACATAGGCGCATAGCAGTAAACAAACTTCTCACGGCATACACACATACGGTTGGGAAAAACATGTATTGAAGAAAGTTGAAGAACCGAAGCGGGGAAGAATCACATACACGCGCAGCAGAGTCAAAGAAAATGCGAATTGAAACATGATAGCAACTACCAAAAGCAGAAGGAAAACGCAGCTTCGAGCCAAAACACATATGCACGATTTAGAAGAGAAATCATCAACAACGACAACACAATCCTTAGCAATTCTCACATAAGCATATCAGGGAGCAAGGGAAGGAGATTGAGAATAGCAACTTGAAATTTCAGAAGGGGATTGAAGAAGAACAAAGACATACCGTCGAGGTCGTCGCCGTTGTCGAAACCTCCGCTTCAAAACCACTCCCAGGTACGCGAATCTTGCTCAATTAATGAAATTTCACGATGATGATTGTAATGTTGTTCGTTTCCTCCATAATTTTGTTTAGTTCTTGAATTCGGGTGAGTTAGGGTTATCGAGGCACTTGTTTGGTTTAGAATTTAGAGCTAAAATCAGGAATTTGGGTCGGATTGACCGAGATTGAGAGCGGAAAGCACATTCGGAGAGAGTGAACGGCGAGGCTTGTTTCGCGGCGGAGAGGGGATGGAGAAGAACAGGAAAGTTGAACGAGAGAGGAAAGGATACTGAATCATGTCGCACGCCCCTTTGTTCTTTTTTTTTTTCTTTTCTTTTTTTTCTTCCATGATGGTGACGTTGGGTCAAACTTGGGTCGGCTCAAGGTGTTTGCTTTCTTTTTTATTTCTTATTTCATTTTTTTCTAGTTGCTTTTCTTTCTTTTAAATCATAAATTTATTCTCATTTTGTCTTATTATTTTACAATTTAGTTTTTTTATTTATTTTAATAATTTAAGGTGGTATTTAAATCATTCATTAAATGAATGTCTAATGGATTAATTAAAATTCTTAAAATTCTAATTAATAAATTAGATTTGGCTTAAATGTACTTTTGGTCTCATAGTATCATTTTTCTAAATTTTTTATCCCCTTTAAAAAAACCCAGGTTTTGGGTCCCTTATTTTGATTTTTTTTTGTCCCCCTCCAAATTAGGGTATGTGGCATATTTATTGCTGGTGTGGATTAGGTGACTAGAATTATGTATTATTTTATATTCATTGACATAATTAATATATAACTTTAATAAATAACTAATTAATAAATAAAAAGTAAATCCCTAATTAATAATTATATTATTATTATTATGCTGAGTATTTAATATAAGTACCAAATCCCTAATTGCACTCCATCGTGACATTGTTGAAGAGGAAAACTGCCCAGAAACATTGAACCCTAGACGAGCAAAGGCGTGAAGTTTTCTGAAGATTTTCTGAAGATTCCATGGAAAATCCTGGTCTTTCCAAGACGAGAAAATGCGTGAAGTTTTGCCTCAGGTATGGGTTGTATCGTTTTCCCACGTTCTTCCCTTATTGTATTTCATTCTTAGTTTAATGGTTATGGTGGACCCCAAATGGATTAGGATTTTTTTCGTTATATTTTACCGTACTTGGTGGTCCCTTTTTCTGTTAGGGTTTCGAAAACTTTGTGGTTTAGGGTTTTGTGGTCCTACCATTTCTTCAATATTTAAGTCTTGTTTGTGTGGTCTCATTCTGACAATGATGTATGAATTGATACAGGCCAACCAAGTGTCAAACAATTAGGTTTAGGATTCACCATGGAGGTGCACTCGTTGAAACTCCTGTGAGACTGTATGTTGGTGGATTTGTTACAGAAATGGATTGGAAGTGGGATGTAGATTATCTGTCCTATATGGAGTTGGTTGAACTGATTAAGAAGGATAGATATGTAGACATTAAGTGTATCTGGTATTTGAACCCTAGGAAGAGTTTTACCCTTGGTCTTAGGCCACTGAACTGTGACAAAGATGTTTTGCAGATGATAAGAGATGTTGATGGCTATGAAATTGCTGACTTGTATGTTGAACATAGCATTAGTGAACCTGATATTGTAGATGAGGCAGAAATGTGTCATGAAGTATTCTCTGATGATGAGGTTGTTGAGGTGACTAATGAAGTGGGAATGGAAAAAGAAGTTGAGGTGAATGATGAAGAGGGATTGGGAAAGGAGGATGAGGTGAATGATGAAGAGGGAATTGAAAATGAGGCTGAGATGAATGATGAAAAGGGAAGAGGAAAGGAGGCTGAGATGAATGGAGAAGAGGGAAGAGGAAAGGAGGCTGAGGTTAATGTGGAGGAGGGTATGGACAAGGATGATGAAAATGATGATGACTTGGAAGATGAAATAGATGTTGAATTTGAAGATGAAGTTAATGCCTTTGATTGGACAAGTGTATTACCTAAAGACAATGTTGAACTCATTATGAATGACTTTAGCAATAGAGATGATTCTGACCTGCTTCAAACCCCAAATGAGAGTGAAAATGATGAGGAATATGAGAATTTCCCAACCTATAAAGTTGGTGAGGGAGTCAGATTTGAGTTAGGGATGAGATTTAATACAAAGGATCTGGTGAAGGAGGCTATAAAGGAGTATGCCATGGTGGAGAAAAAAATGTTTACTTGCATAAGAATGATGGAAAGAGGATGGTGGTTAAGTGTATCACTGACTGGAAATTTTACATGAGGATTGGGAAGAGGGTATGCAATCAGTATTGGCAGGTTGTGCCTTTGTATGATGAACATACATGTCATAGGACTACTCAGAATAGACAGGCTAAGACTGAATGGTTGGGGAAGCAGTTTAGCCATATTTTAAGGCATAGTCCTAATTTGAAACCAGCTGGTTTAGTTGCCATGAGTTTTAAGAAGTGGGGAGTTAAATTGTCTACTGATCAAGCATACAGGGCTAAAAGAAGAGCTATGGAGATTATTCAAGGTGCTGGAAGGGACCAGTTTAGGCATCTAAGAACATATGCAAATGAGCTTCTTGCATCAAACCCTAATAGCAACATAGTCTTGCAATGCTCATATTCTGCTGTTGGACCTGTGTTTGAAAGAATCTACATATGTTTAGAGGCATGTAAAGTAGGTTTTACAAACTATTATAGGCCACTCATTGGCCTTGATGCTTGTTTTTTGAAAGGGGATTTTGGTGGGCAGTTGATGTCAGCTGTAGGAAGGGATGGAAATAACCAAATATTTCCAATAGCATATGCTGTAGTGGAGGCTGAAACAAAGGACTCTTGGGAGTGGTTCCTTAATTTGTTACTTGATGACTTGCAAAAAATCAATCAAAGGGATTATGCTTTGATATCTGATCAACAGAAGGTAAATGACACTATATTTTTCTCAATTTTATTCTTTAACTTGTCAATAATTGTTAACTGATATAAAACTGTGAATTGCAGGGACTTATTCCAGCTATCCAAGGATTGAGTGAGCATGTGGAACAGAGGTTATGTGTCAAGCATCTGTATGGAAATTGGAAGAAAAAGTATGCTGGTATGGAATTGAAGGAAGTATTGTGGAGTGCTGCAAGGGTCACTACTATGCAAGGGTGGGAGAGAGCAATGTTGAGGATGAAAGGATTGAAAGAAGCTGCTTGGCAAGGCATGAAACAGGTGCCAGCTGAATTATGGAGTAGGTCTCATTTCAAGACTTACTCTAAGTGTGACCTTCAGGTAAACAACATGTGTGAAGCTTTTAATAGGGTTATTCTAGAATATAGGGATAAACCAATCATCACCCTTTTAGAAGGGATTAAGCATTACCTGACCAAGAGGATTACACAACAAAAAGAATTGATGGAACCTCTCTGGTATACCTTGCAGTCATGCAATAGCATGCATGTGGCATAACAAAACACAACCAGAAGAATTCACTTCTGATTACTACAAGTAAGATTAAACTATTACCATTTTTAGTGACTTTGTTTTTGTTTTGTCATTTTATCAACTGAACTTAGTGTTATACTTCTGCAGGAAAGCTACTTTCCAGAAAACATATTCACATATCATCTTCCCAACTAATGGTTCTCAGTTGTGGCCTGTAAATGATGAGCTGGTAGTCAATCCACCTGTGATGAGGAGGGCAATTGGACGCCCAAAGAAGATGAGGAACAAAACCAATGATGAACCCAAAAATCCACATGTGCTATCAAGGAAATTCCAAACTGTGACATGCCACAAGTGTGGTTCCCTTGGCCATAACATGAGAACTTGCAAGGGGAAGAGAGCAGCTGATAGAGTGATGCCTAAGGGAGGGAACAAAAAGCAAAAAACTGTCAGTAAGCAGAAGAAGCATAAAGATGGAAAGGGTGCAAAGGCAAAGAAGGCAAAGAAGCAAAATGAGTCAACTCAAGAGATTGAATCATGTTCTCAAGCTCCACAACCTACCCAAGAATAGGATTATGTATTTTCCTAAGCTGTCATTTTGTAACTGTCATGACCTAAGATGTCATTTTGTAATTGTCATGACATAGGCTGTCATTTTGGATTAAGTACTTTGTTATGCTGAATTAAGTATTTTGTAACTTTCATGACCTAAGTGTTATGTTGAATTATGTAGCCATTACTGGCTGTACTGAAATTTGATTAAGTATTTTGTTATGAAGCTAGCATTTTGTGTTGTTGAATTAATGTTTGGAATCACAAAGCTGATATTGATATTTACAAGGCTATCATTTAGTATATCATTCTGTTATTGTTGTACTAATGTTACAAAGCTTTATAGGTCTGTTAATTATAGGTCTGTACTAATATTTACAAAGTTATGCATGCAAAAATTATAGGTCTGTTAATTCAACCCAAAATTATAGGTCTGTTATTGCAGGTCATTATCTCTGTTAATTTAACCAAACATTACATGTCATTATAGGTTTGATATTGCAGGTCATTATAGGTCATTATCTCTATTAATTTAACCAAACATTACATGTCATTATAGGTCTGATATTAACATGTTTTTAAAGGTATATGTTTGTTACTTCAACCAAACATTACAGGTCATTGCTGTACTGATATAGGCACCAAATACATAACAAGCACATACATAATAATCAAACACAAACAAATACACGACAGGTCTGATTGCAAGTTAACATTTTCATTATACATTACAGGTCTGAGATTACAAACTACTGAACATTTTGTTTGAGATTACAACCAAACCTAACACTTAACCATTACAAACTACTTTGTTACATTAGATATAACCCATCCAATCAACACCACTATTGTCATTCCCATAATAACTTTGTTCAACATCTTCAAATATTTGATCTCTAACTTGAGCTCTTCTTCTCTAACAGTAGCTTCAATAAGCTTAACCTTTTCTTGGTTCAATTTTTGATGCAGAGAAAATATAACTTCCTTGGCCTGTTGAGGCATTTCTTCATCAAACCAGACAAAGTGAGAACATCTCTTGTATCCATGACTCTAGCAAAATAGATGAAGAAATTAGGGATTTACTTGATTATAAGACAAACAATGGAAGAAATTAGGGATTTCAAGACAAACCTTGTACATCCCACAACCAAAAAAGCGACGACCTGGGTTTTGATCCGTCCAGGCAGTTATCAATGGCGACAAAATACCACACTTGCATTCAACGTCAATGGAGCAAGACACAGTGCGCTTGCTGGTAGAAGAATACGCAGACATCCTGCTGAGGGTTGAATGGTGAGGATTGAAACGAAATCACTAATTTGCAAATGATTATAGATTTAGGCTTTCTGAAATTTCAAGATTGGGGAAGAACAAGAGATTTAGGGTTACTGAATTTTCCTCTTCAACAATGTCACGGTGGAGATTTATGGATTTGGTTCTTATATTAAACATTCAGCATAATAATAATAATATAATTATTAATTAGTTATTTATTAAAGTTATATATTAATTATGTCAATGAATATAAAATAATACATCATCCTAGTCACCTAATCCACATCAGCAATAAATATGCCACATACCCTAATTTGGAGGGGGGACCAAAAAAATCCCAAAAAAAATCAAAAGAAGGGACCCAAAACCTGGGTTTTTTTAAAGGGGGATCAAAAGTTTAGAAAATTGATACTCTGGGGACCAAAAGTGCATTTAAGCCATTAGATTTTCAGTTAATCTTGGTTAGAATTTTAAATTCCATTTCTTGTGAAATCGTGATGTGCTTTTATTGATTCGGATTCTTATGTTTCCTTAGCACATTGATTCACCTTATCGCCAAGAATTTGAATTAGTATAGTCTTAGTTTTTGATCTATTGCATAATATTATATGAGCTAATTCCCTTTAATCAATTCCAAAGGAAAGGGACCCTTCAATTGACTCCATGTCATAGTTAGGTTAGCTTCCTTACCTTTAATCCTAGCCTTAAGATTAGAGTCGTCGTGCTCTATGTCTTGCTATAGACATTTCTTTCCCTTTTATCTTAGCCTTGGGATCGGAGTCGTCGCACTCCATGTAAGTGTTCCGCCGTGAATACTTACACCCCTTTCAACTAAACTTTAACTTTGGAGTCGCCGCACTCCATGTAAGTGTCTTGCCATGGATGCTTACCTCCCCCTGGAACCTTGACCACAGTCAAGAGTTCCTCACCCTCATTGAGGGAAACTATGAATGCTCTGATTTCATTCCCGTCAAGATACGTAAGCACGAGATGCGATGTTTTGGCGATCATACTTAGATACTAACCCTTAGGTTTTTCCCTTAGCAGATATCCTTAGCAAGCGGGCAATAGATAACATAAGTGTTAACAAGAGGTTCCTGTAGAGTACTACAGATGCTTAGGATACTAATACCTTCCCTAGGCGTAACCAACCTCCGAACCTTAGATCTCTTAGGTTTTTTTTGATATTTAACCTTTCCTTTGGATAAATCAAATACCGGTGGTGAATTTCAAGATTTGCGATTCAAGTTAACCAATAGCTTGATATCCAATTCTCACCGCAACAGTATCAATAAACTGAATATCTATTATCCCGTTCTGAACATAGTCCCTAATAAAATGATGTTTGATTTCAATATGCTTAGTTCTAGAATATTGAATCAGATTCTTCGTTAGACAAATAGTAGCAATGCTATCACAATAGATAGGAATATTTTTTTCCAAAAATTTGATAATCTTCTAAATGATACTTCATACATAGTAGTTGAGTGCAACACTTAGCAACTGAGATGTATTCTACTTTTGCTGTAGACAGAGCAATAGTTACTTGACTTTGGCTAGCCAAAGATATAAGGTTTTCACCTAAAAATTGATAGTTTCCACTTGTGGATTTCCTCTCAATTTTATCTCCGGCATAGTCAATATCACAGAATCCAACTAGCTTATAATCTGAGGATTTATAAGAAATCCAAGATTTGTCATTTCTTTCAAATATCTAAAGATCCTCTTAACAACTATTAAATGAGTTTCTCTAGGATCTGATTAGAATCTTGCACACAAACATACACTGAATAAAATATCTGGTCTGGAAGTAGTGAGATAGAATAAGAAACATATCATACCTCGATATTTAGTTGGATCCACTTTGGTACTGCATTCTTCATTATTTAGGTTGCAGGTAGGATGAATGGGAGTTGACATGACTTTGAAATCATCAAGGTTGAACTTCTTCAAGAGTTCTCTTGTGTACTTTGACTGATGAATGTACATACCTTCTTTCTTCTGATTGATTTGAATTGCAAGAAGTTCACCCATCATGCTCATCTCAAATTCAACCTGCATGATCTTTGAAAATTCTTGACAAAGAGATGCATTAGTGGAACCAAAAATTATATCATCAACATAAATTTGAACAATCAAAATTTCTTCCTTTAGAGTTTTCCTAAATAGTGTAGTGTCAACCTTGCCTTTAGAGAAATTATTCTTAAGCGGGAAATTACTCAGTCTCTCATACCATGCCCTTGGAGATTATTTGAGTCCATTGAGAGAGATTTCTCAAGCTTGTAGACAAGGCCTGGATGATTTGGATCTTCAAATCCAGGAGGTTGCTTAACATACACTTCTTTGGTAATAACTTCATTCAGAAAGGCACTTTTGTCGTCCATCTGATAAAGCACAATGTTGTGATTAATAACATAGGAGAGAAGAAGTCTTATAGCTTCTAACATTACCATAGGAGCAAAGTTTCAAAGAAGTCAATTACTTCTTGCTGTCTGTATCCCTGAGCTACAAGTCTAGCTTTGTTCCTCACGACTTCTCCCTATTCGTGTAGTTTATTACGAAAGACCCACTTGGTGCCAATGATGTTTTTCATATGTGGTCTTGGAACAAGATCCCACACATCATTTCTTTGAAACTGATTCAGTTCATCTTGCACAGCCACGATCCACCCATCATCTGATAAAGCATAATTAATAGAAGTATGCTTTGTCAATGAGATAAGTCCAAGCATTGATTGATAATTTCTAAAGGCATATCTGGTTCTCAATGACTCGTCTTTATTCCCAATGATTTGCCCTTCTGGATGAAATGCTTTATATTTGAATGGTCTCTTGGGTGGAACAGAGGCTTCAGAATTATTTTGGACAATTACTGAATCTGTAAAAGTAGGACCAGTTGGAGTAACTTTAGTTTCTGTAGCTTCTGGTATCTCTTCAGTTATAGTATTAGATTCTGATATATCATCTATACTTTTTTCCTTTGGAATACATACCATAAGTTGTTCTTCAGAATTCTGAATTCCTGCAAGATTATCATCCTGATCCATGGACTCTGACTTTTCATAGTCAGGTATTTTGTCATCAAATTTAACGTGCATAGACTCTTCAACCATTCCAGTTTCTGAGTTGTACACTCTGCATGCTTTTGAGCGTTCAGAGTATCCCCAAAAGACACCCTTTTAAGCTTTAATATCAAATTTCTTTAAGTATGCCTTATTATTCAAAATGTAACAGGTACATCCAAATTGATGAAAATAAGAGATGTTTGATCTTATACCCTTAAACAATTCATACGACGTTTTATTTAGAATTGGTCTAATATAGATTATGTTCTGAATATAACAGGATGTATTAACAACTTCTGCCCACAAGTACTTTGGAAGTTTGTTTTCATGAATTATGGTTCTAGCCATCTCTTGTAAAGATTTGTTTTTTCTTTCTACAACCCCATTTTGCTGTGGAGTTCTAGGAGAAGAGAATTCATGGAGACTTCCATATCTTTCACAAAAAGATTCAAATGGATCATTTTCAAATTCTCCACCATGATCATTTCTAACTTTTATGATATTCACTTCCATTTCAGATTGTACTTGAATGTAGAAGATGCTAAACACTTTGTATGTTTCATCTTTAGATCGAAGAAATTTTACATAAGTCCATTTGCTGAAATCATCAACAATGACCAAACCATATTTCTTCCCACTGATCGAAGCAGTTCCAATAGGACTAAACAGATCAAGTGAAGTAATTCTAAAAGACGGAGGTAGAGACAATGTTTTTTAGTTTTAAATGAGGTTTTCACAATATTTCCAACTTGACATGCCCCGCAGAAAGCATCTGAGTGATAGTCAAGATCTGGCAGCCCTTTAACAAGTTTTTGCCTGCTAGGTTTGGAGATTAATCTCCAGTTAGCATGACCTAACCTTTTGTGCCAAATCCATTTCTCATCACTCATTGTCATTAGGCAAACGACATTCTGATCAGCCAACTCAGAAAGATTGATTTTATAAACATTTCCCTTCCTTTTCCCTTTGAATACAATGGTTTTGTCAACATTAATAACTGAACATAAATTCTTATTAAATATTACTTCACAACCATTATCACACAATTTACTTATGCTTAGTAGATTATGCTTTAAGCCATCTACCAGCCAAAATTTATTGATAAGGGCTAGAGAGTTATCAATGGTACCTATACCAATGATCTTTCCTTTTTGGCCTCCTCCAAAACCCACACAGCCCTCCTCTTTCAGATTCAGGGTTTGGAACATGTGCCTTTCTCCTGTCATATGACGTGAGCAGCCACTGTCCAGATACCACGATTGGTTTCCCATTTTTTTCCTTTAGGAATATCTGCAGCAAAGACAATTTGATATTTAGGTGCCCATACACATATGGGTCCTTTCATGTTAATTTTAACAAGTTTTTTCCTATCATGTCCTTTTGCCATGTAAAAGGATTTAGCTTCACTCCAAGTTTTTTGTTTCCAGAAATTTGGACTGAAGTTATTTTTAACCTTAGTTTCTGAATCTTTCTTAACCCGTGACTCAGATGTTTTAGATAGTTATGCAATCATAACTTTCGAACTATCAGGTTTTGATATTACAATATCTTTTAACTTTTGATCAATAGGTTCTATTAGATTCATAACATTTTCATAATCAATAGCAAGAACAAAATAGTTGCTTAACACTGTCTGAGCAATGCTAGAGGAACAAGGATCTGGGGACTCTTTATATAATGACATATCAGAATTATAACAGTCTTCGTTGTACCCCAAACCTTCTCTGTTGTTTTTGACAATTCCATAAATCATAGATGCAAGTTTAGTTCCATCAATGCCAAATGTGACAAATTTATGAAATGCTATATCATGCTTACCTAAAATGGAACATTTATTTTGAGATGTGTTGATTTCTTTTAATTATTCTTTCAAAATGAAGTTATCTCTTTTCAAATTTTTGATGTGACTGGATTTATCTTTGCAACGATTCATCAGATTATTCATGCATAAAATAAATTTAGAATAAGAATATACCTCATCTTTGTCTTCAGACTCTGTTTCTGATAAATATCCTTCTTTAGATGTGTGAGCCATCAACGCCAGATTGGCTTCATCTTCTTTTTTTGAATCTTCATCATCTAGCTTCTTAAATCTGTTCCTGAAGTTATCCTTCTGATGACTTATTTTCTTTTGGTTATCTTTCTGAAGATTAAGACAATTATTTCTGATGTGACCAGGTTTGTTGCAGTTGTAACAGATCTTATCATCATCTTTCTCTTTGAAGTTAGATCTCCTAAAGCCACTGCTTTTAGAAAATATTTTGTTCCTTCTGATCATTTACTGATATCCTCTGATGAAGCAAGCCATATCATCATCATCAGATCTACCATCAGAATCTTCTTCAGAAGTTTCATCAGGTTTACTGATCTTTGAAAACCTTTTGGATTTTTCACCAGATTTTTCAGAAGTGGGTCTCAGGGCAAGAGTTTTAAGTTTCTTTGAAGACTTATCTCTATTCAGTTCCATCTCATGGCTCTGAAGATTGCTGATTAGACTTTCAAGAGACAATGTATTCAGATCTTTAGCTTCCTGAATAGCTGTTGCTTTAGGTCTAAATTTTAAAGGGGGACTTCTTAGAATCTTTTTGACATGATCAGAAGTAGAGTAACTCTTGTTTTATATTTGAAGGCTTGATACAAGGATCTGAAACCTAGAGAACATGGTTTCAGTATCCTTATCATCCTTCATTTTGAATAACTCATACTTCTGTACCAACAAGTTAGCTTTTGCTTCTCTAACTTGTTGATTCCCTTCATAGGTAGAGCATAATGACTCAAAGATAGTCTTTGCATAAGACTTATAAATGATTTTCAGATACTTAGCAAGTGGTAGAGCATCGACCAGAATACCTCTGACTCTGTGATGTTTTCTATAAATTTTCTTTTGAGCTGGAGTCAAGGTTTTTCTATCAGATACCATACCAGCACTGTCAATAGTGATCTCAATACCATATTCAAGTATATCCCATAACTCATTATCAAGTCCAATGATATACATGTACATCTTGCTTTTCCACCATTCGAACTCAGTGGAGTCTCCACTAAGTACAAGAGGTTTGGTAGAGTAGTGATTTCTCTCAGAACCACTGTAATCATGGAGAAATCCTTTTCCTGATGTATTAGTAGTAGGATCCTCAATAGACATATTGTTCTCGTTGGATCTTTAGTTGTACCACTATTAAGTGTTACGCACAAACCTTGCACTGATACCAACTGAAGGTGAGAAAAATACACAAGAAGAGGGGTTGAATTATGTTGGCCAAATATTTTCTATTTCTGATCAGAGTTCAAAATCTAAACAGAAGTTCATACTCTGATTAATAAATGCAGTGGATAGAAAGACATAATTAAATAAATGGCCATAGAACATACAAATGTTATCCTGGTTCCTCTCTAACTAAGAGTAATCCAGTCCCCTTGCAGCATGAAAGATTTCCACTATAATAAACCAGATTACAACTGCTTATACACTAATGTATAAGACTTTTCTGCTTAGACCCTCAACCTGAAACTTTCTTGCTTAATCAGCACCTGATCAAGACTTCTTGCTTAGATCCTTAGATCCTAAGACTTTCCTGCTTAAACCCCTCAAGTTTAAGACTTCCTTGCTTATACCTCCAGTCAAAGACTTCTTGCTTAAACCCCTCGGAATCAATACTTCCTACTCAGATTTCACGAATCCAAGACTTTACTGCTCAAGCCCGAGGCAATAGACTTTATCTAAACAGACTCTTTAGAGAAGAAATAACTTACAACAACACTTGATTAACAATCAGAGGTGTTCAAATATCACACTTTATCACTAAGGATTCTTAACTTATACAAAAATAAGAACTCCTGACGGATTAGCTTCTCTTGAGCTGTTACAAGTTGTATGAAGTGCGTGTATATTTCAGTTGTAGCTGCAGTGTTATTCTCTTAGCTGATCTTCAATTCTTTTGCTCCTTTTATAACTGAAGAAATAGAGTCGTTGAAGAAACTCAACGACTATATTCAAATCAAATCTTCTTGTACATCTTCTTTTCTAATAAATCAGATGTTGGAACTCGTAGCCAAAGAATTATCCGTTGAATAAGGCCTTTGTCCCGAGAACTCTTCTGTGAAACAAGTACAACACGATCTTTTGAAGATAATGTCAACTATTCTCGAGTCCTGTGATTTCTGAGCATGACTTGACATTACTAAATTTCAGAGGCAAGTATAGCACGCTTCTGACTCTAAAATGTACTAATGATAACTTTCTGCTCAGGCTTTCTCAAAAGTACTCAATCAAAGCCGAACCATATCTTCTTCCGTGACATAACTAGTTTCGTTAAGTAAATATAATTTTGTACACAAAAACAAGCTAGTTATAAATCCTAATTGTTCTTCAAATGCTTTGTTATCATCAAAACCTTAGAGGATTCATCGTATGAACCAAATTTGTCTCAACAAAAGCTGCAGAAGAACTTGTTTCACTGGTTGCAAGATCAGGTATTAAGGCTGAACCCATTAATGACATTAATCTTAATTCTTCACTAAGAAAGTCACCCTCTCCATCACCTGCTAAATATAACCAAACCACTACTTTGGCCATACAACCCTATCAATCTATCATTCCTAAAAGTACATATTTTTCCCTTCCTTTAAAGACCTTTTCAAACAAAACACGAGCTAACAATGTTCCATCACATGACCAACCTATTAACTAAACCAATCAAGACAATATTAATGCTAGCATTCAAGCAGGATCACCCTCACCAATTCCTGTTGAATCTGAAATTGCCTTGCATGCTGAGCCTTTTAATATTGCATCACCTTCAAACAGCTCCACCAAAATAATTAAAGGTCAAAAGATTCAGAATTATCTCAATGATGAGCCTGAATATGCTGAATCTGAACCAAAAATAGAAAACAATATCCAAGATCAACCATTACCATCAATTCATCAAGAGACCACTTAACACCTATCCCCATCAAATCATGCTTCAGGCAAAGAAAACTATGTTGAATCTGTTAAAGAAATTGTGCATAAAAATGAAGCAAACTTATCCAAACCATCCCAGCATATGACCAACTATCAACCTTTACCCAACCAAGTACTTTCTCAGTTAGAATTTGTTAGGATTGGGTTATATAACGAGGCAAAAGCAATAATGGAAGAATGGTTCACGTCTACTGATCCTGAGGCTTATGATGCGAAGTGGGAAACCTTCAGAAAGTCTGTTAACTCTGTCATTCAAAGTCTGAAGAATTTCTCCACTAAGGAAGTCGCTACATCTAGCCAGAAGCAACTATTAAATCTAGAAGTTAAGGTAGCTTTAGTTGCTGAATGTCAAGAGATGTTGAAAGTTCAGATGGCTAGTAACCAACTATCAGCGGATGCTCAATTCAAAACTATTGTTGCAAGGCAATAAGAAATCAGTTTTGATCTCAAGACAATCATGGAATTATTGAAGAAATATTAGGTCTAGGATGTAGAACCTGTTTATGTACTTGTTGACTTGTTTATGAATCTCTTATGTGTTTTATGATATGCGTGTGAACTTATCTTATTTCAGTTTTCTTTTATACAAGTTGTTCTTGCTTTATGTTTCTCTCGTGTTAATTTAAAGTGAATGAAACTTGCTTTTGCTAGCTTAATTAATTGGAAACTGAAAAAGGGAAACTTCATTGGAATTTAACAATTACTTGAGAAAAGATAAGACAGTACAATAAATTAGCATATCCCTGGTCTTCTTTGTCTCAAGGAGAATTAGGGCTTCCTGTTCATTGGTGTTGAGCATGGTCATTTGAGGATTGATTATGGTTTTTCGTGGCAATTGGCATCACAAGTTGTGTCATTATTTTTAAAAGATTCCACAAGGCATCATTACAAGTTATCATGAAAATTCAAGATTTTTTATATTAAACTCCAAGATGCAAGATACATGTTTTTCATAAGATTCAAGTTGAAAGAAGCAAAACCCAAATTCAAAGTTATCATGGGATTCAAGTTTTCAAAATTCAAATTCTTCTGAGGATCACAAGTTGGATTCATAAGTTAATTATACTTCAAAGAAGTTCAAATAGGAGATTCACATTTTCAGGCCAAGCTCAAATTAATTCTACACAAGGATTTCAAGTGAAATTCAATTTTAAAAAATGCCAAGTTTGATATAAAACTCAAGGATTCTTTTACAAGAGTGTATGTTATGATCAGTTCAAATGTACAAGGTTTAAGAATTCATTCCTTTGTTTTTGCTTGCGAGGTTTTTGTCAGATACGTGCAGTCCATGTTTATTGTAGTTCCAATACATATTGCATACAATCTCGCAAATGTCAACTATGGGTGTGCGTTAAAAAAGTATGCTTCTCATAACCAATTATACAATCATGCATATTTGTTTATGTCGTCACATCGTCTGCCTGTTGTACGCAGTTAAAGGTGAATTATACTTTTTGTTGTAAAGATAATCAATCACATCATGTCTTGGTATTCTAAACCAAAACATGTTCCAACACAATAAAAATCTGTTTTTATGGTACAAATTCAATCCAATCTCAACCGAAACATGTTCCAACATAATAACAAGTATTCCCGATTATTTCCACATATAACCTGACTATATTATGCAGTTTATTTCACGTTTTATTCGTTAGAAACATTGATTTAGCCAATTTACTCGTTTTATCATTTTCTAACCTAAACTCAAATCACTCTAACTTCTACACTTAAAGTTCTACCTAGAACCCAACTTAGAGATAGAATAGGAGGTTGAAGAAGATGATGAATAATGATGATGATCCATGAGCTTCTCTTCTTCCTTAAGCTTTTCTCTCTTCTCTTGCTCTTCCTTTTCTCTGTTTTCTTCTTCTTTCTATTTCTCCAGTTTTCCTTTTTCTTTCTCTTACCACACACACACACACACACACACACACACACACACACATATATATATATATATAGGGAAATACTAACATACACCCAAAATTGGTGGGTCCCACACAAAAATACACTACATCTATTTTCTTTCTATTTTTTTTCTTCATCTTTTTAATGTGGGTCTCACCCAAAATTGGTGGGTCCCACACAAAAATACACTAAGGTATATGTTGCTAATGCACACCTACATGGGTGTGCATTAGCATAACCCATATATATATATATATATATATATATATATATATATATATATATATATATATATATATATAATACAAATATTATACAATATAATCCAATAGAGTAAAATATCTCCAATTGATATTTTATCGTCTAACACCAATTGGTCAATTATTAGAGTTACCTCAAAATACTTTCTTGAACTAATAACATTGATCTATCCTTTTATTAAATAATTGATCTCTTCAGAGTTCACTCGTTGCTCTATTGATCCCAATTAACAATACATAAAGAATCCCATTATTCTAATTGATCAAGATAGAGCACATAGACATTCATCTGATCTCATCTGATATCCAATTGAGCGTTTAGATAGTATGGGGTATTACACTCTCCCCCCTTAAATTGAAATTCGCCCCCGAATTTCCTCCACTCAACAATAACCACAACTTGTATCACCGTCTTAGATCCACACTTAACTTTTCTTCCGTTAAAATTTCTGACATAATCCGATTCCAACTTCACTTCACAGACCAAAATCCTTGTTTTCACAATTTATCAAACGTCGCGTACTTAATTGTACTCTTGTTCTAATATTTGGTTAACTTCCAACTTTTCTTTTTCCATAATTCATCTGTTGTTCCATAAAATACTTGGTCGCATCCTACCTTCAGAAAGAAAAATACCATTTTATACTCTTCTACTGAGTCACAAAACAAAACCATAATACCTTATCTTGGTTTAGGATAACAAACACTCGTCAAATCTTGGTGAGGTAATTCAGTGAATCCTTTCCTTTATGCAATTACCGACAACTATCATTTCATAAATCCTTTAACATTCAAAACCACTTCATAATTCGTCAAACGACTCCTTACCAGTTTCACTCGATCTGACGTTATACATTGTACCCATCTATATCCGATATTTCATCTCTCTCGTATCACACCAAAAGGTAACACACTTAGAACAAGGTCTTCTTACTTCCAATCTTACAATCAAATTTCTCCTCCGATTCTTATAAATCTGATGGAACTCTTTCATCTGTCACCTTCCATTGTGCAACTCTGATTCTAACAATGGAATACCACAAGTTCTTAAGAATTACCTGGTAGCTAACTGTCGGCGGAGATACACACTTATTCACTGGGGTTCTTACTAACCAACGGTACAAGAAACTTACTGACGTCCTATGGTAGAACAATTTCTTCGCCAACGCACAATATTTTAACGTCTGTCCAACACTCTCTAGACGATATTTTAATCTTTATACCCTTCAACAAAAAGTTTAGAATATGGTGTTGATTATCTTTATACCCTTCAAGAAGCTTTTCTCAAAGTCGAACCATCTTTGAGTTTTAACATTAAGTTGAATTTGTTGACTTGGTTAATACTTCAAGTGTTCACAAAACATCTGAATTGTTTAATGATTTCTCATCAAATGTAAATAAAGAAAATCAAGGCTGAAACACAGCTCGCATGTGCCACTGTGGAGAGAAATCCAAGCCCATTACTTGATACTAATATTTGCCATAATAATAATGAAGATCCTCCAGTAATCTGTATCAAGAATCAAGAGAAATTAAGATGATGCTCAAGACAAATTGAAACTCTTTCCAAAAACAAGTAACAAACATGTCGATACGAGAACGAAATGTATTTTTAAGACGTGACCAAACATGTTTAGACAAGATCGAATTCTTTCCAAAACACCCGCAAGCATGTCGGAGTAAAAACAGAAACATGTTCATTATGCCACCAAAGTCATAACAGGGGTGTTTCTTTCCAAATGAATTGGAGCCTATAAATTGAAATTGAGAGCAGCAATCGTACACAAAAGTTTCAGAAAGGGGTATTCACACAAAAAATCATCAGAGGCATCATACACATAGAGTATACACATACACAAACTGAGGCATCACAACAACAACACATACGAATTAAAGGAGGAACGAACGCAAATCAGAGCATACACACACGCATAAAGAACAGAAAATCTACGATTTCAAAACACACGCAATAAACAACAGCTATAGCACGCATGGAAATAAGATGAATTGAAGTGAACACAGTTTCAAAATCAACGAAACAACAATAACAACGCGTGTAGCAAGAGGAAGAGGACAGCTAAAAGCGAGAAGTTTATGAACCTACAAACACAAACGAAAGCATATCATACTCAGAGCGATTTCATCCTGACATTTACTTTGCTCAGTCGCTAGGCACCGTCGAATTTTCAGCTCCCGACCGTCGTCGTGCCGTAAGTTGTTTTTTTTTGTTTTCTTGTTAATGATGCACAATTGATGATGGCGTTGTTGTTGTTATGTTCGTTATGTGTGAAATAGAGAGAGAGAGAGAGAGAGAGAGATCCATACATGGCCTATGTTTGCTCCGACGATTGATTTTGTGAAGGAGAGAAGAGGGCAAGAGAACAGTTGCGGGCGGTGAGTTTAGAGAGATGAGACCATTGCTGAGAGTTTATGAAGTCTCATGTATCCCCTTCCTATGTGAAACTCGGTTGGGCTTGAAGCATTAGCCCAAGTGTTTTTTAACCACACCCTTAAAACACTCATGGCACCCCCTTTATTTTATTTTAATTAGATTTAGTTTATTTTATTTTAGTTAGATTTAGTTTTTTTTAATTTATTTTTAGTTTTAATTAAATTAATTAATTAGTTTTTTATTAGAAATTAATTAATTAGTTTTTTAGATTTATTTAGAATTAGCAAACTAGTTTTTAATTAGAACTTAATTATTTAGTTTTTCATTTAGTTTAGTTTTAAGTAATTAGTTTTTTATTAGACTTTAATTAATTAGTTTTTTATTGGAATTTAATTAGTTGATTAGTTCTAATTATATTTTGGTTTAATTAGGATTTGGTTTAATTAGGCTTTATTTATCCTAATTCTTAAGTTAATCTTGAATTCGTATGTTCCATTTTAATTAGTTTCTGATTTTTATTTTGAATGTAATTCTTGATGCATTTTGTTGTGATTAAGTCCTGATTTTGATGTCCTATCTTTTGAGTTTTGATTTACCTGAGCATTTGTTGTACATGTTGCTATTCACTCATTAATACTTAAGGTTTCTCTCTTTGACCCTCTGTTGCTTACGCCTCATTCCAAAAGAAAGGATCATACTTGTTGACTGTCATGCCATATCTTAGCCTAACTTTAGGTCCTTCCCGTTTAATCCTAGCCTTAGGATTAGAGTCGCCGTACTCTATGTGGGTGTCTTACCATGGACACTTCTTGCCCGTTTATCTTGACCTTAGGATTAGAGTTGTCGCACTCTATGTAAGTGTTCTGCCATGGACACTTACCTCCCTTTTAACCTAGCCTTAGGTTATAGTTTCTTAACTCAATGTAGGTGTTCTGCCATAGACACTTACCTCTTCCTTTTGGAACCTTGACCACAGTCAAGAGTTCCTCACCCTTATTAAGGAGAACTACGAATGCTCTGATTCCATTCCCGTTGTAATACCCCAAATTTTGACCACTTAGATTTCCCATCATTGTGAAAATCATCATCACAATATGGATGAACCATCATGCTTCATCAGTCTCCCCAAAGATGGGTGAGCATCCAATACAATCAAAATTAGGGTTTCAAGCCATCTCTGAGTGCTTAGACAAAGGATCAATCAAGAAATGACATGATCTTCAACTTGTCTAATCTCTTAAATATCCACAATGGATCAAAAAGGACGCCCACTTCAAGGATTAAGCACAAGGCTGCTCCCTTCTAGGTGGATCAAGTCTCAAGATCGACAGTGTCACCAAATTAGGGTTTTGGTCGACCAGGGCCTCCAGATGGAAAATTTCATATGGGCACAAGGCAATGATCCAAAACATGACCTAATATACTTCATGGAACCTCATGAACCCATGCATCAAGTCAATTTTGACTCAGGGGATGCATTCATCAAAAATCAGGAATTAGGGTTTCTTGACCTAATTCACCCCTAAGTTGACTTTTGGGACAAACCATGAGCCAAGACCTCAAGACATGATTTGAGGTTCTCTAATATACTATATTGATCCATTTGGAACAATGGATTGATCCAAGAAGCTTGAGCAACAAGTCTCAATTTCATCTGCACCACAATTAGGGCTTTAAGAGAAAAGTCAATTGTAACTTTGACTTTTGACCAAGACATGCTCCCAAACCCTAATACATGATTGAATATACCCTATGACACCCATGGAACATGTCCATCAAGTTTGATTTAGGTCAAGGACATGATTTCCTGAAGAATTGCACAGTTTGGAATTCATCTGATAAAAAGTCAACTGTGCACAAAAGTCAACTTTGACTTTTTGAGATTTTTCACCAAAATGGATTTTTAACCCTAAAATGATGTTAATGTATGATTTGAATCATCATTCATCAAGAAAAATCAAGAAAAGTGAGATAACTTGTAAAAGGGGTAACCATAAAACTTAGAAATTTTTCTAAGTTAAAAATAAAGTGGCAAAGGTACCAACTTTGGAGGACCATAACTCCTAAACCACAAGGCCATTTTTTCTCATCCAAAGATGGATTTGTAGCCCTCATTATCACCTACAAAAACTTCAACTACAAGTCATTCCAATTCATTAAAGATTTTGAGTTATGGAGTGATCAAAGTGGCTGAAAAGTGAAAATGTCACTTTTTCCAACACTTAGTGAAATTTTCACTAAGTCAGATTCTGCCTCACTTTTTGCCAAATGTAGGGGGATTTTTCACTTGGAATCAAAAGAGATCAAAACCAAACTTGTTCAAACAGTTGTTGTATCATGTAAGAGCTTTCCAAAATGGCCAAGAACATTGCCAAATTCAACCTACACCATGAGATACAACATTGCCAAGTTGCCTTGCTGAAATCTGTCAAGGCAAGGCAGAATTTGCAACTTTGGTCGATTTGCCAAAATCAGCCAAATTCAATTGCTCCTATCCACTTGGACACCTCAGAGGATTGAATCTAAAGGGGACAATCACTGAGCCAAGCCTCCAAAGTCCATGGAACAAGAAATAGCATGTTGAACCTAGAATGGCCAAAATAGGGACAAGACTTCAAATTTGGAATGAGGCATTCAATGAAACCATCAAGGTGGCATGGACTGAGCCATTCTCATCTGAAATCAGTCAAGACTTATCCAAGACCAAGGGAACCAAAGCTCTGTGCCCTAACCTCTAGTCAATGGCTAGAGGAGACTTGGATTTTCATTTGCCAACATTGGCCAAACCTACTTACCAGCTGCCATGCACTATTCCTTGCAAAACAAACTTGCTCTACTATAAATAGAGCTCAATTGTGGTCAGTTTGAGTACACCAAAGCCATCTAACAGATGCTTTCCTCAAAATCTCTTCTTTCACTCCAATTTTGCCTTCTAAGGCAAGTCACTATCGGGTTTTGAGTTTGAGAGCAATTCCAATCAAACCAATCACTCACACACCTCACATACATCACATATGAGCTGACCAAACACTTAGATTACTTCTGAAACATCAAATTCACAAAATCACCAGCTGGTTGCTCAAGGTTTTAACCAAAGTGCAGCTGAGGTACCACAAAATGATCCAGCCAATTTCAATCAAGTCCAACCATCCAAACACAATCCATAGGGTGTAGGGAAGCTGTTCAGATCATCACCACTCATCTGTAACACCTCCAAATCAAAAATCACTTTGAACTTGCTGTCACGGCCTAGAGGTGAGCACATACTTGGTCATCTCTCAATCTATGCATATTTCCTCGCACAATAATTTGGCCATATGTTCATAATCATGCATGGAATGTTTTCCCTAAATTAATTGCATTGTTTGAATCGTGTATCAAAAATCCCAGCCTTCACGCAGAAATTAGGGTTCTTGAGGTCTCTTCGTGATTTCTTCTTGTATGTTTAATTTAAATGAAATTAAAGTACATAGACATGATCGTGAGGTTGAGGCGAGCATAATGATATGTGGATTGCATGATATAATTACGTATTCATGGAGATTGGATAGAAAATACAAATCTGAGAAACCAAGAACACGCGCGTGTTCTTCAGCTTGTTCTTGGCGCCATTTTTAGAAATTCAAATATTTGAATTTTGTGATTTTGTTTAATTGATTCAAAAATTAATTTCTCTCTGAGTTTTAATGATTTTGAGTTGATTCTTTTTTTAATAATTCACAAAAATGTTAAAATATTTTATTTTATCAAAAAATCCCAAAAATATTATTTATTTCATATAATTGATATTTTTGCAAAGAATTAATATTTTAATTATTTTTGACATTTTAAATATTTTTTCTACATTGATTTTGCAACTTTTAATGCTTTCTAATTATTTTGTAGGTCAATACTTAATTTTTGAAGCATTAATCCAAGATCACAATTTGTTTTCCATGTGTTAAACAATTTTTGATCATTTTAATTGAATTTTTATTCAATTAAATACATTTTGAAAACAAATTAGGGTTTTGGATTAATTCAACCCTCATAAATCATTTTCAAAACTTTATGGGCCTCTTGAGAGAGTGTAAGACCCATCCCCCCTTGTACAAAAACTTTTTGGGCCTCACTCATTGTATAAGTCCCTCTGTACAAGTAAACGGCGCGATCGTCGCCCGTTTAAAAATAAAAACCTTTTGGGCCTCTCCTTGAGCTATAAGACCCATTCAAAACACTTTGGGCCTCTATTAGAGTGTAAGACCCAATCCCCCTTTTAACCAAAACATTTTGGGCCTCACTTATTGTATAAGTCCCTCTGCGTTAAAAGAAAACCTCGGCGCGATCGCCATTTTTAAGCGAAAAATCATTTGGGCCTACCCTCGTGTTATAAGCCCCGCTCTCTTTTCTTTAAACCTTTTTTTTGGCCTCTTGAGAGAGTGTAAGACCCATCCCTTTGTACAGAAAACCTTTTTGGGCCCCAGTCACTTGTATAAGTCCCGCTGTACAAAGTCAAACAGTGTGCTCACTGATAAAACCCTGGGCCTCTCCTTGAGCTGTAAGCCCCAAATCTTTCTTTTTCAAAGCACTTTCTCCTTTGATTTTGAATATACTGTTGTTTTCAATCTTTCTTTGTTGAACAACTAACCAAACAGCATGGAAGCACTACAACCGAGTAAGTGGTTATCGCTTTCATTTACTGCTTTCATATTATAAACTGTATTGTGGGGCTGCTCACTGTAAGTCTCCTTTCATAAACTCATATCTACTGTGTAATAATAGTATAGATATTTTGAGTTTCCCCGGCAACTACGTCTAGAACTAGGTGACGCCGTTTCATTTATTCGTAGAAATAGATGCCTAGATCCCCAATAGGAGCACCAGATACAGTCTTCTCTTCAGCTGTCCTCCTTAGGAATCGTCAAGAAGCTCTACTCCCCAAGATGAATGTATTCTCCGTGAATGGCATCTTTGAGTTTCTTCCAAATTCTCGAACTTTCCTGACTTGATCTATTCCTTGTGGATAGCTTGCCTTGAATGTCTCGGGGTTTGGGTACCCACTACGGTCATAATCTTGGACCTTAACTAAGGAACCCTCTTTAAAAGCTAAAAGTCGCTGGATAGTAAACCTCGCACGTTTACCAGTGGTTTTTATCTTTAAAAGAGTTATCTCTCTTAATGGAAAGGAGATGATAAGACCCACGGGCTTCTTAAAAGCATCGGCCTCCTCTTGGGCATTATTCAAGGACACTACGGCTTCTTAGAAGTATTCACAGCCTCCTCTTAGGCTTCGTATAATGATCTCTTCCTTCGGGAATGATAGCCTCCTCTTGGGCTTCATACAAGGACCCGTCGGCTTCTTAAAAGTTTCCAGCCTCCTCTTGGGCTTCGTACAAATTGTCCCGACGACCTCCTAGAGGTATAGGAACAGAACATAGTCATCTGCATAGAACAGTCCTTTCATAGAGTCTACTACTGTTTCTCAAAGCATAGTACAAAAAGAAAAAAACTCTAGACTTGGACAGTCTAACTTCCTTGAGTCTCAAAGACATTCTCGAGTGACCCCTTCGTTAAATAGGAAGGAAACCCGCAGACTCGGACAGTCTCAATACCCTTTGGATTTCCCGTTTCCTCAAAGAGAAGGAAATATCCTCAAATCAAATCCCTGAGTACAGTGTTGCTCATATAAGAACTGATTTTCTCTTTTAAAATCAGTATATTGGATCTGTCACTCAACTGAAACAAACCTTTAGCCTCCATCTCGGGCTTCGTACGAGATACAAAAACACTCTCTTGTTGAGTCAAACTTTTAGCCTCTATCTCGGGCTTCGTACGAGACACAAAGACTCCCTCGTAGAGTCAAACAAACAATAGCCTCTATCTCAGGCTTCGTACGAAACACAAAGACTCCCTCGTAGAGTCAAACAAACTTTTAGCCTCTCTCTCGGGCTTTGTACGAGACACAAAATAGCCTCCTCTTAGGCTTTGTATAATGATTTTCCTAGCGGAAATTAGCCTCCTCTTAGGCTTTGTATAAGAAAACCACTGGTTGATCCAATCAACCTTTTAGCATCAAAGTTGTGCCTCGTTCACAGTACACAAACATCAACAACTCCTTTTCCTTTCATCTAATCGCTGTAAGCGGCAAGCCTCTGGATCATCTATATCCATGCCACTGTCCCTCTTTTAGCATGAGAAACTCCTAAGGAAAGATGGCATTGCTCTACACTGAGTTAAAGTCTTCTCCTTCAGGTTAAAACCCTTTCTTCGGAAATTATGGCATTGCTCGGATCCGCGTATCCCAGTTAAAGTAATTCTCCTTCCCCCTCTTTAGAGATGACAAATTCTCTCTAAAGTCGAGGTCTTTCAGCTTCACGTCTTGGGCTTTGAACAAGACACAAATAGACCTTTCAGCTTCACATCTTGGGCTTTGAACAAGATACAAACCACCTTTCGCTTCACGTCTTGGGCTTTGAACAAGACACCAAAACACCAAAAACACCCATTTCCTCCCATAGAATAGGAGGAACTACAAACGCTCTGATTTCCTTATTTCGGTAAACGGGAATACGTAGGCATAAGATCGAAAGAAAAGATCTTAGCGAGCGCAATCAACAAAAAACCCAAATCCGATATCTCCATCAATTAAAAGCAGTAATTCAAAAGCATCAGTCCTAACATCCTAATCCTTGTTCCCCGCCAGAAACCTTCTGCCCAGGTAAAAAAGAAAGAAAACAGTATTGGCGAAAATACAAATAACCAGTACAAAGGCCCCCTCACATTGATAGCATCCGTAACCTAACAGACCGCTGTTTAAACTCAGTATGCAAAGCAGGGTTAATTGGAGACATCTATTTCCCTTCCTTATTCAGCTCACAATAGGATAAAAAATGAATCGACCTGTAGTTTTAAGCTCAACCGCAGAGAGCGACCAGCGCTTAAGAACCGCGTCCAAAATCGCTCGCTACACCCGTCAGGATACGTAGGCACGAGATGTGATGTCTTGGCGAGCATACTTAGAAATAACACCTTAGGTCTTCCTTTACCTTTTCACCCTTTAGCAGACAAAATAACAAATAACACAATAAAACAAGAGGTTCCTGTAGAGTACTACAGATACTTAGGATGCTAGCACCTTCCCTAGGTATAACCAACCCCTGAACCTTAGTTTCTCATTTGCTTTGCCTTGCATAGCATTTTTCTGGGTTTATTCATTCTTTTTCCCTTCCCTTGGATAAACTAAAGATCAGTGGTGAATTAAGATTTGTGAATCTAGTTAATATAATAGCTACGGTATCCAATTCTCACCGTGATAGAAATGGCGACTTCACTGGGGAATGTACCTTAAGAGGGTTACCCCTAACTTGTTTTGTATATGTTATTATATATTTGTATATATCTGTCTGCTTGGAGTTGGGTTTTTCTGTATGCAGGGTGGTTACATTGTGTTGTGAGATAAGTCCTAACTCGGACTTGAGTATACACCTATGATAGAATTGTGGTATAATCAATAGTTAGCTGTTGGGAGTAGTCCTAACATGATTAATATATGATATAACCACGCTCAGTGGAGGCCCCTTTGGAATTACTGATGTCATGTGAGTAGTCGTATTGGCATTACTTTTTCCAACCTGGGAGTCCGTGAAGCTGAGAACCTTAGTATCCCTTCACCTCTCTTAGCCTTTTTAGGACGTAGTGCAGTGATCATCCAGGTGTAGATCTATGGTGATTGTCATGCGATACTACAATCAGACGATTTTATCTTGAGAATATTATTATCCGCATGAGTAGTTGTGCAAGCCGATAATATCCGAAAGATTTATCGATGACTCTGGTAACCTTGTTAGAACCCGTTGTGCAAGTGATTTACCCCTAGTACACACCCCGTGGTTGGTTCTTCACCCAGACTTCATGTTGTGATCTTGAACCTTTGATCCCGCTATGTGTGATTTGTATTATATCTTGCATTGCATTGCATATCATTTGCATCTTTGTATGATTCATTGCATACATCTATTTGTCTAGAGACTCATCTCCAGTTGTCTCAATCTTCCAGTGTCATCTTTCAGTCGTCAAGTTAATTCCTCGACACAGATACAGGACTAGGTCTAACTACAGATGCAAGATGTCAGAATAAGAAGCACACAACACAGAGATCCGAATGGAGATCAATGACCTCAAGTCAAGCTTGACAAAGCTTACTGAAATGCTCCAGGTCTTGATTGCTAGAGGAGAGCAACCCCAAAGGACTGTTATCCAGGAGGTTTCAAATGCTGATCCTCAGCCTGTTCAGGTGCCACCTTCAACTTGGCCAGAGTTTGGTTTACCCCGTAATTATTCTCCGCCTCTTGCATCTACTACTATGATTGGTCAAACTGTCATACCCGTTTTTCAAGCTCCAGTTTTTGCTGAGCCCCGACCTATGGTTCATGCTGTTTCCCAGATTGTCCAAGCTCCCTGTGAGAATTCTCTCTATGAGTACAATGTTGTCAGTACTCAAAGTGAAGACCGTGAAAACTTTGTTGAACTTGAGGTTGTCCGTGAATAGTTTCAGACCATAGACAAGAGACTCTGAGTCATTGAGGGTACTGACTTCTTTAGTGTGGACGCATACAACATGTGCCTTGTTTTTGACCTTGTTATGCCTGCCAAATTCAAAACTCCCGAGTTTGTGAAATATAAGGGTCACTCTTGTCCAAGGGCTCATTTGGTCATGTACTTTCCAAAGATGGCTACTTACGCCAACAACCAGAAGCTGCTCATCCATTGTTTTTAAGACAGCTTGAGTGGAGCTTCTATTAAATGGTATATGAATCTTGAACAGAAAATATCCACGGCTTCCAGGATCTTGCTAATGCTTTTATGAAGCAGTACAAGTACAACCTCGACATGACTCCTGACCGCCGTCAACTTCAAAATATGTCTCAGAATGAGAAAGAGTCTTTCAAGGAATATGCTCGGCGTTGGAGAGAACTCGCTTCTCAAGTTGAACACCCTCTAGCAGAAAAGGAGATGTCTGGAATATTCATGGATACCTTGTCTCCATTCTATTGGCAAAAGATGATTGGAATTATTTCTTCTAACTTCACTGATTTGGTAACCATTGGTCAAAGACTAGAGGAAGGACTCAAGAACGGTAAAGTGTCCAAGGCTGCTGAATATTCTAATGGTGCGAAGAAATCCTATGGGAACTTCCAGAAGAAGAGGGAAGATCAGACTAATGTTGTCATGTTTGAAACAAGAAGGCCTCGTCCCCGACCTCAGTATGCTGATCACCTTGATGTTGCTGCTGTTACGCCTGTGGTTGCTGCTCCACGACCAAGTCAAGCTCCCCAACGTCTGGCTGTAGGGCAAAACCAGTACCGAAATAGGAATCAATTTGATCTTATTCCCATGACGTACACTAAAATTTATCTTGATCTGGTTTAGAAAGGTTTGATTACCACAAGGACTATACCTCCTCCTCAAAATCCTCTTTCAGCTGGATTCAGATTTGATCTTCACTGTGCATTCTATGAAGGTGCCGCAGGCCACGATCTAGAAAATTGCCATGCACTAAAGGCTAGAGTTCGTGATTTGATTAAGGTCGGAATCCTCAACTTTCATGACACCAATCCTAATGTCCAGACAAATCCTCTGCCAAGGCACGCCAAATAAAGCTTCAATCGACTTCAGCCTATCTACTTCCCCAAAGACAGGACAACTCATCCTTGTGTTTGATTAGTCACTAGGCTATGTTTCTTATTGTTTGCATTTTCCTTTTATTTTGTACTAGCTATTTGCATTCAAATTATGTTTGTACTTCCGTAATTAATGAAATGAGCATTGCAACTTTTGATTCAATTCATTTTGTCCATTGTTTACATCTTTATGCTTTCCTTTGCAAAAATATTTTATCTCTTTTCCACTTTCATTTGATTATGCAAAGATTGGAGGGAGGATGACGAAAATGTTATATCCATAATTATTGGTATGCTTTCAATTAAACTTTGATGACAATGTAAGGCATTGTTTCAATCCCCCAAACACTGGAGAAATAAGGAAGTTATTCCCTTGTCAAACCCTTCGAGCCTAGAAGTTGGAGTTTCTTTCTTTACAAAAAAACCTACAATCTTAACCTTGAGATCAGTAGTTCTCAGTTAGCTTGGTTGTACATTCATGCAAGACACCTTTCATATAAAGGTTGCATTCACAAATTTTCCTTCGCACACAGCAAACGAGTGTCGAAGATATTTTCCAAGGAAAAAAGTCGATGATGGTTCACTGTAATCATTAAGCCAGGCAGTCATATTCTTTCTTTAAAAAAATCAAAAGAGAAGGCTCGCTAAGTCAAAACATATGAAGGAGACTTAGGCAAAACTGGGGCACCCCGCTGACTATAAGCTTTAAAAGAAACAGTTCAGGCAAAAGTTAGGGATAAATAAAAGAGGAGATCTTTAAATCGTTCACCATGAAAATCCTCAATGTAAAAAACAACTGAATGTTGTAAGGAAGTAGTGACTGCCATCTCAAGAGTCCCTTGACTTCTGAACCATCATCATCACTATCATCAGTACAATTTATAACCTCTTAGGAACCTGAGTGCATAGTCTGAACTAACTGAGCGTAGGACTGAAGATCGTCATGAAGATTGGGTGGGTACAAATAAATTTTGAGCCTTTATCCCTTGTTTCTTAAACCGTGAACCAGGCCACGTTACAACCCTCAAAAGAACTAACTGAAGCAAGGTTATTTTGAAAGCATACTATAGAAAGGTTGCGTAAACTGACTCCAAAAGATTCTTGCAAATCATGTTGTTTTGGCATCATACCTTTTGCTTTACCTTTCACTTTTAAATGTCTTGAGCCGTCGTGTTCAGACCAGTGACTCATATGTTTTGCATCTTCCAAAAGATTTTGATTTCAAAAGTTGCATGAATTTGCTTTAAAATTACCATGTTTGTACAAATACTTTTGTTTGTAAACTGGCTATCCTCTCAAGGAATTTTCAAATAGTTGAGAAACTTGGTCAGTGATCCTATCATGGGCAAGTTATTTCCAGATCCTGTTGAGAATCATTTCAAGATTTGTGGTTCAGTGCAAGTCCTTCTCAGAATTGGTTTATACAGAAGATCATTCAAGACTCAGGCTGGGGCAAGTTTTCCAAGCGCACAGTGAAATAGTCATTTCCAACATCAATCCAGCTGAAGCAATGATCAGCTCATCTACAACAGTCAGCTAATCTAGGGCAGTTTACTTGAAAAAAATCCCCAAGCAACTCTCCATCCTTCCTACAAGGATCATCAACTTGATACAATTTACCAGAGTGGTAGAGATCGTGTTTAGCAACATCTTTAGTCCCCAAGCAGAATGGCAATGATCTCCGTGTTGAGGAATCAGTCTTCTAGTCTTGTCTTCTCCCCAAAAGAGTTAAGTTGTGTCATGTGCATTTGCATTTGATTATATATCATATGCATAATTTTTATACATATGCATAGAAAGAGTGTTTCATCCTCATTTGCATTCTCCACAGGCCGTGTTGTTATTCACGTCTTACCTTGTGGTCAAAGTCCAACTTACTTGGCACCTACCAAACATATATTGTCGTGTCTACTTGACGTTCTTCCAGATGTGACCGTTCTTATCCGATTGTTTTTCCAGATATGTCTGTTCTTCTTTTGCGTCCAATGACATTCTTGGATGTCACATGTGTCTGTCTCTCTGATGCTTTACCAGATTGAGTCTCTTGTTCTTATGTTCTTCCAGAACTTATCTGATGTTTTTCCAGATATACCCTTTTGATTGTAATTCTTTTTATAGAATCTATCTGAAGTTTTACCAAATATATTTATCTCTCTGATGTTTTACCAGATTGAGTCTTTTGTTCTGATGTTTTCCCAAAACTTATCTGATGTTTTTCCAAATATTTCCATTGTGATTCCGATACCCTTTAAGAATTCGTTTTACTCCCCAGTGAGTTTCCAGATATATACCTTTGCAATTCTGATGCTTTTTTCAGAATGTTGTTGCTTTTACCATTTGATGATTTTCCAGATGTGTCTTTTGTTCTGATATTTTTCCAGAACCCCCTTTTGTGTCTATCTGACGTTCTTCCAAATAGGACTTTGCTTCTGATGTTTTTCCAGAACCCCCTTTTGTGTCTATCTGACGTTCTTCTAGATACGACTTTGCTTCTGATGTTTTTCCAAAACCCCCTTTTGTGTCTATCTGACGTTCTTCCAGATACGACTTTGTTTCTGATGTTTTTCCAGAACTTCTCTGTGTCTATCTGATGTTCTTCCAGATACGACCTTGATTATCTGATGTTCTTGCTTATCTGATGCTCTTCCAGATATGTCTTCAAAATCTTTTCCCGTGCATTTAAAGCTTTTCTAAATGTTTCGGATGTATCTTCATAATCGTTATTTTCATCTAATGCTCTTCTAGGTGTCTTCAATTTATCTCTGACTGTGGTTAATAGTTGTTTATTGTTTTCAAGTCTGTTTCCATTTTCCATCCAATGCTTTTTTGGATGTGTTCCGGAGTTTATTCGATGTTTTTCTGAATATCTCTGGTGTTTTCCAGAGTTTATTCAATATTCTTCTGAATATCCCTGATGTTTTACGGAGTCCATTCAATGCTTTTCTGGATGTCTATGATCTTTGTTATATTTTCCTGAGTTCATTCATTGCTTTTCTGAATGCCTCTGATGTCTGCTGGATTGTCTCTCATGGATTTCTCAAAATTCTCCTCACCTCGTTCAATGATCTCCTGAATGTTATGACTCTTTTCCATCCAGTTCCATTCTCGGACGATGACCGATGATCCCCCAGTGGAGCTTATTCAATGTTATTCTGAATAACTCTGATGGTTGCCTGTTTTTCTCAAATAACTATTGATGTTCCAAAGTTTATTCAGCGTTCTTCTGAATGTCTTTGATGGTTGTTGATGTACTTTCCCAGAGTTTTGTTCAATGCATTGCTGACAAAACCTCTGATGACTGTAACCCTTTCAGCATCTGATGCTTTCCCAGATGTTTGTATCTCCATTCAAGTTTTGTCCCTCTTTTTTTCCCAAGTATTATTGGATACTCTTTGTAACCTTGACAGATGTCCATAATATCTTGTATTTCTCAGTTGTGTCTCCTTGATACCTCTCCCCGTGGAATCTTGCTTTGTTTGCTAAGTTGTTCCTCATCGGGTCTTCCATTCTTTAACTGTGTTTCAACATTTCCAAATACAGTTATCCCCTGTGGCTCCATTCTTCACAGGATCTCTGTCTTGCTTTCATATCATTCCACATCATGTGCATCTTGTGGCATCTTAGGGCCAAAAACTGTGCATGTTTGTATTTAAGTCTCTCATATCTCGTCGAGACGAAGATTTAAATTTCCATATCTCCGGATAGAAGAAACTTAAATAGGGGCATTTGTCATACCCTAATGTTTGACCCTAAGATTCTGTTTTTCATTGTGCATCATATTGCATATCTGCATGCTTTATTAATAATAGTTTTGTGCAGGAATATTGGTTTCAAGTGTA
Organism: Lathyrus tuberosus; assembly: GCA_022829125.1. Taxonomy (NCBI): domain Eukaryota; kingdom Viridiplantae; phylum Streptophyta; class Magnoliopsida; order Fabales; family Fabaceae; genus Lathyrus; species Lathyrus tuberosus. The sequence goes on from JALAZF010000112.1 coordinate 8,529,693, forward strand.
GATGATACTTGTAACACCCCATTTTAATTTATTTAATCATCGTGTGTTATTTTATTTGTTTGGCTGTTTAGGGTGTGTGTAGTGAGCGCGTAGGCGTAGTGTCCTTAACGGATCGGAAATAAATAGAGATGTTGGGGATAATAATAAAGTAATAATGAACAATGTGGGGACATATTTAATAATAGTAGTGTGAGGAATATTATTATTATTGTGTCTAACATTAGTATTATTATCATTATTATTATTATTATTATGGTTAGTGGGAGGAAAGGAAGAAAGAAGAATATCTTGGCTGAGATAGAAAGCAACTAGAGAACTCTGAAGAGATCAATTATTTTATTAAAGAGACGAATTAATAATTGTTAGTTCAAGAGGGTATTTAAGGTAACTCTAATAATTGATCAATTGGGTTGAGATGACAAATATCAATTGGAGATGTTTTACCCTATCGGATTATATTATATAATATTGGATTATATATATATATATATATATTTGTTAGTAAGAAAAAGAAGAGAAAGAGGAGAAGGAAAAGAGAGAAGAGGAGAAAGAGGAAAATTTGAAAAACCTCCGTTTCAATCGCGATTAATCGGGTAAGGGTGAGAAGTTCCAATTATATCATGTTTATATATGCATATGTATGTGTTTGTTTGGTTTGATTTTGATTGAAAATGTTAGGGTTTTAACATTTGATAGAAATGGTAAATTGAGTGGAAATTGGGGAAATGCATGTCTAAATGTGTTATAACATGTTATTTTGGGTCATGGGGTGCGATAATATCACATAGGTTGAAGGTTTTGATGATTTTTAGGTCCCAAACACGTTTTGGGAGAGTTCTGGTTCGTCCAGATTCGCCAGGCGAGTTAGAGGCGAGCCTGCTTCGCGAGGGACTCGCCAGGCGAAATTGTCTGGGACAACAAAAACATTGTTTTCGTATTTTCGTCGTAACTTGAGATCCGTAACTCGGATTGACGCACGGTCGGAAGCATTGGAAAGCTAATGAGATATTCTTTCTATTAAAAATGGTTTGGAGGGTAAAATATGATTTAATTAATTCATGTTTTTGAGAAATAGTCGTGCTGTCGGATTTTCTTATCGCGTAAAATGCGTGTGGTCGGTATTTTGTCATGTATTATGCTATTGTCATATAAATGTGGAGCTTTTAGGCTATTTATATGATGTTGAATCTTGCTATAGAATGTGGTTATTGAATGATAGCCTTGTGGCATAAAAGTATTAAACAGATGAATTTCAAGGTATGTTATCATATTGATGTTGCTGTGGGTAGCTTTGTGGCGTGAATCCTAATGAATTGTATTTTGATGCAGGTGATAATAATAGTTGTGGTTGTGTGTGGCCTTATGGAAAATTACATTGTATAAATGAATACCAATGTATGTTGTGAGTTGGTTTTTAGTGTAATGATAGTGTGATCAAGAGGATCGTGTAAATGTATAACTGAATTGTTATACATGTGTTTTGTACAAAATTCTTGTTATGTATGTGTTATGTCGAATTGATTGGATAGGTATAGTAATATTATTATGTATTACAGTGAGTATGTATCTCACGTGTGATCAAGGGGATCGTGAAGAGGTATAGTTGTTATTATACCTATGTCTTGTGCATCGTTTGTGTCGTGTATTTCATGTTGTGTTTGGTGGAGACAGCTAGGTGGGAATCCATGATGGGTGCCTAGTATTGTCCGGACTCCAATGTGGAGTTGTTATGGAGATAAATCATTGCTCAGTGGGAGTGTATGTGATTTATCCGGACTCCAATGTGGAGTTGTTATGGAGACAAATCATTGCTCAGTGGGAGTGTATGTGATTTGTCCGGACTCCAATGCGGAGTTGTATGGAGATAAATCATTGCCCAGTGGGAGTGTATGTGATTTATCTAGATTCTTTATGAATCGGGTTCAATTGAATGAACCGTGTGTGTGGTACCACTTGCATTGCATTATGTCTTTGAGTTGCATTGCATTATTATGTTTGGTTGTTTAGGATCATCGTGAGCCCAGTGGGGAGTATAACAATGTATCCATGTTTCCTGCGGGATTGGGTGGGTTCTTGAGGAACCACTTTTGATGTGTTATTTATATGTTAAAGTTGTGAATATGAATAAGTGTTGCGTTTTGGTGTGAGACGTATATGTCATATCTGTGAATATGAATATATGTGATGTGTTGGTGTGCTTATATATATATATATATATATATATATATATGTCATAACTTGTGTATATGAATATATGATATCCTTGTATGCTATATGTGTTAGCATGTAAGTGTGGGTGAGTAGAATAATATAGGTGAATTATATGATTTCATGTTATTATGCAATCTTGATTTATTTGTTATTTCTCACCCTTCTGCTGGAATATGCTTTTATGGCATAGTGCAGATTAGCCGTTGTAGAGGCGTGGAGGCAAGTGGAAGAATTAGATATTCATTTCGCTTAGATCTTTGGTGTCTGCCCTGATACGTAACACGGGAGTCGGGGGAAACGCTTTTGTTATTTATGTTTATATATATTTTGATAACGTGTACATATATTTCGATGTTATGAAACAACTTATTTTGAAAAACGAGTCAATTATGGATCGTTCCGCTTTATTCCATAGTTGAACTTTCCTTTTGTTGGAAAAAGTTTCCTGTTATTATTTATTCCATTTTGTGTTATGTATCAAGATTATAAGCAGGTGGATTACGTTTTTCTCAAATGTGACATCCTTATTTCGGTCGAAAAATTTTTTTTATTCACTCTGATTTAATTATGTATTATTTATTCGCGATTGGGAATTGGGGTGTTACAATTGGTATCAGAGCAGGTCGGTCCGTCCGGCCAAGTTGTTGAGTCGGTGTGGCATGACAGTTGAATACTGTCGATGTTGTTTGTTCCTTAGTACATGATATGTGTGTGAAACACTGTCAGTGCTTTCTGGTTTTCTAATTTTTCATCTTCAGGATTGAGAATGAGATAAGTGGGGAAGGAGCTGGTGCTTCTCCAAGTTGCTTCAGTTGTGGAGCGTTGGCTTAGTGTGTCGTTGTTTGCAAGATTATAAGTGTTGTTTGGACAGTGTGGTTCCCGATTCCAGAGGGAATGCGGAGGTAAGGTTTATGTCGACTAAGGATTTGTGCCTTAGGTAGTTTTGTGCACAAGATGCAAGAAATGCTATTATGGTCTGGTAACGATGGTCTATGCTCCATCATGATTGTCGGTTGTCTATTGACAAATTGAGGAACTGATCACTCTTAATCTCTTGTTGATAGTAGACGGAATTATGTTGGATGGAATAGACGTGTCTTTCCGGCTTGGATAGTGTGTGTAATGAATTGTTTGGAATTTAAAAATGTGTTGGTTTGGAAAAGTTGGATTTTGAGGTGTGGAAACCATGAAAAACGCAGCAGAAAGTTCTACTTCTGGTGCGATTGGGGTCTCTCCATTGGATCGCCGGGCGAAGTGTTGGCGAAGAGGAATTCGCCAGGAGAATTACTTAGTCGCCAGGCGAAAGTGAAGAAACAGAACATGTGTAGCTACTGGAATTTTGGGTTTTCAGAAAAATCAGGTTTCGCCGCTGGTTCGCCAGGCGAAGGGCTGGCGAAGAGGTATTTGTCAGGCGAAATCCTTACTCGCCAGGCGGATCTGGCCGTTTTCCAATAATTGACTTTCCTTAAAAAATTCATATCTTTTGACTCGGGTGTCCGATTTAAGCATTCTTTATATCGATATGAAGCTATGAAAGTGTTCTATGCTATGGAAAGTGAAAATATTATTTATGAGGCGGATTAGATGCTTTGGTATGTTGGTCAAGTCGGGATGTCTCTGAGGGAGAACGATCGGGTATTATTGATGGTTGCTCCTCAGAGAGTAGAGAGTGAACTTAAAAAGGACGAAGGTGAATAATGAGGTTTATATCTGCTAAGTGAGTATGAAACTCTTAGAAGATGAGACTAAGATGTTTGTGATAATAGTGTTTTGGAATTGACAGGAAAGCCACAGTGAAGGGCTGCCAGTTGTGCGTGATTTCCAGGTGTGTTTCCTGATGGAATATTGGATGTTAGCGTTAGAATTACCCGGACTGTAAGAGCAGTTGGAAGATTTACTGGAAAAGAGAATTGTGAGACCAAGTGTATCACCTGAGAGAGCTTCAGTATTGTTAGTAACAAGAAGGATGGATGATTGGAATGGTTTGGTTGAGTTTGATTGAAATTGCAACTGTTTGGAACGTTTGATAAGAGTGGTGAATTTTGTGAGTTGAGGCTTTGATCGATTTCATGTGACTGGTTAGGTTTGTTATCATCGGAATAGGTTGTTATTTACTCGGTTAAGCTTGTATGTGAGTCTGGACAAGTTTGGATGAAGTTCGGTTTGGGTTTATGTCATAAAGACAGGTTTTATTCAATTCTGTAGCAGAGTAACCGGGTACCCAGTGGAAATTTTACAAACACTTTAAGAATTTATATCTTTTGGAATTTGGTTGGGCATTACAATGTTCAGTGATGTTGTTCGGTGTTAGTAATGCGTCTGAAATGTTTGTGGAGTATATGAATTGTATCTTCCGTATTTAATTGGATAAATTCGGAGTGGTGTTCATTAGGGATGTTCTGATCTATTATAAAATCAGAAGGAGAGTATGTATGGTGGTTGAGAATCGAGTTGCAAGTGTTGAAAAGCAAGGAATTTTTTATGCTAAATTATTCAAGTGAGAATTTTGGTTGAAAAAGGTTAGTTTCTTGGATAAGTGATTTCTGATGATGGTCTTGTTATGGATCCATCGGAAGTAGATGCAGTTCTACAACGAGAGGCTCCGAAGTCGGTTAAGGTGATTAGAAGCTTTTTGGACTTTAGTCGGTTATTACCGGAGGTTATGGAAGGCTTTTCCAAGTTAGCATTTTTGTTACTTCAGTTGACGTGCAAAGGGTAAGTCGTTTGCTTTGGATGTTCATTGTGAGGAAAGTTGGAGAGGGTTAAAGTAGAATTTGTATACGGCTCCAGTTTTGATTCTGCGTGATCCTGATTTGTGAGGTATTGGGATGCATTTATGACGAGTTTAGTCAGTGTGTTAATGTAAGATGGTAAAGTCGTGGCTTATGCTTTACAATGATTGAGGATTCATGATTTCAAGATGGTGGCGGTTACTTTTGTGTTGAGAATCTGGAGGTATTATTTTTATGGTTTTGAGTTCGAAGTGTTTAGTAATCACAGGAATATTGAGTACCTGTTTGGTAGGAAATAATAGAGTATGAGACAATGAGGATGGTTGGAATTCCTGATGAGTTATGACTTTAGTTGGAATTATCCTATTGGTGAAGTTAAGTCGGAAGTTTTTATACCTGTCTGTTTTGATGGTCAGAGGATTAGAATTATTTGAGCAATTCAGAGACTTGTGTCTGATGCGTGAAATAGCACGGTAGAGTGTGAGGTTGGGTATATTAGAAATGAACTATGATTTTTCTGGTGAATATTAGAGAGAGTCAGAAGTTGGATATGAAATTGGTAGCTTTGATTGTTGCGAGTAATCAGAGTGCGCATCGAAAGCGTGATGTGGCACATTTCGTATATGCGGGTGTGACTTGTAAGAGTTCATAGGTGGAACATTGGAAACAGGTAGGAATGATGAGACCATTTGACGTTTCAGAATGGAAGTGTTAGGTGAAAGGTTTAAATATTACTCATGGGCTACTATGTAGATGGATTTTTGGTTATATGTTCGATTGGTGAATCGTAGCATTGTTGTAATAATGTTGTGTCGTGGAACTTTATGTTCTTGTTTTTGTTGTTGCCTCGTTTCCATCGTGATGGTCCGAGTGCGAGTAGCTAATTCCTATGTGAGGAATTAAGGAAGTGTTACCTATGGTGAGGGTAACGATTTTGTTGTGTTCTGGTTCTAGAGTGAACCTACGTGTTCGTCACTTGCGTATTCTTTGAGTCGCGAGTTAGTCGTCAAGTGCATTGTATGGGCATTGCATCTTGTCGTTGTTGTTGTTGTTGCTGTTAGCAAGGTGGGTTGTCAGTTTGTGTTATTCATGGTGTGCCTAGTATGGCAGGGTAGTTGGTTAGTCGGATGCGAGAGTCGTATCCGGAGTTGTTCATCTCAGTTATATTTTCGAGGACGAAAATATTTTAAGTGGGGGAGAGTTGTAACACCCCATTTTAATTTATTTAATCGTCGTGTGTTATTTTATTTGTTTGGTTGTTTAGGGTGTGTGTAGTGAGCGCGTAGGCGTAGTGTCCTTAACGGATCAGAAATAAATAGAGATGTTGGGATAATAATAAAGTAATAATGAACAATGTGGGGACATATTTAATAATAGTAGTGTGAGGAATATTATTATTATTGTGTCTAACATTAGTATTATTATCATTATTATTATTATTATGGTTAGTGGGAGGAAAGGAAGAAAGAAGAATATTTTGGCTGAGATAGAGAGCAACTAGAGAACTCTGAAGAGATCAATTATTTTATTAAAGAGACGAATTAATAATTGTTAGTTCAAGAGGGTATTTAAGGTAACTCTAAGAATTGATCAATTGGGTTGAGATGACAAATATCAATTGGAGATGTTTTACCCTATCGGATTATATTATATAATATTGGATTATATATATATATATATATATATATATATATATATAAGAAAAAGAAGAGGAAAAGAAAAAAAGAAGAGAAAGAGGAGAAGGAAAAGAGAGAAGAGGAGAAAGAGGAAAAATTGAAGAACCTCCGTTTCAATCGCGATTAATCGGGTAAGGGTGAGAAGTTTCAATTATATCATGTTTGTATATGCATATGTATGTGTTTGTTTGGTTTGATTTTGATTGAAAATGTTAGGGTTTTAACATTTGATAGAAATGGTAAATTGAGTGGAAATTTAGGAAATGCATGTCTAAATGTGTTATAACATGTTATTTTGGGTCATGGGGTGCGATAATATCACATTGGTTGAAGGTTTTGATGATTTTTAGGTCCCAAACACGTTTTGGGACAGTTCTGGTTCGTCCAAATTTGCCAGGCGAGCTAGAGACGAGCCTGCTTCGCCAGGGACTCGCCAGGCGAAATTGTCTGGGACAGCAAAAACATTGTTTTCGTATTTTCGTCGTAACTTGAGATCCGTAACTCGGATTGACGCACGGTCGGAAGCGTTGGAAAGCTAATGAGATATTCTTTCTATTAAAAATGGTTTGGAGGGTAAAAGATGATTTAATTAATTCGTGCTTTTGAGAAATAGTCGTGCTGTCGGATTTTCTTATCGCGTAAAATGCGTGTGGTCGGTATTTTGTCGTGTATTATGCTATTGTCATATAAATGTGGAGCTTTTAGGCTATTTATATGATGTTGAATCTTGCTATAGAATGTGGTTATTGAATGATAGCCTTGTGGCATAAAAGTATTAAATAGATGAATTTCAAGGTATGTTATCATATTGATGTTGCTGTGGGTAGCCTTGTGGCGTGAATCCTAGTGAATTGTATTTTGGTACAGGTGATAATAATAGTTGTGATTGTGTGTGGCCTTATGGCAAATTACATTGTATAAATGAATACCAATGTATGTTGTGAGTAGTTTTTGTGTGTAATGATAGTGTGATCAGGAGGATCGTGTAAATGTATAACTGAATTGTTATACGTGTGTTTTGTGCATAATTCTTGTTATGTATGTGTTATGTTGAATTGATTGGACAGGTATAGTAATACTATTGTGTATTACGATGAGTATGTATCTCACATGTGATCAAGGGGATCGTGAAGAGGTATAGTTGTTATTATACCTATGTCTTGTGCATCGTTTGTGTCATGCATTTTATGTTGTGTCTGGTGGAGACAGCTAGGTGGGAATCCATGATGGGTGCCTAGTATTGTCCGGGCTCCAATGTGGAGTTGTTATGGAGATAAATAATTGCTCAGTGGGAGTGTATGTGATTTATCCGGACTCCAATGTGGAGTTGTTATGGAGACAAATCATTGCTCAGTGGGAGTATATGTGATTTGTCCGGACTCCAATGCGGAGTTGTATGGAGATAAATCATTGCTCAGTGGGAGTGTATGTGATTTATTCCTATTCTTTATGAATCGGGTTCAATTGAATGAACCGTGTGTGTGGTACCACTTGCATTGCATTATGTCTTTGAGTTGCATTGCATTATTATGTTTGGTTGTTTAGGATCATCGTGAGCTCAGTTGGGAGTATAGCGATGTATCCATGTCTCCTGCGGGAATGGGTGGGTTCTTGAGGAACCACTTTTGATGTGTTATTTATATGTTAAAGCTGTGAATATGAATAAGTGTTGCGTTTTGGTGGGAGACGTATATGTCATATCTGTGAATATGAATATATGTGATGTGTTGGTGTGCTTACATATATATATATATATATATATATATATATATATATATATATATATATATATATATGTGTGTGTGTGTGTGTGTGTGTGTGTGTGTGTCATAACTTGTGTATATGAATATATGATATCCTTGTATGCTATAGGTGTTAGCATGTAAGTGTGGGTGAGTTGAAGAATATAGGTGAATTATATGATTTCATGTTATTATGCAATCTTGATTTAGTTGTTATTTCTCACCCTTCTGCTGGAATATGCTTTTATGGCATAGTGCAGATTAGCCGCTGTAGAGGCGTGGAGGCAAGTGGAAGAATTAGATCTTCATTTCGCTTAGATCTTTGGTGTCTGCTCTGATACGTAACACGGGAGTCGGGGGAAATGCTTTTGTTATTTATGTTTATATATATTTTTATAACGTGTACATTTATTTCGATGTTATGAAATAACTTATTTTGAAAAACAAGTCAATTATGGATCGTTCCGCTTTATTCCATAATTGAACTTTCCTTTTGTTGGAAAAAGTTTCCTGTTATAATTTATTCCATTTTGTGTTATGTATCAAGATTATAAGCAGGTGGATTACGTTTTTCTCAAATGTGACATCCTTATTTCCGTCGATTTTTTTTTATTCACTCTGATTTAATTATGTATTATTTATTCGCGATTGGGAATTGGGGTGTTACAATTGATATCAGAGTAGGTCAGTCCGTCCGGCCAAGTTGTTGAGTCGGTGTGGCATGACAGTTGAATACTGTCGATGTTGTTTGTTCCTTAGTACATGATATGTGTGTGAAACACTGTTAGTGCTTTCTGGTTTTCTAATTTTTCATCTTCAGGATTGAGAATGAGATAAGTGGGGGAGGAGCTGGTGCTTCTCCAAGTTGCTTCAGTTGTGGAGCGTTGGCTTAGTGTGTCGTTGTTTGCAAGATTATAAGTGTTGTTTGGACAGTGTGGTTCCCGATTCCAGAGGGAATGCGGAGGTAAGGTTTATGTCGACTAAGGATTTGTGCCTTAGGTAGTTTTGTGCACAAGATGCAAGAAATGCAATTATGGTCTGGTAACGATGGTCTATGCCCCATCATGATTGTCGGCTGTCTATTGAAAAATTGAGGAACTGATCACCCTTAATCTCTTGTTGATAGTAGACAGAATTAGGTTGGATGGAATAGACGTGTCTTTCTGGCTTTGATAGTGTGTGTAATGAATTGTTTAGAATTTGAAAATGTGTTGGTTTGGAAAAGTTGGATTTTGAGGTGTGGAAACCATGAAAAACGCAGCAGAAAATTCTGCTTCTGGTGCAATTTGCTAGGCGAATCAGGAATCGCCAGGCGAATGGGGTCTCGCCATTGGATCGCCGGGCGAAGTGCTGGCGAAGAGGAATTCGCCAGGAGAATTACTTAGTCGCCAGTCGAAAGTGAAGAAACAGAACATGTGTAGCTACTGGAATTTTGGGTTTTCAGAAAAATCAGGTTTCGTCGCTGGTTCGCCAGGCGAAGGGCTGGCGAAGAGGTATTCGCCAGGCGAAATCCTTACTCGCTCGGCGGATCTGGCTGTTTTCCAATAATTGACTTTCCTTAAAAAATTCATATCTTTTGACTTGGGTGTCCGATTTAAGCGTTCTTTATATCGATATGAAGCTATGAAAGTGATATATGCTATGGAAAGTGAAAATATTGTTTATGAGGCGGATTAGAGGCTTTTGTATGTTGGTCAAGTCGGGATGTCTCTGAGGGAGAACAATCGGGTATTATTGATGTTAGCTCCTCAGAGAGTAGAGAGTGAACTTAAAAAGTACGAAGGTGAATAGTGAGGTTTATATCTGCTAAGTAAGTAGAAAACTCTTAGAAGATGAGACTAAGATGTTTGTGATAATAATGTTTTGGAATTGACAGGAAAGCCACAGTGAAGGGCTGCCAGTTGTGCGTGATTTCCAGGTGTGTTTCCGGATGGAATATTGGATGTTAGTGTTAGAATTACCCGGACTGTAAGAGCAGTTGGAAGATTTACTGGAAAAGAGAATTGTGAGACCAAGTGTGTCACCTGAGAGAGCTTCAGTATTATTAGTAACAAGAAGGATGGATGATTGGAATGGTTTGGTTGAGTTTGATTGAAATTGCAACTGTTTGGAACGTTTGATAAGAGTGGTGAATTTTGTGAGTTGAGGCTTTGATCGATTTCATGTGACTGGTTAGGTTTGTTATCATCGGAATATGTTGTTATTTACTCGGTTAAGCTTGTATGTGAGTCTAGACAAGTTTGGATGAGGTTCGGTTTGGGTTTATAACATAAAGACAGGTTTTATTCAATTCTGTAGCAGAGTAACCGGGTACCCAGTGGAAATTTTACAAACACTTTAAGAATTTATATCTTTTGGAATTTGGTTGGGCATTACAATGTTCAGTGATGTTGTTCGGTGTTAGTAATGCGTATGAAATGTTTGTGGAGTATATGAATTGTATCTTCCGTATTTAATTGGATAAGTTTGGAGTGGTGTTCATTAGGGATGTTCTGATCTATTATAAAATCAGAAGAAGAGTATGTAGGGTGGTTGAGAATCGAGTTGCAAGTGTTGAAAAGCAAGGAATTTTTTATGCTAAATTATTCAAGTTAGAATTTTGGTTGAAAAAGGTTAGTTTCTTGGATATGTGATTTCTGATGATGGTCTTGTTATGGATCCATCGGAAGTAGATGCAGTTCTACAACGAGAGGCTTCGAAGTCGGTTAAGGTGATTATAAGCTTTTTGGACTTTAGTCGGTTATTACCGGAGGTTATGGAAGGCTTTTCCAAGTTAGCATTTTTGTTACTTCAGTTGACGTGTAAAGGGTAAGTCGTTTGCTTTGGATGTTCATTGTGAGGAAAGTTGGTGAGGGTTAAAGTAGAATTTGTCTACGGCTCCAGTTTTGATTCTGCGTGATCCTGATAAACCGTTTGTGAGGTATTGGGATGCGTCTATGACGAGTTTAGTCAGTGTGTTAATGTAAGATGGTAAAGTCGTGGCTTATGCTTTACAACGATTGAGGATTCATGATTTCAAGATGGTGGCAGTTACTTTTGTGTTGAGAATCTGGAGGTATTATTTTTATGGTTTTGAGTTCGAAGTGTTTAGTAATCACAGGAATATTGAGTACCTGTTTGGTCGGAAATAATAGAGTATGAGACAACGAGGATGGTTGGAATTCCTGATGAGTTATGACTTTAGTTGGAATTATCATATTGGTGAAGTTAAGTCGGAAGTTTTTATACCTGTCTGTTTTGATGGTCAGAGGATTGGAATTATATGACCAGTTCAGAGACTTGTGTCTGATGCGTGAAATAACACAGTAGAGTGTGAGGTTGGGTATATTAGAAATGAACTATGATTTTTCTGGTGAATATTAGAGAGAGTCAGAAGTTGGATATGAAATTGGTAGATTTGATTGTTGCGAGTAATCAGAGTGCGCATCGAAAGCGTGATGTGGCACATTTCATATATGCGGGTGTGACTTGTAAGAGTTCATAGGTGGAAGATTGGAAACAAGTAGGAATGATGAGACCATTGGACGTTTAAGAATGGAAGTGTTAGGTGAAAGGTTTAAATATTACTTATGGGCTACTATGTAGATGGGTGTTTTGGTTATATGTTAGATTGGTGAATCGTAGCATTGTTGTAATAATGTTATGTCGTGGAACTTTATGTTCTTGTTTTTGTTGTTGCCTCGTTTCCATCGTGATGGTCCGAGTGCGAGTAACTAATTCCTATGTGAGGAATTAGGGAAGTGTTACCTATGGTGAGGATAACGATTTCGTTGTGTTCTGGTTCTAGAGTGAACCTACGTGTTCGTAACTTGGGTATTCTTTGAGTCGTGAGTTAGTCGTCAAGTGCATTGTATGGGCATTGCATCTTGTCGTTGTTGTTGTTGCTGTTAGCAATGTGGGTTGTCAGTTTGTGTTATTCGTGGTGTGCCTAGTGTGGCAGGGTAGTTGGTTAGTCGAATGCGAGGGTCATATCCGGAGTTGTTCGTCTCAGTTATATTTTCGAGGACGAAAATATTTTAAGTAGGGGAGAGTTGTAACACCCCATTTTAATTTATTTAATTGTCGTGTGTTATTTTATTTGTTTGGATGTTTAGGGTGTGTGTAGTGAGCGCGTAGGCGTAGTGTCCTTAACGGATCGGAAATAAATAGAGATGTTGGGATAATAATAAAGTAATAATGAACAATGTGGGGACATATTTAATAATAGTAGTGTGAGGAATATTATTATTATTGTGTCTAACATTAGTATTATTATCATTATTATTATTATTATGGTTAGTGGGAGGAAAGGAAGAAAGAAGAATATCTTGGATGAGATAGAGAGCAACTAGAGAACTCTGAAGAGATCAATTATTTTATTAAAGAGACGAATTAATAATTGTTAGTTCAAGAGGGTATTTAAGGTAACTCTAATAATTGATCAATTGGGTTGAGATGACAAATATCAATTGGAGATGTTTTACCCTATCGGATTATATTATATAATATTAGATATATATATATATATATATATATATATATATATATATATATATATATATATATATATTTGTTAGTAAGAAAAAGAAGAGGAAAAGAAGAAAAAGAAGAGAAAGAGGAGAAGGAAAAGAGAGAAGAGGAGAAAGAGGAAAAATTGAAGAACGTCCGTTTCAATCGCGATTAATTGGGTAAGGGTGAGAAGTTCCAATTATATCATGTTTGTATATGCATATGTATGTGTTTGTTTGGTTTGATTTTGATTGAAAATATTAGGGTTTTAACATTTGATAGAAATGGTAAATTGAGTGGAAATTGAGGAAATGCATGTCTAAATGTGTTATAACATGTTATTTTGGGTCATGGGGTGCGATAATATCACATAGGTTGAAGGTTTTGATGATTTTTAGGTCCCAAACACGTTTTGGGAGAGTTCTGGTTCGTCCAGATTCACCAGGCGAGCTAGAGGCGAGCCTGCTTCGCCAGGGACTCGCCAGGCGAAATTGTCTGGGACAGCAAAAACATTGTTTTCGTATTTTCGTCGTAACTTGAGATCCGTAACTCGGATTGACGCACGGTCGGAAGCATTGGAAAGCTAATGAGATATTCTTTCTATTAAAAATGGTTTGGAGGGTAAAAGATGATTTAATTAATTCGTGTTTTTGAGAAATAGTCGTGCTGTCAGATTTTCTTATCGCGTAAAATGCGTGTGGTCGGTATTTTGTCGTGTATTATGATATTGTCATATAAATGTGGATCTTTTAGGCTATTTATATGATGTTGAATCTTGCTATAGAATATGGTTATTGAATGATAGTCTTGTGGCATAAAAGTATTAAATAGATGAATTTCAAGGTATGTTATCATATTGATGTTGATGTGGGTAGCCTTGTGGCGTGAATCCTAATGAATTGTATTTTGGTGCAGGTGATAATAATAGTTGTGGTTGTGTGTGGCCTTATGTCAAATTACATTGTATAAATGAATACCAATGTATGTTGTGAGTAGTTTTTGTGTGTAATGATAGTTTGATCCGGAGGATCGTGTAAATGTATAACTGAATTGTTATACATGTGTTTTGTGCATAATTCTTGTTATGTATGTGTTATGTTGAATTGATTGGACAGGTATAGTAATACTATTGTGTATTACGGTGAGTATGTATCTCACGTGTGATCAAGGGGATCGTGAAGAGGTATAGTTGTTATTATACCTATGTCTTGTGCATCGTTTGTGTCGTGCATTTCATGTTGTGTCTGGTGGAGACAGCTAGGTGGGAATCCATGATGGGTGCCTAGTATTGTCCGGACTCCAATGTGGAGTTGTTATGGAGATAAATCATTGCTCAGTGGGAGTGTATGTGATTTATCCGGACTCCAATGTGGAGTTGTTATGGAGATAAATCATTTCTCAGTGGGAGTGTATGTGATTTGTTCGGACTCCAATGCGGAGTTGTATGGAGATAAATCATTGCTCAGTGGGAGTGTATGTGATTTATCTAGATTCTTTATGAATCGGGTTCAATTGAATGAACTGTGTGTGTGGTACCACTTGCATTGCATTATGTCTTTGAGTTGCATTGCATTATTATGTTTGGTTGTTTAGGATCATCGTGAGCCCAGTGGGGAGTATAGCGATGTATCCATGTCTCCTGCGGGAATGGGTGGGTTCTTGAGGAACCACTTTTGATGTGTTAATTATATGTTAAAGTTGTGAATATGAATAAGTGTTGCATTTTGGTGCGAGACGTATATGTCATATCTGTGAATATGAATATATGTGATGTGTTGGTGTGCTTATATATATATATATATATATATATCATAACTTGTGTATATGAATATATGATATCCTTGTATGCTATATGTGTTGGCATGTAAGTGTGGGTGTGTTGAAGAATATAGGTGAATTATATGATTTCATGTTATTATGCAATCTTGCTTTATTTGTTATTTCTCACCCTTCAGCTGGAATATGGTTTTATGGCATAGTGCAGATACGTAACACGGGAGTCGGGGGAAACGCTTTTGTTATTTATGTTTATATATATTTTGATAACGTGTACATATATTTCGATGTTATGAAACAACTTATTTTGAAAAAAGAGTCAATTATGGATCGTTCCGCTTTATTCCATAATTGAACTTTCCTTTTGTTGGAAAAAGTTTCCTGTTATTATTTATTCCATTTTGCGTTATGTATCAAGATTATAAGCAGGTGGATTACGTTTTTCTCAAATGTGACATCCTTATTTCCGTCGAATTTTTTTTCTTATTCACTCTGATTTAATTATGTATTATTTATTCGCGATTGGGAATTGGGGTGTTACAATACTTATTCTCACAGTCAAGCATTTCAGTGCATAACCATTCTGATTCAAAGGCCCTAGGGTTTTCCATTGGTTATTTTACTCATAATGTCTCAAAGGCCTTTGTGTATTTCTCAAGGAGAATTAGGGCTTCTTGTTCATTGGTGTTGAGCATGGTCATTTGAGGATTGATTATGGTTTTTCGTGGCAATTGGCATCATAAGTTGTGTCCTTATTTTCAAAAGATTCCACAAGGAATCATTACAAGTTATCACGAAAATTCAAGATTTTGTAGATTGAACTCAAAGATGCAAGATTCATGTTTTTCATAAGATTCAAGTTGAAAGAAGCAAAACCCAAATTCAAAGTTATCATGGGATTCAAGTTTTCAAAATTCAAATTCTTCCAAGGATCACAAGTTGGATTCAAAAGTTAATTATATTTCAAAGAAGTTCAAATAGGAGATTCACATTTTCAGGCCAAGCTCAAATTAATTCTACACAAGGATTTCAAGTCAAATTCAATTTTAAAAAATTACTAGTTTGATACAAAACTCAAGGATTCTTTTACAAGAGTGTATGCTATGATCAGTTCAAATGTACAAGTTTGATACAAAACTCAAGGATTCTTTTACAAGAGTGTATGTTATGATCAGTTCAAATGTACAAGGTTCAAGAATTCATTCCTTTGTTTTTGCTTACGAGGTTTTTGTCGGATACGTACAGTCCATGTTTGTTGTAGTTACAATACATATTGCATACAGTCTCGCAAATGTCAACTATGGGTGTGCGTTAAAAAAGCATGCTTCTCATAACCAATTATACAATCATGCATATTTGTTTATGTCGTCGCATCGTCTGCCTACAGTACGCAGTCAAAGGTGAATTATACTTTTTGTTGTTACGGTGTTGACTGTCTTTATACTCTTCAAGAAGCTTTTCTCAAAGTCGAACCTTCTTTGAGTTTTAACGTTGAGTTAAAGTTGTTGACTTGGTTAATACTTCAAGTGTTCACAAAACCTCTGAAATGTTTAATGATTTCTCATCAAATGTAAAAAAAGAAAATCAAGGTTGAAACACAGCTCGCATGTGCCACTGTGGAGAGAAATCCAAGCCCATTACTTGATACTAATATTTGCCATATTAATAATGAAGATCCTCCAGCAATCTGTATCAAGAATCAAGAGAAATTAAGATGATGCTCAAGACAAATTGAAACTTTTTCCAAAAACAAGTAACAAACATGTCGATACGAGAATGGAATGCATTTTCAAGACATGACCAAACATGTTCAGACAAGATCGAATTCTTTCCAAAACACCCGCAAGCATGTCGGAGTAAAAACGGAAACATATTCATTATGCCACCAAAGTCATAACATGGGTGTTTCTTTTTAAATGAATTGGAGCCTATAAATTGAAATTGAGAGCCACAATCATACACAAAAGTTTCAGAAAGGGGTATTCACACAAAAAATCATTAGAGGCATCATACACATAGAGTATACACATACACAAACTGAGGCATCACAACAACAACACATACAAATTGAAGGAGAAACGAACGCAAATCAGAGCATACACACACGCATAGTGAACATAAAATATATGATTTCAATACACACGCAACAAACAACAACTATAGCACGCATGGAAACAAGACGAATTGAAGTGAACACGGTTTTGAAATCAACGAAACAGCAACAACAGCGCGTGTAGCAAGAGGAAGAAGACGACGAAATGCGAGAAGTTTACGAACCTGCAAACACAGACGAAAGCGTATCGTACTCTGAGCGATTTCATCATGACATTTACTTTGCTCAGTCGCTAGGCACCGTCGAACTTTCAGCTCCCGACCTCCGTCGTGCCGTAAGTTATTTTTTTCGTTTTCTTGTTAATGATGCACAACTGATGATGGCGTTGTTGTTGTTATGTTCGTTTTGTGTGAAATTTGTGTGAAAGCGAGAGAGCGAGAGAGAGAGAGAGAGAGAGAGAGAGAGAGAGAGAGAGAGATCCATACGCGGCCTATGTTTGCTCCGACGATTGATTTTGTGAATGAGAGAAGAGGGCAAGAGAACAGTTGCGGGCAGTGAGTTTAGAGAGATTAGACCATTGCTGAGAGTTTATGAAGTCCCATGTATTCCCTTCCTATGTGCAACACGGTTGGGCTTGAAGCATTAGCCCAAGTGTTTTTTAACCACGCCCTTAAAACACTCATGGCACCCCCTTTATTTTATTTTAATTAGATTTAGTTTATTTTATTTTAGTTAGATTTAGTTTTTTTAATTTATTTTTCATTTAAATTAAATTAATTAATTAGTTTTTTATTAGAAATTAATTAGTTAGTTTTTTAGATTTATTTAGAATTAACTAACTAGTTTTTTATTAGAACTTAATTATTTAGTTTTTCATTTAGTTTAGTTTTAAGTAATTAGTTTTTTATTAGACTTTAATTAATTAGTTTTTTTATTAGAATTTAATTAGTTGATTAGTTCTAATTAGATTTTGGTTTAATCAAGATTTAGTTTAATTAGGTTTTATTTATCCTAATTCTTAAATTAATCTTGAATTCGTATGTTCCATTTTAATTAGTTTTCGATTTTTATTTTGAATGTAATTCTTGATGCATTTGGTTGTGATTAAGTCCTAATTTTGATGTCCTATCTTTTAAGTTTTGATTTATCTGAGCATTTGTTGTACATGTTGCTATTCACTCATTGATACTTGAGGTTTCTCTCTTTGACCCTCTGTTGCTCACGCCTCATTCCAAAGGAAGTGATCATACTTGTTGACTGCCATGTCATATCTTACCCTAACTTTAGGTCCTTCCCGTTTCATCCTAATCTTAGGATTAGAGTCGCGGTACTTTATGTGAGTGTCTTACCATGGACACTTCTTACCTGTTTATCCTAGCCTTAGGATTAGAGTCGTCGCACTCTATGTAAGTTTCCTGCCATAGACACTTACCTCCCTTTTAACCTAGCCTTAGGTTAGAGTTTTTTAACTCTGTGTAGGTGTTCTGCCATCGACACTTACCTCTTCCCTTTGGAACCTTGACCAAAGTCAAGAGTTCCTCACCCTTATTGAGGGGAACTACGAATGCTCTGATTCCATTCCCGTCAGGATATGTAGGCACGAGATGCGATGTCTTGGCGAGCATACTTAGAAATAACACCTTAGGTCTTCCTTTACCTTTTCACCCTTTAGCAGACAAAATAACAAATAACACAATAAAACAAGAGGTTCCTGTAGAGTACTACAGATACTTAGGATGCTAGCACCTTCCCTATGTATAACCAACCCCCGAACCTTAGTTTCTCATTTGCTTTGTCTTGCATAGCATTTTTGTGGGTTTATTCGTTCTTTTTCCCTTCCCTTGGATAAATTAAAGATCGGTGGTGAATTAAGATTTGTCAACCTAGTTAATATAATAGCTACGGTATCCGATTCTCACCGCGACAGTAGCCAAACTGGTTTAAACACCTTTCTCTTCCTTTAGTTTCTGTTTCTCTTTTGCCGCATCAACTTGCAATTTTGCATATAGTTCCTTAGCTGCCAAATGTTTCTCTCTTGTTGCTTCAGCCTTCATCAGCAAATCTAACTCTCTTACAAAATCTCGTTTTCACTCTTATGAGGAATTCATTTATGAGACTTTCTCTTCATAACTAGTTTTAATAGTGAACTGGATGTATTCTTGAGGAAACTATATGCTGATCTGTTTTTATAGTGAGTTTTAAGTAGTTGTTGCGGTGAGAATAGGATAACAAGCTATTATATTAACTAGGATCACATTTCTTTAAATGTTCACCACCGACTTTGATTTATCCAAAGGAAAGGTTCAAAAGCGAAAAAAACCTAAGAGATCTAAGGTTCAGGGGTTGGTTACGCCTAGGGAAGGTATTAGCATCCTAAACGTCTGTAGTACTCTACAGGAACCTCTTGTTAGTACTTATGTTATCTATTACGCGCTTGCTATATGTGCTATGCTAAAGGTTGATACCCTAGGGGTTAGTATCTAAGTATACTCGGCAAGATATCGCATCTTGGGCCTACGTATCCCGAGGGGAACGGAATCAGAGTATCCGTAGTTCTGAGAAGAGGAACTTCTTGACAGGGTCAAGGTTCCAAGGGGAGGTAAAGTTTAAGACAAGACTTTACATAGAGTGTAGCGACTCTAAAGTTGTAGGTTGGTTGTAAAAGGGGTAGGTTTGTAAACGTTCACGGCGAAACATTTACTTGGAGTACGGTGACTCCGATCCTAAGGCTAAGGTACTAAATGCCTGCGGCGAGACGTGGAGTACGACGACTCCGAATCCTAAGGCCAAGGGTTCTAAAGTTAGTCCTATGATGTTGAGTCAATATTGGGTGACCTTTCCTTTGGAATTAGAGGGAGCAACTAACTTAAGATTCATTTGTGTGCACTAGCAGAGTGGGCTAGTATTGTGTATAGTGACCAAAGGTTGAATGCAATGCCTAAAGGCAATCGACTTACATGGGTAGAAAATGGGCTCGACGTTGGATCGAGGATTTTTAATGTTTTGAAAGGTTTGAACACGAAAAGCATGCACATACATCAAGCATAATAGTATACAAACAAAGGCATGATAACAACCAGAGACAAGATAAATAAACATGCAAGTATACGATTCACTCAGGCGCGTGAAGGGGATCCTAACGAACAGTTTAAAATGAATTGATTTTTTCAGGTTTATTATAGTGAGAATTTAATATTGGGATTATGCTTAAAGATTAAATTAAAAGGTTTTAATTGTTAAATAAATTTAAAAGTTGGTTTTAAAGCTTTATTAAGAAAAGTTATTAAGAGTCGTTAATTAATTAAAAAAAGGTTTTTAATTTTAGTATCTAAATAATAAAAGTTTTTATTAAAAGAGTTTTGATAATTAAAAAGGTTTTAAAAGTTAGAATTGATCTCTTTTAGTTATATTAATTAAAAAAAGTTGTTAATATTATCTTTTATTAAAAAAAGTTAAATTGAAAGTTCTAAGCATCATTTGAATTAGTTGTGTTTTGAAATTAAAAAAAAAACCTACCAAATTAAATTAAAAAAACTCTAAACTAAATAATTAGGTTATTTAAAAAAAGAGATTAATTAACGGAGGGATAAGGTGCATGCCAGGGAGAGAGGGTCCATTATGGATCCTCAGATCTCAACCATTGGATGTGTGCAGTGCATGATATGATCATAAGGTAAGAAAAACAAGGGCGGGAAAACGAATCTCGCTTCTATCCACTACATCGACTCTCTCATTCATCTCCTTTCTCTCAAAAGAAATTAGGATTTGCGAAACCTCGGCGCCGCCACTCACCATGCTCACCGACCTCTCTGCTTTCGATCAAACAAACCAAAACAAACAAAACCCCACCCCACGATTCCCAGCCCCATTCCATTAATATTCTTTTTTTTTATGATTTACAAATACAATGATTAATGATGATGCGAAGGGAAAAAGAAAAAGGAAAAGTCACCGGAGATGGAGGGCTGAGGCGCGAACGGCTCCAATGGTCATAACTTCAGGGATGCATCTTCTCTAAACTTTACCTCTTTGCGTGCTTTGTTTGCGTTGTTCTGCTTCTCTTTCTTCTGCGATTGCGCTTCTGATGAATGATGTATTGATGTCTGATGAACTTGGTTGTGGCGATGAAGAACTTTGATTCTGAGCCTTTCGAGATATTGTTGCATCTTCTGAACTGATGGTAATGTCTGATTATTTTTGGTTGTTGGGATTTCTGGTAATGGAGTATGATTGGTGACGGTTTTTTTTGTTTCTGGTATGATGAGTTGTTGTTGGTTTCGTCTTTTTTTCTTCGTGGTCCCTGTTTTCTGTCAAAACTGTCCCTTTTATAGGCCAATGAGGAGATTTATTTTGGAAAACTCTTGATGCTGTGTTGAAACAGTTTTGGAAGGAAATAATGTTGTTTGCACTGATTTGGGAAGATGTTGCTTATCTAATACGATTTGGTTTTCGATTTGGAAAGTTTTGGAGATGGTATTGGCTTGGAATTGTCTGATACGATTTGATTTGGAAGATTTGAAAATTCTCTGTTTCTGATGTGATCTCTTGTAATCAATGAGTTGAATGCTCTGTGTGTTCCAATTTGGAAAGAATTGATGTTGGTGGTGTCCTTTGACATTGGCCATCAATTCATGATTTGAAAATGATGAAAAAAAGGTCTGAACATGTTTCTTTGTTTTTGGAAAGTTTGAAATCTGATTAGTTCCTACTTCTTGCCATGACCGTGAATAATGTGATTTTGAAATATTGTTTTTGAACCTCGGCCTTTAATCACTTTAATGTTGGTGGCTAATTATGTGCCATATTACGATGAACTCTCTTCGAATCTTACTTTGATCTGTTTTGAGATCTTCTTCTTCGATTCAACAAACTTGATTACATTTTGACAACTTTGGATGTAGTCTCATTAACTTCGAATTCTGAGGTTTGGAACTGATGTTTCTTTTAATTTGAAAATGATTGATTGTTTATTTGAGGACCAAATTCTGGAGCTATTTTGGTTTGAATTCCTGTGTTTCCTGGGCTGCATTATTTCACCGCCAGCATGTCGAAGTATGCAATTTGAATTGTTTCTGTTTGTATTTTGATGCAGGGCTGTGAAGCATTATTCTCCAAGGATTTCGGCAGTAATTAAGTTTTCGTGGAGAAACCGAGTTCAAAACTTTGTATTTGCCCTTGCTCTTGTAGCTTTTTAATGGCCTTTGTAAGCACGATTCAAACCATTACAGTATTCTACTACTATAGGCTGCAGCTATACTTTTTGAAGAACATTTGGTAAGGGTATGGTGAGTTTAAGGCGGTGGCATTGTCTTCTACAATCTTATTTCTTAAATTCCTACACTTTTCAGGGGTACATGCTAGGTGATTTGAAACTTTGTCTTGAGTTTGGTTTTCCATGTACTTCGATGGTCTTTCTTGAATGAAATAGGTTAGAGATTTCGGAATTTGTGTTTTGAACTGTACAGGTTTTTTTTGCTTAAGATGTATTTGAGATATTGTGGATTTTGATGGTGATGTTGTATGGTTGCAGGTTTGTAGCAAATGCAGGCTCAGAACAGTGGCAAAACTTTGGCATATTAGGAGGGTCGTATTGGTTATGGCATGTGCAGAAATTTTGGAGTCTTGTGGGGTTTGGGGCGCAGGTCTTGTGTAGGGCCTGTACAAGTGTAATTGTGACTTTTTTTATTATTTTTAAATTTTTGGTTGTAATGACTTGTGATGGAAAATGGTGATCTTGTGATAATTCAGGTAATCTCTTCTAACAAGTCACGAGGCCACCTTTAGTCATCAAACAATCCATAAGTGCTAAAGCCCTCCAACAGGATCAGGTTGTTCATGCATGACACATCAATGGATAACATCAATAAAGGTTTCCACGAAAATACGGTCCTTTCCCAAAGCGGTGAACAAGAGTCAAGATAGCATAGTGGATGGTAATTGGTACACCAATCTCTTCATTAGAACCAATTAGAAACACTAAAGCAGATGCGGCTAAATTTTTTTATCTGTACTTTGTAAAACATTCTGGATGGTTTTGTGAATCTTCCTTGTATTCAAATGTATTAGTTTTGGATTTGTAATGAACATGCAGCATTATTTTATACACCAAATCAATTTTCTTGCCAATGAAGCATCAACTTTGTTCATCTTAACTTTAGTTCAAAGAAATTGATACTAAAATTTTGAGCTTCTTGCAATTCAAATAGTAAAGTTTCTGACACCTCTTCTACTCTTCCGTGAACCTTCAGGTCTTCGAACTTGACATCTTACTTGAGTTGGAATATTGAACTCGGACTTGAACTTGAGCTTAGAATTAACTTGGTAAATCTTCAAATTTGAACTTGAGTTTAGAATTATGTTTGCAACTTGGAAATTCAACTTTTTAATGATAAGATCATGTTTGAACTTTTTATAAAGAACATAAAATCTTGAATTCCACTTGAATAACTTCTAGTAAAAACTCGATTAGAGACTTTCATCTAAACTACCACGTTATCAAAAGTCCAAACTCCTCCACTTGACAACTAATGATCCAACTTCGCA
This sequence comes from Lathyrus tuberosus, assembly GCA_022829125.1. NCBI lineage: Eukaryota > Viridiplantae > Streptophyta > Magnoliopsida > Fabales > Fabaceae > Lathyrus > Lathyrus tuberosus. The sequence goes on from JALAZF010000112.1 coordinate 8,552,914, forward strand.
AATAAGACCGAATTAAACTTCCCTGGGGAAATCCTCCAAGAGATCTCGAGGAAAAATAAAATTGTACGGACTGAGAGACCAATTTCCATATCAGTGGGTATAAAGACCTAGTATTCTGTGGGGAGTCTTCTGAGAAATCTGAGGGAAGAGAGGTTTGGTGGTTTAGGGACCAGAAAGAAAAGAGGCACAATCTCACAGAAATCCACACACATCTTGCAAGGACCAGGGAAACCTCCACAAACACACACACAACACAGCCTTCAAGTCTGCAGCAGCACCTGTCTTCACAAATAAAACAAACAAAGCAAAAACTAGATAAAGAGGTTAGCCATGCACGAATGATTGACCTAGGATGTTATGCCGGTAGATCAATGATTCTAAGGGAAAAATTTGGGGTACAACAGTTGCCCTTATTTAAATATCTTCACCGAATGACATGAACGATGAAGATCGTTATTAGGTCATGGTGAGAGAGATTTAAATACAGATAAACAAAAATTTTGCCCTTATATGCAATGACATGCAATGCTATGGACAAACATATACCTAATGCTGACATGCCAGGAACTCTAGCATGATGAATATGGTGGGATGCAAAATGCAAGAAATGCAGACGAAAACAAGCACGAAGTGAAAGACGAACACGACGAGCAACAAACCTACTGGGGACGACCAGATACACCGAGGAAAAGAAACGATACTGGGGAAACCAGGGCGACGACCCGATAGGTTCAAGTGTGGCCAGTTGTCGTCTAAGCAAAAAAGCAGGATCCATATGGCAGTAGGATCGAAAGATGAGCTCCAAAGGACTGTATAAAAGATTGTTCATCGAGTTCGAGAGTGTCTAGATAACGTTCAGATAGGAAAAGATCCTTAATGAAGGTTGATTGAGAAAGACTGTCTCCACTAGGGAAAGAAAAGCTTCACAACAAGTGGCTTCGTCAAGTTGTTGTTGGCAAAATAGTCCATTTCACTGAAGAGTGACGTCATCAAAGAGTCTGATGTAGATGTACACTTCACTGGAGAGCAACACCGTCGAAGAATCTGAAGAGATACACTTCACTGGAGAGCAACTGTCGAAGAGTTTGGAGAGATCCACTTCACTGGAGAGCAGCACCGTCGAAGAGTCTGGAGAGATACACTTCACTGGAGAGCAGCATTGTCGAAGATTCTGGAGAGATATACATCACTGAAGAGCAACGTCAAAGAGTCTGGAGAAATCCACTTCACTGGAGAGCAGCACCGTCGAAGAGTCTGGAGAGATCCACTTCACTGGAGAGCACACCGTCGAAGAGTCTGGAGAGATATACATCGCTGAAGAGCAACGTCTTCGGAGAGTCTGGAAAGATAAACTTCACTGGAGAGCAATATCGTCGAAGAGTCTGGAGAGATCCACATCGATGAAGAGCAATACCGTCGAAGAGTCTGGAGAGATCCACTTCACACTGGAGATCACACTTTATTGGAGGTTGATATTGTTGAAGATTCTGAACTGACTGAGAATAGCAATAAGTTGAGTAAAATTTCGGATGTAGGCTGCCACTTGTTGTTTGGCTTTAGATTCCACGGAGACGTCGTTCCAATCAACACTGTTGGCGAACAGATTCTTCAAAGAGGATCTATAAAAGATTAATCCATGAGACGCAATGCAAAATAAATGCACGCTCAAAATAGGTTTTGGAGACCAAAAAGTTAAAGGTGGTACCCCCAGGGACCAAAATTCGATCTAGGATCAAGCTAGAAAGAAACAGTCAAACAAGACCTACCATTGAGAAATGAACTCGAATGGCGATTTTATCTTATCCAAGCACGGAAAAAGATAACTGAAATAACCATCATCCACGAGTGTTGAACTCTGTGGGGAAACTTAGAAGAGAATAGCATTTTCTGCCTAAGGTTGACGATTCTACTTGGAGAGATCAGACAAACCCAAAACTTGGTGTAAACACAACCAACGATAAAGCAACAAAAGACAAACAAACATCAAACATGCACGGATGCAATGCATATGATGTTATGCAATGATTATGCTCATGCTGACAAAACAGACAAAAAAAAAATAGGAGGAAAAAAACAAAACGATGAGGAAGCCCGTCCATCCTCTGCACAAGAGATACATCTGTCAAACTTGTACAGAAATCCAAAGGTGGAACCCAATAGTTGAACTTCAAAGTCCAAACTTCTCTGGGGAAATAGCAATCCACTTGGGGATATGATATTGTGACTTCACTTAGGGACCGTCAAGATGAATCTGATTATCTAAGATGAGAAAGGTCCACTGGGAACGGATCAAACTCATGTTCGTAAAGACTTTAATGGGGATAAAATAAATATCCTTGATAACTGAAATAAGCTGAAATGAAGTAGTAGACGCCACAGGAATAAAATAAATATCCGCTATAACTGAGATCATCCGCAGTGAAAATGTAGTAGTAGACGCCATAGATGAGGCGTCACGGGGATAAAATAAATATCCACTGCTTCGTTGGGGAAGCTTGAACCCATATTGAGTTGTAGATGTCAGAGTCTAGACTTCAATGGGGATGAAATAAACATCCAATGTTGAGGAAGATTGAAATCTTGAGAAGATACTGCGGAGTGAAATAAACACTCGCTTCATCGGGGAAAGTTGAGACCGAGGAGATTTACTGGGGATCCTTAGGTCAACCCTATGCTGAATTCTTGTACTGATTCCGTCATAGCTGCTTGAAATAATGACCCACTGGTGGAAACGTCATGACTTCCTACAGTAGAAACTTGTTGGGGAATTATCATACTATTAGAATATCTTCAAGAAATTAGGTGAAGAATGCTATGCAGCTAACGTAGCTTTGACTTGCGTGGTAGTCGCCATTTTTAAATAATAATTGTTGAAGAAGTCTTCAATTCTCAACTGTCCCAGATTACATGGTCTATGAAAAGAAGTCATCTCAAAAGGATTTTACAGAAGACTTGGCATTCAGAAATAATCCAGTGTCTTCCAACTCTTGAGAGATTTGTAGAATCTCGACGTAACTGGCTCAGGTTGCTGGTATTCTGTGTACTGAGTCTTCGATCTTGCCCCCTCAGGGTTAATCTATTTGCAACAACTGAGGAATAACTTGCCCCAGTTCATCATGATCTTCAGGCAGTATGCCCCGGACTGATATTTTGAAATGACTATCTTCAACAGAGTTCCATATCTCAGAGGTTGAACTTCTCATAGCTGTTTGCAAACTTTTATGACATCAAGCAGTATTTACATGCAGAAAGTGTAAATTCCGAAATTGCTAATACAACATCATGTTTGTTTTTAATTTTTATTGAAAAAGCATATCGCAAACTTGTGACCGAATCACTAGTTAGGATATGACGTAATTCCCTTTTCTATAATGCCACTACGAATTTTGAGCATAGCTCATAGGAGTCAGGAAACATTATCTCATCGAGTATGCTTTCAAAATAAACCCTGCTTCAATAAGGTCTTTTAAGGGTTTTATACTGGTTTTAGATCATGGTTGAAGAAACGAAGGATAAGTGGCTCAAATTTTATTTGGTACCCACCCCTTTCTTCGGGATATTTACTCCTTTTTTTGAAAATTGCCCTGCCCCTGGTACAAATGAAGGTTCTTTGAATTTTATAGAGAAGAAAACTACTACTCCAAGGCTCAAAGGGGTTAACGAAGGTTTATCTCCGGTGTTTGGGATTTTGAAACAATGCCTTATATCCTCAGCAGAGTTTGTTCAAAAGCATGCAACAGGAGATGTTATGTTTTATTTCGTCATTCTCCATTCAGTAGTATTGGCATTATAAAATGGTAAACGATTTTAAATTGAGCGAAGCGAATGGATTTCTTCGAAACAAACATTAATATTGCATTAAACGTTCAAAATAACAGGTTCTTACATGAAAACGTGCTTTAATAATCACAAAAGTAATAAATGCAAGCAAAATAAACAACTTAATGTTCTCGGGAAATAATTCTCTTTATTGCACTGGCTTGAAAAGAGATCTTTGGAGTAGTCAACGTTGATTGTCGAGATCAGTCTGAGAAACATCTTCACATCCATTCTTGGTAACTTCTTCCACGGCCGGGACTGATGAACCTCCGTGATTGGGTGAAGGACTGTGAATCTAAATGCCTTGAGGCGTGAAGGAGATCGTCTTGGAATCAAGCAGAGTATGAACCTTGCTTTTGAGCACCTTACAGTCTTCAGTTGAATGGCTCTGTGCCCCATCATGGTAGTCACATCGGGCGTTAGCGTTAAAACCGGGTGGATATGGAAAAGGTACAGGCTTCACCTCCTTTGGCACTATAAGTCCACTTTTGATTAAATCCGGCAAGAACTGACTATATGGCATTGGTAGCAGAGTGAAATGCCTCTGCTTCTTTAGTCTTTGTCTACCATGTTGACGCGGCTTACGGTGGTATGACTGCTGATTCAGAGGACGTCTTCGATTAGCCCACCATTGACTGCGAATTTGAGCATGATTCTGATGTATTCTCTGATGAGGTTGTGGTTGATAATTCGAGGTTGCTTGAGTAGCGGGAGCAACAAAAGTACGAGCTTTCTTAACATTTGGTGGAGAATCACCAAAAGATAGAATTTTCTGGTCCATTAACTTCCTTACGATACCCTTAAGAGTATAACAACTTTCTAGATCATGGCCAGGTGCCCCTTCATGAAGCAGGCAATGAGCATTGGGATCATAATCAGGTGGAAGTGAACTGGGAGGCGGACCCAGAGCTCTTGTAGTAATCAAACCTTGTTGCACCAAGGAGGGGTACAAATCAGTATAAGTCATCGAAATAGGAGAAACTGGAGGTTTATATGGTTTTCTGTTAGGAGCACATGGACAAGGTACCGGATCCCTTTGTTGTTGATAATTAGGAGCGTTGGGCGCTCGTTGATGATTCTGCAAAGTTTGTGCTGGCTGATAAGCAGGAGCCGGTTGATAAACAAATAGTTGATAGACGGGTGCCTGTTGCATAGGCTGATAGGTAAGATCTTGTTGATACTGAGGAGATCTCCGGTCAGAAGAATAATATTGCCCCTTGCGTTGCTTAACTTGACTACGAGACCCTTTATACCTTCCTTGCAACTTGGTCTTAGCAGCTTGTTCCTTAAGGTCGGGAATCTCAGAAGTGGGCATCGGTGTGATCCCAGAAATCACTGTCCCTTGAAACGGGGTCTGGGAAGCAGATTGATTTGCAACTAGAGTTTCAACCAAAGCAGAGAGCCTTTCCATACCAATTTTCAGAGTAGTTACTTCCTTGCGGAGTTCCTGATTTTCTTGCTCCATGTTATCCATCTTCCTTCGTTGATTAGCCTGAGTAGTGACTTGACAGCTCGTCTCTCGGAACAGAGGATTCAGGGTGATAGAAACACTGGAGAGAGACACAGGAATAAGCAAAAGAAAGGACAATGCACATGCAAAGATGAAAATGATATGAAATGCAAATGCAAGGCGATGCAGCTATCAAGGAACTCAAAACCGTAATTGCAGTCATTGTAGATATTCAAAATAAAACATTTTATTAATATTTTCCAAAACCAGTACACCTCCAAAGTTTTATTACATAAGCAACAATGCAAAAGGAACTAGGAGTCTAAACTGCTGGATGATGCCCCTTGTCTTCCACGGAGCTCTTCCATCAGCCTGTCGATCTGGTGTTGCATCCTTGCTTTGTCCAGGGTAAGCTTCTCTATTTCATCCTTCAACTTCGAAACTTCATCTGATTTGACTACAAGAGGCTTGGGACGAGGATAAGGCATTCTCAGCATGAGAGCCTTTTTACGTGCCCATGCCAGACATTCTTCAGTAACTGAGCAATCTAGATTTGTTGTTGTCGTCATTCCTTGTCGATTGATGTGACTCCAAGAAAACACAATTCCGGTCTTCAACCCAAGGTTCTCTCCTTGATAGAGAAAAAGTCTTGTCAGGTTCTCCAGGGTTGTAACTGACACATCCTTTCGTACCAAGAAAAGGTACATTGGGAAAGTCTCCACAGCTATGAATTATGGGGATTCCTCCATACATTGGATCATGCCAAACAATATCTGAGTGAGTAAGATCCATGAACTTCACAGGCCATTCTGAACCATCTTTCACATCCCAGAAATCGGTAGACCTCGGTAGGTGCGAAATAAACCACCTATAGAGGATAACGGTGTAACAGGTAATCCGACCTTCTCCCTTCAGAGCCTTCGAATGGATAGAGTGGTAAGCATCGGCTAATAATGTAGGAATTGGATTTTTTAGCATAAAATCCTTATGGCATGGACGTCAACAAAATCTTCAACATTGGGAAATAAGAACAAACCATAGGCCAGCAGCGCAAATATATGTTCGAATACTTCAGTGTTCCCTACACTAGCAAAATGCCGAGCTTTTTCGAATAAGAATTGGGCAGACAAACCATCGATTCCTCCTCTGAAAGTCATGTGAGTTCGGATTTCTAACAGCTTTATGCGGGTCGCTCTTGCGATGTCTTCCTGGCTAAGTCTTCCTTCTCCGCCGGAGAATGGAGGTGAATCTTTGACAGGGATCCCCAACAGAGCGGAGTACTCTTCCAACGTAGGCATCAGCTGGAAATCCTGGAATATGAAACAGCGGTAGATCAAGCTGTAAAGTTGAACCAGCGTTTCCAAAAGGTCAACGGCTACTCGAGTTTGCAACAACGGGAGGATCCTTCCATACTTCGTGGTGAACGCCTTGGGAGCTTTGATCTGACTTCCTAGTTCCTTTAGTTGTTCAACATCCGAAACTTTGAAGGTGTACAGCACAACTCCCTTCTTTCCGTAATCCATCGTACAATGCTTGCAAAATAAATTTCGAGTTCCTTGATAGAGAGAGAAAAGAAAATGCAAATGATATGCAACAAGATTTATGGAAACTCATCTATTTATAATCATTGAGGAATATCAAAAGGCTCATTTTAATAATCATAAAAAAAGCCATTACAATCATTAGTACCGGAATACTAAAAAGTTGATTTATTACAAAAATTAATTATAAAACGCGTCTGTACGCCTTACAACAGTCATAACGTAAAAGCTAAATAAAAGCTCAGTAATGATGGATCTAAGGAGACTCTTCCAACGGTCTTGTCTTGAGTCCTTGACCTCTTCTTCCAATTGAGCTTCTTCAGAAATGAACTTGTCGACGATCAGTTTTCAAAGTGTTGACTGATGACTAGAATGTGATAAGTCTTCTTAAGTTTTCCGTTTCTTGCAAGAAGTAGCTTCCTTTAAAAAAATCCTCCTTTTATAATCCTATTAGCTCGAATATTAACCGAAGATAGGAAATAGATACTTGTCTTGAATTAATAACTCCATCATTTGAGAACATTCTTCAAGGATAGGTACCAATAGATAGTCAGGAAAACAGCAGTAGAATGGAGATAATAACTTCCCATATCTGGTCTCGAACCTTTCTTTATCTGTCAGCAAGGTCTCCAGTCCCCTTAGATCGTCCAGGTTATGACTCTTGTAAGTGTACTTCAACGTTTTCTTTCTTTTTTCGGAGTCTATGGTATCCCTACGATGTTTACAAATAGAGCTAAGTTCCATGAATCTTTATGATATAATGCTAATGAATGCGTGGATGCAAACACACAAAGCACAACGCACAAAGCACACACAAGCAAAACAAATAGGCAAAGGGCCCTAGGTTTGAAAGGTCACAACATGGAGCCAAGGTCTACCCATCCCAAGAAGGTATGTACTATGGTTTCAAACATACCTGCCGAACGGGTTCTACAAAGTTCCCAGAGTCTACAATCCATCTTTCAGATATTATCGATTTCCCAATTACTTGGTAGTCAATAATATTCTCAAGAGAATCTCGTCTGAGTGTAGTATCGCGTATCAACCATTTCAGGATTACTCCCTCATAGTCATCGCACTACATCCTAAAAGGCCAAGTTGGGTTAAAGGTAACTACGGTTCTCAATATCCTGGGCTCCTAGGTCGAAAGTAGTAATGTATTACGATAGCTCGTTAAACAAATACCACCTTCGAGAGGGCCTCAACTGAGTGTGGAATCTCAAATCGACTTCTTTGGGATTACTCCCTCGAAATCTCCTCGACTATATCCACGATCCTATCTTATATGTGCTCTAAAGTCCGGGTTAGGACTTATCTCACCACTCAAGATAACCCTGCATACAGAAAAACCAAGCATAGCAAATATACATGTACAAATAAGCAAGCAATATAAGGACAAATAAGCAAGTATATAACTTGAATATTAAACAAATTAGGCCTAACCCTCTAAACAATACATCCCCAGTGAAGTCGCCATTTCTGTTGCGGTGAGAATAGGATAACAAGTTATTATATTAACTAGGATCACATTTCTTTAAATGTTCACCACCTACTTTGATTTATCCAAAGGAAAAGTTCAAAAGCGAAAAAAACCTAAGAGATCTAAGGTTCGGGGGTTAGTTACGCCTATGGAAGGTATTACCATCCTAAACGTCTGTAGTACTCTACAGGAACCTCTTGTTAGTACTTATGTTATCTATTACTCGCTTGCTATAGGTGCTATGCTAAAGGCCGATACCCTAGGGGTTGGTATCTAAGTATACTCGGCAAGATATCACATCTTGAGCCTACGTATCCCGAGGGGAATGGAATCAGAGTATCCGTAGTTCTGAGAAGAGGAACTTCTTGATAGGGTCAAGGTTCCAAGGGGAGGTAAAGTCTAAGACAAGACTTTACATAGAGTGCATCGACTCTAAATTTGTAGGTTAGTTGTAAAAGGGGTAGGTTTGTAAACGTTCACGGCGAAACATTTACTTGGAGTATGGCGACTCCGATCCTAAGGCTAAGGTACTAAATGTCTGCGGCGAGACGTGGAGTACGGCGACTCTGAATCCTAAGGCCAAGGGTTCTAAAGTTAGTCCTATGACGTTGAGTAAATATTGGGTGACCTTTCCTTTGGAATTAGAGGGAACAACTAACTTAAGATTCATTTGTGCGCACTAGCAGAGTGGGCTAGTATTGTGTATAGTAACCAAAAGTTGAATGCGATGCCTAAAGGCAGTCGACTTACATGGGTAGAAAATGGGCTCGACATTGGATTGAGGATTTTTAATGTTTTGAAAGGTTTGAACACGAAAAGCATGCACATACATCAAGCACATAAGTAAGCAAACAAAGGCATGATAACAACCAGAGACAAGATAAATAAACATGCAAGCATACGATTCACTCAGGCGCGTGAAGGCGATCCTAACGAACAGTTTAAAAAGAATTGATTTTTTCAGGTTTGTTATTTCTGTGCTTTTGCGGTTGGCATTTATTTTGCTAAAACTATTATAGCAGCAAGATGTTGAATCTCAATATTCTAAGTGGCTGTTTTCAACATGTCGAATGAAGATGTTCCAGGGCAGCTCATAGGACATCGCACTGTGAAGTCAGTTTTAATGCAAATTCTGTTACTATGATTTGTTACTGAATATTCTGTGTGTTATTTCCTTGGTTTTATGGTTGGCATTATTTTGCTAAAACTCATGTAGCAGCAGATGTTGAATCTTAATGTTTTAAGTGGCTGCTTTCAATATGTTGAATGAAGATGTTCCATGGCAGCTCATATGACATCGCGCTGTGTAGTCAGTTTTAATGCAGATTCTGTTAATATGATTTGTAACTGAATATTCTGTGAATATTTGGTTATCCTATGTGGCATCCAAAGCATTTTTGGATTAGGGTTATTTGTTGGTTTTCATATTTGCTGCTGTTTCTAATTATGGAGACATAATAGGAAACTTTGGATTGAAGACCTATTTTATTGGAGTTAATTTTGCAGAATTGTGAGTAGTCTAATTGCTGCGTTTTTGAAGCCCAATTCAGTCCAGATTACAAGCTATAAATAGACTGATGTAAACCTAGTTTCAGGTGTCGAACTTACATGTATTTTTAGGGTTGTGTGCTTGTGTTTTGTGAGCCTAACTGGTATCTTATGATAACAGTATAAGGACTGTAATGTTAGTTGTGTAAGGTTGCTCATAAGCTTTTAAGCATTGAGTAGCTGAGTGTTAATTCTCATAAGCTGTGAAGTATTGAGAATTTGTGTTTCGACCATTGTTACTTGTCTTGTAAGGAACCAGTCACGGGTTGTGATTGAAGAGGGATTTGAGGAGGGCCTCATACCTAGGGGAGTCTTAGGTAGAAGTCATAGGAAGGGTAGTGATTAAGTGAGCTGATTGAAACGGGTATGGTTATCAGTGAATTGATACTATCGAATATTGATTTCATCCCTGGCTTGGTAGCCCCCAGATGTAGGATAGTTAGATCCGAACTGGGTTAACAATTTCTGGTGTTCTTTACATTTTCTGCACACTATTTGTTTTAAACTTGTTCATTGTTGTCGTATATCAGTGTCTCGACATCTCGATAGGACATCTGATATATAGGCCAGAATTTCAATTGGCATCAAGAGCTTGCACCCTTAGTCGTTTCTGGGTGAGATTCAGGGAAGGTACTTTCTGGTACAATGGACAAGGATGGAGGAGCTCTGAATAAACCACCTCTGCTGGATGGTTCAAACTATGAGTATTGGAAACCTAGGATGATAGCATTCATCAAATCCATGGATGATCAAGCATTGAAAGCTGTCATCAAAGGATGGGAGCCCCCTAAGGTTAAAGATGATAAAGGTAACCCTACTGATGTAGTGAAGGAAGAGGAAGACTGGGATGATGCTGACTACAAAGGGTCTGTTGGAAATTCTAAAGCCATGAATGTATTGTTCAATGGTGTCAACAGAAATATCTTCAGGCTGATTGAGCATTGTACTATTGCCAAAGAGGCTTGGCAGGTCTTGAAAGTTGCTCATGAAGGGACTTCAAAGGTGAAAATGTCAAAGCTTCAGCTTCTCACTAGCAAGTTTGAGACTTTGAAGATGAAAGAGGATGAGAGCATTCATGATTTTCATATGAACATTATTGAGATAGCTAATGCCTCTAGTGCCTTAGGAGAAAAGATGTCTGATAGCAAGCTGGTCAGGAAGATTCTCAGGTCTCTACCTAAGAGATTTGATATGAAGGTCACTGCTATAGAGGAAGCTCGGGACATTGACAAGATGAAAGTGGATGAGCTTATGGGATCACTCCAAACTTTTGAGTTAGGATTCAGTGAAAAAGCTTAAAAGAAGAAGAGTATAGCATTTGTGTCGAATGCTGATAACTCAGATGATGAAGAAGATGTGTTTAAAGATCTGGTATTACTTGGTAAACAATTTAACAAAGTGTTGAAAAGGATTGACTGGAAGTCGAGAGCAAATGCTCAGAACAAGTCACTCGACATCAGTAAGAACCAGGATGGAGGAAGAAGATCCAGAACTGAAGAAGACTCCAATCAAGGGAAGAGAGTTCAGTGCTTTGAATGTGAGGGATATGGGCACATAAAGACTGAGTGTCCCACGTATCTCAAAAGGCAGAAGAAGGGCCTATTCGTGTCTTGGTCAGAAGGAGAGCCTGAGAGTGATGTTGAAGAAGAATCAGCAAAATTGGTGACAGCTTTGACTGGAATCTGTAAGGCTGATGGAGAAACTTCGTGTGAATCTGACTCTGACAAAGAATCCTATGTTGGAGAACTCACTAAGGAAGAAGTATTCTCAGGGTTTTCAGAATTGTGTATCAAGAACGAAGAAAGGTGCCAGATTATATTGGAGCAGAAGATCTTAATATCTCAACTGGAAGCTAAGAAGGAAGAACATCTATCAACCATTGCTGATCTGAAGGAGGAGGTTGAATGGCAAAAGTCAAAGCTTGCCAATATGACCAAATCTATAAGAATGCTGAACAATGGTACCACACAGCTGGATGAGATCCTTCAGAATGGGAAAGAAGCTGGTAATGTGCAAGGCCTTGGTTTTAACAATCAAGCTGAGACTTCCAAGAAGACTGTATTGAAGTTTGCTCCTCAGAAAATAAAGCAAGAAGTAGGGATGTCAAATCACATGTTTCAACATCAGATGAACCATCAGAAAGGAGTTTGTAGATCAAAGTATAAACCATGGAGATGCCATTACTGTGGCAAGATTGGTCACTTAAAGGCCTTTTGCTACAAGCTACACGGCTATCCCAAAACTGTTCAGCAACAAAATAAAGAACAGAGTTGGGGTAAAGTGAAGACAAGATGGATTCCTAGACAAATGATGGTTGGTCTCATAGCACATACTTCTCTTAGAGCATCTGCAAGAGAAGATTGGTACTTTGACAGTGGTTGTTCAAGACACATGACTGGTGTGAAGAAATTCTTGTCAGAAATTAAGCCTCACTCCACCAATTATGTCACTTTTGGGGATGGATCAAAGGGTGAGATAAAAGGTGTTGGAAAGCTGGACTACATAGGACAACCAAATCTGGATCGTGTTCTATTTGTCAAAGGACTGGCCGCAAACTTAATAAGTATAAGCCAATTATGTGATGTAGGGTTCAAGGTAAATTTCACCAAATCTGAATGTCTAGTAACCAATGAGAAAGATGAAGTTGTTATGAAGGGTACCAGGTCTAAGGATAACTGTTATCTTTGGAATCCTCAAGAACTTGCAAACCTGTCTACTTGTTTGATGTCAAAGGAAGATGAAATCAAACTGTGGCATCAGAAATTGGGTCACTTACATCTGAAAGGGATGAAGAAGGTTATGTCAAGTGAAGCTGTTAGAGGTATTCCCAAACTGAAGATTGATAAGGACAAAATATGTGGTGAATGTCAAGTTGGGAAGCAAACAAGGGTGTCACACAAGAAGCTTCAACATCTTACCACAACTTCTAGAGTTCTAGAACTTCTTCACATAGACTTAATGGGACCTATGCAGGTTGAAAGTCTTGATGGGAAGAAGTATGCCTATGTTGTTGTAGATGACTACTCCAGATTCACTTGGATAAGTTTTATTAGAGAAAAGTCCGAAGTGTTTGCAGCTTTTAAAGAATTGTGTCAGAGAATTCAACGGGAAAAGGATTGTGGTGTTGTTCGAATCAGAAGTGGCCATGGGAAAGAATTCGAAAACAGCAGGTTTGAAGAGTTCTGCTTATCTGAGGGAATCACTCATGAATTCTCATCACCAATCACTCCTCAGCAGAATGGTGTGGTGGAACGCAAGAACAGGACCATACAAGAATGTGCAAGAGTCATGATTCATGCCAAAAAGCTTCCATATCATTTTTGGGCTGAAGCCATGAATACTGCTTGCTATATACACAATAGGGTGACTATCAGATCAGGTACTTCTGTCACTCTTTATGAGCTATGGAAAGGTAGAAAGCCGAATGTGAAGTATTTCCATGTGTTTGGTAGTAAGTGCTATATCTTAGCGGATCGTGAGCAAAGGCGAAATATGGACCCTAAGAGTGAGGAAGGAATATTTTTGGGTTACTCTACAAACAGTAAGGCATATAGGGTATTTAATTCCAGAACTCAGGTGATGATGGAATCCATAAATGTGGTTGAAATTCTGGTATCAGACGTGTGATGTTAAGGTGGGATGTCACAACAACACACTCTGCACAATGGACAGCAATAACAGTAAAATAACACCAAGAATTGTTGACCCAGTTCGGTTACAACCAACCTACTCTGGGGGCTACCAAGCCAGGGATGGAATTCACTACTTGTAGATATAATTTACAGACTCAACAACCCGTTGACAATCTCCTAAACTTATACTCTACTAATGACTTCCTACCTAAGAACCCACTTAGGTATGAGAACATCACTCAATCCCTTACAAACTCTCAAAGAAACCACTTTGAGTAACCTTGATCTTACTTCACAGCTTTGATCAAGCAACCACTCTCTATTGCTTCACAGCTTCTAGAGAGGACAGAATACGACACAACAATTCACCCTAGAATTTTGGTTATACAACTCATACAAAAATACTCAAGACACTCAGCCTATGCTCTTGATCTTCTCTCTGTATTTCTGTACCTTTTTCCTTTGGTCTTGTGCACTTTATATAGCTCCTTGAATTGGTCTTGGACTTGCTACAATATCTCCCAGATTTGTTATTTAAAACTGAATATTTAAAACAGATTTTCTCCTAAAATCTTTTTAAATCTTCAACCTTTTAAATCTCCTACAAATCTGCACCAGATCTCCTATGCAGCAGCAAATATCTATCCCAAGATATTCGCATCCAATGAGATAGCTTGCTCTCCACAATTCTAGCTAATACGCAACCCTAACAACATCACAGCCTGCTGTTGTTAATTCTGCAGATCTGATGTTACAACATCGCCATGTGACATCAGACATCCAACTTCAGCAATTAATTCCTTAACACAACCCAGTGTTAAGACTTCAATGTTGCAACATCAGCACCTTGACATCAACATTGAATATACTTTGTTTTACCAAAATTCCAGCCAATCCAGGAACTAACAATCTCCCCCTTTGGCTAATTTTGGCTAAAACAATCTCTGCACTCTGCAAACAAACTCTGCACTCTGCACCTTCAGAGACTTTAGCAGCAAAAAAACTTCAATCAATAAATCACTTTGAAACTCTCATCAGCAGCAGTTTGACAATTTTCATAGTCTTCATCACTTGATCTGCTGCAGCACCATCTTCATTATTGACAACAGCCAATTGGTGTTCCCCCTCAAAAATATGAACCAGCATCACAGCTGTTCAGTAGCTCACAATGTGCAGCACTTCTCCTCCTTGATGTCTGCTTGGCTGCACTCTTCAAATGCTATGATATCTTCACTAGCCCAGTCAAAACTCCCCCTTAATATCCGCATCAGCACTTTTCAACTAAACACCTTTTACTTTTAGCAGCATCAATTTATCTCCCCCTTAATATCACATTAGCAGCATTTGGCAGTAACATTCTTTGATACTCTCTTGACTCTCTTGGCTATTTTCTCCCCCTTTTTAGCCACAATTAGGCAAACTTCAGTTAGAAGCCCTATTAACTATAGTCAGTACACCCTAGCTCTCATTGTTAGCCTCACAGTTAGCAACCAGGCAAAACAAATCATAGAAGGAAACTAAAAACAAAACTAGTGCATATAACAGCACAATATTCAAATTACATAACCAAGCACATTAAGTGCTGAAACAAAGACATAAATTGAAGCTAACACTACTAAATAAGAAGGCAAACATTAAAAGCTTGAATTATCTGAGCTGAGATCATCATTATCTTCTTCATCACCAGGTCCATCATCAACATCCTTCCTTGTGTTGGCTGCTTCACCTTTCTTTGCTGCCAATCTCAGTGTCATGACAAGTCTTTCAAATTTTAGTTTCCTTTCAGTACTAACTCTTATGACTTCATCTAACTCCTTGCAAGCCTCCTCTAGTTTTGTAATCAACCCAGTCTTGGCTGGTGACTGTTGTGATGTTGAAGCAGATGTCTTGACACTATCAGGAACATGTTTTACTTCAACCAACTTGGAATAGACTGACAAGGCAGGCTTCCTTTTGCTAGCAACATCTGAATGCTGTAGAATTCCAGGATGTTGAGACAAGACAATCCCACAAATGAGAGAGGGAAAAGCAATGGGCATCTTCACAGCAGCATGCTTAATAGTATGATCATAGATGTAGGAGCCATAGTCAATTCTTTGATTTGTCCCAACTGCATAAATTATCTTCCCCAATCCAACAGAAATTGTGGTCTTGTGACTAGTAGGAACCCAGTTGACAACAGCTATTCTGTGCAGAATGGCATATTTGACACTCAACCAACTGGCTAACAGCTTTCCTTTTTCGGGCCAAACATCTACCTGACCACCAGTGATTTCTTTGCATATAACATTATTGGAGACTTCCAATTCTCCATAATCTTCCTCACTTCTTCCTAAGTAGGCATTGATCACTTTAGGAGAGAACCAGACACACTTACCCCTGATGGTAACTCTTCTGAAGGTTAGGCTCTTGCTGTCATTTATAGATTCAGGGATATTAACTATGAATTCTCTGACCAGTCTATCATAGCAGTTAGTCAACCCTAACATAGTCCTTATAAGACCAGCACACTTAATTAGGTCTACAATTTCAGTAGACTCTAAGTCTTCTGCTACTACCTCTCTTTCCAGTGCTATCCTTCTTTGGCTCACACAATTCCACCTGGATGCACAGTGAGATGAGATGTGACCAGGTACTTGATTAGTAGCTGGGTTGATGTCTTGAGCATCACTCTCAGAACCTGACTCTTCCCTGATTCTCCTCTTCTTGCCAGACCTGGCAGCTTTGGTCTACAATTTTGGAGAGTCTGTAACTGAAGTCCTTTTCTTATCCTTCCTTCTTCCAATTCTATCATCATCAGATGAGTCCTCAATCTCTATAACCTCAACATGTTCCTTCCCTTTACCCCTGTGACTTTCATTCCTAGGGGACGATGTTCTGACATCAAAGCTGACATCAGTGTCATTAGGATCTTCACCTTCAGCTTCTTGACTCAGGGCCTGTCTTTGAAGATTTTTGTCCTCACCTTGAGAGTCGACTTGTTCAGCAGGCATTTGCCTTAAAGGGACAGAAATCCCTTTCACCCGTATCCCCTTCTCAAGGATTTTGGTGGAAAGCTGTTCCAAATGCATGTCTACATCAAACTTCTCCTCAACAGCTTGAGAGGATGATGACCTAGCTTCAGTTTTATTCACCGTGGTTGAGGGTTTAGGGTTACCTGACTCGGGAAGAGCAATTGAAATGTGTTCTTCTGAAGAAACCCTAGTTCATACCTGCTCAGAGTTCTTGGAAGGGAAAGACATCGTTCCTTTGTAACAGACTAGGTTTGGAGAAGAACTTTCTATTCTGTTGAGATTTAGGGAGATGAAACGTTGCGATGAGAATGCTTTGGTAAGTCTTGATGTAGTATCAATATGGTAAGGCGCCTAATTTTGAATACTCTTTAAAGACCAATTACTAATTTTCTCCCTCCATAAAGACTTTCCTTTTAAACAGTTCACATCAGGACTCATTAACTCTGAGTGACCTTTCAGCATCCTGATGTCATAGTCTGATGTTATAACATCAACTTGAACATCATTAGTGGAATTTCCTTCAAGAGAAATCCACTGATAGCAGTTATCCTTGGTTCTGGCACCCTTCATAACAATTTGATTGTGCCATCAGAAACCACACACTCATGTTTAGTGTAGTTTACCTTGTAACCTTCATCACACAACTGGCTTATGCTGATCAATTTTGCACTTAAGCCACTGACAAACAGAACATTGTCAAGTTAGGTCTACCATCACCTTGCATCTTCCCAACTCCTGCAACAACACCTATTTCTCCATTGCCAAATATAACCTCATGAGAGGGGCAAGGTCTACATTCAGCAAACATGGATCTACATCCAGACATGTGTTTGGAACACCCACTGTCAAAATACCATGTTCCTTCTTTAGCCTCTTTGTCAGCCAAGTGAGCCAATAAGCACTTCACTTTCTCCTTAGGTACCCATTGTTTAATAACTTTGGGCCTATACTCTCTCCATCTGGTTTGAGGTTGAGGGTATCCATGCAGCATGTAGCAAGAGTACTGCATATGTCCAAACCTTCAACAATAATAGCATCTCACCCTTTCATCTCTGAATCTTCTGCCATGATGAGATTGCTTAGGCTGTCATCCATAATGTGGTCTCCTCCTACCATAACTGGCCTGCCTTCTATTATGCTGATATCTTCTCCCATAAGACGGCTGAGAATGTTGTTTCCTGGATTGTCTCCCATGATGGTGTGGCTTTCTTCTTCCATAGAGATGAGGAACAACATTGGTGTATCCATATCCATAACCATACCAGTTGTCCTGATGTTGAGACACTTGATGAGACATGTGCTGTTTGAACTGAGCAGCTTGCATGCTCTTGTGGTATTGTGGGGGCATATACTGACTAGCTCCTTGTGGCTGCTTTCTCTTCTGATAAGGACCAGTCTTCTTCTCAATCTTCTTAGGTTGTGAAACATCAGTTTTCTTAGGGGTAGGATCCTGCTTCTTTGGCGGATGTTGAGATGAAAGTTGTGACACTTCCTTCTTTGAACCTGAAGTGCTTTCTTCTGAAGTTCCCTTATCCTCAGCCGCATAACCTATCTCAGCTTTGTCTCCAGCAGCTTTTTCTGACTGAAGGATCTTGTCAAGTGTGTCTGTACCACAGCTCAGCATCCTAACAGACTTGGTCATTTGATCAAGGTGAGCTCTAACTAGCACCACTTCATTTTCCAGATCAGTCTTTTCATTCTCTAGCTGAGCAATTTGTTGCTTGTCGCACTTGTTTTCTTGACAAATCTCAGCACTTTTTAAACACAGCTCTTGATAGGTAGAAGCTAACTCCTCATAAGCTACTTCTCCATCACTAGAATCATCATCAGAAACCACAGCTCCTGTTAAAGCTCTCACATGCTTTGCTGACTCACCTTTACTTTCACTATCAGAGTCAGACCAGGAAACTGTCATGCCCTTCTTCTGCTTTTTCAAGAAGGTGGGACATTCTTTCTTGACATGTCCATACCCTTCACACTCAAAGCATTGAACTCCTTTATCTTGGGTAATTTTCTCTTCATCCTTCTTGCTGGTGTCAGAAGTCATGTTCTTGACATTAGGCCTGGAGTTATTATTCATTCTCTTGAATACTTTGGTGAACTGTCTTCCCAACATCATTGTGGCCTGAGATAGATCCTCCTACGATTCAGAACCCTTTCCTTTTTCTTCTGCATCATTTGACACCAAGGTTATACTCTTTGGCTTCTTTTCTGGTTCTTCCTCATTCAACCCCAGCTCAAAAGTTTGAAGAGATCCAATGAGCTCATCTACTCTCATCTTGCTGATGTCTTGTGATTCTTCAATGGAAGTAACCTTCATCTTATACTTCTTAGGAAGGGATCTAAGGATCTTCCTTACAAGCTTTTCATCTGACATTTTCTCACCAAGAGCGCTGGATGCATTAGCCAGCTCCAGAACATTCATGTGGAAGTCATGAATAGTCTCATCATCCTTCATCTTCAGGCTTTCAAATTTTGATGTTAAAATCTGAAGTCTCGACATCTTAACTCTAGATGTTCCTTCATGTGTAGCCTGCAAGATATCCCACGCTTCCTTAGCAACTTCATAGGTATTGATTAACCTGAAGATATTCTTATCCACTCCATTGAAGATTGCATTCAAAGCTTTGGAATTTCCAAGGGCAAGCTCATCTTCCTCCTTGGTCCACTCTTCTTCAGGCTTTGGCTTAGAGGTGCCTTCTTTATCTTTGCCAGCATCATCCTTCTCACATATGACAGGACCTTTCCATTCTTTAATAACAGCCTTCCAAGCCCTACTGTCCAAGAATTTCAAGAAAGTGGTCATCCTTGGCTTCCAATAGTCATAATTGGATCCATCCAAAATAGGGGGTCTGTTGACGAATCCTCCAACTTCTTTGTCCATCTTTACACCAGAAAGTAACTTCCCTAGATCTCACCCAGAGACAGACAGGATGCCTGCTCTGATACCAATTGAAATTCTGGTATCAGACGTGTGATGTTAAGGTGTGATGTCACAACAACACACTCTGCACAATGGACAGCAATAACAGTAAAATAACACCAAGAATTGTTGACCCAGTTCGGTTACAACCAACCTACTCTGGGGGCTACCAAGCCAGGGATGAAATTCACTACTTGTAGATATAATTTACAGACTCAACAACCCGTTGACAATCTCCTAAACTTATACTCTACTAATGACTTCCTACCTAAGAACCCACTTAGGTATAAGAACGCCACTCAATCCCTTACAAACTCTCAAAGAAACCACTTTGAGTAACCTTGATCTTACTTCACAGCTTTGATCAAGCAACCACTCTCTATTGCTTCACAGCTTCTAGAGAGGACAAAATACGACACATCAATTCACCCTAGAATTCTGGTTATACAACTCATACAAAAATACTCAAGACACTCAGCCTATGCTCTTGATCTTCTCTCTGTATTTCTGTACCTTTTTCCTTTGGTCTTGTGCGCTTTATATAGCTCCTTGAGTTGGTCTTGGACTTGCTACAATATCTCCCAGATTTGTTATTTAAAACTGAATATTTAAAACATATTTTCTCCTAAAATCTTTTTAAATCTTCAACCTTTTAAATCTCCTACAAATCTGCACCAGATCTCCTATGCAGCAGCAAATATCTATCCCAAGATATTCACATCCAATGAGATAGCTTGCTCTCCACAATTCCAGCTAATACGCAACCCTAACAACATCATAGCCTGCTGTTGTTAATTCTGCAGATCTGATGTTACAACATCTCCATGTGACATCAGACATCCAACTTCAGCAATTAATTCCTTAACACAGCCCAGTGTTAAGACTTCAATGTTGCAACATCAGCACCTTGACATCAACATTGAATATACTTTGTTTTACCAAAATTCCAGCCAATCCACGATGAAACATTTGCGCCTGTGGCTCAATTGGAATCCATCAGATTGTTGCTAGGAGTGGCATGTTTTCTGAAATTCAGACTGTTTCAAATGGATGTCAAGAGTGCTTTTCTAAATGGCTATCTTAATGAGGAAGTCTATGTTGAGCAGCCTAAAGGGTTTGTGGATCCAAACTTTCCTGATCATGTTTACAAGCTGAAGAAGGCTCTATATGGTCTGAAACAAGCTCCACGAGCTTGGTATGAAAGACTTACTGAGTTCTTAGTTAACAATGGGTACAGGAAGGGTGGTATTGATAAAACTCTTTTTGTCAAGGAGAAGGATGGGAAACTAATGATTGCTCAGATTTATGTAGATGATATTGTGTTTGGCAGGATGTCGGATGAAATGGTCCAACATTTTGTCACTCAAATGCAGTCTGAATTTGAGATGAGCTTGGTGGGTGAGTTGACCTACTTCCTTGGATTACAAGTCAAGCAGATGGACGACTCCATTTTTATTTGTCAGAGCAAATATGCGAGGAACATTGTGAAAAAGTTTGGACTGGATAATGCCAAGCATAAGAGGACTCCTGCTCCTACTTACTTGAAGTTATCCAAAGATGAAAAGGGAGTGGATGTTGAACAAAGTCTGTATAAAAGTATGATTGGCAGTCTGCTGTATCTTACAGCAAGTAGGCCAGACATCACTTTTGTTGTTGGTGTGTGCGCAAGATATCAAGCAGAACCCAAGGTCAGTCACATAAATCAAGTGAAAAGAATTCTAAAGTATGTGAGTGGTACATGTGATTATGGGTTGCTTTACTCCCATGACTCAAGTCCCATTTTATTAGGATATTGTGATGCTGATTGGGCTGGAAGTGCTGACGATAGGAAGAGTACCTCTGGTGGATGCTTTTTTTTGGGAAATAATCTTATTTCATGGTTTAGCAAGAAGCAGAATTCAGTATCCCTTTCTACTGCTGAAGCTGAGTACATAGCAGCTGGTAGTAGCTGTGCGCAACTGGTATGGATGAAGCAGATGTTGTTAGAGTATAATGTCACACAAGATGTCATGACATTATTTTGTGACAACCTGAGTGCTATTAATATTTCCAAAAATCCCATTCAACATAGTAGGACTAAGCACATTGACATCAGGCATCACTTCATCAGAGAACTTGTGGAGGACAAAGTCATAACTCTTGAGCATGTGAGCACAGAAAATCAGCTTGCTGACATATTTACCAAGGCTCTGGATGCATTTCAGTTTGAAAACCTGAGGAGCAGACTTGGGGTGTGCATTCATGAAGACCTATAGTAATCAATGTGCCTTCTGGCTGCCAGATTGAAAAGACTAAAGGAGATTCTGGTAGTGCAGTGTGTGTATGACGTTTGGGCATGTGATGTGGTGTGCATCTACTCTCTGATGCAGTTTACTCTGGTTTATTTTTACTTGCCTTTGTCATATTTGTGGCTAAAAAGGGGGAGTAGTAAGTGTGAGGGAGAGCAGCTTTGAGGGGGAGTATGTGTGCTGCAGGTAGATTATGTTTGTGATGCTGCAGTTGTTGAGGGGGAGTTTTTGCCAGTTTACTATGATGAGTGTTCTTGCTGTGTGGTTTATCCAGCTGAAGGGGAGTTGTTTTTTTCTGCAGATGAGGGAATTATTTTTGCTGATACTGATGGTGGTTGAGTGTTTTTTTTCCGCTGCTAATACTGATGGTGTGTGTGGAGTTTTAGCCAAAAATAAGCCAAAGGGGGAGATTGTTATTTCCTTGGTTTTATGGTTGGTATTATTTTGCTAAAACTCATGTAGCAGCAGATGTTGAATCTTAATGTTTTAAGTGGCTGCTTTCAACATGTCGAATGAAGATGTTCCATGGCAGCTCATAGGACATCGCGTTGTGTAGTCATTTTTAATGCAGATTCTGTTAATATGATTTGTAACTGAATATTCTGTGAATATTTGGTTATCCTATGTGGCATCCAAAGCATTTTTGGATTAGGGTTATTTGTTGGTTTTCAGATTTGCTGCTGTTTCTAATTATGGAGACATAATAGGAAACTTTGGATTGAAGACCTATTTTATTGGAGTTAATTTTGCAGAATTGTGAGCAGTCTAATTGCTGCGTTTTTGAAGCCCAATTCAGTCCAGATTACAAGTTATAAATAGACTGATGTAAACCTAGTTTCAGGTGTCGAACTTACATGTATTTTTAGGGTTGTGTGCTTGTGTTTTGTGAGCCTAACTGGTATCTTATGATAACAGTATAAGGACTATAGTGTAAGTTGTTTAAGATTGCTCATAAGCTTTTAAGCATTGAGTAGCTGAGTGTTAATTCTCATAAGCTGTGAAGTATTGAGAATTTGTGTTTTGACCATTGTTACTTGTCTTGTAAGGAACCAGTCACGGGTTGTGATTGAAGAGGGATTTGAGGAGGGCCTCATACCTAGGGGAGTCTTAGGTAGAAGTCATAGGAAGGGTAGTGATTAAGTGAGCTGATTGAACCGGGTGTGGTTATCAGTGAATTGATACTATCGAATATTGATTTCATCCCTGGCTTGGTAGCCCCCAGATGTAGGATAGTTAGATCCGAACTGGGTTAACAATTTCTGATGTTCTTTACATTTTCTGCACACTATTGTTTTGAACTTGTTCATTGTTGTCATATATCAATGTCTCGACATCTCGATAGGACATCTGATATATAGGCCAGAATTACAAGGTTTATTATTGTGAGAATTTAATATTGGGATTATGCTTAAAGATTAAATTAAAAGGTTTTAATTGTTAAATAAATTTAAAAGTTGGTTTTAAAGCTTTATTAAGAAAAGTTATTAAGAGTTGTTAATTAATTAAAACAAGGTTTTTAATTTTAGTATCTAAATAATAAATTTTTTTATTAAAAGTGTTTTGATAATTAAAAAGGTTTTAAAAGTTAGAATTGATCTCTTTTAGTTATATTAATTAAAAAAGTTGTTAATATTATCTTTTATTAAAAAAAGTTAAATTGAAAGTTCTAACCATCATTTGAATTAGTTGTGTTTTGAAATTAAAAAAAAACCTACCAAATTAAATTAAAAAAACTCTAAACTAAATAATTAGGTTATTTAAAAAAAGAGATTAATTAACGGAGGGATAAGGTGTGTAATACCCCAAAATTTGCTCTCCCTCTTTGTCATCATAGCATGGCATTATCATTTATCATATCATATCCACCTCATTAACATTACATTGCATTTAACATAGAAAAATGAAGCATAGCATCCTTCTTACCATCAGGGCATGTGATCAGGTGGAAGGTGGACAATCAAGGGATCATTCAAAGCACAAAAAGGTCAATCAAGTTTCCTCAAGGCAAGCCAAGAGGTCTTTCATGTCTCATACTATCTCAAGGGATCATCCACAACCTCAAGGAAGTGAGATTCAAAGGGAGATTGAAGCACTACATCTTTCACTATGCAAGAGGTTCAAAAAACTGAAGGAAAACCCTCAAAAGAGATAGTTCATTGATCCAAAATCATCCTCAAATGGTATATATCATCATCCTTTAAGAGGATACACAACATACTCTGAGGAATTTGAAATTGAAGACTGCACATTGTTCTCCTAGGAGGTGGGCACCTAAACTAAGGTTTCCAATTAAATCAGGATATCTTTGATTTTTTGGACAAAACTTGATGTCATGGTATTCTATATGTTCTTAAGGGTATGTATGTGGAAAATTGCCTCCCAATTGGTTTTAGAAGTGGTTCAATTGGAAGAAAGATAAAAAAATCAGGAAAATTGGGGCCAAGTCAAATAATCAGAAGGAAAAGTCAACTCTTGACTTTTTGAGGCCAAATCCATAAAATTCATGTTATATGTGTCCAATGTACAAAATTTGGTCAAGAAACTCCAAAGGAATCATGAAAAAGTCAAGAGGTGGAAAGTTGCCATTTTTGGAAGAAGAAGGGTTACTAAAAATAGCAAGTTTTGGCCATTTTGCATCAGAGTTTGAACCAAGGCCATTTAAAATTGAAGCATCAAATGAAAATTCTACCAGGCCACAACAAAAGGTCTTGCTTTAAGCTTCAAATCCATGTGTAGAACATCTCCATTGGATAAATATTGAGAGAGATATGGATGATCAAAGTTGGAGGAAAGTAGGCCAAAACCATGTCATGACCAAGGATTTTCAAGGCACGCGCGCAGTCATTTTTACAAGCATGTGGTGGGCCAAATGTACACCTATTTTTCATCAAGATAAAAGCCTCAAATGGAAAAGTTTCCAACATCAAAGTTGTTCCTTGTAGTGTCATCTTCAATGTTGATGTTGTGAAAATTTTGATTTAACCAAGTTATGAGATAGTTTTGAGGGTTCAAAGTCAGGTTGTTTGTGCTGAAATTTTGTGTGCCAAGTTGCCATGCCAGCCAACCTCTGGCCACGCCCACCAACCAGTTTTGAACCAATGCATTCATAGCTGTTTTTAGGCATATTTGAGACCTCATTTCACTTCAACTTTCAAACCAATGTTGTTCCCCAATGTACCATCTTTCTAATGACATCAATGTTTCATTGTTTCATTCACTAACCATGGAGAAATTCACCCTCAAACACCCACTGTTACCATGATGATTTGCTGCATAATATTTTGGGTCAAACATACATCAAATACATGACAGAGGTTTTATGTGTGCTGCCTCATTAAGACCAACACATATCTGCACCTCTCACACCCTTGCTCGAGTTATGCATGAAAAAGGAAAGGTTGGAAGCTTGCAAAAGAAGTTTGACAGCAGACACATGGTAACACATTATGAGCTAGCCATACCATATCATCACTCTCCCTAACTAACTTGACTAAGTTAGTTAGGGATGACTCAGTTAACCAACTTGACTCACCCTAACCCAACTCATTAAACCGTGGTCAGCTCACCATATAAAACAAATTTTCACTTCACAATTTTGGGGGGCCAACTTCATTTTCATACTCTCACTCAGAAACACTCCCATTCTCTCTCAATCTCTTCACATTGCAATTGATTTTCGAGCTCCATGTCATTCGTCTGCCTCATCTTTACCTCAGAATCTCTCTGATTTTCTCTCCATTTTCATCACATTGCAACTGGTTTTAAAGTTTGATTCCAATTTCCCTACACTGCATCATCATCAACAATTGCATCTAAGCCTTTATTTGGCCAGAAGAAGCTCCAAGAGGAAGCAGCATTTCTGGTTTTCTAAAGATCACATCAAGATCCTAAATCTTCAGGTACGAATTCCTTCCATTATAGACACAATGTGAAGATGTTATCAGGTTCTTGATGCTTCCTATAAGCTCAAGAATTTGCCTGGCTAGTTGATAGGCCTTTAAAGGTGTAGTTCAAATGTTAGGGCAAATATGTTTTTGTTCGATTCTCTCATTTCATGAATGTTTTGCACATTTTATTATTGGATTCATGATCTACATAAGTTCAGCATCATTTTGGTGTAATGTTTATGCATTTCTGGGAGATTCAAAGTTGCAGACGGTGGTGGTGTGGCAGGAGAAGGTGACTGGAGGTCCCCTCCGGCCGGTGAGTTGGATTGTTAGGGTTTTTCATGTTTTAATCTTGTGCGTTTATTTTTCCATGATCGTGTGGTTTGTATGGTGACAGCACATTAAAAATCATGTGCGAGTCATGTGCGCGTTTCTGAACTGGACTTAAGACATAATGCTATTCACACCTCCATTTTCTAAAGCCCAAACGTATTGAACTGTGGATTTGCTATGTTTGCACCCCATCCACATTGCATTTCATTTTTATTTTCATTTTTTTTTACTTGTTTCATAATTGCATTTTAAAAATACCAAAATATCATTAAAAATTCCACGAAAATTCATGTTGCATCTTGACATATTAAAATAATTTTTCATCATTTTTAATTACAATTTTGTGAATATTTGCATGTTAATTCATAATTTTCTTTTATTGCTTTTGGAAATAGTTTCTATTTTCATACCTTTACTTCAAACTTTTATTTCTCCTAAACCATTAAACATTTTAGTTCATTCTTGTTGCATTCATTTCATATCACATTAAACTTCATAAAAAAATTTTGTTTACATTTTTTACTTTTTTCTCATTATACTTTGGCTTCACTCTTTTTCATGATTAACTTTGGTTCTCCATTCTCTTTGACCCCTGATCTAAATGCCTAATTTAGTGGATCTTTGAGTGAAATTTTGTGACATGTTTTTATTCTGTTTGTAGAGTATCTTGACCAAGTTTCATAATTTTTGGATGTAGTTAGCTATTTTTAGTTGAATTGTTCTTTAAGGTACCTCTAATTAAGATCTAATTGCATGAACCTAACTTTGATTGATGAAAGGCACTTGTGCCATTGTTTGAGATTTCTTTTTAGGTTATTTTAGATACCTTAAGACTTGCATGAATCATATTTGGTCAGTGGTGCATCATTTTGCCATGTCTTGATTACTCATCTAAAGTTGAACATCTTATGTGAATAGTTTGACCTAAATGACTTGTGTTTGCATTTGTATTCCTCCATTCATGCTTGTATGCTCATTCATGCATGACCAATTACATCTTGAACATGTTAACATACTGACTTCATTCATTTTCAACTCATTCCATAAATGTATGATCATTTCATCTCATGTAGGTGACTTAAATGAATTCAAAACATGAAAACTCCTTAACTTCATCTCTTCTTCATTCATTCACCAATGATTGTTTGCTTTTGTAATGGATTTGAGTAATTTGTAATTGACATTTATAGAAGACATGTTTGAATTCTGGAACTTGATTTAACTTGATTTGTTTGGCCATTTTAACATCATCTTTCTTACTTCTTCATCTTCTTTCTTCTTCCACAAGTAAAAGTAGGTTACTTAGAACTTACCCTCATTTCTTTTACCCAATTTAGATGCACTACTATTAGGAGTCAATTAGGACCTTTAGCTACTGCCCCTAAGTGGTTTGAGCCTTTAATTATTGATTCTTCTTTGGTTGTGTGCTTACTTGCTTATCATTTGTTCATATGTGATATTGCTAACATTTTAGGTGCAAATGGTAAGTAAATTGGATGTGGATATGCTTCCACATCCTACCTTCTTCCCTTAACTCCTTTAATGCTTTCAAAGTGTGATTGTGAGGCATATGATGCCACCATTTACTTAATTGCACACCATCCCTTCTTAGGTTCTTTCTTAACTTCATTAAGAAGTAAGAAGAATACTAAGCTTTCTTCTCTTTTTCTTCTCATCCTCTCTTATCTTCTCTTCAAGCAAGGAGCACATACAACACTAAGGAGTTTCTTTCTTCTCTTCCAAACCTCACTAACCTTAGGATATCCATGCATGATAACACTAGGTGTATCTTAGTCTCCCCATTAGATTTCACCTTTTTTTTTTGTCTCCTCTCTTGAGTCTCTCTTCTCATCTCTTAAAGAAAATCCAAAAACATCCAATAAAGGTAAGCATTTATTGCATTTAGGCCTTTCATATAAAGAAAAGATTATAAAGGGGTTTTCTCTTATAATTTTAGAATGTATAGCATTATAGCCCATCTTGGGTTAATGTGTTAAACATTCGATCTTGTATGAGGGACTTAAATGCAATACTTGTTAGAGGTATAAATAAAAAACACTTCTTCATTTCATAATCAACAAAAACACTTAATAAACACAAATATGCTAGTGTGTTTGAACCTTGACAATTGGAACTAAGTATGGGGGTCTTCTTCACTCTTAGTGTGTTTTCTTGCTCATTCCATCTTGGAATGTGAGAATGTACACATTCCAATGACTAAGATTCAGATACACTGTCATATGCAAATAAATGGAAAAAACTTCTAAAAGACAAAAACAAACAATAACGTCTTTCCTTAGGGAATTCTTTTCTCATCTCATTCACTCTCAACGTACGAACGTGCTCCTACCCGTTCTCTTGCAAGATGGTAACGCACTCGGACCAGCGAGCCTGCAACACCTGAGCTAGAACGTCAGTCGTTCCCTAAAAAACACAAACAATCCATCCCTAGTGAGGGGAACTACGTCACTCTGATTCTCATACTCCCGATGAGATACGTAGGCAGTGGGGTAGGGCCCATGCGAGCACTTCTTTTATTTTCCCTACATTTGTTTCTCGTTCCTTTTCCATTCCTTTTCCATTCTCTTTTCAGTTCCTTATACAGTATTCTTTTCTATCACCCTTTGACCGAGCAAGCAAGCGTGGATCCCATCGGGTACGATGGACGCGAGGGGGTGCTAATACCTTCCTCTCGCGTAACTGACTCCCTTACCCATTCTCTTGGTCGCAAGACCATGCTCTATCCTTTCCTTCAGGTTTATGCGGTGTTTCCTTTCCCTCTCTCGGGATAAATACACATTGCTGGCGACTCTGTCCGGTGCCACTTTCGCGTTTGTACTAGGATGAAAATCCCGGGAGCGACAGCTGGCGACTCTGCTGGGGAATGGTTGACCTATTGCTGGTCCATCCTAAGCAAGTCAATCCTAGCGCTTGTTTGCTTTTCTTTCATTGGGTGTTTACTGTTGTGCTTTATTTTGCTGTTTATTTACTTTACGGTATTTACTGCATTTTAGCATTACATATCATATATTATATTGTGCTGCACTGTTTTGTCTGTTTGGCGGGATGGGATTTCTGAGAGATAAGCCCATTACACAGGCTTGAGTATACACTTAGAATTAGAGTGGAGAGTAGTGGGACCTACGTGCCGTTTGGAGTGCGTTGGGTGTTCACGAAATTCACAGCTAGACGAGGCTATCTTGGGACACGTCGTGGCATGCGCATCTTGTGTATTCCAGGATGTAGATCTAGAGAGCTGTCGACTCTAGTGACCGATCAGGAGGACCTTAGTGGAAACATCCCTCTTTAGCGGTGACAGTGGCAGACCACATTCTGTGGCAAACCCATTCGCACCCGAGGGCCCACTTTGGAACTTGCATAGGATGACCTTTATTTTCTAAGGGGAGTCAGTGGACGACCTCTTTGATTGGCATAGCATTGTATCCTACGGGCTGAATGTGCTATTGCTTCTCAAACCTCCGAAGCTGACAAGCCTTATTTTCTAAGAACCACATGTGAGTATGGGCGGGATGTTTACAGGTTTGCAGGAAACCCAGCCTCCTACCTACCTTACTTGTGATTCTATGATGATTTCAGACATTGTATCCTATAACAGTGATTTGAGTGTTCATCTCAGATATTGCCAGATTCAGTACATAGACATAGTGCACACAGTTCAATACAGACACAGACACTTGATTACCTGGTCGCATGCCCTTTTGCATTGCATTATCATATCATAACCGTTATGTTTGTCATTTTCAGGTGCATAATACGTTTCTGATTCCAATCCATGGGTTCAACAGAGATCGTTGCCGAGAGAAAGAACAATGTGTCTTACAAGTTTCCAGACCCTGTTTTGGATTCATTGCTCAAAGTTATAGATATGGCTGGTCCGGGTATTCTTGATAGGTTTCAGAAAAGCTACGGGAATTTGGTTGGGATGGTCCGTACAATCACCAAGTATGAACATGATGCTTTGCACACTCTGCTGCAGTTCTACGAGCCTTCGTTGAGATGCTTTCTCTTCCCAGATTACATTTTGATGCCAACACTGGAAGAATTCTCATTTATTTTGGGAATTCCGATCACGCCGGCAATACCATTCTTCTCTGGTAGTTCCCCTAGCGTAAAAGAAATTGCTACTGCATTACAAATGGATCAGGCAGTGGTAAAGAGTGGTGTGAGCAGTAAAAATGGAGTTAGCGGATTTCATTTAGAATTTCTGTCTGGACAAGCCCAAGAGGCTGCAAATGCTAAAAATTGGACGGTTTACAATTCCATTCTGGCTCTCTGCATATATGGCCTAGTTCTCTTTCCTAATCAGCAAGACTTCGTCGATATGCAAGCAACAAGAGTTTTCGTTCTTAAAAATCCAGTCCCTACTTTGTTAGGAGATTTTTATCATTCCGTGCATTACAAGAACGAGAAAAGAAGGGGAGGATCTGTTAGTTGTTGTACTCCACTGCTGAGTCATTGGTTTTTCAAACATTTGCCTCAGACAGGTGCCTTTGTGGAAACCAAAGTGTGGCGAAATGGTCTAAATGATTGATGGGTTTAACTGCTGATAACATTGTATGGTTTGACCATCGGTTGTTGAGAATAGAGCTTGTCACAAGATGCAGAAATTTTCCAAATGTACCTTTGATTGGCAGAAAAGGAGGGATCAATTATAATCCAGTTTTGGCCATCCGACAGTTTGGGTATGCTTCTAGGGATCCTCCTACAGAGCAAGATGTGGAAGAATCTTTATTCTTTACAGGAACTAAAGATGCGAAGGTGGTAGAAGTAGTAAATGCTTGGAAAGATAAGCATAAAATTGGAAAAGCAGTTTTTGGGAAAGGAGATTGTAGGTCTTATCCTGAATATGACAGATGGATTGAGACGAAAGTAAAGGAATTGCTTTTACCCTTTTCAAGGGGACCTCTTTTATGTTCAGTACAGCCAGAACAACCCACCATGGTTGCTATTGAAGAATGTGAGAAGTGGAAGAAAATGGTCAGAGAGCTGCAGATAGAGAATTCTGGAATGAGCAGATGTCTTCAGAAAGCTCTAGCTGACAACAAAGAGTTGGAAAAGAGAGCATTGAAAGCGGAAAAAACCTTGGCTGACAAAGAGGAAGATTTTGATGACAGAGCTTGGTACTTTCGGAAACTTACTTTGGGAGCAGATGACACTAGTCAGGCTCACAAGATTACAAAACAGGCTTTAGCCCGAAGCAAGGATTCATTAGCTCAACTTCGTCAAGCTTGGGATGAAGTCAGAATTGAAAATGCCGAGTTAAAGGATCAGTCAAAGATTAAAGACGAGGAGCTTAAAAAGGCACATGAGCAGAGGAGAAAGTATCGGGAAAGTCTCGGTAAAAGTCAAGAACAGTTAGAAGAAGCTAGAAGCCAGCTGAAGAATACCAAGAAAGAGCTTGAAGAAGCCATGATAGAAAGAGAGATACTCAAGACGCAAGCTTGCATAAAGAGACACAAAGGAGTGTGTGATGACGAAGCTCTGATGCTGCATATGGGTTCTTTAACTGAAGCTCTTGAGAAAAGGGATGTCTTGATCAAAGAAATGATTGAAAAGCCGAATCACCAGCGTACCCGTATACTTTTTGAGGAGATCAAGTATTCAAGTGATAAGCTGAAAGATGTGGAATTGTCAGACTGATGTTCTTTTCCCTGTATTTTGTTGTTAATGGTTACCATCAGGCTTGTTGATGGATCTTTTTTTTCCTTGTATTGCATTGGCGGATGAGCCTTTCTTAAATACTTGAATACTTTGTTGAATGAGTATGAGCAGTTTATTCAGAATTACTCTTTATCAGATATCTGTACACAAGCACATGACCACGATACGTCTCTTTATATCACGATTTCTGGTCTTCAGATTTCTGTGGTTTGGATTGGAATCAAGGTGTAAAGCACTTTGGAAGTGATAAACATAACATTGCATGGCATTGCATATCATTCTGCATTTCTGTTACTTGCTTTTCAGGTACTTGTTGCAGGGTCTCTAACCTTTATTTGGTTTCAGGCAGTATAGCTGAGAATCATATTCACCGATATTCGACACGAAGAAATCAAGTAAGAATCATAGATCAAGTGCAAAGTGATTTGGCTGAAATGAGGGCGCGTATGGACCAGTTCATGACCCTCATGATTGGCATGGCGCAAAATCAGGAGAGATTGAGACTTTTGGTCGAGCGTCCAGAAAATGGGCCCGAAGGTGATCAGCATGACAATTCACAGGGACATGGAATTCCTCCTCCCGGTGGCAACCCTCCTCCTGGTGGTAACAATCGGGGTAATGGAAATGGTAGGTATACTGGTGTTACTCTTGAAGATCCTCTGGAAGACCAATTTACTCTGCTGGATGCAGATGTGGGTAATCACGGTGATCGAAGGTATGATGAGTTAGCAGAAAAGATCAGGGCCATAGAATGCAAGAACTCTATGGGTATTGATGTTACTAGCTTGGGGCTGGTCCCAGGAGTCAGAATTCCTCCTAAATTCAAGCTTCCCACTTTTGATAAGTATCACGGCAATGCGTGTCCCCAAACGCATCTTCAAGCTTACTTTGGGAAGATTTCAGCCCATACGGAGGACGAGAAGCTATGGATGCACTATTTTCAGGACAGTTTGGCTGGAGCGTCCTTGACCTGGTATATGAAGTTGAATAGAGCTGCTGTGAAGAGTTGGAAAGATCTGGCAGAAGCGTTCCTGAAGCAATACCAGTACAATATCGACATGGCGCCCAACCGCACTCAATTGCAGGGGTTGTCACAGAATGCCAAGGAGAGTTTCAAAGAATATGCACAGAGGTGGAGGGAAATGGCTGCACAGGTTCAACCTCCCTTGTCAGACAGAGAAATGGCAGATATGTTTATGGGCACCTTGCAAGGGGCCTATCTTGATAGATTAGCTGCTTGTCCGTCAACTGGATTTGCTGATATTGTGATTGCGGGAGAAAGAATAGAAAGTCTGTTAAAGCTTGGAAAGATCCAAGATGTGAGTGGGGCTGGCTCTTCGGGGACGAAGAAACTGTTTGCTAGTAGCCAGAAAAGAAGAGAAGGTGATGCGAATGCTGTGTTTAGAGGACGAGGCAGAGGGCGTTCTCAAGCTTATTATCAGGTAGATGTTGTAACAATCCCCACACCGTCTGTTCAGAAACAACAACCCCAACAACAAGTTCAGCAGCAACAACAACAACCTTTTTTCCAGCAAAGGTCTAGGCAGAGGGATCGTAAGATGGATCCTCTCCCTATGACTTATGCCGCGCTGTTGCCCCAGCTACTCGAGTTAAAGTTGGTAGAACTCCGTACTATGAAAGCTCCGGCTGCTGGAAACCTGCCACCTAACTTCGATGCTAATGCTCGTTGTGAATTCCACTCAGGTGCTCAGGGGCACTCCATTGAAAAATGCTGGGCTTTCCACCATAAAGTACAAGACTTGATTGATGCTAAAGCCATCAATTTCTCTCCCGCTCCTAATATTACTCAGCATCCCATGCCTGGTCATAGTGCAGCAAATGTATACGCTATTGAAGATGGGAGGAGATTGAATCTGGTGGCAGATATCCATCAAGTGAAAACTTCTTTGTTGGTGGTAAAAGATCGTTTATTGAAGGGACAGGTGTTCCCGGGCTGTAATCAAGATTGTTCTGAGTGTATGAATCATGAGAATGGCTGTAATAGGTTGAAAGTGGGTTTACAGAATCTGATCAATGAAGGATGTCTACAGTTCGACAGAGTCGTGAAAGACACTGATGAGGTATCAACCGTGACCATCTATTATACTCCTGCTGAGATTCAAATGCCGATCAATGCAGTTCCCGTGGCGAGTGTTGCACAAGAAAGGCCCAGTCCTGTCACTATCACGGTGCCAGGACCAATTCCATTCACATCTACAAAGGTTATCCCATGGCACTATGGGGCAGATGTGTATTACGAAGGTAAAAAGCAGGAGGTTGAGTCGTCAGTTAGCCCAAATATTGATAATGTAGGGGGTGTAGGGGGCTTTACAAGGAGTGGAAGGTTGTTCGCTCCCCAAACCTTGAGAAGTGATAAAGAGGCAGAAGCTGCAGCAAAGGCTAAGGGTAAACAGGTGGTTGAAAATGCGCCTACACCTGAAGCAGAGACAAAGATTACTTTTGATAAGGAGATGGAAGAATTCATGAAGATAATCAAGAAAAGCGATTATAAGATTGTGGACCAACTGAATCAGACCCCTTCAAAGATTTCAATCTTGTCACTATTGATGTGCTCTGATGCGCATCGGCAGGCGTTGTTGAAAGTATTGAAGAGTGCATACGTGCCACAGGAAATTACTGTTAATCAGCTCGAGGGCGTAATCTCCAATGTTAACGTTAGCCATGGCTTGGGCTTTACAAGTAGAGATTTGACTGCTGAAGGAAGAAACCACAACAAGGCTTTGCATATCACGATGGAGTGTAAGGGCGCAGTGTTATCTCATGTACTGGTAGACACTGGTTCATCACTTAATGTCTTGCCCAAGAAGGCGTTAATGAAGCTGGAAGTTGATGGTTTGATCTTAAGGCCTAGTGAATTGGTGGTTAGAGCATTCGATGGGACTATACGATCTGTGTTTTGTGAGGTGGAATTGCCCGTACAAATTGGACCGCAGGTATTCAAATCTACGTTCCATGTAATGGACATACAACCTGCATATAGCTTCCTATTGGGACGCCCTTGGATTCACGGAGTCGGGGCTGTTACTTCCACTTTACACCAAAAGTTGAAGTATGAGTTTGAAGGGCAGGTTGTGACGGTGTGCGGTGAAGAAGACATCTTTGTGAGTCACTTGTCCACGTTCAAGTACATTGAAATGGATGGGGAAGTTCATGAGATGCTGTGCCAATCATTTGAAGCGGTCAATATTGACGATGCACCTGAGTCTTCTTCTGTACCAGTTGGGGCTGGTACCTCCATTTCATCTTACAAATAAGCTGTCGAGGTCGTCAGGGCAGGCAACGCCCAAGGTTGGGGCAGGTTGATAGAGACCCCAATAAAGGAAGACAATTTTGGTATTGGTTATCATCCCTCTACAACTTCAGATGTGGGGTGCAGTGGACCCATTACTTTCAATAGTGGGGGATTATCTACACGGACCAGTCTTGTGCAGCTACAGAGGATAGTGTTGACAGTGATTGTGACCTGGACAACTAGGTACGCCCTCATGCTCTGGGACAACAAGTGCAGAACTGGTTCGTTGAAGAAGTCATCCGGGTTACTCTTCAGACAGAGTAATTTTTCTTTATTTTTTTTTCTAACCATAATGCATGTCAAAATCTTATGCTCTGCCCAAGGCGTATAGATTCATTTGTAGGGCCACCCTGGTTGCATTTGCAATTTTTAATCATTAATAAAGGACGTTTTGCAATCAAATTTTGTTCTCTGTCTTTCAGTTTTTACTTTTACACAAAATAATAAAATGGCAATGTTTCATTTTCTTTTGTTTTTGCTTAAAAATAAATTCTAAAATAAGGCATGAACCCGTTCATGCAGACTTGATCCTTCGGATACCACTGATAACGATTTTGATATGGCTATGTATGACTTTGACAATCCGATTTATCAAGCCGAAGAAGGGGATGAGAAAGATTGTGAACTCCCTGAAGAACTGGCCAGATTATTGAAACAAGAGGAAAGGGTCATCCAGCCTCACCAGGAGACTGTAGAAATCATCGATATTGGTACCAAGGATGCCAAGAAAGAGATCAGGATTGGTGCCAGCTTGCAAGAAGATGTGAAGAAAACTTTGACTGAAATGTTGCGCGAGTACGTTGACATCTTCGCCTGGTCGTATCAAGACATACCGGGGTTGGATACGGATATTGTTGTGCACAGGCTGCCATTGAGAGAAGAATGTCCGCCAGTCAAGCAGAAACTTCGTCGGACTCACCCCGACATGGCTTTAAAGATTAAGGAGGAAGTCCAGAAGCAGTGGGATGCTGGGTTTCTTGCTGTGACTAAATATCCTCCGTGGGTAGCCAACATCGTGCCAGTACCGAAGAAAGATGGAAAAGTGAGAATGTGTGTGGATTATCGAGATCTTAATAAAGCTAGCCCAAAAGATGATTTTCCACTACCTCATATTGATGTGCTGGTCGATAATACAGCTCAGTTTTCAGTGTTCTCTTTTATGGACGGGTTCTCCGGGTACAACCAGATCAAGATGCCACCTGAAGATATGGAGAAGACCACGTTCATTACTCCGTGGGGTACATATTGCTATAAAGTAATGCCTTTTGGATTGAAAAACGCAGGGGCAACGTACCAGCGGGCGATGGTGACATTGTTTCATGACTTGATTCATAAGGAGATCGAATGTTATGTAGATGATATGATTGCCAAGTCGAGAACAGAAGAGGAACATCTGATTAACCTGAAAAAGCTGTTTGAAAGGTTGAGAAAGTTCCGTCTGAATTAAATCCAAACAAGTGTACTTTCGGTGTGCGATCTGGAAAGTTGTTGGGTTTCATTGTGAGCGAAAGAGGAATTGAGGTTGATCCTGCCAAGGTGAAAGCAATACAAGAAATGCCTGAACCGAGAACAGAAAAAGAGGTTCGTGGTTTCTTGGGTAGATTGAACTACATTGCAAGGTTCATATCTCACCTAACAGCCGCGTGTGAACCAATATTTAAACTGCTAAGAAAGGATCAAACGGTCAGGTGGAATGACGATTGCCAATTGGCATTCGATAAGATAAAAGAATACTTGCAGGAACCTCCGATTCTAATGCCTCCAGTTGAAGGGAGACCGCTGATAATGTATCTGACAGTGCTTGAAGGTTCCATGGGTTGTGTTCTCGGTCAACATGACGAGACAGGTAGGAAGGAGCATGCTATCTACTACCTGAGCAAAAAGTTCAATGATTGTGAGTCCCGGTACTCAATGCTTGAAAAGACATGTTGTGCGCTTGCATGGGCCGCTAAGCGATTGAGGCAATATATGGTTAGGCACACAACCTTGTTGATTTCAAAAATGGATCCTATCAAGTACATTTTCGAGAAACCAGCACTGACAGGCAGAGTTGCACGGTGGTAAATGGTTTTGACAGAGTATGATATCCAGTATACTTCCCAAAAGGCCATCAAAGGAAGTATCTTGTCCGACTATCTTGCGCAACAGCCGATTGATGATTACCAACCCATGAAATTTGACTTCCCTGATGAGGACATCATGTTTCTCAAAGCTAAAGACTGCGAGGAACCACTCCCGGAGGAGGGGCCAGACCCTGAATCCAAATGGAGTCTGATGTTTGATGGGGCTGTCAATATGAATGGGTGCGGAGTTGGAGCAGTTCTTATCACGCCGGAAGGTGTTCATATGCCTTTCACTGCCCGAATAACTTTCGGATGCACCAACAATGAAGCAGAGTACGAAGCTTGTATAATGGGGATCGAGGAGGCGATTAATCTACGGATTAAGACCCTTGATATATTCGGTGATTCAGCTTTGGTAATCAATCAAGTGAAAGGGAGTTGGTACACGCACCAAGCAAATCTAGTGCCGTATAGAGATTATATAAGGAGATTGCTGACATTTTTCACAACAGTGAAACTGTACCATATTCCTCGGGATGAGAATAGGTTCGCTGATGCCTTGGCCACTTTGTCTTCCATGATCAAAGTGCAAGGATGGAACCATGTACCTAAGATTGAAGTATCTCGGCTTGACAGACCGGCATTTGTGTTTGCTGTTGATGCAGCGTCTGATGACAAGCCATAGTTTCATGACATTAAGTGTTTCTTGAAAAGTCAAGAGTACCCGCCAGGGGCATCTGCTAAAGATAAGAAGACGTTGAGAAGGTTGTCTGGTAGCTTCTTCCTGAATCAGGATGATGTGCTGTATAAGAGAAATTTTGACACGGTCCTGCTTAGATGTGTGGATAGACACGAAGCAGACCTGTTGATGATTGAAGTGCACGAAGGCTCTTTCGGTACCCATGCCGGAGGGCATGCAATGGCTAAAAAGTTGTTAAGATCGGGATATTATTGGTTGACTATGGAGTCAGATTGTTACAAATATGCCCGCAAATGCCATAAATGCCAGATCTATGCAGACAAAGTGCATGTGCCTCCAAATCCGTTGAGTATCACGTCGTCGCCCTGGCCGTTTGCCATGTGGGGCATTGATATGATCGGAAAGATTGAGCCTACAGCTTCTAACGATCATCGTTTCATCTTGGTGGCAATTGATTACTTCACCAAATGGGTTGAAGCTGCATCCTATGCCAATGTTACAAAACAAGTGGTAGCTCGTTTCTTAAAACGGGATATCATTTGCCGATATGGAGTTCCCGAAAGAATCATTACTGATAATGGTTCTAATTTGAATAATAAGATGATGGCTGAGTTATGCCGGGATTTCAAAATCGAACATCACAATTCTTCTCCGTACCGCCCAAAGATGAATGACGCGGTCGAAGCGGCCAACAAAAATATCAAGAAGATTGTGCAGAAGATGGTTGTCACGTACAAAGATTGGCATGAGATGTTACCATTGGCTTTGCATGGGTATCGAACGTCGGTACGCACGTCCACTGGGGCAACCCCATTCTCACTTGTATATGGTATGGAGGCAGTGCTACCGGTTGAAGTAGAGATTTCGTCCCTCAGAGTCATGATGGATGTTAAGCTAGATGAGGCTGAATGGGTACGAGCCAGATTTGATCAGCTGAGCCTTATTGAGGAAAAGCGATTGGCGGCTGTATGTCATGGGCAATTATACCAGCGCAGAATGAAGCAGGCATTTGACCAAAAGGTGCGTCCTCGGGTTTACAAAGTCGGAGATGTGGTACTCAAAAGGATCCTTCCTCCCAATACAGATCACAGGGGCAAATGGACTCCTAACTATGAAGGTCCATTCGTGGTTAAAAAGGTCTTTTCGGGCGGAGCCTTATTGCTTACAACCATGGATGGCGAAGACTTTTCATCCCCTGTCAACTCGGACGTAGTCAAAAAATACTTCGCATGAATAGACCCGCTGGATAATAAAAATAAAAAAATCCAGGCAAAAAAGGGCATCCCGGCGAACCAAAAACAGAATAAGGTTCGGGCAAAAATTAAGGATATAATTGAAAAATTGTACACCCGGTAAGTTGAAAACCCGAAAGGGAAACTTAGGCAAAAAAGGGTATCCTGGTGGATCGAAAACCTGAAAGGGCGGTCCACGCAAAAGAGGGATTTAAGCGAACGACTACGGTCTGAGTTATCTGTACCCCATTACCGTTTGAACAACTGACGTTCTGAAAGATAGGAATCGGTCTGATCATTCCTCAGAAGGCAAGGTCGGGGAGTTTTGAAGACATACTGGTCATAGCAGAATGGAAACTCAGTGGAATTCCATTTTCACATTGCCGTTAGGATAGTTTCTTTTCTCAATTTTCAGCGATCACCTCTTTCCAGGGATTGCTTCCTGATGTAATTGCCTATTCTGGGCTCTCAGTCAATAAATTGAATTTCAATAAAAAGCTTTCTATTTTTTGTTTTATTGCTTTGTTTGCAAAAACGTCCTAATTTTTTGATAAAACAATGCATGTGAAAACATGGTGGCCTTGCAATAACATGCGCAAAAAAAAAACATTTAAAATTACTTTGAATGTTGAATACTCCCGGATGATGGATTCTAGCCACGCAATATTCGGGGCATGTGTGCATATTCTTTTGTTGCAGGTAGCAGGTACAGATGATTTTAAGCACAAGACGAGTAATCACCTACCCCACGCAAAAGACTGGAGCAATCACGGGTAAGGAGGTCTACGTTCATCGCTCGGTCGACGGTCGTTCATAACGGTTCGATATCAGTGAATTAAGTTCAACTGGGTACCGTTGTATCTTATTAAGTCAATTCTCTCATACAGTACTTCCAACAGCTACAAGCTTTTCTGTGTCAATGACGGTCGCAAATTCCCCAAAAGAGTGGTCTCGCCGATACCGAAGCTGATGGTCATTATCCCCAGCGAAGTCGCAGGAGTTTGAAGAGGCTAAATCTTCTGTAAAATCCTCTTATGACATCCTCTTCGGGGACAAATTGTTGGTTTGCCCAAGCATGGGGCATGTTTGTTTCCCCAACATGAAGTGTTGATCATCCCCAGTAGAGTTTGAGGACAGTTGGTCTTCTGTAAAATCCTCTCAAAAGGCATTCCCCAGCACGAGACGCTTTAAAGCAATTTTCTCCAGCAGAGTTTGTTATAAACTCGTCATCCCCAATGGAATTTTCTGAGGGAAAACTCGCCTAACATGGGGCATTGTGGTACTTATCCTAAGCTCGACAGTCATATTCCTCAGCAGACTACCGTGGATTTGCTTTGGGTTTCCCCAGCAGATCTCTAAGGACTCTTTCCCAACAAGTTGCAGTGGAATGGTATAACCAGGATTTGTATGTCCCCGGCAGAGTAACCCTGATTCCCTGACAAGATCGTATCTCTGGTCATTGTATTCCCCACAGAGTTCAGTGTTGAGTCCTATCAATAATAATCCCCAGCTAAGTTGTTGTTCTTCTCCCCCACTAGAGGCCTATTGATTAACAAAATCTATGTCGCGGCAGAGTGATGATATATTTCCTCCCCAGCCAGGTTATCAGGTTGGTTCTCCCCGCAAAAGATCTCGGGTTTGATAGATCCTCATGCAGAGTTTTAATGACCTTTTTAGCAAGATGTCATGCAAAGAAATGCTCATCCCCAGTGGAGTTGTTGTGACCAGAATCCACCCCAAGCAGATGAAGTGATTCCTGGCAGAATCATCGTTTCCTCATATTTCCAAAGTCCAATATATTTTTGGCAAGAATGATAATTCGAAGCAGACGGATTGTTCATTCATTCTCCGGCGGAGACATTATCCTTTCAGGAATCTCTAAAGTCAAATCATTGATAACGGTTCCTCAGCAGAGTCGGCAGAAATGTCTGACGCAGATGCAGAGAGTAATTCAATTTTGAAATTTTAAAAGTCCAACAATGGATTGGAAAAAGTCCGTCTTCGGGTGGCAAAAGTCCAACAGTGGATTGGCAAAAGTCCATCTTCGGGTGGCAGAGCAGCCAAAAGTCCAACATTGGATTGGCAAAAGTCCATCTTCGGGTGGCAGAGCAGCCAAAAGTCCCACAGTGGATTGGCAAAAGTCCGTCTTCGGGTGGCAAAAGTCCAACAGTGGATTGGCAAAAGTCCGTCTTCGGGTGGCAAAAGTCCAACAGTGGATTGGCAAAAGTCCGTCTTCGGGTGGCAAAAGTCCAACAGTGGATTGGCAAAAGTCCGTCTTCGGGTGGTAAAAGTCCAACAGTGGATTGGCAAAAGTCCGTCTTCGGGTGGCACGAGGCTGCAAAGTCCACCAGTAGCGTGGCAGGCCAGTAGTCGTCTGGAGTTGCATAAAAGACATTGTTAAAGTCCACCAGTAGCGTGGCAAGCCAGTAGTCGTCTGGAGTTGCATAAAAGACATTGTTAAAGTCCACCAGTAGTGTGGCAAGCCAGTAGTCGTCTGGCGTCGTTCAAAAAGACATTTTTTTGAAGTCTATCAACAGTATGGCAAGCCAGTAGTCGCCTGGCGTCGTTCAAAAGACATATTTCTCCGGCAATGTTTCATTGAAGATTCAATCCAGCAATGTCGGGGGGGGGGGGTTTCTTCCTCATCATCCAGAGCAAATTTTTGGTTATATTTGGTATTCAATCACTATATACCTTGAAAGTCCGAAAGCAATTGCTTTCAGGCATTCAGGTCTACAGCGCTTGAATAGGGGCAGCTGTAATACCCCAAAATTTGCTCTCCCTCTTTGTCATCATAGCATGGCATTATCATTTATCATATCATATCCACCTCATTAACATTACATTGCATTTAACATAGAAAAATGAAGCATAGCATCCTTCTTACCATCAGGGCATGTGATCAGGTGGAAGGTGGACAATCAAGGGATCATTCAAAGCACAAAAAGGTCAATCAAGTTTCCTCAAGGCAAGCCAAGAGGTCTTTCATGTCTCATACTATCTCAAGGGATCATCCACAACCTCAAGGAAGTGAGATTCAAAGGGAGATTGAAGCACTACATCTTTCACTATGCAAGAGGTTCAAAAAACTGAAGGAAAACCCTCAAAAGAGATAGTTCATTGATCCAAAATCATCCTCAAATGGTATATATCATCATCCTTTAAGAGGATACACAACATACTCTGAGGAATTTGAAATTGAAGACTGCACATTGTTCTCCTAGGAGGTGGGCACCTAAACTAAGGTTTCCAATTAAATCAGGATATCTTTGATTTTTTGGACAAAACTTGATGTCATGGTATTCTATATGTTCTTAAGGGTATGTATGTGGAAAATTGCCTCCCAATTGGTTTTAGAAGTGGTTCAATTGGAAGAAAGATAAAAAATCAGGAAAATTGGGGCCAAGTCAAATAATCAGAAGGAAAAGTCAACTCTTGACTTTTTGAGGCCAAATCCATAAAATTCATGTTATATGTGTCCAATGTACAAAATTTGGTCAAGAAACTCCAAAGGAATCATGAAAAAGTCAAGAGGTGGAAAGTTGCCATTTTTGGAAGAAGAAGGGTTACTAAAAATAGCAAGTTTTGGCCATTTTGCATCAGAGTTTGAACCAAGGCCATTTAAAATTGAAGCATCAAATGAAAATTCTACCAGGCCACAACAAAAGGTCTTGCTTTAAGCTTCAAATCCATGTGTAGAACATCTCCATTGGATAAATATTGAGAGAGATATGGATGATCAAAGTTGGAGGAAAGTAGGCCAAAACCATGTCATGACCAAGGATTTTCAAGGCACGCGCGCAGTCATTTTTACAAGCATGTGGTGGGCCAAATGTACACCTATTTTTCATCAAGATAAAAGCCTCAAATGGAAAAGTTTCCAACATCAAAGTTGTTCCTTGTAGTGTCATCTTCAATGTTGATGTTGTGAAAATTTTGATTTAACCAAGTTATGAGATAGTTTTGAGGGTTCAAAGTCAGGTTGTTTGTGCTGAAATTTTGTGTGCCAAGTTGCCATGCCAGCCAACCTCTGGCCACGCCCACCAACCAGTTTTGAACCAATGCATTCATAGCTGTTTTTAGGCATATTTGAGACCTCATTTCACTTCAACTTTCAAACCAATGTTGTTCCCCAATGTACCATCTTTCTAATGACATCAATGTTTCATTGTTTCATTCACTAACCATGGAGAAATTCACCCTCAAACACCCACTGTTACCATGATGATTTGCTGCATAATATTTTGGGTCAAACATACATCAAATACATGACAGAGGTTTTATGTGTGCTGCCTCATTAAGACCAACACATATCTGCACCTCTCACACCCTTGCTCGAGTTATGCATGAAAAAGGAAAGGTTGGAAGCTTGCAAAAGAAGTTTGACAGCAGACACATGGTAACACATTATGAGCTAGCCATACCATATCATCACTCTCCCTAACTAACTTGACTCAGTTAGTTAGGGATGACTCAGTTAACCAACTTGACTCACCCTAACCCAACTCATTAAACCGTGGTCAGCTCACCATATAAAACAAATTTTCACTTCACAATTTTGGGGGGCCAACTTCATTTTCACACTCTCACTCAGAAACACTCCCATTCTCTCTCAATCTCTTCACATTGCAATTGATTTTCGAGCTCCATGTCATTCGTCTGCCTCATCTTTACCTCAGAATCTCTCTGATTTTCTCTCCATTTTCATCACATTGCAACTGGTTTTAAAGTTTGATTCCAATTTCCCTACACTGCATCATCATCAACAATTGCATCTAAGCCTTTATTTGGCCAGAAGAAGCTCCAAGAGGAAGCAGCATTTCTGGTTTTCTAAAGATCACATCAAGATCCTAAATCTTCAGGTACGAATTCCTTCCATTATAGACACAATGTGAAGATGTTATCAGGTTCTTGATGCTTCCTATAAGCTCAAGAATTTGCCTGGCTAGTTGATAGGCCTTTAAAGGTGTAGTTCAAATGTTAGGGCAAATATGTTTTTGTTCGATTCTCTCATTTCATGAATGTTTTGCGCATTTTATTATTGGATTCATGATCTACATAAGTTCAGCATCATTTTGGTGTAATGTTTGTGCATTTCTGGGAGATTCAAAGTTGCAGACGGTGGTGGTGTGGCCGGAGAAGGTGACTGGAGGTCCCCTCCGGCCGGT
The DNA here is from genome assembly GCA_022829125.1 of Lathyrus tuberosus. Lineage (NCBI taxonomy): Eukaryota > Viridiplantae > Streptophyta > Magnoliopsida > Fabales > Fabaceae > Lathyrus > Lathyrus tuberosus. Next base: position 8,596,987 of record JALAZF010000112.1, read on the forward strand.
GAGTTGGATTGTTAGGTGACTGGAGATTCAAAGTTCACCTTTTTTTTTTGTCTCCTCTCTTGAGTCTCTCTTCTCATCTCTTAAAGAAAATCCAAAAACATCCAATAAAGGTAAGCATTTATTGCATTTAGGCCTTTCATATAAAGAAAAGATTATAAAGGGGTTTTCTCTTATAATTTTAGAATGTATAGCATTATAGCCCATCTTGGGTTAATGTGTTAAACATTCGATCTTGTATGAGGGACTTAAATGCAATACTTGTTGGAGGTATAAATAAAAAACACTTCTTCATTTCATAATAAAAATAAACACTTAATAAACACAAAAATGCTAGTGTGTTTGAACCTTGACAATTGGAACTAAGTATGGGGGTCTTCTTCACTCTTAGTGTGTCTTCTTGCTCATTCCATCTTGGAATGTGAGAATGTACACATTCCAATGACTAAGATTCAGATACACTGTCATATGCAAATAAATGGAAAAAACTTCTAAAAGACAAAAACAAACAATAACGTCTTTCCTTCGGGAATTCTTTTATCATCTCATTCACTCTCAACGTACGAACGTGCTCCTACCCGTTCTCTTGCAAGATGGTAACGCATTCGGACCAGCGAGCCTGCAACAACTGAGCTAGAACGTCAGTCGTTCCCTAAAAAACACAAACAATCCATCCCTAGTGAGGGGAACTACGTCGCTCTGATTCTCATACTCCCGATGAGATACGTAGGCAGTGGGGTAGGGCCCATGCGAGCACTTCTTTTATTTTCCCTACATTTGTTTCTCGTTCCTTTTCCATTCCTTTTCCATTCTCTTTTCAGTTCCTTATACAGTATTCTTTTCTATCACCCTTTGACCGAGCAAGCAAGCGTGGATCCCATCGGGTACGATGGACGCGAGGGGGTGCTAATACCTTCCTCTCGCGTAACTGACTCCCTTACCCATTCTCTTGGTCGCAAGACCATGCTCTATCATTTCCTTTAGGTTTATGCGGTGTTTCCTTTCCCTCTCTCGGGATAAATACACATTACTGGCGACTCTGTCCGGTGCCACTTTTGCGTTTGTACTAGGATGAAAATCTCGGGAGCGACAAGGTGCATGCCAGGGAGAGAGGGTCCATTATGGACCCTCAATATCAACCATTGGATATGTACAGTGCATGATATGATCATAAGGTAAAGAAAAACATGGGCAGGAAAATGAATCTCTCTTCTATCCACTACATCGACTCTCTCGTTCGTCTCCTTTCTCTCAAAAGAAATTAGGGTTTGCGAACCCTAGCGGCGCCGCCACTCACCATACTCAATGATCTCTCTGTTTTCGATCAAACAAACTAAAACAAACAAAACCCCACCCCACGATTCCCAGCCCCATTCCATTAATATTTTTTTTTATGATTTACAAATACAATGATTAATGATGATGCGAAGCGAAAAAGAAAAAGGAAAAGTCACCGGAGATGGAGGGCTGAGACGCGAACGGCTCCAATGGTCATCACTTCAGGGATGCATCTTCTCTAAACTTTACCTCTTTGCGTGCTTTGTTTGTGTTGTTCTGCTTCTCTTTCTTCTGCGATTGCACTTCTGATGAATGATGTATTGATGTCTGATGAACTTGGTTAGTGGTGATGAAGAACTTTGATTCTGAGCCTTTCGAGATATTGTTGCATCTTCTGAACTGATGGTAATGTCTGATTATTTTTGGTTGTTGGGATTTCTGGTAATGGCGTATGATTGGTAATGGTTTTTTTTTTGTTTCTGGTATGATGAGTTGTTGTTGGTTTCGTCTTTTTTTCTTCGTGGTCCCTGTTTTCTGTCAAAACTGTCCCTTTTATAGGCCAATGAGGAGATTTATTTTGGAAAACTCTTAATGCTGTGTTGAAATAGTTTTGGAAGGAAATAATGTTGTTTGCCTGATTTGGGAAGATGCTGCTTATCTGATACAATTTGGTTTTCGATTTGGAAAGTTTTGGAGATGGTATTGTCTTAGAATTGTCTGATACGATTTGATTTGGAAGATTTGAAAATTCTCTGTTTCTGATGTGATCTCTTGTAATCAATGAGTTGAATGCTCTGTGTGTTCCAATTTGGAAAGAATTGATGTTGGTGGTGTCCTTTGACATTGCCCATTAATTCATGATTTGAAAATGATGAAAAAAAACTTCCTATTCAAAAGATCTGAGGCCAATTAGGAAAGTTTTAAAATCGGGTCTGAACATGTTTCTTTGTTTTTGGAAAGTTTGAAATCTGATTAATTCATACTTCTTGCCATGACCGTGAATAATGTGATTTTGAAATATTATTTTTGAACCTCGGCCTTTAATCAATTTAATGTTGGTGGCTAATTATGTGTCATATTACGATGAACTCTCTTCGAATCTTACTTTGATCTATTTTGAGATCTTCTTCTTTGATTTAACAAACTTGATTATGTTTCGACAACTTTGGATGTAGTCTCATTAACTTCGAATTCTGAGGTTTGGAGCTGATGTTTCTTTTAATTTGAAAATGATTGATTGTTTATTTGAGGACCAAATTCTGGAGTTATTTTGGCTTGAATTCCTGTGTTTCCTGGGCTGCATTATTTCACCGCCAGCATGTCGAAGTATGCAATTTGAATTGTTTCTGTTTGTATCACTATGCCAAAGAAGACCTTTAGCAGCTTTTTTTTTTCCTTTAGCAGCGCTTAAAAGCGCTGCCAAAGGTGGCGCTGCTAAAGGTAAAGACAGCGCTTTTGTAAATGCAAAAGTGCTGCCTTAGGTCCCCTTTAGGCAACGCTTTTCCACTAAAAGCGTTGTCTTTTGTTCCCCTTTAGGCAGCGCTTTTTAAAAAGAGCTGCCTAATGTGTATTATTTTCTAACTTTAGGCAGCACTTTTTTTGGAAAAAGCGCTGGTTCCCCCCCCCCCCCCTTTAGGCAGCGCTTTCTAATGTGTCTCTGCTTAATACTTTAAGCAGCGCTTTTTAGAGAAGTACTTTCTTTAGTTCCACTTTTGGCAACGCTTTTGCAGTAAAAGCGCTGTCTTTTGTACACGTAAATTGTTTTAAAATTTATTTGTTTTGGATGCGTTTTTTGTCAAAAGCGCTGCTAAAACTTCTTTTTTTAAGAAAGCTTTTTTTTAAAAAACCTTTTAATAGACCCGTATATTAACAAACCTGTATAACATAATTTTTTATCAAAACTTATCACAATTATATACTTCAATTCACAAGCCTTCATTCAACATAGGCCTTATATACTTCAATTCACAATACTACATAATTATATACTTCAGTCACCATATATAGGCCTTATATTTCATAATTATACAGAAGACTATATACAACAACTTCCACTTCCAAAACTATATACAACAACTATTCATACACCAAATAACCATTCTAATAACCATATACAACAACTTCCAAAACTATACAAAGTATATACAATAACTTCCAACTTCCATACCTTATATGATTCTTTGCTCAATAAGGTATTGACACCAATCCTCCTTAATTTCTTCCAATTGTACTTTGGAGTAAGTAGCACACTTGAATTCATCAAAATACTACATAATATAACATAATATGCATGATTTAGTTAAAAGTAATTAATTATATCAAATATCCGATAAATATTAAAATAACTCCTAAGTTATAAATCCATACCATGATTGGAATATCTATTTGATCCAAATGAATGATTTCTTTCATAAACCTCAAAACGAAATAACCGCAATCTATACCATTTTTTTGACGAGGACACTACACAGTGAAAAAAAATAAGAATATATATCAGGATATATAGTCTAACTTGTTTTATCAAGTAGCATCACTATTATAAGCAAAATTGTGAAAATATACCTCCACTCGGATCCATGAAATGTTGGTTGACTTACTCTTTGATACTTGGGCTCCTCTTTGTGATCGAAATATTTGTATAGCTCTAACATAATATAAACGAATATTTAGAACAATCTCACTTAAATAAATTAATAAACAAATACACACGAATATTTAGAATAATTTCACTTATGTATCAATCGTCGTCTTCATATCCGGGTATTTATCTACATCACCATCTAACGAATCCACATAATACACTATTTTTCTTATCGGATTTATTGCAACCAACAACCAGTGACCACTGTAAAATAAAACAAAAGTATCGATATAGTAATTTTATACGCAACATCAAAAAATGAAAAATTATAATAAATGAAGTAAGAATGCAAATCTAACCCGTTTCCAGTATTATATGGTAAAAGATACAACTTTTCTGTATCTATGCTGGCCATAAATCTTTCGACTAAGTGAGATTGTACTGAAGTTGGATTCATCACAATTAACGGTGCATTGATACAGTTGGCAGATAAGAAACTGAATCTTTCTGACAATTGATGCGGGCGTACCAATTTCTCATACAAGAACCTTAAATAAAAACATAATAAACATTAGATTATTCGTTGAAATGAGTAAATAAATTGTTTAAATAATTAAAGAGAGTTTATCGGAATACCTGATGTATGTATGCATAACACCGATGCCTAATTCAGAATGATTAAAAATCTGATCCAAATCCTCTTTAAAAATTATTTCTGAATAGGAATAACCGAAAATACCTTCCTCCATCAAATTCGATGTTTCTACAAGTGTTTCAAGAGATGACCTAAATCGAGATACAATTGTTTTTTTTCCCGTCCTTGCAAGAGTCTTTTTTTGGTTGGACGTGTTGCCTAATTTTGGCTTCCTATTCTGACTTCCTGTTATTTGCAACTCTTGGACATGAATCTAAAAATCATATAAGTTAGTAAAACATTTGAATATAGAATTAACACTTTTAATGTGTATATATTTAAAATTTTGTGCTAAATTAATTTCATAATAAGCATATATAATTACCTCGGGAAGTTTCTGTTGACAATTGATACTACATTTGTCACTAGTATCATTAAACTCTGAACCACGCCTTTCTGACATATATTTTTCCTTATCCTTTTGTAATTCACTGACTTGGGCTCTTAATTCTTCCATGGCTTCCATCACTTGTTTATTGCTAGGATTTTGGCTCTTTGAATGCTTATAAAAGGATGATGGAGTGACCCCAAATCCCTTACCCCTCACACGACCGGAATACTCAGGAACATTCAATACTCGAGTAAGTATGCTCCTGCAATCCCGGTCTTCACCTAGAGTTGCGGACTGAGACAGAGTCTCCTGGAATTCATATGCATGAATATCGAAAAATATTAGCGGGGATTAAAAAATATAAATATTATATATATGTTAATAAGTGGGATATAAAACGCATAATGTTATACTTACACATTGCTCAAAAACTTATTGAACATTTTCCGTAACAACTCCATCCTTTCCCGCACGAGCAGCCTTCCACAAAACATGTTCCGGAACACATGTTTCTTCACTTTTCTCTTCTTCTAACTACACATTAAGACAAATAATAAAATCAATTATAACACATGGGAAAGAAATAAGTAAATCAAAGCATTTATATATACTTACTATTTTTTGTTGTAAGCGTGCATATCCCAAATGCCCCTTCCTATATGGATACGCGGGTTTTGATGCTCTTTGGCGATTTAGCCACTCAACTCCTGGAATGCTTCGGTTCTTCTTTTGGCTACAAAAGTTTCCCATTCTTCAGGTGAAATCAAGTCCACATACTTCATTGGACGTTCTGCTTCAATAAACTTTCCTTCGACATCCTTAAGATCGGCATCCTTAAGATACTTGTTTGATATAAATGCTCGAAACCCTCTGTGTCCTTTACTGACTAATTGAATACAATACTTCTTTCGGTCATCACTAATATTAAAAGACCTCTACAAAAACAAATAACATAATTAGTAATTTAAAGACATAATCGGCAACAAAAACAAATAACATCACATATGGTACCTGTATCTCACTCCATATCTTTTCTTTGGCGGGTTTCAACTCAGCATTTCTCCAATTATCACAAGTAATTGGAATATACGAACGATCAAGTGTACCAATGTAACTTGTCAACATTGCTCCGTTAGGCTTAACAAGTTAGTTCATATCATTCCAATGAACGTCATATTTTATTCCTTTATCTCTAGCACAAATGATGTTCTTCATAATAGTTACTCCTCGTCTAATATCTCCTTCCGCTTCTTGAATTGTTTCATGTCCATCATTTTTTGAAGTATCATGTGAATTTTCCTCGTTACTAGCCATTTCACCTGTAATAAAGAAAAACATCAATATAAAATGACACAATTATATTAAAAATCAAAAATCAACTAACATCAAAAATCAAATCAAAAATCAATAACTAATCACATTTCCAATTAATCACTAACAAACTTCTACAAACCAAAATATCAAAACCTAACATCAACAACTAATAATACAACTAATATCAAATCAAATCAAAAATCAACAACTAATCACATTTCCAATTAATCACTAACAAACTTCTACAAACCAAAAAGCGCTTTTTTTTAACTAATCAAATTAATGAAAAAAACAATTGTAAAAATTCAATCAACATTGTAAAAAAAAAACAACTTCAACGGTTAAGTTCAAGTAACAATTCAATCACTATTTATCATTTTCAATCATCTCTCAAAATAAATTCAATCACTAGTTCACTTAACTACTAATTTCATTATCATTTTCAATAACAAACAAATTCATACATCACTAAATTTTTTTGATAAATGTTCACTTTAACTTTACAAATAGCCCTATAACAACCTCAACAATCTAACTTCTACAACACTCTTAACTACCTTGAATTTTCTAATTAATCACTATTCTACAAATTTTACACATTAAACTAACTTCTACTATTCTACAAATTAATCATTAAACTAACTTCTACAGATTAATCACATTTTACACAATAATCACTATACTAACTTCTACTAATTAATCACTTTTCTAATTAATCACTTTTCCAATTAATCATTAACTAACTCCTACAAATCAAAAAATGAAAACCTAACATCAACAACTAATAATACACCAAATTTATCTCACACAAACAGCAGAGAAACAGTCAACAATGGGGAATATTAGACATTTTCATTAATGGAGAGAAAACCAGAGAAAGGAGAGTAAAAACCTCAGAGAAACAATCAACAATGGCGGACGACGGTGTGAGTAAGCAGAAATGACGGAGGGAAGCCACAAACGGAGTAAAGCCACGACGGATTTCGTTTGCAGAACGACGGCGGACGGATTGAGTTTCGCTCGTTTGCGGAAAAAAGGAGAAAGAAGATAAACAATGTCGCTATGGTGAAATAGAAACGGTCATAAGAAAATAGAGGGATATCAGATTATGTTTTAATTTTAATATTTTAAAATACCTAAGGCAGCGCTTTTAGAAAGCGCTTTCTTATGTTAATCCTTTAGCAGCTCTTTTGGGGTAAAAGCGCTTTCTTATGTGGGATTAATGAAAGGCCTTTAGCAGCGCTTTCCAAAAGCGCTGGCTAAAGCGTGTTGTACGAAAGCCCTTTAGCAGCGCTTTTCAAAAGCGCTGCCTTATGGTACCCCTTTAGCAGCGCTTTTCATAAAACGCTTTCTAAAGTTCACCTGCCTTAGGGCTTTAGCAACGCTTTTCAAAAGCGTTGTCTTATGTCCCCCATTTAGCAGTGCTTTTTTCTTTCGTTTTTTATTTTTCTTTTTAGCGAAACATATAGCAGCGCTTCTGCCAGAAAGCGCTGTCTTTGTTGTGCTGCGAAAACTCATTTTTGGCGTAGTGTATTTTGATGCACGGCTGTGAAGCATTATTCTCCAAGGATTTCGGCAGTAATTAAGTTTTCGTGGAGAAATCGAGTTCAAAACTTTGTATTTACCCTTGCTCTTATAGCTTTTTAATGGTCTTTGTAAGCACGATTCAAACCATTACAGTATTCTACTACTATAGGCTGCAGCTATAATTTTTTAAGAACATTTGGTAAGGGTATGGTGAGTTTAAGGCGATGGCATTGTCTTCTACAATCTTATTTCTTAAATTCCTACACTTTTCAGGGGTACATGCTAGGTGATTTAAAACTTTGTCTTGAGTTTGGTTTGCCATGTACTTCGATGGTCTTTCTTGAATGAAATAGGTTAGAGATTTCGGAATTTGTGTTTTGAACTGTACAGGTTTTTTTGCTTAAGATGTATTTGAGATGTTGTGGATTTTGATGGTGATGTTGTATGGTTGCAGGTTTGTAGCAAATGCAGGCTCAGAACAGTGGCAAAACTTTGGCATATTAGGAGGGCCGTATTGGTTATGGCATGTACAGAAATTTTGGAGTCTTGTGGGGTTTGGGGCGCAGGTCTTGTGTAGGGCCTGTACAAGTGTAATTGTGACTTATTTTATTATTTTTGAATTTTTGGTTGTAATGACTTGTGATGGAAAATGGTGATCTTGTGATAATTCAGGTAATCTCTTCTAACAAGTCACGAAGCCACCTTTAGTCTTCAAACAATCCATAAGTGCTAAAGCCCTCCAACAGGATCAGGTTGTTCATGCATGACACATCAATGGATAACATCAATAAAGGTTTCCACGAAAATACGGTCCTTTCCCAAAGCAGTGAACAAAAGTCAAGATAGCATAGTGGATGGTAATTGGTACACCAATCTCTTCATTAGAACCAATTAGAAACACTAAAGCAGATGCGGCTAAATTTTTGTATCTGTACTTTGTAAAACATTCTGGATGGTTTTGTGAATCTTCCTTGTATTCAAATGTATTAGTTTTGGATTTGTAATGAACATGCAGCATTATTTTATACACCAAATCAATTTTCTTGCCAATGAAGCATCAACTTTGTTCATCTTAACTTTAGTTCAAAGAAATTGATACTAAAATTTTGAGCTTCTTGCAATTCAAATAGTAAAGTTTCCGACACCTCTTTTACTCTTCCGTGAACCTTCAGGTCTTCGAACTTGACATCTTGCTTGAGTTGGAATATTGAACTCGGACTTGAACTTGAGCTTAGAATTAACTTGGTAAATCTTCAAATTTGAACTTGAGTTTAGAATTATGTTTGCAACCTTGAAATTCAACTCTTTAATGATAAGATAAATCTTGAATTCCACTTGAATAACTTCTAGTAAAAACTCTATTCGAGACTTTCATCTAAACTACCACGTTATCAAAAGTCCAAACTTCTCCACTTGAAAACTAATGATCCAACATCGCGAATAAGACCAAATTAAACTTCCCTGGGGAAATCCTCCAAGAGATCTTGAGGAAAAATAAAATTGTACGGACTGAGGGACCAATTTCCATATCAGTGGGTAGAAAGACCTAGTATTCTGTGGGGAGTCTTCTGAGAAATCTGAGGGAAGAGAGGTTTGGTGGTTTAGGGACCAGAAAGAGAAGAGGCACAATCTCACAAAAATCCACACACATCTTGCAAGGACCAGGGAAACCTCCACAAACACACACACAACACAACCTTCAAGTCTTGAATCTTTTGCAGCAGCACCTGTCTTCACAAATGAAACAAACAAAGCAAAAACTAGATAAAGAGGTTAGCCATGCACGAATGATTGACCTAGGATGTTATGTCGATGGATCAATGAATCTAAGGGAAAAATTTGGGGTACAACAGTAGTCATTCAAGTACAAGTATGAAATTTGTGCACCAATGAAAACTGGTCTTCTGATCTCGATACTCGGTTTGACTCTGACTACTCTAAACCCTATAAGGTATCTTTGACCATCTCATGACAATGCACTTCTGTTGGATTTTTGCTTTAATTTGTCACCTCTCGTATCTTTTTCTCTTAGTTTTAAATCTTTTTTATGTGACAAAAGGGGGAGAAAGATGTAGGAGTATTTAATAAAAAATCTGAACCCTTCAGATTTAAATGTTGTTTGTTTTAATTATTTAAAATTATGTTATTTGTGTTATTTCGGTTATTACCCGAGAGAAATATTTTAGTTTTCTTGATAATAGAACTTAGGTGGAGCTTACAAACCTTAACCTCTGGACTATTAGACTCAGGGGGAGCTTACAAACCTTAGACCCTGATGTTGCCAAGTAAATTAAAATATATTTTAGTTTTCTTGTATATAGAACAAAGGAGGAGCTTACAAACCTCAACCTTTGATTATTAGACTTAGAGGGAGCTTACAAACCTCAGATTCTGATGTTCCTAAGAAAATTAAAATAGCCCAACATTGACATATTTTAGTTTTCTTGAATATAGAACTTAGGGGGAGCTTACAAACCTCGACCTTTGACAATTAGACTCAAGGGGAGCTTACAAACCTCAGACCCTGACGTTGCCAAGAAAATTAAAATAGTCCAACATTGTTCTTTAAATAATTATGTTTGTCACCATCAAAAAGGGGGAGATTGTTAGAACAAGATTTGTTCATGACATATATCCTTTGGATTTTGATGATAACAAATTATTGAAAGATCAATTGTGTTATCTATTGTGTGTTCTAAGTGCGCAAGTTCTAAAGATTAAAGAAAAATATACTCAGAATCTGATATAAGGACGCACTTGAGAGAAACTAAGTTATTGGCTTCTGGTGGTTCAGAATATGAAGAACGTTCTTTAAGTGAAGTCTAATAATATAGGTTTGCTTAGACTCTGAAGCCGAAGGCCTTAGCATCAAAAGAGCAATATATTGTCTCTAAACTTATTAAATGTATCAGCTTCTGATGATCATTTAGAACCTGTGATAAAGGTAAGTTATTCGTACTACAGAAAGCAAGCTACAATGTTAAATCAGTTTGTCAGCTAGAGTCTGTGTTCACAAGGCTCAAGAAGAGTTGACATGCTTTACGCATATCTACTCTCAACAGATCTATAGTACAAGATCAGGAGAAAGACAGAATGGTTAAACAAGTTACACAAAGGATCAAGATCTTTTGGTGTATCTATCTTTAACGTCTCTTGTACTATGGAGTAACAAAGACACTTGTAAAAGTTATCTCTTCCAACAGTTATTCCTCTGAAACTGCTATTTAAGTAGCTGAAGATTCAAGATGGATTTTCAACAAGGAATAAGGAAAATAAAGAAGAAGAGCTAAGAAGGATAGAAGCGTTCTACGCTTATACCATAATGGAAGAATAACAAGATCAACAATAACAACGCAATCGAGTATGCAGAAATTCTGTTATATGTTGTAAATTGTACAAAGCCTTAAGATTTCTTAAACATTGAATATCTTAGAAATATTAAGTGTTGTGATCTTTGTTATGGTTATTACCATGTACCTCTGATTATGTATCAAGTACACCTTGTTCCCTATTATGCTAATGAAGTTGTTTAATAGTTTAGATAAAGTGTGTACACCCTAAATTTCCCCTGTAATATTTTTAAATAAAACATCAGAGTAATCAAATCAAACACATGCAACTTAGGGTGTTATGGCCAACATACAAAACCTGCTCGTCGGACTGACATGTAACACTTATATTTTTGTGCAATCACAAAAACCTAAACATTACTTTTATTGCAGCGGAATCATAAAATCATTTATTGTGTCATGGTATGTAAAAGTTATTATGGAATCACATAATCCATCAAACAGTAATTAATTATGATAAAGGAGATGTCCACAATCTCAAAGAAAATATAAATCATAAAAGGGTTCCCATGACTCCCCAGTGTTACAATCAGAGCAGAGCCAAACTATAGAGAAAAGGTAAGGAGACTCCATCTTCAACTCACATTTGAGTCCTACTGTGGAGTATCTGCACATTGCCCACGTGGAGGCAATATTCAAACAGAAGAGGTGAGATATCATGATAATATAAAGGAAAACATGGTAAACGGTATGCATCAGGTTAACATAACAACAATTCAACTAAATATCTCACATTAATCAACCAACAATATCATCACCAATTATTTACCAACCAACAGGAAATCACACGATAACAAATCAATTAATCACCCAACACCACATATTTAGCAACATAGCAACATAGATAATATCTAATGCAATGAGACTCACACCTGACTCAATGCTTATGCATGTGGTACCAATTTTTGTGAACACTCAGGTTCAACGTTCTGATCCCCACCTCCTAGGATTAGAACCACTCACTGATCCATCACCTCTGAATCACCTATCGGCCCAATCCACACAATGGGATTTTAGGCTCACCAACAACGGACCATTTGTCCACAAATGTATGTAATGCGACTATTTATGCATACAATAACAACATCATCGTGCGCAATAACCCACCGCCATGGTTATTGTACACCGCCCAAATTGGCCAACAAGCATAAAAATATATTTCATACAATATGGAGATATATATATATATATATGTCATACTCTAAATTTTGACCACAAGATTTTCCCATCATTGTGCAAATCATCACCATAACATGGATGTATCTTCATACCTCATCAATTCTCTCAAAGATTGTTGAGCATTTATTACAATAAAGAATTAGGGTTTTGAGCCCTCTCAAAGTACTCAGACAAAGGATCAATCAAGAATGGACATGATCCTCAACTTGTCAAGCCTCTTAAACATCCATGAAGGATCAAGAGGTCTTCCACATCAAGAATTAAGCATGAAAATGCAACATCTCAAGTTGATCAAGCCTTAAGATCATCAGTGTCAGCAAATCAGGGTTTTGGTCGACCAAGGCCTCCAGAGGGAAAATTTCATTTGGGCATGAACTAATACTTCAAAACATGATCCAAGAAGCTCAAAGGGACCACATGGACCCAATCACAAGTTCAAAGTAGCCTCAGGGGATGCATTCATAAAAAAAAATCAGGAATTAGGGTTTCTTGACCTAATTCATCCCTAAGTTGACTTTTGGAGCAAGGAATGAGCCAAGACCTCAAGAAGTGTTTTAAAGACCTCCAATACATCATATTGATCCATTTACAAGATTGGATTGATTCAAAGAACTTGGTTCATAAGCAATACAAGGATTCAAATTCATCTGGGCTAATGAAAAAGTCAACTGTACCTTTGACTTTTGACCAAGACATGATCCCAAACCTTGGGAAATGATTCAAGACACTCTAAAACACCTATAGAATCCATCCATTAGGTTTGAATTAGGTCAAGAACTTGATTCCATAGAGGATCACAAAGTTTGAAATTCATCTGACAAAAAGTCAACTGTGCCCAAAAATCAAGTTTGACTTTTTGAATTTCTTGACAAACAAGGCTTCCCTAAGTAAAAAATAATGTTAACTTATGGTTTGAATCATCATCCATCAAGAAAAATCAAGAAAAGTGGGGTTACTTGCAAAAAGGGCAACCATAAGAAACTTGAATTTTCACAAAGTCATGAAAAAAAAGTGATTTATACCCAACTTTACAAGATCATAACTTGTGATTCAAACAACCTTTTTCTTCCATCCAATGCTCAAATGAAAGCTCTCATTACATACTTCAAGATTGTCAACTACAACATATTCCAAATCCTCATGGATTTTGAGTTATGGATTGATCAAAATCACAAAAAATGGAAAATGACACTTTTCAACACTTAGTGAAATTTTGGACAGAATCTGTTTTGCATTTTCACCAACTTTGAGGACATTTTTCATTATGATCCAAGATGATTCAAGACCAAAGTTAAACATCAAAGTTGAAGTATGTTATAGGGGCTTTCCAAAAAGTACAAGAGCCTCTCATGGTTCAACTTGAGCAAGGAGTTATAGGCCTCCAAAAATGGCATTTTCCACCCTGCCTACACAACAACATGGAAACTTGACTTGTGCCACACGATTTTTTCACTCAAGTCTTGCCATTTTGCCAACTTTGTCATCTTCCAAAAACACAAAACATCTGATGACTCACTTGTTTCTTGATCAAGGAGTCAAGAATTCAACTTGGCATATGCAAAACCATCATGACATGAACTTTGGAATTCAACATTGGCAAGGTAACATTAATGCAATGCATTGAGGTGTCATGAAGAAAGCCATAACAATCCAAACCAGTCAAGATTCAAGGCCAAACTCTGAGCATTCAAACCTGCAGAAATTAAATGGAGTCAAGCTAAGAGAGTTGACTTGGCACTTTGGATTATCCAAGTCAATGGCTACAAGCTACACACTGTGATCAGTTGCCAATCACTATTCCTTGCAAAACAAACTTCCTATACTATAAATAGAGGTCATGTGTGACTGATCAAACCACCCCCAAAACATCTGAATTCATGTTTTCTTTCACTACACTCTCCAAAACCAGATTTTGCTTCTTTTTGAAGTAACTATTGAATTTTTCAAAAGAAAGCTAATCGATCAAAACCAACTATCCTAACACCTCACATATGTCATATACAAGTGATCCATATTCTCAAAACACATCTGGAACACCAGAATCACAAAGTCACCATCTATTTGCTCAAGCTTTTTGGCCTATTTGCAGTTGGGGTACCACAACAAGTTCCAAGTTGTTTCAATCCATTCCAAGCTTCCAAACACCTTACATAAGGTCCATTGAAGTTGTCCAGATCATCACACAACATCTGTAACACCTCTACATCAGAATTTGATTTCTTCTTGCAAGAGGTAAGCTTGAACTCTCAAACTCTATGATTCATGCATCATAAATGTGTTCTCAAGTTACAAGCATGTTTCCGCACTTATGTAGAGTGTTTCCCCTCAATCAATTGCTTTGTAGCTATCGTGTATAGGATTTCATAGTGTTCTTGCATAAATTAGGATTCATATGTTCATCACTTGATTTCTCACTCCACACTTAATATAAATGCAATTAATTAGTACCATTGGAATCCTTGTTCAAAAACGAGTGAGATTGGTGTTTACAAAAGTCAAAACCATTGAGTAATCAGAGAGAAAATTGAGGTTTTGCAAATTGTCCATGGCGCGGTCACGAGGAAGAAGAAGGTGATCGTTGGTGCCATAATTTGAATTTTTGAATTTTTGATCATTTTCTTAATTGATTTCAAAAATTAATTTCTCTCTCATTTTTTATCATTTTTTATTGGTTCTTTTTTCAAAAATTCACAAAAATGTTAAAATATTTTATTCTACAAAAAAATCAAATTTATATTATTTATTTAATATAGCTTGAATTTTTGTAAATAATTTCATTTTTATTTGTTTTTAAACATTTTAAATGAAATTTCTACCTTGATTATTCAAATTCAAATGAATTCCAAGTTTTCATGTGATTAAACATGATTTTTCAAAATATTTTTCAAAGTTCACAACTTGTTTTTGAATATATTTGATATTTTATATCATTTTTTATTTAATTTCCTTTGAAAATTTGTTTTTTTTAATTAAAATTAGGGTTTTTCTTAATTTTTGATTTTTCAAACTTCATTTGAAACACTTTTGGGCCTCTATTAGAGTGTAAGACCCATCCCCTTTGTAAATATACCATTTAGGCATCAATCATTGTATAAGTCCTGATACGATTTTCAAAATAAACGGTGCGATCGCGGTTTTTTTCATCTGGGGATCTCCTTGAGCTATA
Source organism: Lathyrus tuberosus (assembly GCA_022829125.1). Lineage (NCBI taxonomy): Eukaryota > Viridiplantae > Streptophyta > Magnoliopsida > Fabales > Fabaceae > Lathyrus > Lathyrus tuberosus. The sequence goes on from JALAZF010000112.1 coordinate 8,612,404, forward strand.
AGCCCAACTCTTGTATAAAAATCATCTTTTGGGCCTCTAATAGAGTGTAAGACTCATTCCTTCTTTGTACATAAATAATTTGGGCCTTAGTCATTGTATAAGTCCCTCTGTGGTTTTCAAAATCACGGCGCGATTGTCACCTTTTCAAGTTTTTCATCTGGGCCTCTCTTTGAGTATAAGCCCCATTTTCTTCTTTACAAACACTTTTGGGCCTCTAATAGAGTGTAAGACCCAACCCCATATGTACATAAACAAATATTTGGGCCTCTACTATAGTATAAGCCCCATAACGTCTTTTGGTGTCGCAGTGCGATCAATGTTCACAAATAAGTCATCTGGGCCTCTCCTTGAGTATAAGCCCCAATCTTTTGTACATAAACTTTGTTTTTTAACAATAAACAACTTCCATGGGACTGTCCTTGAGTTGTAAGTCCCATACCTCTGTTTTCAAAATCATCTGTCTGTTTTAAACTAGTACTAAAAGAAGCATTATTCCCGGTGAAACTGCTCTTAGACCACTTGGGCCTCTCTTTGAGTTATAAGCCCCAAACGCTCCTTTCTTTTCAAACAACTTTCTTTTGATTCAAATTCAAATTCAAAGTTTCCTCAAAACTTTCTTCAATTTCTTGAAACCCTAATCAATCATACAGTTGTAGTCAATACAGCAGATCACAATACACTTGGGCCTCCTCTCAAAATGTAAGTCCCAACATCTTTTTTTATTCAATGCATACTTGTTTATATATCTGTCAAGTCACTTATCTGTATATATATACTTGTGCATATATGTTTAGAGTTTCCCCAACAGTTAGGTCTACACTTAGGTCAAACCAGAGGTTATTTTCTAACTTAGTCAAAACTAGTTCCCTCATAGGAAATTCCATATACAGTCTGCCTCCTCTTGGGCTTATTCAATATGGAACAGAGAAATGCACTATTCCCAGTGAAACTTTTCTCAAGACTGTCAAAACTTAGAAATATGTGTGTACAAGAAATTCATTTCCTCAGAGAGGATTAATTCCCGGTAAAACCTCTTTTGAATTTCTTCAAACCTTAGAACTGTTCAACAAAGAAAAGATTAATTCCCGGTGAAACCTTTCTTGAACTTTTATTAGGCTTGGACCAACAGGCTTCCTAGAAGTATCCTTAGCCTCCTCTTGGGCTTAGTACAAGGACCAACAGGCTTCTTAGAAGTTCCCCTAACCTCCTTTTGGGCTTAGTACAAAGACCCACAGGTTTCCTAAAAGCATAGGATATAATTTAGTAATCTCTACTAGTTTAATCCTTAGGAGAGTCAAAATTCCAGAACATCATACCCAACTAAGGGTTGATCTTCATCCCTTAAACCCCCAGCATCCTCTTGGGCATCATACAAAGATCTCTCTCTACATTAGAGTCTACCACTTCTTGAGAGACTTGGACATTCTCAGCTGTAACACCCCAAAATAATTATAATATTTACTTAATGGAATTATTATGATTATTCGGTGTTTTGGTGAATTTTGATGGATTTTGTGACGTTTGATGACTTTGAGTGGTGTTGTGGGGTAGCCTTAGGTTAAGTGAACGTTGAGGTGTCTTAGAAGTAGTAATTAAATTAAGATTATTTTATTAGTAATGATAGTAGGATAATTTTAATAATTAGATTATTATTTATTATTATTATCATTATTATTATTATTATTATTATTATTATTATTTAAAATAATTAAGAGAACCATTAAGGATAAAACGGTAATATTGAGAAGGCTAATTGAGGATAATATGGGTAAGTCATGATTAGGGCCCAAAAGATAGGTTTAACAAAAAGAAAATAGAGATTTAGGAGAGTTATGTTGTGCAACCCTAAGAAGTGAAGAAAGAGCTGAGGAAAGGAGGCTAGAACACATAGAACAAAGAGGATCAACCGTAGAACCCCGAAAAGAAGAATATTTGCTGGAAAATTCGAGGTATGGGGGGTTAATCCGGGTTCATATGTTTGATATGGGTTTAAGATAGAGTAGTTTGTGTGTTCTGTGTTTTATGATGGATTTTCGTATGCTGAATCTGTGTGAATTTTTGTGCATCTGTGTTGGTCAATTTTCTGATATGAATCTGGTATGTGTTGCTGTAAATTCTGTGAAATTCGTGTGAATGATTTTTGTTGCTGTGATGAACATGTGAATAAACCAGATCTAAAATCGAAGGTGGGATTAACGAATTAGGACTTAATAATTAGGAAGAAATTTATGAGAATAATGAAGTAGGATAAAAACGTAGATTTGTGATGAATTAAAACTGGTTTGAGTCTAATTTTGGAGGATCGAAGGTGCTGGAATGGGAAGGTTTTCGTTCAGATGCAAAATCTGAGTTTTGGAGTGTTTTCTGGCAATACGCGTAACAGGGGAGGCATTACGCGTAAGAGGGGACATTCCCAAGGTGATACGCGTAGCATACGCACCCGTCCCTAGGGCCAGCACGACCCTTTGCCAATACGCGTAGGATACTGTTAGGTGCATATTTGACCTAAAAATGACATCTTTCTTTGCACTTTTTCCACTCTTTTCTCATGTTTTCATTGGTTTTTATCCATGATTGTTGTTGTTATTCTAACAATGAGAATATACCTTTGGTGCTTGTAATGTGTGTGTTATTATGCAGGAAATGGCTTAAATTGATCGAAGTGGTAAGACACAAGAAATGGTGCAAGCTGTCAAAGAAATGAGGAATACATCAGTTAGTTCGCTTTGCGAACATGAAAGCGAGTGCCAGCGAAGGTTCGCTTTGCGAACTCTGGCGAAGTTACCAGCGAATGGTCCCAGAATTGGAAAGAGGAAAAAGAAGCTAAAATTCGCTTTGCGAGCTTGAAAGCGAGTGTTCGCTTTGCGAACATTCCTTCGCATTGCGAACTCACGAGAATTTTTGGGGCGGTTTAACTGTTCAGAGGCACCTGAAGTGCCCTTTTTCACTATTCGCTGTGCGAATGAATCGTTCGCTTAGCGAACGTGTAAATTCCTGAATTGTATAAATAGATTTTCACACTTTTTAGGTTATTATGTTTTGGATTTTGAAGATAGAAATTTGTAAATAAAAAGATCAAAGCTTATATCTTCTCATTTCAAAGGGAGAAAAGGTAGGATCTTTGATTTCTTGTTGGAGAGGGATGTAATCTCTTGATACCTTATGTATTTCATCTAATGTATGTTTGTGAATATGTTTCGATTCTCTATTGTTATTGTCTTTGATTGATTATTTGTGGTCTTGACAAAACCGTTACAAATCCTTGATCTTAGATTTTCATATATCAATGAGTAAAACTTTTGACATGGTTTTGTGAATTGATATTCATTTTATCTTTTGTTGTATTGTGTTGATTAAGTAGCATGACTAACATGAGTAGGATCGATACCGTATTGCGAAGATGCGTGGTAATAGTGATGAAGAATGGTATTCACATTCATTTGGCAAATTAGTTGAATACATGAAAAAAAGGGTTAAACGTATGTACGTATTTTGATCGTTGGCATTTTATATGAAGCAGTCATTTATCTGATGTGGGTGTCATCTTTGTTTACCTATTTATCTTTAATTTGAACCGCTATAGACATATACTCTTCAGATCTGGATCTAAGATGATTATCTATTTTGTTCTGAACTCTATAAATAGATTTAGGCTTAACACTTGCGTGAGTATCAGCCCTTAATGCTCTGTGTTGGTTTTTGTTGTGTGAGACATCACCAATGAGGCAATACAGTCGATCTCTCGATGTTGCGTTAGACATAACCTCTGTCGTGGGTGATACGTGAGGATATTAGGCGAATGATTAATTTATGTATAATATGATTAGAAGAATGAATGTGTTATCAATTGATGAGATCCAATTCCAACAAGGCTCCGTTTATAATTCAGTCTTTATTTTATATTTTCAGTCTTTACATTTTCCGCATTTGCATTTGGTTCCGCTTTAAACCAAAACTTTTGAACCATAAGCTTAGAAACATGGAAACCATCGAATGACATTCTTTCCCTCACACTGATCCCTATGGGTACGACAACCCTCGGGAATTCTTTCATCTTTAATTTTTGCTTGCTGCTATTTTAGCTTCAACAAAATGGCGTCGTTGTCGGGGATCGGTGTTTAGATATTGAATCGCATCGCGATAGTTTCTATATTTTTTAGCTTTGTACATTTGTTTATATTGTTTGTATTTGTTTTCTTTTATGTTTTCTCTAGTGTGATCAGGAATTATGAGAACTTCTAGATTTGTTGCTAATTGTATAAAAGTATTCAATAAAGCTTCGACCGAGTCTGGATGTTGAGCTTTGAAAGTATGCGAGGTAAATTGTACTACTTCATAGAATGTTAGAATGATTTAAGAATTTTGTGCCTTGTGCAAATGTGTATTTATGTCTCACTTTTCAACTTGTTTGAATGCTTGTTTCACTTAGGTCCAAAAGCCACAAATTGTGAGAAACCTCCATTGTTACTATATGCTTGGATGACTGATAACTTTGTTTAATTCGTTTGATTCATGCTTTATCTTTTGATTATTGTGATCTTGTGGAAGCATTAGAAATGATCAAGGCATTTATTTATATTTGTGCACAACCGTATCCAAAAGTATCTTACCCATGGGTAGTAAGAATTCGTTAGCCCCTTTGAGCCTAAACAGTTTAGATCTCATTTTAGTGATGAACTTTGTGTTGTACATAATTTGAAAGTTTGGTTCATCATTGAATTTTGTGAGGTTCTAAAAATTTCTTCTTGAACCTTTGAACATTGTTTTAATTTGATTTCCTTGCCTTAAAAAGTAAGGAGCATTCACTTGAGGTTTGGTTGAATTCAAGTTGGGGAGAATGAAAAAGAAGATTGGTAGGATGCTAAAACTTTTGAAAAAGTTCAAACAAGCATGAAAAGAAAAAGTGTAAATATGAATGTGAAAAACAAAAGAAAAAGAATGCTTGTTTGAATAAGAAAAATAGAGAATGAAATAATTGTGCATAAGGAAGTTTGAGAAGGTTTGTGATAAAGGAATGAAAATGGTGAATGAAGTTGTAATGTGTAAATACCATTTATCGGCAATTTCGATTCAAAGGCCTTTAGAAATGTCCCTTTGTTGTAAACCCGACCAAGCTACAACCTTTGAAGCCCTTAGTGATCTTTTTGCTTCCATATTTTCATTTTTGATTAATAGATGTTGTATAAATTGAATTGCTATTAGCATTGTTTGTCGGGTGAGTGAAATTTCCCCGCGGTTGCAAACGCGTCAATTTCTTCATTCTTATTTTGAAGAGGAGTGTTAGAGTGATTCAAGTATGAAAATTTAGTTGTTCTTTGAACCATGATGATATTTGTTTAAGAACTTAACTCTTTGTCATTGTTCGATTCTATTGAGTGGTGAACGTTGCTTGTGCGCATTTTCGTGCTTGTCCGCATTTATCTTGTTTTGGTTGAATCTTATGCTTGAGCAAATCCTCTTGTTTTCATGAGAGGCATACTTTGCTTGAGGACAAGCAAAAATCTAGTTGGGGAGAGGTGTTAGGTGCAGATTTGACCTAAAAATAACATATCTTTCTTTGCACTTTTTCCACTCTTTTCTCATGTTTTCATTGGTTTTTATCCATGATTGTTGTTGTTCTTCTAACAATGAGAATATACCTTTGGTGCTTGTAATGTGTGTGTTATTGTGCAGGAAATGGCATAAATTGATCAAAGTGGTAAGACACAAGAAATGGTGCAAGCTGTCAAAGAAATGAGGAATGCATTAGTTAGTTCGCTTTGCGAACATGAAAGCGAGTGCCAACGAAGGTTCGCTTTGCGAAATCTGGCGAAGTTACCAGCGAATGGTCCCAGAATTGGACAGAGGAAAAAGGAGCTAAAATTCGCTTTGCGAGCTTGAAAGCGAATGTTCGCTTTGCGAACATTCCTTTGCATTGCGAACTCACGAGAATTTCTGGGGCGGTTTAACTGTTTAGAGGCACCTGAAGTGCCATTTTTCACCATTCGTTGTACGAATGAATCGTTCGCTTAGTGAACGTGTAAATTCCTGAATTGTATAAATAGATTTTCACACTTTTTAGGTTATTATGTTTTGGATTTTGAAGATAGAAACTTGTAAATAAAAAGATCAGAGCTTATATCTTCTCATTTCAAAGGGAGAAAAGGTAGGATCTTTTATTTCTTGTTGAAGAGGGATGTAATCTCTTGATACCTTATGTATTTCATCTAATGTATGTTTGTGAATATGTATCGATTCTCTATTATTGTTGTCTTTGATTGATTATTTGTGGTCTTGACAAAACCGTTACAAATCCTTGATATTAGATTTTCATCTATCAACGAGTAAAACTTTTGACACGGTTTTGTGAATTGATATTCATTTTATCTTTTGTTGTATTGTGTTGATTAAGTAGCATGGCTAGCATGAGTATGATCGATACGGTATTACGAAGATGCGTGGTAATAGTGATGAAGAACGATATTCATATTCATTTGGCAAATTAGTTGAATACATGAAAAAAAGGGTTAAACGTATGTACGTATTCTGTTCGTTGGCATTTTATATGAAGCAGTCATTTATCTGATGTGGGTGTCATCTTTGTTTACCAGTTTATCTTTAATTTGAACCGCTATATACATATACTCTTCAGATCTGGATCTAAGATGATTATCTGTTTTGTTCTGAACTCTAGAAATAGATTTAGGCTTAACACTTGCGTGAGTATCAGCTCTTAATGCTCTGTGTTGGTTTTTGTTGCGTGAGACATCACCAATGAGGCAATACGGTCAATCTCTCGATGTTGCGTTAGATATAACCTCTATCGTGGGTGATACGTGAGGATATTAGGCGAATGATTGATTTATGTATAATATGATTAGAAGAATGCATGTGTTATCAATTGATGAGATCCAATTCCAACAAGGCTCCGTTTATAATTCAGTCTTTATTTTATATTTTCAGTCTTTACATTTTCTGCATTTTCTTTTGGTTCCGCTTTAAACCAAAACTTTTGAACCATAAGCTTAGAAACATAGAAACCATCGAATGGCATTCTTTCCCTCGCACTGATCCCTGTGGATACAACAACCCTCGGGAATTCTTTCATCTTTAATTTTTGCTTGCTGCTATTCTAGCTTCAACAAATATGCGTATGAGAATGGAGGCAATACGCGTATGGGGTGGTAATACTCGTATGGGAAGCTGAGAAGGAAAAGGAATACGTGTATGGGAAGCCATTACGCGTATGGGGTCCTTAGGAAAGATGCATTACGCGTATGGGAGGCCTGGGCTGGTGGCCCTACGCGTATGATACGCAGGCCATTGGGCGAGGAATTGAGCCATACGCGTATGGGGCATGGCCATACGCGTATGGACATGGTTGTTGGCAGATTTTCCCGTTTTTGCAATTTCTGTCCCGATTTTGCTTGTGATGCAGTTTCTTTGAGACGTAAGGCTATGGTGAGGTAATAACACATGAGTAAACTTGTAATGAAGATGAATGGGATGAAATCGGGGATTTTTATGTGACGAGCATAATATGACGAATTGTGAGGTATAATGACGAATTGTGACAAGTGCAACTTGGTGTTGTATAATGATGTTTGTTTGATGATGATTCATGAATGATGATGCAATTATGACGATTTTATGATGATGATTATCATGACGATGTGCATCATGCATTCATGGCATAGTTAGGACTTCGGTCCATTTGGTGGCTTCAATCCCATTGTGCGGATTGAAGTGTTTTATGACGTGCTCCGGTTCTTGTGTAGAATCGATCCTATTGGTGGGGATCTTTGGAGGGTGATGGCCCAGTGTCCATCAATTATGACGAATTAGTACCACATGCATGATTCTATGATGTTGCATTGCATATTGTGTGGCATTGCATTATATTGACGTGATTGATGTATGAATGACGTAGTGAATGATTTGATGATGTTTGTGCTTATGCTTTATCTTTTGCTTATATCTTATATATTGATTCGTGATTACTCACCCTGCTTGTCTGAATGTTGCCTCCACGTGGGTAACGTGCAGGTGATCAGGCTTAGTTTTCATTGGCGCACGAAGATTTAGGTTTTGAAGTATTTTGATTTCTCCGTCGATTAGAGGGTCTTGCTCTGATATGTAACATCGGGTTGGGACGTTTGAGTCGAACGATTTACGTTCTTTAATTTTGTTGGCATGATGTTTTCATGAGTTTTATTTTAAGAAGTTTTGGATTATAAAAGTTTCCTTAAATTTTGATTTCCGCTGCGTGATGTTTAAATATATTCATGATGGTAAAAACCCGTGTTACGGAGTAGGTGGTTATTTGATGTTTTATGACAAAATGTGGCGCCCTTTTGGGACTTTACTCTGATTAATTTGTTGTTTTTATTGGTGATGTTTGTTGGGTAGAAAAGGGTGTTATATTAGTGGTATCAGAGCAGGTCGGTTCGTCCGGCCAGGTTTTACATGATGCCAGTCCCCTGTCAGTCGACGAGTGTGTGTACACTGTCGATGTTTTATTTCTTCTAACCTTGTTGGTGGTATGCAGGATGGCTGGAAGAAATGATTGTGATATCGCTGATGCGTTGGAGTCGCTTGCTCAAGCAATGGCTCAGAAAAATCAGAATGGTGGAGTTCCTGATGAGTTTCGTGCTTTGGGGAAGTTTCAAAGGAACAATCCATCGACTTTTGTGGGTACTCATGATCCAGAGAGTGCACATAAGTGGCTGAAGGTGATTGAGAAGATCTTTTGGGTGATAAGGTGTACTGACGCACAACAAGTTCAGTTTGGAACTCATATGCTGTCAGAAGAGGCTGAGGATTGGTGGGATAACACCCGTCAGAGACTGGAAGATGTTGGTACTATGATAACCTGGCCTGTGTTCAAGCACGAATTTCTGGGAAAGTATTTTCTAGAGGATGCTCGTGGCAAGAGAGAAGTGGAATTGCTTGAGCTGAAGCAAGGAAATATGACGGTGGCAGAGTATGCTACGAAGTTCGAGACGCTGGTGAAGTTTTGTCCTCACTACAATCGTGTTGATGCCGAGGCGTCCAAGTGTCTAAAGTTAGAGAATGGGCTGAGGCCAGAAATCAAGCAGGGTATTGGGTACCAACATATTCGCAGGTATGCTGAGTTGGTGGACAAGAGTAGGATCTACGACGAAGATAGCCGAGCTCGATCTGCTCACTACAAGCAGTTGAGTGAGAAGAAAGAGAATGGAAAATATAGAGGGAATCCTTATACGACTTCAGCTGACAAAGGGAAGCAGAAGGCTTCAGATGGGAAGAAGACAAGTGGGGGAGTAGCTCCCGCTTCTGGGAAGTGTTCAGGTGTGGCGAGCAAGGCCACTGTGCCGATGTTTGCACCAATAGTGTGTGGAGGTGCTACATATGTAGTAAGAAGGGTCATAGAGCTAATGATTGCAAGGATGATGGTCCAACCTATTTTAATTATGGTGAGAAGGGTCACATCAGTACCCAGTGTCAGAAACAGAAGAAAACTGCTACTACTGCTCAGACCAATGACAGAGTGTTTGGTTTGAGTGGTGCATAAGTTCCAGAGAAGGACAACCTGATTCGAGGTACTTGTTTTATTAATAATGTTGAGTTGGTTGCTATTATTGATACTGGTGCTACTCATTCATTTATCCCGCTTGAATGTGCTAATAGATTGGGTTTGAAATTGTCTGATATGAATGGTAATATGGTAATAGAAACTCCAGTTAATGGTTCTGTTACTACCACTTTTGTATGTTTGAGATGTCCTTTGGCGATTTTTGGGAAGAGTTTTGTGATGGATTTGGTGTGTTTACCCTTGCACCAAATCGATGTAATCTTTGGAATGAACTGGTTGGAGTTCAACCGTGTTCATATCAATTATTATAATAAGACCGTAGAGTTTCCTGAGTTTGGTGATAGTGGGGAGTTAATGTTCTTGTCTGCTAAGCAAGTTGACGGACTTTTGGAAGACGAAGCCTTGGTGTTTGCAATGTTTGCATCATTGCAGGTTGATCGTGAAGCTGTGAGTGTCGAATTACTTGTTGTCTGTGAATTTCCAGATGTGTTTCCAGATGACATCAGTGATTTGCCTCCAGAACGTGAAGTAGAGTTTGCATTGGACTTGATACTAGGTACGAGTCCAATATCAATGGCTCCTTACCGGATGTCCGCTTCTGAGTTAAGTGAATTGAAGAAACAACTGGAAGAATTGCTCGAAAAGAGGTTTGTTCGACCGAGTGTTTCTCTGTGGGGTGCTCCTGTACTGTTAGTGAAGAAGAAGGACAGAAGTATGAGGTTGTGTGTTGATTATCGGCAGTTGAATAAAGTGGCTATCAAGAATAAATATCCACTTCCGAGAATCGACGGTTTAATGGATCAGTTAGTAGGTGCCTATGTGTTTAGAAGGATTAATTTGAGGTTGGGTTATCATCAGATTTGTGTTAAGCTTGATGATATTCTGAAGACAGCCTTTAGGACGAGGTATGGTCACTATGAATACACAATGATGTTGTTTAGAGTGTCCAACGCACCTGGTGTGTTCATGGAGTATATGAATCAGATTTTTCATGAGTATTTTTTGGTGGTTTTCATTGAAGATATTATGATATACTCTAAATCGGAAGAAGAGCATACTGAGCATTTAAGGACTGTGTTGCATGTATTGAAGGAGAATAAGTTGTATGCAAAGTTGTCGAAGTGTGAGTTTTGGTTGAAGGAAGTGAGTTTCCTTGGCCACGTGATTTCAAGTGGTGGGATTGTTGTAGATCCTTCGAAGATTGATGTTGTGTTACAATGGGAGACTCCGAAGTCTGCCACTGAGATACGAATTTTTCTGGGATTGGCGGGTTATTACCGCAAGTTTATCGAAGGCTTTTCTAAATTGGCATTACCTTTGATTCATCTGACTCGAAAGGGTCAAGCTTTTGTGTTGGATGTAGCTTGTGAAGAGAGTTTTGTGGAATTAAAAAAGAGGTTAACGACCGCTCCAGTGCTGATTCTACCTAATTCGAATGAATCTTTTGTAGTGTATTGTGATGCGTCGAAGATGGGTCTAGGGGGAGTGTTGATGCAGAATGGTCAAGTTATTGCTTATGCTTCCAGGCAGTTGAGGGTTCATGAAGTGAATTACCCAACCCATGACTTAGAGTTGGTAGTTGTGGTGTTTGTGTTGAAAATTTGGAGACATTATCTGTTTGGCTCTAAGTTCAAAGTGTTCAGCGGTCATAAGAGTTTGAAGTACTTATTTGATCAGAAAGAGTTGAATATGAGGCGGAGAAGGTGGTTGGAACTATTGAAGGATTATGACTTTGATTTGAATTACCATCCTGGTAAAGCAAATGTAGTGGCTGATGCATTGAGCAGGAAGTCATTGCATATGTCGATGCTTATGGTGAAGGAGTTGGAGTTAATTGAGCAATTTCGAGACATGAGTTTGGTATGTGAAGAGACTCTTGACAATGTGAGGTTGGGCATGTTGAAGTTAACTAATGGTATCCTGGAAGAGATTAGAGTGGGACAACAATCTAACTTGAAGTTGGTTAACCAGTTGACATTGATTAACCAAGGTAATGGAGGTGAATTCCAGATTGATGGGAATGGTGTGATGATGTTCAGAGACAGGGTGTGTGTCCCAGATGTTCCAGAAATTAAGAAGAGTATTCTTGAAAAAGGACATCGAAGTAGGTTGAGTATTCATCTCGGTGCTACGAAGATGTACTAGGATTTGAAAAAGTTGTTTTGGTGGCCGAGTATGAAGAAGGATATTACGGAGTTTGTTTATGCGTGTTTGACTTGTCAGAAGTTAAAAATTGAGCATCAGAAGCCTTTAGGTATAATGCAACCATTGAATATTCCATAGTGGAAATGGGATATAATTTCCATGGATTTTATGTCAGGGTTGCCGAGAACTGCTAAGGGGAATGATTCGATTTGGGTGATTGTGGATAGATTAACTAAATCGGCTCATTTCTTGCCGATGAAGATTAATCATTCTATGCAGAAGTTAGCTGAGATGTACATTGAGGAGATTGTGAAGTTGCATGGGATACCTTTGAGTATTGTGTCGGATAGAGACCCAAGATTTACATCGAGGTTCTGGAAGAGTTTACAAGATGCTTTGGGTACTAAGTTGAGGATGAGTTCTGCATATCATCTGCTGACGGACGGTCAGGCGGAAAGGACTATCCAATCCTTGGAGGATTTTTTGAGGGCTTATGTGTTGGATCTTGGGATAGACATTTGCCATTAATTGAGCTCACGTATAACAACAGCTTGCATGCTAGTATTGGGATGGCGCCATATGAAGCTTTGTATGGGAGAAGGTGTAGAACTCCATTGTGCTGGTGTGAGTCAGGCGAGAGTGCTGTACTCGGACCTGAAATTATGCAGGAGACGATTGAGAAGATTAAGATGATCTAAGAAAGGATGAAAGCTTCGCAGAGTCGTCAGAAGAGTTACCATGATAGGGGAGTAAGGCACTTGAATTCCAAGAGGGAGATAATGTGTTTTTGAGGGTGACGCCAGTGACTGGTGTAGGTCGAGCTTTGAAGTCTAGGAAGCTCACTCCACATTTTGTTGGTCCATATCAAATTTTGCAGAGGATATGAGAGGTAGCCTATTGGATTGCTTTACCCTCATCGCTTGCAAATTTGCATGATGTGTTCCATGTGTCTCAGTTGAGAAAGTACATTCCGAATCCATCGCATGTGATTCAGATGGATGATGTACAAGTGAGGGATAATTTGACAGTGGAAGCATTACCTGTGCGTATTGATGGTCATGAAATGCAGCAACTGTGGGGTAAAGACATAGCTTTGGCGAAGGTGTTATGGGGTGGACCAGCTGGCGAAAGTTGGACTTGGGAGCATGAAGATCAGATGAAGGAGTCGTACCCGGCTCTGTTTCCTTCAGGTAATTTTCGAGGGCGAAAATTCCTTAAGTGGGGGAGGGTTGTAACACCTCAAAATAATTATAATATTTACTTAATGGAATTATTATGATTATTCAGTGTTTTGGTGAATTTTGATGGATTTTGTGACGTTTGATGACTTTGAGTGGTGTTGTGGGGTAGCCTTGAGTTAAGGGAACGTTGAGGTGTCTTAGAAGTAGTAATTAAATTAAGATTATTTTATTAGTAATAATAGTAAGATAATTTTAATAATTAGATTATTTATTATTATTATTATTATTTAAAATAATTAAGAGAACCATTAAGGATAAGACGGTAATATTGAGAAGGCTAATTGAGGATAATATGGGTAAGTCATGATTAGGGCCCAAAAGATAGGTTTAACAAAAAGAAAATAGAGAATTAGGAGAGTTATGCTGTGCAACCCTAAGAAGTGAAAAGAGAGCTGAGGAAAGGAGGCTAGAACACATAGAACAAGAGGATCAACCGTAAAACCCCGAAAAGAAGAATCATTGCTGGAAAATTCGAGGTATGGGGGGTTAATCCGGGTTCATATGTTTGATATGGGTTTAAGGTGGAGTAGTTTGTGTGTTCTGTGTTTTATGATGAATTTCCGTATGCTAAATCTGTGTGAATTTTTGTGCATCTATATTGGTCGATTTTCTTATATGAATCTGGTATGTGTTGCTGTAAATTCTGTGAAATTCGTGTGAATGATTTCTGTTGTTGTGATGAACATGTGAATAAACCAGATCTGAAATCAAAGTTGGGATTAACAAATTAGGACTTAATAATTAGGAAGAAAATGATGAGAATAATGAAGTAGGATAAAAATGTAGATCTGTGGTGAATCGAAACTGGTTTGAGTCTGATTTTGGAGGATCGAAGGTGCTGGAATAGGAAGGTTTTCGTTCAGATGCGAAATCTGAGTTTTGGAGTATTTTCTGGCAATACGCGTAACATGGGAGGCATTACGCGTAAGAGGGGACATTCCCAGGGTGATACGCGTAGCATACGTACCCGTCCCCAGGGCAAGCACGACCCTCTGCCACTACGCGTAGGATACGCATATGAGAATGGAGGCAATACGCGTATGGGATGGTAATACGCGTATGGGAAGCTGAGAAGGAAGAGGCATACGCCTATGGGAAGCCATTACGCGTATGGGGTCCTTGGGAAAGGTGCGTTACGCGATGGATTAGCCATTATGCGTAATGGGAGTCTGAAGGGTAATTTTGAGAGGGAAACCTCTCTGGTGATACGCGTAACAAGGAGGGCATTACGCATATGGAAGGCCTGGGCAGGTGGCCCTACGCGTATGATACGCAGGCCATTGGGCGAGGAATTAAGCCATACTCGTATGGGGCATGGTCATACGCGTATGGACAGGGCTGTTGGCAAATTTTCCCGTTTTTGCGATTTATGTCCCGATTTCGCTTGTGATGTAGTTTTTTTTTAGACGTGAAGCTATGGTGAGGTAATAACACATGAGTAAACTAGTAATGAAGATGCATGGGATAAAATCCGGAGATTTTTATGTGACGAGCATATTATGATGAATTGTGAGGTATAGTGATGAATTGTGACGAGTGCGACTTAGTGTTGTATAATGATGTTTGTTTGATGATGATTCATGAATGATGATGCAATTATGATAATTTTATGATGATGATTATTATGACGATGTGCATCATGCATTCATGGCATAGTTAGGACTTCAGTCCATTTGGTGGCTTCAATCCCATTGTGCGGATTGAAGTGTTTTATGATGTGCTCTGGTTCTTGTGTAGAATCGATCCTATTGGTGTGGATCTTTGGAGGGTGATGGCCCAGTGTCCATCGATTATGATGAATTGGTACCATATGCATGAGTCTTTGATGTTGCATTGCATATTGTGTGGCATTGCATTATATTGACGTGATTGATGTATGAATGACGTTGTGAATGATTTGATGATGTTTGTGCTTATGCTTTATCTTTTGCTTATATCTTATATATTGATTCGTGATTACTCACCCTGCCTGTTTAAATGTTTCCTCCACGTGGGTAACGTGCAGGTGATTAGGCTTAGATTTCATTGGCGCACGAAGATTTAGCTTTTGAAGTATTTTGATTTCTCTGTCGATTAGAGGGTCTTGCTCTGATATGTAACATCAGGTTGGGACGTTTGAGTCGAACGATTTACGTTCTTTTATTTTGTTGGCGTGATGTTTTCATGAGTTTTATTTTAAGAAGTTTTGGATTATAAAAGTTTCCTTAAATTTTGATTTCAGCTGCGTGATGTTTAAATATATTCATGATGGTAAAAACCCGTGTTACGGAGCAGATGGTTATTTGATGTTTTATGACGAAATGTGGCACCCTTTTGGGACTTTACTCTGATTAATTTGTTGTTTTTATTCGTGATGTTTGTTGTGTAGAAAAGGGTGTTACATCAGCCCCCTCTTTGGCTTCATTCAAGTAGACTTAGAAAGTCTCATTTCCTCTTGGATCTCACACAGAGACCCTTAAGTTTTCTAAAAGCACAGGAAAAACCCTGATCATTTCACCAATACACCAATCTCCAGCAGAGTTAAAACCTCCAATGTTTTCAAACTCAACTTTAAACTTCTTTGACCCCTAACAAGGTTTAAACTTTCACCTTAAACATCCCAGCCAGGGTCAATTGACCTCGACAAATCCCCAATAAAATCAGTGCCTCATGGCATCTGATACTTCAACTCTTCACTGATTCCCAGCAAGAGTAAATCCCTTTGGATTCTCCCCAATACAATTTGGACCTGCTCCTGGATCTCCACAAATCCTCAGCAAGAGACAGCCTCCTCTTAGGCTTTATATAAGAATTTCCCCAGTCAGCCTCAATCTTGGGCTTTGTACAAGACAAATAAAATCCTCCCCAGTGGAGTCATCTTCTCTTAGCTTCAACCTTGGGCTTTGATCAAGGCACACAAAAAACAACATCCCCTCATCTTCTCTTACCTAACATTTGTGATGAATAGATGAGATGTCTCTCTTTTAGAGATGACAAATTCTCTCTCAGTCAAACTTTAGCTTCAATCTTGGGCTTTGAACAAGACACAAACACTCAGTTAGCTTCAATCTTGGGCTTTGAACAAGACACACACTTTTTTTCCTCCCATATGAAAGGAGGAACTACAATTTCTATGATTTCCCAAATCTCTTTATGGGAATACGTAGGCATAAGATTGCGAAATCTTAGCGAGCATACAAATCAAAAACTCTAGGTCCAGTACCTTCCCAAAAACAACGGAAAATATAAAACCACAAAAACATTCTCTCAATTATCCCAAGGGAGAAACTTTCCCAAGCCACAACAGATAAAAACGAGAAAGCATCTTAAGTTAATAGAAATACATGCAAAAGAAGGTTCCTATGGGTTACCATAGATACACTGGGTGTTAATAGCTTCCCTTTGTATAACCAGGCCCTGTTCCCCGATCTCTTAGCATTTTTTAAAGAAAACATTTGTGTGCAAGGTTAGTTTTAGATATCTTCCCTTTCCATTCCAGCTTCATAGGATAAATACAGAAATCAGAAAGTAGCACCCAAATCCATTGCGGTAAGGTGGTCGCGTCACCGACAAAAATCGCACGCTACAGAAAAATGGCGACTCTGCTGGGGAGTTTTAGGATTAGAGTTCCTAAGAGGTCTAGGCCTTGCTATGCATTTATTTTACTGTTTATTTACTTTCTTTCTCATTTTATACATACATATATATATATATATATATATATATATATATATATATATATATATATATATATATATATATATATATATATATATATATATATATATATATCATCTGCTGTCATATTATTTGATACCCGTGTTTAAATTATTGTTATCTGGGAATGCTATTAATACGCATGTGGTGAGTCCAAGAGAACATTAAGATAAGTGGTGGCGTATCCAGGAAGGCTTATAGGGAGTGAATCCCGACCAAGTTAACTTGGTAGTCCACCGGATTAGTGGAGGTATCCTCGTGGAATTACCAATGTTGAACGAGCATGTTGTGAAAGCATTGTTTTTTTCCCAGCTGGATACCCTTGAAACTGAGGATTAGTAGATACTTAATCATTAAACCATTAGGTAGTGCGGTGACTATCGGGAATAGTTGATACGTGATACTACACTCAAAAGAGATTCATCTTAGGATATTACAGCTCGCTTGAGTCATTCGACTTGCTGTTAATATCCCTAAGAGGGGTCAATGATTTTTGGAACTTTTGTTAGAAGCTGTTCTATAGGTACAAAAATTGACCAATTAGTACACACCTTTGGGGATGGGTAGATCCATGGCTTCATGCTCGTGACGATGAACCCCTAAACCCATGTTTTCAAGTGTTTTTGTTTGCTCCATTCATGCATCCATGCATTCATTAAAAAACCTATTTCAAAACAAGAAAAAAATATTTTTCTAAAAAAAATAAAACAATAATTGCAAATATCAGAGAGGTTGCGTTATTGATTTCGGAAGAAGAAAAACGCACAAGTACACCTTCAAGGTTCCAATACTGGAAGACCTAATGAAATTGGAAAGAATGATTACTAATCCGGAAGCTTTCAGAGCTAAGCACGGAGGACTGTTATCTCTTTTGAAGGTCAACATGGTTGACGGGATCCTGTCTACACTGGTTCGGTTCTACGATCCGGTTTACCATTGCTTCACTTTCCCAGATTATCAACTTACACCAACACTGGAAGAATACTCCCACCTGATTAATTTACCTATCACTGATCAAGATCTGTTTTTTGGACTGGAAGAAATTCTAAAGGATCAAGCCATTGCAAGAGCAATCTCTTTAGGATGAGTCAGAAGTCAGGACTCACATGACCACTAAAGGAGGAATCCAAGGTTTACCAGCTAAATTCCTGATGGAGAAAGCTCTATACTTTGCCAGTATAGGAAATATAACTGCTTTCGAGGATGTCTTTGTTCTGCTCATGTGCAAGTTATTCCTCTTTCCCAACATTGACGACTTCGTCGACACCAATGTTGTTAAGATATTCTTGATTGGGAACTCAGTCCCAACCTTACTCGCGGATGCTTATCATTCTGTACACTTAAGGAATTTGTATAGTGGAGGGATGACCACATGTTGTGTACCATTACTCTACAAATGGTTTATTTCCCACTTGCCCAAGTCTGCTACTTTTTGGGATCACAAGAGTAATCTGCGGTGGTCGCAGAAGATTATGTCTCTTACCAATTCAGACATAGATTGGTACAATCGGATTTACGAAGGGATAAAGATCATCGACAGATGTGGAAATTTCCCTAATGTACCCCTCATTGGTACCAAAGGAGGGATCAATTATCATCAAATTCTAGCCCGCCACCAACTTAGATAACCGATGAAGAATATCCCACATAATGCTCATCTGGAAGGTCTTTTCTTCAAGGAAGGAGAAAGTGACAGGGCACTAAAGAAAGAAATAGTGCATGCCTGGCAACATATTCACAGAAAGGGTAGAGAGTCCCTAGGAAGGCCAAATTGCATCTCTGCAGAGCCTTATCTCCACTAGGTGCAAACTAGGGTTATCAAACTAAGGATGTCTTACCCTCGTCAAGAAGTTTTTCCCTTAAAGGAATATGTCCTTTATTTCATGTTCGATGTGGAAAAACTCTAGGTTGCTCTTAACAAAGTGCAACGCGAGAATAACTCTTGGAAAAACAAGTACCAGATTCTTAATCTGGAATGTACCAAGATTCATGATCTGCTAAAGGAAAAGGATGCTCTGATTGAAATATTAGAGCAGCGTGTTATAGAAAGTCAGGAGAAACTAAGAAATTTGTTCACTCATTTCACTTGGCAAAGGATCGTCGACCCGACAACGACTGAAGGAGCCCAATTAAAGAAAAGAAAAGCTCAGGAACCAGCATCTGAGCTCTCCTCAGAGAGAATTCAGGATCCATAGGCCTAATTTTCCTTCTCGCACTTTGTAAAATACTGTACTTGTAAAATACTGCAACCTTTCGAGTTCAATAAAAATGGTTTCCCCCGCTGTGTGATATTTGCAATATAATTGTTGGAGTTTCTTTTGAGAACAAAAACTAAAAAATATACATACCATTTTTTTTGCATATCATTCATCATTCTCACATAGCATATCTTTGTCTTTAAGTCTCACACATGTGTCACATTCTATAGTCAAACTGTCTCATTCGTACAATACTCGGGCCAATTGACAAGAGAAAATGGACGATCTCGAGGAAGAGAACAGAGAGCTGAGAGAAGAAATTAATGCTATGAAGGAGAGTTTGGAGAAAATCCACAACGATATGCAATCCCTGGTAGCAGCCCAGGAACAACGACATCAAAGGATTGTAATCTCAGAGATTACATCCACACCAGCATTTGAGACACCTGGCAGTCATCCTCAGTACAACATGCCTAAAGGGTTTCCCTGGGGCATGCCTCTTAACTTTATACCTGAAGGATACATCCCACCGGTCATTGAAGACCCGGAAGTCGTAGCAGGAACCGCCAGACCTGAAGGTTACAAACTTCAGGTAAATGAAGATGCAAGGGTTACAACAGAAACTCCTGAAAGTTACAAACTTCAGGTCACTGAAGCACCAAGAGTCACCGCCGTAATGACTATACCCAAACAGAAAATCAATAGCTACTAATCCATTACTTCCAAGACAGTTTAACCGGTGTCGCACTCAAATGGTACATGGGTTTAAACGACATCAAGATTAGTACTTTTAGAGATCTCGGGGCAGCTTTCGTTCAGCAGTATAAATACAACTTGGATATGGCACTAGATAGGGACCAACTCAGAGCAATGTCACAAAAAGGATAAAGAAACCTTCAAAGAATATGCTCAGAGATGGCGTGAAATTGTCGCCTAGATCTGTCCTCCTCTCGAAGAAAGGAAATGACAAAGATCTTCCTAAAAACATTGAGCTCGTTTTATTACGACCGAATGGTTTCCAGTGCGCCTAGTGACTTCACTGAAATGGTGAACATGGGATACGCCTTGAAGAAGCAGTCCGAGAAGGACGATTGGTCAAAGATGCAGAGCCATCTAGCAGTACTAAGAGATAAGAGCTATCAAACCAGTGCCAGCTCCGACATATCAACCTCAGTTTGCTCAGAGCCAACCAAATCAACAACAGTATCAGCAAAGGCTGCAACAACCTCAGGCTCGCCAGTAGTAAAATAATAACAATCGTACAACACGACCATCAGGGTTTGACCCTATACCAATGCTGTATGCAGAGTTATTTCCACTTCTACTGGCCAAGGGGCACGTTCAAACCAAGACTCCTCTTACAGTACCAGAAAATCCACCATTTTGGTTCAAAGCAGATCAAACTTGCCCTTACCATCAAGGAGGATCAGGACATAACATTGAGAATTGTCTCAGCTTCAAGTCTGATGTACAGAAGCTCGTCAAAAACAGGATTTTATCTTTCAAAGATACTAATCCAAATGTCCAGACGAACCCATTACCGCAATGTGAGAAGACTACAGTGAATTTGATAGAAGGAGAGTCTGTCAACAGTTATCAAATTCACAATGTAGGCTTACTCAGAACTAACCTGGTAAATATGCACTGTAGACAGAGTGGGTACGGTCACGTGCCATCTCATAACTATCATCAGTGTGATATCTGCTCCAAGGATAATCAAGGGTGTGCCATAGTACTAACGGCTCTGCAACAACAAATAGATCTGGGTTGGATTCAGGATCACAGGATTCGCAAAGTCAACATGGCCCATGCACATCCAAACATTATTCAAAACCATGACATTCGTGCAATGAACGTCAATCTAGTGGCAATGCATTCAAGGCAAAGTCAGTATTACAATTTGTCGCGGCACGACTACAGCGCTTGTCCAATCTGCTCAAAAGACAATCAGGGATGCTCTTTTGTACAAGAGGCCTTCCAACGTCAAATTGATCTCAGATGGATCCAGGACTACCATGAAAGGAATGATCATCAAGTCAATATGGTTCAAATCTTTGACATACGCTTAATGAATACCAGTCTAGTGGAATTACATGCTAAGCAGGTCAGACTTGGTTTTTTGGCCTCACACTATTATCAAGACTGTAAAGAATGCTACGAAAACGACCAAGGGTGTGCACTTGTGCAAAGGACTCTTCAACATCTGTTGGACCACTGGTGGCTTCCGATCTACATGGATGAAGACACAAAACAAGTTAGCATGACTGATGGGAATCTAGGCTGACACCAAAGTCGTGATGTTCGTTCAATAGAAATAGATCTAGTGAGGATGCACTGCATACAAAGCGGATATGGTCGGGTACCACCTCACAATTATGAACGTTGTGAAGTATGCTCGGAAAATAAACAAGGATGCTATCTAGTGCGAGTAGCCCTCCAGCATCAGTTAGACCGAAAAGAGATTCAACCATGTTCGAATTCTAAATCAATCAACATGATACAAGATTACATCCCTTTTCAAAACAAAAACACTGTCATAATCTCCAATCATGGAATAACCAAGGATGTTTCTGTTGTAATTCCTCAGCTCGATGAGTCAAAAGTCTCTCTTGGCAATAAAAGAATTCCAAACTTAGAGCGGATTGAGGTGGCCTACGACAGTCAAAAGGCCCCAAAAGCCCCTGTGGTCATCTAATTGCCAGGTCCGGTACCATACGAGTCAGAAAAAGCTATCCTATACAAGTACGGTGCAACGACCATAGAAAATGGAAAAGAAACTCCATTACCCTCCGTTGTGAACATTACCGACATCAGTCGAGTTACCCGGAGCGGTCGGATCTTCAACAGAGGAGTTGGAAAGCCTACCAAAGAAAAGGAACCTCAAGTCGAAGTTCCTAACCAACAAGTCGGTCAATCCAACAATGCGGAACCTGTAAAGTACAACGATGAAATGTTGAAGCTCATCCAGAAAAGTGAGTACAACATTGTGGATCAATTGTTGCAAACTCTGTCTCGAATCTCTGTATTATCTCTCCTGCTTAGTTCAGAAGCTCACAGAGAAGCTCTATAGAGAGTCTTAGAACAAGCCTTTGTGGAACAAGATGTGACAGTAGGATAATTTAACAGCATCATATCTAACATCACTTCCTGCAACAACTTGGGATTCAGTGATGAAGAACTTCCAGAGGAAGGCAAGAACCATAACATGGCACTCAATATCACAATCAATTACTAGGACGATGCTTTAGCCAGTGTACTGGTAGACACAGGTTCATCCTTGAACGTCATGCGAAGGTCAACTCTGGTTCGACTTTCTTTTCAAGGAACTCCGATGAGAGGCAGTGAGATCACCGTCAAAGCCTTTGACGGATCCAAAAAAATAGTTATCGGCGAATTCGATCTTCCCATAACCATTGGTCTTCACACTTTTCAAGTCACTTTCCAGGTCATGGACATCCGAGCAGCATACAGTTATTTAATAGGAAAACCTTGAATACACGAAGCTGGGGCAGTCACTTCAACACTTCACCAAAAGCTGAAGTTTGTCAAGAACGACAAGTTAGTCACGGTGTGCGGAGAGCAAGCTTTAATCGTGAGCAAATTATCGTCATTCTCCTGTGTAGAACCAGAGGAGGTCATTGGAACTCACTTTCAAGCACTCTCGGTGAGCAACGGGAATCACCAAGAAAAAGGAACATCAATTTCCTCATACAAGGACGCTCTCAAAGTAATGAGGAGTAGTGACATAAAAGGATGGGGACAGATCGTAATTCCGATTGATAACAAGACAAGAAAAGGTCTTGGTTTCTCTCCGACCTGTACCCAGACTACGAAGAAGGATGAAAGTTTTTGTCCCATTCAGGATTTCTTCCACAGCGGAGGCTCCTCCACCCAGTATCTCAAGAAGTCCACACCATCGATGGGAAAAACTCTTCTGATACGGATGAGGAGTGGAAGTCTTATCTCAACGATGAAGGTTATATATCTCAAGGAGAAACGTGTATACCGTTTTGCTCTCTAAAGCAAAGTCCCAGATATATACCAAGATCAGACGTCAGAATAATCTACGGAGATTGTGATCCCGAAGGATGCCGTGCTCCACCCAACTCATTAGAGGAAGACACTCTGATGAAAGACAACTTTGACTGCGATTATTATGATCCCCTGGACGACTTGCCTATCTGAAAGCCACACACAGAAGACTCAGGGCAAAAGAGTCAGCCGGACAATGCCTATCAGCTGAATAATCTTGAAAAGAATACCCATGTTTCCACAGAGTCATGGAATCCTTACTCAGAATATTCCAAAAATGTTCGACACCATGGTGATGAATTTACAAAGATTGCAGGACAAGAATTCATTAACTATGCATTTCCTGAGGTCAACGTCATTGAGGAAGATGACTCATCTATGCCCACAGAAACCTGGGATACCTTGGAAGAGCCAAGCGGCAAGTACGACTTTCTAGTCAAATACACTGCTCCCGAAAGCTCTCGTATCAGATACAAGGACATCCGGCCAACTGGATGGGGAGATTCTCTTGAGAGTGAAATATTATGGAAGATGCGACAGAAGAGTCCTCTTATGATAAATCTGCATGGGAAGAAGACTCTAATGATCCAACTCCACCAGAAATCAGTGTCATTTTTGAAGACGAACCAAGAAGGGGAGTACCATACTTTGTGATTCACAGAGGAGTTCATCGCCATTGGGTTGCAGTTGATGTCCCGAAAGTCGTCCATAAGTTAAAGTAATTGCCATCTTTGTTTTGACCTTTCACTTTGCCCGCGTGAAATGAATGTTTTATAGGGCTTGCTTTTCTGTGAATGTCCCTCTTCGCTTCGCCCAAAGTGACAGAGTTTTGTTTTAAAGGGTTGTGTTTCAAGAATCGACAAATCATAAACAAATAATGTCATTCTGAATTCCCGCATTTTAGTGCTGTTTTCACTTTTTGTTTTTCAGAAAATGGTAATCCCAAAAAAAACCCAATATAAAAACAAGCGTTTTCAGAAAATACACTGCACACACTTTTGCATTCTCTTTGTCTTTTCTAAAAAAGGAATCATCACGTCATCACGTCATGCAGATTGCTTGTTTTAAACCCCATTGAAACATATGATCCAATGCCTTCTCCCAACCTTTCCAGGGTTGGATACCAGCATCGTGGAACATCACTTACCACTGAAAACAGAATGTCCTCCAGTAAAATGAAAACTGAGAAGGACTCATCCAGATATGGCCATCAAAATTAAGGAGGAAGTGCATAAGCAAATCGACGCAGGTTTCCTTGCCACCTCAGAATATCCTCAATGGTTAGCCAACATAGTGCCAGTCCCAAAGAAGGACAAAAAAGTCAAAATATGTGTAGACTACAGGGATTTAAACAGAGCAAGTCCAAAGGATGACTCCCCCTACCACACATTGACATGCTGGTAGACAACACAGTAAAATTCAAAGTTTTCTCCTTCATGGATGGATTCTCGGGCTATAATCAAATCAAAATAGCGCCAGAAGATATGGAGAAAACTTCATTCATCACCCCATGGGGCACCTTTTGTTACAAGGTAATGTCGTTCGGTCTGAAGATCGCAGGGGCAACCTATCAAAGGGCCATGACAACTGTGTTTCATGACATAATGCACAAAGAGATTGAAGTGTCGATGACATGATTACCAAATCTAAAACAGAAGAAGAACATGTGGAACACCTATCAAAATTATTCGAGCATCTAAGAAAATACAAACTTAGCTTGAATCCTAATAAATGTACATTCGGTGTTCGCTCAAGAAAACTCTTAGGATTCATCGCCAGCCAAAAAGGAATTAAGGTTGATCCCGACAAAGTCAATGCCATTCAAGAAATGCCTTCACCAAAGACTAAAAAACATGTCAGAGGATTTTTAGGACGTCTGAATTACATCTCAAGATTCATATCCCTCATGACCGCGACATGCGCGCCGATCTTCAAACTACTAAGAAAGAACCAAAGTTATGTATGGACAGAAGATTGCCAAAAAGCGTTCGACAGCATCAAAGAATATCTGTTGAATCCACCTATTTTGTCTCCTCCAGTGGAAGGAAGACCACTGATTATCCACTTAATAGTCTTGGAAGACTCCATGGGTTGTGTGCTTGGCCAACAAGACGAGACAAAAAGAAAAGAGTCTACTATTTACTACTTAAGCAAGAAGTTCACGGACTACGAAACTCGATACACTATGCTTGAGAAATCTTGCTGCGCTCTGGCTTAGGTAGCCAAACATCTTCGCCAGTACATGATTTGTCACACTACTTGGTTAATCTCCAAATTGGATCCGATAAAGTACGCCTTTGAAAAGCCTGCTCTCACGAGAAGGATTGCCCGTTGGCAGATGTTGATATCAAAATACGACTTCGAGTACCATGCTTAGAAAGTCGTCAAATGAAGTATTTTAGCCGATCATTTAGCTCATCAACCGATTGACGATCAAGAATCAGTCAAATTTGACTTCCCAGACGAAGATGTCATGTACCTAAAGATGAAAGATTATGATGAACCGCTGCCAAGCGAAGGGCCAGAACCAGGTTCCCAATGGGGGCTAATATTCTGCGGAGCCGTCAATGCTTATGGAAACGGAATTGGGGCAATCACCGTAACACCTTAGGGTACCCATATTCCTTTCACTGCCAGATTGACATTCAAATGCACAAACAATGAGGCCGAGTACGAAGCTTGTATCATGGGTCTCGAAGAAGCTATTGACCTAAGGATAAAGAACTTAGATGTGTATGGAGACTCAGCCCTGGTTATCAATCAGATCAAAGGAGAGTGGAATACATATCAACCAGGATTGATTCCTTACAAAGACTACACGAGAAGATTGTAACCATTATTCAACGGAATAGAATTTCATCATATCCCTCGTGAAGAAAATCACATGGCTGATGCATTAGCCACCCTATCCTCCATGATTAGTGTGAGTCAATGGAACGACGTACCTAAGATTGACATGATGCGCCTAGAAAGGCCCGCTTACATCTTCATGATTGAAGTAGTCATAGATGACAAACCATGGTATCATGATATCAAATGCTTCCTTCAAAGACATGAATACCCGCCTGGGGCATCAAGAAAAGATAGGAAGACTCTCAGAAGACTAGCTGGCAACTTCTTCCTAAATAATGATATACTCTACAAGAGAAACTTTGACATGGTTTTGCTCAGATGCGTAGACGGATCAGAAGCAAACATGCTAATGAAAGAAATTTATGAAGGCTCCTTTGACACTCATGACAATGGACACACAATGGCAAGAAAAATTCTGAGAGCAGGATATTAATGGCTGATAATGGAATCTGATTGCTACAAGTACATGAGGAGGTGTCACAAGTGTCAGATATACGCTGATAAAATCCATGTACCGCCAACGCATCTCAAAGTTCTTTCTTCTCCATAGCCTTTTTCTATATGGGGAATCGACAAGATTGGCATGACTGAACCCAAAGCTTCAAACGGACATCGGTTCATCCTGGTAGCCATTGACTACTTCACCAAGTGGGTCGAAGCAGTGTCATACACCAATGTAACCCGATAAGTGGTGGTCCAATTTATCAAGAACAATCACATATGTAGTTTTGGTGTTCCAAGCCAGATCATTACGGATAATGGATCCAACTTGAACAACAAGATGATGAAGGATTTGTGTGTTGAGTTCAAGATCAAACACCATAACTCATCTCCCTACCAACCTAAAATGAATGAAGCAAGAGAAGCGGCTAACAAGAATATCAAGAAGATCATTCAGAAGATGGTCGTAACCTACAAAGATTGGCATGAGATGTTACCCTTTGCTCTTCATGGTTATCGCACCTCTGTCTGCACTTCAACAGGGGCAACCCCTTTCTCTCTAGTATATGGCATGGAAGAAATGCTCCCCATAGAAGTAGAGATACCATCAATAAGGGTATTGATGGAAGCCAAACTAATAGAAGTTGAATGATGTCAGAGTCGACACGATGAATTAAATTTGATTGAAGAAAAAATAATGACGGCTTTATGCCATGGTCAGTTATATCAGCAAAGAATGAAGAAGACGTTTGATAAAAAGGTCCGACCCTATGTCTTTAGGAAATGAGACCTTGTGCTCAAGAAGATACAATTATTTCTCACTGATTCCAGGGGCAAATGGACCCTGAATTACGATGGCCCCTATGTTGTTAAGAAAGTCTTCTCAGGCGGTGCCTTGAGACTCACAACTATGGATGGAGAGGAATTTACACAAATGTTGATGTAGTCAAGAAATACTTCGCCTAAATAAAAAAAAAAGGTCTCGGTGGATCGAAAACCCGAAAGGGTTGTCCAGGGAAAAATTAGAGACATAAGCAAAAATCATCCCGATGGATTGAAAACTCGAAAGGGGAATCTAGGCAAAAATTAGGGATTCATGGTAATTGCATCCGACAAGTTTGGCTCCTCAGCAACAACGCCATCTGTCAGAAAATCTTCAGTCAAAGTCACCTTCGACAGAAGCTCAGAATGTCCAGAATTCAAAGTTGGTAGAAGGATAGCGGTTGTTATGTTTCAATGTAGCCCCATTTACTTTAAATTACCATTTTCTAAACTTTGTAATGCTCCATGGGATCACGCGTTCGGCTGATTACCATTTTATCAATAAAATTTGAGCTTGTATGCCTTTTATTTGCAATTTTCAGTTATTCTGCTTTACAAAATGACATTTTAATATGATCGACGATTCTTGAAAAAAAAATTAATGAATTTACTTGTCAAATTTATTTCCGCTTTTAAAACAAAGATGGCAATTTCTTTTTGATTAATGAGCACAAAAAGGAATATCGACTACTTCTCTGGTAGTGATCTAACTTCAAAATGCAGAATCAAAAGTACTTCCTGAATAAAGGATCAACTACTTCAGATGGAATGATCCATCTATCATCCCCGACAGAGTTCTCACCTCTAAAAACCAATTGTTGTTTTTTCTCCCCAGTAGGGTTCATCTCTGGAAAAAAAATAAGAAAATGGATTTCTATCCCTAGCAGGTTTGTATCTCCGAAAACCAGAACAAACACAAGAATCCCTATTCCCCAAGTAAACGTATAACATTCAGAATCTCCAGAGATACCCCCATCTCCCAAAGTGGCCGAGTATCTAGTTGAACTCATCACAAGTCCATATGTCATGTATGTTTTGTCAACAAAAATATACATACATCATGCATGATCGATTTATATTCATACTCATATTGCATTAATATCACTCTGGTCATATTCATCCCCAAGTGATAAGCGTTCTCTCTTCAATAGAGTTGTAAGTTTTCCTTACCACGTTAGATAGGACAAAATTCCATTTTAAGTTCTTTCCTCGTCAGGAAAATGTACCGTCTAAACAGTCTCTCTCTAGTGTATTCCTGGATTGAAATCGGTCCTCAACCACTTTGATAACTTGAATCTTTGAAAGGCAAGAAGGTATTCAGATAGGCATCTTTGGAACATTACTCTTCACCATTGAAGATGATATTTTGCTTTCCCGGATTAAAGAAAATCTCCAAAGAAATCCTCTCCACCAAAGGACTCTCGGCAATACGGCGGTTTCTCCTCGAAAAAATTATTTTCAATAAAGTCATCAGCACCTCAAATTTGGATTATATTACATGGCATTTCTCCGAAAAAGTCTCAAAAGAAAGTATGATGTAACATCACCAAGCAAAAAGTAATCCCTCAAGAGATTTATTTTTCCTAGTAGGTCGACAAATGAGATCTCTCACAGAGAAGTTTGCACACCTCTGCAGTTCAGGCAAATGGTTCTCTCCAGCAAGTCTGACATCAAATCTTTTTCCATCAAATGGCGTCTCCCCAGTAAAACTCGGCGAGAAGTTTGTTGAAAAACCACTATAAATAGCATTCCTTGTCAAGAAAAGGACTTGACAAGAAGAAACTGAGACCAGTTTCGTGGCAAGAGACCAGGATCGAGGGAGGTTTATTTCAAAAGCAACTGAGACCAGTTCCATGGTAGAAAACCAGGATCAAGGGGAGGTTTATTTCAAAAAAGAAACCGAGACCAGTTCCATGGCTGAAGACCAGGATCGAGGGGAAGTTTGTTCCAAAAGGAAACTAAAACCAGTTCCATGGCAGAAGACTAGGATCGAGGGGAAGTTTCACCCTTTTCTAAGTAACATCGCTAAGCAAAAGAAGAGGGATAAGCAAATCGCTACACCTTCTTAACCACAATCAAAATTTCGGGTATTCCGATATTTAATCCTCTTTTACCTTGAATGTCTGAACGTCTTCGCCATTCATACCTTCATGTCCAAGAAGATTAAATAGGGGCATCTATCATACCCTAAATTTTGACCACAAGATTTTCCCATCAATGTGCAAATCATCACCACAATATGGATGTATTCTCATACCTCATCAATCCTCTCAAAGATTTTTTAGCATTCATTACAATCAAGAATTAGGGTTTTGAGCCCTCTCAAAGTACTCAGACAAAGGATCAATCAATAATGGACATGATCCTCAACTTGTCAAGCCTCTTAAACATCCATGAAGGATCAAGAGGTCTCCCACATCAAGAATTAATCATGAAAATGCAACATCTCAAGTTGATCAAGCCTTAAGATCATCAGTGTCACCAAATCAGGGTTTTGGTCGACCAAGGCCTCTAGAGGGAAAATTTCATCTGGGCATGGGCTAATACTTCAGAATATGATCCAAGAAGCTCAAAGGGACCTCATGGACCCAATCACAAGTTCAAAGTAGCCTCAGGGGATGCATTCATCAAAAATCAAGAATTAGGGTTTCTTGATCTAATTCACCCCTAATTTGACTTTTGGAGCAAGGCATGAGCCAAGACCTCAAGAAGTGTTTTGAAGACCTCCAATGCATCATATTGATCCATTTATCAGATTGGATTGGTTCAAAGAACTTAGTTCATAAGCAATACAAGGATTCAAATTCATCTGGGCTAATGAAAAAGTCAATTGTACCTTTGACTTTTAGCCAAGACATGATCCCAAACCTTGGGACATGATTCAAGACACTCTAAAACACCTATGGAATCCATCCATTAGGTTTGAATTAGGTCAAGAACTTGATTTCATATAGGATCACAAAGTTTGAAATTCATCTGACAAAAAGTCAACTGTGCCCAAAAATCAAGTTTGACTTTTTGAATTTCTTGACAAACAAGGCTTCCCTAAGTCAAAAATAATGTTAACTTATGGTTTGGATCATCATCCATCAATAAAAATCAAGAAAAATGGGGTTACTTGCAAAAGGGGCAACCATAAGAAACTTGAATTTTCACTAAGTCAAGAAAAAAAAGTTATTTATACCCAACTTTGCAAGACCATAACTTGTGATCCAAGCAACATTTTTCTTCCATCCAAAGCTCAAATGAAAGCTATCATTACATACTTCAAGATTGACAACTACAACATATTCCAAATCCTCATGGATTTTGAGTTATGGATTGATCAAAATCACAAAAAATGGAAAATGACACTTTTTTCAACACTTAGTTAAATTTTGGACAGAATCTGTTTTGCATTTTCACCAACTTTGAGGCCATTTTTCATTATGATCCAAGATGATTCAAGACCAAAGTTAAAAATCAAAGTTGAAGTATGTTATAGGGGCTTTCAAAAAAGTACAAGAGCCTCTCATGGTTCAACTTGAGCGAGTTATAAGCCTCCAAAAATGGCATTTTTCACCCTGCCTACACAACAACATGGAAACTTGACTTGTGCCACACAATTTTTTCACTCAAGTCTTTCCATTTTGCCAACTTTGACATCTTCCAAAAACACAAAACATCTGATGACTCACTTAGTTCTTGATCAAGGAGTCAAGAATTCAACTTGGCATATGCAAAACCATCATGACATGAACTTTGGAATTCAACTTTGGCAAGGTAACATTAATGCAATGCATTGAGGTGTCATGAACCAAGCCATAACAATCCAAACCAGTCAAGATTCAAGGCAAAACTCTGAGAATTCAAACCTGTAGAAGTTAAATGAAGTCAAGCTAAGAGAGTTGACTTGGCACTTTGGATTATCCAAGTCAATGGCTACAAGCTACACACTGTGATCAGTTGCCAATCACTATTCCTTGCAAAACAAAATTCCTTTACTATAAATAGAGGTCATGTATGACTGATCAAACTACCCCAAAACATCTGAACTCATGTTTTCTTTCACTTCATCTCCAAAACCAGATTTTGCTTCTTTTTGAAGTAACTATCGAATTTTTCAAAAGAAAGCAAATCCATCAAGACCAACCATCCTAACACCTCACATATGTCATATACAAGTGGTCCATAACCTCAAAACACATCTGGAACACCAAAATCACAAAGTCACCATCTATTTGCTCAAGCTTTTTGGCCTATTTGCAGTTGGGGTACCACAACAAGTTCCAGGTTGTTTCAATCCATTCCAAGCTTCCAAACACGTTACATAAGGTCCATTGAAGCTGTCTAGATCATCACACAACATCTATAACACCTCTACATCAGAATTCGATTTCTTCTTGCAAGAGGTAAGCCTGAACTCTCAAACTCTATGATTCATGCATCATAAATATATTTTCAAGTTACAAACATGTTTCTACACTTATGTAGAGTGTTTCCCCTTAATCAATTGCTTTGTAGCTATCGTGTATAGGATTTCATAGCGTTCTTGCAGAAATTAGGGTTCATGTGCTCATCACTTGATTTCTCACTCCACACTTAATATAAATGCAATTAAGTGGTACCATTGGAATCCTTGTTCAAAAACGAGTGAGATTGATATTTACAAAAGTCAAAACCATTGAGTAATCAGAGAGAAAAGTGAGGTTTTGCAAATCGTCCATGGCGCGGTCACGAGGAAGAAGAAGGTGATTGTTGGCACCATAATTTGAATTTTTGACTTTTTGATCATTTTCTTAATTTATTTCAAAAATATATTTCTCTCTCATTTTTTATCATTTTTTATTTGTTATTTTTTTAAAAATTCACAAAAATGTTAAAATATTTTATTCTACAGAAAAATTAAATTTATATTATTTATTTAATATAGCTTGAATTTTTGTAAATAATTTCATTTTTATTTGGTTTTAAACATTTTAAATGAAATTTCCACCTTGATTTTTCAAATTCAAATGAATTCCAAGTTTTCATGTGATTAAACATGATTTTTCAAAGTTCACAACTTGTTTTTGAATATATTTGATATTTGATATCATTTTTTATTTAATTTCCTTTGAAAAATTGTTTTTTTTTAAAATTAAAATTAGGGTTTTTCTTAATTTTTGATTTTTCAAACTTCATTCGAAACAATTTTGGGCCTCTATTAGAGTGTAAGACCCATCCCCTTTGTAAATATACCATTTGGGCCTCAGTCATTGTATAAGTCCCAATACGATTTTCAAATTAAACGATGTGATCGCTGTTTTTTTCATTTGGACATCTCCTTGAGCTATAAGCCCCAACTCTTGTATAAAAATCATCTTTCGATCCTCTAATAGAGTGTAAGACCCATTCCTTCTTTGTACATAAATAATTTGGGCCTCAGTCATTGTATAAGTCCCTATGTGGTTTTCAAAATCACGGGGCGATCGTCGCCTTTTCAAGTTTTTCATTTGGGCATCTCCTTGAGTATAAGCCCCATTTTTCTTCTTTACAGACACTTTTGGGCCTCTAATAGAGTGTAAGACCCAACCCCCCTATATACATAAACGAACTTTTTGCCCTCTACTATAGTATAAGCCCCATAACGTCTTTTGGTGTCGCAGTGCGATCAATGTTCGCAAATAAGTCATCTGGGCCTCTCCTTGAGTATAAGCCCCAATCTTTTGTACATAAAATTTGTTTTTTAACAATAAATAACTTCCATGGGCCTCTCTTTGAGTTGTAAGCCCCATACCTCTGTTTTCAAAATCATTTGTTTATTTTAAACTGGTACTAAGAGGAGCATTGTTCCCGGTGAAACTGCTCTTAGACCACTTGGGCCTCTCTTTGAGTTATAAGCCCCAAATACTCCTTTCTTTTCAAACAACTTTCTTTTGATTCAAATTCAAAGTTTCCTCAAAACTTTCTTCAATTTCTTGAACCCTAATCAATCATACAGTTGTAGTCAATACAACAGATCACAATACACTTGGGCCTCCTCTCAGAATGTAAGTCCCAACATCTTTTTTTATTCAATGCATACTTGTTTATGTATATGTCAAATCACTTATTTGTATATATATATATATATATATATATATATATATATATATATACTTATTCATATATGTTTAGAGTTTCCCCATCAGTTAGGTCTACACTTAGGTCAAACTAGAGGTTACTTTCTAACTTAGTCAAAACTAGTTCCCTCATAGGAAATTCCCTATACAGTCTGCCTCCTCTTGGGCTTATTCAATATGGAACAGAGAAAGGCATTATTCTCGATGAAACTTTTCTCAAGACTGTCAAAACATAGAAATATTCGTGTACAAGAAATTCATTTCCCCAGAGAGGATTAATTCCCGGTGAAACCTCTTTTGAAATTCTTCAAACCTTAGAACTGTTCAACAAAGAAAGGATTAATTCCCGGTGAAACCTTTCTTGAACTTTTCTTAGGCTTGGACCAACAGGCTTCCTAGAAGTATCCTCAGCCTCCTCTTGGACATAGTACAAGGACCAACAGGCTTCTTAGAAGTTCCCCCAACATTCTTTTTGGGCTTAGTACAAGAACCCACAAGCTTTCTAAAAGCATGGGCTAAAATTTAATAATCTCTACTAGTTTAATCCTCAAGAGAGTCAAAATTCCAGAACATCATACCATCCTAAGGGTTGATCTTCATCCCTTAAACCATCAGCCTCCTCTTGGGCATTATACAGAGATCACTCTCTACATTAGAGCCTACCACTTCTTGAGAGAATTGGACAGTCTTAGCCCCCTCTTTGGCTTCATTCAAGTAGACTTGGAAAGTCTCATTTCCTCTTGGATCTCACACAGAGACCCTTAAGTTTCCTAAAAGCACGGGAAAAACCCTGATCATTTCACCAATACACCAGTCTCTAACAGAGTTAAAACCTCCAAGGTTTTAAAACTCAACTTTAAACTTCTTTGACCCCCAACAAGGTTTAAACTTTCACCTTAAACATCCCAGCCAGGGTCAATTGACCTCAATAAATCCCCAATAAAATCAGTGCCTCATGGCATCTGATACTTCAACTCTTCACTTATTCCCAGCAAGAGTAAATCCCTTTGGATTCTCCCCAATACAATTTGGACCTGCTCCTGGATTTTCACAAATCCTCAGCAAGAGACAACCTCCTCTTAGGCTTTATACAAGAATTTTCCCAGTTAGCCTCAATCTTGGGCTTTGTACAAGACAGATAAAATCCTCCCCAGTGGAGTCATCTTCTCTTAGCTTCAACCTTGGGCTTTGATCAAGGCACACAAAAATCAACATCCTCTCAAGTCCCCTCTGCAAGAGGATATTTCCTCTATACATCACATCTCAAAAACCAAACAATCAAAACCTTTCCAGATAATTGCTATAAGTGGCACACTTGTTGATTCAAAATCCAAGCTGGAGTCCTTCCTATATCCTGGATAAAATTCATCTTTCATCTGACAGCTGTAAGTGGCAAGCCTCTGGATCCCTAACATTCAAGCCAATGTCCCTCTCTTAGCATAAAAGATTCATAAGGAAAAAGTGGCATTGCTCTACATTGAGTTAAAGCTTTCTTCCTTCATGATGTCACCCTTATAAAGGAAATTATGGCATTGCTGGATTCTATATATCCCAGTTAAAGTAATTTCCCTTATAACCAATTACCTAACATTTGTGATGAATAGATGAGATATCTCTCTTGTAGAGATGACAAATTCTCTCTCAGTCAAACTTTAGCTTCAATCTTGGGTTTTGAACAAGACACAAACACTCAGTTAGATTCAATCTTGGGCTTTGAACAAGACACACACTTTTTTTTCCTCCCATAGAAAAGGAGGAACTACGATTTATATGATTTCCCAAATCTCTTTATGGGAATATGTAGGCATAAGATTGCGAAATCTTAGCGAGCATACAAATCAAAAACTCTAGGTCCAGTACCTTCCCAAAAACAACGGAAAACAAAAAACCACAAAAACATTCTCTCAATTCTCCCAAGGGAGAAACTTTCCCAAGCCACAGCAGATAAACACGAGAAAGCATCTTAAGTTAACATAAATACATGCAAAAGAAGGTTCATATGGATTACTATAGATACACTGGGTGTTAATAGCTTCCCTTTGTATAACCAAACCCCGATCTCTTAGCATTTGTTAAAGAAAACATTTGCGTGCAAGGTTAGTTTTAGATATCTTCCCTTTCCTTTCCAGCTTCATAGGATAAATACAGAAATCAGAAAGTAGCACCCAAATCCATTGCAGTAAGGTGGTTGCGTCACCGACAAAACTCGCACGCTACAATATATATATATATATAATTACGTTATAGAAACCGGAATACAAATATGTACAGATTACAAGATACAAAATAAAATTAAATCAGAAACATCTAGTAGTAAGAAGGAATTAGGTTCGTTTTGTGAGCAGTATGGCGTCGCCCCTCTTAGGGCTCCCAGTAACCCTAAGCATAAAAAGAAATTTGTTAGTAAAGGAAGAGGAAACTACAAGTATCATAAAAAACCTTATTCAGATAAAACAGAATTCTATCAGAATAATAAGAAGAATTATGTGTCATACCCCAAATTTTGACCACGAAGAGTTCCCATCATTGTGCAGATCATCATCACAATATGGATGTACTTACATGCCTCATCAATCTCCTCAAAGAGGATATTTACTACAATCAAGAATTAGGGTTTTGAGCCCTCTTATAGCACTTAGACAAAGGATCAATCAAGAAATGACATGATCTTCAACTTGCCTAGCCTCTCAAACATCCATAAAGGATCAATAGGACTCCCACATCAAGAATCAAGTACAAGGTTGCAGCACTCCAAGTGAATCAAGCCTCAAGATTGCCTGTGTCACCAAATTAGGGTTTTGGTCGACTGAGGCCTCCAGATGAAAATTTTCTTCTAGGCATGAGCCAATGCCTCAATGTATGGTCCTATAAGCTCAAAAGGATCTCAAGAGCCCATCCACAATGGCAAAATCACCTTGAAGGTACATCTATCAAAAAATCAGGAATTAGGGTTTTGACCTAATTCAACCCTAGAGTTAACTTGTGAAGTGAGGCATGGCTTGAAGCTTCAAAATGAACTTCAAAGACCTCAAATACATCATATTGGCATGTTTAAAAGATTTGATTGACTCAAAGAGCTCAAATCATAAGCCATAAGAACTCAAAACCATCTGATCATAAATTAGGGTTTTTGATGGAAAAAGTCAACCCTATCCTTGACTGTTAACCTACCCTTGATCTCAAACCTTGGGGAGGGGTCCAAGACATTCCTAAATACCCTTGGAGGCCATCCATGAAGTTTAATTGAGCCCAAGGATTGATTTTACAAAAGGATCACAAAGTCAAATTTTCATCTGATGAAAAAGTCAACTGTGCAAAAATTCAAGTTTGACTTTTTGGATTTTTGGTCAACCAAGGTTCCTTAACCCTAAAACAATGTTAATATGTGATTTGAATCACCATTCATCAAGAAAAATCAAAGAAAATGAGTTAACTTGTTAAAGGGGTAACCATAAAAAACTTAGAGTTCTTCTAAGTTATGGAACAAAGTGGCTAGGGTACCAACTTTGCAAGGCCATATCTCCCAAACCCTAAGGCCTTTTTCTCCCATTCAAAGCTCAGATTGATGTTCATGTTACATACTTCAAATATGTCAACTATACCTCATTCCAATTCATCATGGATTTTGAGTTATTGTTTGAGCAAAATCACAAAAAACATGAAAATGACATTTTTCCAACACTTAGTGAAATTTTCACTAAGTCAGAATCTGCCTTATTTTTTCCAAAATGTAGAGGCATTTTCCATTGTAATTCAAGTTGATTCAAAACCAAAGTTGGACATCATGTTGAAATAGGATATGTCAGCTTTCCAAAATGTCAAAGAACTCCATCAAACTCCACCTGAGCTAGAGGTTATGACAGCTGCAACATGCCTTGCTGCAAACTGTTTTTGCAAGGCAGATTTGTGCCTTAGTGCTCGAATTGATCAATTTGGGCAAATTCAAACATGGTTATCCATCTGCACACCTCAAGGGGGAACAACCAAGGGACAAACACTGATCCATAAGCCTCCAAAGTCTTTGGAACTACGTGTAGGTGTGCCACCCCTAAAAGCTAAAGATGCCTCAAGACTCCAGTTTTGTTTTGTGACATTCAATGGATGCATAGAGCTGGCAGGTATCAGTCCATGATCAACTAAATGAGTCAACATAAGCTCATACAACAGAGGACCTAAACCTGCAAAGTTTGGCACAAGTCAATGGCTAAAGGAGACCCTTGACCAAAGAACCAAGGCATTCAATACAATCTGATCCAAGCTGCCAAACACTATTTATGCCAAAACAAATTTACTCTACTATATATAGAGCTCATTTGTGCTCAAATTAAGTACATCAAAGGTCCTAAACAGGTGCCTTTCTCAGAATCACAACTTTCACTCCAAAAATACCTTTTAATGCATGTTATTATCGGGTTTTGAGTTAGAGTGTATTTCCAACCAAACCAATCACACACACACACACACACCTCACAAACATCATATGTGAGTTGATCAAACACTAAAACAACATCTAGAACACCAAATTCACAAAATCACCATCCATTTGCTCAAGCTTTTAGCAGAGTTGCAGTTAGGGTGCCACAACCAGTTCCATCTCATTTCAAATCAATCCAAGCATTCAAACACATCCTTTGAGGTACAAGGAAGTTGTCCAAATCATTGGAACTCATCTGTAACACCTCCAAACCAGAATTCGATTCTCACTTGCAGAGGTAAAACTTGAACTCACAAACTCAATGAATCATGCATCACAAACATGTTTTCTTGTTACCATTGTGTTTCTGGATGTTTGTAGATCATTTACCCTCAATCAATTGTTGTTTACAATTCGTGTATAGGATTTCATTGAGTTCATGCCAATTTTAGGGTTCTTCAGGTTTTATCATGATATGTTCCGATTCAATTAATTTCAATAAAATTGGGTATTGCCATTGTGTTCCTCATCTTAAAACGCACGATTTTCATATTTGGATTATGTGAAATGATTGAGAGATCAGTAAGATATGAACCTTCACGTATCTGAGCTTGAGGTTGAAGATGGCCATGGCGCCATGCTTCAGAAATCCATCTTGTTTTACTATATAATTTTCACTTGCCATATTATTCTTGAATTGGCATTGCGCCCCAGTGGTTGATCAACTGGTTTATGTGTATTAGCGAGCGAGAGGTCTGGGGTTCGAATCCCCCTCGCCCAATACCTCTTTTTTATCACTTGTTTCATTTTTTACTATTTTTATTTTTCATATTATTTTTGTTAAAAACTTTGAAAATTAATTTCTCGTTTAATTTTAATCATTTTTTATTGGTTCTTTTTCTGAAAAATCACAAAAACATTAAAATATTTTATTCTACAAAAAAATCATATTTATATTATTTATTTAATATAGTTGGTATTTTTGTGAATAAATTCACTTTTATTGTTTTTTAAACATTTAAAAAGTGATTTTTTATCTTGAAAATCAAAATCAAATGAGTTCTAAATCATCTTGTGATTAGAATTTAATTTTTCAAACCTTAACCAAAAATCACAAGTAGTTTATTTAGACTCATTTGGTATTTTTATCATTTTTTATTAATTTTTTTAAAGGATTACTTTTAAAAAAATGAAATTAGGGTATTCTTTGATTTTTGATCCTTATCAAACCTTTCAAAACACTTTTGGGCCTCTAATAGAGTGTAAGACCCAACCCTCTTTTTGTAAAATAATTTGGGCCTCAGTCATTTGTATAAGTCCCAATACAATTTTCAAAACAACGGTGCGATCACTGTTAAACTTTGGGCCTCTCCTTGAGTTGTAAGCTCCATCTCTTATATAAAAATAAATCTTTGGGCCTCCCCTTGTGTTGTAAGTCCCATATTTCTTTTTAAAATACACTTTGGGCCTCTAATAGAGTGTAAGACCCAAGCCCCCTTTGTACATAAACAATTTTTTGGGTCTCAGTCATGGTATAAGTCCCGATACAATTTTCAAACAACAGTAAAGTTACTATTTTTCATTCGGGCCTCTCTTTGAGTATAAGCCCCATAAATCTTTTCAGAATAACTTCTCTTTTGATTTAGGTTCAAATATACAGTTGTTATCAAAACTTTCTTTAATTTCTTTGAACAACTAACAATACAGCATGAAAGCTTGCTCACCTGTAAGTTTTTATCAGCTTTCATATATATATATATATATATATATATATATATATATATATAACTGTATTGTGGGAAACTGCTCCCCTGTAAGTCCTTCTTTCCATATCCTTTTAAATACTTGTCATATATCAACTGTATATATACTAGTATATCTATTTAGAGTTTTCCCCGGAAACTAGGTCTAGAACTAGGTAAAGCCAGTTGGTCACTCTTTAATACAGTCAAAACTAGATCCCCATAGGATTTCCAGATACAGTCTTGCCTTCTCTTGGGCTTAAACAATATGGAACAAAGAGAAAGACAGTATTCTCAGTGAACCTTTTCTCAGACAGTCACTATTAGAACTTGTCAAAGAAATTCAGTTTCCCCAGAGAGGATTAATTCCCGGTGAAACTTCTCTTGAATTTCTTCAAACCCTAGAACTGTTCACTAAAGAAAAGATTATTCCCGGTGAAAATTTTCTTGAACTCTTCTTATGTTTGGACCCACAGGCTTCCTAAAAGCATCCCCGCCTCCTCTTGGGCTTTGTACAAGGACCTGCCGACTTCTTAGAAGTTCTCATGCCTTCTCTTGGGCTTAATACAAGGACCTTGAAGACCTCTTAAAGGTATAAGACAGAACTTAGTCATCCTTTGCTAGAGCAGTCTTTCCAGTGTCAAATCTCATACCAATTTAGGGTTGATTCTCATCCCTTAAAACACTTGCCTCCTCTTGGGCATCATACAAAGATAAACTCTTCCATGCCAATAGACTTGGACAGTCTAAACTTGAGTCTCAAAGACATTCTCAAGTTCCCTACAAACATAGGAGAAACCCCAGTCATTTTGGATTAATCTCCAGTAGAGTTAAAACCCATGGGTTCTAAAACCAGTCTCTCTCCTAAAATCCCCAAGCCAGGGTCAGTTTATCCTCAGTATAACACTATCCCTAATCAGAACCTTAAGGTCTCTGATACCTCAACTCTTCTGTAATCCTCGGCAAGAGTTGATTCCCCCTTTGGACCTGCCTCGGGATCTCAATAATCCCCAACAGAAGATAGCCTCCTCTTAGGCTTTGTATAATGATCTTTCATTCCCTCAGCATAGTCAGCCTTCTCTTAGGCTTTGTACAATGATTCTCCCCAGTGGAGCTAACCTTCTCAGACTCTCTTGTTGATTCAATCAACTTTCAGACTCTCTTGTTGAGTCAATCAACTTTCAGACTCTCTTGTTGAGTTAATCACCTTTCAGTACTCTCTTGTTGAGTCAAACATTTTAGCCTCAATCTCAGGCTTTGTACGAGACAAATAAAAACACTCTCTTGTTGAGTCAATCTTTTCCAGTATCCTTTTAGGCTTGGTATAAAGATTTCCCCTAGCAAACCTTTTGCCTTCTCTTAGGCTTTGTATAATGATTTCTCCAACTTGTTCAGCCACAATCCTGGGCTTTGTACAGGACAGATAAAAACACTCTCTTATTGAGTCAAACCCTTTTAGCCTCAATCTTGGGCTTTGTACAAGACATAAATCTTCATAACCTTCTCTTAAGCTTGGGACAAATATCTTCCCCAGCAGAGTCAATTCCTCCTTGCCTTCTTTTAGGTTATGAGAAATAATACCCTAGGCGGAGTCAATCCTCTTTTCCGCCTCAATCTTGGGCTTTGTACAAGACAGATAATACTCTCCCGCAAAGTCAAGCTCATTTCAGCCTCAATCTTGGGCTTTGTACAAGACACTTAAAGTATCCTCAGCCGAGTCAGGAAAGTCTCATTTTAGCCTCAATCTTGGGCTTTGTACAAGACAGATAAAACTTTCTTTCCCACCGAGTCAGTCTCTTTTTAGCCTCTATTCTTGGGCTTTGTACAAGACACATACAAACCCTCCCCAGCGGAGTCAAAATCCTTTTTAGCCTCAATCTTGGGCTTTGTACAAGACAGACAGAATATTTTCCCCGGAAAAGTCAAACCTTTAGCCTCCTCTTAGGCTTTGTATAATGATATCCCCAAAGAGTTAGACTCTTTTTTTGCCTCAATCTTGGGCTTTGTACAAGACATATAAACACTTTCTCATTGAGTCAGTCTTTCCTAGCCTCCTCTTAGGCTTTGTATAAGGACTTCCCTAGTGGAGTCAATCAACCTCTTAGCTTCAACCTTGGGCTTTGATCAAGGCACACAAAAATCAACATCCTCTCAGAGGAAATCAAAAGCTCTCTATAGGAAGTCACTTCTCTGTTTATCACTTATCAAAATAGAAAATCAAAACAAACCCTAATCCCCGATAACTGTTATAAGAGGC
Source organism: Lathyrus tuberosus (assembly GCA_022829125.1). Lineage (NCBI taxonomy): Eukaryota > Viridiplantae > Streptophyta > Magnoliopsida > Fabales > Fabaceae > Lathyrus > Lathyrus tuberosus. The sequence goes on from JALAZF010000112.1 coordinate 8,653,881, forward strand.
ACACTTGTTGATTCAAATATCCAAGCTGTCGTCCATCTTTTATCCTGGTAAATCCTTTCTTTCATCTAATTGCTGTAAGCGACAAGCCTCTAGATTATTTACATCCATGCCACTGTCCCTCTCTTAGCATGAGAAATTCCTAAGGAAAAATGGCATTGCTCAACACTAAGTTAAAGTTTTCTCCTTCCGGACAAATCCCTATAAAGGAAATTATGGCATTGCTGGATTCATATATCCCAGTTAAAGTAACCCTCCTTTATAAACAGTCACCCAACAGTTGTGATAAATAGACGAGATGTCTCCCTTTAGAGATGACCAATTCTCTCTTAGTCAAACCTTTTAGCTTCAATCTTGGGCTTTAAACAAGATACAAATACTCAACATTTTAACTTCAATCTTGGGCTTTGAACAAGTCACCAAAATATCTTTTTCCTCCCTTTGAATAGGAGGAACTACGATTACTTTGATTTCCCTATTTCGTTTAAACGGGAATACGTAGGCATAAGATTGCGAAATCTTAGCGAGCATACCAAACAAACACTCTAGGTCCAATACCTTCACACATCAATCAAACATTAGGTCCAGTACCTTATCATAAACATCGGGAAAACCCAAACATCAACAAAAACTCACACTCTCTCTCATACTTTCCCAAGAAACTTTCCCAACCCATTAACGGATAAACACCATCAAGTACAAATCAGAACCTAAAGCTAACAACCTGTGGATAACCACATATAGGATGGGTAATTGACAACTTCCCATTGTATAACCTGACCCCGACTCCCCGAATCTCTTTAAGCGTTTGTTCAGTTAAACATTCACGTGCAAGGTTAGTTTTAGATAGCTTCCCTTTCCCTTCCAGCTTCACGGGATAAATAAGAAATCAGAAAGTAGCACCCCCTCTTCTTCATTGAGGAGAAAACCCAAATTCTGCGATAAAGTGGTCGCGTCACTGACAAAAATCGCGTGCTACATTATGGAAAAACTCCTTATAAAAAGACTTCTAATAAATTGAAACCTAAACCTAAAGATAAAGATGTCAAATGCTTCAAATGTGGAAGATTTGGGCATTATGCTAATAAATGTAAAGTCCAAGATAAAATAAATCAATTAAGAAATCTTGATATATCAAAAGAATTAGTTCTTTAGAAAACATTTTACTCAATTCTGAAAAAGAAACTTCTTCTCAAGAGGAATCTTCTTATGAAGATATTAATCAGCTTGTACATGCATCTGATCCAGAATCAAATTCTGATTATGAATGTGCAGGATTAGATTTCTGCAGTTGTAATAACTGTAAAATTGTTAATGTTTTAACCAATAATCAAGCTAATACCCTAATTACTATCCTTGATAAGATGGAAGATTTTGAATCAAAAAATGCTTTTATGAGACAAATTAAGTCGATTATAGAAGAAGACACTAGTACTTCAAAAGATATTAGCAAAGTTGAATTTAAAGAAGTTATGAATATGTTTAAATCTCCAGAGAAAACTATTACAGTGCAAGACCTGCAACAAGAAATTAAAATTTTGAAAAAAGAAATACAAAATTTAAAAAGCCGGGATGATGAGTTAGAATTAAACTTTTAGAGTTAGAGGGATATATGATTATTCAAAAACATAATTAATCTTCGCCCAGTACTAATAATCTAAGTTCTAGTTCCATTACGGATACTGCTAAAAAATATATATTTAAAATAGAAAAGATAATTGCGCATAAATGGTATTGCAAGATTAATCTCGTCATACAAGATACTAACTTAGATATAATAGCCTTAATTGATTATGGTGCAAACCTAAATTGCATTCAAGAAGGATTGATACCTACTAAGTATTATGAAAAAACCAAAGAAACCTTACGAGGTGCTAATGGAATGCGCCTAGGTATATCCTTTAAGTTATCTGATGCTAAAATTTGTAAAGGTCAAATATGTTACAAAACCTCTTTTATCTTAGTTAGAGATTTAAAAGAAACTCTAATTTTAGGAACCCCATTTTTAGCATTACTATACCCTTTTACAGTTGATGATACCGCTTTAAGTACTCAAGCGTTAGATAGAACAGTTAAATTTGAATTCTTAGATAAACCTAAAGTCAGAGATCTTAATATTATGCAAGAAAGAAAAATATCTATAATAAATTAGATTTCTAATAAAACTAAACACCTTAATTATATTAATAAAGAAATTCATTTTAAAAGATTAGACGAGCAAATACAGAGTAGGGCGTCCCAAGAAAAAATTAAATCTCTAACTAAAAGATTCATTACAGATCTTTGTTCTGAACAACCTAATGCTTTCTGGAAAAGAAAGACCCATGTTATATCTTTACCATACGATCCTAGTTTTAAGGAAACTAATATCCCTACTAAAGCTAGGCCTATTCAAATGAAGAAAGAACTTATGGATCATTGCAAAAAATAAATTAATGAATATCTAACCAAATGGCTAATTAGACCTAGCAGATCTCCTTGGAGCTGTTCAACGTTCTATATTGTTAATGCTGCAGAATTAGAAAGAGGAAGTCCTCGTTTAGTGATAAATTATAAACCTTTAAACCAAGCCTTACAATGGGTTAGGTATCCCATACCTAATAAGAAGGATTTAATTAATAGATTACAGTAGAAAAGTATATTTTCTAAATTTGATCTTAAATCAGGATATTATCAAATCCAGTTAAAAGAAGAAGATAAATACAAAACTGCATTCGTAGTTCCTTTTGGGCATTATGAATGGAATGTACTACCTTTAGGTCTTAAAAACGCTCATTCAGAGTTTCAAAATATTATGAATTCCATACTAAATGATTATTCAAATTTTACTATAGTTTATCTTGATGATATTTTAGTGTTCCCATATTCCATAGAGCAACACTTTAAACACTTAAATCAATTTTACGAAATAATAAAAGATAATGGTCTAATATTATCAAAAAAGAAATTAAACCTGTGTCATAGTAAAATTAGATTCTTAGGATTTGATATTGGTCAAGGTCTTTATACCCTAATTAGTAGATCTTTAGAATTTGTTACTAAATTTCCGGATGAGATTAAAGATAAAACCCAATTACAAAGATTTTTAGGTTGCTTAAACTATGTGTCTGATTTTACTCCTAACTTAAGAATCACATGTATACCTCTGTTTAAAAGACTTAGAAAAAATCCTCCTCCTTGGGATAAGTCCATGACAGATAGTGTGCAGCAATTAAAGAAATTAGTTAAGAGACTACCTTGCCTAGGAATCCCAGATCCTACAGCAAGCCTCATTGTAGAAACCGATGCCTCGGATATAGGTTTCGGAGGAATTTTAAAACAGATATTACCAGGTTCTAAAAAAGAACAGGTGGTGAGATATCACTCGGGTACCTGGTCTCAGGCCCAATTAAATTACTCTATTATTAAAAAAGAAATTTTATCAATTGTTTTATGTGCTATGAAATTTCAAGATGATTTATTTTCAAAATCATTCATTTTAAAAACTGATTGTAAATCAGCTAAAAGTGTTTTACAAAAAAGATGTTAAAAATTTGGTTTCAAAACATATTTTTGCCAGATGGCAAGCTTTACTTGCATGTTTTGATTTTGAAATTATGCATATAGAAGGTATTAAAAATGCATTATCAGATTTTTTTAACAAGAGAATTTTTACAGGGAAAACAAAATGAGTAACAAGACAACATCTAAAGATTCTTACGGTACACTATTATTAAAGCCAGATAACCACAATAAACAGTTGGTACTAGGATCATCTTCCAATGTATCAAAAATTACTTCTCCAATTTCCTCTTTTTAAAGGGAAAAGGAGTTAACCCTGCTTTGGTTTCACCATCGCAGTTTACTCAGGATATTACATCATCTTTAAAGACGACACCAATTAAAAGTAAGTTAGCATATTACACTCCTCCTCAGGAAGTAAAATCAAAGTTTGTTACTAAAGGGTTCTCGGTTCCTATTATTCCTCTGAAAGATTATTACTGTCCTTCTGAAGGAACATTGTTACAAGTGAGTATAAGGTGTTTCCTCAAGCAACCCACTTTATTAATCCAGACATTAATAAAACAAGATCTTTTTATGAATTCATACTGGTTGATACCGATTCCATCACTCTTACTCACATTAAGGATGAAGCTACCGATAATATTAAGTATTCTAAATTCAAAATTAATAAGGTGCTCTCCCCTACAGACTGGGGTGCTCATCCATACCATTCTCAGGATTTTACCAGAGTTTTTACTCCTCAGCATTACACTTATCTAGATTACATGGACGCTTAGTCCCACTTTCTTACAGTCAGACCTTATGATCATACTTGGTTTATTTGGTTTAACAAAAACATATCATTAAAGTTCCCCAATTGGTTTATTAAATGGTTTGAAGTCTATGGGTTAGACACCTGTATCTTCCCAGACTTAGCATCTAAATCCTACAAAGAATTTTGTGATGTTACTTCATGCCTAAAGCACAAATGTTATCGTTTACCGCCGCGTTTGGGATTACTTGGATCATGTCCTGGTCCTTCACTACGGAGCAAATCTGGCCAGATACTACTGCCTCCCATTTGTCTAGAAAGGTTTCTATCAAGTGGTGGGATTCTTTCAGCCCAGAACTCCTTACTCCTGTTGTTAGAAATGCTTGGTATGCTAAGCATCCTCACTTATGTAAAACTCCTACAACTTCATCAGACGCTAGTTTTTTAGCTGATAAAAGCAAATTATTAACATCACTCTCAGCAATTTCTGATCCAAAGAAATTTACTGATAAACTACAAAAAGTTATGGGAGTTATGTCTGAATGTGCTAGCTCTTCCTCCTCAATTGATGTTACGCCCAATAATGAAGATGACTGTTATGGGATATTTGACTAGATCTCCGCTCTCAACATCCTGATCCTACTTTTAGAAAGCAACAAAATACTTTTGTTAAGATAAGATTCGTTCTTATCACCTTGGGTCCTTTTAGTTTTCTTTGCCTCTATTATTAGGCCATGTGGGCCAAGTTACTTTACTTTTACGAAGATAAGATTCCTTATCTTTTGCTTTTAGCTTTTACTTTTGGTCTGTCGGCCACTTGTTTGTAAATTATGTTGTAAGTTTTATATTTTTTGAAGTCCGGATGCTATATAAGCATTCACGCTTGGTTGTTTAAGGCATTAGCAATTTCTCTCATACTTGAGTGAAAAAGAGCAAACCCTTGAAGAATCAGTTGTAAGTCTTTGTTATAATAAAATAATGGCTTTATCATTCGTTGTGTATTTAAACTATATTCCTGTTTTCAGATTTTTAAATAATGATATTTTGCCTATGATTAATATATTTGTTCAAATTTTTCTTAATATATATATATATATATATATATATATATATAATGCAACCACAACAACATCATTAAAACATATCCATATTACCACCATTACCACCACAACAACATCTTTGTAACAAACACTTAAAATTCGTCAATTACAACAAGACTTCTTAACGTACACAACAAGTAATAAGCACATTCCTCGAGATATTAGACATAAAAATATTGGGAAAATGATTCACCTAATTATACCATACTGATTAAACAAATCATCATTCATCACATACCAATTAAACAATATCATCATTTATCACATACCAATTAAACAATATTGTTCTGGACTGGACCAATGGCTAGAATTGGCCCAATCCACCTCCTCTCAAGAGCGGCCCAAATTGCCTAAGCCCAATCCACAGAGGGGCAAAAGTGACATTTCTGCCCCTCCAACCGGGCAAGGAACGCAACGTCCCTCCCCGGCTTTAATGCCCGTTACGCACGGCTTCCTCGCTGCCCGAACAGTAATGGACAGGTGTCCGGAACTGCGTCTATGCCCGACTCAACGGCTAGTTTTCGGCACCCTGCCCGACATAACGGCTAGTTTGGGCAGTTACCTATTCTTTGGGAAAAACGGTTAGTTCGCCCCGAAAATAGGACCGTTGGCCACGCGCTGGGGGCTCTATATAAACCCTCTCGCTTGAGAGGGTCAGGTATCACATTTTCACCCTAAGAATACACTTTGTACTTGCCCCTTTTCTCTGAACCTTTCTTACTTGAGCGTCGGAGTGCCTTGCAGGTACACCCCCTCCTTTCCTCATTCACGAGCCGAACACTTTGCACGTCTGACGACCAGCTTCCATCCGAGCATCTCGCCATCTGACGACCAGCTTACGTGGACCAGTTCGAATACTTTGGATCAGTGGCGCGGTCTGTGGGAAATCCTTGTTCTCCCCTTCTTTCTTTCCTCCTCGGAAACTAAAATATCAAAACATACTTTCTTGATCCGCCCACATATGGCCGCTCAGAACTCCGCGAAAGGTGTTGACGCTACGGTTCTCATTCCCGTCAACAAGATGGACGCCGACGGCAGTTCGTTGCTACTTTCTGATCCCCGTTTCCTTCGGGACGGGGCCACTGCGTCTCCAACTCCTCCTCCCACCGAGCAAGGAGGCAAACAGCTACCGTTGGGGGAACGACCAATTCCTGGCCCTCCCAGTGCTGACCTGGCCGTTGCAGCTCTCCTGGAAGCTGTCAACCGCACGAACCTCCTTATCTTGCAGCAAGGAGAAAGGATATGAGCTCTCGAGGAAGCATCTCTTCCAAGATCCTCTCCTCCCAAGAGTAAACACCAGAGATCAAGAAGCCCGCCACCTAGGCGCGGGGAAGACCGTACGATGAGGCGTGAGCCTGAACCACGACGCATTCGCAAGCGCGACCAGATCTCCCCGCGGGATCGGTCACCACCAAGACACAAGAGAACGAGGCAGGACAGGCATTCTCCACCGGTCAGACCTCGCGACCGGCCACGATCACCCTCACCTCGTAGAGACCGCCGACGCGAGTGCAGACAACGGTCACCATCAACTTCAAGTTCGGACAGCGACGACGAGCCTCGCGGCCCGTTGTCCCGCAGGATCCTGGCCACCCTGTAGCGAGCGATTTTGGGACGCGGTTCTTAAGCGCTGGTCGCTCTTTGCGGTTGAGCTTAAACTACAGGTCGATTCATTTTTTATCCTATTGTGAGCTGATGAAGGAAGGGAAATAGATGTCTCCAATTAACCCTGCTTTGCATACTGAGTTTAAACAGCGGTCTGTTAGGTTACGAATGCTATCAATGTGGGGGGGCCTTTCTTGTGCTATTTAACAGAATGACAGGTTTCTGGCGGGGAACAAGGATTAGGATGTTAGGACTGATGATTTTTTATAGGTATGTGAGAGTATGGGATTTTGGTTTTTTTGTTGATTGTGCTCGCTAAGATCTTTTCTTTCGATCTTATGCCTACGTATTCCTGTTTACCGAAACAGGGAAATCAGAGCGTTCGTAGTTTCTCCTATTCTACGGGAGGAAATGGTTATTTTTGTGTCTTGTTCAAAGCCCAAGACGTGAAGCGAAAAGGTGGTTTGTATCTTGTTCAAAGCCCAAGATGTGAAGCTAAAGGTGTTTTGTATCTTGTTCAAAGCTCAAGATATGAAGTTGAATGTCTCAACTTTAGAGAGAATTTGTCATCTCTAAAGAAGGGTTTGTCTGTCACAACTGTTGGGTGACTGGTTATAAAGGAGAATTACTTTAACCGGGATACGCGGATCCTAGCAATGCCATAATTTCCTTTAAAGGGGATTTTAACCAGAAGGAGAAGACTTTAACTCAGTGTAGAGCAATGCTATCTTTCCTTAGGAATTTCTCATGCTAAAAGAGGGACAGTGGCATGGATGTAGATGATCCAAAGGCTTGCCGCTTACAGCGATTAGATGAAGAGAAAGGAGTTGTTGATGTTTGTGTACTGTGAACGAGGCACATTTTTTATGCTAAAAGGTTGATTGAATCAACCAGTGGTTTTCTTATACAAAGCCTAAGAGGAGGCTAATATGTGTCTCGTACAAAGCCCGAGAGAGAGGCTAAAAGGGTTGACTCAACTGGAGAACCTTTTATACTCAACAAGAGAGCGTTTTTGTATCTCGTACGAAGCCCGAGATAGAGGCTAAAGGGGTGATCGACTCAATGAGGGAATCTCTTATGTGTCTCGTACAAAGCCCGATAGAGAGGCTAAACGTTATTTGACTCCGCTGGGGAGAATCATTGTACAAAGTCCAAGAGGAGGCTATGGCGCTGTTTCAGTTAAGTGACAGGTCCAGTATGCTGATTTAAAGAGAAAATCAGTTCTTATATGAGCAACACTGTGCTCATGGATTTGATTTGAGGGTCCGGGTTATTCCTCTTCTTTAAGGAAGCGGGGAATCCGAAGGGTATTGAGATTGTCCGAGTCTGCGGGTTTCCTTCCTATTTAACGAAGGGGTCACTTGAGAATGTCTTTGAGACTCAAGAAAGTTAGACTGTCCGTGTCTAGAGTTTTATCTTTTGTACTATGCTTTGAGAAACAGTAGTAGACTCTTGAAAGGACGGTTCTATGAAGATGACTAGGTTCTGTTCCTATACCTCTAGGAGGTCGTCGGGACAATTTGTACGAAGCCCAAGAGGAGGCTGGAAACTTTTAAGAAGCCGACAGGTCCTTGTACTAAGCCCAAGAGGAGGCTATCATTCTCGGAGGAAGAGATCATTATACGAAGCCTAAGAGGAGGCGGTGAATACTTCTAAGAAGCCGTAGGGTCCTTGTACGATGCCCAAGAGGAGGCGGGGTTGCTTTTAGGAAGCCTGTGGGTCCTTGTACGATGCCCAAGAGGAGGCCGATGCTTTTAAGAAGCCCGTGGGTCCCTAAACCCCGAGAAATTCAAGGCAATGCTATTCACCGAGAATAGATCAAAGTCAGGAAAGTTCGAGAATTTGGAAGAAACTCAAAGATGCCATTCACGGAGAAGACATTCATCTTGGGGAGTAGAGCTTCTTGACAATTCCTAATGAGGACAGCCTGAGAGAAGACTGTGTCTGGTGATCCTATTGGGGATCTAGTTGTCTATTTCTATGAATAAACGAAACGGCGTCACCTAGTTCTAGACGTAGTTGCCGGGGAAACTCGAAATATCTATACTATTATTACACAGTTGATATGAGTTTATGAAAGAAGACTTACAGTGAAACAGCCCCACAATACAGTTATATGTATATGAAAGCGGTAAATGAAAGCGTATAAACACTTACTCGGTTGTAGAGCTTCCATGCTGTTTGGTTAGTTGTTCAACAAAGAAATATTGAAAATGACAGTATATTCAAAATTAAAGGAGAAAGTACTTTGAAAAAGAAAGTTTTGGGGCTTACAGCTCAAGGAGAGGCCCAAGGTTTTATCAGTGAGCGCACTGTTTGAATTTGTACAGAGGGACTTATACAAGTGACTGAGGCCCAAAATGTTTTCTGTACAAAGGGATGGTTCTTACACTCTCTCAAGAGGCCCAAAAAGTTTTAAAGAAAAGAGTGGGGTTTATAACACGAGGGTAGGCCCAGATGATTTTTCGTTTAAAAATGGCGATCGCGCCGAGATTTTCTTTTAACGCGAAGGGGCTTATACAATATCTGTGGCCCAAATGATTTTGGTTAAAAGGAGGTTGGGTCTTACACTCTATTTAGAGGCCCAAAGTGTTTTTGAATGGGTCTTATAGCTCAAGGAGAGGCCCAAGGTTATTTTGAAAAGGCGACGATCGCGCCGTTGGTTTTTGACGGTATCGGGACTTATACAATACACTGAGGCCCAAAAATGGTTTGGTCAAAAAAGGATTGGGTCTTACACTCTATTAGAGGCCCAAAAGTTTTCAAAAAGTTTGATGAGGGTTGAGTTGATTCAAAACCCTAATTTGTTTTCAAAATGTATTTTTTTAATTGAACAGAAATTCAATTAAAATGATTAATATTTGTTAAATATATGAAAACAAATTATGATGTTGGACCAATGTTCCAAAAAATCAGGTTTCTTCCTACAAAATGATTGAAGTCAAATTAGGGTTAGAAAATGAAAAGAAAAGAAACATTTTAAATGCTAAAAACACATAAAACATTAATTCTTCTCAAAAATATCAAATATAGGAAATAAGTAATATTTTTGGGATTTTTTGGTAGAATCAAATATTTAAACATTTTTGTGAATTATTGCAAAAAGAACCAATAAAAAATGATAAAAATTGAAGGAGTTATTAATTTTTCAAATCATTAAAGATAATAATATGAAAAAAAAATAAAATAAACAAGTGATAAAAAGAAGTCTGGGGCGAGGGGGATTCGAACCCCAGACCTCTCGCTTGCCAATACACACAAAACCAGCTGGTGAACCGCTGGGGCGCAATGCCAATTCAAATATAATATGGCAAGGGAAAAATATATAGAGAACTCGTTGGATTTTCTGAAAATGGCGCCATGGCCATCTTCCTCCTCGAGCTCGTGCATGAAGCACCCTATCTCCCTCATCTCTCCACCATTGGACATGATTCAAACACCAAACCCGTGCGTTTTTTCACAAGGAATAAGATGGCAATACCCAATTTTATTCATTTTCAGTGTGGAGTAAAATAATCATGATGAACACAGATGAACCCTAATTTGCAAAAGCAATCATGCAGGCATGGTTATAAGGTCTATGATCCAATTTCTTGAGGCAAAACAATCAACACATGATGGCAATCAAATGGCAAAAATATCATGCGAGGAAATATGCATGGATCATGGAGTTTGAGTTTGAAGCTCACCTTGATGCAAGCTGAAATGGAACTTTGCCCAGATGGTGTTCCAGTCGTGAATTGATGATCCCTACAGCTTCAATGGATGTTATGGAGTGTGTTGCAAGCTTTGGAACACTTTGAAACTCTTTGGATCAAGCTGGAGACCTCCACCTGCAAAATTGAAGCATAATGGCTTGGTGGAAGAGTGATTTTGAGCCTGAGGTGTTACAGTCAGTGTTTAAGTGTTTGGACACCTCAAATACATCATATGTGATGTGTTTGAGCAATTGGAATTGATTGCTTATGGCTGCAACTCAAAACCCGATAGTGGTTACTCAAAAACAAGAAAACTTGAGTTTTAAGAAAGAATGAGAGAAAGCAGTGTTGTAACTGGCTTTGGTGTGAGTTGAATGATCCATTGGGACCTCTATTTATAGGTGATCAACTTTTGTTTTGGAGGAATAGTGAATGGCTGCTGGATCAGATCACATTTGCATGGATTGGCTTGGAGGATTTCTTCTCAAGCAAGGAAAGCTAGCCATTCCCAAGAGCAGGGCTATGCCTTGACCAAAATCACATTCCTCAGATGTTTTTATTGTTGTTTAATCAGAGAATTTGACTGAGTAGGGTAGCTACCTTGACAATGCACTATTCCACATTAATGCACTTTGAATTCAAGGCAAAATGTGCCAAAGTGGATGAATTTCAAGTTGGAAGATTCCTTGGCTTTTTGACTCAGATTTATCAGCTGGATCAGATGCAATGTGATTGGTTTGAATACATGTGGCATGCTGATCCTCAGTTTTTGGTTCAAAATCGTGTGTGGCAAGCAAACATGCAAACTGATTTTTCCAAAACAGCTTGCAGCAGCATGACTTTGGGCAAGGATTTCTCATGGCTTAAGTTGAATCAATTCATGTTGTTGAGCTCTTTGAATTCTTAGTAACATATGCAACAATATTGATGTTTAACTTTGGACTTGATTCAGCTTGCAACTATGTGAAAAGATCTCACAAGTTTTGGTGTTTCAACAAAATCTGTCTTGGACAGAATTTTTCTAAGTGTTGGAAAATGGTATACTTTCATGTTTTCTGCCACTTTGGCTCACTCATAGCTCAAAATCCATAATGAATTGGAGTTAGGCCTAGTTGAAGTTTTTGTAGAGGGCAATGAGATCTACAAATCAAGCTTTGGATGGGGTACAATGGCCTTGTGGTTTAGGAGTTATGGTCCTCCAAAGTTGGTGTATTAGTGGTACTTTTCCATAACTTAGAAAATTTTCTAAGTTTTATGGTTACCCCTTTTACAAGTTATCCCACTTTTCTTGATTTTTCTTGATGAATGATGATTCAAATCATACATTAACATCATTTTAGGGTTAAAAATCCATTTTGGTGAAAAATCTCAAAAAGTCAAAGTTGACTTTTGTGCACAGTTGACTTTTTATCAGATGAATTCCAAACTGTGCAATTCTTCAGGAAATCATGTCCTTGACCTAAATCAAACTTGATGGACATGTTCCATGGGTGTCATAGGGTATATTTAGGTATGTCCTAGGGCTTGGGAGCTTGTCCTAGTCAAAAGTCAAAGTTACAGTTGACTTTTTCCTTAAAACCCTAATTGTGGTGCAGATGAAATTGAGACTTGTTGCTCAAGCTTCTTGGATTAATCCATTGTTGCAAATGGATCAATATAGTTTATTAGAGACCCTCAACTCATGTCTTGAGGTATTGGCTCTTGATTTGTCCCAAAAGTCAACTTAGGGGTGAATTAGGTCAAGAAACCCTAATTCTTGATTTTTTGATGAATGCATCCCCTGAGGCAAAATTTACTTGATGAATGGGTCCATGAGGTTCCATGGAGTATATTAGGTTGTGTTTTGGATCTTTGGCTTGTGTCCAGATGAAAAATTTCAATCTGGAGGCCCTGGTCGACCAAAACCCTAATTTGGTGACACTGGCGATCTTGAGACTTGATCCACCTAGAAGGGAGCAACCTTGTGCTTAATCCTTAAAGTGAGAGTCCTCTTTGATCCATTGTGAGTGCTTGAGAGGTTATACAAGTTGAAGATCAAGTCATTCCTTGATTGATCCTTTGTCTAAGAACTCTGAGAGGGCTTGAAACCCTAATTTTGATTGTAGTGAATGCTCAACAACCCTTGAGGCATTTGATGAGACATGATGGTTCATCCATATTGTGATGATGATTTGCACAATGATGGGAAATCTTAGTGGTCAAAATTTGGGGTATGACAGATGCCCCTATTTAATCTTCTTGAACCCGAAGGTGTGAATGACGAAGGTATTCGGGCATTCGGGGTGCAAGAGGATTAAATATCGGAATACCCGAAATTTTGATGGTGGTTATGAATGGTAGCTTACGCATTCATCTTTTTTAGCTAAGCAATGATGCTTAGAAAAGGTAAAAACTTCCCCTCGATCCTGGTTTCCTACCAAGAACTGGTCTCAGTTTCTGAAGTAAACTTCCCCTCGATCCTGGTTTCCTACCAAGGAACTGGTCTTAATTTCTGATTTAAACTTCCCCTCGATCCTGGTTTCCTACCCAGGAACTGGTCTCAGTTTCTTTTGTCAATAAACTTTATTGACAAGGGACGTTATGCGTAGCGGCTTTTCCTCAAACTTCTCGCCGAATTTTCCTGGGGAGATGCCATTTGACGGAAAAAGTTTTGATGTCAGACTTGCTGGGGAACCCATTCGTCTGAGTTGTAGAGGTGTGCAAACTTCTCTGTTGGAGACACCATTCGCTGATTCTACTGGGGAAAACGAGTCTCTGAGACTGCTTTCTGCTTGGGGATTTTACATCATACTTTCCTTCGAGATCTTCTCGGAGAAATGCCATACAATGTCTCCCAATTTTGAGGTGTTGATGACCTTTTCATCAGCGATCTTTTCGGAGCGAAACTGATGTACTGCCGAATCTCTGATTAAGAGGCTTTCTCTGGGGATTTTCTTTAATCTGGGAAAGCAAGGATATCATCTTCAATGGCGAAGAGTGACATCTGTTAAAGGTTCTCTGGCTCTTCAGAGGTTCAAGTTATCAAAGTGGTCGAGTGTCGACTCTGATCTAAAGATACACTGGTGGCGAGATTGTTCAGACACAACATTTCTTGACGAGGAAAGAACTAACAACTCGATTGAGAGAACTCCTATCACTAAGGGACAAGACCGGCTAGAGTGATAGCGATGCAATATGAAATGTGAATGCAAATAAAATGCATGATGTATGTATGTTTATGCGGACAAAACTGGCGTGACATACAAACTAAAAGATGAACATGACAGGATACTCGGCCATCGCGGGGCGTGTAGAGATATCGCGGGTTCAAGATAGCAATTCCACCTTGTTAGGAGAAATAGTCCCTGCGGGGAATACCGTTGATCGGGCTTAGGAGGTAAGAACTCTGCCATGGTGTGTCAGACGAAACAAGGTCTCTGACACAGTTGATCCTTCATTCAGGCGTACTGGGTTAGAAGGAGCACTTTGATTCTGCACTTTGAAGTTCGCTTACTTCTGGAGAAGCGATTGATGTTCTTTCGATGTTTAACAGTCAAAAGAAATTGCCATCTTTATTTTAAAAGCAGAAAAAATTTTAACAAGTAAATTCATTTTTGTTTTATTTGAAGAATCGTTAATCATGTTAACAACGTCGTTCTGTAAAGCTAAAACAAATGAGAATTACAAACAAAAGCACAAAGGCTCAAATTTTATTGATAAGATGGAGATCAGCCAAACGCGTGATTCCAAAGTATTTACAAACTTTAAAAAAATGGTAATTTACAGGGAAAATGGCTACGTTGAAACATAACAACCACTATCCTTCTACCAACTTTGAATTCAGGGCATCCCGAGCTTCTGTCGAAGATGACCTTAACTGGAGTTTTCTTCCGATGATGATGTAACTGCTGCTGCTGAAGGACTTGCCTCTGTTGAACATAGTTACTTGCCATTATCCCTAACTTTTGCCTGGATTGTACTATGATGTTTCCAATCCATCGGGATGATTTTTTTTTCATGTCTCTAACTTTTGCCTGGACCGCCCTTTCGGGTTTTCAATCCACCAGATGTTTTTTTTTAGTTTAGGCGAAGTATTTCTTGACTACATCAACATTTGTGGGGTAGGCAAATTCCTCTCCGTCCATGGTTGCAAGTCTCAAGGCGCCGCCTGAGAAAGCTTTCGTGACCACATAGGGGCCATCATAATTCGGAGTCCACTTGCCCCGAGAGTCAGTGAGAAATGATTGTATCTTCTTGAGCACGGGGTCTCCTTTCCTGAAGATGCGGGGTCGAACCTTTTTGTCAAACGCCCTCTTCATTCTCTGTTGATACAATTGACTGTGGCATAGTGTTGTGATTCTCTTTTCTTCGATCAGATTCAGTTCATCGTGTCGGTTTTGACACCATTCAGCTTCGGTGAGCTTAGCTTCCATCAATACTCGAATTGACGGGATCTCTACTTCTATGGGGAGCACTGCTTCTATGCCGTATACTAGAGAGAAAGGGGTAGCCCCTGTTGA
Organism: Lathyrus tuberosus; assembly: GCA_022829125.1. Lineage (NCBI taxonomy): Eukaryota > Viridiplantae > Streptophyta > Magnoliopsida > Fabales > Fabaceae > Lathyrus > Lathyrus tuberosus. Next base: position 8,669,035 of record JALAZF010000112.1, read on the forward strand.
AGTGCGGACAGATGTGCGATAACCATGAAGAGCAAAGGGTAGCATCTCGTGCCAGTCTTTGTAGGTTACAACCATTTTTTGAACGATCTTCTTGATGTTCTTGTTAGCCGCTTCTACCGCGCCGTTCATCTTGGGTCGGTAGGGAGATGAGTTATGATGTTCGATCTTGAACTCTGCGCACAACTCCTTCATCATCTTGTTATTCAAGTTAGATCCATTATCAGTAATGATCTCGCTTGGAACACCATAACGGCAGATGATATTGTTTTTGATAAATCGGACCACCACTTGTCGGGTTACATTAGCGAACGATGCTGCTTCGACCCACTTGGTGAAATAGTTAATGGCTACCAGGATTAACCGATGTTCGTTTGAAGCCTTGGGTTCAATCAAGCCAATCATGTCGATTCCCCATATGGAAAAAGGCCACGGGGAAGAAAGAACTTTGAGATGTGATGGCGGTACATGAATTTTGTCAGAGTATATCTGACACTTGTGACACCTCCTCATGTACTTGTAGCAGTCGGATTCCATTGTCAACCAATAGTACCCTGCTCTTAGAATTTTTCTTGCCATTGTATGTCCGTTGGAATGAGTGCCAAAAGATCCTTCATGAATTTCTTTAATAAGCATGTCTGCTTCTGGTCTGTCGACGCATCGGAGCAAGACCATGTCAAAATTTCTCTTATAGAGAGTGTCCCCGCTCAGGAAGAAGTTTCCAGCAAATCTTCTGAGGGTTTTTCTATCTTTTCTGAGTGCCCCAGATGGGTACTCTTGTTTCTGAAGGAAGCATTTGATATCGTGATACCAAGGTCTGTCGTCTAGGACTGCTTCGATCGTGAAGACGTAAGCGGGCCGTTCAAGGCGCATTATGTCGATCTTAGGTATATCATTCCATTGACCTACACTAATCATGGAAGAGAGAGTGGCTAATGCATCAGCCATGTGATTCTCTTCACGAGGGATATGATGAAACTCAACTCTATTGAAGAAAGGTAGCAACCTTCTTGCGTAGTCTTTGTAAGGAATAAATCCTTATTGGTATGTGTTCCAATCTCCTTTTATCTGATTGATGACCAAGGCTGAGTCGCCGTATACGTCCAAGTTTTTGATCCTTAAATCAATCGCTTCCTCGAGACCCATAATACAAGCTTCGTATTCGGCCTCGTTGTTCGTACACTTGAACGTAAGTCGAGCGGTGAAAGGAATGTGGGTACCCTGAGGGGTAACAATGATTTCCCCAATTCCGTTTCCGTAATGATTAACTGCTCCGTCAAAGACAAGTCCCCACTGGGAACCTGGTTCTGGCCCTTCACTGGGTAACGGTTCATCGCAATCTTTCATTTTTAGATACATGGCATCTTCGTCTGGGAAGTCAAACCCGACTGATTCCTGATCGTCAATCGGTTGATGAGCCAAATGATCGGCTAAAATACTTCCCTTAACGGCTTTCTGAGCGTGGTACTCTATATCATATTCTGATAACAACATCTGCCAACGGGCAATTCTTCCCGTAAGAGCAGGTTTTTCAAAGACGTACTTGATTGGATCCATTTCAGAGACCAACCAAGTAGTATGACGAATCATGTACTGGCGAAGACGTTTGGCTGCCCAAGCCAAAGCACAACAAGTTTTCTCAAGCATCGTGTACCGAGTTTCGCAGTCGGTGAATTTCTTGCTCAAATAGTAGATGGCAAACTCTTTTCTTTTAGTTTCGTCTTGTTGGCCAAGCACACAACCCATTGAGTCCTCTAGGACTGTGAGGTAAATGATCAGTGGTCTTCCTTCTACTGGAGGTGATAGAATCGGAGGATTCAACAGGTATTCCTTAATACTGTCGAAGGCAGTTTGGCAATCTTCTGACCAAACGCAATCCTGGTTCTTTTTCAGTAATTTGAAAATCGGCACACATGTGGCGGTCATAAGGAATATGAATCTGGAGATGTAGTTTAAACGTCCCAAGAATCCTCTGTCTTGTTTTTCAGTTTTCGGAGAAGGCATTTCTTGGATGGCCTTGACCTTGTCAGGATCAACTTCAATTCCTTTCTGGCTGGCGATGAACCCTAGTAGTTTCCCTGAACGGACACCGAAGGTGCACTTGTTGGGATTCAAGCAGAGCTTGAATTTTCTCAAACGTTCGAACAATTTTGACAGATGTTCAACGTGCTCACTCTCTGTTTTTGATTTTGCAATCATATCATCGACATATACCTCGATTTCTTTGTGTATCATGTCATGAAACAGAGTAATCATGGCCCTTTGATAGGTTGCCCCGGCGTTCTTCAAATCGAACGGCATTACCTTGTAACAAAAGGTACCCCATGGGGTAATGAACGAAGTTTTCTCCATGTCTTTCGGCGCCATTTTGATCTGGTTGTAGCCCGAGAATCCATCCATGAAGGAGAATACTTTGAACTTTGTTGTGCTGTCAACCAACATGTCAATGTGTGGTAAAGGAAAGTCGTCCTTTGGACTTGCCTTGTTCAGATCTCTGTAATCAACACACATTCTGACCTTTCCGTCCTTTTTGGGAACGGGTACAATGTTGGCTAACCATTGAGGATATTCAGCTGTGGCGAGGAAACCCGCGTCAATCTGTTTCTGTACCTCCTCTTTGATTTTAATGGCCATGTCCGGGTGAGTGCGTCTCAACCTTTGCTTTACTGGCGGACATTCCGATCTCAATGGTAAGTGATGTTCCACGATGCTGGTATCCAACCCTGGCATATCCTGATAGGACCAAGCGAATACATCGGGAAATTCTCTGAGAAGCTTTATCAAACCCTCTCTAGCAATTGGACTGAGCAGTGCCCCAATCCTGATTTCTTTTCTCTCTTGTTCTGAACCCAAGTTTACCGTTTCCAAGGGTTCTTTGTGAGGTTCGATGGACCTTTCCTCTTGTCTGAGTAGTCGGGAGATCTCTTCTGGAATTTCGTTGTCATCTTCTTCTTCAGCCTCGAATACCGGGAACTCAAAGTTGGGAGAAGGCATCGGATCGTATGTTTCAACTGGGTTTAAAACAAGCAATCTGCATGACGTGATGATTCGTGTTTAGAAGAGATAGAGAAAATGCAAGTGTGTGTAGTGTATTTATTTTACTGCTTGTTTTTATTTGAATTATTTTTTAGGATTACCATTTTCTGAAAAAAGCAAAAAGAGAAAACAGCAATTGATGCGAAAATTACAGAACGACGTTATTTTATTAATGAACAAGTCGAATCTTGAAACTACATCCCTATAAAACAAAACTCTATCGCTTCGGGCAAAGCGAAGAGGGAAATTTACAGAAAGCGAGCCCTATCAAAACATCCGTTTCACCTGGGCAGGGTGAAAGGTTAAAGATGGCAATTACTTCGACTGATGAACGATCTTCGGAACCTCGACGACAACCCATTGGCGGCGAACTCCTCGGTGAATCACAAAGTCTGGCACCTTCCTTGATTTGTCTTCAGAAATGACGCTGATCTCCGGTGGAGCGGGATCATTGGAATCTGTCTCCCAGGCAGAATTGTCGTAGGAGAATTCCTCTGTTGCATTTTGCATAGCATTTGTGCTCTCAGGTAGATCTCCCCATCCAGTTGCCTGGATATCCTCGAGCCTGATACGAGAGCTTTCGGGAGCGGTGTACTTGACCATATAGTCGAATTTTCCACTTGGTTCTCCCAGAGTGTCCCAAAATTCTTTGGAACTGGAGGAGTCATCTCTCTCGATGACATTGACCTCAGGAAAAGCATAGTTGATGAATTCAAGTCCTGCAAACGTTGCGAATTCATCTTCATATTGAGTAGCTTCAGGATGACCTGAGTGTTGATCCCATGGCATGGTGGGGACACAGGTAGTCTGTTTAAAAACGGTCAGCTGATTTTCATTGTTCGGCTGACTCTCTTGCCCCAAGTTTCCTGGGTAAGGTTGCCACATAGGCAGACCATCCATTGGGCCATAGTAATTGTGGTCAAAGTTGTCTTTCATCAGAGTGTCCTCCTCTAATGAATTTGGCGGAGCACGACATCCTTCCAGATCACAATCTCCATATATCATTTCGACATCTGATCTTGGTATAAATCTCGGACTTTCTGTAGGAAACCAAAAAGGCATAGGCACCTCTTCCTGAGACATATAACCGTCCTTGTTAAGGTAGGACTTCCACTCTTCATCTGTGTCAGAGGGATCTTCCCATTGATAGCATGCACTGCTTGAGACACCGGGTGAAGAAAACCTCCACTGTGGAATAAGTTTTGAAGGGGATGAAGACTTTCATCGTTGGCAGCTGTCCGGGTACAGGTTGCAGAAAAACCAAGACCCTTCTTTGTTTTATTGTCAATAGGAATGACAAGTTGTCCCCATCCTGTTGTATCGGTACTCTCGACCGCTTTGATAGCATCTTTGTATGAGGAAATCGAGGTTCCTCCTCCGAACTGATTATTCTTGCTCACTGACAGTGCTTGGAACTGAGTTCCAATAACCTCCTCGGGTTCTATACCAGTAGACGATGACAAGTTGCTTACAAGCAAGGCTTGTTCCCCACAAACTGTGACAAGTTGATCATTTTGAACGAACTTTAGCTTTTGGTGGAGGGTCGAAGTGACTGCTCTAGCCTGGTGTATCCAAGGTCTTCCTAATAAACAACTATACGTTGCCCGGATATCCATGACCTGGAAAGTGACTTGGAAAGTGTGAGGACCAATAGTTATGGAAAGATCAACTTCGCCGATAACTATTTTTCTGGATCCGTCGAATGCTTTGACGACAACCTCGCTGATTCTCATCGGAGGTCCTTTGAATGATAATTGCATCAAAGTAGACTTTGGCATAACATTCAGGGCTGACCCTGTGTCTACCAGTACGCTGGCTAAAGCATCGTCCTGGCAGTTAACTGTGATATTGAGCGCCATGTTATGACGACGACCCTCTTCAGGTAATTCTTCATCACTAAATCCCAAATTGTTGCAGGAAGTGATGTTAGAGACAATGCTATCGAACTGTCTGATTGTTACATCTTGTACCACAAAGGCTTATTTTAACACTTTCTGTAGAGCGTCGTTGTGGGCTTCTGAACTGAGTAACAGTGATAATACCGAGATCTTTGAAGGAGTCTGTAACAGCTGATCAACAATGTTATATTCACTCCTTTGGATGAGCTTCAGCATCTCATCATTATTTTTTGAAAGGTCGGGATTACTGGATTGACCGACTGGGGGATCGGGAACTTCTGTCTGAAGTTCCTTTTCCTTGTTAAGTTCCCCAACCCCTTGGTTGAAGATTCTACCACTCCGTGTTACTCGACTGATGTCTGTAATGTTCACAATGGAGGGTAATGGAATTTCCTTTCCATTTTCAATTATTGTTGCACCGTATTTGTAAGGGATCGCCTTAGCTGATTCATGCGGTAGCGGTCCTGGTAGATAGATGACTACAGGAGCCTCCTGATTTTTCTGACCATCATAAGTAATCTCGATTCGTTCTCGGTTGAGAACTTTATATTCGTCAAGTAGAGGGATGATGGCAAAAACATCCCTGGTCCTGTGATTACCAGAGATTGTGACAACATCCTCAACTTGCTCGGCAAGGTAGTTCGGCGACCAGTTGAGGTCCAGAACCTGGATATGGACGAATTTCTCCACGATCCACCTGACCCTGAAGAGCCGCTCGCACAAGGTAACACCCTTGGTTATTTTCCTAACAGACGCTACAACGGTCGTAATTGTGTAGTGGCACCTGGCCACGCCCACTTTGGATTCAATGTAACCTCACTAGGTTACCTTCCATTGATCGGACATCCTGACTTTGACGCCGAGTGGGGTTTCTATTAATGATACTAATCTGCTGAGTATCTTCATCCATGTAGATTGACATCCACCAATGATTTAACAAGTGCTGAAGTTCCTCCTGGACAAGGGTACAACCTCGATCGTTTTCGCAACCCGCTTTACAGCCTTGATAGTCATGTGATATTAAGAATCCGAGTCGGACCTGCTCAGCATGTAACTCTACCAGGTTGGTATTCATCACGCGAATATCGAAGATCTGAACCATGTTGATCTGATAAGGGTTCCTATCATGGTAGTCTTGGATCCATCCAAGATCCATCTGACGCTGGAGGGCCTCTTGTATGAAAGAGCATCCCTGTTTGTTTACCGAGCAAATCAAACAGGAACTGTAATCGTGCCGCGGCAGATTATGATACTGGCTTTGCCTTGAATGCATCGCCACCAAGTTGACATTCATCACACGAATGTCATGGTTTTGAAGGACGTTAGAATTCGTGTAAACCATGTTAACTCCACGAACTCGGTGCTCCTGGATCCATCCGAGATCCATCTGTTCCTGTAGAGCTGTTTACACTACAGAACACCCTTGGTTGTCTTTAGAGCAGATATCACACTGATGATAATTATGAGGTGGCACATGGCCATATCCACTCTGTCTACAATGCATCTTGACCAGATTGGTTTTCAACAAGAGTACATCGTGAATTTGATAGACATCGTTAGTCTCTCCTTCTATCAAATTGACTGCAGCTTTCTTATGTTGAGGCAGCGGGTTCGTGAGAACATTAGGATTTGTATCCTTGAAGGATAAGACCCCGCTCCTAACAAACTTTTTTGCACGTCGGACTTAAAATTGAGACAAGTCTCTATGTTATGCCCTGATCCTCCTTGATGATAAGGGCATGTTTGATCCACCTTAAACCAAAAAGGCGGATTTTCCGGTACTGTAAGAGGAGATTTAGTCTGAATATGCCCCTTAGCCAGTAGTAATGGAAATAGTTCTGCGTATGTTACGGGTATAGGATCAAATCCTGGTGGCCGTGTTATACGGTTGTTGTTATATGGAGGACGAGCCTGCTGAAGAGGCTGTTGTGTCCTTTGCTGGTCAGGTTGGCTCTGCGCAATCTGAGGTTGATACGTAGGAATAGACGCAGGGTTGATAGCAGGAGTCACAGCTGCTACCGGTTGATAACGTCGCCTTTGCTTTCTGAGAGAGATATTCCTAATATCTTGCTCTTTTTTCTTAGGGAGAGCACTACCATATTTTTTAGTACCGCTCGTCGATCCAGTGTCTTTTACCAAACGTCCTTCTCGGACGGCTTCCTCAAGACGTACGCCCATGCCGACCATTTCGGTGAAATCACTGGGTGTACTGGCAACCATTCGGTCATAGTAAAATGAGCTTAAGGTCTTTAAGAAGATCTTTGTCATCTCTTTCTCTTCAAGAGGTGGACAAATTTGAGCGGCAATTTCACGCCACCTTTGAGCATACTCCTTAAAGGTTTCCTTGTCCTTTTGTGACATTGATCTGAGTTGATCTCTGTCGGGTGCCATGTCCAAATTGTATTTGTATTGTTGGATGAAGGCAGTACCAAGATCTCTGAATGTACTGATCGTAGTACGGTTTAAACCCATGTATCATTTGAGTGTGGCACCGGTTAAACTATCCTGGAAGTAGTGAATCAGTAGGTCCTGATTCTCCGTCTGAGCTGACATCCGTCGAGCGTACATCACCAGATGGCTCTGAGGGCAAGAGTTACCCTTGTATTTTTCAAAGTCGGGCACTTGAAATTTGTGCGGAACTTTCACATTGGGGACCAAGTAGAGGTTTGCGGCGTCCTTTCCAAATAGATCGTGACCGCGGATGGCTTACAGTTCTTTTTGCATTTCCAAGAACTGTTCCTGGAATTCATCCATTCTGTCAAACATAGTCTCCTTCTTACCAGAAGGTGTTGGTGGAATCTGTCCTTCCGAGACAGTGTGCACCACAGGGGGTAGTACCGTGACTACGGCAGTAAATCTTGGCATTTCCCGAAGTTTGTAACCTTCAGGAGTCTTTAGTATGCCCCTGGCATCTTCGCTTTCCCGAAGTTTGTAACCTTCAGGCCCAGCGGTTTCTGTTGTGATTCCCTGATCTTTAGTGATCGGCGGAACATATCCTTCCGGGATATAGTTAACAGGCATGCCCCAAGGACGATCTTTCGGTATCTGATACCTAGGATCATACCTTTCCACTATGGGCGTTGAGGTGATCTCTGAGATCACAGTTCGTTGTAGCTGAGCTTCTGCCATGACTTGCATGTCGTTACGAAGCTTTCTCATTTCCTCTCTCAGAGCGTCGATCTCTTCTTTAAACTCTCTGTTCTCTTCCTCAAGATCATCCATCTTTTTCTGACGATTGGCCCGAGTATTGTACGAATGAGACAGTTTGACTCTAGAACCGAGACAAAACGTGAGATTCGTAGGTAAGAAGAATACGCGATGTGAGAATGATGAATGCAATGATTATATTAATTGTTTAAGGTTTAATCAAAATAAACTTCGACAATTAGATTGCAAATATCAAACGGTGGGGAAACCCCTTTTTATTGAAATTCAAAAGATTACAGAAGTGGAAATACAGTAGATTACAAAGTGCAGAAACATAAACCTAAACTAATGGGTCCTGAGTCCTCTCTGAAGAGAAATCAGGTGCTGATTCTGGTATCTTCCTTTTCTTTGACCGGGGCTCTTGGGTCGTTGTCGGGTTGTCATTCCTTTGCCAAGTGAAAGGAGTGAGCAAATTCCTTTGGTCATCTTGATTATCTACAGCATGTTGCTCCAAAATTTCAATCAGAGCATCTTTTTCTTTCAGTAATTGTTGTATTTTGATGCACTCTATGTCGAGGGTGTGGTACTTGTTCTTCCAAGACCTTCTCTCCTTTTGAATTTTGTTGAGAGTAACCTGAAGCTTTTCAGTTTCTGTCATGAAGTACATGACAGATTCCCTCGGCGGAAGAATTTCGTAACGAGGATAAGGCATCTTTATCTTGAGAGCTCTAGTTTGTACCCAATGGAGATAAGGTTCCACCGAGACACAGTCCGGTTTTCCCAGAGACTCTCGTCCTTTCTTATGAACATGCTTCCAAGCGTGCACTATTTCCATCTTTAGTGCTCTGTCGTTTTCTCCTTCTTTGAAGAAAAGACCTTCCAGATGAACACCCAGTGGGATGTGTCTCATCGGGTATCCAAATTGACGGTGAACCAATACCGAATGGTAGTTGATTCCTCATTTAGTTCCTATAAGGGGTACGTTGGGGAAGTTTCCACAACGGTTAACGATCCTAATTCCCTCATAAATCCTATTACACCAATCTATATCAGAGTTGGTAAGAGACATGATCTTCTGCGACCAACGTAAGGCACTCTTACAATCCCAAAAAGCAGCAGACTTGGGCAAGTGAGAGATAAACCATTTGTAAAGCAAAGGTACACAGCATGTGATCTCCCCTCCGATGTACAAATTTCCCAGGTGTACAGAATGATACGCATCTGCGAGCAAAGTCGGCACAGGATTTCCAATGAGAAAAACCTTAATGGAGTTAATATCGACGAAGTTATTGATGTTGGGAAACAAAAATAACCCGTAGGTGAGCAAGACAAAGATGTTTTCAAAAGCAGTCACGTTTCCTATACTGGCGAAGTACAGGGCTTTCTTCGTCAAGAACTGGGCTGGCAAACCTTGGATGCCACCCTTAGTAGTCATGTGAGTCCTGACTTCAGACTCGTCCAAATGAATTGCTCTTGCAATAGTTTAATTCTTTGGAATTTCTTCCAGTCCAGGAAATGGAGCTCGATCCGTAATGTGTAGATCGATCAGATGAGAATACTCCTCCAGCGTTGGTGCGAGCTGGTAATCCGGGAATGTGAAACAGTGATAAACCGGATCATAAAACTGAATGAGCGCATCCATGATTCCCTCAATCACATGGACTCTTAATAGTGGTAGCAAACCTCCGTGCTTGGCTCTGAAAGCCTCTGGGTTAGTGATCATCCTCGCTAACCTTCTCAAATCCTCTAGCTTTGGAACCTTGAAGGTATACTGGTGAGTTCTCCTTCTACCGAAATCCATTAGCGTAATCCTTTTCTCTGATATTTGCAATCACAGTCTTAGTTTATTTTGAAAAACAGAGAGACTAGAAGAGAACTTTTTTTAATGTTTTAATGTTTTTTTTAAATGAATGCATGAATGCAGCACACAAAAACATAGGAAAAACATGGGGTCAAAGGGTCGTTGTCATGAAGTCAAGGCTCTACCCATCCCCAAAGGTTTATACTAGGGTGATTTTTGTACCTGTACTCATTATCATCAGCTCCTCCCAGGAAAGCAAAACAACAAGCGGATCGCCAGCGAGTTGTAAAGCAATCTTAGAGTAAGTGCCATTCACCGAGAATAGATCACCAGCCTCAAATGAGGGTAGTATCGCGTAACAACTATTTCCGATAGTTTCCGCACTACGAAAGGGTTTGGCTCCTCAGCTTCTCAGACTTAACAACTGGCCCATTGTCTAGATGAGAGAATGGGTTGCGTTGGTCAGCCTCCACTGAGGTTGATGGTCGACCCCATCGCCATCACTTATCTTAGGTGTATACTCATTCTTTCCACATATGGCATCACCCGCATTCCCATTAGCAGAAAAATAAACATGTATAGCAATTAGGAAAAGCAGTATATATATTTGTCCTAGACATCCTAGACCTTTAAAGCTATGAATCCTAAATTCCTGACAGAAAATGGGTTCCCCGGCGGAAGCCCTAATCTGTGGTATTCGCACGAGTGAAGAAAAGGAAGACCGTGCCTAAATCTAACTTTGAAAGGCCCCACGGTGGGCGCCATTTTTCTGTAGCGAGCGATTTTGGGACGCGGTTTTTAAGCGCTGGTCGCTCTCTGCGATTGAGCTTAAACTACAGGTCGATTCATTTTTTATCCTATTGTGAGCTGATGAAGGAAGGGAAATAGATGTCTCCAATTAACCCTGCTTTGCATACTGAGTTTAAACAGCGGTCTGTTAGGTTACGAATGCTATCAATGTGGGGGGGCCTTTCTTGTGCTATTTAACAGAATGACAGGTTTTTGGCGGGGAACAAGGATTAGGATGTTAGGACTGATGCTTTTTGATAGGTATGTGAGAGTATGGGATTTTGGTTTTTTTGTTGATTGTGCTCGCTAAGATCTTTTCTTTCGATCTTATGCCTACGTATTCCCGTTTACCGAAACAGGGAAATCAGAGTGTTCGTAGTTCCTCCTATTCTACGGGAGGAAATGGTTGTTTTTGTGTCTTGTTCAAAGCCCAAGACGTGAAGCGAAAAGGTGGTTTGTATCTTGTTCAAAGCCCAAGATGTGAAGCTAAAGGTGTTTTGTATCTTGTTCAAAGCTCAAGATATGAAGCTGAAGGTCTCAACTTTAGAGAGAATTTGTCATCTCTAAAGAAGGGTTTGTCTGTCACAACTGTTGGGTGACTGGTTATAAAGGAGAATTACTTTAACCGGGATACGCGGATCCTAGCAATGCCATAATTTCCTTTAAAGGGGATTTTAACCTGAAGGAGAAGAGTTTAACTCAGTGTAGAGCAATGCTATCTTTCCTTAGGAATTTCTCATGCTAAAAGAGGGACAGTGGCATGGATGTAGATGATCCAGAGGCTTGCCGCTTACAGCGATTAGATGAAGAGAAAGGAGTTGTTGATGTTTGTGTACTGTGAACGAGGCACAATTTTGATGCTAAAAGGTTGATTGAATCAACCAGTGGTTTTCTTATACAAAGCCTAAGAGGAGGCTAATATGTGTCTCGTACAAAGCCCGAGAGAGAGGCTAAAAGGGTTGACTCAACTGGAGAACCTTTTATACTCAACAAGAGATCGTTTTTGTATCTCGTACGAAGCACGAGATGGAGGCTAAAGGGGTGATCGACTCAATGAGGGAATCTCTTATGTGTCTCGTACAAAGCCCGAGAGAGAGGCTAAACGTTGTTTGACTCCGTTGGGGAGAATCATTGTACAAAGCCCAAGAGGAGTCTATGGCGCTGTTTCAGTAAAGTGACAGGTCCAGTATGCTGATTTAAAGAGAAAATTAGTTCTTATATGAGCAACACTGTGCTCATGGATTTGATTTGAGGGTCCGGGTTATTCCTGTTCTTTAAGGAAGCAGGGAATCCGAAGGGTATTGAGACTGTTCGAGTCTGCGGGTTTCCTTCTTATTTAACGAAGGGGTCACTTGAGAATGTCTTGGAGACTCAAGGAAGTTAGACTGTCCGTGTCTAGAGTTTTATCTTTTGTACTATGCTTTGAGAAACAGTAATAGACTCTTGAAAGGACGGTTCTATGAAGATGACTAGGTTCTGTTCCTATACCTCTAGGAGGTCATCGGGACAATTTGTACGAAGCCCAAGAGGAGGCTAGAAACTTTTAAGAAGCCGACGGGTCCTTGTACTAAGCCCAAGAGGAGGCTATCATTCCCGAAGGAAGAGATCATTATACGAAGCCTAAGAGGAGGCGGTGAATACTTCTAAGAAGCCGTAGGGTCCTTGTACGATGCCCAAGAGGAGGCGGGGTTGTTTTTAGGAAGCCTGTGGGTCCTTGTACGATGCCCAAGAGGAGGTCGATGCTTTTAAGAAGCCTGTGGGTCCCCAAACCCCGAGAAATTCAAGGCAATGCTATTCACCGAGAATAGATCAAAGTCAGGAAAGTTCGAGAATTTGGAAGAAACTCAAAGATGCCATTCACGGAGAAGACATTCATCTTGGGGAGTAGAGCTTCTTGACAATTCCTAATGAGGACAGCCTGAGAGAAGACTGTGTCTGGTGATCCTATTGGGGATCTAGTTGTCTATTTCTATGAATAAACGAAACGGCATCACCTAGTTCTAGACGTAGTTGCCGGGGAAACTCGAAATATTTATACTATTATTACACAGTTGATATGAGTTTATGAAAGAATACTTACAGTGAAACAGCCCCACAATACAGTTATATGTATATGAAAGCGGTAAATGAAAGCGTATAAACACTTACTCGGTTGTAGAGCTTCCATGCTGTTTGGTTAGTTGTTCAACAAAGAAATATTGAAAATGACAGTATATTCAAAATCAAAGGAGAAAGTACTTTGAAAAAGAAATTTTTGGGGCTTACAGCTCAAGGAGAGGCCCAAGGTTTTATCAGTGAGCGCACTGTTTGAATTTGTACAGAGGGACTTATACAAGTGACTGAGGCCCAAAATGTTTTCTGTACAAAGGGATGGGTTTTACACTCTCTCAAGAGGCCCAAAAAGTTTTAAAGAAAAGAGTGGGGTTTATAACACGAGGGTAGGCCCAGATGATTTTTCGTTTAAAAATGGCAATCGCGCCGAGATTTTCTTTTAACGCGAAGGGGCTTATACAATATCTGTGGCCCAAATGATTTTGGTTAAAAGGGGGTTGGGTCTTACACTCTATTTAGAGGCCCAAAGTGTTTTTGAATGGGTCTTATAGCTCAAGGAGAGGCCCAAGGTTATTTTGAAAAGGCGACGATCGCGCCGTTGGTTTTTTACGGTATCGGGACTTATACAATACACTGAGGCCCAAAAATGGTTTGGTCAAAAAAGGATTGGGTCTTACACTCTATTAGAGGCCCAAAAGTTTTCAAAAAGTTTGATGAGGGTTGAGTTGATTCAAAAGCCTAATTTGTTTTCAAAATGTATTTTTTTAATTGAACAAAAATTCAATTAAAATGATTAATATTTGTTAAATATATGAAAACAAATTATGATCTTGGACCAATGTTCCAAAAAATCAGGTTTCTTCCTACAAAATGATTGAAGTCAAATTAGGGTTAGAAAATGAAAAGAAAAGAAACATTTTAAATGCTAAAAACACATAAAACATTAATTCTTCTCAAAAATATCAAATATAGGAAATAAGTAATATTTTTGGGATTTTTTGGTAGAATCAAATATTTAAACATTTTTGTGAATTATTGCAAACAGAACCAATCAAAAATGATAAAAATTGAAGGAGTTATTAATTTTTCAAATCATTAAAGATAATAATATGAAAAAAAATAAAATAAACAAGTGATAAAAAGAAGTCTGGGGCGAGGGGGATTCGAACCTCAGACCTCTCGCTTGCCAATACACACAAAACCAGCTGGTGAACCGCTAGGGCGCAATGCCAATTCAAATATAATATGGCAAGGGAGAAATATATAGAGAACTTGTTGGATTTTCTGAAAATGGCGCCATGGCCATCTTCCTCCTCGAGCTCGTGCATGAAGCACCCTATCTCCCTCATCTCTCCACCATTGGACATGATTCAAACACCAAACCCGTGCGTTTTTTCACAAGGAATAAGATGGCAATACCCAATTTTATTCATTTTCAGTGTGGAGTAAAATAATCATGATGAACACAGATGAACCCTAATTTGCAAAAGCAATCGTCCAGGCATGGTTATAAGGTCTATGATCTAATTTCTTGAGGCAAAACAATCAACACATGATGGCAATCAAATGGCAAAAATATCATGCGAGGAAATATGCATGGATCATGGAGTTTGAGTTTGAAGCTCACCTTGATGCAAACTGAAATGGAACTTTGCCCAGATGGTGTTCCAGTCGTGAATTGATGATCCCTACAGCTTCAATGGATGTTATGGAGTGTGTTGCAAGCTTTGGAACACTTTGAAACTCTTTGGATCAAGCTGGAGACCTCCACCTACAAAATTGAAGCATAATGGCTTGGTGGAAGAGTGATTTTGAGCCTGAGGTGTTACAGTCAGTGTTTAAGTGTTTGGACACCTCAAATACATCATATGTGATGTGTTTGAGCAATTGGAATTGATTGCTTATGGCTGCAACTCAAAACCCGATAGTGGTTACTCAAAAACAAGAAAACTTGAGTTTTAAGAAAGAATGAGAGAAATCAGTGCTGTAACTGGCTTTGGTGTGAGTTGAATGATCCATTGGGACCTCTATTTATAGGTGATCAACTGTTGTTTTGGAGGAATAGTGAATGGCTGCTGGATCAGATCACATTTGCATGGATTGGCTTGGAGGATTTCTTCTCAAGCAAGGCAAGCTAGCCATTCCCAAGAGCAGGGCTATGCCTTGACCAAAATCACATTCCTCAGATGTTTTTATTGTTGTTTAATCAGAGAATTTGACTGAGTAGGGTAGCTACCTTGACAATGCACTATTCCACATTAATGCACTTTGAATTCAAGGCAAAATGTGCCAAAGTGGATGAATTTCAAGTTGGAATATTCCTTGGCTTTTTGACTCAGATTTATCAGTTGGATCAGATGCAATGTGATTGGTTTGGATACATGTGGCATGCTGATCCTCAGTTTTTGGTTCAAAATCGTGTGTGGCAAGCAAACATGCAAACTGATTTTTCCAAAACAGCTTGCAGCAGCATGACTTTGGGCAAGGATTTCTCATGGCTTAAGTTGAATCAATTCATGTTGTTGAGCTCTTTGAATTCTTAGTAACATATGCAACAATATTGATGTTTAACTTTGGACTTGATTCAGCTTGCAACTATGTGAAAAGATCTCACAAGTTTTGGTGTTTCAACAAAATTTGTCTTGGACATAATTTTTCTAAGTGTTGGAAAATGGTATACTTTAATGTTTTCAGCCACTTTGGCTCACTCATAGCTCAAAATCCATAATGAATTGGAGTTAGGCCTAGTTGAAGTTTTTGTAGAGGGCAATGAGATCTACAAATCAAGCTTTGGATGGGGCACAATGGCCTTGTGGTTTAGGAGATATGGTCCTCCAAAGTTGGTGTATTAGTGGTACTTTTCCATAACTTAGAAAAATTTCTAAGTTTTATGGTTACCCCTTTTACAAGTTATCCCACTTTTCTTGATTTTTCTTGATGAATGATGATTCAAATCATACATTAACATCATTTTAGGGTTAAAAATCCATTTTGGTGAAAAATCTCAAAAAGTCAAAGTTGACTTTTGTGCACAGTTGACTTTTTATCAGATGAATTCCAAACTGTGCAATTCTTCAGGAAATCATGTCCTTGACCTAAATCAAACTTGATGGACATGTTCCATGGGTGTCATAGGGTATATTTAGGTATGTCCTAGAGCTTGGGAGCTTGTCCTGGGTAAAAGTCAAAGTTACAGTTGACTTTTTCCTTAAAACCCTAATTGTGGTGCATATGAAATTGAGACTTGTTGCTCAAGCTTCTTGGATTAATCCATTGTTGCAAATGGATCAATATAGTTCATTAGAGACCCTCAACTCATGTCTTGAGGTATTGGCTCTTGATTTGTCCCAAAAGTCAACTTAGGGGTGAATTAGGTCAAGAAACCCTAATTCCTGATTTTTTGATGAATGCATCCCCTGAGGCAAAATTGACTTGATGAATGGGTCCATGAGGTTCCATGGAGTATATTAGGTTGTGTTTTGGATCTTTGGCTTGTGTCCAGATGAAAATTTTCAATCTGGAGGCCCTGGTCGACCAAAACCCTAATTTGGTGACACTGGCGATCTTGAGACTTGATCCACCTAGAAGGGAGCAACCTTGTGCTTAATCCTTAAAGTGAGAGCCCTCTTTGATCCATTGTGAGTGCTTGAGAGGTTAGACAAGTTGAAGATCAAGTCATTCCTTGATTGATCCTTTGTCTAAGAACTCTGAGAGGGCTTGAAACCCTAATTTTGATTGTAGTGAATGATCAACAACCCTTGAGGCATTTGATGAGACATGATGGTTCATCCACATTGTGATGATGATTTGCACAATGATGGGAAATCTTAGTGGTCAAAATTTGGGGTATGACACACCCGTCTCCCTAAAGGACTAGAGAAGCCTCCGTCTCTAGGGACTTATGATGGAACCACGGACCCAGACGAGCACATAGAAAACATAGATGCTCTTTTGGACTACAGAGGTGTACGAGGAGCCGTCAAATGCCGCCTGTTCCCAACCAGGCTCCGGAAGAGAGCAATGACCTGGTACAAACAGCTGCCTGAGGAATCCATCACATCCTGGAGGCAGCTCGGGAGGATTTTCTCCCGTCACTTTACCGCATCACGACGCCATCCAAAGACTGAGGCGTCCCTCGGAGCTATCGTGCAGGGAAGAGATGAACCTCTTCGGGAATACATTAAGTGGTTCAACAAGGAGGCCGTCCAAGTGCCAACGACCAACGAGATGAAGAAATTCCTGCTCGAGCTGGGATTACATCCCAGCTCAGACTTCGCGAAAGCCATCAGCCTCGATCCGCCGAGGAACCTCAACGCTCTCCTCCACCAAGCCCAGTCGCATATACAGTACGAGGAGAAGGTCGCTGCCTACTCTATCCGGGCCTACCGTCACCAAGAAGGTGCCCGGTCATCCAGAGCTGAAGAACCCTCGACATCCCGTCGAGGAGATAAAAGACGCGACGATCAGCCTCACGACGCACGCGAACAGAAGGGACCTTCTGGGCGGTTCCATGACTATACCCCCCCCTCACTACCTCGAGGGAGAAAATCTTGTCCGAATGTGCCAACTCAGAGTTCAAGCAGGCGGGAGTCCGTTTCCCCAAACAGCTGCCGGCCAGGTCGGGTGTAGATAAATTCAAGTATTGTCGCTTCCACAAGAGCCACGGCCATACGACGGAAGAATGCATCCACCTCAGAGATGCCATAGAGATCCTCATTCGCGACGGCCACCTGAAGCAGTTCGCGAAGAAGAAAGAAGCTCCCCGACAAGAAACCCAGGAGAGCAAGAAGGCTGCAGAAGAGACTCCGCCCTCTGAGGACACCAATGTACAGATCACCATATCCATAACTCGGCCAGAAGACTTCTGTATCCCTGATAGTCTGCTCGCCTCCACGTTCCTCGACGCTCACAGCCCGTGGGAGGCCTTCCCGTCGGCCATGGTCATCTCCGGTGGTGGATTCAACAAAATCACGGTCGGTTCAGTCAAAAGGAAATTTGATCAACTGATCAGCAAAAGCTCCAACGAAGTCACCACGCTGGATACCACTCACAAAGGATCCTCTCCCATTTCCTTCTACAAGGGGGAGCTCCTCGGCGGGTCACCGAACTCAAGCATCCCGCTTCTCATCCGGGCAAGGATGGCGAACTTCAACGTTCGCAGGATACTCGTGGACCAGGGCAGTTCAGTTGATATCATGTACAACCATTTGTTCAAAACACTGCAGCAGGACGACTCTCACCTTACTCCATACGTTGGATCCGACCTGCAAGGATTCAACAGAGCAGTAACAAGGCCCCGAGGTTACGTAGAGCTCATCGTGACCTTCAGTTCAGGAAAGACAACCCGAGCAATCAAAGCACAGTTTCTGGTAATTGAATGCCCGTCACTATATCAGTGCATTTTTGGAAGGCCAACCCTGGCAGAGTTAATTGCAGTGCCTTCCACCGTACATCTCAAGATGAAGTACTACACTTCTGAAGGGATGGTCGCCACCCTCCACGGCGACATCGAAGCTGCCCGTCGATGCTTTGAAGTAGCATCAAAAGGACTAAGCACCATCTCAGCAAGGCCGAGGACCTCTGGTCGTCCTCCTTTGCCCAGCAGCTCCGAACAGTCAAAACCACTCCCCTAGGTCGAATCCATCGACTTGGACAGCCGTTTCAGCGAGGAGGATCACGCCAAAGACCTGACGACTTCGGGCAGCCAGTCCAACAACAGCGGCCGTTCGGAGAAGACCCCCAACGGGGAGTAAAGATCGGAGCAGACCTCCCCGACCTGGCCAAGAGACAGCTAAAAGTATGCCTCCGGGAGAACACAGACTTGTTCGCATGGAGCGCTGCTGAAATTCCAGGATTGGACCTCTCCGTCGCTTGCCACCAGCTTATAATTGATCCGGCCGTCAAAGTCGTTGCCCAGCGTAGAAGGAAACAGTCCCCAGAGAAGATGGAAGCCGCGGAGAAAGTTGTCAAAGACCTTCTAGAAGCTAGGTTTATTTCTGAGGCCAAATACACTACATGGCTCTCAAATGTTGTACTTGTAAGAAAAAATAATGGCAAATGGAGGATGTGTGTTGATTATACCGATGTTAATAAGGCCTGTCCGAAGGACGCCTACCCCCTCCCCAATATAGATAAGCTCGTAGATAACTCCGCAGGTTTTAAACTTTTATCGTTCCTCGACGCCTACTCGGGCTATAACCAAATCCCAATGGTCGCGACCGATAAAACTTACACGGCCTTCATGACCGAATCAGGCAACTATTACTACAATGTAATGCCCTTCGGACTGAAGAACGCCGGCACTATGTACCAACGAATGATGAACAAAGTCTTCCAAGGACAAATAGGCGACATGCTCGAGGTATACATGGACGACATGATCGTGAAGTCCCACGAGGAGCTAGATCACGTCGCCCATCTTCGCAAAATTTTCGAGCAAGCGAGAAAGTATCAAATGCGTTTCAACCCAGAGAAGTGCACGTTCGGTGTGCGGGCAGGAAAATTCCTTGGCTTCTACCTAACGGAACGAGGAATAGAAGCTAACCCCGACAAATGTCAGGCATTCTCTGAGTTTCCAATGCCCACGTCTAAGAAGAACATCCAGTCTCTCAACGGGGTACTCACCTCGTTGTCCCGCTTCGTCGCAAAGTCCGCCCAACACGCCCTTCCTTTCTTCAAGCTCTTGAGAAAAGAAGCAGCGTTTGAATGGACCGAAGAGTGCGAGGCGTCCCTCCTTCACTTAAAGCAAGCTCCGTCGAAACCGCCCGTGTTATCACGACTAGATACCGGGGAAGTCATGTTCCTATATCTCGCCGTCACTACCGAGGCCGTTAGCGCCGTTCTCATTCGCGAGAATCCTGGAGGGCAAAAGCCAGTATACTTCACGAGCAAAGCGTTGTAGGACGCGGAGCTGCGATATCAGTAGATAGAGAAGGTAGCATTGGCCCTCGTCAACGCTGCCAGACGACTGAGATACCATTTCCTGGCCCACACGATCGTAGTTAGGACGGATCAGCCCATCAACCAATTACTGGGCCGGCCAGACATGGCCGGTCGAATGCTCAAGTGGTCGTTGGAGCTGTCCGAATTCGACGTCCAGTATGAAAGTAGAAAAGCTCTTAAAGCATAAGCCCTGGCCGACTTCGTGGCGGAAGTAACCTTCTCAGACTCCTCGCCCCACATAGCAAACAGATGGACCATCTACGTGGACGGAGCGTCCAGCTCGAGCGGCAGTGGGGCAGGAGTAATTCTGGAGAACGACGAAGGGACCATAGTCGAGGCTTCTCTCACATTGTCCTTTCCCACGTCGAACAACCAGGCCGAGTATGAGGCATTCCTCGCCGGGTTGCGCCTAGCCGAAGACCTAGGGGCTGAAGAAATCGTCATCTGCACGGACTCTCAGCTAGTAGCCCACCAGATATCCAGGGAGTATCAGGCCAAAAACGACAGTCTCTCTGAATACCTCACCCTGGTCAAGGAAAAAATGGCGAAGTTCAGGACGGTAGCAGTAAGGTATGTTCCCCGCGAACACAACGTGCGAGCAAACGTCTTGTCTAAACTAGCGAGCACCAAGAGGAAAGGCGGAAACAGGTCAGTCATCCAAGAGATGCTTCCCCGGTCCAGCATCGATAAAGGGTCCTCGACCCTACAAGTGAACGTGATCGGGGACAGCGACTGCTAGATGACGCCCGTATACAACTACCTCACCAGGGACGAACTTCCGGATGACCCCAAGGAAGCCAGCACCATCAGACGAAGAGCTTGCTCGTACGTCATCCTCGAAAACAAACTCTACCGAAGGGGCTTCTCCATCCCACTACTCAAGTGCATAGAGGAGGAGGTTGTCCCCTACGTATTACGAGAAATCCACGAAGGCATTAACGCCCAGCACCTGGGAGGAAGGTCCCTTGCCCGCAAGGCACACCGGGCAGGGTATTATTGGCCAACCATGCAGCAAGACACCAAGGAGCATGTAAAGAAATGCGACAAATGCCAACGGCACGGGGATATGCACCTAGCTCCACCTAACGAACTGAAGAGCTTGACCTCCCCGTGGCCATTTTCCTGGTGGAGCCTAGACATCCTAGGACCCTTCGTGACAGGGTCTAGCCAAAACAAGTACCTGATAGTGGGCGTAGATTATTTCACAAAATGGATAGAAGCAGAAGCCTTTGCAAAGATAACGACCCTCAACATTCTACGCTTCTACAAGCGGAATATCCTTGCCCGTTTTGGGATTCCCCAAGCAATCGTCACGGACAATGGAACACAATTCACGGACAAGAAGTTCCAAGACTTTGTCGCCCATCTCGGAACAAAGTAACACTTCGCGTCGGTAGAGCACCCCTAGACCAACGGGCTGGCGGAAGCGGCCAATCGCGTCATCCTTCGTGGCCTCAAATGAAGATTGGATGAAACGAAGAAAGCCTGGGTCGAGGAGCTCCACAGCGTCTTATAGGCATATCGCACTACTCCTCAGTCCACCACCGGGGAAACTCCTTTCCGCTTAGCATATGGCATGGAGGCTGTCTTACCCATCGAAATCCACGTACTGTCCAGAAGGACCGAATCACCTCTAGACGAGGAAATGAATAACGAAGCGATGAGAGAAGAGCTCGACCTCGTCGAGGAAATCTGGACAGGAGGAGCCCTCCGTGAAGCGTCTCTTAAGCAAAAAATAGCAATCAGGCACAACGCCAAAGTCTTACGACAAGAGTTCGATGCGGGCAGCCTTGTCCTGCGAAGAAACCACAAGGACTCTCGCGAAGGCAAACTAGCAGCCAACTGGGAAGGGCCATACAGAGTCCGTGCCAAAACGGGAAATGGTGCATACTTCCTCGAAAACCTTAACCGGGAGGCACTCCCTTGACCATGGAACGCTGAGAAACTTAAACAATACTACAACTAAAGTAACCATAGGCTTCCTCGCATCAAGAGACCACCTAGCGGTCATCATGCTCGTCCAGGTACAAACGACGCATGCACACAAAGTAGAATCCCGCTCAAACAAACAAGCCGGAACACTGCTCGTCGGCGGTCCTCGACCGAGCACCGCCTTCGCCCAAGTACCATGATTGGCAGAACCCCAGCTCGCGATGGGACATTCACGCCGCGATCTCAGGCCTCAATCGCGACCTGAGATCCGCAACCTCGCCGTGACCTTCCCCGACTATTTGACCAGTTCCCCGCATTGGCGAATTCACACACAGCGAGCTATCTTTCAAAAGAAAGCTCCATTAACAGACACACCCTCTGAGGGGTAGTCATACATGCACAACTAAGGTAAAGTACAGCAATAATGTAAAGTACAACAAAAATTGTATAAATGAACCGAGCATTAAATAAAAAGGCCACAAGGGCCAAAAGACTGTGCGTATTACATAAAAAATGGGTCATGCCCCCCCTCCAAAATCAAATAAGTTACAAATTAATCAACGGCACGCAGGCTGGACAAAACACAACAACATCAAAACAACCTAAATCCTCATCCTTCCACATGCTCAGTCGCCACGGGCTCGGGCTCCTGCTCCTCCACGGGCTGGTCTTCGGTCTGAACTTCGGGGGTGTCAAGAACAAGGTCTGCGGGCAAGACGATGCGATCATCCTCCACTCGTGCAAGGTAGTGGATACCATTGGTCGAAATGTCGAGCCCAGGGTTCTCCACCCGCAACTGGGCCACGACACTTTCAAAAGACTCCAATGCCACAACAATGTCGTCCTCCTCGGCCTGCAGTATGCTGGCGACCAGCTCAGCCCTAGTTTTCAACACTTTTATCTCGTCCGGTTCATCAGCACCCGGGGCACTGGCCGCCATCAGCTCCTTGTTCAAATCCTCCGTAGCCTTCTTCTCCGCCTTCAGCTTGGTTACCTCCTCTTTCAACTTGGCCGTCTCCTCCTCGACCTTTCTCCTAGCCTCACGAGCACCCTTGACTTCTTCCTTTAGGGATGCCTCGGAGGCCCGGGCAGTAGTGAGTTCAGCCTCAAGCACAGAGTCCCCTTCCGCATAAACAGCCGTCATTTCCAGCATCCTCACCATGGCCGAAGCATCCTGGGCCACCAGCGCCCTCTTGCTCGCTCGATCCATGCTTCCCAGGTTGAGTGATTCTGCCCGCGGAACGACCAAAGTGTTGCCCTCAAAAAATCTTCTGTCAAGGATACATGGGGGGAGCTTAAATTTTCCCTTCTCAGGCGCCCGAGTCAGGTCCACGACATCTAACGTCCTCAGCCGCTTCGTCCACCTGATTAGAGGCAATGGAGAATCTCGTGGACCAGGAGAGGGAGTAGAAGAGGTCCCCGGAGCAGTTTGAGCAAGAGGAAGAACACGAGCACCACCAACAGGACGGGTCTTGGGAGGAGCCGCTCCAGCCTTGCCCCTCGCCATGGCATTCCTCACCACACGATCACGAGCCTAAGGCATCTCACCTGCACAAATGAAACGAACACGTTAGCAATGGGGAAGAAAAAGAAATAACAAACAAAGTCTAAGTAACTATGACTACCGAGCAGATTCTCGGTATCCGCGGGAGTCTTGCACTCCAGCAGTGCCTTCACGTTGATAAACCTGCGCTCGACCCTCTGGCTACCATCCTCCTCGAAGATGGGGTTACCCTTGCTCGTCCAACAACTCGCGAGCTGAAAGGAGTTGACCCACTTCACCAGCGTCTCATAAGACACAGCATCTTGCCCGCGTAGAGCGCTCGGCTCGAAGACATAAGCACTGGGTTTCTTTGAGAAGTGGTCGAGTGCCCAGCGGATCGGGAACTTGTACACTCTCTCCCCGATATACTTTTCTTCCTCGTTAAGCAGCTCCTCTCCGTTCTCATCACACTCTACCTCCCAGGCGTACACGCTGTCCTGGGCAGCCTCAGACAACGGCTCAACGATGAAGTATCGTTCCTTGAACGTCCGGATTGACTCCGAGAACGGTTTGAACAACTTTTTGGGCTGCTTCAAAGAGACTCATCCGTACCTTTTCCCCGCCAGCTGCCGCTGTAGGTGGAAAACAACAAATAATAGAGGAATGGTGGTCCCCAGAGCAAGATGCTCGCACACCAACTCAAAAGCCCGTATAAAGGCCAGCAAATTGGGGTGGAGTTGGGAATGCGCCAACTTCAGATGCACAAACACCGACCGCTGGAAGTCAGTGAAGGGCAACCTCAGCCCCAATTCCTTGAAAGCATATTCATACATCGCGAAGCAGTCCCCGAAGCTCGAGCAGACCCGCTCATCCGAATTAGGCAAAAGCACTCTCCATTCACCCGCTGGCCCCACCTCAGTAATGGCGTCTGCCGCAGACCTAGCAAACGTGGAGATATGTTCGGAAGGCTCGGCCACCTCCCACTCTTCCGGGCAGAACACGTCCACATCCTCTTCCATTACATCCTCCTCCACGACCTCTAAATCCTCTCCCTCCTCAGCTTCGCTCGCTTCCCCCTCGACTTCGCTCGAGGAGTTCGAAGCCGATGAGCTCGAGGACGCAGAACTCGAGGCCGTTGCACTGCTGCTCTCCTCGGAGACAGTTTCCTCCTCGGATATAACGGGGATAACTTCCCTCTCTGGCTCCATCGCCACTACGATCACCTGAAAAAGCAGAGAAAGACAGTGAATTCGACAGGAAATCAAATCCACCCTTCCACCGCTAAGTCAAGTGAAAGGGCGCGCAGAAGGCTAAGGACAACGTCCCCGGCCAAAGCCCTAACATCAAACGAAGAAGGAAAAACCTCCCCACGAGGAGATGCCCGAGACAAACCAACTTCCCACGAGGAACCTCCCTGCCCTCGTGCCCAGATTTCGTTTAAAGCTCCACCGAAAACTGCAAAGCTCCACCGGAATCTGGAAACGTTCTACCGGGAAATTCACCAATACATCAGAGGATGATAAGACACGGTGGTCACGACTCGCAACCACGACGTGGACCACCATGCCCACCGAACGCGCTACCTACTCCGACGAGATGCTTGATGCAGCAGAAGGGCAGAACCACCGCCCACCACCAACATTCGCCGGAAATCTACCTAGTTTGCCACCTAAAACTAACCCTAGCTGCATGCAATCTACCACTAACAATGAGAATAAGTAAAACAAGCTGGAAATCAGAGAACTTACTTGATTTGAGTAGAAGAGAAAGGCTGCTCGAAACTTGGCACGGTGGTCGGTTACTCCGAGTACGGCGACGGGCAAGAACGCTGATGACGACGAAGAAAAATCAGAAAGGAAAAAGTGCAAAATGGGACAACCTTCCCCCTTTTATACTGAGGGGCACATGCACATACGCGCCCGTAGGTAATAATGACTGCCCACTAGCCATAATTACCTATTAACTGCTACGCAGGGCTCGATGCACACGTGGCAGCCCAACGTTTCCCATTCTGTCTGACGCTTTATCTTCCCGAATATCGGGCAATAGGTTCACGACCACAAACATCACGGGCACAGAGGGCCACGGGTACCTCGAGACAATCTTCCTCGTCTCCAAACGACGACTCCGCGCAACTCCCCCGGGCGACGAGCAGTCCTTAAGTCATCACCCCCATGCTCGGGAGCAACGACTTGGGGGGCTCATGTTCTGGACTGGACCAATGGCTAGAATTGGCCCAATCCACCTCCTTTCAAGAGCGGCCCAAATTGCCTAAGCCCAATCCACAGAGGGGCAAAAGTGACATTTCTGCCCCTCCAACCGGGTAAGAAACGCAACGTCCCTGCCCGACTTTAATGCCCGTTACGCACGGCTTCCTCGCTGCCCGAACAGCAATGGACAGGTGCTCGGAACCGCGTCTATGCCCGACTCAACGGCTAGTTTTCGGCACCCTGCCCGACATAACGGCTAGTTTGGGCAGTTACCTATTCTTTGGAAAAAACGGTTAGTTCACCCCGAAAATAGGACCGTTGGCCACGCGCTGGGGGCTCTATATAAACCCTCTCGCTTGAGAGGGTCAGGTATCACATTTTCACCCTAAGAATACACTTTGTACTTGCCCCTTTTCTCTGACCCTTTCTTACTTGAGCGTCGGAGTGCCTTGTAGGTACACCCCCTCCTCTCCTCATTCACGAGCCGAACACTTTGCACGCCTGACCACCAGCTTCCATCCGAGCATCTCGCCATCTGACGACCAGCTTACGTGGACCAGTTCGAATACTTCGGATCAAATATCATCATTAATTACTTCATAACAATGATATCATAGAACAACACATGACCCACAATGTAAGAACCTAAACCCTTACCCACTATTCAACATACTATCTCTTAGAAGATCAGAACCCCACCCTTACCTTAGATTAATGAGCTCGTTCCTTCTCTAATGGATTTCTTCCTCTTCCTTACCCTAGCCTCTTTAACATTCAGTTCCAAATTCACGTACGATGAAAACTGACTCCAATCTTCTCCAATTCCTTTATAAAATCCCTCAACTATGGTTTTCCTTATTTACCCCCACTCATCCTCATGCAATTTCTATCATGCCCTTCAAATCTCTATACACTTAATATCTCATTTTATTTTATTTCATTATATTATTATTAGTATTGATCTCATCTAATTAAAATAATAATAATAATATTTCCCAACAATTATTTAATTGAATTGATATTCACCTAATATTAACTAATTAAATAATTATCACTAATATATTTTATTTAGTTTTACTTCTCACACCACCAATCTCTACTCAAATGCTCACACACTTCTCCGCCCTCAAGGTGTACTCTTAAGGTTACTACCCCACACCAAGGGTATCCCCAAACACAACAAAACACACATAATCACAATTATACACACAACTTCACGTAATTAAATTACGAAAAATAATTTAAAATAAAACGGGGAGTTATAACTCTCCACCACTTAGAATATTTTCGTCCTAAATAATTACCTGGCGCAAATAACTCAGGACTGCTCTCCAACTCCCAAGTTATATTTCCTCCGACAGCACCTCCATACACGACCTTCACGAGGGCAATCTCCTTGCCTCGCAGCTGTTTCACCTCATAACCAACAATTCTCACAGGTAAGACCTCCACAGTAAGATTATCCTTTACTTGCACATTGTCCATCGAAATCATATGCGATGGATCTGAAAGGTACTTCCAAAACTGCGAAACATGGAATACATCATGTAAATTGGACAAAATCAGTGGCAATGCCACTCTATAAGCAACAGCTCCTAGCAGCCCTGATATCTGATATGGACCGATAAACCAAGGAGTGAGCTTCTTCGACTTCAAGGCACGTCCAACACTGGTCACTAGAGTGACTCTCAAGAATACATGGTCCCTTTCCTGGAACTCAAAATCCTTCATCCTCTTGTCATGATAGCTTTTCTGTCTACACTGAGAAACTTTCATTTGTTCTCGAATTAGTTTCACTTTCTCCTTAGTTTGTTGGACTAATTCAGGTCCAAGCACCACACTTTCACCGGATTCATGCCAACACAAATGCGTCCTGCATCTCCGACCATACAACGCTTCAAAAGGTGGCATCCCAATACTAGAATGAAAACTATTGTTATAAGTGAATTCAATTAACGACAAGTGATTATTCCAAGCGCCTCTTTGTTATAGAACACAAGCCCTCAATAGATCTTCTAACGACTAAATAGTCCTCTTGGTCTGACCATCCGTCTGTGGATGAAAAGTCGAACCCAACCTCAGCTTAGAACCCAGCGCCTCTTGCAAACTCTCCCAAAATCTGGAAGTAAACCTCGAATCTCTATCCGACATAATGCTCAACGGAATTCCATGCAACTTCACAATTACACGGATGTAAATCTCTGTCAACTTCTGCATAGAAAAAGTGATGTTAATTGGAATAAAATGGGCCGAATTCATCAGTCTATCCACA
The DNA here is from genome assembly GCA_022829125.1 of Lathyrus tuberosus. Lineage (NCBI taxonomy): Eukaryota > Viridiplantae > Streptophyta > Magnoliopsida > Fabales > Fabaceae > Lathyrus > Lathyrus tuberosus. The sequence continues at coordinate 8,696,594 of JALAZF010000112.1, forward strand.
ACCACCCAAATAGCATCATCCCCTCTCGGAGTATTTGGAAATCCAATCACAAAATCCATAGAAATGCTATCCCATTTCCATTATGGAACATTCAACTGTTCCATCAACCCTGTAGGTCTCTGATGCTCAACTTTCGACTTTTGACAAGTCAGACAAGTATAAACAAACTACGCAACATCGCGCTTCATTCCTGACCACCAGAATATCTTCTTCAGGTCTTGGTACATCTTAGTAGCTCCTAGATGGATACTTAAGCTACTTCTACGACCTTCTTCTAAAATCATCTTCTTTAATTCTGCATTATCGGGAATACAAATTCTATTCCTGAATCTCAACACACCTTATTCGTCTACTTTGAAATCATTCTCGGCAGCTTGATCATCTCCAGCCATCAAGTCCACCAATTTCACATCTAATTTCTGATTATCTTTAATTCTAGCAAGAAAATCATTGTTGATTGTTAGCATTCCCAACTTCACACTCTAATGTGTTAATTCACTGACTAAACTCATGTCTCTAAACTATTCCACAAGATCCAACTCTCTAACCATCATTCCTGACATGTGCATCGACTTCCGACTTAAATCATCAGCCACAACATTAGCTTTACCGGGATGATAGTTCAAGCCGAAATCACAATCTTTCAAGAATTCCAACCATCTACGCTGCCTCATGGTTAATTCCTTCTGATCAAACAAGTACCCCAGGCTTCTATGGTCACTGAACATTTCGAACCTAGAACCATACAAATAATGTCTCCAGATTTTCAATACAAACACTACTGCATCCAAATCTAACTCATGAGTATGATAGTTCCTCTCATGAATCCTCAATTGTCAGGAAGCATAAGCCACAACTTTTCCATCTTGCATCAACACACCTCCCAAACCCATCAACGACGCATCACAGTGTCCTACCCCAAATTTGTCCTACCTGTGTATAATCTTCATCTGTACAACCATCCACTAACCATTATTTAGAAAATCCAAAAATATGTTACTTTTATCATGAAGTTGAATTGAATCAGATCAACTTTCATTTGAGGATATCAAGTCAAGTGTGTGAGCAGCGTTGATTGAGATTTATCTGGTTTGGCCTAGTCTTGGTCAGACAATAGTGGGTTTCCTGATCAAGGTCGGGGTGTGTGTCTGAGACTTCAATCAGGGTTTTGTGTCATATTCAAGGCAGTCGTGTCAAATTGTCAGGCTATGCAAAGTCATGCGCTTTCATGACTGAGGATCATCAAGGGCCATTTCATTTTCAATTAGGGTTTGGTGCAGTATATTGAAGTTCACGTTTTAAGTCACGTTCCTCTGATTTCAAGGCATTTTCCTGAACATTTGGTTCATGGTAAAAAATTGTGGCTCATTTGTGATCCAAGTGGCAATTAGTTCAAGAAGAGTTCAAGATGACTCCGTTTTTCATTTAGTGTCAAGTTCAAGGACGGTTCACTTTTGATTCAAGGTTTTAATTCATTCTAAGATTGTTCTTAATAAAGATTCAAAGATGTGGGGATTCAAGATTCAATATTGTTTCACTTCTCAAATTCGACTGCTAATTTTAAAGACATGACTCCTAATGCTTTCATCATTTTAGAAGTTCAAGAATGGTGTTACATCGTTGTGATTCCAATACAAAGGACTCTCATTTTTACTCCCATTCATAGGCAAGCACAATGTTGCTTAAGAATTTCAAATATTAATCATAATCCAAGTGACATTCAAGATAAATCAAATTCAAATAAATAAAGGGTGGTAAGATTATATTTCAATCCCAATTAAGTTACAACAAAAGAGTAAATTTGACACAAAAATGCTTCAATTTTTTTTTCTTTTACAAACCCATGAAGGAAATTCATAAAGCCCATTTGCCATTTTTTTATACAACCATTACAACAAAATTACAAAAGAAAAAAAAAACAATTGCTAAAGGAAAAAAGAGAGCTACAGTAGTGAATACAAACCCAACAAGTCATAGCCTTCAATGCCAACATCACCACATCAAGACCAAGTCATTCCAACCTACAAGCCAATACTTTCCTTGCCATTACGCCATATGGTGCAGCCCACAATACATAATGGCATGATTCACATACAACATAGCCAAGCAAAATAAAACCGGTACGAGCTTTTTGCAAACTATGACCACCTGCGAAACCTTTCACAAACCATGTTATTTTCAATCACAATACCTCATAAATTGCATCGTGACCCCACCTGCAAACAAACCTTCCGCAACGCATCACGAATGAATCACTCAAATCATTACACCCAATTCTATCCCACAATTCCAAACGCACGAAAACTGCACGCATCACCAGCTACAAATACAACCTTCCAAGCCAACTCACATAATCCATACACATCCACAAAATTGGGAAACAACACAAAATTGGAAGCACAAAACCTGCTAACAGCTCAATAAAAATACCACTGACCCCACAAGCATACGACAACATGACAAACTATTCTCACTCATCAACCACAATAACGCAACAAACTTGCAAAAACTTTGTGTACGACACAACCCTCAACCTTATTCCATTCCACAATAAAACGATTCCATTCAAAAGTTTCCTGGAGGATTAACCTTCTCCCATCATCCCTTCCATTCTTTCCTCTTTCAAACAGCCTAATTCTTCATCTTTCAACAAACCATGCTCCAATTCCACAAACCTCATTTTACAACTACAACCCAACCTTCATCAGTAATATTCTTCAACTCAAAACCTTTTCCACCCACAAATCAACAATCACAAACACCTTCAAATAAACCACCACCACTCATTAATCGAAAAACTTGCGAACCAGAAACAGAAGTAGAAGGAGAAAGATTGAGCGAAACAATCCCAAATCGAGAACAACACAAACCTAAAACGAAGCAAGAAGGCGGAGTCGAACCTGAACAAACCGAAGTACACCATATCAGATGAAGAAGAACTCTTCTGAGCATGTTACTCTTTGAACTTATTTTTCTCTTTTTTTTTAAAGATAACCATATGATGCGTTCTTCATAAATTGTTTTCCTCATCTTGTGGATCTACTTTTACCCTGTTTCTCGTTTGCTGAAGCACTTAAATCTCCACCCTTTTTTCGTTTCTTTAAAGAATTGTGCTAAAGCATTGCTGGGCTTTTCAGCCCGTGTCCTTTTTGTTTGTTAATGGGCTTTGAAACTCATACGGATACACACACTCACATTCCAATTTCTGCGCACCACCCTTTTCCTATTAGGAATCCTTGTATTTTTTTCTTATTCTTATTTTATTATTTTATTTTTATTTTATGAGGATGATGGACTTCTTTCACCCCATATTAGAGCTGTCAAAATGGGCTACCCGACCCTAAACGGGTCGGGCCTGATGGGCTCAGGTTTTTTAGGGCTGGGCCAAAAAAGCCCATTTCTAATATGGGCTCGAAAATTACTACCCGAGCCCGGACCTAGATGGGCTTCGGGCTACCCAGCCCTAAACGAGCTTTTTTTAATAAAAAATTAAAATAAAAATGCCATAATATTTATTATAAATAAAATTAAAAATTATATTATTTTAAACGTAATACATTTTTATAATACATTTTTATGTTTTATCAATAGTATAATGTGTTTTTAAATACAATACATGTCTAAATTGTATAAAATAATCCTCGAATATTTAACATAAGAGAAACTAATAGAATAAGAAAAAATAGTGTTGATTATATTAATGTATAATATTTAAAAGAGAAAGATCGAATAGAATATATATAAAATTTAGTGAGGTGAGAAAAATCAATGTGTTATTTTGGAGTAAGATAATATAAGTATTAGTATAATTTTTTAAAATTTATAGCGATATGGACCTAATGGGCTACCCACGGTCCATGTGGGCTAGCCCTAATGGGTAGCGGACTTTTTAGGGCTGGGCTAAAAAAGCCATGAAAAATATGGGCTCTAATTTTACAACTCAAGCCATGTGATTCTTCGGGCCTGGAGGGCCGGCCCATGTGGGTTAGCCCATTTTGACGACTCTACCCCACATGATCCTTTTCTATACACATCCATATTGTTAATTTTCGTCTCCTTTTATGTTGATTTTTCGTTTTATTCTTAATCACTTTTTTTCTTCTTATTTTTGTTGCTAATGGGATTTTCTTGTTATATTCATATTTGCTTGATTTGATTTATTTGCATTTTGGATTTTCTTTTTTATTTCTTTTTCAATCTTGGTTAATGAAAGTCTTTAATATCACGAATGTTGGTTGGCTGAGGTCGTTTAACCTTCATTATTTCAAATATGTAGTGAATGATCATCAAAATCGTTTTCTATACTTTGGGATCGTGATAGGTTACCTTTGATTAATTGACGCGAGTTTGTGATTAAGACGAGATCACCCGCTTCTCTTTTCGTGTGGCACGATTTCCTTAGAGAATGATCCTCAATATCATTTTTCCATCGTGTTTTAGCATAAATATCATAGATTGTATGACCTCCTATAGTATGATCTTCGTCATAGATCGTGCTAAGATGGTTTAACGCTATAGTCGATCTGATTCATTCGATTAATAATAATTAACGATTAATCACTAACAACTAACTTTACTTTTTGTCAATATATCTTGTTAATATTATCTTGCTCATGCTATTCATTTGTTCATATTATTATCTTGCTCGTCTTGTTCATATCATATCCATCTTATTCATATCTTGTTCATTTAACCTCTTCTTGTTCATACCTTGTTCAAAAACACAATAAAACAATCGAAACAATAAAAGACTAAATTGGTGGACTGTTGTTGGACTCTGTACAGAAACCCTAGCATGAAGCTTTTGTCTGACTCTTGCTCAAGGCTTAGTTTAGGACACCTTACACACACACGACTTCCTTTTGGGCTACTGATCAGTGCATTTTGATGCACATTCCTCTATGTTTATACTTATACATTTCCATACTTTACTTTGGTTATTTTTCTATTTTAATGTGTTTTTATAAATTAGTTTATTTTTGCACTTATTTGATTTTCGCACTTTATTTTCAGCATTAGCAGTCTGCACTAAAATGATCATATCTGGAGCTACGGGAATCAGTTTGAGACGTTCTACTAGTCGATGGAAAGCTAAGACAGAGAGCTACGACTTTCATGAAGAAGTCAGAAGCTGAATCGGACTGTAGCAGACCTGAAAAAGTCGTTGAAGTTGCAGCATTAGATATAATTTGTTTTGGGTCACTTGTTTTGGGCCTGAGTTATGTATTTGACCCAGTTGGGTTGTAAACCGAGTTCCCTTCTCTTGTATAATGGGAGAAGCGTGTTACTTGAGCTGCCTCTCTTTCTTTTCACAAAATTTGAATCTTTTGCTTTTGTACGATTACGATGAAGAACTAATCTTTCTGAGTCGATCTGCTGTAATTCAGGTTCCAACACTTGAGATTATTATAATGTTAATATTAGTTTAATTCCTTTCAATGATATTTTGTGTTCTTGTATGCTTAATTCAATTGCATGAAATATATTGATTCAATTTGGTTGATTGTATGACCCTAACATTGGCACGACACGTTTGCTTAATTCGTTTTTGTGCCTGATCAATCATGTTTGCTTAATCCATGAAAACTTATTCCGTTTGCTTAATCCGGACAATAGGATCATACATCTCACGAACTTCACCGCGCTTGTCACTGAGTTTGTATCCAAATAGGAATAGACAATCCGCTTAGGGTATTAAAATTATAATAATCGATGATAGTAGGAACTGAATCGGTAGATTGACTTATTTCATAATCACTTTTGTTAATCACTTTTTCTCAATCGAACACCAAACAAAAACCCCTCCCTAATTCGAATTACCTTTGGTTAGTAATAATCAAGAATCCTTGTGAGAACGATATCCGAGTTACAGTTGTCGCTAAACTACCGTTTGAAAATCACCCGTTTTTGATCCGCGCGCGACAGCGGATCAAATTGGCGCCGTTGCCGGGGATTCTTGTTATTATTAACTATTTTTAGAGTCATAGGTATAGTGTTCTCGAGTCTAGGCCCTAGTTTCCTTACGGTTTTAGTCAATTAGCGTTTTAGAGTCAAAATAGAAAAAAAATCGGTTTTTGGGAAAATTGCGTCCGATTCAAAATCTGTTCCGGGCATCTTTAGTAAAAAAATTCTCTGATCATTTACGGGACTTTGCTTTCAAATCGCCAAATTCCTCTTTTTTCTATTTTTAATGAATTTTTTTACTGTTTTCATAGAGTCGAAAAAAATCGAAAAAATTCTCAAAATTATATTTTTAAGTCATTAGATTAATTTCAGTGTCAGTTTATTTTTCTGAAATTATTTTAATCAATTTCCTTCTTTGTGTTTGTTTCTGACTTTTAGGGACATTGTTGGCATTTACACAATTGTTGCTGCATTGCTGTGCTTTAGTCCTGGCTACTAGGTCTTCGTGTTCTAATCTTTTGAATTTTGATCCTGATGTAGAAAGAACTTTTCACGCACGTCGTAGAGCAGTCCAGGCTAGTAATAGTTCACCACCCACAAGTGATTCTGATTCGGATTATTTTAATAACTTATTTGATTCGGATACTGAAATTGTTGTTGACATGGCTGACCAAAGAACTTTAAGGCAGTTGGCTGCTCCTGATGTTAACTATAATAACTTATGTATTGAATATGCTGACCTTGCTGTTCCTTTTGAATTAAAATCTGGATTAATACACTTGTTGCCGAGATTTAGTGGTCTTGCAGGTGAAGATCCACACAAGCATCTCAAAGAATTCCAGATTGTTTGTTCTACTCCACTTAGGCCTGAAGGAATTATAGAAGATCACATTAAGCTGAGAGCTTTTCCGTTTTCTCTACAAGGTGCAGCCAAGGACTGGTTATATTATCTGGAACCGAATTCTGTTGCTACTTGGAATGATTTGAAGAAGGTATTCCTGGAGAGATACTTTCCTGCATCCAGAGCTGCCTCAATACGAAAAGACATTTGTGGTATTAGACAACGGGATATTGAATCATTGGCTGAATATTGGGGGAGGTTCAAATAATTAGTTGCGAGTTGCCCACAACATCAGATCACCGAGCAGTTATTGATTCAGTATTTCTATGAAGGATTAAACCCAATGGATAGGAATATTTTGGATGCTGCTAGTGGTGGAGCACTTGTTGATAAGACTCCAGCTGCTGCCAAGGCTTTGATTGAGAACATTTCACTTAATTCCCAACATTTCACAACAAGAGACAATTATGTTCAAATAAAGGGTGTGAATGAGGTTCACGTTTCCTCTCATGTTTCTCATTCCGATAAGGCCTTCGAAAACAGAATGAGTGAGCTGACTGATTTAGTGAAACAGTTGGTAGTGGTAGGTAAAGCTCAAGTAGCCCAACAAGCCCAAACAGCAAGGTTATGTGGTATTTGTACTTCTTCTGACCATCCTACCGATACATGTCCTATTCTGCAAGATGAAAAGCCTACTGAACTGCCTCAAGCATATGCTGCAGCCCTTTACAATCAAGGTAACAGTCAAAACAGGTACAACAATACTCCTGACCTGTCCACCAACAAATACCATCCTAATCGGAGGAACCATCCCAACCTTCGATACGGAAACCCACAATCCGGCCAACAACAGAACCCACCTCAAGTGGCCACCCCTGCACCTTCCGGACCATCCTTAGAGGATCTTGTCAAACAAATGGTCGTCAACAACCTCTAGTTCCAACAAAGGACCGATTCTAGCATTCAGACCTTGCACACACAGATGGGACAACTTGCTACTCAAATAAATACCATGCAAGCCCAAGGATCGAACCAACTTCCAGCCCAAATAGTTGTCAATCCAAAGGGTCCTAATGCTAATGTGAGTGCAATTTCTTTGAGATCCGGAAAAGTTACAGAACCAGCCCCTGAAAAAAATAAAAAAGTCATTGAGGTAACTTCTGAACTTTCTCCTTCTGAACCTCCCCCAGCTGAACTTTCTTCTCCTTCTTCTGTTGTGGTCGAAACTGAAAAAAATAAAGAAAAAGAGTATGTACCACCCGTCCTCTTCCCACATAGAGTTATGAAAAATAAAAGAATTGAGGAAGGAGACAAAGAAAGAGAGATATTAGATGTTTTCCAAAAAGTTGCGGTAAACATTCCGTTACTTGATGTGATTAAGCAGGTTCCTAAGTATGCTAAGTTTCTGAAGGATTTGTGTACCAACAAGAGGAGGATTAAGGGAAGTGAAAAAATCAACTTGGGAAGAAATATTTCTGCTTTTATCCAGCCCAAACCTTCATCTGAAAAGGCTGTAGGCGAGCAAAATGTTTCAGCCCTCACCACTCAGGTTCTGCCACAAAAACAGAAGGATCCAGGAACATTTGTTATTCCTTGCACCATCGGGAATAGCAAATTTGAGAATTGCATGCTTGATTTGGGAGCGGGCATTAATGTTATGCCTACTTCTGTTTATAATAACCTTTGTCTTGGTCCTTTGCAGCATACATGTTTAATCATTTAATTGGCGAACAGGAGCAACGCTCGACCCGCTGGAGTGGTCGAATATGTCCTTGTTCAAGTTAACGATTTGATTTTTCCTGCAGATTTCTATATTCTAGACGTGGAAGGAGAAACCAAGACAAGCAGAGCTCCCATCATTTTAGGCAGACCGTTCATGAAAACGGCGAAAACGAAAATTGATGTTGATGATGGAACCATGTCCATGGAATTTGGTGACATTGTCGTAAAATTTAACATTTTTGATGCCATGAAACATCCTGTGGAGGAGCATTCCGTTTTTCGTATTGAGCTGATTTCTGAATTAGTTGATGACACTTGTTTTGAATTATTTTCCCTTGATTTTCCATCTCTCTCTGGTTTTGATGATGTTTATTCATGTTCTGATTGTACTGACACTAACCTTTGTGTTGTGTGTGCTGAGATTGATGCTGCTTTGCAGGTTGATATATTTCCTACAGGTGAAGTTGTTGCCGATGAAGCTGTTTTTGCAGCTGATGCCCTTGACATCCCGGCTGCCCCGAGTACTCCATCCATCGAGCAGCCCCCGTCCTTAGAGCTAAAAGAGCTCCCTGAAAACCTGAAATACGCTTACTTGGAAAGTAATGAAAAACTCACTGTTATTATTTCTTCTAACCTTGATTTCAATCAAGAAGACAAGCTTTTGCAGGTTTTGAAGAAGCATAAGAAGGCAATCGGATGGACATTAGCCGACCTCCCAGGTATTAGTCCGTCGATGTGTATGCACAAGATTTTACTTGAGGACGGGGCAAAAACAGTAAGGCAGCCCCAAAGGAGGCTTAATCCTTTGATTCTTGATGTTGTGAAGAAAGAGGTAACCAAACTCTTGCAAGCAGGTATTATTTATCATATCTCTGACAGTAAGTGGGTAAGCCCAGTGCAGGTTGTACCTAAGAAATCTGAACTTACAGTGGTAAAAAATGAAAAGAATGAACTTGTTCCCACTAGAGTTCAGAATAGTTGGAGAGTTTGTATTGATTACAGGAGATTAAACCAGGCTACGAGAAATGATCACTTTCCTTTACCGTTCATTGACCAAATGCTTGAACGGCTAGCTGGTAAATCACATTATTGTTTTCTTGATGGCTTTTCAGGTTACTTTCAGATTCATATTGCACCGAAAGATCAAGAGAATACCACTTTTACTTGTCCCTTCGGTACTTTTGCTTACAGGAAGATGCCTTTTGGTCTTTGCAATGCTCCTGGCACTTTCCAGCGATGCATGATTAGCATTTTTGCTGATTTTATGGAAAATTGCATGGAAGTTTTTATGGATGATTTCACTGTTTATGGTTCTTCTTTTGATGCATGTTTGAGCAGTTTAAGCTTGGTTTTACAGAGATGCATTGAGACTAACCTTGTTTTAAATTATGGAAAATGCCATTTTATGGTTGAGCAGGGAATTGTTCTTGGTCACATAATTTCTGAAAAAGGAATTTCTGTTGATCCTGCTAAAATTGATGTGATTTCTACACTGCCTTACCCTTCTTACATTCGTGAGATTCGTTATTTTCTTGGTCATGCAGGTTTTTACAGGCGGTTCATCAAGGATTTCAGCAATATAGCTCTTCCGCTGTCAAACTTGTTGAAGAATGACGTCACTTTCGACTTCAATGACAAATGCAAACAAGCGTTTGACTTCTTGAAGAAAGCATTGACCTCCGCTCCCATAATCCAGCCCCCTGACCGGACCCTCCCTTTTGAGCTTATGTATGATGCTTCTAATTATGCTGTTGGGGCTGTGCTTGCACAAAGAGTTGACAAGGCTGCCCATGTTATTTACTATGTTTCTAGGACTTTAGATTCTGCATAGTCAAATTACACTACCACTGAAAAAGAATTTCTAGCTATTGTTTTTGCTCTTGATAAATTCAGATCTTATTTGCTAGGTTCCAAGGTTGTTGTTTTTACTGACCATGCAGCTTTAAAGTACTTGTTGAAGAAGCCGGATGCAAAACCGAGATTGATTTGGTGGATGTTGTTGCTCCAAGAGTTTAATGTAGAGATTAAAGACAAAAGTGGAGTTGAGAACTTAGTGGCTGACCACTTGAGCAGGATAGAGAGAGAGAGACGAAAATCCTTTTCCTATTCAAGATGACTTTCCTGATGAGCAGCTTTTACTTTTGCATGGGATAACCCCTTGGTTTGCTGACATTGTTAATTATCTTGTTGCTGGTGTTTTTCCTACAGGTGCATCTAGATCACAAATTCACAAACTCAAGAGTGATGCCAAATATTATGTTTGGGATGATCCATATCTTTGGAAGTTTGGTAGTGATCAGGTAATTAGAAGATGTGTTCCCGACTATGAGATTGAATCGATTTTAAATTTTTCTCATGCATCTCAAGTCGGAGGACACTTTGGCCCTCAAAGGACTGCGAGGAAAGTCCTTGACTCAGGTTTCTATTGGCCCACCATTTTTAAGGATGCTTTTGAGACTTACCGCACTTGTAAAGAGTGCCAGATAGCAGGTACAAACATCACTCGCAAGAGTGAAATGCCTCAGCAGCCCATGCTTTTCTGTGAGGTATTTGATGTATGGGGAATCGATTTCATGGGTCCCTTTCCTGTATCATTTGGTTTCCTTTACATTTTACTTGCTGTTGATTATGTTTTAAAGTGGGTGGAAGCTATCCCCACTAGGACTAATGATTCTAGAGTTGTTGCAGATTTTGTCAGGTCTAATATCTTTTGCAGGTTTGGAATACCGCGAGCTATCATCAGTGACCAAAACACTCATTTCTGTAACCGCACCATGGAATTTTTGCTCCAGAAGTATGGAGTTGTGCACATAGTCTCTACTGCATATCACCCACAAACTAATTGGCAAACTGAGATCTCAAACAGGGAGATCAAATAGGTTTTAGAGAAAATGGTGCAGCCAAACAGGAAGGACTGGAGCCGTCGTCTAGAAGACGCACTTTGGGCTCAAAGAACAGCTTTCAAGACACTCATTGGGATGTCTCCTTAACGACTTATTTTTGGCAAGGCATGTCATCTTCCTGTCGAGATAGAACACCGTGCTTATTGGGCGGTGAAAAGTTGTAATTTGGAGATGCAACAAGCAGGTATTGAAAGAAAACTCCAATTACAACAGTTGGAAGAGCTTAGGCTAGAGGCTTATGAAAGTTCTAGGATTTATAAAGAGAAAACTAAGCACTTCCATGATAAAATGATTTCTATGAAGGAATTTTCTGTGGGCCAACAGGTTTTACTATTTAACACCCGCCTTAAGCTTATGGCTGGGAAACTTCGATCCAAATGGATTGGCCCTTTTGTTGTTACTAATGTTTTCCCTCATGGTGCAGTAGAAATTAAAAGTGCAGGTACTAACAAAGTTTTCAAGGTTAATGGGCAGCGCCTTAAGTTATTCCATGAGAGTTATGTGCCTGAAGATGTTGCCATAGAAGAGCATTCTTTGGAAGTGCCCAACTACACTGCAACTTGATCAGGGAGCACTTTTTCCTTTCTCTCACTCTTACTTTATAATTGAGTTCTTTTCATTGAGGACAATGTATGTCTTAAGTGTGGGGGAGGGAACCTTTTGTTTTTGTTTTCCTTTTGTTTTTATTTTTGTTTGTTTGTTTTCTTGAATAAAAAAAAATGGAATTTGCATGCTTTCTTGTTAGTTATTTTGCTACATCTGTGAATATTCTCTCTGTTCTTGGTCGAAAGATTTGTGGTGTGATGTGATTTACTCTTTTTGTGCATTCTTGGTATATATGTTTAACTAAGCTCTAAATTGTACATCACTAGTGATAGATCACTAACCCTTGTGAGATTTCGAGCCTAATAATGGATAACACATAAAAAAAAATCCATCTTTTCTTTCTTGTGTGATTTCACTCATGTTTGTTAGTCTCTAGAACTTGAATTGACTTTTGTTGAAACTTTTTGTTTACTTGTGCACACTGAAATGATAAAGGCATGTTGTTTTGTTTTATTTTTAACCAGTTAGCCAAAAAGCCAACCTTAACAATATTATCCCTTTGTTTGGAAACCCTTTGAGCCTATTATCCTTTTTTGTGTTTAAAACTCATTACAAGCCGAAAAGTGAAAAACAATGTATCACCCTATTCAAGGGGTTAGAAGAGTCTTGTATGGAGTTGTGTGGGGTTGAACATTATGCTTATGATGATGTTGTTATGGTGTTGGTAGAAAAGAAGAAAAAAAATGAAAAATTCAAAACAGAAAAAAAATATATATATAAAGAAGGTTGTCAATTTTAATCTTTCTAAAAAAAAAATAAATAAATAAAAAAAAAAAGAGAAGAGAATTAAGTTGTAAGTTTGTTGTTCAATAGAATTTCCTTTTGAGATGTTTTGTAGTTCAACTTCCGCAATTTCTTCAAACCTCTTTTATCTCTTTGAATTTTAACTTAGTACCCCTTAGGATATATCTCCCCCTGACATTGGCCAAGTTACAACCATAATAAAAGTCCTCTTGATCTTTTGTGTGCAATGTATTTTAATGGTGAATGTTAGAGTCTTTTCAAGCTTATGGTAGTACTAACTTTCATGTTGTGCTTTGAGTGTATACAGTAACCTAAACACTTGAAAATTGAGTGGAAACAGTTTATCTTGTGAGGATCTTGATACTTTTTATGTACTTTTTGGTAATCTGTTTTTCATACTTACTTTGAATGTCACAGTTGAATTTCTCACTAATGCCATGTCTTGAAGTTTAGACTTAGAAGTGTGTTTGCATCTTGTGTCCTGATAACTTTTGAGTTTGCATGCTCTGTTTCATTTTTGTTTTGAAGTTTTTCTGTTTTGAATTTTTAATTTTGCTCGGAGTGCAAAAGTTTAAGTGTGGGGGAATTTGATCAGTGCATTTTGATGCACATTCCTCTATGTTTATACTTATACATTTCCATACTTTACTTTGGTTATTTTTCTATTTTACTGTGTTTTTATAAATTAGTTTATTTTTGCACTTATTTGATTTTCGCACTTTATTTTCAGCATTAGCAGTCTGCACTAAAATGATCATATCTGGAGCTATGGGAATCGGTTTGAGACGTTCTACCAGTTGATGGAAAGCTAAGACAGAGAGCTACGACTTTCATAAAGAAGTCAGAAGCTGAATCGGAATGTAGCAGACCTGAAAAAGTCGTTGAAGTTGCAACATTAGATATAATTTGTTTTGGGTCACTTGTTTTGGGCCTGGGTTATGTATTTGACCCAGTTGGGTTGTAAACCGAATTCTCTTCTCTTGTATAAGGGGAGAAGCGTGTTACTTGAGCTGCCTCTCTTTCTTTTCACAAAATTTGAATCTTTTGCTTTTGTACGATTACGATGAAGAACTAATATTTCTGAGTCGATCTGCTGTAATTCAGGTTCCAACACTTGAGATTATTATAATGTTAATTTTAGTTTAATTCCTTTCAATGATATTTTGTGTTCTTGTATGCTTAATTCAATTGCATGAAATATATTGATTCAATTTGGTTGATTGTATGACCCTAACATTGGCACGACACGTTTGCTTAATTCGTTTTTGTGTCTGATCAATCATGTTTGCTTAATCCATGAAAACTTATTCCGTTTGCTTAATCCGGACAATAGGATCATACATCTCACGAACTTCACCGCGCTTGTCACTGAGTTTGTATCCAAATAGGAATAGACAATCCGTTTAGGGTATTAAAATTATAATAATCGATGATAGTAGGAACTGAATCGGTAGATTGACTTATTTCATAATCACTTTTGTTAATCACTTTTTCTCAATCGAACACCAAACCAAAACCCCTCCCTAATTCGAATTACCTTTGGTTAGTAATAATCAAGAATCCTTGTGAGAACGATATCCGAGTTACAGTTGTCGCTAAACTACCGTTTGAAAATCACTCGTTTCTGATCCGCGCGCGACAGCGGATCAGCTACCTGACAATGAGACCTTTTATTTCGTGCAATCCCGTGTAACTTACATGTACCCCGCTCTCATTCCAATGTACGCACTTTACTCGCTTTTTTATTGTGGTTTGTTTACTAGGAGCACCCCTAGGGACTAGCATAAGCAAAACCATTTTCAAACTAATTCTCGATTCTTCGTCGAGCCATTTTCCAAACACCCCCGTCTGCCGATTGCTCATTAGCATTCGCCATCAACCTAACGCACACACTCACATATTTCATCATGGTTTCGTTACTAGGAGCACCCTTAGGGACTAGGATCGATTCTCACCCATTTTCAACCAAACCCTCGATTCGTCGTCGAGCCATTTTTAAAACAATCTTCTAAGCCGAGTGCCTTTTGCCTCGTAATTAACCTCTTCGCATACAAACAAACCCTTGATCCAACGTCAAGCAGATTTTCTCAATCAAACGTCAAAACGATTAATAAACTATCGCAACTCTTTTCAAGGTGAAAAATAGGGGGTTGAGCCTTTGATCTCCCTTCAGTTGTTTAGGTGCGAGTTCTCTTACTCGTGTGTGAGTAATTGACGCCTCTAAAACATTTCCAACTCGATAACATTTCAAACCTTCTTTTAACCATTCACCATTCAAAACACTTTTCAAACCATCAAACCTTTTTCTCAACCACCTTAGATGAAAAAGAGAGAGAGTCAAGCCTATGACTCACTCTCCCGATTACTTGGGCCCGATGAGTCTTTCTTAAGCTTCGAGTAACCATCATCCAAACATCAACACCAAACTCCCTCTTTTCGTGGTCGTATCCGTGAACTACGATTGCTCTGATTCTTCATTCTCGTCCGAATGAAGATACGTAGGCACAAGATTGCGATGATCTTGGCGAGCTACCTTTTTCTTTTTCCACCTTTTGCTACCTTCTATCCATCTTCCGTTTTCCCTCTATCATTCCCCGTAGTCAAACTACGATTGCTCTGATTACTCATTCTCGTCCGAATGAGCATACGTAGGCACAAGGGCCCTAATCCTTGGCGATCACCCTATCCTAAAACCACTCATTTCCCCTAGCATCTTTTCCTTTTATCTTATCATTTCGCATTTATTATTGGGAAGTAAACAAATAAGCTTAGCTAATGTTCATCACAATTCGAATTAAGAGGTTCCCGTTGAGTACAACGGGCGTGAGGGGGTGCGCGTACCTTCCCCTCACGTAACCGACTGCCGAACACAGAATGTGGTTGCGACGACCATGTTCTTATCTCCTTAAAGGTTTTCTCGATATTTTCCTTTCCCTATTTTGGAATAAATAAAGTTCGGTGGTGACTCTGTCGAACCAATCATTTCTTCTGCGCCTTTCGCGCGAGGGTCGTGTCTTCAATTGTGGTTTTTCGAGGTACGACACACAGTATACTATAAAAGGTTCATTTGGTTCAGGCAAAACCGAAACCGGAGCTGTAGTTAACCTCTTCTTCAACTCTACGAAGCTCTTTTCACAATGAATATCCCATACGAACGACTTACCCTTGCAAGTCAGCTGAGTTAGCGAAAGTTATAACTTGTAAAAACCTTCAATGAATCTGCGGTAGTAACCAGCCAACCCCAAAAAGCTTCGAATTTTGGTAACTGACTTCGAAATTTCCCATTATAGAACTGCATCTACCTTGGAAAGATCCACTGCAATACCTTTACCTGAAATAACATGATCAAGGAAGCTAACCTCCTTCAGCCAGAACTCACACTTCGATAGCTTAGCATAAAGTTTCTTCTCCATCAGAACCTGCAACACAATCCTCAAATGCTTCTCATGCTCTTCTTCTGACTTAGAATAAATCAGAATGTCATCAATGAACACTACAACAAACTGATCTAAGTAGTTATGAAAAATCTGATTCATATACTCCATAAATACACCGGGTGCATTAGAAACACAAAAGGCATCACCAAGTATTCATAATGTCCATAACGAGTCCTACAAGTTGTCTTTTGAACATCTTCATCTTTTACTTTTATTTGATGATAACCCGACCACAAGTCTATCTTGCTGAACACCCGAGCACCTACCAGTTGATCCATCAGATCATCTATTCTGGGAAGTGGATACTTTATCTTAATCGTCACTTTGTTCAACTGCCGGTAATCTACAGACAATCTCATACTACCATATTTCTTCTTTACCAACAATATCGGAGTTCCCCAAGGCGACACACTCGGTATTACAAACTTCTTTTCCAACAAGTCTTCCAGTTGTTTCCTCAACTCTGCTAATTCTGAAGCTGACATCCTGTATGGTGCCATAGAAATAGGTCTGGCACCAGGGACAAGATCAATAGTAAACTTCACTTCTCTTTCTGGCGGCACATTTGAAATATCCTCCGAAAATACTTTTTGAAACTCTCACACCACTTGCGCTTCATCGATTACAGCTTAGCTGTCAATAGATAGTGATGCGAACATCGCAAACACCTGAGCGTTATCTTCTAAAAGCTCCTTCAACCTTTCCATATATAAGAAATCAACTCACTCTTCACCACCAGGAGTAGGAAACCACAGCGATTGATTAAAACAACTAATCTGAACATGGTTAAACATCAACCAGTTCATTCCCAAGATAATATCGAGATTCCCCAGCGACAATAAAACGAGATCCACATCAAAATCCCTATCAAAGATTCTCAAAGGACAATTCAAGCAAACAAGAGAAATAGCCACCGATCCCTTATCAGAAGTTTCGATAACCATTTCTCCCTTCATCACAGATACACTAAGGCCTAGCCGTTTCACACAATCATCATAAATAATGGAATGAGTAGCACTAGTATCAATAATAGTAATCAAATATGTATTATTAATATAACATGTACCTCAGATCAACCTGTCCTCACTGGAAGTCTGAGTTCTTGACAGAGCAAACACTTTGCCTCCAGTTGCAGCTTGCTTTGGTTTCTGGCAATGAGTACTGATATGACCAAGTTCCCCGCAATTGAAGTAAGTCACTACCTTCTCAGTGCAATTAGCGACCAGATGTCCTGTCTTACCACACTTGTAGCACTTTTTCACATCGTTCTTACACTCACTGATGCGATAACCCATCTCATCACATCTATAACACTTAGGAACAGTAGGAGCACCTCCCCCACTTGGCTTCTTGTCATCAACATATCTCGGTTTACCTTTATCAGCTGGAGCTGCATAAGGCTTCCTACGGTTCATCTGTTGTTTTCATTTCCTCTCGGCCAACCCCTTATAGTGAGCCGATCGAGCTTTATTATCCTTCTCATAGATTCTACTACAATCCATCAAATCTAGAAATCTTCTAACTCGTTGATACCCAATCGCCTGTTTGATCTCAGGCCTCAAATCGTTCTCAAATTTGACACCCTTCAAGAACTCAGCAGTTGCTTCACTATAGTGAGGGTATAACTTAGCAAGTTCCACGAATTTGGCAGCATATTCCGTAACCGACATGTTACCCTGCTTCAACTCCAGAAACTCAATCTCCTTCTTACCTCGGACATCTTCAGGAAAGTATCTCCTCAGGAATTCCCTACTAAACACAACCCAAGTGATAACTTCTCCTATAACTCCCAAAAATTGACGGGTGGTAACCCACCAGTCATCGACCTCCTTAGCTAACATGTGAGTACCTAACCGCACCTTTTGTGCCTTAGGATAATTCATGACCCGAAAAATCCTCTCGATCTCTCTGATTCAAGTTTGCGCTCCATCTGGATCGTATCTTCCCTTTAAGGTAGGTAGTTTGTTCTTTCGAAACTCGTCATTCTCACCGATATTAGGCTGATTCTACACAGCCTGAGCAACAGCAATAGCGACATCATTCCTTCCAGTCATTCTCTGTTACGCATTAAAAAAAGTACACAATAGTTAAAGAAATAACATCGACAGTAGTCAACTGTCACACAACAACGACTCAACTACTTGGCCGGACAGACTGACTTGCTCTGATACCACTATGTAACACCCTAAATTTCCCCCATAATATTTTTAAATAAAACATCAGAGTAATCAAATATAACACATGCAACTTAGGATGTTACGGCCAACATACAAAACCTGCTCGTCAGACTGACTATGTAACACTTATATTTTTGCGCAATCAAAAAAACCTAAATATTACTTTTATTGCAGTGGAATCATAAAATCATTTATTGTTTCATGGTATGTAAAAGTTATCATTGAATCACAAAATCCATCAAACAGTAATTAAACATGATAAATGAGATGTCCACAATCTCAAAGAAAATATAAATCATAAAAGCGTTCCCACGACTCCCCAGTGTTACAATCAGAGCAGACGCCAAACTATAGAGAAAAGGTAAAAAGACTTCATCTTTAACTCACATCTGAGTCATACTGTGGAGTATCTGCACATTACCCACGTGGAGGCAATATTCAAACAGAAGGGGTAAGACATCATGATAATATAAAAGGAAAATATGTTAAACATTATGCATTAGGTTAACATAACAACAATTCAACTAAATATCTCACATTAATTAACCAACAATATCATCACCAATTATTCACCAACCAACAGGAAATCACACGATAACAAATTAATTAATCACCCAACACCACATATTTAGCAACATAGCAACATAGATAATATCTAATGCAATGAGACTCACACCCGACTCAATGCGTATGCACGTGGTACCAATTTTTGTGAACACTCTGGTTCACCGTTCTGATCCCCACCTTTTAGGATCAGAATCACTCACTGATCCATCACCTCCGAATCAGCTACCAGCCCAATCCACACAATGAGATTTTAGGCTCACCAACAACGGACCATTTATCCACAAATGTATGAAATGCGACTATTTATGCATACAACAACAACAACTTCATCATCGTGCATAATAACCCACCACCATGGTTATTGTACACCGCCCAAATTAGCCAACAAGCATAAAAATGTATTTCATACAATATAGATACACACACACACACACACACACACACACACACACACACATATATATATATATGTATGTATATTATGCAACCACAACAACATCATTAAAACATACCCATATTACCACCATTAACACCACAATAACATCTTTGTAACAACACTCAAGATTCGTCACTTACAACAAGACTTCTTAATGTACACAACAAGTAATAAAAACATTCAAGATATTAGACATAAAAATATTGGGAAAATGATTCACCTAATTATACCATGTTAAAGTTTTACTTATTAGCTTTCCAACGCTTTAAACAGTTCGTCATTTGGATATACGATTAAAAAGTTATGAGCAAAATCATATTTAACATTTTTTGCGAAAGCTGAGTGCAAGAGTTGACGCATGAAAGCTTCAGGTCGATGCATGCTGTTCTAGTATTCAAAATATTCGTTTCTGAAAGCTTCAGATCGACGCACAGGATCTTCAGGTCGACGCATGCTGTTCCGAACCTCAAAAATCACTTTTTTAAAAAGCACTTTCACACTAACTTACCACACCATAACCTATGCTACGAAATTCCATCATCATAGACTCAATTTTATGCTAAATTAACATTCTAAAACTCAATTATTCCTTATTTTACTCATAGATTAACATCGTTTCATCATCAATTTCCTACCTACGACTCGAACCTTCATAACTCAACAATGGAGGAAACTCATCAACAACCCAAAACAGAATTACCACACATATAGGCAACGAAACTCATCACACACCGATAAAACAAATCATCATCCATCACATACCAATTAAATAATATCATCATTCATCACATACCAATTAAACAATATCATTATCAATTACTTCACAATAATCATATCATAGAACAACATATTATCCCTTAGAAGATCAAAACCCACCCTTTCTTTAGATTGATGAGCTTTTCCCTTCTTTAATGGAGTTCTTCCTCTTCCTTACCCTGGCCTCTTTCACTTCCAGTTCCAAATTCATGTACTATGAAAACTGACTCAAATCTCCTCCAATTCCTTTATAAAATCCCTCAACTATGGTGTTCCTCATTTACCCTTATTCATCCTCATGCAATTACTATCATGCCCTTCAAATCTCTACACACTTAATATCTCATTTTATTTTATTTCATCATATTATTATTATTATTATTATTATTATTATTATTATTATTATTGACCCCATCTAATTAAAATAATAATAATAATTCCCAACAATTATTTAATTGAATTGATATCCACCTAATATTAACTAATTAAATAATTATCACTAATGTATTCTATTTAGTTTTACTTCTCACACCACCAATCTCTACTCAAATGCTCACACATTTCTCCACCCTCAAGGTTTACTCTTAAGGTTACTGCCCCACACAAAGGGCATCCCCAAACACAACAAAATACACATAATCACATTTATACACACAACTTCACTTAATTAAATTATGAAAAATAATTTAAAATAAAACGAGGCGTTACAAAGTGTCTTGCTATGTGCTTGAGCATCAAAGTCTCTTGCTGTGAAGCTTGAGCCAAGTAAGTCTCCTGTTATGTGCTAGAGCATTGAAGTCTTGATCAATTGTTGATTAAGCAAGAAAGTCTTAGACCGAGGGTCTGAGCAGAAGTCTTGAGCCTTGAGGGATTGAGCAAGGAAGTCTTGAATCTGTGGGATTTAAGCAGGGAAGTCTTAGACCGAGGGTCTGAGCAGAAGTCTTAAACCTTAGGGGTTTAAGCAAGAAATTATTGGATTCGTGGAATCTAAGCAGGAAGTCTTGAACCTGAGGGTTTTAAGCAGGAAGTCTCGGGCTGAGGGTCTGAGCACAAAAGTCTTATGCTTAAGTGCATAAGCAGTTGTAATCATGTTTTGATTATAGTAGAAAAATCTCTTGTGCTGCAAGGGGACTGGACTACTCTCAGTTTGGGAGGAACGAGGATAAATCTTTTTGTGTTTTGCTGTTATTTATTTGCTTCTAATATTATTCCGCTGCAACTAGTTAATCAGGTTCTGAACTAGTGTTTTGAATCTGAACTCTGTTCAGAAGCATTGAATTTAGATAACACAATTCAACCCCCCATTCTTGTGTGTTTTTCTCACATTGAGTTACTTCAGGAAAAAAGCTCTTAGAGAAGAGAGAAAGACTAAAAGGAAATTCAATTAAAAGGTTGCAAAAATTCCCCAAATTTTCTCTACTCTTATATAGACAAATGCAATCAGACGAATTAAATTAAAAGTAAGAAGCAAGTGCAAACCAACAGTCATATTTCACTTTGGAAATACAATCAAACTCAAGTGCACAGTAATCAGGGTCAGGTCATTCTCTACCTTTTCAGGTCGCACGTCAAGAGAAAATGACAAAACGTTTCAACGATAGGACTACATTTAATGCTCATGTTCCCATATTTCTTCGACAAAACCAAAGCAACACGTACCAACTGACACATGGATAACCTTTTCTAAAGGTTGGACAAGACTGCTAAAAGACTCCATCGGCATCCAGAGTGTCCGACAAGTCTTGGGGGCAACTGTTTTAGGTCGGTCAAAGGCCCAATAAAGCCAGACCCACTCATTTCGCCCGCTCTATTAAACCCAAGGTATAAATACAATTCCAAGAGAGTTCAAGTACACAATCTTTAATCTCCACTCTCACTATGATTATCTTGAACCTTAAACTGACAGACGTTGGAGTACTAACCATTTAAACACCCCCTTTGGTGCACCGTACCAGAGATTAACAACACCAGTTTAAGATTTACGTCTCTGATTCAAGATGTATCATGATCGCAACCTTCAGCCCAATAAGTCACATCTCTGAATCACTTACGAAGCTTAATTCCACCGTAGCTTCCGCAATCTTCTCCATTTCCAGTTCTGCAATGGAACAAATATAATAAACTCAATTGTGTTTTATCCGTCGGTTAAATGATAAAATCGGAGGAAAAAGTATTTTCGCCATTTAAAAATTCCAAAAAGTTATCGCTGGCGATAAAACCAATGGCATTTACACCTTTTACGTCAGTGCATTTAAAACCGAGAGGTAAAGTGACACTTTTTATGATGTCCTTCGTTACCTCATATATGAAACCGAGATAATAACTCTTATCCATTTGATGTTAAAGATGTTTTTTTATAGTAGTATTACTAGAAAACATGAGTATGTGAAAAGAAAGGAAAGTAATAGTTTTCATGCCCCATGTAACTAGTTCTAATGCCTTATTGAAATAAAAAACTCATAATAATTTTGAGGACACAATAAGTAAACCTCCACAATGTTGAAAATTTAAAAACTATGAACTTAAAGATTTAAAAAAAAAGAGTCAACTTAATCATAATATTGAAAACCACGCTTTCTCAATATCGAGATATGGGAGATTGATCCAGTGTTATGCCCCTATTTCCATGGACAATTTTAAGATGTGAAGTCATATACTGCTCACATAAAGATGAAAGTCCATTGTCATTTTTTTATTTGAAATGATTAAAACAAAATAATGTTTCTTCAACTGTATAATGGATGCCTAAACCAACTTTCAAATTGTTGAAGATTTTATACCAAATAATTATCCTACAAATTATTTTAAATTGTAATATAACATTTATTTTTTGGTGAAATCCTAATACATTATTTAATTAGAAAACATCTCTTAAAACTAAATATACTAGTGATAAATGACTATTAAAGAATGAATTTTCAATTAAAAATACATAAACCATATATATATATATATATATATATATATATATATATATATATATATATATATATATATATATATATATATATATATATATATTTTATAATTCATATATGATATTGAAATTTTTATTTCAAAAAACACATATAGTTGAATATTTATTAATTATAATTATCATTAATAATATCAATATTTTAATATAAATTTTTGTATTCATTTCTACTCAAACATGTTAATAATGTCAATAATTTAAATATGAAATTTAATATTTAATTTTAGTTATCCGTCGTCAAACCAACAAACACTTTAACTTCTTATATATACAATATAGGGTTAAATATGTATAAGGTCCCTACAAATATCCCAACTTTCAGGTTTGGTCCCTCCAAAATTTTCCTTCAAACAATTATCCTCTGAAAGTTTTCTGTCCTTAACTTTAGTCCTTCCCGTTAGTTTCCACTAACAGTGGCTTATGTGGCAAGCCATGTGGAATTTTTTGATGACGTGGCTTACACGTGGCAATGCCAATGTGGCAAAAAATGCTGACATGTATGCCACGTGTCAATTGTTTCAATTTTAATTTTTTTATATTAATATCATATTTAAACCCATAAATGGTAGCTAATCTGCAGTTACTTCCTAGCTAATTCCTAGTTAATCCCTAGCTAATTTAAACACACCATTCTAATAATTTGTAGCTAATTCATAGCTAATCCCTAGCTAATTTAAACACACAATTATATTAGTAATACACACAACTCATTGATTCTCCTTTTTTATTCGATAAAATATTTTATCAATGATCAAAACGTGACATTGAAGATTGAAAATCACAACTAAAGTTTTATCTTGATTAAATCCTCCAATCCATGCTCAATTTTGCAAAGCATGCCCACTCTTGCCTACATGAACATAAACAAAGCACATAATAATCCAACCATTCAAACAAATTTCATAACATAGTATAATTCAAACCACTAACAAAATTTAACAAGAGCTATATTTTCATGTAATTAACAGTAGGAACATTGTATTCAATACATAGTGACTATCCTAATACAAAAGTGTCTTTAGAAGAATATATTAGAAGACATACAAAAGTGTCTTTCAAATGCTTTGGTTATGTTACCATTCAATTGGAAAAACTCAATACTGCTTATGTTGTGTTCATCCCTGTATTGATAAAAATGTTTGTTAACCTTGCTATTTTAGGTGCTTCAAAGTATGTGCTTAATGAACAATAAGATTTCCAGAAGACATCTAAGATAACTATATCCTTTGCTAACAAGACTAGTTTGCTGTGAACAGGTAATTTCTTGTTTATTCAATCATTCAGGGCTACATTTAGTTGAAACCCGCGTAATGATTGCCTGAGATATAAGGAAATGATATGCTACCCCATACTTCCTCGGGTCTTAATTATAGTAAAAAAAACTTACTTTCACACTAATTAATGGTCATCTCCTCACAATATCAAAAAATTAATAGTATAAGAATATTTTTGGAACAATGGCATTAAGAACTATCCAATGGATTTCCATTGGTTTATTTTTAATATACATTTGGGAAAGAAGATTAAATATTTTTAAATCTCTAAAATGGAAAAGTAGCTTTGAGATTCTTAAGCTGCTGTTATATGTATGCCTTTCATCAGTCATTTAATTTCAATAGTTAAGAATATCGATTTTATGTGTGCATATTTGGTACATTCGCTGGTTAATATTTAAGGCAATTGTATAATACATATTTTTTTGGTGGCACATATACTGCATGCGACCTCGCATAGCAGGAGAAGTCTCTATTATTGCTCTACCAAATACTTATTGGAATCGGTAGATGATCAACAACTTAAACCCAAACAGGACCTATATTTAGATTTTACAACTGCTACCCCTCTAGCATCATATTGCCAACCTTTTTTTTAGTATTTTTTTGTAGAATTTGTTTATCTATATGTGCATTTCCATTGGAAAAAGGCGAATGCTAACCAATGTTACAACAGTGTCCTCACACCACCGAAAAAGATTTCAGAAACAATATTTATTTTTGGAATAACAATTTTTTAAACGATCATTGCATTTAATATCATATTTTCAATAAACAGTTCTATTTCTTGATTCTTTAACAATATCAACTTCTTCATTAAGAAATCTAATGGTTTCATTAAACAAAAATTGAGAATCCAATCCAACTATTACAACAAATTCAAGTTTTGTGTGAGAAATTTTGGGTTTGTATTTATCTAGAAATTTGTTAGGAATTAGCTACGGATTAACTACAAATTCTGGGTTTGTTTATGCTGTTCATCTTAGCGACGAATTAGCTTCCAACTTTCCATCGCTATAATTTTAATTAATATAAAAAAAAAACAAAAAATGGAAGAAATTGCCACATGGCATCAACGTCATCATTTTTGCCACGTTGACGCTGCCACGTATATGCACAACCATCAAAAAAATTCAAAGTGGCATGCCACATAAGCAACCGTTAGTTGTATTTGACGTTAGAGACCAATTGTTCAGACAGAAAATTTTGAAGGGATCACTTCGTAAAAGAAAATTTTGGAGGGACTAAAAACGAAAACTTCAATATTTAAAGGGACCAAAAACTTATTTAACCCTATAATATATTTAGTAAGAAAAAATTGATATAACAAAATTACATATTTACTTCTAATTAAACATCATCAAAACCCACAACACTTACCTATTTACGCATATTTTATTTTTTAATTTTAAAGTTTAAAATTTATTTCTATTTAGACACCACATTAACTACACTTAATCTTAAATACATATCAAATAAAAAACAATAAGCAAAAACTAATATATATTATCATAACTTTCTTATTTATGTAACCCAAAATAAATCTTTTTTTATTTAAAACCCGATAAATATTTTCAATTTTTTAACCCACATTATGATTTTTAAATTAGATATTGATGAAAATCAAAATTCTTAAACATTATCCCTAGTGATTAAAAAAATTACTATTTATCTTCCTAAAAAAAGTCACAACCAACGACAAAACAAAGATAAAATATGAAAACAAGTTAAACTCATTTTGATTAAATCATCACCGCCTAAATCAAATCTAAATCTAAGACAAAAAAAAAACAATAAAAGCCCAAAATGAATGTCAAAGTTCGCAAAAAGCCCTCTTGTCTCTGCGTCATCGTCCTCATTTCCAAAGCCCACACCACTCTCTCCAGCAGAGTTTCTCTTTCTCTCACCTCGAACACCAACAAAAACAACATCAATTAACAAAATCACCCTTCCTCTTCTTCATTCAACTTCTAGAGAGAGAAACACATACCCCCAATTTTCACAAGCTACGTTTCCATCATGACTCACTCCTACGGATTCCATGGCTTGCATTTCCTGCCCAACGTTAGTTTCTAGGGCTAATTCGAGAGATATCCCTCTTTTTTCCAAAACCCTAGAAAGGGATTCCGAGTTGGGACTTTGTTGAATTGTGCCCTAGTTTCCAATTTCAGCGAATATTTGTATTTTCAGGTGTTTTCTCTTGGCTCAATTGCTGTTTTATTGACTTTTCCTCGAAACCCTAGGATTGTACGAATTGGGGGAAATTCCGCGGGAATGGGTGCGATTAGGGTTTTGAATTTTTTGGGGAATTCTGTAGCGTTGTTTGTAGTTCATACTGTGATACGCATTGTGTTGAAATGGAATGGCTTCGTGACTTGTTGTAGCATAGTATGTGCGTGTTTATGTGGGCTGTGGCATTGATGTGTTATTTAATGTTTGTGTTTTTATATTTGGATGCAAATCTTTTAGCGAGGAGGGAGCTAGTGATTTGAAGTATAAACATGTGGTTGGGGTTTGCGGTTTTGAATGTTTGAAGGGAATCCTTGGCGGCAACCTTTTCATGCAAGCAAGAGTTTCCAAATATGCATGATAATATGTATGGGGACTAGTACTTTACGTATTAACTACACTATGGTTTTACTCTTTTGTGATTAGTTTAGTTGGCAGCTTTCAAAATTGCATGTGAGTGTGCTGGTAGTATGATTTTCTCTCCTGTGCAAATTTTTAAGCTTTTATTTTTTTGGTGGGGTGGGGGAGAGGGGTTGTTCTTTTGCTTTCTACTTGGTCATCATTGTTGCTTTTCCTCTAGTATGTAGGAGACTACGACTGTATATATATGCTACCCTTATCTTTTAGATGATGGAAATAATCTGTTGACTTATGTAAGACATTAGTATGATCTTTGGTGTTGTTGTACTTCAAAAATTGGCTACATTTTTTTATGAAATGTTGTACTTCAAAAATTGGCTACCATTTTTTATGAAATATACTTCATGGGATTTGGTGAAAAAGATGAAGCTTATGCTTGTTAAGTTTTTGAGATCACTCGTTTTTCTACCTAGGTTACACCATCTTTGATAGTCGTATTTACTTGCAACCGATACAGTGTTTGGTACTTCGATTCATTATACGCTCTTCACATCATCTTCTGTCTGTTCTTTTTTATATTGAGTGTGTAGAATTATTGACATGTTATTTTTTAAGCCGAACGCATGGAAAATACGGCACAAAAATATTTATTCATGATATTTAATAATTGGTAAGTCAGTTTATTTTATGATTATGATCTGAAACTCAATTTAAAAATTCTAGCCGTCCAAATGCAAACTGCTTAACAAATATTTTGCATTTGGACTGTAGGAAATCCAAAATCTCAACCTCGTGATTTAACAGCCTGGCATAGATATTTGAATTGTCTTTTCAATTAGGGGAAACATTTTGAATTATTGATATGCGTGTGAAGTTGATTTCTGTGTTGTGTGGTTTGATTTTCAAATGATGTCAACATTTCTAATGTTTGGCTCAGTGTTGTCGATGGCGGCTAGCGGTGAGCCAAAATCCCGCCATACCGGCCACTTTGCGGCGCCGTTATAGCGGATTATTGCGGAAAAACCCGCAATATTGGCCGATATTTACCATTGCGTCTGTTATTAAACTCGGCCGTTCCGGCCGTTATCTCAGCACGGAACAGCAAAATCAAGAAAACCGCCTCAGGCCATGTCGTTCCGTCACATATGGGTGACTCAGCTGGAACGAGCGCAATAATGGGATTGGAATCAGAACGACGCTGCGTCACAGCGGCCGCTCCGGCCGCTTCAGTCATAAATGATATCACCCTTAAATTTTTAAGGATAGCAAGGTTATTTTATTGGCATTTGCAAATATGTTTTGCTCAAGACTTTTGACTTTTATTTCTAAAAATGAATACTTCATGAATTTTGATTAATTTATTTTAGTATCCGCCTCACTTAAGTATCGTCTGTTCTGATTCTCGCTCCCATTCCGTTCCATTTTTAGTGATGGCCGCACCCTGCCGCTATCCGAGATTGATAACAGTGGCGAACCCCTAAACTGCCATGTATATCCGCCATAGCGGCCATGGCGCCGCAATTTGATGAACACTTTTGCTTGTTCAGAAATCCAAAATCTTGACCTCCTAATTTAACAGCCTGACATAGATAGATATTTGAATTGTCTTTTCAATTAGGAGAAACACGCCGAATTATTGATATGTGTGTTGAATTATTGATATGTGTGTGAAGTTGATCTCTGTGTTGTGTGATTTGATTTTCAAATGATGTCAACATTTCTAATGTCTGGCTGTTGAAAAACTGTGTCCTTGGAATTGCTATACTATTGGATTCACGCCTTATTCACCCCCATTTTTATCAAAATTGGCAGATTCTGTATTAAATGGGAAGTGAAGCTCTCAGATATTAAGGGCGGGAATGCATGAATGTAACGCTGGATCTGTTTATGTTGTAAATGCTGAGGTTGATTCCATGGGAGGTGTTGTGGATGGCGGACTTGGTATAGGTTTGAAAACCTCTCCGCGCCGAGCAGCAATTGAGAAGGCTCAAGCAGAGCTCAGGTGAAGGGAAGCGGAAAACCTTTGTGTACTTGCACTTTTTTATTGTTTGTTTGGGGTATCAGCATACTCTTATGCAGTAAGAATAACTCATGCTCTTTGTTAGCAGACAGGAGTGCAACGTGCGTGAAGAAAGAAGAAAGGAGCTAGAATTTCTTGAAAAAGTTTGGAAATTTTGATCTTTTGCACTTTATTAAAACAATATTTCAATGCGAATGCTGATCATCCATGCCTTGTAATTGCAGGGTGGGAACCCTCTGGACTTTAAGTTAGGGAATGCTGCTTCTGTTAGTGTTCAGTCTACTTCACTTACTGATCAACATCAAGAACAGTTTGTGACCAGGTTCGCTATTTTTCCCCCTTTCTTATATTTTCTTACTTACATAATCTTTATGGATATCTGATTTGTATGTTAATTTTCTTACTGATGTTATATTTCTTCTTTCTTTTTGCCCCATCTTCAGTGAAGCAAAAGGTAGTTTTGTATTGACTGCCTCCCCTCACGGTGACTCTGTAGACAGTAGTGCTAGACCAGGTGCTCCTTCTATTAGTGAGCCAAATACTGCTGATAACCTCTTACTGTTTGATGGTGAGAATGAGTTGGCTGAAGGAGAAAAGCGATCTTTACATTCAAATAAAAGAAATAATATTACTCCTTCAGAACAGTCTTCTCAAATTGGCGGGAGTCAAAATGTTAAAGAGACTGAAGACTCTGCCATATTCCGCCCATATGCACGAAGGAACAGATCCAGACCAAATCATAGTTCCCGGGGAGGTTCAAGGGACGGAAAGGGTATGCTATCAGTTACAAACAAACAAAAGGATCACAATGCACCTTCTGTTTCCAAGCCAAAGCCTACTAGTTCAAATGGCGAGAAACTTGTTAAAGATCCAACAACAAATGATCTGTTGGATAATGAATTTGTGGGTCCTCGAGCTCATCAAAAAAATAATATTAGTGCTAGTGTTGCTGCAGACAAATTAGATATTACATTGAATAGAGACTTCAAAGAAGATCAACGTATTGTACCTTCTCAGGATGATACTGTACAGAACCCACTTGTCTTATCTTCTGGCAAAGCTAGTGCAGATAGAGAAATGAACCCAGGAGCTTTAGGTGAACTTGAGCTTTCACCCCGCGTAGCTGTTGGACAACCGGGAGATGATTCTTGTCCTGGTCAGACAAATGGCTTTGACAACATAGAAGTGGACAGGAAAGGTGCACCCACTGAAGACCAAAATTGCAGTGTTGCATTAGGCCTGAAGAGTTTTGATCAAGAATCCTGTAACGCTCAAACTAGTTTAGCTAGAGATGTAAATAGTGATACCAATATGTGTACTGATACAGAAAATGCTGATGCAAATGGAATTTCTTTGGAACAATCTTTGTTTGATAAGAAGCTAAATTCAACTGGTTATGAAGCTGTAAAAGAAAGGAGTAAGACTAACATTGCTGAAAGTGCTGCTGCTGTTGACAATGAACATGCTACTGGTTATGTAAATCATTCTGGTAGTGTTAGTATCATAAAAAATGAAGAAGACATCCAAATGAATAGTTCTTGCATGCAAAACAAATTGAAGGACTCGTCCAATATTAGAGGACTGCTTAACAATGACAGTACTATTTTGAAGGCTGATAAAAAAGAAAGTGTTGTCATGTTTGATCGTTCCAATTCTACCAAGGATGAAGGTTGTGAAAGGCTTAAAGTTTCTATGGATTTGTCAGTTTCTGCAAATCCTCAAATTTCTATGGCTGAACAGTTTACTACTGCTGTGTCTGATTGTCAATCATATTCACCGCACCATTTGAAGTTAGCAGACAAGGCTCATGAAGATTCTATTTTGGAAGAGGCTCGAATTATTGAGGTATTTAATTTCTCTTCCTATTTCTAGTTACTGACGTACTTGTAGATTATTTGTATTTGTTCTATGAACTATAAATTTCGGACACCATCTGTTTAACAGGTCAAGCGGAAAAGAATTATGGAGTTATCTGCTCACACATTACCCTCACCGGTCCTCCGAAAGTCTCACTGGGATTTTGTCCTAGAGGAAATGGCATGGTTGGCAAACGATTTTGCACAGGTTTTATTTTCTAGACCTACCAGTGATTTCCTGTTGTACCCTAACCCTTGTTTGTCTTTCTCATTTAACGTCTTGAAGAATACCACTCCAGTTAAATTTACTTGATATCCGAGTTTCAATAAACCATTTCTCCACCAAAATGTGATTTGTAGGAGCGTCTTTGGAAGACAACTGCTGCTGCACAACTCTGTCATCAGGCTTCTTTTACTTCTCGGCTAAGATTTGAAACGAAAAACAAGAATCTGGAGATGAAAATGTTGTCTCACACCATGGCAAAGGCTGTCATGCAGTTTTGGCATTCGGTTGAACTCCTACTAGACAAGGATGTTCTTGACCATAGCGCTGTTGCTGGTTCAGTTGAATCTAAAATAGTTGATTCAAATGAAGCTTCTAGGGACAAGCAAAAAAATTCTGAAATGGTGCTGGTATTTTCTCTGACCTATTTTCACTTTCTGCAGTAGTTTAAGTTATAAAATTTTCTTTATGTTGAAATTTCAAGATGTTTGTTATAAATGCTTAATGTTGGTGATTTTTATCAGGAAACAAACAACTACTTGAAGGGACAAAATCCCAGAAAAAATGTTAAACTCAAAGTGCATTCCTATGCTTTGAGGTATTTGATAGATAGCAGGTCGCATGGAATTTCCTCTCAAGCAGAAGCACCAACAACTCCTGATAAGATATTTGATTCAGGCACTGTTGACATGTCATGGGAGGAACATCTTACAGAAGTATGGACCAAGTTACTTTATATTTAACATATATTAATTAAGCTTATTAGTCTTGTAGATTATTAACCCACCTCTCTCTCATCTTTATTTTTGCTACCATAGTTAAATCAAATTGTTGTTTTTGAAGTCCATAGTTTATGGTTATTAGAATAGAATATTCTCAATACTAGCTGATATTTTTCTGCTATTCTTCCTTGCTTACATTCTAGAATATTCTGCCATGTGGAAGCTTTTGATCAGAGCAGTTAGATCTGCTCAAACACCTGATTGCTATAAAATAACAATGGATATAAACATCCTTGTAATCAGTTATACTCAACACAGAAATATAATCCCCAATTTTTGATGAGATGAATTCACATCTCATTCTGTTATGGTATCAGAGCTTAGGTTACAAATCTTGGTTTAATTGATGATTTTGTGGTATACTTTTGCTATTAGTTTATGATAAACACGTTTTATTTTACCTGAAATAGCTTGCTTACATGTTTATTAAATTTTCAGGAAAGTCTTTTCTATAGAGTTCCTCACACTGCCATGGAAACTTACAGAAAATCCATTGAATCTCATTTTCTACAGTGTGAGGTAAAGTTATGATCATATACACTCAAGTTTTATAACCTTATGCATTTGCAGATAATGTGGTGCTTCTTGAATGGTGTTTAAGTTTTATTTGTTTATTAAAATTTTGGCACAACCATATTCTTTTATACTAAATTTTTTCTACCATTTTCTTGTTCATTATTTATTTTAGAAAACTGGTAGTAGCATTCAAGAAGAAGTTGAAACATCCATATATGATACTGGAGCAGGTACTATTGGGACTATATAGATTATTTCATTTATGAGTGGTTTTTGCTCATTCTTGAATCAATCACAATTTCCCCATTTTTTAATTTGTTTAGAGTTTGGGTGTGAAGAGGTTGCATACGATGAAGATGAAGGAGAAACCAGCACTTATTATTTGCCTGGTACCTATGAAAGTAGAAGATCATTGAAGTCACTTCAGAAGAAGCACAAAAACAGGATAAAGGCTTACGCTCAAAGGGCCATTGAAATTGGAACTGATTTGCCTTATGCACACTATTCAACTGGAGCTCATCCGTCCATACTATCTGGAAGTAGGTCTGCTAATTTAAATGTTGGTACGGTTCCAACGAGACGCTTGCGTACAGCTTCTCGACAAAGAGTTGCGAGTCCTTTTGCAGTGGTCACTGGGACAGTACAGGCTCTAGCTAAGACAGACGCTGCTTCAAGTGGAGATACGAATTCCTTTCAGGATGACCAGTATACTTTACATGTTGGATCACAGCTCCAGAAAAGTATGGAGGTGGAGTCGGTTGGAGATTTTGAAAAGCAGTTACCTTATGATTGTGGTGAAACATCGGTTAAAATAAAGAAAAAGAAGCCCAAGAATCTGGTATTTGAAATCTATACTCATAACGAAGTCTATAGATTTCATTTTGAGACGTGGCTCCTTTTTAATAATTTATTGTAAGAAACTGTATTTTCTCTGTGGTTGCATGACAATAACAACTATTTCTACAGGGTTCTGGATATGATCAGGGATGGCAGTTGGATTCTGTTGTTCTAAGTGAACAGGTGATTTTTTTCCTGCCAAATTTCTGTCTTGACATGATAAGCTATATTCAAGTTCTGTGTAATATAGCATAAATATGCTTTAGTAAGGGATGTAACTGCTGAAATATTAGTATATAATATAAATCTTGTTACCTTTTTTGGTACAACAGAATGTTTCTCCCTGTCTTTATCTTGTTGGTACTTTAGAATGTTCTTATCACAGGTCACAATTTGTGTGCCTCCGACCAATTCCAAATGCCAAATCATATGTCTGTATTGCTTAACGTTATTTGAGGAAACGTAGTACTATTTTACATTTTACTCCTTTGTTTTTTTTTGCTCTCCTTTGTGTCTTAATGTGTTTGTGATGCAGAGGGATCAGTCCAAGAAGAGATTGGATAGTCATCACTTTGAATCCAATGGAAATAGTGGTAAACCGCCTTATTAAATTTTTATTCTTTTGAAGTTTTTGTTTTGTTTACAATTAATTTAACATTCAATTTTCTTCATGCTTTATGTACTAACTGTTCTGTTATTAAGGTTTGTACGGGCAACACAATGTGAAGAAGCAGAAGATGACAAAGCAATCACTTGAAACTTTTGACAATATTTCTCCAATAAATAATTCTATTCCCTCCCCAGCTGCTTCACAAATGAGTAACATGTCCAATCCAAATAAATTTATTAGAATCATTAATGGACGGGATAGGGGA
This sequence comes from Lathyrus tuberosus, assembly GCA_022829125.1. Classification (NCBI taxonomy): domain Eukaryota; kingdom Viridiplantae; phylum Streptophyta; class Magnoliopsida; order Fabales; family Fabaceae; genus Lathyrus; species Lathyrus tuberosus. Next base: position 8,730,633 of record JALAZF010000112.1, read on the forward strand.
AGAAAAGGCAAACCACTAAAGGTAATTATGGTGCAAACTTAGGGATTGACATTCTTATTGTACAAATTTATCCTTCTGATTTTTATAATTGTTATAGAATTCTGCTGGAGGACAGCCTGGCTCTGGAAGTTCCTGGACATTATTTGAAGATCAGGTTTTTGTTGTTCATTATAGATTAAAGATCTTAAGTTTTGTTTTATGTCCTTTCTAGATTAAATGAACTTCTATCACCACGACTCAGTAGAAACATCCTTTCTCAAATTTTGCAGGCTCTTGTTGTCCTGGTTCATGATATGGGTCCTAACTGGGAGTTTGTAAGTGATGCTGTTAACAGTACGTTACAATTCAAGGTAATAATACACAAATATGTTATAGACTTGCAACATCTTTTGGAACTGGTGTTATCTTATTTAGTATGTAGTTTTAAATATTGATATTTAGAATTTCATTGATGGTGACCTAGGATAGAAAAACATAGAAAATGAGACAAAGTAGCTAAAATTGTTATAATGTTGGTTAGAGTAGTCAAAGCGGCGCTATCCAGCTATAGCGGAGTGGAGGACAGCCGCTGTGGGAAGAGCCTTAGCGGTGCAGAACACTATAGCGTCCGCAAGGGTAAATAGCGGGTAGGGGGCTGAGCGGTTTCTGGCCCAGAGTGGTTTCTGTCCCGCTATCCTTTTCCCCTCTGAAAAATCTAAATTATCCTTTAAATTTAAAATGTTTTAGGGATAATTTTAGGTTTTTCAATCAAATTTGAGTTGAAACTCAATCCTAACCTTCCTTCACCAACGTTTTTGCACTTCGGTTGTTCCAAAGAAAAATCACAAGTTCCTCCGTCACCTCTCTCTGCACTTTGTTCTTCCTTGTTATTCCCTCTGCACTTCGTATGTTAATAATTACTCCCTCCATCCCAAATTATAAGACGTTTTGGGCTTTTCACACAAATTAAGAAACTTAATTATTACTTTATGGGAAAGATAAATTATGTATAACTTTACAGTAATGCCCCTCATAATTATATAGGAGAGAGAAATTAAAAGAGTTGAAAGAATAAATAATAATAAATATTTGATGGTATATTGGAGAAGATGTCATTTATATTGCATTGGGAATGTAAGGTGACTTATAATTTTGGACAAATTTTTTTGGCAAAGCGACTTATATTTTGGGACAGAGGGAGTATTATTCATGTAATTTGTCTAAAAAATGATCAAATAGCGGCCATCCCGCTACACTATCCCGTTATCCCATTTTTGGGGTTGGCCGCTTCGCGCCGATTTCCGGGATTGACTACTATGGCTCAGGGCTTAACATAATAGTAGGATAGGGCTCGGAAAGGATCCATTCAGATTCATTTGTATTGGGAAACCATGTAGTAGCTAGTTGTAAATGGGAAACCCTCTGTTATGCCTCTCAATTGTCTCCCTCTTTCTCTCTTTTCTCAAATTCTACTTCTAACAATGTCATTTCCTTTTTTGTTTGTTATCAATCAACCATTGCAAAAATTTGTTCCCTCTCTCTCTCTCTCTCTCTCTCTCTCATCTTTATCACCTAGTTCTCATTTTCTTGGGTTTGTAACCGAAGGTACACTTTTTTGCAATATTTCCAGTGTATTTTTCGGAAACCAAAAGAATGCAAGGACCGTCACAAGATTTTGATGGACAAAAGTGCCGGTGATGGTGCTGATAGTGCTGAAGATTCAGGGTCTTCTCAGTCATACCCTTCTACACTACCTGGAATTCCAAAGGCATGAATATTTGTTTAATCTTTTTCTCTTTATAGCTACTCACATTACTAGATCCTCATGGTTGACCTAATCTTTGCAGCTTTTAATGGTTAGATTTTTTTGTATGTTTAGCAGGGTAGTGCCAGGCAGTTGTTTCAACGTTTGCAAGGGCCAATGGAGGAGGAGACTTTGAAGGATCATTTTGATAAAATTATCACGATTGGGCAGAAGCAACGTTACCACAGGAATCAGGTTTGACAGAAGCATTTATGTTAAGTGGATTCTAATGTGCAGTAACATTTAATAGTGGTTTTTATTAACTCTAACCTTTTTTTACAACTGGTCAAGTCAGATGATTAGTAGTAAGTTTAAATGACTGGTAGTTAACCTAAATAATGGGCAGTTGAATTTTAGTGTGGAAATGAGTAGTCGAATAATTCAACTTGAGAGTGGTGTTTGCAGTTTTATGAATATCACTTTAAGATCCTACTGTATTTTAGCACTGGCTGAATATTCTTCTGCAAGAACTAACTAGTTCCCATGATGATAGAAATCTCTTCGCCTCGTGTCTTTCAATTTTTTACTTATTTACCAAATTTTGGATTTAATAGTGCTTCCTTTCTTGAATTATTATTCAAATTCTAGTATCCTTATTGTTTATTTAACTTCATTTCCTTTTTGGAATTGGAACTCATATCTGGTTCAACTCCTGAATGGTTCAATAAAACTGCTAGTTAAGAAGTTGGGCATTTGATCATTTTTTCCATTGTTTATTCTGTATTTGTGGCGTGATTGCCTAGCAAACTGCACACCTTGCTTTGTTGACATCATCCACCCTATGCCCTAGGCATTTGGTTATTTTTGTCATTTTTATTCTGTATTTGTAGCAGGATTGCCTAGCAAACCACACACCTTGCTTCTTGACATTTATTATGAAACTTTACACTGATGTTGTATGGTTTGATATGGTGCATGCACTACTGATTGGCGTGATTATATAGAATGAATATTATGAACAATGTGCAGGATGGTAGTTATAGAATTAAAATTATGAAAAAATGTTTTAAAACAATGAATTTGAACAATAACTATGTTGTCCTCCTCTTCTGTATTAGTTTATGTAGCATAGCTAATTTAAAAATCTTTTGTTTAAATGTAGAATGATAACCAGGATTTAAAACAATTAGTAACTGTGCATAATTCTCATGTGATTGCTCTTTCCCAAGTTTGCCCGAACAATTTGAATGGAGGACTTTTGACGTAAGTTTTGTTTGATTTTTTACACCCGCACACACACGCACATTAATAATGTTTGGAAAACATTTTTGATGTGCGATAATAATTTGTTTGGAACAAGAATTTTAATAATGTTTGAATTCTGGTTGAAGGCCCCTTGATCTATGTGATACAAATGTAACTAGCCCAGATGTGCTATCACTTGGGTATCAAGGTTCTCATGCTGGGGGTTTAGCATTACCAAATCACAGTTCTGTACCATCAGTGCTTCCTTCGACTGGGTTAAGCTCTTCTAATCCACCACCTTCTGGTATGAGTCTTGGCAATAACTTGTCATCACCATCTGGTCCAATGGCAGCCTCTGTTAGGTTTGTATATTTTATAGTGGGATTTTATTGTGAAAGTATGTATGTGTGTGCGCGCGCGCACAACAGTCTTAGTAATGCAACTGCTGCATTTTTTTTCACAGGGATAGCAGGTACGGAGTTCCGAGAGGCGTACCATTATCAGTAGATGAACAGCAAAGATTACAACAATATAATCAGATGATATCCGGCAGAAACATGCAGCAGTCTAGCATGTCGGTTCCTGGATCTCATGCAGGAAGTGATCGTGGTGTTCGCATGCTTTCTGGTGCGAATGGTATGGGCATGATGGGTGGGATTAGCAGAAGCATTGCAATGGCAAGGCCAGGTTTTCAAGGAATGACATCGTCATCTATGCTTAGTTCCGGGGGAATGCTTTCATCTAGTATGGTGGGGATGCCGAGCCCTGTAAATATGCACCCTGGAGTTAGCGCTGGACAAGGAAACTCAATGCTGAGACCTCGTGATTCTGTACATATGATGAGGGTAAGAAGTGTTCCCGTTTTCTCAGTGTAGTTTATTTGGAACCATAGTAGGAGTAATGTTGGAATTTCCACTCTTGATTTGAAATTTAATATACTCATTTTTCTTCTCGTGGATTTTGACGGGCAATAAGTTAATGACTATTTTGATGGGCAATAAGTTTATGACTATATATTTATATAATATTCTTTTTGTTTTGTTATCATTTACAATGGTCCTATTTTTTTCTTCTTTTAATGATATTTCCGTTCACTTTTATTAGCCTGGCCATAATCAAGGACACCCAAGGCAAATGATGGTTCCGGAACTTCCAATGCAGGTCACCCAAGGAAACAGCCAAGGCATTCCTGCTTTTAGTGGGATGAGTTCTGCTTTTAATAGTCAGACAACCCCCCCATCTGCTCAGCAATACCCAGGACATGCCCAGCAACAGTCTCATCTCAGCAATCCCCATCCTCATCTTCAAGGTCCGAATCACACAACAAATTCACAACAAGCCTATGCAATCCGATTGGCAAAGGAAAGGCAACTGCATCAGCAGCGTTATATTCAACAGCAGCAACAGCAGCTTGCTGCAACAAATGCACCGATTCCACATGGTCAAGTACAAAGTTCCCAGGCCCAATCGCAGAGTTCATCTCAGCAAGTATCTGTTTCACCTGCAACACCATCATCTCCTTTGACTCCGATGTCATCTCAGCATCAACAGCAGAAACATCATTTGCCACAACCTGGGTTCAGTAGAAATCCTGGTTCTAGTGTGACTAGTCAAGCAGTGAAGCAACGACAACGGCAGGCACAACAGAGGCAGTATCAACAGCCTGTGAGGCAGCATCCTAATCAGCCACAGCATGCACAGCCTCAACAGCAGGCTAAACTTTTGAAGGGAATGGGAAGAGGAAACATGTTGATCCATCAGAACAATTCTGTTGATCCTTCTCATATAAATGGATTATCTGTAGCTTCAGGAAGCCAACCTGTTGAGAAAGGTGATCAAATCACGCCAATGATGCAAGGTCAAACTTTATATCCTGGATCTGGTTTAGATCCAAGCCAACCACCCAAGCCACCAGGTTCTGCTCATCCTTCTAATAATTGCCAATTGCAGCAGAAGCTACATTCTGGATCAACCAGCTCTTCTTCGAAGCAACATAAGCCACTGGCATCTTCTTCTGACAGTAACATACAAGTTCCAGTTTCACCGGTTATTTCAGGTCATATAGCTACACCAACACAGCCTGCTACTGTTGCTCCCAACCATCACCAACTGCAGGTGCAATCTCAGACACAATCTAAGCAAATTAATCAAACACAACCAAATATTCAGACGAAATTGCAACATAACTGTCAGGTGCATTCTGAGTCATTAAGCGCATCTCAACCTGATTCACTTAAAATTGATCAACAGCCTGGAAATAGTGCTGCTTCTCAAGTCAGTACAAGCACCTCAATGTCTCAAGGTTCTATGGATTCAGCTAGCGTGTTAGCAGTTGCTCCTACCGCGTCTTCTCAGTGGAAAACATCAGAACCACCATTTGGTTCCCCCATACCCAATCCAGTTATTCAAGTGAGCTCTGTGGAGGGCACATCTGTTGGAAATTCAGCTGCAACTGAGTCATTGACTGTTAATCAAGGGCTGGGCCCACAACAGTCATCGGCTAACTTGCCTTCTCATGCACATAATTCCGGGTCACAGTGGCAGCATCATCAGCCGTTGTCTCTTAAACAACAATCTTCGTTACAACCAAACCTATCTCAACAGTCATGCCAACTACCAGAACAGCATCAGCCACAGCAACATGAGCAGGAGCAACATTTTCCCAAAGATGTAGCTTTGCAACATCAACCTCAACAAATTCAAAATCTACAACCAGAGCAGAGCAGTTTACTTATCCGTCCACCTAACTCTAATGTGGAATGATGCTTCTGATGGATGGAGCAGCTGTGAGTATGCTCAGTTCTGTCAGGACTAGAATCTGTAGGCCCTTTTGTCAGCACTGTACAGGTATTTCTATTCTGCTGAGACTTGTATATAAAATTTTAATTTCATAAATACTGAATTGCACACATAATTCCTTTTTGTCATGTTTTTTTCGTTAAGAAAAAATGCGACTATGTATTGCAGGTATATGAATCGTTCATATTTGTTCTATTATCCTAATGGTTGTGCATTAGATTTTGTCCTGCGTGACAAATCAATGCTTTTTTTCCACTCTTTTCTGGGTGTGTTTATATATTGTCGCATGGTAGAATAGAAATATACAGTAGAAGAAAATAGGAGAAAACTTCAATTATTTTATGGGTTTTGTGCAGATGAAGCTGATCATTCATGTGGGCTTTGGGATATGGAGACAGATATCCATTGTTTACCGCGGGTCCTGTTAAATGATTAACAAATTTATATTGGTAGGCAGCATTGCATGCTTTATTCTTCTCTCAAAAGTCTTGTATATTACCACTGTTCTTAGAGGGATTCTTCTCCCATTTATTTTTTTGGAAAGAGACGAAGATAGAGGTACATGTACAGGGTCGTCTCTTTTTTCCTTGTACTTTCACCCCTTTTTATTTTTTTTGTTCTCCCTGCCCTTTTGCAGAGGAACACTTTTTTGTTCTGTTAGATTAGATTGTGTATTATTATACCCTGTTAGATGTTTGGGATAGCAATCATTTTTATGAGCAAAAGCCAATTCAAAGTTTTGTGAATACAATATTTCTGATATATGGACCAATCGATAGTGTGTTTACATGCTCAATGCTCCTTCTGCACCTGTAGATTTTTTAAAATTGTAAGGAAACATTTCAGTTTCTGAAATGTGACAACCCACAAGTCCGAGTTTATTTTCCTGAGTATCAAGAATATGTAAATCCTTTAGTTTAAAATGCAGATGTCAACAAGTTGCTCCAATGAGAACCATTATTACAAGGTTTGAGATGTGAAATTGGTTATGAATATTTGCTTATTTGTTTTATATTTTACAAAGCTGCATGCTGCAACTTTCTCTAATTTGTCCCCTTTCCCCCTATCCTTGAATGGAGATGGTACTTTTGTGTTATGTTCTGATAAAATGTTTGTATATTTGTCAATAGTTTTATTTTTCCGACAATGATATTTGTTTATGTTTTTCTTTTAGTAACTAATTAAATTGTGCTACCTTGCACGAGGAAGTATTATTTGTGCTTTTAAAATGTAACTGAAGTTATGTTTCAATATCTGTAAGAATAGCAGAATCGTGTTGCTGTCGGATGCTGAGACCTTCAATATTGTTAGCATGGTAAGAATGAATTGTTTGGTTTGTTGTCTGTTGGGATCTATTAACATTAACACGATCTCTAACAACCAGACTAGACTTTCCTGTCCTAGGATGTTCTGATGTAATATTATTCGTTGTTACTTGGAGAACCTAATTCAATGTATCTTAGTAGAATCGCACACTCTATGCAAGTCGATGATTTATATGTACAAAATTTGAAGGTTGCAAGGGCGTAAACAAAATTATTTCAAACAATGATTTTTTGTTGCTCCTTTTTTTTTTTTTTTATTAAATTTGATTTCTGCTAAATAAATTAACAATTAATATAATTCCTGAAATATGTAAATATATGTCTTGTATAATTTAAAGATTTAATTGGTAAATTTTGCATATTTTATGAATGTTCTTATATTTTAAAGAATAAGTTGACATTTAAAAATACTGTTTACTTTACTCTTTTAAATTGAAATCTGGAAGTTACTCAACGCACCACACCAAACTTGATCAAAACTACTATTCGATCTGTGTAGTGCAAAAGATTTTTTCATTTGGATTTTAGAGGGTTGTCCTCTATAGCCCTAAATTTAATAGGAGATGCAGTTGAAGTAAACAAATAGGGTTGTTCTATGTGGTCCTAAATTTATCAGGAGATACATTTGTTCTATTTTAGTGTGTCTTTGTTATATGAGGCATATTTTTATAAATTTTAGACCAATATACACCATACAAAAGTAATCTTGTTTTAGGGCTTAGTCATGAGATTGAAATCTGGATTCACTTTATTTTTGAAACACACAGGGTTTCTTTTTATATTGAAATCCGGATTCTTCATTCTTGAAACACAGGGTTTCTCTTTATATTGAAATTCAAATTCAAATTCACCATTACATAAACTTACGAACCTTATTCAACAAACAACTAATATTTTTTACATTAGGTTTAACCATTTGACTATTTTCACCCTTGATTTGTTTGGTCCCTATCGTAGGCTTAAGTCTATCTCAATATGTTTGGTCCTCTCATGAAAGACTGAATTTGAAGCAATGTGCAACGCAACTTGATTATCACACACAAGTGTTATTGGTCTTGCTTCTTCAATTTGAAGTTCCTTGAGTAACTGTTTTAACCAAATAAGTTTACATGTTGCCATTGCCATAGCCCTATACTCTGTCTTGGCGCTTGATCTTGCAACTACGTTTTGTTTCTTACTTTTCTAGGATATAAGGTTTCCTCCAACAAGTACACAATACCCAGAGGTGGATCGTCTATCAATGGGTGATCCTGCCCAATCAACATCGGAGTATCCAACTATCTGAGTATGTCCTTTATCTTCATACACAAGACCTTTTCCTGGAGCACATTTGATGTATCTCAGAATCCGGACAACAATATCCATGTGTTCTTGACAAGGGGAATTTAAGAATTGTCTTACCACACTGACTGCAAAAGAAATGTCTGGACGAGTGACTGTGAGATAATTCAACTTTCCAACCAATCTTCTATATCTTCCTGGGTCAGATAGAGGCTCCCCCTGATTGGGTAGGAGTTTGACACTTGGATCCATAGGAGTATCAGCTGGTTTAGTATTCAACAACCCTGTTTCTTCCCAAATATCCATAGCATACTTCCGTTGGGAAATTACTAGACCATCTTTAGATTGGGCCACCCCAATACCCAAGAAATATCGGAGCTTACCAAGATCTTTTGTTTGAAATTGATTCGAGAGATGTTGTTTTAACAAGAGTATTCCCTGTTGATCACTACCAGTTATAACAATATCATCAACACATACAATAAGACAGATACACCCTTGTGCTGAGTGACGATAAAAAATAGAATGATCAGCTTCGCTACGGACCATACCAAACTGTTGTACCACTGTGCTGAATCTGCCAAACCAAGCTCTCGGAGATTGTTTGAGACCATAAAGGGACCTGTGTAGCCTGAAAACCATATTCGATGATTCCCCCTGAGCAACAAACCCAGGTGGTTGCTCTATATATACTTCCTCTTCAAGATCACCATGTAAAAAGGCATTTTTGATGCCAAGTTGATGAAGAGGCCAATGTCGAATGGCAGCAATGGCTAGAAGAAGTCTAACAGATGCTAACTTAGCTACAGGCGAGAAGGTATCACTATAATCCAACCCAAAAATCTGAGTGTATCCTTTGGCTACCAAGCGAGCTTTAAAACGATCCATCTTCCCATCTGGACCAACCTTCACTGTATAAAGCCAACGACAACCTACTACAGTTTTCCCAGGGGATAGAGAAATCAGCTCCCAGGTTCCACTGCTTTGAAGAGCACACATTTCATCAATCATTGCTTGCCTCTACTCAGGGTGAGATAATGCTTCACCTGGAGTTTTAGGAATAGAAACAGAAGACAAAGAAGACAAACAAGTATACTGCAAAGGGGAAAGACGATGATAACATAAGTCAATATAATATGGAGAAAGATTTCGTGTTTGACGTATACCTTTTCGAAGGGCAATTGGAAGATCGGACTCTGGCTGCAGGATCGGATCCGTTGATGGCGAAGGCGTCTGAGGAGAGTCTGCGATAACCTCAGGGATAGATACAACCTCAGGGATAAGTAGATAAACGTTGGTTGACGATGCTGATTTGTTTGAAGTGGGCGAGAAGTGGGGGGGTCAACTGTAGGATTATCTACTGGGCCAGTTTCCCTAGAATGATGGGGGATAATGACCGATGGGACTTCCAGAAGAGGTGTGGGAGTGATTTCCTGAAGGGGTTTCGGAGTCGGCTGGTTGGACTCGAAATAAGGAACAGACTCGAAGAAGGTAACAACGGCCGACACGAGGTATTGTTGTAGGGTATGTGAATAGCAACGATAACCCTTTTTGGAACGATGATAACCAAGAAAGACACACTTTAGTGAGCGAGCTGATAGCTTATCAAGTCCAGGAGAGAGATTGTGTACAAAACATGTAGACCCGAAGACTCGAGGAGGAATTGGGTGAAGAGGAGATTGTGGAAACAGGATTGAATGAGGGATTTTATTATTAAGGACAGATGAGGACATACGATTTATAAGATAACATGCCGTGAGCACTGCATTCCCCCAAAACCGTAGAGGAACATTACCATGGAGAAGTAAGGTTCGAGTGGTTTCTACGAGATGCCGAGTTTTGCGTTCGGCTACCCCGTTTTGTTGAGGTGTATGGGGGCAAGATGTTTGGTGCTCTGATACCATGTTGAGAAATGTGGTTGGGCCTAACTCAACCCTACAAAACCGGTTGGTAGAGTGAGGATTGCCCTCACTTATAAACACATGTTCATGCCATATATTGTCCGATGTGGGACTCTTAACACACCCCTTCACGCCCAGGACTAGATAACTGGAGCGTGGAAATAAATGGTAGGTGGCCCGATAGCGGAAACCATAGAAGGTGGCCCACCGGATCTTAAACCAGGCTTTGATACCATATTGAAATATGAGAAGTTAAGAGACATTTGATAAACCGTATGACTGAATAGCATTACGGGAATTGCATTATATAGGGAATTATACAGCTTCTTGCATTAATTACAAATGGGAATATCCTATTCTATTCTAGAATATACTAAGGAATATCCTATAGAATATTTTCTTTCTATATCTATATATATACAAATATCAACAGGACCTAAAAGATACAAGTACATAACTGAAAAATGCAAAAACTCGGTCATGTAACCGGCTACACCAAATGGTTAACCATTTACAACTGACACTACAATAATAACACCTTCTGTGGTAACCGGTTAACCTCAGACGTTAACCAGTTACACCCTCGAATATTTCACTCGTTCATCAATCCAGAAGTGCTTTTGGTCTTGCTGTAACCGGTTACACTCCTGTGTTAACCGGTTACAACACTTGAATTATTAAAAATTCCTTTAACACACCACCTTAATTCAAGTGCTCCAAGTATTTCATGCTTATGTTCATCTTCAACCTCTTGAACTCATCATTTGTGACTCCCTTAGTCGACAAATCAACCACTTGGTCTTCACTAACAAGTTCCCTCAAGTAGTGAAACCTCATCTTAATATGCTTGCTCTTCCATGTGTAATTGGGTTTCTAGTAAGATTAATTGCTGAAACGTTGTCAACCAGGAGTGTAACAACCTCACCCTTACTGCTACCCAGCTCCTCTAATAGATTCATAAGCAACACAGCTTGGCACACACGAAACGAAGCAGTAATGTACTCAACCTCACAAGATGAGAGTGCAGCTACAGGTTCCTTCTTTGAACACCATCATATTGGTGTTCCACCGAACATAAAGATGTATCCAGTTGTAGAAATTTAATCATCTTTATCTCTGTACCAATTGGAATCGGTAAAATCGAGCAAAATTCATTTTCTACGAACATAACATCCCCAAGCGTCGCATGCCAGCCAAGGCAGGACCCCGCTCAAGATCGAGCTGGGTCTCTTCCCGACAACGGTTTCTCAACCGAGCCCGCCGTCGTCAAAGTACCATGATAGGCAGAATACCCAGCTCGTGATGGGAGGTTCACGTTGCGAACTCAGGCCTCAAATGCGACCTGAGCTCCACTATCATGCCCGGAAATCCCCAGGACGTTCGACCAGTCCTCCTCACTTCCGAACACATCTAAGTCGAGCAATTCCCTGAAAACAGTAAACAAATTAAAGTGATCCCTATTACGGGCACACACGTGTATCGAGCAAAGATATAACACTTTGCAAAAATAATCATCAAAGAAAGCCATGCACGAATATACAACATACAAAACCGGCCACGATGGCCGGATACATACATATCAAAATAACTAAGTGGCCATAAGGACCACAATTGTGCATATTACAAGACAAAGGGGCCACGCCCCATACCAAACAACGATAAATTACATCAAATATGACACGCAGGCCAGATACATTACAAAAAAACAAAAAAAGATCTCACTCCTCCATCTTCTCAGGCTGCTCAGGGTTAGGCTCAGGTTGCTGGATCTCCTCGTTCAAAAGTCGGGCGTGCTCATCACCGATGTTGAAGAAGTCTGGAGCAACTATTTTGCCATTCTCAACATGGCCCAGGAAGTTAGTACCATCCGTGGATATCTGGACTTCTGGGTTCACCATCCTGAGTTGGGCCACAACTTTGTTGAACGACTCCTCCCCAATGGCAATGACATCGTCCTTTGCTTGCACAAGACGAGCAACTAGCTCGACCCTAGTCTTTAATGCCCTCACTCCCTCAGGCTCATCTTCAGCCAGGGCCGCCGCAGACCTCATCTGCTCGACCAGATCCTCGGCAACCTTCTTTTCAGCGACCAAAGTCTCATTCCCCCCTCTCAGCCTGACAGCCTCCTCGTCCGATTTCTTCCTCGCGTCATTGGCAGCCTTGGCCTCCACCTTGGCATTCTTCACTGTCTCCCCCAGGGATGCTATAGTTGCCTGGGCCTTCTTAAGTTCAGACTCAGAGGAAGAATCTCCCTCAGCATAGACCGCCGCCATCTCTAGGACCCGGACCAACGCGGAGGCTTCCTGTGCTAGCATTGCCCTCTTGCTTGGGCGATCCATACCTTTGAGCTTGAGAGACTCTGCCCGAGGAACCACCAGGGACATCCCCTCGAAAAAATTATTGTCATGAAGGCAAGGGGGAAGTTCGAACTTGCCCTTCTCCGCCGCCCGACTGAGGTCCACCAGATCATTCGCTCTGGTCCGCTTGAACCTTGAGGCTAAGGGCATCGGAGATCCCTGAGCAGGTGAAGGAACGGGCGAGGAGCTCCCCGCAGCAGGTTGAGGAGGAGGCACACGCTGTGTAAACCGAGACTTCGAGGTGGCCGCACCAGCTTTGCCCCTCGCCAGGGCATTCTTCACCATCCTCTCGTGAGCAGAAGGCATCTCACCTGCAAAAACATAACAAACACGTTAGCCACCGAGGAAGTTATAATTCGGACAAGCTAAAAAATCTAAAACTACCAAGCAGCTTAAGAGCATCTGTATGGGTCTTGCACTCCAAAAGCGCCTTCGTATTGATATAGCAACACTCCACTCTTTGCCCACCATCATCCTCAAAGATCGGGTCCCCCTTTTTCGTCCAGCACTCTGTAAGTCTAAAGGTGTTAACATAGTTGACCAACGCCTCGTAACCAGCTATGTCTTACTCGTCTAGCATATCCGGCTGGGCAAGATAATGGCCAATGCTCCGAGTAAAGTGGCTCCCACTCCAACAAAAAGGGAACTTGAACACCATCTCCGCCAACAATTTCCCATCCACGTCGTATATGTCATTGCCGTCCTCGTCCGTCGACACTGACCAGGCGTACGTTGTATCTTGGGCCTTCTCTGACACATGTTCAATGATATAGAACCTCTCCTTGAAGGTCCGAATAGACTCCGAGAAGGGCTTAAACAGTTTCCTCAGTTGCTTCAACGAAACCCAGCCATACCTTTTCCCAGAGACCTGCCTTTGAAGGTGGAAGATGGTGAAGAACAAAAGCAAAGTAGCTCCTATCTTCAGGAACTCGCAGGTCAGCTCGAAGTAGCGGATAAACACCAACGAATTAGGGTGCAACTGCGACGGAGCCAAGTCCAGATGAACGAAAATAGACTATTGAAAGTCAGTAAAGGGCAACCTCAACCCTATTTCCTTGAAAGCGTATTCGTACATCGCGAACCTTTCCTCGTAATCTGTACATATGCGGTCTTCTTGACTGGGGAAATGCACCTTCCACTCCACTTCAGGCCACACGTTCGTGAAGACATCCCCGGTATAAGACGCAAAAATGGATACGTGCTCGGAAGGCTCCGCAACCGTCCATTCCTCCGCGGAATCATGCTACAGATCCTCCCTGACATCGTTGGGGGCAGTTGAAACCTCAGTATCACTACTCTCTGAGGAGCTCTCCTCGGACGAGTCTATGAGAATCTCTATCTCGAGCTTATACGCCATCTCGTTCACCTGAAAAGCAGAGGACAAAAGTGAATTCGACTGCAAAATTAAATCCACCCTTCCACCGCTAGTCAAGTGAAAGGGCGCGCAAAGGGCCGAGGACGGTGTCCCCGACCTAAGCCCTAAATCAAATAACACAAGAGTCCCACGCGAGGAGATGCCCGGGGACAACCCCTCCTGCGCATACGGGGAAACCTCCCCGACCTACTACCCAGTTTTCGTTTGAAGCTCCTCCAGAAAACTCACACATTCGTCAGAAGTTCATCAGAGCCCCAAAAAACTCTGGAACTCTGCCGGTTGCGCCCACGCCGTCATCGCAACGGCGCCATAAAGCGTCCTAAATCTACACTTCCTAAGAGGCTCCGACGACCACAGTAGCAGCAGAAAGTGGCCAAGCCACCGTCTACCACCAATAGCCGCCGGAAAACAAGACAGTTCTACCTAACCACATGCATTTTAAAAAAACAGAAACATAAACGCTAGAAATGAAGCTGGAAACAAGTGACTTACATGGTCGAATAGAATGTAGAGGGCCGAAGAACTTGCTCAGAGCTTCGACGGCGACAGACTGAAGGCTCTGAGAGAAGAAACGAGGAAGGAGAGAGAAGCAAAAAACGCAAATGAGCAACTCTCCCCTCTATATATAGGCAGTCTAAAAGCACGAGCACGAGCACGCGCGGCTAGGGGCATCATCATGACCCTAGCCTAGCCATTATGATGCATTTAATGATGCACAAGGCTCGAGACACACGTGGCATTACGTCTCTTCAGAATACCTTAATCGTTGGCCTCCCCGCATGCCGGGAAGCCCGAACAACATTACATATCCCGAGGGCACTAGAACCCCCAGGAATCCAAGGACAATTCCATCTCGTCGACAGACGACGGCCCTTCAGAGTTTCCCGAGGCTAAGAGCTATCCTTAAGTCATCACTCCCATGCTCGGGAGCAACGACTTGGGATGCTCCTGTTCCGGACTGGACCAATGGCTAAGCATGACCCAATCCACTTCTACTTCCAGAACGGCCCAATTGCCTAAGTCCAGCTGAGGTGGGGCAGCATTTACCTTTCTGCCCCTCTACCGGGCACACATGGACAGATGAATCTCAAGGTAATTTGTTCCTCCCCGACATTCCTGCCTGTTACGCACGGCTCCATCATCCAAGAAAGGTCTTGACGCCTGTGCTCGGAACTACGCCTTTGCCCGTGGCAACGACTAGTTTTGGGCATCTCTGCCTGTCATAACGATTAATTTTTGGCAGTTACCTATTCTTTAGGAAACAATTATTCCGCCCCGAAAATAGGGACTGTTGGCCACGCGCTGGGGGTATTATAAAAACCTTCTCATTTGAGAGGGTCAGATATCCAAAATCATACTAAGAAACTCATACTTTTGTAATTGCCTTTCTGTCTCCCGATTCTTACTTTAGCATCGGAATGCCTTGCAGGCACACCCCTCCTTATCTCACACATCCAACATCACAGACGTTCTTCTTGGCCCACTTCAGGATCTGATTAGCCTTCACGATCAGAATTCCACAGCCAACAGAACCTTTGACATGTCTTAGGATCCTCTTGACTATTGACAAGTGAAACAACTTCGGCATCCCCATGAAATTACTCACAATACCGACACCAAACGCCAAGTCTGGTTGCGTATTGCACAAATAAAGCAAGGATCCAATCAGCCTCCTATACTGAGTTGGATCAACATCTTGCTCATCCTAATTGTTCAATAAATATAGCCTCGATTCAGCTGGAGTAATGACAGCATTACAATGCTCCATTTCAAACTTCTTCAATATCTCAAGCGCATATCTTCTTTGGTACATTAGCAGTTCCCCTATGGACTTGTGGAACTCAACGCTAAGGAAGTATGTCATGAGGCCAAGGTTGGTAATCTCAAACTCTTTCATAAGTTCACTCTTGAACTTTGAAGTTCACTTTCCGTTGCTACTCATTATCAACAACTCGTCTACATATAGACAAAGGATAATCACTCATTCACTTGTATTCGTCTTCACATACCAAAGATGAGAATGCCTCCAAAGCATTTATACAAGTGTTACAAAATGATTGGGGACCTAAAACATACAAGTACATAACTGAAAAATAAAAAAACTCGGGCATGTAACCGGCTACACCAAATGGTTAACCAGTTACAACTGACACTACAATAATAACACCTTCTATGGTAACCGGTTAACCTCAGACGTTAACCAGTTACACCCTCAAATATTTCACTCGTTCTTCAATCCAGAAGTGCTTTTAGTCTTGCTGTAACCGGTTACACTCCCGTGTTAACCGGTTACAACACTTCAATTATTAAAAATGCCTTTAACGCACCACCTTGATTCAAGTGCTCTAAGTCTTTCATGCTTATGTTCATCTTCAACCTCTTGAACACATCAATTGTGACTTCCTTAGTCGACAAATAAACCACTTGGTCTTCACTAACAAGCTCGCTCAAGTAGTGGAACCTCATCTTAATATGCTTGCTTCTCCAAGTGCAATTGGTTTCCTAGTAAGATTAATTGCTGAAACGTTGTCAACCAAGAGTGTAACAACCTCATCCTCACTGCTACCCAGCTCCTCTAATATATTCATAAGCAACATAGCTTGGCACACACGAAATGAAGCAGTAATTTACTCAACCTCACAAGATGAGAGTGCAACTACTGGTTCCTTCTTTGAACACCATGATATTGGTGTTCCACCGAACATAAAGATGTATCCAGCTGTAGACATTTAATCATCTTTATCTCTGTACCAATTGGAATCAGTAAAATCGAGAATATTTCATTTTCTACCCGTATCCGCTGTGGGAAAGAGAATTCCACAGCTAACAGAACCTTTCACATGTCTTAGGATCCTCTTGACTATTTCCAAGTGAAACAACTTTGGCATCCTCGTGAAATTATTCACAATACCGACACTAAACGCCAAGTCTGGTCGGGTATTGCACAAATAACGCAAGTATCTAATCAGCCTCCTATACTGAGTTGGATCAACATCTTGCTCATCTTAATTCTTCGATAACTATAGCCTCGCTTCAGTTAGAGTAAAGGCAGCATTACAATGCTACGTTTCAAACTTCTTCAATATCTCAAGCGCATATCTTCTTTGGTGCATTAACAGTTCCCTTTTGGACTTGTGGAACTCAACGCTAAGGAAGTATGCCATGAGGCCAAGGTCGGTCATCTCAAACTCTTTCATAAGTTCACTCTTGAACTTTGAAATGCACTTTCCATTGCCACTCTTTATCAACAAGTCATCTACATATAGACAAAGGATAATCACTCATTCACTTGTATTCGTCTTCACATACCAAAGATGAGAATGCTTCCAAAGCATTTATACAAGTATTACAAAATGATTGGGGACCTAAAACATACAAGTACATAACTGAAAAATGAAAAAACTTGGGCATGTAACCGGCTACACCAAATGGTTAACCAGTTACAACTGACACTACAATAATAACACCTTCTGTGGTAACCAGTTAACCTCAGACGTTAACTAGTTACACCCTCGAATATTTCACTCGTTCTTCAATCCAGAAGTGCTTTTGGTCTTGCTGTAACCGGTTACACTCCTGTGTTAACCGGTTACAACATTTCAATTATTAAAAATGCCTTTAACACACCACCTTAATTCAAGTTCTCCAAGTCTTTCATGCTTATGTTCATCTTCAACCTCTTAAACACATAATTTGTGACTCCCTTAGTCGACAAATCAACCACTTGGTCTTCACTAACAAGTTCGGTCAAGTAGTGGAACCTCATCTTAATATGCTTGCTTCTCCAAGTGCAATTTGTTTCCTAGTAAGATTAATTGCTGAAACTTTGTCAACCAGGAGTGTAACAGCCTCACCCTTACTGCTACCCAGCTCCTCTAATAGATTCATAAGCAACACAACTTGGCACACATGAAACGATGCAGTAATGTACTCAACCTCACAAGATGAAAGTGCAACTACTGGTTCCTTCTTTGAACACCATGATATTGGTGTTCCACCAAACATAAAGATGTATCCATTTGTAGACATTTAATCATCTTTATCTCTGTACCAATTGGAATTGGTAAAATCGAGCAAATTTCATTTTCTGCCCATATCCGTTGTGGGAAAGAGAATTCCACAGCCAACAGAACCTTTGACATGTCTTAGGATCCTCTTGACTATTGCCAAGGGAAACAATTTCGACATCCCCATGAAATTACTCACAATACCAACACTAAACACCAACTCTGGTCGCGTATTGCACAAATAATGCAAGGATCCAATCAGCCTCCTATACTAAGTTGGATCAACATCTTGATCATCCTAATTCTTCGATAACTATAGCCTTAATTCAGCTAGAGTAATGGCAGAATTACAATGCTCCGTTTCAAACTTCTTCAATATCTCAAGCGCATATCTTCTTTTGTGCATTAGCATTTCCCCTTTGGACTTGTGGAACTCAATGCCAAGGAAGTATGCCATGAGGCCAAGGTCGGTCATCTCAAACTCTTTCATAAGTTCACTCTTGAACTTTGAAATGCACTTTCCGTTGCTACTCGTTATCAATAAGTCGTCTACATATAGACAAAGGATAGTCACTCATTCACTTGTATTCGTCTTCACATACACTCCATGATCGGATAAAAATTTCTTGAAGCCAACCTCCTTTATGAAACATATATTCTTTTGTTCCAAGCTCTTGGAGCTTGATTCAAACCATATAACACTTTATTCAACTTGTAGAACTTTAGCTCTTGATTTTTCATAACAAAACAAGGGGTCTATTCTACATACACCTTCTCTTCAAGTGGACCCTTCAAAAACGCAGATTTGATGTCCATTTGGCAGATGGGCCAATTGTTTTTATTCACAATACCCACAAAATCCTAATGGTTTCAATCTTAGCAACCAGTTCATATACCTCTTTAAAGTTTATCCATTCTCTTTGCAAGAATCCCTTTGCAACTAATCGAGCTTTATGCTTGATTATTTCACCCTTGGGATTTGCCTTTACTTTGAACATTCATTTCACACCAATTGGCTTCTTTCCGTCCGGTAAATCAACCAACACCCAAGTATTGTTCTTCTTAATGGATTCCAACTCCTCCTTCATATTATAAATCCATTTTTTACCACTTAAAGACTATTTCGTTTTAAAGGTTTTGGATTTGGCCATAAGTCCAAAATGGACGAAATCACCATCACCATTGACTTCATTGTCTCGGAATAGCTCACAACCTTGGAGTCTTTGAGACAAATATCTTTGCCTTGTTGATATTCTGACATTATCTTAAATTTGGGTTTCGACAACGGGAGTTTCTGCTCTTTTTCGTTTCTACAGAATCTCAATTTTCATAGCTATAATCGATTACAGCTTTAACGTAACCGGTAACAGGATGTTGCAACTCCTTGATTTCATCAACAATGACTTCTCGGATAATCACAACCCTCCTCTTTGTTGTATCAAAAAACTTGTACTTACCAGTAGAGTGATACCCTACAAGTATCATCACTTATCCCTTATTATCCAACTTCTTTCTAAGCTGTCCCGAAAAATGTCGATACGCTACGAAACCAAAAACTCTCAAATGGTTCAAATTTAGTTTGAATCCCGACCATGCTTCCTCTGGTGTATCCTTCTCAAGCTTCTTTGTTGGACACCTATTCAACAAATAGGCAACTGTGGATACCGCTTCTCCCCATAACTTTTTTGCCAAGTTCTTCCCCTTTAACATGCTTCTTACCATGTTCACGATCAATCGATTCTTCCTTTCAACAACATCATTTTTCTGCGGTGTGTAAGGCTGTACTACCTTATGTATAATCCCTTCTTGATCACAAAATCTCTCAAATTCTTTTGAGACATATTCGTATCCACCATTCTTTTTGAGCACTTTGAGTTTGTGGCCGCTTTGCCTCTCAACCATGGACTTGAACTTCTTAAACACTTAAAATACCTCATCCTTTATCTTGATTAGGTATGTCCATAACTTTCTACTATGATCATCGATGAATGTGACAAAGTATATATTGCCACCAATGGAATCTACTTGCATCGATCCACACACATCCGAATACACCACCTCAATGTGATTCTTGGTTCTACAACCTGCATCATTGCTGAATTCAACCTTATGTTGCTTTGCTTACACACATTCTTCACAAATTTCAGCCGATATGTTGATCAATGGCAACCCTGTTACCATTTCGTTCTTTTGCAAGTCTTTGAGATCTCAAAAATTAAGATGCCCAAGACGATAGTGCCATATCCACTCTTCTCGACCACCCGATGTAGCAAGACATCTATCTCTATAAACTTCAGCTCAACCTTGAAGGTTCTAATTTCATCCATAGGCACTTTAAGGACCAAAGCTCCTTTTGCATCCATAACGCACATCCCCTTGTTTTCCATGTGAGTTTTGTAACTCTTCTCAAGCAATTGGCCAATACTTAAAAGTTTACATTTGATTCCTGGAATATACATAACATCTTTGATCAAGGAATATCCACCGTCCTTTCTCATGATAAAAACATCACCGATCCCATTAGCCGCTAGAGTGGTGTCATTCACGAACTTCACTTTGTTTTTCATGGCACAATTGATTTTAACAAACCAATCCTACCTTCACGTCATATGAGTAGAACAAATCGAGTCCAAATACCATTCCTCGCTGCACCGAACTCCTTTCGTACACATCATGACATTTTCTTTTGCATGTAACCGGTTAATCATATCATGTAACCGGTTACAACGTGTTTTTGCAGCATTCCAAGAATTGCTGGTGCTGCTGCTATCCCGCAGCCTGCTACTACTGCATTCTCCTTCTAAGATCATAACGAAGAGTGTATTCTCTTCATTAAAATCTTTTCTTACAACCTTGGCTTTGTCTCCTTGAGGTTCCTTCTTGTTCGCATTGCACTCTTTTGCAAAATGACCGAACCTTTGACACCTAAAGCATTACTCCTTGATTTTTTCAAACCTATTCTTTTCACCTCTAAAGTTTCCTTGACCACCATTCTTGTTATAACTGCTCTCACCCCTTTGACAAGTCAAATTCTTGGAATTTTGGGACTCTCTTCCACCAAATTTCTGAAAAATTCCCTTTACTCTTCATGGCCATTTCCCTTTCGATCTCCTGTCATTCTCGTTGAAGCGAGCTTGCAAAGCGATCTCCACCTTTGACTTATCATTATTTCTCTCATCCATCATTTGCTCATGAGCCTCAAGAGAGATTTGCAACTCCTCTTTGCTCATCGTAGCAAGATCCTTCAATTCCTCAATCGCTACAACTACATTGTCAAATCTTGGTGTTAAAGAACACAAGATTTTCATGACAACATACTGCTCCATGACAGTTTCTCTGCATGCCTTCACTTGATTCACTTATCGAGTGATTCTTGTTGTGAAATCATTGATTGTCTCCTTTTCTTTCATTTGAATAAACTCACGTTGACGCTTGTGAGTTTGTAACCTCACCACGTTTGCCTTATCAGCCCCTACATAGGCCTTCTCTAAGATTTTCCACGCGTGCTTTGATGATTGGTAATCACCAACTTTCTCAAAGTTGTCACCATCCACACATTTATGGATAAAAAACATCGTCTTGAAATATTTCTTCTTCTCTTTGTTATGTGTTGCTCGTTGTGCATCGATTGCACCTTTGACAATAGGATTCACCCCATTCTTGACCACTTCAAGAACATCTTGGTAGTCAAACAACACTTTCATTTGCTTGCACCATTTGTCGTAATTCTTTGCATCAACGATGTGTAGGTTTTCAAGGATTCTTTCATTGGAGACATAATTCATGTTGCACAGTAGGTGTTTGTGGATCAGAACCAGACTCTTGATGCCAAATGTTGAAACTTTGAACAACAAGATTGGTGAACAATGATGGAGAAACTTGGAATGTGGAGAGTGAACGAGGAAAATTGTGTGTGTGTACGTGTGTGTGTGTGTGTGTGAGAGTGTGAGAGAGAGAGAGAGAGAGAGAGAGAGAGAGGGAGAGAGAGAGAGAGAGAGAGAGAGAGAGAGAGAGAGAGAGAGAGAGAGAGAGAGAGAGAGAGAGAGAGATAGAGAGAGAGAGAATTGAGGGTGAGAAGTGATATTCACATTAACCAAAGATGAGGATGCCTCCAAGGAATTTATACAAGTGTTACAAAATGAGTGTGAACTAAAACATACAAGTACATAACTGAAAAATGCAAAAACTCAGGTCTGTAACCAGTTACACCAAATGGTTAACTAGTTACAACTAACACTACAATAATAATACCTTAAGTGGTAACCGGTTAACCTCAGATGTTAATTAGTTACACCCTAGAGTATTTCACTTGTTCTTCAGTCCAGAAGTGCTTTTGGTATTGCTGTAACCAGTTACACCCTCGTGTTCACCAGTTACAACACTTGAATTACTAAAAATGCTTTTAACAATAATCACATGTGACATTTTTTTGGTATTTCAACTTAGTCGGACACACTTCCAAATCCCATGTAGCATTATCCTATTTTTCACTTTTCAAAAACACAAACCTAATTGAATATGTCATCTATGCAGAAGTAACACAAATAATTTCTGTAAGTGAAAGCCTGTACTTGTTGGTATTATTTTGTTGAATCAATTATCAACACAGAGGGAAATGTGTTGAACAACTTAATAGAATTAGGATGAGTCTAAAATATATCTCAGATAACTTTTTCATCCTCACACATTATGTACCTAGATACATAATGATTTTCATCCAACAACTTCAACAATTTTTGCATTTCAGATCTTGAACCTCTTATCGCCTTGTTGTTTCAGTTGCGAACATTATATTCTTGCCTAATATTCGAGACAATTTCAGGTATTTACCTTTTTAAAGTTGCGAGTGTTTTTGGGTTGAACTATGTTCAATGTCATGTCATAAACCAGTTTCTTCTCTTCAGAATTATGACACTATCGAATGACAAAATAACTATTGACACAAAGCATGATTATGTATACCACAAATTACATTAAAATCCCTGCGTTATTCACCTTCTGGTACCCAATAACAATGTTGAACCCTAACTTGACAGCCTCCATGTGAACCTATTGAAGCATATGTTCACGTATAGTAAATTTATGTTTATTGGTAAATCCTTTTTCAAAATCTACCTAGACATAATCCGATTTACCATCCTTATATGTAGTAGCTCTGGTGACAACACCAGGGAAATACCATAACTACAACCAATAAAAAACATAAGACCATTTAAATTCAAGACATGCTTGTCTTTATTAAAATTTTTACAACTCTTTATAAAATTTAACATATATCTGTTTGTTTTTCAAATGGTAGTACTTTGCTTGCTCATTACTATGGATTTTTTTTTTATATATTTTTGAATTACACAATGTCATGTTTTTAACTCAATTTCATCTTTGTCTTATTTCTATCTCTCAGAA
The DNA here is from genome assembly GCA_022829125.1 of Lathyrus tuberosus. Lineage (NCBI taxonomy): Eukaryota > Viridiplantae > Streptophyta > Magnoliopsida > Fabales > Fabaceae > Lathyrus > Lathyrus tuberosus. Next base: position 8,754,052 of record JALAZF010000112.1, read on the forward strand.
CTTACTTACTTAGAGGATGATTGGGTGTGTTGAGTTAGTTAGCAACCTATACATTGTTAATCAATCTCGAAAGGGCTTTTTTTTTTTCACGCATACTCTTCCTTTCATTTTGTAGATACTAATAAGTATGTAGTTGATCAAGCCAAGTTAAGATCAATGAGATTTTATGAAAGGTGATTAAGTCCTTAAACCATAAGTAACAAGGATCAAACTCTAGTGTCGACAAGGGTAGCTTCATGGTCCGACAGAAGGTTTAGTATGAAATCGAAATGTCTGGCCTCGTACAGACCATATCATACATCAAAGAACCTACTATACTAGCATATGAGATGCTATTCATACATGCTCTTTTGACTTCAGTACTAGGACTTTGAGTCGTACTCAGCTTGTACTGAGAATTAGTCGGTGTTAGAACATGGTTTGAATTCGACATACCAAACTTATTGAGAATCTTCTTTAGGTATGTCTCTTTTGATAAGCATAATCTTGACTAATTTCTATCTCTCCAAATGTCAATCCCAAGAATTTTATAGGTAGCTCCCAAATCCTCCATGTCGAACTCCTTATCGAGTTCAGCCTTTACCTTCATAACATCTTTGGCACTGCTGCTTTCTATGAGGATTTCATCCACATAAATCAACAAAATAACAAGTGAATTTCTAGGTCAAAATCTAAAGTAAACACAGTGGTCGAATTGGCTCTTAGTGAAACCAATGTGTGCCATGAACTTGTCGAATCTCCTATTCCGTTGTCGAGGAGATTGTTTCAGGCCAAACAAAGACCTATTTAGCTTGTACACATAATCTTCCTTTCCCTTTTCTACATACCCTTCAGGTTGCCTCATCAGGATCGTTTCATCTAGATCACCATATAGGAAGGTTATCTTCACATCCATTAGTTCAAGTTCTAGGTCGAACTTCGCCACTATGGCTAACAACATTCTAATGGATCTATGCTTTACAACAGGTGATAACACATCATTGAAGTCGACACATTCTTTCTGAGTGAACCCCCTAGCAACCAACCTTGCCTTAAAGCACTTCGACATCACTCATTCAATTCCTTCCTTAACCGTTAAAATCCATTTACAACTGACTAACATGGCTCCTACAGGTTTCTCAATCAGCTCCCAAGTGTTATTATCATGAAGAGATTTTATCTCATCATCCATGGCTTTCAGCCATTCAGTCTTGTCTCGACTCCTCATAACTTCCTTATAATCTCTAGGTTCTTCATCAAGGAACTCACTTGCAGAAATTAAGGCATAAGCTATGAGATCTGCATAACCAAGTCTCTGAGGTGGCTTGACGACTCTTCTCAACATGTCTCTTGCTAGCAAGTAGTCATTATTAGTCTCCTCATCTTCGACAGTAGCTTCTGCTTTTTCTTTGACTTCATTTGGGTCATGCAATTCAACATCACTATCCTCCACCTCAACAGGAATCTCTCCCTGTTCTAGCTCTTCTTCAGAAATCTTCGAACTTTGACCAATGCCATCAGTTTTCTTGAAAGCCATCTCAGCTTCATTAAAAACTAGATCTCGACTTGTGATACACCTCATGTGACCTGGCTCTAGGCGCTACAACCTATAACCTTTGACTCCTTCAGGGTATCCAAGGAACATACATTTCTGAGCTCTAGGTTCTACCTTGTCTTGCCTAATGTGAGTAAAGGCTAAGCAGCCAAATACTCTAAGTCTGTCGAGACTAGGTGGATGTCCCGACCTGGATTCTTCAGGTGTCTTCATTCCCAAGGCAGTCGATGGACACATATTTATCAGGTAAGCTGCAGTCACAATAGCTTCTGCTCAAAACACCTTCTTCAATCCTGCACTTACCAACATGCACCTCACCCTTTCTAGAATGGTTCGATTAAACCTTTCAGTCAAACCATTTTGTTGGGGAGTCCCTGTAGTAATTATGTGTGTCGTATCCCAAATTTTGACCATATTTCTTTTCTTTTTTTCACCTTTTAATTACTTATATAAATAAAAAATAATGATATTAAGAAGTTTGTATTTCTAATTTTTCTTTTTAAAGAAAATTAAATACTATTGCCATGCACTTATGGAAAAAAGAAAGGGAGAGAGAAATAAAAAAAAAAGTATATGGGTGCAAATTAGAAATTATAGTTTTATTAGTATGTTAATCTTTAGATTTAATTTCATTTTGAATAAACATGGTAGTCTGTTTGGTAGAGGAGTAGATCTAAGGATTGTAAGATAGAGTGCATGAGTTTGAATCCTACCTCCTCTGGTTTTAGTTTTTTTTTTCTTTACTGCTAATTTTTTCTATTTTACCTTTAAATCATAAAAAATCTCAAAAAATAGTTTTTTTTATTATTTAAATATTAATTTTCGTATTTTATGTAATGTATATTTTAAAATATTGATTTTTTTCATTAAAATCGTGATTTTATGAAAAAATCTCAAAAAATCACGTAAGTCAAAATAAAATAAAATATTTTTTCCTTTTTATTATTAGACTATTTCTTTTATTTTTAAATATTGATTAAAATTCACCAAACCATTAATCCATTCAGATTCATTGACTTAGACTTTAAGAAATAGGAAAAAATCAGGTTAAATCAAATCGATCTAAAAATAGACAATCATATTTAATTTTTTTTAACCTAATTTTTCTCTATAAATAGAACCTCATTCTCTCATATTTTCCCATCCACAATTACAAAATAACTATCCTAAATTTGTTGTTCTTCACACTGAAGAACAACAACACTAAAACCCCAAAAACATAGGGCACGGAAAAAGGAGAATCTCATTTTTTACCGGGGACAACCTCCTCCCCGTAGGTTCGTTTCCTTTTGCTACCTCAATATTTATTTGATATATTATTTGTGGTTTAACTCCTAATACTTAGAATTTTGGTTTATTGTGGAATGTATGTTGTTGAGTTTTTATTTTATTTTATTTTACTATTCTATTTTTAATTATCATTATTATACTTACATAAAAAAATTAATGTATGTTAATGGTTAATTTGTTATTTATCATATTCCACTTAAAAAAAACATAATAACATTCTAATAAGTTTAAACTAATACCACGACACCCTTTTTCAAGTTAATATTATAAATTTAACTTTTAGATATTGTATCATAATTAAAATTAAATATAATAAGGTAATGTTAACTTGTGCCCTTTAAGAGATAAATATAGTAAAAAATCTTGAAAATTATGGAATGAATTTAATACAAATGTATATTTAATAATTTTATGGTTGATTTCAATACAAATATTCTATTTATGGGTTTTTTAACTTGTGAATCAAATTAATTTTTCTTCTTGCTAATATGAGTTAGTTCTTACAAAGTCACAACACTATCCAATCCTAATAACTTATTTCTAATTGAAAATATCAGCAGTAACTTATTTCCCATTGAAACACAAATTACTAAACCAAATCATAAAACTTTCACCAATCATTATAACAACATAAACAGGCACAAAGTTCACAAATCACAGGTTTTGTAACAAAATTTGTAGCACAAGCACAACCTGTTCTGAAAAAAAATTACAACCTGTAATCAAAAATTAAAACCAGGATTCAAATTCCTTCTTCACTTTTTTATCTAACAGCAAACAATCTTGAAAAAGCTTCAAATTTCAAATAACACCATTAACATAGAAAACCCAAACAACACCTCTGTAATTTTTCGGAAAAACATGAACATTATCAATCCCAAAACACCTGCAGAAATTCGAAAATCCTGTTTCGAATTCAAATGACATTCAATATCAAAAACACACTAGAATCAATGGCATAATTAACAAATCAAAACAGAGTTAGATCCGAAATCCGTTGAACATCAAACGAAACCGAAGTCGAATCTGCCGTGTCGCCAAACCCATAGCGTCACCACCACTGATCGCCGATCTCGCTCGCGGTCACACAAACCCCTTCCACCGGGATACTCGCCCTTCCACTGCGAAACCCAAAGCGCCAATCTCGCGTCGCCATCACAACTCCCGTCGCTGATCAACTGTTAGAACTTGTGTTGTGGGTTTGCTACAAAATATGAGCCAGAAGAAAATGACGAAGACGGTACGATGAAAATTGCACAAAATAATTCCAAAGCGTGTGTATACAGTAAGCTTTAGGTTCGATTCGCCCCCACCAATTACGCAAATTGGATGCAAAAGGGTTAACCGGCGAATCCCCTTCAGGATACTTTGGAAACCTCAACATGAATCGCATTTTCACATTAAGCATATCGATCAACGAAATTTTACTGAATAAAGTTCCATTATTTATTCTTGTGCACTAGAAAAATAAAAGAATGACTTAGACATAAATTTTGGCACTTGAAACAAATAATTTTTGTATATCTTTTATTGCTGACAAATATCTCTATTTATAAGAAAACTTGTACCGATTGGTGTGGAGAAACAACGTTTCATTTGATTCCAACATGACCACTCACAAACCATTGTATATCAATAACAACAAACTTTTTCATGAAAATGTGTGTTGATCTAGTGGTTGCACCTTATGACCACGTGCCTTATAACAATAAGGTCTTTGGTTCAATTCTAGAGAGTTGCAACTTTTGGTCATTTATTTTGGTAAATTAATCATTATTATTTATCAATTTAATATTTTGGAAATTTCTCCAACAATCCCCCACCATTTTCAAAATATATCTAAATCCATTATTCAGGAAATTTCATGGTTTCAGATAAAGGTATCTTACGATTTGAACCAATACTTAGTAAGTTAAGTTTTCACTCATCCCCGAATAGATTGGTAGACAAGCTTTGAACCAATTATTCATTAGAACAAGCGTGTATAACTCACACATGAAATCTCGGCACCATTGATCGAATTGTTAATATGACACATTTAATAAGGCCTTGTGTCTCATATCCTTTTCATGAGAATTTAAGTGTCAAGCCCTTGAACTCTATGAAGCGGCACCTCTTCATTCTCATATAGGTAGACTATATCAGAAATGCACCCATAATTATGCATTCCAACAAACTTATGCTATATGTCTATTAAGAAGAAAATTCATCCTACCACACTTATTCTTATAGTCCAAGTACTTTTACCCCTTGGGATGTATCTATCATTAAGTACTTCAATCACTCTAATAGTGTACTTTCATCATTGAACTCAAGACTTAACATTAATCAAGTGTGAGTTGAATTTCCACTATTGATGATTAATTAGATACGAGCTTGTTCAACATCCCTAATGATGTCTTCATTGTATTCAATTATATCCAAAGACATCATATCTTTGTCAATCCTTTCGTCAAAGAATTGCAAGATTTTTTCAAACTTTAATAAATTCTGAATATTCAGTTTTTCAACTAATCATGCATATGATTACTTTATGTACTCTTGATAATATTTGCCATTTATCATCAAATCATAACACTTTTAGCACATTAGTACAATTATCATATACAAAGTATATTTATATTCTTGATAGTTTTGACAAATTATCACCATGACACTTTAGTCATTTATTTTGTCATATACACAACTTTTTTGTCATTCTTCATTTACTAACCTTTTGTTCTTCTTGCTTTTAAATTTATTATTCTTTTGAAGTGTAGGGCATTCATTTTTAACATGTCCTATTTCTCCACATTCAAAACTCCATTCCTTTCTCAAGAATTTTTAAATTTCTTGATTAGAGCATCATCTCTAAAATACGATTTGTGGAAGGCACAATTTTTTTTTGTGTTTTAACAATCCGTGGAAAATTAACCTTCCTGACGAGGTTCTTCATTTGTGGAAATCTCAAATTTCTTATCCTCCGTGATAAGGATCTCAAAATTCCACATCTCAGTATTTAATAGTTACATTAGACTCTAAATCAGACATTTATATAAGTTGATTCATCTTTGGATGATCTTTATATGTCTTATAGTAATGAGTCTCATTGAATACAAACATGTTATTCACATATAATTCAGATCAAAATTCAATTGCATAATTTGAAAATAATTTGAAATCATAAACTTTAATATTTTCAAATTTTTCTATTTTAATTTATCCTTTTATATGATAAAATAAAATAAATCAACATAAAAGTCAATTAACTTCCAATAATGAACATAATTATGTACTATAAACATCCATCACATCGAACATCCAATTATTATATTATCCACTAGGACAAACAAATTAATTTAACATTTACATTGTGAATTCATTTACTTTGCAATATATATTTAAAATATAGTTCGTTTTATGGTGCACTATTTATGACATGTATGTCACCATGAGAAAGTTTTATTTTATATAAAGAGCCCACGTTAACATATATATGTTAGATACAGAGAATCCAAACAATGTAACCATTATAATTCAGTAACAAGAAAAACAAATATCGTTATTGTATAGTATTTTTATATATCACATAAATTATCTTCACGTTAACGTTACAGTGATAACATAATCAAATTGAAATGTGTGTTCGTGAAATGTACCTTTACTACTAAACCAACACAATTAATGATTATGGTAACGGAAATAACCTACAATTCTGCACTCATAGAAACTTTCAATAATAGATTTGATCAATGAATTATATATGAACGGCAAAATTCATTATCATACAAATAAAAATATATAATATACATTACCGACATTTTCAAACATCATTGCTTTACCAATTCATTGACACCAATGTCTTTCATGAATTATATATAATTAATTTTCTCTAATTTAAAGTTTTATTATATGGATTTATCATTATCAGAAAATTGTAATATCAATAATCAAGACTTAAATATTGACTCTTAGTAAATATTCCATTTAGGGCATTGATAGTATAATTTTTATAGTGCTATAATTTCTATAAAAACAATATAACATACCTGAATTTATAATAGCGATTCTTCTTTAAAGTTGTATACTTTAACATTAATTATAAATAAAGTATGAATCAAAATTGAAAATCAAACCTAAAGATTGTTAGAACCTGTGTTGGGGGTTTGCTGCAAAATATGAACCAGAAGAAAATGACGAAGACGATACGATGAAAATTGCACAAAATAATTCCAAAGCGTGTGTTTACACTAAGCTTTAGGTTCGATTCGCCCCCACCAATTACGCAAATTGGATGCAAAAGGGTTAACCGGCGAATCCCCTTCAGGATACTTTGGAAACCTTAACATGAATCGCATTTTCACATTAAGCATATCGATTAACGAAATTTTACATAATAAAGTTCCATTATTTATTCTTGTGCACTAGAAAAATAAAAAAATGACTTAGACATAAATTTTGGCACTTGAAACAAATAATTTTGGTATATCTTTTATTGCTGACAAGTATCTCTATTTATAAGAAAACTTGTACCGATTGGTGTGGAGAAACAACGTTTCATTTGATTCCAACATGATTATTCACGAACCATTGTATATCAATAACAACAAACTTTTTCATGAAAAGGCGTGTTGATCTAGTGGTTGCACCTTATGACCACGTGCCTTATAACAATAAGGTCTTTGGTTCAATTCTAGAGAGTTGCAACTTTTGGCCATTTATTTTGGTAAATTAACCATTATTATTTATCAATTTAATATTTTGGAAATTTCTCCAACTTCAACCTCTCCTTCCGAACGAGAACCACCATGGATCTGATACAAACCCGCGGTCGGAATCCATTACCACCACACAAAACACCCAACCCTTTTACATCTGGATTGATTCATAATAAAGGTTATGTGTTTCTGTTTTGATTGTGAAATTGGAAGTGATTGTTGGATGTTTGTTTGAAACTCGATGGCATTGATTATGTTTAAATGGTTGAATTTGTTTGAAAGAAGGAGAAAGGTGAGGGAATGAACAGGGGAAGAAGAAGTCGACGAACAAGGGAAAGAACAGTTACTTGGTATTTTGTTTTTGACTTTAATTTTTAAAGAGAGGACCTAAGTTAAGTTAATTATAAAAAAATAAGTGTAATAAACAAAAATATGTTATCAGAATTTTAGATAAATAAAGAAATATATATGTGTAATAGGGTACTGTTTTTAGGGTTAGGTATTTAATAGGATAATTAAGGTTAGTATGTAGATTATCATAATTTCCTTATAATTAACATAATTTAGTAACAGAATAAAATACAAAAAGTGATTATCTAGTATTGACTAGGTTTATATTCTAGTTAACTATTTAATTTAGTTCAAGTGGGATAATTAAATTTCAATTAATATTTTATAATAATCACCAATTGGAGATATAATTTAAAATAATAATTAGAATTTAATCGATATAATAAGGGAGATTAACGCAATAAAGAATTATTTAGAATCTTACAATGAAACATGGGATTAAAATACCAAAATATAATTAGGAACATAATAATTAAAGGATTATTTTAATTAAAGGTTATTTTAGGATATTGTTTAATTTATAATTAAGGATTTTATTATTTTAGGATATTATAAGTTACTTATTTTTATAATTAAATAATTAGGATTAATTATATTTTGGGGATATTATAAGTTACTTATTTATCAATAATTGAGATTAATTTGTATTTTTGAGATATTATAAAAATTGAGATTAATTTATATATATTTTTTGATATTATAAGTTACTTATTTATCAATAATTGGGATTAATTTATATTTTTGGAATATTATAATAACTGAGATTAATTTATATTTTTGGGATATTATAAGTTACTTATTTATCAATAATTGGGATTAATTTATATTTTTGGGATATTATACTAATTGGGATTAATTTATATTTTTGAGATATTATAAGTTATTTATTTTTATAATTAATTAAATGTGGGATTAATTTATATTTTGGGATTATCATAATTTTTTTTAAAATTTGAGATAAAGGATTATTTAATTATTTAATTTGTATACTAGGCTTTTACAAGCAATTTGGATAAAATTAGGATAAGGGTTTAATTACAAATCATTGATTTATTTTTAAGATCGATAAATATTAGGGATATGGGATAAAACTCTTAAGATCCAAGAGTATAAATATAGGACTAGGGATTTGGGATAAAACTCTTAAGATCCAAGAGTATAAATATATGACTATGGATTTGGGATAAAACTCTAAAAATCAGAGAGTATAAATAAAGGATTAGGGATAAGGGATAAGAGATAATTACAACTTAAACATAAAGAGGATAAGGAATAAAATCAACCAACCAATAAAATTAGAGAGGTGAACTACGAAAACTCTGATCCTTCAAAATTGAGGGTACGTAAGCATAGGGTTGTAAACCCTAGCGAGTACAATAATAATAAAAAACTTAGGGTCCCCCCTCTTACATCTAAGTCTTCTCTGTATATAATAGAAATTTTTGTAAATAAAAATAATAAGTCAAACATTCAAGTAACAAGTAAACGTACCCTAGAACTTAAGGAGGATCCCATTGAGTACAATGGAGGTGAGTGGTGCCTAACACCTTCCACTCACTTAACCGACTCCCGAACTTAGCGTCTCTCCCTTAGGATTTAGGTTTTATCATTATTTTCCTGTCTCTTAGGATGAATAAAGGATGATGACGACTCTGTCATTTTTCCGGCCGCGATAATGTGCATTGCAATACCAGACACATCATAATAGTTGTCGAATGCCTCATTGAAAAATTCAAGAGCATTGTCAGTCCTCAACCTCTTGACCTTCCTGCTAGTTTAGTTTTCGACCAGAGTCTTCCAACTTCTGAAATTTTCAAAAGTTCAATCGTTAGTCTTCTGGATGAATACCCATAACTTTCTAGAGTAATCATCAACTATGGATAGAAAATACTTTGAACCTGAGTGTGAAGGATTCCTTGCAGGCCCTCAAAGTTCAGCATAAATGTAATCAAAGGATCAACATGTTCTTTGTATTCCTTTGTTAAACTTCATTCTACAGGATTTACCAAATACACAAGGTTCACAAAACTCCAGTTTTTCGACCTTGTCACGAACCAGCAGATTTTGTTTCGACAATTCGACCAGGCCTCTTTCACTGACATGACCAAGTCTCTTGTGCCATAGATCAGTCTTCGACACAGGTTTCGTGGATGCCACATCTGCTGAACCACTTACAACCTCAGTGTCAAGGGTATACAAGCCTTGTTTCGTTACGCCTCTCAAGACTTCCTTCGACCCCTTCATTACCCTTAGGATGCTTTGATCTCCTTTGTAAACATATCCTTTATTGTCGAATTCACCAAGAGAAATCAAATTCCTCTTAAGATCAGGTACATACCTAACATCAGTTAATAGCCTTATTGACTCATCGTTGAGCTTGAATCTCACAGATCCAATACCTGCAACTTTGCAAGCTTTGTTATTTCCCAACAACACTGATTCACCATCTTGATTACACAATTCCTCAAACCCGTCTTTGTTTAGAGTCATGTGCATAGTACACCCTGAATCTATAATCCACTCCTTGCTAGAGTCACTGCTTGAAACCATCAGGACATCAGATGATTCATAACCATCTTGCACAATGGAAACATTACCATTATCCTTTCCACCATGATTGTTCAGTCAATCAGGGCATACTTTTCTTGTATGACCCTCCTTCTTACAATGATAACACTTAATAGTATGAGCATTACCACAATAAGAATTCTGTAGAACTTTACCATTCTTCATCTCAAACCTACCATCTTTCTTCAAGAATTTCTCCTTAACGGATAAACCTTCACCAACAGAAGATGGCTTGTGCTCCTTTCGTTCGTTGAAATCCTTAGAGTACAAGGCAAATTGAACATCTTCAAAGGTCAGCAACTCTCTTTCATACAAGAGAGTTTCTTTGAAGTGAGCATGAGACTTAGGTAAAGAGCACAACAACAATAATGCTTGATCTTCATCATCAATCTTGACCTCAATATTTTCAAGATCAAGAATTAACTTGTTGAACATATCCAGCTGCTCAACCAAGGCTTTGTCTTCACTCATATTGAATGAATACAAAGCTCACTTCAGGTAGAGACGATTAACCAACAATTTTGTCATGTACAAACCCTCAAGTTTCGTCCATACACCCGCTGCAGTTTTCTCCTTTGAAACCTTCAGGAGAACCTTACCACCAAGGCTTAATACAATGACACTATTGGCTTTTTCGACCATCGTTGTCTTCTCCTTCTTCGTTAGGGAAACATCCATCTTCTTCGATCCTTTCAACGCTTCTAACAAACCCTGTTGAACAAGAAGGGCTTGCATCTTCAAGCGCCACAAACCAAAATCATTCACACCAGTGAATCTCTCAATCTCATACTTTGTTGACGACATCTTCTTCTCCGCGATCACCGCACCAGTTTGTTGTGAATTGATGTCGTCAATAACAGAATAAAGTTATGAGAAAAAGATTGAGTTTCTTGAACAAACAAAAGAAACCCTATTAGGTTTCATAAAGGAAAAGAGAAGAAGGAAGAAGAATAAAGAATTTGTTAAATCTGTTTTACTATTCACTTTCTCAATAAGGGTTCAAAGATTACAAGTGAATACCAACAATTAACCTCTCTCAACAACCTGAGAGAACTAGTATATTTATAGACTACTAAGCTAACTTAGATTACAAGTTAACTTAACAATTGGGCTTACAAGTAAGACCCAATTCGACATGCTAACAATCCTAGCATTTCGACTACTGTATGCTTGAGCATACTTCGACTACAACATACAACATCAGTATGTTAACAGACTTCGACTCCATACTAAATCTTTTGTCGAACAATGAAGCTACCCTTGTCAACACTAGAGTTCGATCCAAAATACCATAGGAAGCAAATTGTAGATTAACAAAATTGGAGGAAATACCATGAAGGATAAGGGGTAAAAGAAATGAGACATAAAAATCAAGGTGATTGAAGCTTTCTAAAGAAAATGGGGAAACTAGCATCATCATTATCAATTTTTGAGGTGGATTTTCTTTAAGCTTGATTTTAGTTAGCTTCAGTTATATTAATAGGTATGTATGATGTTAGAAATAGGAAAAAACTAGTTTAGAAAAACCTGAAAGCGTGCGATATATTATCACGGTTGATAACCAAACCGTTGTAATATATTAAAGGTCCCAAGTTCGATTCCCAACACATTTTACGTATATAACCACAGTCTTCTATAACAACCATGGTTAAATTATATATTATAACTATACAACCACAATCATAATTAAAAACCGTCGTTAAATTATATGCTTTTTAAAAAATATATTTCTGCATTTTGAAAATTTTCCATTTTTTAACCTGTATTGTTTAAACAACAATGACAATTGAAGATATATTTCTGCATTGTGTTCTATTTTATAATCTGTATTGTTTAAACTGTAACAGAAAAGAAACATCAATTGAAGATATATTTATGCATTGTACATGTTCCATTTTATAACCTGTATTGTTTAAACTGTAACAGAACAAAAACAAAAATTGAAGATGTATATTAAAACACCCAAACTCATATACTTATTTATTTAATCAAATCAAAAATTTTATTTACAACACTCAAACTCAAATGTACATCAAACACACACACACACATACAAACAAACACACACACACACACACACACACACACACACACACACACACACACACACACATACGCTCAACGTTTACAAATGTCTACAAAGTCTTCGCATGAGAATGGTATTTCGTCGTTAAAAATCTGCATAAAGTATACCAGATTAAGCTTATTATTGAGGACCCATAAGTGCATTATAAACAATTCATTACATATATAATATATACCCGATCCCATTTATTGACATTGCCGGCGAAGACAATGTTTAACATGTGTTTCATTATATAATAACCATACTCAAATCCCTTTGGTTGTTTCCTCGTCTACAAAAATAAACATTAATTTCATGAATGTTATAAACACACATGCATGTAAAAATATATATAAATGAATGTCACAAGTAATATAGTCACTTACATTAGGCAAGATAAATGTTGGTTTTTTTCTAATATTGTTCAACATATTGTGTCGCTGCACAACACTGTACATTGAAAATATTTTACGGGTTAAACCAATTAAACCAATTATAAATTCAAACAAAATATATTACTAAAAAGTTTCATATAAACATAAACTTACCCATTAATAATTTGCCTTATTTTATGCTCGAGTGGTTTATGTAAGGAACACAATGTCGTTAACGTATTCGTCTTAAGCGATATGATGATCAATTGCCAATGATCACTGAATAAACACGAGCATATATATAATTAGTATTTTATAAAACAAAAATAACTATAAAAGATAAACCACAATTTAAAAATTACTTCTGCATTGAGAAATGGTGTAGGACTCAATCTCTTTTGGCTTATTATTTGTCCATCAAATACTATACGGATCCAAGATGCCATAAATATTCGATTTATTTAACTCTATACATACACGATGAATGTACCTTTTGACTTAACCGTTCCGAAATGTAGGAATCAATCTCTTTTCCCCCTTGACTTAACCGTTCCGAAATGTAGGACTCAATCTCTTTTAGCTTATTATTTGTCCATCGAATACTATACAGATCCAAGATGCCATAAATATTCGATTTATTTAAATCTATACATACACGATGAATGTACCTAAATGGTTAAACAAAATTCAAAAATTAAGTAAGGAAATACAAAAATGATAATGTACTATAAATAATGACATACATGTTCAAATATATACTTACATGCACCATACTTGCAATATCTCAATGTCCAGCCAATTTTTTCCATAAAGAAAATCTCGTATGTCACTAGAAGTAGAATAGAAGAGCTCTACCAATGGATAAGCTTTTCTCTTTGCTCTTATAGTTCGGTGTTTTTGGCATTTTTTTTGTTAGACCAAAGAATAATCTTAGGTCGATGCCTTCTCCAACACCACGAATGCACCCACCATGCTCATCTGTTCCAATAGCCTCGACAAGTATATCATGTCGTGGTTCTGGAATAAATGATCCTCCTCAACCTACACATCCTACAAAACATGCATGATAATATTAATATTGTAATTACCACAACATTTAAATAACACATACCATATGCACAACAAATCATACTTATAATTTTCTCAGCAACTGCTCTTGATGCATCTGAGGTGTACTCTCCATTTGGTCGTAGTCGAGCCCTCTTCCACTTCTCATGCCTTCACGGTGGAGATGGGTTGCGATCACGACTAATGGAGTCCTCATCTCCCATTTGTTGTTTTTTCCTCCATCATTTTTTCTCCAGTTTCCTGTAACCCCCTGTAGCGTGCGATTTTTGTTAGTGACGCGACCACCTTACCGCAATGGTTGGAATTGGGTGCTACTTTCTGATTTCTTATTTATCCTATGAAGCTGGAAAGGAAAGGGAAGCTATCTAAAACTAACATTTCACGCAAATGTTTTCTTTAACAAATGCTAAGAGATTTGGGGGGTCCGAGGTCAGGTTATACAAAGGGAAGTTGTCAATCACCTAGAATATATATGGTTATCCATAGGCTTTCTTTGGCGTTTAAATACTTTCTGGTGTTTACTGTTATGGGTAGGGAATGTTGAGAGAGTGTTTTTGTTATTTTCGGGTTTTTCGTTGTTTTTGTGAAGGTACTGGACCTAAAGTTTTTGTGATGTGTGCTCGCTAAGATTTCGTAATCTTATGCCTACGTATTCCCGTAAAGATAACAGGGAAATCAGAGCAATCGTAGTTCCTCCTATTCTATGGGAGGAAAGATGTTTGGTGTCTTGTTCAAAGCCCAAGATTGAAGCTAGAGGTTATTTGTGTCTTGTTCAAAGCCCAAGATTGAAGCTAAAGGGTTTGACTGAGAGAGAATTTGTCATCTCTTAAGGGAAAATCTCACCTGTTTATCACAGTTGTTGGGTGACTGATTATAAAGGAGAATTACTTTAAATGAAATGTATGGAATCCAACAATGCCGTAATTTCCTTTATAAGGGAGATGTCCTGAAGGAGTAAACTTTAACTCAGTGTAGAGCAATGTCATTTTTCCTTAGGAATCTTCCATGCTAAAAGAGGGACATTGGCTTGGATGTAAATAATCCAGAAGCTTGCCACTTACAGCTGTTAGATGAAAGAGGAAGTTTACCAGGATAAAAGAAAGACCACAGCTTGGATTTTTGAATCAACAAGTGTGCCACTTACAACAGTTATCTGGGATTATGTTTGTTTAATTGTTTGTTTTGATATGTGATATACAGTGAAATGTCTTCCTACAAAGAGAAATCTTGATTTCCTCTGAGGGGATGTTGATTTTTGTGTGCCTTGATCAAAGCCCAAGGTTGAAGCTAAAAGGTTGATTCTGCTTAGAGAGATCATTATACAAAGCCTAAGAGGAGGCTGAAAAAAATTGACTCTTCCGGGAAAGTTTTTATCTGTCTTGTACAAAGCCCAAGATTGAGGCTGAAAGAATTGACTCCACTGGGGGAGAGGTTTTATCTATCTTGAACAAAGGCCAAGATTGAGGCTAAAAGAATTGACTCAGCTGGAGAATATGATTTGTCTTGTACAAAGCCCAAGATTGAGGCTAACTTTGCTGTGTAAAAATCATTATACAAAGCCTAAGAGGAGTCTGGTTGGGGAATTTCTTATATGAAGCCTAAGAGGAGGCTAGCTTTTGCTGAGGATTATTGAAATCCAGAGACAGGTCCAAATTGGGGAATCAACTCTTGCTGAGAAATGAAGAGTTGAAATATCAGATGCCTTGAGGTTCTGATTTTCTGAGGGTTTATTGGTAGTAATTTGACCCTAGCTGAGGAATTTAGAATGAAAGCTTAAAGATTGAGTTTTAAATCCTATGGATGTTAACTCTGTTGGAGATTGATGAAATGATCAGGGTTTCTCCTTTTATTTTAGGAAACTTGAGGGTTTCTTTGAGATCCAAGAGGAGATGAGACTTTCCAAGTCTACTGGTATGAAGAGGTTTACTCTTAACTGGAGGATGATCTTTGTATGATGCCCAAGAGGAGGGTAGATGTTTTAAGGGATGAGAATCAACCCTAAACTGGTCTGATGTTTTGGAAATCTGACTCTCTGGAGAATTGAACTAGTAGAGATGACTAAGTTATGTCCTATACATGTAGGAGGTCTCCGGGTCCTTGTACTAAGCCCAAGAGGAGGCAGAGAACTTATAAGAAGCCTGAGGGTCCTTGTACAAAGCCCAAAAGGAGGCTGTGGATGCTTTTAGGAAGTCTGTAGGTCCAAACCTAAGAAAATTTCAAGAAAGGTTTCACCGGGAATAATCCTTTCTTTAGTGAACAGTTCTAGTGTTTGAAAAAATTCAAAAGAGGTTTCACCGGGAATTAATCCTCTTTGGGGAAATGAATTTCTTATACAAATTTCTAGTGGTGACAGTCTTGAGAAAAGTTTCACCGAGAATAATACCCTTCTCTGTTCCATATTGTATAAGCCCAAGAGGAGGCAAGACTGTATCTGGAATTTCCTATGGGGGAACTAGTTTTGACAGTGTTAAAAGAGTAACCACTAGTTTGATCTAAGACTAGACCTAATTGCTGGGGAAAACTCTAAGCAGGTATATACAAGCATATATATATATATATAGCAAGCCCAAGCATGTGGAACTTATAGTTGAGCAAGCCCAAGCATAGTAACCACAGCTGTATGGTTAGTTATTCAAGAAATTGAAGAAAGTTTTGATAAAACTTTGAATTTGAATCTAAATCAAAAGAAAGTTGTTTTTAAAAGGAAGTTTGGGGCTTATACTCAAGGAGAGGCCCAGATGAATTCTTTCAAAAAGGCGACGACCGCGTCGTAGTTTTGAAAACCACAGAGGGACTTATACAATGTTTGAGGCCCAAATTATTTATATACAAAGAGGATGGGTCTTGCACTCTATTAGAGGCCCAAAAATGTTTGAAAAAGAAGAAAAATGGGACTTACAACACAAGGGAGACCCAGATGAAAATTGTTTTGAAAACGACGATCGCGCCGAGATTTTTAAAATTGTATCGGGACTTATACAATGACTGAGGCCCAAAAAAAAGGTTTATTTACAAAGGGATGGAACTTACACTCTATCAAGAGGCCCAAAAGTTTTTAAAAAGAAGAGAGAATGAGACTTATAACTCAGGGAGAGGCCCAGATGAAAAACAGTGATCGCACCATCGTTTTGAAAATCGTATCAGGTCTTAAACAATGATTGAGGCCCAAAAAGTTTGTGTGTGACAAGGGACGGGTCTTACACTCTATTAGAGGCCCAAAAATGTTTTGAAAAATGTTTGTGAGGGTGAAAATAATTAAAACCCTAATTTGATTTAAAAATGTATTTTAATTTGAATGAAAATCATTTAAAATGATCAAAATTATCAAACATGAGAAAAAAACAAGTTGTGATCTTGGATAAATGTTTGAAAAATCATGTTATATCCATAGAATGATTTGAAAATCATTTGTATTTGAAAAATCAAGAGAAATAAATATTTTTAAATGTTAAAAAACAAATAAATATAAATTCTATACAAAACTATCAAATATATAAAATAACTAATATTTTTGTGAAATTTTTGTAGAATAAAATATTTTAACATTTTTTTGAATTTTGACAAAAAGAATCAATTCAAAAACATTAAAATTCAGAGAGAAATTAATTTTTGAATCAATTAATAAAAATATAAAAAATTCAAAAATTCAAATTTTCAAAAAAAGGCACCAAGGACACATGTTCTTGGTCGCGCGTGTTCTTCCTCCCCAGATTTGCAAATTCCTCCATAACTCTCTGATTACTCAATGAAAACAACTTTTGTAAACCTGAAACTTGTTCGTTTTTTATCAAGGATCACAACTTGTCATATTAATTGCATTTATATTAAGTGTGGAGTGAGAAATCAGAAGATGAACTCAAGAACCCTAATTTTTGCAAGAACATCATGAAATCCTATACACGATTCATACATAGCAATTGTTTGAGGGTTATCACGCTATATACATGCAGAAACAAGATGGTAACTCAAAAACACGTTTTTGATGCATGTAGTATGGAGTTTGAAGGCTTCAGGCATACCTCTTGCAGCTGGTGATCGAGCTTGATGATGGAGATGTTACAAATGTGTTGTAAGGACTTGGAGAACTTCATTATACCCTATGGAGTGTGTTGAGATGCATGGCCTTGACTGGAGATGCTTGGATCACCTTGTGGTACCTCAACTGCAACCTTGCAAAAAAGCTCGAGCAAATGAATGGTGACTTTGTGATTCTGGTGTTCCGGATGAGTTTTAAGGTTATGGATCACTCATATATGATGTATGTGAGGTTTTGGCATGATTGGTTTTGATGGATTTGCTCTCAATTTGAAAATTCGATAGTGACTTCAAGAAGAAGCAA
The DNA here is from genome assembly GCA_022829125.1 of Lathyrus tuberosus. Classification (NCBI taxonomy): domain Eukaryota; kingdom Viridiplantae; phylum Streptophyta; class Magnoliopsida; order Fabales; family Fabaceae; genus Lathyrus; species Lathyrus tuberosus. The sequence continues at coordinate 8,772,338 of JALAZF010000112.1, forward strand.
AATCTGGTTTTTGAAATGTGATTTGGAGGAAAACATGAATTCAGAGGTTTTGGGGTCATTTGATCAGTCACACATGACCTCTATTTATAGTAGAGGAAGTTTGTTTTGGAAGCAATAGTGTTTGGAGGCTGATTATGGCAGTAGCTTGTAGCCATTGACTTGGATAATTCAAAAGTGCCAAGTCAACTCTCTTATCTTGACTCCATTAATCTTTGCAGGTTTGAATGCTCAGAGTTTTAGAATGCAATCTTGACTGATTTTGAGTGTAGTGATCTGGTTCATGACACCTCAATGCATTGCATTGATGTTACCTTGCCAAATTTGAATTCCAAGTTTCATGTCATGATGATTTTCACATGCCAAGTTGAATTCCTTGCCTCTTTGATCATGAACCAAGTAAGTCACCAGATTCTTTGTGTTTTTGGAAGATGACAAAGTTGGCAAAGTGACAAGAATTGAACGGAAAAATCGTGTGGAACAAGTTTGGTCCTCATGCTGTCTTGAAAATCAAGTTTTCATGCCATGTTTCAAGGCTTGTAACTTCCTTCTCAAGTTGAATTAGGATGAGTTCTTGTACATTTTGGAAAGCCCTCATAACATTATTTAACTTTGATGTCCAATATTAGCCTTGATTTAGATTGGATCAAGGTGAAAAATGGCCTCAAAGTTGGTAAAAAAATGAAACAGATTCTGACTTGAAAATTTCACTAAGTGTTGGAAAAAGTGGTCATTTTCATTTTTTGTGATTTTGATCAATCCATAACTCAAAATCCATGAGGATTTGGAATCTGATGTAGTTGACATTTTTGAAGTATGTCATGTGAAATTTCATTTGAGCGTTTGGTGGAAGAAAAAGGCCTTAGGGTTTGGGAGTTATGACCTTGGAAAGTTGGTACCAAATCCATTTTGTTCCATAACTTGGAAAAATTTAAGTTTCTCATGGTTGCCCCTTTTGCAAGAAACCTTACTTTTCTTGATTTTTCTTGATGAATGATGATCAAAACCATACATTAACATTGTTTTTGACTTAGGGGAACCACATTTGTGAAAAAAATCCAAAAAGTCAAACTTGATTTTGGGCACAGTTGACTTTTTGTTAGATGAATTTCAAACTATGTGATCCTCTATGCAATCAAGTTCTTGACCTAATTCAAACCTAATGGATGGGTTCCATAGGTGTTTTAGGGTGTCTTGAATCATGTCCCAAGGTTTGGGAGCATGTCTTGGTCCAAAGTCAAAGGTACAGTTGACTTTTTCTTCAAAACCCTAATTGTGGTCCAGATGAAATTGAAACTTGTGAATCAAGCTTCTTGGATCAATGGATTGTTGTAAATGGATAAATGTGGTGTATTTGAGGCCCTCAAATCATGTCTTAAGGTCCTGGTTCATGTCTTGTCTCAAAAGTCAACTTAGGGGTGAATCAGGTCAAGAAACCCTAATTCCTGATTTTTGATGAATGCTCCCCCTGAGGTTGTTTTGACTTGATGATTAGGTCCATGAGGCCCCTTTGAGCATTTTGGGTCATGTTTTGAAGTATTGGCTCATGCCCAGATGAAAATTTTCATCTGGAGGCCTTGGTCGACCAAAACCTTAATTTGGTGACACTGGCGATCTTGAGGCTTGATCCACTTGAAATGCTGCAATCTTGTGCTTGATTCTTGATATGGGAGTCCTATTGATCCTTTATGGGTGTTTGAGAAGCTAGACAAGTTGAGGATCAAGTCAATTCCTTTGTCTAAGTGCTCTGAGTGGGCTCAAAACACTAATTCTTGGTTGAAGTGAATGCTCATCAATCCTTGTGAAGATTGAGGAGGTATGATGGTACATCCATAGTGTAGTAATGATCTTCACACTGATGGGAAATCTTGTGGTCAAAATTTGGGGTATGACACCCCCATGAGACAATCTATGGGGGTAAATGTTTTTCGCTTTATTTTGTATTCCTCTTTGACTTTTAGTCTGTTATAAACATAGTGAAAATATGGTTAGTATCTATAAATCATTAGCATCAAATTATCAAGATAAATAAGACTAGTACTAACCAGGAATTTCTCAGAATGACGACCCTTTGCAAAAAATTTCCTAACCTTCTTCGAGAGAAAACTATACCTCACCCATGGACGCTCAAGACCAATCTTAGGCTTCCTAATGTAGTCACGCGCGAGCCGCGACTTAAATTTTCTCCAACACGTACCAACATGACTTACCCACTTTTTTTTAAGTGTTTATCACCATCCGTAAACTCAAAGGTTAACTACATTTAAATTAATAAGAATGTATTAGAAATTATAGAAAGTCATATCGAAATGATGAAAATTAAAACTAATACCTTAACGCCTGTCCATATGCTATCTTTGACATCATCTGACGCTTGTTTCCAATCATATATCAATATACTAACATTGCTACGTCCAAGGAACGCAACATAACTCTTAAAAAGATAAGAGTATTCATTATCAACTACTCTATAATACGAATCAAATGCGATAGCAAATTTGATACCAGATTTGTGGACTTTTTTTTTACTTTCGTAAGCATTGTGGCACCTCTTTGTGATCTTTTATTTTTAATTTGAGTATCACTTGTCATAGTTTCCTCGCCACTAGATGAAGAATACGGCGAAGACGACATCTATTTTCAAAAACAACAACAACCTCAACAACAACAACAACAACAACAAACTCTTTCATATATTATCACATACACATTCAACAACATCAACAACAACAAACTCTTTCAATGATTATCACATACACATTCAACAACAACAAACTCTTTCATCTATTATCACATACACATTCAACAACAAAAACAACAACAACAAGAGATTAATCAAGTTTTATGACACATATTCAACAAGAACCAGAAAACAACAACAACAATGGAAACTGAAGTTTACTGTAGATGCATGGGAAAAAAGTTTTACGTACCGTAAACATGATGACTAAGTAAATGTGAATATTTGGGTTGATACAGATAATGTTGTTGTTGTATTCCTCCTTGACGATGACGATGATGTTAGTATTGGAGTTGGTGTGTTAGGGTTGAAAACGAACCGATGACAATGACGATGACTACGGGTTAAAAATGAATAACGAATGCAAAACAATGAACCGATGATGATGAACGATGATTAACGCGATGAACGATGAATGTTAGGGTTGATATGATGTTTCGTTTCTCAGCACTAAATGTTAGGGTTGAAATGGTGTATCGTTTCTCAGCAAAGAATGACTACTGAAGAGACAAACTAGTTAGCTTGATAAAAATGAATGAATGATACCACCACAGTCAAAAATAAGAACCGTGGTGATATGTTACTTACTAAATTAAATTTCATAAAGAAGTGCTAGTGTATTAAAATTTAAAATATTTAAAACAAAAAGAAAAATATGTCACAACGGTTCAGCTACACAACTGTGATGGTATCACATTTATTTAAAAATTAAAAATAAATAAAAATAAAAAGTCACGACTAAATGTTAAAGAAATAAAACATTTGACACGTCAGTATATTACAATTTAAAATATTTAAAACAAGTCATAACGATTGAGTTACTCAACCGTGGTGCTATCAAATGTTAAAGAAATGTTAAAAATACAAAGGCACGTCTAAATGTTAAAGAAATAAAATATTTGAGGGTGCTGAGATTCGAACCCATGAAAGGATGATTATATAACCACGACCGTATGTTTCATCCGTGATTATATCATATCAAAATTTTGATAAGTAAATAAAAGAAAATTATTGCGCGTTAAGTAAGACATATCATCATGGTGGAAGCCTAATCGTAGTAGAATTAGTTTTAGCGAAGGTGTATTTTGTAGTAGTGTATGTTTTGAACAATGAAGGTTACGTAGTATTATAATATGTTTGATGGGGGTTTGGATGGAAAAAAATATGAGTGTATGAGTTTTTGTATGTATGATTCCAGTTAGGGTAAAGCTTGACTCAAATGATTGTCATTATGGGCCATTGAATCGAACCAGAGGTGTGTGATTTGAAACATGCAGTCAGGATTACACCCTTAATTTTCTAACTTGGATCAAGGGGATTTATGAATCGGACCATGACCCCCAAAATTCCTAAAAAGAAAAAAGAGAATTTCTTATGGCATCTTTAATATTTCTGCTACATTATGTAAAATTCTACAAATGTCCCCTGTTTTTGGAGATATATCTCCAGACGCACCTAAATGTAAATGAACATTGAAATATGTCAGAGATATATCTCCGAAATATTTTGGAGCATAAGGCGCGCCTTACTCTTCTCCTTCCTCATTTCACAACTTTCTTCAAAAACACAACTTCAAACTCTTAATACATTTCCCTACACCAAATCAAATTTCATCAACAAGGCTCAAAGGAACTCAAAGGAACATCAATATTCATCTATAACATCATTTAACTTCATTAAAACCATCAATTTCAAGTAAGTTTTTCGAGTTTTCGGTAAATGTTTGAGTTTTAGTGTAAATGAGTAGAAATCAATGATTAAGGTTAGAAATGTGTAAAAATCACATGTAACATAGTTTAGACATAGTGTATAACTTGTTTTTTGGATTAAAATAGTGATCATAACATATATTTTTTTCAACTTGCATGTGGTACATTCGCCATTGACACAACTTCTGAGTTGCAGAACATTCGGGCGATGCATCTCCAAAATTGTTCAGCGTTTCTTATACTTCAGGAAATTCCAGAGATGCATCTCCGGAATTGTGTAACGTTTTAGTTTAATGGTGCTTCTGGAGATGCATCTCCGGAATGTTTCAACATTTTAGTTTTCTGGTAGTTCTGGAGATGCATCTCTAGAATTTCCTGCAGTATGTTTTTTTTTAAACTTTCTTGCTTGTGTGTGTGTGTGTTCTTTGTGTGCACTAATGATATGCCTTACTTTACCTTACATGCATAATGGCTGACATAGTTGACATAATGAGACATGGTAGGGTTACACAACACGCATCCGTTCGGCGGGAACAGAGCCAGTAGGTTCCAGAGGCTCTAGGTACCTTTGGTCAGGTAGAGTTGTCTACTTTTGGGATGCCGTCTACTTCTGGCACTCGTGCTTCACCTCAAGCCACTCCACCTTCTTCTTCCCATAGGATACGAGATTCACCATTTGACACATCACTTTCCCCATCCTCCCGCATGTGTTAGGATTCACCCGTGCCACCTGTAGCGGGGAAATTTGTGAGTATAAGCTATTGATTAAGTTAACTCAAAAAACAAGAGTCGCCATCGCACTTTTATTTTATCCAAAAAAGGAAAGGAAAAAGAGTGAACAAAACCTAAAGAGTTCTAAAAAAAACAAGAACAAACAGATAATGGGTAAGGGGGGTTGGTTACGCAATGGGAAGGTATTAGCACCCAAAACGTCTATAGTACTCTATAGGAACCCTTTGAAATATCCACGCTTTTTGGTTTGAAAATTGCTTGTTTAAAAAAGAGATTGGGGAGGTGAGAAGAGAAGTATTTTTTAAGATTTTTGTGTTTGGAGAGACTTATCGCCTCATGCCTACGTACCCACGAAGTGCAATGTAGGATCAAAACCTTGTAGTTCGTGGTACAAATAATGAAATTTGTTTGTTTTGGTTGATTTTAAGTGTAAAGACAAATCGTCATTTCTAAGCGAATAATTCCGCTTGAAGAAATGAATCATGTCTAAACTTATGAAAAAGTTTTGAAGGGAAGAAGTGCATAAGGCACAAAAAAAAAAGAAGATTGATGAGTTTGGTATTTTTTAAAGTCTTTTTGAAATGGTCAAAATATGATTAACATGGATTGACATTTATTAAAGAAAAAAAGCAAAGTTTAAAAATCGCTCGACCGAAGTCAAGGTTTTATTATGAAAACGGTTTTAAGTTTGAAAACAAGAAAGTTTTGAAAAAGAGAGGAGATTTTGAAAATTGAAGAAGGGGTGGAGAAGAAGTGACTATCCTAGTGTATAAAAATAAAAGCTAGGGTAAGAAAGATCTAAGCACATGGAGGCACTCTTCAAAGCATAATAAGAAAAGAATTCCATCCTCTTGAGCCAATAAGCAAGCCAAATAAAGGCTAGAATATCAAACTCCATAATGGTCCAAAGCACAAGGGAGAAAGTCCTAAATCTAACTCCATAAGTCCATAATCAAGCCAAGAAGATCCTCCAATGCAAGGGATAGTGGCCATAGTCCAACATTAAGAGCACAAGTCTTTTAGTGGTTTAATTCTTTATTAATGTTTTTGAGTCCAAATGGACAAGAGAAAAACAAAAGCACAAGATAATATGGTCCAAGTGGACAAAAGGAAAATGACATAAAGATAAACATGATATGATATATGATAATAAGCAATAAAAAAAATAAAGAGAGATAGGGAGCGAGAAGGAAACATAAAGTTAGAAGTTAGTAATTAATAGCACAAGGATCTAGTGCCATAAGCCTTCACCGATTATTCCGTTTCGCGTCTTGAACTATAGTGATTAAACAATGTACTTAGGTCAAGGTTAATGAAGACTTGACAGAAGATTGGTAGAACCAAAACCTCTACAACGCCAAGTTTCAGAGATTTCAAACCTAATACAAAAGATTACCCAATATTGGGTTGACACAACCAATCAAGGTCCGGACCACGAAAGATCAAGTTCCGAATTGGATAAAGAGGGACAAATGTAGCGCTATGTTAAGCAATCGCCGAGTAATTTACGTAGTAATTACCCTACAATGAGGCCGATCAATAGTGATCTTTGTGCTAATGCAAGCTAGATGAATGATATGTAGATCGTCATCCGAAAGCAATGCCACATGAAAAGAAAATAGGTAACGATCTAGTCTTGATCAAGAATTCAACAAAGAAATTCTAAGATCAATAAGACTTTCATCGACCAAAATAAAAAAAAGAAGGCTTAAATAATGTTTTCGTCCCTGTAAGTTGGCGAATTTTTGGTTTTCGTCCCCGAATCTTTTTTTTTTTCGGTTTTAGTCCCTATATTTCACTTTTTGTTAGTGTTTAGTCCCTAAAGCCAAAATCTGCAGGAAAATCCGAAGTTTTCCTGCGGATTTTCCTGCAGATTTTGGTTTTAAGGAAAATCCGCAGGAAACCTTCGGATTTTCCTGCGGATTTTGGCTTTAGGGACTAAACACCAACAAAAAGTGAAATATAGGGACTAAAACCGAAAAAAAAAAGATTCAGGGACGAAAACCAAAAACTCGTCAACTTACAGAGACGAAAATACTATTTAAGCCAAAAAAAGAAATAGATGAAGAGAAAGCCAAATTGAGTTACACTTTCAAGATCCTTTCATCTTCAAGTTCAATCACCTTTAATTGATAAGTTTAAGTGTGAAAACATATCACTAATTCAAAGCACCTCAAATGAATTCGACAATTCATTAAAACATAGATTTGAACTAATGAATGTTTAATTACTTCAACTATATCCAAAGTCCATTGAAATTGAAGAGAAATTAATCTCAACAATGCATTTCAAGGCTAAAACAAGAAGAAAGGGGAAGCAGAAGGAAAAAAACCAAAACAGCCCCAAAAACAAGGCAAAAACTGCATTCTGACTCAGAGTAACCGGTTACTCACCAGATGATAACCGGTTACTCTGCGCGCATAGCCAAAAATATGTGCAAAATTCAGCATGATCATCTTTCAAACCTTGTACAAACACCTTATGATCATGGAACTAAAATTGCACGAAATTTTAAGTAAAACAACAGCAAAAGCCAGCAATTAAACATAATTACAAGATCCAAAGGATCAAGTAACAAAGATCTCCAAAGATCTACATTATGGAAGATGAAGATGAAGCTTCAACAATGGTGAAAAATGAATTACCACTTCAAATCTGAAAATTCCTTCAAATTGCTTCAAGATCCAAGCACCAAAGCCTTGATCTACAAGAATTAATGAAGAAAACAAGTTTGGATGAAGGTTTAGCTCAAAGTTGAACAAGATTCAATGTGAATCTTGTTAACTTTCAAAAGAAGAAAAGTGAGCTTTGAGTGAAATTTGTGGTTGGGGAGAGAATTTGCAAGAGGTTTGTTGGCTATCAATAGCTTGTGAAATGAATGAAATGAGGCCTCTATTTATAGAATTTAGGCTTGGAAAATTTGGTGGTTTGGAATTTGGTTTGGAAATGAAAATTAGGCTTGGAATTTGAATTTGTAGGGAAATTATCAAAAGATTGGTGATTAGTGGAGGTACATGGTAGGAATTAATTATGATGATGTAGGGAATTAAAATGGGATGGTCTAGAATATTCCACATGTGATCAAAATGATGAAAATTGGTGCCAATTGCTGAATTTGAATTTACTGCCATTTTTCAAATTTTCACGAGGGTAATCGGTTACTCACCATATGATAACCAGTTACTTAGTGCAAATTTTGAAAAAAATGCTCCTTTTGAATGCACTGTTGTGGTTCAGCTCGATTCTTTTGCTCGTCAAAGAAGGCATGGAAATAAACACATGAACCTTGGAGTCTCTTGAATAATAATCAATTAAATCTTGGAAACTTTTGATTAGATGATTTTTTGAATTAATTGCAGATCAACTTTGACTTTGTTAAGATGAAATTCATTCGAGCCGAGGGACTATTGTTTTGGTATTTTTAACCTGTTCTTCCCCTGAAAATGTTAGTGAAAGAAAACAAAATATTTTTGGATTTTAATTAATGGTTAGTAAACATAAACAAATTAAGCAATAAAACAACTAACAAACACACACATACTCAAAGATCCCTGCAAGGCACAATCCTATAAAAGAGGGAACCAATGTGTGATCTTGTTTGTATGCATGAATGCACATGACAAGCAGAGAATCTTAGGGGCAAAAATTAGGGTATTACAGCTGCCCCTATTTAAGTTTCTTCTATTCGGAGATAAGAAGATTGACGTCTTTGTCTCAACGAGATAGAAGAGACTTAAATATAACAATAAACCCAATTTTTGGCCCTAAGAGACCACAAAATGATATGATTATGCAAATGATATGCAGACACAAGACCACTGTGGGGAGAATATGCCACAGGAGATAAACAAAAGTTGGGGAGCAAAAGAAAAGAGAAAAGACTCCGCAGGGGAAAACACATCCCAACAAGGGAGGAAACAAACTGGGGATAACTGAATATGGAAATAAACCACAACACAACAAGGATATAACTCAACAGGGAAAACTTAGCACAACAAAGGTCCACTGGGGAAAAGCAATACCTCAACAATGAACTATCTCTAGCATACCGAAGAGACTAACCATCCATCAGAGTAGAAAACCTCAACAACGAACTGTCCCATCTAACCGAAGAGACTTACCATTCATCGGAGTAACAGAAATCTCAACAACGAACTGTCTCGTCTAACCGAAGAGACTTACCATTCATCGGAGTAACCAAATCTCAACAACGAACTGTCCTGTCTAACCGAAGAGACTTACCATTCATCGGAGTAACCAAATCTCAACAACGAACTGTCCCGTCTAATCGAAGAGACTTATCATTCATCGGAGTAACCAAATCTCAACAACGAACTGTCCCGTCTAACCGAAGAGACTTACCATTCATCGGAGTAACCAAATTTCAACAACGAACTGTCCCGTCTAACCAAAGAGACTTACCATCCATTGGAGTAGAGATCACCTACTACCAGGCATATGGTAGGCGAACCAAAGAGAACACGAGATATATTAACTACAACGAGGGTAATAAACTCAAATGGAGAGATTTTAATGAGATCTTTTAACAAATTCCACTTGGAGAACCTGCTGACGAGGTCCACTGCGGGGATTTTAAAAGATATCAACTGCAGGAGTCTACTGTCGAGACTTAGGACTTCATTTGGGAATATTTTCTACCAAGATTTTTTATTATATATATATATATATAATTTTTTTTTGGGAAATGTGTCAACCATAAAAAATTTACTGGGGAATCTATTGCCAAGATCAACCAGAGAACCTTCAAATAAAACGCCTTCTGCCGAGATTTTGCATGTGATTACTACTACCGAGGATTAATCGAGAACATGCTTGCTACCGAGGCTCTGCTAAAAGTTCTTTTAAGGATTCTACTGTCGAGATCCTAAAAAGAAAATACCTTCTGCCGAGGTCGCTGTAATCCTTTTTTTTTAATTTTCTGAGAAATATACTGCCGTGATTCTTGGAAAGAAAATACCTTCTGTCGAGGCTTGTTGCAAATTCTATTTTAAAACTCACGGGAGAATCTACTGTCGAGATCAACCAAAGAAATATGAAATAAAGCTACCTTCTACCGAGGTTTGCTGGAAATCTTTTGAACATATCCAAGAAATCTACTGCCGGGATTCTTGGAAAGAAAATACCTTCTGCCGAGGTCAACTGGAAATCTTCTGCCGAGACTTTCCAGGAACTAGGAATCAATAAATCTACCAGGGATCTTCATAGGAGATATGGGCAAGTTAGATCACGCAACATACTTCTCAAATAAAGAGACAACCATATTCACAACAAACTTCTCTGACAGGCATAACCGAGAGATACCATTTGATGGAAAAGATAACGTCTGATAACTGGAGACACACAAGTTTCTCAAATAAAGAGACTGCTGCTTGTTGTCATGCAATGGATTCCAAAAGAGTGTTGCAACAACATTGCTGGAGGAAACAAAATCTTCATCTTCTAATGGTAATCACAAACAGATCATCTGCTGAGTAATACAAAATCTTCGAAGGTGCAAAATAAATGCACTCCCAATCATCTAGGTTACATAACCTAGAAAGCTTCAAAGTAGTCACCGCTGGAGACCAAAGTTCAATCCATGAACAAACTGGAGAGAAACGGTCAAACAAGACTCATTACAAGGAGGAAATAACTCAACTGGGGATTGGTCCCATCCAGATAATGAACTGGAAAGGAAAACTAAAGCAAAACTTTCCACGAGGAATAAACTCAGTGGGGAATTAGAAAGGATAAACGCTTTCTGCTTAAGGTCAACACTCTAATGGAGAGAGGATACACACACTCTGCGGAGGAAACCACATCAGAGAGCGGAGAAGCACTAAAACAGATGCAAAATGCACAATGCAACCACAACAATGCTATACACAACAAAAGAATGTGTATGCAATGCGTATGAGTATGAATATGCTGACAAAACAGACATAGGGATGAATAGAGGATGAATAAACACCACAGCTCAGCTGAATACTCGGCTAATCTCAACAAGATAAAGATACCAAAAGAGATCCTGTCAAGGAGTACACACAAAGCAAACTGTAATGGGGATATCAACCAATTGGGGGAATAAGAAGTCAACATTACTCTTTGCTTAGGGAGTGATCAAAGCAATCACAACGAGAGGTAAAACTCTGTGCGAGGATTCCACATCAAGGGGAAACATCACCCCAAAGCTTCACAAATGCTTGATCATAACCTGGCTGGAGAATAGAATCATACTCAGCTGGGGAAATCTGAATCAAGACTTAGCCGGAGGAATACCTAAACTGGCGCTCAATTGGGGAATAATGGATTTCAAGAGTCCAACACCTCACAACAATCTTGAGGGAATCCATCATCTGATTAACAACTTGATTACATCCACAAGAACAAATCTGCTTATGTGCGTTGAATTCACCATTTAACTTTTGCCCCAGACTGCATGGTCTACAAAGGATTTTACACCAAAAGGAAACTTTGTACCATAACGACCTGAGATAATCTGTCCAAGTGTCTTTAAACTCTGAGAGATTCGTCGAATCTCGACGTAACTACCCCAGATTAACTGAACTTGGCACATTCTTCAATCAATAAAGTCTTCCAACTTTGCCCCGTGTGAAAGCATCAACTGGGAAAACAAGTTTGCTCATACTCAACAAAGCCTTCAGGTAACATGCCCCTGGATAGGATCATCATTGAAATGATTTGCCAATTACTCATCAGAGTTTCAGGCCTCAAAAGATTAGACTCATCACTGATGCTCAAATGTAAGCTTCTATGATGTCAAACAAATGTATGCAAGCAGAAAAATGTTAATTCTGAGAATGATAATTCTAATGCAACAGACATGTTAATCTTGAAGTTTTTACTGAAAAGATGTCGCAAAACCTTGTGAATGAATCATTGGTTTAGATACGACATTGATTTTTGATTGCACATGAAATACCAACAAATATCTTTTAGCGCAACTCATGGGAGTCAGGAACACTATTGTCATACCCCAAATTTTGACCACTAAGATTTCCCATCATTGTGCAAATCATCATCACAATATGGATGAACCATTAGTCTCCCCAAAGATGGGTGAGCCTTCACTACAATCAGAATTAGGGTTTCAAGCCCTCTCTGAGTGCTTAGGCAAATGATCAATTAAGAAATGACATGATCTTCAACTTGTATAACCTCTCAAACATCCACAATGGATCAAGAGGACTCCCACCTCAATGATTAAGCACAAGGCTGCAACATTCTGAGTGGATCAAGCCTCAAGATCGCTAGTGTCACTAAATTAGGGTTTTGGTCGACCAGGGCCTCCAGATGGGAATTTTCCTCTGGGCATGAGCCAATGCTTCAAAGCATAACCTAATATACCCCATGGAACCTCATGGACCCAATCATCAAGTCAATTTAACCTCAGGGGATGCATTCACAAAAGATCAGGAATTAGAGTTTCTTGACCTAATTCACCCCTAAGTTGACTTTTGGGACAAAACATGAGACAAGACCTCAAGACATGATTTGAGGGTCTCTAATAAACCACATTGATCCATTTGCAACAATGGATTGATCCAAGAAGCTTGAGCAGCAAGTTTCAAATTCATCAGAACCACAATTAGGGTTTTGAGGAAAAAGTCAACAGTGCCTTTGACTTTTGACCAAGACATGCTCCCAAACCTTGGGACATGATTCAATACACCCTATAACACCTATGAAATCAATCCATCAAGTTTTATTTAGGTCAAGGACTTGATTTCATAGAGGATCGCACAGTTTGGAATTCATCTGACAAAAAGTCAACTTTGACTTTTTGAGATTTTTCACAATTATGGTTCCTTAACCCTAAAATGATGTTAATGTGTGATTGGAATCATCATTCATCAAGAAAAATCAAGAAAAGTGGGATAACTTGTAAAAGGGGTAACCATAAAAACTTAGAAATTTTTCTAAGTTATGGAACAAAGTGGCTAGGGTACCAACTTTAGAGGATCATAACTCCTAAACTAGAGGTGTCAAAAAAGCCCTAAATGACAAAGCCCCAATAATTAGCCCCCTTGTTGGCCTCATTTTTTTAGGCCGCTTACTAATTGAATATTTTCTTGGCCCCTTATTTTTAAGCCCCTTCATATTTTTGTCTTTAATGGGGCTTAAGTGAAGGGCTCAAAATCTAATTTATTTGAAATAAAATATTTTATATTATAAAACGGATTTTTTTTAAAACTGTTTTTTTCCTAAAACCGATTTTTTCCAAAAAAAAAAAACCGATTTTTTAAGAAAACAAAAAAACTTATTTTTTCCGAAAATAAAAAAAAATGATTTTTTCCGAAAATAAAATAAAATCAAATTTTTTCGAAAATAAAAAAAAACGGTTTTTTCAGAAGAAAAAAAAAGCTGACTTTTTCCGAAAATAAAAAAAAAACCTGATTTTTTTCCGAAAAAATAAAAATCCGATTTTTTTCAAAAATTAAGAAAAACGATTTTTTTCAGAAAATAAAAAAAAAAACCGTTTTTTTTCGAATATACAAAAAAAACCAATTTTTTTCGAAAATGAAAAAAATCGATTTTTTCCGATTATGAAAAAAAACCGATTTTTCCTAAAAAAAAAAAAAAAAAACCGATTTTTTTTCCGAAATTGACACCTCTAAATTGGGGCCTTGAAATTTAGGCCCCAGCCCCCTAAATTGACACCTCTATCCTAAACCACAAGGCTATTTTTCCCCATCCAAAGCTGGATTTGTAGCTCTCATGACACTCTACAAAAGCTTCAAACATAACTCATTCCAATTCCTCATGGATTTTAAGTTATGGAATGATCAAAATCACGAAAAGTGAAAATGTCACTTTTTTCCAACACTTAGTGAAATTGTCACTAAGTCAGAATCTGCCTTCACTTTTTTCCAAATGTAGGGGCATTTTTCACTTGGATCCAAAAAGTATCAAAACCAATTATGATCAAACAGTTGTTGTATCATATGAGGGCTTTCCAAAATGACCAAGAACTTCACCAAACTCAACTTGAGCCATGAGATATGACAATGGCAATATGCCTTGCTGAAAATTGTCAAACCAAGGCAGATTTGTGCATTTTGCTCGATTTGCCAAATTTGTACAAATGACAAACAGACTTATCCATCTGAACACCTCAAGGGGAGACCAAGGAGGAATCAACTCTGATCCCAAGCCTCCCAAGTCCTTGGAACTAAAAATAGCATGCCAAACCTAGAAATCCCTAAAGAGGGGACAAGACTCCAATTTTGTTTTGGAGCATTCAATGGATGCACCAAGGTGGCATGGATTGAGCCATTTCCAACTGAATTCAGTCAAGACTTATCCAAGACCAAGGGAACCAGCAGCCTGTGCCCTAACCTCTAGTCAATGGCTAGAGGAGACTTGGATTCTCATTGATCAACATTGGCCAAACCTATGCAGCAGTTGCCATTCATTATTGCTTGCAAAACAAACTTGCTCTACTATAAATAGAGCTCCTTTGTGATCAGTTTGAGTACACCAAATCCATCAAACATATGCTTTCCTTAAAATCTCCTTCTCACTTCCAAATTTGCCTTCCAAAAGCAAGTCACTATCGGGTTTTGAGTTTGAGAGCAATTCCAACTAAAGCAATCACACACACACCTCATAAACATCATATAGAAGTGATCCAAACACTTAAACAACATCTGGAACACTGATTTCTCAGAATCACCAGCCAGCTGCTCAAGGTTTTAACCAAGTTGCAGTTGGGATACCATCTTCAGTTCCAGCTTGTTTCAAACCATTCCAAGCACTCAGGCACATCACTTGGCACCTAGGGAAGCTATCCACATCATTGGAACCTAGTTGTAACACCTCTAACACAAAACACAATCACCAGCTGCAAGAGGTAAGCATGAGCTCTTCTAACTCTATGATCCATGCATTTTTTGCTGCACAATAATTTGGCCATATGTTCATAATCATGCATAGAGTGTTTTCCCTCAATCAATTTCTTTGTTTGAATCGTGCATGGAATTTCTGAGCCTTCATGCAAATTTTAGGGTTCTTGAGGTTTCTCTTTGATTTCTTATTCCATGCTTAAAATAAATGAAATTAAAGACCATAGACATGATCGTGAGGTGAAAACGAGCAGATTAATATGTAGATTGCATGATATAATCAAGTATTCAGTGAGATTGGATAGAAAATGCAAATCTGCAGAAACAGAGGGTGGCGCGTGTTCTTTCCATGTTCTTGGCGCCCTTTTTGAAAATTCAAATATTTGAATTTTTGTGATTTTATTTAATTGATTCAAAAATTAATTTCTCTCTGAGTTTCAATGATTTTGAGTTGATTCTTTTTTTAATAATTCACGAAAATGTTAAAATATTTTATTTTACCAAAAAATCCCAAAAATAATATTTATTTCATATACTTGATATTTTTGTAAAGAATTAATATTTTAATTGTTTTTGACATTTAAAATATTTTCTCCCTCTTGATTTTTCAAATTTCAGTGATTTCCAATCATGTTGTGGATAGAAACATGATTTTTGAAACATTAATCCAAGATCACAATTTGTTTCCACACATGTTTAACAATTTTGATCATTTTAATTGAATTTTTAATCAATTAAAATATATTTTGAAAACAAATTAGGGTTTTGATCAATTCAACCCTCATCAAATCTTTTTTCAAACATAATGGGCCTCTTATAGAGTGTAAGACCCAACCCCTTTTTGAAACCAAAATATTTTGGGCCTCAGTCATTGTATAAGACCCACGGTTCTTCCAAAAATCTCGGCGCGATCGCCAGTTTAAAATAAAACCATCTGGGGCTCCCCTTGAGTTGTAGGCCCCATTCTTTTTCTTAAAATCACTCATGGGCATCTTGGTAGAGTGTAAGACCTAACCCTTTGTAAATACCAACCTTTTTGGGCCTCAGTGTGTTGTATAAGTCCCGATACCGTCAAAAGGTTCGACACGATCGTCGCCTTTTTCACAAAAATCTTTAGGCTTCTCCTTGAGTTATAAGACCCATCTTTAATCATTGGGCCTCTAATAGAGTGTAAGCCCCAACCCTTTTTGTACATAAAACCTTTTTTGGGCCTCAGCCACTTGTATAAGTCCCTGTACAATTTCAAAACAATAGTGCAATCACTGATAAAACCTTGGGCCCCTCCTTGAGCTGTAAGCCCCAACAATCTTTTCAAAGCACTTTCTCCTTTGATTTAGAATATAATATTGTTATCAAAGCTTTCTTTGTTGAACAAACTAACAAAACAACATGGAAGCTCTACAACCGAGTAAGTGTTTACCCGCTTTCTTTATCCTCTTTCATATATATAACTGTATTGTGGGGCTGCTCACTGTAAGTCTTCTTTCACAAACATTTATATACTTGTCAAATATCAACAGTGTAATACTAGTATAGTTATTTAGAGTTTTCCCCGGCAACTACATCTAGCACTAGGTAAAGCCCTATTGGTCACTCTTAAATACAAACAACACTAGATCACCATAGGATTACCAGACACAGTCTTCCCTCCTCTTGGGGTTAAACAATATGGAGACGTGAAAGACAACATTCTCAGTGAACCCTTTCTCAGACTGTCACCCTTAGACATTGTCAAAGTGACTCTACTCTCCAGGGATGATCTTTTCTCCGTGAATGGCATCTCTTGAGTTTCTTCCAAATTCTAGGACTTTCCTGGCTTGATCTATTCTCGGTGAATGGCATGTCTTGAACTTCTCGGAGTTTGGGGACCCACAGGCTTCTTAAAAGCATCCCCGCCTCCTCTTGGGCATTGTACAAGGACCCTTCGGCTTCTTAAAAGCTCTGATGCCTTCTCTTGGGCTTAGTACAAGGACCCAGAGACCTCTACAGGTATAGGAACAGAACCTAGTCATCAATTTGCTAGAGTTGTCTTTCTGAGTCAAGTTTCAGACCAGTTAATGGGTTGACCTTCATCCCTTAACGTACCCGCCTTCTCTTGGGCATCATATAAAGATCATTCGCTATTTGAGAATCGATTTCTCAAAACACCAGTAGACTTGGACAGTCTCAATACCCTTTGGATTTCCCCTTTCCTTAAAGAACAGGAAATAACCCTGATCCTCTAATCAGTGCCAAAGCACAACCTTACCTTCAATCTTTATAAGAACTGATTTTCTCTTTTATCCAACATACTGGACCTGTCACTAAACTGAAACACTCACCAGCACAATAGCCTCCTCTTGGGCTTTGTACAATGATTCTCCCCAGTGGAGCTAACCTTTTAACACTCTCTTGTTGAGTCTAAAAGACTCTCTTGTTGAGTCAACCCAGTTTTAGCCTCCATCTCGGGCTTCGTACGAGATACAAAAACATTCTCTTATTGAGTATAAAAGACTCTCTTGTTGAGTCAACCCCTTTTAACCTCCATCTCAGGCTTCGTAAGAGATACAAAAACACTCTCTTGTTTAGTATAAAAGACTCTCTTGTTAAGTCAATCCCTTTTAGCCCCCATCTCGGGCTTCGTACGAGATACAAAATCACTCTCTTGTTGAGTATAGAAGACTCTCTTCTTGAGTCAATCACATTTTTAGCCTACGTCTTGGGCTTCGTAGAAGACACATATAAAAGCACTCTCTTATTGAGTCAGTCACTTGTTAGCACTCTCTTGTTGAGTCAACCCTTTTAGCCTCTCTCTCGGGCTTCGTACGAGACACATAAAAGCACCCTCTTGTTGGGTCAATAGCCACCTCTTAGGCTTTGTATAAGGAAACCCCGGTTGAGTCAATCAGTCTTTTAGCATCAAAAGTTGTGTCTCGTTCACAATACACAAACACCAACAACTCCTTCTAATTGCTGTAAGCGGATAGCCTCTGGATTATTTACATCCACGCCACTGTCCCTCTTTTAGCATGAGAAATTCCTAAAGAAAGATGGCATTGCTCTAAATTGAGTTAAAGTCTTCTCCTTCAGGTTAAAAATCCCCTATAAAGGAAATTATGGCATTACTGGATTCACACATCCCAGTTAAAGTAATCCTCATTTATAAACAGTCACCCAACAGTTGTGACAAACAGACCAAATATCCCCTTTTAGAGATGACAAATTCTCTCTAAAATTCAAAACTCTTTGGCTTCACATCTTGGGCTCCGAACAAGATACAAATAGACCCTTTAGCTTCACATCTTGGGCTTTGAACAAGATACAAACCACATTTAGCTTCACGTCTTGGGCTTTGAACAAGACACCAAAACAACATTTTTTTCCTCCCATAGAATAGGAGGAACTACGATCGCTCTGATTTCCCTGTTTCGTTAAACAGGAATACGTAGGCATAAGATTGAAAAAGCATAGCGAGCATACTAATCAAAAACCCAAAATCCGTACCTTCATACATCAATCAAAAAGCATCAGTCCTAACATCCTACCAACAGCCTAGACACTATTTTTTTTTAACAAAATAACCTAAGAGAGACCCACAATCTTTATAGCATCTGTAAACCAACAGTCATCTATTCAAACTCAGTATGCAAGCAAGGTTAATTGGAGACATCTATTTCCCTTCCTTCATCAACTTCAATAGGATAAAAAATGAATCAACTGTAGTACCCCAAAGCGATAGTGCTTCGCAACTACGCAAAAACTCGCGCTACAGCTATCTCGTTTAAGTATGCTTTCAAAATAAACCCTACTTCAATTAGGTCTTTTAAGGGTTATAACTTGGCATGATTCACAGTTTTCAGAAAAAATGATTTTTTAGGCTCAAAATTTATATGTACCCACCCATTCTCCGTGATTTTCTTCAGTCCTACATTCAGCTAATTTGACACAAATGTTCATCTTTAAAAAGATTACTGAAACTGATGGTTTAAGAACCAATGAGGTTATTCGGGGATAACAGTCACCCTTTTTGTCCTTCGACTTGGTAGTCACACAAAGATTTGTTCTTTTAATGAGAATTTTTTCTTTTATTCTTGCTTTTCACATTTTCATTCTTTTTATTTTTCCCTAACTTTTTCCTGAACTAATTTTTTTGAATTTTTGATGTCCAGCGGGATGCCCCAATTTTTGCCTAAGTCACTTGTTTTCAATTTTTTTCGACTTAGCGAGCTTTTTTGATTTCTTTCTTTCTTTTTTTGAACAAAACATGTGACATTGGCTTATTTGACTTGTTTGAAAGGTTGTGACTGCCTCTTCCCTTTGTAATGAGGGATAACCATTGTGGTTTCCTTAGACGCACACTCCTCTTAAAATTTGGACACTTGGTCAAATTAACTGAAGACTACCCTGCCCCAAGGTTAAATGTGAGGGTTTTCTTATTTAGAAAAGAAACTCCTACTTCAAGACTCAAAGGGGTTAACAAGGGATTATATTCCTTATATCTCCGGTGTTTGGGAATTTGAAACAATGCCTGTACATCATCAGCAGGGTCTTATTTAAAAGCATACAACCAGAAATTTTGCGTTTTCACTTCATCATCCTCCCTCCAAGAGTTTAAACAAGAAGTTGGTATTGTAAATGCAGAAAACAAATTACGAGCGAATGCGAATGGATCACTTCAAGATAAACATACTCATTGCATTAAGATTAATATTCAAAACAAACAAGTTCTACATGCAAACAAAGCAATAACAATCATAAAAGATTACAAATGAAAATGCAGTAAATGAACTAAAGATCTGAGGAAACTGTGTCAGCTTGAGCTTGAAAGAACATTATCAACTTTCTTGGGAGACACAGAAGCAAACATACAACCACTGCGGGTCACTCTACTAATATCAGCATAAAGGCATTCCATTCACAAATGCGCTTCCTTCCTTGAAGGTCAACACCTCATCGTCAATCATCTCTTGAACCTTTTCCTAGAAAACATTGCACTCCTCAATTGGATGCCCCATTACTCCATCATGAAATTCACAACTGGTATTTGGGTTGTACTAAGGAGGGAGAGACTTCATGGCTCTGGTTTTTCTAGGTGTCATCACCGAGTTTCGGGCAAAATAAGACCACAATTGAATGTAAGTCATTGGGATTGGATCAAACTGGCGAGTCTCTCTTTCTGAATTATTTAGAGGTCTCTGCTGCTTCTGGAATTGATTTTGATGTTGGTGATAAGGTACCGGAACTAGTGCTTGCGGACTCTGAGGAGAATCATGAATTGCATCAACTTCAACATTTTCTTCCTCTTGGGAATCACATACAGATTTCTCTTCACTTGCATGGTCGTCTGGAACATCTCGGATCCTTCCATATTTAAATGCATTCTCGAGGCTTATCCTGACTTCAACAATTTTGGAGAACTCTAGAGGCACAACGTCTACCATCCTGACATAATAAGAGTCTGACAGCGTTCTTAGAAACATTTTGGCCAGTTCTTTCTCTAAGAGTGGTGGATGAACTTGAGCTGCTAATTCTTTCCACCTTTGTGCATACTCTCTGAAGGATTCGTTGTCCTTCTGACTCATACTTATCAATTCATCACTATCTGGAGCCATGTCCAAATTGTAGTCATATTGTTTTACAAAAGCATCAGCTAGGTCTTCCCAAGACTGAATATGGTCCTTTTTCAGTTTCGTATACCACATCAAAGATCCTCCATATAAACTTTCTTGAAAGCAGTAAATCATTAGCAGATCGTTGTTGATATGAGTGGTCATCTTTCGACGGAACATCGTCAAATGGTTCCTTGGACAACTAACTCCCTTGTATATTTCAAAGACAAGCATTTTGAACTTCGGAGGAATAACCACATCCGGAACCAGGCATAAGTCATGAGCCTTAAAACTAGATGCATTGGGTCTTGTCAACATTTTCAATTCCTCACTAAGATCACGAAGTCCTTCTTTCATTTCCACAACTTTAAGATCAATCATCTCTGTCACAGGGTGGACATTCTGAGGATTTGGCATATACCTCGAAAATCAAGAATCTTTTTCAACAACTTGACCAACCAGATCATTTTGCACAGGTCGGGATCGAGTAGGAACATCCACTTGTGGAACATCGTCGTCCAGAGGAGAATCATACATCGGATTGGTCATCACTGTAAAGCCTGAAATGAGATCATCATCTTTTGTTCTCTCCATGTTCCTTCAGTAACTACCTCAAACTTGGTACGAATGCCATAAAATCAGCTGATTGGTACAAGGACAGAAGGACAAATGAGTATGTGTTTAGGGAACTGCATGTATACAAATGATGAATGTAAATCTTTTATTTTATTTCATGTTTTCAGGAAATCAACCCGATTATTACAAACATGGGAAGCATCAAGTATATGAGTATCATAACTTTTATTCAAAACTTTTGCCAAAGGGACATTTGCCTTGTCCATATTTGCAACAGTCTGAGTTGTTTTCCTTGAAAATGGCTGAGATGATGAATGTATGGATGCATGGATGCAACAACCACAAACAAGATCACACAAAGCACACGGGTCGAGGTTCAAGTCACGAGCATGAAGCCAAGGGTAAGAACCAATCCCACAAAGGTGTGTACTAAGGTTTTTTCTTCATTGTACCTGCAGAAAACCAGAGGTTCTAACACAGAGTGCCCAGGGTCCACAATCCACTATCAGACACACCAGCGCACCGATTTGCTTGGAGGTTGGTAGTTATCCTCAAGAGAATATAACCTGAGTGTGGCATCGCGTAACAGCTAAGTCGGATTTGCATCCTCATAGCTTCCACGCCACGATCCTAAAAAGGCTAGGATGGGTTAAGGGTTACTACGGTCCTCAGTGTTATAGGCTTCTATGGAAAAAGTAATGCCTTCAACGATCGCTTGATCGGCATCAGTAATCCCAAAGAGGCAACCACTGAGTGGATAGATTCTCAAGTTCTGCTTTTTCGGGATTCGACTCCCTCAAAGCTCCCTTGACTATACCATCCTCATATCTCAAAGTACACTCTGGTCCGGGTATAAGACCTATCTCACACACAGAGAAACTCCCCAACAGAACACATAAGTAACAAGCAAATCAAACAAAAATCAGTAAATAAATCAAAGTAGGCTAAACCCCTCAAGGAAGATAATGTCCCCAGCAGAGTCGCCACTTTTCTGTAGCGGGGAAATTTGTGAGTATAAGCTATTGATTAACTTAACTCAAAAAACAAGAGTCGCCACCGCACTTTTATTTTATCCAAAAAAGGAAACGAAAAAGAGCGAACAAAACCTAACGAGTTCTAAAAAAACAAGAACAAACAGAGAATGGGTAAGGGGGTTGGTTATGCAATGGGAAGGTATTAGCACCCAAAACGTCTATAGTACTCTATAGGAACCCTTTGAAATATCTACGCTTTTTGGTTTGAAAATTATTTGTTTAAAAAGAGATTGGGGAGGTGAGAAGAGAAGTATTTTTAAAGATTTTTGTGTTTGGAGAGACTTATCGCCTCATGCCTACGTACCCACGAAGTGCAATGTAGGATCAAAACCTCGTAGTTCGTGGTACAAAGAATGAAAATTGTTTTTTTTTGGTTGATTTTAAGTGTAAAGACAAATCATCATTTCTAAGCGAATAATTCCGCTTGAAGAAATGAATCATGTCTAAACTTATGAAAATGTTTTAAAGGGAAGAAGTGCATAAGGCACAAAAAAAAAAGATTGATGAGTTTGATATTTTTTTAAGTCTTTTTGAAATGGTCAAAATATGATTAACATGGATTGACATTTATTAAATAAAAAAAGTAAAGTTTAAAAATCGCTCGACCGAAGTCAAGGTTTTATTATGAAAACGGTTTTAAGTTTGAAAACAAGAAAGTTTTGAAAAAGAGAGGAGATTTTGAAAATTGAAGAAGGGGTGGAGAAGAAGTGACTATCCTAGTGTACAAAAATAAAAGTTAGGGTAAGAAAGTTCTAACCACATGGAGGCACTCTTCAAAGCATAATAAGAAAAGAATTCGATCCTCTTGAGCCAATAAGTAAGCCAAATAAAGGCTAGAATATCAAACTCCATAATGGTCCAAAGCACAAGGGAGAGAGTCCTATATCTAAGTCCATAAGTCCATAATCAAGCCAAGAAGATCCTCCAATGCAAGGGATAGTGGCCATAGTACAACATTAAGAGCACAAGTCTTTTAGTGGTTTAATCCTTTATTAATGTTTTTGAGTCCAAATGGACAAGAGAAAAACAAAAGCACAAGATAATATGGTCCAAGTGGACAAAAGAAAAATGACATAAACATAAACATGATATGATATATGATAATAAGCAATAAAAAACAATAAAGAGAGATAGGGAGCGAGAAGGAAACATAAAGTTATAAGTTAGTAATTAGTAGCACAAGGCTCTAGTGCCACAAGCCTTCACCGATTATTCTGTTTCGCGTCTTGAACTATAGTGATTAAACAATGTACTTAGGTCAAGGTTAATGAAGACTTGACAGAAGATTGGTAGAACCAAAACCTCTACAACACCAAGTTTCAGAGATTTCGAACCTAATACAAAAGATTAACCAATATTGGGTTGACACGACTAATCAAGGTCCGGACCATGAAAGATCAAGTTCCGAATTGGATAAAGAGGGACAAATGTAGCGCTATGTTAAGCAATCACCGAGTAATTTACGTAGTAATTACCCTACAATGAGGCCGATCAATAGTGATCTTTGTGCTAATGCATGCTAAATGAACAATATGTAGATCGTCATCCGAAAGCAATACCGCACGAAAAGAAAATAGGTAACGATCTAGTCTTGATACCAGATTTGTGGACTTTTTTTTTACTTTCGTAAGCATTGTGTCACCTCTTTATGATCTTTTATTTTTAATTTGAGTATCACTTGTCATAGTTTCCTCGCCACTAGATGAAGAATACGGCGATGACGACATCTATTTTCAAAAACAACAACAACCTCAACAACAACAACAACAACAACAACAAACTCTTTCATCTATTATCACATACACATTCAACAACAACAAACTCTTTCATCTATTATCACATACACATTCAACAACAACAAACTCTTTCATCTATTATAACATACACATTCAACAACAAAAACAACAGCAACAAGAGATTAATCAAGTTTTATGACACATATTCAACAAGAACCTGAAAAGAACGACAACAATGGAAACTGAAGTTTACTGTAGATGCATGGGAAAAAAGTTTTACGTACCGTAAACTTGATGACTAAGTAAATGTGAATATTTGGGTTGATACATATAATGTTGTTGTTGTATTCCTCCTTGACGATGACGATGATGTTAGTATTGGCATTGGTGTGTTAGGGTTGAAAACGAATCGATGACAATGACGATGACTACGCGTTAAAAATGAACAACGAATGCAAAACAATGAATCGATGATGATGAACGATGATGAACGACGATGAACGATGAATGTTAGGGTTGATATGGTGTTTTGTTTCTCAGCACTGAATGTTAGGGTTGAAATGGTGTATCGTTTCTCAGCAAAGAATGGCTACTGAAGAGACAAACTAGTTAGCTTGATAAAAATGAATGAATGATACCACCACAGTCAAAAATAAGAACCGTGGTGATATGTTACTTAATAAATTAAATTTCATAAAGAAGTGCTAGTGTATTAAAATTTAAAATATTTAAAACAAAAAGAAAAATATGTCACAACGGTTCAGCTACGCAACTGTGATGGTATCACATTTATTTAAAAATTAAAAATAAATAAAAATAAAAAGTCACGACTAAATGTTAAAGAAATAAAACATTTGACACGTCAGTATATTACAATTTAAAATATTATAACAAGTCATAACGATTGAGTTACTCAACCGTGGTGCTATCAAATGTTAAAGAAATGTTAAAAATACAAAGGCACGTCTAAATGTTAAAGAAATAAAACATTTGAGGGTGCTGAGATTCGAACCCATGAAAGGGTGATTATATAACCACGACCGTATGTTTCATCCGTGATTATATCATATCAAAATTTTGATAAGTAAATAAAAGAAAATTATTGCGCGTTAAGTAAGACATATCATCATGGTGGAAGCCTAACCGTAGTAGAATTAGTTTTAGCGAAGGTGTATTTTGTAGCAGTGTATGTTTTGAACAATGAAGGTTATGTAGTGTTATAATATGTTTGATGGGGGTTTGGATGGAAAAAAATATGAGTGTATGAGTTTTTATATGTATGATTCCAGTTAGGGTAAAGCTTGACTCAAATGATTGTCATTATGGGCCATTGAATCGAACCAGAGGTGTGTGATTTGAAACATACAGTCAGGATTACACCCCTTAATTTTTTGACTTGGATCAAGGGGATCCATGAATCGGACCATGACCCCCAAAATTCCTAAAAAGAAAAAAGAGAATTTCTTATGGCATCTTTAATATTTCTGCTGCACTATGTAGAATTCTACAAATGTCCCCTGTTTTTGGAGATATATCTCCAGACGCACCTAAATGTAAATGAACGTTGAAATATGTCGGAGATATATCTCCGAAATATTTTGGAGCATAAGTCGCGCCTTACTCTTCTCTTTCCTCATTTCACAACTTTCTTCAAAAACACAACTTTAAACTCTTAATACATTTCCCTACACCAAATCAAATTTCATCAACAAGGCTCAAAGGAACTCAAAGGAACATCAAGATTCATCTATAACATCATTTAACTTCATTAAA
This sequence comes from Lathyrus tuberosus, assembly GCA_022829125.1. Classification (NCBI taxonomy): domain Eukaryota; kingdom Viridiplantae; phylum Streptophyta; class Magnoliopsida; order Fabales; family Fabaceae; genus Lathyrus; species Lathyrus tuberosus. The sequence goes on from JALAZF010000112.1 coordinate 8,798,089, forward strand.
ACCATCAATTTCAAGTAAGTTTTTTGAGTTTTCGGTAAATGTTTGAGTTTTAGTGTAAATGAGTAGAAATCAATGATTAAGGTTAGAAATGTGTAAAAATCACATGTAACATAGTTTAGACATAGTGTATAACTTGTTTTTTGGATTAAAATAGTGATCATAACATATTTTTTTTCAACTTGCATGTCGTACATTCGCCATTGACACAACTTCTGAGTTACAGAACATTCGGGCGATGCATCTCCAAAATTGTTCAGCATTTCATATACTTCAGGAAATTCCAGAGATGCATCTTCGGAATTGTGTAACATTTTAGTTTAATGGTGCTTCTGGAGATGCATCTCTGGAATGTTTCAACATTTTAGTTTTCTGGTAGTTCTGGAGATGCATCTCTAGAATTTCCTGCAGTATGTTTTTTTTTAAACTTTCTTGCTTGTGTGTGTGTGTTCTTTGTGTGCACTAATGATATGCCTTACTTTACCTTACATGCATAATGGCTGACATAGTTGACATAATGAGACATGGTAGGGTTACACAGCACGCATCCGTTCGGCGGGAGCAGAGCCAGTAGGTTCCAGAGGCTCTAGGTACCTTTGGTCAGGTAGAGTTGTTTACTTTTGGGATGCCGTCTACTTCTGGCGCTCGTGCTTCATCTCAAGCCACTCCACCTTCTTCTTCCCATAGGATACGAGATTCACCATCTGACACATCACTTTCCCCATCCTCCCGCGGGTGTTAGGATTCACACGTGCCACCTATAGCGGGGAAATTTGTGAGTATAAGCTATTTATTAACTTAACTCAAAAAACAAGAGTCGCCACCGCACTTTTATTTTATCCAAAAAAGGAAAGGAAAAAGAGCGAACAAAACCTAAAGAGTTCTAAAAAAACAAAAACAAACAGAGAATGGGTAGAGGGGGGGGGGGGGGGGCGGGGTTGGTTAGCAATGGAAAGGTATTAGCACCCAAAACGTCTATAGTACTCTATAGGAACCCTTTGAAATATCTATGCTTTTTGGTTTGAAAATTGCTTGTTTAAAAAGAGATTGGGGAGGTGAGAAGAGAAATATTTTTTAAGATTTTTGTGTTTGGAGAGACTTATCGCCTCATGCCTACGTACCCACGAAGTGCAATGTAGGATCAAAACCTCGTAGTTCGTGGTACAAAGAATGAAATTTGTTTGTTTTGGTTAATTTTAAGTGTAAAGACAAATCGTCATTTCTAAGCGAATAATTCCGCTTGAAGAAATGAATCATGTCTAAACTTATGAAAAAGTTTTAAAGGGAAGAAGTGCATAAGGCACAAAAAAAAAGAAGATTGATGAGTTTGGTATTTTTTAAAGTCTTTTTGAAATGGTAAAAATATGATTAACATGGATTGACATTTTATTAAAGAAAAAAAGCAAAGTTTAAAAATCACTCGACCGAAGTCAAGGTTTTATTATGAAAACGGTTTTAAGTTTGAAAACAAGAAAGTTTTGAAAAAGAGAGGAGATTTTGAAAATTGAAGAAGGGGTGGAGAAGAAGTGACTATCCTAGTGTACAAAAATAAAAGCTAGGGTAAGAAAGTTCTAACCACATGGAGGCACTCTTTAAAGCATAATAAGAAAAGAATTCCATCCTCTTGAGCCAATAAGCAAGCCAAATAAAGGCTAGAATATCAAACTCCATAATGGTCCAAAGCACAAGGGAGAGAGTCCTAAATCTAAGTCCATAAGTCCATAATCAAGCCAAGAAGATCCTCCAATGCAAGGGATAGTGGCCATAGTCCAACATTAAGAGCACAAGTCTTTTAGTGGTTTAATCCTTTATTAATGTTTTTGAGTCCAAATGGACAAGAGAAAAACAAAAGCACAAGATAATATGGTCCAAGTGGACAAAAGAAAAATGACATAAACATAAACATGATATGATATATGATAATAAGCAATAAAATACAATAAAGAGAGATATGGAGCGAGAAGGAAACATAAAGTTAGAAGTTAGTAATTAGTAGCACAAGGCTCTAGTGCCATAAGCCTTCACCGATTATTCCGTTTCGCGTCTTGAACTATAGTGATTAAACAATGTACTTAGGTCAAGGTTAATGAAGACTTGACAGAAGATTGGTAGAACCAAAACCTCTACAATGCCAAGTTTCAGAGATTTCGAACCTAATACAAAAGATTAACCAATATTGGGTTGACACGACTAATCAAGGTCCGGACCACGAAAGATCAAGTTCCGAATTGGATAAAGAGGGACAAATGTAGCGCTATGTTAAGCAATCGCCGAGTAATTTACGTAGTAATTACCCTACAATGAGGTCGGTCAATAGTGATCTTTGTGCTAATGCATGCTAAATGAACGATATGTAGATCGTCATCCGTAAGCAATACCGCACGAAAAGAAAATAGGTAACGATCTAGTCTTGATCAAGAATTCAACAAAGAAATTCTAAGATCCATAAGACTTTCATCGATCAAAATAAAAAAAGAAATAGATGAAGAGAAAGCCAAATTGAGTTACACTTTCAAGATCCTTTCATCTTCAAGTTCAATCACCTTTAATTGATAAGTTTAAGTGTGAAAACATTTCACTAATTCAAAGCACCTCAAATGAATTCGACAATTCATTAAAAGATAGATTTGAACTAATGAATGTTTAATTACTTCAACCACATCCAAAGTCCATTGAAATTGAAGAGAAATTAATCTCAACAATGCATTTCAAGGCTAAAGCAAGAAGAAAGGGGAAGCAGAAGGAAGAAAAACCAAAACAGCCCCAAAAACAAGGGAAAAACTGCATTCTGACTCAGAGTAACCGGTTACTCACCAGATGATAACCGGTTACTCTGCCCGCAGAGCCAAAAATATATGCAAAATTCAGCATGATCATCTTTCAAATCTTTGTACAAACACCTTATGATCATGGAACTGAAATTGCACGAAATTTTAAGTAAAACAATAGCAAAAGCCAACAATTAAATGCAATTACAAGATCCAAAGGATCAAGTAACAAAGATCTCCAAAGATCTACATTATGGAAGATGAAGATGAAGCTTCAACAATGGTGAAAAATGAATTACCACTTCAAATCTGAAAATTCCTTCAAATTGCTTCAAGATCCAAGCACCAAAGCCTTGATCTACAAGAATTAATGAAGAAAACAAGTTTGGATGAAGGTTTAGCTCAAAGTTGAACAAGATTCAATGTGAATTCTTGTTAACTTTCAAAAGAAGAAAAGTGAGCTTTGAGTGAAATTTGTGGTTGGGGAGAGAATTTGCAAGAGATTTGTTGGCTATCAAAAGCTTGTGAAATGAATGAAATGAGGCCTCTATTTATAGAATTTAGGCTTGGAAATTTTGGTGGTTTGGAAATGAAAATTAGGCTTGGAATTTGAATTTGGAGGGAAATTATCAAAAGAGTGGTGATTAGTGGAGGTACATGGTAGGAATTAATTATGATGATGTAGGGAATTAAAATGGGATAGTCTAGAATATTCTACATGTGATCAAAATGATGAAAATTGGTGCCAATTGCTGAATTTGAATTTGCTGCCATTTTTCAAATTTTCACGAGGGTAACCGGTTACTCACCATATGATAATCGGTTACTTAGTGCAAATTTTGAAAAAATGCTCCTTTTGAATGCACTGTTGTGGTTCGGCTCGATTCTTTTGCTCGTCAAAGAAGGCATGGAAATAAACACATGAACCTTGGAGTCTCTTGAATAACAATCAATTAAATCTTGGAAACTCTTAATTAGATGATTTTTTGAATTAATTGCAGATCAACTTTGACTTTGTTCAGATAAAATTCATTCGAGCCGAGGAACTGTTGTTTTGGTATTTTTAACCTGTTATTCCCCTGAAAATGTTACTGAAAGAAAACAAAATATTTTTGGATTTTAATTAATGGTTAGTAAACATAAACAAATTAAGCAATAAAACAACTAACAAACACTCACATACTCAAAGATCCATGCATGACACAATCCTATAAAAGAGAAAACCAATGTGTGATCTTGTTTATATGCATGAATGCACATGACAAGCAGAGAATCTTAGGGGCAAAAATTAGGGTATTACACCACCTCTTATGGATGATGCTGGTGATCGAATCCCACCTTCCAATGATGATGTTATTGATCCAGTGCCACCTCCGGAGGGTGATGCTGCTACAGATGCCGAGCCGGAGGATTTTGGAGGAGGTCCAGTTGATTTATCCTTCCTCTGTATCCAGACCATATTGTCAAACATATATGGGACAGAGAGGTAGCATTAGTTGGATTCTTTATTTTTATGCGTTAATTTTAATTGTTGACATTGATAATTTCGGACATTGATCATTCCTGACATCGATTATTTATGACAAATTTCAGGAGCGTGATCCCTAGAATTTTCTTAACCATGGGAGGAATATTGCTGCATTGCCTCAGCAAAAGGAGGATAGGTTTTAGACGATTATGTCCTTATCTGGCCTGAAGGATCTATGCATGACCGATTACACTCTGATCAGCCACAAGATGATTAATGCATTCGTGGATAGATGGCACTCAAATACCTCTTCGTTTCATCTCCTGCATGGTGAGATGTCTATCACACTAGAAGAAATCTCGTGTTTGCTACATCTTCTGATCAGGGGGAGATTCCTAGATCATGGGAGGATGACCAAAGACGAGGCAACTGGGATGATGATAGAGCATCTGAGGGCTAATCCAGGGGAGGCGATGGAGGAGGTAGATAGGACCAGGTGTGCTCATGCTAGATTTGAGTTCTTGGGGAAGCTCTATAAGGCTGAGATCCTTAAGGCACAACAGGCTCATGGTGATAATGAGTAGGTAGCAGTCCACAGGACGAATGCTTTGAGAGCATACTTCCTTTTTTTAGTTGGCACTTCTATTTTTATGGACAAGAGTACCACTTTAACCGACATTGCCTACCAACGGTACTTCTTGGATCTCACTCGGATTCACGAGTACAACTGGGGGGCGACTTGCCTAGTCTATCTATATTGGAAGCTGAGAAAGGGTTGTATGTGGAAGACTAAGCAGGTCACAGACAACGTGACACTACTAATGGTAATAATTATTGGTCTTTGAATGTTTTTTTTAAATTTATTTTCATTTCTTATTTGCAAAGCCATTATTGATAATTCGTGTGTTATAAACTTTTCATTTCAGGCTTGAATCCTCTAGCACTTCCCACGCATCTCTGGCTGGGCAAGTGTGCTTGAGTACACTGAGGATATGCCACACGCTACTGCATTTATCCCGCTCAGAGGTAACCAGGCGACCGAGTCTTACAAATTCTATCTTGACCATTTGGTTGTTGAGGACATGCACTTCAACAACTATGTTGATCACTGTCAGACGCGGTCATTTGATGAGATAGTGCTATACTTTGAATGGTTGGCTTACGGATCACGTCCCACTACTCCTTATCTGCCGGAGCATGTCATTCGGAAGTTCGATTACATTCAGACCATTCCCAGACACCTTGATGTCTCTGCTCCTCCTGCTTTGACACGTAGATAGATAGAGGAGATGTTTGATGATTATGAGAGTCATCTGGTACAGGAGGAAGCACGAGCTACAATATCCTCGAGCGAGTGGAGCTACGTCGAATGTACATCAGATGGTTCTCCAAGGTGTCACATCCATACATGGTGCAGACTGCTCTAGGAGATTCGCCGAGGCGAGCTTATCAGGAGATACTAGAGGAGGAGCAGGCTCAGCTAGATCATACTAATGTTGTCTTGCCTAGGTTTCATCGCGTAGTGAATATTGCATGGGCAGGCATTGACGGCGGTATCTTCCCTGATGGATCTGGTGTCAGGCGAGTCCTAGATGCCATCATGACGGAGGCACAAAGGGCATTGTTGTACAGAAGACATCGCCGGAGGACGGGGAGGGGGGGGGGGTTGATGACTGAGGAGGTAGAGCTGGCAGATGAGGTAGATAAGATGTTGTCAGACACACACAATAGTGGTCTCTTATTATTTTGTTGTAGTACTATACTCTGTACTTTATTTTAACGGTTTTACTACTTTTTGGATCTTGATTGTACGACATTTTCTACATATATTTCTATTTTATTTTACACACATAGTAGTAGTATCTTATTATTTTGTACTTCTATTTTTTATTTGTGATTGTATGTTATACTTCATCTAAACACAGATAAAAAATTTATAGCATTAAATACTTGTTCTGCTATATTCTGGAGATACATCTCTAGAATATTAGCGGAGATGCATCTTCGGTACAATTCAAATGTAAATGGCTTTTGAGAAGGTCGTATTGAATGTTTAAAATTGTTCCGGAGATTCATCTCCGAAATATTTCAACATTTATTCATAAATAGATGCGTCTGAAGATGCATCTCCGAAAACTAGAGATATTTAAATAATTTTGCGTGGTGGCTATGAACTATCTAGGGTGCATTAAGAAATTCTAAAAAAATTATTTTAGACTCCAAAACACTTGTTTAAGATAGGTAATTATCCCTAAGGCCAACATAGTAAACATATACATATTATTAGATGATTACTAACTGAAGTAAACATTTTCTTTGTGAAACCATCTTTTTCTTTTCAAACTTCTGGCAATCTCTAGTTACGGTGATGCCCCCGTTTCTTGTCGGAGCGAAGTTTCTTTTGAGTTTTTCTCAACTTTCTATTTCTTTTGTTTGCCTTCTCTCCTTTGACCTATCTTCGTTCTAGGTATCATTTTTAACCATTGACTCCTATTTTCATTATTTTCATTAATTTTTTATTACCATGGCCAATATAAATGACGACTTGCTAATTCAGGAAGTTGTTATGTCGACGATGGTATTTCTTCATTTGTGGGGTTATAAACCTTTAACGATTCAAATAGTACTTCTCGAGGGCGTGTTTCCTCCGATTAAGATGTAGTGGTTATCTCTCATAGCTCTTGGTCTAATGGTGATTCTGGAAGGTGATATTCTTTTAACAATGACAACAACTTTTGATGATGACAACTAATGTTAAGTCAAACATAAGCGATTAAATGGATAAAGATGCAAACCTAAGTATTAGCGTTTGATGGACATGAATATCTGATGATGGAAATCAAATGGAATACAGACTAAAGCTTCATCTCAAGTGAACTTAAACTAGTGTCTACAAAAAAAGTCTCTAACAAAGTCTTGAAGTACAAGAAAACCCTACCGTGATTAGTCTGAGTGAAAATATTGTAAAACATAAGGGAGTTTTCTTAAAAGTGCATGGCTAAATCACACACACACACACACACACGCACACACACACACACACACACACATCTTTTTAAATTGATTTTTCTCAATAAAATATTTTCTAAGATATCTTGAATTTGTTCCAAATGAGTTAGAAACTGTCATAATATCTCTGGGCAAAGTTTTGACTTTGCTAATCGATTGGGACATTTACCTAGTCGATTAGCTCAGTTTAAAATTGAGCTCAAAACGATTAGGACAACATCTTAATGATGTGAAATGAATATATATATCTATTATTTCTCTTTTTTGAACTTATAAATGATTATTTTTGAAGCATCTAATCGATTGGAATTAGGTACTAATGGATTAACTTGTTTTAAAAAGAATTAAAATCAATTTCCTTTTTGAGCCAACCTCTAGCCTATAAATAGAGGTTCATTCCCTCATTTCAAATCATCTAGAATAATTTTTTGAAACTTCTCACTCCCACTCTCTCTCTAAAATTTTATTTTACTTTCTCTCATTAATATTTTAGCCAAAATGCTTCTTCGGGAAAGCTCTTTTGTGAGTTAGGATAAGTTGTAATTACAGAAGGGTAGAATTGTAAAATTTAACAAGGGAATTTTTGTGTACACATTGGTTGAATATTATCCTATTAAGGATTGTTTGGGTTATAAGCTAAACCGTAAAAGCTTCTGGTTTGGGGATCGTGTGATCAAGCCCTTGTTTAGGTTCAAGATATGCCCGTGGTAAAATTCTCAAGTTCTTGGTTAGCCCGTGGTAAAACCAATGCCAGGTTAAAGCTTAGCCTGACATTAAAAGCATGGATAAGGTTCGAGAGTAGTCCGATATTAAAATCTCTCAGGTTATTGGTTAGCCCGTGGTAAAACCAAGATTTAAAGTTTAGGAGCTCAGCCTGTAGTAAAAGCTTACAAAGTTTGTTTAGGAGCATGAAGACTAATTGTTCCAAGATTCTCATGGAAATTAGACTAACCATTTCATTCTACAACGTGGAAAGGAGAATAATCACTTCAATCTGCCAATTGGAAGAAAAAACTCCAACTGCTTAATTCCTAATCTTATTGTTGAGTTGGAAGTCAACTGTTTTCCTTGTATAATGGGGTTCGTGGGTGTTACCTACTAAAAGTTCTCAACATCTATTAGATACTCTCAAGATCAATTTTTGGGGATGAATAATGTGTCTTTTTATTTTGACCGAACCTATATAATTCTTGGTGTTGTCTCTTTTCCCTAAACTCTTTATGTTCCCCAATTTATATTCTGTAATTTTATTTTCAGCTACTTAATATTTAAAACTTTTTTGAAATATTTTTAAACTCTGATTTTAAATTGCAAAATTTTCAAAACCATATTTTTCTGAACCACACAATCCATCCCCTTCTTGTGTGTGAAGTCACATGTCCAACAAGTGACATCAGAGTCTAACTCTTGTTCAAGGACTAATTGTCTCAAAAGGAAGATGACTTCCAAGAAAAAATATTTTCTAAACACACCACCACTTTTCAATGATAGTAGATTTAATATTTGGCAATCTAGGTTTAGAATTTTTCTTCGGAGTATAGATTATCAATTGTGGGAAGCAATAATCAATGGTTCGTTTATCCCTACTCATCAAGTAAATGATGAAATAATAGATAAACTCAATTCCCTTTATAACAGTGTCTCTAGATGATAGTAAATTTTACTATGTTCATTATTTTCAAACCACCAAGAAAATGTGGGATACACTTAAAATGATATATGGAGTTTCTCCAAGTATCAAACAAGAGAAGACGAACACACGAGGCAAAAAAGATGAAGATACCAATAATGGTTATTTTTCAAAATTTATAAGTATTATAAATTATGTTGGAAATTGTATCACTAAAAAAATCTAAGAATTAAAAATTAGAATTTAATCCAACTCTTAAATCAAAAGATGAGAGCCTTCATGAATTTTATGAAAAAGAAAGAAAGAAGGAAATTATAGAGAAATTGAACAAACTAGTTAAACTACTCAAAGATGAAGAAGTAAAAACCGAAGAATCACCAACTTTATCATACTCCTATCGTACAACTCGTGTAAAATACTTCAAAAGAACATATTCAATAGTTGAACGATCTTCAGAAGATTCAACATTAAAAGAAGGAACCTCTTGTTTAAGGAACAAAAAAGAACAAGAAATGGTTTCTTTAATACTGGAACGAAGAAGGGGATGAGAGACACCAACCTCAGGGAAAAAAATGAAAGAATTGCCTTCAAATGAAGAAGATGGAATATGCTTAAAGGCATCCTACGAGGCAAATATTATTCCAGGTGCTAAACCATCTTATGCATAACTATTTAGAATGAGTAATCAATTAGTGGAAGAAAATGATGAAATAAGAGAACGTACCCTAGGTCTTAAAGAATGACTAAGATATCTTAAGGAAATCAATGATTTATTCAGGATAGAAATAACTAATATTAGAAACTCAAGAGAAGAATATAAATGGCTTGACTCCCTTATAAAAGAAGTAACTTATTTACGTGAAACCCCTAGGAATGTTTACCCAAGGGAAAAAAGAAGCATGACCAGATCTTATCAAGTCAAAGACTCTCCATAAATAAAAATGGACTAGGATTTAAAAAGCATAGAAAATCTAGAAAGGATATAAATCATAAGGAAAAGAAGTGTCCAGTCTATAAGAGGACACATCGTAAAAGAATAAGTCATTTAGAACCTTTTTGTTTTGATAAATTAAAAAGATCTAAGGGTAACAACTTATATCTTCTGGAACTAATGCGCATGAACCCAAGAAGATATGGGAACCAAAGGTGAAACCTTAGTGTTTTACAAGTATGCTTTGCAGCTCGAATCTTCAAGAGAATTATCAATAGATTAGTGTTAAGTAAGAGTATACTTCTAAGTATACAACATTTATGAAATCTCTGATTCAAGGATGAACGATGATGGCAAATACCAACCGTTGTGATCAACGCATATTGTTTTAGAATATCTTAAAGTGTATGATCCTTAGTGATCAATTGAATGGATATATCTGTAGTAGACTTGTTCATTTTGTTGTTTATACCGACTCTCGCATCCAACGATGTGTAGAGAAGGATACACCATATTTGGTGTTTCCCTTAAAGGGAAATATTTATCAATATTTCTTGATAAAAGAGGTAAACATTATTTTAAGGTGAAAAATCAGAAAAACTCTGATTAAACCCTTAAAATAATGAATTTAATTTTGCTCATCTAAATAAAGTATTTTTCTAACCCAAAAGATGAGTATTCTAGTGTTTTATAGAAAAGGGGTGCAAATAATGATAAACAGGGGTGCAGAAAAGTGAAGAATCAAGCATAAGGCCCAACATGCACCAAAGAGGCTGAACTACGTAAGCCCAATCGGTTAGAACGTTATGAAAACCGATTTGAAGAGCTTGACACACAAATTTTTAGATCAAATCCAAGCCAAACTTGTGCCTCGAGCAAATCAAATCTCAGCATTAATGAAGATTGCACAAAATCCTGAAAAATATGGTTAACTAATCGATTAGAGCCCTTAGCTGATTGATTAGCACGCTTAATTTGGAAAGATTTTAATTTGATTTTCAATAAGCACAAATACATGATCAAATCTTCAGATGACACACTATAAATAGGTATGTTTCTCTTAGCTACTTCTTGTATCTCATTCATACTTTCATCATGGCCTCGTAAAGCCAAAAATCCAGAGAAACACCAATAAGAGATATTATCACATCCATGCTAATGAGTAACAAACAAGAAGATAAGAAGATGATTCTAGAAAAGAAGGTAATAGAACCATGATATATGGAATAAACCTTTTATGAGAGGCTACAAGCCCTATTCACACATCTGTCAGACCTACTTGAGAGCATTCTTTACTAAGGTACCTGATAAAATCTATCCAAATCTGGTGAAGGAATTTTACTCAAACCTGGATGTGATTGGAAAAACTCTGACATCATATGTGAAAAATGTAAGAAACATGATCCACAAAGAGCGATTCGGAAGAATGTTTGAAAACTCTTCCTTGGAACATCCTACAAGTTTGAGAGGCCCATGGGCCTCAAAAACTTTAAACGAGTTGTAGCCTTAAACACGCTTGTCACCAACCCCATGGAGAAAAGAAAATTCTCGTTTAGGACAATCTTTTTTAACCCAAAAGTTTGAACCATCCACTACCTTATAAAGAGAATCCTCCTCCCAAGAAACATTAATAATAACTATGTTATCAAAGATGATATCATCCTTCTCTGGCCTCTCCCTCAAAACATTCCAATAAACTGGGTGGACATAATATTTCATCACATGTCTTACTCAAGAAAAACCATCATTAGAATTTCCTAATGGAGAAATGATCATGAGAATACTAAGTAATTCCAACATGGAAATTCAAGGAGAAAAGGTAGTCTCATCCTACAATAGAATTGACTATAGCCAAAAGACATGAAAATTGATATAAAGTATGAGGAATTAAGGGATGATTGGATCACCGAGGAAGAAGACCCGGAAGAAAAATAAGATATAGATATCAATCAAATTGTGGAAATCTGTCAAAACATAGCAAGAGATGTAAAAAAATAAATAAATAAAACAATCTAAAAGGAGTGATGATGCTTATGGAATAGAATAGTCACACATATGTGTTTATATTTCTTGTTCCATGCTTTCCACAATTTCAATTCAGTAATTTTCATTCTTGTACTTTGAATTCCAAGTATCTTTAAATAAAGCAATGTTTTTCTCTTTTCTCAAATGCCTTATTTGCCTATATTTGCATATTTATTTTTCGCAATGCATCTTTACCGCCTTTTTTATTTCAACAAAGGGGAGAAGTATACTCTTAGGGCGAGTAGAGTATACACTCTATCTAACTGAGGGGGAATTTAATTACTCCAAACATATATGTGTTATTTTCCTTTACCACATCACATGAGATATGTGTTGACATCATTAAAAAGAGAGAGAATGTGGAACCTTGTTTTGCCTGTGATATGTTTTTAAAAAGGACAACAATTTTTATGATAACAACTAATGACAAGTTAAGCATAAGTGGTTAAGCGGATAAGGTTTGATGGACTTAACTATCTAATGATGGCAATCAAATGGAATACAAACTCAAGTTTCATCTCAAGTGAACTCAAACAAGTGTCTACAAAACAAAGTATCTGACAAAGTCTTGAAGTACAAGAAAACCCTACCTTGATTAGTCTGAGTGAAAACTTTGTAAAGCATAAGGACATTCTCGTAAAAGTGCATGGATAAATCACACGCGCGCGCACACACAAACATCTTTTCAAACTAATTTTTCTCAAGAAAATGTTTTCTAAAATGTCTTGATGTTGTGCTAGATAAGTTGGAAGTTGTTAGAATAGCTATGTGAAAAGTTTTGACTTTACTAATCAATTGGAACATTGACATAATCGATTAGCTTAGTTCAAAATTAAGCTCTAAACAATTAGGACAACACCTTAATGATGTGTAACAATTAGATATTATTTTTTCCTTTTTTTAACTTATAAACGATTATTTTTTCCTTTTTTTAACTTATAAACGATTATTTTTTAAGCATCTAATGGATTGACATTAGGTGCTGATCGATTAGCTTGTTTTAAATAGCATTAAAATCAATTTCCTTTTTGAACCAACCTCTAACTTATAAATAGATGTTTTTTCTCTTATTTCAAATCATTCAGAATAACTTATAAATAGATGTTATTTCTCTCATTTCAAATCATTCAGAATTGTATTTTGACGCTTCTTACTCTCACCCTCTCAAAACTTCTCACTCTCACTAATATTTTAATCTATTTAGAAAAAATAAAAAATTATTGATTTTTAAAAGTTTTCGTCAGAGATTAAGTCATAGATTAGCCGTTTATATTATATTCATTTAACTCAAATAGCATGTATCAATTGATGTACCCCACCCACCCCTATTTTAACCCATTAAATAATCACACAAATCATACAATCTATCTATCAACATATTTATTAATCATTCAAATCATACAAATGTTTTCCGAAAAGAGTTGTAAAAGAAAGGAATGATGCTGACCATAAGTTAAGGAGCATGTGGACGGGAACAACAGAGAACAACGCAACACACATCAAGGAAACTGCGCTGCAAGAAGATTCCTATGCTAGCTCAAAGAGATTTCACACTTGAATGATAACACTAGTTATTAGGGTCACTTGTTTAGGGTCTTCATGAGGGGTTTTGGACTATTAGAGGACAATCTAGCAAGTAAATAGTAGAAGTATTAACTTATATGGTGTTGCTTATTGATTCACTTTCTTTTACACATTTTCTTTACTTAATATGATAACAGGTGTGCTTTAAGAAAATAAAGATTCACAAACAGAAAGATATATTCCTCTAGTCCAAGGTAAAGTAAACACAAACTATGTACTATGTATCATCTGAAAAAGTTTCCTTTTTGTTCACAAATGCTACTGGTATATATTAAAATAAATACATCTGAATTTGAGTAGCATTTTTTGTATCAATGTACTCTCTGTACAAGAAATGTAGTAAGAAAATAATGTGGTTGACACAATAATGCCTATCGAGAGGAAGAACTCAAGAGTCCAGAGCCCTCATAAAAACTTCTTGCTGCCTTGAGTAGATTGGGGGTGTGTCTACCCCCATATCCCAGTGTGTGTGTGTACAAAATTCTGTGGTTATATCACAGAAGTAAAGTCACCTATGAGAGTAAATCCTTTATATAAGTCATGAGAAGTTTAGATCCCGTAGTAATTCAGCCGTAGAGTATCAAAAACAATATACTGCCATGATGCTGTAAGAGGTATACTCATCTTCCAGGGGCATAGTATTTACTATTTTTAGGCCAACATGAGTTTGTCCCCTGTATGTTTAGAAAGTTATAATTATCAGTATACAAAAAGAATGGAGTTCTTGAAGGAAAAAAGTACTACAAATTTATTTAAGACTATAACATCTAAAAATGTATTGAACAATGCCAGATGAGATGAGATAGGGCACACATTCTATCTGGAAACACATTTCAATAAAATCAAGTAAAACATTGAAATGCAACCAGGCTTGCAGAAAGGTGTTGCACAATTCAAATATGATGAGTTTTCTCCTTTAGCCCATGACAAAATTTTGATATAAATTACCGTAAATCTTCCAACTGAAATTTTATGATGGTCTGCATTAAATGCGAAGAAAGGCACGCACTATGCACTGGCAACATTTTAAAACAGTCTATTTTGCTTACAAGTTTTATACATAAGTTCTCAAACGGACAATGAGTGGCAATAGCGACTTACATCAAATTTATCATCCTTTAAACTTTCCAGTGACTCGGCAAGCTCAGCTTGCTTTGAAGTAGTTGCAAGCAGTGCCTAAAATGAAGAAGCAAACTCAATCAACATAGTAATGTGAATTCTTTAAACAATGTCCTTCAAAAGGATCAATTTTATCACAGGAGACTGGCACTACCTTCCTTGTCTTTTGCAAGTCATATTCTATTCCTTTTATTCGACTCAGCGACTCTTGAAGAATATCTTCTTTCTCAGGAGGAATTGTTCTAGGTTTATTAGCCATCTCTGTCACTACTGCCTCTAAATTCTGCAACCTCTTCCAAATCGGCTCCTTTATTTCCGGAGTGATTATTTGTTCTGGAGAGCTGGATTCCACTAGCTGAATTTTCTGATGGCTTCCTGGTTGGTTTTTGGCAGAGAGAACCATACAAAAATTCCCCAATGCTGCAAATACTACATATATACAAGCCAACACTTTGACTATGATTTGATTCAATGTACTGGTGATATAGGAAATTAGCTTCTTTGGTTGTTTTCTTGAACTATTGTTGCTTAAACCACCTATCAGATGCATCATTTTTTAAAGTATAGTTAGTGCAGGATATGGAGTTCTCTTAACTGGAAAAGGAGACACGTCAGTGTGGCTCAAACAGTTAATAAATTGTCAGATACATCATTTCATCAACAAAGAATACTGCATTCCAGAGCATAAAAACTGAACTTCCAAAAAAAGTGTATGGCACAGGGAAATATAAAGCCATAGTAATCATTCTGTTCTAAAACACGGATGGCCTTAGGAACATCTGTCATATGACATGGTTAAGCCTAGACCAAGTGAAATAATTTTCTAAATAAATTTAAACTACATAAAATTCCTCCAATTAGGTTTTTACATTGAGCCTCTAATTCAGCCTCTAATGTGGGACTTGGATTTTTCCCAACACCTCTTTTAGTTTTCGCCAGACTTGAGTCATGTAAGCCAAGATTAATCTATAGTTATGTTGCATATTCTATTATTATCACATAATGCAAAAAAACATGAACATCATATGATAAATATCGATAAATACACTAAAAGGATTATTTATCTTTTAGTCCTCCAAAATATGGTGAAGTTTAGTTGTAGTCTTTGAACTTTAAAAGGTATCTTTTCCTCCTCCATTTCCTAAAATGTGTCACTGCCTTCTGGTATCAGCACCATCTTCAAAGAGTGCCTCCAAATGGACAACAATATCAAAGAGGTTCCGTTGTTTGTGAGGTTAATTTTCACTCTTGGCGGCACAGAAGATGGAATTGCACGAAATAGAGAAGGTTCGGTGGAAATTAGCTAAGCTAGGTTGGGTGTTAGCTTCACCAAACAAGTTTTGATTGAAATCACTTCATTAGTAAGGTTATGAGGAATTTGGTTGATAACACTGTCATTATTTGTTCCAATGAGAATATTGATCCAATGCGGATCCACATTGGTGATTCTATCACTACTGTGTATGTACAAACTATCAACAAGGAAGAAGAACAAATAAGGAATAGCACGGTTTCATTTTGAATTGGACAGATTGCATGAATGACCTGCCCTGGTGAGGGGGAGGCGTTTTTAAACACATTTTCAGCTGTTAAGAGTCACACATCGGATAATATATGGCATGAACATGTGTTTATAAGTGGGGGTAATCCTCACTCTACCAACCGGTTTTGTAGAGTTGAGTTAAGCCCAACCACATTTCTTAACATGGTATCAGAGCGTTGTTTAAGATCCGGTGGACCACCACCTTCTATGGTTTCCGCTATCGGGCCACCCACCATTTATTTCCACGCTCCAGATGTCCAGTCCTGGGCGTGCGGGAGTGTGTTAAGAGTCCCACATCGGACAATATATGGCATGAACATGTGTTTATAAGTGGGGGTAATCCTCACTCTACCAACCGGTTTTGTAGGGTTGAGTTAGACCCAACTACATTTCTTAACAGCAACCAATACATATTATTGGACTGTACGAACTGAGGTGTCACTCCATTTGAAACATTACCAATGATAAGACAATATATGGCATGAACATGTGTTTATAAGTGAGGATAATCCTCACTCTACCAACCGGTTTTGTAGGGTTGAGTTAGACCCAACCACATTTCTTAACAGCAGCCAATACATATTATTTGACTGTACGAACTGAGGTGTCACTCCATTTGAAACATTACCAATGATAAGACAATGTTCACAACAAGGACCAGTGGACCACGAATAGCACATTTCAAGACCAAAGTTTACCAAATTTTGGGGACGTAAATTATAATAAACCACAAGACAAACCCTAATTATAATAGGACATGCTTTTGGATGACTTACTTGGTAAACCAACATCACCAACTTCTTTGGCATCATTGTTTGGCTCATCTAGGTTGCAGATAGGTATGCGCTCTCTCATCCTTTTCTGAAATATAGTTCCATATCATACATGAGTTGCAGCAGTTAGTCAATACTATAAATAAATAAATTACTGAAAATTGACTTTTACTTCTATTTTATATTAAAGGTTATATAGATTTTCAGTTTTATTCCAAAACCTTTTCCTTCTTTTAATGAAGTTTAATTAAATCACGAAGTTTAAAATTTGGCACCTATGGTATTTCACTGTATATATTTCCATCAACCTATATAATTATAAATTTAAGATGAAAAGTAAATAAAAGCATGTCAGCATTTATTTTCATAAGCAAAACTGACACTTTTTAGCTAGTGGGGAACCCAAGAAGTGTTTCACTAACTATTTACTTTATTCAGAGAAACTCTAGATAAAAACAAGATGTGAAACTCAATGTTCCAAGAGAAAGAAAAAAAATGTTTTTAATAACACTTTTGATCCATCTAATTTGGAGTATGCTATGGTCCTCAATTTTTGAGCGAATAAAATCCTTCAACTTTCAAAATTAAGCAAGTGTGATCTAATTGTCAAATTTCTTTTAGGCAAACTCCATACATTATCGCTTTTTTGTGCTCCACAGATGTATGTATAGAGGGTGTATTAAGTGAGTATGTGAGAAGATAATCTTCATCATACAACAAGAGAATGGTCGAGATTAATTCCTTTCATGATCACAGCCAATACTCTTCCTATATGTATATTTATATGCATGTGAGTCCACTATATCCTAATGTCCTATATTTTAGACATTGCATGCGCAGTGTTGGTATTTGGTGTTCATGTTAGTGTTCAGGTTTCATAACTCTCATGTGAGATGAATTGTTAGGATGTCTAGAAAAGTGTTGTTGTATTGTATTTGGTGTTCATGTTAGTGCCCGTGTTTCATCACTCTCATGTGAGATGTATTGTTAGGATGTCTAGAAAAACATCTTACATTATTACTTTAACATAAAATATTTAACATACCCAGCAAACCATCTACATATTTCTTATATTTCCCTTAACAAATTACCACTTAGGATTGATTTTCATATTTCTTTATAAATCATGATTAATTAAAGAGGATTAATAGTAGTACTTGAGAGTAAGGTTTTGGTACTGAATAAACTGAAAGATTAGCTCAGCTTCATATTACTAATAATGAAAACTGTACAAAGAGAATCCCTTCATTAAGGGAATACATCTGGATAAAGCAATCCTAACAAATACAGAATTATATACAAGGAATACCTTAATAGTAAAGATTCAAATCAGTGCATATCTCAACAGTAGTATTGGTATAAATAAAAATCGGTACTTTATCTTCTACTCCCTCCGTCCCACAATGAGTGACGCAGTTGACTTTTCATACATATTAAGAAAAAAAGGAATAAATGAATGAAAGAGGGTGATATTTTTACTAAAGTACCCTTATCATCTATTAGGAATGATGAAAATAATATTAATTAAAGGGTAAAATTGGAAAAGATGTATTGGAAATTGAAATGAATCATTCATTTTGGGACACTCATTTATTCTAAATGGATCACTCATTGTAGGCGGAGGGAGTATAATTTCAAAACAGTGATTGTCTTTGTGTATTTTAGGAAGGTTTATATTTGTAGTAATTCTGTAACAGTTGTATCTTGCTAATTACTCCCTCCGGTCCTTTTTATAAGGAACACTTCACCTTTTTAGATTCATTAAATAATTAATGTATCTAGTCTGCATTATAGACCAGATACGTTAATTATTTTATGAATCTAAAAAGGCGAAATGTTCCTTATAAAAAGGACCGGAGGTAGTAGTATTAGGTTTATTTATTTAGGATAAATCCCATAATCACAAGGATACATATATATATATATATATATATATATATATATATATATATATATACTACCTCCGGTCTTTTTTATAAGGAACATTTCGCCTTTTTAGATTCATAAAATAATTAACGTATCTGGTCTATAATGCAGACTAGATACATTAATTATTTAATGATATGAATCTAAAAAAGTGAAGTGTTCCTTATCAAAAGGACCGGAGGGAGTAATTAGCAAGATACAACTGTTACAGAATTACTACAAATATAAACCTTCCTAAAATACACAAAGACAATCACTGTTTTGACATTATACTCCCTCCGTCCCACAATGAGTGATCCATTTAGAATAAATGAGTGTCCCAAAATAAATGATTCATTTCAATTTCCAATGCATCTGCACACCCATGTAGGTGTGCATTAGCAACATACACCTTAGTGTATTTTTGTATGGGGCCCACCAATTTTAGGTGGGACCCACATTAGAAAGATGAAGAAAAAAAATATAAAGAAAATAAATGTAGTGTATTTGTGTGGGACCCACCAATTTTGGGTGTATGTTAGCATTTCCTATATATATAGGTCCAGTGACCTCATAAAATATATAATACTATTATTTCTTCTAAATTTAATATAGTATCAAAGCTCCTGATCCTTAGGAATCTCTGACCGTGCCTGTACACCCTAAGTTGCAGCCTTCATTGCTGCGCTACCTTTAAACTTTGTCGCAGCTTTCATTGCAGCGCAGCCCTCTCTACCTTGATTGCACTTGGTCATGACTGAGATCGTGGATCCTATTCTGGAAACTGGGGACAGACCCTAGACTGCTGGAGAATTGCAGAATGTTCATTCTGCTTATCGATTAAATTGGAAGAATTATCTCAAATGGTCTCAACTCATTAGGACCATCTTGAAAGGAAAATGAGAGGTTAGTCACCTGACTGATAGTACACCTGATGAAACAGATCCCTAGTTCAAATCATGGGATGAAAAAGACTCCATGATCATGGTGTGGCTGTGGAATTCAATGGTCCCAGAAATTAGTGATACCTGCATGTTCCTTAAATCAGCAAAGGAGATTTGGGAGGTAGTAGAACAAACTTATTCTAAGGCCAAGGATGCTGCTCAAATTTATGATGTAAAGGTGAAAACTGTGGCTGCCAAACAGGGAAACAGATCCGTTACAGAATATGCTAATCAACTCAAGTCTCTATGGATGGAATTGGACCACTATCGAGTTATAAAAGCAAAATGTTCAGAAGACTCAGCGATCCTTAAGGAGTATATTGAACAAGATAGAGTCTATATTTTTTGGTAGGCTTAAATCCTGAATATGACCAGGTCCGAATCCAAATCCTGGGAAAAGAGAAAGTCCCAGGGCTTAATGAAGTGGTAGCCATTATCCGGAGTGCAGAAAGCAGGAGAGGAGTGATGCTGGAGACCTCAATAACTGAAAGTTCTGCAATGATAGCTAAAGGAGGAACAATCATGGTTGCTAACCAAAGGAGAAGCGGGGTTCCCAATATGGAGAAAAAACATGAGGATATCTGGTGTACCCATTGTAACAAGCCGCGTCACACAAGGGAGAAGTGCTAGAAATTACATGGGAAACCCCCAAGCCGAGAATGGGGGCCGAAAGGAGGCCCTCCAAAAAAAGGAGGGCAAGGGCAAGCTCACATCAGTCATGGACAAAGTGAAGGATCTAGCCAGCTGAATTATGAAGAGATAGAACGGGTAAGATCATTCCTTAGTAAATTGGAGAAGCCCACAAGTACATGCTCTTTAACATATTCTGGTAAGTTTCCACTTTCTTTTGGGCTTAATGTTTCAGATACACCATTTACACATTACTGGATATTAGACTTTGGAGCCACTAACCATATGACCCCTCTACCCAAATATTTCTCCCCATATTCCCCATGTCCTAGCAACAAGAAAATTTCCACAGCAGATGGAACCCTTATGACTGCAGCAGGACAAGGAGAGGTCCAAATAAACTCATCCATAACATTAAAAAATGTCCTTCATGTCCCTAAACTGTCCACCAATCTGATTTCTATACAAAAACTCACAAAAGATCTCTCATGTAATGCTGTTTTTCATAACTCTTGTATACTGCAGGACAAGAACTCGGGGAGGACGATTGGACATGCTAGAGAATGGAATGGCCTATACTACATGGAGGATCCTAATCTGCCTACCAAGAGCTGCTCTCTCATATCTGAATCCACCATGACCAACAAAGAGAAAGTTCAACTATACCATGGCCGGCTAGGACACCCTTCATTTCGAGTTGTAAAAGTGCTTTTCCCTTTCTTGTTTAAAAATTTAAATGTGGAGAGTCTCCATTGTGATGTGTGTGAGCTTGCTAAACACAAGCATGTACCTTTTCCCATTAGCAATAAGATGAGTCCTTTCCCTTTTTTTCTTGTTCACACTGATGTATGGGGTCCTGTTTACGTTCCTAATATCTCAGGTGCTAAATGGTTTTTAACCTTCATAGATGATTGTACCCAGGTGACTTGGATTTTTCTATTAAAACAAAAATGTGAAGTTAGCTCTATGTTTTTTCAGTTTGTCTCGATGATTAAAAATCAATTTGGGGTCGGTATCAAAAGAATTAGGTCTGATAATGCCAAGGACTATTTTAACCTTGTACTAAACTCTTTTTGCCAAAAGGAATGGATAATCCATGAGTCATCATGTGTGAACACACCCCAACAGAATGGGATTGCAGAAAGGAAAAATGGGCACCTATTAGATCAAACTAGAACTCTACTTTTTCAAAACCATGTTCCTAAGAGATTTTGGGGGGAAGCCCTTCTTACTGCCACCTATCTAATCAATAGGTTACCCACTAAAATCTTAGACACAAAAAGCCCCATGGAAGTCCTATCCTCATTCTACCCACACTGGGATCCTACAAATAAACTCCAACCTAGAATATTTGGGTGTGTATCCTTTGTGCATGTTCATAGTAATGAAAGGAGAAAATTGGACCCTAGGGTTATCAAATGCGTATTCTTAGGGTACTCTACCACACAAAAGGGATACAAATGTTTTCACCCCCTATCAAAAAAATTCTATGTGTCAAGAGATGTCACCTTCAACGAACGAGACAGCTACTTCAAGCAGCCTCATCTTCAAGGGGAGAATGTAAGAGAGGAAGATGAGACTCTCATGCTTCCAAATATGACATTTGGACCTGAAATTGGGACAAATGGCATTGTTGTCCCTGAAATTGAGAGAAGAGCAGGACCTGCACTTGAACCAACAGCAGGACCTGCACTTGAAACAACAGCAGGACTTACTCCTACACCTGCACCTGAACCAACAGCAAGACCTGCACCTGAACCTGCACCAAATAGTGGAAGATTTGGGAAAAATCTGGTATATTCAAGGAGAGAAAAGGCCATTCTAGAATCTGGCAATGTCCAAGAGTCCAACCCATCATCACTGCATGAGGTAACACTTTCGAATCCTATAAACTCCAATGATTTTAATGAGTTTGTTTCTGAAAATTTAGAAGCACAAGTGGACCAAAATCTAGACCTACCCATTGCCCTTAGAAAGGGAACTAGAACATGCACCCAACAACCACTTTACCCACTATCAAATTTCTTATCCTTTGAAAAATTCTCACCTGCCCATAAAACCTTCCTCACAAACCTCAACTCCACACACACACCTTCCTCTGTATCTGAAGCATTATCTGACAGGAAATGGAAACAAGCCATGGATGTGGAAATGGAGGCGTTAAGCAAGAATAGGACCTGGGAACTTGTCACCCTACCAATTGGAAAAAAACCAGTAGGATGGAAGTAGGTATATACAGTAAAGTACAGGGCTGATGGGACCGTTGAACGTTACAAGGCAAGATTAGTGGCCAAAGGCTTCACTCAAACATATGGAATTGATTACTTGGAGACTTTTTCCCCGGTTGCTAAGATGAACACGGGCAGAGTAATATTGTCATTAGCAGCAAATCATAATTGGGACCTACAGTAGTTCGATGTGAAGAATGCTTTTTTACATGGAGACCTTGAAGAAGAAATATACATGGAGTTGCCACCTGGTTACAATGGACAGGGTGTTGCTGGAACTGTTTGTAAGTTAAGAAAGGCTCTATATGGGCTGAAACAATCCCCAAGAGCGTGGTTTTGAAGATTCATCAAAGTTATGACAGGTCTGGGCTACAAACAGAGCCAAGGGGATCACACATTATTTATCAAACATTCAGTTTCAGGGAGGGTAACAATTTTATTGGTGTATGTAGATGATATTATAGTAAGTGGGGATGACAAAAAGGAGCAGCAAGTGTTAAGTGAATGCCTTGCCACGGAATTCGAGATCAAGACGTTAGGGAGACTTAAATATTTTTTGGGAATTGAAGTGGCCCATTCCAAGAAAGGAATCTTCATATCTCAACAAAAGTATATTACTGACTTGCTTAAAGAAACAGGTAAGACAGCCTACAGACCAGCAAGTACCCCAATTGACCCAAATGTAAAGTTGGGAAGTGCAGAGGAGGATATTGCCGTGGACAAGGAAATGTATCAAAGACTTGTGGGCAGACTTATTTACTTATCTCACACTAGACCAGACATTGCTTTTGCTGTAAGTCTAGTCAGCCAATTTATGCACCAACCAAAGGAAGCACATTTACAAGCTGCTCTTAGAATTGTCCAGTATTTGAAAGGGATCCCAGGAAGAGGGATTTTGTTCAAATGAAACAAGAGTGTAAGTCTTGAAGCATATACGGATGCGGACTATGTGGGGTCAGTGGTAGATAGGAGGTCAACTACTGGATACTGCACCTTTCTTGGTGGAAACCTCGTGACTTGGAAGAGCAAAAAACAAAGTGTAGTGGCTAGATCGAGCGCCGAAGCAGAATTTCGAGCAATGGCCCAAGAAATATGTGAACTTCTATGGCTGAAGATTATATTGGAAGACTTGAAAATAAGATGGGATGAACCTATGAGGTTATATTGTGACAACAAATCTGCAATTAGTATAGCCCACAACCCGGTGCAGCATGATAGAACTAAACATATCGAGGTTGACAGACACTTTATCAAGGAAAAACTAGACAGTGGCATGATTTGCACACCATATGTATCCACTCAGAATCAACTTGCAGACATACTCACCAAGGGGCTGAACTGCATTAACTTTGAAAGAATTATATCCAAGTTGGGAATGAAAAACACCTATTCACCAGCTTGAGGGGGAGTGTCAAAACAGTGATTGTCTTTGTGTATTTTAGGAAGGTTTATATTTGTAGTAATTCTGTAACAGTTGTATCTTGCTAATTATTAGATTTATTTATTTAGGATCAATCCCATAATCACAAGGATTTGTTTCCTTAGAACTAGCTGTCCATATTTCCTAAAATAGACTGCAGGCTCATGTATATATATATAGGTCCAGTGACCTCATAAAATATATAAGAATATTATTTCTTCTAAATTTAATATATAATAAAATGCAGCATACCATTCACATTATGATATAAATTAAAAATGCTAACAACACTAAGACATTCTTCATTATCTGATGAATTTCATGTAAGTGCCACAAATTTGGAGGTATGTCCCACCAGATAGGGAATGGGTCCGCATAAAAATCTCCCAATAAGTGAGTATTTGGAAAGAGGTTGTTTCCAGCATCTCTCCAATTTAATAATTCTTAGTATTCCTTTTCTTCTCTCTATACGAAAACCCTAAAACTTCTACATGTATAAGAAAGAAAACACAAAACAATGAAAATAGAAAGACAGCTTACATTATCACTAGAAGGAACTGTTTGCATAAAAGTTGAAGGAATTAACATTGCTTCTGATGTTGATCCGGGTTCAGATATTTCAGTGCTTGTAACCTGTTAAGAAATAGTTGTGGGTAAAGCTTCACATCATGCAAAAACAGTATGTATGTGACTTGTGAATTGTGCAAAAAAGAATAATACTGTACTCAAACTTAACCAATTTATGAGTGACCATGCTGGCATATGACTCGGCATCTAATCTATCAGCAACAGAAGAACTTCCAAATTTTATTGGCTTTGTTGCTTCTCTAGAATTTAACAACTGTACATAGCACAAGGGAGTATTAGCTGTAGATTTGAGCAGTAATTGTTGATGGAATTCAAACAAATGCAACAATCCTAATGATGCCATACTTTCAAAATGTCAGGATCATTCCAAGGTCCCTTGTTAGATCTAAGACATCCTCCATCATTTGGGCACGAGCAACTTCCACCCAGAAAATCAGGAAGTTGGCTGTTCAAAAGCAAATGTTTGTAAAATATTCATATTTCAGACATAGAAGCAGTTAATTAGCTGAGATAGTACAAAAACAACACAAACCATGCGTCTATAACCTCTAACAATCTGCTCTGGAACTTGTTGCCCAAAACCTGTAAATCCGGCATGAATCATTTAGACTCTTGTCATTCCTTTCTAAAGTTAAATCAAAGCAAGAAAAGAAAGATATATACATTTATTTTGGCTGTGGTCCTTGGATCAAGAAATCCTTTTGCTGTATTCCATATTAGCTTGAACGCACTACCAGCATTAACAATGAACATTTGGTTTAATGTCTGGAAAGAGAAGAGCATATTCAGAAATGCAAAAGGTCTGTGTACCAAAATTACCAAAGGCAACTTTCACTTTGCAATAAGGGTACAGAGCATTGTAAGTTTTGTATCTCTAATTCAGTTTTCTTTTCAACATGTATTTGAGTGCACGTACATGCATGCATCCATGTCAGCATATGCATGACAAAATGAATTGTATAATGACAAGAAACAAGACCACTGAACTTAGTAGGAAAATACACAGATATAAACCTAATCTGTACTAAATTCCTTTTATTTTAGTTATCATGAATAGAAACAGCTTGCATACCTATTTTTTAAATCTTATACAGAGTCTCGGAATTGAATTAATGAGATTGTCACTCTAAAGATCACTACTATGATTTGCTTACCAAGTTATTCAACATCCTACAACATTTAGTTACCTCGGGGTAGTTATCACCGTCAATTTTTTGCATGCGCATAACAAGTTCGTTTGCAACTTTGCTAAAGCTCAACCAGTTCTGCATAACATACAAAGTAGCAATAAACTATAATTTCCACAGCATGTTATTTAGGCTATTCTGATATGTCGTTATAAGCATAGAATTTACCACGCCGTGCACATCAATTATTGTTGTTGTTCTATCTATGTGCCGCTTTGCTGCTATAGAACATGCTGGGAATTTCTCTTTAAACATTTTCTCAAATCCCTGAACATGATATCTTAAGAATCGATCTATTGTGGTGACATTCATCAACTTGGTGGGTTCAACTTTGCCAAGTCTCTCAATATAAACTGGTCGCCCCTCTTTGTCCACACCATGCATACCATGAGGGTAAAAACGCTGAACATCTTCATACTCCTTATATACGAAATCCTGTATATTACTTATTGTTTAATGTTCCTTCAGATGAAAAGATTAAAATAATTCCTGATCAAACAAATAATATTGGGGAAAATCTTCTATTGGAATACTACACAGGATTTTTCCTCACTAAAACTAGATGCTTTTGGTGGCTGTTTTGAGTTGAAAACTCAGATAAGCTCTTTCAATCTTTGTGTGCGAATAATTAGGAAATACTAGCTTCCCTATTAAGTAAAAGGAAAACCAACTAGTATCAAACTGTACCTGTAAAATAGAATCTACTCCATTCTCCTTTCTCCAATGGAGCATATCTGCCCACATCTGAACCGTTTTATCAATGTCAAACTTTCTGGCTTTCAGAAACCTGCAGCATTAAAACAGCAGCAGCCTGTAACACACAGCATGTGTAAAACATTTCTTTTTGAGCAAAAACTTGTATAGCAAAATAATTTTAATCCGTTCTCCTCGACTTGTCAAAAACAAAATACATTCTCCTCGATAGAAGTTTCTGGAAAAGGTTTTAAAGCATTAATGGACGGCAATCTGGATAAATAATTAATTAAATTAAACTTGTGATTCAGCCCTGTTTTAAAAAGGAAGAATACTCCAAACTGAAAGCAAGAAATGTGCTTCAAGATCCACCTTTGTGCGATTAATTTTCCTTGATTAAATTAAGGTAAAATAAAAGTTGTACCTTTGACATATGAATCAATGAGATCCAAACAGCATAACCAATTATATTTCTATTTATTTCAAGTCATTTGAGCTATCTAAAGAGAAACTGCATGCTCAGCAGTAAAGTTAACTTCAGTCAGAAAAATTACCTCAGCATTGTGTGATAATTGTCATGGGAATCTGGAAGCAGATCTCTTGTTTGCAGTGCCAATCGAAATGAATTCACAGTTTCTTCCTCTTTGGCGTCACGGATATCTTCAATGAAAATTGAATCAAATTGATAATCGGCTACACGCTTATTACGCTTCTTGAGACTATAAGTGAGTCTTGTTGAGGCAGTCATCGCTCTTCTCCTAAGAGATCTAGCTCGAGACTTCCGCCACTCATCCTCAGAGGTTTCAGGCTCCAAACTTCTAATCCTCTCATCTTCTTGAACTAATAATCCTTCCCCTAAAACCAGAGTCATCATCAGTCACCAAAGCAATCCAAAAACACAACTAAATCAACATCTTAATATCAAATAAGTTTTGTACCTTGCATTCTATTCAAGACTCAAATAATCCGCGCCTAGATTACCTCTGCACCACAAGAAAGCAAGAACAACATTTAATGATGGAATATACTCTAAAGAAAAAAATAATATTTCATTTATACCAGTTATTCAATAGTAACACAACAGCATATTCAGCTGGATCAAATCCCCTAAGAACAAATGCAAACTCTAGAGAAACTATAATATTCCACAGTTAATACTTAATGTTGGGGAGTCACGGGCCAATGCTCCACGACCAGCGCGAGAGAGGGAGACACCACATCTCCACCCAAAACCTTAAAGCATCATGTATATGAGTCACTTCTATATACACAATCCTATATACACAACATTTTGTCCATTCATAATCTACTTAATTAATTACTCACACTTTTTTGGTCCAGTAACTACTTGAACCAAACAACTTAAATTCGAAGAAATCCAAAGTGTAACAGAAAACCACTATTCAGCTGGATCAAATCCCCAAATGAACAAAAAAACAAAACAATGGATTAATCATAGAAGTTAACACGATGCCGCGATCAGAGAAAAATATCCAAATCCAAACTTCAAAGCACTTCCGAATCTAGATTGAAACACTTAATTCACAGAGATTGAAACGATCTACGTACAACACCAGAAACAAAAATTGAAATCGGAAAACCATAATTGAGCTGAATTAAAGTAAAAACTCAGATCATCAATATAGTTCAAAAAAATGCATTAACCGAAAATCGTAGATCAATCAATAAAATCATCCATTAACGAATGATCGGAAAAGACAATACTGCATTCCGCAAAATTAAGCATAACAGCGTCGCTTCTATATATACCTGAGGTGAGTTATAAATTAAGTGGAAAAAATCGAAATGTATATCGCTTTCTGAGATCCAAATCGCTCCACTTTCTCGGAGTATCGAACTCCGTACGGAGCCAGAGAGAGGTGCGTCGCTATCAAAAGCGTCGTTGGTAGCAGTGGCGTGAAACGGCCGCTTGAGCTAGGCGTTAACGGCGGCTGTTCGGTTGGTTGGTTGGTAACTTTCTGGCACTTGTTTACAGACGTTTGTTTGTTAACGGAATGTGGAGGGCGGTGATCGAGTGTGGCTGTTCTATGCTAAAAAGCGTGGGAATAGTGAAGTTTTGTTCTTCAGTCACGTTTCCAAATATCCCGAGTGCTTTTCTAATTTAAAATTAGTAATTGTAAACGTTGGTCAGTTAAACTAGTAAAATTAAGAATTTTAAGAATTTTTAATGAATTATAGATTCATTTTGTAAAACTGTTTTTTAATTTTTAAAATTTGAAAACTATTGAGAAAATTATTTTCTATTTAATAATTTTAGAAACTAAAAAATTAAAATAAGTTTTTGAGGTAAAATTTTTAATGTTTCTTTTTTTTGCTTTTTAGATTTTGAAATTAGGAAGAAAAAAATATGGTTGATAATCTTACTTTTTAAGGAGATTAATTGGAATGCACAGTCAATGTACAACTATTTTACAATGTCTTTCAATTAAAATGAATGATTTTGACATATATTTATTGAATTAAAAATAAATTAAATTAAATTATAATTAAATCATTTTAATAATTACTTCTTTCATGTTTCTATCTACTAATGTGTCAAAATAATCTATTTTAATTGGATATCGGTGTAAAATAGTTTTACACTGACAGTATATTCTAATTAATCTTATTTTTAAATTGTAATATATTATAATTTTGTTATTAATGAAAAAGATATATTACTTTTTTTTTTCTTCTCAATTTTCAAAATTAAAGATTAAAATAATACTTTTTTTTTAAAAAACTCTTCAATAGGAAATACAAGTCATGTTATGTTAAGTTTATCTTTTTTATACTAAGAAAATTAGGGGATCACTATTTTCAATTTACGGCATTCAATAACTTTTTGATTATTAGATTAAGATTAAACAATTTAAATATTTTTGATTTAATATAATTTAAAAATTATATTCAAATTTAAATTGTTAAATTTTTTCAGCAATCGAAAATGTACCAAATGCATGAATATTGCATAAATGAATGATTTAATTTCAAAATTATGATAAAATATATTTTTTAATGTGTGAACTTGCTTTAGAATTGGCATTAAAATGATTTCAAGGATGTATCAAAGAATTTTGATTTAAGAAGGTTAAAATCATTGTTTTAATTTTATTCTTTTTCAGAAAAAAAGTTTTAATTTTATTAAAAAAAAGACTAAACTTTTTAATTTTATACACAAAAAAACAAGATTTTAACCTTTTTTTTAAATCAAAATTTTAATTAAATATTACCTCATGAGAAAAAAGAAAATGCACTGACAGTGTAAAATATTTTACACTGTGAACCAATCACAACCATTTATCAGAATAAAACATATTTTTATTTTAAAAATACTGATATTACATGGCAATTGTAAACCTTTTGATTGCTTGTATGTGTAAAACTCTTTTACACTGACGGTGCACTACCATTAAACCATTAACTCATTAGTTATAGCGCGGTGATTCTTTATACAGCAAAGAATTGCTAAATTAAATAAATTTAGTTCAATTTTATTATACATCAGAAATCTTAATATCCCGTGTCAGATATATCAATGATAAAACTTTAATTAAAATTTTAGTTGAATGGTATGAGTTTCATTTTCAAAAACTGGATTTGTTCTGGACTGGGTCAGCGCCTGCCCTACTGTCGGGCAGGCCCAAGCCCAATGACCAACGAATGCCCAATGAGGCCCAAAGACGCCTCCGGGTCGGGCACGTAACAATCCCCTTGGACGTCGGACACACGGGGAAAAGACGGTCGAGCAGAGGCGCATAGTCCGTGGACGCACCTCTCCTCAACACCCACGTGTTTCTCCCCGCGAGGACACGTTCTCTTGTAACTTCCCACTCCCGAAGAAATCGGTCTGCCCTACTTCCGGAGATTCCGGGACCGTTACACCAGGGCGAAGACCACGTGCTGGTCTTCTCTACGCCACGTAAGCCCTGACAGTTACTTGGATTGGGTCTTGCAATCCAGTCCAGTGCAAGTAATCGTTGGCCTTGCGCTGGAGGCTTTCTATAAATACCCTCTCACTTGAGAGGGTCAGGTTACGAAACATTCTAAACTCACTTCACTGTATTTGCTTTTCTTTGACCTTACCTGACTTGAGCGTCGGAGTACCTTGCAGGTACACCCCTCCCCCGGCGCCGTATCATCATCACCGAAGCTGAAGTCCATATGACGTTGCTGGCCATTGTCTAACTGTCTGATCCAGGTATGATCAGTGGCGCCGTCTGTGGGAAACACTGCTTCCCCATTTTTCCTTCAGCGATAAACCAAAGCAATCCCTTCGTTCATCACCAGCATGGCCAACAACCCGTCTGCGAACAAAGCTCTAGACATCGTCCTCGCGTAGCTCGAGAACGGAAACCACCGTGAGGACAATGTTGTCCTCAATGTCGAAGAGGGCGACATAAGAGACAGGCAGACCGCCTCCCCAGACTCCGAAGACGCGGCTTACGACGCCGTCCAGCAGGACGACCAGCAAGCCGCCTTTCAGCCAGTTGCTCCTCCGCCTAATGCAGATTCGAGCACCGTGGCCCTATTCGCCTTGGTCAACCAGACCAACCAGCTGATCATGCACCAGAATATCATAATTGAAGCACTCGAGCGAGGGCGAACACGACGATCTTCCCCGCGAAGACATCGTCGTCCACCTTCACCTCGTCGTTCTCCTTCCCCGCGAAGGACTCCTCCAGAAGAATCTCGGGCCCCCTCGCCGGTGCGCGAGGGCCGCCGGCCGCGTCTCGAGCGCCCCCAGCCAGAAACCTCCCAGAAGCACCATCGTTCCCCCCCTCAGAAGGAACCAGACGCTCCTCGACTACCAAGAGGAGCAAGACCGCCGAGGAAAGGCCGAGGAACCGCTCTAGAAACTCCCTTCCACGACAAGGGCCTAGTCGACACCACCGATCCCCGTCAAGGTCCCCAGACGGAAGCGACGACGACGACCAGAGGACCCCCCTGTCACGGGAGATCATGGACGCCCCAATTCCTGCGGGTATGGAGAAACCCCCGCCACTGGGGACCTACGACGGCCTGGCCGACCCCGACGATCACGTCAAAAGTTTTGAAGCCATGCTCAACTTCAGAAACGTCAGGGGAGCCATTAAGTGCAGAATTTTCCCCACCACTTTGTGGAAGGGCCCCATGACCTGGTACAAGAGTCTAGCACCAGGGTCGATCACGTCCTGGAAGCAACTAAGAGAACGTTTTACCAAACACTTCACGGCATCTCGCCGACACCCGAAGACGGAGGTTGCACTAGAGAGCATCTACCAGGGGAAGAACGAGCCTCTCAGGAACTACATTGAGAGGTTCAACAGGGAGGCTGTCAAGGTCCACACGACCAACGACATGAAGAAGTTTTTAATCATCCTAGGACTACGACTTGGATCCGATTTTGCCAAGTCCGTGGGCCTCCGCAGACCTCGACGTTTGGAGGACCTCCTCCAACGAGCTCAGTCATACATCGAGTTCGAGGAGTCGAAGGCAGCGCAGATCGTCCTCGACTCGAGGCAGAAGGAAGGCCCTCGCGGCCGCAGAGAAGAAGACTCTTCTCCCCGACGCGGAGGAGAAAGAAAGAAGGATAATTCCTGTAACGACCCGAAAATCTAAATTATTTATTTATTTATTTATTTATTTATTTAATTTGGAAGGAATTAAGAGGTTTTTGGTAATTTTGGAGAATTTTGGATTAAAGGAGTATTTTTAATAATTTTAATATAATGAATAATCATTTATTTAGATTATTATTATTATTAAAAAGAATAAGGAAAAAGGGCAAGGTGGTCTTTAAGGAAAATGAGTAAGGGTAAGTTGGGAAATCCATAAACTGGAATACATGACTAAAGGGAAAAGAAATCGATCATTCTAGCGGATCGTGTTTTTGTGAAGGGAATTGAAGCAGAGAGGAGAAATGGGAAACCTAAGGGGATGAGGATTTTCGAGAAGAATCTTGGAGAAAGAGGAGAATTATGGTGATTACTCTAAGGTATGGGGAGAATTCCTAATTCCTTGTAGTTTATGAGGTTGGAGATGAATATATTAGGTTTGTGTGAATTTTGTTCGATTTTGATGATTTTGATGTGTAATATATGATGTGATAAGAATATGATGAATTTGTTTGGCATGTGTTGATATATATGTGATTTGTGAATAAGTTTTGATGTAATTTCATGTAGAACACTGATTTTGGGGGTAATGGGGATCAAAAATGAAAAAAAAAACAGAATTTTGGAAAAAGGGGTTTTTGTCGTATCCTGACACGGGCCGTGTCACAAGACACGGGCACCCGTGTCAGCTTTCTGGTTGAAAAAAATGAAGTTTTTGTGTAACAGGTTGCCTGACACGGGCCGTGTCACAGGACACGGGCGGCCATGTCAGACTACTGTCATTTATGTGTTTTGCTGTTTTTTGAAAGTTTGTTCATTGATGCTGACACGGGTCGTGTCACAGGACACGGGTGACCGTGTCAGGCTTCTGTTTTTGCCATTTTGTCGTCTCTTTATGAAGTTTTTGATGTTGTCTTGTGGATTCATTTGTTGTATAGTTGTGGGGAATATGATATGATGATAAACATGATTATGTAACAAATTCTTGTTGAATACGATATGATGATAAACATGATTATGTGACAAATTCTTTTTGAATACGATATGATGATAAACATGATTATGTGACGAATTCTTGTTGAATATGATATGATGTTAAACATGATTATATGGTGATTCCTGGTGGGATGTGAAATGCATGATGCACATTTTGATTTTGATGATTTTTGAGGAATTTGGCATCATTGCATTTCATAGCATTTTTATGTTGGGGCTTTGGCCTATTGGTAGCTTCAATCCCATTGTGTGGATTGGAGTAATATGTTGATTATGTTGTGCTCCTTTGTGGAGGGTTGATGGCCAATGTCCATCACATGGAGAAAAGTCGGTACCCGCATTGCATACGTTGCATTTTCATTGAAGTTGACATTGAATTTGTTTTTTTTATGAAGTAATTGTGATGAGTGGTGTTATGAATTATTAGTTGATGATGGTATGAATAATTGTTGATGATGATTGTCGTTGTTGTTGTTTAATTATTTAATTTCCATATCTTTGTATTACTATATTGAATTATGTTTTCTCACCCTGCCTGTGTATGGTGATGGTTTATGCGTCATCCTGCAGATAACCAAGAATAGTTTTCGAGCCGATGATGAAGTAGCTTTGAAGAGTTTCCCTTATTGCTGTTTAGTTAGAGGTGTCCTGCTCTGTGTCATGTAACATCGGGTTTCGGATTGATTGCGAACCTTGTATTCTTTTGAATTTTATGTTGAAATTTTTATATTGACGAGATGATGTTGTTTTGATTGGATAATTCTTATGAAGCTTTTTAATTGAATCTAATATGAAATAAAAGTTGATTTCCACTGCGTAGATGTTAATCTTTGGATATTGATGAATGAGTAACCTGTGTTACGGGACAGGACAGTGAGTGTTTTATGATATTTTTGAATATGTACACCCTTGTTGGTGGATTTTATTCTGATAAATGCTTTAATTCTTTAAAATTGATTATGGGGTAGAAGGGTGTTACATTAGTGGTATCAGAGCAGGTCGGTCTGTCCGGCCAAGTTGTCTATGTTGTTTACTCTTTAGTACGTGACATGTGTGCGAACACTGTCAGTAATTGTTTGTTTTCTAATTGTTGGCTTCCGGTGTTGGTTTGAATCAAGTAGGGGATGAGCTATTGCTTCTCTGGAATGTTTGGTGGTGAAGTGTTGGCTTAGTGTGTCTAGGATTGCAAGAGTGCAAATGTTGTTAGGACGGTGTTGTTTCCGATCCCAGAAGGAATGCGGAGATAAGCTTGAGTCAACAAAGGAATTACGCATGAGGTAACTATGTGCACAAGGTGCAAGGAACGCTATTGGAGTTGGTAGGCATGGTTTATGCCCCATCATGATTGTCGGCTATCTATTGACAAATTGAGGAACTGATCACCCTTAATCTCTTGTTAATAGTAGACGGAATCGTGTTGGATGGAATAGATGTGTCTTGCCATCTTAGATGGTGTGTCCAGTGAAGTAAGATGGAGTTAAGTTGAGTGCTTACAGGGGGTTTTTATGAGCCAAATGCAGATTATTACATTTGAAGGTAAATAGAGTTCGAGTTTCTTGTTTGCCTGTCAAGTTTGAGATTCCTGGAGGGAGAACAAGCCGGTATGGTTAATGTTGTTTCTCGGAGGATAAAGGGTATTGTGATGAATGGTGATATGCAAGAGGAGTATAATTGCGATTTGCCTCTGGAGTATAGATTAGAGTTGGAGACAATGAAGAAATAGTGTTTTACCGGATAAACGAGGAAGATGACTATTAGCGAATGAAGTTTATATGAGTGTATGTGTATGATGACGGTTTTATAAGATGCGAGGAGATTAATGATGGCGAGTTAAGGAGATGATTGAAAAAAAAAGGATCTACTCCAAAAAAAAATTAACGTTTTGATAGATCAACTGATAGGCTAGTATGTCTTCAGTATAATTGGATTGATGTTGGATTATTTTTGGAATTGGATGAAAAGTAAGAATAATAGGAAGATATTAGAAGCAAGAGAGAGGTAGAACTCATAAT
This sequence comes from Lathyrus tuberosus, assembly GCA_022829125.1. NCBI lineage: Eukaryota > Viridiplantae > Streptophyta > Magnoliopsida > Fabales > Fabaceae > Lathyrus > Lathyrus tuberosus. Next base: position 8,833,136 of record JALAZF010000112.1, read on the forward strand.
TATCGATTTCGGTTTCTATTTTCGCAGTTATGGAACAGCCTTCAGAAAAAGGGGCATAACTTTTCTCTCGTAAATCCGATGGAAACGATTCTGGAAATTTTGGAAGGCTTGCGAAATTCCCTTCAGTTTGCATATAAATTTTGTCTTCAGCATGTTTTTGAAGAGAGAGAAAAATACGTTTGAATATTTGGGTCTGGTGCTGATTTTTGGTAGGAATTTGTATACGGGATTTCTTGACCAGCCTCCATTGCTTGGATGATAACTTTTTACTCGTAACTCGGATTTAAGCGATTATTGAATTTCTGGAATCTACATGAAATTTTCTTCATTTTGGAATATGATTTTATACCAGGGAGGTCTGTATTAAGGGAGATAATCATGTTTGAAGTTGAACGATTTTTACTAAAAATGAGTAAGATGAGAACAAGTGTAAGATGTTGTTAAGGAGTGAAATGTTGGTATTAGAAAGAATGCGACGGTATCGAAGAAATGCAGTGAAATGTATACTTATGTTGAATTAGGATGATTAGAGTTGAGGTAATGTTAAGAGGGAAACAAATTCAAGGGAGAAAATTGGTATCATGCTTGTAAAGAAACCAACTTGGGTCAGGGAGAATTAAAAAGGGTTTTTATGGCAACCAGATATGAAAATGATATTATTGAGATTTACAATTTGGAATGAGATTCAAATTTTAAAATATATGGATCCTTGATGTAGAGAGATTTGGACGAAAAACCAAATATTTATGGATGTCGTTAAAGTTTTCTATGTGGATAGAGACTTCAAATGGAATGGGATAATTTGTGATGTATTTGGTATTATAGCATGTCCTAAGTTGGAGATACCTAACAATTATGTGATGTCAAGCGAGTGTGAGAGAGACTTGTCTTGCTAGTTTGGCAGTGTGTGAAGTAAATAGGCGTCCTATCGGGAAGCTAGTCGTTTCCCATTGATTTAAGAGAGTCAGAGGCTAAATGTGAAGCTTGCGAGGATGATGCACACCATTGGACATTCTAGAATGAAGGTGATATGGGAAAAGTTTCCATTTCGATAGAAGTGTTGAGTATACGTTCGTTTGAAGAATATCAATATTATGGAATTAATATGGCATGACAGAACTATCGGTGTTATAAGTTATGTTGATGTTCTTATGACAGTGTTTATGGCAATGGTAATGACATGATTGTGTTCCGGCCTAAGAGTGAATGAGATTCTAAAGTGATGAGACAAGGAGTGAAATGAATTTGTACGTTTATAACTCAGGAGTATTACATCTTGTGGGTCGTTATGGTTAACGATGTGGAAATTGGATTAGTGGAATGCAAGTGGTTGTTGAAGTGAGGGTTCTAATTGAAAGAAGTGAGTTTTCTTGGACTGTAAATTCTAGTGTTGAGATTGTTGTGAACTCTTCTAAGTGTAGCACCCCAAAATTTGCTCTCTTGCCTTTAGTACTAACTGGCTTATGTTTCATCTCATTTTGCATTATCATGTGTGCATATCATTGGTTCTTAGCATGGGGTCAAGGTGCCTGAGGCAAGTTCAAGAGGAGAAGATGTTCTTCAAAGGGTCAAGCAAGAGAGCTCAAGTGGATCACTCTCTCCTAACCAGTGCAGAAACTAGGGTTTTGAGATTCTTGGGTTTATTGCTCCAATGGGCAAGTTTCTTAGGTTTTTATCATCACCAAATGGCATATCTTATCTTTGTTGGAGAGGATACACATCATATTCAGAGGAATTTGGATTTGGAGACTGTGTTATTTCCTCCTAGACTGAGGGTACCAAGATTAGAGTTTGCTATAAAGTCAGTTTATTTCTGATTTTTTGGGCAAGACTTGATTCCATGGTATTCCTTGGGTCCCTAAGTATCTAGGGATGGAATATTGTCCATCAGTTTGGTTCATGAGAGGTTCAATTGGCCAATGGATTGGGAATCAGGAGAATTGGATAAAAGTCAACAGTGAAAGGGGAAGTCAACTGTGAAATTTTGAGGTTCTCTTCAAGGTTTTCAAGGTCTCACATCCTCATATGGTCTTCAATGGTCAAGTTTCATACCATTTATCAAGAATCAAGGGTTGGTACAAAAGTTACTAAATATGGAAATAACCTATAATTTGAAAGTTTCCTTTTTGGGCAAGTTCTTACACTGCATTCAACTTGACTTTTCATCATCAAGGAAGCTTCAAATGAATTTTCCTCAAACATGAAAGTTGAAGATCTTTTTCTCCCCTTTCCAATAAGTACTAGATGGTCTCTATATCATTTGTGAAACTCAAGTTATGACCAAAAGAAGGCAAGGTGGTTTTTAGGGTTCCATTTTCACAACTTTGGCATTTTGGGACATAGTGACCTATAATTGATTCCTTTGTTTCAAGCCACATATTAACATCAAAGAACAATCCATAAGGGTTATTTTTGGCCTTTGAATCAAGTGAATCCATGGTGTATTCATCACTTTTTTTTCCATTATGCAAAATTGCAAGATCATTCAAAACTCATGAACCAAGACATCTCAAGGCCCAAATCCAATACAGGTGTGATTAGCAATTGTTAAATAAGTGATCCATCATCAAGGGTTTGGATATACATGCATGGAGGAGGGTGTATTTCACATTATTCAAATTTCCAAAATTACCCAAAACTCATTAAGTGAGGAATTAACAAGGCCCAAGTAATCATCAGTGGATTAACCCTAGGTATTTAAACTTACTCATGCACTGAGGAGGAGAGAACACACGTGATTTTGAGGAGAACAAAGTTTGCAACCCTAAAGCTTCAATCATTCGAATCTCTCAATCCACAAGAGCTTTTCTAAAAATTCTTTCACAGTCTTCATCCTTGGGATCCATATAGTACAAACCATCCCTCGTTTGAAGCTAATAGCAAGGGAATAAGTTGCTTGATCTCAGGTTAGTGATGTTTTTCATGATCTTAAAACTCTCTTTTTAAATATGCATAGTGATTTGTGGTGTGTACTGATCATCCTGGTAGGTTTTATATTGAATATGGACGTGTAATTTGGTTGTTGCGTGAGTTTTAAATTTTGGAACCCTAGCTTTTTTCCTTCGATTTGCCATGTACGTTGACTGTTTGTTAAAAATAGCATGATATTTGGAATCCTCGTGTTCTTCTGATTAAAATGATGTACTCATATGCGTGTTCTGGGGATTTTGGGGAGGGTGGCCACCGGAGAAGACGACCGAAACCCTAGTTCGGGCGTCTGGTTTGGAGCTCCGGCCAGGCTAGGGTTTGTGTGGGGAAGACTGTAACACCCCCAATCTATACCCCCAATTAAATAAAAAGCAGTAAAAGAAAATTCAAAATTTCGTCAGAGTATATTTAAATTATCATGGCATAGACCGGGAGGGTCACATCAAATTGAAAACAATTCATACAACACCTGCTGATAAAGATATGCAACAGTGGGGTAGCAATCAACAGAGGAACTCAGTTCCTTACACCCACATTTCAGAATTTAGAATAAAAGCAGAAAATCTAAAACTGAATAACATACATACATATATATATATATATATATATATATATATATATATATATATATATATATATATATATATATATATATATATCGTGAAAAGTTTGTCATACATCAGGTTATACATGCACAAGCCAAAAGATATACATATACATAATATACAATTATCACAAACGGCCTCCCTAACTACCCGGTGTCACATATCAGAGCCGACCGACACAATAATGAAGACGCAAAGCTTCACAAAAATACCTCCAGCAACTCTAATCTGCAATGCCTCATAGAGCATTATAAAACAACAGAAAGGTGAGAAAAACAACCATAATATAATTGCATACAATTATATATATAACACAAAAATACGCATATAAATACGTTTCTCACCACAACTCACGCCATAAACCGTACACAAGGCATTACAAGACACAATATATATTTCCATCACAAACACATATCCATATATCAAGTAGTCCACAAATCCACACATAACCAACCATAAATGATTTATGCAAATGCAAGAGACCGACACAACGACTCTATGCATATGCACATGCGGTACCGACTTCCATTGTTTCTCATCACTAGTTCACTCAGGAACTCTGCTGGAACCATCGCTCGTTACATCACTGTAACTCCCCGTCGGGCCTACGATGTTCCCCACCGCTCACACCCCACACGGGCACACGGTGTTTATGGATAGCTCACACCCCACACGGGCACACGACCCGATCGCTCACACCCCACATGGGCACACGATCGTCTATAATCATCGCTCACACCCCACATGGGCACACGAAGTTATAGCGAATTCCCTCTGGAATCCAAACCATCACTCAGGACGTTTCAACAATGCATATCATGATGCTTGGCATACAAAGACCCATGACATTTAGTATGCACACACACACATATTCATTTACATCGATAAAATCACACTTTGCACTTATGCCCAAAACAATGCATTTAATTTCTATACGACCATAAATCATCACAACATCATCTAAACACATACGTTTACATCACACAACGACACCTTGCACAATACCCCTCAATTACGTACAAGTATGACGACAAAAGTCGACAACCGACACTATTCCTGACTTCCCGACATAATTAAATCGTCTAACAATTCCATAATCATCATAACAAGAAAGTACAGCTCAATAGCTACGCAACGATACCAAGAATGTAAAAATCGGATAAACGGATCAAAAGTTACGAAAGAAAACGAAAAAAACGATATTTTGAAAAGTCACATTTTTGCAAAAGTCCTGTCCATACGCGTATTGCCCTGAGCCATACGCGTATGAGCAGAGAATCATTTTTCCCAAGGTTCACGTGTAAATGTCTGTACGCGTAATGCCCAAGCCCGTACGCGTATTGACCTAAAATACTACGTGTATCATACGCAAATGGGCAGATGGCCGAGAAAACAAGCAACCCATACGCGTATTGGCCCCATGGCTCGCCCACCATACGCGTATTGCCAAGGTTCATACGCGTATAAACATGCCCCATACGCGTATGATCTGGAAATCTCAGAAAAATTCTTCTGCATAATTTTCATACGGGTTCAACCCAAAATCCCCCCAAATCTCACCTACACACCAGAAAATTGCCAATACAATGTCCAATAACAAGTATCTATCATGTATCAACAAGAATTAACACTTAACACATGATTTTCAACACATTTACTCAATTTCTAATCAATTTTACCAAAAATGGGTTTACTAAAATATTTCCATTTCAATCCAACAAACATCACAAATATACATACATAATCATACACAATCATACAATAATTGAATTTCGCACCCTTACCCGATTAAATCGATACTAGAAGTTGATTTTTCTTTGATTTTTCCAAGTTTTCCACTATTTCTCTTCTTCTTCTCTTTTCTCTCCTTTTTCTTTCTTTTCCTTTTCTTTCTTTCTCTTTTTCTCTCTACTATTTTCTATTTTTCTTACTTAATCAAAAATATCCTAAAATGACCAAAATACCCCCACACTCAAATATCTCACAAACGATCCCAAAACCCGATAAAATATCACAACATTGAAAATTAACATATTTTCAGACAAAAGTCGAAAATAAAATAAAATAATAATATAATAATCAAACGACTCGATTAAATAAAACGCACACGAAAACTGGGTCGTTACAACTCTCCCCCACTTAGAAATTTTCGTCCTCAAAAATATACCTGAGACGAACAAATTTGGATACGACTCCCGCATCCGACTCTCCAACTCCCAAGTCAAATTGCCCTCAGCAGCGCCGCCCCACGCCACTTTCACAAGTGCAATCTCTTTGCCTCTCAACCGCTTCACCTCGCGATCCAAAACCCTAACTGGTACTGCCTCAACCGTAAGGTTCTCCCTTACCTCGACCTCATCCATCCGAATCACATGCGACGGATCCGGAACATACTTCCGAAGCTGTGAAACATGAAACACATCGTGCAAATTCGACAAATTCGGCGGCAACGCCACCTTATAAGCCACAGCACCCACTCTCGCGGATATCTGGTAAGGACCAATAAACCGAGAAGTAAGTTTCTTCGATTTCAAAGCACGACCCACACCTGTTACCCGGCGTAACCCTCAGAAATACATGATCGCCCTCTTGGAACTCAAGATCCTTCCGTCTCCGATCATGATAACTCTTTTGTCTACTCTGAGAAGCTTTCATCTTCTCACGAATAAACTTCACTTTCTCTGTCGTCTGTTGCACCAACTCTGGTCCAACCACCGTCCTCTCACCAGATTCGTGCCAACACAAAGGTGTTCGACACCTTCGCCCATACAATGCTTCAAACGGTGCCATTCCAATACTAGAATGGAAACTGTTATTATACGTAAACTCAATAAATGCAAGATAACTATCCCACGCACCACCTTGTTCCAAAACACACGCTCGCAACAAATCCTCCAAAGACTGAATCGTCATCTCCGTCTGACCATTCGTCTGCGGATGATAAGCCGAACTCAATCTCAATTTAGAACCCAAAGCCTTCTGTAAACTTTCCCAAAATCTCGATGTAAATCTAGGATCTCGATCAGAAACAATACTCAATGGAACTCCATGCAACTTCACAATCACACTGATGTAAATCTTAGCTAACCGCTCCAAAGTAAAACTGATGTCAATCGGAATGAAATGAGCCGATTTAGTCAGCCTATCAACAACCACCTAAATAGAATTATGCCCTCGCTGAGTGTTCGGTAACCCTGTTACAAAATCCATGGAAATGCTATCCCACTTCCACTCAGGAATATCCAACGGCTGCAACAAACCACTAGGCCTCAGATGTTCCACCTTCGATTTCTGACAAGTCAAACATGCATAAACAAACTGAGCCACATCTCTTTTCAATCCAGACCACCAAAAAATCTTCTTCAAATCTTGGTACATCTTATTCGCTCCCAGATGTATACTCAAATTACTCCGGTGTCCTTCCACCAAAATCATCTTTTTCAACTCCGCATCATCTGGAATACAAATCCTACCTCAGAATCTCAAAACACCATTAATATCCACTTGAAAATCACTATTCGCATCTTTTCCTCCAACCAACATCAAATCCACAAATTTCACATCCAGCTTTTGCTTCTCACTAACCGTCATCAGAAAATCATTAGTAATCGTTAGCATACCAAGCCTAACGCTATCCGACGTCACTTCACAAACCAAACTCAAATCTCTAAACGATTCCAAAAGTTCCCACTCCTTAACCATTAAAGCGGACATATGTAACGATTTCCGGCTCAATGCATCAGCTACCACGTTAGCTTTACCAGGATGGTAATTCAAGCCAAAGTCGTAGTCCTTCAAGAATTCTAACCATCTACGTTGCCTCATATTTAGCTCTTTCTGATCAAACAAATATTTCAAACTTTTATGATCACTAAAGACTTCAAACCTTGCACCGTAGAGATAATGCCTCCAAATCTTCAACACAAACACCACAGCCGCTAACTCAAGATCATGAGTAGGATAATTCTTCTCATGAACTCTTAACTGCCTTGAAGCATAAGCCACCACCATACCTTCTTGCATCAGGACCCCACCTAGACCAATCAAAGAAGCATCACAATAGACCACAAATGGTTCATTAGGATTCGGCAAAATCAAGATCGGAGCTGTCGTCAATCTTCTCTTCAGCTCAGTAAAACTCTCTTCGCACCGAATATCCCAAATGAACGCTTGCCCTTTACAAGTCAACTGGGTCAAAGGAAGTGCTAGCTTCGAAAAACCTTCAATAAACCTCCGATAATAACCAGCCAAACCCAAAAAGCTTCGAATTTCAGTAACAGATCTCGGAGCCTCCCATTGTAGAACTGCTTCTACTTTAGATGGATCCACAGCAATACCATTACCTGAAATTACGTGTCAAAGAAAACTTACCTCCGACAACCAGAATTCACACTTGGATAGTTTAGCAAAAAGCTTCCTCTCCTTCAAAACCTGCAAAACAATACGCAAATGTTCTGCATGCTCCTCCCGAGACTTAGAATAAATTAAGATATCATCAATAAACACCACGACAAAACGATCCAGATGCTCGTGAAAAATACGATTCATGTATTCCATAAAGACACCTGGCGCATTAGAGACCCCGAACCGCATCACAGAATATTCATAATGACCATATCGTGTTCTAAAAGCCGTTTTCTGAATGTCTTCCTCCTTCACCCTTATCTGATGATACCCTGACCTCAAGTCAATCTTACTGAACACACACGCACCAACTAACTGATCCATCAGATCATCAATCCTTGGAAGAGGATACTTATTCTTGATCGTCACCTTATTCAATTGGCGATAATCAATACATAACCTCATACTTCCATCCTTCTTTTTCACCAATAAAACTGGAGCACCCCAAGGAGAAACACTTGGTCTCACAAACTTCATTTCCAACAACTCATTCAACTGTTTCTTTAACTCCACTAACTCAGATGCCGACATACGATAAGGTGCCATAGATACAGGTCTAGTACCAGGAACTAGATCTATAGAAAACTTCACCTCTCTCTCTGGCGGCAAGTCTGAAATATCCTCAGGAAACACTTCTGGAAATTCACACACAACAGGAAACACCTCAAGTGAAACTTGACTATCCACGGTTAAAGATGCAAACAATCCAAACAACTGAGCGTCCTCCGCCAAAAGTTTCTTCAACTCTTTGGCAGATAAGAAACTCGAGTCTTCGTCTTCCTCAAGAGAAGGAAACCTTACCAGCTTATGATAACAATCAATATGAACCCTATTGAATTGCAACCAATTCATACCCAAAACCACATATAAACCCTCCAACGGCAAACACACTAAATCCATCTCAAAGTCTTTACCATAAATGGTCAAAGGACATCTTAGACAAACCAAAGAAGTAGTTACTGACCCCATTGCTGGAGTATCAATAACCATTCCACCACCCATCACATACAACACAAGATTCAAACGCTTCGCGCACTCAGACGAAATAAACGAATGAGTAGCTCCAGTATCAATAATAGCAATCAAAGGAGTACTATTAATAAAACAAGTACCTCGAATCAGACGATCTGCAATCGAAGTCTGAGTCCCCGATAATGCAAACACTTTTCCACCAGCTGGAGCTTGTTTCGGTTTCGGACACTTCGTACTAATGTGACCAGGTTCCCCACAGTTATAACATTTCACCACATTCTTCCTTGCACAATCAGTAGAAACATGTCCTACACCTCCACAATTAGTACACTTCCTCAAATCTTTCCTGCACTCAAACTGACGATGCCCCAATTCACCATATTTATAACACCTCATAGGACCAGACATTCCTCCTCCACCTGACCTTTTCTCAAAATTCCCTCTTTGTTTACCTTTATCAGCTGGTGTCACATACGGACCACCACGGAACTGTTGCTTCCCTTTCCTCTCGCTCACACTCTTGTAATGAGTAGAACGAGCCTTACTGTCCTCTTCATAAATCCTGCAACAATCTACCAAATCAGAAAACCTCCGAATCCTCTGATATCCAATTGCCTGCTTTATCTCAGGACGCAAGCCATTCTCAAACTTCACACACTTAGAGAATTCAGCAGTAGCTTCAGCATAATGAGGATAAAACTGCACAAGTTCCACAAACTTAGCGGTATAATCAACTACAGACATATTACCTTGCTTTAGCTCCAAGAACTCAATTTCCTTCTTCCCTCTCACATCTTCAGGAAAATACCTCCTCAAGAACTCCCGGCTAAAAACTTCCCAAGTAATTTCTTCCTCTTCCGCAGCTTCTAACACACGTCGAGTACTAACCCACCAGTCATCAGCTTCTTCCAATAACATGTGAGTACCTAGTCTCACCTTCTGGTCTTCATCACAATCCATCACTCGAAAAATCCTTTCAATCTCTTTCAGCCAAATCTATGCACCATCCGGATCATATCTTCCTTTGAAGACAGGCGGTTTATTCTTCCTGAACTCATCATTACCTACAGCATTAGGTGCACCCTGCACAGTACGAGCCATAACTTGCATAGCCGCAACCAAAGCAGCATCATTCCTACCAGCCATATTCTGTTCATTTCCAATAACAGAAATTATGGTTAAACAAACAGCTCAACCAACCACAACGACCAACAAGGACTGACACAACTGACACGGACTGACACAAACTGGCTCTGATACCACTTAATGTAACACCCCCAATCTATACCCCCAATTAAATAAAAAGCAGTAAAAGAAAATTCAAAATTTCGTCAGAGTATATTTAAATTATCATGGCATAGACCGGGAGGGTCACATCAAATTGAAAACAATTCATACAACACCTACTCATAAAGATATGCAACAGTGGGGTAGCAATCAACAGAGGAACTCAGTTCCTTACACCCACATTTCAGAATTTAGAATAAAAGCGGAAAATCTAAAACTGAATAACATATATATATATATATATATATATATATATATATATATATATATATATATATATATATATCGTGAAAAGTTTGTCATACATCAGGTTATACATGCACAAGCCAAAAGATATACATATACATAATATACAATTATCACAAACGGCCTCCCTAACTACCCGGTGTCACATATCAGAGCCGACCGACACAAGAATGAAGACGCAAAGCTTCACAAAAATACCTCCAGCAACTCTAATCTGCAATGCCTCATAGAGCATTATAAAATAGCAGAAGGGTGAGAAAAACAACCATAATATAATTGCATACAATTATATATATAACACAAAAATACGCATATAAATACGTTTCTCACCACAACTCACGCCATAAATCGTACACAAGGCATTACAAGACACAATATATATTTCCATCACCAACACATATCCATATATCAATTAGTCCACAAATCCACACATAACCAACCATAAATGATTTATGCAAATGCAAGAGACCGACACAACGACTCTATGCATATGCACATGCGGTACCAACTTCCATTGTTTCTCATCACTAGTTCACTCAGGAACTCTGTTGGAACCATCGCTTGTTACATCACTGTAACTCCCCGTCGGGCCTACGATGTTCCCCACCGCTCACACCCCACACGGGCACACGGTGTTTATGGATCACTCACACCCCACACGGGCACACGACCCGATCACTCACACCCCACATGGGCACACGATCATCTATAATCATCGCTCACACCCCACATGGGCACACGAAGTTATAGCGAATTCCCTCTGGAATCCAAACCGTCACTCAGGACGTTTCAACAATGCATATCATGATGCTTGGCATACAAAGACCCGTGACATTTAATATGCACACACACACATATTCATTTACATCGATAAAATCACACTTTGCACTTATGCCCAAAACAATGCATTTAATTTCCATACGGCCACAAATCATCACAACATCATCTAAACACATACGTTTACATCATACAACGGCACCTTGCACAATACCCCTAAATTACGTACAAGTATGACGACAAAAGTCGACAACCGACACTATTCCCGACTTCCCAACATAATTAAATCGGCTAACAATTCCACAATCATCATAACAAGAAAGTACAGCTCAACAGCTACGCAACGATACCAAGAATGTAAAAATCGGATAAACGGATCAAAAGTTACGAAAGAAAACGAAAAAATGATATTTTGAAAAGTCACATTTTTGCAAAAGTCCTGTCCATACGCGTATTGCCCTGAGCCATACGCGTATGAGCAGAGAATCATTTTTCCCAAGGTTCACGTGTAAATGTCCGTACGCGTAATGCCCAAGCCCGTACGCGTATTGACCTAAAATACTACGTGTATCATACGCAAATGGGCAGATGGCCGAGAAAATAAGCAACCCATACGCGTATTGGCCCCATGGCTCGCCCACCATACGCGTATTGCCAAGGTTCATACGCGTATGAACATGCACCATACGCGTATGACCTGGAAATCTCAGAAAAATTCTTCTGCATAATTTTCATACAGGTTCAACCCAAAATCCCCCCAAATCTCACCTACACACCAGAAAATTGCCAATACAATGTCCAATAACAAGTATCTATCATGTATCAACAAGAATGAACACTTAACACATGATTTTCAACACATTTACTCAATTTCTAATCAATTTTACCAAAAATGGGTTTACTAAAATATTTCCATTTCAATCCAACAAACATCACAAATATACATACATAATCATACACAATCATACAATAATTGAATTTCGCACCCTTACCCGATTAAATCGATACTAGAAGTTGATTTTTCTTTGATTTTTCCAAGTTTTCCACTATTTCTCTTCTTCTTCTCTTTTCTCTCCTTTTTCTTTCTTTTCCTTTTCTTTCTTTCTCTTTTTCTCTCTACTATTTTCTATTTTTCTTACTTAATCAAAAATATCCTAAAATGACCAAAATACCCCCACACTCAAATATCTCACAAACGATCCCAAAACCCGATAAAATATCACAACATTGAAAATTAACATATTTTCAGACAAAAGTCGAAAATAAAATAAAATAATAATATAATAATCAAACGACTCGATTAAATAAAACGCACACGAAAACTGGGTCGTTACAAAGACGATCTCCCAGTCGTTGATGCATTTCATCGTGTGGCCCTCATACTGCCACGCGTTTTAAAATTTGTTTGTATTTTATTGATTACGTGTGTGACGTCCCATGATTAGTTATGTGCACCTTTAATCTGTACCACGCATCATGTTTATTTTTGTTTTTTATTGACTAATCTTGGGCGTTGGATGAATCATGTGGCTTACAGGATGCCAACACATTAAAATAACCATGTGCCTTACCACGTGCTATTTTTTTATTTTATTTATTTTCTGAGCAATTGTGTGTGGGTGCGTGCATCTTTATTATGGTGTGCTTGAGATCTGGAACGTTCATCATTATTACTTTGTGGTTGTGTTGACTGGTTAAGGAGCGCAAGATTGATCTAAAGGTGAGTATGGAGTCAATCAGTTGACTGGGTCACATGTGTTCTCTTTTTTATTTATTTTATTTTCGCTAATGGACCTCTTGTGTTGGGCTTGCTTTCCACACCCCTCATTTTGAGCCCATGTTCATACTCAACGTGTTTTATTGTTGTTCATACCCCGCATACTTATTTCTTCATCTTTATTTTTATTTAATTATTTGCATTTCATTTTTAATCTTTAAAAAATAATTTATTGCATTAAAAAATTCCCAAAAAATTCAGGAAGCATTTTTATAATTTTATAAAATTTTCTAAATTTTATTTTTTATTTTTATTTTATTTTTAGCATCTGAAATAATTATTTGTTTATTTTCTTTTTTAATTTAATTCATACATGCATACCATGACTTGTTTATTTTATTTCTCATCATCCATAAAGCATTTTGAACTCATTCTTTTTGCATTGTTTCACCAACACATTGAATTGCATTAAAATATTTTTCTCTCATTTTTAAAATCATTCCATATTGCATTTTAGTCCTTTCCTTTTGCACATTGAATCATGTTTCTTGTCTGAACTTTGCATAATTGTTTGGATGGCCTATCTTATGAATTTTGGCATGAGTTTTTGACATGTTGTTTATTTCTGGTTGAGCTATCTTAATAATTAATTTGGCAATTTTATAAGATGTTTTGCTAATTATGTGATTGCTCTTTGTTTGAGGCCTACTTGTATGCATATCCTTGATCATGTCTGATTACTTGTTTGAGAAGGCACTTGTGCCATTGTTTGGGATTGCTTCCTTGAATTCATGAATCATGTTTGAATTATTATAGGTCACTTGATTACCAGTATATGTCATTGCTTGGGTTTCATTAGTCTTATTGTCACTTATGTCCGTTTGCACTAACCTTTTATGCAGGGGCTGAGGTAAGTTATTTGAAGGTGTGGATAGTTATCCATGTCCACTCTCACTCTTTCTTCCTCTCATATTTTCTTTTCTTTAGGTTTAGGTTGTTGTCAAACCTCCCCTTAGGGCCATCTTTGCACGATAACATTAGAATAGATTTTTCCCCGTAGTTTTTTTCTTTTCTTTTGAGTCCCTCTTCTCATCTCAAAACATTTCTAAGATACTTAATAAGGTCAACTTACCTTGCACACGAGCCTTAAACATAGGAAATGAAGATTGAGGGGTCCCCTTTCTCTCTTCTAGAGTGTTGAGCATACGTCCTATTGGGGACGACCATGCGACACATTCGTTCCCGTGTCATAGACTTTGGTTCAAGTTGAGTTATAAACTAACTAAGTTACTTCTGTCCTAAAAAATACAAACGAACTTCAAACCTTTTTATCCTGCGGGATTGTCATACTAAAGGCTATTTTCAAAAAGGACACATTACTTTCCGTCTGAGTCGCAAACAGGCATCGACCCTAACTGCCGGACGCGAACTTAACGTCGCTCATAAAAAACACAAAAAGAACTTGGTCCGAACTACGTTGACTCTGAATTCCCCATTGCACAAAGGGGGTACGTAGGCCTAGGACGTCGACGTCCTACCGAGTCTGTCTTAGTTTTTCCCTTCCCCCGTCTTAGTACAGCCATAGATGATAGGATAACTCACCTTTAGAATAGACAACAAGCGTGGATCCCATCGAGTACGATGGACGCGTGGGGTGCTAGCACCTTCCCCTCGCGTAACCGACTCTCGAACCCAGGTTATGGTTGCGATGACCATTCCTTTCCCTCTTCCTCAGGTTTATACGGTGTTCCCTTTCCTTCTCTTGGGATAAATTTACACGGTTGACAACTCTGTTTTCCGCGCCACTCTCGCGTTTGTACCTGGATGAAAATCCTGGGAGCGACACTAAGGATAGTGTGGTGTTGCGGTGAGGAATTCTGAAGTCCGTGATTGAGATTTGAAGTTTCGTGGTGTAGATGATTACTATCAAAGAATCATTGTGGATTTTCCTAAGTGCGGTTACCATTAACTTGGTGAACGCGCAAAGGTCGAGCTTATGTGTGAGAGGTGGCATGTGGAGAGAATTCGGGTGATTAAAGAAGTTGACTACTGCTTCGGTATTGATTTTGATTAATTAGAATGTGTTTTATCTGGTGCATTGTGATACATTTAAGATGGGTCTTAAGAGTGTTATTACTTATGAGTCAAGACTAATGGAAACCAAGGGAGGAAATAATCCTACGCATGATTAGGAACCAACAACTGTAATGTTAGTGATGAGATTTGGAGGTATTAATGGTTTGACTTGAGTTATTAAAGGCTATGACTTAGATTTGAATTGAGATTGATTTATCAAATGGCGTTGGTTAACCAAGGAGTTAGTAGTGAAATCTCGAGTTGATGAGAAAGGCGCATGACATTCGGGAACAAAGCATGTGTTTCAGAACCTAAAAAGAATATTTTAGTAAGAGAGATATTGGATTTGGTTATGCTTGTTTGACTTAATGGAAATGGGATAACATTTCCATGTATTTTGTGATTGGGTTACTGAAGATTGCAAGAGATACTGACTAGATTTGGGTGATTGTGGATAGGTTAGCTAAATCGGCGCATTTCTTGCCGATGAAGATTAATCGTTCTATGCAGAAGTTAGCTGAGTTGTATTTTGATGAGATTATGAAGTTGCATGGGATGCCTTCGATTGTTGTGTCAGATAAAGACCCGCGACTTACGTCGAGGTTTAGTAAGAGTTTACAAGATGCTTTGGGTACTAAGTTGAGGATGAGTTCTATTTATCATTCGCAGACGGAATGGTCAGACGGAAAGAGCAACCTAATCTTTAGAAGATTCACTAAGGACTTGTGTGCTGGCCCAAAGAGGATCTTGGGATAGTCATTTGCGAACTTACACGATGAGTTTCATGTGACACAGTTGAGGAAAATATATTTCGGATCCGTCGCATGTGATTCAAATGGATGATGTTTAGGTGAGGGATAACTTGACAAGTGGAAGCTTTGCCTGTGAGGATTGATACCCAAGAATTGAAGCGACTGTGAGGTAAAGAGATTGCTTTAGTAAAGGTGTTGAGGGCCGGACCAGCTGGTGAGAGTTGGACTTGGGAGTGTGAGGACCAGATGAAGGAGTCGTATCCGACTCTGTTTACTTCAGGTAATTTTCGAGGACGAAAATTCTTAAAGTAGGGGAGAGCTGTAACGACCCGAAAATCTAAATTATTTATTTATTTATTTATTTATTTATTTAATTTGGAAGGAATTAAGAGGTTTTTGGTAATTTTGGAGAATTTTGGACTAAAGGAGTATTTTTAATAATTTTAATATAATGAATAATCATTTATTTAGATTATTATTATATTATTAAAAAGAATAAGGAAAAAGGGCAAGGTGGTCTTTAAGGAAAAGGAGTAAGGGTAAGTTGGGAAATCCATAAACTGGAATACATGACTAAAGGGAAAAGAAAGCGATCATTCTAGCGGATCGTGTTTTTGTGAAGGGAATTGAAGCAGAGAGGAGAAAGGGGAAACCTAAGGAGATGAGGATTTTCGAGAAGAATCTTGGAGAAAGAGGAGAATTACGGTGATTACTCTAAGGTATGGGGAGAATTCCTAATTACTTGTAGTTTATGAGGTTGGAGATGAATATATTAGGTTTGTGTGAATTTTGTTCGATTTTGATGATTTTGATGTGCAATATATGATATGATAAGAATATGATGAATTTGTTTGGCATGTGTTGATATATATGTGATTTGTGAATAAGTTTTGATGTAATTTCATGTAGAACACGGATTTTGGGGGTAATGGGGATCAAAAATGAAAAAAATCAGAATTTTGGAAAAAGGGGGTTTTGTCGTATCCTGACACGGGCCGTGTCACAGGACACGGGCACCCGTGTCAGCTTTCTGGTTGAAAAAAATGAAGTTTTTGTGTAACAGGTTGCCTGACACGGGCCGTGTCACAGGACACGGGCGGCCGTGTCAGACTACTGTCATTTATGCGTTTTGCTGTTTTTTGAAAGTTTGTTCATTGATGCTGACACGGGTCGTGTCACAGGACACGGGTGACCGTGTCAGGCTTCTGTTTTTGCCATTTTGTCATCTCTTTATGAAGTTTTTGATGTTGTTTTGTGAATTCATTTGTTGTATAGTTGTGGGGAATATGATATGATGATAAACATGATTATGTGACAAATTCTTGCTGAATACGATATAATGATAAACATGATTATGTGACAAATTCTTTTTGAATACGATATGATGATAAACATGATTATGTGACGAATTCTTGTTGAATATGATATGATGTTAAACATGATTATATGGTGATTTCCATGTTGATTATATGGTGATTCCTGGTGGGATGTGAAATGCATGATGCACATTTTGATTTTGATGATTTTTGAGGAGTTTGGCATCATTGCATTTCATAGCATTTTTATGTTGGGGCTTTGGCCTATTGGTAGCTTCAATCCCATTGTGTGGATTAGAGTAATATGTTGATTATGTTGTGCTCCTTTGTGGAGGGTTGATGGCCAGTGTCCATCACATGGAGAAAAGTCGGTACCGCATTGCATACGTTGCATTTTCATTGAAGTTGACATTGAATTTTTTTTTTATGAAGTAATTGTGATGAGTGGTGTTTTGAATTATTATTTGATGATGGTATGAATAATTGTTGATGATGATTGTCGTTGTTGTTGTTTAATTATTTAATTTCCATATCTTTGTATTACTATATTGAATTATGTTTTCTCACCCTGCCTGTGTATGGTGATGGTCTATGCGCCATCCTGCAGAGAACCAAGAATAGTTTTCGAGCCGATGATGAAGTAGCTTTGAAGAGTTTCCCTTATTGCTGTTTGTTAGAGGTGTCATGCTCTGTGTCATGTAACATCGGGTTTGGGATTGATTGCGAACCTTGTATTTTTTTGAATTTTATGTTGAAATTTTTATATTGACGAGATGATGTTGTTTTGATTGGATAATTCTTATGAAGCTTTTTAATTGAATCTAATATGAAATAAAAGTTGATTGCCACTGCGTAGATGTTAATCTTTGGATATTGATGAATGAGTAACCCGTGTTACAGGACAGGACAATGAGTGTTTTATGATATTTTTGAATATGTACACCCTTGTTGGTGGATTTTACTCTGATAAATGCTTTAATTCTTTAAAATTGATTATGGGGTAGAAAGGTGTTACAATTCCCGCCCCCGGGACTCTCGTGATCCGCGAGGACCAGCTGGCCGGTTTACGGAATACACGCCGCTCAACGCTCCCCGCGCGCGAATCCTCTCCGAGTGCTCCAACTCGGAATTTTTGAAAGGAGGTGTCCGCTTTCCGAAGCCAACGACCCCCAAATCAAACACGGACAGGTCTAAGTAATGTCGGTTCCACCGGAGCCACGGACATGTCATGGAGGACTGCATCCATCTCAAAGATGCAATTGAGATCCTGATCAAGGAAGGGCACTTAAAGAAGTACGCCCAGAAGAGTGACGCCCCTCGTCCCAGTTCCCAGAAAGCCCAAAACGTCGAGGATACCACACCTCCTCCCAACGAGAGTCGGCTGCAGGTCGCCCTCAGCGTCACTCGACCCGAAGACTTCCTCGTCCCCGAAGGCATCGAGGGCCAAGAGGCAGTTCGCAACATGTGGGCAAACTTCCCCCACGGAGACCCCGTGGCTGCCCGCAGCACGTGGGAAGGTTTCCCCAAGACAATGGTCATATCCAGAGGGGGTTACGATAAGGTGTCCGTCGGGTCGATCAAGCGGAAATTTGACGAACTGGAGTCCGCAACATCAGCGAAGACCACCACTCTCGAGAAGGTGCAAGGGAAATCAAACCCTATCACCTTCTACCTTGAAGAGCTCCCAGGCGGAGCGCCCAACGCCACCATCCCTTCTTGGTCAGGGCATAGATGGCAAATTTTGACGT
Source organism: Lathyrus tuberosus (assembly GCA_022829125.1). Taxonomy (NCBI): domain Eukaryota; kingdom Viridiplantae; phylum Streptophyta; class Magnoliopsida; order Fabales; family Fabaceae; genus Lathyrus; species Lathyrus tuberosus. Next base: position 8,851,964 of record JALAZF010000112.1, read on the forward strand.
TCGTAGGATCCTTGTCGACCAGGGAAGTTCGGTCGACATCATGTACGCTCACCTGTTCGGGACTCTCCAGCTCGATAAGAGACATCTGACCCCGTACGTCAGTTCAGATCTGCAGGGGTTCAACGGTACCACCACCAGACCATGGGGCTACGTTGAACTGATGGTCACATTCGGGGCCGAAGACACTTCCCGTCAAGTAAAGACCCGCTGCCTGGTGGTCGAATGTCCATCCCTCTACAACTGTATCCTCAGGAGGACCACCCTGGCCGAACTCACAGCAGTGCCCTCAACGGTCCACCTCAAGATGAAGTACTACACGGCCAGGGGATGGGTAGTTACGATGCACGAGGATATAGACGCGGCAGGAGGTGCTTCGACGCTGCAATCAAAGGCATGAGTTCCATCGGCACCAAGCCCCATACCGTAGCAAAGTCATCCCCGGACACCGTACAGAGGCCTCTCCCGCGCGTCAACGCGGTCGACCTCGACAGCAGGTTCCTGGGCGAGCATGAAGAAGACGGAGCAGAGGACCTCGACCTCCCGCGCCCCATCCCAGACGGAGACTTCGAGCTCGTCACCCTCGGGGACGATCCAGGCCGGAACGTGAAGATTGACACCGGGCTCCCCGACCTGGCGAAGAAGTAGGTGAAGGTGTGTCTCCGAGAGAACGCTGATCTGTTCGCATGGAGCACCTCCGAGATGCCCGGCCTTGACCCTGAAGTGGCTTGCCATCAGCTCGCAGTAGATCTGGCTGCTAGGGCCATAGTTCAACGTAGGCGTAGGCAGTCTTCTGAAAAAGCGGAGGCTGCTGAAAAAGCTGTAAAAGACCTCCTAGAGGCAAATTTCATTTCGGAGGCCAGGTACACAACCTGGTTGTCCAACGTTGTACTTGTCAAAAAGAATAATGGAAAATGGAGGATGTGTGTTGACTATACTGATCTTAACCGGGCATGCCCGAATGACTGTTATCCTTTGCCTAACATTGACCAGCTGGTCGACAATTCTACAGGTTACAGACTGTTATCCTTCATGGACGCCTACTCAGGGTACAACCAAATCCCCATGGATAAGGTCGACAAACAGCACACGGCCTTCATGACCGAGTCAGGCAATTATTACTACAACTTAATGCCCTTCGGCCTGAAGAACGCCGGCGTGACCTACCAACGGATGATGAATAAAGTTTTCCGGGGAGAAATCGGCGACATGCTCGAGGTTTATATGGACGACATGATCGTCAAATCCACAGAAGAAGTCGACCACGCCGTGCACCTCAAGAAGGTGTTCGACACAGCGAGGAGATGCCGCATGAGGTTCAATCCCGACAAATGCACCTTCGGTGTTCAGGCAGGTAAGTTCCTCAGCTTCTACCTCACAGAGCGAGGAATCGAAGCCAACCCCGACAAGTGTAGGGCTTTCTCTGAGATCCCAACTCCGAACTCGAAGAAGTCAATACAATCATTGAACGGGATGCTAACCTCCCTCTCTCGCTTCATCGCCAAGTCTGCGCAATACGCACTCCCGTTTTTCAAACTTCTTCGACAAAAAGCGACATTTGAATGGAGCGAGGAGTGCGAGCAGGCGCTCCTCCACCTAAAACAAGTCCTGTCACAGCCCCCGGTCCTCTCACGGCCAGAGAACGGGGAGACACTCTTCTTGTATCTCGCCATCACGAGCGAAGCAGTCAGCGCCGTCCTCATACGGGAAACCCCCGACGGGCAAAAACTGATTTACTTCACGAGCAAAGCCCTCCAAGGTCCCGAGCTCAGGTATCAGCAAATCGAGAAAGTCGCCCTGGCCCTCGTCACTGCGGCCAGGAGGCTGCACCATTACTTCCTAGCCCACACTGTCGTCGTAAGAACCGAACACCCTATAAGGCAGCTCCTTGGACGACCAGATATGGCGGGAAGGATGCTCAGGTGGTCACTCGAACTCGCCGAATTCGACATCTAATATGAGGGAAGGAAGGCCCTGAAGGTTCAAGTATTGGCCAACTTTGTGGCAGAGATGACCGTCCCGGAGCCTTCGACCAACGGATCCCAAAAGTGGACGATCTATGTCGACAGAGCATCCAGCACGAAAGGGAGCGGGGCGGGCATTATCCTTGAAAATGAAGAAGGCATCCTGATCGAGGTCTCCCTTGAACTATCCTTCCCGACGTCGAATAATCAGGCAGAGTACGAGGCTTTCCTCGCCGGGCTTCGGTTGGCCGGGGACCTCGGCGCCAAGGAGTTCAAAATCTTCACTGACTCCCAGCTCGTAGCCTCTCAAGTTTGAGGGGAGTATCAGGCCAAGAACGACTGCCTCATCGAATACCTGACCTTGGTAAAGGAAAAGATGAAGAATTTCACCTCTGCAGAAGTGACCCACATCCCTCGCGAGCACAATACCTGAGCAGATGTCTTGTCCAAATTGGCGAGCACAAAGAAGAAAGGCGGAAACAAATCCGTCATACAAGAAGTGTTTTCCCGCCTGAGCATCGACAAACCCATTCCTACGGTGGACGTTAACACCATTGGAGAAAGCAATTGTTGGATGACCCCGGTATACGAGTACCTCACGACAGGCAAATTGCCCGAGGATCCCAAGGAAACAGGGATGGTTAAGCGGCGAGCGTGCTCGTACACTATAGTCGAGGACAAGCTATATTGCCGCGGATTTTCAATCCCCCTCCTCAGATGCGTCGAAGAAACCAGGGTCCCCGGTATACTCCAAGAAATCCACGAGGGGATCAATGCCCAACACCTTGGTGGGCGATCCTTAGCCCGCAAGGCACTTTGGGCAGGGTATTACTAGCCCACCATGCAACAGGACGCCAAGGAACACGTCAAGAAGTGCGATAGATGCCAGCGACACGGGGACACACACCTCATCCCTCCTAACGAGGTCAAAACACTGTCCTCCCCGTGGCCGTTTGCGTGGTGGGGAATGGATATCCTCGGACCTTTCGTCATTGGATCATATCAAAACAAATACCTCATCGTCGGGGTGGATTATTTTACGAAGTGGATCGAGGCGGAAGCATTGGCCAAAATCACGACCTTCAACATACTACGTTTCTACAAGAGGAACATCCTCGCCCGATTCAGCGTGCCCCAAGCCATTGTCACCGACAATGGAACACAGTTCACCGACAGGAACTTCCAAGACTTTGTCACCAAACTGGGCACAAAGCAGCACTTCACGTCGGTCGAGCATCCTCAAACGAACAGGCAAGCCGAAGCGGTAAACAGAGTAATCCTCTGAGGATTGAAACGTTGATTAGGCAACGCCAAACAACGGTGGGTTGAGGAGCTACACAACGTCCTCTGGTCCTACTGAACAACCCCACATTCCACGACCAGGGAGACCCCCTTTCGTCTGACCTACGGAACGGAAGCGGTGATCCCCGTGGAGATCAGGGAACCCTCGAGGAGGACGGAAGCCCCCCTCGACGGAGACACGAACAACGAAGCCCTGAGGGAAGAGCTCGATTTCGTCAAGGAGACACGGTCGGGCGCTTCTCTCCGAGAAGCCTCACTAAAACAAAAAAAAACTTTACGTTATAATGACAAAGTCATCAAACGTGATTTTCAGGTAGGCACCCTCGTCCTACGAAGGAACCAGAAAGATTCGCGAGAGGGCAAACTCGCCGCGAATTGGGAGGGCCCGTACCGCGTTCGCACGAAAACGAGGACAAGAGCCTACTTCCTCGAAAATCTGCACGGGGAAGAACTTGCTCAACCATGGAACGCTGAGAAGCTTAAACAGTACTACAGTTAAGCACTGCCCGCGACACACTAGCATCGCGGTTACGGGGATACACTAGGGTACAAGCGCGACACCCCTATATAAAACACGATGATTAAGGGCCGCATTGTGTGTGCGCGAACACTTTTGATCCGATGAGGACACCTCAATCGAGCTCCGTCGTCGTTGTACCAATTAGGAAGAACACCCAGCTCGCGATGGGAAGTTCACGCCACGAAGCTAAGACCTCGATCGAGCTCTTAGCCTCGTTGAAGGTCGGAATACACCTCCGACCACTCGGCCAGCTCTCCACGCGGTCGAGGATTATCGAAGTCGAGCAAATTCCCAAAACCTATATTACTTAAACAAAAATAAATAAGGTATAGCAAATACGATAACATCACACACAAGCGAAAACATACAAACATCACACGCGCAGATAAACAAAAATGCATTAAGCGGGCAGAAGCCCATTGTACAGGTATTACAAACAAGTATCAAAAAGCCCCTGGCACGCAGGCCGGGCACAGGCATCAAAGAATAAAATGGCTCATAGGCCAAACAGAAACAGAGTAAAAACTTATTCAGCGGGGGCCCCCTCTGGCTGCTCGTGGTCAGTTGCCCCTCCACCGACCTCGTCCTCTTGCATCGGTTGCACAATCTGACTGTCGACCACCTCGTAGTCGGGGTCAGCCCCTTCGGTAATGAGGTCGGGGTTGAGAACCCAAAGCTGCTGCATGGCATTCCTGAGACCTATATCAGCCGCCACGAGGTTATCCTGCTCAGCTTCCCGGAGTTTCGCTATCAGCACTGCCCGCGAAGTCAACAACTTGTCTTCCCCGGTCTCCTCCTCAGCCGGGCGAACAGCTTCTTCCAGCTCGGCAATCCTCACCAAGAGACGTTTCCTCTCCTCCTTAGCGTTCCTCAACCTCTCCTCCAACTGCTCTTGAAGCTCGACCTGGGCCTTGTTCTGGTTTTTGCAGTCAGCCAGCTCCTTGCCCACCTTCTCCATTCCAGCTAAGATGGACCTGAAACTCTCTTGCAGCCTATTCAGCTCGCCCGCTGAACATGTCTCGTCGTTCAGGACCAAGGCAACAGCGCAAACCCGCATCACCGCGGACACATCCTCCACCAGCGCCCTTCTCCGAGAGACCCTGTCAACACCCAAGATGGTCTGAACTTCGGGCGCACCAACGCATAGGGAATTGTTCCCCATAAAGAAGTTCGGCCTCGAGGGGCAAGGCAGGAGCACAAATTTCACAGCAGGAGGGCTTTCGTTCTCAATGAGGTCGACGTCCACCTGATCAGCAAGCCGTTGTCTCTTCGGGGAGTTCTGAGTGCTGGGGGAGTCGCTGTCCTGGGGAGAGCCAGAAGAACCCCCGGTTGCCTGATCGCTATTTAGTGTGCCTAAATAAATCTAACTGCAAGTATACAGTCGTATCGCGTAGTTTTAAAAGATTATCGATCCCACAGAGACTAAAAATCGAACGTACCGTTATCTAATGTTACTATGTAAATCTAAGGCTAATCTGATATGGTTTTTAGATTCAAAAAGGGAAATTAAAGGGGAAATTAAAATTTAGGAATAAACTAGTTATGATTAGGACATCGGTATATAATTCAGTATACCATCATGGATTTCATTGAACCTAAGCTTATAAAAATTTATCACTTTATAATTCTGTAGAAAATACCAGTTTAAAAGCCCTCACCTCACACTCTCGTGGTTATTGCTTCGGACTATACCTTTAAGTCAATATGCCTGCTCTCGCTAGCCCATATGAGGTTAAAAATAATTTTTGGAAACTAATAAGTCCTAATTAACTTTAAAGTGCTCTCACTGTTTTTAAACCTAATGCTCGATTTCAGCTATCCGGGTAAAATCTCACACTCTCGTGGTCTTGACCTTAACCTTTGTTACCTTTTTACTCGTAATAAAAGTTGGTTTTAAACTAAGAAATCAAAGCCAGAAAATAAGTTGATTTATGATTTTAGCTTAGAAATAACTAATCCATTTCGGTTACTCAATTACATACCGATAAAATCGGTTTAGCTCGACATACTAATTAAAATGAACTTGAATGCGAATAAACAATTAAACTTAAATTCAGACATAATAAAAGAAAAAAACAATTACTATAAATTGAAACGATAAAAACCTGGTAAATGCGGTCTAAGCAATTCCTCCACAGATCGGTAGGCTTTTGCTTGAATAAGTAAAAACGAAATGATAAAGGCAGGAAACAAAAACTTAAACTAATGTGCAATAGTTCCTCAATGTGAGAAACTATTGCTTTGTTCGGTAATAAGTGACAAGGAAAATGGTAAAGGAAACAAAGTGAAACAAGAATGAAATTCTGTAAACAATTCTGCAGCAGTACGACACTTTGGAAAGAAAATGGACCCCCAGGATCTTGGAAATCTTCTCATATATATAGCCTCAGCTATGGCAACGGTTGGAGAAAATGTAGGCACATTCCTTTGTGAGTTATTTTCATTTGGGACCTAGAATTTCTTGGAGAAAATGTAACGTGAAAACTGAATTTCTGAGTCTTCGTGACCACGTCTGAGCTTAACATCTCAATTCTGTTTTTGCTTTCATGACGAACGTGAGGGGCTGTGACGAGCGTGATGACTTTAAATTCCATGACGACCGTGAGGGAGGTGTGACGGTCGTCACACCAGCAAATTTTGAAATCTTATATTTTCTGCTCTTTTCTTGCTCTTTTCTTGCTCGTTCGACTTCTTTTCTACACTTTGCGTACTTTTGACTTGGCAACTGAAATACCTGCAAAACACTTAAATATTCTCGGAAAAATCGGAGATTAGACTGAAATGGAATAAGATTTTAACATAAATCAAAGTAAAAATACGATATGTTTTCGAGTTATCAAACTCTCCCACACTTGAATCTTTGCTTGTCCTTAAGTAATCAATAAGTTAAAATCGGACAAACTTCATCAAATGCACATACATGGTACACCAATGGATTTGAAATGTTGGAGGAAATTACGTCAGTAAGTAGGTACTTGCATAAAACACTAAAGATACATTAATGACACAGAGCAATAAGCTTTGTCATAGGCCTCTCGCTTGTACAATCCAGTTCTAATCAATCTATTATAGTTCAACCTGAAGCTTTCGTGTCCGTTTCACCCGGTTTCATTCTAACGCAATCACATTAAGCCCTTTGCCTTATTCACGCACGTAGTGGAGTAGCCGATTAGTGACTTTGATCCCTTTTTCTTACGGGGCCTGATACACAAGTGTGGTAACCCTTTATGCATCCCATTCGTAGATTGCGGGGGATCGAACCGTAGTTCGCCCTACCGAGTCCAGAATCAGGTACCTCTGAACCAATCGACAGTGGATTTCTTTGTTTTCTTGTAAGTTTTTACAACCGTAAAAGTTGTTGCATATTCTATTTTTCTTGGCAGACGAGAAAGATTCTTCTTTTCATTGGTTGGGCATCAAACACTTATATTCATCGGCTCCCCACGTGGTTTTGTGATTTAGACGGTGCTGACTGCTAATATAAACTATTAGGGGTTACTTTAGGACTGAACTCAAGGTATCGGTATAATAAGTATTTGAAACTGATATCGCATACGCAAGAGGTCTAAGGTGTCAAGACGGTATCGATCTTGTTAGCACTTTCCCAACTTCCTAACATAATTTAAAGCTTGGTATGTCACGATGTGTGTTAATCGTAAAAAAAAAATTTCGTTATGGCAGAATAAAATGGGGAAATCGGATACTGAACGAAAATTCTCATATATTGACTTTGATAAGGGAAAAAGGAAAATACAAAAAGGGAAATAAAACGAAAATAGACTAACTCTCCAACACTATATCAAACATTGTCCTCAATGTTGCGATATAAAGGGGAACAACAAGAAAAACTAAAAACAAACAAAATAATCAGAGCTCCACGTCCTCTGCCTCTAGGGCGCCCGCGTCCATGCTATGCCACATGATCTGGAATGCCCACGTGATGGATGTAGTTGTGTAAGTCCTGTACTCGCAGTGTCAATGCACCCATCTCATCGATGACACCGTCAAGCCTCTGACCTTGGTCAACTTGCCCTTGCTGGATTTGACGCATGAGAGTCATCATTTCATTGTGTTGCTGCTGTTGCTGTGCTTCTCTCTGGGTAGCCAGCTGGTTTTGTTGCCATATAGCCCTCAAGATTTCTTCATTAGTAACAGGGTCTTGGTCGGGGCGGCGACGACGTCTGGAGGTCGAAGGAGCATCATTGGCAGGCGGTAGTTAGTTTTCTGGGGCGTTATCCATCTCTTGCTCCATCTCATCAACAAGATCCTGATTTTGATCATCATGGGCATTTGCATTTTGCTCAGGAGCATTCAAATTGAAGAGCCAATTGGCCATTTCCTGAGGGTTAATGCGGTTCCTGCAAGGCATAATGATACTTCTAACAGTTCTCGTTCGGACCATTGGATGGTATTTCCCATCCCTTCTTAATTTGATGAGGTGTGAGCTGCAGCAGTAGTCTATGTCGAGCAACACTGGAGGCACGGAGGGTAATCTGTTAAGTGCGTCCCCCAAGTCCAAACTTAGAGCAATAGAAGTGACAATCCCTCAAAAATAGAAGGGTTTGGAACCTCTAGCACAGTTAGCTTGGATGTGTGCTAACAGAAAGGGTGCAGCGTTGATAGGCTCGGGGTGAAACATACAATGGAGGAAGAAGAGTTCCTTTGAGTTCACCTTGTGGTTGCTGTGCCTTGCAAAAATAGTGCTTCCGAATATGCGGTGAACATATCTGATGGCTGGGTTGTGGATATATGTTACGTTGAGGCTCTCCCAGCTATCGACCCTTGTTCCGATCAACTGATTCCATAAATCAAATGCTGCTTGAAAGAATGTTTCCTGTGGCATCCTGCAGTGCACACTCTCGCCATGGTGGAAACCAAGCATTCCGGCAAGTTGATTTTGGCCGATTTTATACTCAGTACCAAACATGCGGAACGTGGCTACGCCGGTGAGTTGGTTTGTTTCGCCAGAAGGTGTTACGTATGTGAACGAACTTAGAAACTCGAGCGTCAGGGCTTCGTAAGTAGGCCGGCTCTGAGTACAGAGCTGCCATAGACCAGCATTTTGTAGCATCCATTTAACTCCCTCAAGCATTCTGAGTTCTTCGAGACATGCAATGTCGACATAACGAGTTGGTTGCACGGAACGTTGGTAGAAGTTAATGTAATTAGCCCTTTGACGTTCTCCGGCTGCTCCTTCTCTGAAATTCACGGTGGAAAGGTCTGGAGTTTTTCTTGCCATGGTGGGTTCACAAAGAAACAAGGTATGGAAGAAATTAGGTTTTTGGAGAAAGAGGGTTTGTGATAAAGAATGCTGCACGGGTGTGGTTTTATGGTGAGTGGAAAGACGAATGGCAATGGGAGTTATGAAATTTGGTCAAATGTGTAGTGGTATGAGTGGTTTGGAATTTTTGGAGGTAGTGGGGCGGTGGTGTTGAATTGAAAGAAGGAAGAAGAAGAAGAGGGGACCGTTTCTGTTTTAAAACAGAGCGCGTCCCAAACCCGCATGACAGTCGTCATGGGGTTGTCACGATCGTGACACTAGCAAATTCTGGGAGTTGAAAATAGTTTTTGACAACAAACGTTTAATTTTTCTTCTCTTTTGCAGCAGGGGACATTTTAGCACATATGGCAATACTATTATGCATACAGAATCATAAATAAAATGACAAAATAAATTGGAAGCAAAATAAAGTACGACAGGAGCAAATTTAATTCCAGCAAGATCAAATATTAAGCAATAAATTGGATAATTCATTAAAACCAGAAAATATGCTAGCAAAGACTAGCAGTGTATTCAATCATAATTAAAACTGAATGTAAATCAATTTGTTCCCAACATAAAGAGAAAAACTGAAAGTAAATTGTTTCCGAAGTAAAAGCAGTAAAACATGAAAAAGCAATACTTCAAAGATCTAGCCAAGGCGTTTCTTCAAAGATGCAATGGCTTGGTTCAGATGATCAAATTGCTCAACTGTCATATCCATGAGGCCGACAATGTCTTGTCGCATGGTGTTCAGTTCACCCTTTACTGAGGTGATCTCTTTATGATAGTCATCCATAGTTTTAAGGATGGTAGTCAGATTTGCAGCATAATTTGTGGCATCAACCTTAGGAATGTCAGTGTCATCTTGGAATTCCATAAAGTCAAAGTCATGGTAATGAGGGGGTGTCTTAGGATCAATTTCAGGCTCAAGAAAGGTTACTTCAGGTTGTGGTTCATCTAGGTCATATAGCCAGTTGTGTTGGTTGTGCACACTTGTGCGTTCATGATTTGGTAGAGTAAAATGTGGCACAACTACATTATTGATCAGGAGCTGGAAATGGTGTGGACCTTGGTTCCTAATCATGGCCCTATTGAAACTAAAGGTGATATTCATAGGCCTAAAGTCTCCAAAAGGGTTGATTTTAGAAAGTCTGGTCCTAAATCCCATAGCATCGGCTATTTTGGTAACTAGACCACCTATCAGGATTGGGCTGTTTTCATTTCTAATGATTTTGCAGAAGTTATTAAACATGAAAGTCAGTCCGTTAACCTCTCGAGACTGAAATGCATAAAAGATAATAAAGAGCTCATCCCTTGAAACAGTATTGTCATTCTCAGGCTTTCCAAACAGGGTGTAGGCTAGGATCATATGAAAGTATCGGATGGCTGGGTTATGAATTTCAGTTGACAGCATAGGGTTCATGTCAAGATCAGGTCTCCCTGAAATTCTACCCCAGAAGGCATTCAACTCACCTACTAACATCAAATCCTCTTGTACCACGGAGAAAACGGTGGGTCCTTCAGGGAAACCTAAAAGATCCGACAGTTCCTTAATGGTAAACTGGCAGTGGTATCCAAACAACCTAAAAGTAATTCGGCCTCTATTAATGCCTTTTCCACAGTAAGGATTGTAACTCATTGAACTTAGGAATTCTAAAGTCAGTCTACGATAAGTCTTGTGTTTCTTATTAGCAAAACCCTCCCAACCTAGTTGGTTAAACAGAAAATCAATGCTCTCACCTAGGCCTAAAGAGGTCATGGTGGGTTTGTGGGCAAATTTTGTCAGGGCGAAGGGTCGAAGAGACAGAGCCTCATAGCGATGCCACTGAGCTGCATCTCTGAATTCTACCAACATATTATCTTCGTTCTCCATTTTTTTAGTGATTAAGCAAGAATGAAATCAGAAGAGGAGAACAGAAAATATAGAAAGACTTTGTAATCCTGTATTTTGCAATTATATAATTAGCACAACAATTTCCGAAAAAAGTTTAAGAAAATATAAATGAAAACTAGAAATTTGAAAACAAAATAGAATATAGAAAATGTAAAGAAATAACAATCATAAAGAAGGAAAAACAATCATCATGGGTTGCCTCCTATTAAGCGCTGTTTTTAACGTCGTAAACCTAACGAAATCAATTAGATATTTTAGTTAGGGGGATCAGCGGGCAACTCTAAAAATTTAAGGCTATTCAAATAGTCCCTATTTTCAATGTTATGATAGTGCTTTAAAAGTTGCCCATTTACTATGAATGGTTCGTTATTCCTACCCTTAATTTCTATTGCTCCACTCTGTAATACCTTGGTAATTTCAAAAGGACTGGACCATCTAGATCTTAGTTTCCCAGGAAAGAGTTTTAGTCTTGAATTAAATAGGAGCACAACGTCTCCCACACTAAATTATTTTCTAGATAAACGCTTATCATGCCATTTCTTAGTTCGTTCTTTATATATTTTTGCGTTCTCATAAGCGTCTAGTCTTAACTCTTCTAGTTCGTGCAGATCTAGGATTCGCTTTTCACCTGCAGAATCGTACCTTAAGTTCAGTGTTTTAATAGCCCAATAGGCTTTGTGTTCTAATTCTACTGGTAAGTGGCAGGATTTACCATACACTAATTTGAAAGGTGTAGTTCCGGTTGGTGTTTTGTAGGTCATCCTATATGCCCATAAAGCTTCATTAAGTTTAGAGGACCAATCTTTCCTAGAGGTGGCTACGGTCTTCTCTAAGATTTGTTTTATTTCTCTATTCGAGACCTCAACCTGTCCACTAGTTTGTGGATGATATGGTGTTGCTATGCGGTGTCTTACTCCATACTTTGATAGAAGTTTGTCAAATATTTTTTATATGAAATGAGAGCCACCGTCACTTATGACAAGTCTCGGCACACCAAATCTGGGAAAAAGTGTGTTTTTGAAAAGTTTTATGACTACTCGTGCGTCATTTGTAGGAGAAGCTATAGCCTCAATCCATTTCGAAACATAGTCGACAGCTACGAGTATATATTTATTTCCAAAGGATGATGGGAAAGGTCCCATGAAATCAATCCCCCATACATCAAAGACTTCTACTTCCAATATGCCTTTTTGGGGCATCTCATCGCGTCTTGATATGTTACCTGTGCATTGGCACCGGTCGCAGTTTAGTATTGCAATGTGGACATCCTTCCAGAGGTTAGGCCAAAATAGGCCGGATTGCAGAATCTTAGCGCATGTCTTTGAAGTACTTGCATGTCCTCCATAAGGAGCAGAGTGACATTGAGAGATGATGTCTTCTATTTCAGTTTCAGGGACGCAACGACGGAAAATACCGTCGGCTCCTCTTTTAAAGAGCAGAGGTTCATCCCAATAATAATGTTTTAGATCACGAAAGAATTTTTTCTTTTGTTGATAAGATAGGTCTGGTGGAAGTACTCCAGCTGCTAAGTAGTTGACTATGTCAGCATACCATGGCAGTATTGTGTGTGAGTTAATTTCTTCCACGGCTTCTTCTATTTTTGGTTCATTTAAATGTAGTTTAGACATATCATCTTCAAGTTGGGCTATGAGTCGTTCATAAGGGAAATCGTCATTAATAGGGACTGGCTCTGGTTTGATGCCATCTAATCGGGATAAGTGGTATGCTACTATATTTTCAGTTCCTTTCTTATCTTTGATCTCTAAATCAAATTCTTGTAAAAGCAGGATCCACCTTAGCAGTCTAGGTTTTGCATCCTTTTTGTTCAATAAATACCTAATAGCCGCGTGGTCTGTATAAATGATGATCTTCGCTCCCACTAGGTAAGAACGGAATTTGTCCAGGGGGAAAACCACGGCTAGAAGCTCTTTTTCTGTGGTGGCATAGTTCATTTGGGCAGGGTCTAAGGTTCTACTTGCATAGTAAATAGCATGGAGTTTTATGTCCCTTCTTTGTCCTAGAACTGCACCTACGGCATAATCACTCGCATCACACATGATTTCAAATGGTAGTCTCCAATCTGGTGGTTGCATGATAGGTGCGGTGATGAGAGCCGTTTTTAACAGTTCAAACACTTTTTGACATTTCTCATCAAAGATAAATTCAGCATCTTTCATTAATAGACCGGTAAGAGGTTTGGTAATTTTCGAGAAATCCTTTATGAATCGTAGGTAAAAACCGGCGTGTCCTAAGAAACTTCGTATTTCTCGTACGGTTTTCGGAGGTTGAAGATTTTCTATAATTTCTATCTTGGCTTTATCGACTTCAATCCCTCTGTCAGATACTACGTGTCCAAGTACGATTCCTTGATTTACCATGAAGTGGCATTTCTCCCAGTTTAATACGAGATTGACTTTTACGCATCTTTCCAGTACCATTTCTAGGTTCGATAGACATCCTTCAAAACTCTGCCCACAAACAGAAAAATCGTCCATAAACACTTCCATAATGTCATCTATAAAATCAGTAAAGATCGACATCATGCATCTTTGGAATGTGGCAGGAGCGTTACATAGTCCAAACGGCATTCGCCGATAAGCAAATGTTCCGTAGGGACATGTGAAGGTTGTCTTTTCTTGGTCATCAGGATGAATAGGGATTTGGAAGAATCCTGAATAACCGTCTAAATAGCAGAAGTAAGAGTGTTTTGCCAATCGTTCCAACATTTGGTCAATGAATGGCAATGGGAAATGATCTTTACGAGTAGCTTTGTTCAACTTTCTATAATCGATGCACATTCTACTTCCAGTTACAACTCTTTGTGTTATAGGCTCACCTTTTGCGTTCTTAACAACTGTAACACCTCCCTTCTTTGGTATGACATGTACTGGGCTAACCCATTTACTGTCTGATATCGGGTATATAATTCCTGCTTCTAAAATCTTTTTCACTTCATCTTTGACTATCGTGCTTAAGATCGGATTAATCCTTCTCTGATGTTCTCTAGAGGATTTACAGTCTTCCTCTAGCATAATGCGATGCATACAAATAGAGGGACTTATTCCTTTAAGGTCAGCGATGTTATAGTCTAACGCAGTTGGGTATTTTCTCAAGACATCTAAAAGTTTCTTAGTTTTGATCTGTCCTAAGTCTGCATTGACTATCACGGGTCGTTCGAGTTCCGCGTCCAAGAATTCATACCTTAAATTGTTGGGTAGTGTTTTCAGTTCTAGAGTTGGTTTCTTCGGGCAAGGCAGATGATCTGGTGTAAGTGCTAAACATTCACTTAGGCTATCGTCTTGGTAAGGTTCACGCCAATTATCATCTTCAAAAATCAGAGGTATTGGAATTTTTATAATATCTGAGTATGTGGTTGGTTCCATCTCTATTTCTCTTACGCACTCATCTATGACATCTAGTAGATAACATGTGTCGTCTATAGCTGGAGCTTGTAAGAATTGTGTCAAAATAAACTCAACCTTCTCTTCACCAACTTCAAAAGTTAGCCTACCCCTCTTTATGTCTATAATGGCTCCAGCGGTAGCTAAGAATGGTCTCCCTAGTATGATAGGCGTAGTGGAGTCTTCTTTAATATCCATGATTATGAAATCGGTGGGGATATAGAATTGTCCTATGCGAACTGGAACATTTTCTAGTATACCAACTGGGTATTTAATAGAGCGGTCAGCTAATTGAATAGACATCTTAGTTGGTCTTAAGTCTCCCATATCAAGCTTCTTGCATATGGATAAGGGCATAACACTAATACTGGCTCCTAAGTCGCATAGAGCTTTGTTTATGACGAACTTCCCAATTACACAAGGTATGGAGAAACTACCTGGGTCTTTCAGCTTAGGAGGCATATTGTTTTAAATTATCGCGCTACACTCAGCAGTAAGTGTAACTGTTTCGTTGTCCTCAATCTTTTTCTTATTGGATAAGATTTCTTTTAGGAACTTAGCATATGAGGGCATCTAAGTGATGGCTTCTGTAAAAGGTATCGTGATGTTTAATTGTTTCAGAAGTTCAACAAATTTCTTAAATTGCCCTGCAGTTTTAGAATTTGCAAATCTTTGAGGATACGGAATAGGTGGTTTATAGGGTGGTGGAGGCACATAAGGTTTTTCTTTGCTTGCGGCCTCTTGGTCATTACCTTCCTTTTGCTTGGGTTTATTCTCCTTCTCAGTTGTTGTGCTATCAGGCCTTTGGTACATGGCTGGGTTCTGAAGTCTCGGGTCAATGGGTCCGTCTAGTTCTTTACCACTTCTCAATATAACGACATTTGCATGTCCTTTCGGATTAGGTTGTGGTTGTCCAGGTAATGTTCCAGCAGAAGCAGCAGTAGGTGCTTGTTGTTGTGCCACTTGTGAAATTTGGGTTTCAAGCATTTTGTTATGGGTGGCTAAAGCGTCTACTTTGTTTGCTAACTGCTTAATTTGCTCACTAGTGTGTATGTTTTGATTCAGGAAGTCTTTGTTTGTTTGAGCCTGGGTAGCTATAAAGTTTTCCATCATTAGTTCAAGGTTGGACTTCCTAGGAACATTTGGGGCAGTTACGGCAGCCTTTTGATAGCCTGGTGGTGTAGCAGGTGCTTGACCAGGTGCATACAATGCATTGTTGTTTTTGTAGGAGAAGTTTGGATGATTCTTCCAGCCCGGATTGTAGGTATTTGAATAAGGGTTCCCCTGAGCATAATTCACTTGGTCACTGGAGACTCCTGCCAAAATTTGACATTCAGTGGCGGCATGTCCAGGTGTTCCGCATAATTCGCAATGCAGGTGTTATGGTCAAGTTATCAATCTTTTAGGCAAGGGCATCTACCTTAGCATTGACACAATCAAGGTTACTAACCTCGTACATTCCACATTTCGTTTGGGATTTTTCCACTGCAGTTCTTTCTCCTCCCCATTGGTAGTGGTTTTGAGCCATGCTTTCGATCAGTTGATAGGCTTCTTCATAAGGTTTATCCATAAGTGTACCACCAGCGGCGACATCTATTGTCAATCTTGTATTGTACAAGAGACCATTGTAAAACGTGTGGATGACTAGCCAATCTTCAAGACCGTGATGCGGACACATCCTCATCATGTCTTTGTATCTTTCCCATGTTTCGTAAAGAGATTCGCTGTCCTTCTGTCGAAAACTATTAATTTGGGCTCTCAGCATAGCTATTTTGCTTGGGGGGAAATATCGCGCTAAGAATACCTTTTTCAACTCATCCCATGTAGTAACAGAGTTTGATGGCAAGGATTGCAACCAAGCCCAAGCTCTATCTCTTAATGAGAAAGGAAAAAGACGTAGTCTTATCGCGTCTGCAGTTACACCATTTGCCTTCACTGTGTCTGCGTACTGCACAAACTTGGTCAAATGTTCGTTAGGATCTTTTGTAGGATTTCCAGAGAATTGATGTTGTTGTACGGCTGTCAGCAATGAGGGTTTCAACTCGAAATCGTTTCGGTTGATAGCAGGGGCAGCAATGCTGTTATGTGGTTCTTGCTCAGATGGGGTAGCATAATACTTAAGAGGACGGTTCTGGGGTCCTTCGGCCATGTTTCGTTCTTTGACTGATTCAGGAGTATGAGCAAGGAGGTCGGGAATATTATACTTGCGTTGATACTCAAGTATTCTGCATCTTAAATGTAAGAAACGCTCTAATTCGGCGATTGGTGGTTGTAAGTCTTCGCTTTGTGAGCGAGTACTTAGCATACAATCGAGAAAAATGGGAAATTTGGTTTTTGCCTTAGTCTATACGGCGCAACAAAGGAGTTACGATATCGACTTAATTAGTCCCCGGCAACGGCGCCAAAAACTTGGTCGCTATTTAGTGTGCCTAAATAAATCTAACTGCAAGTATACAGTCGTATCGCGTAGTTTTAAAAGATTATCGATCCCACAGAGACTAAAAATCGAACGTACCGTTATCTAATGTTACTATGTAAATCTAAGGCTAATCTGATATGGTTTTTAGATTCAAAAAGGGAAATTAAAATTTAGGAATAAACTAGTTATGATTAGGACATCGGTATATAATTCAGTATACCATCATGGATTTCATTGAACCTAAGCGTATAAAAATTTATCACTTTATAATTCTGTAGAAAATACCAGTTTAAAAGCCCTCACCTCACACTCTCGTGGTTATTGCTTCGAACTATACCTTTAAGTCAATATGTCTGCTCTCGCTAGCCCATATGAGGTTAAAAATAATTTTTGGAAACTAATAAGTCCTAATTAACTTTAAAGCGCTCTCGCTGTTTTTAAATCTAATGCTCGATTTCAGCTATCCGGGTAAAATCTCACACTCTCGTGGTCTTGACCTTAACCTTTGTTACCTTTTTACTCTCGTAATAAAAGTTGGTTTTAAATTAAGAAATCAAAGCCAGAAAATAAGTTGATTTATGATTTTAGCTTAGAAATAACTAATCCATTCCGGTTACTCAATTACATACCGATAAAATCGGTTTAGCTCGACATACTAATTAAAATGAACTTAAATGCGAATAAACAATTAAACTTAAATTCAAACATAATAAAAGAAAAAAACAATTACTATAAATTGAAACGATAAAAACCTGGTAAATGCGGTCTAAGCAATTCCTCCACAGATCGGTAGGCTTTTGCTTGAATAAGTAAAAACGAAATGATGAAGGCAGGAAACAAAAACTTAAACTAATGTGCAATAGTTCCTCAATGTGAGAAACTATTGCTTTGTTCGGTAATAAGTGACAAGGAAAATGGTAAAGGAAACAAAGTGAAACAAGAATGAAATTCTGTAAACAATTCTGCAGCAGTACGACACTTTGGAAAGAAAATTGACCCCCCAGGCTCTTGGAAATCTTCTCATATATATAGCCTCAGCTATGGCAACGCTTGGAGAAAATGTAGGCACATTCCTTTGTCAGTTATTTTCATTTGGGATCTAGAATTTCTCGGAGAAAATGCAACGTGAAAACTGAATTTCCGAGTCTTCATGACCACGTCTGAGCTTAACGTCTCAATTCTGTTTTTGCTTCCATGACGAACGTGAGGGGCTGTGACGAGCGTGATGACTTTAAACTCCATGACGACCGTGAGGGAGGTGTGACGGTCGTCACACCAGCAAATTTTGAAATCTTCTATTTTCTGCTCTTTTCTTACTTTTTTCTTGCTCGTTCGACTTCTTTTCTACACTTTGCGTACTTTTGACTTGGCAACTGAAATACCTGCAAAACACTTAAATATTCTCGGAAAAATCGGAGATTAGACTGAAATGGAATAAGATTTTAACATAAATCAAAGTAAAAATACGATATGTTTTCGAGTTATCATTGCCGGAGTAGGACCGGGGACCTGCGATCGAAGCTGCTCGATACGGCCTTTACCTCCCTTCTTCGAAAGGCGGGCAGCCTTCAACTTTTTGAAGCGCTCCTCAGCAGTCGACATCGTACCTGCAAAGAAAAGAAACGCGTCAGCAAATCAAAACCTAAAACACAAGGCAAAAGTAAGTCGAGGAAGTCGCTACCACCTAACAACTCGAGGGCGTTCTCGTCAGAAAACGTTTCGAGGAGGGCCCTCGTGTTGATCAACCGGTGTTTCGTCAAGACCTTCCCGCCATCACCCCGGATGAACTCCCCGTCCGACGTCACGAGCTTGGCCTTGTTAAAACTGTTGACGAAGGCGACTATTTTCTCATACGCCAGACGATCCCCCTGGCCAAGTCGGCCAGGGCTGACAATGTAGCTGTTCGTCCCCTTTTTGAAATGTTCTTCCGTCCAGAACAAGGGGAATCTCGGTTCAATGACCTTCTCCTTCTGCCCATCCACTTCGCGGGAATCCCGGCGGTACACCGAGTTCACAGCCTCAAGCGTGACCGGCCTAACGATGTAATACCGATATTTAAAGTCCCGAACAGAGTCCAGGTAGGTGTGGAAGAGGCTGCTCACTTGTTTAAAAGACACCCAGCCGTGTCTGCTGTCGGAGGCCTGTCGTTGGAGGTGGAAGATACGAAAGAATAGAGGCATGGTTGCCCCGATCTGGAGATATTTATAAACGAGCTCGAAGGCTAGGATAAAAGCAAGGGAGTTAGGATGGAGCTGCGAGGGCGCCAGGCGCAGCCAAACGAACACCGCCTGTTGGAAATCCGTAAAGGATAAACGCCACCCCGCTTGGTCGAACATGAATTCATAAAGAGGAAACCTCATCCCTCGATATGTGGAATAGATGCGATGGTGCGCCAGAGGCCGGAACACCTTCCACGACTTCGGGGAGCCCACCAGCCGGTGTTTAACTGTACAAAAAATATCATCTTCGTCCCCGTCGACGAACTGGGAGATCATGTTTAGCGGCTCGTGGCTAACCCACTCCGCGAGGGGACGCTCCTCGGCACTGGTGATCGGCGCCATTGGAGAGTCGGGCTGATCGTCGACGTCTAACGATCCCACGGCCACAGACACGGACAAAGCTTCCATGTACCAGAAAAGCAGAAGGAAATGGTGAATTTGATGATCCATATCAAATTCACCCCTCCACCGCTGTTTAAGTGAAAGGGCGAAGAGGGAGCGTCGGGATCCCGAGACTGTCGTACTCGCCCACGTCCCCGTTACAACCGACGAGCATCCCCGTGACCATCCTCATGTCACCGGTGTGCCGCTTTGGGAGGGATCCCTCCTCGGGACATTCTTCTTGTCCCCGGGGTGTTCATCCCTTCTCCCCGCGAGATTCAACAAAGAAACTAGGAAATTCCGCCGTTTTCGCCGGAGATTTCGTGATTCCCATGAGAACTTCATCAGTTCACCATGAAACCACCATATAAATGCAAAAGAAAGGAGAAAGATCGAGAAACTTACTTGAGATATAGTTCCGGTAGGATTCCGATACGGCGGTTTGCGGTGGCTTGCAGCGGGCAACGATGGCAGTGAGAGAAGAAGAAAGAGAGTCTGAGCAGAGAGAGTGAGAATGTGCAAATGACACGGGCTCACCCCTATTTATAAGGGCCTCACGAGACTCAAGAGTTCCCTAGGCAATCAATTGCACTACCCTAGCATAGCCGCCCTAGGTAATGATGGGGTGTGACACGTGGCGCACGTTTCCCCACGCGCGTCTTTTCATTCCCCAACACGCGTCCTTCCATTCGCCTCGCTTCAGACTTCTCATATCCCCGACGTCGCCCAGCCGCGGCCAGTGTAGCGCAAACAGATTTACTTATTTCTGCCCGGTTGAGCAACCGCTCCTCGTTTAGGATCCCTTCCCCGACGGGGTACGTCCTCGACATAGTACTGGCCCTTAAGTCATTACTCTGACACCTCAGAGCAACGACTTGGGGGGCTCCTGTTCTGGACTGGGCCAGCGCCTGCCCTACTGTCGGACAGGCCCAAGCCCAATGACCAGCGAAGGCACAACGAGGCCCAAAGACGCCTCCGGGTCGGGCACGTAACAATCCCCTTGGACGTTAGACACACGGGGCAAAGATGGTCGAGCAGAGGCGCATAGCCCATAGACGTACCTCTCCTCGACACCCACGTGCTCCTCCCCGCGAGGACACGTTCTCTTGTAACTTCCCACTCCCGAAGGAATCGACCTGCCCTACTTCCGGAGATTCCGGGACCGTTACACCAGGGCGAAGACCACGTGCTGGTCTTCACTACGCCACGTAAGCCCTGGCAGTTACTTGGATTGGGCCTTGCAATCCAGCCCAGTGCAAGTAACCGTTGGCCCCGCGCTGGGGGCTCTCTATAAATACCCTCTCACTTGAGAGGGTCAGGTTACGAAACATTCTAAACTCACTTCACTGTATTTGCTTTTCTCTGACCTTACCTGACTTGAGCGTCGGAGTACCTTGCAGGTACACCCCCCGCCGTATCATCATCACCGGAGCTGAAGTCCATACGACGTTGCTGACCATTGTCTAACTGTCTGATCCAAATACGATCAGTACTATTTAAACATAATTCATCTAATTCATAAAAAAAACACTATTTAAATATAATATCAATATATCTTTTACTAGTAATTAAAGAAATATTTTACAATACTATTTAGTATACCTTTATAAAACAAATTTTTATTCAAAAAATGTATTACTAATATAATGAAAGGAATAACGAATAAGATTATTAAACTAATTGGACAAACTTTACCTAAACGTTGCATCAAAGAAGGTACAACTAATTGTACCCAATTAGAAAAAACAAGATACAATTAAAAGAGCTGTGATGTCCGCAACTTTGCCGACCAATTTGCACAATGCATAAACTCTTCAACAAAAACAAAAGAAGAAATCTTTTAAATTCCGTCAAAAGAAAGAAAAACTATTCTTACGAGTTTAACAGTTTTATTTTATTTTTATGTAAAAAGATTAACAATTTCATATTTTTTTACCCAAATAACTTATATTTTCAATTATATTCTCAAACTAATTCAGATTTCAAAAAAAAAACAAATAAAAATCAATTTATCTCAATTTCAAAAAAAAAAAATTGAAACGCAAAGTGATGAATTGGTGTCTTCACTATAAAATTAAAGAGTGACGTCAATTGAATTGACGATTATATCTATCTAAATTGGCGTTAGTGTGTCGTGCTTTAAGTGGTGACGCCGTATTTTTCTTTTGACACACTGTGGTGGCGCCAGTTGAATTGGCGCCTATGTGCATTGCTAAAGGGTGACACCAATCCAATTGGCAATAGTCTGTAATTTTTTTATATATAAATAAAAAATTATATCAAAAAAATAAAAAAAATGAATATTAATATTTAATTTAAAATACTTTTATATATACTAATGAGACGAGTGAGTTGATCATACTGACCATCAGTTATACACCCCTTATGTACCCTAATTCGTTGCACTCTTGGTTGATTCACCTCAGGTGTTTGAGGATTTAAGGTCCTAGGAACATCGCCATATTCCCTGTTAAGTTCTTGCATTTCTATGTAGTCTTGTGTATGCAATGACGCGTTGCGGTAACTGAGTTCGTGACCCATACCAGAATAGTTGGGTTGTGTTGATGTGGTTATTGGTGTGCAACCTGGATTATTGAATGGAGACATGATTGTGAATGATTTGTTGGAGAAAGGAAGAAATGGTTGTTGTGGTGTTTGGTAATCTCATGTTTGTTGCATGTCTTGGTGATGTGACGTTTTGGCGTTTTGGCTATGGTAGGATGAAATGTTTGTGTTATATGTTTCTTGCGTGTTTTGACCATGGTAGGATGATGTGTTGGGGGCATATGGATGTTGGGTGTATTGATCTTGTTGGTGGTGGTATGTGGTATGCTTTTGGTATTGTGGTTGGGTGTCTGACATGTACTGGTAGTGTGTTTGAGTGGTTGTTAGTCGGTAATTTGGTTGGATCGGGTGGGGAGTAAGTGGTCTAGTAATTTTATATGGGTTAGACAATGAAGTTTCTTTTGTGTAAGTGGTTTGACGTGGATCATATAAATACCTATCTTCAGAGACAAATCCAATTGCAACTGATATGTACCAAGCCATATAATTATTAGTTTGTTTAGTTTTGGTTGGCATCACAACGTCAGGTAAGACTCATTGACTGCGGTGCCTCTATTTACGACACTCAGATTTAGCTAAGTCCTTCCAAATATCAAAGGCCCATTGGTCATTAATTTTACATTGATGCCCATTGGTCATTAATTTTACATTGATGCCATTAATTTTACATTGATGCTATTGACTGCAGTTTTACATAGTCACTATGGTACATCTCCATAGTGGTGAACCCGATTATCAGTATGCATGAATTCCAAACAATTGCATTTTCTTCTCTAATTTCATGATGATGTTCTAGGTCTCGACAAGGCCGCCAAATAAACTGTAGAGGAAAAATGAATTAGATTATAAAATGGGTAATATTAAAAAATAAATTATAATTAATTGATTAGTTTAGTGGCAGTACATCTTTCGATTTTAGGTGATCCAAGAGATTGTGATACTGAGTGATACAATGCCTAGGACATCTGTGGTACTTCATACCACGAGCTGACCATCTAAACCAAAGAAGTTAAAATAAATTATTTAGAAATAATAATGGGTAAAGTAAATAAATGTGAATAATGTTATTAACTTACTTTTATGCGAAGGGGAATGTGAAGTTGTTGTTGTTGATGAGCAATATGGACACCAATCTAGACCAACCCCATGCTTGGAGCAAAATGGCACATCCAAAAAATGTAGATGTGTCTTTCTTTACATTTTTACACAAAGAGCTATAGAGATAGACCAAACAAGTCGAATCCCAACTATATGTTCCTATTTTATCTACATTTTTTAATAAGGGTAAATACATAACATGCATACTAGAACCACTACCTTCTGAAAACAATAATAAACCTATTAATAACATAATATAACACCTAGTTTTAATTATTTTCTTTTCTTTGGTAGAATTTTCATCTAATGTTAAATCACCTAATAAATCTTAAGGCGTGAAAGTAAGATACCTTGTCCTCTCGGGTTACTATCTAACAAATCAGCACCCAAAAGCTTCTCGCATATTGAGTTTGCGAAGTTGGGTTTTCCATTGATTGCCTTGCCCTTAATAGGTAGCCCTAGTAACATGTACATGTCCTTAAGCGTGACAGTACATTCACAAGTTGGAAAGAAGAAAATGTGTGTCTCAAGGCGCCAACTTTCTTGTAAAGCTAGTATAAACTTAGCATCGACGAAGTAAGACATGATTTTGCTAACATGTCCAAAACCTGTGAGCTATATATAAGGTTGAATCAATATGTCGGGGGTGACATATTCATGTTAACGAATACAGAACCTAGATGGATCTTGAAGAAAAAAATAAAATAAGTTTTTCATAAAAATAATGTGTTAGAAAATATGTGGAGTCTCAATGAAATAAACACTTACATAAGTCTCAATGTTTGTGACAGTTCCTCTATGCATTTCACTCATGATCAATAAAGCCATTTTACAATTGAGAAAATATGAGAGAGTAATGTTTGTTGGTGATTTAAATATGAGAGAGTGATATATGTTGTTGATGATGAAAATTAACTGGTTTTAGGTCTTATTATATGGAGTGGTATTTGCATGCATGCATCACTGAAACACTAACTCAATTGGCGACTACTTTCAAAATTTCACTCTAGCACCATTTGGACTGGCGACGATAGGCCTAGGGTGCATGCAGAGTAGTTGTGCGCATGGAGAGTAGCTGTGCAAGATTCCTATGCATGTAGATTTACAGGTTTACACATCAACATTAGGGCCATTTTGACTGGTGACTACGTTGTTTTTTGGTTTCCATCGCCAATTGAGTTGACGCTTTTTACTAAGGGTGGTTGGAATTTCCAATGTTATTAAAGTTGCATGACATTTAAATTAAGTTCAAATCATTCTAACCAATTTTAAATCAATCTAACCAGTTTCATAACAAAATACTCAATCTATGTCTTCTGTACCCAAATATATTATTAACGCTCACTACAACGGAGAGACACATGTCTCTGATGTATTTGGGTTTGGTTTTAGAAACACCTAAATTGTCCGATTTTCCACCAATAGAAATTTAAATTTCTTGCGTTTGGAAAAAAGAATAGAATCAAAATTAGGTTCTTGTCTTGTATAACAAATTACATACCAAAATCCAGTTTTTTTTTCCGAAAACAATCTTGTTAAATTTTATCCGCTAAAGGGTCTAGATGATGAAGATGTTGAAATTCACAAACATTTTGGTTTCAACTATATTGAGTTATATATTTTACTCCAACAAACTCTTCTATCTCAATAATCTCAGATAATTGATCAAGTTGAATCTAATGAATTTGAAGCTGAAGTCGACACTGTTGACGATGAAGAAGAAGAAGAAGAAAGTGAGATACATGTCGATTATCTATTGAACACCGACATAGAAGATGACGATTATTACGCGCCATTACTTCCAATTCATGTATATTGTCCACCTCAGCATATGACAAACTTGAACTTGCATGACAATGAGCCATCCTAAAATATTTATTACAACTTATATATGCAGTTAGAGGGTGAGTTAAAAGTGGGAGACATGTTCCACACTAAATAAGACTGTGTGCGAGCTATTAAAAAATTTCACATAGAGAACTATGCTGATTTTAATGTAGATTGCACTGATACAAGAAGGTATGTCATTCATTGTCGTAATGTTATTTGCAAGTTTTGGTTTTCCGCGTCTCACAGGAAGATAAGTGATTCTTGTGAGATAACTTCTATAGATCCACCTCACAGTTGCATTACCACTAATATTGTACAAGATTACGGAAAATTAAGCTTTGAAATTATATGTCAAGACATTTTGCCTCTTGTTAACAAGGACACATTAGTGAAGTTAAGTATAATAATCTCTCATATCGTGACACGATACAATTATACTCTATCATACAAGAAAGTGTGGATTGCAAGGACAAAGGTTGTTGAACATGTATACAAGAAAGCGTGGATTGCAAGGACAAAGGTATATGGATAAAATTCCATTGGAGAAGTGGACAAGGGCATTTGAGGGAGGACGCCGATGGGAGCCACATGACAACAAACCTTGTGGAATCCATGAACGGTGTCTTCAAAGGCATTAGAAACCTACCAATAATCGCATTGGTGAAAGCAACCTATTTTAGTTTGGGATCAATTTTCATAATCAGAGGAAAAAAATATAGTACAGTGTTATGGTCGGGGCAATTATTCAGTGAAAGCTGCATTAAAGTGGTGAAAGAGGAAATGATCAAGCTAACGCATATGTGGTTGCAATATTTGACCGTCATAGACACACTTTCAGTGTACAGGAAAGAATGGGCCACAATGAGGGGATGCCAAATGAAGACAATCGGATCGAAATAAATAGAGATTGGTGCGTGTTTGCCTGGAAAATTTGTAAATAACCGCTGATCTCCTAATTTATGAAAAAATTAGTTTACTCGCAGGACCGATCAAACAAGTCCTAGGACAATGTGCTTTAACAATCTTGACAATTTGTGTTAAAACAAAACCTTTTGTTTACTGGATTTATCATGGTTTTCATCAACTAATGTTTTTCGACTAAAAATGATAAGAACTTTGTTTCTTGAAAGAAATGGCGAAATGTAAGTAAATTGGAAGAATAAAAGTGCAAGAATGAAAAGGAATTGTAAATGAATAACTTAAAATTTCATTAAAATGCAAGGAATAAAAACTGGTGTTTCTCAAACGTACATTTTCTCAGTAACTACTCTTTTCTCTCACACGGTTACTTTGAGTATTCTTGAGTAACTTGTACAAAATTTGAACACACACGGAAATCTAAACGCTAGGACTCCCTATTTATATACAATTGAAATAACTGTCAATAACAGCTATTTCTCCTAATGATGACACATGGCGTTCTGCATGCCTTTTCGCCCTGGATGTGCTCCACGCGTCTTGTTCTCAAAACGAGTCTCCCTCCTAAATTCAAATTTCAAACATCCGTCGAAAATGGCCTTATCACCAATCTGTCGAAGTATTTTTAATACTTACAAAAAATCTCCAAATCTGCTTCTCCAGTTAACATTGATCTTCGACTGACCTTCTTCAAAACACACTCCTATCGAAATATCCTGGCAGATCTTCAAACTCACTTTCTGAATAAAATCTAGGCGTCGAAATTAGCAGCTTACAAATTGCCCCCCAGAAAATGCATTTTTGACAAAGGGAGAAAAGCATTTTTTGTCAATAAAATTCGACGCCTTCAATAATTCGACATATGACTGTTCATATGACTAGACATTTGTAACGTCAGAGTCATCATTGCCCTTTTCCTAAAATGTCTCTTTAGCCCAAGTTTTTAGATTTTTCATCATCACTACCCTAGTCCCTAGCGGATCATGGGTCAAGAATTTAACTGCCACCGCCTGAACCATCCACTCATAACTGCCACGTGTCCCACACTTTTTCCACTATCTTTCCATTAAATAGAAAAAATTCTGAATTTCAACCACTTCATTCCCTTTTTTCCCCCTATAAATAAGTTGAAAAATTTCTTTTTCACTTTTCATGCTATTTTCCTTTAGGCAAGAACTCTCTTCAATATATCTTCATCTTCTTCATTTTCTCTGCATTTTCTTCTGCGATAACCATGGCATCTTCCGCAACTCCTCAAATCACGAGCAAAGATTCCAGGAAATCTAAAAACTTACCACCTGTTCACAAGATTTTGGTCCAAAGGTGGTGGGGAACTAACAATATATACCAGAACCCCCAAATGAAGAGGAAAAAGGACGTATTTACCAGTCTGAGGTACTAATTCCTATTTTAATTTCTGGTAAATCTCATGCAATGCTAGGACCTTTACCTGATTTATCTCTAGATCCTGTAAAAGTGAGAGAACTCTTTCCAGCTTACCACCATTACAAACCCATAGCTAACGGGGTTAGGCCTATAACTGATAGGGAGAAAATCATAGACGAAAAATCCAAAGTCGATGGCCAAGGATCCCCCTCTAAGGAAGTCATAAACTTAGAGTACATGAACAACTTTAGAATTTTTAGGTCTTGTCCTTTGTCGAAAGACCCATCTGATTATCTGGCTTGGCTAAAGAAAATAGAGGTAGTCAAAGCTGATACTTGGAAATCTATGGGCATTTTCGACCTCATCCAGTTGTCGAAAGTAGGACCAGGATATTGCCCCTCTATGCTTTTAGCTTCCCTTTACTTTTGGGACAGTACCTATAACAATTTCCACCTTCCTTGTGGAATGATCACCCCCACTCTTTTTGACGTAGCTGCCATAACTGGCCTTAGCCCACTAGGAGTGGATTATGATCCCACCCTACTATGTGACGACTCCATAGGCTTCGACACAAATAAGGCCACCTTCACAGCCTATATTGCCAATTACCATGACAAAGAAACTGAAGAAGTCTCTGACCAAGAGCATGTAGCCTTCTTAGCCCTCTGGCTGTCAAGATGCATTTTTTGCTCTAGATCTCTTCAAGTGGTGAAACGTTATATTACCATGGCAAATCAGCTCCATGCTGGACATCAACTGTGCCTTAGTGAGATGATCTTGGCGAATTTGTACGAATCTCTTGGCGAAGGGGTTACTTTCCTGAAGAACATCAAGGATAAAGGAAGTCTTCTGTTGTCAGGACCATTTTGGCTCTTACAGCTGTGGCTCAACGCCACATTCAAAGCTTCCTTACCCAACAAACAAACTGTGGACGAACTTGCTCTGAAGGACAAAAGAGTCGAAGGAACCAGACTGGCGCATTTAACACCCAATGATGAAGGTCTGAGCCTTCTACAAACTTTTACTGGGTATGTAATGATGTTTGCAAAATGTCATAACTTCACTCTCAATATGGCCCCTTTCGCTGATAGAAAAATTGGACCAGCGTGGTTCACCAGGAAACTCCCCTTTGAGTCGAAAGCTCTAGAAGATGAATTCCTTAATGTTTGGGAATCTTTTCTTACCCCTAGACTTTTAGTTTCCAGACTCAATCCTTCAAAGCTGAAGATCTCCCTTGTCAATTACCAACCCAATCTGGTCTCTCGACAGTTTGGGTTAATACAAATAAAATCAAAACCCCTCTTCTCAAGGAAAGGTTCTTTGATTCACTACAACATGACCCACATCGAAGATGAGTGTTCTGAACTGCTGAAGAAGTACTCCAACTTGGTCGAAATCCAACCGGTGCCCTTTAAGCCCAACTTCCTCTGTACCCAAGAGTTTGACGAATGGTGGAGGGATTATTATGATTCTCAATTTTTCGACGTGCCTTCTTTCACTACCCAACTGACTAGAGCTTTCGCCCTTGTGCAGGATAAAATGAAGAAAGGTACTTCAAGACACATCAAAGAAATTCAAGCATTCCAGAAATACTTTGAAACTGCCTACAGGCCCAACGAACTTAGTCGAACCATAAGCGAAGTAGCCGTTACTTTGAAAGAAAAGTTTACCAGAAAATTGGACGAGTTAAAACTACCCTCATACGTTCGACCAGAACAAAGTTATGAGATAGCTTTTAACCTTTATCCACCAAAATTTCCTCCTCTACCATCTGCTGAATTTGGTGTGGCCTTTAGTCCTCCATTTCCAGATTGGTTTACTTGTGGAGATTCCATGAAACTTCTTCGTCAGGAATATCAAAAACGTGCTAAGCGAGTGGTTCCGACAAAGTATACCTTGGACAATTTCAAAGGCCACCTTCATATTGGCATATAACACGTTCGCGTGGAAACTCCTATATATGAAGGTGTGGAATGGGAAGATACTCGACACCACTTCTTTTCACTTGCACATATATGTATCTTTCGACTTGTACTTAACTTTTTCCTTTTTTCTTAGCCATAAAAATTTCTGCCAAGAAGTCAGCTGCCGTCGAAGCCTCAATTGCAGAGGACGCGGAAGCCCCAAAAAATACTACCCAGAAACCTTTGGCGAAGGTATGATTTTGCCTTGTTTTTTTATCAATATTTCTTTACTATTATTTTCTGAAATACTAATGAAATATTTTGCTATTTTTCAGAGCAGTCGAAGACCTCCTTCAACGCCAAAGAAAATAAAGGAAAAAGAACCTGAAGCTCCTGCCATTGAATTTGGTGATGAATCCCCTGATCAAGTCAAACCTTCAAGAAAAAAGAAGAGACCAACGAAGCCTCAACAACAAAAAACCCCTGCTTCTAGGATATTGGAGAGAACTCCTCACAAAACTCCTGTCGAGCAAGTGACCACAGGTCCAGCAGAAAGTGAGAGTTCTAGTCTTAAGACTGAAATTCCCCAGGTAGGTTTTCTCTTCAAATTCGACAGTTAAAGGCATTTTTTCTCATGATAAATTTGCTGACTTCTTTATCTTCTAGGTCCTTGTTGACACCCATGGACATCCTATTGTTCAAGTTCTTCCAAAAACTAGCAGCGATCCCACTTATAGGCCCACAAGTGCCTCAAAACCTTCCCATAAAGATTCGACTAAGGAATCAGCCACTGAAGTGAATCAGCCCACCGCCGTCTCTAAAAAACTTCAAGACGTAATTGCAGAAGAAACTGGTCCTGAGGATGATAACTTAGTTGACAGTGGTGGAGACACTGTGATGCCTACTGCAGTGCTCACAATAGCAAGTGATCCTGAATATAATTCCCCTATTAACTTAAAAGATGCTGACAAAGATAAAGATGGGGAGGTTGAAACGGATGACGAAGAGGGAGAAAGGAGTGAAGGTGAAAAGGAAACCACTCTAAAGATTGCTGCTGATGAAGAGAAAGAAAGCGACAAGCAAAATCCCGCTGATCATCCCCGAGCTGGTTCAACCAACACCACTTTGACCAGCCTTTCTCATGAAGAACTTGAGAATCTGAAGGTGCAAAGACCACTGGAATATCTGAAGGCCATGCTTAGTACCCGTTATAACTTTGCTGACACCACCACCAGTAGTTCGACTACTTCAGGGACCATTTCTGGCGCAAAATCCATGGACGAAGTGATGGCCCAGATTTGGCAGAAAATCCTCAATATCGTTTTGTTTCAACTTCTAGAGAAAGATTCATCTGCCCACTTTAACCTAAAAAAGCTCTTGAAACAAATCAACGTCCTGGAGGCTCCCCCTGAAGTGACTGATGTTGTCGTGGACTTAACTACTCTTATTGACCTTGTAGCGCCAGATTTTAACCGGCTTAGGGACTATTCGAAAAAGCTTGAGAACAAGTCAGAAACACAACTTGCTGAATGGGATGCTGCTACAAGTTCTACCAACAAGGTAACTGAACTGGAAAAGGCCTCTGAACAAAATCAAAAAGAGGTTGCCAGCTGTGACGAAAACATCCTCAAATGGGAGAAACAAATTGCTGCTCTTCAAAACAAAATTTCTCAAGCTAAGAAACGCAAAGAAGAACTCCAATAAGTCAATCAAGATGAAATAGCCAAAGAGATTGAAGTTGGAGTGCATCATGTTGAACGGGCTCAGAAGTTAGGCAAAGAGATTGAAGAGATTTCGACCAGCAAGGCCCTCTGCGAGCGTCGACTTCAAATTCAATGATCCAAGTTTGACAAGTTGAAGAAATCTTTCCCTATTTGATTTTGTAATGTTGCTTGGTCCTTTGAGGCCTATTTCTTTTGCAATGACATTTAAGCCATTTGTTTGGCAAATTTTACCAATTTAGTTATTTCTTTTGTAAGATTATTCGATTTCTATTTTAACTTCCTGCAATATGGGTTTATATTTTTTCAAATATTTCCCATTTATTTTCAGTAATCTCTTATCTTTATTTAATTCTTCGACTTCATACGCGCCATTGGAAAACACGTTGGTGATTTGAAAAGGTCCTTCCCACTTAGGGGACCATTTTCCCATAAGTCTATCTTTTCGATCCATGGGGAGAATCACTTTCCACACAAGGTCACCAATCGAAAAGGCTTTACCTTTTACTCTTTTATTATAGGATTTCTCCACCCTTTCCTTTTGCCTTTTCAATAAATCTAACGCGTTTAATCTCTCTTCGTCTAAATCAACTAGTTCATCTATCATCATATTCTAGTATGCATCTGATAGAATTTCATGATGTCTTTGAATTATTGTTGACTGCAAGTATATCTCGACCGGTAAGACCGCATCATGGCCATATGTTAGTTGAAAGGGTGTAGCATTTGTAGCTTCCTTAGGAGAGGTTCGACAAGCCCATAGAATTTGGTCCAAAGTTTTGTGCCAATTCTTTGGTTTTCTTCCCACGTGCTTCTTTATCAAACCAATTATAACCTTGTTTGCTGCTTCGACCTGTCCGTTGGCTTGAGCGTAGTAAGGTGTTGATATGAGAAGTTTGAACCCCATTTCCTTTGCGAATGCTTGCATATTTTTACCCGTGAAAACAGATCCTTGATCCGTCGTTATTGTTTTTGGGATGCCAAACCTATAAATGATGTGTTTTCGAATGAATTCGATTACTGCTTCTTGATCCATATTCACTAAAGGTGTGGCTTTAATCCATTTTGTAAAATAATCGATACCGACCAAAATAAACTTCTGGCTTTTCGAAGAGGCTGGTCGAATTTCTCCAATCAAATCCAAAGCCCAACCTCTAAAGGGTCAAGGCTTTATTATAGAATGTAACTCACTTGCAGGAACATGTGGTATCCCTGCGTGTACCTGGCACTCTTGGCATCCTTTCGCGAATTCAACGTAATCTTTTAACATAGTTAGCCAATACATTCCCTGTCGGAATAATAACCACTTCATCTTATGGCCTGCTTGATGCGCACCACATGCCCCACTGTGTACATTCGACAAAGCTATGTATGCCTCATATTCGCCTAAACACTTAAGTAATATCCCTTCCAGAGTTTTCTTAAATAATTCATTCCCCAAAATCACATAACTCAAAGCTCGATACCTGATTTTTCGTTCGACTGGTCCTGTTGGTTTTCGTAGGTATTCTATTATGGGCTTCCTCCAATCTCCAGTCATTGAACTATCTATGTTAAAAATTTCAAAATTTTCTTCGTCAGTGTATCCAAGCTTTATCGTCTCCAAATTTGATGGGGGATAATCTAGCTGACACGACTCTTCCTCTAACTTCAATGGCTTTCTGCAACTTTTCCTTCGACACTTTGTATCCAGAAGCTATCTGTGCTAAATCATTTGCTTCCTGATTTTCTATTCGAGGGATATGTCGAATCGTAACCATATCGAATCTTTTTAAGAGTCGATTAGCTATTACAAAGTACATGATTAAATTTTCTTTAACACACTTGTACTCCTTTGTTATCTGCTTTATGACTAACTCAGAGTCGCCCATTATTTCGACCCGAGTTGCCCCCAATTCCAACAAAATTTCAAGTCCTGCTATCAAAGCCTCATATTCTGCCTCGTTATTTGAACAAAGGCCTTCGACTTTGTACTTAAATTTTGTTGGAATTTTGTTAGGAGAAATAATAAGAACTCCTATTCCAGTTCCATTTTTATGACTAGAACCGTCGAAGTACAACTTCCATAGTTCTATTTCTATGTAGTCCAAATACTTTTCATTTATGGCGTGGTCGACTATGAAATCAGCCACCACTTGTCCTTTGACAGCCTTTAAAGGTAGATATGTCAAAGAATATTCAGTTAATGCTAATGCCTACTTTCCAATTCGACTGTGTAAGATTGGTTTAGATAACATATTTTTTATAACATCGAAATGAGAAGAAACGTAAGCATCAACTGGTTTTATATAGTGCTTCAATTTCATACATGAAAAGTATAAACATAAACACAACTTTTCAATTACACTATATCTAGTTTCCGCATCGTTCAAGACCCTACTGAGGTAGTAAATGGCTCTTTCGACACCATTCTCGTCCTCTTGAGCCAACATGCTCCCTAATGTCTTGTCCGACGCGGATATGTACAGCCTCATACTCCTACGTCTACACGATGACATTAAAATTAGAGGATGCGTCAGGTATTCCTTGATCATGTCAAAGGCATCCTGCTGCTCTTTCCCCCATTCGAAGTCTTCCTTCTTCAATCGAAGTAGATGGGAAAAGGCTTGCATCTTCCCACTGAGGTTGGAGATGAACCTTCTGAGAAAGTTGATCTTGCCAAGTAGAGACTGCAATTCCTTCTTTGTAGATGGCGCTTTCATCTCCATTATTGCCTTGGCCTTGTTTTGGTTAATTTCGATCCCTTTCTTGTGGACCACAAAGCCTAGGAAGTCTCCCGCCTGCACATAAAACGCACATTTGAGAGGATTAATCTTTAGACCAAACTTCCTCATCCGTTCAAAGGACTGTCGAAGGTGGTCTATATGACTTTTTCCTGAAACAGACTTAATAACAATATCGTCAATATAAATCTGCATAAAATCTTCAATGAAATCGTGAAAAATCGAATTCATCGCTCGCTGGTACGTTGCCCCAGCATTCTTTAAACCAAAAGGCATTACCACCCATTCGTAGGTGCCTAAGGCTCCAGGGCATCGAAACACCGTTTTTGGAACATCCTCCTCAGCAATAAAAATTTGGTTATAACCAAAGTACCCATCAAGCATACTGAGGTACTCATGGCCTGCGGCAGAATTGACGAGCATTTTTGCCACTGGCATGGGATATTCGTCCTTTGGGGTAGCAGAATTCAGATCTCGAAAATCAATACATACCCTCAATTTGCCATTTTTCTTTATTATAGGAACTATGTTAGCAATCCATTCGACATACCTGGTTGGACGGATGAACTTGCATCTGAGGAGTCTTTCAACTTCTTCTTTAATCTTCGAGAGGATTTCTGGGGTGAATCTCCTTGGAGTTTGCTTAACAGGTTTCCTCCCAGGTTTTATTGGCAACCTTAATTCGACCAGACTTCTATCCAGCCCGAGCATTTTGTTGTAGTCCCATGTGAAACAATCCTTGAATTCCTTCAGCAACTGGACTATTTTGACCTTGAGTTGAGGGCTCACTTTCGCACTGATATAGGTTGGTCTTTTCTTTGCCCCTGATCCTAAGTCGATTTCTTCGAGTAGATCCTGTGCCATCATCTTGATGTTTGCTGCTAATGGATCCTTCTCAAAGCCCAATGGCTCATCGTCATAAATTGCGTCGAGCCTCTGGTTTTACAAATCTCCTAGATCTTTATCCAGTGGATCCATATTAAAATCCTTTCCAAGACCTTGTTGATCTGCTTCGATCTGGTTGGCTTCGACAACCATATACTTTACTTCGGCCTCTAAGGCCGCTTTAAGTTTATTCTCGGCTATATAAGCCACGATCCTTTTGAGAACTAGTGACTCACTCATTGTCACTGAATTCGCTGCCCCAGCCAGTTGGCCGGATGTGTGAGGTTCCAAAAATGTAGTCTTTTTGACCAACCACCTCTCTATCCCACTGAAACCTGTGGGTGGGATGAAGGTATAGTGAGCAGAAAGCATTGTCCGTTGGCGTCATGTCGAAGGTGGCTGGGCTACAAGGAGCTATGTGGGCTAGATTCCTGTCAAAGCTTCGCCTATCCACCTGGTTTACTTCGGCAAGAAAGTAACTCTGGTCAGCCTCTATATTTCAACAATCCCGTCTGCGCGCCAAATTGTTATTCGTTGATGCATTGACGAAGGGACGACACCAATACCATGTATCCACTCCCTACCTAAGAGAAGGTTATAATTTGCTTTTGACGCAATCACCATAAACATCGTCGGCCTTGTGATGGTTCCGCCAGTTAGATCTACCTGTATCACACCCATAGTGGTTCCTACTTTCCCCTCATAATTCGACAACACCATGTTATGAGGTTTGGTGTCGGAATCATCTTTTCCAATTTTCTTAAGCATATAATACGTAATCAAATTGACAGCCTCTCCTCCATCAACCAAAATTTTATTCATCCCTATATTACCCACTTTTCCTTTTATAAATAGGGGTTTCAAGTGGTTCTTCATTGAGTCATCTGGCCTTTCGAAAAATGTGTTATGTTCTTCAACGCATCCATTGTTCATGATATAATAGCAAACGGGTCTGTGTCTGGCCGTTTCGACCTCCAAAGCTTCCTCTTCCTCTCCGACTTCCATTATTTGATCATACTCCCTAGGGAGCACTGAAACGACGTTACATGTTACGTCGAATGATGCCTCTGACTCTGAGTTAAAATCATCTATCATTTCATCATCCTTGGTTACTTCCTCTTTTGACGATGCTTGTACTGGAGCAATAGGTGGCTTCTCGACCTTCACTTCTTCCTTCTAAGTCGAAGTTTGAACATTGCTGCTGGTTTGTGGCTTGGCTTTTCCTGCAGCTTCCTTCTCAGCCTTCTTTCGACGTTGGTACCTCCTCCATTGTGACTTCGTCATAGGATTCTTGCCTTTATAATTCTCAGAAGGGTAAGCCACCTTTTTCGACTTTTGGAATTCTTTCCTGTATGATATAGAAGATCCTCGATGCACTTCGAAATCCTTAAATTTCCTTTGTCCTTCGGCTTGTCGGATTGGATTCACCCACCTGTCGTCTGGAGCTTTATTTGTAGGTTTGAATGTGTTAGGGTATCTTCCCCCTAACCTCTCCCTGCTTTGGTCCCCTCTTCTGGGGTCGAATCTTTCTCCAGAAGGTCTCCAATTTCCCCTTCTTTTTGCTCTCTCCACTCCCTCTAAGTTTTGTGCAGCCTTTTTGTCGAAGACGGCACTGCAACGAGGGCAAAGCATTACCTCAG
Source organism: Lathyrus tuberosus (assembly GCA_022829125.1). NCBI lineage: Eukaryota > Viridiplantae > Streptophyta > Magnoliopsida > Fabales > Fabaceae > Lathyrus > Lathyrus tuberosus. The sequence continues at coordinate 8,887,994 of JALAZF010000112.1, forward strand.
ATCTTTTCCTCTGGCACCTATGTATGAAATCTGCCAGATTCTCTTCCTCCTTGGGATACACTAGTTTATGGTACTCCTCACGTCGACGTTCTTCGTCGACTTGCATTGACATGTTCTGAGCCTCTTCGACCATGTTTACATTGGCAGGTGTCTCTGTGTCCATGCTTAATTTATTCAACTTCAAACTGAGGCCTTCATTGACCTCATGTTCCTTCTTCATACGATTGAAGTCCTCAGAGATTTTCTTCGTTAACACCTTTGGAAGTGAACTCCTGGTAACCTGCGGGCTGACAAATCTGACAGCTTTATTTTTTGGATCCTCCATGGTCCTTCAGAGGATACCAACAGCAGCTTGTTTGTAAGAACCTTCAGTAGTTCCTTTGTTAATTTGGGTGAACCCTTCAGTGGTCTCATTATTGACTTTGGCGAAACCTTCAGCAGATTCATTGTTGACTTTGGCGAAACCTTCAGTAGTTTCGTTGTTAATTTGGACAAAACCGTCAGTAGTTTCGTTGTTGATTTGGACGAAACCGTCAGTAGTTTCGTTGTTGACGCCCTCAGTGGCCTCAGTAATATAGTTCTCAATGATCTTTGCGTCAAGGTCTTCAGTAACCCTAACCATCATAGCCTGGTTTACGAAGTCAGTTGTAGGTTCGACCATGTCACCTTTGTTGGCGGGATCCTCAGCAGCCTCCACCATATTCACGTTGTTGTCGAAGCCATCAGTAGCCTCAATCATGTTCACATTATCGTCGAAGCCTTCAGTAACCTCGACCATGTTCATTGTGGATGGCTCAGCATAGTGGGCCTCCACCACTTGCAAAGAGTTTGAATCCACCTTCGCCTGGGATTTTGACTTATCGCCGAATTTGAGTCTTCCATCTCTGATTGCATTCTGCACGAGATCCCTGAAAAGGAAACATTGAGACGTTTTATGACCCAAAAAATTATGGTACTTGCAAAAACCTCTCTTTTTCTACTGTTCTAAAGGAGGCACTTTAGTACCAGGAGGCACTATCATTTGGCCATCTTTGACTAACAAATCAAATATTTCGTCACACTTTGTGACGTCGAACGTATAAGTTCTTTTGGGGAATTTGTCATTCTTTTCCGATTCGACTGGGTTTTTCCCATTCGACGGAGTTAAGACTTTACACGCATATGGTGGCACCTGTTTTAGTTCTGGCAAATCAACCTCTTGTTCTTCGAAATTTGATGATCCATCTTCGTCATCATCCTCACAAACTCTGACATATGCTACCCTTTCTTTCTTATTTTTACTAGCCTTAGCTTTTTCGGCTTTTAATCGTTCGACCTGTCTAACCCTATCAGCCAATTGGGCAATGTCTCTTAAGTACTGGGTATCTAATTTCTTTCTAATTGAATAGTCAAGGCCACCAGCGGCCATTTCGACTAACTCATGTTCAGGCACTTGTGTGAAACACCTTGCCTTGAGCAACCTAAACCTATTCAAATAATCATCAATTGGCTCTGAGAACTTTCTCTTGACACTTGCCAATTCTTTCAGACTTATATTCTTCTATCACATGTAGAATTGTTCATGGAATAATCTCTCCAACTGGGTCCAAGTATGTATCGAATTCGTAGGCAATGTGGTGAACCAAGTAAAAACATTCTTCTTTAGGGTACTAGGGAAATATTTTATTCTCAAATTCTCATTGTGCGCTATTTCGCCTGCTTCAATTAAGTACCGCGCCACATGTTCGAACGTCGATTCACTGGTATCCCCTGAAAATTTTGTGAACTTGGGAACTTTCCATCTATGGGGTAATTTTTGCTGCAAAATATATTCCGACAAAGGGGAGGTATAACTGGGCCTTTGTAATCCCACATTCATCCCATTTCGCGCCATAATCCTTTCGACCGTGGTAGCCAAATTGTTCTCTGCCGGCATATCATTACAATGCATTTGTTGTATAATATTGTCAGCATTTTGGTTTCAGTTTACTAGCAACACTTTTGGTTCTTGTTGAACAGGGATTTCGACCCCAGGTGGTTCGACTGCCCCTCCTTGGTTCAAAACTTCCGTCTGAGGGATATTTGGTTGCCTTTGATTTATGGTAGGTTCTTCTTCGACGGCTACCCTTGGGTTCTGAACTACTTGTTCCCTTGGGGGAGGTTCGGGGACACCAAAGAAATCAGCAATGCGCGTCATCTGTGCTGCCAACTGTTGATTTATTTGTGTCGTGTTTTGGATCAAAGGGTTAAATATAACCCCCATCTGTTGGGCTAACATCTGGACCATATCATGGTTGCTTTCATCCATTTGTTGCCTAATTACTTGTGCGAAATTATTGGTAATGTTTGGCATATAAGTTTGATATCCCGTTCCTAAAGGCTGGCTAATTCTACCATATGGTTCACACCAAAACCAGACCCTTGCAAAGGTGAAGTCACGTTCATCGTTGGATCCGTAAACGCTGATGGCGCATTATACAAACTTGCCATTACTGAAGTTGGCATTCCATATGGTTATTCTCGATTTAGAGGCATCGAAAATCCAGATATAAAGGGTCTGTACATAAGGGGAGGATTCATTTGAGGCATTTGGGGTCCCATAGTTGAAAAACTAGGCGCACTCTGGGGAATTGAATGCGCATGTGTCGAACCCGCTGTTGATGGCACAACCTCTGATACTGATATTGAGGCTGTATTGCTGTTAGCTCCTAATTTCGACGCTACCTGTTTCAAACAAATTTGGCTTTAAAGAAGTTGTGTTGTTCTTTAAAAATAAATAAGCTAAAAGAAAAAAGAGGCTTCGACCATACTTGGTGAAAGCTTGGGTCAAAGAAAGGAGTCTTGAGACATCAAGTATTTCTAAGTCTAGGAAGTCAGTTCGACGGGATGATACGCTGCAGTTACAAATAATTAGTGGAGGGAATTTTCTACTATTTTGAATTTGAAAAGAGGACAAGTGGCTAAGATCCAGAAGTTGAAGACATGCAAAGTGCCAAGTGGCGTGTTTTAGGAGTAAACTGTCAAATGGTGGTTATTTTAGAGTATTATAAATAGGTTAGTTCTAGAGTTAGAATGTGTGTGAAAAATCGTGTTGTACAAGTAACTCCATAATCACTCAAAGTATCCAGCGTGTAGAGAAAAGGGTGAAGCGAGAATGTACGTGATTGTAATCACCATTATCTTTCATTGCAATGTAATTTACTTTGAAGTTTCTACCTTAGACCCTTTACTTTGAAGTCCTTTAATTCAGTCTTTTACTTTTAAGCATTTTACATTACAAAGTTTTTACTTTGTAGTTCTTACATTATAAAGCTTTTACCTTCAAGCATTTATATTTCTGCAGTTTATTCAAGATTTTATGCGCTTCTTTTATGATTTAAAGTTCAGTTTTTATCAAACTTTTCTTTACATTTCAGTCTTTCTTTAAGTTTCTTATTTCGAGCCAAACGTTTTCTTGCTTCTTATTACTTTTCATTCAAATTTCAAAACATCCTTTTTGCACGCAAGCATTGTCGGAATGTTTGTTTTATGCATTAGTGAAACATTTTAAATACACTCATAACACATGTCCTAGGATCAATCTGACCAATCCTGTAAGTTACTAGAACTTTGTTGTTTTAGAAGATCAGCGGTTGTTTACCAATTTCCAGGGTAAACAAATTGGCATGCCCAGTGGGACAGTGCTAAACGTGTATTTGGAAGTTTGTAACTTTTAAATAACTGTCAAAAGGAAGTTTTATAACTGCCTTTTTGAAAATTTTTCGTTTCATTGGTCGAGATTGTGGCAAACTTCATTGTATGCACTTGAGAAGTGGAAAGGTAGCCAATTCAAACGAATATAGAACAAAGAGAAGAAACACGAGGAAAATGGCATCTAGCCAAGGGAATCCAAACCCCAGTTCTGCTGGGACGAATCCTCAACCAAGCAGTTCAAGTGCTCAGAATAGCACCATCAATCCTCAAGAATTACCAAGAAGTACTGTGGTGCCAACTCCGGTTCCTTCGTCAGGAGGGCCAACAGTATCAACCATGGTGACAGAGCCAATGCCTTCGACAACGGTAACATGGGCGACATATGTGAGGCCTTACACACAGCCAGTCCTGGAGTGCATTGGCCCATCAGTGAAAAATCCTCAGACTCCACCAGGAGGAATTTCGACGTTTAGGCAATTTCCTCCCCCAGGATTTTCACAGCCTCTGCCTAGGAACCTAATCTATGGCATGCCAACGTCGATGATGTAGAATTTGCATAATGCACCCCCAGTATTTTCAGAGAATGTGATATCTTCCCCTTTACAGGGGTCAGGTTCTGGAATTAATATGGGTCGAAATAGCCAGTCTATAGGTGTGGGATATTCTACTCAAGGGCCCATCTTAACAAACGAATCTGCAGCATATTTGAGGCAACAGATGGATGAGAGCAACATGCAAATGGTACATACTTTGTCTCAGACAATGGGAGAGATTTTCCAGCCATTGATCCAGAATACTACTCAAACCAATCAAATGATGACAGCCCAGATAGCGCGTATAGCAGAATTCATGGGAATGCCCGCTCCTGTTCAACACCAAAATCAAGGAGTCGAGATGAGGGAAAACACTCAAGAAGTGAATCCGGTGAATCCAGAGTTGGTCGAACCACCTAGGAAGGAGCCTCCTAGAAATCAAATACCTATACTTGAAGAGGAGGAACCAAGGGTGGTGCTAGTAAACAGAAATCAAAATGTTGATCGTATGGTGAATCAGGTTCGACGCAATAATATAGCAGCGGAGAACAATTTGGCAGCCATGGTCGAGAGAATAATGGCTCAAAATGGTTTGAATATGGGTTTTACTAGGCCAAACTTCACTTCGCCTATAGTAGACTATATACTCCAAGCCGAATTGCCCCCCCAGGACGAAAGTACTAAAGTTTACTAAGTTTTCAGGGGACACTACAGAGTCTATCGTCGAACATGTGGCGCGCTACCTGATCGAATCTGGCGAGATTGCAAATGATGAGAGTCTAAGGGTGAAGTATTTCCCTAGTTCCCTCACTAAAAATGCATTCACGTGGTTCACTACATTACCATCTGGCTCAATTTGTAACTGGACCCAGTTCGAACGTCTATTCCATGAGCAATTTTACATGGGGTAGACTAAAATTAGTTTGAAGGAATTGGCTAGTGTGAAACGAAAGTTCAATGAGCTAATAGATGATTACTTGAATATGTTTCGACTACTCAAGGCTAGGTGCTTTACACAAGTGCCTGAGCATGAACTTGTCGAAATGGCCGCTGGTGGCCTTGATTACTCTATCAGGAAAAAACTGGACACCCAGTATTTGAGTGATATGGCCCAATTGGCTGATAGAGTTCGGCAGCTAGAGCGTCTAAAGGACGAGAAAGCTAGGGTGAACAAAAACAAGAAGATAGCTTACGTCTAATACCAGGAGGGCATCAAAGAGTTATATGATGAGCCTGTTAAATTTGAAGAAAACGAAATAGATCTTGCTGAACTTAAGCAAGGTCCTCCTTATTCTTGTAAATTATTAGTCCCTTCAAATGGGAAAAATCCTGTCGAAACCGAAAAGAACGATAGGTTCCCAAAGAAAACATACACTTTCGACATCACTAAATGTGACGAAATTTTTGATTTGTTAGTTAAGGATGGTCAAATACTAGTGCCTCCTGGTGCTAAAATACCACCTTTAGAGCAAAGGAAAAATAGAGGTTTTTGTAAATACCATAATTATTTGGGTCATAAAACTTCTCAATGTTTTCTTTTCAAGGATCCGGTGTAGAATGCTATTCAGGAAGGCAGACTCAAATTTGGGGAGAAGACTAAGACCCAGATGAAAATTGATACCAACCCTCTTGAAGTAGTTGAAGCAAATTACACAGAGCCCCATGAGGTTAACATGGTCGAACTAGCTAAGGAATCTGATAGCAGCTCAGATAGTGTTAGCACCAATGAAGCTCTTGGCAGAAATGCCACAATGGTCGAGGTTACTGAGGACCTTGCCAATGATGTCGTGTTTATTAGAGAAATCGAGGAGATGGATGGTTGCCAGCTTGAGCATTTGATATGTATGGCAGCTGAACACTACTTTAAGACATCTTCTGAAGTCCAAAGGTTCGACGTTGAGTCCACAGTTGAGACCCATGACAAAGCTGAAGTGTCGAATTGCAGATGGTAACAAAAGAAACTGCTGAAGGCCTTGAGGTCCACTTCTCCAAAATGCGCTTGAAGGATGAAGTTGACATAAACATGGTCGAAGTTACTAACGGACAGGCCATGGATGTGGACGAACAGGTTCGTCAAGAAGACTGCAACAAGCTGGCTTATCCCAGAGAAGATGAAACCATTGTTGATTTTCTCCACAGGTGCCAAGGAAAAAACTCTGAAGTCAAGCTAAGTCCTAGGTGCAGTGCTATCTTTGACAAAGAGGCTGCTCATAGCCTCCAAGTGGGGAAAGAAGCCAAGAATGGACTTGAGAAAAGAGCTGCTCAAAGGCCAGGGGGTTTCGACCAAAGTAAAACTACCCAAAGACAACATGGCTAAAGGCCATATATGCCAAGGGCTAAGCAGGCTACTTTCAAGCCTAGCAGTGAGGTACCAACTGGAAAGTGGGTCAAACCAGTTGAAGCAGCAGGGAAAGGGAAACAGAGATGGAATAATTTCGACGTGGCAAGAGGTTCTTCAATGGAGTACCAGAAAGAATTCAAGTCCTCTAATAAATCTGCCTATATTTCTGAGAATTACAAGGGCAAAAATCCTATGTCCAGGTCCCAGTGGAGAAGGGAACAGAGACGAAGAAAGGCTTTGAGGGAAGCTCAGGCCAGAGATCTAACTGAAACTAGTACCAACGTTCTGCCTGCTAGCAATAAAGATGTTGGGACAAAAATAACAAATAAGATGCCTGTGGGGCGTAGGTTATTTACTTCCAAGAAGGAAGAAGCTGAGAGGTTTGCAGTTGAAGCAGCTGAGGACGAAGATTTGACTCACAACTTTGATTCTGAATCTGATGCCTCTTTAAACATCATTGTTAATGTGGTTTCGGTGATGCCAAGAGAATATGATAGGATAACTGAAGTGGAAAACTTAGATGCCAACGTTGAGGCTGAAATGGCAGCGCACCAACCTGTGTGCTACTATGTGATGAACAATGGTTGTGTCGAAGAGCAGAATGCCTTCTTCGAACGACCAACTGAGGCCATGAAAGGGCACTTGAAACCTCTTACATTACAGGGAAAGTAGAGAACGTGGCTGTGAATAAAATCTTGGTGGATTGTGGGGCTACAGTCAATTTAATGCCACATTTCCTACTAAGCAAGATTGCTAAATTCGATTCTGATCTTAAGCCCCACAACATGGTCCTTTCTAACTATAAAGGGAAAATTGGGACCACTCTAGGCATCCTACAGGTTGATTTGACTGTGGGAACAGTAATAAGACCTAACTTGTTTATGGTAGTCGAAAGCAAGGTTAACTACAATCTTCTGCTGGGGAGGGAATGAATCCATGGTGTTGGAGCAGTGCCTTCATCAATGCACCAGCGGATAACAATCTGGAGGCCTGATGGCATAGTCGAAAACATTGAAGGTGATCAAGGGTATTTTAAGGTGTTTGTTAATCACGTTGATGGTGTTAAGTTTGACAAAAAATTGGCGCATATTGTGCCTTGTACTCCAGCAGAATTTGATTTCACCCCAGATGACCATGCATTCTGCTCATTATACTTGCACCCTGTGGAGGGATTTCGATCGGATAGAGAGGTCATAAGGGAAGAAGGCAATGTCCCATACTGTGTGGAGCCTGATGTAGACCCCACAGGCTAGGGAAGTGAATTCAGTAATAATGACTGAATTCGATGCACTACAAAGAATTTCGGCCTATGTGGCCGAATCTAAATTACAAGCGGCCTTGGAGGCTGCACAGAACCACATGTCTGTCGAAGCCAAAACTCAAATTTTTGAAGTAGGGCCTGATAAGGACTTTGAGCTTGAACCACCTGATGGGTCTCAAATCGAAGTCCAAAATCAAAGGCTTGATGCTATTTATGATAATGAGCCTTTGGGTCTTTGAAAAGGATCCAGTGCCAGATAACATTAAAATGTTGGCGCAAGATCCTTTGGAAGAAATTGACTTGGGTAAAGGGGGGATAAAAAGGCCTACTTATGTTAGTGATAACCTTGACCCACAACTCAAAGTCGAAATGGTCAAACTATTGAAGGAATTTAAGGATTGCTTCGCTTGGGACTATGATGAAATGTCTGGTTTGAAGAGAGAGCTTGTTGAACATAAGTTGCCAATCATACCTGGGAAAAAGCCAGTCAAGCAAAATCCAAGACGGTTTGCCCCAACCATCCTTTCAAAGATCAAAGAAGAAATTGAAAGGCTACTTAGATGCAGGTTCATCCGTACAGCTAGGTATGTCGAATGGCTAGCTAATATTGTACTAGTTATTAAAAAGAATAGTTCTTTAAGGGTCTGTATAGATTTTAGAGATCTAAATTCTGCAACCCCTAAAGATGAATATTCTATGCCTGTAGCAGAAATGCTAATTGATTCTGCTGCAGGACATGAATATTTGAGTACGTTGGATGGTTATTCTGGTTATAACCAAATATTCATTGCTGAGGAAGATGTCCCAAAGACTGTCTTTCGATGTCCAGGAGCATTAGGCACCTACGAATGGGTAGTAATGCCTTTTGGTCTAAAAAATGTTGGGGCAACTTACCAGAGAGCAATGAATTCAATCTTTCATGATTTTATTGAGGCTTTTATGCAGATCTATATTGATGATATTGTTGTTAAGTCTTTTTCAGGAATAAATCAATTAAGCCATCTTCGACATTCCTTTGAAAGGATGAGAAAGCATGGTCTTAAAATGAATCCTCTCAAATGTGCTTCTTGTGTGCAGGCAGGTGATTTTTTAGGCTTTGTGGTCCACAAGAAGGGGATCGAAATTAACCAGAATAAAACCAAAGCCATTATGGAAGCAAGAGCGCCATCAACAAAAAAGGAATTGCAGTCTCTTTTGGGCAAAATAAATTTCTTGAGGAGATTTATATCCAACTTGAGTGGGAAAATGCAAGCCTTTTTGCCATTGCTTCGAGCTAGCAAGGATGGGTTCAACTGGGGCAAGCTCAACAGGAAGCCTTCGATAAGATCAAAGAGTACCTGAGTCACCCCCCAATTCTCTCACCACCTTGTGGGAATAAGGGTATGAGATTGTACATAGCTGCGTCAGATAGAACTTTAGGGAGCATGTTAGCTCAAGAGGATGATGATGGTGTCGAAAGAGCCATCTATTACCTTAGTAGAGTTTTAAATGATGCAGAAACTAGATATAGCATGATCGAAAAATTATGGTTATGTTTGTATTACTCTTGTACAAAATTGAAGCATTATATAAAACCAGTTGATGTTTATGTTTCTTCTCGTTATGACGTTATTAAACATATGTTGTCCAAACCTATTTTGCACAGTCGAATTGGAAAATGGGCATTAGCATTAACTAAATATTCTTTAACCTATAAGCCATTAAAAGCTGTTAAAGGACAAGTAGTGGCGGACTTTATAGTCGACCATTCTATAAATGAAACCCCTCTGAACTATCTTGAACTGGAACCTTGGAAGTTATACTTCGACAGGTCGAGCCACAAAGATGGGACAGGCATATGAGTGCTTGTTATTTCTCCTAATGAAATTCCAACAACACTTATGTATAAAATTGAAGGTCGTTGTTCTAACAACGAAGCTGAATATGAAGCTTTAATTGCTGGACTTGAAGTATTGTTGGAATTTGGGGAAACTCAGGTCGAAATAATGGGAGATTCAGAGCTGGTCATAAAACAAGTTACCAAGGAATACAAGTGCATAAAAGAAAACTTGATTATGTACTTTGTAGTTGTGAATTGACTGTTGAAAAAGTTTAACGCAGTTAGTTTTTGACACATCCCTAGACTGGAAAACCAGGTCGCTAATGACTTGGCTCAGATTGCATCAGGGTATAAAGTTTCGAAAGACAAATTACAAGATGCAATCGAAGTTGAAGTCAGAGGAAAGGTGGTGTCAGTAGGATTAGCCCCATCAGACTTGGAAGAAACTAAGCTTGGATACACTGATGAAGATAATTTTGCAATTCTGGCAGTTGATAGCATAACTGACAAGGATTAGAGAAAACCTATAGTAGATTATCTAAAAAATCCAATATCTTCGACAAAAAGGAAAATCAAGTATCAAGCTTTGAGTTATGTCTTGTTGGGTAATGAATTATTCAAAAAGACTCCTGAGGGAGTATTGCTTAAGTGCCTTAGTGAGGCAGAAGCGCACTTGGCCCTTTCGACTGTCCATAGTGGAACATGTGGAGCACATCAGGTAGACCATAAAATGAAATGGTTGTTATTTCGACAAGGTATGTATTGGCCTACCATGTTAAAAGATTGCATTGAATTTGCTAAGGGTTGTCAGGAATGTCAAGTCCATGCTAGCATTCAACACGTCCCTGCAAGTGAATTACACTCTATAGTGAAGCCTTGGCCTTTTAGAGGACGGGCTTTGGATTAGGTTGGAGAAATCAGACCAGCATCATCAAAAAATCATAAGTACATTTTGGTGGGTATTGACTATTTTACCAAATGGGTCGAAGCTATCCCTTTACCAAATGTTGATCAGGAAGATGTGATTGAATTTATTCAGAAACACATCATCTATAGGTTTGGAATCCTAGAGACAATTACAACAGACCAAGGATCAGTCTTCACTGGTCAAAAAATGCAAGAATTTTCCAAAGAAATGGGATTCAAGCTTTTGACGTCCACACCTTATTACGCTCAAGCTAATGGCCAAGTCGAAGCGGCCAATAAAGTAGTTATTGGGTTGATAAAAAAGAATGTGGGAAAAAGGCCAAGAAATTGGCATAAGACATTGGACCAAATACTTTGGGCATGTCGAACGTCCTCAAAAGAGGTAACTAATACTACCTCATTTCGACTGACATTTGGTCATGATGCAGTTTTGCCTGTAGAAATTCATCTTCAGTCCATAAGGATCCAAAGGCATCATGAGATCCCATCTGAGTCTTATTGGAATATGATGCTTGATGAGTTAGTGGATTTAGACGAAGAAAGGCTCCATGCGTTGGAGTTGCTGAAAAGGCAAAAGAAAAGGGTGGAGAAGTCTTATAACAAAAAGGTCAAGATTAAAACCTTTTCAGCTGGGGAATTGGTGTGGAAAGTGATCTTGCCTATGGATCGAAAGACCAGATCTTTAGGGAAGTGGTCTCCTAAGTGGGAAGGACCTTTTCAAATTATTAAGGCATTCAGTAATAATGCTTACGAGGTTCAGGAGATTGAGGGTGATCTAAGAGTCTTAAAGGTAAATGGGAAATATTTGAAAAAATATAAGCCTATTTTGCAAGAGATTCATATTAGAACATAAGTTTTGATAAGATTGTAAAAGCCAAAATAGGCTAGATAAGGCCAAAATGGCGTACAAAGGAAAAGAAACAAGTACAATAACGCCAAACCCAGGAGAAGGATCATTCATAGTCTCTCCAATTGATGGAGTTGAGAAAGGTGAGGTAATCTTTGTCAGCTTCATCATCAGGATCTTGTGCTTTAGAACGCCCTTTCTTGGGGACCTTCATCTTAGTTTCTCGCTTCTTGGCCTGGGAAGTTGCTCCACGTGAAGTGCTATTGCAGGCAGTGGTGGTTGCCTCAGCCTTCTGTGTTTCTTCAGCCACCTTCTTGGTTATTGTTTTCTTTGAGGAAGTACTCATACTTGCTTCAGTGAGTGCAGAATATGGCTCATGTGAAGAGGATTTTATAGGGGCAATGCCTTGTAAGGATTGACCAGTCAATGATGGAAATACGTGAAATTACTCTTGGAAATATACCCTAGGGTTACGCTATTAATATTTCTTTATGGAATAGAGACTTGTGCCGTTGGAGCACTAGCCTGCTAAAGATGCGTTGTTTTCATGATTTCCAAGGAAAAAGGCAGAGTGCCTTAATCACAAAGATTAGCAAAGTTTGAGGCCATTAATAAAACATTTAAAAGAAAATGCGCCATGATTTCCAAAAATTTTACAAGTCGAAGAGTGAACAGTAAATAAAAGTATTCAAACAGATGCCAGAGGGCATTAAAATTATCATTACATAAGGCCTCAAAAGGGCCAGAAAATATGGTGATAAAAAAGAACTACAAACAAAAGTCATGAGATGATCAAAAGGGGAGCTTCGACTTCAACTGAAGAAAGTTGACCTTGTGAGTCTGAAGGCGTGTTTCGCATAAAGCTTTGTCGAGTTTGGCTGCTGAAAGTTCTTTTTCAAGATTTTGGGCATTATCAATGAAGTCCATAGTGCGTTTCAGCTCTTTGGCCAGTTCAGTGTCGTCGAAATTCTTCAGTTCAAGATTACGCTTTTCAACATTAGAAGTTTTGTTTTGCAGTTCTGTGATTTGCTGTCTCCAAGTGTCAATATCCTTTTCGTTCGACACTATCTCTTCCTACCTTTTAGCTTGGGAATTTCCAGGTCTCCGACTTTGGCTTCTGATGCATGTGCTTCATCCCAAGCTAGATGCTCCAGCGCAGTTGTATTTTCAATGGTGTTTTGAATGTTGGGAAGAAGCTTGAAGTCTTCAGACATCTGATTCACTAAAGTAGTTAACTCTATAAGGAAATCATATACCTCTTTCTTAAGGGTCGAGAGGTCCAGTTTCTGGAGGGTGTCTGTCAGAAAGAGATGAGCAGTTCGATATGCATTTAAGATGCTGTGGATGTCTCCCTTGAAGAATTTGTTTTTAATTTTTTGAAGGATAGGGCCAGCAAAGTCATCTGGAGCTGGATCCCCAGAAGTGGTCGAGGTACTAAGATTGCTACCAGAGGAGCTGTACTTTTTCCCATGTATCATTTTGGCGTACTCTCGAGGATTCGACCATCTAAGGGCAGCCAGTGGATCTTCAGTAGTGGGTCCTCCAGTGGTCAAAGTGCCTGTAGGTTTAGGAGTTGGAGTTTTGACAGGACTTTTTTCAGTTACGGGTGAAGTGGACTGGTCCTTCTCAGTTCTTTCTTCTTCATCCTCTTCATCCTCTTCTTTTTCCTCTTCATCTTCGACCTCTTCTTCTTCTTCCTCTTCGTCTCCTTCTTCATTGGCTTAGTTGTCATTCTCTTGATCATTATCAGATGTAGTTTGGAATGAGGGTTCTCCCATATTGTCCATCCCTTCATGGGCAGTTTGATTAAGGTGATCATTATCTAGTTCATTTTCAGGACGTCCTTCTTTCGTGGCAACGGCCTCTGTAGGTTGTTGGCTAAAAACATCATCCTTTTCAAAATCAGAGCCATTTGTCTGGGATTGTTTAGTGGTGGTCTTGACAGGCGAGTTTTTGTTTATTTCGACCGTCGCAGAGGGAGGAACTGTAAGGAGGATAGGTTGGTTAATTTCGCTTATTGAGCTGTACCCAGAACCAAGGTCAGAAGTAGGGTGATAAGTTGGCTCACATTGGCTATTCAGAAGAGTTGGTGCAGAGGTCGACGTAGTTTGTGGTGGGTTAGAATCACCTACATCAGCTTGAAACCACAAGTAAGGAAAATAAGATTGAAGGAGATTTGAGTGAAGAGTGCAAATACTATGAGAAAGATGGTGTGCATACCCGAGCATTTGCAACATCAGGGCTTGAGTTTTCACTCTCATGAGTGCCGACGTTCGATTTCGACGTGGCCTTGGAGGATGGTTTCACGACACCACTAGTGGTAGGTGTCTTTTCAAGAATTTTGGCTGCCTTCGAGGAAGGTTGGCCAGCAGCTCCAAAAGCTTTGGTAAGCTTCCTTTTCCTTTTAGCTATGACCTCCTCAGGAGATTCATCATTAGCATCTAAAGGAATGACTGTTTGAGCACCTTTCTTGGTCTTCTTTTGAGGTGTTGGAGGTTTTCGAGCAGTCTAAAAAGGTGATGCAAACAGTAGAAGGTGATCACATAAAGAAGACTTAGGCAAGGGATATAAAATACCTTTGTGTCTTCGGATTTCTTCTCGACCTTCACAGCAGCACTCTTAGCTGGTTTGGTCTTCTTGGGCATAACTGAAAAGGCAAAGACAATTATTACAAGTTAATAATTAAGTGGTTAGTTATAAATCACAAATCGAGGGCCTCAAACCTTCATATATTTCAGATTCTATGCGAACATCCTCGATCCCTATATGAAGGCGTCCTTTAAAAATGTCTAGCGTATACTTAGTCGCAACCACCCTTTTGGCTTTCGGTTGAGACTGCTGTCGAAGGATTTTTATGGAATCACCACAGACAAACCAGTCTGGAAATGGAGGGGCAAGTGCCACTCCAAAATTAGCGTTAGGCAGTCGAGGGAACTTTGGAGGAAAGAGTTTAAAAGCCATCTCATAACTTCTCTCAAGAGGAACGTTGGAAGGGATTTTTAACTTATCCATTTTTTGTAGAAATTTCTCCTTCAAAGTGACAGCAGCCTCACGAACGGTTCGACTAATATCATCTGGTCGATAGACAATTTCAAAGTACCTTTGGAAGGCTTGAATTTCTTTGATATGAGTGAACTTACTCTTCCTGGTTTTTTCCTGCACATCAAGGAAAACTTGGTCAAGTAATGAGGAGAAGGCAGCAACATCAAGAAATTGTTCATTGTAGTGCTTCGACCACCAGTCGTGAAATGGTCGAGTGCACAAAAAACTAGGCTGAAAGTACATAGGGGAAAGGACTGCTTTTCGAGCATTCAACCGGTCGAAGTGGATTGCAGCACCTCCCTCGTCGAAGCTGGCAGTGTGAAGAACAACATGGCCCTTTTTCTCATATAGGCACTTAGGGAAAGTCTGGGCCAACCCAAATTGTCGAGAGACAAGGTTTGGTTGGTAAGCAATCAAGGTTGCTATATCTTTTCCAAGATTCAGCCTATGGATGATAAATCTAGGAATCAAGAAAGCCTTCCAGATTGAAACAGATTTAGTATGAAGATTTTTGTTTGAATTAGGGAATGGCCTTGTGAACCATTCAGGGCCACATCTTCTCTCAGCAAAAGGGGCCATGCTTGGTGTGAACTCATACCGTTTGGCAAACATCATGATGTAGCTGGAGAAGGCTCCTTTGAGAGTTTCCCCATCATCATTAGGGGTGAGTTTGACCAAGCGAGTCCCTGCGACCTTCCTATCCTTGATTTCAGTAGAAGTTTCATCGACTCTCCCTTTCCTGGGAAGGCTGGCTTTGAAAGTTGCGTTAAGCCATAGTTGAAGTAGCCAGAGGGGGCCATTCAGGTGTACAGTGCCCTGGGCCTCTAAATCTTTGAGTCGAGATGCCCCTTCGCTGATAGATTCATAGAGGTTTGCCAGGATCAATTCACTAAGGCAAACCCCTCTGTTGTTGTGGAGTTGGTTGGCTAGAGTTAGATACTTCTTAGCCACTTGCAAATATTTGGAGCAAAACACATACCTAGACAACCATACAGTCAGGAATGCAATGTGTTCTTGGTCAGATACTTCTTCAGTGCCGCGTTTGAAGTGGTGGTTTATGAAATGTGTGTAGGTGTGTTTGGAATTGGAGATCCCTATTGTATCCTCTGCGTCAGTTTTAGGGTTATAAGAAATGCCATCTGGTCGAAGTCCGGTGATGGCAGCCGCGTCGAAGAGGGTAGGGGTGACCATCCCACTGGGAAGATGAAAGGTAAAGTGGGTACTATCCCAAAAATAAAGGGATGCTGCCAGCAAGTTTAAACAATAAGGAATGCTAGTTTTCGACAGCATGAGCAAGTCATAAATTCCTATTATTTTCCAATGTTCAGATTTTACCTTTTCCATCCTGGTCATCCAAAGGTCAAAATATTTCAACGGGCTAACCGCTCTCACTAATCTAGTGCCATCTTGGAGATATCTAAGATCCATCTTGGTTAAGGTGGTTTATCAGGGGAAGTTTCACCTATTTTAGGGTTACTTTTTTGCCCTAATGGACTTGATTTGCGATAGGAAGGAAAAAACTCACTGAGTTTTTCATCAGAAGCTCTAGCATCGGATAAAGGACCAGATAAAACATAAGGTTTGTCAGAAACAATAAGAGGAATCATTACCTGAGATTCATAGATACTCCTTACTTCTGCAGCATGGGGTTCTGGCACGAACTGGTGATTATTTACCATCTTAGGTCCTGGAAGGTTCAAAAATGGTGGAAGAGATTGTTTGAACTGTGTGACCTTGCCTTTTTGACCTTTCTTTTCTTGAGGAGCGGTTTGTAAGGACGCCATTGTTGGGAGTTAGAGAAGAAGTGAAATGGTGTTCTGGGTTTCTTGAAGAAAGTTTGAAGGATGAAGAAATGAGTTACAAGAAATTCTGAGAATGCAAAAGTTTGGCAAGTTGTGGAAAAGGAGTATTTATAGGCATTTGGAAGTTCAAAGGATTGTTAATCCATCGTCAAAGCAAGTCCAGTAGTGGGACACGTGTCTTCTTTTTGGAAATTTTTGAGTGGTGGTAGTTATGATCAGACTGTGAAATGTCTAGCTTCAAGAAAAGGTAATGATGAATACTGTCAAAGATACGATTGAAAAGACGTTTGAAGATTCACCATTATGATATGACGTCATAAGCGTGGTTGAAAGAAACTGAATAGTTTCTAGATCATAGGCTAAACAGTTATGACCATGTCTTCTCATAGTCGAATGAGCAAGCGTCGAAAATTGTTCTATCAAAAAATGACCTTTCTACCGATACTGGCGAAAGAACATTTTTGGGGGGCAATTTGTTAGCTCCTAATTTCGATGCTACCTGTTTCAAACAAATTTGGCTTTAAAGAAGTTGTGTTGTTCTTTAAAAATAAATAAGCTAAAAGAAAAAAGATGCTTCGACCATACTTGGTGAAAGCTTGGGTCGAAGAAAGGAGTCTTGAGACTTCAAGTATTTCTAAGTCTAGGAAGTCAGTTCGACGGGATGATACGCTGCAGTTACAAATAATTAGTGGAGGGAATTTTCTACTATTTTGAATTTGAAAAGAGGACAAGTGGAGAAGATCCAGAAGTTGAAGACATGCAAAGTGCCAAGTGGCATGTTTTAGGAGTAAACTGTCAAATGGTGGTTATTTTAGAGTATTATAAATAGGTTAGTTCTAGAGTTAGAATGTGTGTGAAAAATCGTGTTGTACAAGTAACTCCATAATCACTCAAAGTATCCAGCGTGTAGAGAAAAGGGTGAAGCGAGAATGTACGTGATTGTAATCACCATTATCTTTCATTGCAATGCAATTTACTTTGAAGTTTCTACCTTAGATCCTTTACTTTGAAGTCCTTTAATTCAGTCTTTTACTTCTAAGCATTTTACATTACAAAGTTTTTACTTTGCAGTTCTTACATTATAAAGCTTTTACCTACAAGCATTTATATTTCTGCAGTTTATTCAAGATTTTATGCGCTTCTTTAATCATTTAAAGTTCAGTTTTTATCAAACTTTTCTTTACATTTCAGTCTTTCTTTAAGTTTCTTGTTTCGACCCAAACGTTTTCTTGCTTCTTATTACTTTTCATTCACATTTCAAAACATCCTTTTTGCACGCAAGCATTGTCGGAATTGAAATTCTGGTACCAGATATGTGATGTTACGTGTGATGTCACAACAACACACTCTACAATGGACAATATAAAACAACAGAAGAGTACACAAAGAATTGTTCACCCAGTTCAGTTAAACAACTTACTCTGGGGGCTACCAAGCAGGAAGGAATTTCATTATTAGTAGAATTAATTTACAGACTCAACAACCCAGTTGACATCTCCTAAACTTAATCTCTACCTAATGAACTTTCTACCTAAGAGACCACTTAGGTATGAGAACACTACTCACTTCCTAAAACACCTCAAAGATCACACTTTGAGAAACACCTTGATCCTACTTACAAGCTTTGATCAAGTAACAACACTCTCTTGCTTCACAGCTCTGAGAGAGTACACCTTACACCTCACCAATTCAACCTAGAATGGTTTACAAAATACTCGTACAAAGACAATGATTGACACTCAGTCTATGCTCTCTATCTTCTATATTTTTCCTTCAGGATTGATGCGCTTTATATAGCTATTTGATTTGGGCTTGGACCTGCTACAATATCTGACCTGATTTGTTATTTAAAACTGAATCTTTAAAACAGATTTTCTCTCAAAATCTTCTTAAATCTTCAGCCTTTAAACACTCATACAAATCTGCATCAAATCTGTTTGCAACAGAAAATATCTTCTCCAAGATATTCGCATCCAATAACTCTAACAGCTCTACCAAATTCCAGCTAATACGCTTAACCCTAAAAACATCTCAAACCTGATGTTTTAATGATCTGCATATCTGATGTCATGACATCGCATGTGACATCAGACTTCAAAACTTCAACAACTTAAACACTTAACATTATCCAATGTTAAGACTCAATGTTAAGACATCACCCATGTGACATCAACATTGAACAACTTTGTTTTACCAAAATTCTAGCCAATCCAAGAACTAACAATCTCCCCCTTTGGCTAATTTTGGCTAAAACAATCTCTGCAACATCAGAGACTTCAGTAACGGATAAATTTTTTAAAACAAACAGCTCCCACTTCAAAATGCTGCACACCACCTATCAACAAAGGGAAAACTCTCCCTCAAAACCAGAACCAGCATAAACAGCTGTTCAACATGCACACTCCCCCTCAACATCTGCACCACACCAGAACTGAGATAGATCACACTCTACACACAGAGGCTAGGCTAACTCTCCCCCTTTTTAGCCATAATTGGATAAACACCTACTAACTACTAGTTAGTCCTAAGCTAGCTCTCATTGTCAGTCTAAAGTCAGCATTCAAGACAAGACAAATCATAGAACAAAAACATAAAAAGTGCTTAAAACATAATATTCAGGTTACAAACCAAACACATCAAGTGCAAAACAACAAAAGCAAAAAAAAAACTACTGTCTAGCAGAACCAACAAAAGAAACTTAATCTTCATCAGAGCTAGGCCCGTCTTCATCATCCTCATCATCTTCCTCAGAATTGACACCTTCAGCATTGACATGAACATCATCATTATCATCCTGTTCCAAGGACTGGATCAGCTTCTTAATTTCCTTGTTTCTAGTCATGCTGGTACTGATCACAATATCCAGATCCTTGCAAGTAGCCTTCAATTATGCAAGCAAATCAGCTTTGGTACTTTTCTTCTTGACACCAACATTTGATGTTGAGACAATGTCTGGAACATGACTCCCAACAAACAATTTTGGATGCCAGGATGTTATTTCAGAATTACTCCACAAATGAGAGATGGAAATGCTATAGGCATTTTGATAGCATTAGTGGTGGCATGTTTCACAGTCTGTTCAAAAATATATGATCCATAGTCAAATTTCTTCTCAGTGCCAACAGCATAAATGAACCTTCCTAATCCCATAGCTGTTGTGGTTTTATGATTAGTAGGCACCCAATTTGCAGCTCCAATTCTGTGCAAGATAGCATACTTAACACTAAGTTTGCTAGTTGTCAATTTTCCTTTCAAGGGCCATACCTTTACTTGACCAGCAGTTATCTCCTTGCAGACATCATTATCAGTAACTTCTAACTCTGTAAACTCTTCTTCTTTTCTTCCTAGGTAATTATTGATAACCTCAGGAGAGAACTCAATACATTTGCCTCTAACAAACACTTTCATGAAATCCACACTTCTTTTGTCAGAAATATTCACAGGAATGTTAACCATAAATTCCTTAACCAGACTGTCATAACACTTGGAGAACCCACAAACAGTCTTCATCAATCCAGCAACCTTTATCACCTCTATGACTTCTTTAATTTCCATAGCCTCTTTGCCAATCTCTCTTTCAAGAGCAAGTCTTCTTTGACAAAAAAATTTCCACATGGAAGCACTGCTTGCATAATGGAATGAAATGTTGTCAACAGGAACATCAGGTATCTTGTTAGCAATTCTCTTCAAGATTGACTTTCTCACAGGAGTGATGTCTTGAACATCATCCTCAACATTATACTCTGATTCAGATTCTTCCAACAACTTCCTCTTTCTGGGATTCACAGCCACTTTACTCCATGTTTTTGTTGGACCAACAACAGAAGTCTTTTTCTTCTTTCCTTCAGCTGACTTCTTAGGAGAAGATTCCACATTCTTTCCTTTTCTAGTTTTAAGTCTTTTGGCAAGACTAGGTACAGCATTTCCAATCACTTCATCATCAGACAGGTCAACAACATTTACCACATCTTCATTCTTCTTTCCACCAGGGCTAGTTTCAACATCCCTATCAGGCGATGTTCTGACATTTGTTTCAACATCAGCTTCCTCATGAACGCCTTCTTCTTCAACACCTACTTCAGCATCTTCAATGACAGACATAGCCAGTCTGTGAAGATTTGTATCAGCACTTTACATGTCCTCCTTTTCAGCAGGCATTTGTCTAAGGGGAATAGAAATGCCTTTTACAGATAAACCCTTATCCAAAATTTTGGTGGCAATCTAATTAAGACTGCGATCAACATCAACCCTCTCTTCAATAGCTTGAGGGGTGGAAGACCCAAATGCATATTTCTCTTTAAAAAGAATGCTAGTGACTAACCTCCTAGTTTCACTATCATCAATTTTAGGTGTAGGCCTTTTGGGTTGCAGTTTGGAAGGTCTTGACTTACCAGATTCAGGAACCATCATGGAGATGGGTGCTATATTCAAAGCGTCTTCAGCAGAACCCTTTTTCGTCAAAACCCTAGCTTTTTCAAGAGAAGAACTTTTTGAAGCAGACTTCTTTGAAGGGGATGATACTTGTTTTGACATTGTTCCAGTGAAGCAACTGAGGATCAGGGAAGGATTGTTACTTCTGTTGATGGAGAAGGAGATGAACCGTCTAGGGGTATGGTGTTTGATGAAGCGTGTGATAGCTACAATAGGTAATGATAGCCTAAAGTATGGAGCCTGATTTTGTGGATCACTTAAAAGCCAATCAATGAGTTTCTCCCTCCAAAATAACTTTCCTTTTAAATTTTTAAAAGAATTCACACCATAAGTTATTAACCCTAATTGACCTTTCAACATGCTCAGACTTTCACACTTAATGTTACAGTCTGATGTCACAACATCAACCTTAACATCATTAGATGAGCTGACCTCTTGAGGTACCCATTGATAACAATTATCTCTGGATCTGACTCCCTTCATAACAACCTCATTCTTCTCATTAGTCACCAAACACTCATCTTTAGTGTAGCTGACTTTGTATCCTTCATCACAAAGCTGAATTATGCTAATCAAATTAGCACTCAAACCTTTGAAAAGAAGCACATTGTCAAGATCAGGTCCATCATGACACTTTAATTTTCCAACTCCTTTTACCTCCCCTTTCTCTCCATTACCAAAAGTAACATCATTTGAGGAGCAAGAATTGATCTCCACCAAATGATTTTTGGACCCAATCATATGCTTTGAACATCCACTGTCAAAGTACCATCCATCCTTAGCAGAATGTCTATCTGATGTGTGAGCCAATAGACATGTAACCTCAGCTTTAGGAACCCATTGTTTAACAACCTTAGTCCTGTTCTCCTTCTGTCTAGGTTGAGGGACAGATTTGGGATATCCATGCAGTTTAAAGCAAGAAAACTGCATATGACCAAATCTTCCACAATAGAAGCACCTTACTCTCTCTTCTCTGAAGTTGTTAAACTTCCTGCCACCTTGATGATGAAACTGTTGTGGCTGCCATCCATAGTACTGGTGCTGTCTTCTTCCATAGTTTGCCTGTCTTCTGTAGTGAGGATTTTGTCTCTTAGGTTGTCTTCTATGATGACGTGGCTTCCTTCTACCATAAAAATGAGGCACAACATTATTATATCCAAAGCCATACATGTTCCCCTGATGTTGAGACATCTGATGAAACATGTTTTGTTTAAACCTAGAAGCCTACATGCTCCTATGGTATTGAGGAGGCATATACTGCCTAGCTCCATAAGTATGTACCTTCCCTTGATGAGGACCATGAGCATACCTTTTCCCAACATTTTGAAGCTGTTGGTGAGCAACCTGCTTAGGTTTAGGATTATGTCTCTTTTTGTTATGTTGAAACATTGGTTGAGACATGTCCTTTTTGGTTCCTGAAGTACTAGCTTCAGCAGAAACCTTATCCTCAACAACAAATCCTAAGCCAGATTTGTCTCCTGCTACCTTTTCTGCCTGAAGGATCTTATCAAGAGTATCAGATCCACTGTTCAACATTCTAACAGATTTTTTCATTTGATCAAGTTGAGATTTAACCAACAAGACTTCATTTTCAAGATCAGCTTTAACAGTCTCAAGCTGAACAATTTGTTTCTTTTGTTTCTCACTTTCTTGACAAACCTCTGCACTCCTCAGACATAACTCTTGATAGGAGGCTGCAAACTCCTCAAAAGTCAGTTCCTCATCACTTGATTCTCCATCAGACACACATGTCCCTGTCAATGCTCTGACATGCTTGGCTGACTCTTCTTCACTTGCACTGTCAATATCAGACCAGGAAACAGTTAGCCCCTTCTTCTCCTTCTTAAGGAATGTAGGACATTCTTTCTTGACATGCCCATAACCTTCACACTCAAAGCATTGGATCCCTTTGTCTTGAGCAGTCTTCTCTTCATCCTTTTCTTTTGACTTGCTGATGTCAGAGGAGATGTTCTTAACATTAGGTTTGTAGTTTCTATTCATTCTCTTGAGCACCTTGTTGAACTGTCTTCCCAGTATAGCAATAGCCTGAGATAGCTCCTCCTGAGATTCAGCACCATTCCATTTCTTCTCTTCTTGAGTATTAGATACCAAGGCTATACTCTTGGTCTTCTTTTCAGGTTCCTCTTCATTCAACCCTAACTCAAAAGTTTGAAGATCCAATTAGCTCATCAACTCTCATTTTGCTGATGTCTTGAGCTTCTTCAATTGCAGTCACCTTCATCTTATATCTCTTGGGAAGGGACCTAAGGATTTTCCTCACCAGCTTTTCTTCAATAATCTTTTCTCCAAGAGCACTAGAGGCATTAGACAGCTCAAGAATACTCATGTGAAAATCATGAATAGTTTCATCTTCCTTCATCTTTAGACTTTCAAACTTTGATGTCAGAAGTTGAAGTCTTGACATCTTAACCTTTGAGGTTCCTTAATGAGTAGTCTTTAAGATGTCCCAAGCTTCCTTAGCAACTTCACAGGTGTTGATCAACCTGAAGATGTTCTTATCAACTCCATTAAAAATAACATTTAGAGCTTTAGAATTGCCAAGGGCAAGCTCATCTTCTTCCTTGGTCCATTCTTCTTCAGGTTTCAGTTTTGAGCTGCCTTCTTTTTCTTTCCCAGCATTATCTTTCTCAACAACAACAGGTGCTTTCCATTCTTTTATGATAGCCTTCCAAGCCCTGCTGTCCAAGGATTTCAAAAAGGTAATCATCCTTGGCTTCCAATATTCATAATTAGAGCCATCCAAAATGGGGGGTCTATTCACAAATCCACCAACTTCCTTGTCCATCTTTACCAGAAAGTATCAGCCCTAGATCTCACCCAGATGCAGAGCAGGATGCCTGCTCTGATACCAATTAAAATTCTGGTACCAGATATGTGATGTTACGTGTGATGTCACAACAACACACTCTGCAATGGACAATATAAAATAACAGAAGAGTACACAAAGAACTGTTCACCCAGTTCAGTTAAACAACTTACTCTGGGGGCTACCAAGCCAGGAAGGAATTTCACTATTAGTAGAATTAATTTACAGACTCAACAACCCAGTTGACATCTCCTAAACTTAATCTCTGCCTAATGAACTTTCTACCTAAGAGACCACTTAGGTATGAGAACACTACTCACTTCCTAAAACACCTCAAAGATCACACTTTGAGAAACACCTTGATCCTGCTTACAAGCTTTGATCAAGTAACAACACTCTCTTGCTTCACAGCTCTGAGAGAGTACACCTTACACCTCACTAATTCAACCTAGAACGGTTTACAAAATACTCGTACAAAGACAATCTATCTTCTATATTTTTCATTCAGGATTGATGCGCTTTATATAGCTATTTGATTTGGGCTTGGACCTGCTACAATATCTGACCTGATTTGTTATTTAAAACTGAATCTTCAAAACAGATTTTCTCTCAAAATCTTCTTAAATCTTCAGCCTTTAAACACTCCTACAAATCTGCATCAAATCTGTTTGCAACAGAAAATATCTTCTCCAAGATATTCGTATCCAATAACTCTAAAAGCTCTCCCAAATTCCAGCTAATACGCTTAACCCTAAAAACATCTCAAACCTGATGTTTTAATGATCTGCATATCTGATGTCATGACATCGCATGTGACATCAGACTTCAAAACTTCAACAACTTAAACACTTAACATTATCCAATGTTAAGACTCAATGTTAAGACATCACCCATGTGACATCAACATTGAACAACTTTGTTTTACCAAAATTCTAGCCAATCCAAGAACTAACAGGAATGTTTGTTTTATGCATTAGTGAAACATTTTAAATACACTCATAGCACATGTCCTAGGATCAATCTGATCGATCCTGTAAGTTACTAGAACTTTGTTATTTTAGAAGATCAGCGGTTGTTTACCAATTTCCAGGGTAAACAATTGCCCCCAATCGATGGATTAGGGGGTGATACTTCATTATTCGTAGAATTCTGATTGTTTGGCGTATTTGGATTCGCCATTATGCGCACTCGTCTTCTTCTGGGTCTTTCTTCGTTATTTATGGCTATCTTACCACTCCTTAGTCTCATGCAACGAGGCGAAGAAAGTTTCGTACGAGTAAAAGTGTAAAATAAAGGTTTTCAATTGTTAATAGCACAAGGTCCCACTGGGCGTGCCAATTTGTTTGCTTGGAAAATTTGCAAACAACCGGTGATCTCCTAATTTATGAAAAAATTAGTTTACTCGTAGGACCGATCAAACAAGTCCTAGGACAATGTGCATTAACAATCTTGACAATTTGTGTTAAAACAAAACCTTTTGTTTACTGGATTTATCATGGTTTTCATCAACTAATGTTTTTCGACTAAAAATGATAAGAACTTTGTTTCTTGAAAGAAATGGTGAAATGTAAGTAAATTGTAAGAATAAAAGTGCAAGAATGAAAAGGAATTGTAAATGAATAACTTAAAATTTCATTAAAATGCAAGGAATAAAGACTGGTGTTTGTCAAACGTACATTTTTTTAGTAACTACTCTTTTCTCTCACACGGTTACTTTGAGTATTCTTGAGTAACTTGTACAAAATTTGAACACACACAGGAATCTAAACACTAGGACTCCTATTTATATACAATTGAAATAACTGCCAATAACAGCTATTTCTCCTAATGATGACACATGGCGTTCTGCATGCCTTTTCGCCCTGGATGTGCTGCACGCGTCTGGTTCTCAAAACGAGTCTCCCTCCTAAATTCGAATTTCAAACATCCGTTGAAAATGGCCTTATCACCAATCTGTCGAAGTATTTTTAATACTTAAAAAAAATCTCCAAATCTGCTTCTCCAATTAACATTGATCTTCGACTGACCTTCTTCAAAACACACTCCTGTCGAAATATCCTGGCAGATCTTTAAACTCACTTTCTGAATAAAATCTAGGCGTCGAAATTAGCAGCTTACAGTGCGACTGTGGAAAGTTTATGGCCTTTCGCATACCTTGCTCCCATGTCATTGTTGTCATACCCAGAATTTTGACCAGACATTTTTAAACTCGCATTTTTTACTTTATTTTCACTTTCCATCATCTGTGTAGTTTAACATGCTTTTCATCTTGTGCAATGCCCAAATTATCAGCCAGAATAAACTTGTCGGATTTACAGCTGAATCGCTCAAACTAAAAGTCAATTGTGTGTAAAATCAGTGGACAAAAAATGTTGAAATCGAGCCTGCAATCGTCAGTCATATTAATCTAGGTTTCGCGTAGTTTAACCTGACATGCTTGTTTGAATTTTTCGACTGCTTTTTTGTCGCATTTTGGACAGTTCAAGCCGTTTAACCGGGTAAAATTTATTTTGAAATTTGACCAAACGCTGTATTTTTCTAATACGTTTATTTCACGCGGATTATTTTGGTGTATTCATTTTATTTTTTCGAGCACTTCGATACTAGTCCAATTATTTATTTTTAATCATTTTCTTGTCAATTATTAATTAATAATCATTTTTATTTTAGTCAATTTTTTTTATTTGAATAATTATTTTTATTTTTATTTCTTTTATCATCTTTTCTTTTTTTATAATATAAATTTTGTTTTTATTTCTTTTCTAGTAACACTTGCTTGTTAAGTTTATAAAAATTCTTTTAATTTTTAACTTCATTTTAGTAACCTATACATAGATGCATCTAGAGCCGTCAAAATGGGCTAGCCCACATGGGCCGGCCCACCAGGCCCGAAGAATTATAGGGCTTGTGCCTTAAAATTAGAGCCCATATTTTTCAGGGCCTTTTTAGCCCAGCCCTAAAAAGCCCGCTACCCATTAGGGCTAGCCCATTAGGCCCATAACGCTATTTATTTTAAAAAATTATACCAATACTTATATTATCTTACTACAAAATAACACATTGTTTTTCTCACCTCACTAAATTATATATATATATTCTATCAATCTTTCTCTTTTAAATATTATATATTAATATAATCAACACTCTTTTCTCGTATTCTATTAGTTTCTCTTATGTTAAATATTTGAGTATTATTATTTTATACAATTTAGACATGTATTGTATTTAAAAACACATTATAGTATTGATAAAAGATAAAATAATACTTAAAAATGTATTATAAAAATATATTATGTTTAAAATAATATAATTTTTAATTTTATTCATCATAAATATTATGACATTTTTATTTTAATTTTTTATTGAAAAAAGCCCGTTTAGGGCCGGGTAGTCCGAAACCCATCTAGGACCGGGCTCGGTAGAAATTTTTAAGCCCATATTAGAGATGGGTTTTTTTAGCCCAGCCCTAAAAAGCTCGAGCCCACTAGAGCCGGCCCGTTTAGGGCCGGGTAGTCCATTTTGACAGCTCTAGCTGCATCAGAGAAACAAGGGAGGAATAGTATTCCACACGCCAGCCCATCAAATACTCAACCCTCCCTCTCACTAAAAGACAAAAAAATGAGACCACTTCTTCAAAAGACCTCTCTCGCTGGTAACGGTAAGAAAAGGGTGAGGAAAAAATCATTCAGATCCCATTATATCTCTTTCCATTTCGATTAATCTAAAAAAAAAGAAAAAGTGAAGATTGAAAAAAAGTGCTGACTACACTCCTTAGAAACCTCTCTCACTTTTCATTTAAAAAGCATCTTTCACTCTTCTCTCAACACAAAAATACTCACCTCCTTCTTCAATCACTTGTTTCCTCACTCTTCTTTTTCAACCGACCCAGCCTCCTTGCGTCGGACTACCTCTTCTTCTCACACAAATCACCATTGATTCGCCTTTTCTCCCAAAAATTGACCATTACATTGAATCACCTTTTACCACACTACAAAACTCAACCTACGACAGCCTTCATAAACAACCATCTCCTAACCACCACATCGACACCGTCAACGACACCACACCACCGTTATTCACCATCATCTCGTCGCGCGGTCAACAATGATCTCGACGTCGACTTCGACTCTACAACGAATTCACCACGAGATCTATAGAAACAATACAGTCACTCTATGACAAGCAAAGTCGCAACAACTACCATGGCAATTCAGGCAGCATCGTCAATTTGGTTCGATGAATATTTTGGTTCAAGTTCGTGCAATTTCTGTTTGGTTTCATGATGTGTTTTCGTGTTGACCTCAGATAATCTCAAGCATCGTTTATAAAGTCTCTCTCATTGCATGTTCATCATCGTCATGTTTACAACCTTCATCTGCAGAGAAAGAAAAAATGCAGATTCAAGAGTAGCTGAACTTGCATAACCATTTTAATTTAGTTTTTGTCGGTTTCAAATGTGGCTTTGCTTTCAAATCAGACATGTTCAGATCTTGAATCAGGTTTTTAGTATGCAACCATAAATGAAATAGCAGAGGATGTGTGGATTCAAGGAATGTGTTGAGTTTATGCTGCTGTTGTTCGGTTCGTGTCGACATTTCAAACATGGCGGCAATTCTTGATAATGAACTCATTATGTACGATTGTTGCGGTTATAGGTATTGTAGTTTCATTTCTCATTGACTTTGTTGTTGAACTCTGCAGAATGTTGCTTTTGGTCTAGTTAATGGGCATGGTGTTGTTGTTTTTTTTTTGTTTTTTCTTGTTCTTACTGCTAGTTGAAGTTGGATAAAATTTGAATTTGTCTCTGTTTTCATTTCGTTTTTGTTAGGTGAATTCTTGTTTATCTAACATAAAAAGTTGGGTAAAATTACCCTATTGAAATGTTAAAACTTGAGTGGTTCACGTGTATTCTATTTATTACTATTTATTACTATCATGGAAAATTATAATTTTTTATTATTAATCACATAATTTATATATTTATATTTTAGTCCCTTCGCATTAAATACTACTTACTTTTTCTATAAAAAAAATGTTTCATATTCCCATAGGCCATAACACTTTCTCTTTCACGTCCGATTACGAGGTAAACGTATAAACGTAGTATACATTTTATTTAATATATGATCTTAGTTTAAAGAAGTAATTACACTTTAAGAGTATTAAAAATATAAAATGGAATTGAACTGGTGTGCTAGAAGCCATTATAAAATCATTTTAGTGATTAGAACAAGTGCGGATTTTATCATGTTTGAAATAATTTCAAACTAACGTATACACTATTTTTGTCAAGCAAACCCAGTAATTATTTTCATATATTAATTTTAAGAAAATTTTAACAGTTACACTTAAAATATTTGCTATGATAATTTTTTATTTGAGTTTGTATGAAGATCTTACTATTACAAATTATTTTTAATATTATACTAGTAATATTTAATAAGCATCCAATTTTTTAACTCAATACTTTAAAAATATAATAATTAAACGAACTTTACTACTCCCTCCGGTCCTTTTTATAAGGAACACTTCACTTTTTAGATTCATTAAATAATTAATGTATCTGATCTGCTTATATTTAAAAAATACTTATTTATTTTAGAATTTGATACGCTAAAAAAAGTATTTTATTAAATCAATTTTCTAAGATATTGGTTTTTTTAAAGAAAAATTCATTTTTTCAAGAAATTTTTTGATACCGGTTGATAAATTTTTTTAATTTGTTTGTTTTTGTTGGAATAAAGGATTTTTAAGAAAGATGAGAGAAAAAGAAGAGAGGAAAAAGAAAAGAACTATAAGTGAAATAGAAATATTATTGAGTGAGGTTGTAGTTAGGATTTACATCATACTATGTATTTATATAGGCAACTAAACCTTAGGCCAAAAACTTACAACTCGTGGTCAAAACATACAAGGTGTAAAATACAAAGCTACGAGTTACAAAACTTACAGTTACTCTTAAAACATTTGCTATGATAATTTTTTATTTGAGTTTGTATGAAGATCTGACTATTACAAATTATTTTTAATATTATACTAGTAATATTTAATAAGCATTCAATTTTTTAACTAAATACTTTACAAATATAATAATTAAACGAACTTTACTACTCCCTTCGGTCCTTTTTATAAGGAACACTTCACTTTTTAGATTCATTGAATAATTAATGTATCTGGTCTGCTTATATTTAAAAAATACTTATTTATTTTAGAATTTGATACGCTAAAAAAAGTATTTTATTAAATCAATTTTCTAAGATATTGGTTTTTTTAAAGAAAAATTCATTTTTTCAAGAAATTTTTTGATACCGGTTGATAAATTTTTTTAATTTGTTTGTTTTTGTTGGAATAAAGGATTTTTAAGAAAGATGAGAGAAAAAGAAGAGAGGAAAAAGAAAGGAACTATAAGTGAAATAGAAATATTATTGAGTGAGGTTGTAGTTAGGATTTACATCATACTATGTATTTATATAGGCAACTAAACCTTAGGCCAAAAACTTACAACCCGTGGTCAAAACATACAAAGTGTAAAATACAAAGCTACGAGTTACATTTCGACATAACAACTATATATTTTATTCGATTCTGTCGAATACAACTGACTTCTACACCTCGACTAACTACTTCGTCATAATCGAATGCTCTTTCGACAGAACATCGAATTACAGCTTCTAACACCCTCCTATTCATGTTCTCGAGACTTATCATCCCGATGTTTCTCTTCAACTCTTCGAACACGACTTTCTTCAACTAGAGTCTATGATCACAAGACTCAAGAAAAGTTGAAATGCTTTACGGATAATCACTCTCAACGGTTCTATAGTAGAGGATACTTCTGAATGCACTATGGTTAAACAAATTACACAATGGATCAAGATTTTATGTGTATCTATCCTCAACATCTTTTGTACTATGGAGAAGAACAAAGACATTTGATCAAGTTATCTATCCCAACAGCTAGTTCCCTGAAATCTGCTATATAAATAGCTGAAGGTTCTACTTGAATCTTTAACAAGAAGAAGGAATGCAAGAAGATAGAGGTGTTCAATGCCTCTATGTGAATGAAGAAACGGTATTCAGGTAAGTTTTATTATTCGTTATTTCAAGTGTAACCTTCTGTACAAGATGTTTCAGCATAAGTAATCTTCAAGCTCAGATATCTTGGAAGAAATACAATATTTACTGTAGGAATAAAGAAAAATGAATTTTTTCATAGACATATTTTGTGTTCCCAATAAAACTTGATTAAAAAAAACAAATTAGGAGAATATTATATTATAGTAATTATTTTTGTTAGTTTTGAGCGGTAAATAGAGAATGAATGCATCTGCAACAATTAATAATGAGAAATTAAGAGAGTTAATGCATATTAAATTCCGAAAGGATGTATTTATAATTAAAAGAACTAACTTACTAATTATGCAATATAACATTTTTTTAATGACATGGTTAATGAAGTTAATGAAATACAATTGGCGAATTCTGATTAATAACACATCAGTTGGGTAATGTTATCCAACTTTTCTAGAAGGGTAACGAAGTCCTTCCCTTTTTGTTATGCTCTTGGTCACTCTTTGATTATTATTTTGATTTAAATTTATAGCATGTGATGATATTGAGAAAAGGATGTTGGTTTTTTGGAGCCTCTAAGGATGTTGGTTTTATAGCTGAATTTATGACTTCTTTAATTGTTTATTCTTATTTGAAACTCAAGGGAGACTAACCATTTGTGTCTTTGAATGTTAAAAAAAGAGATTGAGTAGAGAGTTTCACGTGTGTGTGAATGCTTATTGTTTATGTAGAATATTTGAGTCTATAGTCTTCCATGGCAGTAGTTCCATATGCAATTTAGGCTTTAAACATTGTTTTAATTTTGAATTTTGGTAGAGAATACTGAGTCATGTTTTTATCTTTTATTTCATTACCATGTATATGCCTTGCGATGTTAGTTCGTTTAGTTTCAAAAAAAAATTTTGGTTAGATAATTTTACAATAACAGTACCATGTGCTTCTTATTAATTTTATTCTATTTTTTTTAACTTATTTCAGTTAAGTTTTGTTTGGATATTGGGCAATGAGCCCAATTTATTTTCATACCACCATTTTCATTTATATCCCATCGTTTATTATTATTTTGATTCATTTAATTAATCATGTAATTATATTTTTTAGTTGGTTAAACAATTATGATTATAGTTGATTGATTGTTGAATTATTAAGAGGTTGTTTGATTATTCACCTAGCACAATTAGGACCTCTTTCCATTAGTTCAAATCTTAATCCGTATCGCATGTAAATAGAAACTTCGATCTATATCGAGTATTTTTTTTGAATCAAACTAAAACCCTTAATAACTATGAAACACTTTTTCAATAAAAGATGAAAAGAGGGTTGGACTGGAGTTTAAGTTCTCTTTTTGATTGTTTAAGTGTGAGGAGTCTTCTTCGCACCTGAATAATTGTCATCTCTAAAAGATTTATAACACGCCTCATATCAAACTTTTTTTTATTATAGAAAACCAAAGAGACACTTAAAAAACACGATGCGTGTAGTACGCCATGGGCCTTAAGTACGTGGGAAAAGATGACCGGGAATCTTCCTTACCTCTTCATACAGTGTTTTGTACGCGAGACGTTTGGATCGTGTGTACGAATCATTCGCTCCTATGTCATAGACTTTAGTACAATACACGTTGCAAATTCTTTTCAAAAACCTAATGAAAACACTTCCATAAATTCAAATCATTTTCTCCTTCGGGATTCTCTTCAAAACCATTTCCAAAAAGGGCATATTATTTCCGTTCTACCACGAAACAGGTAACACATAAGGCTCCACGAGCGGGTGGTAATACACCTAACTGCTAGAACGTGAACGTTAGCATCGTCCATAAAAAACACCAATATTGCGGTGAGAATCAGATAACAAGCTATTAATTAACTTGCATCACATTTCTTTGAAATTCACCACCGACTTTGATTTATCCAAAGGAAAGGTTCAAGATCGAGAAAACCTAAAGGGGGGAGATCTAAGGTTCGGGGGTTGGTTATACTAAGGGAAGATATTAGCACCCTTAATATCTGTAGTACCCTACATGAACCTCTTGTTTAGTTTGTGTTATATTATGTTTGCTTGCTAAAGGATATCTGCTAAAGGGTAAAGGTAAAGACCTAATGGTATGTACACTAAGTTTGCTCGCCAAGACGTCGCATCTTGTGCCTACGTATCTGACTAAAGAATCAGAGCAACCGTAGTTCACCTAACTAAGGGTGAGAGGGGAACCATTGACTATGACCAAAGTTCCAAGGGAAATGAGTGTGAGCTCATTTTAGAGTTTGAGGAAACTCTCTAAATCTAAGTTATGAGGGAGAAAGGGAATACTTGACAAGGCAAGCACCACATAGAGTTTTAAAGTCTATCCCATTACTAAGTTGTGACTCAATGGCTATTATGATTCCAAGAAGAGGAAAAGGCTCTTATGAGTCCTAGGTGTTGATTGGTTTTTTTATTGACTTATGAGTCAACTGAGGAGGAATTCCCTTTGGAATCTGGGAAACAACAGTTTTATGTAACAAGAAGTTTATAACGAATATTTACATGAAGATGTGGTATTGAATAGCAAGGCATTCAAGTTGAGCAAGGTTTATAATATCATACAAGATTAAAACCAAACATTTGACATTGTATAAACAAGATATCATGATCAAGAATCAAGGACAGGCAAGAAATGTAACAAAACCCTAAAAAAGATCCTTACACTTCCCTCACGAGTAAGTGCCTTAAATTTAAATATTTTCAATAATCCCTTTTTATAGTCAAAAAGTAAATTCCTTTAAGAACATTTAGCAAAAAGAATGAGTGGAAAAGAGTAAAAAATGATTGAGTTATGCAAGTTTGAAATTTGTGTGTAAACCATAGAAATTCAAGGCAACATGTCATAAAAATAAATAGAGAAGTCCCCCATGGGTGTTGAACCCAAGACATCACGCATACAGCCCAAAAGTCTTACCAACCAAGCTAATGCGCGCATGTTATTAAATATAGAAGCAACAAGTATATATGTGAAACAAAATCAATTTAGAAAATTAAAATAAAAGGACTGGGGCGAGGGGGATTCGAACCCCAGTCCTTGTAGTCATTGAGCGTGTGTTCTTACCACTGGGGTGGCTATACATCCGTTGTATATGCCACCCCCAATCACATATAAGCCATCAAGCAAAAATGAGAAAATGCCACAAAGGGAACCCAACCGTGTAAAGGAATTCTCAGGAAAAAGGACCACATAAAAAAAATCACGTGCAAGCATTAGAACTTTATTAATCGGTCAATGATGTTAAAATGACAAAAGGACAAAACTAACCCTTTACCAATCATGTGCTGCCAACTCCTCTCCTCTCATGCAAACGTGCAAATAAGAAACAAAGCCAGCGGGAATTACCAGAATGAGAAACATAGTGCACTTCTATTTTTCATACTCATACAAATGAAAAGAAGAACTGAAGCTATCATGAATAAATTGGAACACACCAAGGCAAACGTTCCTCTTGCTAAATCCATCCCCAGTTCAGTTCACAATCAAATATCATGAATCAAAACACCATCCTAATGCTTCCACATAATAGAACAACCATGAGGACTCATTTACTCATAACAATACGTAAATAGGGGAAATAGGCAAGTGAATATTCAAGTGTTAGGGCTGAAATGGTGCCTCCCTGAGACTAGGATGTCAATCACAAATCCAAACTTAAACTCATGCTATTAACTTAAAGTAATGTGAATACAATACATGAACAGAACAACAACATTTTAAGTCAGACAAACTGAACATGCGAGCATAAAATCATGAAGGTTGCGAGAGGGAGGGTTTTGTGACAGTATTTTGGAGTGAAGTTGTTGCGTGTTTCTAAGGAGAAGGAATAATCAACAGTATGATGCTGATATTGATGTTCTTGCGAATGAGAGTGTAAGTGTGGTGTTTTGCAAAGATGTAATGAGAGTGTTGGTTTTCTGCTTGGCTGTTGTTTTAAAAAGAAAGAATGAGCAAGAGTATGGTACTGATATGTGCTTGAGTTGCACGAACATAACAGGTTTTATGTTGTTTTGACAGGAGGAATGAGAGTGCCCTTCTCACATGTTTTTGTTGGTGCAATGGTGTTGATGTTTCATTCTGATACTTCCTGTTACTCAAGGAAAACAAACTTATGGTCGAAAAAGTAATGAGAAAGTGGCTTTCTTGTTCTGGTTGTGAGTACAGCAGGTTCCAGTCATAAACAAAGTTAACACAATACATCATATATCCATGTTCAAGTGATAACATCCAAACAACATCCTGGCAATCGTATGATCATGACATATAGTAGCAAAATAATAACAAATTCAAGATGCTCTAAAGCATGGTCAATGAGGTAAAAAAAAGAAAACCACAACTGTCATAATGATAGGAATTCACTCAACAACCTTATATTATTCAACCTATCTTAGCACAAGTGTGAACAACATAAGCATTTCTAAATGTCCAGTTATAATATGGGATATGGACATTACAACATCAACACCAATAAGCACCTTATTTTCCTATCATAATTATCCAACATTATCATATGAGATTTGGCTTGAATACACGACATAGTAATGATGGCAAGGTTGTAACCGAAAAAACAGTGAGGATAACTATTAATCATGCTATCAAAACAATCATGAGGAGGACCATTTGAAACAAACTCAAACCCACAAGTGAAGATATTAACATGAGAACATTCCCAACAATAACTAGCAGTGCATTTAAAGATAAATTCAAACTGCATATCGTCATTTTTTTAAGAATATTTCAAAGGCATTTTAGGCGTACAACTTAAGCATGAAAGCATCCGTGTTGTGGTCGTGCCTGGACATGATATTAGTTAACGTTTGGAGAGAAAAAAAGATCTTCCACACTTGTCTTGGCAACACTAAAAAACAGCTTAACTTTCTATATGCTTTAAGTTAAGACATGTTTAGGCAATGTGATGAGTGAGTTCCACCATCCAACTTAAGAATGTGGAAACAGAAAACTTGATAATGTTAACAGTACAGAAGAATACTTTTAAGGCGAATATGGCATCAAGTGCATGACAACAGCAGGAAGACAACAAATTCATGTTACTTCAAAAGCAAGGATCAGTAAAGAAAACAAAGTTTGTCACAAGATTCAACTAGGAGAACCTTCATGTTGGGCCATCCGAACTTTCCACGAATGTCTCAATAAACCTACAGACCTCAATATGATAATATACCTATTATATGTACTATGATCCCAAGTATGCTGATACCAAGGTTCACACACAACTCCAACACACTCCCTAGTGGAAGCAATGCTTTCTTAAAGTTCTAAGAAGACAAGATCTGCTTCTCCTTGCAGCAACTTCCTCCAAGATTCTTCACTTGCCAAACTGAATTTTTAGAGATTTTTCTGAGTTCCTTGGTGAATTGTTGGTGTCCAATGCAAGCTCCATGGTCTGCTATTTATAGGGAGAGTAAGAGAGCTCAAGGTATGGCCAATCTTGCAAGGATTGCCAACAATGCCCTTTTCCAATCGAGTGAGTTGTTTTATGATGGCCAAAAAGTCTTCCAAGCTAGCCATAGTTCTGTTGGCAATGTGTGCTGATTAGATTGGTCCAGGCTCCAAGTTTTAAGAAGCTGCCATGCTATTTTGTTGAAACTCTCTCACTTGATCCACTTGCACACATTTGAATAAACAAATCAGTTTTATGTTGCAACTTGACAAATTCGTGGCACAGGTTCTGGATCATACTAATTTGTGATTAAGAATCAGAAAAGTGGAAATCTTGGTGATTAGAAGTGTAATGCATCATTATGCACAAATTGGTTACTTAAAACTCTAGAAAAGAACCTCAAACTTCATTAATTCGAAACTCCCAGCTCACTTCATGGATTGAGGAGTTCTTGTAATTTTTGGAAAGCCCTCAATGCCCTCTACAACTTTCATGTTGGACCCAAGTTCTGAATCACATGGGAACTTGGTGAAAAATGAGGTTAAATTTGGTTGTTCATTAAGGCAAAAAATGCTGAATTTTCACCAAGTCTTGGGCAGTTTAGCTTGTAAGCTTCATAACTCAAAGACCAAGCATTTTTAGGAGAACAGTCATATTTAACACTTTGAAGATCTTGGAAAAAGCTTCCATTTGGGCTTTGAATCACTCAATTTGGATGTGTGGTTTGGAAGTTATGACCATTTCAAATTTGCACAAGAGAGGGAATTTCCACCTATGAAAAGTTTTATGATCATAAACTTACTTCCTTTGCAAGAAACTTCTTGAAACTTGATCTTGACACTTTAAATCATTAATAAGACATGTTATGATGATTTGAGGCAAAGGAGATTCTATTTGGATCAAAATCCCAAAGATTAGGGTTTCAGTCAAAACCCTAATTTTGACTGTGAATGCACTGAGCTACACCTCTGTGGTCTTGCTTCTTTATTCATATCCAAAGCTCATAGAAGACCTTTAAGGATGTTTAATAACTCATGGAGTCATGGTTTAGGGTTTGAA
Organism: Lathyrus tuberosus; assembly: GCA_022829125.1. NCBI lineage: Eukaryota > Viridiplantae > Streptophyta > Magnoliopsida > Fabales > Fabaceae > Lathyrus > Lathyrus tuberosus. The sequence goes on from JALAZF010000112.1 coordinate 8,925,046, forward strand.
GGCACCTCTTGATGAAAATCAAGGCCAATGATCCATATGTCTTATAGAAACCCTAATTTGGGAGACAGGGTGCAACTGGGGCTCAAACTGCTCATGATGAGGACCAGATGACCTTGAATTCTTGTTGAATGAGCCCTCTTGAATGTAGGTAAACTCAAATGGTTGATGAACCAAGCAACTCTTGACTTGATAGGGCAAAAATCTTCAATGATTCCTTAAGTTAAAACCCTAATCCTACACCTTAGTCTGGTGATCTTTTGTTGACTTGACTTGATTCAAAGTCTTGAGATCTTGGTTCCCAAACAAATAGGGAGGGTTTGTGATGATTGTATGGAGCCAGAGGATACCTTAGGAGGCCTTGAATCACTCTGTACAAACCCTAATTTCAGATATAAAAGAAACAAGCTGCAAGATATGGGTTAGTTAAACAATGCATATATGATTGATCCTAAATGTCTATGCAAGATGTTACGACATCTAAGAGGTAAAATTTGGGGTACAACAGTTGTCCCTATTTAAATAGCTTTACCGGAGGGCACGAGGAAAGAAAATCCCCTGGACATCAAGGTGAAAGGTATTTAAATATAGCAAACCGAAAATTTTGCCCTTAGATGAAATGTAGATGCTTAGGACAAGCGACGGACATGCAAATGCTACCATGCCATGGAATTCTAGTATGATGATATGGTGTCATGATAGTGCAAAAAAGCAGACAGACCAGACACCGGAGCTGAAGAGCAAACAACCACCGGTGATCAACACTGGGGAAGGATGTAAGTTAACATTCATGAGGAAATCTCGCTGGGGATACAGGCTGACCAACAAAAGAAACCCAACTGGGGAGACTCTGAAGGAAAAACTGGGGATAGAAAAGTAAAGGGGGAAACCCTACAAGTCCTTACTGGAGATAGGAGCCAGAGAGGTATTCTTTATTGGGGAAAGATCCAGGGAGATGGACGACAGGTTCACATGTGACCAGACGACACTGGAAATAAAGACACATTCTTACTGGGCACGAAACCAGAAAGAAGACATGATCTCCAATGGGGATCAGTTTGAAATAAAAAGATGAGCATCCAATAAAAGATTTTCTGGGATTTCTTATACTGAAGAGTTCAAACGGGATCTTCAAGAAAAGCCAGAAAAGATAAAGACGAGCTCTGCGTGAGCCATATGATGAAGATCACGAGCCATTAATGATTGAACTCGGGTGTCAAAATGAGTTTGAAAGGACACCAGTTTGGGGTTATAGTTTGGATACCAGTATGAGCTGGATTTTGAATGCCAGTATAAGCTAGACTTTGGATACCAGTATGAGCTGGATTTTGAATGCCAGTATGAGCTTGACTTTGGGAAACCAGTATGAGATGGATTTTGAATGCCAGTATGAGCTGGACTTTTGGATGCCAGTATGAGCTAGATTTTAGGTTACCAGTATGAGCTGGATTTTTGGATACCAGTATTAGCTGGATTTTTATGTTCATATCTGACCTGAGTTTTGGGTTCATATCCGACCTGAGGTTTTGGTTAATATTTGACTTGGGTTTTGGGTTCACATCCGACCTGAGGTTTTGGTTCATATTTAACCTGGGTTTTGGGTTCACATCCGACCTGAGGTTTTGGTTCATATTTGACTTGGGTTTCAAACAACGGGTTCATATTTGACTCGAAGTTTAGGTTCATGTTTGACATGGTTTTCAAACAACGGGTTCATGTCCAACTCAAAGTTTAGGTTCATGTTTAACCTGGTTTCAAACAACGGGTTCAGGTCGGACTCGAAGTTTAGGTTCATGTTTGACCTGGTTTTCAAACAACGGGTTCATGTCTGACTCGAAGCTTAGGTTCATGTATGACCTGGTTTCAAACAACGGGTTCATGTCTGACTCGAAGTTTAAGTTCATGTTTGACCTGGTTTTCAAACAACGGGTTCATGTCTAACTCAAAGTTTAGGTTCATGTTTGACCTGGTTTCAAACAACAGGTTCATGTCTGACTCGAATTTTAGGTTCATGTTTGATCTGGTTTCAAACGAGGAGTTCATGTCTGACTCGAAGTTTAGGTTCATGTTTGACCTGGTTTTAAACGACGGGTTCATGTCTGACTCGAAGTTTAGGTTCATGTTTGACCTGGTTTCAAACAACGGGTTCATGCCTGACTCAAAGTTTAGGTTCATGTTTGACCTGGTTTTCAAACAATGGGTTCATGTCAGACTCGAAGTTTAGGTTCATGTTTGACCTGGTTTCAAACAACGGGTTCATGTCTGACTCGAAGTTTAGGTTCATGTTTGACCTGGTTTCAAACAACAGGTTCATGTCTGACTCGAAGTTTAGGTTCATTTTTGACCTGGTTTCAAACGACGGGTTCATGTCTGACTCGAAGTTTAGGTTCATGTTTGACCTGGTTTCAAACGACGGGTTCATGTCTGACTCGAAGTTTAGGTTCATGTTTGGTCTGGATTCAAACGACGGGTTCATATCTGACTCGAAGTTTAGGTTCATATCTGACCTGTGTTCAAACAACGGGTTCATATTTGACTCGAAGTTTAGGTTCATATCTGACCTGGGTTCAAACAACGGGTTCATATCTGACTCGAAGTTTAGGTTCATATCTGACCTGGGTTCAAATAACGGGTTCATATCTAACTGGAAGTTTAGGTTCATATCTGACCTGGGTTCAAACAACGGGTTCATATCTGACTCGAAGTTTAGGTTCATATCTGACCTAGGTTCAAACAATGGGTTCATATCTGACTTGAAGTTTAGGTTCATATCTGACCTGGGTTCAAACAACGGGTTCATATTTGACTCGAAGTTTAGGTTCATGTCTGACCTGGTTTTCAAACAACGGGTTCATGTCTGACTCGAAGTTTAGGTTCATGTTTGACCTGGTTTTCAAACAACGGGTTCATGTCTAACTCGAAGTTTAGGTTCATGTTTAACCTGGTTTCAAACAAAGGGTTCATGCCTGACTCGAAGTTTAGGTTCATGTTTGACCTGGTTTTCAAACAACGGGTTCATGTCTGACTCGAAGTTTAGGTTCATGTTTGACCTGGTTTGAAACAACGGGTTCATGTCTGAATTGAAGTTTAGGTTCATGTTTGACCTGGTTTTCAAAGAACGGGTTCATGTCTGACACGAAGTTTAGGTTCATGTTTGACCTGGTTTCAAACAACGGGTTCATGTCTGACTCGAAGTTTAGGTTCATGTTTGACCTAGTTTCAAATGAGGAGTTCATGTCTGACACAAAGTTTAGGTTCATGTTTGACCTGGTTTCAAACGACGGGTTTATGTCTGACTCGAAGTTTAGGTTCATGTTTGACTTGGTTTCAAACAACGGGTTCATGTCTAACTCGAAGTTTAGGTTCATGTTTGACCTGGTTTTCAAACAACGGGTTCATGTCTGACTCGAAGTTTAGGTTCATGTTTGACCTGGTTTCAAACAACGGGTTCATGTCTGACTCGAAGTTTAGGTTCATGTTTGACCTAGTTTCAAACAACGGGTTCATGTCTGACTCGAAGTTTAGGTTCATGTTTGACCTGGTTTCAAACGACGAGTTCATGTCTGACTCGATGTTTAGGTTCATGTTTGACCTGGTTTCAAACGACGGGTTCATGTCTGGGTCGAAGTTTAGGTTCATGTTTGACCTGGTTTCAAACGACGAGTTCATGTCTGACTCAAAGTTTAGGTTCATGTTTGACCTGGTTTCAAACGACGGGTTCATATCTGACTCGAAGTTTAGGTTCATATCTGACCTGGGTCCAAACAACGGGTTCATATCTGACTCGAAGTTTAGGTTCATACCTGACCTGGGTTCAAACAACGGGTTCATATCTGACTCGAAGTTTAGGTTCATATCTGACTTGGGTTCAAATAACGGATTCATATCTGACTCGAAGTTTAGGTTCATATCTGACCTGGGTTCAAACAACGGGTTCATATCTGACTTGAAGTTTAGGTTCATATCTGACCTGGGTTCAAACAACGGGTTTATATCTGACTCGAAGTTTAGGTTCATATCTGACCTGGGTTCAAACAACGGGTTCATATTTGACTCGAAGTTTAGGTTCATGTTTGACCTGAGTTTCAAACAACGGGTTCAAGTTTGACTCGAAGTTTAGGTTCATTTTTGACCTGGTTTCATACAACGGGTTCATGTCTGACTCAAAGTTTAGGTTCATGTTTGACCTGGTTTCAAACAACGGGTTCAAGTTTGACTCGAAGTTTAGGTTCATGTTTGACCTGGTTTCAAACAACAGGTTCAAGTTTGACTCGAAGTTTAGGTTCATGTTTGACCTGGTTTCAAACAACGGGTTCATGTTTGACTCGAAGTTTAGGTTCATGTTTGACCTGGTTTCAAATAACGGGTTCAAGTTTGACTCGAAGTTTAGGTTCATGTTTGACCTAGTTTCAAACAACGGATTCAAGTTTGACTCAAAGTTTAGGTTCATGTTTGACCTGGGTTTCAAACAACGGGTTCATGTCTGACTCGAAGTTTAGGTTCATGTTTGACCTGGGTTTCAAACAACGGGTTCATGTCTGACTCAAAGTTTATGTTCATGTTTGACCTGGTTTCAAACAACGGGTTCATGTCTGACTCGAAGTTTAGGTTCATGTTTGACCTGGGTTTCAAACAACGGGTTCATGTCTGACTCGAAGTTTAGGTTCATGTTTGACCTGGGTTTCAAACAACGGGGTTCATGTTTGACTCGAAGTTTAGGTTCATGTTTGACCTGGTTTAAACGACGGGTTTATATCTGACTCGAAGTTTAGGTTCATATCTGACATGGAATAAAGGATGCCAATGATTATTGGACTTTAGGTTCCATATGAGGAGATCAGATATCAGATAGGTTAGTACTGGGGTTGCATAACTGAAGATTAGACTTCCTGGGGAATACCAATTATGGTTACAAAAAGGTTGGATAGTACCAGAGATAGATAAGTTTCTCAAGAGATTGCTACTTATTATTGGGTATAAATTCCAAAGAGATATTGATATCACAACACTGCTGGAGAATGAACTTTGTCTTCCACGAGGGTCAGTAAAAGATTCTTCCTGCGAGACACAGTGCAAAATAAATGCATGTTCAAACTAGGTTCAACAACCTAACCTGCCTGGGACCAAAGTTCAATCTAGGAACGAGCTAGAAAGAAACGGTTAAACAAGACTCCCACCATTAAGGAATGAGCTCAAATGGGGATTTATCTTATCCTATTATGGAAAAGATAACCGAACCAACCATAATCCACGAGGATAAAACTCTGTGGGGAATTCAGAAAGGATGGGCACTTTATGCATAGGGTTGACAACTCTATTGGAGAGAATAGACAAACCCAGTCACTTGGGGATATAACGCCAAAGTGAACAAAACAGGTAAACACCATAAGAAGAGGTAGCGGAGAGCTAAAATGCTATGCATATGATACTTATACCATGCTTATGCTTATGTTGACTAAACAGACAAAAAGAGACACTGAAGATGGAATAAACATCTCAATAAGGGTACCCAGCCATCATCATCAGATTGGATAATTACTGGGGATGATCTTGCAGGACCAGTAGTTCTGCTTCAAGATTACAACTTTCTCTGGTGAGAAGAGCACTCCACTAGGTATAGTATCACGACTTCACTAGGATTTCCATCATGAGCATGATTTCTTCACTGGAGGGAAAATATCTATCAAGTTTAGCTGATGTAATAACTTACTGGGGAGCTAGCAAAAAGATGCTACAAAAGCTGAGTAGTTCTGCATAACTCATCTGCCCCAGGGTATACAGACTGTCAGGAGAAAATGTCAAGAGGATTTTACAGAAGAACTGGCATACAAGAGGCTTCAGTGTCTTCAAACTCTTGGAGAGATTCATGAATTTCGGCATAACTGCCCCATATTAACGGCTTTTATAAAAGGTCCTTGAATTTTGTGCTTCAAACTTGCCCCTGTTAGCGTCGTTGATTTTTAGAGATTTACCGAATTTTGACTTGGCTGCTTCTGATTAACTGGTTTGTGAAGGTGAGTCATTAAAAGGATTTTACAGAAAAAATGGCATACTAAGTGCTTCAAAATCTTCAAACTCTTGAAGAGAAATGAACCTTGACATAACTGCCCCTGTTAAGCTGTATTTGCAATACAAAGTCCTCGGACTGCGGTAGGAACAACTGGGGGACAAACTTGCCTCTGTGAAGGAGATGTCATTGCCTTTTAGAGATTTACTGAATCTCGACCTGATTGCCCCTGATTAACTGGTTTGTGAGAATAGGTTCTCAAAAGGATTTACAGAAGAATTGGCGTATACGTTGCTTTGAAATCTTCAAACTTTTGAAAGGAAACGAGCCTCGGCATAACTACCCCTGATTAACTGTATTTTCAATACAAAGTACTCAGACTATGGTAGAAACAATCAGTGAACAAATTTGCCCCCGATGATGGGTCAATGAAGTCCAAACTTGTCATAAGATTATCTCAAGAAGATTTGCTCTAGTATTTTAAACTTGAAGAGTTCTGCCCCTGATTCAATAGCATTTGGAACGGTGGATTGGCACATCCCTTCGCTTGGTTGCCCCTGGCTGAGCTTCCTTTATCAAGTCAAATTCCCTAGCTGGCTGCATTTGTTGGGATTTCTTCGACATTGAATTGTTTTTGCAAACAAGTATTGTTCATTTTTAAAAATTGGCAATTTTAATGCAAAATTCATGCAAGCTTTTGAAATCAAGTTTTGTTAATGAAACACACATGGTGGAATGATTAAATAACCAAAAACAAAGGTGAATCTAGCCACTTATGGCCCTGGTAGATGAAGTGATCAGTACACACAAATCACAAAGATTAATAGGAGTCAGGTTAATCAACCTTGCTGTAGTATACTTTCAAAATAACCTTACCTCAATTAGGTCTTTTAAGGGTTATAACATGGCCGGGTTCACGGTTTATGAAACAAAAGATAAAGGCTCAAACTTTATTTGTCCCTACCCCATCTTCATGATGAACTCCAATCCTACACTCAGTTAGCTCAAGCTATACATTCAAGTTTCCATAGGCTAGGAAATGAATTGATGATAGTTGATGATGATTTAGACACCTTTGTAGTCACTGTTCCCTTGTAGCATCTTGTTATCCTTTATTGCTGAGGTTTTGAGACCTTCTTTTTCTTCACTGAGGTTTTGAGACCCTTTTTTTTCACTGAGGTTTTGATACCTCTTCTTGTCTTTGTTGAGGTTTTGAGACATCTTCTTGTCTTTGTTGAGGTTATGAGAACTCTTCTTTTGGGGTTTATGAGACCTTTTTTTTGTTGTTGCACAAGTCCTTTTGCAAAAGGCAAAGTTTTGGGCTTCCCATCTTTCTTGGCTTTTGCCTGGAACGGGACTCGGCTCATTCTTTGGTTAAGGTTTTCTCAACTTGTTCACACTTGTTCACACTTGCTCATTTGATCTGAGAGAGCTGACTGGTGCCTTGTATGAAACGCTTGCATTCGAATGTATAACCGAGTTAAACTGAGAACTACCCTGCCCCAAGGTTAAGATTTAAGGGTTTTTATGTAAGGAAAGAAAACTCCTACTTCTAGGCTCGAAGGGTTAACAAGGGATTATCTTCCTTATTTCTCCAGTGTTTGGGAATTGAAGCAATGCCTTACATCCTCGGCAAGGTTTAATCGAAAGCATACCACAACAATTATGAATAATATTTTCATCATCCTCCCCAATCTCTGCTTAACAACAATTTTGATAAGTGGAACGAAACAAGATAAGGATATATTTTTCATGAACATAAAAGTAGATGAGTGAAACGAATGGACTTAATCAAACATTTCAATAATCTTGCCAATTTGAAAGTATAACAAAGCTTATAAGTAAAAACAAATTCAACGCAAAGGAAAAATAATTTAAAATGCTGAAATGAACAAAATACAGCCAGCTTTGGCGAACTGATTTCAGAAGATTTCAGCTTTCGGGTCCAAGCGGAGGAACACTTTCATCACCGATCATTTGTTCCTTGTGATACAGAATCTTGAGAGGCCTGGAAAGTATTTTGCCTTTTACTTCAAGAGTCAAGGTAATGACATCTGATGTACCTTCTCAAGGTTGCAGGGTCTTCAGCAGGCTTAACAGTCTCGCTTCGAACTCTTTGCATTCTTTAATGGGATGCCCCATTGTCCCAGTATAGAATCTGCATCCAATCTCCGGGCGGTCCTCTTCAAAGATCAAGTCCTTGTGGTGGATCAGATTTTGTACAGTAGCTTCTAAAACTCGACAACCTTCCAAGTCATGCCCTTTGGCTCCCTTGTGGAATTCACAGGTCAGGTTTAGGTTGTGCCAAGGTCCTGGCACGGGGTTGTGAAGTCGAGGAGTCACCAACTTGTTCTGAATCGGCAGTGGGAACAGTTTTCTCATTGGTATCGGGATAGGTGTGTAGTGAACCTTGCCCCTTTTGACAGAGCACTTCTTCTTATCTTGGTTTCGAGAACCTCGAGGAGAAACAACCGTTAGAGGCTGAAACATTCTTTCGGTAAACACCTGATGACGATTATATTTTGGTGCAGGAACCAGACCAAAAGCTGGCTGGCATGAAGTTTCCTCAAAGACGGATCTTGGGCATGGGAGAACCATAGGAGATGGCAAATGATAGTTCTTGATATTGGGCTGAGAGTCCTCGAAGGATAAAATATTTCTCTCCACTAAATCCCTCACAATATGCTTCAAAGCAAAACAACCTTCTAAATTATGGCCTGGTACACCTTCATGGAATGCACAGTGAGAATTGGGATCGTAAGATGGTGGAAGCGGATCAGGAGGTGGGCCTAATGACTTTGTAGTGATTAATCCTTGTTGCACCAAAGAAGGATACAACGCTATATACGTCATAGGAATGGGAGGAATCGGAGGCCTACCACCCTGTCTTTTTCCTGGAATGTTCTGACGAGAAATTTGAGTCCTTTGTGGATAAGCAGGAGCATTGGACGCTCTTTGGTGGATTGGTGGTTGAGGAACTAACTGATAAATAGAAGCTTGGTCGTCGAATGTTGGCTCGATAGTGTGAATGTGCTCTTCTTTTTTCATCAGAGCTTGCAAAGTTTTCAGAACCCAATTCATCTGGCATTTGAGGATTCTGACATCTTCTTTCAAATCTTCTTGGTTTTTCATAATTTCATTCATTTTTGCCATTGTCTTGAATAGGTGCCAGGTATCCTTCAGACATGGAAGAAGAAGAGAGACTCAAGACCGAGAAATGAGATGTGAATGCGCATGGAATGCAAATACAAGCCAAGTGGTCTCAAGGAACTCAAAGGCAAGTTGAAAATTTTTTTGTGGAAAAACTGAAGAAGTTTTTGTTTTTAAGATCCAAGCTCTGTTAATCTTTTGAAAAGGAAATGAATGTCTTAATTTCTTGAAACCAACAATGGATGCAATGAGATGTATACAATGCACAAAACACATAAGCACACATATTCACAAACGTACAACCACACAGACAAAGGGTCTTGGTTGAGGTCAAGAGCATGGAGCCATGGTTTACCCATCCCAACAAGGTGTGGACTATAGGTTCATCAACTGTAGAACAGGGTTCTAAAAGTTCCCAAAGTCTACGTAAATCCTTCGGATATTATCGGCCTGCATGACTACTCACGCGGGTTAATAATATTCTCAAGATAAACTCGTCTGAGTGTAGTATCGCGTAACAACTACTTGGGACTTACTCCCTCATAGCCAACATACTACATCCTAAAAGGCTAAGTGGGGTGAAGGTAACTACGGTCCTCAGAATCCCTGGCTCCCAATTGGAAAAGTAATATCAATGTGACTGCTCACACCAGACATCAACAATCCCAAAGGGCCTCATCTGAGTGTGGTCATCATATGCCATAGATTGTTAGGACTACTCCCAACAACCGACTATTGATTACACCACGATCTTATCATATATATGCTTTCAAGTCCGGGTTAGGACTTATCTCACCACTCAATGGTACCATGCCAATAGAAGATCTCAAGCAAGACAGGTATACAGGTATATATACAGATATATGTACAAATATGCAAGCAAAACATAAATAACATAAGCAAAAACAAGGTGGGCTTAACCCTCAAATATTTCCCCAATGAAGTCGCCATTTCTGTTGCGGTGAGAATCGGATAACAAGCTATTAATTAATTTGCATCACATTTCTTTGAAATTCACCACCGACTTTGATTTATCCAAAGGAAAGGTTCAAGATCGAGAAAACCTAAAGGGGGGAGATCTAAGGTTCGGGGGTTGGTTATACTAAGGGAAGGTATTAGCACCCTTAATATCTGTAGTACCCTACATGACCCTCTTGTTTAGTTTGTGTTATGTTATGTTTGCTTGCTAAAGGATATCTGCTAAAGGGTAAAGGTAAAGACCTAATGGTATGTACACTAAGTTTGCTCGCCAAGACGCCGCATCTTGTGCCTACGTATCTGACTAAAGAATCAGAGCAATCGTAGTTCACCTAACTAAGGGTGAGAGAGGAACCATTGACTATGGCCAAAGTTCCAAGGGAAATGAGTGTGAGCTCATTTTAGAGTTTGAGGAAACTCTCTAAATCTAAGTTATGAGGGAGAAAGGGAATACTTGACAAGGCAAGCACCACATAGAGTTTTAAACTCTATCCTATTACTAAGTTGTGACTCAATGGCTCTTATGATGCCAAGAAGAGGAAAAGGCTCTTATGAGTCCTAGGTGTTGATTGGTTTGTTTATTGACTTATGAGTCAACTGAGGAGGAATTCCCTTTGGAATCGGGGAAACAACAGTTTTATGTAACAAGAAGTTTATAACGAATATTTACATGAAGATGTGGTATTGAATAGCAAGGCATTCAAGTTGAGCAAGGTTTATAATATCATACAAGATTAAAACCAAACATTTGACATTGTATAAACAAGATATCATGATCAAGAATCAAGGACAGGCAAGAAATGTAACAAAACCCTAAAAAAGATCCTTACACTTCCCTCATGAGTAAGTGCCTTAAATTTAAATATTTTCAACAATCCCTTTTTATAGTCAAAAAGTAAATTCCTTTAAGAACATTTAGCAAAAAGAATGAGTGGAAAAGAGTAAAAAAATGATTGAGTTATGCAAGTTTGAAATTTGTGTGTAAACCATAGAAATTCAAGGCAACATGTCATAAAAATAAAGAGAGAAGTCCCCCATGGGTGTTGAACCCAAGACATCACGCATACAGCCCAAAAGTCTTACCAACCAAGCTAATGCGCGCATGTTATTAAATATAGAAGCAATAAGTATATATGTGAAACAAAATCAATTTAGAAAATTAAAATAAAAGGACTGGGGCGAGGGGTATTCGAACCCCAGTCCTTGTAGTCATTGAGTGTGTGTTCTTACCACTGGGGTGGCTATACATCCGTTGTATATGCCACCCCCAATCACATATAAGCCATCAAGCAAAAATGAGAAAATGCCACAAAGGGAACCCAACCGTGTAAAGGAATTCTCAGGAAAAAGGACCACATAAAAAAAGATCACGTGCAAGCATTAGATCTTTATTAATCGGTCAATGATGTTAAAATGACAAAAGGACAAAACTAACCCTTTACCAATCATGCGCTGCCAACTCCTCTCCTCTCATGCAAACGTGCAAATAAGAAACAAAGCCAGCGGGAATTACCAGAATGAGAAACATAGTGCACTTCTATTTTTCATACTCATACAAATGAAAAGAAGAACTGAAGCTATCATGAATAAATTGGAACACACCAAGGCAAACGTTCCTCTTGCTCAATCCATCCCCAGTTCAGTTCACAATCAAATATCATGAATCAAAACGCCATCCTAATGCTTCCACATAATAGAACAACCATGAGGACTCATTTACTCATAACAATACGTAAATAGGGGAAATAGGCAAGCGAATATTCAAGTGTTAGGGCTGAAATGGTGCCTCCCTGAGACTAGGATGTCAATCACAAATCCAAACTTAAACTCATGCTATTAACTTAAAGTAATGTGAATACAATACATGAACAGAACAACAACATTTTAAGTCAGACAAACTGAACATGCAAGCATAAAATCATGAAGGTTGCGAGAGGGAGGGTTTTGTGACAGTATTTTGGAGTGAAGCTGCTGCGTGTTTCTAAGGAGAAGGAATAATCAACAGTATGATGCTGATATTGATGTTCTTGCGAATGAGAGTGTAAGTGTGGTGTTTTGCAAAGATGTAATGAGAGTGTTGGTTTTCTGCTTGGCTGTTGTTTTAAAAAGAAAGAATGAGCAAGAGTATGGTACTGATATGTGCTTGAGTTGCACGAACATAACATGTTTTATATTATTTTGACAAGAGGAATGAGGGTGTCCTTCTCACGTGTTTTTGTTGGTGCAATGGTGTTGATGTTTCATTCTGATACTTCCTGTTACTCAAGGAAAACAAACTTATGGTCGAAAAAGTAATGAGAAAGTGGCTTTCTTGTTCTGGTTGTGAGTACAGTAGGTTCCAGTCATAAACAAAGTTAACGCAATACATCATACATCCATGTTCAAGTGATAACATCCAAACAACATCCTGGCAATCGTATGATCATGACATATAGTAGCAAAATAACAACAAATTCAAGATGCTCTAAAGCATGGTCAGTGAGGTAAAAAAAAGAAAACCACAACTGTCATAATGATAGGAATTCACTCAACAACCTTATATTATTCAACCTATCTTAGCACAAGTGTGAACAACATAAGCTTTTCTAAATGTCCAGTTATAATATGGGATATGGACATTACAACATCAACACTAATAAGCACCTTATTTTCCTATCATAATTATCCAACATTATCATATGAGATTTGGCTTGAATACACGACATAGTAATGATGGCAAGGTTGTAACCGAAAAAATAGTGAGGATAACTATTAATCATGCTATCAAAACAATCATGAGGAGGACCATTTGAAACAAACTCAAACCCACAAGTGAAGATATTAACATGAGAACATTCCCAATAATAACTAGCAGTGCATTTAAAGATAAATTCAAACTGCATATCGTCATTTTTTAAGAATATTTCAAAGGCATTTTAGGCGTACAACTTAAGCATGAATGCATCCGTGTTGTGGTCGTGCCTGGACATGATATTAGTTAACGTTTGGAGAGAAAAAAAGATCTTCCACACTTGTCTTGGCAACACTAAAAAACAACTTAACTTTCTATATGCTTTAAGTTAAGACATGTTTAGGCAATGTGATGAGTGAGTTCCACCATCCAACTTAAGAATGTGGAAACAGAAAACTTGATAATGTTAACAGTACAGAAGAATACTTTTAAGGCAAATATGGCATCAAGTCCATGACAACAGCAGGAAGACAACAAATTCATGTTACTTCAAAAGCAAGGATCAGTAAAGAAAACAAAGTTTGTCATAAGATTCAACCAGGAGAACCTTCATGTTGGGCCATCCAGACTTTCCACGAATGTCTCAATAAACCTATAGACCTCAATATGATAATATACCTATTATGTGTGCTATGATCCCAAGTATGCTGATACCAAGGTTCACACACAACTCCAACACACTCCCTAGTGGAAGCAATGCTTTCTTAAAGTTCTAACAAGACAAGATCTGCTTCTCCTTGTAGCAACTTCCTCCAAGATTATTCACTTGCCAAACTGAAGTTTTAGAGATTTTTCTGAGTTCCTTGGTGAAATTTTGGTGTCCATTGCAAGCTCCATGGCCTGCTATTTATAGGGAGAGTAAGAGAGCTCAAGGTATGGCCAATCTTGCAAGGATTGCCAACAATGCCCTTTTTCAATCGAGTGAGTTGTTTTCTGATGGCCAAAAAGTCTTCCAAGCTAGCCATAGCTTCTGTTGGCAATGTGTACTGATTAGATTGGTCCAGGCTCCAAGTTTCAAGAAGCTGCCATGCTATTTTGTTGAAACTCTCTCACTTGATCAACTTGCACACATTTGAATAAACAAATAAGATTTATGTTGCAACTTGACAAATTCGTGGCACAGGTTCTGGATCATGCTAATTTGTGATTAAGCATCAGAAAAGTGGAAATCTTGGTGATTAGAAGTGTAATGCATCATTATGCACAAATTGGTTACTTAAAACTCAAGAAAAGAACCTCAAACTTCATTAATTCGAAACTCCCAGTTCACTTCATGGATTGAGGAGTTCTTGTACTTTTTGGAAAGCCCTCAATGCCCTCTATAACTTTCATGTTGGACCCAAGTTCTGAATCACAAGGGAACTTGGTGAAAAATAAGGTTAAAGTTGGTTGTTCATTAAGGCAAAAAGTGCTGAATTTTCACCAAGCTTGGGCAGTTTAGCTTGTAAGCTTCATAACTCAAAGACCAAGCATTTTTAGGTGAACAGTCATATTTAACACTTTTAAGATCTTGGAAAAAGCTTCCATTTGGGCTTTGAATCACTCAATTTGGATGTGTGGTTTGGAAGTTATGACCATTTCAAATTTGCACAAGAGAGGGAATTTCCACCTATGAAAAGTTTTATGATCATAAACTTACTTCCTTTGCAAGAAACTTCTTGAAACTTGATCTTGACACTTTAAATCATCAATAAGCCATGTTATGATAATTTAAGGCAAAGGAGATTCCATTTGGATCAAAATCCCAAAGATTAGGGTTTCAGTCAAAACCCTAATTTTGACTGTGAATGCACTGAGCTACACCTCTGTGGTCTTGCTTCTTTATTCATATCCAAAGCTCATAGACGACCTTTAAGGATGTTTACTAACTCATGGAGTCATGGTTTAAGGTTTGAAGGCAACTCCTGATGAAAATCAAGGCCAATGATCCATATGTCTTATAGAAACCCTAATTTGGGAGACTGGGTGCAACTGGGGCTCAAACTGCTCATGATGAGGACCAGATGACCTTGAATTCTTGTTGAATGAGCCCTCTTGAATGTAGGTAAACTCAAATGGTTGATGAACCAAGCAACTCTTGACTTGATAGGGCAAAATTCTTCAGTGATTCCTCAAGTTAAAACCCTAATCCTACACCTTAGTCTGGTGATCTTTTGTTGACTTGACTTGATTCAAAGTCTTGAGATCTTGGTTCCCAAACAAATAGGGAGGCTTTGTGATGATTGTATGGAGCCATAGGATACCTTAGGAGGCCTTGAATCACTCTGTGCAAACCCTAATTTCAGATATAAAAGAAACAAGCTGCAAGATATGGGTTAGTTAAACAATGCATATATGATTGATCCTAAATGTCTATCTAAGATGTTACGACATCTAAGAGGTTAAATTTGGAGTACAAAAACCAACTAACCGTAGTCCGAACTACAGATGCTCTGATTTCTCATACATGTTGAGAATACGAAGGTACAAGGGCCCTAATCCTTGGCTAACAACTTTCCGATTTTTCACCCGTAGTCCTCCGAACTACGTTGACTCTGACTTTCACTTTGCACGGGGGAGTACGTATGCACATGATTGCGAGATCCTATCGAGTCTTCTTCTGTTTTTCTCACTTTTCATTTCCGCATTCCCTTAGCAGATTAAGCTTTATATGTACACACACCCTTAGATTTAGAACAACAAGAGTGGATCCCATTGTGTACAACGAATGCGAGTGGTGCTAACACCTTCCTCTTACGTAATCGACTCCCGAACTCCGAACTTGGTTGCGATGACCATGTTTTTTTCCCTCCTGAGGTTTTCTCGATTTTTTCCTTTCCCCGTTGGGATAAATAAAGTTCGATGGAAACTCTGTGTCTTCGCTGGTTGTTTTTCACGTAGCGACAATTGTGGCATATTCATATACTCGCCAGGACGCTTCCACCCATCTATCTGCCGTTTACAAAGTCATTAACATTTTGAATACATACATCAATAACTGCCTGGTGGTAGCAAATGAGAAATATTGGCTTACATATCAAAGGGACCATGGGCCGCCCAACGTTTATATCCACACACCAATCCCATAAGAGTGATGGGCATAAGGGGGTGTATTGGGAAGATCCCAAGTTCCACATTAGTTAGACATAGAGCTTAACAATGGTTTATATAAAGTGACAACCCTCACCTTATATTCCAGTTTTATGAGGATGCGTTAGGTCAAACTCTAATATTAACTCTTTGGAAATTATGAAACCACCATGAGTGAACCATAGAGAATTACCCATGATCACTTTTTCAAATATAAGAAGTCACTACTACAAAACACGCAAACCACAACGCCCAAGTCACGACAGTTCTTCCAAAAACCGTGGTGATATCTCTAAACTCAGGCGCTTACCTTATATTATATTTTTTAATTAAAAATTTATAGGGTATAATAACGGTTGTAAGTATAATCGATATGATAAAATCAATCTTTCATGGGTTCAAACCTCAGTTGTGGCAAAAATGTTTTTCATTTAAGGTTAAGGCGCTCTTTTCTTTTTTATTTATTTTTAAATAAGGGATATCACTATGGTTATTATGAAGAACCGTCGTGATATAGTTTGCTATTATTTTAAAATATAAAATATAATTACGATTGTAGTTTTAAACCTTAACAAAAAGTGATAGTTTTTAATATATAAACGAAACTATCTGTGACCCAGTTCATAACTGTCGTTTCTCTCTAAAGAAAACCCTAACACAACCCTTTCCTCTCATGAATCTTAACCAATACTGTTACAAGTGAATGGAGAAAAGAAGCTTAAAGGATATCTGACGAGAGCAACGTCCGACGCAAACTCCTACGGCGACGAAGATGGTATGTTCTCCTGTTCTCTTCTTTCTAGGATTATTTTTTTAGGGTTTGGTTTTAGGATGTTGTGGAAAACATTATGTTATTGATGTTTTTGGGCTAAGTTTGATTTTTGTTGTGTTTCCTTGTAGATACATGGTGATGATGGTGGTAGCAAGCGTATTGTGGTAGCAAGTGTATACTATGGTGAAGTTTCATATGGTTTTTGAAGCAATGAAGAAAAATATAAGAAGTATGAAGTTATTGTATAAACTTCATCCACCTTATATTTCTTCTTCATTGCTTCACAAACTAGATGAACTTGGTATATATTGATTTGCTAGAGTTCCACGATTATTTTCAATAGGAGGTGCGTTATTTACTCAATGTATCTTGATTTGTTACAATCTCACTTAGGGGTTTGTTGCTTAAATAATGTATGTTTTTTTTATTGTGTTGCATGTTGTTGACAAATGTTCTCAAAACAAGAACAAAACATTGTTAGGTCACAAGATAGAGGCTTCTTGTGGCTTAGCAATGTTTTGTTCTTTAATTTCTTATACAGGTTGACAAGTTTAGTTTATTATATACTATGTATATTGTTTGTTTCACTTACCTTTTAATGAAAATGCAATCATTTATATTGACATAGAAACTTATATTCTGAAAATTAAGATGTATTTGAAAACCAACCTATATCAATCAATGTTTTTCAAATAACATCCATCTCATTCAGCACATTTTATGTTCCTTAACACATAATATATGGTTTAATGCTCTATTTGCTTCAATTCATCGATATAATTTACAATCTCTTTGATAAGCGACGATGGTGAGGTAAATTATAATAAAAGATATCGATGCATTGAAGGAATCAGACCATTGAATCGTATATTATGTGTTAAAGAACATAAATGTGCTGAATGAGACGGATTCATTTCGGAAAAAAATTTATGTGTTTAAGTTGGTTTTCAAGAATAGTTTAATTTTCACATTATATATTTCTTTGCCAATTTGAATGGTTGTATTTCTTTAAATAGGTGTATGGTAAACCAAGCAATATACATTTTTATATAATAAACTATGGGTACTTTCCACGACAGTTGTCTACATTAACCGTCATCTAAAGAATTAACTACCTTATCTATCACAACGGTTGTTAAGAATAACCATTGTAATATACCAAGCGCTTTCCAGAATACCACAACGGTCCCAGGGCCGTGATTATAAGTAGCACATTTATCAGAACACTCTACATAACAACGCCTTGATATGCGTTATTATATATATTTTTCAACCTTTGTTAAAGGGGTTTTACGTAGTAGTGAGTGTGTCAATCGATACTTTCCCGTCAAGTTTCCCGTAGACAATTTACCACAATAGCCATCATAGAATGAACGCTAGAAAGGAAACACATTGAACATTTTGGCGTAAGAAAAGAGATAAAACTAGACAACAAAGCCATGCAATCGTAAAATACCTTAATTTTGATCTTATGTTTTGAACAAGGAGTATTTAATCGTTAAAAGAATCATTTTTCTTTCTAGAAGTAAAATTATCTCCAAGGATAAAATCAAGATCTTATTAATTAAAAAAGAAAGATAGAGGAAACTTATCAGAAGAAGGTGTCGACAAAAGTGGAGTGGATAAATCCCAACAAAAAAGTTTTAAAGCATGAGAGAAGAAAGCGGAAAGGCAAAAAGAAAGAATGAATGAAAGCAACAATGTATGTATAACAGTATAACTACACAATAATAAACACAAGTTAGAAGAGTAAAAAGTCACTAAATGGATACCTATCCCAAGAAGTAATAAATGGATATATTTTCCCATGATGAAATGTTTGAGTATAGTACACAGAGAATGGGGAACTTCACACCTACATGCATTAGGGAAATAAATAAGGTAAACTACACTAAACAAAAAAACAAAACTAATGACCCCAATCAAGAAAAGTGTGTGTATAATTTAAGGGAAAATGCCCATCCTTGAGAGATAATGAGAGGCCATCACCGACCAATATATATTCAAGAATCCCAAGGCATAAAGGTATAAGAGAAAATACAAGGTAGGGTCACAAGCCTCACCTTGGTCACACTGAAGTAGGTTTAAGGGCAGTTGTTCCTACTTGATCTCGACCCTAATAGATAGCCCGGTTAAAAATGATACACGAAAGTCAAAAAGGCCTATGGTGAAGATATTTGTGGTTAAAGTAACGCCAGAACAATGGCATTAAGGGACAATTATCTAATACCAAGTAGAAGGTTCTAGGACCTATAGAGCAGACATGGACCTTCCCTAAAAAAGACTCGATCCAAACAAATGAGAGAAATAAGAAATGTTGGATGACCTAACAAATTATATCTCGTCATCTGGAAATATGAACAGTCTAGATGAAAACTACATAATGAGGGCGGTGTTTTAAAAACTGGACTGATCATCAAACCGGTAAGGGTACCAGGTCACTAGTTTATTGGTTGAACCAATGTATCATTAGTCGAACCACATGAGTGTCATACCCCAAATTTTGACCACTAAGATTTCCCATCATTGTGCAAACCATCATCACAATATGGATGAACCATTAGTCTCCCCAAAGATGGGTGAGCATCCACTACAATCATAATTAGGGTTTCAAGCCCTCTCTGAGCTCTTAGACAAAGGATCAATCAACGAATGACATGATCTTCAACTTGTCTAACCTATCAAACATCCACAATGGATCAAGAGGACTCCCACAGCAAGAATCAAGCACAATGTTGCAGCATTCCAGGTGGATTAAGCCTTAAGATCGCCAGTGTCACCAAATTAGGGTTTGGTCGACCAGGGCCTCCAGATGGAAATTTTCCTCTCGGCATGAGCCAATGCTTCAAAGCATAACCTAATATGCTCCATGGGACATCATGGACCCAATCATCAAGTCAATTTAACCTCAGGGGATGCATTCACTAAAAAAATCAGGAATTGGGGTTTCTTGACCTAATTCACCCCTAAGTTGACTTTTGGGACAAATCATGAGCCAAGACCTCAAGACATGATTTGAGGGTCTCTAATAAACCACATTGATCCATTTGTAACAATGGATTAATCCAAGAAGCTTGAGCAACAAGTTTCAATTTCATCTGAATCACAGTTAGGGTTTTCCGGGAAAAGTCAACTGTATCTTTGACTTTTGACCAGGACATGCTCCCAAACCCTAGGACATGATTCAATACACCCTATAACACCTATTAAATCAATACATCAAGTTTGATTTAGGTCAAAGACTTGATTTCATAGAGGATCGCACAGTTTGGAATTCATCTGATAAAAAGTCAACTGTGCACAAAAGTCGAACTTTGACTTTTTGAGATTTTTCACAATTATGGTTTCTTAACCCTAAAATGATGTTAATGTGTGATTTGAATCAACATTCATCAATAAAAATCAAGAAAAGTGGGATAACTTGCAAAAGGGGTAACCATAAAAACTTAGAAATTTTTCTAAGTTATGGAACAAAGTGGCTAGGGTACCAACTTTGGAGGATCATAACTCCTAAACCATAAGGCCATTTTTTCCCATCCAAAGCTGGATTTGTAGCTCTCATGACACTCTACAAAAGCTTCAAACATAACTCATTCCAATTCCTCATGGATTTTAAGTTATGGAATGATCAAAATCATAAAAAGTGAAAATGTCACTTTTTTCCAACACTTAGTGAAATATTCACTAAGTCAGAAGCTGCCTTACTTTTTTCTAAATGTAGGGGCATTTTTCACTTGGATCCAAAAATTATCAAAACCAATTATGATCAAATAGTTGTTGTATCATATGAGGGCTTTCCAAAATGGCCAAGAACTCCATCAAAGTCCACTTGAGCCATGAGATATGACAATGTCAATATGCCTTGCTGCAAACTGTCATGGCAAGGCAAATTTTGGAGTTTTGCTCGATTTGCTCAAATTTTGCAAAGGACAAGCAACTCTATCCATCTGAACACCTCAAGGGGGGCCAAGGAGGAACCAACTCTGATCCCAAGCCTCCCAAGTCTTTGGAACCAAAAATAGCATGCCAAACCTAGAAATGCCTAAAAGAGGGACAAGACTCGAATTTTGGATTAGAGCATTCAATGCATACACCAAGGTGGCATGGACTGAGCCATTTCTAACTGAATTCAGTCAAGACTTATCCAAGACCAAGGGGACCAGCACCCTGTGCCTTAACCTCTAGTCAATGGCTAGAGGAGACTTGGATTCTCATTGTTCAACATTGGCCAAACCTCTGCTGCAGTTGCCATTCACTATTGTAGCCAAAACAAACTTGCTCTACTATAAATAGAGCTCAATTGTGTTCAGTTTGAGTACACCAAAGCACTACAACACTTGCTTTCCTCAAAATCTCTTTCTCTAGGCAAAAATACCTTCTTTAGCAAGGTAACTATGAGTTTTTGAGTTAGAGAGCAATTCCACCATAGCTTATGATCCAAACACATCCAATATATCACATCTAAGCTGTCCAAACTCTCACAAGTGACCTGTAACACCAAAATCACAAAGTCACATCTCAAAACCTCAAAATAGGACTTTTGTGCATTTTTCAAGCCATGTCTTGATTCAGTCACTTTCCAAACCAGATAAAACCTAAAACACACTCCAAATATCATCCTTGAACTGTCCCAAATGGTTCCCCCCATCTAGAACACCATTTGAGAGACTTGCTATTTTGGCCACTTTTGCCCCTTTTGCAAGAAAGAGCTCAAACTTGTTCCTGAGGTTTCCAGCTGATTCCAACCATCCTAAAAGCTTCTAAGAGATCATTTAAGATTGTTCAAAGCATCAAATTATTTCTGGAACAAGTGGCTTGGCAGATTGCACAAAAGCTCCAAAAAGAGGTAGGCATCACAACTTGGATTCTTTGAATCATGCTTTCTTTTGATGTCTACTGATCATGCATCTCTTATACATGTTATATGTGTTGTGTTTGCACCAATTTGTCATGTAATTCATGCTTGTACCAAGAGATGGCATAGAAAATGCAAATCATGGTCTATTTCAAAACCACTATCGGGTTTTTCAATAGGAGCATAATCTGGAAAAAAAAATACCACCACCATTGGATTCCTTGTGAAATTCTAGGTAGGATAGACCTAAATTTTGTCCAAATCCATGGAGAAATGAGAAAGTTATGGCCTTCACGGTTTCAACCAAAATCTTGCCTTGGGCCAGGCCAAAAACAAGGCAAGCCTTGTATATTTGTGGGTGTGTTTCTATCAACGGATGTATCACCACCCCAGTGGTAAGACGCGCGCCCTATACACAAGAGGTCTAGGGTTCGAATCCCCCTCGCCCCAAATCCTCTTTTTGCTAGTTTTTCCACTTTTTTTTATTATTTTTAATGATTTGAAAAATTAATAACTCCCTCAATTTTAATTATTTTTTATTGGTTCTTTTTGCAAAAAATCACAAAAATGTTGAAATATTTTATTCCACAAAAAAATTAAATTTATATTAGTTATTTAATATAATTAGTATTTTTGTGAATAAATTCCTTTTTAATTGTTTTTAAACATTTAAAAGTGAATATTTACTTTGAAAATCAAAACCAAATGAGTTTTAATTCATCTTGTGATTAAAACCTCATTTTTCAAACCTTCAACAAAAATCACAAGTGGTTTATTCAAACTCATTTGGTATTTTTATCATTTTATTTGATTTTCTTTAAATATTTACTTTTAAAGGAAAACAAGATTAGGGTTTCTTTGATTTTCACCCTCACAAATCATTTTCAAACACTCATGGGCCTCTAATAGAGTGTAAGACCCAATCCCCTTTTAACCAAAACAATTTTGGGTCTCAGATATTGTATAAGTCCCTCTGCGTTAAAAGAAAATCACGGCGCAATCGCTAGTTCAAAAACAAAACCCTTTGGGCCTACCCTCGTGTTATAAGCCTCATTCTTTAAAAATCATTGGGCCTCTAGTAGAGTGTAAGACCCAACCCTTTTTGAAAACCAAAATAATTTGGGCCTCAGTGTATTGTATAAGTCCCGATACCACCAAAAAGTTCGGCGCGATCGTCGCCTTTTAAAACAAACTTTTGGGCCTCTCCTTGAGCTGTAAGCCCCACCACTTGTACAAAAATAAACCTTTGGGCCTCTTGAGAGAGTGTAAGATCCATCCCTTTGTACAGAAAACCTTTTTGGGCCTCAGTCACTTGTATAAGTCCCTGTACAATTTCAAAACAACAGTGCGATCACTGATAAAACCTTGGGCCTCTCCTTGAGCTGTAAGCCCCAACAATCTTTTCAAAGCACTTTCTCCTTTGATTTTGAATATAATATTGTTATCAAAGCTTTCTTTGTTGAACAACTAACCAAACAGCATGGAAGCTCTACAACCGAGTAAGTGTTTACCCACTTTCTTTACCTGCTTTCATATATATATATATATATATATATATATATATATATATATATATATAACTGTATTGTGGGGCTGTTCACTGTAAGTCTTCTTTCACAAACTTTTATATACTCGTCAAATATCAACTGTGTAATACTAGTATAGTTATTTAGAGTTTTCCCCGGCAACTACGTCTAGCACTAGGTAAAGCCCTGTTGTTCACTCTTAAATACAAACAAAATTAGATCCCCATAGGATTACCAGACACAGTCTTCCCTCCTCTTGGGGTTAAATAATATGGAGATGTGAAAGGCAACATTCTCAGTGAACCCTTTCTCAGACTGTCACCATTAGAAATTGTCAAAGAAACTCTACTCCCCAGAGATGATCTTTTCTCCGTGAATGGCATCTCTTGAGTTTCTTCCAAATTATCGGACTTTCATGGCTTGATCTATTCTCGGTGAATGGCGTGTCTTGAACTTCTCGGGGTTTGGGGACCCACTGGCTTCTTAAAAGCATCCCCGCCTCCTCTTGGGCGTTGTACAAGGACCCTTCGGCTTCTTAAAAGCTCTCATGCCTTCTCTTAGGCTTAGTACAAGGACCCAGAGACCTCTACAGGTATAGGAACAGAATCTAGTCATCGATTTGCTAGAGCTGTCTTTCTGAGTCAAGTGTCATACCTGCTAATGGGTTGACCTTCATCCCTTAACATACCAGCCTTCTCTTGGGCATCATACAAAGATCATTCACTATCCGAGAATCGACTTCTCAAAACACCCGTAGACTTGGACAGTCTCAATACCCTTTGGATTTCCCATTTCCTTAAAGAACAGGAAATAACCCTGATTCTCTGATCAATCCTAAAGCACGACATTACCCATATAAGAACTGATTTTCTCTTTATTCAACATACTGAACCTGTCACTAAACTGAAACAGTCACCAGCACAATAGCCTCCTCTTGGGCTTTGTACAATGACTCTCCCCAGTGGAGCTAACCTTTTCAGACTCTCTTGTTGAGTCACCCACTTTTAGCCTCCATCTCGGACTTCGTACAAGATACCAAATCACTCTCTTGTTGAGTATAAAAAACTCTCTTGTTGAGTCACTTCCCTCTTAGCCTCAATCTCGGGCTTCGTACGAGATACAAAAACACTCTCTTGTTGAGTATAAAAGACTCTCTTGTTGAGTCAATCCTTTTCAGCCTCCATCTCGGGCTTCGTACGAGGTACAAAGACTCTCTGGATTCATACAAGACACATACAAAAGAACTCTCTTGTTGAGTCAACCCTTTTAGCCTCTCTCTTGGGCTTCGTACGAGACACATAAAAACACCCTCTTGTTGGGTCAATAACCTCCTCTTAGGCTTTGTATAAGAAAACCCCGGTTGAGTCAATCAACCTTTTAGCATCAAAAGTTGTGCCTCGTTCACAGTATACAAACATCAACAACTCCTTTTCCTTCATCTAATTGCTGTAAGCGGCAAGCCTCTGGATTATTTACATCCACGCCACTGTCCCTCTTTTAGCATGAGAAATTCCTAAGGAAAGATGGCATTGCTCTACACTGAGTTAAAGTCTTCTCCTTAAGGTTAAAAATCCCCTATAAAGGAAATTATGGCATTGTTGGATTCACATATCCCAGTTAAAGTAATTCTCCTTTATAACCAGTCACCCAACAGTTGTGACAGACAGACCCCCTTTTAGAGATGACAAATTCTCTCTAAAGTCAAAACCCCTTAGCTTCACATCTTGGGCTTCGAACAAGATACAAATAGACCCTTCAGCTTCACATCTTGGGCTTTGAACAAGATACAAACCACCTTTAGCTTCATGTCTTGGGCTTTGAACAAGACATCAAAATAACCTTTTTCCTCCCATAGAATAGGAGGAACTACGATCGCTCTGATTTTCCTGTTTCGTTAAAAGGGAATACGTAAGCATAAGATTGCAAAAGAATCTTAGCGAACACACTAATAAAAAACCCAAAATCCCGTACCTTCATACATCAATCGAAAAGCATCAGTCCTAACATCCTCACAAATAGTCCTGTCATTTCATTCTTAGCAAAATAAGCAGAGAGAGGCCCACAATCTAAACCGCATCTGTAAACCAACAGTCATCTGTTTAAACTCAGTATGCAAGCAGGGTTAATTGGAGACATCTATTTCCCTTCCTTCATCAACTTCAATAGGATAAAAAATGAATCGACCTATAGTACCCCAGAGCGACAGTGCTTAAGAACGACGTCCAAAATCGCTCGCTACAGAAAAATGGCACCCACCGTGGGGCCCTTTAGGGCATCCTGTCCCTCTTATCTCTCTGGTTGAAACCCTAAATTCATGTCACAGAAATGATAGCTCTGCTGGGGAGTCATTGTCTGTATAGGATCATAAGACTAGAGGTCTAGGATGATTAAGACAAATATATATACTGCTTTTCCTAATTGATATCTGTGTTTATTTTTCTGCTAATGGGAATGCGTGTGATGCCGCATGTGGAAAGATTGAGTATACACCTAAGATAGGTGATGGTAATGCGGGTAATCTTACTGGAAGAGAATTCCAGTTAAGAGCCCCCGATCGACCATCAAACTCAGTGGAGACTCCCTTTGCAGATACATTGCCTATACGACTTCGGTTGTTGAAAGTAGTGTGGTCGACTGGGTTATCTGAGAAGCTGAGGTTTTTAGTAGACTTAAGCCATTTTGTAGTGCGGAAGCTATCGGAAATAGTTGTCACACAATACTACCCTCATCTGAGATCACTCTAGGGTACATCAGCTCGCTGGCGATCCGCTTGCTGTTGTTATCCCAGAGGGGTCAATGATTTTGCGGACAGGTACAAAAAATCACCAGTATAAACCTTTGGGGGGGGGGGGGGGGGTAGAGCCTTGAATTCATGACACCGACCCTTTGACCCCATGTTTTTTTTATGTTTTTGTGTGCTGCATTCATGCATTCATTTAAAAAACATAAAAAAAAATCTTCTCTTCTAGTCTCTCTTTTTCAAATTAAACTAAGACAATGATTGCAAATGTCAGAGAGAAAGGAGATTGCGCTAATGGATTTCGGTAGAAGGAAAACTCATAAGTACACCTTCAAGGTTCCATAGTTAGAGGATTTAAGAGGTCTGGCGAGAATGATCACCAACCACGAGGCTTTCAGAGCCAAGTATGGAGGATTGCTGTCCTTGTTAAGGGTCCATGTAATTGAAGGAATCCCGTCCACGTTAATCCAGTTCTACGATCCGGTCTATCACTGTTTCACATTCCCGGATTATCAACTAGCACGAACGCTGGAGGAGTTTTCTCACCTGACTGATTTACATATTACTGATCAAGCTCCCTTTTCTGGACTGGAAGAAATTCCAAAGGATCAAACCATTGCAAGAGCAATCTATTTGGACGAGTCAGAATTTAGGACTTACATGACCACTAAGGGGAGAATCCAGGGTTTGCCAGCCCAGTTCTTGACAAATAAAGCTCTATATTTTGCTAGTATAGGGAACGTGGTCGCTTTCGAGAGCATCTTTGTTTTGCTCACCTACGGGTTATTTTTGTTTCCCAACATCGATAACTTTGTAGATATCAACGCCATTAAGATATTTCTGATTGGAAACCCTGTGTCGACCTTACTCGCAGATGCGTATCATTCGGTACACAGCGGAGGAATGATCACGTGCTGTGTACCCCTGCTTTACAAATGGTTCACTTCCCATTTGCCCAAGTCTGCTGCATTTTGGGATCAAAAGAATACTTTATGTTGGTCGCAGAGAATTATGTCTCTTACCAACTCTGACATTGATTGGTACAATCGAATCTACGACGGGATCAGAATCATTGACCGTTGTGGAAATTTCCCAAATGTACCCCTTATAGGAACTAAGGAAGGAATCAACTATCATCCAATTCTCGTTCGTCGTCAATTCGGATACCCGATGAGGCACGTCCCACGGAAGCTCATCTGGAAGGTCTTTTCTTCAAGGAAGGAGAAAATGACAGGGCACTAAAGACAGAAATAGTGCACGCTTGGAAACACATTCATAGGAAAGGACGAGAGTCTCTAGGAAAACTAGACTGTGTCTCGGTGGAGCCTTATCTCTACTGGGTACAAACTAGAGCTATCAAGCTGAGGATGCCTTACCCTCGTCAGGAAGTTCTTCCATTAAGGGACTCTGCCCTTTATTTTATGTCTGAGACGGAAAAACTTCAGGTTACTCTCAGCAAAGTTCAGCAGGAGAAGAGGTCATGGAGGAATAAGTACCGTATTCTCAATGTGGAGTGTAGGAAAATACAGCAGCTGTTAAGAGAAAAGGATGCCCTGATTGAGATTTTAGAGCAACATGCTGTAGAGAATCAAGATAACCAAAGGAATTTGCTCGCTTCTTTCACTTGGCAAAGGAATGACAACCCGACAACAGCCCAAGAGCCCCGGTCAAAGAAAAGGAAAGCACCCGAACCAACACCTGAGCTCTCTTCAGAGAGGACTCAGGATCCATTAGTTTAGATTTCCTTTTCTAGCGCTTTGTAATCTACTGTATTTCCATTTCCGCAATCCTTTGAATTCAATAAAACGGGGTTTCCCCACTGTTTGATATTTGCAATCTAATTGTCGATGTTTATTTTGAATAAACAAAAATAATTAATAATCATTGCATTCATCATTCTCATAAATGCATTCTTCTTACCTACGAATCTCACGTTTGCGTCTCGATTCTAGAGTCAAACTGTCTCATTCGTCCAATACTCAGGCCAATCGTCAGAAAAAGATGGATGATCTCGAGGAAGAGAACAGAGAGTTGAGAGAAGAGATCGAAACTCTGAAAGAGGATCTGAGAAAGCTTCATAACAGCATGCAAGCTCTAGCAAAAGCTCAGATACAACAACAAAGGACTGTGATCTCAGAGATCACATCAACGCCCATAGTGGAGAAGTATGATCCTAGGTACAAGATGCAGAAAGATCGCCCCTGGGGCATGCCACTTAACTATATCCTGGAAGGATATGTTCCACCGATCGCTGAGTATCAGGGAACCGCAGCAGGAACTGTTGGGCCTGAAAGTTACAAACTTCGGGAAAGCGAAGATGCCAGGGGCATGACAACAACTCCTGAAGGTTACAAACTTCGGGAGGCGCCAAGAGTCTCGGCCATAATGACTATACCACCGCCCGTGGTACACACTGTCCCGGAAGGAAAGATTCCCCAGATACCTTTTGGTGGAAACGAAAGCATGTTCGATAGAATGAATGATTTTCGGGAACAATTCCTGGAGATGCAGAAAGAACTGCAAGCCTTCGCGGTCAGGATCTATTTGGAAAGGACGCCGCAGACCTCTGCTTGGTCCCCAATGTAAAAGTTCCACACAAGTTCCAAGTGCCCGACTTTGAAAAATACAAGGGTAACTCTTGCCCTCAGAGTCATTTAGTGATGTACGCTCGGCGAATGTCAGCTCAGACAAAGAATCAGGAGCTACTAATTCACTACTTTCAGGATAGTTTAACCGGTGCCGCATTAAAATGGTACATGGGTTTAAACCGCGCTACGATCAGCACGTTCAGAGATCTTGGCGCTGCTTTCGTTCAACAATATAAATATAATTTGGACATGGCACCGGACATAGATTAACTCAGATCGATGTCTGATCCGTTGTCGCGCACGGATCAAAACGAGTAAAATTTGAAAACGTAGTATAGCGACAATGACTCGAATATCGTTCTCAAGGATTCTTGTTAATTAACCTAGTAAGATTTGGGGGGGTTTTGGTTTTGATTTATAAAAATAATGAGAAAATAAGTGATTATAAAAAGTGATTATGAAATAAGCTGATCTACTGTATCGGTCTCCTACTTATCATTGATCCGAATAATTCCCAATCCCTAAGCGGACTTTATTCCCTTTTCAATTACAATATCAATCAACAAGCGCAATTGATACTAAAAGATATATATATTCCTAATTTCCGAATTAAGCAAACGGATAAACACAATCGCGAATTAAGCAAACACGATATAGAAACGCGATTTAACGACAAAGCGACGTAAACGGGGATTAAAAGTTATAGGAACATACAATCATCGAAATTAATCAATCAACTCTAAGAAAAGTCGAATTAAGCAAAAAACAAATCAAAGAGAATAATTGAAAGGAAAATAAATTTAATTGAGAAACATAAGAACCTCAAAGTATGATGGAGGCGCGATTACAGTAGATCAGCCTTAAGGATTAGTTATCCATTCAAATTGTACAAGCCAAAGAAAAATTCATGAAAAGAAGAGAGAATGAACAGTAACACGGTTCTCTACTTATACAAGAGAAGGGAAATCGGGTCATAACCCAACTGGGTCTAAAATAAGATAAAAACCGGCCCAAAAACGGTCCAAAACTAATTGTTTCTCATGACTGAAACTTCAACGAATTTTCCGAGGCATCTGTAATCCGAATCAGCTTCTGGCTTCTAAATGAAAGTTGTAGCTCTTTCTCTTAGCTTTCCAACGACTGGTAGAACGCCTCAATCCGATTCCTGTAGCTCCAGTTATGATTTTTTTATTAAAAGCTGCTAATGCTGAAAATAACAAACGAAAATCAAATAAGGCTGAAAATAAATTAAATTATAAAAATATCGTAAAATAGAAAAATAAACAAACCAAACCAAAGAAATGCCTAATTCTAAGCATAGAGGAATGTGCATCAAAATGCACTGATCAATGTCACAAAAGGACAAGGAAACCTTTAAAGAATACGCTCAGAGATTGCGTGAAATTGCCGATCAGATTTGTCCACCTCTTGAAGAAAAAGAGATGACAAAGATCTTATTAAAGACCTTAAGCTCATTTTACTACGACAGAATGGTCTCCAGTGCACCCAGTGACTTCACCGAGATGGTGGGCATGGGGGTTCGTCTTGAGGAAGTAGTCCGGGAAGGACGTTTAGTAAAAGACGCTGGATCATCAAGTAGTACAAAATGATACGGTAGTGCTCTCCCTAAGAAAAAAGAGCAGGATATTGGGAATATCTCTCTCAGAAAGCAAAGGCGACGTTATCAACCAGTAGCAGCTGTAACTCCTGCTATCAACCCTGCGCCTGTTCCTACGTATCAACCTCAGGTTGCGCAGAGCCAACCGAATCAACAGCAATTTTAGCAAAGGACACAACAGTCTCTTCAGCAGACTCGTCCTCCATACAACAACAACCGTACAACGCGACCACTAGGGTTTGATCCTATACCCATGTTGTATACAGAATTGCTTCCGTTACTACTGGTCAAGGGGTACGTCCAGACTAAGTCTCCTCTTACAGTACCAGAAAATCCTCCTTTCTGGTTCAAAACGGATCAGACTTGTCCTTACCATCAAGGAGGACCAGGGCATAACATAGAAAACTGTCTCAGTTTCAAATCTGACGTGCAAAAGCTTGTTAGGAGTGGGGGTCTTATCTTTCAAAGATACGAATCCTAATGTTCTCACGAACCCGCTGCCTCAACATGAGAAAGCTGCAATAAATTTGATAGAGGGAGAATCCAATAACATCTATCAAATTCATGATGTACTCTTATTAAGGGCCAACTTGGTCAAGATGCATTGTAGACAGAGTGGATATGGCCATGTGCCACCTCATAATTATCACCAGTGTGACATCTACTCTAAGAACAATCAAGGATGTTCTGTGGTGCAATCAGCTCTACATGAACAGTTGGATCTCGGATGGATCCAAGAGCATCGAGTTCGTGGAGTCAACATGACCTATACGTATTCCAACATCATCCAGAACCACGACATCCGTGCAATGAATGTCAACTTGGTGGAGATGCACTCAAGGAAAAGCCAGTATCATAATCTGCCGCGGCACGACTACAATTCCTGTCTGACTTGCTCGGTAAACAAACAGGGATGCTCTTTTGTACAAGAGGCCCTCCAGCGTCAGATGGATCTTGGGTGGATCCAGGACTACCATGATAGGAATCCCTATCAGATCAACATCATTCAAATCTTTGATATTCATCTGATGAATACAAGCTTGGTAGAGTTACATGTCAGGCATGTCCAACTTGGTTTTCTCACTTCACATGATTACTAGAACTGTAAAGGATGTCGTGAGAGCGACCAAGGGTGCGCTCACGTTCAAAGAACTTTACAATACTTATTAAGCCACTGGTGGCTTCCAATCTATCTGGATGAAGACACACAACAAATCAGTGTGCTTAATGGAAACCCTACTCGGCATCGAAGTCAGGATGTCCGATCTACGGAAACAGATCTAGTGAGGTTACATTGCATTCAAAGCGGGCGTGGCCAGGTGCCACCACACAACTATGAACATTGTAGAGTCTATTCGGAAAATAACCAAGGATGCTACCTTGTGCGGGCAGCCCTTCAAGGTCAGTTGGATTGTAAAGAGATTCACCTGTGTTCGAGTCCCGAGCCAATCAACTGGACGCCAGACTACTTCGCTAATCAAATCAGAGATGTTGTCATAATCTCTGATCATCAACAGAACAAGGATGTTTGTACCATCATCCCTCTACTGGATGAATCAAAGGTTCTTAGCCAGGAACTGATTGAAGTTACTTACGACAGTCAGAAAAATCAGAAGGCTCCTGTAGTTATCTATCTACCAGAACTGTTACTGTATGAATCAGCTAAGGCAATCCCTTACAAATACGGTGCAACAATAATTGAGAATGGAAAGGAAATTCCATTACCCTCCGTCGTGAATATTTCAGACATCAGTCGAGTAACACGGAGCGGTTGAATCTTCAACAGAGGAGTTGGAGAACCTAACAGAGAAAAGGAACTTCAAACAGAAGCTCCCAATCCACCGGTTGGTCAGTCCAGTGATCCCGGCCTTTTAAAGAACAATGACGAGATGCTGAAGCTCATCCAAAGGAGTGAATACAACATTGTTGATCAGCTGTTACAAACTCCTTCAAATATCTCAATGCTATCACTTTTACTCAGTTTTGAAGCCCACAGGGAGGCTCTACAGAAAGTCTTAGAGCAGGCCTTTGTGGAACAGGATGTGTCAATACGACAGTTCGATAGTGTCATACCCCAAATTTTGACCACTAAGATTTCCCATCATTGTGCAAATCATCATCACAATATGGAGGAACCATCATACTTCATCAGTCTCCCCAAAGATGGGGGAGCATCCACTACAATCAAAGTTAGGGTTTCAAGCCCTCTCAGAGCCTTAGACAAAGGATCAATCAAGGAATGAAATGATCTTCAACTTGTCTAAACTCTCAAACATCCACAATGTATAAAAAAGGACTCCCACTTCAAGGATTAAGCACAAGGCTGTTCCCTTCTAGGTGGATCAAGTCTCAAGATCGCCAGTATCACCAAATTAGGGTTTTGGTCGACCAGGGCCTCTAGATGGAAAGTTTCATCTGGGCATAAGCCAAAGATCCAAAACACAACCTAATATACTCCATGGAACCTCATGGACCCATTCATCAAGTCAATTTTTCCTCAGGGGATGCATACATCAAAAATCAGGAATTAGGGTTTCTTGACCTAATTCACCCCTAAGTTGACTTTTGAGACAAATCAAGAGCCAAGACCTCAAGACATGATTTTAGGGTCTCTAATGAACTATATTGATCCATTTGGAATAATGGATTAATCCAAGAAGCTTGAGCAACAAGTCTCATTTTCATCTGCACCACAATTAGGGTTTCGCGAGGAAAGTCAACTGTAACTTTGACTTTTGACCAGGACATGCTCCCAAACCCTAGGACATGCCTCAATACACCCTATGACACCCATGGAACATGTCCATCAAGTTTGATTTGGGTCAAGGACATGATTTCCTGAAGAATTGCACAATTTGGAATTCATCTGATAAAAAGTCAACTGTGCACAAAAGTCAACTTTGACTTTTTGAGATTTTTCACCAAAATGGATTTTTAACCCTAAAATGATGTTAATGTATGATTTGAATCATCATTCATCAAGAAAAATCAAGAAAAGTGGGATAACTTGTAAAAGGGGTAACCATAAAAACTTAGAAAATTTTCTAAGTTAAAAATAAAGTGACAAGTGCACTAACTTTTGAGGATCATAACTCCTAAACCACATGGCCATTTTTTCTCATCCAAAGATGGATTTGTAGCCCTCATTACCCTCTACAAAAACTTCAACTAGACCTAAGTCCAATTCATTAAGGATTTTGAGTTATGGAGTGATCAAAATGGCTGAAAAGTGAAAATGTCACTTTTTCCAACACTTAGTGAAATTTTCACTAAGTCAGATTTTGCTTCACTTTTTGCCAAATGTAGAGGGATTTTTCACTTGGAATCAGAAGAGATCAAAACCAAACTTGTTCAAACAGTTGTTGTATCATGTAAGGGCTTTCCAAAATGGCCAAGAACATTGCCAAATTCAACTTACACCATGAGATATGACATTGTCAAGTTGCCTTGCTGAAATCTGTCAAAGGCAAGGCAGATTTTGCATTTTGGCTCGATTTTCCAAAATCAGCCAAATTCAAATGCTCCTATCCACTTGGACACATCTGAGGATTGAATCTAAAGGGGACAATCACTGAGTCAAGCCTCCAAAGTCCATGGAACAAGAAATAGCATGTTGAACCTAGAATGGCCAAAATAGGGACAAGACTCCAAATTTGGATTGAAGCATTTAATGGAAGCATCAAGGTGGCATGGACTGAGCCATTCTCATCTGAAATCAGTCAAGACTTATCCAAGACCAAGGGAATCAAAGCTCTGTGCCCTAACCTCTAGTCAATGGCTAGAGGAGACTTGGATTTTCATTTGCCAACATTGGCCAAACCTACTTACCAGCTGCCATTCACTATTCCTTGCAAAACAAACTTGCTCTACTATAAATAGAGCTCAATTGTGATCAGTTTGAGTACACCAAAGCCATCAAACAGATGCTTTCCTCAAAATCTCTTCTTTCACTCCAATTTTGCCTTCTAAGGCAAGTCACTATCGGGTTTTGAGTTTGAGAGCAATTCCAATCAAACCAATCACTCACACACTTCACATACATCACATATGAGCCGATCAAACACTTAGATCACTTCTGAAACACCAATTTCACAAAATCACCAGCTGGTTGCTCAAGGTTTTAACCAAGTTGCAGTTGAGATGCCATGAAGTGATCCAGCCAATTTCCATCAAGTCCAAGCATTCAAACACACTCCATAGGGTGTAGGGAAGCTGTTCAGATCATCACCACTCATCTGTAACACCTCCAAATCAAAAATCACATTGCACTTGCTGTCACGGCTTAGAGGTAAGCATATACTTGGTCATCTCTCAATCTATGCATATTTCCTCGCACAATAATTTGGCCATATGTTCATAATCATGCATGGAATGTTTTCCCTCAATTAATTGCATTGTTTGAATCGTGTATCAAAAATCCTAGCCTTCATGCAGAAATTAGGGTTCTTGAGGTTTCTTCGTGATTTCATGTTTTATGTTTAATTTAAATGAAATTAAGTGTTATAGACATGATCGTGAGGTTGAGACGAGCATAATGATATGTGGATTGCATGATATAATCAAGTATTTAGGGAGATTGGATAGAAAATGCAAATCTGAGAAACCCATAACACGCGCGTGTTCTTCGGCTTGTTCTTGGCGCCATTTTTGAATAATTCAAATATTTGAATTTTGTGATTTTATTTAATTGATTCAAAAATTAATTTCTCTCTGAGTTTTAATGATTTTGAGTTGATTCTTTTTTTAATAATTCACAAAAATGTTAAAATATTTTATTTTATCAAAAATTTCCAAAAATATTATTTATTTCATATGATTGATATATTTGCAAAGAATTAATATTTTAATTGTTTTTGACATTTTAAATATTTTTTCTACATTGATTTTGCAACTTTTAATGCTTTCTAATTATTTTGTAGGTCAATACTTAATTTTTGAAGCATTAATCCAAAATCACAATTTGTTTTTCACATGTTAAACAATTTTGATCATTTTTATTGAATTTTTATTCAATTAAATACATTTTTGAAAACAAATTAGGGTTTTTGGATTAATTCAACCCTCATAAATCATTTTCAAAACACTTTGGGCCTCTAATAGAGTGTAAGACCCAATCCTTTCTTAACCAAAACATTTTTGGGCCTCAGTGCATTGTATAAGTCTCGATACCGTCAAAAACAAACGGCGCGATCGTCGCCTTTACAAAATAACCCTTGGGCCTCTCCTTGAGCTATAAGACCCATTCAAAAACACTTTGGGCCTCTATTAGAGTGTAAGACCCAATCCCCTTTTAACCAAAATCTTTTTGGGCCTCACTTATTGTATAAGTCCCTCCGCGTTAAAAGAAAACTTCGGTGCGATCGCCATTTCAAACGGAAAAATTATATGGGCCTACCCTCGTGTAGTAAGACCCATCTCTTTTCTTTAAACTTTTTGGGCCTCTTGAGAGAGTGTAAGACCCATCCCTTTGTACAGAAAACAATTTTTTGGGCCTCAGTCACTTGTATAAGTCCCTCTGTACAAAATTCAACAGTGCGCTCACTGATAAAACCCTGGGCCTCTCCTTGAGCTGTAAGCCCCAAAACTTTCTTTTTCAAAGCACTTTCTCCTTTGATTTTGAATATACTGTTGTTTTCAATCTTTCTTTGTTGAACAACTAACCAAACAGCATGGAAGCTCTACAACCGAGTAAGTGGTTATTGCTTTCATTTACTGCTTTCATATACATATAATTGTATTGTGGGGCTGTTTCACTGTAAGTCTCCTTTTATAAACTCATATCAACTGTGTAATAATAGTATAGATATTTAGAGTTTCCCCGGCAACTACGTCTAGAACTAGGTGACGCCGTTTCATATATTCGTAGAAATAGACAACTAGATCCCCAATAGGATCACCAGATACAGTCTTCTCTTCGGCTGTCCTCATTAGGAATTGTCAAGAAACTCTACTCCCAGAGATGAATGTATTCTCCGTGAATGGCATCTTTGAGTTTCTTCCAAATTCTCGAACTTTCCTGACTTTGATCTATTCTCGGTGAATAGCATTGCCTTGAATTTCTCGGGGTTTGGGGACCCACGGGCTTCTTAAAAGCATCGGCCTCCTCTTGGGCATCGTACAAGGACCCACAGGCTTCCTAAAAGCACTCCTGCCTCCTCTTGGACTTAGTACAAGGACCCTACGGCTTCTTAGAAGTATTCACAGCCTCCTCTTAGGCTTCGTATAATGATCTCTTCCTCCGGGAATGATAGCCTCCTCTTGGGCTTAGTACAAGGATCCGTCGGCTTCTTAAAAGTTTCCAGCCTCCTCTTGGGCTTCGTACAAATTGTCCCGACGACCTCCTAGAGGTATAGGAACAGAACCTAGTCATCCTCATAGAACAGTCCTTTTATAGAGTCTACTACTGTTTCTCAAAACATAGTCTAAAAGATGAAACTCTAGACACGGACAGTCCAACTTCCTTGAGTCTCAAAGACATTCTCAAGTGACCCCTTCGTTAAATAGGAAGGAAACCCGCAGACTCGGACAGTCTCAATACCCTTCGGATTTCCCGCTTCCTTAAAGAACAGGAATAACCCGGATCCTCGAATCAAATCCTCGAGTACAGTGTTGCTCATATAAGAACTGATTTTCTCTTTAAATCAGCATACTGGACCTGTCACTCAACTGGAACAGTCACCCTAGCCTCCTCTTGGGCTTTGTACAATGATTCTCCTCAGCGGAGTCAAACAACGTTTAGCCTCTCTCTCAGGCTTTGTACGAGACACATAATAGACTCCCTCGTTGAGTCAATCACCCCTTTCGCCTCCATCTCGGGCTTTATACGAGATACAAAAAGGTTCTTATTGAGCCAAACAAACTTTTGCCTCCATCTCGGGCTTTATACGAGATACCAAAAGACTCCATCGTCGGGTCAAAACCTTTTAGCCTCTCTCTCTGGCTTTGTACGAGACACATAATAGCCTCCTCTTAGGCTTTGTATAAGAAAACCACTGGTTGATCCAATCAACCTTTTAGCATCAAAGCTGTGCCTCGTTCACAGTACACAAACATCAATAACTCCTTCCTCTTCATCTAATCGATGTAAGCGGCAAGCCTCTGGATCATCTACATCCATGCCACTGTCCCTCTTTTAGCATGAGAAATTCCTAAGGAAAGATGGCATTACTCTACACTGAGTTAAAGTCTTCTCCTTCAGGTTAAAACCCTCTATAAAGGAAATTATGGCATTGCCGGAGCTGCGTATCCCGGTTAAAGTAATTCTCCTTTATAACCAGTCACCCAATAGTTGTGTCAGACAAACCCCTCTTTAGAGATGACAAATTCTTTCTAAAGTCGAGGCCCTTCAGCTTCATATCTTGGGCTTTGAACAAGATATAAATAGACTTTTCAGCTTCACATCTTGGGCTTTGAACAAGATACAAACTACCCTTTAGCTTCACGTCTTGGGCTTTGAACAAGACACCAAAAACAACCATTTCCTCCCATAGAATAGGAGGAACTACGAACGCTCTGATTTCCCTGTTTTGGTAAACGGGAATACGTAGGCATAAGGTCGAAAGAAAAGATCTTAGCGAGCACACTAAACAAAAACCCAAATCCCATATCTCCATCAATCAAAAGCAGTAATTCAAAAGCATCAGTCCTAACATCCTAATCCTTGTTCCCCACCAGAAACCTTCTGCCCAAATAAAAAGAAAGAAATCAGTATTGGCGAAAATACAAATAACCAGTACAAAGGCCCCCCCACATTGATAGCATTCGTAACCTAACAGACTGCTGTTTAAACTCAGTATGCAAAGCAGGGTTAATTGGAGACATCTATTTCCCTTCCTTCATCAGCTTTAATAGGATAAAAAATGAATCGACCTATAGTTTTAAGCTCAACCGCAGAGAGCGACCAGCGCTTAAGAACCGCGTCCAAAATCGCTCGCTACAGAAAAATGGCGCCCACCGTGGGGCCTTTCAAAGTTAGGTCTAGGCACGGTCATCCTTTTCTTCACTTGTGTGAAAACCACAGATTGGGGCTTCCGCCGGGGAACCCAATTTCTGTCAGGAACTTAGGAATCATAGCTTTAAAGGTCTAGGATGATTAGGACAAATATATATACTGCTTTTCCTAATTGCTATACGTGTTTATTTTTCTGCTAATGGGAATGCGGGTGATGCCGTATGTGGAAAGATTGAGTATACACTTAAGATAAGTGATGGCGACGGGGTCGACCATCAACCTCAATGGAGGCTGACCAACACAATCCATTCTCTCACCTAGACAATGAGCCGGTTGTTAAGTCTGAGAAGCTGGGGATCCAAACCCTTTCGTAGTGCGGAAACTATCGGAAATAGTTGTTACGCGATACTACCCTCATTTGAGGCTGGTGATCTATTCTCGGTGAATGGCACTTACTCTAAGATTGCTCTACAACTCACTGGCTATCCGCTTGTTGTTTTGCTTTCCTGGGAGGAGCTGATGATAATGAGTACATGTACAAGAATCACCCTAGTATAAACCTTTGGGGATGGGTAGAGCCTTGACTTCATGACAACGACCCTTTGACCCCATGTTTTTTCTATGTTTTTGTGTGCTGCATTCATGTATTCATCTAAAAAACATTAAAACATTCAAAAAAATCTTCTCTTCTAGTCTCTCTGTTCTTTCAAAATAAACTAAGACTGTGATTGCAAATATCAGAGAAAAGGATTACACTAATGGATTTCGGTAGAAGGAGAACTCACCAGTATACCTTCAAGGTTCCAAAACTAGAGGATTTGAGAAGGTTAGCAAGGATGATCACTAACCCAGAGGCTTTCAGAGCCAAGCACGGAGGTTTGCTACCACTATTAAGAATCCATGTGATTGAGGGAATCATGGATGCACTCGTTCAATTTTATGATCCGGTCTATCACTGTTTCACATTCCCGGATTACCAGCTTGCACCAACGCTGGAGGAGTATTCTCATCTGACTGATCTACACATTACAGATCGAGCTCCATTTTCTGGACTGGAAGAAATTCCAAAGAATCAGACTACTGCAAGAGCAATTCATTTGGACGAGTATGAAGTTAGGACTCACCTAACCACTAAGGGTGGCATCCAAAGTTTGCCAGCCCAGTTCTTGACAAAGAAGGCCCTGTATTTTGCCAGTATAGGAAACGTGACTGCTTTTGAAAGCATCTTTGTCTTGCTCACCTACGGGTTATTTTTGTTTCCCAACATCAATAACTTCGTCGATATTAACTCCATTAAGGTTTTTCTCATTGGAAATCCTGTGCCGACTTTGCTCGCAGATGCATATCATTCTGTACACCTGGGAAATTTGTACAGCGGAGGGGAGATCACATGTTGTGTACCTTTGCTTTACAAATGGTTTATCTCTCACTTGCCCAAGTCTGTTGCTTTTTGGGATTGCAAGAGTGCCTTACGTTGGTCGCAAAAGATCATGTCTCTTACCAACTCTGATATAGATTGGTGTAATAGGATTTATGAGGGAATCAGGATCATTGACCGTTGTGGAAACTTCCCCAACATACCCCTTATAGGAACTAAAGGAGGAATCAACTACCATCCGGTATTGGTTCGCCGTCAATTTGGATACCCGATGAGACACATCCCACTGGGTGTTCATCTGGAAGGTCTTTTCTTCAAAGAAGGAGAAAATGACAGAGCACTAAAGATGGAAATATTGCACGCTTGGAAGCATGTTGGTAAGAAAGGACGGGAGTCTCTAGGAAAACCGGACTGTGTCTCGATGGAGCCTTATCTCCATTGGGTACAAACTAGAGCTCTCAAGCTAAAGATGCCTTATCCTCGTTACGGAATTCTTCCGCCGAGGGAATCTGTCATGTACTTCATGACGAAAACTGAAAAGCTTCAGGTTACTCTCAACAAAATTCAGAAGGAGAGAAGGTCTTGGAAGAACAAGTACCGCACCCTCGACATAGAGTGCATCAAAATACAGCAATTACTGAAGGAAAAAGATGCTCTGATTGAAATTTTGGAGCAACATGTTGTAGATAATCAAGATGACCAAAGGAATTTGCTCGCTCCTTTCACTTGGCAAAGGAATGACAACCCGACAACGGCCCAAGAGCCCCGGTCAAAGAAAAGGAAGATGCCAGAATCAGCACCTGATTTCTCTTCAGAGAGGACTCAGGACCCATTAGTTTAGGTTTCTGTTTCTGCACTTTGTAATCTACTGTATTTCCATTTCTGTAATCCTTTGAATTTCAATAAAAAGGGGTTTCCCCACCGTTTGATATTTGCAATCTAATTGTTGAAGTTTATTTTTGATTAAACCAAAAAATAATAATTAATATAATCATTGCATTCATCATTCTCACATCGCGTATTATTCTTCCCTGCGAATCTCATGTTTGTATCTCGATTTTAGAGTCAAACTGTCTCATTCGTATAATACTCGGGCCAATTGTCAGAAAAGGATGGATGATCTTGAGGAAGAAAACAGAGAGTTGAAAGAAGAGATCGACGCTCTGAGAGAGGATATGAGAAAGCTTCGTAACGACATGCGAGCCATGGCAGAAGCTCAGCTACAAAGAACTGTGATCTCAGAGATCACCTCAATGCCCGTAGTGGAGAGGTATGATCCTAGGTATCAGATACCGAAATATCGTCCTTGGGGCATGCCTGTTAACTATATCCTGGAAGGATATGTTCCGCCGATCACTGAAGATCAGGGAATCACAACAGAAGCCGCTGGGCCTGAAGGTTACAAACTTCGGGAAAGCGAAGATGCCAGGGGCATGTTGAAGACTCCTGAAGGTTACAAACTTCGGGAAATGCCAAGACTCACTGTCGTAGTCACGATACCACCCCCTGTGGTGCACACTGTCCCGGAAGGACAGATTCCACCAACACCTTCTGGTAAGAAGGAAACTATGTTTGACTGAATGGATGAATTCCAGGAACAGTTCTTGGAAATGCAGAAGGAACTGCAGGCCATTCGCGGTCAGTATTTATTTGGAAAGGACGCCGCAGATCTCTGCTTGGTCCCAAATGTGAAAGTACAAGGGTAACTCTTGCCCTCAAAGCCATCTGGTGATGTACGCTCGGCAGATGTCAGCTCAGACGGAGAATCAGGACCTACTGATTCACTACTTCCAGGATAGTTTAACCGGTGCCGCACTCAAATGGTACATGGGTTTAAATCGTGCTACGATCAGCACTTTCAAAGATCTTGGCACTGCCTTTGTCCAACAATACAAATACAATTTGGACATGGCACCCGACAGAGATCAACTCAGATCAATGTCGCAAAAGGACAAGGAAACCTTTAAGGAGTATGCTCAAAGGTGGAGTGAAATTGCCGCTCAAATTTGTCCACCTCTTGAGGAAAAAGAGATGACAAAGATCTTCTTAAAGACCCTAAGCTCATTTTACTATGACCGAATGGTTGCCAGTGCGCCCAGTGACTTCACCGAAATGGTCGGCATGGGCGTACGTCTTGAGGAAGCCGTCCGAGAAGGACGTTTGGTAAAAGACACTGGATCGACGAGCGATACTAAAAAATACGGTAGTGCTCTCCCTAAGAAAAAAGAGCAAGATATTGGGAATATCTCTCTCGGAAAGCAAAGACGACGTTATCAACCGGTAGCAGCTGTGACTCCTGCTATCAACCCTGCGTCTATTCCTACGTATCAACCTCAGGTTACGCAGAGCCAACCTGAGCAGCAAAGGACACAACAGCCTCTTCAGCAGGCTCGTCCTCCATATAACAACAACCGTACAACGCGGCCGCCAGGATTTGATCCTATACCCGTGACGTACGCAGAACTGTTTCCATTACTACTGGCTAAGGGGCACATTCAGACTAAATCTCCTCTTACAGTACCAGAAAATCTGCCTTTTTGGTTTAAGGTGGATCAAACATGCCCTTATCATCAAGGAGGTTCAGGGCATAACATAGAGACTTGTCTCAATTTCAAGTCCGACGTGCAAAAGCTTGTTAGGAGCGGGCTCTTATCTTTCAAAAATACGAATCCCAATGTTCTCATGAACCCGCTGCCTCAACATGAGAAAGCTGCAGTCAATCTGATTGAGAAAGAGACTAACAATGTCTATCAAATTCACGATGTACTCTTGTTAAAGACCAATCTGATCAAGATGCATTGTAGACAGAGTGGATATGGCCATGTGCCACCTCATAACTATCACCAGTGTGATATCTGCTCTAAAAACAATCAAGGATGTTCTGTAGTGCAAGCGGCTCTACAGGAACAAATGGATCTCGGATGGATCCAGGAGCACCGAGTTCGTGGAGTTAACATGGTCTACATGAATTCTAACGTCATTCAGAACCACGACATTCGTACAATGAATGTCAACTTGGTGGCGATGCACTCAAGGCAAAGCCAGTATCATAATCTGCCACGGCACGATTACAGTTCCTGTCTGACTTGCTCAATAAACAAATAGGGATGCTCTTTCATACAAGAGGCCCTCCAGCGTCAGATGGATCTTGGATGGATCCAAGACTACCATGATAGGAACCCTTATCAGATCAACATGGTTCAGATCTTCGATATTTGCGTGATGAATACCAACCTGGTAGAGTTACACGCTGAGCAGGTCCGACTCGGATTCTTAATATCACATGACTATCAAAGCTGTAAAGCGGGTTGCGAAAACGATCGAGGTTGTACCCTGGTCCAGGAGGCGCTTCAGCACTTGTTAAATCATTGGTGGATGTTAATCTACTTGGATAAAGATACTCAGCAAATTAGTATCAATAACAGGAATCCTACTCGACGTCAGAGTCAGGATGTCCAATCAGTGGAAGCTAACCTAGTGAGGTTACATTGTATTCAAAGTGGGCGTGGCCAGGTGCCACCACACAACTATGACAGTTGCGGCGTCTGTTCGGATAGTAACCAAGGGTGTTACCTGGTGAGAACAGCTCTTCAGGATCAGGTGGATCGTGGAGAAATTCGCCCATATTCGGGTTCTGGACCCGTCAACTGGTCGCCGAACTACCTTGCCGAGCAAGTTGAGGATGTTGTCACGATCTCTGGTCATCACAGGACCAGGGATGTTTTCGCCATTATTCCTCTACTTGCCGAAGCTAAAGTTCCCAACCGGGAACGGATCGAGATCACTTATGATGGTCAGAAAAATCAGAAGGCTCCTGTAGTCATCTATCTACCAGGACCATTACCGTATAAATCATCTAAGGCGATCCCTTACAAATACGGTGCAACAACAATTGAGAATGGAAAGGAAATTCCATAACCCTCCGTCGTGAATATTGCAGACATCAGTCGTGTAACACGGAGCGGTCGAATCTTCAACCGAGGAGTTGGAGAACTTAACAAAGAAAAGGAACTTCAGACAGAAGCTCCCGATCCACCAGTCGGTCAGTCCAGTAATCCCGACCTTTCAAAAAATAATGATGAGATGCTGAAGCTCATCCAAAGGAGTGAATACAACATTGTTGATCAGCTATTACAAACTCCTTCAAAGATCTCGGTATTATCACTGTTACTCAGTTCGGAAGCCCACAGGGAGGCTCTACAGAAAGTCTTGGAGCAAGCCTTTGTGGAACAGGATGTAACAATCAGACAGTTCGATAGCATTGTCTCTAACATCACTTCCTGCAATAATTTGGGATTTAGTGATGAGGAACTACCTGAAGAGGGTCGTCGTCATAACATGGCGCTCAATATCACAGTTAACTGCCAGGACGATGCTTTAGCCAGCGTACTGGTAGACACAGGGTCAGCCCTGAATGTTATGCCGAAGTCCACTTTGATGCAATTATCATTCAAAGGACCTCCGATGAGGGTTAGCGAGGTCGTCGTCAAAGCATTCGACGGATCTAGAAAAACAGTTATCGGCGAAGTTGATCTTCCCATAACTATCGGTCCTCATACTTTCCAAGTCACTTTCTAGGTCATGGACATCCGGGCAACATATAGTTGTTTATTAGGAAGACCTTAGATACACCAGGCTGGAGCGGTCACTTCGACCCTCCACCAAAAGCTAAAATTCGTCAAGAACGGTCAATTTGTCACGGTTTGTGGGGAACAAGCCTTGCTCGTGAGCAACTTGTCATCATCTGCTGGTATAGACCCCGAGGAGGTTATTGGAACTCAGTTCCAAGCACTGTCGGTGAGCGAGAATAATCAGTTCAGAGGAGGAACCTCGATTTCCTCATACAAAGATGCTATTAAAGCGGTCGAGAGTACCGATACGACAGGATGGGGACAGCTTGTCATTCCCATTGACAATAAAACAAA
This sequence comes from Lathyrus tuberosus, assembly GCA_022829125.1. Classification (NCBI taxonomy): domain Eukaryota; kingdom Viridiplantae; phylum Streptophyta; class Magnoliopsida; order Fabales; family Fabaceae; genus Lathyrus; species Lathyrus tuberosus. Next base: position 8,969,331 of record JALAZF010000112.1, read on the forward strand.
GAAGGGTCTTGGTTTTTCTGTAACCTGTACCCAGACGGCTACCAACAATGAAAGTCTTCATCCCCTTCAAAATCTCTTCCACAGTGGAGGTTTCCTTCACCCAGTGTCTCAAGCAGTTCATGCTATCAATGAGGAAGATCCCTCTGACACAGATGAAGAGTGGAAGTCCTACCTTAACAAGGACGGTTATATGTCTCAGGAAGAGGTGCCTATGCCTTTTTGCTTTCCTACAGAAAGTCCGAGATTTATACCAAGATCAGATGTCGAAATGATCTACGGGGATTGTGATCTGGAAGGATGCCGCGCTCCGCCAAATTCATTAGAGGAAGACACTCTGATGAAAGACAATTTTGACTACAACTACTATGGCCCAATGGATGGTCTGCCAATGTGGCAACCTTACCCAGGAAACTTGGGGCAAGAAAGTCAGCCGAGAAATGAAGCTCAGCTGACTGTCATTAAACGGAATACCTGTGTCCCCACCATGCCATGGGATCAACACTCAGGTCATTCAGAAACTACTCAACAGGAAGATGAATTCGCAACGTTTGCAGGACTTGAATTCATCAACTATGCTTTTCCCGAGGTCAACGTCATTGAGAGAGATGACTCCTCCAGTTCCAAAGAAGTTTGGGACACTCTGGGAGAACCAAGTGGAAAATTCAACTATATGGTCAAGTACACCGCTCCCGAAAGCTCTCGTATCAGGCTCGAGGATATCCAGGCAACTGGATGGGGAGATCTACCTGAGAGCACAAATACTATGCAAAATGCAACAGAGGAATTCTCCTACGACAATTCTGCCTGGGAGACAGATTCTAATGATCCCGCTCCACCAGAAATCAGCGTCATTTCTGAAGACAAATCAAGGAAGGTGCCAGACTTTGTGATTCACCGAGGAGTTCGCCGCCAATGGGTTACTGTCGAGGTTCCGAAAGTCGTTCATCAGTCAAAGTAATTGCCGTCCTTTAACCTTTCACCCTGCCCAGGTGAAACGGATGTTTTGATAGGGCTCGCTTTCTGTAAATTTCCCTCTTCGCTTAGCCCAAAGCGACAGAGTTTTGTTTTATAGGGCTGTAGTTTCAAGGATCGACTTGTTCATTAAAAAAATAACGTCGTTCTGTAATTTCCGCATTAATTGCTGTTTTCTCTTTTTGCTTTTTCAAAGAAAATGGTAATCCTAAAAAACAAAACAATAAAAACAAGCAGTAAAACAAATACACTGCACACACTTGCATTTTTCTCTATCTCTTCTAAACACGAATCATCACGTCATGCAGATTGCTTGTTTTACACCCCGTTGAAACATACGATCCGATGCCTTCTCCCAACTTTGAGTTCCCGGTATTCGAGGCTGAAGAAGAAAATGACAACAAAATTCCATAAGAGATCTCCCGATTACTCAGACAAGAGGAAAGGTCCATTGAACCTCACAAAGAACCGTTGGAAACAGTAAACTTGGGTTCAGAGCAAGAGAGAAAAGAAATCAGGATCGGGGCACTGCTCAGTCCAACTGGCAGAGAGAGTTTGATAAAGCTTCTCAGAGAATTTCCCGATGTATTCGCTTGGTCTTATCAGGATATGCCAGGGTTGGATACCAGCATCGTGGAACATCACTTACCGTTAAGATCGGAATGTCCGCCAGTAAAGCAAAGGTTGAGACGCACTCACCATGGCCATCAAAATCAAAGAGGAGGTACAGAAACAGATTGACGCGGGTTTCCTCGCTACAGCTGAATATCCTCAATGGTTAGCCAACATCGTACCCGTTCCCAAAAAGGACGGAAAGGTCAGAATGTGTGTTGATTACAGAGATCTGAACAAGGCAAGTCCAAAGGACGACTTTCCTTTACCACACATTGACATGTTGGTTGACAGCACAACAAAGTTCAAAGTATTCTCCTTCATGGATGGATTCTCGGGCTATAACCAGATCAAAATGGCGCCGAAAGACATGGAGAAAACTTCGTTCATTACCCCATGGGGTACCTTTTGTTACAAGGTAATGTCGTTCGGTTTGAAGAACGCCGGGGCAACCTATCAAAGGGCCATGACTACTCTGTTTCATGACATGATACATAAGGAAATCGAGGTATATGTCGATGATATGATTGCAAAATAAAAAATAGAGAGTGAGCACGTTGAACATCTGTCGAAATTGTTCGAACATTTGAGAAAATTCAAGCTCCGCTTGAATCCCAACAAGTGCACCTTCGGTGTCCGTTCAGGGAAACTACTAGGGTTCATCGTCAGCCAGAAATGAATTGAGGTTGATCCTGACAAGGTCAAGGCCATTCAAGAAATGCCTTCTCCGAAAACTGAAAAACAAGTCAGAGGATTCCTGGGACGTTTGAACTACATCTCCAGATTCACATTCCTCATGACCACGACTTGCTCGCCAATCTTCAAACTGCTCAAGAAGATACAATCATTTCTCACTGATTCTCGGGGTAAATGGACTCCGAATTATGATGGCCCCTATGTGGTCACGAAAGCTTTCTCAGGCGGCGCCTTGAGACTTGTAACCATGGACGGAGAGGAATTTTCCTACCTCGCGAATGTTGATGTAGTCAAGAAATACTTCGCCTAAACTAAAAAAAACGTCTCGGTGGATTGAAAACCCGAAAGGGCGGTCCAGGCAAAAGTTAGAGACATAAAAAATCATCCTGTTGGATTGGAAACATCACAGTACAATCCAGGAAAAAATTAGGGATAATGGTAAGTAACTATGTTCAACAGAGGCAGGTCCCTCAGCAGCAGTTACACCATCCATCGGAGGAAAACTCCAGTCAAGGTCATCTTCGACAGAAGCTCAGAATGTCCCGAATTCAAAGTTGGTAGAAGGATAGTGGTCGTTATGTTTCAACGTAGCCCTTTTCCCTGCAAATTACCATTTTCTAGCTTTGTATATACTCTTTGGAATCACGCGTTTGGCTAATCTCCATCTTATCAATAAAATTTGAGCCTTGTGCTTTTGTTTGTAATTCTTGCTTGTTTTAGCTTTACAGAACGACGTTGTTAACATGATTAACGATTCTTGAAATAAAACAAAAATGAATTTACTTGTTAAAACTTTTTCTGCTTTTAAAATAAAGATGGCAATTTCTTTTGACTATTGAACATTAGAAGAACATCAATCGCTTCTCCAGAAGTATGCAAACTTCAAAGTGCAGAATCAAAGTACTCCTTCTACGCCAGTACGCCTGGATGAAGGGATCAACTGTGTCAGAGACCTTGTCTCGTCTGACATGCCACGACAGAGTTCTCATCTCCTAAGCTCGATCAACGGTGCTCCTAACGGGGACTATCCCTCCTAAGCAAGGTGGAATTGCTATCTTGAACCAGCGATATCTCTACACACCCCGCGATGGCCGAGTATCCTGTCATGTTCATCTTTTAATTTGTGTGTCGCATCAGTTTTATCCGCATATACATACATACATCATGCATTATTGATTTTCATTCACATTTCATATTACATCGCTATCACTCTAGCCGGTCTTGTCCCTTAGTGATATGAGTTCTCTCAATCGAGTTGTCAGTTCTTTCCTCGTCAGGAAACTTTGTGTCTGAACAATCTCGCCACCAGTGTATCTTTAGATCAGAGTCGGCACTCGACCACTTTGATAACTTGAACCTCTGAAGAGCCAGAGAACCTTCAACAGATGTCACTCTTCGCCATTGAAGATGATATCCTTGCTTTCCTGGATTAAAGAAAATCCCTAGAGAAAGCCTCTTAAGCAAAGGTTCGGCAGTACATCAGTATTTCTCCGAAAATCCGCTGATGAAAAGGTCATCGGCGCCTCAAAATTGGATCCCTTCATATGGCATTTCTCCGGGAAGATCCCGAGAAAAGTATGATGTAAGACCCCAAGTGGAAACAGTCTTTCAAGAGACTCACTTTCCCCCAGATAGAGTCGGCAAATGGCATCTCCAACAGAGAAGTTTGTGTACCTCTACAACTCAGACGACTGGGTTCCCCCAGCAAGTCTAACCTCAGACCTTTTTCCGTCAAATGGCATCTCCCTAGGAAATTTCGGCGAGAAGTTTGAAGGAAAACCGCTACGCATAGCGTCCCTTGTCAATAAAGTTTATTGACAAAAGAAACTAAGACCAGTTCCTTGGTAGGAAACCAGGATCGAAGGGAAGTTTAAACCAGAAACTAAGACCAGTTCCTTGGTAGGAAACCAGGATCGAGGGGAAGTTGACAAAAGAAACTAAGACCACTTCCTTGGTAGGAAACCAGGAATGGAGGCGAAGTTTAAATCAGAAACTAAGACCAGTTCCTTGGTAGGAAACCAGGATCGAGGGGAAGTTTGTTTCCGAAACTAAGACCAGTTCCTTGGCTGAAGACCAGGATCGAGGGGAAGTTTACCTTTTCTAAGCATCATTGCTCAGCAAAAGAAGATGGATGCGATCCGCCATTCATAACCACCATCAAAATTTCGGGTATTCTGATATTTAATCCTCTTGCACCCCGAATGCCCGAATACCTTCGTCATTCACACCTTCGGGTCCAAGAAGATTAAATAGGGGAATCAGTAAGACAATCCCTTACAAATACGGTGCAACAATAATTGAGAATGGAAAGGAAATTCCATTACCCTCCGTCGTGAATATTTTAGACATCAGTCGAGTAACACGGAGTGGTCGAATCTTCAACAGAGGAGTTGGAGAACCTAACAGAGAAAAGGAACTTCAAACAGAAGCTCCCAATCCACCGGTTGGTCAGTCCAGTGATCCCGGCCTTTTAAAGAACAATGACGAGATGCTGAAGCTCATCCAAAGGAGTGAATACAACATTATTGATCAGCTGTTACAAACTCCTTCAAATATCTCAATGCTATCACTTTTACTCAGTTTTGAAGCCCACAGGGAGGCTCTACAGAAAGTCTTAGAGCAGGCCTTTGTGGAACAGGATGTGTCAATACGACAGTTCGATAGTGTCATACCCCAAATTTTGACCACTAAGATTTCCCATCATTGTGCAAATCATCATCACAATATGGAGGAACCATCATACTTCATCAGTCTCCCCAAAGATGGGGGAGCATCCACTACAATCAAAGTTAGGGTTTCAAGCCCTCTCAGAGCCTTAGACAAAGGATCAATCAAGGAATGACATGATCTTCAACTTGTCTAAACTCTCAAACATCCACAATGGATAAAAAAGGACTCCCAATTCAAGGATTAAGCACAAGGCTGCTCCCTTCTAGGTGGATCAAGTCTCAAGATCGCCAGTATCACCAAATTAGGGTTTTGGTCGACCAGGGCCTCTAGATGGAAAGTTTCATCTGGGCATAAGCCAAAGATCCAAAACACAACCTAATATACTCCATGGAACCTCATGGACCCATTCATCAAGTCAATTTTGCCTCAGGGGATGCATACATCAAAAATCAGGAATTAGGATTTCTTGACCTAATTCACCCCTAAGTTGACTTTTGGGACAAATCAAGAGCCAAGACCTCAAGACATGATTTGAGGGTCTCTAATGAATTATATTGATCCATTTGGAACAATGGATTAATCCAAGAAGCTTTAGCAACAAGTCTCATTTTCATCTGCACCACAATTAGGGTTTCGCGAGGAAAGTCAACTGTAACTTTGACTTTTGACCAGGACATGCTCCCAAACCCTAGGACATGCCTCAATACACCCTATGACACCCATGGAACATGTCCATCAAGTTTGATTTGGGTCAAGGACATGATTTCCTGAAGAATTGCACAATTTGGAATTCATCTGATAAAAAGTCAACTGTGCACAAAAGTCAACTTTGACTTTTTGAGATTTTTCACCAAAATGGATTTTTAACCCTAAAATGATGTTAATGTATGATTTGAATCATCATTCATCAAGAAAAATCAAGAAAAGTGGGATAACTTGTAAAAGGGGTAACCATAAAAACTTAGAAAATTTTCTAAGTTAAAAATAAAGTGACAAGTGCACTAACTTTGGAGGATCATAACTCCTAAACCACATGGCCATTTTTTCTCATCCAAAGATGGATTTGTAGCCCTCATTACCCTCTACAAAAACTTCAACTAGACCTAAGTCCAATTCATTAAGGATTTTGAGTTATGGAGTGATCAAAATGGCTGAAAAGTGAAAATGTCACTTTTTCCAACACTTAGTGAAATTTTCACTAAGTCAGATTTTGCTTCACTTTTTGCCAAATGTAGAGGGATTTTTCACTTGGAATCAGAAGAGATCAAAACCAAACTTGTTCAAACAGTTGTTGTATCATGTAAGGGCTTTCCAAAATGGCCAAGAACATTGCCAAATTCAACTTACACCATGAGATATGACATTGTCAAGTTGCCTTGCTGAAATCTGTCAAAGGCAAGGCAGATTTTGCATTTTGGCTCGATTTTCCAAAATTAGCCAAATTCAAATGCTCCTATCCACTTGGACACATCTGAGGATTGAATATAAAGGGGACAATCACTGAGCCAAGCCTCCAAAGTCCATGGAACAAGAAATAGCATGTTGAACCTAGAATGGCCAAAATAGGGACAAGACTCCAAATTTGGATTGAAGCATTTAATGGAAGCATCAAGGTGGCATGGACTGAGCCATTCTCATCTGAAATCAGTCAAGACTTATCCAAGACCAAGGGAACCAAAGCTCTGTGCCCTAACCTCTAGTCAATGGCTAGAGGAGACTTGGATTTTCATTTGCCAACATTGGCCAAACCTACTTACCAGCTGCCATTCACTATTCCTTGCAAAACAAACTTGCTCTACTATAAATAGAGCTCAATTGTGACCAGTTTGAGTACACCAAAGCCATCAAACAGATGCTTTCCTCAAAATCTCTTCTTTCACTCCAATTTTGCCTTCTAAGGCAAGTCACTATCGGGTTTTGAGTTTGAGAGCAATTCCAATCAAACCAATCACTCACACACCTCACATACATCACATATGAGCTGATCAAACACTTAGATCACTTCTGAAACACCAATTTCACAAAATCACCAGCTGGTTGCTCAAGGTTTTAACCAAGTTGCAGTTGAGATGCCATGAAGTGATCCAGCCAATTTCCATCAAGTCCAAGCATTCAAATACACTCTATAGGGTGTAGGGAAGCTGTTCAGATCATCACCACTCATCTGTAACACCTCCAAATCAAAAATTACATTGCACTTGCTGTCATGGCTTAGAGGTAAGCGTATACTTGGTCATCTCTCAATCTATGCATATTTCCTCGCACAATAATTTGGCCATATGTTCATAATCATGCATGGAATGTTTTCCCTCAATTAATTGCATTGTTTGAATCGTGTATCAAAAATCCTAGCCTTCATGCAGAAATTAGGGTTCTTGAGGTTTCTTCTTGATTTCATGTTTTATGTTTAATTTAAATGAAATTAAGTGTTATAGACATGATCGTGAGGTTGAGACGAGCATAATAATATGTGGATTGCATGATATAATCAAGTATTTAGGGAGATTGGATAGAAAATGCAAATCTGAGAAACCCAGAACACGCGCGTGTTCTTCAGCTTGTTCTTGGCGCCATTTTTGAATAATTCAAATATTTGAATTTTGTGATTTTGTTTAATTGATTCAAAAATTAATTTCTCTCTGAGTTTTAATGATTTTGAGTTGATTCTTTTTTTAATAATTCACAAAAATGTTAAAATATTTTATTTTATCAAAAAATCCCAAAAATATTATTTATTTCATATAATTGATATTTTTGCAAAGAATTAATATTTTAATTGTTTTTGACATTTTAAATATTTTTTCTACATTGATTTTGCAACTTTTAATGCTTTCTAATTATTTTGTAGGTTAATACTTAATTTTTGAAGCATTAATCCAAAATCACAATTTGTTTTTCACATGTTAAACAATTTTGATCATTTTTATTGAATTTTTATTCAATTAAATACATTTTTGAAAACAAATTAGGGTTTTTGGATTAATTCAACCCTCATAAATCATTATCAAAACACTTTGGGCCTCTAATAGAGTCTAAGACCCAATCCTTTCTTGACCAAAACATTTTTGGCCCTCAGTGCATTGTATAAGTCCCGATACCGTAAAAAACAAACGGCGCGATCGTCGCCTTTTCAAAATAACCCTTGGGCCTCTCCTTGAGCTATAAGACCCATTCAAAAACACTTTGGGCCTCTATTAGAGTGTAAGACCCAATCCCCTTTTAACCAAAATCTTTTTGGGCCTCACTTATTGTATAGGTCCCTCTGCGTTAAAAGAAAACTTCGGCGTGATCGCCATTTCAAACGGAAAAATTATATGGGCCTACCCTCGTGTAGTAAGACCCATCTCTTTTCTTTAAACTTTTTGGGCCTCTTGAGAGAGTGTAAGACCCATCCCTTTGTGCAGAAAACAATTTTTTGGGCCTCAGTCACTTGTATAAGTCCCTCTGTACAAAATTCAACAATGCGCTCACTGATAAAACCCTGGGCCTCTCCTTGAGCTGTAAGCCCCAAAACTTTCTTTTTCAAAGCACTTTCTCCTTTGATTTTGAATATACTGTTGTTTTCAATCTTTCTTTGTTGAACAACTAACCAAACAGCATGGAAGCTCTACAACCGAGTAAGTGGTTATTGCTTTCATTTACTGCTTTCATATACATATAATTGTATTGTGGGGCTATTTCACTGTAAGTCTCCTTTCATAAACTCATATCGACTGTGTAATAATAGTATAGATATTTAGAGTTTCCCCGGCAACTACGTCTAGAACTAGGTGACGCCGTTTCGTTTATTCGTAGAAATAGACAACTAGATCCCCAATAGGATCACCAGATACAGTCTTCTCTTCGGCTGTCCTCATTAGGAATTGTCAAGAAACTCTACTCCCAGAGATGAATGTATTCTCCGTGAATGGCATCTTTGAGTTTCTTCCAAATTCTCGAACTTTCCTGACTTTGATCTATTCTCGGTGAATAGCATTGCCTTGAATTTCTCGGGGTTTGGGGACCCACGGGCTTCTTAAAAGCATCGGCCTCCTCTTGGGCATCGTACAAGGACCCACAGGCTTCCTAAAAGCAACCCCGCCTCCTCTTGGACTTAGTACAAGGACCCTACGGCTTCTTAGAAGTATTCACATCCTCCTCTTAGGCTTCGTATAATGATCTCTTCCTCCGGGAATGATAGCCTCCTCTTGGGCTTAGTACAAGGATCCGTCGGCTTCTTAAAAGTTTCCAGCCTCCTCTTGGGCTTCGTACAAATTGTCCCGACGACCTCCTAGAGGTATAGGAACAGAACCTAGTCATCCTCATAGAACAGTCCTTTTATAGAGTCTACTACTGTTTCTCAAAACATAGTCTAAAAGATGAAACTCTAGACACGGACAGTCCAACTTCCTTGAGTCTCAAAGACATTCTCAAGTGACCCCTTCGTTAAATAGGAAGGAAACCCGCAGACTCGGACAGTCTCAATACCCTTCGGATTTCCCGCTTCCTTAAAGAACAGGAATAACCCGGATCCTCGAATCAAATCCTCGAGTACAGTGTTGCTCATATAAGAACTGATTTTCTCTTTAAATCAGCATACTGGACCTGTCACTCAACTGGAACAGTCACCCTAGCCTCCTCTTGGGCTTTGTACAATGATTCTCCTCAGCGGAGTCAAACAACGTTTAGCCTCTCTCTCGGGCTTTGTACGAGACACATAATAGACTCCCTCATTGAGTCAATCACCCCTTTCGCCTCCATCTCGGGCTTTATACGAGATACAAAAAGGTTCTTATTGAGCCAAACAAACTTTTGCCTCCATCTCGGGCTTTATACGAGATACCAAAAGACTCCATCGTCGGGTCAAAACCTTTTAGCCTCTCTCTCTGGCTTTGTACGAGACACATAATAGCCTCCTCTTAGGCTTTGTATAAGAAAACCACTGGTTGATCCAATCAACCTTTTAGCATCAAAGCTGTGCCTCGTTCACAGTACACAAACATCAACAACTCCTTCCTCTTCATCTAATCGATGTAAGCGGCAAGCCTCTGGATCATCTACATCCATGCCACTGTCCCTCTTTTAGCATGAGAAATTCCTAAGGAAAGATGGCATTACTCTACACTGAGTTAAAGTCTTCTCCTTCAGGTTAAAACCCTCTATAAAGGAAATTATGGCATTGCCGGAGCTGCGTATCCCGGTTAAAGTAATTCTCCTTTATAACCAGTCACCCAATAGTTGTGTCAGACAAACCCCTCTTTAGAGATGACAAATTCTCTCTAAAGTCGAGGCCCTTCAGCTTCATATCTTGGGCTTTGAACAAGATACAAATAGACTTTTCAGCTTCACATCTTGGGCTTTGAACAAGATACAAACTACCCTTTAGCTTCACGTCTTGGGCTTTGAACAAGACACCAAAAACAACCATTTCCTCCCATAGAATAGGAGGAACTACGAACGCTCTGATTTCCCTGTTTTGGTAAACGGGAATACGTAGGCATAAGGTCGAAAGAAAAGATCTTAGCGAGCACACTAAACAAAAACCCAAATCCCATATCTCCATCAATCAAAAGCAGTAATTCAAAAGCATCAGTCCTAACATCCTAATCCTTGTTCCCCACCAGAAACCTTCTGCCCAAATAAAAAGAAAGAAATCAGTATTGGCGAAAATACAAATAACCAGTACAAAGGCCCCCCCACATTGATAGCATTCGTAACCTAACAGACTGCTGTTTAAACTCAGTATGCAAAGCAGGGTTAATTGGAGACATCTATTTCCCTTCCTTCATCAGCTTTAATAGGATAAAAAATGAATCGACCTATAGTTTTAAGCTCAACCGCAGAGAGCGACCAGCGCTTAAGAACCGCGTCCAAAATCGCTCGCTACAGATAGCATCATCTCTAACATCACTTCCTGCAACAACTTAGGATTCAGTGATGAGGATTTTCCAGAGGGGGGCAAAAGCCACAACATGGCGCTCAATATCACAGTTAACTTCCAGGACGATGCTTTAGCCAGCGTACTGGTAGACACAGGATCAGCCATCAACATTATGCCAAAGTCCACTTTGATGCGACTATCATTCAAAGGGACCCCGATGAGGGGCAGTGAGGTCATCGTCAAAGCATTTGACGGGTCTCGAAAAGCAGTTATCAGCGAAGTCGACCTTCCCATAACTATCGGTCCTCACACTTTTCTAATCAATTTCCAGGTCATGGACATCCGAGCAACATACAGTTGCTTATTAGGAAGACCTTGGATACACCAGGCTGGGACAGTCACTTCGACGCTTCACCAGAAACTGAAGTTCGTCAAGAACGATCAACTCGTCACGGTTTTTGGAGAACAAGCCTTGCTCGTGAGCAACTTGTCATTATCTACTTGTGTAGAACCCGAGGAGGTTGTTGGAACTCAGTTCGAAGCACTTTCGATGAGCAACGAGAATCAATCAAAGAAAGGAACTTCGATTTCCTCATACAGAGATTCTCTCGAAGTGATAAAAAATAACAATACAAAAGGATGGGGACAGCTTGTCATTCCTACTGATAATAAAACAAAGAAGGGTCTTGGTTTTTCTGCAACCTGCACATAGACAGCTGCTAATGATGAAAGTTTTCATCCCATTCAGGACTTCTTCCACAGTGGAGGTTTCCTTCACCCAGTGCCTCAAACAGTCCATACTATCAACGAGGGAGATTCCTCCGATACGGATGAGGAATGGAAGTCCTATCTTAACAAGGACAGTTATAAGTCTCAGGAAGAGGTGCCTACGCCATTTTGCTATCCCGCACAGAGTCTGAGATCTATACCAAGGTCATATGTCGAAGTGATATACGGAGATCATGATCCGGAAGGATGCCATGCTCCACCAAACTCATTACAGGAGGACACTCTGATGAAGGAAAACTTTGACCACGACTATTATGGCCCAATGGATGGCCTGCCTATCTTGCAGCTGTACCCAGGAGACTTGGGGCAAGAGAGTCAGCCAAACAATGAAAATCAGTTGAGCGTCATTAAACAGAATACCTGCGTCCCCACCATGTCATGGGATCAACACTCAGGTCATTCAGAACCTATCCAGTACGACGATGAATTGGCAAAGCTTGCCGGACTAGAATTCATCAATTATGCTTTTCCTGAGGTCAACGTCATCGAGAGAGATGACTCCTCTAGTTCCAAAGAAGTGTGGGATGACTCCTTAGGACAACCGAGTGGAAAATACGACTACATGGTCAAGTACACCGCTCCTGAAATCTCTCGTATCAGGTTCGAAGACATCCAGCCTACTGGATGGGGAGATTTACCCGAGAGAACAAATACTATGCAAAATACAACAGAGGAATCCTCCTACGACAACTCTACCTGGGAGACAGATTCCAATGATCCTGCTCCGCCAGAAATCAGCGTTATTTCTGAAGACAAATCAAGGAAGGTACCGGACTTTGTGATTCACCGAGGAGTTCGCCGCCAATGGGTTGCTGTCGATGTTCCAAAAATTGTTCATAAGTCAAAGTAATTGCCGTATTTAACCTTTCACCCTGCCCAGGTGAAACAGATGTTTTGATAAGGCTCGCTTTCTGTAAATTTCCCTCTTCGCTTTGCCCGAAGCGACAGAGTTTTGTTTCATAGGGTTGTAGTTTCAAGAATCGACTTGTTCATTAATAAAATAACGTCGTTCTGTAATTTCCGCATTAATTGTTGTTTTCTTTTTTATTTTTCCGAAAATGGTAATCCTAAAAAACAATTCAAATAATAAAAACAAGCAGTAAAAAAATACACTGCACACACTTGCATTTTCTCTATCTCTTCTAAACACAAATCATCACGTCATGCAGATTGCTTGTTTTAAACCCCGTTGAAACACACGATCCGATGCCTTCTCCCAACTTTGAGTTCCCGGTATTTGGGGCTGAAGAAGAAGTTGACGACGAAATTCCAGAAGAGATCTCCCGATTACTCAAACAAGAGGAAAGGTCCATTGAACCTCACAAAGAGCCGTTAGAAACGATCAACGTGGGTTCAGAAAAAGAGAGAAAAAAAGTCAAGATTGGGGCACTGCTCAGTCCAATTGCCAAAGAGGGTTTAACAAAGCTTCTCAGAAAGTTTCCCATTGTATTCGCTTGGTCCTATCAGGACATGCCAGGGTTTGATACCAGCATTGTGGAACATTATTTACCGTTACGGTCAGAATGTCCGCCAGTAAAACAGAGGTTGATACGGACTCATCCAGAATGGCCATCAAAATCAAAGAGGAGGTACAGAAACAGATTGACGCGGGTTTCCTCGCCACGTCAGAATATCCTCAGTGGTTAGCCAACATCGTACCAATTCCAAAAAAGGACGGAAAAGTCAGAATGTGTGTCGATTACAGATATCTAAACAAGGCTAGTCCAAAGGGCGACTTTCCTTTACCACACATTGACATGCTGGTAGACAATACAACAAAGTTCAAAGTTTTCTCCTTCATGGATGGATTCTCGGGCTATAACCAGATAAAAATGGCGCCGAAAAACATGGAGAAAACTTCGTTCATTACCCCATGGGGTACCTTTTGTTACAAGGTAATGCCGTTTGGTTTAAAGAATGCCGGGGCAACCTATCAAAGGGCCATGACTACTCTGTTTCATGACATGATACACAAGGAGATCGAGGTATATGTCGATGACATGATTGCCAAATCTAAAACAGAAGAGGAGCATGTGACCCACCTGTCAAAACTATTCGAGCGGTTGAGAAAGTACAAACTTTGCTTGAATCCCAACAAATGCACCTTCGGTGTCCGTTCAGGGAAACTTTTAGGGTTCATCGTTAGCCAGAAAGGAATTGAGGTTGATCCTGACAAGGTCAAGGCCATTCAAGAAATGCCTTCTCCGAAAACTGAAAAACAAGTCAGAGGATTCCTGGGACGTTTGAACTACATTTCCAAATTTATATTCCTCATGACCGCAACATGTGCGCCGATTTTCAAATTACTTAAAAAGAATCAGGACTGCGTTTGGACAGAAGACTACCAAACTGCCTTCGACAGTATCAAGGAATACCTATTGAACCCGCCGATTCTATCACCTCCAGTGGAGGGAAGACCACTGATCATCTACCTCACAGACCTAGAGGACTCAATGGGTTATGTACTTGGCCAACAAGACGAAACAAAACGGAAAGAGTCTGCCATTTACTATCTGAGCAAGAAATTCACCGACTGCGAATCTCGGTACACTATGCTTGAAAAAACTTGATACGCTCTGACTTGGGCAGCCAAACATCTTTTCCAGTATATGATTCGTCACACTACTTGGTTGATCTGAGAAATGGATCCAATCAAGTACGTCTTTGAAAAGCCTGCTCTCACGGGAAGAATCGCCCGTTGGCAGATGTTGTTATCAGAATACGACATCGAGTAACACGCTCAGAAAGCCGTTAAGGGAAGTATTTTAGCCGATCATTTGGCTCATCAACCGATTGACGATCAGGAATCAATCGGGTTTGACTTCCCAGACAAAGATGTCATGTATCTAAAAATGAAATACTGCGATGAACCGTTACCCAGTGAAGGGCCAGAACCAGGTTCCCAATGGGGACTTATCTTTGACGGAGCTGTCAATCATTACGGAAATGAAATCGGGGCAATCATCATAACACCTCAGGGTACCCATATTCCTTTCACCGCCAGACTTACGTTCAAGTGTACAAATAACGAGGCCGAATACGAAGCTTGTATTATGGGTCTCGAGGAAGCGATTGATTTGAGGATCAAGAACTTGGATATATATGGCGACTCAGCCCTGGTTATCAATCAAATCAAAGGAGATTGGAACACTTACCAATCAGGACTGATTCCTTACAAAGATTATGCAAGAAGGTTGTTACCTTTCTTCAACAGAATCGAGTTTCATCATATCCCTCGTGAGGAGAATCACATGGATGATACCTTAGCCACTCTCTCTTCCATGATTAGTGTGGGTCAATGGAATGACCTATCTAAGATCGACATAATGTGCCTTAAACAGCCCGCTTACATCTTCATGATCGAAGCAGTCATAGACGATAAACCTTGGTATCACGATATCAAATGCTTCCTTCAGAAACAAGAGTACCCACCTGGGGCACTAAGGAAAGACAGGAAAACTCTCAGAAGGCTGGCTGGCAGCTTCTTCCTGAGCGGTGACACACTATATACGAGAAATTTTGATATGGTCTTGCTCCAACGCGTAGACAAACCAGAAGCAGACATGCTGATGAAAGAAATTCACGAAGGATCCTTTGGCACTCATGCTAACGGACACACAATGGCGAGAAAAATTATGAGAGCAGGGTACTACTGGTTGACCATGGAATCCGACTGCTACAAGTACATGAGAAGGTGTCACAAGTGTCAGATATACTCACACAAAATCCATGTACCGCCTACACATCTCAAAGTTCTCTCTTCCCCATGGCCTTTTTCCATATGGGGAATCGACATGATCGAACCTAAAGCTTCAAACGGACATCGGTTCATCTTGTTAGCCATTGACTACTTCACCAAATGGGTTGAAGCAGCATCGTGCGCTAATGTAACCCGACAAGTGGTAGTCCGCTTTATATAAAACAATCTCATATGCCGTTATGGTGTTCCGAGCCAGATCATTACTGATAATGGATCTAACTTGAACAACAAGATGATGAAAGAGTTGTGCGCAGAGTTCAAGATCGAACACCATAACTCATCTCCCTACCGACCCAAGATGAACGGAGCGGTAGAAGTGGCTAACAAGAACATCAAGAAGATTTTTTAGAAGATGGTTGTAACCTACAAAGACTGGCACGAGATGATACCCTTTGCTCTTCACGGTTATCGCACATCTGTCCGTACTTCAACGGGGGAAACCCTTTTCTCTCTAGTATATGGCATGGAAGCAGTGCTCCCCATAGAAGTAGAGATCCCATCAATCCGGGTATTGATGGAAGCTAAGCTAACAGAAGCTGAATGGTGTCAAAGTCGACACGACAAACTAAATCTGATTGAAGAAAAGCAAATTACGGCTCTATGCCACGGTCAGTTGTATCAACAAAGAATGAATAAGGCGTTTGACAAAAAGGTTCGACCTCGCATCTTCAGGAAAGGAGACCTTGTGCTAAAAAAGATACAATCATTTCTCATTGATTCTCGGGGCAAATGGACTACGAATTATGACGGCCCCTATGTGGTCAAGAAAGCTTTCTCAGGCGGTGCCTTGAGACTTGCAACCATGGACGGAGAGGAATTTGCCTACCCCACAAATGTTGGTGTAGTCAAGAAATACTTCGCCTAAACTAAAAAAAAAACGTCTCGGTGGATTGAAAACTCGAAAGGACGGTCCAGGCAAAAATTAGAGACATAATAAAAAAAATCATCCCGGTGGATTGGAAATCTCAAAGTACAATCCAGGCAAAAATTAGGGATAATGGCAAGTAACTACGTCCAACAGGGGCAAGTCCCTCAGCAGTAGTTACATCATCCATCAGAAGAAAATTCCAGTCAAGGTCATCTTCGACGGAAGCTCAAGATGTCCAGAATTCAAAGTTGATGGAAGGATAATGGTCGTTATGTTTCAATGTAGCCCTTTTCCCTTAAATTACCATTTTCAAACTTTGTAAATACTCCATGGAATCACGCGCTTGGCTGATTTCCATCCTATCAATAAAATTTGAGCCCTTGTGGTTTTGTTTGCAATTCTTATTTGTTTTAGCTTTACAGAACACCATTTTAACATGATTAACGATTCTTGAAATAAAACAAAAATGAATTTACTTGTAAAATTTTTCTACTTTTAATAAAGATGGCAATTTCTTTTGACTGTTGAACATCGATCGCTTCGCCAGAAGTAATCGAACTTCAAAGTGCAGAATCAAAGTACTCATTCTAAACCAGTGCACCTGAATGAAGGATCAGCTGTGTCAGAGACCACGTTTCATCTGACACCTCCGGCTGAGTTCTTATCTCTTAAGCCCGACCAACATAGCTCCCAACAGGGACTATCTCTCTTAAGCAAGGCAGAATTACTACTTTTGGACCAGCGATACCTCTTCGTCCCCCGCAGTGGCCGAGTATCCAGTCATGTTCATCTACCAGTCTGTATGTCGTGTCAGTTTTGTCAGTATATACATACATACATCATGCATTATTGATTTAAATTCACAATCATATTACATCACTATCACTCTAGTCGGTCTTATCCCCTAGTGATAAAAGTCCCCTCAATCGAGTTGTCAGTTCTTTCCTCGTCAGGAGATGTTGCGTTTGCACACACTCTCTCTCCTCCAGTTTATTTCTGGGATGAAGTCGGTCCTCGGCCACTTTGATAACTTGAACCTCTGAAAGACCAGAGAAAACGTTCGACAAATGTCACTCTTCGCCATTGAAGATGATATCGTCGCTTTCCCAGATTAAGGAAAATCCCCAGAGAAAGCCTCACAAACTACAGACTCTCAGCAACACATTGATTTTTCTCTCCAGAAAGTCAATGTTAATGAAGTCATCAACACCTCAAAATTGGGGTACATTGTATGGCATTTCTCCGAGAAGATCTTGAAGAAAAGTATGATGTAGTATCCCCAGGCTAAAAGCAGTCTCTCAAGAGACTTGTTTTTCCCAGTAGAATCAACAAATGGCATCTCCAACAGAGAAGTTTGTACACCTCTACAACTCAGACAGATGGGGTCCCCAGCAAGTCTGACCTCAAAACTTTTTCCATCAAATGGCATCTCCCCGGGAAAATTCGGCGAGAAGTTTGAGGAAAACTACTACAAATAGCGTCCCTTGTCAAGAAGTTTATTGACAAAAGAAACTTAGACCAATTCCTTGGTAGGAAACCAGGATCGAGGGGAAGTTTACAAAAGAAACTAAGACCAGTTCCTTGGTAGGAAACCAGGATCGAGGAGAGGTTTATTTAAGAAAACTGAGACCAGTCCCTTGGCTGAAGACCATGATCGAGGGGAAGTTTTTACCTTTTCTAAGCATCATTGCTTAGCAAAAGAAGAAGGATGCGTGAATTACCATTCTTAACCACCATCAAAATTTTGGGTATTCCGATATTTAATCCTCTTGCACCCCGAATGCCCGAATACCTTCGCCATTCACACCTTCGGGTCCAAGAAGATTAAATAGGGGATCTGTCATACCCCAAATTTTGACCACTAAGATTTCCCATCATTGTGCAAACCATCATCATAATATGGATGAACCATTAGTCTCCCCAAAGATGGGTGAGCATCCACTACAATCATAATTAGGGTTTCAAGCCCTCTCTGAGCTCTTAGACAAAGGATCAATCAGGGAATGACATGATCTTAAACTTGTCTAACCTCTTAAACATCCACAATGGATCAAGAGGACTCCCACAGCAAGAATCAAGCACAATGTTACAGCATTCCTGGTGGATTAAGCCTTAAAATCGCCAGTGTCGCCAAATTAGGGTTTGGTCGACCAGAGCCTCCAGATGGAAATTTTCCTCTGGGCATGAGCCAATGCTTCAAATCATAACCTAATATGCTCCATGGGACATCATGGACCCAATCATCAAGTCAATTTAACCTCAGGGGATGCATTCACTAAAAAAATCAGGAATAGGGGTTTCTTGACCTAATTCACCCCTAAGTTGACTTTTGGGACAAATCATGAGCCAAGACCTCAAGACATGATTTGAGGGTCTCTAATAAACCACATTGATCCATTTGTAAACATGGATTGATCCAAGAAGCTTGAGCAACAAGTTTCAATTTCATCTAAACCACAGTTAGGGTTTCGCGGGAAAAGTCTACTGTATCTTTGACTTTTGACCAGGACATGCTCCCAACCCCTAGGACATGATTCAATACACCCTATAACAACTATGAAATCAATCCATCAAGTTTGATTTAGGTCAAAGACTAGATTTCATAGAGGATCGCACAGTTTGGAATTCATCTGATAAAAAGTCAACTGTGCACAAAAGTCAAACTTTGACTTTTTGAGATTTTTCATAATTATGGTTTCTTAACCCTAAAATGATGTTAATGTGTGATTTGAATCAACATTCATCAAGAAAAATCAAGAAAAGTGGGAACTTGCAAAAGGGGTAACCATAAAAACTTAGAAACTTTTCTAAGTTATGGAACAAAGTGGCTATGGTAACAACTTTGGAGGATCATAACTCCTAAACCATAAGGCCATTTTTTCCCATCCAAAGCTGGATTTGTAGCTCTCATGGCACTCTACAAAAGCTTCAAACATAACTCATTCCAATTCCTCATGGATTTTAAGTTATGGAATGATCAAAATCACAAAAAGTGAAAATGTCACTTTTTTCCAACACTTAGTGAAATTTTCACTAAGTCAGAATCTGCCTTACTTTTTTCTAAATGTAGGGGCATTTTTCACTTGGATCCAAAAATTATCAAAACCAATTATGATCAAACAGTTGTTGTATCATGAGGGCTTTCCAAAATGGCCAAGAACTCCATCAAAGTCCACTTGAGCCATGAGATATGACAATGCCAATATGCCTTGCTGTAAACTGTCATGGCAAGGCAGATTATGGAGTTTTACTCGATTTGCTCAAATTTTGCAAAGGACAAGCAACTCTATCTATCTGAACACCTCAAGGGGGGGCCAAGGAGGAACCAACTCTGATCCCAAGCCTCCCAAGTCTTTGGAACCAAAAATAGCATGTCAAACCTAGAAATGCCTAAAAGAGGGACAAGACTCCAATTTTGGATTAGAGCATTCAATGCATACACCAAGGTGGCATGGACTGAGTCATTTCCAACTGAATTTAGTCAAGACTTATCCAAGACCAAGGGGACCAGCAGCCTGTGCTCTAACCTCTAGTCAATGGCTAGAGGAGACTTGGATTCTCATTGCTCAACATTGGCCAAACCTCTGCTGCAGTTGCCATTCACTATTGCAGCCAAAACAAACTTGCTTTACTATAAATAGAGCTCAATTATGTTCAGTTTGAGTACACCAAAGCACTACAACACTTGCTTTCCTCAAAATCTCTTTCTCTAGGCAAAAATACTTCTTTAGCAAGGTAACTCTGAGTTTGTGAGTTAGAGAGCAATTCCACCACAACTTATGATCCAAACACATCCAATATATCATATCTAAGCTGTCCAAACTCTCACAAGTGACCTGTAACACCAAAATCACAAAGTCACCTCTCAAAACCTCAAAATAGGACTTTTGTGCATTTTTCAAGCCATGTCTTGATTCAGTCACTTTCCAAACCAGATAAAACCTCAAACACACTCCAAATATCATCCTTGAACTATCCCAAATGGTTCCCCCCATCTGGAACACCATTTGAGAGAGTTGCTATTTTGGCCACTTTTGCCCCTTTTGCAAGAAAGAGCTCAAACTTGTTCCCGAGGTTTCCAGCTAATTCCAACCATCCTAAAAGCTTCTAAGAGATCATTTGAGGTTGTTCAAAGCATCAAATCATTTTTGGAATAAGTGGCTTGGCAGATTGCACAAAAGCTCCAAAAAGAGGTAGGCATCACAACTTGGATTCTTTGAATCATGCTTTCTTTTGATGTCCACTGATCATGCATCTCTTATACATGTTATATGTGTTGTGTTTGTACCAATTTGTCATGTAATTCATGCTTGTACCAAGAGATGGCATAGAAAATGCAAATCATGGCCTATTTCAAAACCACTATCGGGTTTTTCAATAGGAGCATGATCTGAAAAAAATACCACCACCATTGGATTCCTTGTGAAATTCTAGGCAGGATAGACCTAAATTTTGTCCCAATCCATGGAGAAATGAGAATGTTATGGCCTTCACATTTTCAACCAAAATCTTGCCTTGCCTTGCCTTGGGCCAGGCCAAAAACAAGGCAAACCGTGTATATTTGTGGTTGTGTTTCTATCAACGGATGTATCACCACCCTAGTGGTAAGACGCGCGCCCTATACACAAGAGGTCTGGGGTTC
The DNA here is from genome assembly GCA_022829125.1 of Lathyrus tuberosus. Lineage (NCBI taxonomy): Eukaryota > Viridiplantae > Streptophyta > Magnoliopsida > Fabales > Fabaceae > Lathyrus > Lathyrus tuberosus. Next base: position 8,990,200 of record JALAZF010000112.1, read on the forward strand.
GAATCCCCCTCGCCCCAGATCCTCTTTTTGCTATTTTTTCCACTTTTTTTATTATTTTTCTTATTATTTTTAATGATTTGAAAAATTAATAACTCCCTCAATTTTAATTATTATTGATTGGTTCTTTTTGTAAAAAATCACAAAAATGTTGGAATATTTTATTCCACAAAAAAATTAAATTTATATTAGTTATTTATTATAATTAGTATTTTTGTGAATAAATTCCTTTTTAATTGTTTTTAAACATTTAAAAGTGAATATTTACTTTGAAAATCAAAATCAAATGAGTTTTAATTCATCTTGTGATTAAAACCTCATTTTTCAAACCTTCAACAAAAATCACAAGTGGTTTATTCAAACTCATTTGGTATTTTTATCATTTTATTTGATTTTCTTTAAATATTTACTTTTAAAGGAAAACAAGATTAGGGTTTCTTTGATTTTCACCCTCACAAATCATTTTCAAACACTCATGGGCCTCTAATAGAGTGTAAGACCCAATCCCCTTTTAACCAAAACAATTTTGGGCCTCAGATATTGTATAAGTCCCTCTACGTTAAAACAAAATCACGGCGCAATCGCCAGTTCATAAACAAAACCCCTTTGGGCCTACCCTCGTGTTATAAGCCCCATTCTTTAAAAATCATTGGGCCTCTAGTAGAGTGTAAGACCCAACCCTTTTTGAAAACCAAAATAATTTGGGCCTCAGTGTATTGTATAAGTCTCGATACCACCAAAAAGTTCGGCGTGATCGTCGCCTTTTAAAACAAACATTTGGGCCTCTCCTTGAGCGGTAAGCCCCACCACTTGTACAAAAATAAACCTTTGGGCCTCTTGAGAGAGTGTAAGACCCATCCCTTTGTACAGAAAACCTTTTTGGGCCTCAGTCACTTGTATAAGTCCCTGTACAATTTCAAAACAACAGTACGATCACTGATAAAACCTTGGGCCTCTCCTTGAGCTGTAAGCCCCAACAATCTTTTCAAAGCACTTTCTCCTTTGATTTTGAATATAATATTGTGATCAAAGCTTTCTTTGTTGAACAACTAACCAAACAGCATGGAAGCTCTACAACCGAGTAAGTGTTTACCCGCTTTCTTTACCTGCTTTCATATATATATATATATATAACTGTATTGTGGGGCTGCTCACTGTAAGTCTTCTTTCACAAACTTTTATATACTCGTTAAATATCCACTGTGTAATACTAGTATAGTTATTTAGAGTTTTCCCCGGCAACTACGTCTAGCACTAGGTAAAGCCCTGTTGGCCACTCTTAAATACAAACAAAACTAGATCCCCATAGAATTACCAGACACAGTCTTCCCTCCTCTTGGGGTTAAACAATATGGAGACGTGAAAGGCAGCATTCTCAGTGAACCCTTTCTCAGACTGTCACCATTAGAACTTGTCAAAGAAACTCTACTCCCCAGAGATGATCTTTTCTCCGTGAATGGCATCTCTTGAGTTTCTTCCAAATTCTCAGACTTTCCTGGCTTGATCTATTCTCGGTGAATGGCATATCTTGAACTTCTCGGGGTTTGGGGACCCACAGGCTTCTTAAAAGCATCCCCGCCTCCTCTTGGGCATTGTACAAGGACCCTTCGGCTTCTTAAAAGCTCTCATGTCTTCTCTTGGGCTTAGTACAAGGACCCAGAGACCTCTACAGGTATAGGAACAGAACCTAGTCATCAATTTGCTAGAGTTGTCTTTCTGAGTCAAGTGTCAGACCTGTTAATGGGTTGACCTTCATCCCTTAACATACCAGCCTTCTCTTGGGCATCATACAAAGATCATTCACTATCCGAGAATCGACTTTTCAAAACACTCGTAGACTTGGACAGTCTCAATACCATTTGGATTTCCCATTTCCTTAAAGAACAGGAAATAGCCCTGATCCTCTGATCAATCCTAAAGCACAACATTACCCATATAAGAACTGATTTTCTCTTTATCCAACATACTGAACCTGTCACTAAACTGAAACAGTCACCAGCACAATAGCCTCCTCTTGGGCTTTGTACAATGATTCTCCCCAATAGAGCTAACCTTTTCAGACTCTCTTGTTGAGTCACCCACTTTTAGCCTCCATCTCGGGCTTCGTACGAGATACCAAATCACTCTCTTGTTGAGTATAAAAGACTCTCTTGTTGAGTCACTTCCCTCTTAGCCTCCATCTCGGGCTTCATACGAGATACAAAAACACTCTCTTGCTGAGTATAAAAGACTCTCTTGTTGAGTCAATCCTTTTCAGCCTCCATCTCGGGCTTCGTACGAGGTACAAAGACTCTCTTGTTGAGTTAAACACCTTTAGCCTCCGTCTTGGGCTTCATACAAGACACATACAAAAGAACTCTCTTGTTGAGTCAACCCTTTTAGCCTCTCTCTCGGGCTTCGTACGAGACACATAAAAACTCCCTCTTGTTGGGTCAATAGCCTCCTCTTAGGCTTTGTATAAGAAAACCCCGGTTGAGTCAATCAACCTTTTAGCATCAAAAGTTGTGCCTTGTTCACAGTATACAAACATCAACAACTCCTATTCCTTCATCTAATTGCTGTAAGCAGCAAGCCTCTGGATTATTTACATCCACACCACTGTCCCTCTTTTAGCATGATAAATTCCTAAGGAAAGATGGCATTGCTCTACACTGAGTTAAAGTCTTCTCCTTCAGGTTAAAAATCCCCTATAAAGGAAATTATGGCATTGCTGAATTCACATATCCCAGTTAAAGTAATTCTCTTTTATAACCAGTCACCCAATAGTTGTGACAGACAGACCCCCTTTTAGAGATGACAAATTCTCTCTAAAGTCAAAACCCCTTAGCTTCACATCTTGGGCTTCGAACAAGATACAAATAAACTCTTCAGCTTCACATCTTGGGCTTTGAACAAGATACAAACCACCTTTAGTTTCATGTCTTGGGCTTTGAACAAGACACCAAAACAACCTTTTTCCTCCCATAGAATAGGAGGAACTACGATCGCTCTGATTTCCCTGTTTCGTTAAACGGGAATACGTAGGCATAAGATTGCAAAAGAATCTTAGCGAGCACACTAATCAAAAACCCAAAATCCCGTACCTTCATACATCAATCGAAAAGCATCAGTCCTAATATCCTCACAAATAGTCCCGTCATTTCATTCTTAGCAAAATAAGCAGAGAGAGGCCCACAATCTAAACCGCATCTGTAAACAAACAGTCATCTATTTAAACTCAGTATGCAAGCAGGGTTAATTGGAGACATCTATTTCCCTTCCTTCATCAGCTTCAATAGGATAAAAAATGAATCGACCTGTAGTACCCCAGAGCGACAGTGCTTAAGAACCACGTCCAAAATTGGTCGCTACAATGAGTAAACCATATTAAATCGGATAACTCGATTGAGTAAACCAGTGTCTATAACAAAAGTATATAATTATTAGACCGGTCGAACAAGATGACTATGTCTCTAAAAACTCACGACACCTACAAAATTTCAAAATATCATAATTTCACAAGTCCGTTCTTAAAATTTGAATTCTAAACATAATCATCCCACACAACAAAATAATACATAATACAAATCCAAATAAATATTTGAACAAAGTCTAATTGCAATATAAACTAAAAATGAAATAATTGTAGTGTCTAATAAATTTAATTCTAAGGAAGGAAAGTTGTTCCAAATAAGTTTTTAACAAAGTCTACTTATATTTTAATTTTATTTTAAAAAATTGTCAAAATATCGTCGTTTTATCTTAGAAAAAAGCAAGCATTTAACCCGCCGTTGATTTTCCAAATTCATCAGTTTGCAAATCTTTACTGGTTTTGGTCGGTTACACCCGGTTTCCACTGGTTTAATCGCTTACCCGGTTCAATAATCAGACAAGACCGGTGACCCATCCCGTTTCCTGTTTGACCGGTTCAACCGATCGATTTGATCTGATTTTTAAAACATTAAATAAGGGGTCACTAAAAACCCTAATAGAATTCTTATAAAGGGACAAAAGAGGTTAAGTCAGGTAGGTACACATAGAAATTCCTTAAAGAATTAATATCTTTCATCTCTGTCGATTAGTGACTTGGAAGTCAGAGGTGTCCATGTTTCCTCTCCCCTTCTCTATTCCAAACTGACTTAGGTGCGAAAAAGAATGATTTTTATTGTAATACCCTGTATTATTTTAAATGCTCAATTGGATATCAGATGAGATTAGATGAGTATCTATGTACTCTATCTTGGATTAATAGGATTTATGGAATCCTATAAGTACTTTAAGTATTATCAATTGGGATCAATAGAGCAACTAATGAGCTCTGAAGAGATCAATTATTTCATGAAAGAGACAGATTGATATTTATTAGTTCAAGAGGAAATTTTAAAGTAACTCTAATAATTGATCAATTGGGTTGAGATGACAAATATCAATTGGAGATATTTTAACCTGTTGAATTATATTATATATATATATATATATATATATATATATATATATATATATATATATATATATATATATATATATATATATATATATATATATATATTGGAAAGGAAAGAAGATAGAAAGAAAAAGAAGGAAGAAAAAGAGAAGGAAGAAGGGAAAAGAGATAGAGAAGTTGGATCATCATCATTCACCATCTTCTTCAAACTCCTCTTCGATTATCAGGTGGATTCTAGTTAGAAACTCTAAGTTCTAGAAATCTATGATTCGAACTTAGGTTAGTTTTGAGAGAAAATGATTAAACGGATAAATTAATAAAATCTAACGGACGAAATTCAATATAAATTGCGTAGAGTAGTCGTAATATGCATGTGATTAGTTGTTAATACTTGTTTTGGTGTTTGGAAATGATTGGGTGTGGAAAGAATGGATTTTGGGTGGTTGGAACCCTAAAAATGCAGCAGAGAAATTATGCTTCTGATACGCACCGCCGGGCGGCGCTTTGAGCGTCGGGCGATAGTTGAGGGGTGCAGCGTGGAACGCTTCTGTAACTTTTAAGTTTTTAGCAAGGGTCTTACGCCTCTGCTTCGTCGGGCGAAGAACAGGCGAAGGGGCACCGCCGGGCGAAATTTATACCACCGGGCGCTCCTGGGAATTTTCAATAATTCTGTTTTCTTTAAAAATCCATAACTTTTGATCCATAACTCGAATTGAGACGTTCTTGGTATCATTGGAAAGCTATGACATATTGGAAATGAATGAAATATTGTTTATGTGACATGTTGGAAATCCATATCTTTTGGATCGTGAACCCGATCGAGGCATGGTTATAGTCGATGCAAAGCTGTGTAAATATCCTACGGGATAAGAGTGAGAAATATTGTTTGATACCCGATTAAATGATCGGAGGGAAACCAAGAGTTATTTGACTTATGATTGATTTATTATATGTGATTCTATTATGCAAATTGTATTATGCTATGTGTAATTAATTGTTGTTAAACATGATCGAGAGAAAATGCATGTTAAAATATGAAATAGGTAGAGTGAGGAAACTTTGCCATGAAACTATATTGGAACCTAGTAATGAGCTAGGAAATTGATGAACAACTTAATGACAATGCTCGTGCAGAAGAGGCCGAGGCGTGTGTCCAATACCGAATGGTATAGAAAGAATCAGACACTAGTATGGAGCATGTGTGTAAACCATAGTGGTTTTGAGAAAAGGCAAAAGAGGCCTTAAGGAGAATGTGGCCTTGTGATTGTCGAATACAATCACGTTGTGTATATGATCACGTAATCGGAACCGTTTTGATCCCTTAATAAATATCCGTGACCCGTGTCCATAACTTTTGAGAAGGGCTGGCCGGGGAAAGTGTTTATTAAGTAAGTGACCATGACCCGTGTTGAAGTGCCTCTTGTGTAGGCTGGCCGGGGAGAGTTACTTAGTGGGTCCTATTAGTGACCTTGTTGAAGTGCCTCTTGTGTAGGCTGGCCGGGGAAAGTACCACGTGTAGGTAACCGTGACCCGTGTTGAAGTGCCTCTTGTGTGGGGCTGGCCGGGGAAAGTTATCTATGTTAGCTTCCGGGACCCGTGTTCATAACCCCTTGGACGGGCTGACCGGGAATGAATGTCTATGCTTTTAAGGATCCGTGACCCGAGTTGAACTCTCTTGTAGGGTTGGCCCGGGAAAGATGCCTTGGTATGTGTTACCGATTAGTGATAATATTTTTTAGTGGGTGAACTCATGACATGTTTCCATATAGTGTGAGTTTATGAACTCAAGGTCACTTCCCTTCCCTTTTGACTTGAGTTAGGATTGGCTAGAACCTTGTTAAGCTGAGAGAATCCATAAGATAGAGAACTCACTGAGATTTGATGTATCTCACCCCACTATTGTTGAATATTTTAGGTACTTCAGGTTTTGTGAAGGGTAAGGATAAAGCCGGGTGATTATCCCTACTTGTCTGATGGCGTAGCTTCCGTTGTGGAGTTTTGAGATCGTTATCGATCTAGTTCTTAGTATTTATCTTTGGAACATCTTGTATATATATTTATGCCATAGTTTTTTTTGTATTAGGTATTTCAGGCATGCATATGTATAATGTGTTTACTAGGGACTTATTGGTATTTCAGTACCAAACGTGGAATTCATGTATAATATATGCTTTGATGTATGTATTTATATATGGGCGTTACATTTATGGCAATCAAAATTTGATCATTTCGAGAAAAGCTTTTTCAATGGAAGGAACAAAAATAATTTATATTTAAATAACTTACTTTAATTGTTATAACAATGACTATACATTTAGGATTTTTTTTTAAATAACCATGCTTTTAAATAAAATACTCAAATAACCAACATTTCAAATAATTTATCAAAGTAACCACTTTTCAAACAATTTTTTTTTGTGACATAGAGGATGCACTACTGTCTGTGGTGCATGCACTCTAAATTGCTCTTAGACGCCATTGCCTTTGGCGCGTGCTCTTATGTGATACAATTGGCAATGGCGCATGCATGTTGGCAATAGGAGCGCATGCGTCATCCCTCCTAGCTCCTATGTTGTATTGTTTTTTTGTATATAAATAGGTCTTTTCCTCCCCAGCATTTGCCACCCATATTCTCATTCTCTCCTTAAATTTTTCTTCAAAATATCTTATATCATCAAAAGAAATGCTAATTTGTTTTATTCGGCTGTAAAACCTCCGATGAAGATCCAACTTTGGAACACGGAGACTTTTGAGCATCTTGAGAGGAGCTTGATCCGTTGGTTATATGGAGATATTGGATACGAGTAAAAGATCAGAAAAATTGAAAGACTTATTACGGTGTTGAACAATAATGGAGAACATCGTGTTTGGGAGTGAGTTAAAACTGACAACGATTATCGTATTATGATGCATAGTTCAGATGATATTGTCCTTATGGTTGTAATCTCATAGATATGTTGTTGTGTTCAGTCGTTTTATTTATTTTTCGTGTTGTTGTTTTAATTGATGTAACCAAAAGTTGTAATATCCTATTATGAAAAGAAAGTTGGTTTCAATATGAATTTAAATGGTTACATAAACTAAATTACATATCAAAAGCAGGACTAAAAGTGGATACAATAATTATGTTATGGAGCTTCCTCCAACATTGGGACAGTTTGTACGATTGTGTCCAGGCTGACAGCATGTACTGCATAATCTTACCATTTTGTTCGCCATATCCATTTCGGTTCGATTACACATGTGTTAGGGAGACCTATTTTTCTTTGCATATTTCGTTGTGCCAAACCATGTCCCTTTTATATGTAGGCCAATAATCCTCCTTTGCTACCACCAAAAAGCTATTGTTGTACATATTGGATACATTTATAACTTTGTAAACAACGAATAGTAGGTTAGAAGGGTCATGGCGAGCATGTGAACATGCCACTATGACATGGGTGCAAGGCATACGGAAGGCTTGCAACTTTCCTCAATTACACTAACCTTTATCTAGTTTGACCCGATAGTATCCCCTTGGCATCCCCTCATTATGGTCCATTGTCTCCTCTACAATGAACCAACCATTACGACAATCAAACATTGTAACCACATGTGTGTTAGCTTTAGAAGCTTACTCCTTAATAAATTCCATATAACTTTCATTGAACAACTGCCCTAATTGTAACATTGAACTCCATTTTGAACCTCTGGTCTCGAATAGTGACCATAACCTAAAATAGGCTGCTCTCACCAATGCAGTTATCAGTAGGATTCAGATGCCTTTGAAGACATAGTTAATTGATTCTATAAGATCTGTTGTCACGTGGCCCCATCATTGACCGTTGTCAAATGCCCTAGTCTATTTCTCCACTAGAATATTATCGATCCATCTTAACGTATCTACATTTTTCAATCTGATATCTTTGCGGTAGTATTTGAAAGATGGTTCTGTTAATGCATAACATGTGTTCACAAATTTTTTACGAAGCGTCTTGTCTTTGATCTCTCGCATGAAGTTTTAAGGGACATGTCTAGTGTAGTAGACATGCGTATAAAGAGGATCTTGCCAACAGTTATCAAGGTTATTGTATGCACTCTCAATAAATGGATGTCTATCTGAAATCAAACATAAGTTAGGTTGCAAAACAACGTGTAATCAGAGATTCTTGAGAAAGAAACTCCATCCACCAGCAGTCTCCCCTTCAAATAGAGCGAAGGCAATTAGAAAAATATTATTGTTTTCATCTTGTGCCACTTCCATGAGTAGCGTTCCTTTATATTTCCCATACAACCATGTTCCATCAATTTGAATAATAGGTTTGCAGAACGCAAAACCTTTGATGCATAGTTCATACGCCCAGAAGAGTCGATGGAATATTATATTTCTACTAACACAAGTTTTGTCTGGGGTAAATGCCGACAGTGTCTTCAAAATTGCAACAGTTATCGGAGCATACTTTTTAAGTGCCACCAGATATTGTGGAAGTTCTTTGTACGAATCCTCCCAATTTCTGTATACTCGTTCAACAACCTTAGTTCTTGATATTCATGCATTCCTGTACGAGGGAGTATAATTGTATCGTGTAACGATATGGGAGATTAGTGTACTCACCTTCAATGATGGATCCTTGCTAATGACAGGAAATATTTCATTGCATATTATCTAAGAGTTTAGTTTATGATGATCCTGCATCATATTGGTGATAATGCAAGTGTGAGGTGGATCCATAGAACATATCTCCCAATAATCACTACTCTTTCGATAAGATACTGTCAGTCAGAAGATGCAGAACATGTTACGACATAGAATGACGTACCTTGTTGTATTAGTGTGATCGACAGTATAATCAATTGAAATTTCCATGTGAAAATTTTTTATAGCTCTCACACAGTCTTCTTTTATGATAAACTTGTCTCACACTTTTAACGCTCTATCTGTCTGCATATATAGATTGTAAAATATATCTAAGGATGGTTTGTCTGCACCAAAGTTCAAGTTTGTCATGTGCTCAAACAGACAATGCACATGGATCGAAGGTAATGGCTCTTGCTCGTGGTCTACAGACTCATCTTTCGCCATATTATTAACCAATATATCTTATTCTTCTTCTTCTTCTTCCTTTTCCTCGTCAACAACATCGACTTTGACTTGTATGTCGTCGTCAGCTTCGTAAAAATACTTATGACGGATCAACGATCTGAGACAACTGAGTTTATTGCAGTAAAATATACAACTTAATATAGTTGAACACTGAATTTTCATGAGTTTGAAACATATTTGAACATCTTCATCATCTTGAACCTTTGCTGGAAAATTTTGACTTGGTTATTGGCAAAAATAACTGGATTTTTGTAAATGATTTGTGACACTGCACCAGACTGCAACTTCGCCTTTATTCTCTCTTTCAAATGCGAGAAATTTGATCTTCTATTTATTCTAAACCAGATAATATCTATATTACAAAAATTAAAACCGGGCATTTCACAGTCAAATATCTCACCATTGATGTGAGTATTGATAATTTATTTGATGTAAAAGCCATTTTATGAAATATTTGGCTTGCTGGTAGTGTACAATGGTGTTCTTGTAGTGTATTTTTTCTTGATAGCAGTGTGACTTGCTTCAAAAAAAAGACGTGTGCACTTAAATAGGCTGAAAAAAGCACGGGCCAAAAGAACTCATGCGCCACTATGTATGGCGTATACCTTATAGGTTATACATAGGCGCCATTAGCAATGACATTTCACATGTTCTGCAAAGCTGCATGCATGACATGCTGACTGCCTAGTCTCTTTAGCCTGCAAAGTTGCCACGATGCCCCTACATGCATGAAACTGGATTCACTACTTTGACTGGCACATATGAAGAGAAATATGAGTATGCGCCATAGGAATTGGCGCATGAGTGTTGCCTTTCATGCATAAGCATTTTCACGTGAATATCTAAACTCTCTATAAATTTCACATTAACTACACACATTTTTATCATCAACAACCAACAAACACACTATTTGTAATAATTTTTATTATCAAACACACAGAAACATTCCAAAATATTGCTCTATTGACCATGGGTGATACACATAGAGGAACCATCAACAACATTGAGGAGTTTGTAAGTTATTATTTCGAAATAATATATGTTTTTCCTTACGTTACTAAAATTTCCATTACATTATTTTTCCTTAATTATTTTTTGTTAGGATCCAAAGAGATTTTGTTGTCGTGTACATGAATATGTCCCACGCGACGAGTTGATAGAACCGTATTTATGACATATCGATTTTGGTAATCTACTAAACATGGTATCTTATTCTGTTGATACAAATTTATCCTCACATTGGTAGAAAGATGGAGACCCGAGATACACAAATTTCATCTTCATTTTGGTGAATGTACCGTCACACTAGAGAACGTGTACATGTTGTAGGGTCTACCTATCAATGATAAGGCTGTTAATGGCCGAATTAACCAAGACAACGCAATATGCGAGCAACTTTTGGGTGCCACTTTGTTTGAAGACACGACAAGGGGCCAAGGTATTAATATAAATTACCTTAAACAACATTACACAAATATGATATTAACCTAAGATTCGTCCGAGAATGAAAAAATAATTAAAATTTGGTGTTATATTATGTTACTATTTGGTAACTTTTTATTTCCTGAAACTACTAGTAATATTGTAAATATTATGTATTTACCTTTGTTAAGAGATGTAAATAAAATAAGAGCATATAGTTGGTGTTCAGCTGTTTTGTCCCATCTATATAGTTCTTTGTGTAAAAAAGCATATAAGGGTACTGTCGTACCTCGAAAAATGAAAATGACCTTGCGAAGCGCAATCGCACGCCCGCGGGATGGACTTAACAGAGTCGCCACCGATCTTTATTTATTCCATAGAGGGAAAGGGAAAATATCGAATAAAACCCTTAAAAGAAAGGATAAAGATATGGTCATCGCAACCAATGTCTGAGTTCGGGAGTCGGTTGCGCAAGGGGGAGGTATTAGCACCCCTCACGTCCGTTGTACTCAACGGGAACCATTTAGTTAGGGTTAAATGTATGTTAGCTTAAGATTTGTTTCTAATCTTCTACTTGGGGAAAGGGAGAGAGAGAAATGTTTTTGGATTTTTATATTAAAAGGGAAGAGAACCTAAATAGGTTTTATTATTAGGGTGCTCGACAAGACTTCGCAATCTCGTGCCTACGTATCCTCATAGTGCAATGAGAAAATCAGAGCAATTGTAGTTCGGCGCTACGATGAAAAATGGAAAGGTGGAATCCAAGAAGGCATTGGATGTAAAGGAAAAAAGGAAAAAATAGAAAAAAGAAAAGGTGGAATCCAAGAAGGCATTGGATGTAAAGGAAAAGGTGGAATCCAAGAAGACATTAGATGTAAAGGAAAAAGGTAGAATCCAAGAAAGCATTGGATGTAAAGGAAAAAAGAAAAGGTGGCTCCCTAGGATCTCGCAATCCTATGGCTACGTATTCTCAAGATGAACTTGAGAAATCAGAGCGTTCGTAGTTCTGGCGCTACGGGTGAAAAGCTTGAAAGCAAAGCTTGTGAGGATTGGTTGTTTAGGAGAAGAGATTAATGGCTATCTCTTATGAAAGGATTTTAATGAAGGGTTAAAGGTTGGTGAAGGAGAAGAGATTAATGGCTATCTCTTGTGAAGGTTAAAGGAAGGGTTAAAAATCACAAGAGATTAATGACTATCTCTTGGAAAATCTAGTGGTTTAAAAGTGGCTTGAATATGTTTTAAGAATGACGAACAGTTGAGTATGATCGATAATTCAAAGGGTTATGTCAGAGTGCTAGACTCTAACAGTCCTTTTCATTCAAGATTGATTGTAAAATTGTTTGTTGGACAATGAACATTGATAGTGGTCAATGGTTCAAGAATTGTGTCAGAATGCTAGATCCTAACGTCTCTTATTCATCCAAGTTGAAATGAAAAAATATTTGATGGACAATGAACTCTTGAAGATAATCAATTGTTCGAAGAGTTGTGCCAAGATGCTAGATCTTGACGGCTCTTATTCATCCAAGTTATGATTAAGATTGTTTTAAGGACAACAAACTTTTGATGATAAAAAAGCTCAAAAGGGTTATGTTAAGATGCTAGATCTTAACGGTCCTTATTTGTCCGAATTGATATGAAAGTTGTTTTATGGACAAAGAACACTTGATGAAAATCAATTGCTCGAAGAGTTGTGCCAAGATGCTAGATCTTGACGGCTCTTATTCGTCCAAGTCGAGACTTAAAGTTATCTATCGGATAACGAACATTTGATGAAAGTCAAATGTTCAAAGAGTTGTGCCAAGATGCTAGATCTTGACGGCTCTTATTCGTCCAAGTCAAGACTTAAAGTTATCTATTGGACAACGAATATTTGATGAAAGTCAATTGTTCAAAGAGTTGTGCCAAGATGCTAGATCTTGACGGCTCTTATTCGTCTGAGTTGATAAAAATTGTTTAATGAAATGGAAATCGAAATGAAATCGAAATAGTCTCATCTTAATCAAAATTTAATCGAGAAATCGATAATCTATGATATTTGACTTTCATTGACCGATAAAATAAAAATGAAATATGGCCTCATATTTATCAAGATTTTTAGTGATTTGAATAAAATCAAATAATCAAGATTTTTATATATCATTGGCCCTAAAGATAAGAAAATGGAATCGAAAATAAAATACATGAAAATAGAATCAATCTCAAATGGAAACAATACTAAACATAAAAAAGATTAGAAACCAATGAAGTCAAAAGAAGTCCATATTAAAAAGTGCTCAAAATTAAAAAAAATAAAACCAAAAAAGAGAAATAAATTAAGAGACTTAAAGAAACTTAAAATATAAAAAAAGGGGCGCTCAAGACTGGAAAGGGTGCATATAGACCAAAGGAAGATCACGTGGGCTCCAAGGCCCATCACCTCCATGCTCAGCAAGATGCAGTTGGAATAAAAACAAAATACTTAGATAATGCAGTCAGCCAAGCAAATTAAATGATGTAACCACAGCAACCTCATCATCTTTAAAAAAAGAATAATTAAATTAAGGTCATGAAATGAAGAAACAAGGATGATTAAGACAACGTGACTTTGAAATCGAACACACATCCAACCTCGCCTCCGTCTCGTTTATTTCTCGCTCTTCTCTTCTTCCGTTTCGATTTCTCAGATTCTCTCACGGTGCCACAGCGGATGGCTTGGAGGTGGTGGTTTCACACACGGCGGCGACGGTTATCGCAGTGTTGTTGAGAGTTTCGGAAGTGGCGGCGGTTTCGATGGATTGTTGAGCTTGTTGAAACCGTGTTGATGATGGTGTCTGATCCGACAGTTTTACGTGTGAGAGAGAGTTTTGTGGTTGTTCATGTAGTCACAGCGGTGAAGGAAGAAGATGAAGTAATGGTGGCGATAGGAAGCTACAGTTTCGTTGTCGTTTTGATGGAGGTTGAAGAGGTTTATGGTGCGGTTTCGGTTCGAAGGTTAATAGAGAGAGAAGGAAGACGGAGGTTTGAAGGGAGATGGTTGTGGAATACGGTTGTTGGGTTTACGGCGAGGTGATGATGTTGTTGCTGTTACGAGGGTGGGGAATGGCGGAAGATTGAGTTGTAAAGTCTGTGATATTGGTGAAGGGATGTGTGTTTATGTACAGTCGCTGTGAAATGGTGAAAAATGGTTGTCGTTCACGTTTCCACTTAGTCCTCCTTTTCTTTTTCCTCTTGTATAGGTTTATCAATGAATTTGTAGAGGTTGTTTTCACTGCTGGTTTTTTCCTTTGTTGAAACGTCGTTGTTGCTTGTGTGCAGGTCTGGTGTAGCATTGCGTTGTCGTTTTCATGCTCGCAGTTTTTTGGCTTGGTCGTTTTCAACATTGTAGATTTTGCAGGGCGTGTTGAAGTGTCGTTGTTTTGCAGAGGTATGGTTTCCACAGGTTCAACAAGTTTGGTCATTGTCTTGGTGTGGCACGCGGGTCTGTTGGCAACAGAGGTTTCGGAGCGTAGCATGGCATAGAAGATATGGTTTTGGGAAGATGCAATGAGGTTTAAGTCAAAAGAAGAAAAGATAAGAACAAGAATTAAATGAAAACATATTTGAATTAAAATTAAGCTATACTATTAATTGTAAGAAACTAGACTTAAATTATAATTAAAATTAAAATAAAAATTGAAATTAAGATTAATAAAAATAAACTAATTAAATTAACTTTGGACTAAAGTTTGAACTAAATTAAAAATTAATCTAACAAAAGCTAGACTAAAATAAAAAGCTAAACTAAAGTAAAAATTAAATTGAGTTAAAGATAAAACTCTAATTGAAAATAAACTATATAAGAAAACTAAATTTAAGAAAATAAATCAAATTAATTTTAAATAATTTAAAAAAAGGAAATGGTGTGAAATGATAAATAAAAGGCTAAAATGCATGATTAACGATGTTTAACAAAAATGCAAAAATGGCTGATGTAAAATGATATGAAAAAGATTAGAATACCTGAGGGTAAAATTTGGGGTATGACAGGTACTTGTTTGTTTTATTCACGCCCTTTTATGCTCTAAGCATGGGGTTGATCGAGAATGTTGTCACTTGCCCACGTCAACGAGAACGGCTTCACATTCTCCTACGCGACAAAGTAAATTTATATCATTATTTCCAATTACTTACTTTATACTATAAATAACGATAAATAATTTATTTTCACTATTTTCGGTTTAGGTGTTCCGTTCGAGGGATGAACTACAACAGATTTCCTAAACATGCTACAATGGTCTATCAAAATCTTCTTGATCACCTTGGACTAGATGATGTATTACAACTAAACAACTCATCATCTCGTTAATTTAGTTTTAATATTACAAATGTACTAATCTTCTAATAATATATTTTTCCTCTACAGTTTATCTAGAGGTTGTACCTGGGTCTCGACCATGAGATTAACCTCGAGGATATTGTAGTTTGGATTGCAAAAAAAAAAATCATCAGGTTCACTATTGTGGAGATGCACCAGAGTGAACGTGTCAAACTATCGTTCGACATGCAAAAACAAATCCCAGATCCCCCGATGTGTTTAGGACAATGGCATCCGCTAAGAGTCGATGCCCAATGGAATTTTTCTAATTGGAGAGACTTTGCTAGGGAGGCGTGTCATTAATGGAAGCACTAACATCAACTGACCATAAACGAACCTATTATGCTAGAGGATTCTATACCAACTCAAAATTATAAGAATTGTTATGGATCAGTTACAACAACACATTTTGTGTCAGACCTGAGGTATTTAATCGACCCACGCCTATGAATTTCGTCATCATATGCCCAACAATCAACCCTATAACATTACCTAACCCAACAACATTGTCAACCCACCTAAACCCAAAAACAACCCCATAACATTATCATACCACATACACCCAACAACCAACGAAACATGATTATGAAAACACATACACCCAAACCTGCAACCGATTTATGCCACACACTCAAACACAAAACCAAAATCATGACCTATCTCACCAACAACCATATGCCGCCACCACATCCTACCATAGCAGTGATAAGGCATATGATACCACCACATCCCACCATAGCACCTGTTGCGGTGAGAATAAGATAACAAGCTATTAATTAACTCGCATAGTAAAACTTTGAAATTCACCACCGAGCTTTGATTTATCCAAAGGAAAGGGTAAAGAACGAAAACGCTAAAAAAGAGAATCTAGGTTCGGGGGTTGGTTATACCTAGGGAAGGTGTTAGCATCCTAAGTATCTGTAGTACTCTACAGGAACCTCTTGTTAGTATTTGTGTTAAGTTATGTTTGCTTACTAAGGGAATTTGCAAAAGGGTAAAGGTAAAGACCTAAGGGTATGTACACTAAGTTTGCTCGCCAAGACATCGCATCCCGTGCCTACGTATCTGACTAAAGAATCAGAGCAACCGTAGTTCACCATATGGGGTAAAGGGTGACAAATAGAAAGGTGAAATCCAAGAAGGAATTGGATGTAAAGGAAAAAGGTGGAATCCAAGAAGGCATTAGATGTAAAGGAAAAAGGTGGAAAAAGAAAAAGGTAGCTCGCTAGGATCTCGCAATCCTATGCCTACGTATTCTCAAGATGAACTTGAGAAATCAGAGCATCCGTAGTTCCCCTCAATGGGGTGAGGAACTCTTGACCGTGGTCAAGGTTCCAAGGGAAAGTAGGGTCTGACAACAAGACACCTACGCGGAGTGCGGCGACTACAAACTTAAGGTTAGGTTAAGCGGGGAAAGAAGTGTTCACGGGAAAGTAGGGTCTGACAGCAGGACACCTACGTGGAGTGCGGCGACTCCAAGCCTAAGGCTAGGTTAAAACAGGGAAGAACTATTTATGACTTTGAGGTCAATAGAGAGACTTTCCTTTGGAAGGGGGAGATAATAACTTGTAAACAAGCGTATTACAAGTGGACTTGAGATTAAATGGAAAACATAAGTTTTGGAACTCAAGACGAGATACATAGCAATTTATCATGATTAAATCCACAAGTATGATCCAAGCATCAAGGCAAGAGACAATAAATTATTCACAACAAATATAAACAAATGGTGTACATACATGTGAAAGAAAACATTCATTCATGAAACTAAAGGACAAAGTAGAGGTACAAACAGAAACCTAATGGAGTGACCCTATCCAAGGTCAAGGGGTTTTTATTAAATGACTTTCTCTTATGTGAGAAGAATTCTCAAGGAAATCTCGAAGATTAAAGTAATTCTCAAGTGGAAAATTAAACTAGATGAAAGGTTTAAAACATGTTTTTGTGAATTTTTAATTTTAATATAAAATAAAATAAAAATAAAAATGAAATTATGGAAAAATTAAAATAAACATTGAAGAAAAATTATGATTTTTTTGGGAATTTTTAATTAACAAAAACTAATTTTAATAATCACAAATGAAATGAAAATTAAAAAAAGAAAAAGAAATAAATAATAAGGAAGTAGAATGGGGGTGCACTAGCAATTGGAGATGAACTGGCTCATCTCATCAGGCACTTGGGCCTGGTTTGGGGGAGGTGTTATTAGGAAAACAAAGGCCCAAAATGGAGGAAAAAACAATGGAACAGAAAAGAAAATAAATAAAAGGATGTCTGGGGCGAGGGGGATTCGAACCCCAGACATCCAAGGCGCAGCGTGTGTTCTCTACCACTGGGGTGGCCATGCATCCAATGTATGAGCCAACCCCATAAATACTTGATCCCTCAGCGTTAAAACACACACAGAAAAACAATTCTACCATATGCTAGTGATTCTCCAATCAGTCACCTCCATTTTTGCTCAATCATCTTCAACTCAATCCTTGACCAAAAATCACAGAACAATATACCAATTTCTAGAGCTCAAGTAGTAGAGTAACATCAAGCCCTTAGTTACATAAAATGAAGATAGGAACTTGGAGAGAAAGTGACATGAAGTTCTGATTTTCAAGGATTGATATTGACCAACTAGTATCAAACTGCCTATCTCAGACTCAAACCTCTATCCATGTTTGAAGGCCAAACAAATTTGAATGTAAATGCAAAAAACTTAAACACATTTGGTGTTAACTTAGCACAAGTAGCAGTAAAACAAGTTAAGACAAGGATGTGAACAATGTAGCAACATAACACCAGAACAGTTGTGCTTGGTATGGAAAACATAGCTTCATCATGCTTTGGAGACAAATGCATATCTATCAATAATTCTCATGCCACTTAACATAGAAAATGAGCAAGCAAAATGTGGTATCCTCCCATACTGACAGTGTCAAACATACATTGTGTGGACTAAAACTTTGAAACAAAATGAATATGCATCTTTGAATGGCATTAAAAAAACACTTCCTATCTCAACACAACTCATACAAGCTCTTGATGAAAACTGTTAGAGCTCAAACATGGTATCACAATATCATACAAGCATAGTCTCAAGTCAGTAGCAATGTTACAAATGTCAACTCTATTCATAGGGTCACTCAACTCAAAATATCAAAGAATAAATTACATGGTCATGGCATGGTAATCATATAGTTATCAGTGTGAAAAATTTGTCAAGACACTCATATCCATCAATAATTTAGGCATGCAAATTCTATCATAGAGGAAAAAACATCCCTGAATCATGGCAAAATAACTTGAACATACATGGCTAATCTATACATAACAGTTGAGAACACATAAAGCACAAACATCATCATACTTGGCATAACTCCAAACCAAATCCTTCATGTCATCTAAACCAGAACTAACATAACATGGACACCTCAAGAACATCTTTAAACATGTAAATATGAACACTTTTGGATTATGGCAGTGCAGGTTCAACATGACAACAGATAAGCATATGTCCTAGAGTGGAAAGCATGAAACCAAACAGATTTATACACAGTTCAATCAATGAAGATAAAGAATATGCAACATAAATGATATAGAAGAGATCATGCCTTTCATCCCAATACAGAAAAGCAAACTTCTGCTATCTAGCCACATGGTATGTAAACTGAGAGTATCTTCAACTATTCAAACCAATAACACGCAGTGTAAAAAAGGAGAGAGCATTACCAATCAAACTGACAAGTTTACAATATTTCAAACATGACATTATGAGTTAATGAGAGAAAAACTTATCAGGCCATCAAACAAACTATCATGCTATATGAAGTGTACAATATGTTATCCATATTGAAGACATGGACAAAAGGTTATCCATCTGGTAGCTTCAAAACAAACACCCCATAGGTCCAATGAAGTCAAGACAGTACAAAGTTTTACAACAAGTCAGTAGGTAACACAAATGAGATTAGCTATGTGATCATTGCATTTCACACATGATGTTAGGTATTAGCAATATGAGAAAACAAGAGCCAGAATAGGAAGCTTGTCACTGAAATGGTTCTGAACACAGACCTCATGTTATTTCAACCAAACCAAACTAATCAAGGACAGCCTGAAACTTTCAAATAGTCTAGCTACATCATAATGTTGTGAACAAAAGATCATTCTTCTGATTGTGTCAAGCATAATATAGGTGCAGTGGAAACATGGACATACAAGGTTTCCATATCACAGTCAAACAAGCAGGCCACATACTATTAACATAAATATGAGGTAAATCACTTAGGAGTAGCTCAGTCTTTATCATAAAATGAAAAGATTAACACAAAATGCTTCACCATAACAGTCACCAATTTACAAACATCATACTATCACTTTTAAAGCCAACTCAAGGTTACTTGAATGCAAAGTAAGTATGATAACAATATGAATATGGAGTGTGAGAAAGAAAGTTACCTAGTGGAATATGTCCACTGCACCCTCAAAATATGAATTGTCTTTCCTCTTCTCCAAACTGGCAGCAGCCTCCAATGCATTCCTTCTTCTCCTTCTCACTTGCCAAGCTTGAACTCAGAGGTTTTTAGAGTATGTATGTGAAAAAAGTGTTGATGTCTTGGAGTGAAAACGGAACTCCTATTTATAGGAAAGAGTTGGGTGTAGTAGGCATGGTGAGAATAGCACAATGTACCAACTTTGCCCTTCTTTGAGGTTTTTCATCGTGTGAGCTGCTTCTTGCTGAACCAAAATCTTCCAAGATTTCTGATCATTGATAGGGTTAGGTCTGAGGAAATGAGGGTGATGGGATTGGACCAAAGCTCCATGAATAAACAATGCTTTGTTTTGGAAAGTTTCTCTTTCACTTCCTACCAAGTTGCACCAAGTTGAATAAATTATACTATTTTAATACAAACCACTTTCAAATTTGTGGCAGAGGTCTAATTATCACTAAACCTACCTTTAGAACTCATAAATGTGAAGCTTTGGTGATTAGAAGAGGTTTTGTATTATTATGCAAAAGTTGGTTGCTTAAAATTCAAGACATGAACCCCTAACTTTGAAGCTTTGAATCTCTCAGCTTACTCAATGGATTGAGGAGTTCTAGTACTTTTTGGAAAGCCCCAAATGTCCTCTACAACTTTCATGTTCAAAGATTTTTGATTTGAACCTTGGAACTAGGTGAAAAATTGAGTTAAAGTTGTGTGAAAACTAAAGTGAAAAAGCTGAAAATTTCACTAAGTCCCAAGGGTGGCTTATCTTCCAAGTCCTATAACTTAAAAACCATGCATTTTTTGAAAGAGGGTCCTCTAATACACTTTGAAGATCATGGAAATAGCTTCCATATGAGCTTTGAATCACTCAATTTGGATGTGTGGTTTGAAAGTTATGACTATTTCAATTTTTGCCCAAGTAGTGAAATTTCCACATTTGAAAAGTTTCATGGACCAAACATTGCTTCTTTTGCAAGAAACTTCTCAAAACTTGATCTCTCATGTCTTAACTCATCAATGAGACATGTCATGATGGATTGAGGACTTGGATGCTTTATTTTGGATCAAAATCTCAAAGTTTAGAGCCTCAGTCAAAACCCTAATTTCACTTGTGGTCTGATAATCTCTTGTTGACTTGATTCGATTCAATGTCTTGAGATCCTGGTTTCAGTCAATTGGTGAACCTTTGTGAAGATTGTATGGAACAAGAGAATGCCTCAGGAGGCCTTGCCCTTTTTCTGTGTAAACCCTAGTCTTCAACACAAGAGAAACAAACTTGCAAGATATGGGTTAGTTAACAATGCATAGATGATTGAACCTAAATGTCAATGCAAGATGTTATGACATCTAAGGGGTAAAATTTGGGGTACAACAACACCCAACCAATGTACACCCAAACATCACACCACCAAAGCACCCAAACATCACATCGTCAAAACACCTGACCAACACATGTCTTTCAAACACCATAAGAAATATTGCTTTGTTACCAAAACAAATTAATGTCCCAATTCAATCAATCATCCTGCCCACACGTAACCCAACCAACATGACCCAACTACGACAACATGGACACCTAACTCGATTACGGCAGCGTCGACTATTGGGGAGGTATGATCGATAATCTGTTAGATAACACATATATCTCAGGAACCTCACACCAAACACCTCTGGCTCAGACGAATACTTGGAGAGCTCAAACACCTCAGGGAAATTGTGGGAGACCTCGAAGGCAAACGAATGCACCAGGGTGTGGAATTGGTAGACGTTATGATCGAGCGTGTCATTACAATTTTCTCCAATCGTTGTGTAACTCTATTATATTATATGGAATAACTAGTTGAAGACCCGTGCATCCGCACGGGTAAGTTCATTCATATCTTAGATTATTCGATAAGATTTTATTGTTTATGATATATAATTGTTATTATAAAATCATTAATAATTAAATATTTAAAAATAAATATGTAGCAAATCACCAACATGATAAATCCAATATGTCTAATAACCATAAATATTTACAAATATTTTGCTGATTAAAATAAAAACGGTATTGTGGTGATAGTGACTTGTGAAAATAATGAGTTTCAGTGATAAAATTCGTAGGAGTTGGTAAACCCTATTCTCATCAACAGATAATAAACCCTCCTCAGTATATTGCAAAGTGCAAAGTGATGATATCAATAGAAATGACTTACACATATATATTAAACTTTAATGAAATTGTTAGTGCCGAAAAAAATAACAAAAGACATGCTTAAAAAGTAACTAAGATTAGTATGGTTTTAGTTGGATCGCAACAATGTGGTTGTACTCTAAAGAAGTGTTATTTGTTGATGTTCAGCATTCCTAGAAGTAGATTATTGAAAGTGACTTTTGCTGCAAGTAGTCAAATTTTCACGTGCTTGAAAGAGAGGATATGGTTTTTTGTTGCAATAAAGTAGTAAGTAAGGACAGTCTCAACATGATGAATAGAGCATGTAAAGTAGATTGCATTCAAGTAAAAATAAATTAAACTATAAATTTAAGTGCAAAAATTATTCATTTGATTCAACTATTATGATTATCAGCGTTTTATCAGTTATAAATTAAACGTATTATGACCCAACATATTTGAGTTTAGAATTTCTATTTGATTCAATGTTTCTCCATTTTTCAACACATACCCATGTGCATCCAATAAATTCTTCAGTCGCATCAAATATATAGTATAGTAGACATGGTACATAATTGTGAGACATAAGCCTAATAACCTAAAATTCCACAATGTCATTAGTGTTCTATAAAATATATCCATCATTATATTCAACTAACCAAATTACTATATAATCAATCTTCTCATACTTCTCCAATGGCTTGCTTACATAGAAAAAACTAATTGGTTCTACAAGTGTTCCAAAGCATCATACAAAAGGGTGCTAAATAAAGCTTTATTCTAAGAAGCTCATGTCATTGTTAGAAGGAAAATTCAACAAAAGCTGCAATGCAGTATCAGAAGAGTCTTCAAGATCATTAGAGCTTGATGAATCATCACATCCTACATGATCAAATAATTTGTAGTCTCTCCATTCAAAATCTTCCTTCACATTGCTTGTAGGAGTTGATGAAGCCAAATCTGTTGTTGCGGTAGTATTAGTAGCAGAAACAATAAAGGGACTGCGTATGACGAGTTTTTCTTCCTCAGGTCTAAAGGGACCGTGTTTAATATCATGTATCAGGTAGTTCGTCCATCTTAGCATGCAACTCTTACCGCAACGAAGAAGGCCTAAAAGAAAAGAAAAATCTTACAATTGTCGGATAAACAAAGACAAAGTACATAGAGCAAAAGGCAGGTTATATGACCAATAAATTCTATAACACAGTTGTAGTCGCAATCTTTGACATTTCAGAAAATCGAGGTAAAAAACATTATAAGTATAAACTTATATACAATTATAATGTATAAGAAAATAACTAACGATTTAGAACCATGGAAAGTAGCATGTGTTACAAAAGCAGCAAAACATCATGAATGTTGAATACAAACAAACAAACAGACACAACCAAGAAGATTGGAACTTTCTCTTCTCAGTATTATCATCCTAATAAAAATTATTAGGTAAAAAGTATAAACCAATAAAGGGTCACGAAATGAATTAAAAAACTATGAATTAAACTAAAAATTGAAAAATTAAGTTTATAAACTTACACTGAGAAAACGCCGATAATCATAATTGGTGTTCGACCATATCAATCAGAAATTGATAACCTACAATCCAATAGTTATATCTCTCAAATATGTAAAAAAAAAGTAGAATAGTTATAACACGGAAAGAAAGTGATAATCACAAACAACAGTTGGGACCACATTCTTACTTTCAACTTTTTACTCTTAGCAGACTGTTCAACATGCTCTAAGATCCGAAGATCAGGAATCTTGTCACTACCAAAGGAATCAACAACTTGAAACGGTGACCGCTGAGCACATATTCTATTACAACAGGAACACTTCTACTTCTATGCAGGAAAGGCATAAAGTGTTTGGCTTTCTTGGCCGATGCTTAATAATATGAAACAAAAGGAAACAGTTAGACTTGACAGTCACACCGTCAATACTGCATATGCTCTTCCATTTTTTTTATTTGACAGACAGTGAAATTTCCATTATGAGTGCATCATACATCTAAATTATATGCTAAAGGTTTGTGTGTACTGATAATAACATGTCAAAAGTAGAAAAAAATTAAAAATTCGCAATACCTATTATGTAAAATTGCATATAAAAAGTTTTTACAAACTTGGAAAGCCTAACCACAACAAAACTATTCTCAACAACTTTATTTTCTTCCAAGATACTTTCATCCTTAAGCACTTTTCCTTGGTGAATAAGAATTTGTTGTACAATAGGGTAAACTTCAACACCTACCATCCAAGCTCCTCCTCATGAATCATAGTGAGCATATGTTAGCTAACAATCAAATCCATTTAAGATTGTTTATGAAAATGTTTAGAACAAAAAGAAGATAGAACATAATCTACATAAAACTGATGAAGTAAACAAATAGACCAACAATTATAATATGCATAACTTTGATTTGATGTTACATCTTAAATAAAATGCAAGAATTGGACATGTTTGAAATGAAACATAATAGCAAAATTAAATAGTTGAATTTGTTTGGATCTGTTGCACACATGTGATAACCTAGAAAAAGATAAATGAAAACGTTAATAGTGATATTTTATACTAATAGAAAGTTTAATATTAATATCAGGAAAACGTAACTCACAACTACTGCAATCGTGACCATGAAATCCAAGATATCAGACCTGAAAAGATAATCAAATAATTAACATCAGAATGTAGTCAATTCAGTCAAACTATACAAACTATGAACAACCATTAGGTCTAACACAGAAATGACATGACAGTAATGTCACAGACAAACCATTGATTACTTGCATCAAATAGTCTTGTTGGACCATACCATATATGGAAACCATTAGGCCAACTAAATGTGTGGAATCTGTATTTTTCTTAACTTTTGTAGTTGGAACATCAGACTTCCAGAATGACAGAAAACAGTATCTCTGTCATCCTGAGTAAGAAGAAATTGCTAATCTAGTGAGCTAGAATTCCATAATCATCAAATACCATCAAAATGATGAACTAATATAGAAGATGTGTATAACTTCATCATGGTTTTGCATAATCTACAGAAATTAACAAACATTAAATTAAAGGCATTATCATTAAAAAATATGAAGTCATTATCATTCTAAGTGCATGTTTCATAAGTGCAAGTTCCATATTGAAGACAACAAAAACTCCTGCATATTGAAGACAACAAACACACTTTTAGTTTTTAATAATCAAATCTATATGCCCTAGCTGACATAAAGTTACTCCAACTATAAGGTACTTCGTCATCATCATTTGAATCGAACATAATTGTCCTCCTTATCCTTCTTCTTGATCTCCTTATTCTCCTCATGGTTATTCTTCTTTGCACAACCACCGCCTGTTGGGTCTAGACAGCTTCTTCGACCTGGACATTTTGTTGGACCTCTACAACTTCTTGGACCTGTACAACTTCTTGAACATAGACAACTTGTTGGACCTGGACAACTTGTTGGACCTCTACAGCTTCTTGGACCTGGACATGTTGTTGGATCTCTACAGTTTGTTGGACCTGGACAACATTATTGGAACTCATTTTGATTATTCCTCTTTGGTGATGTTGATTGTGTGATGGTAAGAAGAGGAATACCATTTTTATAATGGTGTTTCTGATTCTTCATCTTCTCTCTACTTTGAAATTTTTTTTTTTGTCGAAAGTCATTATTGCTTCTTTAAATACCATTGCTGGTTATTGAATAGTGATGGTCAAGTTTATCATTGATTTTTGAATACATTGTTATTTAAGATGGGGCATTGGAAATCAAAACATGAAATAAATTCATAATGGGCCCAAAATCGATTTAATTAAGAAGTGGTTATGTGGGCTCAAAAATAGTAAAATTACCTGCTTGGAATAAATCATGATCTTGTCAAAATTCCTTCTCTGCAAACTTTACTTCCAAGAATCACAGAGCTTGTGATGCTATATTAGAATTCATTGTAAAATGCATAACAGGAACACATTGCTTTCAATGGCATCAAATGGATTTATTATTTTCAAAAGCAAATTCTTAGACTTATTTTGCAAATCTTGAATTTGCAAGATTATGTGAATTTTCTGTTATGTAAAATAACAGAAAATAAGCATGCAATATTACCATGGGAGGGTATTGGTTTACATGTATATATATTTCTATTAAAAATCATAAACGAGCCTAAATTTACCTCCTATGAATATGATGTAGACAAATGCAAGATTCAAATAAACACGACAAGTACGGAGCAAGTGGTGTGTATAGAGTTGAAAGTGAGATCTTTTAATTGCACCCATATCAAGGGATATAAGCTGAAGAGAGACCAGTGCATAAGATCATTTTTATAACTCTAAATCATTATATCAACTTTGGAAGGAGTATAAGATAAGAAAATATTATATGGTCCTTCGGAAAATGAAATTAAAGGATCATTAAAATGAAATAAAAAATGGAATAGAAACTTACAAATCGGTTACTTTTATTGTATGGTTCACTTTTCTCCATTCTCAACCCAGGCCAGTTCTATAAACAACAGCCTAAGCATTTAGATAAATCACATACCCTATAGATTATCAAAGCTTGAGGAACATCTCCTTGCACAATTCTCTGAGCAAGTCTGTGTCAATGACAGAAGTAGGTCAATAACCTTAACATAGTAAGGATTACAAACACAAACATCAAAATTATTTTGCAAGGAAGAAACAAATTATGGGAAAATATTCCAATCTCAGGCAACAATTAGGAGGAAAAACTAAAAAGATACCCTTCAGAAATTGAAGTCTTTCCAACACCAGGCTCCCCAATCAGCACATGATTGTTCTTTGTTCTCCTAGAGAGAATTTTGATGGACCTGCGTATTTCATCTTCTCTTCCTATAACTGGATCAAGATATCCTGCTTTTGTCATTGCTGTCAGGTCTTTTCCATATTTTTCCAATGCTTCATACTTTCCTTCAGGATCTATAGCGAACATAAAGTAAAGTTTGATCAATAACAAATGCTGACAATCATATACAATGCGTAGCTCCTAAAAGCTTGTAGAGAAGAAGTTCAAGGGTAACATGAATCCACTGCTTCACATTTTTCCCAAAGATATCGAAGTCTTCATTAGGATAAAGTTAACAACTCAAACAACCTTTTTCCTCAAACAAAAGTAATAGCACAAGAAGGAAAGTGAACATCACAAAGACATAATCATGTAATAAAAAAACAGAATGAGATAAATGGAAAATGTCACTACCTTGATCAATTACTGACTAGCGTCCCCTAATGGACTCGACTGCAAATTTTAGAACCTGCTTAGATATTTGAAAATCTTTAAAGAGTTGTTTCCGAAATCGTCGATCCTAGATAAATCCCAGAACCAAGTGTTCAACTGAAACCCATAACAAATGAAAACCCAAAACAACTATTTTTTGGCACTCCGAGCAAAGAGAGACTTGTGTGTATCTACCAATAAAAAGTGCTTCAAATTTGTGAACTAACTAAAAATCGTCCAAAATAGTTGGATACAAATCATATCTTTCCAAACAAAATGGTCCATGCATAATTGTCTATCGAAAAGCTTTGGCAATCTGCACAAAAACTTGGCATTAGGTATCATAACCAAAAGTAAACAGACTTGTAACATTGTTATGTAAGAGGTGCATAAGTTAGGTAAGTGTTTGAACAAAATAAGGCTATGGATCATTAAAAAGAACGAAGGAAGACAAGCAAATAGTATTTAGCATTAGAAAATGTAATCTATGTCACTCAGTTTTCATGTGTTCCACTTTTGTGGAAGACTGTTGTGGCTGACTGTTGGCTTAGGAGAAACTGCTGAATCAATGGACTTCAAAAGTTCCTCTGAGTGAGACTTTATAATGCCATCTATCAACAACACAACAACAACAATAACCTGCAATCCCAAAGATCCAATCCCAAAAGATGAATATGCATATCGATCATAGAAGACTGTAATTGATATTTTATCAATACCACATCACAAAAACGTGTAGACAAAATACTACATCCATTTGATCTCTCAATTAGTTAAGCAACAACCATACAAATTCAAGTTAAACATTTGTTTATGCCATGTTGTACCAATACTAAATACAATATGAACATCAGTTGGATACCTGATTAAAAAGCAGAATTGTTAAATATGTCTTCAGCAAGCGGTTCACTAAAATAATTGCATTCATCTTCCGATCGTCCTAGATTTTGAACCCACTGAAAAGAAGCAAAAATCTATAGTGGCAATTATAAGTTACCAACACTAAATTATAGCGCCCAGGCTATTGTTCAATATTGCCTATGAGACAACAAAATATGTACAGGAAAAATGGTGAGAAACTTAGATTTGGGGAAATGGTGGGAGAAACAAACCTGCCTATGAGACTATGGATGATAATGTATTGCGTCTACCGACATAATATTTTTGGTGAACTCAAGTTCACTGTTTTTAGCTTCAGGTCTTAATTTTTCAGCAACCCATCATCTATGATGCTTATAAACATCTGGTATCAAGATCGATGCAATGAAGTGTATGCAAAAAAAGTTAAATGAAGCACTTTAAAGCAGGACATTATGAAGCACTAACTCACAAGCACAATACCACACCTTAAATAATACATACAAGATACAACCACAAAAAGGAATAAATATACATTGATAAACTTTGCCACAACAACAACTCATTAAAATAAGAAAGAGACAAAGTGTGAGTGAACTTCTAAATTTTTTAGTGGACAATAAAACACAAATTCATATGAATAAACACCTAAAAAAGAATATAAAGAGTGTGAGATGTAGTAACCTAAAAGATGTTTCCTGGTTTGGCTTTGCTCTTTCCAATATGAGGTTTGGAAATAAGGAACAAATTTTGCTTATAATGATCCCTTATTACTTTCTTGTTCATGGTGTAATGAGCCCTGCAACATTGAGCAGTTCAGACTTTTCTAATTGTATCTCTAAAATAGGCTACATATTACTACATATATACGCAATTCTTTTGATATCATAAGTGATACTGAACTTTTTCTAGTGTATTAAGTACTGCTGCCACCACCTAATTGCTTGTGTGAGACTCATTTCAAAACTTTAGTAGAAAACAAAATGAGTTCAGTTAGAACTCACAAGCTCTAATTTGACAACACTGCGGAAAACATCTAGGTGGTATGGATATCAAGTGAAAAATAAAATTGAAGAGAATTTAATTTTTAAACTAAGAAACAAATTAAAATTTTGTTGCACTTATAATTTATTGACCAACAAAGTCTCGAACCTCAGTAATTTGATAAAGGAAACAAATGAACAAAACATTGAAACTCAAATGCAATGTAGGTGTTATGATTCATTAGCAACAACACAAACACTGTGATAGATGTTTCAGGTGAATAGTAAATAAAAACGCTTACATCATCATGCTACGGAAAGCCAAAGATTGGAGTTAAGCTGACCAGGGAACCTCAAACAACCTGTGACACCAGACCAGATAATATCATACACACTCAAACACTCTCACTCTGCCATGTTTATTGCACTTGAGCATACAACTATAAGCCATGATCAACAAATATAATCTATAAATAATGGTTAAAACTTATATACAATTCAGTTAAGTAACTGTACTACTATTTCTACATTAAGGAGATTCTGAATATATCGTTTAACAAGATACGAAAGTTTATTGCCATGTCCCAACTTCAAACACAGACAGACCTAAAAAATCAAGTAGAAAAATTAGGCACTTAGAAGCAACAAATAAAAATCCAAACATTAACATCAATACCATCATTACATTACTATGTTGAAATATCAATGGTTATTATAGCCTTATAATTTATAGGTTACTATCACTCTTGTAATTAGTAATGCATTTTATTACAAAACAGGTTCAGCTTAAATTTTAGAGGAAAAATTCCAATGTTCTGGTCGACCTCAAGTACGGGTCAATGCGACTCGTCTCACTGTGCGTATTGTCTACTTTTTGGGCTTATAAATAAATGTTAACTAATTATTTATTTTAATTATTAACCATACTATTATTTACTTAAGAGTATCAATGTAATTTGGATAATTTAACCTCTTTTATATAGAGTTTTTTTTTAAGCAGCAAAAAAAAAAGAATATTAAAAGGTGGGCATAAGAAATATCCAAACAAATACACAACAAAATTAAATTTCAGAAACTTGTGTGGATTAACTGTACAACAGAAAAAGCTAAACCACATAACAGAAGCTCCTACTAATCAATACGAACAACCAATTACAACACCAATAAGAACTCTAAGGGCTATACAAATTCAAGCCATTAATTGAAACAGCTGGTTGGTGGGGTAGAAAATGGCATGAAGCATCTGATTTTTTCAATAACTAAAGTTCAGAATTTGTCTTAAAAACATAAAACTCGCACTATTTAAAACTACTTGAGTATAAATCTACATAAGGCAGAATTGAATCTCATAATGTTTTACTAAGCAGAAACTGATTTTACAATTACTTTCAAATTGCGCTACATGTGACAGAGTTCCCAAATTAATGTACTCTTATTGTTGATGCTGATTTTTCCAGAGTTTCAAACTGACAGAGTTTCAAATTGCACTACCAGTCCAAATTTTTCCAGTCCATGTGCTTGTTGTACTCTCTTACTGTTGATGTTGATTTTTAAAATACAATAGTATTTAAGATCATTCTCTTTTCCTTTGAGTTATTTTCAATTTAACAATATAAAATATTTGAAATTATCATGTCATTTTCAAAACTATTACATGAATCATTCTTCCGATGAAAATTGAATGTGAAGATTATATTTCCTACGTGAAAGGAGAAAAGAGAAAACACCAACCTCATATATCGGCTTCCCTTCATCGGTTGGATTTATGAAGTCTGTGATTCCCATAGCTTGGTCTTTGAGCACAGAGAAAATGCATTTCATGTAGATAAACTACAAAGTCATTACATTAGTGGAAGGAGAAAGTTTGAGTAAAGTTGTTATATAAAGTAAGTTACATGTGAAGAACTTGTCTGGGTTGCTATCCATACCTATTATTTTAAAAGCACCTCTGATGTAATCAACAAAAACATTAAGAAACCTTCACAAAGTTTAAAAAAATGCAATGTTTCTAATTTATTACAAAGGAGTATTATTTTCAGTAAAAAAAAATTCCAAGTAATCCCTTGAAAACAAACATTGTGTAACAATCTAACAAAAAATTCGCAATCAGGTCAACATTCTTGGTGATTAATAGAACTTTAAAACCCAAACTACCTTATAGGAAAATACCAGAAATTCCTAACAGTGATCCTTCATAACCCGTAGGTTTGGGGTTTAAAACAGAATTTAAATCACTCTTCATATCCTGATTACAAGTGGAAAATCAGAGGGAAAGCAACTGATATAGAATATAGGAAATAACAATATAACTCTAGGAAATAAGGTGTTGCCGTTGTAGACCCGTGTAATAGCTGACTACAAGCTTGAACTTGTGGAGACATCCCACTAGCAGCGCCATACAAAACTTTCCTGAAATCAAGAAATTTGGTGCTAACAAAGTAAACACCCATAGATATCGAGATTGCAGAATGTAAGAGAATTGAACAGCAAAAAATATTTTCAAAATAAGAAACACATGACCATTGATTTATCAAAGGAAAAAGTAGAGTCCAAAAAATTATGGTCTTGGCTTGGATAAATAGCTTATAGCAATAAGTGCTAGTCATATGGTGCTCATGTATAAGCTATTTTGATGTCAAAAAATAAAATACAGTTAAATTGTTTTCATATAATGTATAAGTTGTTTTTATAACCTATCTTGGACAACTAGACATAAGCTGAAAACAGCTTATGGACGTGTCATAAATTGTTTCTATAAGCTCTCACCAATGTTTCATATTGGTATTTTAACTCAAAATATAATCCAAATAGACCCTAGTTGATAAAAAGAATGTCTTTTATTTCACGTTAATAAAGTGGAGTTCAACCCATAGTATATCAGATGAAACTTCGATGAAGAACCACAGACAAATAATCAAAGTACAAACTATCTTCTGTGTCCATAAGACTTACATTTTAAGCAAAAAAAAAGTTAAAAAAAAAACTCACCCTGAAGGCTGACAAAAAGTTGCTGCTGAAAGCAATATAAGATTCATAGATTTCTACATTGCATGACTTTGCACTTCAGTGTTGTGAAATACTTGATTTTGATCACTGTTTTCTTTAATCAAGGGTAAAATCCTTTCATTTCTTTCTTTGATCATTGCAATATATTTTAGCAGATAAATAACTACATTTTTTAAAGGGAATAAATCAAAATAATAAGATGCAAGAAATATCCAAACAGTATTCTGTAAAAAAAGTAATACACACCCCTTCTTCACCGTGACAGCGGAAATCACCTCCAACATAGGTAGATTTTGGTTCTTCGGGGCGGGGAACACTTGGTAGGTCAGCAAGAAGTGGCTCAACAACTGATATAAGCTCTTCATGCTCAACCCCAGATGCAGCGAGTGCCATTCTAGGAGCTGTGTAATTTTCCTGATTTTTTCACACCTAGAAAATTAGATTCTCAAATAGATTGTATGTAAATATTCCAGGTTAGTCCTGATTTTTTCACACCTAGGAAATTAGAAAATGTTCAAACTTGAATATTAGATTGACATAGCAACAACATCTTTGGCGTCGTGTACAATCATGACTCGTGATGCACCACAACAGTTATTCAAATTAGAAACATAATCGACTGAGTTCAAAAACATGAAAAATGTTGTACTAACCTCATGTAGTGGTTGTGTATCATTTGTTCCATCCCCGTTTACTGTCACAACTTGCCCCTTTCTCTTCAAGAGTATATAGCATACACTTGCTATTTTTGAATTATGCAACAATCAATTGTAAATGTCCAGCTGTGTAGGCAAAAAGAAAATCAAACTGTCAATAGAAAACCATTGTATAATTATATAATCGAACCTACACGTTCGTAATTTTTTATCACTACAAATTGTATGCCTATATGGAAGGAAGAAACTGTGGTTCAGCTAAAATAATATACCACTGGGTCTTGGAGATCGGAGACAAGCTCAAGCTCACTACTGCTGTGAAAAACAATATTGCACCGACAATAACAATGAGCCAAAACAACACTTGCAGAACAACATAGATCCAGTCATGTCCAAACTTATTCCCGTGTGCATAATCCAACAGAAAAATTTAAAAAAAGGAAGAGAAGGGACTCACATTATATCCAAATATACACTACACAGATCCACTTTATTCAACCTTCCGTGTAGGGTTGGTTTCATTTGTCGGTGCTCTTACGCAGTTTCTTCCTTCCGCGATAGTCACAGTTCTGCACAGCTTTATAATCAAAATATAAAAGTGAAAACGATAAAGAAAAAGGAATATGAGAAGAAATATGCTTATGATGAACAAAACTGATTTCATATATCCATTTGCAGAAATAAGGTTATGATGATGAAAACTATTTTACAGATGAGAGGAAGAAATATACATCCATTTTACAAATCCATTTGCAGAAAACCGAAAATGAGAGGAAGAAATAAGTTTATGATGATGAAAACATAAGCTTCTTGTTGTTACCTTATTTTTCGGTGCACCCATTTTATAGATCCATTGTTACCTTGAAAACCTAAGCATCCATTTTACAGATTCATTTTTGTTGTGTTCATCACTCATTCAACAACCATGACTTTTCATTCCTATACCTATGGTTTGAAGGGAAAAGAAGAGATGGAGAAAGAGGGGTGACAAAAAAAAGAGGGAGGAAGAGGAAAGAACAGGGAGAGAAATCTGGGAGACGAGAAAGAGAGAGAAAGAGGGAGAAATATGGTAGTCGAGAAAAAGAGAGAGAAGGTGAGGGAAAGAGGGAAGAAAGAGAGAGATGAACTATTGGAATGAGGGATGTCACATGCTCCTATTGCCAACATACATGCGCCATGTCAATGGCATGACCCTAAAGCGTACGCCAGAGACAATGACGTCTTGGAGCAATTTATAGTGCATGCGCCACAGCGCATCCTTTATGTCACGAATTTTTTTTTGAAAAATAGTTACTTTAATAAATTATTTGAAATATTGATTATTTGAGTTTTTTTTAATGGTTATTTTAAAAAATATATTCAGACATTTAGCCGTACAACAAATTTTATAAACAATTCTAACCAAAAGATTTAACTTACATAAATAGCAAAAATAATCAAAAACAAAAATTAAATTTAAATTCCACATTATTAATCATTTAAAGGACAATAATAATTGGTGCATATTCTTGTCTAAAGTTTCAAAACTTTTCATTATATATAGAGAATAAATATATATCAAGCTAAACATTTATTATTTACTCAATCTTTTAAATTTCTTTATTAAAAAATAAAGTGAAGTATGTGATACATTGTTGAAAAGAAAAGAACATATTATCCGCAAATAATATATGTAACAAATTGTTAATTACTGAATATCTCAAAATAATTTTAATTATAAAATATAAAATCTCCGAGTCAAAAGTAAAGAGTCTGATACAAAAGTCTTTTAAAAAGTAAGTTAAATTAAAAAGATTTGATTTTAAACCTTTTTAATTTGAGAAACAAATCACTCAAAATTAAATGTGATTTGTATCAAATTCATGTCCTAAAACTTTTTTTTAGAGAATAAAAGAAAACATTTCGACATAAAAAAAAAACATTAGTTCAAAAAATATTATAATAATATACACACAAAACTGGTCTTTTAAAATTGATTTAGTCCAAACACGTTAATTGAACAGTGCTTCACATAATCACATGTACAAAAAATTAATTTCCTTTACACTACAATCCAAAAAGTGAGAAAACTTGTAAACTATGAAAGTGTATGATTTTAGATATAAAATACGAACGAGTTTTATTTTATATATTTTACAAAATAAACGCTTAGCTTTAAAATGATATCATGCATTGCAGTTTAAAATTCAAATAATAACAAACAAAAAAAATCTGAGTCTTATTCATGAATACCATGACATATACATTAATCAATCATGATTCAAAAGTATAATATATCACTCAAAGCCCAAATTAAAACTAAATAAATTATTATAGATTCAATAAATAGAAAAATAGAAAAAATTTAATAAATTAAATATAAAAAATAATTTAATAATTATTCATACAAAACATGTTCAATAACAATCAAACTCCTCAAAGATGGTTGAGCATTCACTACAATCAAAGATTAGGGTTTTGAGCCCTCTCAAAGCATTTAGATAAGGATCAATCAAGAAATGACATGATTTTCAACTTGTTTAGTCTCTCAAACACCCACAAAGGGTCAAGAGGACTCCCACATCAAGAATCAAGCACAAGGTTGCAGCATTCCAAGTGAATCAAGCCTCAGGATCGCCAGAGTCACCAAATCAGGGTTTTGGTCGACTGAGGCCTCCAGATGAAAATTTCCATCTGGGCATGAGTCAATGCCTCAATGTATGGTCCTATAAGCCCAAAAGGATCTCAAGAATCCACCCACAATGACAAAATCACCTTGAGGGTCCATCTATCCAAAAATCAGGAATTAGGGTTTTGACCTAATTCAGCCCTTGAGTTAACTTGTGAAGTGAGGCATGGCTTGAAGTTTCAAAATGAACTTCAAAGACCTCAAATACATCATATTGACATGTTTACAAGATTTGATTGACTTAAAGAGCTCACATTATTAACTCAAAGAACTCAAAACCATCTGATCACAAATTAGGGTTTCTGATGGAAAAGTCAACCCTACCCTTAACTGTTGGCCTACCCTTGATCTCAAACCTTGGGGAGGGGTCCAAGACATTCCTAAACACCCTTGGAGGCCATCCATGAAGTTTAATTGAACCCAAGGATTGATTTCACAAAGGGATCACAAAGTCAAAATTTCATCTGCTGAAAAAGTCAACTGTACAAAAATCCAAGTTTGACTTTTTGGATTTTTGATCAACCAAGGTTCCTTAACCCTAAAACAATGTTAATATGTGATTTGAATCATCATTCATCAAGAAAGATCAAAGAAAGTGAGTTAACTTGTAAAAGGGGTAACCATAAAAAAAACTTAGAATTTTTCTAAGTTATGGAACAAAGTGGCTAGGGTACCAACTTCCAATGACCATAACTTGAGATCCAAGCAACCCTTTTGGGTAATCCAAAGCTGGATGTGTAGGTCTTGCTACACTCTACAAAAGCTTCAACTACATCAAACTCCAATTCCTCATGGATTTTAAGTTATGGAGTGATCAAAATGGCTAAAAACATGAAAATGACATTTTTCCAACACTTAGTGAAATTTTTACTAAGTCAGAATCTGCCTTACTTTTTCCAAAATGTAGGGACATTTTTCACCTTGATCCAAGTCAAACTAGGTCTAGGGGTGAACATCAAAGTTAAAGTATGCCATAAGGGCTTTCCAACAAGTACCAGATCATCTCCAAATTCAATTTGAGCAAGGAGATACAGCCCTTGAAACATGGCATCATGAACTGGTTTTACAAGGCAGAATTGTGCACATTTGCTCGATTTGTCCAAATCTGATAACTCCAAGCCTTGTCATCAATTTGGACACATTAGAGGATCAAATCCAAGGGGGATGATCTGATCTCCAAGCCTCCCAAGTCCAAGAATCTACATTAGGCTTGTCATCCCTAAAAAGGCTACAAAGATGCCAAGACTCCAATTTTGTTTCCAAGCATTCAATGGATACACCAAGGTGGCACGAAATGAACCTATTCCAACTGAATTCAGTCAAGACTTATCTCTGAACCAAAGCTACAAAGTCTGTGCCCTAACCTCAAGTCAATGGCTAGAGGAGACTTGAGATTCCTTTTGCATAACATTGGCCAAATGCCTGCTGCAGTTTCCATTCACTATTGCTTGCAAAACAAACTTGCTCTACTATAAACAGAGCTCATTTGTGCTCAGTTTGAGTACACCAAAGCACCACAACACTTGCTTTCCTCAAAATCCCTTTCTCTAGGCCAAAATGCCTTCTTTTGCAAGGTATCTCTGAGTTTTTGAGTTAAAGAGAAATTCCATCACATCTCATGATCCTAACATCTCTAATATGTTATATCTAAGTTGTTCAAACTCTCATTTGTGACCTGAAACACCAAAATCACAAAGTCCACTTCCAAAACCTCAAAATTGGACTTTTTTGCATTTTTCAAGCCATGTCTTGATTGAGTCACTTTCAAAACTAGATAAAACCTCAAACACACTTCAAATATCATCCTTGAACTGTCGCAATTGGTTCCCCTCATCTGGAACACCATTTGAGGGAGTTGTCATATTGGTCACTTTTGCCCCTTTTGCAAGAAAGAGCTCAAACTTGTTCCCGAGGATTCCAGCTGGTTCTGATCATTCTAAAAGCTTCTAAGAGATCAATTGAGAGTGTCCAAAGCATCAAATTACTTCTGGCACAAGGAACTTGGCAGATAGCACAAAAATCTCCAAGAGGTAAGTGCATGACAACTTTAACTCTTTGAATTATCCATTGCTTTGAAGTCCACTAATCATAAACATCTCATACATGTTTTATATGTTGTGTTTGAACCAATTTATCATGTAATTCTTACCTGTACCATGAGGTAGCATAAAAAATGCAAATTGTGGCCTATTTCAAAACCACTATCGGGTTTTAAAATGGGGACCTCATCTGAAAAAACTAAGGGCACCATTGGATTCCTTTTGAAATTCTAGGCAGGATATACCTAAATTTTGTCCCAATCCATAGAGAAATGAGAGAGTTATAGCCTTCACGTTTTGACCCAGGAACTTGCCTTGGCCAGGCCTGAAAATTGGTATCCCATATGTATTTATGGGGTGGTTTTGATACACGGATGTATCACCACCCTAGTGGTTGCGCGCGCATGTGTTTGGCTTGGAGATCTGGGGTTCGAATCCCCCTCGCCCCAGACCCTTTTTTTTTTATCACTTTTCCACTTTTTATATTTTTCATATTATTTTCTTAAATGATTTGAAAAATTAATTTCTCTCTCAATTTTAATTATTTTTTATTGGTTCTTTTTGCAAAAAAATCACAAAAATGTTAAAATATTTTGTTCCACAAAAAAAATCAAATTTATATTATTTATTTAATATAGTTGATATTTTTGTAAATAAATTCATTTTTAATTGTTTTTAAACATTTCAAAAAGGAATTATCATCTTGGAAATCAAAGCCAAATGAGTTTTAATTCATCTTGTGATTAAAACATCATTTTTCAAACCTCAACCAAAAATCACAAGTTGTTTATTCAAACTTATTTGGTGTTTTTATCATTTTAATTAATTTTCTCTGAATAATTACTTTAAAAAAATGATGAAATTAGGGTTTCTTTGATTTTCACCCTAACAAATCTTTTTCAAACATCTCTGAGACTCTTGGTAGAGTGTAAGTCTCATCCCTCTATAAATAAAATGATTTTTAGGCCTCAGACATTGTATAAGTCCCTCTGTATTTTCAAAAATCTAGGCGCGATCACCATTTCAAAACGAAATCATTTGGGTCTCCCCTCGTGCTGTAAGTCTCATCCTTCTTTTTCAAAACATCTTTGGGCCTCTCCTTGAGTTGTAAGACTCAACCCTTTTGTAAATAAACCTTTTTGGGCCTCAGTCGTTGTATAGGTCCCGATACGATCTTCAAAACAACGGTACGATCACTGTTAACCCTTGGGCCTCTCCTTGAGTATAAGCCCCAACAATATTTTTAAAAACAACTTCTCTTTTGATTTAGATTCAAATATACATGTTGTTATCAAAACTTTCTATAATTTCTTTGAACAACTAACAATACAGCATGAAGCTTGCTCACCTGTAAGTTTTATCAACTTTCATTTACTTACTTTCATATATATAACTGTATTGGGGGAAGTTGCTCCCCTGTAAGTCCTTTTTTCATACCCTTTTAAATACTTGTCATATATCAACTGTATATATACTAGTATAGTTATTTAGAGTTTTCCCCGACAACTAGGTCTAGAACTAGGTAAAGCCAGTTGGTCACTCTTAAATACAGTCAAAACTAGATTCCCATAGGACTTCCAGATACAGTCTTGCCTTCTCTTGGGCTTAAACAATATGGAACAAAGAGAAAGGCAGTATTCTCGGTGAACCTTTTCTTAGACTGTCACTATTAGAACTTGTCAAAGAAATTCAGTTTCCCCAGAGAGGATTAATTCCCTGTGAAACCTCTCTTGAATTTCTTCAAACCCTAGAACTGTTCACTAAAGAAAATATTATTCTCGGTGAAACTTTTCTTGAACTCTTCTTAAGTTTGGGACCACAGGCTTCCTAAAAGCATCCCCGCCTCCTCTTGGGCTTTGTACAAGGACCCTCCGGCTTTGTAGAAGTTCTCATGCCTTCTCTTTGGCTTAATACAAGGACCCTGAAGAACTCTTAAAGGTATAAGACAGAACTTAGTCATCCTTTATTAGAGCAGTCTTTCCAGTGTCAAAACATCAAACCATTTTTAGGGTTGATTCTCATCCCTTAAAACACTTGCTTCCTCTTGGGCGTCATACAAAGAAAAACTCTTCCACGCCAGTAGACTTGGACAGTCTAAATCTCCTCTTGAGTCTCAAAGACATTCTCAAGTTCCCTACAAACATAGGAGAAACCCCGGTCATTCTGGATCAATCTCCAAAAGAGTTAAAACCCTTGGGTTCAAAAACCCAGTCTCTCTCCTAAAACTCCCCCAACCAGGGTCAGTTTATCATCAGTATAACACTATCCCAAATCAGAACCTCAAGGCATCCAATACCTCAACTCTTCTGTAACCCTCAGCAAGAGTTGATTCCCCAGTTGGACCTGCCTCGGGATCTTAATAACCCCCAGCAGAAGATAGCCTCCTCTTAGGCTTTGTATAATGATCTTTCCTCAGCATAGCTAGCCTCCTCTTGGGCTTTGTACAATGATTCTCCCCAACGGAGCTAACCTTTTCAGACTCTCTTGTTGAGTCAATCACCTTTTTCAGACTCTCTTGTTGAGTCAATCACACTCTTGTTGAGTCGACCCTTTTAGCCTCAATCCCGGGCTTTGTACATGACAGATAAAAACACTCTCTTGTTGAGTCAATCTTTTCCAGCCTCCTTTTAGGCTCGGTATAAGGATTTCCCCTAGCAAAAGTCTGCCTCTTCGCGGTCAGGATCTATTCGGAAAGGATGCCGCAGACCTTTGTTTGGTCCCCAATGTGAAAATTCGCACAAATTCAAGGTGCCCGAATTTGAAAAATACAAGGACAACTCCTGCCCTCAAAGTCATTTGGTGATGTATGCTCGAAAGATGTCAACTCAGATAGAGAACCAACAACTACTGATCCATTATTTCCTAGATAGTTTAACCGGTGCTGCACTTAAATGGTACATGGGTTTAAACCGCACTAAGATCGCCACTTTCAGAGATCCTGGAGCTGCCTTCGTTCAGCAGTATAAGTATAACCTGGACATGGCACCAGACATAGATCAAATCAGAGCCATGTCGTAGAAGGATAAGTAAACCTTTAAGGAATATGCTCAGAGATGGCATGAAATTGCCGCCCAGATTTGTCCACCACTTGAGGAAAAAGAGATGACAAAGATCTTTTTGAAAACTTTAAGCTCGTTTTACTACGACTGAATGGTCGTCAGTGCACCCAGTGACTTCACCGAGATGGTGAGCATGGGAGTTCGTCTTGAAGAAGAAGTCCGAGAAGGACGTCTGGTCAAGAGGCTGGACCATCAAGCAGTACCAAAAGATACGATAGTGTTTTCCCTAAGAAAAAAGAGCAAGATATTGGTAATATCTCTCTCGGAAAGCAAAGGCGACGGTACCAACCAGTATCAGCAGTAACTCCTGCTATCAACCCTGCGCATGTTCCAACGTATCAACCTCAGGTTGAACAGAGCCAACCGAATCAACAATAATATCCACAAATGACACACCAGCCTCTTCAGCAGGCTCGTCCTCAGTACACCAACAACCGTATAATGCGACCACCAGGGTTCGACCCTATACCGATGTTGTATGCAGAACTGTTTCCACTACTACTGGTCAAGGGGCACGTCCAAACCAGGTCTCCTCTTACAGTACCGGAAAATCCGCCTTTTTGGTTCAAGGCGGATCAGACTTGCCCTTACCATCAAGGAGGACCAGGGCATAACATAGAAAACTGTCTCAACTTCAAATTCGATGTGCAGAAGCTTGTCAGGAACGGGGTCTTATCCTTCAAGGATACAAATCCAAATGTTCAGACGAACTTGTTGCCTCAACACGAGAAAGCTGCAGTCAATTTGATAGAGGAAGGATCTAACCAAAACTATCAAATTCATGATATACTCTTATTGGGAACCAACCTGGTCAAGATGCATTGCAGACAAAGCGGATACAGTCATGTGTCGTCTCATAACTATCACTAGTGTGATATCTGCTCTAAAGACAATCAAGGATGTTCTGTGGTGCAATCAGCTCTACAGGAACAGATGGATCTCGGTTGGATCCAAGATCACCGAATCCGTGAAGTCAACATGACTTATACAAATTCCAACATCATTCAAAACCACGACATCCGTGCGATAAATGTCAACTTGGTGGCAATGCACTCAAGGCAAAGCCAGCTTCATAATCTGCCACGACATGATTACGATTCCTGTTTGATTTTCTCGGTAAACAATCAGGGATGCTATTTTGTACAAGAGGCCCTCTAACGTCAGATGGATCTCGGATGGATCTAGGATTACCGTGATAGAAGACATTATCAAGTTAATATGATTTAAATCTTTGATATTCGCTTGATGAATACCAGCTTGGTGGAATTACACTCTAATCAAGTCCAGCTCGGTTTCCTGACTTCAGACGATTATCGGAAATGTAAAGTATTTCGCGAGAGTGACCAAGGATGTGCACTCATTCAAAGAACACTGCAACACTTGTTGAACCATTGGTGGCTTCTGATCTATCTAGATGAAGACACACGATAAGTCAGTATGACTGACGGGAACCCTACTAGGCATCAAAGTCAGGATGTTCGATCAATGGAAACAGATCTAGTAAGGTTACACTGCATACAAAGCGGACGTGGCCAGGTGCCACCACACAACTATGAGCGCTGTAGAGTTTTCTCAGAGAATAACCAAGGATGCTACCTCGTGCGAGCATCCCTTCAAAGTCAGTTAGACCACAAAAAGGTTCAACCATGTTCAAGCTCTGGTCCGATCAACATAATGTCAGACTATCTTTCCGATCAAGGAAAAGATGTTGTCTTAAATCCTAAACGAGAAATGGTCAGAGACGTATGTGCCATAATCTCTTTACTCCATGAATCGAGAGTTCCTCTTGATAGTGGAAAGATTCTCAACTTCGAACCAATTGAGGCCGACTACGATGGTCAGAAAAATCAAAAGGCTCATGTAGTTATCTATCTTCTAGGACCAGTACCGTACAAATTCGATAAAGCTACCCCTTACAAGTACGGTGCAACAACAATTGAGAATTGGAAGGAAACTCCATTACCCTCCGTCGTGAATATTGCAGACATCAGTTGAGTAACACAGAGCGGTTGGATCTTCAACCGGGGAGTTGGAGAACCCACCAAAGAAAAGGAACCTCAAACAGAAGTTCCTAATCAACCAGTCGGTCAAACCAGTAATCCCGACCTTTCAAAGAACAACGATGAGATGCTAAAGCTCATCCAAAAGAGTGAGTACAACATTGTTGATCAACTGTTGCAAACACCTTCAAAAATATCTGTGTTATCTCTTTTACTCAGTTTCGAAGCCCACTGAGAGGCTCTATAGAAAGTCTTAGAGCAGGCCTTTGTGGAACAAGATGTAACAATAAGACAATTCGACAACATCATCTCCAACACTACTTCCTGCAACAACTTAGGATTTAGTGATGAAGAACTGTCGGAAGAGGGCCAGAATCATAATATGGCACTCAATATTACAGTCAACTGCCAGGACGATGTTTTAGCCAGCATACTGGTAGACACCGGATCAACTCTGAATGTTATGCCAAAATATAATATAATGCAACTATCATTTCAAGGATCTCCGATGAGGGGCAGTGAGGTCATCGTCAAAGCATTTGACAGATCCTGAAAAATAGTTATCGGCGAAGTCGACATTCTCATAACTATCGGTACTCACACTTTCCAAGTCACTTTCTAGGTAATGGACATCCGGGCATCATACAGTTGTTTGTTAGGAAGACCTTGGATACACGAGGCTGGGGCAGTCACTTCGACACTTCACCAGAAGCTGAAGTTCGTCAAGAATGACCAACTAGTCACAGTCTGTGGGGAGCAAGCCTTGATCGCGAGAAACTTATTGTCGTCCACTTGTGTAGAACCAGAGGAGGTTATTGGAACCCAGTTCCAAGCACTTTCGGTGAGCAATAACAATCAATCAGAAAAGGGAACGTCGATTTCCTCGTACAAAGATGCTCTCGAAGTGATCAAAATTAACAATGCCAAAGGATGGGGATAACTTGTCATTCCTACGGATAACAAGAAAAAGAAAAATCTTGGTTTTTCTTCAACCTGTACCCAGACTGCTACTAATGATGAAAGTCTTCATCCCATTCAGAACTTCTTCCACAGTGGAGGTTTCCTTCACCCAGTGTCTCAAGAGACACATACCATCAACAAGGGTGATTCCTCCGATACAGATGAAGAGTGGAAGTCCTATCTTAACGAGGACGGTTATATGTCTCAAGGAGAGGTGCCTACACCATTTTGCTATCCCGCACAGAGTCCGAGATATATACCAAGATCAGATGTCAAGATGATATACAGAGATTGTGATCTGGAAGGATGTCGTGCTCCACCAAACTCATTAGAGGAGGACACTCTGATGAAAGACTACTTTGACCACGACTATTATGGCCCAATGGATGGCCTGTCTATCTGGCAGCCGTACCCAGGAGACTTGGGGACAAAAGAGTTAGTCGAACGATGCATATTAGCTGAGTATCATTGAAAAGAATACCTGCGTCCCCACCGAATCATGGGATCATTACTCAGGGCATTCAGAAAATATCCAGCACGACGATGAATTTGCAAAGATTGCAGGACAACAGTTCATCAACTATGCTTTTCCCGAGGTCAACGTCATTGAAAGGGATGACTCCTCCTGTTCCAAAGAAGTGTGGGACACCTTAGGACAACCGAGTGGCAAGTACGACTTCCTGGTCAAGTACACCGCTCCTGAAAGCTCTCGTATCAGGCTCGAAGACATCCAACCCACTAGATGGGGAGATTTACCTGAGAGTGCAAACACTGTGCAAGATACAACAAAAGAGTTCGTCTACGACAACTCTGCCTGGGAGACAGATTCCAACGATCCTGCTCCACCAGAAATCAGCGTTATTTCTGAAGACAAGCCAAGAAGGAAGGTACCATACTTTGTGATTCACCGAGGAGTTCGCCGCCAATGGGTCGCTGTCAATGTTCCGAAAGTCATTCATAAGTCAAAGTAATTGCCGTCTTTGTCTTAACCTTTCACCCTGCCCAGGTGAAACAGATGTTTTGATAGGGCTCACTTTCTGTAAATGTCTCTCTTCGCTTCGCCCAAAGCGACTGAGTTTTGTTTTATAGGGATGACTTACCCTTACCACACATTGACATGCTGGTAGACAGTATAACAAAGTTCAAAGTATTCTCCTTC
Organism: Lathyrus tuberosus; assembly: GCA_022829125.1. Taxonomy (NCBI): domain Eukaryota; kingdom Viridiplantae; phylum Streptophyta; class Magnoliopsida; order Fabales; family Fabaceae; genus Lathyrus; species Lathyrus tuberosus. The sequence continues at coordinate 9,034,725 of JALAZF010000112.1, forward strand.
ATGGACGGATTCTCAGGCTATAATCAAATAAAAATTGAGCCAAAAGACATGGAGAAAACTTCATTCATCACCCCATGGGGCACTTTTTGTTACAAGGTAATGACGTTCGGTCTGAAGAACACCGGGGCAACCTATCAAAGGGCCATTACTACTCTGTTTCACGACATGATACACAAAGAAATAGAAGTGTATGTCGATGATATGATTGCCAAATCTAAGACGGAAGAGGAGCATGTGACCCACCTGTCAAAGCTATTCGAGCGTCTGAGAAAGTACAAACTCCGCTAGAATCCCAATAAGTGCACATTCGGTGTCCGCTCAGGGAAACTGCTAGGGTTCATCGTCAGCCAGAAAGGAATTGAGGTTGATCCTGACAAAGTCAAGGCTATTCAAGAAATGCTTTCTCGAAAGAATGAAAGACAAGTCAGGGGATTCTTGGGACGTTTGAATTACATTTCCAGATTTATATTCCTCATGACCGTGACATGCGCTCCAATCTTCAAATTACTAAAAAAGAATCAGGAATGCGTTTGGACAGAAGACTGCCAAACCGCCTTCGACAGTATCAAGGAATACCTGTTGAACCCACCTATCCTGTCACCTCCAGTAGAGGGAAGACCGCTGATTATCTACCTAACAGTCTTGGAAGACTCAATGGGTTGTGTACTTGGCCAACAAGACGAAACCAAAAGGAAAGAGTCTGCCATCTATTATTTGAGCAAGAAATTCACCGACTGTGAGACTCAGTACACTATGCTTGAGAAAACTTGATGTGCTCTGGCTTGGGCAGCCAAACATCTTTGCCAGTATATGATTTGTCACACTACTTGGCTAATCTCTGAAATGGATCCAATCAAGTATGTCTTTGAAAAACCTGCTCTCACGGGAAGGATCGCCCGTTGGTACATGTTGTTATCAAAATACGACATTGAGTACCATGCTCAAAAAGCCGTCAAAGGAAGTGTTTTAGCCGATCATTTGGCTTATCAACCGATTGATGATCAGGAATCAGTCAGATTTGACTTCTCAGCCGAAGATGTCATGTACTTGAAAATGAAAGATTGTGATGAACCGCTACCCAGTGAAGGGCAAAAACCAGGTTCCCAATGGGGACTAATCTTTAACGGAGCTGTGAATCATTATGGAAACGGAATTGGGGCAATCATCATAACACCCCAGGGTACCCATATTCCTTTCACTGCCAGACTGACTTTCAAATGTACAAATAACGAGGCCGAATACGAAGCTTGTATCATGGGTCTCGAAGAAGCGGTCGACTTAAGAATTAAGAACTTGGATGTATATGGTGACTCAGCCCTGGTTATTAATCAGATCAAAGGAGATTGGAACACATACCAATCAGGACTAATTCATTACAAAGACTATGCGAGAAGGTTGTTACCATTCTTCAACAGAATCAAGTTTCACCATATCCCTTGTGAAGAGAATCACATGGCCGATGCATTAGCTACTCTCTCTTCCATGATTAGTGTAGGTCAATGGAATGACATACCTAAGATTGACGTAATGCGCCTTGAGCGGCCTGCTTACATTTTCGCAATTGAAGCAGTCATTGACGACAAACCTTGGTATCACGATATCAAATGCTTCCTTCAGAAACAAGAATACCCGTCTGGGGCATCCAGAAAAGACAAAAAGACCCTCAGAAGATTGGCGGGCAGCTTCTTCCTAAGCGGTGATACACTCTATAAGAGAAACTTTGACATGGTCTTGCTCTGATGCGTAGACAGACCAGAAGCAAACATGCTGATGAAAGAGATCCACGAAGGATCCTTTGGCACTCATGCCAACGGACACACAATGGCGAGAAAAATTCTGAGAGCAGGATACTATTGGCTTACCATGGAATCCGATTGCTACAAGTACATGAGGAGATGTCACAAGTGTTTGATATACTCAGACAAAATCCATGTACCGCCAACACATCTCAAAGTTCTTTCTTCCCCGTGGCCTTTTCCATATGGGGAATCGACATGATTGGCATGATCAAACCCAAAGCTTCAAACGGACATCGGTTCATCCTGGTAGCCATTGACTACTTCACTAAGTGGGTCGAAGCAGCATCGTACACCAATGTAACCTGACAAGTGGTGGTCCGTTTCATCAAAAACAATCTCATCTGCCATTATGGTGTTCCAAGCCAGATCATTACTAATAATGGATCCAACTTAAACAACAAGATGATGAAAGAGTTGTGCGCTGAGTTCAAGATCAAACACCATAAATCATCTCCCTACCGACCCAAGATGAACGGAGCGGTATAGGCAGCTAACAAGAACATCAAGAAGATCGTTCAAAAGATGGTTGTAACATATAAAGACTGGCACGAGATGCTACCCTTTGCTCTTCACGGTTATCGCACATCTGTCCGCACTTCAACAGGGGCAACTCCTTTCTCTATAGTATATGGCATGGAGGCAGTGCTCCCCATAAAAGTAGAGATCCTGTCAATCCGGGTATTGATGGAAGTTAAGCTAACAGAAGCTGAATGGTGTCAAAGTCGACACGATGAACTGAATCTGATCAAAGAAAAGCGAATAACGACTTTGTGCCACGGTCAGTTGTATCAGCAAAGAATGAAGAAAGCGTTTGACAAAAAGGTCTGACCCCGTGTCTTCAGGAAAGGAGACCTTGTGCTCAAGAAGATACAATTATTCCTCACGGATTCCCGGGGCAAATGGACTCCGAATTATGACGGCCCCTATGTGGTCAAGAAAGCTTTCTCAGGCGGCGCTTTGAGACTCGCAACCATGGATGGATAGGAATTTACCTACCCCACAAATGTTGATGTAGTCAAGAAATACTTCACCTAAATAAAAAAAACGTCTCAGTGGATTGAAATCCTGAAAGGGCGGTCTAGGAAAAAATTAGAGACATAAGCAAAAAAAAATCATCCCGATGGATTGGAAATCTTAAAGTACAATCCAGAAAAAAATTAGGGATTCATGGCAAGTAACTACGTCCAACAAAGGGGCAAATTCCCCAGCATCATTCACGCCATCCATCAGGAAAACTCCAGTCAAGGTCATCTTTGATGGAAGCTCAGGATGTCCAGAATTCAAAGTTGATGGAAGGATAACGATTGTTATGTTTTAATGTAGCTCTTTTCCCTTAAATTACCACTTTCTAAACTTTGTAAATACTCCATAGAATCACGCGTTTGGCTGATTTCCATCCTATCAATAAAATTTGAGCCCTAGTGATTTTGTTTGCAATTCTTATTTGTTTTAGCTTTACATAACGACATTTTAACATGATTAACGATTCTTGAAATAAAACAAAAATGAATTTACTTGTCAACATTTTTCTGCTTTTAAAATAAAGGTGGCAATTTCTTTTGACTGTTGGAAATCGAAAGAACATCGATTGCTACTCCAAAGGCGATTAAGCTTCAAAGTGCAGAATCAAAATACTCCTTCTAAACCAGTATGCCTGGACGAAGGATCAACTATATCAGATGTGTTTTTCCCATCTGATATCCCCGGCAGAGTTCTTACCTCATAAGTCCGACCAACGCTTTTCCCCGCGGGAACTACTTTTTCTTAAGCAACGCAGAATTGCTATCTTAAACCAGTGATACTTTTCATCCCCTGCAGTGGTCGAGTATCCAGTCATGTTCATCCACTAGTCTGTATGTCGTGTCAGTTTTGTCAGCAAAAATATACATACATCATGCATTATTGATTCATACTCATATTCATATTGCATCACTATCACTCTAGTCGGTCTTATCCCCTAGTGATAAAAGTCCTCTTATCAATCGAGTTGTCAGTTCTTTCCTCGTCAGAAAATGTTTTGTCTGAACAATCTCTCTCCCCCAGTTTATTTCTGGATTGGAGACGGTCCCAGACCACTTTGATAACTTGAACCTCTGAAAGACAAAAAGACCTTCGACAAACATCACTCTTCTCCATTGAAGACGATATCTTCGCTTTCCCGGATTAAGGAAAATCCCCAGAGAAAACCTCACAACCAAAGACTCTCAGCAACACATTGATTTTTCTCTTCAGAAAATCAATGTTAATGAAGTCATCAGCACCTCAAAATTGGATCACATCACATAGCATTTCTCCAAGAAGATCTCGAGGAAAAGTATGGTGTAATATCCCCAAGCAGGAAACAACCTCTCAAGAGACTCGTTTTCCCCATTAGAGTCAACAAATGGCGTCTCCAACAGAAAAGTTTGTACAACTCTACAACTCAGATGAATGGGTTCCCCAGCAAGTATGACATCAAAACCTTTTCCCATCAAATGGCATCTCCGTAGTAAACCCAGTGAGAAGTTTGATGAAAACCGCTACAAATAGCGTCCCTTGTCAAGAAAGTTTATTGACAAAAGAAACTTAGACCAGTTCCGTGGCTAAAAACCAGGATCGAGGGGAAGTTTATATCAGAAACTAAGACCAGTTCCGTGGCTGAAAAAACCAGGATCGAGGGGAAGTTTATATCAGAAACTAAGACCAGTTCCGTGGCCAAAAACCAGGATCGAGGGGAAGTTTATATTAGAAACTGAGACCAGTTCCTTGGCTGAAGACCAGGATCGAGGGGAAGTTTATTGACAAAAGAAATTGAGACCAGTTCCTTGGCTAAAGACCAGGATCGAGGGGGAGTTTTTACCCTTTTCTAAGCATCATTGCTTAGCAAAAGAAGATGGATGAGCAAGCTGCCATTCATAACCACCATCAAAATTTTGGGTATTCCGATATTTAATCCTCTTGCACCCCGAATGCCCGAATACCTTCGCCATTCACACCTTCGGGTCCAAGAAGATTAAATAGGGGCATCTGTCATACCCCAAATTTTGACCACAAAGATTTCCCATCATTATGCAAATCATCATCACAATCTAGATGAACCATCATGCCTCATCAATCTCGTCAAAGATGGATGAGCATTCACTACAATCAAAGATTAGGGTTTTGAGCCCTCTCAGAGCATTTAGACAAAGATTAATCAAGAAATGACATGATCTTCAACTTGTCTAGTCTCTCAAACACCCACAAAGGGTCAAGAGGACCCCCACATCAAGAATCAAGCACAAGGTTGCAGCATTCCAAGTGGATCAAGCCTCAGGATCGCCAGAGTCACCAAATCAGGGTTTTGGTCGACTGAGGCCTCCAGATGAAAACTTCCATCTGGGAATGAGTCAATGCCTCAATGTATGGTCCTATAAGCCCAAAAGGATCTCAAGAATCCACCCACAATGGCAAAATCACCTTGAGGGTTCATCTATCCAAAAATCAGGAATTAGGGTTTTGACCTAATTCAACCCTTGAGTTAACTTGTGAAGTGAGGCATGACTTGAAGCTTAAAAATGAACTTCAAAGACCTCAAATACATCATATTGACATGTTTACAAGATTTGATTGACTTAAAGAGCTCACATCATTAACTCAAAGAACTCAAAACCATCTGATCATAAATTAGGGTTTTTGATGGAAAAAGTCAACCCTACCCTTGACTGTTGGCCTACCCTTGATCTCAAAACTTGGGGAGGGGTCCAAGACATTCCTAAACACCCTTGGAGGTCATCCATGAAGTTTAATTAAGCCATAGGTTTGATTTCACAAAGGGATCACAAAGTTAAAATTTCATCTGTTGAAAAAGTCAATTGTACAAAAATCCAAGTTTGACTTTTTGGGTTTTTGGTCAACCAAGGTTCCTTAACCCTAAAACAATGTTAATATGTGATTTGAATCATCATTCATCAAGAAAAATCAAAGAAAGAGAGTTAACTTGTAAAAGATGTAACCATAAAAAAACTTAGAATTTTTCTAAGTTATGGAACAAAGTGGCTAGGGTACTAACTTCCAAGGACCATAACTTGAGATCCAAGCAACCATTTTGGGTAATCCAAAGCTGGATTTGTAGGTCTTGCTACACTCTACAAAAGCTTCAATTACATCAAACTCCAATTCCTCATGGATTTTAAGTTATGGAGTGATCAAAATGGCTAAAAACATGAAAATGACATTTTTCCAACACTTAGTGAAATTTTCACTAAGTCAGAATCTGCCTTACTTTTTCTAAAATGTAGGGACATTTTTCACCTTGATCCAAGTCAAACCAGGTCTAGGGGTGAACATCAAAGTTAAAGTATGCCATAAGGGCTTTCCAACAAGTACCAGATCATCTCCAAATTCAATTTGAGCAGGGAGATACGGCCCTTGAAACATGGCATCATGAACTGGTTTTACAAGGCAGAATTGTGCACATTTGCTCAATTTGTCCAAATCTGATAACTCCAAGCCTTGTCATCAATTTGGACACATTAGAGGATCAAATCTAAGGGGGGGGGGTGATCTGATCTCCAAGCCTCCCAAGTCCAAGAATCTACATTAGGCTTGTCATCCCTAAAAGGCTACAAAGATGCCAAGACTCCAATTTTGTTTCCAAGCATTCAATGGATACACCAAGGTGGCATGAACTGAGCCTATTCCTACTCAATTCAGTCAAGACTTATCTCTGAACCAAAGCTACAAAGCCTGTGCCCTAACCTCAAGTAAATGGCTAGAGGAGACTTGAGATTCCTTTTGCATAACATTGGCCAAAGGCCTGCTGCAGTTGCCATTCACTATTGCTTGCAAAACAAACTTGCTCTACTATAAATAAAGTTCATTTGTGCTCAGTTTGAGTACACCAAAGCACTACAACACTTGCTTTCCTCAAAATCCCTTTCTATAGGCCAAAATGCCTTCTTTTGCAAGGTATCTCTGAGTTTTTAAGTTAGAGAGCAATTCCATCATAGCTCATGATCTTAACACCTCTAATATGTTGTATCTAAGCTGTTCAAACTCTCATTTGTGACCTGAAACACCAAAATCACAAAGTCCACTTCCAAAACCTCAAAATTGGACTTTTTTGCATTTTTCAAGCCATGTCTTGATTCAGTCACTTTTAAAACCAGATAAAACCTCAAACACACTTCAAATATCATCCTTGAACTGTCTCAATTGGTTCCCCTCATCTGGAACACCATTTGAGAGTGTTGCCATATTGGTCACTTTTGCCCCTTTTGCAAGAAAGAGCTCAAACTTGTTCCTGAGGATTCCAGCTGGTTCTGATCATTCTAAAAGCTTCTAAGAGATTAATTGAGAGTGTCCAAAGCATCAAATTGCATCTGGCACAAGGAACTTGGCAGATAGAACAAAAAGCTCCAAGAGGTAAGTGCATGACAACTTGAACTCTTTAAATTATACATTGCTTTGAAGTCCACTAATCATAAACATCTCATACATGTTGTATATGTTGTGTTTGAACCATTTCATCATGTAATTCTTCTCTGTACCATGAGGTAACATAGAAAATACAAATTGTGGCCTATTTCAAAACCACTATCGGGTTTTAAAATGGGGACCTCATCTGAAAAAAATAAGGGCACCATTGGATTCCTTGTGAAATTCTAGGCAGGATATACCTAAATTTTGTCCCAATCCATGGAGAAATGAGAGAGTTACAACCTTCACGTTTTGACCCAAGAACTTGCCTTGCCTTGCCTTGGCCAAGCCTGAAAATTGGTATCGCATATGTATTTATGGGGTGGTTTTGATACACGGATGTATCACCACCCAAGTGGCTGCACGCGCATGTGTTTGGCTTGGAGGTCTGGGGTTCGAATCCCCCTGGCCCCGACCCTTTTTTTTATCACTTTTCCACTTTTTATATTTTTCATATTATTTTCTTAAATGATTTGAAAAATTAATTTCTCTCTCAATTTTAATTATTTTTTATTGGTTCTTTTTACAAAAAATCACAAAAATGTTAAAATATTTTGTTCCACAAAAAAAATCAAATTTATATTATTTATTTAATATAGTTGATATTTTTGTAAATAAATTCATTTTAATTGTTTTTAAACATTTCAAAAAGGAATTATCATCTTGGAAATCAAAGCCAAATGAGTTTTAATTCATCTTGTGATTAAAAAATCATTTTTCAAACCTCAACCAAAAATCACAAGTTATTTATTCAAACTTATTGGGTGTTTTTATCATTTTAATTAATTTTCTCTGAATAATTACTTTAAAAAATGATGAAATTAGGGTTTCTTTGATTTTCACCCTAACAAATCTTTTTCAAACATCTCTGGGCCTCTTGGTAGAGTGTAAGTCTCATCCCTCTGTAAATAAAATAATTTTTGGGCCTCAGACATTGTATAACTCCCTCTGCATTTTCAAAAATCTCGGCGCGATCGCCATTTCAAAAGAAATCATTTGGGCCTCCCCTCGTGCTGTAAGTCCCATCCTTCTTTTTCAAAACATCTTTGGGTCTCTCCTTGAGTTGTAAGACCCAACCCTTTTGTAAATAAACCTTTTTGGGCCTCAGACGTTGTATAAGTCCCGATACGATCTTCAAAACAATGGTACGATCACTCTTAACCCTTGGGTCTCTCCTTGAGTATAAGCCCCAACAATCTTTTCAAAAACAACTACTCTTTTGATTTAGATTCAAATATACATGTTGTTATCAAAACTTTCTTTAATTTCTTTGAACAACTAACAATACATCATGGAAGCTTGCTCACCTATAAGTTTTATCAGCTTTCATTTACTTGTTTTCCTATATATAACTGTATTGTGGGAAGCTGCTCCCCTGTAAGCCCTTTTTTCATACCCTTTTAAATACTTGTCATATATCTACTGTATATATACTAGTATAGTTATTTAGAGTTTTTCCCGGTAACTAGGTCTAGAACTAGGTAAAGCCAGTTGGTCACTCTTAAATACAGTCAAAACTAGATCCCCATAGGACTTCCAGATACAGTCTTGTCTTCTCTTGGGCTTAAACAATATGGAACAAAGAGAAAGGCAGTATTCTCGGTGAACCTTTTCTCAGACTGTCACTATTATAACTTGTCAAAGAAATTCAGTTTCCCCAGAGAGGATTAATTCCCGGTGAAACCTCTCTTGAAGTTCTTCAAACCCTAGAATTGTTCACTAAAGAAAAGATTATTCTCGGTGAAACTTTTCTTGAACTCTTCTTAAGTTTAGGACCCACAGGCTTCCTAAAAGCATCCCCGCCTCCTCTTGGGCTTTGTACAAGGACCCTGTCGGCTTCTTAGAAGTTCTCATGCCTTCTCTTGGGCTTAATACAAGGACCCTGTAGACCTATTAAAGGTATAAGACAAAACTTAATCTTCCTTTGTTAGAGCAGTCTTTCCAGTGTCAAAACATCAAACCATTTTTAGGGTTGATTTTCATCCCTTAAAACACTTGCCTCCTCTTGGGCATCATACAAAGAAAAACTCTTCCACACCAGTAGACTTGGACAGTCTAAATCTCCTCTTGAGTCTCAAAGACATTCTAAAGTTCCCTACAAACATAGGAGAAACCTCTGTCATTCTGGATCAATCTCCAAAGGAGTTAAAACCCTTGGGTTCAAAAACCCAGTCTCTCTCCTAAAACTCCCCCAACCAGGGTCAGTTTATCATGGTATAACACTATCCCAAATCAGAACCTCAAGGCATCTGATACCTCAACTCTTCTGTAACCCTCAGCGAGAGTTGATTCCCCAGTTGGACCTGCCTAGGGATCTCAATAATCCCCAGTAGAAGATAGCCTCCTCTTAGGCTTTGTATAATGATCTTTCCTCACATAGCTAGCCTCCTCTTGGGCTTTGTACATTGATTCTCCCCAACGGAGCTAACCTTTTCAGACTCTCTTGTTGAGTCAATCACCTTTTTCAGACTCTCTTGTTGAGTCAATCACTCTCTTGTTGAGTAGACCCTTTTAGCCTCAATCCTGGGCTTTGTACAGGACAGATAAAAACACTCTCTTGTTGAGTCAATCTTTTCCAGCCTCCTTTTAGGCTCGGTATAAGGATTTCCCCTAGCAAAAGTCAGCCTCCTCTTAGGCTTTGTATAATGATTTCTCCAGCTTGTTCAACCACAATCCCGGGCCTTGTACAGGACAAATAAAAGCACTCTCTTGTTGAGTCAAACCCTTTTTAGCCTCAATCTTGGGCTTTGTACAAGACATGGATTTTCATAACCTTCTCTTAAGCTTGGGACAAATTTCTTCCCCAGCGGAGTCAATTCCTCTCAGCCTACTTTTAGGCTTTGAGAAATAATTTCCTAAGCAGATTCAAACTCTTTTCAGCCTCAATCTTGGGCTTTGTACAAGATACATACAAACCCTCCCCTAGCGGAGTCAAAACCACTTTTAGCCTCAATCTTGGGCTTTGTACAAGACAGACAAAATAGTTCCCCAAAAAAGTCAAACTTTTAGCCTCCTCTTAGGCTTTGTATAAGGATATCCCCCAAAGAGTCAATCTCTTTTAGCCTCAATCTTGGGCATTGTACAAGACAGATAAACACTCTCTTGTTGAGTCAGTCCTTTTCTAGCCTCCTCTTAGGCTTTGTATAAGGACTTCCCCAATAGAGTCAATCAACCTTATAGCTTCAACCTTGGGCTTTGATCAAGGCACACAAAAATCAACATCCCCTTAGAGAAAATCAAAATATCTTTGTAGAAAGTCATTTCTCTGTTTATCACTCATCAAAACAAACATTCAAAACAAACCCTAATCCCAGATAACTGTTGTAAGTGGCACACTTATTGATTAGAATATCCAAGTTGTCGTCCATCTGTTATCCTGGAAACTTCCTCTTTCATCTAATTGTTGTAAGTGGCAAGCCTCTGGATTATTTACATCCTCGCCACTGTCCCTCTCTTAGCATGTAAAATTCCTAAGGAAAAATGGCATTGCTCAACACTGAATTGAATTTTTCTCCTTCAGGACAAATCCCTCATAAAGGAAATTATGGCATTGTTGGATTCTCATATCCCAGTGAAAGTAATTCTCCTATCTAAACAGTCATCCAACAGTTGTGATAAACAGACGAGATGTCTCCCCTTTAGAGACGACAAGTTCTCTCTCAGTCAAATTTTTTAGCTTTAATCTTGGGCTTTGAACAATACACAAATACCCTTTTAGCTTCAATCTTGGGCTTTGAACAAGACACCAAAACATCTTTTTCCTCCCTTAGAGTAGGAGGAACTACGATTGCTCTGATTTCCCTGTTTAATTTAAACGGGAATACATAGGCATAAGATTGCGAAATCTTAGCGAGCATACTAATCAAAAACTCTAGGTCCAATACCTTCACACATCAATCAAACGTTAGGTCCAGTACCTTACCAAAACATCGGGAAAAACTCGAACATCAACAAAAACTCACTCACTCTCTCATGTTTCCCAAGAAACTTTCCCAACCCATTAACGGATAAACACCATCAAGTATAAAGTGAAACCTAAAGCTAACATCCTGTGGATAACCACATATAGGATGGGTAATTGACAACTACCCATTGTATAACCTGACCCCGGACCCCCCAATCTCTTTAAGCATTTGTTCAATTAAACATTTGCGTGCAAGGTTAGTTTTAGATAGCTTCCCTTTCCCTTCCAGCTTCATGGGATAAATAAGAAATCAGAAAGTAGTAACCCCCTCCTCTTCATTGAGGAGAAAACCCAAATTCCGCGATAAGGTGGTCGCGTCACCGACAAAAATTGCGCGCTACAGCCCTGTCTAAGAAGCTGAAGTTACCTTCAGTTGAGTGGTGAATTTTTTTAAGAGACCCTATTTAGCTGTAAAATAATCGTGAAATATGTGTATGGAGGCCCTTTTTACCATATTTTAATCAACAAAAAATATGAGGCTCTGTGTTGTAGGCCGCCTTGCACACCCTCAAAGACAGCCATGTCCTCTATAGAGATAGATATCCACTGTAAAATTCACTCCAAGCCAAGCCTCAATTCATCACCAAATCTGCATACGAATCGCACAATGAAACATAATATGATGAATATTTCTGTTCTCAATGAAACAAAAAATGCAAGACTTATCATGGTTGCCAAGCGTCACATCTCTATTCACTAGTTGGTCTTCTGTAGCAATTCTATTGAGAAAAACTCTCCATCCAAAGCAAAGAATTTTGGGCGAGGCCTTGATTTTGCACAAAACATTCAGGGCAAAAGCGAGCTCTTGGTCTAAAACGAATCACGTGAAACCAGACATCAATAGATTATAACTAGAATTAACAGAAAATTACACTGAAGTCGCCTCTTTCCAGTTAAAATAAACTATAGTAGAAGATTTTGGTTCTACATCAAACATATAAGACAAAAGCTCTCCAAGTTTCCATTGAGAGTACTCGTCCAGATCCTCATTTAACAATTGGATATTCCATCTCTAGTTACCTTCTGACCAAACTCCCATATCAAGAGCACTACCCAATTTGTTGTCTGTTTGGGCATATAAATCTGGATAAGCTTCCCTTAACAAATGGTTACCATACCATAAACTATGCCAAAATGACACTAAACTACCACCACCAATTTGACACATAATATAATCATTGAAGTTTATCTTGTCCTTACCATCTTTGAACCCAATACTCATCAAATCTCTCCACCAAATTTATTCTTTTCTATTGCTTCTTCCAATCTCACTCGTACAAACCTTCAGAGTTAGGCTATGATACCTATAGTTGAAGATACCATACCAAACTGCTTCCTTTCCATCAACATCCTCCACACCCACTTGAGCAAGAGAGCTTTGTTGAAAAGCTCAAGATTTATTTATACCTAGGCCCATTTCCTCTTTAGGTCTACAAACATTTTGTCAGCTCACCCAATGAATTGTTTTCCTATCTTCTGACCCGTTACATAGAAAATTTCTTTGAATTTTATAAATCTCTTTCAAGAATTTAACTAGAGCCTTGTAGAAAGAAAGAGTGTAGAGAGGTATTCAATTAAGAGCTAAATTAATCATAGACACCCTCCCAGCTAGAGTCAAGAATCTACCTCTCCATTTTGACAATTTTTTCCTAACTTTGTCCACCACTATAACGCCCCATATAATATATATCTAGAATAATATCATACAAGTGTTATTATTTGTTCCTGACACAATCATAAGTGCCTATTGGCAACATTTACATACTTGACAATTTCTAAAATAATAAAGCAACCTATGGTACCAAATATCGAAAGTACCAAAAATATAAAAATCTAAGATCTAAGTACAATATCTGTCATTGTACAATATACACAACAGAAGAATATAATCTAGTTTCCCTTGAAACATCCATACATAGCTCCACTTGTAACTAAACCTGCAACAATACCTGAAAAAAACAATAATGGGGTGAGATAATAATCTCAGTGAATTCCCCTATCTTATGGGCTCACTCGGCTCTACAAGGTTCTAATCTAATTCTAACTCAAGTCACCAGGGAAAAGGGAAAATATAAAACTTTAGTTCACACAACTCACAATGTATGGAAACATGCCTCTTGATTTCACCAACTCAAATAATCACTAATCGGAAACCATACCAAGGTAAACTTCTCTGCCACCTCACCTACGTCTAAGACTTTTAGCGTGGGTCACAGATCCTTGTATCATACTTTGACAAACAAAATGGATTTGGATTCAAGGTGATTCCCACATGAATCGTCGCTTCCCATGGGACCTCTGCCCATCTCAAGCTTTTTACCCATAGGTTTCATTTGTTCACATAAGACTCAAACGAATGGATTCGGATTCTAAGGGGCATACAATCAACTTTACGAATCGTCGCTTCCCATGGGACCTCTGCCCATCTCAAGCCTTTTATCCATAGGCTCCATTCTCTTAAGGGAACTCCTGCTAAAGTATTAGTGCGTACATCCCAAAGGAGCTCTACATAAGCATCAACTCTCGGGACGACACATCTCATGTGTTTATTTCCAACAATGTGATAAATATAACAAAACATGATCGTATTCGATGATTATAAGGCAATGACATTCACCTTAATCATAAATCAAAACACTAACCATACATGTTCCATACAATGCATCTCACTCATAGCTATGGTAACAATCCATCCATGACACACACACCTAGGTATCATAACATGAATGTCACCCTCTAGTGTTATCTAAATCATACTTGCAACCTATTTCTCTTTTTAATCCATTTTCCTAGTTTTAAGCCTAAGTTTCCTCACTCCATATTATTTTAAGCATGTTATCACACAATCAAACATATGAACATACACATATAGTAGCATAGTATAAATAAGTCAAACATCAATATATCATATAAGGCAATTGGTTATCATAATAAATATGACTTTCAGAGCTAAGCCCCTCACCAAAATAGGACTTTTAGGACAAGGGTCCCTCACCAAATATCAAACCATTTCACATGGTGCTCATTACAATACTAGGTGTTTAGCTTAACCCATTCTTAATTCTTTTTAATCATGTTATCCCATATTTTACAAGCAAGTAATCATGAATAGAAAGCATGCATAAGGACCATAATAATACATATAAAGTGATTCATAGCATGGCTAAACAAAAAAGTTAAGCAACCCAACCAATAAACAAAACAAAAAGACAAAACCTGTTACCATCGCCTAGCGATGCGAAATCGAGGCTGATCGCTTTCAGTTTGCACCACAAACTCAAGGCGAGGGACAGGCAGAAGAAAAATGCCAATATGGTCGCCTAGTAACCGCAAAGCGAGGGCTCTCTTTTCGTTCGGTGGACCTCGCACAACGACCATATCGGAATACTTAGGCCGCCTAGAGCTCGCCTAAGCTCGCATGGCAACCCATACGAAATCTAGAATTCTAGCAGCGTGAAAATAAGGTCATCCATGGCCAAAACCCCAATTCCCCATCACCCAACAATCCAAACACATCTAAAACACCCAAATAACATGGTATAACATAATAAGACATGTATTTCATCATAATCATCATATAGGACACAAATTCAACACATATGGCATATTTCACAACAAAACTTAATTCCCCAACCCTACATTTTCTTCCCTCCCAAAGATAAATCTAGCTATGGAACTCACCTTGATGAAGAAAATTGATGATGAAGATGAATGTTGTTGATGAACTTCCTCTTGTTCCACCATGAGCTCTTCTCTTCCTCTTTCTCCCCCTTTTCTCTTCTTCTTCTTACTATCTTTCTTCTCATTATATAATGGAATAAATATCTCCATATGATATTTCGTTATCTAACACCAATTGACCAAATATTAGAGTTATCAAATGTTCTCTCTTATACTTATTAGTATTGGTATGTCTCTTTTATTAATAATTGATCTCTTCAGAGTTCACTAGTTGCTCTATTGGTCCAAACTGATAACATTGAGAGCACTTCAGAATTTCAATATTCTAATTTCCAAAAGATAGAGTACATAGGAACTCAATTGATCTCAAATGATACCCAATTGAGCATTTAAGGAAATATGGGATATTGCATTCCCCCCCCCCCCTAAATTGAAATTTGCCCCCGAATTTCCTCTACTCAACAATAACCACTCCTTGTATCACTTTCTTAGATCCACGCTTGACTTCACTTCAGCTAAAACTTTTGTCGTACTCAGCTTCCAGCTTGTCTTCACGGACTAATTCCCTTCTTTCACAAATTCTCAAACTTCCTGGTCTCGTCCATGTTCTTACTCCAATGTTGGTTAGATTTTAACTTTGCTTTTCCTTAGTTCATCTTTCAGGCCATTCTGAAACACTTGGTCACATTCCGCTTTCGGAAGTGCAACTCCATATTCTTCAACTAAGTTATAAAAACATAACTGCAACGTCTCATCTTGGTTTGGGATAACCAACACTTATCAAATCTTTGCGAGATAATTAACCGGTTCCTTGACTACACCCAATACTGACAACCACTCTCTTATAAATCCTTCAACACTTAAGACAATTTTATAATCCACATGTTGACATCCTATCAACTTCACTTGACTTGATACCACACACTGTAGGTGTTTACTCTTGATGTTCCACTTTTTTCGTATTATACCAATAAGATGACACCCTTAGAACTTGATTGTCTTACTTCCATTCTTACGAGTAACTATCCTTCTTATTCCTATTAATCTGATAGAACTTTTCCATCCGTCACCTTCCACCGTGCTACTCTGATTCTAACAGTGGAACACCTCAAATTCTTAGGCACTACTGGTTAGCTAACAATCTGCGGAGAAACACACTTATCCACCGGAGTGCCTACTAACCCACGATACAAGAACCTTACTGACATCCATTAGTTGAATAACTCCATTACTAACACACAACGTCTAGACTAGGTTCAACACTCTCCAAAAGATAGATATGCAGGAGTTATACAACAAAAACTTTAAAAGTGTACAACCTTCAGATTTACCCTAACTCAAAACAGTTTATCTAATTTAGTTCGACAACCTCTGGTTTTTGTCATTACATTCCATATCAAATTCTCTTATGGGGTTCTGATTCATTAAGGCTTCTGTTGACACGAGATCTCAACCAATAACAACATAACACCATCGCGGAACTTCAATCATTCGCGAGTCACCACTACCAAAACTTAAGTCATCCAGAACGTAACTGCGAGTTTTCATACCACTCACCGGTTCAAACATATTTGGAGACGACATTACACTTCTTATCTAAATTCACTCATCTCAATCGTCATTTTCCATCTTCCACAACTCCAATTCATGTTCCCTTTCACATTCAATCCAAGTTACGTGCTTAAACTCCAAGGTCCCTTATTCTCACTCTTCCTTGGAAGTACAACTCATGAATCCCTTTGATTGGGGAAAGCATAACGGCACTCATCCGGTACCACTCTCATGGATTCTATATGTGATGCCATGAATTTGCGAGAATTAACAAAGGCCATATTCTGACTAACCACTTATACTTTACTAGCACATATGCAAAGTGCTAACTCGTTCTCTGCAAGATCACCACTTAGTGAGTCTCTTCCAAATTTAACATTTATGGTCCTCAGTAGTCATGATAGTGATACCTTCAATACTTAATCACACTGAGCATGGTTTACTAGATCGTCTCCCCAAACGTCAAACTCTCTCGACATCTAAACAGATGGTCAACTACACAATATCCTTCCCAAAATTCCAATTTCAAAACTATCAACCTGGCTTGCATTGTCTTGCATTCCAATTCTCAACTCACATCCTCAACTTGCATAACACTCACCAACCATGATATTCAATATAAGGCAACATAGAACAAAACTAAAACATGCATATGAAACACTTCAAACAAGAGACAAGGCAATTTCCCAAAGTTCTGGAACGGTTGTACAATGAGCAGAAAGTGGGGAAGCTCAGGTTCCGTTCGCCCAAGCTCGCCTAGCGACGCTAGCAGAAATTTAGCAGATGATGGCATTCAAGGGGTTTCTTAACCACACTCTCATATTTGATTCACCCACAAGCAAACGTCAACATACCGACACTACGTAATACCATACTAGTCATGAACAAACCATGTCGAGCACACAACCTTATTTTGTCGCTTAATTCCTTGGTGAGAATCGGGACAACAACCTTTCTTAGTCCAACAAAAGGTAGATTCGAAATACTTCCACCATTCACAATTTCGGGCAATCCTCCCACTCTTGACAATCAAAATAATACGCCCTTCTGAAGAGCCTTGACACCTTCCTCATACCTATGGGTTGGGATTTTCTTCTAACCCAAAATCCATTGAGCCCTTCACTACACCGAAACCTGTTACTGAATGACCTGCAACTAACAACCCTCGTTAATTACTTACAAGACCAGCCGGTATAGTCCGTACTAAATCTTGGTTTGCTACTCGTTGCTTACTACAATCTCACTTCTTAGAACACAATCCTCACTGCTCAAGAAAGAGTGTGTTACTTCGCATCCGTCTCACGACTAGGAACCCATCACGTACTCTTGTGAGCACAGTGTTACTACCACATATTTTATAATATCAAGGTATAACTTCTTCCACTTCACTTTACACTTTAAAATCTTCACAAGTGAACAACCATTGATGACACACTCTTATCTTAATCTTAAAGAAATCTTAACAACTCCATTGTGCCTTCGTCCGAAATGCATTCTGTTACCGCATTCCCACAATTATGTCCACACCTTACTCCACACCGTGTTTGTTTCTCTCTCTTTGGTATTTCTATAAATTCCTATTAGAATCCCTCGAATCCAAATTACTTACTCTTTTTTCCTTAACACAAAACTCCTCCAACTAATTATACTAGTACTCATGATGTCACTTAGTGATTGTTCCCTTTCCGATCCAAATCTCTTTTAGCACAACCTTTGGTAATCCAACATTTCCATAATGTACTTCCACTAACACCAAATTCCTGACAACTATTCTGAACACAATCTCCCCTCCAAACTGAATATACTTGATTTATCTTCTAATCCTTGTCTAGTACACACATATTTCACTTGGAATATGAAGTCACATTGTAGCGTAAGATTTTTGTCGGTGACGCGACCACCTTACCGCAATGGTTGGAATTGGGTGCTACTTTCTGATTTCTTATTTATCCTATGAAGCTGGAAAGGAAAGGGAAGTTATCTAAAACTAACCTTGCACGCAAATGTTTTCTTTAACAAATGCTAAGAGATTGGGGGGCCGGGGTCAGGTTATACAAAGGGAAATTGTCAATCACCCAGTGTATATATGGTTATCCATAGACCCTTTTATGGCATTTTTTTTCTATTGGTTTAAATACTTTCTGGTGTTTATCTGTTGTGGGTTGGGAAAGTTTCTCCTTTGGGAGTGTTGAGAGAGTGTTTTTGTTGTTTTTGATTTTTTTTCCGATGTTTTTGTAAAGGTACTGGACCTAAAGTTTTTGATTTGTGTGCTCGCTAAGATTTTGCAATCTTATCCCTACGTATTCCCGTAAAGATACTGGGAAATCAGAGCAATTGTAGTTCCTCGTATTTCTATGGGAGGAAAATGTTTGGTGTCTTATTTAAAGCCCAAGATTAAAGCTAGATGAGTATTTGTGTCTTGTTTAAAGCCCAAGATTAAGAGGTGACTGAGAGAGAATTTGTCATCTCTAAAGGGAGATATCTCACTTATTCGTCAGAAAATGTTGAAGGATTGGTTATAAAGGGAATTACTTTAACTGGGATATGTGAATCCAGCAATGCCATAGTTTCCTTTATAAGGGTGATGTCATGAAGGAAGAAACTTTAACTCGGTATTGAGCAATGCCATTTTTCCTTATGAATCTTTCATGCTAAGAGAGGGACATTGACATGGATGTAAATAATCCAGAGGCTTGCCACTTACAACAGTTAGATGAAAGATGATTTTTGACCAGGATAAGAGAATGACTCCAACTTGGATTTTAAATCAACAAGTGTGCCACTTACAACAATTATCTGGGAAAAAGATTTTGTTTGTTTATTTTGAGATGTGATGTATAGAGGAAATATCCTCCTACAGAGTGAACTCATAGTCTCATCTGAGAGGATGTTGATTTTTGTGTGCCTTGATCAAAGCCCAAGGTTGAAGCTAAAAGGTTGACTCTACTAGTGGAGTTGTATATCTATCTTGTACAAAGACCAAGATTGAGGCTGAAAAGAGATTAATTCCACATAGGGAGATTTCGTCTGTCTTGTACAAAGCCTAAGATTGAGGCTGAAAAGAGATTGACTCCACTGGGGAGGTTTCATCTGCCTTGTACAAAGCCCAAGATTGAGGTTGAATCTACTGAGGAAAATCATTATACAAAGCCTAAGAGGAGGCTGGTTGGGGAAATTCTTATATGAAGCCTAAGAGGAGGCTGACTTATGCTGAGGATTATTGAAATCCAAGAGCAGGTCCAAATTGTATGTGGCGGGGAATGCAAAGGTTTTACTCTTTCTGGGGATTTGAAGAAGAGTTGAAATATCAGAGACCATGAGGCTCTGATTCTACTGAGGATTTGTTGGTGGTAATTTGACCCTAGCTAGGGAATTTTTTTAAATGAAAGCTTAAAGATTGAGTTTGAAAACCTATGGAGGTTTTTAACTCTGCTGGAGATTAGTAAGTTGATGAAATAATCGAGGTTTTTCTTGTGTTTTTTAGGAAACTTGAGGGTCTCTGTGAGATCCAAGAGGAGATGAGACTTTCCAAGTCTATTTGAATGAAGAGGTTGACTCTTAGTTGGAGAATAATCTTTGTATGATGCCTAAGAAGAGGCTGATGTCTTAAGGGATGCGAAACAACCCTAGAATGGTTTGATGTTTTGGAATTCTGACTCTCCTGAGGATTGAACTAGTAGAGATGACTAATTTCTGTCCTATACGTGTAGGAGGTCTTTGGGTCTTTTTACTAATCCCAAGAGGAGGATGAGAACTTCTAAGAAGCCTGTGGGTCCTTGTACTAAGTCCAAGAGGAGGTTAGGGATGCTTTTAGGAAGCCTGTGGTTCCAAACCTAAGAAAAGTTCAAGAAAGGTTTCGCCGGGAATAAGTCTTTTCTTTGCAGAACAATTCTAGGGTTTGAAGAAATTCAAGAGAAGTTTCACCGTGGGGAAATGAATTTCTTGTATAAATACTTCTAAATTTGGGCAGTCTTGAGAAAAGTTTCACCGGAAATAATGCTTTTCTCTGTTCCATATTGTATAAGCCCAAGAGGAGGCAAGACTGTATCTGGAATTTCCTATGGGGAACTAGTTTTGATTGTGTTGAAAGAGTAACCACTGGTTTGACCTAAATTTAGACCTAATTTCTGGGGAAAACTCTAAACAAATATATACAAGCATATACAGATGAAATATATAAACAAGTATATATTGAAAAGATAGCGGAACTTACACTTGTGCAAGCCCAAGCATAGTAACTACAGCTGCATGGTTAGTCATTCAAGAAATTGAAGAAAGTTTTGATAAAAACTTTGAATTTGAATTTAAATAAAAAAGAAAGTTGTTTTAAAAGGAAGATTGGGGCTTATAATCAAGGAGAGGCCCAGATGATCTCTTTTGAAAAGGTGACGATCGCGTCGTAGTTTTGAAAACCACAGAGGGACTTATACAATGACTGAGGCCCAAATTTATTTATTTACAAAAAAGGTGGGTCTTACACTCTATTAGAGGTCCAAAAGTTTATTTTTATACAAGAGATGGGACTTACAACTCAAGGAGAGGCCCAGATGAAAAACAACGATCACGCAGTTATTTTGAAAATCGCGTAGGGACTTATACAATGACTGAGGCCCAAATTATTTATGTACAAAGGGGGTTGGGTCTTACACTCTATTAGAGGCCCAAAAGTGTTTAAAAAAAGAAGAAAAATGGGACTTACAACCAAATGGAGGCCCAAATGAAAATTGTTTTGAAAATGGCGATCGCGCCGAGATTTTTAAAATCGTATCGGAACTTATACAATGACTGAGGCCCAAAAAGGTTTATTTACAAAGGGATGAGACTTAAACTCTACCAAGAGGCTCAAAAGTGTTTTGAAAAATTTTTGTGAGGGTGAAAACAATTAAAACCCTAATTTGATTTAAAATTGCATTTTTATTTGAATAAAAATCAATTAAAATGATCAAAATTATCAAACATGTATGAAAAACAAGTTTTGATCTTGGATTAATGTTTGGAAAATTATGTTTTATCCATAGAATGATTTGAAAATCATTTGAATTTGAAAAATCAAGAGAAAGAAATATTTTTAAATGCTTAAAAACAAATAAAAATAAATTATTTACAAAAATATTAAATATATAAAATAAATAATATTTTTGTGAAATTTTTGTAGAATAAAATATTTTAACATTTTTTGTGAATTTTGAAAAAAAGAATCCATTCAAAAACATTAAAATCCAAAGAGAAATTAATTTTTGAATCAATTAATAAAAAATATCAAATATTCAAATATTCAAATATTTGAAAAATGGCGCCAAGACACATGTTCTTGCTCGCGCGTACTCTGCCTCCCCAGATTTGCAAAACCTCTCATATCTCTCTAATTACTCAATGAAAATGACTTTTATAAACATGAAACTTGCTCGTTTTTGAACAAGGATTACAACCATATAAATTAATTGCATTTATATTAAGTGTGGAGTGAGAAATCAGAAGATGAACTCAAGAACCTTAATTTCTGTAAAAACACCATGAAATCCTATACACGATTCATACATAGCAATTGATTGAGGGGAAACACTCTACATAAGTGCAGAAACATGTTAGTAACTTGAAAACACATTTATGATGCATGGATTATAGAGTTTGAGAGTGTCAGGCTTACCTCTTGCAGCTGGTGATCGAATTCTATGTTTAAGGTGTTACAAATGTTGTGTAATGATCTAGACAGCTTCAATGGACCTCAAGTGATGTGTTTGAAGGCTTGGAATGGATTGAATCAGCTCATAACTTGTTGTGGCACATCAACTGCAAACAAGCCAAAAAGCTTGAGCAAATGGGGGGCGACTTTGTGATTCAGGTGTTCCAGATGAGTTTTAAGGTCATGGATCACTCATATATGAAGTATGTGAGGTGTTGGCATGATTGGTTTTTGATATAATTGCTCTCAAATGGAAAGTTCGAATGTTACTTGAATGAGAAGCAAAATCTGGTTTTTGAGAGTGATTTTGAAGAAAGCATGTGTTATGGTGCTTTGGTGTACTCAAACTGACCACAAATGAGCTCTATTTATATTGTGTCAAGTTTGTTTTGGCAGCAATAGTGAATGGTGGCTGGTACAGTCCATTGTCCATTGGTTTTCAAAAGGAATCTCAAGTCTCCTCTAGCAATTGACTTGGGTCAATCTTGCAGGCCCATGGTCTTCTGTTGCAGGGATAAGGCTTGACTCATTCAAATGGATTTGCCTCAGTACATATCATCTTGATGCATCCATTAAATGCTCCATGACAACTTTGAAGTTTTTGGTTTTGCATCATTGGATATCACATGCATAAATGATGATTTCTTGACTTGGTGTGCTTATGGCTCAAAGATCTTTTGCTTTGATCTGATCCTTAATGTTTCTAGAAGGATTACAAGACTTGTAATTGCACAAATTAGCCAATTTGAGCAAATGACCTATAATCTGCCTTGGGAAGAAATCGGCTTTTGGTGCCATGTTCCAAGGGTTGTAACTCCTTGCTCAAATTGAATTTGGAGATGATCTTGGACTTTTTGGAAAGCTCTCATGACATACTTTAACTTTGATGTCCAACAATGGTCTTGAATCAACTTGGATCAAGGTGAAAAATGGCCTCAAAGTTGGTGAAAATCCAAGACAGATTCTGTCCAAAATTTCACTAAGTGTTGGAAAAAGTGGTCATTTTCACGTTTTTGTGATTTTGATCAATCCATAACTCAAAATCCATGAGGATTTGGAATATTTTGAAGTTAACAATTCTGAAGTATGTCATGTGAACTTTTATTTGAGTTTTGGATGGAAGAAAAAGTCCTTGTGGTTTGGAAGTTATGACCTTGCAAAGTTGGTACCAAATCACTTTTGTTCCATAACTTAGAAAATTTTAAGTTTCCTATGGTTGCCCCTTGTGCAAGTAACCCTATTTTCCTTGGTTTTTCTTGATGGATGATGATCAAAACCATGCATTAACATTTTTTTTACTTAGGGGAGCCATATTTGTGAAAATTTTCAAAAAGTCAAACTTGATTTTGGGCATAGTTGACTTTTTGTCAGATGAATTCCAAACTGTGAGATCCTCTATGCAATCAAGTTCTTGACCTAAATCAAACCTAATGGATGAATTCCGTAGATGTTTTTGGGTGTCTTGAATCATGTCCCAAGGTTTGGGAATATGTCTTGGTCCAAAGTCAAAGGTACGGTTGACTTTTTCTTCAAAACCCTAATTGTGGTCCAGATGAATTTGAAACTTGTGAATCAAGCTTCTTGGATCAATCCATTGTTGTAAATGGGTCAATTTGGTGTATTTTAGGCCCTCAAATCATGTCTTGAGGTCTTGGTTCAAGTCTTGCCTCAAAAGTCAACTTAGGGGTGAATTAGGTCAAGAAACCCTAGTTCCTGATTTTTGATGAATGCTTCCTCTGAGGCCATTTTGACTTGATGATGGGACTCATAAGGTTCCTTTGAGCATTTTGGATCATGTTTTGAAATATTGGCTCATGACCAGATGAAAATTTTCATCTGGAGGCCCTGGTCATCCAAAACCCTAATTTGGTGACACTGGCGATCTTGAGGCTTGATCCCCTTGGAATGTTGCAATATTGTGCTTGATTCTTGATGTGGGATTCCTCTTGATCCTTTATGGGTGTTTAAGAGGCTATAAAAGTTGAAGATCATGTCAATTCTTGATTGATCCTTTGTCTAAGTGCTCTGAGAGGGCTCAAAACCCCAATTCTTGATTGTAGTGAATGCTCAACAATCCTTGAGGAGATTGAAGAGGCATGAAGGTACATCTATATTGTGGTGATGATTTGCATAATGATGGGAAATATTGGTGGTCAAAATTTGGGGTATGACACACATTCTTGAGTTTCTTCTCACCCTTCATCACCACCTTAGATTCTTACAACAATGTTGGACATCCTTAACTCTCAATCATTTAACAACTTGGAAGGTACCATTCTAAACATACTCCCGTTCTTCCAAGATGCCATAGTGACCTTAGAAACTGAAACACACAGATAAGCTACCTCACCTCCGGACCTTATGTCACACGCTCCACAAAGCATCCTTTCTTCCTCACTGAATGTGATTACTTGAAATTCTTGTCCATACCAGTGGTCAATCCAGTTCTACAAGCAATTTACATATTCCTCAATACCCTGGCCATTTTCCCGGTGGAGATCCTTAACTTTCTGACTCCATCAATTCTAAAGGATTTTTTGAACCATACACTACTCTTCAATTCCATGCTACTGGAAACACAACTTCTACTAAGACTTCAACTGAACTGACCAGTTCTCCTTACTTCTAACTCTTGGCCTGAGTCTACCATTAAGGTACCAGTTCCGACAACACTTCGGGGTCCTCGTGGTCGCTCGACCATGACTCCACCTACCACGTACATATCATTAGGTTGATTAGGCCCAATACTACATAACGTGACATTAAGAATCATGTCGGCAAGACACACTTATGAGGCAGGAATAGATTTACTTACGATGTTTCAAGGCTAGGTCGAGGATACAACATGCTATAATACCAACTGTAACGCCTCATATAATATATATCTAGAATAATATCATACAAGCGTTATTATTTGGTACTGACACAATCATAAGTGCCTATTGGCAACATTTTAATACTTGACCATTTCTAAAACATTAAAATAACCTATGGTACCAAATATGGAAAATGCCAAAAACATAAAAATCTAAGATCTAAGTACAATATCCATCATTGTACAATATACACTACGGAAGAACATAATCTAGTTTCCATTGAAACATCCATGCATAGCTTCACTTGTAACTAAACCTGCAACAATACATGAAAAAAACAACAATAATGGGGTGAGATAATAATCTCAGTGAGTTCCCCTATCTTATGGGTTCACTCGGCTCTACAAGGTTCTAATCTAATTCTAACTCAAGTCAAAAGGGAAAAGGGAACAAATAAGACTTGATTTCACACAACTCGCAATGTATGGAAACATGCCTCTTGAGTTCACCAACTCAAACAATCACTAATCGAAAACCATACCAAGGTAAACTTCCTCGCCGCCTCACCTACTAGAACTTTTAGCGTGGGTCACAGATCCTTTTATCATACTTTGACATACGGAATGGATTCGGATTCAAGGTGCTTCAGTCATGAATCGTCGCTTCCCATAGGACCTCTGCATATCTCAAGCCTTTTACCCGTAGGCTCCATTTGTACACACGGGACTCAAATAAATGGATTAGGATTATAAGGAACATATAATCAACTTTACGAATCGTCGCTTCCCATGGGACCTCTGGCCATCTCAAGCCTTTTACTCGTAGGCTCCATTCGCTTAAGGGAATTCCTTCTAAAGTATTAGTGCGTACATCCAAAAGGAGCTCTACATAAGCATCAACTCTCGGGACGACACATCTCAAGGGTTTGTTTCCGACTATGTGATAAATATAACAAAACATGATTTTATTCGATGATCATAAGGCGGTCACATTCACCTTAATCATAAAGCAACACATTAACCATACATGTTCCATACAATGCATCTCACTCACAACAATGGTAGCCATCCATCCATGACACACACCTAGGTATCATAGCATGAATGTCACCCTCTAGTGTTATCTAAATCATACTTGCAACCTATTTCTCTTTTTAATTCATTTTCCTAGTTTTGAGCCTAGGTTTCCTCACTTATCTTCATATTGTTTTAAGCATGTTATCACACAATCAAACATATGAACATACACATATATCATACATGTAACACATATAGTAGCATAGTGTAAATAAGTCAAACATCAATATATCACATAAGGCAATTGGTCATCATAATAAATAGGACTTTTAGAGCCAAAACCCTCACTAAAATAGGACTTTTAGGACAAGGGTCCCTCACCAAATATCAAACCATTTCACATGGTGCTCATTACAATACTAGGTGTTTATATTCACCCATTCTTAATCCTTTTTAATCATGTTATCCCACATTTTACAAGCAAGTAATCATGGATAGAAAGCATCCATATGGACCATAATAATCCATATAAAGTGATTCATAGCAGGGCTAAAAAAACAAGCGAAGCAACCCAACCAATTAACAAAACAAAAAGACAAAACATGTCACCATTGCCTAGTGACGGGAAAGCGAAGTTGGTCGTTTTTAGTTCGCAAAGCGAACTCATGGCGATGGACAGGCAGAAGCAAAATGGCGCTATGGTCGCTTAGCGACCATAAAACAAGGGCTCGATTTCCGTTCGCTGGACCTCGCACAACGACCGTAATATAAAACTTAGGTCACCTAGAGCTCGCCTAAGCTCACAAGGTGACCCATACGAAACCCACAATTCCAACAGCGTGAAAATAAGGTCTTCCATGACCAAAACCCCAATTCCTCAACACCCAACAATCCAAAACACATCCAAAAGACCCAAATATCATGGTATATTATAATAAGACATGCATTTCATCATAATCATCATATAGGACACAAATTCAATACATATGGCATATTTCACAACAAAACCTAATTCCCCAATCATACATTTTCTTCCCTCCTAAAGCTAAATCTAGCTATGGAACTCACCTTTATGAACAAAATTAATGACGAAGATGAATGTTGTTGATGGATTTCCTCTTCTTCCACCATGAGCTCTTCTCTTCCTCTTTCTCCCTCTTTTTTCTTCTTCTTATTCTTACTATCTTCTTCTATTTCCTTTTCCATCAATATATATAATACATCTATAATATAATATTATATAATGGTATAAAATATCTCCATCTGATATTTCGTCATCTAACACCAATTGACCAAATATTAGAGTTACCAAATGTCCTCTCTTATACTTATTAGTATTGGTCTATCTCTTTTATAAATAATTGTTATCTTAAGAGTTTACTAGTTGCTCTATTGGTCCCAACTGATAACATTGAGAGCACTTCAGAATTTCAATTATTCTAATTACCAAAAGATAGAGTACATAGGATCTTAATTGATCTCAAGTGGCACCCAAATGAGCATTTAAGGGAATATGGGATATTACAACCAATGAGTTCCACATACTCATTTTTCTAGGATTGTCTCCGACTTGAACCCCTAGGAACTTGAAAGGCCATCTATCCCTGCAACAACTGAGGGAAAAAGATGTCTGCAAGAAGAATCCTCCACATTAATTTCGTATATCTTACTCTTAAATAAATTGTCACAAAGCCTCAAGGTCAATTCAAAACCTCTAAGCAGAGGCTTCACCCCCAAATATAACCCCATTATCCTTCTCCCACAATAATCATGTCATCTACAAATTAAAAGGATATCAATTCTTAACTCCT
Organism: Lathyrus tuberosus; assembly: GCA_022829125.1. Classification (NCBI taxonomy): domain Eukaryota; kingdom Viridiplantae; phylum Streptophyta; class Magnoliopsida; order Fabales; family Fabaceae; genus Lathyrus; species Lathyrus tuberosus. The sequence continues at coordinate 9,062,485 of JALAZF010000112.1, forward strand.
CATAACCTTAAAACCCCTAAAGTCTCCAATATCCACATACTTCTTCATTAAAGGAGTAAGCCCCTCCATAGAAATAACAAATTGGAAAAGGGACAATGGCCCCCTGCCTGAAACCTCTACCTACACAAAAACCATGTGTTGCACTTCCACTAAATAAAACAAACAATGAACTGTTGAAAATGCAAGCCTCCATCCAAGCTTTCCACTTTTCTCCAAAACCCATTCTATTAAACATATATCTCAAATAACTCAAACTCACGTTATCATACGCCCACTCAAAATCCACTTTCAAGACCATACAGTCTCTCATTTCTCTCTATTCTATATTCAAAACCTCGTTAACCACCACAACATCATCCAAGATATTTATGTTAGGAACAAAAGTTGTTTGGTTCTTTGACACAATCTTTCATATCACTTTGTTCAATCTTGAAGCTAAAATCTTTGAGAGGATTTTATAAAGACATCCAATCAAACTAATAGGCATGTAATCATTAATGTTATAAGGATGATTGATCTTATGAATGAGAGTCAAGAAAGACATAATAACTGATTTTGTAAGTTTTGCCTTGTGATAAAAATCATGCACAAACTTGCAAATGTCCTCCTTCACTATTACCCCTCAGGCCCTGGACAATTATTGCCATCACACTTCCATACTGCCTCTTTAATCTCCTCATTTGTAAAAGGTACTTCCAATAAACTTTTATGTTAAGTATTCATCTCTTCCAAAACAACCCCTTCCAAAATCGGTCTCGAAAATGCACATCCTTCAAGATGTTAATAAAATGGTTCCTAACTTCTCTTTTAACCTCCTTAAACTTTTTCGAATCGTCCCTCTTTTGTGTTAACAAAAGAAATAAAATTTATCCTTTGCCTTTGTTTCAAGAAATTATGAAATAATTTTGTATTTAGGTCTCATTCTCTAAACCAATTATGTCTAGACTTTTGTCTCAACAAACCGTCCTTCAACAACAACATCTTCCAAAACTCTTTACTAGCCCGAGCCTTCCTCTAAACTAAATCAAAGTTGTTATCCCCTTTGAAAATAGATAAAAATCTATCTATTTCATTTAACTCTTTGAATTATTCATCCACCTTCAAATTAATCCACCCAAAGACCTCCACATTTTAGATCTTCAGATTTGTCTTTAAACTCTTTAGATTTTCCTTGAGAACAAATTCGCCCTTGCTTTGAACTTTATAAGACTTCCATTCCTTTTCTACAAACCCTGATAACTCATTCACCCATGGTTGAATTGTTACACACGGTAGTGTTACTGTTCCATATGGTTGAATTGAAGAGTCGTTGAATGCTAGAAGACTTCTGCCTTCACATTACTTCAGATCTTGCATGTGTAACCCTAACTTTTTGAATATTTTGAGATATAACTAGTGGAAGTGTTCTTTTAGGAGTTCTGTCTACCTTTTTGTGGTCTCAAAACCCTTACATCGGCCCCTCCTTCTGTCACTTGTCGATTTGCATACTGCTTTTTGACAAAGGACTCTCTAGGCAGCTTTTGACCATTCAAATCATCAACAAATATAAGATTTTATTCGAAGTTGGAAGGATCTAAGGTGTTCTGAGAAGCATGATGTAAAGTTGCTTTCTTCATCTTTGTGTGAGTGTTGCAACAATCATGACTTAAATCAGATTGATCTAATTGTGGAAATTTGTAGAAATTATAAGTTTACTCCCACATACGATATCATTTTTCAGTTCAGAACTAGAAATGATCGATGGAATGATGTAGGTAATGTTTTCCTATGGTGGATTTATGCTTTCGGTGCGGCAGAGAGGGGGACTAATATTCAAGGTTAACATTTTAATGCACAAGTAAGTGAGAAAATAAGAAGTAATGTGTGAGTGATAGTGGATTTGAATCATATATAACTTTTTCATCACGTGGAATCCCTGATATGTGAGAGTTGGTGGAGGTGTTTAAGATCTGGATTAGATGTGAGCTTTTTTTCTGATTGGACATTTGACCAGCCCAGAACACTAAGTATAAAAATTTTTCCTTGAAATTCTCTCTAGATGACATGTTTGTTGTACCTGACATTCATTCCTTGTTTAATGATGGCTTAAGTTAGAACATTGTTGGCTCAATGTTTATTTAGAAAATTAAGATCCTCTTTTGAGCCATTTTTTGCTTTCCTTGGGACTTACTGTTTGTGTTCCTCTAGCTGATCACCTTTTATTTTGTATGGGATTATGACTTTCAGGTGGGAAAGGAGAAGCCTTTCCCACCATGATGTAGTTTGACTTTTACCACTACCTGTCCATTTTAACTTACTGGTTTTCTTTTTTAATCAAAAAATAAAAGAAACTCACTTTTATCTCTCTCTCTCTCTCTCTATATATATATATATATATATCTTTTTTCTTGATTTTCATTTTATTGCTTCATATGTGAAATATTATAGTTCTGTTAACAAAATAGAGAGATGTGAGAAAGAAATGAAGAAAGAGAACGTTGGTATGTTATCTCGTTTGTTTTTTTTTTGTTGGGAATTTAAGGTATCCACGAAAGAGAAACGTTGTTTCAAGTTGTCTGATCGCGACTTTGCATATTGGTCGGATTACTACTGCAAGTATACAGCGTATCGCGTAGTTTTAAAAGGTTGTCGAACCCACAGGGACTAATAATCAACCTAGGGTGATCAATTATTGTGGTGCAAAGCTAAAGCTTGAATTGGCTGTAAAAGAATCTTAATTCTAACGGGATTTTAAAACAAGCAATAAAATGAGACCGAAGAATGATTTCCGTGCTCCTAAGGGACTTCATAAATTCCGGGAGCTAACAAAGATCTCAAAGTTATTCTGTAGGCAATACCGATTTAAAGACTCAATCTCACGCTCTCGCGATATTGACCAAGCCACACCTAATGACCCCAATATTTTGCCCTCGCTCGCTCGGTAATTAAAAGGTGCATTTTGAAAATCAACAAAACCTAAATGAAACCTAAAGCGCTCTCGCTGTGTTTAGGCTCAGTGCTCAGTGTCTACTATCTGGTTATTACCTCAAACTCTCGTTCTATCGGACACACCTTAATACGTTTCTCACTCTCGTGACAAAACGATGTTAAGCAGCCTCTCACTCTCACGACAAGACAACCTAAATTACACTTAGACAATAAAACTAGAATTTCGAACATGCATATTATAACACCGATGGTTTCTACAGAGTCCCGTCGAAACGACGGTCCTCAATCTACGGGCTCAGACAAATTTACTCTAACATATTTATTCTTGAAATTAACATATTAAACATGCTGGAAATCTGAACATACATATTTATTAGTTTTCACAAAAACACAGATTTTAGTTTTTATTTTGCAATCAAGATATGTTGTAAGCGTGTAAACCAAACAATGCAGTAAAAAGAATGGAAAGTTAATAACCTGAAATGAACTGGAATAAAAACAACTTATATTGATGATAAATCGATCCAAGCGTACAAATCAGCAAACAGAATGAAAATTACAACAGTGTAACAATCCCTCAGTGTGAGTGATTGCTACTTTGGAAACTAAATGTGGTGGTTAAGCTAGAGAAATTTCTGCAGCGCTTCCGCGGGGTTTCTTGGATACAAATGCAGACCTACAAGGGTGTATTTATAGAGGAAATTTGGCTCTAAGAAGGTCTGGTTCGATTTTGAATTCAAAACAAGCAAAATTGTCAAACTGTCACTGAAAAACTGTTCCCGCCACAAACGGCGACCGCCGTTTGCCTAATGGTGAACGCCATTTGTTTAAAATGTGGTTTCCCTCTTTTTTAGGGATGGAGACCGCCATTCTCTTTAAGGGTGCATATGGTGAGCGCCATTCATCTGGGGAAGGCCAGAACTGCAGTTTCTTCACTTTTCCTTCACTCTTCAGCTCAACTTTGGTTCTTTTCTTCTTTATTGCTGATAAGGGACCTGTCAAGGCAAAACAAGGGAAAACATAAGTAAATGGCATTGAAAACAATAAATACTCGATAAAATGACAAGTAGAAATGCGCGAAATGAATCAAAAAGTACGATACAAAATCGAGTCATCAAACTCCCCCACACTAAGACTTTTGCTTGTCCTCAAGCAAACTCCCAATGAGATAAAACAGCAAGAATGATGTTCAACTCAAAAGGAATGACGAAAACGATAAAAGCACAAGGTTTCTAGGCTAATGCTACACAGATAGGTACTGAATAATGAAAATTAGGATACCGTAACGACACGATTCTACAAAAGCGGACATAGAGTTCCTTCCTATGCAATATCAGTTCAAATCATGACATTATAACTTGACCTAAGGACTTCGTTCTTATTCACCTCTCTTTCATTCGAGCGCAATCACATTAAGCCCGTTATCCCTCGTGTTTACATGGTAAGTGAACCTGTTAGTGTTTTATGATCTCTTATTCAACACTTTTTTTTCTCTTTTTTTTTCTTTTTGTTTTTCAGAGAATTTCAAGAGTCTGAGCCTTTGGGCTAAATGGCCGGGTGAGGGCCACCTAACTTAGTTAGAACAGGTCTTTCATTCGCAATATCTATTAAAATCACATAATCAAAAACTCTGAGATCAACACATATTTGCATCGGTTCATTACTTAGTTCACACGCAAGGATGGTGCTGACTGCTGAAATAAACTAATAAAGAGGATACTTCTAGAAAACTAGGAACAAAGTCTCGGCATAATGTGTATCTAAACCGATATCGCATACTTAGGGACTCTAAGGTGTAGGAACGGTACCGATATTAACAAAATTTTCCCAAGTCTGCATACATAGCCTAAAACAAAGATAAAACAACCTATACTTAATATGTCATGCCATTGAGTCAAACGGAAATTTTTTTTTTAATTGGGGTCAAAAATAAGGGAGTTAATGGCCAATGCGAAAATGTAAAGTAATAATTGACTCAAACGGGTATATGACTCAAAAAGAAACAAACTAAACTAGAAAACAGGAAATAACAGAAAATAAATAAAAGCAATAAACGGCTCCTCCCCCACACTTAAACTAGACATTGTCCTCAATGTCTTAGCCTAAGGCAAAAGAAAGAACGATGGAACCTGGATAGATCAATGGTGGCGTCCACAGCCTCCGCGAGGGTGTCTGTCCTGCCTGAAAGTTGGGTTGTCTTGTGGCACATGCTGGACACAGTCTGCAATATGGTTCACCTTTCTGCGCAATCCTGCCATCTCGGAGACAACGTCTCTCAAGTCAAGCTGTGTCTTCTCCATAAACTCATACTGCCTCATCTGCATATCATGCAGCATCATGTCACACTCGACCTCTCTCTCTCTCTCTTCTGCCTGAGCTCTGATAAGATGCCATCCAGCGATGAACGAATACCTGTAAAATCAAAAAAAGGTGCAGTGTGTGCTTGGGTGCTAGGCCCAGGTGTGTCAGCAGTGCGGGGCTGCTCAGAAGCCTGTCCCATAACCTCACGATAATGCCTCGCGTCACTCGCCGCCTCTAAATGTGGCGCTCCTAAATCAAGCAACCAATTAGTGCTTTGACGCACATCAATACGCTCAAAACACGGCAAAGAGAAACCTCGAAACTCATGGGTACAAACCATAATGTGATACCGGCCACCGTGCAAACTTTTGACAAGCCGCATATTACGGCAGAAGTCAAGATCGGCGTAGAGACAAGGTATACTATCAGCACTTTCTAAGTCGGCCTCTAAGTCTAAGGAGCAAGCTATAGTGGTAATGATACCGCCAATGCAGATGGAACCACTAGTTATATTCGCTACACTAATAAAATGGGCTAGGAGGAATGGTGTGGGATTCACAGGGGTTTGGAGGAGAGCACCGTGAATAAAGAATAGATCTTTTGAGTTCACATTCCCTGGGTTCTCACGTCCAAATATGGTGGAAGCAAGGATACGGTGAAAGTAACGGATGACTGGGTTATGGATGGTTGTGACCTTTAGGCCTTCCCATTTGGTGGTGGTGGTGTTGGTGATTTGGCACCAAAACTGAAAGGCTTCATCCTCTCAGTCACTGTCGAGGGGTGCTTGAGTAGCAAGTCCCTCACCAGCAGGGAAACCAAAATATTCTCCTATTTTCTCATGAGTTAGTGAATAATCGACGTTAAACATTCTAAAATAAATGGTTCCGGTGGTGCAGGAAGTATCATGGACATAGCGGAGCAAACTAAGAAATTTGTATGTAAGCCTAACGGAAGAAGCACTAAACATGGAGCAAAAAAGAGTCATACCTAGGTTCTTGAGCATCCAAGAGATGCTTCGGAAGAGACCCAAGGTGCGAAGAGTTTCCAGTTCAGGATATCTTGTCACATAGACGGGTCTTTTGGAGATTCGGTGAAAATCCGTGCGCATGGTGGTTCCGATCACTCCTTCGGGGAACTCTATGCCCATGGAATTGATTTCTTGGTTGGCTTCCATTTTTGTTTCTTAGAAGGGTGTTGTTAGTAGATGATTTCTGAATGGGTAGAAAATGGAGAATGGCTTTAGAGAGATGATGGGGAATGTATGGTTCAATGGGTTTAAATAGGGATTAAAAGGATGAATTTGGATGGTTAGAAGTTAATGTGGGATAATGAGAAGTTTATGAGGTGTTTAGGGCATCTAGGGAACATGCAAGGATGGTTTGAATGAGATAATGAAGAGGTAAAACGTGTTTTAAAATTTAAAACAGCGTGTTCTGTCTCCAGGACCAAACAGCGACCACCGTTAGGCATATGGCGACTGCCATTTCATTCAGGCACGCATTTTGGTTTCTGGTAATGGCAGAGCGCAGATATTTGACATATTTTTGGTCTTTTCTTGTTTTCTTGCACAATCATGAAATGCTAAACACTAAAAGGAATCATATAGGGCTTTAGAGCACTTAAATAATATACTTAAAAGAATGAAATTGCATTGAACGAAACTGAAGTACATTACAATTACTCGTCGGCATTCCGACGGTATACAGTGGAATGGAAAATAACAGTACAAACAATACGGGAAAGGGAAACACTATACAAGGAAGCAAACTATCCTAAGAAAAACTGGGAAAATGGTGCAGCTTGGCAATCATCCACGATGTTGTGTAAGGGAATAGACCATCTAGAACATATGATCCAACTCCTCATGGATAACATCCATAAGTCCAATGAAATCAATTCTGAGTGAGGAAATCTCATCTCGAACGGAATCCAATTCGGACTGGATGCGATTAATAGCAGCAGCTACATTGATAGGTGGAATAGCAGGATTAATCTCGGAACTTCGAGTGGTAGTGGCAGACATAACAGTATCACGGTTCTCATAAGCTTGAGGAGAGTCACGTGGAGTCAGAAACTCATTGAAGACCTCCAAGTCATAAAGCCAGTTATTCTTGTTGTGCACACAGGTTTTTTCATGGTTAGGCAGGGTAAAGGCATGGACTACAGCATTGTCAATATGTAGCTCAAATTCAATAAGGCCAAGATTTGCAATTATGCCACGGTTGAAACAAAAGCTAATGTCCATTGGACGAATGTGTTGGTGTAAGCCCTAGAGGCCAATATTTTTGGTACTTGTATCAAATTATTTATTAATAATAAAAGGCATTTCTTTATTATGTTTGTTTTTCCAAAATGATAAAGTCCCTAGAATAGCTAGTTCGTTTAATGAAACATTAAGTATGACTTAATCATGAGATTCCATTAAACATAAGGACACTATTCTTAAAGCATCCATAGTCGAGCTTTAATGTGAAATGGGATAGCCTTAAAGTATTAAGACTATTATGTAGATAGACTGATGATCACATCTCATGGATCATGGATAAGGAGTTATCAAGTCTTGACATAGGTATGAATATTAGGAGTAATATTTATACTGGATTGACCCACTATGAGAGTACTACATAGAATGTTATGTAAAGTGTCATAAGTTACTCTCATGGTGATAGTGGTGTATACCACCCTTCGACCTGAAACTACTATGTACCCTAGATGTAGAGTCAAGTACTTTATTGCTGATCAAACATTGGCCGTAGCTGGATGATCATAAAGACAATTGATGGGTACTTCACAAAGCATACTGAGGGACATGAGTAGCCTAGATGGAATTTGTCCATCCTGCATAACAGGATAAATGTCTAAGGGACCAATATTGAACTGGACAAGGATGACACGGTATATGCCTTGTGTTCAATATAGACATAGGGGCAAAAGGGTAATTGTACTCACAAGTACTATCACAAAAGGTTTTGTCAGATCACATGACAATTTTGTGACTTGGGTAGCAGTGATGTGTTGCTAGATACCGCTCACTGTTTATTATGTTAAATACATGATTTAATATAATTGCCAACATCGCGAAATCCTACAGGGTCACAGACATAAGGACAGTTGGAGAAGAGATAGAGTAAATAAGGAACACCGTAAGGTACGGTGCACTTGAATGGAATACGGAATATGGTAAGGTACCATGTAATATAATAATAGTTATTATTAATTTTATAATAGTTATAAAATATAATAATAATAAAATTATACTTATTATAATAATAGTTATTATAATAATATAATAATATTATTATTGAGTTGGGCTTTTTAGCTTGTAGCCCACACAAGTAGTTCTATAAATAGAACCCTTGTGCAGAAGCTCAAAGTTGTTATTGTTGAAACCCTGGCCATATTCTATTTTTCCTCTCCCTCCCTCAAAACCTTCAGTCGTAATCAGCTAGCACTGTGACTGAAGGAACTTGTTCGTGTGGACTGAGTAGAGGCGCTGTTCATCGTACAACGCTCGTGATCATCCATAGATTTGGAATCAAAGGTTTCATCGCCACAAGAGGTAACCTTTCTATCACAGATCATGATCTTTTGTAAGGATCTCTAAAGGAAAATTTTTGTTTTCCGCTGCGTTTAGATCGCAAATTTCCCTTCAGTGGTATCAGAGCCACTTACGAAACCATGAATCTGGTAATTGTTTATTTTCTGTCATTTTTGTTTTAATTGGATTAAAACACGTAAAAATTAAATCAAATCTAGATATTGAATTTTTGGCATCAGATTGTGTACGGTTTGGATGATTGATATTGACTATGCTTCGGAATTCGACAATAGTATGGTGAAGCAGCGATATGTCAATCGTCCATAAGTTACACATATATGATCGATCTAACTCATATGTGATATGATTAACTTTGATGCAAAGATGGTATATTGGATATACTACTTTATTTCGTTAGTTTAAATCACGTAATGATTATCATTTGATTGAGCGATCTGTGGTTATCTGCTTCGGAATCCAACTTTAGTATGGTGAAGCGATAGCATACGGATCAATCATACTGAATTATTGATCATGGTGTTTTGATGGTATGAAATTGTTGCATCAAGGTTTATGACGGTACAAGGGTTGCGCCGTCAAAGAGGTCTACGATCAAAAGTCACGCGTTCTGTTAGCGTGACGGTCTCCATAGTTTCAGGTGTGACGGTCGCCATAGCTTTGTGATGGTCGTCATGGGATGATGTGTGACGGTCGCCATGGAAACTGTGACGGTCGTCACAGGCAGTATGACGGTGCAAATGTTGCGTCAATGCAGTCTGCGCTTTAGGTCATCCATTCGCCGAAAATTTAATTTGATTTATTTAATAAACAGGATTTAAATTAATAATAATAAAATTTATTTATTATTTTCTTGTGGTGATCAGTTATGGCCTTAGTTTATTTTACTTTGTTTTGGATTTTATAAATACGACCTGCGTGTCGTGCCTCTCTCTTATTCTCATCATGTAACTTCTTTTCTCATCTCACTCCCTCGTATGTAAAACGAGTTTCCTTTATGTAATATATTATTATGAAGAAAAAGAAGACTACAAAACAAAGAAGGACAGCCTTGGAGATCTTGCTTGGAGAAGTGAAGATCGTTATTAGGTTTAGCTTAAGTTCTCTCATTGGCTTGGGAGAACAATTGCGCTAGGGGCCATAACTGTTTTATTTGTGTGTATGTATGTTGATATATATTGTATGTATGTTGATGCATGTGTGAGGAATGATTTATATGATAAATAAGCCGGTGAGATCAAACTAATTAAAAACCCCTAAAAACTAAATATTAAGTTTTTGCTTTCCAAGTTTTAGAACTCATCAAGACTAGTATCGAATATTGTAGGTTTCGCCTAACGCGAGGTGCATGTTCCATATTAGTAAGGTGCGATGGGATAATTGTAATATCCAATTTCTAAAATAATGGGTCAAACTTAACTAAACAAAATATAATAAGATTATATGCGTTTAGAAGCAAGAGTTAGGAATAGTCCATATGATGGATTGGAATAAGGAGTTATTCACCCAACTGAAATATTCGAGAATTGTATTGGATACAATTGGAAGGAGTTCCTACCTAAATAGCTAAGTTTTGTGTAATCAGCCTAACGTTGACTTAAAACAAAGTGAAATATGGATCTCGATCCACTAGAAAATCTTCCAACTGGATTTTCCGAATCAAATGATGAGGGTCATTTGGTTTGAGTAAAATAGTGGGAGCATATTTAATTAAAGGCCTAATTGAATATGTTATGATACTTATATTTTTCCATTCCATTTTGTAGATTACCATGACAACAAACACATCTAATAACATTTTGCGAACAATCCTGGATAAGGAAAAATTGTCTGGGACAAATTTTCTGGATTGACACCGAAATCTGAGGATTGTCCTCAAACATGACAGAAAGCTGTATGTCTTAGAGACACCTGTTCCTGATGAGGAACCTCCTAATTCTGCTCATAAGGCTAAAAGAGATGCTTATAAGAAGCATGTCGATGATGCCAATGAAACTGCTTGCCTCATGCCGGCTACCATGAATTCTGATTTGCAAAAGCAACATGAAAACATGGCAGCATTCGATATGATCGAACATCTAAAAATGCTCTATCAAGAGCAGGCAAGGCATGAATGGTTTGAAGTTTCAAAAGCCCTTTTTCAAGCCAAGCTTTCTGAGGGAACCCCAGTAGGTCCCCATGTACTCAAGATGATTGGGTATGTGGAGAATCTTGAAAGATTGGGATTTGCCCTAAAAAAGGAGCTTGCGACTGATTTGATTCTGCAATCATTGTCGGAAAGATTCGGTCAATTTGTCCTTAATTTCAACATGAATGACATGGACAAAACTCTTCCTGAATTGCTAAGCATGTTAAGAACTGCTGAGCAAAACCTGAAGACAAAAGGGAAATCCATTCTGATGGTCAGTAATGGAAAGAAACAGAACAAAAGGCCCACCAAGCAGGTTGGTAAATGGAAAGGCAAGGAAGTTGCCAAACCCAAACATACTACCCTTGCTTTGAAGCCTAGTGGAGGTATAGCAAAGGAGGGCACTTGCTTCTATTGCGGTAAGACCGGACATTGGAAGAGAAACTGCCCAAAGTACTTGGAAGATAAGAAGAATGGAGTGGTGACTTCGACTTCAGGTATTTTTGTTATAAAAATAAATTTATCTACTTCTACATCATGGGTATTAGATACTGGATGTGGTTCTCACATTTGTACCAATGTACAAGGACTAAAAAGGAGTAGAGATTTGGCAAAAGGTGAAGTCGACCTACGAGTTGGAAATGGAGCAAAGGTTGCTGCTTTAGCCGTAGGAACTTATGTTTTGACTTTACCTAGTGGTTTAATAATTCAGTTAGAGAACTGTTATTATGTACCTGCAATTAGCAGGAATATTATTTTCGTTTCTTGTTTGGACAAGTTTGGTTTTTCATTTATAATAAAGAACAGTTGTTGCTCTATTTATTTGAATGATATATTCTATGCTACTGCACAAATGAACAATGGATTATATGTCCTTGATCTTGAAATGCCAATTTATAACATTAATACTAAAAGGATGAAACCTAACGAGTTAAATCCAAGTTACCTTTGGCATTGTCGCTTAGGCCATATAAATGAGAAACGCATCTCCAAACTCCATAAAGATAGACTATTGGACTCTTTTGATTACGAATCATATGATACATGCAGATCTTGTTTAATTGGAAAGATGACAAAGTCCCCATTCACAGGAAAAGCTGAAAAGGCTAATGATCTTTTGGCCCTCATACACACTGACGTATGTGGACCACTGAACATACCAGCCAGAGGAGGTTTTCAATACTTTATCACATTTACCGATGATTTCAGTAGATATGGTTATGTCTATTTAATGAAACATAAATATGAATCCTTTGAAAAGTTCAAGGAATTTAAGAATGAAGTACAAAACCAACTAGGTAAGAATATTAAAACTCTTCGATCAGATCGAGGCGGTGAATATTTAAGCCTAGAGTTTGATGACCATCTAAAAGAGTGTGGGATTCTATCCCAACTCACTCCTCCTGGAACACCACAATGGAATGGTGTATCTGAGAGAAGAAATCGAACCTTGTTAGACATGGTCCGATCCATGATGAGTCATGCCGATCTTCCAAACTCCTTTTGGGGACATACACTACTGACAACAGCTTACACACTTAACCGTGTTCCATCCAAAAAGGTTGAAAAGACACCATATGAAATATGGAGTGGTAAGAAACCACATATGTCTTACATGAAGATTTGGGGTTGTGAAGTTTATGTAAAACGACAAATTTCAACTAAGCTTGAGCCCAAATCTGACAAATGCTTATTTGTGGGGTATCCTAAAGAAACAAGAGGGTATTACTTCTACAATCCTTCTGAGGGCAAAGTGTTTGTCGCTCGAACTGGAGTTTTCTTGGAAAGGGACTTTATTTCTAAAGGAATCAGTGGGAGGAAAGTAGAGCTTGAAGAAATTCAAGAATCACAAAGCATTGATACACCTATGGAGGAATTAGAGCAGGAACCACAAGTAGTTGTGGAAGAGCAACCTGCTCAAGTAGAACAAGACCAGCGTAGGTCGAGCAGGATACGTCACCAACCAGAGAGATATGGATATCTCATAAATGATCAAGGTGAAGTATTACTCATGGATCAAGATGAGCCTGTAACCTATCAAGAGGCCATAACTGGTCCTGAGTCTGAGAAGTGGCTAGAAGCCATGAAATCTGAAATGGATTCCATGTACACAAACCAGGTTTGGACCTTGGTAGAGCCTCCTGTAGGAATTAATCCTATAGGATGCAAGTGGGTCTTCAAAAAGAAGACTGACATGGATGGTAAGGTACATACCTATAAGGCAAGACTGGTTGCTAAAGGTTATAAACAAATTCATGGTGTAGACTATGATGAAACCTTTTCACCAGTTGCAATGCTTAAATCTGTTCGGATTTTACTTGCTATCGCTGCATATCATGATTATGAAATATGGAAGATGGATGTCAAGACTGCTTTCCTTAATGGGAATCTTCTTGAGGATGTGTACATGACACAACCTGAAGGATTTGACATACCCGAAGAAGCCCAAAAGATATGCAAGTTACAGCGATCAATCTACGGATTAAAGCAAGCTTCCAGAAGCTGGAATCTTCGTTTTGATGAAACTGTAAAACAATATGGATTCATAAAGAATGAAGATGAGCCTTGTGTCTACAAGAAGGTTAGTGGGAGCATAATCGTTTTCCTGGTATTATATGTAGATGACATATTACTCATTGGAAACGATATCCCTACCTTGCAATAAGTAAAAGCTTGGTTAGGGAAATGCTTTTCTATGAAGGACCTTGGTGAAGCAACCTATATATTAGGAATCAGGATCTATAGAGATAGATCATAAAAACTGCTTAGTCTAAGTCAGAGTACATACATAAACAAAGTGTTGAGACGCTTTAATATGCATGATTCCAAGAAAGGATTCATACCTATGCAACATGGCCTATGTCTATCAAAAACACAATCCCCTTCAACAAAGGAAGAAAGGGATCGCATGAATAAGATTCCATATGCATCTGCAATAGGATCTATCATGTATGCCATGTTATGTACTCGACGAGATGTCTCGTATGCTTTAAGTGCAACGAGTAGGTACCAATCTGATCCTGGTGATGCTCACTGGGTAGCTGTCAAGAATATCCTTAAGTACTTGAGAAGGACTAAGGACTCATTCTTGATATATGGAGGTCAGGAAGAGCTCGCGGTAATTGGTTACACCGATGCTAGCTTCCAGATAGATAAGGATGACTTTAGATCGTAATCTGGTTATGTGTTCTGCCTAAATGGTGGCGCTGTGAGCTGGAAAAGTTCAAAGCAAGAAACAGTTGTTGATTCTACAACCGAGGCCGAGTATATTGCTGCCTCAAATGCAGCGAAGGAAGCTGTTTGGATCAAGAAGTTCATTAGTGAACTTGGCATAATCCCTAGCATTGTGGACCCCATTAATCTCTATTGTGATAACAATGGTGCTATCGCACAAGCTAAGGAGCCTAGATCTCACCAACGATCCAAACACATGCTTAGGCGTTATCATCTCATTCGAGAGATAATAGATCATGGAGATGTGAAGATATGCAGAATACCTACACTTGACAATATTGCTGACCCACTAACAAAACCTTTTGCGCAGCTGAAGTATGATGGTCATACTAGATCTATGGGTATTAGGGGTATGCCTGATTGGCTCTAGTGCTAGTGGGAGATTGTTGGTGTAAGCCCTAGAGGCCAATACTTTTTGGTACTTGTATCAAATTATTTATTAATAATAAAAGGCATTTCTTTATTATGTTTGTTTTTCCAAAATGATAAAGTCCCTAGAATAGGTAGTTCCTTTAATGAAACATTAAGTATGATTTAATCATGAGATTCCATTAAACATAAGGACACTATTCTTAAAGCATCCATAGTCGAGCTTTAATGTGAAATGGGATAGCCTTAAAGCATTAAGACTATTATGTAGATAGACTGATGATCACATCTCATGGATCATGGATTAGGAGTTATCAAGTCTTGACATAGGTATGAATATTAGGAGTAATATTTATACTGGATTGACCCACTATGAGAGTACTACATAGAATGTTATGCAAAGTGTCATAAGTTACTCTCATGGTGATAGTGGTGTATACCACCCTTCGGCCTGAAACTACTATGTACCCTAGATGTAGAGTCAAGTACTTTATTGTTGATCAAACATTATCCGTAATTGGATGATCATAAAGACAGTTGATGGGTACTTCACAAAGCATGCTGAGGGACATGAGTAGCCTAGATGGAATTTGCCCATCCTACATAACAGGATAAATGTCTAAGGGCCCAATATTGAACTGGACAAGGATGACACGGTATATGCCTTGTGTTAAATATAGACATAGGGGCAAAAGGGTAATTGTACACACAAGTATTATCACAAAAGGTTTTGTCAGATCACATGACAATTTTGTGACTTGGGTAGCAGTGATGTGTTGCTAGATACCGCTCACTGTTTATTATGTTAAATACATAATTTAATATAATTGCCAACGTCGCGAAATCCTACAGGGTCACACATATAAGGACAGTTGGAGAAGAGATAGAGTAAATAAGGAACACCGTAAGGTACGGTGCACTTGAATGGAATACGGAATATGGTAAGGTACCATGTAATATAATAATAGTTATTATTAATTTTATAATAGTTATAAAATATAATAATAATAAAATTATATTTATTATAATAATAGTTATTATAATAATATAATAATATTATTATTGAGTTGGGCTTTTTAGCTTGTAGCCCACACAAGTAGTTCTATAAATAGAACCCTTGTGCAGAAGCTCAAAGTTGTTGTTGTTGAAACCTTGGCCGTATTCTATTTTTCCTCTCCCTCACTCAAAACCTTCAATCGTAATCAGCTAGCACTGTGACTGAAGGAAGTTGTTCGTGTGGACTGAGTAGAGGCACTGTTCATCGTACAACGCTCGTGATCATCCATAGATTTGGAATCAAAGGTTTCATCGCCACAAGAGGTAACCTTTCTATCACAGATCATGATCTTTCGTAAGGATCTCTAAAGGGAAATTCTTGTTTTCCGCTGCGTTTAGATCGCAAATTTCCCTTTAGAATGCCACCGAAAGCAAAGGAACGATTCAGATGATATCTCATTCCAATTGCATCAGCAATCATCGTCACCAACCCACATATTAAGATTGGCTCAAAAGAATCACGAGCAAGACAGCTAAAGTTAGCAAGTAAGAACGGGGCAGCATTGACAGGTTTTCCTTGGGATGCACAAAGCATGATATACAGCTCATCCCTAGACACAAAGGTGATGTTCTCTTCCTTACCAAAGAAAGTGTGAGTAATAATCTTATGAAAATATCTCCATCCTGGATTGTGGATGCTCTCAGAAAACATAGCATCGGGCTCAGCATTACCGTTTCCAGATATGGTACCCCAGAATTGTAGAAGATCATAACTAGTAAAGGCATCAGCAGGAGTTTTGGTTACAGCATCGGGCTCATTAGGAAAGCCCAACAAGTCAGCAAATTCATGGTGCGTGAACCTATATTTGTTTCCAAACAACCTGAAAGTAGCCAATCCACGGCCAAATCCAAAACCACGGGTAGAATCATAGTAAAGGGAGCTAAGGAACTCCAAAGTCAGGTTACGGTATGTGCTAAATTTCTTTTCTAAGGCAAAGTGAGTCCAACCTATTTGGCTTAGAAGGTAAACGATGTTATCCCGGATACTAAGGGTTTGCATAGCAGAGTCATCAGGGTAGATGGACAGACCCAGATCTCTTTGAGACAAAGCCTCAAATCGACGCCTCTGGACATCATTCCTGAAGACAACGGTATGGTTCTCGATTGTCTGCATGGTCACAAGTCAAAGGTATCCTAGAGAAGGTTATCCTGAAAATTAAAAATATTACACTATTAGGGAAATAATATTATTATTACGCGTTAGTACAATTAAGATAAAAATAGTAATAATATCAATAATAATAATAACAATAGTGAAATACAGAAAATAGTAATGCATATGGGATAGATTCTATACTAATCGTGCATGCAATGTCTTAAAACTAATAAAATAAATAACAAGAACTAAAGATCGTGGTTTAGCTCCCAAGGAGCGCTTTGTTTAATGTCAGAAGCTCGACATTAGATCTGAAAAAGGCATCATTTGTTAGGAAGAGCGGCTCTTCCAACTTGTAATTTGTGCAGAATTCATTGTTTTCTACTAAGTGGTAGTGCTTGAGTCTTTGGATGTCCACAATGAACGTCTCATTCGACTTTTCTCTAATTTCAACTACTCCACTTTGCAGGACTTTTGTAACTTTAAAAGGACCAGACCATCTAGACAGTAACTTCCCAGGAAAAAATTTAAGTCTAGAGTTAAAGAGAAGAACTATATCTCCTTTGTTAAACTCCTTCTTTGATATCCTTTTGTCATGTCATTTCTTGGTTCTTTCTTTATATATTCAGGCATTTTCATAAGCATCAAGTCATAGTTCCTCTAGTTCATGGATATCCAGAATCCTTTTCTCGCCTGCTGCTTTATAGTTCATATTCAGGGTCTTAATGGCCCAATAAGCTTTATGCTCAAGTTCTACAGGCAGATGGCATGATTTTCCATAAACCAGTTTGTATGGCATGGTTCCTATAGGGGTCTTGTAAGCCCACAGAGCTTCATGAAGTTTAGTAGACCAATCTTTCCTAGAGGTTGCAACAGTTTTCTCTAAAATTTGTTTGATCTCCCTATTTGACACCTCTACTTGTCCACTTGTTTGAGGGTGATAGGGTGTTGCTACTTGGTGTCGTACTCCGTATTTAAGCAATAGTTTCCCGAAGACATTTGAAATGAAATGGGAACCGCCATCACTAATGACAATTCTTGGTACATTGAATCTGGGAAAGATTATGTTTTTGAAGAGTTTTACCACCACTCGTGCATCATTTGTAGGAGAAGCCATCGCCTCAATCCACTTTGATACGCAATCTACTGCGACGAGTATGTATTTGTTTCCAAAAGAAGATGAAAAAGGTCCCATGAAATCAATGCCCCATACGTCAAAGACTTCAACTTCTAAAATTCCCTTTTGCGGAATCTCATCGCGTCTAGAAATGTTCCCAGTGCGTTGACACCGGTCGCAGTTCATAACGGCGATGTGGACGTCCTTCCAAAGGTTTGACCAAAAGAGGCCAGATTGTAATATCTTTGTGCATGTCTTTGATGTACTAGCATGTCCTCCATATGGTGCACCATGGCAATGGGATATGATATCCGCTACTTCCGATTCAGGGACACATCGAAGAAATATTCCATCGGCGCCTCTTTTAAATAGTAGGGGTTCATCCCAATAGTATTGTTTAAGATCATGGAAGAACTTCTTCTTCTGTTGGTATGTTAGATCTGGTGGAAGTACCTTGGCTGCTAGGTAGTTAACAAAGTCAGCATACCATGGCAGTGTGGTTTTAGTACAGATTGCTTCTACTACTTCATTTATTTCAGCATCGTTAAATAACAAGAAATATTCTATAGTCTCGCTTTCGCTTTCCAACTAGGTTGCGAGTCTGTCGTAAGGGAATGCATCGTTTATAGGCACTTCTTCGGGATTTAGATCCTCAATCCTAGAGAGATGATCTGCTACCACGTTTTTTGTACCTTTCTTATCCTTAATTTCCAAATCGAATTCTTGCAAAAGCAAGATCCATCTCAAGAGTCTTGGTTTGGCATCCTTCTTAGTCAACAAGTACCTAATCGCGACATGATCGGTATAGATAATGATTTTTGCTCCTACTAGATAGGAACGAAATTTATCTAAGGCGAATACAACAACCAGGAGTTCCTTTTCTGTGGTTGCATAGTTCATTTGTGCGTTGCCCAAGGTTCTACTTGCGTAGTAAATAACATGAAGCTTTTTATCCTTTCTTTGTCCTAAGACAGCGCCTATAGCATAATCGCTAGCGTCGCATATTATTTCAAACGGTAAACTCCAATCAGGTGGTTGCATAATGGGTGCGGTAATAAGAGCATTCTTCAGATGTTCAAATGCTTTCAAGCATTCTTCATCGAATATGAATTCGGCTTCTTTCATTAATAGTCCAGTCAGAGGTTTTGTAATCTTAGAGAAGTCTCTAATGAATCGTCGATAAAAATCGGCATGTCCCAAAAAGCTTCGCACTTCTCTAACTGTCTTTGGAGGTTGAAGGTTTTCTATGACTTCTATCTTTGCTTTGTCTACTTCAATACCTCTATCGGATACTACATGTCCAAGCATTATACCTTGTCGCACCATGAAATGGCATTTCTCCCAATTTAATACAAGGTTCACTTTAACGCATCGTTCAAGTACCATCTCAAGGTTTGACAGACAGTGTTCAAAACTTCCCCCACATACAGAGAAATCATCCATGAATACTTCCATTATGTCGTCTATGAAATCTGCAAAAATCGACATCATGCATCTCTAAAAGGTTGCGGGAACATTACACAGTCCGAATGGCATTCACCGATATGCAAATGTGCCATAAGGGCAGGTAAATGTGGTCTTTTCTTGGTCATCAGGATGAATAGGTATTTGGAAAAATCCTGAGTATCCGTCTAGGTAACAGAAATGTGAATGTTTGGCTAGCCATTCAAGCATTTGGTCTATGAAGGGTAAAGGAAAATGATATTTTCTAGTAGCCTTATTCAACTTCCTATAGTATATGCACATCCTCCATCCAGTTTGAGTTCGTTTTGCTACGGACTCCCCTTTTTCGTTAGTTACAACCGTAACACCACCCTTCTTTGGTACGACATGCATTGGGCTGACCCAGTTACTGTCAGATATCGGGTATATGATTCCTGCTTCCAATAACTTTTGCACTTCTTTCTTGACTACATCGCTTAGGACAGGGTTCAACCGTCTTTGATGTTCTCTAGATGTCTTACAGTCTTCCTCCATCATGATGCGATGCATACATATAGAGGGACTTATCCCTTTTAGATCGGAGATGTCGTATCCAAAAGCTGTGGGATATTTTCTTAAGACTTCCAATAGTTTTTTGGTTTCTATTTGTCCTAAATTGGCATTAACTATTACGGGTTTTTCAAGTTCAGTGTCTAGGAATTCATATCTCAAATCCTTGGGTAATGTTTGAAGTTCTACAAATGGTTTCTTTGGGCATGGCATTGGATCGGGTGTGAGTGCTTGGCATTCTCTTAGACTGTCATCTTCATATGGCTCACACCAGTTATCGTCTTCGAATATCGGAGGGGCTGGAATCTTTACTACTTCCGTGTACCTTGTCGGCTCCTTCTCCATTTCTCTGACGCATTCGTCGATAACGTCTAGAAAACAAAATGAATCGTCTAAAACAGGGGCTTTTAGGAATTGGGCTAAGATGAATTCGACTTTTTCTCCCCTACCTCGAAGGTTAATTTTCCTTTCTTCACATCTATTATAGCTCCAGCTGTTGCTAAGAACAACCTACCTAAGATGATTGGTATATTAGAATCTTCCTTAATGTCCATTATCACGAAATCTATCGGAATATAGAACTGACCTATGTGAACTGGCACATTTTCTAGCATACCTACTGGATACTTAACAGAACGGTCCGCTAGTTGTAGAGACATCTTCGTTGGCCTCAGTTCTCCTAAGTCAAGTTTCTTAAATGTGGATAAGGGCATTAGGCTAACACTGGCTCCTAAGTCGCATAACGCTTTGTCTATGACAGACTTTCCGATTACACAAGGTATGGAAAATCTACCTGGATCTTTTAGTTTAGGAGGCATGTTATTTTGAAGTATAGCGCTACACTCAGCAGTGAGCATAATGGTTTCGTTATCTTCTAGCTTTTTCTAATTTGATAGGATCTCTTTAAGAAATTTGGCATATGAAGGCATCTGCGTAATAGCTTCTGTGAATGGAATGGTTATATTCAGTTGCTTTAGAAGCTCTACAAATTTCCTGAATTGTCCCTCATTTTTGGGTTTAGCTAGTCTTTAAGGATAAGGTACTAGTGGTTTGTATGGTGGCGGAGGCACATAGGGTGTTTCTTTCTCTGCGGCCTTTCCGCTTTCATCTTTCTTCTCCGTATTTGGTTCTCTTACTTTCTCGGTTCCCTTTGGTAAACTTTGGTGCATGGCTGAATTTTGGAGTCTCGGGTCAACGGGTCCATCGTATTCTGTTCCACTTCGCAAACCTTTCGGATTTGGTTGTGGTTGGCTAGGAAATGCTCCAGCGGGGGCTGCTATAGTTGATTGTTGTTGGGCTACTTGAGTGATTTGAGTTTCCAACATTTTGTTATGAGTAGCCATAGCATCAAGCTTGCTTGACAATTGTTTCATCAATTCGCTCGTGTGAGCGTTTTGATTTGCGAAATCCCTATTTTGCTGAGCTTGAGCATTCATAAAGTTTTCCATCATGATTTCCAGATTTGACTTTTTAGGCAATGGTGGAGCAGATTGCGCTCCTTTCTAAAATCCAGGTGGAATAGCAGGTGCTGGGGTTGGTGGATGCAAAGCATTGTTATTCTTATATGAAAAGTTCGGGTGATTTCTCCAGCCAGGATTGTAAGTGTTTGAATATGGGTTCCCTTGAGCATAATTCACTTGGTCGGTAGGAGTACTAGCCAACACATGACATTCAGCGTTTGTATGCCCAGAGTTTCCACATATTTCACAATTTGGTGTCACCGCAGCTACGGTAGCTGCTGGTGGTGCTATTGCTAAACTTTTGATCTTTTGAGCAAGCGCGTCCACTTTAGCATTGACTCGGTCTATACCGTTAACTTCGTGCATTCATCCTTTCGGAGTTGGTTTCTCTACACCAACACATTCACCTCCCCATTGGAAATGGTTTTGGACCATGGTCTCTATGAGTTCATAAGCTTCTGCATAAGGTTTATCCATTAGAGCACCGCCTGCGGCAGCGCACAGGTTCATTTTGGTGTTGTACAACAACCCGCCGTAAAAGGTATGTATTATCATCCATTCTTCAAGTCCATGGTGTGGGCATATCCTCAACATGTCCTTGTATCTCTCCCAAGCATCGAATAAAGATTCGTTATCTTTTTGCTTAAATCTATTGATTTGGGCTCTCAGAATAGTTGTCTTGCTTGGTAGGAAATATTTGGTTAAGAAGATTTTCTTCAACTCGTCCCATGTCATCACTGAATGGGATGGTAGAGACTGGAGCCAAGCTCTAGCTCTATCCCTCAATGAGAACGGAAAAATTCTTAGTCTTATTGCTTCTTGACTGACTCCATTAGCTTTTACGGTGTCTGCATATTGTACGAATATTGATAAATAAAGGTTCGGGTCATCCGTAGCATTACCTGAGAATTGGTTTTGTTGAACTGCTGATATTAGCGAAGGTTTCAGCTCGAAATCGTTACGGTTAATAGCTGGGGCAGCAATGCTGTTATGTGGTTCTTCTTGTGATGGAACAACATAGTACTTTAGAGGACAGTCTCTCGGTCCTTCGGCCATGTTTCGTTCTGATTCTGATTCGGTTTCCGAGTCTGAGTAGGGAATAAGACGATCTGGGATGTTATATCTAAGAAGGAATTTGTTAATTTGGCGTCCCAGAAGTATGTAACGTTCGATTTCGTTGATTGGTTGCTCCAACTCTTCACCTTGTGAGCGAGTGTTTGGCATACAATCGACAAATCGAAAAAGAAAATAAAAAGTTGCCTTAGTCTATATTGTGCAACAAAAGTATCACAATATTGACTAAATCGATCCTCGGCAACGGCGCTAAAAACTTGATCGCGACTTTGCGTATTGGTCGGATTACTACTGCAAGTATACAACGTATCGCGTAGTTTTAAAAGGTTGTCGAACCCACAGGGACTAATAATCAACCTAGAGTGATCAATTATTGCGGTGCAAAGCTAAAGCTTGAATTGGCGGTAAAAGAATCTTAATTCTAACGGGATTTTAAAACAAGCAATAAAATGAGACCGAAGAATGATTTCCGTGCTCCTAAGGGACTCCGTAAATTCCAGGTGCTAACAAAGATCTCAAAGTTATTCTGTAGGCAATACCGATTTAAAGACTCAATCTCATGCTCTCGCGGTATTGACCAAGCCACACCTAATGACCCCAAGATTTTTCTCTCGCTCGCTCGCTCTCTCGCTGTGTTTAGGCTCAGTGCTCAGTGTCTACTATCCGATGATTACCTCAAACTCTCGTTCTATCGGACACACCTTAATACGTTTCTCACTCTCGTGACAAAACGCTGTTAAGCAACCTCTCGCTCTCACGACAAGACAACCTAAATTACACTTAGACAATAAAACCAGAATTTCGAACATGCATATTATAACACCGGTGGTTTCTACAGAGTCCCGTCGAAACGACGGTCCTCAATCTACGGGCTCAGACAAATTTACTCTAACATATTTATTCTTGAAATTAACATATTAAACATGCTGGAAATCTGAACATACATATTTATTAGTTTTCACAAAAACACAGATTTTAGTTTTTATTTTGCAATCAAGATATGTTGCAAGCGTGTAAACCAAACAATGCAGTAAAAAGAACGGAAAGTAAATAACCTGGAATGAACTGGAATAAAAACAACTTCTATTGATGATAAATCGATCCAAGCGTACAAATCAGCAAACAGAATGAAAATTACAATAGTTTAACAATCCCTCAGTGTGAGTGATTGCTACTTTGGAAAGTAAATGTGGTGGTTAAGCTAGAGAAATTTCTGCAGCGCTTCCGCAGGGTTTCTTGGATATAAATGCAGACCTATAAGGGTGTATTTATAGAGGAAATTTAGCTCCGAGAAGGCCTGGTTCGATTTTGAATTCAAAACAAGCAAAAATGTCAAACTATCACTGAAAAACTGTTCCCGCCACAAACGGCGACCGCCGTTTGCCTAATGGCGAATGCCATTTGTTTAAAATGTGGTTTCCCTCTTTTTTGGGGATGGCGACCACCATTCTCTTCGAGGTGGCGAGCGCCATTCATCTGGGGAAGGCCAGAACTGCATTTTCTTCACTTTTCCTTCACTTTTCAGCTCAACTTTGGTTCTTTTCTTCTTTATTGCTGATAAGGGACCTGTCAAGGCAAAACAAGGGAAAACATAAGTAAATGGCATTGAAAAAAATAAAGACTCGATAAAATGACAAGTAGAAATGCGCGAATTGAATAAAAAAGTATGATACAAAATCGAGTCAGCATTGTCCTTCTTCAATGAGATCTTCACCAAGTCACTCTGGTGTTCTTCCATCAAAAGGTGTTCTTCGCGATTCTTCTTCCATTGAAGAGTTTTAGAGTGCTATTACTCATTGCAAATTTTTTTTGATGTTTCCTTTTGTAATTGTCTGAATGATAATTGAATAACACATTTCTTCTGCCTTCAAATTTAAGTTCTGGTCTTCATTCAACATTTTTGTAGATTATTGTGATGGGAGTGATGAATATGATGGAATCACTTGTTGTCCCAATACATGTTCCATGGGTGGAAACACAAAGAACATGTATGAGAATTATAATTTAAAGGTAAGAAATTTGGGTGTTTTTGTTGAAAAAGAAACAAAACATGGAGTAAAACTAGAGGAATCAACTAATTACCTTAATGGTTTACTTAGAATTTTCTAATCATTATTATTCTTATTTGTTTTATTAAAGTCCTTGAGAAATATCAAGTATACGGAGACTCAGTGTTACTACAATATGGATTTCGGCCAAGTGTGCAAGACACCATGAATGCAATATTCCATATTCCCTTAAATGCTCAATTGGATATCAATTGACATCAACTGAGTTCTTATGTACTATATCTTTTGTCAGTTGGAAGAATTAGAGTTCCTAAGTGCTCTGAATATTGTCAATTGGGATCAATAGAGTAACTAGTAAACTCTGAAGAGATCAATTATTGATGAAAGAGATAGACCAATATTAATAAGTATAAGAGAGGACATTTTGGTAACACTAATAATTGGTCAATTGATGTTAGATGACAAAATATCAATTGGAGATATTTTATACCATTATATAATATTATATAATATGTTTATTATATATATTTGGTGAATGAGAAAGAAAGAAGAAGAAATTTAGTAAAGAAGAAAAAGAGAAAGAGAAGAAGAAAGAGGAAAAGAGAAGAAACTCATGGAAGAGAAGAAGAAGAAGAGCTTGGATTCATCATCATCATCAACTCCACCTCATTTTTCTTCATCTCCAAGGTGAGTTCCGTTAGATAGTATAACTTTGAGAGGTAAGAAAATATTGGATTTGTGAATTAGGTTTTGGTGTGAACAATGTTAAATGTATGGAATTTGCATCCTATATGATGATTATGATTTAATGCATGCCTATATGTGATAACCCATGTTTGTTTGGGTGTTTCGATGCTAAGAGAACACGTGGGTTATAGTTAGAAACTTATAATCTTTAGGATTTAGGGTTATAATTGAATCTTTGATTAGTGAGTTAAATTCATGACAACATGATGAACATTCCTTCTTGATTATGAACCATGACTTGAACATTTACTATGATATGGTGTTGTTACAATGAAGGTACGAACAAACAAATAAAACTTGTTATTTTGTTTCCAAACTTCATACTCTTAGAATTTCTACTATTCAATAAAGAAAGAATTTGAGAAGATTGAGAAGATATATCACACGAGAACTTGAGCAAAAAAATAAAGATTTTTGAATGCTGGATTAAGAACACACATACGAGAATGGGGAGAGATAAACAATGATTTATGTGATAATACATGTGTGGGGTCCATTACTAATTTTTTGATAAAAAAATTAATAAATTATCGTTAGGTAACCAGGAATTGATTTGCGCCTTTCAAATTTAATAATAATTAGCGTTCAGACAGACACTCGCGTGCTTGTGTGTCTGTTTTCTTAATGCACACACGTAAAAATTTAAATGATATTTTTTATTTAATATAAATTTTAAATGCAAGTTAATTAGGAAGTTAATAGTAAGAATTTAGATAGGAAGTTAATAGTAGAAAATTATGTGAAAGATGATAATAGTGGTTTTAATAAAAATTATTGTGTAAGTTATACATTAAAGGGTAACATTGGTAAAAAAGATAGGCTACACCAAAACACAATGTTTTGCATTTATATATGTTATATACTATAGATAAATATATGGTTAAAAGTAAAGTGTTCATTGTGCGGGTCGATCAACGAACCCGTTGACCTAAACCAGCGCAACTCATAAATTATTTGAATTCGTTCATTTACGCATACATCACCCAACTCAACTCATAATAATCCGTATTAGGCATGGCAACGGGGCGGGTCGGGGACGGTTTTTACCTCCCCCAAACCCAAACCCGAATCCCCAAACAATCCCCGTTCCCCGCCCCAAACCCAATCAGGGATGGAGAATTAAAACCCAAACCCGTCCCAAACGGGTTCGGGTATCCCCGCCCCGCCACCATCCATTTAGTAAAATCAATTTTTTAATAAAAATATTTATCTTTTCCAAAATCAAATTACATTACAAATAATAAAATAAATAAAAATCTCAAAAAAAATCTTACATACATTTGAAATATGTTAAATAAATAAAACAAATCAAAATATCAAAACATTGGCCACATATTTAATATTCTAAATTAACAAAATTAAATAATAATGTACATAATATAATAAACGGGGCAGGTTCGGAGACGGGTTCGGGGTGGGTACTAGTGTCCCCATTATCCGACCCGTCTCAATATTTTTTAATTGGGGAAAACCCAAACCCAAACCCAAACCCAGTCAAAGCGGGTTTTCCCCGTCAACTTCGGGGCGGGTTCGGGTGGGTACCTGCGGGTATGAGTTTTGTTGCCATGTCTAATCCGTATAGTTTTGGTTTAGATATGACGTTTGAGTTTCTCAATTCTCGGACCCGTTGACCTAACCCGTTGATGTGACATTAGTGATTTCTTATTTTTTATTATTATATTAAATAAAAATATAAAGTAATATATCACTATTAACCATAATTTTTCCAAAAAAAAATTATTCACCACCAATACTACTATTAGATCAACGAGTTTCCGTAATTTTAAGATTATACATTGGTTCTTATTTTCTTTTGTATCATTTTCAACTTACATATTTTATGGAAATAACTTATTTTATGAAATTTTCTACTATTATAAAACGTTATGACATATGGATGAATTTTATTAGACATTATATTTTGTGTTTCATTTAACTTGAATGTTAGAAATGAGTGTAATTGTATTGAATTGTGTTACAATTTTTTTATAGTTGAAAAAAAATATCAAAACAACTATTTTTATTTGAAATACAACCCTACAAATCCAACTCAAGTCATAAATGAGAAGGTTAATTTGGTTCAGTTTTGATTGTGAAATTGCGGATTGAACGACGAACTCAGTCCATTAAAGTCTGAATGAGTTGGGTAACAAATTAGACTAAAACTGGTCCAACCCAACTCACATACACCTTTAATTAAAGGGTTAATACTCATTTTGCCCTCTGCCATATAGGCGCTTTTCGAAAAACCCCCTGTAAAAAAAAAACTTACAAAAAAAAACCCTAACATTTGAAGATTCTCTCAGTTTTGACCTTCATCACATTCAGTCACTAAAAATGTCAAAATGGCAGGGGTCAAAATAAAAACGCTGCCAAAATAGCAAGGGTCAAAATGAAAACGCTGCCAAAATGGCAGGGGTCAAAATAAAAATGCTGCCAAAATGACAGGGGTCAAAATGACAGGTTTTTGGTGACTGAATGTGATGAAGGTCAAAATTGAGAGAATCTTCAAATGTTAGGGTTTTTTTTTGCAAATTTTTTTTTTACAGGGGGTTTTTTAAAAAGCACCTATATGGCAGGGGGCAAAATGAATATTAGCCCTTAATTAAAACTAGTACTGCACCATGATAAAACAACTATTTTTCTTTCTCACCTTAAATGCCACCTGACTTTCAACCCATAACCGATACGGTGATTTCATGTGATTAGTTAAATATAAAATAATTTATTTTTGTATAATTTTATATAAATTTGTGTTAAATAGTACATTTTAATGTAAAAATTAGTTTAAACTTAAAACAACTAGATCACATTTTAAAGTTAATTATAGTTCGTTTGTTTCAATTTTTTTAAAAATAATTTTTATAGTGTTAAATATTTTTGTTGATATAATTGTACAAAAAGTTTTTCAAAAAAAATTGATTTAAATAATTATTCTTAAAATATAATTTTAGGTATTTTATTCTTTTGTTATAACATTTTTTGAATATTAAAATTTTAAAATATAACTTAAATTTGAAGCTATTTTAAATATTTTTTCACAAAAATTATTTTTAAAATATACTTTTTTTGAAAAAGTTATAAGTTTTACTATGTATTATTCTTCAATAATGTATATTTATATTATAGGATGTCAAAATTAATTTTTTAATTTATTGAAAACGAATTTAAAAAAATATTTAATATTTTAAAAAAAAATTCAGAAAATTTATTTTTAAAAATATAAAAAATATCTATATTTTTTATAAAACTAAAAGAAATTGTCTGCTTATTTTATAATAGAATCAATTCTAAGATATAATATATGTTTAATTCTGTAGTGAGAATAATTGATTTCTTTTTGGATACATTTATGTAAAAATAATATGAATAATATATTTTAATATAAAATTAATATTTAAATTAAAAACTTATAAATTATAATTTCAAGTAAAATTAATTTTAAAAAGAGAATTAATTTTACCTTAAAAAATCGATCATCTGAAAATCATTGGAGAATCAATTTTAAATTTTAAAATTTTTTTTCTCTTCCAAACAGTAAAGCAAACACACATAATCAATTCTATATCAATTTTAATTCTTTGTGCCAGGGATGAAATAAAATAAAGAAGAGACGGTTGTTGTGGGTTACGTGGATGCAAGATGGTGTGATGATGTTAAAGGTGGTTCTTTATGTCGGTGACACCTCCACGTTAGATTAGTTTTTTATGGACCCTACTAACCATTTCTATTGCATTACACAGCACAAACTCAATAATGAATTAAATTACTATAAAAAAAAGCTAAATAAATTTATAGTTTTTTTTATTTGACTAGTGCTGTGGTTTTTTTTTTTTTCGATTAAAAATTTTGACCATTTAATTGTGTTTTTCCTTGGGATCTTACGCCCATGCTCAGAATCTAGAAGTTGGCAAGGATAATGCTATACTTTGGCTTTATAACAAAAATATTTACAAAGTGAGAAAACAACTGCTAGTTGTTTTTTTTGTAGCTTGACTTTGTTATCTTCGTCCTAAAACTAAGTTGCCACAAGATTATGGGTACGTTGGTTTCACTTTTATAAAAATATATTTTATTTTTCTATTTTTAAAAACAGATTTTATAAAAATATTTTTTTTAAATATTATAATTTTTCATATTCGTTTTTTTTTAATTAAAAGACTAATTGTAACATCCTCTAACATAAACATATATTATTGATAATCAAAACATAGTGGAAATTGCAATTTTTTCAAAAAAATTTTTTAGAAAAGATTTTTATGAAAAACTATTTGAAATAGCTTTAAATTAAGTGATTTTTTAAAATTTTGATATTCAAAATTTTTTTCAATAAAATAATCAAATATCTAAAAATAATATTTTAAAAATAACTATTCAAACTAAATTTATTTAAATATTTTATAAAAAAAAAATTGTAATTTTTTTTCTTTTTATTTATGTTGTATTATAAAAAACATTTTTTTAAAATCAAAACAAACGAGTCCTATATTCACAAGATAATAGGATTCAATACTGACGCAATTTATTCGCATTCATTTGCAAAAGTTGAACATAAATATCAAGCCGTTTAGATTTAATATAAAATTTAATTTTATTTAAAATATAACATACAATTTAAAATTTAAATTTTCTAATCTTAATCGAAGAATTATAAATACATAAAAAATGTGAATATGTTAAAAATTGTGTTGATAATGGCATCGTTGACGAGGTTATGCATATAACATTTTTTTGGAATAATATCCCTAGGGAAAAGTGCTTTGTTTGCTTTGAATCTTATGGAGCTTATGATGCTACTATGCTTCTTGTTATGAAACACGATACCTTGAAACAAAATATTAATGGTTTCTTTATGGGTAAGAAACACGTAAGGGTTAGGGTTAACAAGGAAAAACAAAGGAAAAAACAACTGAAACCCTATTAGGGTTCACAAAGGAAGAGAAAAGATGAAGAAGAATAGAGAATTGGTTAAATCTGTTTTACTATTCACTTTCTCAATAGGGTTCAAAGATTACAAGTGAATACCAACAATTAACCTCTCTCAACCTAATAAGGTTTTGTCACACTTAGGAGGAGATACTAGTATGCTATTTATAATAAACCTAACATACTAAACTAATGGGCTTTTAACAATTACTCATTACAAGTTAACTTAGGGTACAAGTTAACTTAAACAATTGGATCCATAACACAAAGCTCAATTCGATCTCCTACATACTAGAACACAATTCGACTACAGCATGTAGGTCTTCGACAACAGCATGTGAGCGGACTTCGACGACATGCTAAAACTAGAGTTCGATCCAATATCTCACAAATCTCCACCTTGGATATAACTCTATATCCTCAAGAAATAAACTAGCTTTCTTTATGCAGCTTTATCAACTGCATACAGTGGAAAAACTTGCAACTGGGCAACGTCTTGGTGATCATATCAGCAACATTATGATCTGTCGAAACCTTCAGTACTTGGACTTCTCCACGCTCGATTATCCCTCTGACGAAATGCAACCTCACATCAATGTGCTTGGTTCGCTCATGATAGGCTGAATTCTTCGACAAGTGTATTGCACTTTGACTATCACATTTAACAGTGATAAATGGACCTTGAAGTTTCAGCTCCTTTGCAAAACCTTCAAGCCACAATGCTTCCTTTACAGCTTCAGTTAGGGCGATATATTCTGCTTCAGTGGTTAATAAGGCAACAACCTTCTGAAGTGTTGTTTTCCAACTGATTGTTGTCCCAAACATAGTGAACACATATCCAGAAATAGATTTTCTAGAATCCATACAACCTGCATAATCAGAGTCGACATATTCTTCGATTATTGCTTTACTATCTTCACCCAAGGCTCCACCATAAATTAGGACTCTATTCAGAGACCCATTTATGTACCTTTAAATCCACTTCAATGCTTTCCATTGAGCATTTTCAGGATTCGCCATGTACCTGCTTACAAGACTTACTGCATATGCTATGCCAGGTATAGTATAAACCATATCATACATCAAAGAACCCACTATACTAACATATGGAATGCTATTCATATAAGCTCTTTCGACATCAGTATTGGGACACTGATCTATACTAAGCTTGAATTGAGGGTTTGTCGGAGTTACAACAGGCTTTGAATTCGACATACCATACTTTTCGAGAATCTTCCGTAGGTATGCCTCTTGAGATAAGCATAATTTCGACTGCTTTCTATCTCTTCGGATGTCAATCCCAAGAATCCTGGACGCAACTCCCAGATCCTTCATGTCGAACTCCTTATCGAGTTCAACCTTCACCCTCATTACATCTTCGACATTGTTGCTTGCTATTAGAATATCATCCACATAAAGCAACAAAATAACAAATGAACTACCAGGTTGAAATCTGAAGTAAACACAGTGGTCGAACTGACTTCTAATGAAACTTATGCATGCCATGAACTTGTCGAATCTCCTATTACATTGTCGAGGAGATTGTTTCAGTCCATATAAAGATCTCTTCAGTTTGCACACATAATATTCCTTCCCCTTTTCGACATACCCTTCAGGTTTCCTCATCAGGATTGTTTCATCTAGATCACCATACAAGAACACAGTCTTCACATCCATCTGTTCCAGTTTAAGGTCGAACAGTGCTACCATGGCAAGTAACATTCAAATGGACCTGTGCTTCACAATAGGAGAGAACACATAATTGAATTCGACACCTTCTTTCTGAGTGAACCCCCTAGCGACCAATCTTGCCTTGTATCTCTTCGACGCCACTCCTTCGATTCCTTCCTTAACTTTGAAAATCCATTTACAACTGACTAACCTGGCTCCAACAGGTTTCTTGATCAGTTTCCATGTGTTTTTGTCATAAAGATATTTCATCTCATCATCCATGGCCTTCTGCCATTCAATCTTCTTTCAACTCCTCATAACTTCCTTATAGTCTTTAGGTTCTTCGTCGAGAACCTCACTTGCAGAGATTAAGGCATAAGCTATAAGATCTGCATACCCAAGTCTTTGAGGTGGCTTGATGACTCTCCTTGACCTGTCTCTTGATAGCAGGTAGTCATTATCAGTCTCCTCATCTTCGACAACATTTTCTGCTTCTTCTTCGACTTCATCTGGGGTACGCAATTCAGCATCAACATGCTCCACCTCAACAAGAATCTCTCCCTGTTCCAGCTCTTCTTCGTCAGCATCATCAGTTTTCTTGAAAGCCATCTCAGCTTCATTGAAAACTACATCTCGACTGGTGATACACCTCCTGTGACCTGGCTCTAGGCACCATAGCCTATAAGCTTTGACTCCTTCAGGGTATCCCATGAACATGCATTTCAGAGCTCTAAGTTCGACCTTGTCTTGCCTAATGTGAGCATAGACCACACAACCAAATACTCTCAGTCTGTCGAGACTAGGTGGATGTCCCGACCAGACTTCTTCAGGTGTCTTCATATCTAATGCAGTCGAAGGACATCTGTTTATCAGATATGCTGCTGCCGAAACAGCCTCCGCCCAAAACACCTTCTTCAATCCAGGACTAACCAACATGCAGCTAACCCTTTCAAGGATTGTTCGATTGAATCTCTCATCTAGGCCATTTTGTTGAGGAGTACCTGCTACAGTCTCATGCCTTGCAATCCCAGACTCAACACAGTAACTGTCGAATGCTTCATTGCAGAACTTAAGGCCATTGTCGATTCTCAACCTCTTAACCTTTCTGCCAATTTGAGTTTCGACCAAAACCTTCCAATTTTTGAAATTCTCAAAAGTTTCATCCTTCGTCTTCTGAATGAATACCCATAACTTTATGGAATAGTCATCAACGATGGATAGAAAATACCTTGCACCTGAGTGTGAAGGATTCCTTGCAGGCCCCCAAAGATTAGCATGAATGTAATCCAGGGATCCATGTGTTCTTTGCTTGCCTTTGTTAAACTTCTCCCTACATGATTTACCAAATACGCAAGATTCATAAAACTCCAACTTTTTGACTTTGTCACCACCTAGCAGATTCTGCTTCCCCAATTCGACCAGGCCTCTTTCACTGACATGGCCCAATCTCATGTGCCATAATTCTGTCTTCGACACAGGTTTCGTGGATGCAATATTTGTCGAACCACTTACAACCTCAGCCTCAAGGGTATACAAGCCTTGTTTCTTCACGCCTCTCAAGACTTCCTTCGACCCCTTCATGACTCTTAGGATATTTTTCTCTCCTTGGAAAACATACCCCTTCCTGTCGAATTCACCAAGAGAAATTAAATTTCTCTTCAAATCAGACCTGACTTCAGTCAATAACCCTATTGACTCATCATGGAGCTTGAATCTCACAGATCCAATACCTTTAATTTTGCAAGATTTGTTGTTTTCCAGCAGCACCGACCACCATCTTGATCACATAGCTCCTCGAACAATTCTCTGTTTGGAGTCATGTGCCAAGTGCAACCTGAATCCATAATCCACTCTTTTCTTGAGTCGCCACTTGAAACTACAAGGACATCATATGAGTCAAAGTCATATTGAATAATGGATGCGTTGCCATTATCTTTACCTCCATGATCTTTCAGGCGTTCAGGGTACACCTTTCTTGTGTGACCCTCCTTCTTACAGTGATAATGTAATACCCCGTATTTTTATTTGCTCTGGATAATATTAGTTGTGATCAACTGGGTTCCGGTATACTCTGAGGGAATTATATGCAAAGATAATTAGAGTAACTGATGAACTCAGAGCAGATCAAATTAATAATTATCTGACTATGAGGTTTTAACTTTTGGTGCTATAGAGACTTTTTGGACATTTATTAGTGTTGCTATCTAATTGAATTTCTCCATATCATTTCATTTTCTACACTTGTGTAAAAATAGAAACAAAAATTGGAAAAGATAGAAAAGATTAGAGAGAAGGAAGAGGAAAGGAAAGAATGAAGAGAAACTTGGAAGAGAAGAACAAGAGCTTGGATCATTATCTCTTCTTCATCAAATCATCCCAACATCTTCTACATCTTCTTCATCTTGTTGTAGGCGAGTTCTAGTTAGAACCCTAAGTATAGAAACTTAGGTTAGAATTTGAATAAAATGGTGGATTTTGATTGAATGTTGTTTCTAACGGTTAAAAATGTAGAAATAGTCGGGTAGTATAGTCGGATTATGATTGAGGTTGATAGAGTATGAGTTGGAAGTGTTTTGGGTGAAGAAATGTGAGTGGTTGGCCCCAAATGACCTATTTTAACGCTGCTGAGAATTCTGGGTTCGCAGGGTTCGCCTAGCGAACCCAAGGCGAAGGGAAAGCGAAGGTTCAGCGAAGGGAAGGAGAATGTTTGCCCAGAGTTCGCTTAGCGAACTTTATGCCCTTTTTGTTCTGTTTTGTTCACTGAGTGATTCGCCTTGTGAATATGGTAGCGAACATGATGGATTTTCCCATTTTGTTTCCTTCATAACTTTTGATCCGTAACTCGGATTGAGGCACGGTCGGAAGCGTTGGAAAGCTACTCCAATGCTCTTTGTGATAGTGAAGTAAAAACATATGTATATGTCGTGGATTGATAAGATAGAGACGGAAATGTAATGAATGTGAATGGTATGGATCCTTATTTCCTACCGAAATTCATGAATTGGGAATCCGATTGATATGGGACTTGAAGCCTTGGAAAGGGAATCCGATGTGCTATTAATGGTGTTGTGAGACCATGATTTAACCAAGGATGCTTGGTAGTGGATATGTGTGGCTTGTATACCTTAAAATGTGAGAGAACTACTATGTGGATTATATTTGACATGTTATGCTATCATGTGTGTTTTATGATTGATATTGTTATATGCAAATTGTGTTAAACCATGTCTATCTAATTGTTGTTAAGTATGATTGAAAGAATATGCAAGCTTAAAATGAGTTACGAAGAGTGAGGAAACTTTACCCCAAAATAAATGATATGATTCTAGGTTGTGACTAGAAATTGATAGAAACTCTAGATGGCTATGCTCGTGCATTCGATGTAGAAAGGTGCATCCTTGACGAGTAATGGTCTAGAGGAGAGTGAGACACTAGTATGGAACATGTGTGTGAACCTTTGTGTTCTTTATGTAAGGTGATTGTGGCCTTAAGGCATTGTGGCCTTGTGATTGTCGAATACAACCACGTTTGTGTGTGAGATCACATAATCGTAATCGTTTCACTTGAGTTGCAATTTCATGAGTCTCGAGCTCCTCTAAAATGTATGCATGATTACTTGGCAGGTTTGATTCCCGCATTTAGTACAAATGGAGCCTAAGGGTAAAGAGACTTGTGACGGTTAACGGCCCGTGTGAAGTGACGGTTCATAATGGTTAATGGCCCGTAGAACCCGAATCCATGTCGTATGTCAAGTAAATTACAAGGATCCATGACTTGGGTCAACTTCTAGACGTAGAAGCGGACGGGAAGAGGGGATGCCTTGGTAAGGTTATTGATTAATGATATTTTGAGTTGGTGAACTTATGAACATGTTTCCATATAGTGTGAGATTGTGTACTCAAAGTCATTTCCCTTCCCCTTTAACTTGAGTTAGGATTGTTAGAACCTTGTAAAGTCGAGAGAATCTATAAGATAGGGAACTCAGTGAGATTTAATATCTCACCCCATATTGTTGATTATATTACAGGTACAGCAGGTTCCGCGAAGGGTAAGGATAAGGCCGTTTGATTATCCTTACTTTCCTTGGTTTTTGGAATGGCAAGACTTCCGTTGTGGAAAGTATTTTGAGATCATTATTTTGATCTAGTTCTTAGTGTCTTGGAACATCTTGTATACATTGTGCCATAGTTTTTTTTGTATTAAGTATTTTGGGCATGTAATGTATATAATATGTTAACTAGGAACTTATGGTATTTCAGTACCAAACACTTGGATTCATGTATAGTATTTGTGCTTTGATATATGATATTATATGTGGGTGTTACAGTTGGTATCAGAGCAGGTCGTATCCTCGACCTAACCATGAAATAGTATAAGTATTTCTTTCCGTTTCATATGTGTGGCGTCGCCATTGGTCTTAAGTGTTATATTTATGGTATTGAGCCTGATCAACTTAATCCTATCTGTATGACCTTTAGGAACATGTCTGACGGATGCAAAAGCAATCGTGGTGGACCTATAACTACTTCTGTTGGGGCGAATCCGCCGGGCGGCGAGGAGTATGTCCCATGGCCTCAGTTTTTACAACAGATGCAGCAGCAGTAGAACCAGTTCATGCAGCAGATGGTACAACAAATGAATGAGGGTCTTCATCCTCCAGTGGTTGTTCCAGATGCTGTAGGTGGGAGTTTTCGGGATTTTATCCGTATGAATCCTCCAAAATTTCATGGCGGATTAGATCCTGTGAAAGCTCACGAATTAATAGCTGGCATGGAGTTAATTTTCTTGATAGTCCATTGTAGTGAGGAGAATAAGGTGGTATTCGCTTCTCATTCGTTGAAGGGTCCTGCCATGAGGTGGTGGGAGAGTGCCTCAGCCCTGATGACTATTCAAGAGGTACCTAAGGTCTAGGAGCAATTTAAGATTAATTTTATGGAGAATTATTTTCCTAGTTCTTTGAGGACCCAGAAAGAATTTGATTTTCAACAATTGAGACAAGGTACTTTGACCGTGGCTGCTTATGCTGAAAAATTTGAGATTATGGCTGCTTATTCTAGGAAGGCCATGTATGCTCCTGATGAGAGGTGGAAAGTTGACCAGTTTCTTTTTGGTTTGAAGGCCGAAATTTCTCATACTGTATCTCAGAGAGAGTTCACTACGTACGCTGAATTACTAAGGAAGTGTTATGTGGTAGAGAATAATTTAAAGAAAGTTCAAGCAGAGGGGGATATGAGTATGTCAAATCAGAGTGATCATGGGAGATCAAATCAATAATTTAGGCCTAGACCACAAGCTTTTAAAGGGAAGCAAGTTCAGAGTTCTAGGACCAGTGCACCTCTTGTGTGTCGCACTTGTGGTAGGAATCATTATGGAAGGTGTGGTATCGAAAGTGTGAGGTGTTTTCAGTGTCAGAGGATGGGTCATCTGATAAGGGATTATCCTCAGAATAAAAATCAAATGCAAGAAAAGAGTACCGGTTGAGTTTATACGTTGGATGCAAGGAAGACCAAGGGTGATAACTCTTTGATTGCTGGAACGTGTTTCGTTAATGGGAATCCTTGTTTTGTATTATTTGATTGTGGAGCAACACCCTCTTTTGTGTCAATGCAATGTGTGAAGCGACTTGGGTTGCAAGCTATTCCGTTGTCTCCACCCATGGTGGTTACTACTGCCATGGATGAGATGGTTGAAACACCTTTAATGTGTGAAAATTGTGTTTTATCTGTGGATGGGAGAGTTTTTCAGATTGATCTTATTTGTTTGCCGCTTAAGAAGGTGGACGTTGTTTTGGGAATAGATTGGCTTTCCGCTAATTCGGTATTTATTGGTTGTGAAGAAAAGCTAATCATCATTCCATCCGTTGAGGCTACTCCGAAGGATGTGTTAACTACTATTTTAGAAGGTACGGTTGGAATGATAAATTTCTTGTTCGAGAAGGAAAAATCTGTTCTTTTGGTTCTCACTAAGGAGGAGAGTAGCAACCTTCAAGTCCTGAGTATTCCTGTAGTCTGTGAGTTTTCCGAAGTTTTCCCAGAATATCACCTCTCTTCCTCCGGAAAGGGAAGTGGAATTCTCTATTGACCTGATACTGGGAACGACTCCTATATCCGTTTCTTCATATCGGATGGCACCACTTAAGTTAAGAGAATTGAAGGATCAATTAGAAGAGTTAATGGCTAAGCATTTTGTCCGACCCAGTGTTTCGCCTTGGGGAGCCCCAGTGTTGTTAGTAAAGAAGAAAGATGGTGGAATGCGGTTATGTATTGATTACCGACAGTTGAATAAAGCCATCATCAAGAACAAGTACCCATTGCCAAGGATAGACGACCTATTTGATCAATTGAAAGAAGCCTGTGTGTTCTCGAAGATTGATTTATGGTCGGGTTATCATCAGATCCGTGTGAAGAGTTCGGATGTATCAAAGGCCTTGTTTAGAACCCGTTATGGTCATTATGAATTCTTAGTAATGCCTTTCGGTGTGACGAATGCTCTGGCAGTTTTTATGGATTATATGAATCAGATATTTCAAGCTTATTTGGACTAATTTGTAGTGATCTTCATTGATGACATTCTTATTTATTCTCGTACTTCTGAAGAGCACGAAGAGCATTTAAGAATCGTTTTATCGATCCTACAAGTGAGACAACTTTTTTCTAAACTAAGCAAGTGTGAGTTTTGGATATCGGAGGTTAGTTTCCTTGGCCATGTCATATCTCAGGGAGGTGTGGTGGTAGATCCATCAAAAGTTGAAGCGGTGATTAATTGGGAGAGACCAAAGAATGTTTCCAAAGTTAGAAGTTTCTTGGGACTAGCAGGTTATTATAGAAGGTTTATCAAGGGCTTTTCTCAATTGGCCTTACCAATGACTAAACTTACTCGAAAGGATTGTCCTTATGAGTGAGATTCGGCTTGTGAACGAAGTTTTATGAGTTTAAAGGAAAGATTGACGATTGCTCCTGTTTTGATTATTCCTGATCCTAGCAAGTGGTACGAGGTATTTTGTGATGCATCAAAGATGGGATTAGGAGGAGTTTTAATGCAAGATAGTCATTTGGTGGCTTATGCCTCTCGACATTTAAAGGTTCATGAAGAAAATTATCCTACGCATGATATGGAATTGGCGGCGGTTGTTTTTACATTGAAAGTGTGGCGTCATTATTTGTATGGAGTACGTTTTGAGATGTTCAGCGACCACAAGAGCTTAAAGTATCTATTTGATCAGAAAGAGTTGAACATGCGTCAAAGGAGGTGGATGAAGTATTTGAAGGATTATGACTTGGAACTAAAGTACCATCCGGGTAAAGCAAATAAAGTAGCAGATGCATTGAGTTAGAAAGTTTTGCATAATGCCGAGTTGATTATATTAGAGTATACCTTATTAGAAAAGTTTCGAGATCTTAATCTCCAATTCGTTTGGACTCCTAATGGTGTGATTATGGGGAACTTAAATGTAAATTCTACCCTTAGAGAGGAAATTCAACAAGGGAAAGTGTTGGATGAGAAGCTGCAAAAAGTGTTAGTTCAACTGGGTTTCGTGCGAGCTACCGACATAATCATTTTGTTTAACCAAAGGATTTGTGTTCTAGATGATGCGGTGTTGAAAAGAAGAATTTTGGAAGAAGCGCATAAGGGTGCTTTTACTATACATCCTGGTTCTTCGAAGATGTATCAAGACTTAAAGAGGGACTATTAGTGGTCTGGTATGAAAAGAGATGTTGCAGTGTATGTATCGGAGTGTGCGGTGTGCCAACAAGTGAAGATTGAACACTAAAGACCGGGTGGCTTATTATAACCGTTAGAAATTCTGGTGTGGAAGTGGGATAGTATTTCTATGGACTTTGCAATTGGATTACCCTGTGCACAAGGTGGTTATGATTCTATTTGGGTGATTGTGGATCGATTGACGAAGTCTGCGTATTTCTTAGTCGTAAAGACTACTTACAAGGCAAGTCATCTTGCAAGGTTGTTTATTTCGGAAAATTTGAGATTGCATGGTATTCCCTTTAGTATTGTGTCCGATAGAGACCCAAAGTTTAGTTCAAGGTTTTGGAAAGCTTTTCAACAAGCCATGGGAACAAAGTTGTGTTTGAGTACGTCGAATCATCCGCAAACGGATGGTCAGACAGAACGAACGATACAAATGATGGAAGATATGTTAAGGGGTTGTCTACTTGAAAGTGGAGGAAATTGGATATAACTTTTATCGTTGATTGAGTTTTCATACAACAATAGTTATCATGCGAGTATTGGTATGGCTCCTTATGAGGCATTATATGGAAGGAAATGTAAGACGCCTTTGTGTTGGGCGGAAGTTGGCGAAGACAGAGTTTTGGGACCCGAGATTATTCAAGAGACTACGGAAAAGGTTAGAATGATCTGTGATAAGGTTAGACAAGCACAAGATCGTCAGAAAAGTTATGCGGATAACCGTAGGAGACCTTTAAAGTTTGATGAAGGTGATCACTTGCTTTTGAAAGTTACTCCGAGATTAAGGTTGAAAGGACCGTTTAAGTCCCAAAAGTTAAGTCCAAGATACGTGGGACCGTATCAAATTTTAGAAAGAATTGGTGAAATAGCTTACAGATTAGCCTTACCGCCTTCTCTGTCAGAGATGCATAATGTTTTTCATGTGTCTCAGCTTCGGAAGTTTGTTCCAGATACTCTTCAGCCAATTCTACCAGATACGATTGAGATATAAGCATAGTTAATGTTTGAGCCTCAACCAGGTCGTATCACAGGAAGAGAAACTAAGGTACTAAGGAATAAGGAGATTCCTCTAGTGAAGGTTCAGTAGGATGAGACACATTCGGGCGATGCAACTTGGGAACTAGAATCAGAGATGCGAGATGCTTACCCTCATCTATTCAAGTAATTTTAATTCGTGGACGAATTTCTATTTAAGGGGGGGGAGGATGTAATACCCCGTATTTTTATTTGCTCTGGATAATATTAGTTGTGATCAACTGGGTTCCGGTATACTCTGAGGGAATTATCTGCAAAGATAATTAGAGTAACTGATGAACTCAGAGCAAATCAAATTAATAATTATCTGACTCTGAGGTTTTAACTTTTGGTGCTATAGAGACTCTTTGGACATTTAGTAGTGTTACTATCTAATTGAATTTCTCCATATCATTTCATTTTCTACACTTGGGTAAAATTAGAAACAAAAATTGGAAAAGATAGAAAAGGTTAGAGAAAAGGAAGAGGAAAGGAAAGAAAGAAGAGAAACTTGGAAGAGAAGAACAAGAGCTTGGATCATCATCTCTTCTTCATCAAATCATCCCAACATCTTCTACATCTTCTTCATCTTGTTGTTGGTGAGTTCTAGTTAGAACCATAAGTATAGAAACTTAGGTTAGAATTTGAATAAAATGGTGGATTTTGATTGAATGTTGTTTCTAACGGTTAAAAATGTAGAAATAGTTGGGTAGTATAGTCGGGTTATGATTGAGGTTGATAGAGTATGAGTTGGAAGTGTTTTGGGTGAAGAAATGTGAGTGGTTGGCCCCAAATGACCTATTTTAACGCTGCTGAGAATTCTGGGTTCGCAGGGTTCGCCTAACGAACCCAAGGCTAAGGGAAAGCGAAGGTTCGTCAAGCGAAGGGAAGGCGAACGTTCGCCCAGAGTTCGCTTAGTGAACTTTATGCCCATTTTGTTCTATTTTGTTCACTGAGTGATTCGCCTTGCGAACATGGTAGCGAACATGACAGATTTTCCTATTTTGTTTCCTTCATAACTTTTGATCCGTAACTCGGATTGAGGCACGGTCGAAAGAGTTGGAAAGCTACTCCAATGCTCTTTGTGATAGTGAAGTAAGAACATATGTATATGCCATGGATTGATAAGATAGAGATGGAAATGTAATGAATGTGAATGGTATGGATCCTTATTTCCTACCAGAATTCATGAATCGGGAATCCGATTGATATGGGACTTGAAGCCTTGGAAAAAAAATCCAATGTGCTATTAATGGTGTTGTGAGACCGTGATTTAACCAAGGATGCTTGGTAGAGGATAGTAGTGGCTTGTATGCCCTAAAATGTGAGAGAACTACTATGTGGATTATGTTTGACATGCTATGTTATCATGTGTGTTTTATGATTGATATTGTTATATGCAAATTGTGTTAAACCATGTCTATCTAATTGTTGTTAAGTATGATTGAGAGAATATGCATGCTTAAAAAGAGTTAGGAAGAGTGAGGAAACTTTACCCCAAAACAAATTATATGATTCTAGGTTGTGACTAGAAATTGATAGAAACTCTAGATGGCTATGCTCGTGTATTCAATGTAGAAAGGTGCATCCTTGACGAGTAATGGTCTAGAGGAGAGTGAGACACTAGTATGGAACATGTGTGTGAACCTTTGTGTTCTTTATGTAAGGCGATTGTGGCCTTAAGGCATTGTGGCATTGTGATTGTCGAATACAATCACGTTTGCGTGTGAGATCAGAAATCGTAACAGTTTCATGAGTCTCGAGCTCCTCTGAAATGTATGCATGATTACTTGGCAAGTTTGATTCCCGCGTTTAGTACGAATGGAGCCTAAGGGTAAAGAGACTTATGACGGTTAATGGCCCGTGTGAAGTGACGGTTCATAACGGTTAATGGCCCGTAAAACCCGAATCCATGTCGTATATCAAGTACATTACAAGGATCCATGACTCGGGTCAACTTCTAGACGTAGAAGCGGACGGGAAGAGGGGATGCCTTGGTAAGGTTATCGATTAGTGATATTTTGAGTTGGTGAACTCATGAACATGTTTCCATATAGTGTGAGATTGTGTACTCAAGGTCATTTCCCTTCCCCTTTGACTTGAGTTAGGATTGTTAGAACCTTGTAAAGCCGAGAGAATCTATAAGATAGGGAACTCACTGAGATTTAATATCTCACCCCATGTTGTTGATTATATTATAGGTACAGCAGGTTCCGCGAAGGGTAAGGATAAGGTCATTTGATTATCCTTACTTTCCTTGGTTTTAGGGATGGCAAGACTTCCGTTGTGGAAAGTATTTTGAGATCATTGTTTTGATCTAGTTCTTAGTGTCTTGGAACAACTTGTATACATTGTGCCATAGTTTTTTTTTGTATTAAGTATTTTGGGCATGTAATGTATATAATGTGTTAACTAGGAACTTATGGTATTTCAGTACCAAACACTTGGATTCATGTATAGTATTTGTGCTTTGATGTATGATATTATACGTGGGTGTTACAGATAACATCGAATACCAGATGTTTCACCACTATAAGACTTTTGTTGACTTTTACCTTTCTTCTTGTCGAACTTACCATCTTTTCGCAAGAGTTTTCCCTTAACGACCAAACCTTCACCAACCGTCGAAGGTTTTTGCTCCTTTCGTTCGTTCAGGTCCTTTGAATACAGAGCTGATTGAACTTCTTCAAAGCTCAGGGACTCCCTTCCATACAAGAGAGTTTCTTTGAAGTGAGCATGTGTTCTGGGAAAAACACACAACAACAATAGTGCTTGATCTTGGTCATCGATCTTCACATCAATATTTTCAAGATCAAGAATCAGCTTGTTAAACATATCCAACTGCTCTGCCAAAATTTTGTCTTCACTCATATTGAATGAATACAAAGCTTGCTTCAGGTAGAGTCGATTCACCAGAGATTTGGTCATGTACAAACTTTCAAGTTTCAACCATAACCCCTATGTCGTAGTCTCCTTTGATACCTGTCGAAGAACCTTATCACCAAGGCTCAACAATATTGCGCTGTGGGATTTCTCTATCATGGCCGTCTTTTCTTTTACCTTTAACGCAACATCCATGGCTGCCTCTCCCTTCAACGCTTCCAAACAACCCTGCTGAACTAGTAGGGCTTTCATCTTCAAGCACCACAGACCGAAATCGTTCACTCCGGTGAACTTTTCAATCTCATACTTTGTTGAAGGCATCTTCTCCACGCTCACCGCACCAATTTGTTGTGAAAAACGATACCTTGAAACAAAATATTAACGGTTTCTTTATGGGCAAGAAACACGCAAGGGTTAGGGTTAACAAGGAAAAACAAAGGAAAAAACAACTGAAACCCTATTAG
Source organism: Lathyrus tuberosus (assembly GCA_022829125.1). NCBI lineage: Eukaryota > Viridiplantae > Streptophyta > Magnoliopsida > Fabales > Fabaceae > Lathyrus > Lathyrus tuberosus. The sequence goes on from JALAZF010000112.1 coordinate 9,106,217, forward strand.
GGTTCACAAAGGAAGAGAAAAGAGGAAGAAGAATAGAGAATTGGTTAAATCTGTTTTACTATTCACTTTCTCAATAGGGTTCAAAGATTACAAGTGAATACCAACAATTAATCTCTCTCAACCTAATAAGGTTTTGTCACACTTAGGAGGAGAGACTAGTATACTATTTATAATAAACCTAACATACTAAACTAATGGGCTTTTAATGATTACCCATTACAAGTTAACTTAGGGTACAAGCTAACTTAAACAATTGGATCCATAAAACAAGGTCCAATTCGATCTCCTATATACTAGAACATAATTCGACTATAGCATGTAGGTCTTCGACAACAGCATGTGAGTGGACTTCGACGACATGCTAAAACTAGAGTTCGATCCAATATCTCACACTTATTAAAATGCTCTTTTCTGTTTCACAACTTTATCCATGCAAAGACCAAAATTTGTAATTAACATATTAATGTCAATTTATACTCATAAACCACATGATTTAATCAATCGGTCATTATCAATTAAGGCACACTCTTCTTTGTTCAAAGTTTTTAAACCATATGTTTACAAAAGATATCCCCAGAAGCCCAAAATTGTCCCACAAGTGTCTTTTGACACAAAACATTCTGAAACTAGCTAAAAAGAAGGAGAAAAGGTTTTTGTATCTAGATGAAGAAAAAGAACAATAATTTTTCTACATAAATTATGAGCATTTTTTGAAAACAAGTATGGTTTTCTTCAACCCATATTTTCTATTTTGCGTAAATCTTGCTCTGAATCAATATTCGTAAAAATAAGTTTTTTCTTTGATGATATCTATTTTTAGGAAGCAAAACCTATCCATTTATGTAAAATATGAAAATTATATTTCTTTTGAGGATGAGAAGCTCGATTTTAACATAAGTTAGAGATTTGAAAAATTCAAAAAGTTCATTGATATGCTGCAAGTGTAGTAGTAAAAGATTATCGTCTACAAAGGCCAAAGATCAAGCTACTACCTTTTACTGTTTCAATGCTTAATTAAAGCTATAAATTCTAGCAGTTTTGAGTACGAAAAAAAATTGTGATTTCTTACTAATTGGAAACAAGAGCCCAAGACTTCGATTCTTGTCTACCGAATTCACTCATACGAGTCCTATACCAATTATAACGAGAATTTCACTTTTGTAAAAAAAAAAAAATCAAAACTTAGTGATAATGCCCACTTTCGTCAGCGTATTACTGGATTCTATCCACACAAATCACCTGGTTTCGCAACACAACTAGTGTGTTTAGAGAAATGTTTAAAGGAAAATCATTTTCTCAATTAACTCTGAGACACTTTCAACTTTTCAGAGTCAATAGTTTGAATTTCTAAGTCGGATATCATTTATGATCCTTCGTCGTATAAACAATATCTATCCATAGGTTCCTACTTTTGTAGCATACATTTTACTTTAAGAAAAACATAAATTACAAAACAATTTTTCGATTCTGGTTATAATAGTACTTAAGAAACATGCATGAGGTCTGTCGGTATGTCAATCCTAATGTCTCAGACTCTAAATTTATCTACTCAGACATGATGATCGATAAAATAACACAATCAAACATAAGATACAGTCTAATAACAATAATAACGGTAATTTGAATAATATATGAACCTGAATAAAAGTAAAAAATATAATGACTAAGGTGCTCCAGTGGAGTTTCTGAATAAAGTAGTAGCGGTACGATAAAATGTAGGAAAATAGAAATCACAAGATATAGACTAAGTTATAGAAAAAGTGCATGTACCTTTTCTCTTATGGTTCTAACTATTTATATCCCTTAACACATAATTACAACCATCAATCCGTGTAATTGACCTTCAGAGGTTTTACAACTGAAAAATAACAGCTGGAATATAAAAGATAAGATAAAATAGCTAAAAGAAAAACAAGAGCTCATTATGGGCAGATCGTAACACTCTCAGGTGCTTTCCTCTGAATCAACAAGGAATGGGTAGGAAGGGCCTCCATTATGGCCAGGTTGTAATGCGCTCTTGTTTTTGTACCAGGGACTCTTCCTTTCAGCCGTTCATGCACATTCTTTCCCTCTTTGATCATACTTTGCCTCGGTTGATAATGTACCTAGTATATAAGCAAATTTTGACTCTATAATCAGGGTTCACATTTCATTTTGTTCTCTTTAGAATTCATACATCCGATTCACCGAGATGACGAGTTTGTGAGAAATGTATGAACATGTGTTCCATATTTAATTCAAGCATTTTGATTGCTTTATTATAACCTTACCTCTTTACTTGCTTTTGTTAATTTAAACGCTTTTACTTTATTTCTTTTGTTATTTGCATTAGAAATCATTCCATCACCATTACATTTTCTCAAAAAATTTTACACAAAGAATTGTCTAGGATTTTTGAGTTTGATCCTACAAGTGAACTAAACCTCATGATTGTTTACTAAAAACACCAGTAAACACCCGCAGAAACCAGTCCTTCCAATATTCAGATGAATCCATATAAGGTTCCAAGAAACGCCTAACAGACAGAGAGCACAAATTTATCCAACCACAGACGGAAACACTCTATATGATATTAAAAGAAATGAAGACCCCGACGATAGATGGGATGCCCAAATTAAACCAGATGATCTTGAAGGCCTTGATGATGCTGCACACATTGGGCATTAGCGGTCACCAGGAAGTCCGCCTCAAAGGGCGTAAAGGGTATCAATACCTCCAACTCATGGATGACTAGGAGATAAAAGGAAAAATAAGGAGATAACGAACGCCTTTGGTTGCCATGTTGGCTCTTTCCATTTCTAAACAACGTTGCAGGATTACATCCGCCTCACAATCATTGATGCAGCCGCAAGTGCACGGTTGGTTGAAGTAATAAAATAGATATCGAACCATAGGGACCAATGGTTTAAGTACCGAATTCTCGTCCTATCGGTGTATATCTAGAGAAATAAAAAATACGGAGTTTGGTAAATAGCTTAAAAGAAAAGCACTTAAATGAAAATAAACTAATAGAAAAATCACTTAAATCTCAATTGGGGTAAGCGGGACCCGAGGTTACATCTCTTACTCTAACACAATCGCATAATACTTGATACTTTTATTACGAGAATTCCACATAAATTATAGAAAATATATAATTATGGTCAATACCTGCTTTCTCTAGCGCATTGCCCTATCAACAACAAATAATTCGTCTGCTTTTGCACAACCGAATTATTCTTCGTCGATTCATTCCTTATACTCAGCTATATTTTTTCTCAAATTCGTCCAAGCGTTTTCGCTGTTTTGGACTAGGTTGTCTAAAAATTTTCGCTCTGATATTGACACATATCCTTTCAGACTACGGTCGATACTTGAGAACCACTTACTTTCATAACGAAGTTAGCATGCATGAACTCATATTATAAAATAAGTTTAAACTAAAATTCTCGCAATCGATAGTAACAGATCATACACGAGATTATAAAATAATAGCCATAACCCCTAGTCCCTAATGAACTACTCACTCATGGTGAGGGTAAACAAAACCAAATCGGTAATCATTATCAGACTCATATCAAACAATCACAATATATGAATAATTGAAGAATAATGAATTAGAAAATCTGAATTATGATTAAACTTTGATCCACAATGTCCCCCTTGGAGACTTGAGTTACAGAGATAAAAAAGACAAATAATACGTAGAAACTTTCTAAATAAAAATTGGGATCCTCAAACTCATAACAGGCTATGAGTTTTATAGAAAAAAATATAAAGTGCATAATATCATAGGTTTAATCATTATTTAATTAGAATTCTATCATATCAAATATTGCCTAAGAGCCACAATAAAAGAGAATCACTCTAATTATCGAAACAAAACTGTTAGACGACGATGACTTGTCTATAGGGGGTGAATAGACACCCAAGCCAAAATCACCAAATAAAGATTTGGGTTTTTAAAGTTATTAGAAAAAGAGAGCGTGCGAAAGGTTTTGGTATGGACCAATAAAAGTCGTCTATACGAACCTAGTTATTGGAACTCGGATATGCAAAGCTAAATATGGAATGACAAACACAATAATCAAAATTAACCTTTAATCGAATATCGCGTTATTACTCGTTTAAACTAATGAACTTAGTAATGCTATTTCCAATGATAATAAGCAAACATATTGAACAATGCAATTAATCGAACACTTGGTGTGCGAACAATTTTTTAGAATTTCCTTTGTATTGTTATTGATATGAAACCCACTTATAATCAGAATTGATTATAAGCTAATCAACAATCAATTTTAAAGCATAAAAATCACAGGAAAATTCTTACGAGTCGATCGGTTAATCAATGTTATTCGATAAATTGCGTAATGGAAGAATAAAATGAGTAAAGAGATAATAGAGAGATCGACACGGGGATTTGTTCACACAGTTCCCCACTTTCATCCTCGCATGTGGGTACGTCTGCGCCTAATTTCCAATGTGGAATTAGGATACTTTCTTACTATGCAAAAACTTCTATATACAAGAAAAGTGTCCAGAGCAATCATACAAACACACTGGTTCTGATGTTGATTCAACCCCTTTTCTTCTTTTGATCTTGAGCAAGACCAAGACAACAATGGATGCCAATTGACTTGTCGATAATGCTACTCCTTTGCGTTCTTTATCTCCAAAGCTTTCGCGCAAGATCAATTGCACCGATTGTTCCACAAGACTTCAATTTGATTCTTCGTTCTCCGCTACTTCCTTTGCGTTCTTTATCTCCAAAGGCTTTCACAACGAAGCAATACTCTCTTGACTGTCTTGCACAAAAAACACCCAAATCTTCACTCGATCTTGGAGGACAAACCCGCGATTTTTTCGGATGAAGACCCCTACAAATCTCAACCCGATATTCTCGGCTACACAAGAACCTAATCGGACGTTATCATGCCTTCGCCTAGCTGGCACCCGAACAAAAGATTATTATGTGTGATTTGTCAGTGTGTAGACATAGGACGGAGGTTGGAGATGATGAGCAAATGCAGACTAATTTTATGATATTATCAGTTTAGAATGAAGCATAAATGTTGTATTTATAGTTTTGTAAGATTGGTGGAAAATAGGTTGAAATTCTGGTATAGCAGATCACGAAGATCTCTAACAGGATGTCAAGACACTTGATCTCTGCTTCTCAATAACAAGAAAAAGGATAATAACAGAATGCAAAAAGTAAAGAAAACACGTAGCAATTGTTACCCCAGTTCGGTGCAACTCACCTACGTCTGGGGGCTTCCAAGCCAGGAATGAAATCCACTAAGCAGTATTAGTTCAAAGCTAAACACCTTTGTTTACAACTTGTCACCTAATCACTACCCATACTATATTTCTACCTAAGACACTCCTAGGTATGAGACCCTTCTCAATTCCCTTTCAATCACAACAGTGACTGAACAATTACAACTCAATAAAATAGTCCAACTCAAGTATTCACACAATACAAGAGAGGCTCACAAAATACAAACCCTAAACACACTAGGAAACAATGTATTTTTCCACACATTTCCTAGGTTAAATCCATCCTATTTATAACCAAAAACAGGACTGGATTTGGGCTTCAAAAACGCAGCAATTTTGCTCCACAGAATCTGTAACTAATTCTCCTCTATAATAGTTTCTTCAATCCTAAGTTTCCTAAAGTGTCTCCACACTTAGAAACAACATCTTCAAATAGTAATCAGAATCTAATCAGAATCTCTGATTCCTCAATCTTGGACGCCACCTAGGAGAAAAAATAATCCCATAATAATCTAAAAACTGGAATAACATAATTAAAACTAAAAAGTAACAAACAAAGATGTCGAATCATCATGATAGGACATCTTGTCTAACATCTTGATCTTCAGTTAGTTCTTCATGTTAGGACATCTTGTCCAATATCTTATTGTCAAGTTAATTTTACCAAAATTGATGCCAACCACAAAGGCTTGGACTCATCAATCTCCCTCTTTGGCAGATTTTGGCTAAAATTAACTAAAAGAAACTTGTAGACAGAAAACCACAGTCCGAGGCCAAGAAACAAAACATTAGAACATCAGCAGCGAAAAAACATCTAACATCTTGCCTCCCCCTCAACCAGTTCCTTCTTTTGCAAGCAGCAGTATATCAGACTCCCCCTTAATGGTTAGCAGCAGCAGCCGTTAGCAAATAGTGGTTAGTAAAGTTAGTATTACTCCCCCTTTTAAGCCATAATATGATAAAGGCAGATAAACTAACTAAATAATCAAGCAAAAGCATAAAGTATTAGAGTACAAAACTAGCACATAAAGTGCCAAACATAATCCTTGGCATTAAGCCCTTACATAACCACAAAAAAAAGGCAACATTCAACAGTCATCTTCAGTTTCCTCATCATCCTCTTCCTCTTCTTCACGATAGGGTACAATTGACAAGTATTGCTCAGCCTGAGAGTAGTCTTTGAAGACCTCTCTTGACTTGATGGGAACACATATGCAATTACTTGAATAACATTCCCACACCAAGTGGACTGCTACAAATCTTCATACAGGCAAACTCCAAGCTTGCCTCTCAACACTTCAAATTGATTAGCATCCAAGGCTTTAGTGAAGATGTCAGCTAACTAATTCTCTGTGGCAACATGCTCCAAGGTTATGACTTTGTCTTCCACAAGATTCTTAATAAAGTGATGTCTGATGTCAATATGTTTGGTTCTGCTGTGCTGAATAGGATTCTTTGAAATATTAATGACACTTAAGTTGTCACAGAAAAGTGTCATGACATCTTGAATGACATTGTACTCAGTCAGCATCTGCTTCATCCATATCATTTGAGAACAACTGCTACCTGCAGCTATGTATTCAGCCTCAGCAGTAGACAAAGAAACACAATTTTGCTTCTTACTAAACCATGAAATCAAGTTGTTTCCCAGAAAGAAACATCCACCAGAGGTGCTCTTTCTATCATCAACACTCCCACCCTAATCAGCATCACAATATCCTATTAACACGGAATTAGAACTATGAGTATATAGCAGGCCACAGTCACATGTACCATTCACATACTTTAGAATTATTTTGACTTGATTAATATGGCTAACTTTAGGTTCAGCCTGATATCTAGCACAAACTCCTACCGCAAAAGTTATGTCAGGTCTGCTAGCAGTAAGGTATAGAAGACTTCTAATCATGCTTCTATATAGACTTTGATCAACACTAACACCCTTTTCATCCTTAGACAACTTCAAGTGTGTAGGAGTAGGAGTTTTTTTTTGTGGTTAGCATTCTCCAAGCCAAACTTCTTTATTATACTTTTAGCATATTTCCCTTGAAAAAGGAATATTGAGTCTTCCATCTATTTAACTTGGAGACCAAGAAAGTAGGTTAATTCACCTACTAAACTCATCTCAAACTCATATTGCATTTGCTTGATAAAGTGTTGAACCATCTCATCCGACATCCCTCCAAATACAATATCATCAACATAGATTTGAGCTATCATGAGTTTTCCATCCCTTTCTTTGACAAAGAGGGTTTTGTCAATTCCACCTTTTCTATAACCATGGTTGACAAGGAATTCAGTTAGCCATTCATACCAAGCCCTTGGAGCTTGTTTTAACCCATAGAAGGCCTTCTTCAACTTGAACACATGATCTAGAAATGTAGGATCAACATATCCTTTAGGTTGTTCCACATATACTTCTTCATTCAAGTATCCATTCAGAAAAGCACTCTTAACATCCATTTGAAATAGCTTGAATTTCAACAGGTAAGCTACTCCAAGTAACAGTCTCACAAACTCCAATCTAGCAACATGAGCAAAATTTTCATCAAAATTCACTCCCTCAATCTGAGTGTACCCTTGAGCAACAAGTCTAGCCTTGTTTCTCGTGACCACACCTTGCTCATCAAACTTGTTTTTAAACACCCATCTTGTACCAATCACATTTGACCCTTTAGGTCTTGGCACAAGATCCCAGACCTCATGCCTCTTGAACTGTCACAGTTACTCTTGCATAGCATTGATCTAGAATTCATTAGTCAAGGCCTCCTTGACATTCTTAGGTCCCAACTTTGAAACAAAACAAGCGCCAACAACAACATCTTGTGACCTGGTCATTCTTCCATCATTTGGATCTTTTATTATAAGTTCCTTAGGATGATCTTTCTGAACTCTGGTGGAGGGTCTCTTGTCAACCTTTTCAGTCACTGCAGGTTCAGGATTAACATCATTTGATTCTGCAGCACCCTCAGGAGCATTATGTGATGTTCCAACATCCTCTGTGACATCTTCATCCCCCATGGGAAAGAATGCTCCAATATCATCAGTAACACCAGCTTCTGTAGTTAAGTCATCAACCACAACATTTATGGATTCCAACACAACCTGAGTTCTTGAGTTGTAAACTCTGTAGGCTCTGCTATTTATAGAGTATCCCAGAAAGATTCCTTCATCACTTTTGGGATCCATCTTCCTCTTTTGCTCACGGTCAGCCAAGATGTAACATTTGCTTCCAAAAACATGGAAGTATTTCACAGTTGGCTTCCTTCCTTTCCATAACTCATATAATGTGGCAGATCTGATGGTTACTCTGTTTAGAATGTAACAAGCTGTGTTTATGGCTTCAGCCCAAAAATGATATGGAAGTTTCTTGGCATGAAGCATGACCCTTGCACATTCTTGAATTGCCATATTATTTCTCTCAACGACACCATTCTGTTGAGGAGTGATGGGTGAAGAAAAATCGTGACTAATTGATTCAGAGGAATAGAAATCATTAAACTTGCTGTTTTCAAACTCCTTCCCATGGTCACTTCTGATTCTAACTATGCCATAATCCTTCTCCCTTTGAAGTTTTTAACACAGTCCTTTGAACACTTCAAATACTTCTGACTTCTCTTTGATGAAATGCACCCATGTGTATCTAGAGAAGTCATCCACCACAACATAAGCATACCTCTTTCCACCAAGACTTTCAACCTGCATAGGTCTCATCAAGTCCATATGAAGTAGCTTTAAGATTTTTGAGGTGGTCAGATGTTGAAGCCTTTTATGTGACATCCTTATCTGTTTTCCAATTTGACATTCACCACATACTCTTCTTTCATCTATTTTTAGATTAGGGATACCTCTGACAACCTCCTTAGACAAGACTTCTTTCATTCCCTTCAAGTGCAAATGGCCAAGTTTCTGATGCCACATGTTCACCTCGTCTTCTTTTGAAATCAAGCAGGTGGAGGGACACTTTGTTTCAAGGGGAGACCACAAGTAACAATTATCCTTGGATTTGGTACCCTTCATGATAAGTTCCTTTTTATCATTTGTTACCAGACACTCAGATTTAGAGAAGTTAACCTTGAGGCCCTGGTCACACAATTGGCTAATACTTATCAGATTAGCAGTCAATCCTTTGACAAACAACACTTTATCCAGGCTAGGCTGCCCAGCATACTTTAGCTTCCCAACACCTTTTATCTCACCTTTTGACCCATCTCCAAAGGTGTCATAACTAGTGGAATAAGGTTTAATATCAACTAAGAACTTCTTGACACCAGTCATGTGTCTAGAATAACCACTATCAAAATACCAGTCTTCTCTACCAGAGGCTCTCAGAGAGGTATTAGCTATAAGGGCGACAATTTCATTCTTAGAAATCCACTTCTTCTTTCCTTTGGAAGCCTCATTTCTCCTTCTGGGTCGAGTTGATGATTTGGGATAACCATGCAACTTGTAGCAGCAAGCCTTTATGTGACCATACTTACCACAGTGATGACACTTCTTGTCTTGATTCTTTCTTCCTGAGGAGTTCTTCTGAGGCCTTTGACGATGTTGGGACATCCTACTTGACACCGTTTGATCATGCTTTCTTTTCTGTTGAACGGAGTTCACACCAGGCCTTTGTCCTTTATACCTAACTTGATCACTGTAACCGAGTCCTCTTCCATTTCCAGCATTTCTTCCTGAATTAAGAATTTCATCCAACACATCTGAACTACTATTGAGCATTTTTATGTACTAAGTCATGTTGTCAAGTTTAGAATTGAGCAACACAACTTCATCCTCTAGATCAGAAATGGTGGCCCAGTGCTTTAGTCTTTCATCACAAATTTGAGCAATAAGATTCTGCTGATCCTGCCCTAATTGACACACTTCAGAACTTCTGATGCATAACTCCTTATAAGAGGCAGCTAGTTCATCAGGAGTGGGATCTTCAATATAATCTCCGTCACTCGAAGAGTCATCTTCAGACCAAGAAGTAGATAAACCTTTCTTCTCCTTCTTGAGAAAGGTAGGTCATTCTGCTTTTGTGTGTCCAAACCCCCCACACTCATAACATTGGATTCCCTTTCCCCTGTTGGATTTCTTATCATTACTAGTTCTTCTTCCAAAATCTTTCCTTCTATTGATGTCGGAAGATTGAGCCTTGACATTAGATCTTGACTTCTCGTCCAGTTTCTTCAACAGTTGGTTATACTATTTTTCAAGAAATCCCACAGCTTTGGACAATTCCTCATTAGAATCACACTCTTCTTGATTATACACCAAATCTAAACTTTTCTTCTTTTCAGCTTTCTCACTGATTGCCATCTTAAAAGTCTGAAGAGATCCCATGAGCTCATCCACTTTCATAGTGTTTATATCCCAGGCTTCCTCAATAGCAGTCACCTTCATATCAAATTTCTTTGGAAGTGACCTTAGGATCTTTTGAACCAACTTGGCTTCTGGAATTTTCTCTCCAAGATCACTTGAAGTGTTGGCAATTTCAACAATGTTCATATGAAAGTCTTGTATACTTTCATCCTCAAGTTCTCAAACTTGGTAGTGAGAAGTTGAAGTCTTGAGGATTTTACCCTAGAAGTTCCTTCATGCGCAATTTTCAGAATCTCCCAAGCATCCTTGGCAACAGTACAATTTTTGATCAGCCAACAGATGTTCTTGTCAACACTATTGAACAAGGCATTCAAGGCTTTGGAGTTACCTTGAGCAAGCTTATCATCTTCATCATCCCAGTCTTCCTCAGGTTTTAACTCATAAGTAATCTTCCCATCCTTGTCTTTGGCTTTTGGTGGGTCCCACCCTTTGACCACAAGCTTCCAAGCTTTACCATCCATAGACTTGATGAATGCCACCATGCGCACTTTCTAATATTCATAATTGGAACCATCTAGAATGGGTGGTCTATTTAAAATTCCTCCTTCTTTATCCATTAAACCAGAAAGTATCATCCCTGAATCTCACCCAGATGCAGAGCAGGATGCCTGCTCTGATACCAATTAAAATTCTGGTATAGCAGATCACGAAGATGTCTAACAGGATGTCGAGACACTTGATCTCTGCTTCTCAATAACAAGAACAAGGATAATAATAGAATGCAAAAAGTAAAGAAAACAAGAAGCAATTGTTAACCCATTTTTGGGAAACTCACCTACGTCTGGGAGCTTCCAACCCAGGAATGAAATCCACTAAGCAGTATTAGTTCAAAGCTAAACACCTCTGTTTACAACTTGTCACCTAATCACTACTCGTGCTATATTTCTACCTAAGACACTTCTAGGTATGAGACCCTTCTCAATTCCCTTTCAATCACAGCAGTGACTTAACAATTACAACTCAATAAAACAGTCCAACTCAAGTATTAACACAATACAAGAGAGGCTCACTAAATACAAATCCTAAATACATTAGGCAACAATGTATTTTTCCACACCTTTCATAGGTTAAATCCATCCTATTTATAACAAAAAACAAGACTGGATTTGGGCTTCAGAAACACAGCAATTTTGCTCCACATAATCTGCAGCTAATTCTCCTCTAGAATAGTTTCTTCAATCCTAAGTTTCCTAAAGTGTATCCACACTTAGAAACATCATCTTCAAATAGTAATCAGAATCTAATCAGAATCTCTAATTCCTCAATCTTGGACGCCACCTAGGAGAAACAAATAATCCCATAATAATCTAAAAACTGGAATAACATAATTAAAACTGAAAAGTAACAGACAAAGATGCCGAATCATCATGATAGGACATCTTGTCCAACATCTTGATCTTCAGTTATTTCTTCATGTTAGGACATCTTGTCCAACATCTTACTGTCAAGTTAGTTTTACCAAAATTGATGCCAACCACAAAGGCTTGGACTCAACAGAGGTAATTTTTGGAGTAAAAAAAATTGACAGAATTGACCAACATAACAGCATGTGTCGGCCTGAACGATGGATGTGCAGGCACATATTGTTAAAAATAATAGCATGTGCCGACCTGAAATGACACATGTGCCAACCAAAGAGAAACATAACATACCGCCTTATTTAGGTCAGTAGATGTGTCGGCCTAAAACACGCATGTGCCGACACATACTGATGAAATTTCCAGTATCTGTCGACCTGAAGAAGGTATGTATCACCCAGAATGAAACAGAACCTACAGGCTTAAATAATGAGTTATATGTGCCGGCCTAAAATGCGAATGTGCCGGCATATGCAGTGCATTTTTGTGCAGAAACTCGTTTTCATGATTTTGGACAATTTTGAAGTTATTTTTGATGATTCCTAAGACCTCTAATGTAAGGGTGCCACACACAAACTCAGAGCTGCAGTCCAATACCAAACTGTGAAGTAGTAGCAATGTTTTGACATCATGCAAAACATCTCATGGTGAAGTTGCACTCACATACTCCACCTTTTTTATGATGGGAAAACTTGCGACGATGCAGTTTATGTTGTTATTCAAAGCTCCCCGTGACAGTATACTTTCCAACTTCATCTCGCATATGCTTTTCCCCCTTTGACAAAATAAAAAAGAAAGATAGCTAATCGTGAGAAGTATCATATTCCAAATAAAAATTCAAATAAATCATTCAGAGGCAATTTTGCATAGAAGAGCAACGATCACATATCCCCATATATATGTAATGATGCAGAATTGATAAATAACCAGCATTACACATCAAGTAACACATAGTGGAAGTAAATAAGGCAACTGCAAGAGCAAACTCACAAAGTTACTACAATTGAGTCACGAATATCAAACATATCATAAAGGAACTCCCGATGCCGCACATGCATGTGCCTAGCATAGCGACAAGAACATGTCACTACTCAATCCAAGATGAAAAACGTTATCAAAACACGAGACACGCAAAAACAATAACAATTTATACAATTAGAAAGCTTAAATACAATAAAAAAAAATAAGCCACATACTTATACACTTAAGAACAAATTTTTACAAATGTGAAGGAGTTAATACATGAAGTCACTATAAGTATATACATTGAGAACACACAATGGTTATCAATCAAAATTTTTGGAAATGAACATTCATGGTCTTCATCATTTGAGAGAATATCAAGCATTTTTAACCAACAAATAATATGCTTTCAATGAAAAGTCTTACTTTCAAGGAGAAATTAAAACAATACAACCTCACATTTGATGGGATGAAGGATGCACTCACATGATGTTAAAAACTCAAAACGAAATGTTAGAGCAATAGTATAAAGTGCAAGCCACAAGATAGAATATCAAGCAACATTGGAGATATCGATGATCCCCAATTCTCCACGAATGTTGAAAAACGATTCCGTTGCAAGAGGTTTTGTGAAAATACCAGCAAGTTGATTTTTACTATCAACATGCTCAAAAGCAACGTCCTATTTTTCAACATGATTGCGAAGAAAGTGACGACGAATCTCGATATGTTTAGTGCGAGAATGTAGTACCAGATTCTTGGTTAGATTGATTACACTAGTGTTGTCGCACATGATAGGAATATGTGAGAGTTTGATGTCAAAATCTAGCAATTGTTGCTTAAGACAGAAGATTTGGGCACAACAACTACCGGCGGCCACATATTCCGCTTTGGCAGTTGGCAAAATTACAAATACTTACTTTTTACTATGCCAACTAACCAAAGATTTTGAAAACATGTGACAAGTGCCATTAGTGCTTTTCCTATCCAACTTGCAACCGGCAAAGTCGAAATTGAAATAGACAGCCAAGCTACAATCGCTTCCCATGGAATACCAAAGCCCAAACTTAGAGGTACCGATAAGGTATCTAAGAATGCGCTTAACTGCTTTAAAGTGTGATTCCTTGGGAGCCGATTAATATCGAGCACACATGCAAATGCTAAACATGATATCAGGCCTAAATGCCGTAAGATAAATAAGTGATCCGATCATACCTCGATACTTTTCATATCAACATCCTTACCCTTTTCATCTCTATCCAGGATTCCGTTTGTTGCCATAGGTGTGCCAATATCCTTTGCACTGTCCATTCCGAATCTTTTTAGTAGCTCGAGACAATACTTGGTTTGACAGATGAATGTCCCATTTGAGAGTTGTTTAATTTGGAGCCCAAGGAAATAGTTTATCTCCCCCATAAGATTCATTTCAAACTCTCCCTGCATAAGCTTTGAGAACTCCTTGACAAAATTCATGTTAGTTGATCAAAAAATGATATCATCAACATATATTTGAACAAGTACAATATGCTTTCCTTGACGTTTAATAAAGAGAGTGGTGTCCACCTTTCCTCTTGAATATCCCTGCTCAAGCAAGAACTTGCTAAGACGGTCATACTAAGCCCGATGGGCTTATTTAAGACCATATAATGCACGTTTTAGCTTCAAGACATGATTAAGATACTAAAAATTTTCAAAACCAGGAGGTTGTGAGACATACACCTCTTCATTTATGTGATCGTTAAGAAACAAACTTTTTACGTCCATCTGATATAATTTGAAGTCCTTAGCATAAGCATAAGCGAGTAGCAGCCGGATAGCCTCGAGTCGGGCTACGGGAGCATAAGTCTCCCCGCAGTCAATCCCTTCCTCTTGGTTGTACCCTTGAGCTACTAGTCGGGCTTTATTTCATGTTATCACACCATGCTTGTCAAGTTTGTTCCTAAAAACTCATCGTGTGCCAATGAATTGATGATGTTGTGGACGTGGGACAAGGTCCCAAACATCATTTCTTTCAAGTTGATTTAATTCTTCTTGCATTGCTAAAAGCCAATGCTCATCAAGTAAGGCATCCTTAACATTTTTAGATTCAACTTGTGAAACTAAAGCATGGTGACAACAAAAATTACTTATCTTAGAGCGCGTTGTTACCCCTTTTGTGATGTCACCGATAATGTTGTCAATTGGATGATCCTTGGAGGTTCTCCACTCCAATGGATGACCATCATTCTCTTGTTAATTTTCAGCATCTTATTTTCCATGATTGTCATCTTCCTCCTTCTCACTGTCCACCGCTTTAGGTTGATCATTCCCTTTTTCGGTTTCATTGAGCATGTCTTCCGTAGATGCACCTACATCAAGAAAAGAAATACCTTTCCCAACACTATTTTGGAAAGTCTCATTAAAGGTAACATGAACGGACTCCTCAATACTAAGTAATCTCTTATTATAGACTCTATATGCTTTACTTGATTGTGAGTATCCAAGAAAAATACCTTCATCAGCTTTCGCGTCAAATTTTCCCAGATTATCTTTTCCATTATTCAAAACAAAACACTTACATCTGAATACATAAAGGTGTGACAAATTTGGTCTTCTACCTTTTAATAATTCATATGGGGTGTTGTCGAGAATAGGACGAATAAGAATTCTATTCAAAACATAACATGATGTGCTCACGACATCGACCCAAAAGTATTTTGGTAGACCACGGTCATTGAGCATTGTTCTTGCCAACTCCCCTAAAACGCGATTTTTGCGCTCCACAACCCCATTTTATTGTGGAGTTCAGGGAGCAGAAAAGTTATGTTCAAACCAAATTTATCACAATAATTTTCAAAGAGATGATTTTCAAACTCTCCTCTATGATCACTTCGGATGGAAACTATTTTGGAGTTTAATTTATTTTGGGATAACTTGGCAAAACATTTGAAAGTCGAGAACGTTTCATCTTTGCTACGTAAGAAAATGGTCCAGTAAAATCTTGAGTAATCGTCTACAATTAGTAAATCGTAATAATTCCCACCTAGGCTTTTGGTCCGTGATGGGCCAAATAAATCCATGTGAAGAAGCTCAAGGGGTCTCGATGTTGAAATAATGTTTTTAGATTTAAAAGAGACCCTTGATTATTTCCTCTTTTGACATGGATCACATAGGTGATCTTTTGAAAACTTTATCTTTGGTAGACCAATTACTAAATTTTTTGCGATTATTTTATTAAGTAGATCAAAGTTAACGTGTGCCAAACGCCGATGCCATAACCATGAATCTTCACTCACAGTAACAAGACACTTGGCATTATTCATGGATACACTTCTTAAGTCTAGCATATAGATATTGTCTACCCTCTCACCATTAAACATACAATCCTTCTTTTCATTATGTGCAAGTATACAACAATCTTTGGTAAAAGTTACCTTGTACCCATTGTGACATAATTGACTAATTCTAAGAAGGCTTTGTTTAAGGCCTTCTACTAATATAACATTTGAGATAGTAATAGTTGAGGGATTACCTATACTACCTCTTCCAAGTATGGCACCTTTGTTGTTATCACCGTAAGACACATACCCTTTCTTCTTCGCCACAAAGTCGGAGAATAGAAAGATTTCTCTCGTCATGTGTCTTGAGCATCCACTATCGAGAATCCGTTTTCTCGTCATAGAGTTAAGACACTTAACCTACATAAAATCAAACAAAGGTGATGGGTACCTGTCACGGTGATAATCAGATACCATAACTATTGAGTTAACTAGGCTCACAAATCTTAATTCACCATCGATCTTTAATTTATCCATGGAAAGGGAAAAAGAACGAATAACCCATAAATATGCAATGCAATGCAAAGCAAAAGAGAATCTAAGGTTCAGGGGTTGGTTATACCTAGGGAAGGTGCTAGCATCCTAAGTATCTGTAGTACTATACAGGAACCTCTTGTTTTATTGTGTTATTTGTTATTTTGTCTGCTAAAGGGTGAAAAGGTAAAGGGGGATAAACCTAAGGTGTTAGTCCTAAGTATGCTCTCCAAGACATCGCATCTCGTGCCTACGTATCTTGACTAAAAGAATCAGAGCATTTTTAGTTCCCCTCACTAAGGGTAAAAAAGAAAAGAAAAGGTTGCTAGCAAAGTATTGACCTTGTGCCTACGTATTCTCAAAAGGATCTTGAGAAATCAGAACATCCGTAGTTCGGAACTACGGGTAAAAGCAATGTATGTTGGTTGGTTTTAGGAGAAGAGACAAGTTATCATATTAAGGAGAATACTAAACTAAACCACCACAAACATGCGGGAGATGGATCTTTGCTTCACATTAAAAGAAGGGCCCCAACTCAGATATAGGATCGATGAGTATACCACATACCTCTCTCAAGTGGAAAAGACTCTACATCTTTTCGTCTATGTCATGGGGTAGGAGAATTATATCTCGACTAAGGATGACTCATGTCTAATTCTCATGGGAGAAAAGGGAACCTAATTGTAGGTTGTCTAAGTTAACATCCCAAGGGAACTAACCTAATGTTATCATGCAATGGTTTATCCTAAAGTATATCCTAATTCAATTTATCAAAGATAAAATCGAATCAAGAACTTAAAGGTACATGAGAAGATAACCAATCATGGTTCTAATAACATCATGGACTTAATGATAAGTCTGCTAAAAGCTTTCGCTCAAACTTTAACTAAGTGACAAATTGATATTCTAGTTATGAATTAATTGCTAAGGTAAAACTTAATCAATTACAACTAAGTCTACTTAGAAAACAACCAACACCCTAATTAAGAATTAATCCCGATTTTAAACCAACGATTGATCACAAATTATTATCGAGATACACATTACAAAATAAAATTAAAATCAATATTCACTATTTTAATTAATCCTTAAAACCTAATACCTAAACTAATATCAGTATTAAAATTTAAACTAAAACTTAATACAAAACTTAATCTAATATAAAAAAAAGAACAAGAATTAGAGAGGGGTGTAACAAGAAACAAAATAACGTGGGCTTTTTGTCCCAAGCCTGGGTACTGTTCGAAAATTTTACTCCATACCCCTACAATTATACCCATACCCCTACATTTTTAAAAAAGTGTCAATTCTATCCCAGTTTATTTTTAATTATTATTTTTTATTTATAATTTTACTGTTTACTACTCCTGTAAGACTGTGTCAGACTTCCGAAAAATTCACCCAATCCAACTCGTCCCGGAACACTTACGCCTTTTTTTTGGGAATAAACAGCGCTTAAAAGTGTAACTTCCTTCTACCCAACAAGCATTCACGACAAAAACATATGAATATATCAGAGTAAAATCCCAAAAGGGCGTCACATTTCATCATAAAGCATCAAATGGTAACATCCTGCTCCTAATGTTTCACTTAATTATTTATAATAATAATATAGTAATATATTTCACATAATTCCATATTATTATTACCAAAATAATATTAATAATCCTCATACTTCTAAATACTTCAGCATCCCCTTAACATCATAATACCCCACAAATCAAGACATTAGTCATCAAAATAATTCATCAAAATTCACCGAAAATACGAATATTTATAATAAATAAATATTCTACTCATTTTGGAGTGTTACAACTCCCCCCCCCCCCACTTAAAGAATTTTCGTCCTCGAAAAATTACCTGAAGAAAATAGAGTCGGATACGACTCCTTCATCTGATCTTCGCGTTTCCGAGTCCAACTCTCACCAGCTGTTCCACCCCATAACACCTTCACCAAAGATATATCTTTACCCCGTAGTTGCTTCATTTCTCTTCCATCTATCCGCACAGGTAATGCTTCAACGGTCAGATTATCTCTCACTTGTATGTCATCCATCTGAATCACACGCGATGGATCAGGAATGTACTTCCTCAACTGAGACACATGAAACACATATAAATTTGCAAGTGACGGCGGTAAAGCAATATGATAGGCTACTTCCCCTATCCTCTGCAAAATCTGATATGGACCAACAAAACATGGAGTGAACTTCCTAGACTTCAAAGCTCAAACCACACTAGTCACCGACATAACTCTCAAAAACACGTGATCTCCCTCTTGGAATTCAAGTGCTTTCCTCCTCTTGTCATGATAACTCTTCTGGCGACTCTGCGAAGCTCTCATCCTTTCTTGGATCATCTTAATCTTCTCAGTCGTCTCCTGCACAATTTCAGGTCCGAGTACAACACTCTCTCCCGATTCATACCAACACAATGGAGTTCTACACCTCCTTCCAGACAAAGCTTCATACGGCGCCATCCAAATACTAGCATGAAAGCTGTTGTTGTATGTGAACTCAATCAACGACAAATGACTATCCCAAGATCCTCCTTGATCTAACACATAAGCCCTCAACAAATCCTCCAAAGACTGGATACTCCTCTCTGTCTGGCCATCCGTCTGTGGATGATATGCAGAACTCATCCTCAAATTAGTACACAAAGCATCTTGTAAACTTTTCCAGAACCTCGACGTAAATCTTGGGTCTCTATCCAACTTGATATTCGAAGGTATCCCATGCAACTTCACAATCTCCTCAATGTACATCTCAACTAACTTCTGAATAGAATGGTTAATCTTCATCGGCAAGAAATGAGCCGATTTAGTCAACCTGTCTACAATCACCCAGATAGAATCATTCCCTTTTGCAGTCTTCGGTAATCCCCATACAAAATCCATGGAAATACTATCCCATTTCCATTCTAGAATATTCAATGGCTGCATCATACCCAGAGGCTTCTGATGTTCAATCTTGGACTTCTGACAAATCAAACAGGTATAAACAAACTCCGCAATATTTTTCTTCATACCTGGCCACCAAAATAATTTCTGCAAATCCTGGTACATCTTCGTAGCATCGGGATGAATACTTAATATACTTTGATGTCCTTCTTCAAGAATACTCTTCTTAATTTCGGGAACGTCTAGAACACACACTCTGTCTCTGAACCTCATCACACCATTCTCATCAATCCAGAATTCACCTCCGTTACCCTAGTTAATTAAAATCGACTGATTAACCAGCTTCAAATCAGATTATTGTCCCACTCTAATCTCTTCCAAAATATTACTATTCAACTTTAACATACCCAACTTCACACTGTCAGGAGTCTCTTCCCATACCAAACTCAAATCCCAGAATTGCTCAATTAATTCCAACTCTATCACCATAAGCATGGACATATGCAATGACTTCCTGCTCAATGCATCGGCCACCATATTTGCCTTACCAGGATGGTAATTCAAATCTAAATCATAGTCTTTCAACAATTCCAACCACCTCCTCCGCCTCATGTTCAACTCTTTCTGATCGAACAAGTACTTCAAACTATTATGATCGCTGAACACTTCAAATTTAGAGCCAAAAAGGTAATGTCTCCAAATTTTTAACACGAACACCACAACTGCCAATTCTAAGTCATGCGTAGGATAATTCCTTTCATGAACTCTCAATTGCCTTGAAGCATAAGCAACAACCTGTCCATTCTGCATCAACACTCCACCAAGACCCATCTTTGATGCATCACAATACACCAAAAAAGATTCATTCGGATTAGGTAAAATCAAAATCAAGGCGGTCGTCAATTTCTTCTTCAATTCCACAAAACTCTCTTCACATGTACCATCCCACACATAAGCTTGACCCTTACGAGTCAACTGCGTCAACGGTAACACCAATCTAGAAAAACCTTCTATGAACTTGCGATAGTAACCTGCCAATCCCAGAAAACTTCGTATCTCAGTAGCAGACTTTGGAGTCTCCCACTATAACACAACATCGATCTTATAAGGATCAACAACAATTCCACCACTTGAAATCACATGGCCAAGAAAACTCACCTCTTTCAACCAAAACTCACACATCGACAGTTTTGCATACAACTTCTTCTCTTTCAATACTGTAATACCCCAAATTTTGACCACTTAGATTTCCCATCATTGTGAAAATCATCATCACAATATGGATGAACCATCATGCTTCATTAGTCTCCCCAAAGATGGGTGAGCATCCACTACAATCAAAATTAGGGTTTCAAGCCCTCTCTGAGTGCTTAGACAAAGGATCAATCAAGAAATGACATGATCTTCAACTTGTCTAATCTCTCAAACATCCACAATGGATCAAAAAGGACTCCCACTTCAAGGATTAAGCACAAGGCTGCTCCCTTCTAGGTGGATCAAGTCTCAAGATCGACAGTGTCACCAAATTAGGGTTTTGGTCGACCAGGGCCTCCAGATGGAAATTTTCATCTGGGCACAAGGCAATGATCCAAAACATAACCTAATATACTTTATGGAACCTCATGAACCCATGCATCAAGTCAATTTTGCCTCAGGGGATGCATTCATCAAAAATCAGGAATTAGGGTTTCTTGACCTAATTCACCCCTAAGTTGACTTTTGGGACAAACCATGAGCCAAGACCTCAAGAGATGATTTGAGGGTCTCTAATACACCATATTGATCCATTTGGAACAATGGATTGATCCAAGAAGCTTGAGCAACAAGTCTCATTTTCATCTGCACCACAATTAGGGTTTTAAGGGAAAAGTCAACTGTAACTTTGACTTTTGACCAAGGCATGCTCCCAAACCCTAATACATGATTGAATATACCCTATGACACCCATGGAACATGTCCATCAAGTTTGATTTAGGTCAAGGACATGATTTCCTGAAGAATTGCACAATTTGGAATTCATCTGATAAAAAGTCAACTGTGCACAAAAGTCAACTTTGACTTTTTGAGATTTTTCACCAAAATGGATTTTTAACCCTAAAATGATGTTAATGTATGATTTGAATCATCATTCATCAAGAAAAATCAAGAAAAGTGGGATAACTTGTAAAAGGGGTAACCATAAAAACTTAGAAAATTTTCTAAGTTAAAAATAAAGTGGCAAAGGTACCAACTTTGGAGGACCATAACTCCTAAACCACAAGGCCATTTTTTCTCATCCAAAGATGGATTTGTAGCCCTCATTATCACCTACAAAAACTTCAACTACAAATCATTCCAATTCATTAAGGATTTTGAGTTATGGAGTGATCAAAGTGGCTGAAAAGTGAAAATGTCACTTTTTCCAACACTTAGTGAAATTTTCACTAAGTCAGATTCTGCTTCACCTTTTGCCAAATGTAGGGGGATTTTTCACTTGGAATCAAAAGAGATCAAAACCAAACTTGTTCAAACAGTTGTTGTATCATGTAAGAGCTTTCCAAAATGGCCAAGAACATTGCCAAATTCAACCTACACCATGAGATACAACATTGCCAAGTTGCCTTGCTGAAATCTGTCAAGGCAAGGCAGAATTTGCATTTTGGCTCGATTTGCCAAAATCAGCCAATTTCAATTGCTCCAATCCACTTGGACACCTCAGAGGATTGAATCTAAAGGGGACAATCACTGAGCCAAGCCTCCAAAGTCCATGAAACAAGAAATAGCATGTTGAACCTAGAGTTGCCAAAATAGGGACAAGACTTCGAATTTGGAATGAGGCATTCAATGGAACCATCAAGGTGGCATGGACTGAGTCATTCTCATCTGAAATCAGTCAAGACTTATCCAAGACCAAGGGGATCAAAGCTCTGTGCCCTAACCTCTAGTCAATGGCTAGAGGAGACTTGGATTTTCATTGGCCAACATTGGCCAAACCTACTTACCTGCTGCCATGCACTATTCCTTGCAAAACAAACTTGCTCTACTATAAATAGAGCTCAATTGTGGTCAGTTTGAGTACACCAAAGCCATCTAACAGATGCTTTCCTCAAAATCTCTTTCTCTTGGCAAAAATGCCTTTCTTAGCAAGGTAGCTATCGGGTTTTGAGTTTGAGAGCAATTCTGCACAAACCAATCACTCACACACCTCACATACATCATATATGAGCTGATCAAACACTCACATAACTTCTGAAACATCAATTTCTCAAAATCACTTGCCATCCACACAAGTTTGAAGTGAAGTTGCAGCTGAGATGCCATAAACTGATCCAGTCCATTTCAATTCAATCCAAGTGTTCAAACACACTCCACATGGTGTAGGGAAGCTGTCCAGATCATCACAACTTATCTGTAACACCTCCAACTCAAAATCACATCTGCTCTTGCTGTCACGACTTGGAGGTAAGCCTAAACTTGGGCATCTCTCAATCTATGCATATTTCCTCGCACAATAATTTGGCCATATGTTCATAATCATGCATGGAATGTTTTCCCTCAATTAATTGCATTGTTTGAATCGTGTAGCAAAAATTCTAGCCTTCATGCAGAAATTAGGGTTCTTGAGGTTTCTTCGTGATTTCTTGTTGTATGTTTAATTTAAATGAAATTAAAGTACATAGACATGATCGTGATGTTGAGACGAGCATAATGATATGTGGATTGCATGATATGATTACGTATTCATGGAGATTGGATAGAAAATGCAAATCTAGGCAAACTGAAAAACGCGCGTGTTCTTGGTGTTATTCTTGGCGCCATTTTCATATATTTGAATATTTGAATTTTGTGATTTTGTTTAATTGATTCAAAAATTAATTTCTCTCTGAGTTTTAATGATTTTGAGTTGATTCTTTTTTTAATAATTCACAAAAATGTTAAAATATTTTATTTTATCAAAAAATCCCAAAAATATTATTTATTTCATATAATTGATATTTTTGTAAAGAATTAATATTTTGATTGTTTTTGGCATTTTAAATATTTTTTCTACATTGATTTTGCAACTTTTAATGCTTTCTAATTATTTTGTAGGTCAATACTTAATTTTTGAAGCATTAATCCAAGATCACAATTTGTTTTCCATGTGTTAAACAATTTTTGATCATTTTAATTGAATTTTTATTCAATTAAATACATTTTGAAAACAAATTAGGGTTTTGGATTAATTCAACCCTCATAAATCATTTTCAAAACACTTTGGGCCTCTATTAGAGTGTAAGACCCAACCCTTTTTTTGACCAAATCATCTTTGGGCCTCACATATTGTATAAGTCCCGATACCGTCAAAAAACAAACGGCGCGATCGTCGCCTTTTCAAAAATCATCTGGGCCTACCCTCGAGTAGTAAGACCCATTTATTTTTCTTCAAAACTCTTTGGGCCTCTTGAGAGAGTGTAAGACCCATCCCCCCTTGTACAAAAACTTTTTGGGCCTCACTCATTGTATAAGTCCCCCTGTACAAGTAAACGACGCGATCGTCGCCCGTTTAAAATTAAAAACCATATGGGCCTACCCTCGTGTTATAAGCCCCACTCTTTTCTTTAAACCTTTTTGGGCCTCTATTAGAGTGTAAGACCCAATCCCCCTTTTAACCAAAACATTTTTGGGCCTCACTTATTGTATAAGTCCCTCTGCGTTAAAAGAAAACCTCGGCGCGATCGCCATTTTTAAACGAAAAATCATTTGGGCCTACCCTCGTGTTATAAGCCCCACTCTTTTTCTTTAAACCTTTTTTGGGCCTCTTGAGAGAGTGTAAGACCCATCCCTTTGTACAGAAAACCTTTTTGGGCCTCAGTCAGTTGTATAAGTCCCTCTGTACAAAGTCAAACAGTGCGCTCACTGAAAAAACCCTGGGCCTCTCCTTGAGCTGTAAGCCCCAGATCCTTCTTTTTCAAAGCACTTTCTCCTTTGATTTTGAATATACTGTTGTTTTTAATCTTTCTTTGTTGAACAACTAACCAAACAGCATGGAAGCACTACAACCGAGTAAGTGGTTATCGCTTTCATTTACTGCTTTCATATTATAAACTGTATTGTGGGGCTGCTCACTGTAAGTCTCCTTTCATAAACTCATATCTACTGTGTAATAATAGTATAGATATTTCGAGTTTCCCCGGCAACTACGTCTAGAACTAGGTGACGCCGTTTCATTTTTCGTAGAAATAGACGCCTAGTTCCCCATAGGAGCACCAGATACAGTCTTCTCTTCGGCTGTCCTCCTTAGGAATCGTCAAGAAGCTCTACTCCCCTAGATGAATGTATTCTCCGTGAATGGCATCTTTGAGTTTCTTCCCAATTCTCAAACTTTCCTGACTTGATCTATTCCTTGTGGATAGCTTGCCTTAAATGTCTCGGGGTTTGGGTACCCACTACGGTCATAATCTTGGACCTTAACTAAGGAACCCTCTTTAAAAGCTAAAAATTGCTGGATAGTAAACCTCGCACGTTTACCAGTGGTTTTCATCTTTAAAAGAGTTATCTCTCCTAACGGAAAGGAGATGATAGACCCACGGGCTTCTTAAAAGCATCGGCCTCCTCTTGGGCATTATTCAAGGACCCTACGGCTTCTTAGAAGTATTCACAGCCTCCTCTTAGGCTTCGTATAATGATTTCTTCCTCCGGGAATGATAGCCTCCTCTTGGGCATCGTACAAGGACCCGTCGGCTTCTTAAAAGTTTCCAGCCTCCTCTTGGGCTTCGTACAAATTGTCCCGACGACCTCCTAGAGGTATAGGAATAGAACCTAGTCATCCTCATAGAACAGTCCTTTCATAGAGTCTACTACTGTTTCTCGAAGCATAGTACAAAAGATAAAACTCTAGACTTGGACAGTCTAACTTCCTTGAGTCTCAAAGACATTCTCAAGCACCCTTCGTTAAATAGGAAGGAAACCCGCAGACTCGGACAGTCTCAATACCCTTTGGATTTCCCGTTTCCTCAAAGAGAAGGAAATATCCCTGATCCTCAAATTAAATCCCTATGTACAGTGTTACTCATATAAGAACTGATTTTCTCTTTTAAATCAGTATATTGGATCTGTCACTCAACTGAAACAGTTACAATAGCCTCCATCTCGGGCCTCGTACGAGATATAAATCCCTTAAGCAAGAGTCGAACTCTTTGCTAGCCTCCTCTTAGGCTTTGTATAACGATATGCCCCACTGGGTCAAAAACTTTTAGCCTCTCTCTCGGGCTTTGTACGAGACACAAAATAGCCTCCTCTTAGGCTTTGTATAATGATTTTTCTAGCGGAAATTAGCCTCCTCTTAGGCTTTGTATAAGAAAACCACTGGTTGATCCAATCAACCTTTTAGCATCAAAGCTGTGCCTCGTTCGCAGTACACAAACATCAACAACTCCTTTCCTTTCATCTAATCGCTGTAAGCGGCAAGCCTCTGGATCATCTATATCCATGCCACTGTCCCTCTTTTAGCATGAGAAATTCCTAAGGAAAGATGGCATTGCTCTACACTGAGTTAAAGTCTTCTCCTTCAGGTTAAAACCCTTTCTTCGGAAATTATGGCATTGCTCGGATCCGCGTATCCCAGTTAAAGTAATTCTCCTTCTCCCCTCTTTAGAGATGACAAATTCTCTCTAAAGTCGAGGTCTTTTAGCTTCACATCTTGGGCTTTGAACAAGATACAAATCACCTTTCGCTTCACGTCTTGGGCTTTGAACAAGACACCAAAAACCAATTTCCTCCCATAGAATAGGAGGAACTACGAACGCTCTGATTTCCCTGTTTCGGTAAACGGGAATACGTAGGCATAAGATCGAAAGAAAAGATCTTAGCGAGCGCAATCAACAAAAAACCCAAATCCCATATCTCCATCAATTAAAAGCAGTAATTCAAAAGCATCAGTCCTAACATCCTAATCCTTATTCCCCGCCAGAAACCCTTTGCCTAGAAAAAAGAAAGAAAGAACCGTATTGGCGAAATACGAATAACCAGTACAAAGGCCCCCCCACATTGATAGCATCCGTAACCTAACAGACCGCTGTTTAAACTCAGTATGCAAGCAGGGTTAATTGGAGACATCTATTTCCCTTCCTTATTCAGCTCACAATAGGATAAAAAATGAATCGACCTGTAGTTTTAAGCTCAACCGCAGAGAGCGACCAGCGCTTAAGAACCGCGTCCAAAATCGCTCGCTACAGAAAAGTGGCGCCCACCGTGGGGCCAGTTTTTATTTCTGTCTGTTTTCCTTGTAAAATGGCGACTCTGCTGGGGAGTCTCCTTTTCTGCCTTAGGGCATCATCCCCGTTTTCTACGGAAAATGGGAACTCTACCGAAGAGAAAGATTGACCTATGCTGGTCCATCTCTTAGGCAGGGAACCACAGATTGGGGCTTCCGCCGGGGAACCCATTTCTGTCAGGAACTTAAGATTCATAGCTTTATAAGTCTAGGATGATTAGGACAAATATATATACTGCTTTTCCTAATTTCTATACGTGTTTATTTTTCTGCTACTGGGAATGCGTGTGATGCCGCATGTGGTGAGATTGAGTATACACTTAAGAAAATCCAACCTTTTTCGTAGTGCGAAAGCTATCGCAAATAGCTGTTACGCGATACTACCCTCATTTGAGGCTGGTGATCTATTCTCGGTGAATAGCACTTACTCTAAGATTGCACACAACTCGCTGGCGATCCGCTTGTTGTCTTGCTTTCCTGGGAGGAGCTGATGATAATGAGTACAGGTACAAAAATCACCCTAGTATAAACCTTTGGGGATGGGTAGAGCCTTGACTTCATGACAACGACCCTTTGACCCCATGTTTTTTCTATGTTTTTGTGTGCTGCATTCATGCATTCATTTAAAAAACATTAAAACATTCAAAAAAAAAACTTCTCTTCTAGTCTCTCTGTTTTTCAAATTAAACTAAGACTGTGATTGCAAATATCAGAGAAAAAGATTGCATTAATGGATTTCGGTAGAAGGAGAACTCACCAGTATACCTTCAAGGTTCCAAAACTAGGGGATTTGAGAAAGTTAGCGAGGATGATCGTTAACCCAGAGGCTTTCAGAGCCAAGCACGGTGGTTTGCTACCACTGTTAAGAGTCCATGTGATTAAGGGGATCATGGACGCACTCATTCAGTTCTACGATCCGGTTTATCATTGTTTCACATTCCCGGATTACCAGCTATCACCAACGCTGGAGGAGTATTCTCATCTGACTGATTTACATATCACAGATCGAGCTCCATTTTCTGGACTGGAAGAAATTCCAAAGAATCAGACTATTGCAAGAGCAATTCATTTGGACGAGTCTGAGGTCAGGACTCACATGATTACTATGGGTGGCATCCAAGGTTTGCCAGCCCAGTTCCTAACCAAGAAAGCTCTGTACTTTGCTAGTATAGGGAACACGACTGCTTTTGAAAGCATCTTTGTCTTGCTCACCTACGGGTTATTTTTGTTTCCTAACATCAATAACTTCGTCGATATCAACGCTATTAAGGTTTTTCTCATTGGAAACCCTGTGCCGACTTTGCTCGCAGATGCGTATCATTCTGTACACTTAGGAAATTTGTACAGCGGAGGGGAGATCACATGCTGTGTACCTTTGCTTTACAAGTGGCTTGTCTCTCACTTGCCCAAGTCTGCTGCTTTTTGGGATTGCAAGAGTGTCTTACGTTGGTCGCAGAAGATCATGTCCCTCACCAACTCTGATATAGATTGGTGTAATAAGATTTATGAGGGAATCATAATCATTGACCGTTGTGGAAACTTCCCCAGCGTACCCCTCATAGGAACTAAAGGAGGAATCAACTATCATCCGATATTAGTTCTTCGTCAATTTGGATACCCGATGAGACACATCCCAATGGGTGTTCATCTGGAAGGTCTTTTCTTCAAAGAAGGAGAAAATGACAGAGCACTAAAGATGGAAATAGTGCATGCTTGGAAACAGGTTCATAAGAAAGGACGAGAGTCTCTGGGAAAACCCGACTGTGTCTCGGTGGAGCCTTATCTCCATTGGGTACAAACTAGAGCTCTCAAGCTAAAGATGCCTTATCCTCGTTACGGAATTCTTCCGCCGAGGGAAATTGTTATGTACTTCATGACGGAAACTGAAAGGCTTCTGGTTACTCTCAACAAAGTTCAAAAGGAAAGAAGGTCTTGGAAG
Source organism: Lathyrus tuberosus (assembly GCA_022829125.1). NCBI lineage: Eukaryota > Viridiplantae > Streptophyta > Magnoliopsida > Fabales > Fabaceae > Lathyrus > Lathyrus tuberosus. The sequence continues at coordinate 9,135,036 of JALAZF010000112.1, forward strand.
AACAAGTACCGCACCCTCGACGTAGAGTGTATCCAAATACAGCAATTACTGAAAGAGAAAGATGCTCTGATTGAAATTTTGGAGCAGCATGCTGTAGAGAATCAAGATGACCAAAGGAATTTGCTCACTCCTTTCACCTGGAAAAGGAATGACAACCCGACAACGGCCCAAGCGCCCCGGTCAAAGAAAAGGAAGATACCAGAGTCAGCACCAGGTTTCTCCTCAGAGAGGACTCGGGACCCATTAGTTTAGGTTTCTGTTTCTGCACTTTGTAATCTACTGTATTTCCATTTCTGTAATCCTTTGAATTTCAATAAAAAGGGATTTCCCCACTGTTTGATATTTGCAATCTAATTGTTGAAGTTTATTTTAATTAAACCTAAAAATAACAATTAATATAATTATTGCATTCATCATTCTCACATCGCGTATTCTTCTTACCTACGAATCTCACATTTGTGTCTCGATTCTAGAGTCAAACTGTCTCATTCGTATAATACTCGGGCCAATCGTCAGAAAAAGATGGATGATCTTGAGGAAGAAAACAGAGAGTTAAAAGAAGAGATCGACGCTCTGAGAGAGGATATGAGAAAGCTTCGTAACGACATGCAAGCCATGGCAGAAGCTCAGCTACAAAGAACTGTGATCTCAGAGATCACCTCAGCGCCCATCATAGAAAAGTATGATCCTAGGTATCAGATACCGAAAGATCGTCCTTGGGGCATGCTTGTTAACTATATCCCGGAAGGATATGTTCCGCCGATCACTGAAGATCAGGGAATCGCAACAGAAGCCGCTGGGCCTGAAGGTTACAAACTTCGGGAAAGCGAAGATGCCAGGGGCATACTCAAGACTCCTGAAGGTTACAAACTTCGGGAAACGCCAAGACTTACTGCCGTAGTTACGGTACCACCCCCTGTGATGCACACTGTCCCAGAAGGACAGATTCCACCAACACCTTCTGGTAAAAAGGAAACTATGTTTGACAGAATGGAGGAATTCCAGGAACAGTTCCTGGAAATGCAGAAAGAGCTGCAAGCCATTCGCGGTCAGGATCTATTTGGAAAGGACGCCGCAGACCTCTGCTTGGTCCCAAATGTGAAAGTCCCGCACAAGTTCCAAGTGCCCGACTTTGAAAAATACAAGGGTAACTCTTGCCCTCAAAGACATCTGGTGATGTACGCTCGGCGGATGTCAGCTCAGACGGAGAATCAGGACCTGCTGATTCACTACTTTCAGGATAGTTTAACCGGTGCCGCACTCAAATGGTACATGGGTTTAAACCGTACTACGATCAGTACATTCAGAGATCTTGGTACTGCCTTCGTCCAACAATACAAATACAATTTGGACATGGCACCCGACAGAGATAAACTCAGATCAATGTCGCAAAAGGAAAAGGAAACCTTTAAGGAGTATGCTCAAAGGTGGCGTGAAATTGCCGCTCAAATTTGTCCACCTCTTGAGGAAAAAGAGATGACAAAAATCTTCTTAAATACCTTAAGCTCATTTTACTATGACCGAATGGTTGCCAGTGCGCCCAGTGATTTCACCGAAATGGTCGGCATGGGCGTACGTCTTGAGGAAGCCGTCCGAGAAGGACGTTTGGTAAAGGACACTGGATCAACGAGCGGTACTAAAAAATACGGTAGTGCTCTCCCTAAGAAAAAAGAGCAAGATATTAGGAATATCTCTCTCGGAAAGCAAAGGCGTCGTTATCAGCCAGTAGCAGCTGTTACTCCTGCTATCGGCCCCGCGCCTGTTCCTATGTATCAACCTCAGGTTGCGCAGAGCCAACCTGACCAACAAAGGACACAACAGCCTCTTCAGCAGGCTCATCCTCCATACAACAACAACCGTACAACACGGCCACCAGGATTTGATCCTATACCCGTAACGTACGCAGAGCTGTTTCCGTTACTGCTGGCTAAGGGGCACATTCAGACTAAGTCTCCCCTTTCAGTTCCGGAGAATCTGCCTTTTTGGTTTAAAGCGGATCAGACATGCCCTTATCATCAAGGAGGTTCAGGGCATAACATTGAGACTTGTCTCAATTTCAAATCCGACGTGCAAACGCTTGTTAGGAGCGGGCTCTTATCTTTCAAAGATATGAATCCTAATGTTCTCACAAACCCGCTGCCTTAACATGAGAAGGCTGCAGTTAATCTGATTGAGAAAGAGACTAACAATGTCTATCAAATTCACGATGTACTCTTATTGGGGACCGATCTGGTCAAGATGCATTGTAGACAGAATGGATATGGCCATGTGCCACCTCATAACTATCACCAGTGTGATATCTGCTCTAAAGATAACCAAGGATGTTCTGTGGTGCAAGCAGCTCTGCAGGAACAGATGGATCTCGGATGGATCCAAGAGCACCGAGTTCGTGGAGTTAACATGGTCTCTACGAATTCTAACGTCATTCAAAACCACGACATCCGTGTGATGAATGTCAACTTGGTGGCGATGCACTCAAGGCAAATCCAGTATCATAATCTGCCGCGGCACGATTACAGTTCCTGTCTGATTTGCTCGGTAAACAAACAGGGATGCTCTTTCATACAAGAGGCCCTCCAGCGTCAGATGGATCTTGGATGGATCCAAGACTACCATGATAGGAACTCCTATCAAATCAACATGGTTCAAATCTTTGATATCCGCGTAATGAATACCAACCTGGTAGAGTTACATGCTGAGCAGGTCCGACTCGGATTCTTAATATCACATGATTACCAAAATTGTAAAGCGGGTTGCGAAAACGATCGAGGTTGTACCCTTGTCCAGGAGGCACTTCAGCACTTGTTAAATCACTGGTGGATGCCAATCTATATGGATGAAGATACTGAGCAGATTAGTATCAATAACAGGAATCCTAATCGTCGTCAAAGTCAGGATGTCCGATCAATGGAAGATAACCTAGTGAGGTTGCATTGCATTCAAAGTGGGCGTGGCCAGGTGCCACCACACAACTATGATAGTTGTAGCGTCTGTTCGGAAAGTAACCAAGGGTGTTACCTTGTGAGAGCAGCTCTTCAGGGACAGGTCGATCATGGAGAAATTCGTCCATATCCAGGTTCAGGACCCATCATTTGGTCGCCGAACTACCTTGCCGAGCAGGTTGAGGATGTTGTCACGATCTCTGGTCATCACAGGACCAGGGATGTTTTTGCCATCATCCCTCTACTTGACGAATCTAGAGTTCCCAACCGGGAACGGATCAAGGTTACTTATGACGGTCAGAAAAATAAGAAGGTTCCCATAGTCATCTATCTACCGGGGCCATTACCGTATGAATCAGCTAAGGCGATCCCTTACAAATACGGTGCAACAATAATCGAGAATGGAAAGGAAATTCCATTACCCTCCGTCATGAATATTGCAGACATCAGTCGTGTAACACGGAGCGGTCGAATCTTCAACCGAGGGGTTGGAGAATCCAACAAAGAAAAGGAACTTCAGGCAGAAATTCCTGATCCACCAGTCGGTCAATCTGGTAATCCCGACTGTTCAAAAGACAAAGATGAGATGCTAAAGCTCATCCAAAGGAGTGAATATAACATTGTTGATCAACTGTTACAGACTCCTTCAAAGATCTCAGTATTATCACTGTTACTCAGTTCAGAAGCACACAGAGAGGCTCTACAGAAAGTCTTGGAGTAAGCCTTTGTGGAACAGGATGTAACAATCAGACAATTCGATAGCATTGTCTCTAACATCACTTCCTGCAATAATTTGGGATTTAGTGATGAAGAATTACCTGAAGAGGGTCGTCGTCATAACATGGCGCTCAACATTACAGTTAACTGCCAGGGCGATGCTTTAGCCAACGTACTGGTAGACACAGGGTCAGCCCTGAATGTTATGCCGAAGTCCACCTTGATGCAATTATCATTCAAGGGCCCTCCGATGAGAGTCAGCGAGGTCGTCGTCAAAGCATTCGACGGATCCAGAAAAACAGTTATCGGCGAAGTCGATCTTCTCATAACTATTGGTCCTCACACTTTCCAAATCACTTTCCAGGTCATGGACATTCGGGCAACGTACAGTTGTTTATTAGGAAGACCTTGGATACATCAGGCCGGAGCGGTCACTTCGACCCTCCACCAAAAGCTAAAGTTCGTCCAGAACGATCAACTTGTCACAGTTTATGGGGAACAAGCCTTGCTTGTGAGCAACTTATCACCATCTACTTGTGTGGAACCCGAGGAGGTTATTGGAACTCAGTTCCAAGCACTATCGGTGAGCAAGAACGATCAATTCAAAGAAGGAACTTCAATTTCTTCATACAAAGATGCTATCAAAGCGGTCGAGAGTACCGATACAAAAGGATGGGGACAGCTTATCATTCCCATTGACAATAAAATAAAGAAGGGTCTTGGTTTTTCTGCGACCTGTACTCAGACAGCCGCCAACGATGAAAGTCTTCATCCCCTTCAAAACTTCTTCCACAGTGGAGGTTTTCTCCACCCAGTGTCTCAGATAGTTCATGCTATCAATGAGGAAGATCCCTCTGACACAGATGAAGAATGGAAGGCCTACCTTAACAAGGACGACTATATGTCTCAGGAAGAGGTGCCTATGCCTTTTTGCTTTCCTACAGAAAGTCCGAGATTTATACCAAGATCAGATGTCGAAATGATCTACGGAGATTGTGATCCGGAAGGATGCCGTGCTCTGCCAAATTCATTAGAGGAGGACACTCTGATGAAAGAAAACTTTGATCGCAATTACTATGGCCCAATGGATGGCCTGCCAATGTGGCAGCCTTACCCAGGAAACTTGGGGCAAGAAAGTCAGCCGAGTAATGAAACTCAGCTGAGCGTCATTGAACAGAATACCTGTGTCCCCACCATGTCATGGGATCAACACTCAGGTCATTCAGAGACTACTCAACATGAAGATGAATTTGCAACGTTCGCAGGACTTGAATTCATCAACTATGCTTTTCCTGAGGTCAACGTCATCGAAAGGGATGACTCCTCCAGTTCCACAGAAGTGTGGGACACTTTGGGACAACCAAGTGGAAAATACGACTTTATGGTCAAGTACACTGCTCCCGAAAGCTCTCGTATCAGGCTCGAAGATATCCAGCCAATTGGATGGGGAGATGCAGCTGAGAGCACCAATGCTATGCAAAATGCAACAGAGGAATCCTCCTACGACAATTCTGCTTGGGAGACAGATTCCGATGATCCTACTCCACCAGAAATCAGCGTCATTTCTGAAAACAAATCAAGGAAGGTGCCAGACTTTGTGATTCACCGAGGAGTTCGCCGCCAATGGGTTGCCGTCGAGGTTCCGAAGGTCGTTCGTCAGTCAAAGTAATTGCCATCTTAAACCTTTCACTCTGCCCAGGTGAAACGGATATTTTGATAGGGCTCGTTTTCTGTAAATTTCCCTCTTCGCTTTGCCCAAAGCGACAGAGTTTTGTTTTATAGGGCTGTAGTTTCAAGATTCGACTTGTTCATTAATAAAATAACGTCGTTCTGTAATTTCCGCATTAATTGTTGTTTTCTCTTTTTGCTTTTTCAGAAAATGGTAATCCTAAAAAACATTCAATAATAAAAACAAGCAGTAAAATAAATACACTGCACACACTTGCATTTTCTCTATCTCTTCTAAACACGAATCATCACGTCATGCAGATTGCTTGTTTTATACCCCGTTGAAACATACGATCCGATGCCTTCTTCCAACTTTGAGTTCCCGGTATTCGAGGCTGAAGAAGAAAATGACAACGAAATTCCAGAAGAGATCTCCCGACTACTCAGACAAGAGGAAAGGTCCATTGAACCTCACAAAGAGCCGTTGGAAACGGTAAACTTGGGTTCAGAAAAAGAGAGAAAAGAAATCAGGATCGGAGCACTGCTCAGTCCAACTGCCAGAGAGGGTTTGATAAAGCTTCTCAAAGAATTCCCCGATGTATTCGCTTGGTCCTATCAGGATATGCCAGGGTTGGATACCAGCATCGTGGAACATCATTTACCGTTAAGATCGGAATGTCCGCCAGTAAAGCAAAGGTTGAGACGCACTCACCCGGACATGGCCATCAAAATCAAAGAGGAGGTACAGAAACAGATCGACGCGGGTTTCCTCGCTACATCTGAATATCCTCAATGGTTAGCCAACATCGTACCCGTTCCCAAAAAGGACGGAAGGGTCAGAATGTGTGTTGATTATAGAGATCTGAACAAGGCAAGTCCAAAGGACGACTTTCCTTTACCACACATTGACATGTTGATTGACAGCACAACAATGTTCAAAGTATTCTCCTTCATGGATGGATTCTCGGGCTATAACCAGATCAAAATGGCGCCGAAAGACATGGAGAAAACTTCGTTCATTACCCCATGGGGTACCTTTTGTTACAAGGTAATGCCGTTCGGTTTGAAGAATGCCGGGGCAACCTATCAAAGGGCCATGACTACTCTGTTTCATGACATGATACACAAAGAAATCGAGGTATATGTCGATGATTTGATTGCAAAATCAAGAACAGAGGATGAGCACGTTGAACATCTGTCAAAATTGTTCGAACGTCTAAGAAAATTCAAGCTCCACTTGAATCCCAACAAGTGCACCTTCGGTGTCCGTTCAGGGAAACTACTAGGGTTCATCGTCAGCCAGAAAGGAATTGAGGTTGATCCTGACAAGGTCAAGGCCATTCAAGAAATGCCTTCTTCGAAAACTGAAAAACAAGTCAGAGGATTCCTGGGACATTTGAACTACATCTCCAGATTCATATTCCTTATGACCGCCACTTGTGCGCCGATTTTCAAATTACTCAAAAAGAACCAGGATTGCGTTTGGTCAGAAGACTGCCAAACCGCCTTCGACAGTATTAAGGAATATCTGTTGAATCCTCCGATTCTATCACCTCCAGTGGAAGGAAGACCACTAATCATTTACCTCACAGTCCTAGAGGACTCAATGGGATGTGTACTTGGCCAACAAGACGAAACTAAAAGGAAAGAGTCTGCCATTTACTATCTAAGCAAGAAATTCACCGACTGCGAGACTCGGTACACAAGGCTTGAGAAAACTTGTTGCGCTTTGGCTTGGGCAGCCAAACGTCTTCGCCTGTACATGATTCGTCATACTACTTGGTTGGTCTCCGAAATGGATCTAATCAAGTACGTTTTCGAAAAACCTGCTCTCACGGGAAGGATTGCCCGTTGGCAGATGTTACTATCAGAATATGACATAGAGTACCACGCTCAGAAAGCCGTTAAGGGAAGTATTTTAGCCGATCATTTGGCTCATCAACCGATTGACGATCAAGAATCAATCGGGTTTGACTTCCCAGACGAAGATGTCATGTATCTAAAGATGAAAGATTGCGATGAACCGCTACCCAGCGAAGGGCCAGAACCAGGTTCCCAGTGGGGACTCATCTTTGACGGAGCAGTCAATCATTATGGAAACGGAATTGGGGCAATCATTGTTACCCCTCAGGGTTCCCACATTCCTTTCACTGCCAGACTTACGTTCAAATGTACGAACAACGAGGCCGAATACGAAGCATGTATTATGGGTCTCGAAGAAGCAATTGATTTAAGGATCAAATACTTGGATGTATACGACGACTCAGCTCTGGTTATTAACCAGATAAAAGGAGATTGGAACACATACCAATCAGGATTGATTTCTTACAAAGACTATGCAAGGAGGTTGTTACCCTTCTTCAACAGAGTCGACTTTCATCACATCCCTCGTGATGAGAATCACATGGCTGATGCATTAGCCACTCTCTCTTCCATGATTAGTGTAGGTCGATGGAATGACATACCTAAGATCGACATCATGCGCCTTGAACGACCCGCTTACATCTTCATGATTGAAGCAGTCATAAACGACAGACCTTGGTATCACGATATCAAATGCTTCCTTCAGAAACAAGAGTACCCATCTGGGGCACTCAGAAAAGACAGGAAAACCCTCAGAAGATTGGCTGGAAACTTCTTCCTGAGCGGTGACACTCTTTATAAGAGAAATTTTGACATGGTTTTGCTCCGATGTGTCGACAGACCAGAAGCAGACATGCTCATGAAAGAAATTCATGAAGGATCCTTTGGCACTCATGCCAACGGACACACAATGGCGAGAAAAATTCTCAGGGCCGGGTACTATTGGTTGACAATAGAATCCGACTGCTACAAGTACATGAGGAGGTGTCACAAGTGTCAGATATACTCCGACAAAATTCATGTACCACCATCACATCTCAAAGTTGTTTCTTCCCCGTGGCCTTTTTCCATATGGGGAATCGACATGATTGGTATGATTGAGCCCAAGGCTTCAAACAGACATCGGTTCATCCTGGTAGCCATTGACTATTTCACCAAGTGGGTCGAAGCAGCGTCATTCGCCAATGTAACCCGACAAGTGGTGGTCCGATTTATCAAAAACAATATCATCTGCCGTTATGGTGTTCCAAGCGAGATCATTACTGATAATGGATCTAACTTGAACAATAAGATGATGAAAGAGTTGTGTGCAGACTTCAAGATCGAACACCATAACTCATCTCCCTACCGACCCAAGATGAACGAAGCGGTAGAAGCGGCTAACAAGAACATCAAGAGGATTGTTCAGAAGATGGTTGTAACCTATAAAGATTGGCATGAAATGCTACCCTTTGCTCTTCACGGTTATCGAACATCTGTCCGGACTTCAACAGGGGCAACCCCTTTCTCTCTAGTATATGGCATGGAAGCAGTGCTCCCCATAGAAGTAGAGATCCCATCAATCCGGGTATTGATGGAAGCTCAGCTCACCGAAGCTGAATGGTGTCAAAGTCGACACGACGAACTGAACCTGATCGAAGAAAAGAGAATCACGACACTATGCCACGGTCAGTTATATCAACAGAGAATGAAAAGGGCGTTCGACAAAAAGGTCCGACCTCGTATTTTCAGAAAAGGAGACCTCGTGCTCAAGAAGATACAATCATTTCTCACTGATTCCCGGGGCAAATGGACCCCGAATTATGATGACCCTTATGTGGTCACAAAAGCTTTCTCAGGCGGCGCCTTGAGACTTGCAACCATGGACGGAGAGGAATTTGCCTACCCCACGAATGTTGATGTAGTCAAGAAATACTTCGCCTAAAACTAAAAAAAAAAAACGTCTCGGTGGATTGAAAACCCGAAAGGGCGGTCCAGGCAAAAGTTAGAGACATGAAAAAAAAATCATCCCGATGGATTGGAAATCTCATAGTACAATCCAGGCAAAAATTAGGGATAATGGCAAGTAACTATGTTCAACAGAGGCAAGTCCCTCAGCAGCAGTTACAACATCATCTATCGGAGGAAATCTCCAGTCAAAGGTCATCTTCGACAGAAGCTCAGGATGCCCCGAATTCAAAGTTGGTAGAAGGATAGTGGTCGTTATGTTTCAACGTAGCCCTTTTCCCTGTAAATTACCATTTTCTAACTTTGTATATACTCTTTGGAATCATGCGTTTGGCTGATCTCCATCTTATCAATAAAATTTGAGCCTTTGTGCTTTTGCTTGTAATTCTTAACTTGTTTTAGCTTTACAGAACGACGTTGTTTAAACTTAATCAGCGATTCTTGTAATAAAACAAAAATGAATTTACTTGTTAAAACTTTTTCTGCTTTTAAAATAAAGATGGCAATTTCTTTTGACTGTTGAACATCAGAAGAACATCGATTCCTTCTCCCAAAGTAAGTGAATTTCAAAGTGCAGAATCAAAGTACTCCTTCTAAGCCAGTATGCCTGAATGAAGGGATCAACTGTGTCAGAGACCTTGTTTCGTCTGACATCCTCGGCCGAGTTCTCATCTCCTAAGCCCGATCAACATAGCTCCCAATAGGACTATCTCTCCTAAGCAAGGTGGAATTGCTATCTTGAACCAGCGATATCTCTATACGCCCTGCGATGGCGGAGTATCCAATTGTGTTCATCCATTAGTCTGTATGTCGCGTCAGTTATGCCAGCATATACATACGTACTTCATGCATTTTTGATTTGCATTTACATTTCATATTGCATCGTTATCACTCTAGCCGGTCTTGTCCCCTAGTGATAAACAGTTTTCTCAATCGAGTTTGTCAGTTCTTTCCTCGTCAGGAAGTGTTGCGTCTGCACAATCTCGCCACCAGTGTATCTTTAGATCAGAGTCGATCCTTGACCACTTTGATAACTTGAACCTCTGAAAAGCCAGAGAAAACTTTCAATAAACATCACTCTTCGCCATTGAAGATGATATCCTTGCTTTCCCGGATTAAGGAAAATCCACAGAGAAAGCCTCGTGATCAGAGATTCGGCAGTACATCAGTTTTGCTCCGAAAGGACCACTATGAGAAGGTCATTGACACCTCAAAATTGGACCCCATCATATGGCATTTCTCCGGGAAGATCCCGAGAAAAGTATGATGAAAGATCCCAAACAAAAATAGTCTCTCAAGAGACTCGCTTTCCCTAGTAGAATCGACAAATGGCGTCTCCAAAACAGAGAAGTTTGTGTATCTCTACAACTTAGACGAATGGGTTCCCCAGCAAGTCTGACATCAAAACTTTTTCCACTCAAATGGCATCTCCCCAGGAAAATTCGGCGAGAAGTTTGAGGAAAGCCGCTACGAATAGCGTCCCTTGTCAATAAAGTTTATTGAAAAAAGAAACTAAGACCAGTTCCTTGGTAGGAAACCAGGATCGAGGGGAAGTTTAAATCAGAAACTAAGACCAGTTCCTTGGTAGGAAACCAGGATCGAGGGGAAGTTTAAATCAGAACTAAGGCCAGATCCTTGGTAGGAAACCAAGAACGAGGGGAAGTTTAAATCAGAAACTAAGACCAGTTCCTTGGTAGGAAACCAAGAACGAGGGGAGGTTTATTTCAAAAGAAAACTGAGACCAGTTCCTTGGTAGGAAACCAGGATCGAGGGGAAGTTTACCTTTTCTAAGCATCATTGCTTAGCTAAAGAAGATGAATGCGTAAGCTACCATTCATAACCACCATCAAAATTTCGGATATTCGAATATTTAATCCTCTTGCACCCCGAATGCTCGAATACCTTCGTCATTCATACCTTCGGGTCCAAGAAGATTAAATAGGGGCATCTGTAATACCCCAAATTTTGACCACTTAGATTTCCCATCATTGTGAAAATCATCATCACAATATGGATGAACCATCATGCTTCATTAGTCTCCTCAAAGATGGGTGAGCATCCACTACAATCAAAATTAGGGTTTCAAGCCCTCTCTGAGTGCTTAGACAAAGGATCAATCAAGAAATGACATGATATTCAACTTGTCTAATCTCTCAAACATCCACAATGGATCAAAAAGGACTCCCACTTCAAGGATTAAGCACAAGGCTGCTCCCTTCTAGGTGGATCAAGTCTCAAGATCGACAGTGTCACCAAATTAGGGTTTTGGTCGACCAGGGCCTCCAGATGGAAATTTTCATCTGGGCACAAGGCAATGATCCAAAACATAACCTAATATACTTCATGGAACCTCATGAACCCATGCATCAAGTCAATTTTGCCTCAGGGGATGCATTCATCAAAAATCAGGAATTAGGGTTTCTTGACCTAATTCACCCCTAAGTTGACTTTTGGGACAAACCATGAGCCAAGACCTCAAGAGATGATTTGAGGGTCTCTAATACACCATATTGATCCATTTGGAACAATGGATTGATCCAAGAAGCTTGAGCAACAAGTCTCATTTTCATCTGCACCACAATTAGGGTTTTAAGGGAAAAGTCAACTGTAACTTTGACTTTTGACCAAGGCATGCTCCCAAACCCTAATACATGATTGAATATACCCTATGACACCCATGGAACATGTCCATCAAGTTTGATTTAGGTCAAGGACATGATTTCCTGAAGAATTGCACAGTTTGGAATTCATCTGATAAAAAGTCAACTGTGCACAAAAGTCAACTTTGACTTTTTGAGATTTTTCACCAAAATGGATTTTTAACCCTAAAATGATTTTAATTTATGATTTGAATCATCATTCATCAAGAAAAATCAAGAAAAGTGAGATAACTTGTAAAAGGGGTAACCATAAAACTTAGAAATTTTTCTAAGTTAAAAATAAAGTGGCAAAGGTACCAACTTTGGAGGACCATAACTCCTAAACCACAAGGCCATTTTTTCTCATCCAAAGATGGATTTGTAGCCCTCATTATCACCTACAAAAACTTCAACTACAAGTCATTCCAATTCATTAAGGATTTTGAGTTATGGAGTGATCAAAGTGGCTGAAAAGTGAAAATGTCACTTTTTCCAACACTTAGTGAAATTTTCACTAAGTCAGATTCTGCTTCACTTTTTGCCAAATGTAGGGGGATTTTTCACTTGGAATCAAAAGAGATCAAAACCAAACTTGTTCAAAAAGTTGTTGTATCATGTAAGAGCTTTCCAAAATGGCCAAGAACATTGCCAAATTCAACCTACACCATGAGATACAACATTGCCAAGTTGCCTTGCTGAAATCTGTCAAGGCAAGGCAGAATTTGCATTTTGGCTCGATTTGCCAAAATCAGCCAATTTCAATTGCTCCAATCCACTTGGACACCTCAGAGGATTGAATCTAAAGGGGACAATCACTGAGCCAAGCCTCCAAAGTCCATGAAACAAGAAATAGCATGTTGAACCTAGAGTTGCCAAAATAGGGACAAGACTTCAAATTTGGAATGAGGCATTCAATGGAACCATCAAGGTGGCATGGACTGAGCCATTCTCATCTGAAATCAGTCAAGACTTATCCAAGACCAAGGGGACCAAAGCTCTGTGCCCTAACCTCTAGTCAATGGCTAGAGGAGACTTGGATTTTCATTGGCCAACATTGGCCAAACCTACTTACCAGCTGCCATGCACTATTCCTTGCAAAACAAACTTGATCTACTATAAATAGAGCTCAATTGTGGTCAGTTTGAGTACACCAAAGCCATCTAACAGATGCTTTCCTCAAAATCTCTTTCTCTTGGCAAAAATGCCTTTCTTAGCAAGGTAGCTATCGGGTTTTGAGTTTGAGAGCAATTCTGCACAAACCAATCACTCACACACCTCACATACATCATATATGAGCTGATCAAACACTCACATAACTTCTGAAACATCAATTTCTCAAAATCACTTGCCATCCACACAAGTTTGAAGTGAAGTTGCAGCTGAGATGCCATAAACTGATCCAGTCCATTTCAATTCAATCCAAGTGTTCAAACACACTCCATATGGTGTAGGGAAGCTGTCCATATCATCACAACTTATCTGTAACACCTCCAACTCAAAATCACATCTGCTCTTGCTGTCACGACTTGGAGGTAAGCCTAAACTTGGGCATCTCTCAATCTATGCATATTTCCTCGCACAATAATTTGACCATATGTTTATAATCATGCATGGAATGTTTTCCCTCAATTAATTGCATTGTTTGAATCGTGTATCAAAAATCCTAGCCTTCATGCAGAAATTAGGGTTCTTGAGATTTCTTCGTGATTTCTTGTTGTATGTTTAATTTAAATGAAATTAAAGTACATAGACATGATCGTGATGTTGAGACGAGCATAATGATATGTGGATTGCATGATATGATTACGTATTCATGGAGATTGGATAGAAAATGCAAATCTGGGCAAACTGAAAAACGCGCGTGTTCTTGGTGTTGTTCTTGGCGCCATTTTCATATATATGAATATTTGAATTTTGTGATTTTGTTTAATTGATTAAAAAATTAATTTCTCTCTGAGTTTTAATGATTTTGAGTTGATTCTTTTTTTAATAATTCACAAAAATGTTAAAATATTTTATTTTATCAAAAAATCCCAAAAATATTATTTATTTCATATAATTGATATTTTTGTAAAGAATTAATATTTTGATTGTTTTTGGCATTTTAAATATTTTTTCTACATTGATTTTGCAACTTTTAATGCTTTCTAATTATTTTGTAGGTCAATACTTAATTTTTGAAGCATTAATCCAAGATCACAATTTGTTTTCCATGTGTTAAACAATTTTTGATCATTTTAATTGAATTTTTATTCAATTAAATACATTTTGAAAACAAATTAGGGTTTTGGATTAATTCAACCCTCATAAATCATTTTCAAAACACTTTGGGCCTCTATTAGAGTGTAAGACCCAACCCTTTTTTTTGACCAAATCATCTTTGGGCCTCACTTATTGTATAAGTCCCGATACCGTCAAAAAACAAACGGCGCGATCGTCGCCTTTTCAAAAATCATCTGGGCCTACCCTCGAGTAGTAAGACCCATTTATTTTTCTTCAAAACTCTTTGGGCCTCTTGAGAGAGTGTAAGACCCATCCCCCCTTGTACAAAAACTTTTTGGGCCTCACTCATTGTATAAGTCCCTTTGTACAAGTAAACGGCGCGATCGTCGCCCGTTTAAAATTAAAAACCATATGGGCCTACCCTCGTGTTATAAGCCCCACTCTTTTCTTTAAACCTTTTTGGGCCTCTATTAGAGTGTAAGACCCAATCTCCCTTTTAACCAAAACATTTTTGGGCCTCACTTATTGTATAAGTCCCTCTGCGTTAAAAGAAAACCTCGGCGCGATCGCCATTTTTAAACGAAAAATCATTTGGGCCTACCCTCGTGTTATAAGCCCCACTCTTTTTCTTTAAACCTTTTTTGGGCCTCTTGAGAGAGTGTAAGACCCATCCCTTTGTACAGAAAACCTTTTTGGGCCTCAGTCTGTCGTATAAGTCCCTCTGTACAAAGTCAAACAGTGCGCTCACTGATAAAACCCTGGGCCTCTCCTTGAGCTGTAAGCCCCAGATCCTTCTTTTTCAAAGCACTTTCTCCTTTGATTTTGAATATACTGTTGTTTTCAATCTTTCTTTGTTGAACAACTAACCAAACAACATGGAAGCACTACAACAGAGTAAGTGGTTATCGCTTTCATTTACTGCTTTCATATTATAAACTGTATTGTGGGGCTGCTCACTGTAAGTCTCCTTTCATAAACTCATATTTACTGTGTAATAATAGTATAGATATTTCGAGTTTCCCCGGAAACTACGTCTAGAACTAGGTGACGCCGTTTCATTTTTCATAGAAATAGACGCCTAGATCCCCAATAGGAGCACCAGATACAGTCTTCTCTTCGGCTGTCCTTCTTAGGAATCGTCAAGAAGCTCTACTCCCCAAGATGAATGTATTCTCCGTGAATGGCATCTTTGAGTTTCTTCCCAATTCTCGAACTTTCCTGACTTGATCTATTCCTTGTGGATAGCTTGCCTTGAATGTCTCGGGGTTTGGGTACCCACTACGGTCATAATCTTGGACCTTAACTAAGGAACCCTCTTTAAAAGCTAAAAATCGCTGGATAGTAAACCTCGCACGTTTACCAGTGGTTTTCATCTTTAAAAGAGTTATCTCTCCTAATGGAAAGGAGATGATAGACCTACGGGCTTCTTAAAATCATCGGCCTCCTCTTGGGCATTATTCAAGGACCCTACGGCTTCTTAGAAGTATTCACAGCCTCCTCTTAGGCTTCGTATAATGATCTCTTCCTCCGGGAATGATACCCTCCTCTTGGGCATCGTACAAGGACCCGTCGGCTTCTTAAAAGTTTCCAGCCTCCTCTTGGGCTTCGTACAAATTGTCCTGACGACCCCCTAGAGGTATAGGAATATAACCTAGTCATCCTCATAGAACAGTCCTTTCATAGAGTCTACTATTGTTTCTCGAAGCATAGTACAAAAGATAAAACTCTAGACTTGGACAGTCTAACTTCCTTGAGTCTCAAAGACATTCTCAAGCACCCTTCGTTAAATAGGAAGGAAACCCGCAGACTCGGACAATCTCAATACCCTTTGGATTTCCCGTTTCCTCAAAGAGAAGGAAATATCCCTGATCCTCAAAATAAATCCCTGTGTACAGTGTTACTCATATAAGAACTGATTTTCTCTTTTAAATCAGTATATTGGATCTGTCACTCAACTGAAACAATTACAATAGCCTCCATCTCGGGCCTCGTACGAGATATAAATCCCTTAAGCAAGAGTCGAACTCTTTGCTAGCCTCCTCTTAGGCTTTGTATAACGATATGCCCCACTGGGTCAAAAAATTTTAGCCTCTCTCTTGGGCTTTGTACGAGACACAAAATAGCCTCCTCTTAGGCTTTGTATAATGATTTTCCTAGCAGAAATTAGCCTCCTCTTAGGCTTTGTATAAGAAAACCACTGGTTAATCCAAACAACCTTTTAGCATCAAAGCTGTGCCTCGTTCGCAGTACACAAACATC
Source organism: Lathyrus tuberosus (assembly GCA_022829125.1). Classification (NCBI taxonomy): domain Eukaryota; kingdom Viridiplantae; phylum Streptophyta; class Magnoliopsida; order Fabales; family Fabaceae; genus Lathyrus; species Lathyrus tuberosus. The sequence goes on from JALAZF010000112.1 coordinate 9,151,294, forward strand.
AACAACTCATTTCCTTTCATCTAATCGCTGTAAGCGGCAAGCCTCTGGATCATCTATATCCATGCCACTGTCCCTCTTTTAGCATGAGAAATTCCTAAGGAAAGATGGCATTGCTCTACACTGAGTTAAAGTCTTCTCCTTCAGGTTAAAACCCTTTCTTCGGAAATTATGGTATTGCTCGGATCCGCGTATCCCAGTTAAAGTAATTCTCATTCTCCCCTCTTTAGAGATGACAAATTCTCTCTAAAGTCGAGGTCTTTTAGCTTCACATCTTGGGCTTTGAACAAGATACAAATCACCTTTCGCTTCACGTCTTGGGCTTTGAACAAGACACCAAAAACCAATTTCCTCCCATAGAATAGGAGGAACTACGAACGCTCTGATTTCCCTGTTTCGGTAAACGGGAATACGTAGGCATAAGATCGAAAGAAAAGATCTTAGCGAGCGCAATCAACAAAAAACCCAAATCCCATATCTCCATCAATTAAAAGCAGTAATTCAAAAGCATCCGTCTTAACATCCTAATCCTTATTCCCCGCCAGAAACCCTTTGCCTAGAAAAAAGAAAGAAAGAACCGTATTGGCGAAATACGAATAACCAGTACAAAGGCCCCCCCACATTGATAGCATCCGTAACCTAACAGACTGCTGTTTAAACTCAGTATGCAAGCAGGGTTAATTGGAGACATCTATTTCCCTTCCTTATTCAGCTCACAATAGGATAAAAAATGAATCGACCTGTAGTTTTAAGCTCAACCGCAGAGAGCGACCAGCGCTTAAGAACCGCGTCCAAAATCGCTCGCTACAAATACTTGTAACACCGTTCTCAAATGGTCAACATGTTCTTCTTCAGATTTAGAATATATCAGAATATCATCAATGAAAACCACCACAAACTTATCCAAATACTCATGGAAAATGCAATTCATATATTCCGTGTGTTGGATACACCAAACAACATCACAGTGTATTCATAGTGATCATACCTCGTCCTGAAAGCTGTCTTCGGAATATCATCAGGCTTAACACGAATCTGATGATAACCAGACCTCAAATCAATCTTACTGAACACACAAGCGCCTACTAGCTGATCCATCAAATCGTCAATTCTCGGAAGTGGATACTTATTATTGATAGTCACCTTATTTAACTGCCGATAATCAACACACAACCTCATGCTACTATCTTTCTTCTTTACTAACAACACAGGAGCACCCCACGGAGAAACACTCGATCGAACAAACTTCTTCTCAAGCAATTCTTCCAGTTCTTTCTTTAATTCACTTAGCTCAGAAGCTGACATCCGATAAGGAGCCATTGACACCGGACTCGTACCTGGTATCAAATCAACCGCAAACTTTACTTCACGTTCTGGAGGAAAATCACTTATGTCATCTGGAAACACTTTTGGAAATTCGCAGACGACAGGTAATTCGACACTCGCAGTTTCACGATCAACTTGCCATGATGCAAACAGTGCAAACATCAAAGCTTCTTCTTGTAAGAGTTCGTCTACTTGCTTAGCAGACAAGAACATCAACTTTTCATTATCACCAAACTCGGGAAACTCCACAGTCTTATTATAACAGTGATTTGAACATAGTTGAACTCCAACCAGTTCATCCCCAGAATTACATCGATTTGGTGTAAGGGAAAACACACCAAATCCATCACAAAACTTTTCCCAAAAATCGTCAAAGGACATCTCGAACACACATAAGTAGTAGTAACAGAACCATTAGCAGGAGTCTCTATTAACATACTACCATTCATATAAGACAATTTCAAACCCAATCTATTAGCACATTCAAGCGAAATAAACGAATGAGTAGCACCGGTATCAATAATAGCGACCAACTCAATGTTATTAATAAAACAAGTACCTCGAATCAAGTTATCCTTCTTAGGAACCTCTGAACCACTCAAAGCAAACACTCTGCCATTAGTCTGAGCCGCGGTAGCAGTCTTCTTCGAGTTTTGACACTGTGTACTGATGTGACCTTGTTCACCACAATTGAAACAAGTCGGATCCTCATCTTTGCAGCTGTAGTCACATAAGGCTTTCCTCTGAACTGTCCCTACTCTTTCTTCTCACTAAGATGCTTGTAGTGAGCAGATCGAGCTCGGTTATCCTCGTCATAGATTCTACTCTTATCCACTAGCTCAACATACCTTCAAATCTGTTGGTAACTAATACCCGTTTGATCTCTGGTCTCAGTCCATTCTCAAACCTAAGGCACTTGGACATCTCAGCATCAACACGATTATAATGCGGACAGAACTTCACCAGTGCTTCAAACTTTGCCGCATACTCTGCCACAATCATATTTCCTTGCTTCAGCTCAAGGAATTCTACCTCCTTCTTGCCGCGAGCATCTTCAGGAAAATATTTTCCCCAAAACACTCTTAAACACAACCCATGTTATCTCGGTACCAACATCCTCCAGCCTCTGATGGGTGTTATCCCACCAATCTTCAGTTTCTTCTGACAGCATATGAGTTCCAAACTGAACTTGTTGAGCGTCCGTACACCCCATCACTCGGAAGATCTTCTAATCACCTTGAGTCATTTATGCACGCTCTCCGGATCATGAGTGCCCATGAAAGTTGGCGGATTGTTCCTCTGGAACTTCCCAAAGCACAAAACTCATCAGGAGCTCCACCATTCTAATTGTTCTAAGCCATCACTTGAGCAAGTGATTCCAGCAAATCAGTAGTAGCACGTCGTTTCTTCCAGCCATTCTGCACACAATCAAACAACAATAGAAGAAACAAAATTCATCGACAATGTACATACACTCATCGATTTGCAGGAAATTGACATCATACAACACCTGGCCGGACAGACCGAAATGTTCTGATACCACTAATGTAACACCCTTCTACCCAACAAGCATTCACGACAAACACATATGAATATATCAGAGTAAAATCCCAAAAGGGCGTCACATTTCATCATAAAACATCAAATGGTAACATCCTGCTCCTAATGTTTCACTTAATTATTTATAATAATAATAATATAGTAATATATTTCATATAATTTCATATTATTATTGCCAAAATAATATTAATAATCCTCATACTTCTAAATACCTCAGCATCCCCTTAACATCATAATACCCCACAAATCAAGACATCAGTCATCAAAATAATTCATCAAAATTCACCAAAAATATGAATATTTATAATAAATCAATTAAATAAATATTCTACTCATTTTGGGGTGTTACAAAAAGCGCTGCCTATACTGGCGCTGTTGTAGGTAAAGACATCGTTTTTTTAAATGCAAAAGCGCTGTCTTATGTCCCCTTTAGGCAGCGCTTCTTTTCAAAATCCCTTTCTATTGTCACCTTTAGGCAGCGCTTTTTTTCCTGAAAAGCGCTTTCTATTGTCCCCCTTTAGACAACGCTTTTAAAAGCGCTGTCTAATGTATCTTTTAGTTATCTTTTAGGTCCCTTTTAGGAAGCGATTTCTTTAAAAGCGCTTTCTATTCTCCACTATAGGCAACACTTTTTTTAAAAGCGCTTTCTATTCTCCACTATAGACAGCGCTTTTTTTTGAAAGTGTTGTCTAATGTCTCATTTAGGAAGCGTTTTTTGTTAAAAGCGCTGTCTATTGTGCACGTATGACATTTTTTGTTAAAACCTTGACCTAAGTCTCGTTTTTAAATAAAATGGCAGCATATTTTTAAGAAGTGCTGGTGCAACATGAAATCGTTATAGCAGATAGTTTTTGATATATATTCCAATTATACATATTACCAATATATATACAACATCTAGTTTTTGATATATATTCCAAATATGCATATTACCGATATATATATACCAGATATATACCAACTCTAGCTACAAAACTATGAACTTGTCTTCTACACATATCAACAACTTAGTAACTTATTATCTCTATCTTCTGCACCTATCTGAAACAAAACCAACAAATTAAAAAGTATCAGAACCAAGCTATATAACACATAAACCTTATAAATATTGCTATATACCATTATACATCAAGAAAATCATATTTTTATCAAAATTTACCACAAACCTTTATAATTCAACACATAAACCTTATAACCTTATAACCATTATATATAACTCAACACATAAAACTTAGAACCATTATAATTCAACACATAATTACAAAAACTTATAACCTTATAACCATTATATATAACTCAACACATAAAACTTATAACCATTATAATTCCAAAACCTTTAACTTCTAAAGATTCACCAAACATAATTACAAATTCCATCAACCCTTAATTCACAACAACTTCTAGAACTATTCCAATCCAATACAGAACATAACAACGTCAAAAATCTTTAAGGACTATAAACTTCACACAAAAGAAAGAAAGACAATACCTTATATAATTCTCATCTTAAGAATGTATTGGCACCATTTGTAATACCCCAAAATTTGCTCTCCCTCTTTGTCATCATAGCATGGCATTATCATTTATCATATCATATCCACCTCATTAACATTACATTGCATTTAACATAGAAAAATGAAGCATGACATCATTCTTACCATCAGGGCATGTGATCAGGTGGAAGGTGGACAATCAAGGAATCATTCAAAGCACAAAAAGGTCAATCAAGTTTCCTCAAGGCAAGCCAAGAGGTCTTTCATGTCTCATACCATCTCAATGGATCATCCACAACCTCAAGGATGAGAGATTCAATGGGAGATTGAAGCACTACATCTTTCACTATGCAAGAGGTTCAAAAATTGAAGGAAAACCCTCAAAAGAGATAGCTCATTGATCCAAAATCATCCTCAAATGGTATATCTCATCATCCTTTAAGAGGATACACAACATACTCTGAGGAATTTGAAATTGAAGACTGCACATTTTTCTCCTAGGAGGTGGGCACCAAAACTAGGGTTTCCCATTAAATCAGGGAATCTTTGATTTTTTGGACAAAACTTGATGTCATGGTATTCTACATGTTCTTAAGTGTATGTGTATGGAGAATTGGCCCTCAATTGGTTTTGGAAGTGGTTCAATTGGAAGAAAGATAAAAAATCAGGAAATTTGGGGCCAAGTCAAATAATCAGAGGAAAAAGTCAACTCTTGACTTTTTGAGGCCAAATTCATGAAATACATGTTATATGTGTCCAATGTACAAAATTTGATCAAGAAACTCCAAAGGAATCATGAAAAAATCAAGATGTAAAAAGTTGCCATTTTTGGGTGAAGAAGGGTTACTAAATATAGCAAGTTTTGGCCATTTTGCATCAGAGTTTGAACCAAGGCCATTTAAAATTGAAGCACCAAATGAAAATTCCACTCGGCCACAACAAAAGATCTTGTTTTAAGCTTCACATCCATATGTGGAACATCTCTATTAGATAAAAATTGAGTGAGATATGATTGATCAAAGTTTGAGCAAAGTAGGTTCAAAACTAGGTCATGACCAAGATTTTCAGGGCACGCGCGCAGTCATTTTAACAAACATGTGGTGGGCCAAATGTCCACTCATTTGTCTCATGGTTAAAGGCCTCAAATGAAGAACTTTTCAACATCAAAGTTGTTCCTTGTAGTGTCATCTTCAATACTCATGTTGGACAAAATTCCATTTGATCAAGTTATAGTGGAGATATATTGGGTCAAAGTCATGTTGATTGTGCTAAAATTTTGTGTGCCAAGTTGCCATGCCATGACTTGCTTGCCACGCCCACAAATCAGTTCCAAACTCTGATGTTCCAAGCTATTTTTCACCAACTTCCAAGCCTTAATTCAATCCAAAATCAACATCAATCATGTTCTATTATATCTCCTCTTTCCAATGACACCAAATGCTCATGATTCCATGCATTGGTGTGTGAGAATTCCATCCCCAAAACTCCATGTTCCAAACTGTCACAAAACCAAATAATAACAATGTTGATTGAATCCATATCAGTTTGCACACATGCTTTATGCATCACTCTTCATTCTTTTCCTCATTTAAACCAACATCCCCTTACAAACTTGAGTTGCACGTGCCTCACTTACTACATGAGAATGGAAGGAAACTTGCCCAACAAGTTGCTCTGCTACATCAGAACCGCATGACCACCACTCTTTTCCATTAAGCCTCACCATAACACACCATGAGTCATCACCATAACATCCCAACCAGCCTCACTCGCCCCTAACTAACTTGACTCAGTTAGTTAGGGTGGACTCACTTTAACCGTGATAACTCACCTTAACCAACTCACTTAACCACTGTGGTTCATTTCTAACTCATGCTATAAATCAAAATCTCACCTCACAAATCCATTTTAGCTTCATTTTTCTCATTCTTCACACTGAATCTCTCTCACATTCTCTCCACTTTTCTTCTGCTTGCACACGAGTTTAACCATTTTTTTCTACATTTCATCTCCATCTTCATCATTATTCTGCTTTGGAGATCAAGAACAAGAGTGCATAGGTTCAGTTAAAGAAGTTCAATATCGAATTCCAATTGATTTTTTGCACGAATTCAAGCTCTCAAGCCTTTATTTGGCCAAGTGAAGCTCAAGGAAGAAACACTTTCCTCTGGTATTCTTTTGTATTCAAAGCTTCATCACTTTCAGGTTTGAACTTTTGAACTTGGATTACACGATTTCTAGTCATTTTCACTTGTTTTTTGGTGCTTTAAGCTTGCTAGAAGCTCTGCTCAAACCGGCTAGTTGATAGGCCTTCTAAAGGCTTAGTTGCAAAACCTAGGGCATGTTTTAATCTTCTCTGTTCTCCATGTGTATGTGTATTATGTGAAAAATAGTGGTAGATTCATGATGTGCATGGGATCAGCTTCAATTTGGTATGCGTATTGTACATTTTGGTGAGATGTGAAAGTTGCAGGTGGTGGTGCTCGCCGGAGAAGGTGACCGGAGGTCCCTCTTCGGCCGGCAGCTTTGATGCTAGGGTTTTATGTTAGTTTTGATCTTGTCCGTTGATTTTTCATCATCGTGTGGTTCATGACGTGCCAGCACATTAAAATGCATGTGCACCTCACATGTTTTATTTCTGATTTCACTTAATCCAAATGTGGTGCGGTGCATGGTAATGTGTGTGGTCACTCATGCGCGTGTGTTAGATCTGGTTACTTTGACTTCCGTTTGACCTTGACTTGATCCAATGGCCATGAGTAAGTCAATTTTGTTGACTGAGAGTGTATGTTTATTAGTGTGTTTTGCGCAGACTTGGACCTTGGACTAAACTGATATCCACACCCCCATGCCTTAAGCCCAAACCATTTTTGAACTGAGTAATTACTAGGCATGCACCCCTATTCATTTTGCATTGCATTTTTATTTTTTTATTTTTGATACACGTTTTCTTTTCAATTTTTAAAAATACTAAATAGCATCATAAAATTCCACAAAAATTCATAAACATCAATAAAACATTTAGAAAATGTTTGGTGATTTTGTTTTCTGATTTTATGACCTTTTTACCCCTGCTCCATAATTTTCTTTGAATTTCTTTGGTGTACATTCTTAATGTGGTACATGATCTTGTTTAATTTTGTTCTTGATCATTAAAAATTGTTTTGATGCTCTTCTTTTTGAATTGAGTCATTAGCATCTTGAGGTATGTTAAGTGATTTTTATTTGATTTTTTAGGTCATTTTATGGCATGTTTGGTGTTCATTGTTATGTTACTTGGTATGATGTGTATACTTGACCTAAGTGCATTGTTTAAAATCATTTTGCCTTGGTTTCTTGCATGCCACTTTGATATGTGATTCATCTCTGATTTGTGAGCTTCAATATCATGTTTTCATAATTTTCATGAGGCCATCTAATTTTTGTTTAATGCAATACCTTTAAAGCATAATAACATGTCATATCATTGTGATCTTTGTGCATGTTCACATGATTTCTTTTGTACATACTTGCATGATCATTTGCATATTTGGTGAACCATTCACTTGACATTATAGGTCATTGGTACATATTATATGTCATCTTTGCATGTTGGTTATCATTTGAACCTTGTGCACCTTTAACATGTTGTGTTTGCACTTTCTTTTGTTTGGAACTTCCATTTCAATTCTACTTCTTCTATCACTTCTCAAATGTTTTGATGTGTCATGCATGAATACTTGTGAGATATTTGTGAATCATTTTTCATTTCATTTCAATTCTGATCCATGGATTACATGTTCCATTTATGCATGTTTTTTCCATTTCTTTTCATCTTTCATTCTCCCTTTTCTTATGGTAGCATGTTCTAATGCCATGGATGATGTTTGTTGCCTATCCACTTGGACTTGCATGATGATAATCATTTGTTTTCCATATGATGAACATTCTGATTGTGGTCATAGGATTTGATGTCTCATCTAATTCTTTTGAGTTTTATGGTGCATTAAATGTTTCCTTGCTTCCTATACTTGTACACATGTTTACTAACCATGTAGGGACTTTGGTAAGTTGCAATTGAGTGTGGATAAGGAATCCACATTCAACTTCTATCTTTTCTCTTTTACAATTCCATTTTATGTTTTGTTAAGCACTTATGTGCTTTCTTTTAATAACTCATCACTTTCCCTTTTTGAATTACAATTCATCTTCTACTTTAGAAGTGAATTGTTTAATTCTTTCTTTCTTTAGACTTTAGGTTGAAACCTCACAAACCATTAGGATCACTCCCTTTAATCTTCAATTAGGATTGAGTCTTAGTCCATATAGATTTTTACCTTTATCCTCTCTTGAGTCTCTTTTCTCATCTCAAAGAAAATTCAAAATATATAATAAAGGTAGGCATTTATTGCATTTAGGCCTTTCATATAAAGAAAAGATTATAAGGGGTCTACTCTTATAATCTTAGAATGTGTAGCATATAGCCCATCTTGGGTCAATGTGTTAGACATTTGATCTTGTATGATGGACTTAAATGCAATACTTGTTGAAGGTGCAAATAATAAAAAACACTTCTTCATTTCTTAATCAACAAAAACACTTAATAAATACAAGTATGCTAGTGTGTTTGAACCTTGACAATTGGAACTAAGTGTGGGGGTCTTCTTCACCCTTAGTGTGCTTTCTTACTCATTCCATCTTGGAATGTGAGAATGTACACATTCCAATGACCAAGGTTCAGATACACTATCATATGCAAACAAATGAAAAAACTCTTAAAAGAAAAAAACAAACAACAACGTCTTTCCTTCGGGAATTCTTTTTTCACCTCATTCACTCTCAACGTATGAACGTGCTCCTACTCGTTCTCTTGCAAGATGGTAACGCACTCGGACCAGCGAGCCTGCAACACCTGAGCCAAAACGTAAGCCGTTCCTTAAAAAACACAAACAATCCATCCCTAGTGAGGGGAACTACGTCGCTCTGATTCTCATGTTCCCGATGAGATACGTAGGCAGTGGGGTAGGGCCCATGCGAGCACTTCTTTTATTTTCCCTACATTTGTTTCTCTTTCTCCTTTCCTTTTTCAGTTCTTTCTCAGTATTCCTTTCCTTACACCCTTCGATCGAGACAAGCAAGCGTGGATCCCATCGGGTACGATGGACGCGTGGGGGTGCTAATACCTTCCCTGCGCGTAACCGACTCCCGAACCCAGATCTCTTGGTCGCGAGACCATGCTCTTTCCTTTCCTTCAGGTTTATGCAGTGTTTCCTTTCCCTCTCTTGGGATAAATACACATTGCTGGCGACTCTGTTCGGTGCCACTTTCGCGTTTGTACTTGGATGAAAATCCCGGGAGCGACAGCTGGCGACTCTGCTGGGGACCGAACCCAGAATCTCTGGTTTCCTTAGCGAGTCAATCCTAGCGCTTGTCTGTTTTTATTTCATTGGGTGTTTACTGTTGTGCTCTATTTACTGTTTTATTGTATGTTTATTTACTGCTTTACTGTACATTACTGTATTTACCGTATTTTAGCATTTTTATTTCATATGATATATTATGCTATACTGGACTGTGTTGTTTTCTGTTTGGCGGGCGGGGTGTTCTGAGAGATAAGCTCACTACCCAGGCTTGAGTACACACATAGGTATTAGAGTGGATAGTCATGACGCTTGCGTGGTGGTGACCACGTATTGTTGTTCATGAGACCCACAACCAGACGAGGTTCTATCAGGAGCTTTCTGCTACTGCATGTTATGCAGGCCAGTAGTTATTCTCTTGAGGAACTGTCGACTCTGGTGACCATTCCCGAGGACTCAGTTGCGGCACTCCTCCCGAGTTGTGACAGTGGCAGACCACATTCTGTGGCAAACCCATTGCACATTCTCGATCCGAGGACCCAATGCTGGGAACTTGCTATAGGACATCCCTTTTTGAAAGAGAATCAACGGAGGCACTCCTCGATTGGCGATAGTACTGTACCCTGAGGGATGAATGTACTATTGCTTCTCGACCTCAGTGCCAGAAGCTAAGGACCTTTTTGCTTTGGAGAATCAGTTGAGGCCTCCTCGATTGATGATGATGCCAAACCAGAAATGGTGAACGTATCATCATTTCTTGACCTGAGAGCCCGGGATACTGAACATCCTAGTACCCACATGTGAGAAGGGCGGGTTGTTTACAGGTTTGCAGGTAACCATGACCTCCTACATACCCGGTTTTCTATCATCATTGCACAAAAAGGAAGTTTCATCCTATTGTATTCAGATGGTTCTTATCTATGGTTCTATACTAGTCTCAGAGCTACACTGACACCGTTCACAGTTCAGCACAGACACCTGATTACCTGATCACATTGCCCTTTGCATTGCATTATCATATCCTAACATACATGTTTATTCATTTCCAGGTGCATATATTACCCTTGATTCCAGTCATCAGGTCCCTGCAAAGATGAACACTAAAGAGAGGAAGAATATCATCAGCTATAAGTTCCTTACGCCTACTTTAGGCCCTATTGTTATGCTGAAGGGAATGGCGAGCCCTGCAGTACGAGAAGCTTTTGAAGAGAAATATGGGTGGATTTTATCTATGGTCCGTAATGTCAGTGATTATGAAGCCAGAGGTCTCCATACGTTGATGCAGTTCTATGATCCGCCTCTGAGGTGTTTTGTATTTCCAGACTATGTGTTGGTTCCTACCTTGGAGGAGTATTCCAACATGTTGGGGATTGCTATCAAGGAGGAGCCCCCTTTCTTTGGATCGGTGGGGGATCTTGACTTTGGGAAGGTGGCTGGTGCTCTTTATTTCAGCAAATCAGAGTTAGACGCCAATGTCTCCAACAAAGGAAAGATTCATGGTTACAAGTTGGAATATCTGATTAAGAAGGCCCAGGAGGCAGCTAAAGGCGAGAATTGGCTTGTTTTTAATGCTTTGCTAGCCCTTTGTATATACGGCATAGTGTTGTTTCCCAACGAGCCGGATTTCATTGATACGGACGCTATACGAATATTCATGATGAAGAACCCGGTGCCAACGCTACTGGGAGATCTTCACTACTCGTTGTACAACCGAAACGAAAAGAAAAGAGGAGGGATAATTCGTTGTTGTGCACCCTTGTTCTATAAGTGGTTTGCAGGCCGTTTACCACAATCAGGGGCTTTAGTGGATTCCAAAGATTCTCTAGAGTGGAAACAACGTTTAATGGGATTGGTGGCCAAAGACATCGTATGGGTAGATCACGGGCTGATTGGCAAGAATATTATCCACAGCTGTGGTAAATTCCCTAACGTTCCACTGATAGGAAGACTGGGTGGGATTAACTACAATCCTTCTTTGGCCATTCGACAATTTGGGTATGCCCTGATAGGTCCGCCTATTAAGAGAGATGTGGAGGAGTCCCTCTATTTTCATACATCAGATGGTTGGGAAGCAGCACAGAAAGCTTCTGAAAGCTGGGGTAGCGTACTGAAAAAGGGGAAAGTTACTCTAGGCAAGCCTAATAACCGGGTTTATCCAGCATATGAAGAGTGGGTGAAGAAAAGAGTTGAAGATTTTCTCTTGCCTTTTGGTAAGGCACCCCTTTTGTATCCGGAGAATGAGAAAGCAAGAAGCACTGCTACTGTGGAAGAAGTTGACAAGTTGCAAGCCTTGGTGAGAAAGCTCCAAGGAGAGAATTCCGAGTTGAGTAGCCGTCTTCAGAATGCTCTACATGCCAACAAAGAGCTGGAGCGGAAAGCCCAAGATGCTGAACAAATCCTAACTGCAAAAGAGAAAGACTTTGCTGGAAGAGCCCAACATTTCCGGAAGATTAGTAAAGGTGTTGATGATGCTACTCAAGCCCACAAGCAAACCAAACAGGCGTTAGCACAGACCAAAGAAAAGTTAACAAAGTTTCAGCACGCTTGGGACGAAGTTAGGATAGAGAATGCTGAATTACAGGAACAGTTGCAGATTAAGGACGAAGAGCTTGAAAAGGCGCATGAGCAGAGGAGAAAGTATCGGGAAAGCCTCGGTAAGAGTCAAGAACAGCTAGAAGAAGCTAGAGGTGAGCTGAGGAATACCAAGAAAGAGCTTGAAGAAGTCATGATAGAAAGGGAGATACTCAAGACGCAAGCTGGCATAAAGAGACACAAAGGAGTGTGTGATGACGAGGCTCTGATGCTGCATATGGGTTCTTTAACTGAAGCTCTTGAGAAAAGGGATGTCTTGATCAAAGAAATGATTGAAAAGCCGAATCACCAGCGTACCCGTATACTTTTTGAGGAGATCAAATACTCAAGTGATAAGCTGAAGGATGTGGAATTGTCAGACTGATGTTCTTTTCCTTATATTTTGTTATTAATGGTTACCATCAGGCTTGTTGATGGATCCATTTTTCCTTGTATTGCATTTGCGGTTGAACCTTTCTTAAATGTACTTGAATACTTCGTTGAATGAGTATGAGCAGTTTTAGTCAGAATTATTCTTTATCAGATAGCTGCACACAAGCACATGACCACGACACGTCTCTTTATATCACGATTTCTGGTCTTCAGATTTCTGTGGTTGGATTGGAATCAGGGTATAAAGCACCTCGGAAATGACAAACATGGCATTGCATGGCATTGCATATCATTTTGCATTTTTGTTACTTGCTTTTCAGGTACTCGTTGCAGGGTCTCTAACCTTTATTTGGTTTCAGGCAGTATAGCTGAGAATCATATTCACCGATATTCGACGCGAAGGAATCAAGTAAGAATCATGGATCAAGTGCAAAGTGATTTGGCTGAAATGAGGGCGCGTATGGACCAGTTCATGACCCTCATGACTGGCATGGCGCAAAATCAGGAGAGATTGAGGCTTCTGGTCGAGCGTCCAGACAATGGGCCTGAAGGTGATCATCATGACAATTCACAGGGACATGGCATTCCTCCTCCCGGTGGCAACCCTCCTCCTGGTGGTAACAATCGGGGTAATGGAAATGGTAGGCATGCTGGTGTTACTCTTGAAGATACCCTGGAAGACCAATTTACTCTGCTGGATGCTGATGTGGGTAATCAAGGTGATCGAAGGTATGATGAGTTAGCAGAAAAGATCAGGGCCATAGAATGTAAGAACTCTATGGGTATTGATGTTACTAGCTTGGGGCTGGTCCCAGGAGTCAGAATTCCCCCTAAATTCAAACCTCCTACTTTTGATAAGTATCACGGCAATGCGTGTCCCCAAACGCATCTTCAAGCTTACTTTGGGAAGATTTCAGCCCATACAGAGGACGAGAAGCTATGGATGCACTATTTTCAGGACAGTCTGGCTGGGGCGTCCTTGACCTGGTATATGAAGTTGAATAGAGCTGCTGTGAAGAGTTGGAAAGATCTGGCAGAAGCGTTCCTGAAGCAATACCAGTATAATATTGACATGGCGCCCAACCGCACTCAATTGCAGGGGTTGTCACAAAATGCCAAGGAGAGTTTCAAAGAATATGCACAGAGGTGGAGGGAAATGGCTGCCCAGGTTCAACCTCCCTTGTCAGACAGAGAAATGGCAGATATGTTTATGGGCACCTTGCAAGGGGCCTATCTTGATAGATTAGCTGCTTGTCCGTCAACTGGATTTACTGATATTGTGATTGCGGGAGAAAGAATAGAAAGTCTGTTAAAGCTTGGAAAGATCCAGGATGTGAGTGGGGCTGGCTCTTCGGGGACGAAGAAACCGTTTGCTAGTAACCAGAAAAGAAGAGAAGGTGATACGAATGCTGTGTTTAGAGGACGAGGCAGAGGGCGTTCTCAAGCTTATTATCAGGTAGATGCTGTAACAATCCCCACACCGTCTGTTCAGAAACAACAACCCCAACAACAAGTTCAACAGCAACAACCTTTTTTCCAGCAAAGGTCTAGGCAGAGGGATCGTAAGATGAATCCTCTCCCTATGACTTATGCCGCGCTGTTGCCCCGGCTACTCGAGTTAAAGTTGGTAGAACTCCGTACTATGAAAGCTCCGGTTGCTGGAAACCTGCCACCTAACTTCGATGCTAATGCTCGTTGTGAGTTCCACTCAGGTGCTCAGGGGCACTCCATTGAAAAATGCTGGGCTTTCCATCATAAAGTACAAGATTTGATTGATGCTAAAGCCATCAATTTCTCTCCCGCTCCTAATATTACTCAGCATCCCATGCCTGATCATAGTGCAGCAAATGTGTACGATGGGAGGAGATTGAATCTGGTGACAGACATCCATCAAGTGAAAACTTCTTTGTTGGTTGTAAAAGTTCGTTTATTGAAGGGACAGGTGTTCCCGGGCTGCAATCAAGATTGTTCCGAGTGTATGAATCAGGAGAATGGCTGTAATAAGTTGAAGGTGGGCTTACAGAATCTGATCGATGAAGGATGCCTACAGTTCGACAGAGTCGTGAAAGACACTGATGAAGTATCAACCGTGACCATCTATTATACTCCCACTGAGATTCAAATGCCGGTCAATACAGTTCCCGTGGCGAGTGTTGCGCCAGAAAGGCCCAGTCCTGTCACTATCACGGTGCCAGGACCAATTCCGTTCACATCTACGAAGGCTATCCCATGGCACTATGGGGCAGATGTATATTACGAAGGTAAAAAGCAGGAAGTTGAGTCGTCAGTCAGCCCAAATATTGATAACGTAGGGGGTGTAGGGGGCTTTACAAGGAGTGGGAGGTTGTTCGCTCCCCAAACCTTGAGAAGTGATAAAGAGGCAGAAGCTGCAGCAAAGGCTAAAGGTAAACAGGTGGTTGAAAACGCGCCTACACCTGAAGCAGAGACAAAGATTACTTTTGATAAGGAAATGGAAGAATTTATGAAGATAATCAAGAAAAGCGATTATAAGATTGTGGACCAACTAAATCAGACCCCTTCAAAGATTTCAATCTTGTCACTATTGATGTGCTCTGATGCGCATCGGCAGGCGTTGTTGAAAGTATTGAAGAGTGCATACGTGCCACAGGAAATTACTGTTAATCAGCTCGAGGACGTAATCTCTAATGTTAATGTTAGCCATGGCTTGGGCTTTACAAGTAGAGATCTGACTGTTGAAGGAAGAAACCACAATAAGGCTTTGCATATCACGATGGAGTGCAAGGGCGCAGTGTTAGCTCATGTACTGGTAGACACTGGTTCGTCACTCAATGTCTTGCCCAAGAAGGCGTTAATGAAGCTGGAAGTTGATGGTTTAATCTTGAGGCCTAGTGAATTGGTGGTCAGAGCATTCGATGGGACTAGACGATCTGTGTTCGGTGAGGTGGAATTGCCCGTACAAATTGGACCACAGGTGTTCAAATCCACGTTCCATGTAATGGACATACAACCTGCATATAGCTGCCTGTTGGGACGCCCTTGGATTCACGGAGCCGGGGCTGTTACTTCCACTTTACACCAAAAGTTGAAGTATGAGTTTGAAGGGCAGGTTGTGACGGTGTGCGGGGAAGAAGACATCTTTGTGAGTCACTTATCCACGTTCAAGTACGTTGAAATGGATGGGGAAATTCATGAGATGCTGTGCCAATCATTTGAAGCGGTCAATATTGACGATGCACCTGAGTCTTCTTCTGTACCAGTTGTGGCCGGTACCTCCATTTCATCTTACAAACAAGCTGTCGAAGTCGTCAGGGCAGGCAACGCCCAAGGTTGGGGCAGGTTGATAGAGACCCCAATAAAGGAAGACAAATTTGGTATTGGTTATCATTCCTCTACAACTTCAGATGCGAGGAGCAGAGGACCCATTACTTTCAATAGTGGGGGAATTATCTACACGGACCAGTCTTGTGCGGCTACAGAGGATAATGTTGACAATAATGGTGACCTGGACAACTGGGTACGCCCTCATGCTCCGGGACAACAAGTGCAGAACTGGTTCATTGAAGAAGTCATCCGGGTTACTCTTCAGACAGAGTAATTTTTCTTTGTTTTTTTTCTAACCATAATGCATGTCAAAATCTTGCGCTCTGCCCAAGGCGTATAGATTCATTTGTAGGGCCACCCTGGTTGCATTTGCAATTTTTAATCATTAATAAAGGACATTTTGCAATCAAATTTTGTTCTCTGTCTTTCAGTTTTTATTTTTGCACAAAAAAAATAAAATGGCAATGTTTCATTTTCTTTTGTTTTGCTTAAAAATAAATTCTAAAATAAGGCATGAACCCGTTCATGCAGACTTGATCCTCCGGATACCACTGATAACGATTTTGATATGACTATGTATGACTTTGACAATCCGATTTATCAAGCCGAAGAAGGGGATGAGAAAGATTGTGAACTCCCTGAAGAACTGGCCAGATTGTTGAAACAAGAGGAAAGGGTCATCCAGCCTCACCAGGAGACTGTAGAAATCATCAATATTGGTACCAAGGACGCCAAGAAAGAGATCAGGATTGGTGCCAGCTTGCAAGCAGATGTGAAGAAAACTTTGACTGAAATGTTGCGCGAGTATGTTGACATCTTTGCCTGGTCGTATCAAGATATGCCGGGGTTGGACACGGATATTGTTGTGCACAGGTTACCATTGAGAGAAGAATGTCCGCCAGTCAAGCATAAACTTCGTCGGACTCACCCCGACATGGCTTTAAAGATTAAGGAGGAAGTCCAGAAGCAGTGGGATGCTGGGTTTCTTGCGGTGACAAAATATCCTCCGTGGGTAGCCAACATCGTGCCAGTACCGAAGAAAGATGGAAAAGTGAGAATGTGTGTGGATTATCGAGATCTTAATAAAGCTAGCCCGAAAGATGATTTTCCACTACCTCATATTGATGTGCTGGTCGATAATACAGCTCAGTTTTCAGTGTTCTCATTTATGGACGGTTTCTCCGGGTACAACCAGATCAAGATGGCACCTGAAGACATGGAGAAGACCACGTTCATTACTCCGTGGGGTACATATTGCTATAAAGTAATGCCTTTTGGGTTGAAAAACGCAGGGGCAACGTACCAGCGGGCGATGGTAACATTGTTTCATGACTTGATTCATAAGGAGATCGAATGTTATGTAGATGATATGATTGCCAAGTCAAGAACAGAAGAGGAACATCTGATTAACCTCAAAAAGCTGTTTGAAAGGTTGAGAAAGTTCCGTCTGAGATTAAATCCAAACAAGTGCACGTTTGGGGTGCGTTCTGGAAAGTTGCTGGGTTTCATTGTGAGCGAAAGAGGAATTGAGGTTGATCCTGCCAAGGTGAAAGCAATACAAGAAATGCCTGAACCGAGAACAGAAAAAGAGGTTCGTGGTTTCTTGGGTAGATTGAACTACATTGCAAGGTTCATATCTCACCTAACAGCCACATGTGAACCAATATTTAAACTGCTAAGAAAGGATCAAACGGTCAGGTGGAATGACGATTGCCAATTGGCATTCGATAAGATAAAAGAATATTTGCAGGAACCTCCGATTCTAATGCCTCCAGTTGAAGGGAGACCGCTGATAATGTATCTAACAGTGCTTGAAGGTTCCATGGGTTGTGTTCTCGGTCAACATGACGAGACAGGTAGGAAGGAGCATGCTATCTACTACCTGAGCAAAAAGTTCAACGATTGTGAGTCCCGGTACTCAACGCTTGAAAAGACATGCTGTGCGCTTGCATGGGCCGCTAAGCGATTGAGGCAATATATGGTTAGGCACACAACCTTGTTAATTTCAAAAATGGATCCTATCAAGTACATTTTTGAGAAACCAGCACTGACAGGCAGAGTTGCACGGTGGCAAATGGTCTTGACAGAGTATGACATTCAGTACACTTCCCAAAAGGTCATCAAAGGAAGTATCTTGTCCGACTATCTTGCGCAACAGCCGATTGATGATTACCAACCCATGAAATTTGACTTCCCTGATGAGGACATCATGTTTCTCAAAGCTAAAGACTGCGAGGAACCACTCCCGGAGGAGGGGTCAGACCCTGAATCCAAATGGAGTCTGATGTTTGATGGGGCTGTCAATATGAATGGGTGCAGAGTTGGAGCAGTTCTTATCACGCCGGAAGGTGTTCATATGCCTTTCACTGCCCGAATAACTTTCGGATGCACCAACAATGAAGCAGAGTACGAAGCTTGTATAATGGGGATTGAGGAGGCGATTAATCTACGGATTAAGGTCCTTGATATATTCGGTGATTCAGCTTTGGTAATCAATCAAGTGAAAGGGAGTTGGTACACGCGCCAAGCAAATCTAGTGCCGTATAGAGATTATACAAGGAGATTGCTGACATTTTTCACAACAGTGAAACTGTACCATATTCCTCGAGATGAGAATAGGTTCGCTGATGCCTTGGCCACTTTGTCTTCCATGATCAAAGTGCAAGGATGGAACCATGTACCTAAGATTGAAGTATCTCGGCTTGACAGACCGACATTTGTGTTTGTTGTTGATACAGCGTCTGATGACAAGCCATGGTTTCATGACATTAAGTGTTTCTTGAAAAGTCAAGAGTACCCGCCCGGGGCATCGTCCAAAGACAGGAAGACGTTGAGAAGGTTAGCTGGTAGTTTCTTCTTGAACAAAGATGGCGTGCTGTATAAAAGAAATTTTGACGTGGTCCTGCTTAGATGTGTGGATAGACATGAAGCAGACCTGTTAATGATTGAAGTGCACGAAGGCTCTTTCGGTACCCATGCCGGAGGGCATGCAATGGCTAAAAAGTTGTTAAGATCGGGATATTATTGGTTGACTATGGAGTCAGATTGTTGCAAATATGCCCGCAAATGCCATAAATGCCAGATCTATGCAGATAAAGTGCATGTGCCTCCAAATCCGTTGAGTATCATGTCGTCACCTTGGCCGTTTGCCATGTGGGGCATCGATATGATCGGGAAAATTGAGCCTACAGCTTCTAATGGTCATCGTTTCATCTTGGTGGTGATTGATTATTTCACTAAATGGGTTGAAGCTGCATCCTATGCCAATGTTACAAAACAAGTGGTAGCTCGTTTCTTAAAACGGGATATCATTTGCCGATATGGAGTTCCCGAAAGAATCATTACTGATAATGGTTCTAATTTGAATAATAAGATGATGGCTGAGTTATGCCGGGACTTCAAAATCGAACATCACAATTCTTCTCCGTACCGCCCAAAGATGAATGGCGTGGTCGAAGCGGCCAACAAAAATATCAAGAAGATTGTGCAGAAGATGGTTGTCACGTACAAAGATTGGCATGAGATGTTACCATTTGCTTTGCATGGGTATTGAACGTCGGTACGCACGTCCACTGGGGCAACCCCATTCTCACTTGTATATGGTATGGAGGCAGTGCTACCGGTTGAAGTGGAGATTCCGTCCCTCAGAGTCATGATGGATGTTAAGCTAGATGAGGCTGAATGGGTACGGGCCAGATTTGATCAGCTGAGCCTTATTGAGGAAAAGCGATTGGCGGCTGTATGTCATGGGCAATTATACCAGCGCAGAATGAAGCAGGCATTTGACCAAAAGGTGCGTCCTCGGGTTTACAAAGTCGGAGATGTGGTACTCAAAAGGATCCTTCCTCCCAATACAGATCACAGGGGCAAATGGACTCCTAACTATGAAGGTCCATTCGTGGTTAAAAAGGTCTTTTCGGGCGGAGCTTTATTGCTTACAACCATGGATGGCGAAGACTTTTCATCCCCTGTCAACTCGGACGTAGTCAAAAAATACTTCGCATGAATAGACCCGCTGGATAATAAAAATAAAAAAAATCCAGGCAAAAAAGGGCATCCCGGCGAACCAAAAACAGAATAAGGTTTGGGCAAAAATTAGGGATATAATTGAAAAAATTGTACACCCGGTAAGTTGAAAACCCGAAAGGGCAACTTAGGCAAAAAAGGGTATCCTGGTGGATCGAAAACCTGAAAGGGCGGTCCACGCAAAAGAGGGATTTAAGAGAATGACTACGGTCTGAGTTATCTGTACCCCATTACCGTTTGAACAACTGACATTCTGAAAGATAGGAATCGGTCTGATCATTCCTTAGAAGGCAAGGTCGGGGAGTTTTGAAGACATACTGGTCATAACAGAATGGAAACTCAGTGGAAGTCCGTTTTCGCATTGCCATTAGGATAGTTTCTTTTCTCAATTTTCAGCGATCACCTCTTTCCAGGGATTGCTTCCGGATGTAATTGCCTATTCTGGGCTCTCAGTCAATAAATTGAATTTCAATAAAAAGCTTCCTATTTTTGTTTTATTGCTTTGTTTGCAAAAACGTCCTAATTTTGATAAAACATTGCATTTGAAAACATGGCGGCCTTGCAATAACATGCGCGGAAAAAACATTTGAAATTACTTTGAATGTTGAATATTCCCGGATGGTGGATTCTAGCCACGCAATATTCGGGGCATGTGTGCATATTCTTTTGTTGCAGGTAGTAGGTGCAGATGGTTTTAAGCACAAGACCAGTAATCAATTACCCCACGCAAAAGACTGGGGCAATTACGGGTAAGGAGGTCGGCGTTCCTCGCTCGGTCGACGGTCGTTCATAACGGTTCGATATCATTGAATTAAGTTCAACTGGGTACCGTTGTATCTTATTAAGTCGATTCTCTCATACAGTACTTCCAACAGCTACAAGCTTTTCTGTGTCGATAACGGTCACAGGTTCCCCAAAAGAGTGGTCTCGTCGACACCGAAACTGATGGTCATTATCCCCAGCGAAGTCGCAGGAGTTTGAAGAGGCTAAATCTTCTGTAAAATCCTCTTATGACATCTTCTTCGGGGACAAATTGTTGGTTTGTCCAAGCATGGGGCATGTTTGTTTCCCCATCATGAAGTGTTGATCATCCCCAGTAGAGTTTGAGGACAGTTGGTCTTCTGTAAAATCCTCTCAAAAGGCATTCCCCAGCACGAGATGTTTTAAAGCAGTTTCCTCCAGCAGAGTTTGTTATAAACTCGTAATCCCTAACGGAATTGTCTAAAGGGAAGCTCGCCTAACATGGGGCATTGTGGTACTTATCCTAAGCTTGACAGTCATATTCTTCAGCAGACTACTGTGGATTTGCTTTGGGTTTCCCCAACAGATCTCTAAGGACTCTTTCCTAGCAAGTTGCAGTGGAATGTTCTAACCAGGATTTGCATATCCCTGGCAGAGTAGCCCTGATCCCCAGCAAGATTGTGTCTCTAGTAATGATCCCCCACAGAGGTCAGCATCGAATCTTGTCAGCAATACTCCCCAGCTGAGTTGTTGTTCTCCCCGCAGAGGTTTATAAGATCGGCAGAATCTATTCCTCAACAAGGATGGTACAGCCTTTCCCCAGCCGGGTCAGAAGGCGGATAACCCCTACAAAGGGTCTTGGATTGGATAGATCCCCAAGCAGAGTTTTTATGACTTTTCTTCCCTAGCAAGACGCCATGCAAAGAAATTCTCATCCCCAGCGGAATCGCTGTGACCAGAATTCATTCCCCCAGCAGATGAAGTGATTACTGGCAGATTTATTATTCTTCAAGTCCAATTTATTTTTGGCAAACTTGACAATTCGAAGCAGACGAATTGTTCATTTATTCTCCAGCAGAGATACTATCCTCTCAGGAACCTCTAAAGTCAAGTCATTGATCATTGTTCCTCAGCAAAGTCGGCAGAGATGTCTGACACGGATGCAGAGTGCAATCCGGTATTGGAATATTGCAAAAGTCCAACGGTGGATTGGCAAAAGTCCGTCTTCGGGTGGCAAAAGTCCAACAGTGGATTGGCAAAAGTCCGTCTTCGGGTGGCAAAAGTCCAACAGTGGATTGGCAAAGGTCCATCTAAGGGTGGCAAAAGTCCAACAGTGGATTGGCAAAAGTCCGTCTTCGGGTGGCAAAAGTTCAACAGTGGATTGGCAAAAGTCCGTCTTCGGGTGGCAAAAGTCCAACAGTGGATTGGCGAAAGTCCATCTTCGGGTGGCAAAGCAGCAAGAGTCCAACAGTGGATTGGCAAAAGTCCGTCTTCGGGTGGCAAAAGTCCAACAGTGGATTGGCGAAATTCCATCTTCGGGTGGCAAAGCAGCAAGAGTCCAACAGTGGATTGGCAAAAGTCCGTCTTCGGGTGGCAAAAGTCCAACAGTGGATTGGCGAAAGGTCCATCTAAGGGTGGCAAATTCTAAAAGTCCAACAGTGGATTGGCGAAAGGTCCATCTAAGGGTGGCAAATTCTAAAAGTCCAACAGTGGATTGGCAAAAGTCCGTCTTCGGGTGGCACGAAGCTGCAAAGTCCACCAGTAGCGTGGCAAGCCAGTAGTCGTCTGGCGTCATTCAAAAGACGTTATCAAAGTCCACCAGTAGCGTGGCAGGCCAGTAGTCGTCTGGAGTTGCATAAAAGACATTATTAAAGTCCACCAGCAGCGTGGCAAGCCAGTAGTCGTCTGGCGTCGTTCAAAAGACGTTATCAAAGTCCACCAGTAGCGTGGCAGGCCAGTAGTCGTCTGGAATTGCATAAAAGACATTGTTAAAGTTTACCAGTAATGCGGCGAGCCAGTAGACGTCTGGTGTCATTCAAAAGGTAGATTTCTCCGACAATGTTTCATTGAAGATTCAATCCAGCAATGTCGGGGGGTTTCTTTCTCACCATCCAGAGCAAAGTTTTGGTTATATTTGGTATTCAATCACTATATACCTTGAAAGTCCGAAAGCAATTGCTTTCAGGCATTCAGGTCTACAGCGCTTGAATAGGGGCAGCTGTAATACCCCAAAATTTGCTCTCCCTCTTTGTCATCATAGCATGGCATTATCATTTATCATATCATATCCACCTCATTAACATTACATTGCATTTAACATAGAAAAATGAAGCATGGCATCATTCTTACCATCAGGGCATGTGATCAGGTGGAAGGTGGACAATCAAGGAATCATTCAAAGCACAAAAAGGTCAATCAAGTTTCCTCAAGGCAAGCCAAGAGGTCTTTCATGTCTCATACCATCTCAATGGATCATCCACAACCTCAAGGATGAGAGATTCAATGGGAGATTGAAGCACTACATCTTTCACTATGCAAGAGGTTCAAAAATTGAAGGAAAACCCTCAAAAGAGATAGCTCATTGATCCAAAATCATCCTCAAATGGTATATCTCATCATCCTTTAAGAGGATACACAACATACTCTGAGGAATTTGAAATTGAAGACTGCACATTTTTCTCCTAGGAGGTGGGCACCAAAACTAGGGTTTCCCATTAAATCAGGGAATCTTTGATTTTTTGGACAAAACTTGATGTCATGGTATTCTACATGTTCTTAAGTGTATGTGTATGGAGAATTGCCCCTCAATTGGTTTTGGAAGTGGTTCAATTGGAAGAAAGATAAAAAATCAGGAAATTTGGGGCCAAGTCAAATAATCAGAGGAAAAAGTCAACTCTTGACTTTTTGAGGCCAAATTCATGAAATTCATGTTATATGTGTCCAATGTGCAAAATTTGATCAAGAAACTCCAAAGGAATCATGAAAAAATCAAGATGTAAAAAGTTGCCATTTTTGGGTGAAGAAGGGTTACTAAATATAGCAAGTTTTGGCCATTTTGCATCAGAGTTTGAACCAAGGCCATTTAAAATTGAAGCACCAAATGAAAATTCCACTTGGCCACAACAAAAGATCTTGTTTTAAGCTTCACATCCATATGTGGAACATCTCTATTGGATAAAAATTGAGTGAGATATGATTGATCAAAGTTTGAGCAAAGTAGGTTCAAAACTAGGTCATGACCAAGATTTTCAGGGCACGCGCGCAGTCATTTTAACAAACATGTGGTGGACCAAATGTCCACTCATTTGTCTCATGGTTAAAGGCCTCAAATGAAGAACTTTTCAACATCAAAGTTGTTCCTTGTAGTGTCATCTTCAATACTCATGTTGGACAAAATTCCATTTGATCAAGTTATAGTGGAGATATATTGGGTCAAAGTCATGTTGATTGTGCTAAAATTTTGTGTGCCAAGTTGCCATGCCATGACTTGCTTGCCACGCCCAAAAATCAGTTCCAAACTCTGATGTTCCAAGCTATTTTTCACCAACTTCCAAGCCTTAAT
Source organism: Lathyrus tuberosus (assembly GCA_022829125.1). NCBI lineage: Eukaryota > Viridiplantae > Streptophyta > Magnoliopsida > Fabales > Fabaceae > Lathyrus > Lathyrus tuberosus. The sequence continues at coordinate 9,175,605 of JALAZF010000112.1, forward strand.
TCAATCCAAAATCAACATCAATCATGTTCTATTATATCTCCTCTTTCCAATGACACCAAATGCTCATGATTCCATGCATTGGTGTGTGAGAATTCCATCCCCAAAACTCCATGTTCCAAACTGTCACAAAACCAAATAATAACAATGTTGATTGAATCCATATCAGTTTGCACACATGCTTTATGCATCACTCTTCATTCTTTTCCTCATTTAAACCAACATCCCCTTACAAACTTGAGTTGCACGTGCCTCACTTACTACATGAGAATGGAAGGAAACTTGCCCAACAAGTTGCTCTGCTACATCAGAACCGCATGACCACCACTCTTTTCCATTAAGCCTCACCATAACACACCATGAGTCATCACCATAACATCCCAACCAGCCTCACTCGCCCCTAACTAACTTGACTCAGTTAGTTAGGGTGGACTCACTTTAACCGTGATAACTCACCTTAACCAACTCACTTAACCACTGTGGTTCATTTCTAACTCATGCTATAAATCAAAATCTCACCTCACAAATCCATTTCAGCTTCATTTTTCTCATTCTTCACACTGAATCTCTCTCACATTCTCTCCACTTTTCTTCTGCTTGCACACGAGTTTAACCATTTTTTTCTACATTTCATCTCCATCTTCATCATTATTCTGCTTTGGAGATCAAGAACAAGAGTGCATAGGTTCAGTTAAAGAAGTTCAGTATCGAATTCCAATTGATTTTTTGCACGAATTCAAGCTCTCAAGCCTTTATTTGGCCAAGTGAAGCTCAAGGAAGAAGCACTTTCCTCTGGTATTCTTTTGTATTCAAAGCTTCATCACTTTCAGGTTTGAACTTTTGAACTTGGATTACACGATTTCTAGTCATTTTCACTTGTTTTTTGGTGCTTTAAGCTTGCTAGAAGCTCTGCTCAAACCGGCTAGTTGATAGGCCTTCTAAAGGTTTAGTTGCAAAACCTAGGGCATGTTTTAATCTTCTCTGTTCTCCATGTGTATGTGTATTATGTGAAAAATAGTGGTAGATTCATGATGTGCATGGGCTCAGCTTCAATTTGGTATGCGTATTGTACATTTTGGTGAGATGTGAAAGTTGCAGGTGGTGGTGCTCGCCGGAGAAGGTGACCGGAGGTCCCTCTTCGGCCGGCAGCTTTGATGCTAGGGTTTTATGTTAGTTTTGATCTTGTCCGTTGATTTTTCATCATCGTGTGGTTCATGACGTGCCAGCACATTAAAATGCATGTGCACCTCACATGTTTTATTTCTGATTTCACTTAATCCAAATGTGGTGCGGTGCATGGTAATGTGTGTGGTCACTCATGCGCGTGTGTTAGATCTGGTTACTTTGACTTCCGTTTGACCTTGACTTGATCCAATGGCCATGAGTAAGTCAATTTTGTTGACTGAGAGTGTATGTTTGTTAGTGTGTTTTGCGCAGACTTGGACCTTGGACTAAACTGATATCCACACCCCCATGCCTTAAGCCCAAACCATTTTTGAACTGAGTAATTACTAGGCATGCACCCCTATTCATTTTGCATTGCATTTTAATTTTTTTATTTTTGATACACGTTTTCTTTTCAATTTTTAAAAATACTAAATAGCATCATAAAATTCCACAAAAATTCATAAACATCAATAAAACATTTAGAAAATTTTTGGTGATTTTATTTTCTGATTTTATGACCTTTTTACCCCTGCTCCATAATTTTCTTTGAATTTCTTTGGTGTACATTCTTAATGTGGTACATGATCTTGTTTAATTTTGTTCTTGATCATTAAAAATTGTTTTGATGCTCTTCTTTTTGAATTGAGTCATTAGCATCTTGAGGTATGTTAAGTGATTTTTATTTGATTTTTTAGGTCATTTTATGGCATGTTTGATGTTCATTGTTATGTTACTTGGTATGATGTGTATACTTGACCTAAGTGCATTGTTTAAAATCATTTTGCCTTGGTTTCTTGCATGCCACTTTGATATGTGATTCATCTCTGATTTGTGAGCTTCAATATCATGTTTTCATAATTTTCATGAGGCCATCTAATTTTTGTTTAATGCAATACCTTTAAAGCATAATAACATGTCATATCATTGTGATCTTTGTGCATGTTCACATGATTTCTTTTGTACATACTTGCATGATCATTTGCATATTTGGTGAACCATTCACTTGCCATTATAGGTCATTGGTACATATTATATGTCATCTTTGCATGTTGGTTATCATTTGAACCTTGTGCACCTTTAACATGTTGTGTTTCCACTTTCTTTTGTTTGGAACTTCCATTTCAATTCTACTTCTTCTATCACTTCTCAAATGTTTTGATGTGTCATGCATGAATACTTGTGAGATGTTTGTGAATCATTTTTCATTTCATTTCAATTCTGATCCATGGATTACATGTTCCATTTATGCATGTTTTTTCCATTTCTTTTCATCTTTCATTCTCCCTTTTCTTATGGTAGCATGTTCTAATGCCATGGATGATGTTTGTTGCCTATCCACTTGGACTTGCATGGTGATAATCATTTGTTTTCCATATGATGAACATTCTGATTGTGGTCATAGGATTTGATGTCTCATCTAATTCTTTTGAGTTTTATGGTGCATTAAATGTTTCCTTGCTTCCTATACTTGTACACATGTTTACTAACCATGTAGGGACTTTGGTAAGTTGCAATTGAGTGTGGATAAGGAATCCACATTCAACTTCTATCTTTTCTCTTTTACAATTCCATTTTATGTTTTGTTAAGCACTTATGTGCTTTCTTTTAATAACTCATCACTTTCCCTTTTTGAATTACAATTCATCTTCTACTTTAGAAGTGAATTGTTTAATTCTTTCTTTCTTTAGACTTTAGGTTGAAACCTCACAAACCATTAGGATCACTCCCTTTAATCTTCAATTAGGATTGAGTCTTAGTCCATATAGATTTTTACCTTTATCCTCTCTTGAGTCTCTTTTCTCATCTCAAAGAAAATTCAAAATATATAATAAAGGTAGGCATTTATTGCATTTAGGCCTTTCATATAAAGAAAAGATTATAAGGGGTCTACTCTTATAATCTTAGAATGTGTAGCATATAGCCCATCTTGGGTCAATGTGTTAGACATTTGATCTTGTATGATGGACTTAAATGCAATACTTGTTGAAGGTGCAAATAATAAAAAACACTTCTTCATTTCTTAATCAACAAAAACACTTAATAAATACAAGTATGCTAGTGTGTTTGAACCTTAACAATTGGAACTAAGTGTGGGGGTCTTCTTCACCCTTAGTGTGCTTTCTTACTCATTCCATCTTGGAATGTGAGAATGTACACATTCCAATGACCAAGATTCAGATACACTATCATATGCAAACAAATGAAAAAACTCTTAAAAGAAAAAAACAAACAACAACGTCTTTCCTTCGGGAATTCTTTTTTCACCTCATTCACTCTCAACGTATGAACGTGCTCCTACTCGTTCTCTTGCAAGATGGTAACGCACTCGGACCAGCGAGCCTGCAACACCTGAGCCAGAACGTAAGCCATTCCTTAAAAAACACAAACAATCCATCCCTAGTGAGGGGAACTACGTCGCTCTGATTCTCATGTTCCCGATGAGATACGTAGGCAGTGGGGTAGGGCCCATGCGAGCACTTCTTTTATTTTCCCTACATTTGTTTCTCTTTCTCCTTTCCTTTTTCAGTTCTTTCTCAGTATTCCTTTCCTTACACCCTTCGATCGAGACAAGCAAGCGTGGATCCCATCGGGTACGATGGACGCGTGGGGGTGCTAATACCTTCCCTGCGCGTAACCGACTCCCGAACCCAGATCTCTTGGTCGCGAGACCATGCTCTTTCCTTTCCTTCAGGTTTATGCAGTGTTTCCTTTCCCTCTCTTGGGATAAATACACATTGCTGGCGACTCTGTTCGGTGCCACTTTCGCGTTTGTACTTGGATGAAAATCCCGGGAGCGACACCATTCCTCCTTAATTTCTTCTAGTTGATCTTTCGAGTAAGTAGCACACTTGCAATCATCAAAGTACTACTTAATATAACATAATATGATTTAGTTAAAACTAATTAATTAGATGAAATATCTATTAAATATTAAAATAAATCCTAACTTATAATTCCATACCATGTTTGGAATCTCTATTTGATCCAAAAGAATGGTTTCTTTCATAAACCTCAATACGAAATAACCGCAATCTATACCATTAAGCTGACGAGGACACTACAAATATAAAAAAAATATGAATATATATCAGAATATATAGTTTAACTTGTTTTATCAAGTAGCATCACTATTATAATCAAAATTGTGAAAATATACCTGCACTCTGATCCATGTAATGTTGTTTGCTTTACTCTTTGGTACTCGATCTTTTCTTTGTAATAGGAATATTTGTATAGCTCTAACAAAATATAAACGAATATTTAGAATAATCTCACATACAAAATAAATATACACACAAATATTTAGAACAATCTCACTTACGTATCAACCATCTTCTTCATATTCGGGTATTTTGTTTGATCACCATCTAAAGAATCCAGATAATATACTATTTCTCTCATTGGATTAATTGCAACCAACACCCAGTGTCCACTATAAAATAAGACAAAAGTTTAGATGGAAATTTTCTACACAACGTTAAAAAAACGAAAAATTATAATAAATGAAGTTAGAATGAAAATATAACCCAATATTATATGGTAAAAGAAACAACTTTTCTGTATCTTTGTTGGCCATAAATGTACCGACTAAGTACTCTTTGATTGAATTTGGATTTTGATCGATTAACTGTGCGTAGATACAGGTGGGAGATAAGAAAAAGAATTTTTCTGTCAATTGACGCTGTCACATCAATTTCTCATACAAGAACCTTAAATAAAAACGTAATTAACATTAGACTATTCATTGAAATGAGTAAATAAATTGTTCAATTAATTAAATAAAGTTGATCCGAGTACTTGATGTATGTATTGATAACACTGATGCCTAATTGATCATGATGAAAAATCTGATCCATATCCTCTTTAGCAATTGTTTCGTTATAAGAAAAACCAAAAATACCTTCCTCCATAGGTATTTCACGAATACCACCTTCCATCACATCTATTGTTCCTACATATGTTTCAAGACACAACCTAAATCGAGGAACACATGTTTTTTTAGGCTCAGTCTTTGCAAGATCCTATTTTTTTTGGACATATTGCTACATTCAGGCTTCTTATTCCTGCTGACTTGTTGCAACTCTTGAGCATGAATCTAAATATCATATAATTAGTTACGTAATGTCTAAGATCATGAAGCTTTTGATTTTGGAGGATAGAATTAACATTTACTATGCATATATATATATATATATATATCAATGTGCCTCTTTTTTGATGCAACTGACTCGCTGTGCCACATAATCCCCTTATCTTTTGATTTGGATTTTGTAGGAGTCTAACATTACCATGTAAATAAAATGTACGTCAATGTAAGAATAACTTACATAGCTCATAAAACATTTGAATACTCAAAGGTTCATAATGGTTTTCAACATACCTAATCATCTATGATGAAATTCTGGCAATGCAGACAGCAGATGTCCTAACACATGTCAAGACATTGTTCTGCATAAACATTTAAATACAGAGGCACAACAGCAGACTGATACCTTGAATATTAGAACTAAAAAATCACAGATGGTACGACATCTGTTCCAACATGTTTATCATGAACTCTAACAAAAAAGTAAATCTGCAGAATGATAAAGAACACAACAATTGTTAAGCTAGTTCGGTGCAACTCACCTACATTTGGGGGATACTAATCCAGGAAGAAGACTCCACTATCTGTAGAATTGTTACAAAGCTAAACTCCCTCGTTTACAACTTTATATCCTAATCTCTACCCAATGAAGACTTTATCAAAGAACAACCTCTTTGATACGAGATACCTCACTCACTTCCCTTAATCACCAACTGTGATTTCTACACCATCCCTGTCAATACAGAATTCTGTCAAGCATACTTGACAAACAAGCTAACTCAGATTTGCTTCAAAGCTTCATCCAAGAACAATACACAATCCAATACCTCAAGGCTTATAGATCTGTACGACACCTATATCTGCCACAATGCATCAACTGATACAAAGGGAGACTTACAACCTAGAGAGCCAACGACTCTCAAAACCCTAAACCCTTATTTTTACACAAAAGAACTAGGTTACAAAAGGCATATAAAATCCTAGGTCTAAGTCTTATTTTATAGAGTCTTCATTTGGGCTTCAAATCTTTAAACAAATATTTCCTTGATCCACTGCTAAACATGCCTAGAAACTTGGAGCAGATTTGAGACAAATTTAAACAATATTTTATAGCAGTCCAGATGTCGAGTCTTCATGCTATGACATCTCCTTCGACATATTTGTGTTTGGAAGATTTCTTAATGTTGAATCCTTTTATTTGACAATGAGTTTTACCAAAATTTAAGTCAAATCTTTAGAGTCTTCAATCTCCCCCTTTTGACAAATTTTGGCTAAAACTCATTTTGTACAATGTATTCGTGTCAACCTGAATAACCAACTCATAAGTATTAATTTAAGACTCCTGAGATTCCAGAAATCCTAACTTAATTTTTTCTTATGTTGGTGTACATGAGGAGGAGGATAAAACTCCCCCTAAACACATGATTGTGTTCTTAACTCAGGACACAGGACACAAGGAACACTGTAGAAACTCCTTTCTCCCCCTTTTTAGCAAAAATTGACAAAAGTGTCTAGAGCAGCTTCAAATCCGAAAATTCCCCTTTACATACCCAAGTACTTGTCATACCCCAAATTTTGACCACTAAGATTTCCTATCATTGTGCAAATCATCATCCCAATATGGAGGAACCATCATACTTCATCAGTCTCCCCAAAGATGGGTAAGCATCCACTACGATCAAAGTTAGGGTTTCTAGCCCTCTCAGAGCCTTAGGTAAAGGATCAATCAAGGAATGACATGATCTTCAACTTGTCTAACCTCTCAAACATTCACAAGGGATCAAGAGGACTCCCACTTCAAGGATTAAGCACAAGGTTGCTCCCTTCTAGGTGGATCAAGCTTCAAGATCGCCAGTGTCACCAAATTAGGGTTTTGATCGACCAGGGCCTCCAGATGGAAAATTTTCATCTGGGCACAAGCCAATGATCCAAAACCTAACCTAAAATACTCCATGGAACCTCATGGGCCCAAGCATCAAGTCAATTTGACCTCAGGGGATGCATACATAAAAAATCAGGAATTAGGGTTTCTTGACCTAATTCACCCCTAAGTTGACTTTTGGGACAAATCATGAGCCAAGACCTCAAGAGAGGGTTTGAGGGTCTCTAATGAACTATATTGATCCATTTGGAACAATGGATTAATCCAAGAAGTTTGAGCAACAAGTCTCAATTTCATCTGCACCACAATTAGGGTTTTAAGGAAAAAGTCAACTGTAACTTTGACTTTTGACCAGGACATGCTCCCAAACCCTAGGACATGCCTCAATATACCCTATGAAATCCATGAAACATGTCCATCAAGTTTGATTTAGGTCAAGGACACGATTTCCTGAGGAATTACACAGTTTGGAATTCATCTGATAAAAAGTCAACTGTGCACAAAAGTCAACTTTGACTTTTTGAGATTTTTTACCAAAATGTATTTTTAACCCTAAAATGATGTTAATGTATGATTTGAATCATCATTCATCAAGAAAAATCAAGAAAAGTTGGATAACTTGTAAAAGGGGTAACCATAAAAACTTAGAAAATTTTCTAAGTTAAAAATAAAGTGACAAGGGTACCAACTTTGGAGGATCATAACTCCTAAACCACAAAGCCATTTTTCCTCATCCAAAGATGGATTTGTAGCCCTCATTACCCTCTACAAAAACTTCAACTAGACCTAAGTCCAATTCATTAAGGATTTTGAGTTATGGAGTGATCAAAATGGCTGAAAAATGAAAATGTCACTTTTTCCAACACTTAGTGAAATTTTCACTAAGTCCAAATCTGTCTTCATTTTTTTCCAAATGTAGAGGGATTTTTCACTTGGATTCAAAAGAGATCAAAACCAAACATGTTCAAACAGTTGTAGTATCATGTAAGGGCTTTCCAAAATGGCCAAGAGCATTGCCAAATTCCATTTAAGTCATGAGATATGACATTGGAAAGTTGCCTTGCTGAAATCTGCCAAGGCAAGGCAGAATTTGCATTTTTCCTCGATTTACCAAAATCAACCAAATTCAAATGCTCCTATCCACTTGGACACATCTGAGTATTGAATCTAAAGGGGGCAATCACTGAGCCAAGCCTCCAAAGTCCATGGAACAAGAAATAACATGTTGAACCTAGAATGGCCAAAATAGGGACAAGACTCCAAATTTGGATTGAAGCATTCAATGGAAGCATCAAGGTGGCATGGACTGAGCCCTTCTCATCTGAAATCAGTCAAGACTTATCCAAGACCAAGGGGACCAAAGCTCTGTGCCCTAACCTCTAGTCAATGGCTAGAGGAAACTTGGATTTCCATTGGCCAACATTGGACAAACCTACTCAGCAGTTGCCATTCACTATTCCTTGCAAAACAAACTTGCTCTACTATAAATAGAGCTCAATTGTGATCAGTTTGAGTACACCAAAGCCATCTAACAGATGCTTTCTTCAAAATCTCTTTCTCTTGGCAAAAATGCCTTTCTTAGCAAGGTAGCTATCGGGTTTTGAGCTAGAGGGCAATTCCACTCAAACCAATCACACACACACCTCATATACATCACATATGAGCTGATCAAACACTTAAACAACAACTGGAACACTGATTTCTCAGAATCACCAGTCAATTGCTCAAGGTTTTAACCAAAATGCAGTTGAGATGCCATGAAGTGATCCAGCCAATTTCAACCAAGTCCAAGCATTCAAACACACTCCATAGGGGATAAGGAAGCTGTCCAGATCATCACCACTCATCTGTAACACCTCCAAATCAAAAATCACATTGCACTTGCTGTCACGGCCAAGAGGTAAGCATATACTTGGTCATCTCTCAATCTATGCATATTTCCTCGCACAATAATTTGGCCATATGTTCATAATCATGCATGGAATGTTTCCCCTCAATTAATTGCATTGTTTGAATCATGTATCAAAAATCCTAGCCTTCATGGAGAAATTAGGGTTCTTGAGGATTTTTCATGATTTCTTGTTATATGTTTAATTTAAATGAAATTAATGGACATAGACATGATCGTGAGGTTGAGACGAGCATAATGATATGTGGATTGCATGTTATAATCAAGTATTCAGTGAGATTGGAGAGAAAATGAAAATCTGGCCAAACCCAGAACACGCGCGTGTTCTTGGCGTGTTGTTGGCGCCATTTTTAGAAATTTGAATATTTGAATTTTGTGATTTTATTTAATTGATTCAAAAATTAATTTCTCTCTGAGTTTTAATGATTTTGAGTTGATTCTTTTTTTAATAATTCACAAAAATGTTAAAATATTTTATTTTATCAAAAAATCCCAAAAATATTATTTATTTCATATAATTGATATTTTTGCAAAGAATTAATATTTTAATTGTTTTTGACATTTAAAATATTTTTTCCACCTTGATTTTGCAACTTTTAATGCTTTATAATTATTTTGTAGGTCAATACTTAATTCTTGAAGCATTAATCCAAGATCACAATTTGTTTTTCATATGTTAAACAATTTTGATCATTTTAATTGAATTCTTATTCAATTAAATACATTTTTGAAAACAAATTAGGGTTTTTGGATTAATTCAACCCTCATAAATCATTTTCAAAACACTTGGGCCTCTACTAGAGTGTAAGACCCAATCTTTTTTTGACAAAATCATTTTTGGGCCTCAATGTATTGTATAAGTCCCGATACTGTAAAAAACAAACGGCGCGATCGTCGCCTTTTCAAAATAACCCTTGGGCCTCTCCTTGAGCTATAAGACCCATTCAAAACTCTTGGGCATCTAATAGAGTGTAAGAACCAATCCCCTTTTAACCAAAATCATTTGGGCCTCACTTATTGTATAAGTCCCTCGGCGTTAAAAGAAAACCTCGGCGCGATCGCCATTTTTAAACGAAAAACCAACTGGGCCTACCCTCGTGTTATAAGACCCATCTCTTTTTCTTTAAAACTTTTTGGGCCTCTTAAAAGAGTGTAAGACCCATCCCTTTGTACAGAAAACCATTTTGGGCCACAGTCACTTGTATAAGTCCCGCTGTACAAATTCAAACAGTGCGCTCACTGATAAAACCCTGGGCCTCTCCTTGAGCTGTAAGCCCCAAATGTTTCTTTTTCAAAGCACTTTCTCCTTTGATTTTGAATATACTGTTGTTTTCAATCTTTCTTTGTTGAACAACTAACCAAACAGCATGGAAGCTCTACAACCGAGTAAGTGGTTATTGCTTTCATTTACCGTTTTCATATACATATAACTGTATTGTGGGGCTGTTTCGCTGTAAGTCTTCTTTCATAAACTCATATCAACTGTGTAATAATAGTATAGATATTTAGAGTTTCCCCGGCAACTACGTCTAGCATTAAGCCCGTTGATCACTCTTAGAAATAGTCTAAACTAGATCCCCATAGGATTACCAGACACAGTCTTCCCTCCTCTTGGGGTTAAACAATATGGAGACATGAAAGGCAGCATTCTCTGTGAACCCTTTCATAGACTGTCACTCATAGAAGTTGTCAAAGAAACTCTATTCCCCAGAGATGATCTCTTCTCCGTGAATGGCATCTCTTGAGTTTCTTCCAAATTCTCGGACTTTCCTGACTTTGATCTATTCTCGGTTGTAGCGAGCGATTTTGGACGCGGTTCTTAAGCGTGGTCGCTCTCTGTGGTTGAGCTTAAACTATAGGTCGATTCATTTTTTATCCTATTGAAGCTGATGAAGGAAGGGAAATAGATGTCTCCAATTAACCCTGCTTGCATACTAAGTTTAAACAGTGGTCTGTTAGGTTACGGATGCTATCAATGTGGGGGGCCTTTGTACTGGTTATTTGTATTTTCGCCAATACTGTTTTCTTCTTCTTTTTTATCTAGACAGAGGGTTTCTGGCGGGGAACAAGGATTAGGATGTTAGGACTGGTGTTTTTGAATTACTGCTTTTGATTGACGGAGATATGGGATTTGGGTTCTTGTTTAGTGTGCTCGCTAAGATTTTTCTTTCAATCTTATGCCTACGTATTCCCGTTTACCGAAACAGGGAAATCAGAGCGTTCGTAGTTCCTCCTATTCTATTGGAGGAAATGGTTGTTTTTGGTGTCTTGTTCAAAGCCCAAGACGTGAAGCGAAAAGTGGTTTGTATCTTGTTCAAAGCCCAAGATGTGAAGCTGAAGGGTCTATTTGTATCTTGTTCAAAGCCCAAAATATGAAGCTAAAGGAGTTGACTTTAGAGAGAATTTGTCATCTCTAAAGAGGTTTGTCTGCCACAACTGTTGGGTGACCGATTATAAAGGAGGATTACTTTAACCGGGATACGCGGATCCTAGCAATGCCATAATTTCCTTTATAGGGGGTTTTAACCTGAAGGAGAAGACTTTAACTCAGTGTAGAGCAATGCCATCTTTCCTTAGGAATTTCTCATACTAAAAGAGGGACATTGGCATGGATGTAGATGATCCAGAGGCTTGCCGCTTACAGCAATTAGATGAAGGGGAAAGAGTTGTTGATGTTTGTGTACTGTGAACGAGGCACAACTTTGATGCTAAAAGGTTGATTGGATCAACCAGTGGTTTTCTTATACAAAGCCTAAGAGGAGGCTAATATGTGTCTCGTACAAAGCCCGAGAGAGAGGCTCAAAAGTTTTTTTTTGACCCGACAATGGAGTCTTCTGGTATCTCGTATAAAGCCCGAGGTGGAGGCTGTTGTTTATTTGGCTCAATAAGAACCTTTTTGTATCTCGTATAAAGCCCGAGATGGAGGCTAAAAGGGTGATTGACTCAACGAGGGAGTCTCTTATGTGTCTCATACAAAGCCCGAGAGAGAGGCTAAACGTTGTCTCAGTTAAGTGACAGGTCCGGTATACTGATTTAAAGAGAAAATCTGTTCTTATATGAGCAAGACTGTACTCAAGGATTTGATTCGAGGATCCGGGTTATTTCCTTTTCTTTGAGGAAACGGGAAATCCGAAGGGTATTGAGACTGTCCGAGTCTGCGGGTTTCCTTCCTATTTAACGAAGGGGTCACTTGAGAATGTCTTTGAGACTCAAGGAAATTAGACTGTCCAAGTCTAGGGTTTTATCTTTTGTATTGTGCTTTGAGAAATAGTAGTAGACTCTATGAAAGTACTGTTCTATGAAGATGACTGGGTTCTGTTCCTATACCTCTAGGAGGTCGTCGGGACAATTTGTACGAAGCCCAAGAGGAGGCTGGAAGCTTTTAAGAAGCCGATCGGTCCTTGTACGAAGCCCAAGAGGAGACTATCATTCCCGGAGGAAGAGATCATTATACGAAGCCTAAGAGGAGGCTGTGAATACTTCTAAGAAGCCGAAGGGTCCTTGTACTAAGCCCAAGAGGAGGCGGGGTTGCTTTTAGGAAGCCTGTGGGTCCTTGTACGATGCCCAAGAGGAGGCCGATGCTTTAAAGAAGCCCGTGGGTCCCCAAAACCCGAGAAATTCAAGGCAAGCTATTCACAAGGAATAGATCAAGTCAGGAAAGTTCGAGAATTTGGAAGAAACTCAAAGATACCATTCACGGAGAATACATTCATCTCTGGGAGTAGAGTTTCTTGACAATTCCTAATGAGGACAGCCGAAGAGAATACTGTATCTGGTGATCCTATTGGGGATCTAATCGTCTATTTCTATGAATAAACAAAACGGCGTCACCTAGTTCTAGACGTAGTTGCCGGGGAAACTCTAAATATCTATCCAATTATTACACAGTTGATATGAGTTTATGAAAGAAGACTTACAGTGAAACAGCCCCACAATACAGTTATATGTATATGAAAGCAGTAAATGAAAGCAATAACCACTTACTCGGTTGTAGAGCTTCCATGCTGTTTGGTTAGTTGTTCAACAAAGAAAGATTGAAAACAACAGTATATTCAAAATCAAAGGAGAAAGTGCTTTGAAAAAGAAAGATTTGGGGCTTACAACTCAAGGAGAGGCCCAGGGTTTTATCAGTGAACGCACTGTTTGAATTTGTACAGAGGGACTTATACAAGTGACTGAGGCCCAAAAAGGTTTTTTGTACAAAGGGGTGGGTCTTACACTCTCTCAAGAGGCCCAAAAGGTTTAAAGAAAAAGAGTGGGGCTTATAACACGAGGGTAGGCCCAGATGATTTTTCCGTTTAAAATGGCGATCGCGCCGAGGTTTTCTTTTAATGCAGAGGGGCTTATACAATAAGTGAGGCCCAAATTTGTTTTTGGTTAAAAGGGGATTGGGTCTTACACTCTAATAGTGGCCCAAAGTGTTTTGAATGGGTCTTATAGCTCAAGGAGAGGCCCAAGGTTATTTTTCAAAAGGCGAAGATCGCGCCATTTGTTTTTGACGGTATCGGGACTTATACAATATACTGAGGCCCAAAATGTTTTGTTCAAAAAAAAGGATTGGGTCTTACACTCTATTAGAGGCCCAAAGTGTTTGAAAATGATTTGTGAGGGTTGAATTAATCCAAAAACCCTAATTTGTTTTCAAAAATGTATTTAATTGAATAAAAATTCAATTAAAATGATCAAAATTGTTTAACATATGAAAAAAAAATTGTGATCTTGGATTAATGTTTCAAAAATTAAGTATTGACCTACAAAATAATTAGAAATCATTAAAAGTTGCAAAATCAATGTAGAAAAAATATTTAAAATGTAAAAAACAAATAAAATATTAATTCTTTGCAAAAATATCAATTATATGAAATAAATAATATTTTTGGGATTTTTTGATAAAATAAAATATTTTAACATTTTTGTGAATTATTAAAAAAAGAATCAACTCAAAATCATTAAAACTCAGAGAGAAATTAATTTTTGAATCAATTAAATAAAATCACAAAATTCAAATATTTGAATTTGAAAAAATGGCGCCAAGAACACACCAAGAACACGCGCGTGTTCTGGGTTTGGCTGATTTTCATTTTCCATCCAATCTCACTGAATACTTGATTACAACATGCAATCCACATATCATTATGCTCGTCTCAACCTCATGATCATGTCTATGTCCATTAATTTCATTTAAATTAAACATATAACAAGAAATCATGAAAAAACCTCAAGAACCCTAATTTCTGCATGAAGGCTAAGATTTTTGATACACGATTCAAACAATGCAATTAATTGAGGGGAAACATTCCATGCATGATTATGAACATATGGCCAAATTATTGTGCAGCAAAAATTGCATGGATCATAGAGTTAGAAGAGCTCATGCTTACCACTTGCAGCTGGTGATCGTGATTTGGGTTGGAGGTGTTACAGCTAGGTTCCAATGATGTGGATAGCTTCCCTAGGTGCCAAGTGATGTGTCTGAGTGCTTGGAATGGATTGAAATGGTTTGGAGTTGAAGATGGTACCTCAACTGCAAAACTGTCAAGAACTTGAGCAATTGGCTGGTGATTTTGTGAAATCTGTGTTCCAGATGTTATGTGAGTGTTTGGATCACTTCTATATGATGTATGTGAGGTGTGTGAGTGATTGGTTTGATTGGAAAAGCTCTCAAACTCAAAACCCGATAGCTACCTTGCTAAGAAAGGCATTTTTGCCAAGAGAAAGAGATTTTGAGGAAAGCATCTGTTAGATGGCTTTGGTGTACTCAAACTGAACACAATTGAGCTCTATTTATAGTAGAGCAAGTTTGTTTTGGGATCCACAGTGAATGGCAACTGCAGTAGGTGTTTGTTTAATGTTGGCCAATGGAAATGCAAGTCTCCTCTAGCCATTGACTAGAGGTTAGGGCACAGAGCTTTGGTTCCCTTGGTCTTGGATAAGTCTTGACTGATTTCAGATGAGAATGGCTCAGTCCATGCCACCTTGATGCTTCCATTGAATGCTTCAATCCAAATTTGGTGTCTTGTCCCTATTTTGGCCATTCTAGGTTCAACATGCTATTTCTTGTTCCATGGACTTTGGAGGCTTGGCTCAGTGATTGTCCCCTTTAGATTCAATCCTCAGATGTGTCCAAGTGGATAGGAGAATTTGAATTTGGCTGATTTTGGAAAATCGAGCAAAATTGCAAATTCTGCCTTGCCTTGGCAGATTTCAGCAAGGCAACTTCCCAATGTCATATCTCATGGTGTAAGTTGAATTTGGTAATGCTCTTGACCATTTTGGAAACCCTTACATGATACAACAACTGTTTGAACATGTTTGGTTTTGATCTCTCTTGAATCCAAGTGAAAAATCCCCCTACATTTGGCAAAAAATAAAGACAGATTTGAACTTAGTGAAAATTTCACTAAGTGTTGGAAAAAATGATATTTTCACTTTTCAGCCACTTTGATCACTCCATAACTCAAAATTCTTAATGAATTGGACTTAGGTCTAGTTGAAGTTTTTGTAGAGGGTAATGAGGGCTACAAATCCATCTTTGGATGGGAGAAAATGGCTTTGTGGTTCAGGAGTTATGGTCCTCCAAAGTTGGTACCCTTGTCACTTTATTTTTAACTTAGAAAATTTTCTAAGTTTTTATGGTTACCCCTTTTACAAGTTATCCAACTTTTCTTGATTTTTCTTGATTAATGATGATTCAAATCATACATTAACATCATTTTAGGGTTAAAAATCCATTTTGGTGAAAAATCTCAAAAAGTCAAAGTTGACTTTTGTGCACAGTTGACTTTTTATCAGATGAATTCCAAACAATGCCATTCTTCATGAAATCATGTCCTTGACCTAAATCAAACTTGATGGACATGTTCCATGGGTGTCATAGGGCATATTGAATCATGTCTTAGGGCTTGGGAGCATGTCCTGGTCAAAAGTCAAAGTTACAGTTGACTTTTCTCATAAAACCCTAATTGTGGTCCAGATGAAATTGAGACTTGTTGCTCAAGCTTCTTGGATTAATCCATTGTCCCAAATGGATCAATATAGTTCATTAGAGACCCTCAAACCATCTCTTGAGGTCTTGGCTTATGATTTGTCCCAAAAGTCAACTTAGGGGTGAATTAGGTCAATAAACCCTAATTCCTGATTTTTGATGTATATGCATCCCCTAAGGCAAAATTGACTTGATGATTGGGTCCATGAGGTTCTATGGAGTATATTAGGTTATGTTTTGGATCATTGGCTTGTGCCCAGATGAAATTTTCCATCTGGAGGCCCTGGTCGACCAAAACCCTAATTTGGTGACACTGGCGATCTTGAGGCTTGATCCACCTAGAAGGGAGCAGCCTTGTGCTTAATCCTTAAAGTGGGAGTCCTTTTTGATCCTTTGTGTATGTTTGAGAGGTTAGACAAGTTAAATATTATGTCATTTCTTGATTGATCCTTTGTCTAAGCACTCAGAGAGGGCTTGAAACCCTAATTTTGATTGTAGTGGATGCTCACCCATCTTTGGGGAGACTACCAAGGTATGATGGTTCCTCCATATTGTGATGATGATTTGCACAATGATGGGAAATCTAAGTGGTCATAATTTGAGGTATGACAGATGCCCCTATTTAATCTTCTTGGACCCGAAGGTGTGAATGACGAAGGTATTCGGGCATTCGAGGTGCAAGAGGATTAAATATCAGAATACCCGAAATTTTGACGGCGTCTATGAATGGTAATTCACGCATTCATCTTCTTTCGCTAAGCAATGATGCTTAGAAAAGGTAAACTTCCCCTCGATCCTGGTTTCCTACCAAGGAACTGGTCTTAGATTCTGATGTAAACTCCCCCTCGATCCTGGTTTCCTACCAAGGAACTGGTTTTAGTTTCTGATTTAAACTTCCCCTCGATCCTGGTTTCCTACCAAGGAACTAGTCTCAGTTTCTTTTGTCAATAAACTTTACTGACAAGGGACGCTATTCGTAGCGGCTTTCCTTCAAACTTCTCGCCGAATTTTCCTGGGGAGATGCCATTTGAGTGGAAAAAGTTTTGATGTCAGACTTGCTGGGGAACCCAGTCGTCTGAATTGTAGAGTTGCACAAACTTCTCTGTTGGAGACGCCATTTGTCGATTCTACTGGGGAAAACGAGTCTCTTGAGAGACTATTTTCGTTTGGGGGCTTACATCATACTTTTCTCGGGATCTTTTCAGAGAAATGCCATATGATGGGATCCAATTTTGAGGTGCCGATGACCTTTTCATCAGTGGTTTTTTCGGAGAAAAACTGCCGAACTGCCGAATCTCTGATTAAGGGGCTTTCTCTGTGGATTTTCCTTAATCCGGGAAAGCAAGGATATCATCTTCAATGGCGAAGAGTGACAAAGCTTTCTTGTTTATCAGAGGTTCAAGTTATCAAAGTGGTCAATGACCGTCTCTAATCCAGAGATAAACGGGAGAGAGATTGTTTAGATGATTCACTTCCTAACGAGAAAAGGGTTGACAACTCGATTGAGAGGACTTTTATCACTAGGGGACAAGACCGACTAGAGTGATAGCGATGCAATATGAAATGTGAATGCAAATCAATAATGCAATGATGCATGTATGTGTATGCTGACAAAACTGACGCGACATACAAACTGACAGGTGAACACGACTGGATACTCGGCCATCGCGGGGCGAAGAAGTACCGTTGGTTCAGAATAGCAATTCCACCTTGCTTAGGAGAGATAGTCCCTGCGCGGAAGCTATGTTGGTCAGGCTTAGGAGATGAGAACTCGGCCGAGGATGTCAGATGAAACATGGTCTCTGACATTGTTAATCCTTCATTCAGGCGTAATGGTCTAGAAGGAGTACTTTAATTCTGCACTTCGAAGTTCAAACGCCTTTGGAGACGCAATCGATGCTCTTTCGATGTTCAACAGTCAAAAGAAATTGCCATCTTTATTAAAAAGCAGAAAAAGTTTTAACAAGTAAATTCATTTTTGTTTTATTTCAAGAATCGTTAATCATGTTAACAACGTCGTTCTGTAAAGCTAAAACAAATAAGAATTACAAACAAAAGCACAAGGGCTCAAATTTTATTGATAGGATGGAAATCAGCCAAACGCGTGATTCCAAAGAGTATTTACAAAGTTTGAAAATGGTAATTTACAGGGAAAAGGGCTACGTTGAAACATAACGACCACTATCCTTCCACCAACTTTGAATTCGGGGCATCCTGAGCTTCTGTCGAAGATGACCTTGACTGGAGTTTTCCTCCGATGGATGATGTAACTGCTGCTGCTGAGGGACTTGCCTCTGTTGAACATAGTTACTTGCCATTATCCCTAATTTTTGCCTGGATTGTGTTATGATGTTTCTAATCCATCGGGATGATTTTTTTCATGTCTCTAACATTTTCCTGGACCGCCCTTTCGGGTTTTCAATCCACCGAGACGTTTTTTTTTCCTCTTTTTTTTAGGGGAAGTATTTCTTGACCACATCAACATTCGTGGGGTAGGCAAATTCCTCTCCGTCCATGGTTGCAAGTCTCAAGGTGCCGCCTGAGAAAGCTTTCGTGACCACATAGGGGCCATCATAATTCGGAGTCCACTTGTCCCGAGAGTCCGTGAGAAACGATTGTATCTTCTTGAGCACGAGGTCTCCTTTTCTGAAGACACGAGGTCGGACCTTTTTGTCAAATGCCCTCTTCATTCTCTGTTGATATAATTGACCATGGCATAGTGCCGTGATTTGCATTTCTTCGATCGGATTTAGTTCGTCGTGTCGACTTTGACACCATTCAGCTTCGGTGAGCTTAGCTTCCATCAATACCCGGATTGACGGGATCTCTACTTCTATGGGGAGCATTGCTTCCATGCCATACACTAGAGAGAAAGGGGTTGCCCCTGTTAAAGTGCGGACAGACGTGCGATAACCGTGAAGAGCAAAGGGTAGCATCTCGTGCCAATCTTTGTAGGTTACAACCATCTTTTGAACAATCTTCTTGATGTTCTTATTAGCCGCTTCTACCGCCCCATTCATCTTGGGTCGGTAGGGAGATGAGTTATGGTGTTCGATTTTGAACTCTGCACACAACTCCTTCATCATCTTGTTGTTCAAGTTAGATCCATTGTCAGTAATAATCTCGCTTGGAACACCATAACGGCAGATGATATTGTTTTTGATAAATTGGACCACCACTTGTCGGGTTACATTAGCGAATGACGCTGCTTCGACCCACTTGGTGAAGTAGTCGATGGCTACCAGGATGAACCGATGTCCGTTTGAAGCCTTAGGTTCAATCATGCCAATCATGTCGATTCCCCATATGGAAAATGGCCATGGGGAAGAAAGAACTTTGAGATGTGATGACGGTACATGGATTTTGTCGGAGTATATCTGACACTCGTGACACCTCCTCATGTACTTGTAGCAGTCGGATTCCATTGTCAACCTATAGTACCCTGCTCTTAGAATTTTTCTCGCCATTGTATGTTCGTTGGCATGAGTGCCAAAGGATCCTTCATGAATTTCTTTCATAAGCATGTCTGCTTCTGGTCTGTCGATGCATCGAAGCAAGACCATGTTAAAATTTCTCTTATAGAGAGTGCCACCGCTCAGGAAGAAGTTTCCAGCCAATCTTCTGAGGGTTTTCCTGTCTTTTCTGGATGCCCCAGGTGGGTACTCTTGTTTCTGAAGGAAGCATTTGATATCGTGATACCAAGGTTTGTCATCTATGACTGCTTCAATCGTGAAGATGTAAGCGGGCCGTTCAAGGCGCATGATGTCGATCTTAGGTAGGTCATTCCATTGACCTACACTAATCATGGAAGAGATAGTGGCTAATGCATCAGCCATGTGATTCTCCTCATGAGGGATGTGATGAAACTCAACTCTGTTGAAGAAAGGTAAGAACCTTCTTGCATAGTCTTTGTAAGGAATCAATCCTGATTGGTATGTGTTCCAATCTCCTGTGATCTGATTGATAACCAGGGCTGAATCGCCATATACGTCCAAGTTTTTGATCCTTAAATCAATCGCTTCTTCGAGACCCATAATACAAGCTTCGTATTCGGCCTCGTTGTTCGTACATTTGAACGTAAGTCTGGCAGTGAAAGGAATGTGGGTACCCTGAGGTGTTATGATGATTGCCCCAATTCCATTTCCGTAATGATTAACTGCTCCGTCAAAGACAAGTCCCCACTAGGAACCTGGTTCTGGCCCTTCACTGGGTAACAGTTCATTGCAATCTTTCATCTTTAGGTACATGACATCTTCGTCTGGGAAGTCAAACCCGATTGATTCTTGATCGTCAATCGGTTGATGAGCCAAATGATCGGCTAAAATACTTCCCTTAACGGCTTTTTGAGCATGGTACTCTATGTCATATTCTGATAACAACATCTGCCAACGGGCAATCCTTCCCGTGAGAGCAGGTTTTTCAAATACGTACTTGATTGGATCCATTTCGGAGACCAACCAAGTAGTATGACAAATCATGTATTGACGTAGACGTTTGGCTGCCCAAGCCAAAGTACAGCAAGTTTTCTCAAGCATTGTGTACCGAGTTTCACAGTTGGTGAATTTCTTGCTCAAATAGTAAATGGCAGACTCTTTCCGTTTAGTTTCGTCTTGTTGGCCAAGTACACATCCCATTGAGTCCTCCAGAACTGTGAGGTAAATGATCAGTGGTCTTCCTTCCACTGGAGGTGATAGAATCGGAGGATTCAACAGATATTCCTTGATACTGTCGAAGGCGGTTTGGCAATCTTCTGACCAAACGTAATCCTGGCTCTTTTTGAGTAATTTGAAAATCGGCGCACATGTGGCGGTCATGAGGGATATGAATCTGGAGAAGTAGTTCAAACGTCCCAGGAATCCTCTGACTTATTTTTCAGTTTTCGGAGAAGGCATTTCTTGAATGGCCTTGACCTTGTCAGAATCAACCTCAATTCCTTTCTGGCTGACGATGAACCCTAGTAGTTTCCCTGAACGGACACCGAAGGTGCACTTGTTGGGAATTAAACGGGGTTTGAATTTTCTTAGACGTTCGAACAATTTTGACAGATGTTCAACGTGCTCACTCTCTGTTTTTGATTTTGCAATCATATCATCGACATATACCTCGATTTCTTTGTGTATCATGTCATGAAACAGAGTAGTCATGGCCCTTTGATAGGTTGCCCCGACGTTCTTCAAACCGAACGACATTACCTTGTAACAAAAGGTGCCCCATAGGGTAATGAACAAAGTTTTCTCCATGTCTTTTGGCGCCATTTTGATCTGGTTATAGCCCAAGAATCCATCCATGAAGGAGAATACTTTGAACTTTGCTGTACTGTCTACCAGCATGTCAATGTGTGGTAAAGGAAAGTCGTCCTTTGGACTTGCCTTGTTTAGATCCCTGTAATCGACACACATTCTGACCTTTCCATCCCTTTTGGGAACGGGTACGATGTTGGCTAACCATTGAGGGTATTCAGATGTAGCGAGGAAACCCGCGTCGATCTGTTTCTGTACTTCCTCTATGATTTTGATGGCCATGTCCGGGTGAGTGCGTCTCAACCTTTGCTTTACTGGCGGACATTCCGATCTCAACGGTAAGTGATGTTCCACGATGCTGGTATCCAACCCTGGCATATCCTGATAGGACCAAGCGAATACATCGGGGAATTCTTTGAGAAGCTTTATCAAACTCTCTCTGGCAGTTGGACTGATTTCTTTTCTCTCTTTTTCTGAACCCAAGTTTACCGTTTCCAACGGTTCTTTGTGAGGTTCAATGGACCTCTCCTCTTGTCTGAGTAGTCGGGAGATCTCTTTTGGAATTTTGTTGTTATTTTCTTCTTCAGCCTCGAATATCGGGAACTCAAAGTTGGGAGAAGGCATCGGATCGTATGTTTCAACGGGGTTTAAAACAAGCAATCTGCATGACGTGATGATTCGTGCTTAGAAGAAATAGAGAAAAATGCAAGTGTGTGCAGTGTTTTTATTTTACTGCTTGTTTTTACTTTTAATTGTTTTTTATGATGACCATTTTCTGAAAAAGAAAAAAGAGAAAACAGCAATTAATGTGGAAATTACAGAACGACGTTATTTTATTAGTGAACAAGTCGATTCTTGAAACTACTGCCCTATAAAACAAAACTCTGTCGCTTTGGGCGAAGCGAAGAGGGATATTTACAGGAAGTGAGCCCTATCAAAACATCCGTTTCACCTGGGCAGGGTGAAAGGTTAAAGAAGGCAATTACTTTGACTGATGAACGACCTTCAGAACCTCGACGGCAACCCATTGGCGGCGAACTCCTCGGTGAATCACAAAGTCTGGAACCTTCCTTGATTTGTCTTTAGAAATGACGCTGATTTCTGGTGGAGCGGGATCATTGGAATCTGTCTCCCAGGCAGAATTGTTGTAGGAGAATTCCTCAGTTGCATTTTGCATAGTATTTGTGCCCTCAGCTGTATCTCCCCATCCAGTTGGCTGGATGTCTTCGAACCTGATACGAGAGCTTTCAGGAGCGGTGTACTTGACCATATAGTCGTATTTTCCACTTGGTTCTCCCAAGGTGTCCCAAACTTCTTTGGAACTGGAGGAGTCATCTCTCTCGATGACGTTGACCTCGGGAAAAGCGTAGTTGATGAATTCGAGTCCTGCAAACGTTGCGAATTCATCTTCATGTTGAGTAGTTTTTGAATGACCTGAGTGTTGATCCCATGACATGGTGGGGACACATGTATTTTGTTCAATGATGCTCAACTGATTTTCATCATTCGGCTGGCTCTCTTGCCCCAAGTTTCCTGGGTAAGGTTGCCACATTGGCAGACCATCCATTGGGCCATAGTAATCGTAGTCAAAGTTGTCTTTCATCAGAGTGTCTTCCTCTAATGAATTTGGCGAAGCGCGGCATCCTTCCGGATCACAATCTCCATATATCATTTCAACATCTGACCTGGGTATAAATCTCGGACTTTCCGGAGGAAAGCAAAAAGGCATAGGCACCTCTTCCTGAGACGTATAACCGTCCTTGTTAATATATGACTCCCATTCTTCCTCCATATCAGAGAAATCATCTTTATTGATGGTATGCACTTCTTGAGGCACTGGGTGAAGGAAACCTCCACTGTGGAAGAAGTCTTGAATGGGATGAAGACTTTCATTGCTGGTAGTAGCTGTCTGGGTACAGGTTGCAGAAAAACCAATACCCTTCTTTGTTTTATTGTCAGTAGGAATGACTAGCTATCCCCATCCTGTTGTATTGGTACTCTCGACCGCTTTGATAGCATCTTTGTATGAGGAAATGGAAGTTCCCTCTTTGGATTGATTGTCCTTGCTCACCGACAATGCTTGGAACTGAGTTCCAGTAACCTCCTCGGATTCTACACTAGTAGATGATGATAAGTTACTCACGAGCAAGGCTTATTCTCCACAGACCGTGACGAGCTGGTTGTTCTGGATGAGGTAACCGCCCCAGCCTGATGTATCCAAGGTCTTCCTAATAAACAACTATACCTTTCCCGGATGTCCATGATTTGGAAAGTGACTTGGAAAGTGTGAGGACCAATAGTTATGGGAAGATCAATTTCGCGGATAACTGTTTTTCTGGATCCGTCGAACGCTTTGACGACGACCTCGCTAACCCTCATCGGAGGGCCTTTGAATGATAATTGCATCAAAGTGGACTTCGGCATAACATTCAGGGCTGACCCTGTGTCTACCAGTACGCTGGCTAAAGCATCGTCCTGGCAGTTAACTGTGATATTGAGTGCCATGTTATGACGGCGACCCTCTTCGGGTAATTCCTCATCACTAAATCCCAAATTATTGCAGGAAGTGATGTTAGAGACAATGCTATCGAACTGTCTGATGGTTACATCCTGTTCCACAAAGGCTTGCTCCAAAACCTTCTGTAGAGCCTCCCTATGCGCTTCTGAACTGAGTAATAGTGATAACACCGAGATCTTTGAAGGAGTTTGTAACAGTTGATCGACAATGTTGTATTCACTCCTTTGGATGAGCTTCAGCATCTCATCATCGTTTTTTGAAAGGTCGGGATTACTGGATTGACCGACTGGTAGATCAGGAGTTTCCGTCTGAAGTTCCTTTTCTTTGTTAACTTCCCGAACCCCTCGGTTGAAGATTCTACCACTCCGTGTTACTCGACTGATGTCTGCAATATTCACGACGGAGGGTAATGAAATTTCCTTTCCATTTTCAACTGTCATTGCACCGTATTTGTAAGGGATAACCTTAGTTGATTCATACGGTAGTGGTCTCGGTAGATAGATGACTATGGGAACCTTCTGATTTTTCTGACCATCATAAGTGATCTCAATTCGTTCCCGATTGGGAACCTTAGATTCGTCAAGTAGAGGGATGATGGCAAAAACATCCCTGGTCCTGTGATGACCAGAGATCGTGACAACATCCTCAACTTGATCGGCAAGGTAGTTTGGCGTCCAGTTGATGGGTCCAGAACCCGGATATGGACGAATTTCTCCACGATCGACCTGACCCTGAAGAGCTGCTCTCACAAGGTAACACCCTTGGTTACTTTCCGAACAGACGCTACAACTGTCATAGTTATGTGGTGGCACCTGGCCACGCCCACTTTGAATACAATGTAACCTTACTAGGTTAGCTTCCACTGATCGGACATCCTGACTTTGACGCCGAGTGGGGTTTCTATTACTGATACTAATCTGCTGAGTATCTTCATCCATATAGATTGGCATCCACCAGTGATTTAACAAGTGCTGAAGTTCCTCCTGGACAAGGGTACAACCTCGATCGTTTTCGCAACCCGCTTTACAGCTTTGATAGTCATGTGATATTAAGAATCCGAGTCGGACCTGCTCAGCATGTAACTCTACCAGGTTGGTATTCATCACGCGAATATCGAAGATCTGAACCATGTTGATCGGATAAGGGTTCCTATCATGGTAGTCTTGGATCCATCCAAGATCCATCTGACACTGGAGGGCCTCCTATATGAAAGAGCATCCCTGTTTGTTTACCGAGCAAATCAGACAGAAACTGTAATCGTGTCGCGGCAGATTATGATGTTGGCTTTGCCTTGAGTGCATCGTCACCAAGTTGACATTCATTGCACGGATGTCGTGGTTCTGAATGACGTTAGAATTAGTGTAGACCATGTTAACTCCATGAACTCGGTGCTCTTGGATCCATCCGAGATCCATCTGTTCCTGCATAGCTGCTTGCACTACAGAACATCCTTGATTGTCTTTAGAGCAGATATCACACTGATGATAGTTATGAGGTGGCACATGGCCATATCCACTCTGTCTACAATGCATCTTGACCAAATTGGTTTTCAATAAGAGTACATCATGAATTTGATAGACATCGTTAGTCTCTCCTTCTATCAAATTGACTGCAGCCTTCTCGTGTTGAGGCAGCGGATTCGTGAGAACATTAGGATTCGTATCCTTGAAGGATAAGACCCCGCTCCTAACAAGTTTTTGCACGTCGGACTTGAAATTGAGACAAGTCTCTATGTTATGCCCTGGACCTCCTTGATGATAAGGGCAAGTTTGATCCAACTTAAACCAAAAAGGCGGATTTTCCGGTACTGTAAGAGGAGATTTAGTCTGGATGTGCCCCTTAGCCAGTAGTAATGGAAACAGTTCTGCATACGTCACGGGTATAGGATCAAATCCTGGTGGCTGTGTTGTACGGTTGTTGTTGTATGGGGGACGAGCCTACTGAAGAGGATGTTGTGTCCTTTGCTGGTCAGGTTGGGTCTACGCCACCTGAGGTTGATACGTAGGAATAGGCGCAGGGTTGATAGCAGGAGTCACAGCTGCTACCGATTGATAACGTCACGTTTGCTTTCCGAGAGAGATATTCCCAATATCTTGCTCTTTTTTCTTAGGGAGAGAACTACCATATTTTTTAGTACCGCTCGTCGATCCAGTGTCTTTTACCAAACGTCCTTCTCGGACGGCTTCCTCAAGACATACGCCCATGCCGACCATCTCGGTGAATTCACTGGGTGCACTGGCAACCATTCGGTCATAGTAAAATGAGCTCAAGGTCTTTAAGAAGATCTTTGTCATCTCTTTTTCCTCAAGAGGTGGAAAAATTTGAGCGGCAATTTCACGCCACCTTTGAGCATACTCCTTAAAGGTTTCCTTGTCCTTTTGCAACATCGATCTGAGTTGATATCTGTCGGGTGCCATGTCCAAATTGTATTTGTATTGTTGGACGAAGGCAGTGCCAAGATCTCTGAAACTGCTGATCGTGGCATGGTTTAAACCCATGTACCATTTGAGTGCGGCACCGGTTAAACTATCCTGGAAGTAGTGAATCAGTAGGTCCTGATTCTCCGTCTGGGATGACATCCGTCGAGCGTACATCACCAGATGGCTCTGAGGGCAAGAGTTACCCTTGTATTTTTCAAAGTCGGGCACTTGAAATTTGTGCGGGACTTTCACATTTGGGACCAAGCAGAGATCTGAGGCGTCCTTTCTAAATAGATCCTGACCGCGAATGGCTTGCAGCTCCTTCTGCATTTCTAAGAATTGCTCCTGGAATTCCTCCATTCTGTCAAACATAGTTTCCTTCTTACCAGAAGGTGTCTGTGGAATCTGTCCTTTCGGGACAGTGTGCACCACAGGTGTGGTACCGTGACTACGGCAGTGAGTCTTGGCGTTTCCCGAATTTTGTAACCTTCAGGAGTCTTCAGTATTCCCCTGGCATCTTCGCTTTCCCGAAGTTTGTAACCTTCAGGCCCAGCGGCTTCTGTTGTGATTCCCTGATCTTCAGTGATCGGCGGAACATATCCTTCCGGGATATAGTTAACAGGCATGCCCCAAGGACGATCTTTCGGTATCTGATACCTAGGATCATACCTCTCCACTATGGGCGTTGAGGTGATCTCTGAGATCACAGTTCTTTGTAGCTGAGCTTCTGTTATGGCTTGCATGTCGTTACGAAGCTTTCTCATATCCTCTCTCAGAGCGTCAATCTGTTCTTTCAACTCTCTGTTTTCTTCCTCAAGATCATCCATCTTTTTCTGACGATTGGCCCGAGTATTATACGAATGAGACAGTTTGACTCTAGAACTGAGACACAAACGTGAGATTCGTAGGTAAGAAGAATACGCGATGTGAGAATGATGAATGCAATGATTATTTTAATTGTTTTTTGGGGAAGCCCCTTTTTTATTGAAATTCAAAGGATTACAGAAATGGAAATACAGTAGATTACAAGGTGCAGAAACAGAAACCTAAACTAATGGTTCCCGAGTCCTGTCTGAAGAGAAATCAGGTGCTGATTCTGGTATCTTCCTTTTCTTTGACCGGGGCTCTTGGGCCGTTGTCGGGTTGTCATTCCTTTGCCAGGTGAAAGGACTGAGCAAATTCCTTTGGTTATCCTGATTATCCACAGCATGTTGCTCTAAAATCTCAATCAGAGCGTCTTTCTCTTTCAGTAATTGCTGTATTTTGATGCACTCTACGTCGAGGGTGCGGTACTTGTTCTTCCAAGACCTTCTCTCCTTTTGAACTTTGTTGAGAGTAACCTGAAGCTTTTCAGTTTCCGTCATGAAGTGCATGACAGATTCCTTTGGCGGAAGAATTTCGTAACGAGGATAAGGCATCTTTAGCTTGAGAGCTCTAGTTTGTACCCAATGGAGATAAGGCTCCACCGAGACACAGTCCAATTTTCCTAGAGACTCTCGTCCTTTCTTATGAACATGCTTCCAAGCGTGCACTATTTCCATCTTTAGTGCTCTGTCATTTTCCCCTTCCTTGAAGAAAAGACCTTCCAGATGAACACCCAGTGGGATGTGTCTCATCGGGTATCCAAATTGACGGCGAACCAATACCGGATGGTAGTTGATTCCTCCTTTAGTTCCTATGAGGGGTACGTTGGGGAAGTTTCCACAACGGTCAATGATCCTAATTCCCTCACAAATCCTATTACACCAATCAATGTCAGAGTTGGTAAGTGACATGATCTTCTGCAACCAACGTAAGGCACTCTTACAATCCCAAAAAGCAGCAAACTTGGGCAAGTGAGAGATAAACCATTTGTAAAGCAAAGGTACACAGCATGTGATCTCCCCTCTGCTGTACAAATTTCCCAAGTGTACAGAATGATATGCATCTGCGAGCAAAGTCGGCACAGGGTTTCCAATGAGAAAAGCCTTAATGGAGCTAAGATCGACGAAGCCATTGATGTTAGGAAACAAAAATAACCCGTAGGTGAGCAAAACAAAGATGCTTTCAAAAGCAGTCACATTTCCTATAGTGGCAAAATATAGGGCTTTCTTTGTCAAGAACTGGGCTGGCAAACCTTGGATGCCACCCTTAGTAGTCATGTGAGTCCTAACCTCAGACTCGTCCAAATGAATTGCTCTTGCAATAGTCTGATTCTTTGGAATTTCTTCCAGTCCAGAAAATAGAGCTCGATCTGTAATGTGTAGATTGATCAGGTGAGAATACTCCTCCAGCGTTGGTGCGAGCTGGTAATTCGGGAATGTGAAACAGTGATAAACCGGATCATAAAACTGAATGAGCGCATCCATGATTCCCTCAATCACATGGACTCTTAACAGTGGTAGCAAACCTCCGTGCTTGGCTCTGAAAGCCTCTGGGTTAGTGATCATCCTCGCTAACCTCCTCAAATCCTCTAGTTTGGGAACCTTGAAGGTATACTGATGAGTTCTCCTTCTACCGAAATCCATTAGTGCAATCCTTTTCTCTGATATTTGCAATCACAGTCTTAGTTTATTTTGAAAAAATAGAGAGACGAGAAGAGAAATTTTTTTAATGTTTTAATGTTTTTTAAATGAATGCATGAATGCAGCACACAAAAACATAGAAAAAACATGGGGTCAAAGGGTCGTTGTCATGAAGTCAAGGCTCTACCCATCCCCAAAGGTTTATACTAGGGTGATTTTTGTACCTGTACTCATTATCATCAGCTCCTCCCAGGAAAGCAAAACAACAAGCGGATCGCCAGCGAGTTGTAGAGCAATCTTAGAGTAAGTGCCATTCACCGAGAATAGATCACCAGCCTCAAATGAGGGTAGTATCGCGTAACAACTATTCGCGATAGTTTCCGCACTACGAAAGGGTTGGGCTCCTCAGCTTCTCAGACTTAACAACCGGCCCATTGTCTAGGTGAGAGAATGGGTTGCGTTGGTCAGCCTCCACTGAGGTTGATGGTCGACCTCGTCGCCATCACTTATCTTAAGTGTATACTCAATCTTTCCACATACGGCATCACCCGCATTCCCATTAGCAGAAAAATAAACACGTATAGCAATTAGGAAAAGCGGTATATATATTTGTCCTAATCATCCTAGACCTATAAACTATGAATCCTAAGTTCCTGACAGAAAATGGGTTCCCCGGCGGAAGCCCCAATCTGTGGTATTCACACAAGAGGTGAAAAGAAAGACCGTGCCTAGATCTAACTTTGAAAGGCCCCACGGTGGGCGCCATTTTTTCTGTAGCGAGCGATTTTGGACGCGATACTTAAGCGCGGTCGCTCTCTGCGGTTGAGCTTAAACTACAGGTCGATTCATTTTTTATCCTATTGAAGCTGATGAAGGAAGGGAAATAGATGTCTCCAATTAACCCTGCTTGCATACTGAGTTTAAACAGCGGTCTGTTAGGTTACAGATGCTATCAATGTGGGAGGACTTTGTACTGGTTATTTGTATTTTCGCTAATACTGTTTTCTTCTTCTTTTTTATCTAGACAGAGGGTTTCTGGCGGGGAACAAGGATTAGGATGTTAGGACTGATGTTTTTGAATTACTGCTTTTGATTGACGGAGATATGGGATTTGGGTTCTTGTTTAGTGTGCTCGCTAAGATTTTTATTTCAATCTTATGCCTACGTATTCCCGTTTACCGAAACAGGGAAATCAGAGCGTTCGTAGTTCCTCCTATTCTATGGGAGGAAATGGTTGTTTTTGGTGTCTTGTTCAAAGCCCAAGACGTGAAGCGAAAAGTGGTTTGTATCTTGTTCAAAGCCCAAGATGTGAAGCTGAAGGGTCTATTTGTATCTTGTTCAAAGCCCAAAATATGAAGCTAAAGGAGTTGACTTTAGAGAGAATTTGTCATCTCTAAAGAGGTTTGTCTGCCACAACTGTTGGGTGACCGATTATAAAGGAGGGTTACTTTAACCGGGATACGCGGATCCTAGCAATGCCATAATTTCCTTTATAGGGGGTTTTAACCTGAAGGAGAAGACTTTAACTCAGTGTAGAGCAATGCCATCTTTCCTTAGGAATTTCTCATACTAAAAGAGGGACATTGGCATGGATGTAGATGATCCAGAGGCTTGCCGCTTACAGCAATTAGATGAAGGGGAAAGAGTTGTTGATGTTTGTGTACTATGAACGAGGCATAGCTTTGATGCTAAAAGGTTGATTGGATCAACCAGTGGTTTTCTTATACAAAGCCTAAGAGGAGGCTAATATGTGTCTCGTACAAAGCCCGAGAGAGAGGCTAAAAGGTTTTTTTTTTACCCGACAATGGAGTCTTCTGGTATCTCGTATAAAGCCCGAGGTGGAGGCTGTTGTTTATTTGGCTCAATAAGAACCTTTTTGTATCTCGTATAAAGCCCGAGATGGAGGCTAAAAGGGTGATTTACTCAACGAGGGAGTCTCTTATGTGTCTCATACAAAGCCCAAGAGAGAGGCTAAACGTTGTCTCAGTTAAGTGACAGGTCCGGTATACTGATTTAAAGAGAGAATCAGTTCTTATATGAGCAACACTGAACTCAAGGATTTGATTCGAGGATCCGGGTTATTTCCTTTTCTTTGAGGAAACGGGAAATCCGAAGGGTATTGAGACTGTCCGAGTCTGCGGGTTTCCTTCCTATTTAACGAAGGGGTCACTTGAGAATGTCTTTGAGACTCAAGGAAATTAGACTGTCCAAGCCTAGGGTTTTATCTTTTGTATTGTGCTTTGAGAAACAGTAGTAGACTCTATGAAAGTACTGTTCTATGAAGATGACTGGGTTCTGTTCCTATACCTCTAGGAGGTCGTCGGGACAATTTGTACGAAGCCCAAGAGGAGGCTGGAAGCTTTTAAGAAGCCGATCGGTCCTTGTACGAAGCCTAAGAGGAGGCTATCATTCCCGGAGGAAGAGATCATTATACGAAGCCTAAGAGGAGGCTGTGAATACTTCTAAGAAGCCATAGGGTCCTTGTACTAAGCCCAAGAGGAGGCGGGGTTGCTTTTAGGAAGCCTGTGGGTCCTTGTACGATGCCCAAGAGGAGGCCGATGCTTTTAAGAAGCCCGTAGGTCCCCAAAACCCGAGAAATTCAAGGCAAGCTATTCACAAGGAATAGATCAAGTCAGGAAAGTTCGAGAATTTGGAAGAAACTCAAAGATGCCATTCACGGAGAATACATTCATCTCTGGGCGTAGAGTTTCTTGACAATTCCTAATGAGGACAGCCGAAGAGAAGACTGTATCTGGTGATCCTATTGGGGATCTAGTTGTCTATTTCTACGAATAAACGAAACGGCGTCACCTAGTTCTAGACGTAGTTGCCGGGGAAACTCTAAATATCTATATTATTATTACACAGTTGATATGAGTTTATGAAAGAAGACTTATAGTGAAACAGCCCCACAATACAGTTATATGTATATGAAAGCAGTAAATGAAAGCAATAACCACTTACTCGGTTGTAGAGCTTCCATGCTGTTTGGTTAGTTGTTCAACAAAGAAATATTGAAAACAACAGTATATTCAAAATCAAAGGAGAAAGTGCTTTGAAAAAGAAAGATTTGGGGCTTACAACTCAAGGAGAGGCCCAGGGTTTTATCAGTGAGCGCACTGTTTGAATTTGTACAGAGGGACTTATACAAGTGACTGAGGCCCAAAAAGGTTTTTTGTACAAAGGGGTGGGTCTTACACTCTCTCAAGAGGCCCAAATGGTTTAAAGAAAAAGAGTGGGGCTTATAACACGAGGGTAGACCCAGATGATTTTTCCGTTTAAAATGGCGATCGCGCCGAGGTTTTCTTTTAACGCAGAAGGGCTTATACAATAAGTGAGGCCCAAATTTGTTTTTGGTTAAAAGGGGATTGGGTCTTACACTCTAATAGAGGCCCAAATTGTTTTGAATGGGTCTTATAGCTCAAGGAGAGGCCCAAGATTATTTTTCAAAAGGCGACGATCGCGCCGTTTGTTTTTGACGGTATCGGGACTTATACAATACACTGAGGCCCAAAATGTTTTGGTCAAAAAAAAGGATTGGGTCTTACACTCTATTAGAGGCCCAAAGTGTTTGAAAATGATTTATGAGGGTTGAATTAATCCAAAAACCCTAATTTGTTTTCAAAAATGTATTTAATTGAATAAAAATTCAATTAAAATGATCAAAATTGTTTAACATATGAAAAACAAATTGTGATCTTGGATTAATGTTTCAAAAATTAAGTATTGACCTACAAAATAATTAGAAAGCATTAAAAGTTGCAAAATCAATGTAGAAAAAATATTTAAAATGTAAAAAACAAATAAAATATTAATTCTTTGCAAAAATATCAATTATATGAAATAAATAATATTTTTGGGATTTTTTGATAAAATAAAATATTTTAACATTTTTGTGAATTATTAAAAAAAGAATCAACTCAAAATCATTAAAACTCAGAGAGAAATTAATTTTTGAATCAATTAAATAAAATCACAAAATTCAAATATTTGAATTTGAAAAAATGGCGCCAAGAACACACCAAGAACACGCGCGTGTTCTGGGTTTGGCTGATTTGCATTTTCCATCCAATCTCACTGAATACTTGATTACAACATGCAATCCACATATCATTATGCTCGTCTCAACCTCACGATCATGTCTATGTCTATTAATTTCATTTAAATTAAACATATAACAAGAAATCATGAAAAAACCTCAAGAACCCTAATTTCTGCATGAAGGCTAGGATTTTTGATACACGATTCAAACAATGCAATTAATTGAGGGGAAACATTCCATGCATGATTATGAACATATGGCCAAATTATTGTGCAGCAAAAATTGCATGGATCATAGAGTTAGAAGAGCTCATGCTTACCACTTGCAGCTGGTGATCGTGATTTGTGTTGGAGGTGTTACAGCTAGGTTCCAATGATGTGGATAGCTTCCCTAGGTGCCAAGTGATGTGTCTGAGTGCTTGGAATGGATTGAAATGGTTTGGAGTTGAATATGGTACCTCAACTGCAAAACTGTCAAGAACTTGAGCAATTGGCTGGTGATTTTGTGAAATCTGTGTTCCAGATGTTATGTGAGTGTTTGGATCACTTCTATATGATGTATGTGAGGTGTGTGAGTGACTGGTTTGATTGGAAAAGCTCTCAAACTCAAAACCCGATAGCTACCTTGCTAAGAAAATTTTTACCAAGAGAAAGAGATTTTGAGGAAAGCATCTGTTAGATGGCTTTGGTGTACTCAAAATGAACACAATTGAGCTCTATTTATAGTAGAGCAAGTTTGTTTTGGGATCCACAGTGAATGGCAACTGCAGAAGGCGTTTGTTCAATGTTGGCCAATGGAAATGCAAGTCTCCTCTAGCCATTGACTAGAGGTTAGGGCACAGAGCTTTGGTTCCCTTGTGTAGCGAGCGATTTTGGACGCGGTTCTTAAGCGCTGGTCGCTCTCTGCGGTTGAGCTTAAAACTACAGGTCGATTCATTTTTTATCCTATTGTGAGCTGAATAAGGAAGGGAAATAGATGTCTCCAATTAACCCTGCTTTGCATACTGAGTTTAAACAGCGGTCTGTTAGGTTACGGATGCTATCAATGTGGGGGGGACCTTTGTACTGGTTATTTGTATTTTCGCCAATACTGTTTTCTTTCTTTTTTACCTGGGCAGAAGGTTTCTGGCGGGGAACAAGGATTAGGATGTTAGGACTGATGCTTTTGAATTACTGCTTTTAATTGATGGAGATATGGGATTTGGGTTTTTTGTTGATTGCGCTCACTAAGATCTTTTCTTTCGATCTTATGCCTACGTATTCCCGTTTACCGAAACAGGGAAATCAGAGCGTTCGTAGTTCCTCCTATTCTATGGGAGGAAATGGGTGTTTTTGGTGTTTTGGTGTCTTGTTCAAAGCCCAAGACGTGAAGCGAAAGGTGGTTTGTATCTTGTTCAAAGCCCAAGATGTGAAGCTGAAAGGTCTATTTGTGTCTTGTTCAAAGCCCAAGACATGAAGCTGAAAGACCTCGACTTTAGAGAGAATTTGTCATCTCTAAAGAGGGGGAAGGAGAATTACTTTAACTGGGATACGCGGATCCGAGCAATGCCATAATTTCCGAAGAAAGGGTTTTAACCTGAAGGAGAAGACTTTAACTCAGTGTAGAGCAATGCCATCTTTCCTTAGGAGTTTCTCATGCTAAAAGAGAGACAGTGGCATGGATATAGATGATCCAGAGGCTTGCCGCTTACAGCGATTAGATTAAAGGAAAGGGAGTTGTTGATGTTTGTGTACTGTGAACGAGGCACAGCTTTGATGCTAAAAGGTTGATTGGATCAACCAGTGGTTTTCTTATACAAAGCCTAAGAGGAGGCTAAAAGTTTGTTTGACTCTACGAGGGAGTCTTTGTGTCTCGTACGAAGCCCGAGATAGAGGCTATTGTTTATTTGACTCTACGAGGGAGTCTTTGTGTCTCGTACGAAGCCCGAGATAGAGGCTAAAAGTTTGACTCAACAAGAGAGTCTTTGATACTCAACAAGAGAGTGTTTTTGTATCTCGTACGAAGCCCGAGATGGAGGCTAAAGGTTTGTTTCAGTTGAGTGACAGATCCAGTATACTGATTTTAAAAGAGAAAATCAATTCTTATATGAGCAACACTGTACTCAGGGATTTGATTTGAGGATATTTCCTTCTCTTTGAGGAAACGGGAAATCCAAAGGGTATTGAGACTGTCCGAGTCTGCGGGTTTCCTTCCTATTTAACGAAGGGGTCACTTGAGAATGTCTTTGAGACTCAAGGAAGTTAGACTGTCCAAGTCTAGAGTTTTTTTTCTTTTGTACTATGCTTTGAGAAACAGTAGTAGACTCTATGAAAGGACTGTTCTATGCAGATGACTAGGTTCTGTTCCTATACCTCTAGGAGGTCGTCGGGATAATTTGTACGAAGCCCAAGAGGAGGCTGGAAACTTTTAAGAAGCCGACGGGTCCTTGTACGAAGCCCAAGAGGAGGCTATCATTCCCGAAGGAAGAGATCTTTATACGAAGCCTAAGAGGAGGCTGTTAATACTTCTAAGAAGCCGTAGTGTCCTTGAATAATGCCCAAGAGGAGGCCGATGCTTTTAAGAAGCCCGTGGGTCTTATCATCTACTTTCCATTAGGAGAGATAAATCTTTTAAAGATAAAAACCACTGGTAAACGTGCGAGGTTTACTATCCAGCGACTTCTAGCTTTTAAAGAGGGTTCCTTAGTTAAGGTCCAAGATTATGACCGTAGTGGGTACCCAAACCCTGAGACATTCAAGGCAAGCTATCCACAAGGAATAGATCAAGTCAGGAAAGTTCGAGAATTTGGAAGAAACTCAAAGATGCCATTCACAGAGAATACATTCATCTTGGGGAGTAGAGCTTTTTGACGATTCCTAAGGAGGACAGCCGAAGAGAAGACTGTATCTGGTGCTTCTATTGTGGATCTAGGTGTCTATTTCTACGAATAAATGAAACGGCGTCACCTAGTTCTAGACGTAGTTGCCGGGGAAACTCGAAATATCTATACTATTATTACACAGTAGATATGAGTTTATGAAAGGAGACTTACAGTGAGCAGCCCCACAATACAGTTTATAATATGAAAGCAGTAAATGAAAGCGATAACCACTTACTCGGTTGTAGTGCTTCCATGCTGTTTGGTTAGTTGTTCAACAAAGAAAGATTGAAAACAACAGTATATTCAAAATCAAAGGAGAAAGTGCTTTGAAAAAGAAAGATTTGGGGCTTACAGCTCAAGGAGAGGCCCAGGGTTTTATCAGTGAGCACACTGTTTGAATTTGTACAGAGGGACTTATACAAGTGACTGGGGCCCAAAAAGGTTTTCTGTACAAAGGGATGGGTCTTACACTTTCTCAAGAGGCCCAAAAAAAAGGTTTAAAGAAAAGAGAGTAGGGCTTATAACACGAGGGTAGGCCCAAATGATTTTTCGTTTAAAAATGGCGATCGCGCCGAGGTTTTCTTTTAACGCAGAGGGACTTATACAATAAGTGAGGCCCAAAATGTTTTGGTTAAAAGGGGGATTGGGTCTTACACTCTAATAGAGGCCCAAAGTGTTTTGAATGGGTCTTATAGCTCAAGGAGAGGCCCAAAAGGTTTTTATTTTTAAACGGGCGACGATCGCGCCGTTTACTTGTACAGAGGGACTTATACAATGAGTGAGGCCCAAAAAGTTTTTGTACAAGGGGGGATGGGTCTTACACTCTCTCAAGAGGCCCAAAGTGTTTTGAAAATGATTTATGAGGGTTGAATTAATCCAAAACCCTAATTTGTTTTCAAAATGTATTTAATTGAATAAAAATTCAATTAAAATGATCAAAAATTGTTTTACACATGGAAAACAAATTGTGATCTTGGATTAATGCTTCAAAAGTTAAGTATTGACCTACAAAATAATTAGAAAGCATTAAAAGTTGCAAAATCAATGTAGAAAAAATATTTAAAATATTAATTCTTTGCAAAAATATCAATTATATGAAATAAATAATATTTTTGGGATTTTTTGATAAAATAAAATATTTTAACATTTTTGTGAATTATTAAAAAAAGAATCAACTCAAAATCATTAAAACTCAGAGAGAAATTAATTTTTGAATCAATTAAACAAAATCACAAAATTCAAATATTTGAATTTCTAAAAATGGCGCCAAGAACAAGCTGAAGAACACGCGCGTGTTCTTGGTTTCTCAGATTTGCATTTTCTATCCAATCTCCATGAATACGTAATCATATCATGCAATCCACATATCATTATGCTCGCCTCAACCTCACGATCATGTCTATGTACTTTAATTTCATTTAAATTAAACATACAACAAGAAATCACGAAGAGACCTCAAGAACCCTAATTTCTGCATGAAGGCTAGGATTTTTGATACACGATTCAAACAATGCAATTAATTGAGGGAAAACATTCCATGCATGATTATGAACATATGGCCAAATTATTGTGCGAGGAAATATGCATAGATTGAGAGATGACCAAGTATGTGCTCACCTCTAGGCCGTGACAGCAAGTTCAAGGTGATTTTTGATTTGGAGGTGTTACAGATGAGTGGTGATGATCTGAACAGCTTCCCTACACCCTATGGATTGTGTTTGGATGGTTGGACTTGATTGAAATTGGCTGGATCATTTTGTGGTACCTCAGCTGCACTTTGGTTAAAACCTTGAGCAACCAGCTGGTGATTTTGCGAAATTGATGTTTCAGAAGTAATCTAAGTGTTTGATCAGCTCATATGTGATGTATGTGAGGTGTGTGAGTGATTGGTTTGATTGGAATTGCTCTCAAACTCAAAACCCGATAGTGACTTGCCTTAGAAGGCAAAATTGGAGTGAAAGAAGAGATTTTGAGGAAATCATCTGTTAGATGGCTTTGGCGTACTCAAACTGACCACAATTGAGCTCTATTTATAGTAGAGTAAGTTTGTTTTGCAAGGAATAGTGCATGGCAGCTGGTAAGTAGGTTTGGCCAATGTTGGCAAATGAAAATTCAAGTCTCCTCTAGCCATTGACTAGAGGTTAGGGCACAGAGCTTTGGTTCCCTTGGTCTTGGATAAGTCTTGACTGATTTCAGATGAGAATGGCTCAGTCCATGCCACCTTGATGGTTTCATTGAATGCCTCATTCCAAATTTGAAGTCTTGTCCCTATTTTGGCCATTCTAGGTTCAACATGCTATTTCTTGTTCCATGGACTTTGGAGGCTTGGCTCAGTGATTGTCCCCTTTAGATTCAATCCTCTGAGGTGTCCAAGTGGATAGGAGCAATTGAATTTGGCTGATTTTGGCAAATCGACCAAAGTTGCAAATTCTGCCTTGCCTTGACAGATTTCAGCAAGGCAACTTGGCAATGTTGTATCTCATGGTGTAGGTTCAATTTGGCAATGTTCTTGGCCATTTTGGAAAGCTCTTACATGATACAACAACTGTTTGAACAAGTTTGGCTTTGATCTCTTTTGATTCCAAGTGAAAAATCCCCCTACATTTGGCAAAAAGTTAGGCAGAATCTGACTTAGTGAAAATTTCACAAAGTGTTGGAAAAAGTGACATTTTCACTTTTCAGCCACTTTGATCACTCCATAACTCAAAATCCTTAATGAATTGGAATGACTTGTAGTTAAAGTTTTTGTAGGTGATAATGAGGGCTACAAATCCATCTTTGGATGAGAAAAAATGGCCTTGTGGTTTAGGAGTTATGGTCCTCCAAAGTTGGTACCTTTGCCACTTTATTTTTAACTTAGAAAAATTTCTAAGTTTTATGGTTACCCCTTTTACAAGTTATCTCACTTTTCTTGATTTTTATTGGTGAATGATGATTCAAATCATACATTA
Source organism: Lathyrus tuberosus (assembly GCA_022829125.1). Classification (NCBI taxonomy): domain Eukaryota; kingdom Viridiplantae; phylum Streptophyta; class Magnoliopsida; order Fabales; family Fabaceae; genus Lathyrus; species Lathyrus tuberosus. The sequence goes on from JALAZF010000112.1 coordinate 9,214,167, forward strand.
ACATCATTTTAGGGTTAAAAATCCATTTTGGTGAAAAATCTCAAAAAGTCAAAGTTGACTTTTGTGCACAGTTGACTTTTTATCAGATGAATTCCAAACTGTGCAATTCTTCAGGAAATCATGTCCTTGACCTAAATCAAACTTGATGGACATGTTCCATGGGTGTCATAGGGTATATTCAATCATGTATTAGGGTTTTGGAGCATGTCTTGGTCAAAAGTCAAAGTTACAGTTGACTTTTCTCTTAAAACCCTAATTGTGGTGCAGATGAAATTGAGACTTGTTGCTCAAGCTTCTTGGATCAATCCATTGTTCCAAATGGATCAGTATAGTATATTAGAGACCCTCAAATCATTTCTTGAGGTCTTGGCTCATGGTTTGTCCCAAAAGTCAACTTAGGGGTGAATTAGGTCAAGAAACCCTAATTCCTGATTTTTGATGAATGCATCCCCTGAGTCAAAATTGACTTGATGCATGGGTTCATGAGGTTCCATGAAGTATATTAGGTCATGTTTTGGATCATTGCCTTGTGCCCAGATGAAAATTTCCATCTGGAGGCCCTGGTCGACCAAAACCCTAATTTGGTGACACTGTCGATCTTGAGACTTGATCCACCTAGAAGGGAGCAACCTTGTGCTTAATCCTTGAAGTGGGAGTCCTTTTTGATCCATTGTGGATATTTAAGAGATTAGACAAGTTGAAGATCATGTCATTTCTTGATTGATCCTTTGTCTAAGCACTCAGAGAGGGCTTGAAACCCTAATTTTGATTGTATTGGATGCTCACCCATCTTTGGGGAGACTGATGAAGCATGATGGTTCATCCATATTGTGATGATGATTTTCACAATGATGGGAAATCTAAGTGGTCAAAATTTGGGGTATTACAGATGCCCCTATTTAATCTTCTTGGACCCGAAGGTGTGAATGACGAAGGGATTCGGGCATTCGGGGTGCAAGAGGATTAAATATCAGAATACCCAAAATTTTGATGGTGGTTATGAATGGTAGCTTACGCATTCATCTTCTTTAGCTAAGCAATAATGCTTAGAAAAGGTAAACTTCCCCTCGATCCTGGTCTCCTACCAAGAACTGGTCTCAGTCTCTTTTGAAATAAACTTCCCCTCGATCCTGGTTTCCTACCAAGGAACTGGTCTAAGTTTCTTTTGTCAACTTCCCCTCGATCCTGGTTTCCTACCAAGGAACTGGTCTTAGTTTCTTTTGAAATAAACTTCCCCTCGATCCTGGTTTTCTACCAAGGAACTGGTCTAAGTTTATTTTGTCAACTTCCCCTCGATCCTGGTTTCCTACCAAGGAACTGGTCTTAGTTTCTTTTGAAATAAACTTCCCCTCGATCCTGGTTTTCTACCAAGGAACTGGTCTAAGTTTCTTTTGTCAATAAACTTTACTGACAAGGGACGCTATTAGTAGCGGTTTTCCTCAAACTTCTCGCCGAATTTTCCTGGGGAGATGCCATTTGAGTGGAAAAAGTTTGATGTCAGACTTGCTGGGGAACCCATTCGTCTGAATTGTAGAGTTGTACAAACTTCTCCGTTGGAGACGCCATTTGTCGATTCTACTGGGGAAAACGAGTCTCTTGAGAGACTGTTTTTGTTTGGGGTTACATCATACTTTTCTCGGGATCTTCCCGGAGAAATGCCATATGATGGGATCCAATTTTGAGGTGCCAATGACCTTCTCATCAGTGGTTTTTCGGAGCAAAACTGGCGTGCTGCCGAATCTCTGATCACGAGGCTTTCTCTGTGGATTTTCCTTAATCCGGGAAAGCAAGGATATTATCTTCGATGGCGAAGAGTGATGCTTATTGAAAGTTTTCTCTGGCTTTTCAGAGGTTCAAGTTATCAAAGTGGTCAAGGACCAACTTCTTTCCAGAATTAAACTGGAAGCGAGGTTGTTCAGACACAGTATTTCCTGACGAGGCAAGAACTGACAACTCGATTGAGAGGACTTCTACCACTAGGGGACAGGACCGACTAGAGTGATAGTGATGCAATATGAAATGTGAATGCAAATAAAAAATGCATGATGTATGTATGTATGTGCTGACAAACAGACGCAACACACAGACTAAGAGATGAACACAATTGGATACTCGACCATCGCGGGGCGAAGAAGTACCGTTGATTCAAAATAGCAATTCCACCTTGCTTAGGAGAGATAGTCCCGTTGGGAGCTATGTTGATCGGGCTTAGGAGATGAGAACTCGACCGAGGTGTGTCAGACGAAACAAGGTCTCTGACACAGTTGATCCCTTCATTCAGGTGAACTGGTTTAGAAGGAGCACTTTGATTCTGCACTTTGAAGTTTGCTTACTTCGGGAGAAGCGATCGATGTTCTTCTGATGTTCAACAGTCAAAAGAAATGCCATCTTTAATTTAAAAGTAGAAAAAGTTTAACAAGTAAATTTATTTTTGTTTTATTTCAAGAATCGCTGATTAAGTTTAAACAACGTCGTTCTGTAAAGCTAAAACAAGTAAAGAATTAAAAGCACAAGGGCTCAAATTTTATTGATAAGATGGAGATCAGCCAAACGCGTGATTCCAAAGAGTATATACAAAGTTAGAAAATGGTAATTTACAAGGAAAAGGGCTACGTTGAAACATAACGACCACTATCCTTCTACCAACTTTGAGTTCGGGACATCCTGAGCTTCCGTCGAAGATGACCTTTGACTGGAGATTTCCTCCGATGGATGATGCAACTGTTGTTGCTGCTGAGGGACTTGCCTCTGTTGAACATAGTTACTTGCCATTATCCCTAATTTTTGCCTGGATTGTACTATGAGATTTCCAATCCATCGGGATGATTTTTTTTCATATCTCTAACTTTTGCCTGGATCGCCCTTTCGGGTTTTCAATCCACCGAGACGTTTTATTTTTATTTTTAGGCGAAGTATTTCCTGACTACATCAACATTCGTGGGGTAGGCAAATTCCTCTCCGTCCATGGTTGCAAGTCTCAAGGCGCCGCCTGAGAAAGCTTTCGTGACCACATAGGGGCCATCATAATTTGGGGTCCATTTGCCCCGAGAATCAGTGAGAAATGATTGTATCTTCTTGAGCACGAGGTCTCCTTTTCTGAAAATACTAGGTCGGACCTTTTTGTCGAACGCCCTTTTCATTCTCTGTTGATATAACTGACCGTGGCATAGTTCCGTGATTCTCTTTTCTTCGATCAGGTTCAGTTCGTCGTGTCGACTTTGACACCATTCAGCTTCGGTGAGCTGAGCTTCCATCAATACCCGGATTGATGGGATCTCTACTTCTATGGGGAGCGCTGCTTCCATGCCATATACTAGAGAGAAAGGGGTTGCCCCTGTTGAAGTGCAGATAGATGTTCGATAACCGTGAAGAGCAAAGGGTAGCATTTCGTGCCAATCTTTATAGGTTACAACCATCTTTTGAACGATCTTCTTGATGTTCTTGTTAGCCGCTTCTACCGCTCCGTTCATCTTGGGTCGGTAGGGAGATGAGTTATGGTGTTCGATCTTGAACTCTGCACATAACTCTTTCATCATATTATTGTTCAAGTTAGATGCATTATCAGTAATGATCTCGCTTGGAATACCATAACGGCAGATGATATTGTTTTTGATAAATCGGACCACCACTTGTCGGGTTACATTGGCGAATGACGCTGCTTCGACCCACTTGGTGAAATAATCAATGGCTACCAGGATGAACCGATGTCCGTTTGAAGCCTTGGGCTCAATCATACCAATCATGTCGATTCCCCATATGGAAAAAGGCCACGGGGAAGAAAGAACTTTGAGATGTGATGGCGGTACATGAATTTTGTCGGAGTATATCTGACACTTGTGACACCTCCTCATGTACTTGCAGCAGTCGGATTCCATGGTCAACCAATAATACCCGGCCCTGAGAATTTTTCCCGCCATTGTGTGTCCGTTGGCATGAGTGCCAAAGGATCCTTCATGAATTTCTTTCATGAGCATGTCTGCTTCTGGTCTGTCGACACATCGGAGCAAGACCATGTCAAAATTTCTCTTATAAAGAGTGTCGCCGCTCAGGAAGAAGTTTCCAGCCAATCTTCTGAGGGTTTTCCTGTCTTTTCTGAGTGCCCCAGATGGGTACTCTTGTTTCTGAAGGAAGCATTTGATATCGTGATACCAAGGTCTGTCGTCTATGACTGCTTCAATCGCGAAGATGTAAGCGGGCCGTTCAAGGCGCATGATGTCGATCTTAGGTATGTCATTCCATCGACCTACATTAATCCTAGAAGAGAGAGTGGCTAATGCATCAGCCATGTGATTCTCATCACGAGGGATGTGATGAAAGTCGACTCTGTTGAAGAAGGGTAACAACCTTCTTGCATAGTCTTTGTAAGGAATCAATCCTGATTGGTATGTGTTCCAATCTCCTTTTATCTGGTTAATAACCAAGGCTGAATCGCCGTATACGTCCAAGTTTTTGATCCTTAAATCAATCGCTTCTTCGAGACCCATGATACATGCTTCGTATTCGGCCTCGTTGTTCGTACATTTGAACGTAAGTCTAGCAGTGAAAGGAATGTGGGTACCCTGAGGGGTAACAATGATTGCCCCAATTCTGTTTCCATAATGATTGACCGCTCCGTCAAAGATAAGTCCCCATTGGGAACCTGGTTCTGGCCCTTCACTGGGTAGCGGTTCATCGCAATCTTTCATCTTTAGATACATGACATCTTCGTCTGGGAAGTCAAACTCGATTGATTCGTGATCGTCAATCGGTTGATGAGCCAAATGATCGGCTAAAATACTTCCTTTAACGACTTTCTGAGCATGGTACTCTATGTCATATTCTGATAGTAACATCTGCCAACGGGCAATCCTTCCCGTGAGAGCAGGTTTTTCGAAAACGTACTTGATTGGATCCATTTCGGAGACCAACCAAGTAGTATGACGAATCATGTACTGGCGAAGACGTTTGGCTGCCCAAGCCAAAGCGCAACAAGTTTTCTCAAGCATTGTGTACCGAGTCTCGCAGTCGGTGAATTTCTTGCTTAGATAGTAAATGGCAGACTCTTTCCTTTTAGTTTCGTCTTGTTGGCCAAGTACACATCCCATTGAGTCCTCTAGGACTGTGAGGTAAATGATCAGTGGTCTTCCTTCCACTGAAGGTGATAGAATCGGAGGATTCAATAGATATTCCTTGATACTGTCGAAGGCGGTTTGGCAATCTTCTGACCAAACGCAATCCTAGTTCTTTTTGAGTAACTTGAAGATCGGCGCGCATGTCGCGGTCATGAGGAATATGAATCTGGAGATGTAGTTCAAACGTCCCAGGAATCCTCTGACTTGTTTTTTAGTTTTCGGAGAAGGCATTTCTTGAATGGCCTTGACCTTGTCAGGATCAACCTCAATTCCTTTCTGGCTGACGATGAACCCTATCAATTTCCTCGAACGGACACCGAAGGTGCACTTGTTAGGATTCAAGCGGAGCTTGAATTTTCTTAGACGTTCGAACAATTTTGACAGATGTTCGACGTGCTCATCCTCTGTTCTTGATTTTGCAATCAAATCATCGACATATACCTCGATTTCTTTGTGTATCATGTCATGAAACAGAGTAGTCATGGCCCTTTGATAGGTTGCCCCAGCATTCTTCAAACCGAACGGCATTAACTTATAACAAAAGGTACCCCATGGGGTAATGAACGAAGTTTTCTCCATGTCTTTCGGCGCCATTTTGATCTGATTATAGCCCGAGAATCCATCCATGAAGGAGAATACTTTGAACTTTGCTGTGCTGTCAACCAGCATGTCAATGTGTGGTAAAGGAAAGTCGTCCTTTGGACTTGCCTTGTTTAGATCTCTGTAATCAACACACATTCTGACCTTTCCATCCTTTTTGGGAACGGGTACGATGTTGGCTAACCATTGAGGATATTCAGATGTAGCGAGGAAACCTGCGTCAATCTGTTTCTGTACCTCCTCTTTGATTTTGATGGCCATGTCCGGATGAGTGCGTCTCAACCTTTGCTTTACTGGCGGACATTCCGATCTTAGCGGTAAGTGATGTTCCACGATGCTGGTATCTAACCCTGGCATATCCTGATAGGACCAAGCGAATACATCGGGGAATTCTTTGAGAAGTTTTATCAAACCCTCTCTGGTAGTTGGACTGAGCAGTGCTCCGATCCTGATTTCTTTTCTCTCTTTTCCTGAACCCAAGTTTACCGTTTCCAACGGCTCTTTGTGAGGTTCAATGGACCTTTCCTCTTGTCTGAGTAGTCGGGAGATCTCTTCTGGAATTTCGTCGTCATTTTCTTCTTCAGCCTCGAATACCGGGAACTCAAAGTTGGGAGAAGGCATCGGATCGTATGTTTCAACGGTGTGTAAAACAAGCAATCTGCATGACGTGATGATTCGTGTTTAGAAGAGATAGAGAAAAATGTAAGAGTGTGTGCAGTGTATTTATTTTACTGCTTGTTTTTATTTTTGAATTGTTTTTTTTAGGATTACCATTTTCTGAAAAAGCAAAAAGAGAAAACAGCAATTAATGCGGAAATTACAGAACGACGTTATTTTATTAATGAACAAGTCGACTCTTGAAACTACAGCCCTATAAAACAAAACTCTGTCGCTTTGGGCGAAGCGAAGAGGGAAATTTACAGAAAGCGAGCCCTATCAAAACATCCGTTTCACCTGGGCAGGGTGAAAGGTTTAAAGATGGCAATTACTTTGACTGATGAACGACCTTCGGAACCTCGACAGCAACCCATTGGCGGCGAACTCCTCGGTGAATCACAAAGTCTGGCACCTTCCTTGATTTGTCTTCAGAAATGACGCTGATTTCTGGTGGAGCAGGATCATTGGAATCTGTCTCCCAAGCAGAATTGTCGTAGGAGGATTCCTCTGTTGCATTTTGCATAGCATTGGTGCTCTCAGCTGTATCTCCCCATCCAGTTGACTGGATATCTTCGAGCCTGATACGAGAGCTTTCGGGAGCGGTGTACTTGACCATATAGTCGTATTTTCCACTCAGTTGTCCCAAGGTGTCCCAAACTTCTTTGGAACTGGAGGAGTCATCTCTCTCGATGACGTTGACCTCGGGAAAAGCATAGCTGATGAATTCAAGTCCTGCAAACGTTGCAAATTCATCTTCATGTTGAGTAGTTTCTGAATGACCTGAGTGTTGATCCCATGACATGGTGGGGACATAGGTATTCTGTTCAATGACGCTCAGCTGAGTTTCATTACTCGGCTGACTTTCTTGCCCCAAGTTTCCTGGGTAAGGCTGCCACATTGGCAGACCATCCATCGGGCCATAGTAATTATGATCAAAGTTTTCTTTCATCAGAGTGTCTTCCTCTAATGAATTTGGCGGAGCACGACATCCTTCCGGATCACAATCTCCGTAGATCATTTCGACATCTGATCTTGGTATAAATCTCGGACTTTCTGTAGGAAAGCAAAAAGGCATAGGCACCTCTTCCTGAGACATATAGCCGTCCTTGTTAAGGTAGGACTTCTATTCTTCATCTGTGTCAGAGGGATCTTCCTCATTGATAGCATGAACTGTCTGAGACACTGGGTGAAGAAAACCTCCACTGTGGAAGAAGTTTTGAAGGGGATGAAGACTTTCATCGTTGGTGGCTGTCTGAGTACAGGTCGCAGAAAAACCAAGACCCTTCTTTATTTTATTGTCAGTAGGAATGACAAGCCGTCCCCATCCTGTCGTATCGGTACTCTCGACCGCTTTGATAGCATCTTTGTATGAAGAAATTGAAGTTCCTTCTTCGGATTGATCGTTCTTGCTCACCGATAGTGCTTGGAACTGAGTTCCAATAACCTCCTCGGGTTCCACACAAGTAGATGATGATAAGTTACTTACACGCAAGGCTTGTTCCCCACAAACCGTGACAAGTTGATCGTTCTTGACGAACTTTAGCTTTTGGTGGAGGGTTGAAGTAACCGCTCCAGCCTGATGTATCCAAGGTCTTCCTAATAAACAACTGTATGTTGCCCGGATGTCCATGACCTGGAAAATGACTTGGAAAGTGTGAGGACCAATAGTTATGGGAAGATCAACTTCGTCGATAACTGTTTTTCTGGATCCGTCGAATGCTTTGACGACGACCTCGCTGACTCTCATCGGAGGGCCCTTAAATGATAATTGCATCAAAGTGGACTTCGGCATAACATTCAGGGCTGACCCTGTGTCTACCAGTACGTTGGATAAAGCATCGCCCTGGCAGTTAACTGTGATATTGAGCGCCATGTTATGACGGCGACCCTCTTCGGGTAATTCCTCATCACTAAATCCCAAATTATTGCAGGAAGTGATGTTAGAGACAATACTATCGAACTGTCTGATTGTTACATCCTGTTCCACAAAGGCTTGCTCCAAGACTTTCTGTAGAGCCTCTCTGTGTGCTTCTGAACTGAGTAACAGTGATAATACTGAGATCTTTGAAGGAGTCTGTAGTTCCTTTTCCAGATTGACTGACTGGTGGATCAGGAATTTCCGCCTGAAGTTCCTTTTCTTTGTTGGATTCTCCAACCCCTCGGTTAAAGATTCGACCCTCCGTGTTACACGACTGATGTCTGCAATGTTCCCGACGGAGGGTAATGGAATTTCCTTTCCATTCTCGATTATTGTTGCACCGTATTTGTAAGGGATTGCCTTAGCTGATTCATACGGTAGTGGCCCCGGTAGATAGATGACTATGGGAACCTTCTAATTTTTCTGACCATCATAAGTAACCTTGATCCGTTCCCGGTTGGGAACTCTAGATTTGTCAAGTAGAGGGATGATGGCAAAAACATCCCTGGTCCTGTGATGACCAGAGATCGTGACAACATCCTCAACTGCTCGACAAGGTAGTTCGGCGACCAAATGATGGGTCCTGAACCTGGATATGGACGAATTTCTCCATGATCGACCTGACGCTGAAGAGCTGCTCTCACAAGGTAACACCCTTGGTTACTTTCCGAACAGACGCTGCAACTGTCATAGTTGTGTGGTGGCACCTGGCCACGCCCACTTTGAATACAATGTAACTTTACTAGGTTACCTTCCATTGATCGGACATCCTGACTTTGACGACGAGTAGGATTCCTGTTATTGATACTAATCTGCTGAGTATCTTCGTCCATGTAGATTGGCATCCACCAATGATTTAACAAGTGCTGAAGTGCCTCCTGGACAAGGGTACAACCTCGATCGTTTTCGCAACCCGCTTTACAATTTTGATAGTCATGTGATATTAAGAATCCAAGTCGGACCTGCTCAGCATGTAACTCTACCAGGTTGGTATCCATTACACGGATGTCGAAGATCTGAACCATATTGATCTGATAAGAGTTCCTATCATGGTAGTCTTGGATCCATCCAAGATCCATCTGACGATGGAGGGCCTCTTGTATGAAAGAGCATCCCTGTTTGTTTACCGAGCAAATCAGACAGGAACTGTAATCGTGCTGCGGCAGATTATGATACTGGCTTTGCCTTGAGTGCATCGCCACCAAATTGACATTCATCGCACGGATGTCGTGGTTTTGAATGACGTTGGAATTCGTGTAAACCATGTTAACTCCACGAACTCGGTGCTCTTGGATCCATCCAAGATCCATTTGTTCCTGTAGAGCTGCTTGTACTACCGAACACCCTTGGTTATCTTTAGAGCAGATATCACACTGGTGATAGTTATGAGGTGGCACATGGCCATATCCACTCTGTCTACAATGCATCTTGACCAGATTGGTTTTCAACAAGAGTACATCGTGAATTTGATAGACATTGTTAGTCTCTTTCTCAATCAGATTGACTGCAGCTTTCTCATGTTGAGGCAGCGGGTTCGTAAGAACATTAGGATTCGTATCTTTAAAAGATAAGAGCCCGCTCCTAACAAGCTTTTGCACGTCGGATTTGAAGTTGAGACAAGTCTCAATGTTATGCCCTGAACCTCCTTGATGATAAGGGCATGTTTGATCCGCTTTAAACCAAAAAGGCGGATTTTCCGGAACTGAAAGGGGAGACTTAGTCTAAATGTGCCCTTAGCCAGCAGTAACGAAAACAGCTCTGCGTACGTTACGGGTATAGGATCAAATCCTGGTGGCCGTATTGTACAGTTGTTGTTATATGGAGGACGAGCCTGCTGAAGAGGTTCTTGTGTCCTGTGTTGGTCAGGTTGGCTCTGCGCAACCTGAGGTTGATACATAGGAACAGGCGCGGGGCCGATAGCAGGAGTAACAGCTGCTACTGGCTGATAACGTCGCCTTTGCTTTCCGAGAGAGATATTCCCAATATCTTGCTCTTTTTTCTTAGGGAGAGCACTACCGTATTTTTTAGTACCGCTCGTTGATCCAGTGTCTTTTACCAAACGTCCTTCTCGGACGGCTTCCTTAAGACGTACACCCATGCCGACCATTTTGGTGAAATCACCGGGTGCACTGGCAATCATTCGGTCATAGTAAAATGAGCTTAAGGTCTTTAAGAATATTTTTGTCATCTCTTTTTCCTCAAGAGGTGGACAAATTTGAGCGGCAATTTCACGCCACCTTTGAGCGTACTCCTTAAAGGTTTCCTTGTCCTTTTGCGACATTGATCTGAGTTGATCTCTGAATGTCCAAATTGTACTTGTATTGTTGGACGAAGGCAGTACCAAGATCTCTGAATGTACTGATCGTAGTACGGTTTAAACCCATGTACCATTTGAGTGCGGCACCGGTTAAACTATCCTGGAAGTAGTGAATCAGCAGGTCCTGATTCTCCGTCTGAGCTGACATCCGCCGAGCGTACATCACCAGATGGCTCTGAGGGCAAGAGTTACCCTTGTATTTTTCAAAGTCGGGCACTTGGAACTTGTGAGGGACTTTCACATTTGGGACCAAGCAGAGGTCTGCGGCGTCCTTTCCAAATAGATCTTGACCGCGAATGGCTTGCAGCTCTTTCTGCATTTCCAAGAACTGCTCCTGGAATTCATCCATTCTGTCAAACATAGTTTCCTTCTTACCAGAAGGTGTCTGTGGAATCTGTCCTTCCGGGACAGTGTGCACCACAGGGGGTGGTACCGTGACTACGGCAGTGAATCTTGGCGCCTCCCGAAGTTTGTAACCTTCAGGAGTCTTCAGTATGCCCCTGGCATCTTCGCTTTCCCGAAGTTTGTAACCTTCAGGCCCAGCGGCTTCTGTTGCGATTCCCCGATCTTCAGTGATCGGCGGAACATATCCTTCTGGGATATAGTTAAGAGGCACGCCCCAAGGACGATCTTTCGGCATCTGATACCTAGGATCATACTTTTCTATGATCGGCGTTGAGGTGATCTCTGAGATCACAGTTCTTTGTAGCTGAGCTTCTGCCATGGCTTGCATGTCGTTACGAAGCTTCAGAGCGTCGATCTCTTCTTTCAACTCTCTGTTTTCTTCCTCAAGATCATCCATCTTTTTTTGACGATTGGCCCGAGTATTATACGAATGAGACAGTTTGACTCTAGAATCGAGACACAAACGTGAGATTCGTAGGGAAGAAGAATACGCGATGTGAGAATGATGAATGCAATGATTATATTAATTGTTGTTTTTTGGTTTAATCAAAATAAACTTCGACAATTAGATTGCAAATATCAAACAGTGGGGAAACCCCTTTTTATTGAAATTCAAAGGATTATAGAAATGGAAATACAGTAGATTACAAAGTGCAGAAACAGAAACCTAAACTAATGGGTCCCGAGTCCTCTCTGAGGAGAAACCGGGTGCTGATTCTGGTATCTTCCTTTTCTTTGACCGGGGCGCTTGGGCCGTTGTCGGGTTGTCATTCCTTTTCCAAGTGAAAGGAGTGAGCAAATTCCTTTGGTCATCTTGATTCTCTACAGCATGCTGCTCCAAAATTTCAATCAGAGCATCTTTCTCTTTCAGTAGTTGCTGTATTTGGATACACTCTACGTCGAGGGTGCGGTACTTGTTCTTCCAAGATCTTCTTTCCTTTTGAACTTTGTTGAGAGTAACTTGAAGCTTTTCAGTTTCCGTCATGAAGTACATGACAGTTTCCCTCGGTGGAAGAATTCTGTAACGAGGATAAGGCATTTTTAGCTTGAGAGCTCTAGTTTGTACCCAATGGAGATAAGGCTCCACCGAGACACAGTTCGGTTTTCCCAGAGACTCTCGTCCTTTCTTATGAACCTGTTTCCAAGCTTGCACTATTTCCATCTTTAGTGCTCTGTCATTTTCTCCTCCTTTGAAGAAAAGACCTTCCAGATGAACACCCAGTGGGATGTGTCTCATCGGGTATCCAAATTGACGAAGAACCAATATCGGATGGTAGTTGATTCCTCCTTTAGTTCCTATGAGGGGTACGTTGGGGAAGTTTCCAGAACGGTCAATGATTTTGATTCCCTCATAAATCCTATTACACCAATCTATATCGGAATTGGTGAGAGACATGATCTTCTGCGACCAACGTAAGACACTCTTGCAATCCCAAAAAGCAGCAGACTTGGGCAAGTGAGAGATAAACCATTTGTAGAGCAAAGGTACACAGCATGTGATCTCCCCTCCGCTGTACAAATTTCCCAAGTGTACAGAATGATACGCATCTGCGAGCAAAGTCGGCACAGGGTTTCCAATGAGAAAAACCTTAATAGCGTTGATATCGATGAAGTTATTGATGTTGGGAAACAAAAATAATCCGTAGGTGAGCAAGACAAAGATGCTTTTAAAAGCAGTCCTGTTCCTTATACTAGCGAAGTATAGAGCCTTTTTTGTCAAGAACTGGGCTGGCAAACCTTGGATGCCACCCTTAGTGGTCATGTGAGTCCTGACCTCAGACTCGTCCAAATGAATTGCTCTTGCAATGATCTGATTCTTTGGAATTTCTTCCAGTCCAGAAAATGGAGCTCGATCTGTGATATGTAAATCAGCCAAATGAGAATACTCCTCCAGCTTTGGTGATAACTGGTAATCCGGGAATTTGAAACAATGATAAACCAGATCGTAGAATTGGATGAACGCATCCATGATTCCCTCAATCACATGGACTCTTAACAGTGGTAGCAGACCTCCGTGCTTGGCTCTAAAAGCCTCTGGGTTAGCGATCATCCTTGCTAAGTTTCTCAAATCCCCTAGTTTTGGAACCTTGAAGGTATACTGGCGAGTTCTCCTTCTACCGAAATCCATTAGCGTAATCTTTTTCTCTGATATTTGCAATCACAGTCTTAGTTTAATTTGAAAAACAGAGAGACTAGAAGAGAAAGTTTTTTGAATGTTTTATTAAATGAATGCATGAATGCAGCACACAAAAACATAGAAAAAACATGGGGTCAAAGGGTCGTTGTCATGAAGTCAAGGCTCTACCCATCCCCAAAGGTTTATACTAGGGTGATTTTTGTACCTGTACTCATTATCATCAGCTCCTCCCAGGAAGGCAGACAACAAGCGGATCGCCAGCGAGTTGTGTGCAATCTTAGAGTAAGTGCTATTCACCGAGAATAGATCACCAGCCTCAAATGAGGGTAGTATCGCGTAACATCTATTTCCGATAGCTTCTGCACTACGAAAGGGTTGGCTTTTCTAGGTGTATACTCAATCTTTCCACATACGGCATCACCCGCATTCCCATTAGCAGAAAAATAACACGTATAACAATTAGGAAAAGCAGTATATATATTTGTCCTAATCATTCTAGACTTATAAAGCTATGATTCCTAAGTTCCTGACAGAAATTGGGTTCCCCGGCGGAAACCCCAATCTGTGGTTTTCACACAAGTGAAGAAAAAGGAAATCAGAAATTGGCCCCACGGTGGGCGCCATTTTTCTGTAGCGAGCGATTTTGGACGCGGTTCTTAAGCGCTGGTCGCTCTCTGCGATTGAGCTTAAAACTACAGGTCGATTCATTTTTTATCCTATTGTGAGCTGAATAAGGAAGGGAAATAGATGTCTCCAATTAACCCTGCTTTGCATACTGATTTAAACAGCGATCTGTTAGGTTACGGATGCTATCAATGTGGGGGGGCCTTTGTACTGGTTATTTGTATTTTCGCCAATACCGTTTTCTTTATTTTTTACCTGGGCAGAAGGTTTCTGGCAGGGAACAAGGATTAGGATGTTAGGACTGATGCTTTTGAATTACTGCTTTTAATTGATGGAGATATGGGATTTGGGTTTTTTGTTGATTGCGCTCGCTAAGATCTTTTCTTTCGATCTTATGCCTACGTATTCCCGTTTACCGAAACAGGGAAATCAGAGCGTTCGTAGTTCCTCCTATTCTATGGGAGGAAATGGGTGTTTTTGGTGTTTTGGTGTCTTGTTCAAAGCCCAAGACGTGAAGCGAAAGGTGGTTTGTATCTTGTTCAAAGCCCAAGATGTGAAGCTGAAAGGTCTATTTGTGTCTTGTTCAAAGCCCAAGACGTGAAGCTGAAAGACCTCGACTTTAGAGAGAATTTGTCATCTCTAAAGAGGGGGAAGGAGAATTACTTTAACTGGGATACGCGGATCCGAGCAATGCCATAATTTCTGAAGAAAGGGTTTTAACCTGAAGGAGAAGACTTTAACTCAGTGTAGAGCAATGCCGTCTTTCCTTAGGAGTTTCTCATGCTAAAAGAGGGACAGTGGCATGGATATAGATGATCCAGAGGCTTGCCGCTTACAGCGATTAGATGAAAGGAAAAGGAGTTGTTGATGTTTGTGTACTGTGAACGAGGCACAGCTTTGATGCTAAAAGGTTGATTGGATCAACCAGTGGTTTTCTTATACAAAGCCTAAGAGGAGGCTAAAAGTTTGTTTGACTCTACGAGGGAGTCTTTGTGTCTCGTACGAAGCCCGAGATAGAGGCTATTGTTTGTTTGACTCTACGAGGGAGTCTTTGTGTCTCGTACGAAGCCCGAGATAGAGGCTATTGTTTGTTTGACTCTACGAGGGAGTCTTTGTGTCTCGTACGAAGCCCGAGATAGAGGCTAAAAGTTTGACTCAACAAGAGAGTCTTTGATACTCAACAAGAGAGTGTTTTTGTATCTCGTACGAAGCCCGAGATGGAGGCTAAAGGTTTGTTTCAGTTGAGTGACAGATCCAATATACTGATTTTAAAAGAGAAAATCAGTTCTTATATGAGCAACACTGTACTCAGGGATTTGATTTGAGGATATTTCCTTCTCTTTGAGGAAACGGGAAATCCAAAGGGTATTGAGACTGTCCGAGTCTGCGGGTTTCCTTCCTATTTAACGAAGGGGTCACTTGAGAATGTCTTTGAGACTCAAGGAAGTTAGACTGTCCAAGTCTAGAGTTTTTTTCTTTTGTACTATGCTTTGAGAAACAGTAGTAGACTCTATGAAAGGACTGTTCTATGCAGATGACTAGGTTCTGTTCCTATACCTCTAGGAGGTCGTCGGGACAATTTGTACGAAGCCCAAGAGGAGGTTGGAAACTTTTAAGAAGCCGACGGGTCCTTGTACGAAGCCCAAGAGGAGGCTATCATTCCCGAAGGAAGAGATCATTATACGAAGCCTAAGAGGAGGCTGTGAATACTTCTAAGAAGCCGTAGTGTCCTTGAATAATGCCCAAGAGGAGGCCGATGCTTTTAAGAAGCCTGTGGGTCTTATCATCTCCTTTCCATTAGGAGAGATAAATCTTTTAAAGATAAAAACCACTGGTAAACGTGTGAGGTTTACTATCCAGCGACTTCTAGCTTTTAAAGAGGGTTCCTTAGTTAAGGTCCAAGATTATGACCGTAGTGGGTACCCAAACCCTGAGACATTCAAGGCAAGCTATCCACAACGAATAGATCAAGTCAGGAAAGTTCGAGAATTTGGAAGAAACTCAAAGATGCCATTCACGGAGAATACATTCATCTTGGGGAGTAGAGCTTCTTGACGATTCCTAAGGAGGACAGCCAAATAGAAGACTGTATCTGGTGCTCCTATTGGGGATCTAGGTGTCTATTTCTACGAATAAATGAAACGACGTCACCTAGTTCTAGACGTAGTTGCCGGGGAAACTCGAAATATCTATACTATTATTACACAGTAGATATGAGTTTATGAAAGGAGACTTATAGTGAGCAGCCCCACAATACAGTTTATAATATGAAAATAGTAAATGAAAGCGATAACCACTTACTCGGTTGTAGTGCTTCCATGCTGTTTGGTTAGTTGTTCAACAAAGAAAGATTGAAAACAACAGTATATTCAAAATCAAAGGAGAAATTGCTTTGAAAAAGAAAGATTTGGGGCTTACAGCTCAAGGAGAGGCCCAGGGTTTTATCAGTGAGCACACTGTTTGAATTTGTACAGAGGGACTTATATAAGTGACTGGGGCCCAAAAAGGTTTTCTGTACAAAGGGATGGGTCTTACACTCTCTCAAGAAGCCCAAAAAAAAGGTTTAAAGAAAAGAGAGTGGGGCTTATAACACGAGGGTAGGCCCAAATGATTTTTCGTTTAAAAATGCCGATCGCGCCGAGGTTTTCTTTTAACGCAGAGGGACTTATACAATAAGTGAGGCCCAAAATGTTTTGGTTAAAAGGGGGATTGGGTATTACACTCTAATAGAGGCCCAAAGTGTTTTGAATGGGTCTTATAGCTCAAGGAGAGGCCCAAAAGGTTTTTATTTTTAAACGGGCGACGATCGCGCCGTTTACTTGTACAGAGGGACTTATACAATGAGTGAGGCCCAAAAAGTTTTTGTACAAGGGGGGATGGGTCTTACACTCTCTCAAGAGGCCCAAAGTGTTTTGAAAATGATTTATAAGGGTTGAATTAATCCAAAACCCTAATTTGTTTTCAAAATGTATTTAATTGAATAAAAATTCAATTAAAATGATCAAAAATTGTTTAACACATGGAAAACAAATTGTGATCTTGGATTAATGCTTCAAAAATTAAGTATTGACCTACAAAATAATTAGAAAGCATTAAAAGTTGCAAAACCAATGTAGAAAAAATATTTAAAATGTCAAAAACAATTAAAATATTAATTCTTTGCAAAAATATCAATTATATGAAATAAATAATATTTTTGGGATTTTTTGATAAAATAAAATATTTTAACATTTTTGTGAATTATTAAAAAAAGAATCAACTCAAAATCATTAAAACTCAGAGAGAAATTAATTTTTGAATCAATTAAACAAAATCACAAAATTCAAATATTTGAATTTCTAAAAATGGCGCCAAGAACAAGCTGAAGAACACGCGCGTGTTCTTGGTTTCTCAGATTTGCATTTTCTATCCAATCTCCATGAATACGTAATCATATCATGCAATCCACATATCATTATGCTCGCCTCAACCTCACGATCATGTCTATGTACTTTAATTTCATTTAAATTAAACATACAACAAGAAATCACGAAGAGACCTCAAGAACCCTAATTTCTGCATGAAGGCTAGGATTTTTGATACACGATTCAAACAATGCAATTAATTGAGGGAAAACATTCCATGCATGATTATGAACATATGGCCAAATTATTGTGCGAGGAAATATGCATAGATTGAGAGATGACCAAGTATGTGCTCACCTCTAGGCCGTGACAGCAAGTTCAAAGTGATTTTTGATTTGGAGGTGTTACAGATGAGTGGTGATGATCTGAACAGCTTCCCTACACCCTATGGATTGTGTTTGGATGGTTGGACTTGATTGAAATTGGCTGGATCATTTTGTGGTACCTCAGCTGCACTTTGGTTAAAACCTTGAGCAACCAGCTGATGATTTTGCGAAATTGATGTTTCAGAAGTAATCTAAGTGTTTGATTAGCTCATATGTGATGTATGTGAGGTGTGTGAGTGATTGGTTTGATTGGAATTGCTCTCAAACTCAAAACCCGGTAGTGACTTGCCTTAGAAGGTAAAATTGGAGTGAAAGAAGAGATTTTGAGGAAAGCATCTGTTAGATGGCTTTGGTGTACTCAAACTGACCACAATTGAGCTCTATTTATAGTAGAGCAAGTTTGTTTTGCAAGGAATAGTGCATGGCAGCTGGTAAGTAGGTTTGGCCAATGTTGGCAAATGAAAATCCAAGTCTCCTCTAGCCATTGACTAGAGGTTAGGGCACAGAGCTTTGGTTCCCTTGGTCTTGGGTAAGTCTTGAATGATTTCAGATGAGAATGGCTCAGTCCATGCCACCTTGATGGTTTCATTGAATGCCTCATTCCAAATTTGAAGTCTTGTCCCTATTTTGTCCATTCTAGGTTCAACATGCTATTTCTTGTTCCATGGACTTTGGAGGCTTGGCTCAGTGATTGTCCCCTTTAGATTCAATCCTCTGAGGTGTCCAAGTAGATAGGAGCAATTGAATTTGGCTGATTTTGGAAAATCGACCAAAGTTGCAAATTCTGCCTTGCCTTGACAGATTTCAGCAAGGCAACTTGGCAATGTTGTATCTCATGGTGTAGGTTCAATTTGGCAATGTTCTTGGCCATTTTGGAAAGCTCTTACATGATACAACAACTGTTTGAACAAGTTTGGTTTTGATCTCTTTTGATTCCAAGTGAAAAATCCCCCTACATTTGGCAAAAAGTGAGGCAGAATCTGACTTAGTGAAAATTTCACTAAGTGTTGGAAAAAGTGACATTTTCACTTTTCAGCCACTTTGATCACTCCATAACTCAAAATCCTTAATGAATTGGAATGACTTGTAGTTGAAGTTTTTGTAGGTGATAATGAGGGCTACAAATCCATCTTTGGATGAGAAAAAATGGCCTTGTGGTTTAGGAGTTATGGTCCTCCAAAGTTGGTACCTTTGCCACTTTATTTTTAACTTAGAAAAATTTCTAAGTTTTATGGTTACCCCTTTTACAAGTTATCTCACTTTTCTTGATTTTTCTTGATGAATGATGATTCAAATCATACATTAACATCATTTTAGGGTTATAAATCCATTTTTGGTGAAAAATCTTAAAAAGTCAAAGTTGACTTTTGTGCACAGTTGACTTTTTATCAGATGAATTCCAAACTGTGCAATTTTTCAGGAAATTATGTCCTTGACCTAAATCAAACTTGATGGACATGTTCCATGGGTGTCATAGGGTATATTCAATCATGTATTAGGGTTTGGGAGCATGTCTTGGTCAAAAGTCAAAGTTACAGTTGACTTTTCTCTTAAAACCCTAATTGTGGTGCAGATGAAATTGAGACTTGTTGCTCAAGCTTCTTGGATCAATCCATTGTTCCAAATGGATCAATATAGTATATTAGAGACCCTTAAATCATGTCTTGAGGTCTTGGCTCATGGTTTGTCCCAAAAGTCAACTTAGGGGTGAATTAGGTCAAGAAACCCTAATTCCTGATTTTTGATGAATGCATCCCCTGAGTCAAAATTGACTTGATGCATGGGTTCATGAGGTTCCATGAAGTATATTAGGTCATGTTTTGGATCATTGCCTTGTGCCCAGATGAAAATTTCCATCTGGAGGCCCTGGTCGACCAAAACCCTAATTTGGTGACACTATCGATCTTGAGACTTGATCCACCTAGAAGGGAGCAGCCTTGTGCTTAATCCTTGAAGTGGGAGTCCTTTTTGATCCATTGTGGATATTTAAGAGATTAGACAAGTTGAAGATCATGTCATTTCTTGATTGATCCTTTGTCTAAGCACTCAGAGAAGGCTTAAAACCCTAATTTTGATTGTATTGGATGCTCACCCATCTTTGGGGAGACTGATGAAGCATGATGGTTCATCCATATTATGATGATGATTTTCACAATGATGGGAAATCTAAGTGGTCAAAATTTGGGGTATTACACCTTGGTCTTGGATAAGTCTTGACTGATTTCAGATGAGAATGACTCAGTCCATGCCACCTTGATGCTTCCATTGAATGCTTCAATCCAAATTTGGAGTCTTGACCCTATTTTGGCCATTCTAGGTTCAACATGCTATTTCTTGTTCCATGGACTTTGGAGGCTTGGCTCAGTGATTGTCCCCTTTAGATTCAATCCTCAGATGTGTCCAAGTGGATATGAGCATTTGAATTTGGCTGAATTTTGGCAAATCGAGCAAAATTGCAAATTCTGCCTTGCCTTGGCAGATTTCAGCAAGACAACTTCCCAATGTCATATCTCATGGTGTAAGTTGAATTTGGTAATGCTCTTGACCATTTTGGAAAGACCTTACATGATACAACAACTGTTTGAACATGTTTGGTTTTGATCTCTCTTAAATCCAAGTGAAAAATCCCCCTACATTTGGCAAAAAATGAAGACAGATTTGAACTTAGTGAAAATTTCACTAAGTGTTGGAAAAAATGATATTTTCACTTTTCAGCCACTTTGATCACTCCATAACTCAAAATCCTTAATGAATTGGACTTAGGTCTAGTTGAAGTTTTTGTAGAGGGTAATGAGGGCTACAAATCCATCTTTGGATGAGAGAAAATGGCTTTGTGGTTTAGGAGTTATGGTCCTCCAAAGTTGGTACCCTTGTCACTTTGTTTTTAACTTAGAAAATTTTCTAAGTTTTTATGGTTACCCCTTTTACAAGTTATCCAACTTTTCTTGATTTTTCTTGATGAATGATGATTCAAATCATAAATTAACATCATTTTAGGGTTAAAAATCCATTTTGGTGAAAAATTTCAAAAAGTCAAAGTTGACTTTTGTGCACAGTTGACTTTTTATCAGATGAATTCCAAACTGTGCCATTCTTCATGAAATCATGTCCTTGACCTAAATCAAACTTGATGGACATGTTCCATGGGTGTCATAGGGCATATTGAATCATGTCTTAGGGCTTGGGAGCATGTCCTGGTCAAAAGTCAAAGTTACAGTTGACTTTTCTCATAAAACCCTAATTGTGGTCCAGATGAAATTGAGACTTGTTGGTCAAGCTTCTTGGATTAATCCATTGTCCCAAACGGATCAATATAGTTCATTAGAGACCCTCAAACCCTCTCTTGAGGTCTTGTCTTATGATTTGTCCCAAAAGTCAACTTAGGGGTGAATTAGGTCAAGAAACGCTAATTCCTGATTTTTGATGTATGCATCCCCTAAGGCAAAATTGACTTGATGATTGGGTCCATGAGGTTTCCATGAAGTATATTAGGTTATGTTTTGGATCATTGGCTTGTGCCCAGATGAAATTTTCCATTTGGAGGCCCTGGTCGACCAAAACCCTAATTTGGTGATACTGGCGATCTTGAGGCTTGATCCACCTAGAAGGGAGTAGCCTTGTGCTTAATCCTTGAAGTGGAAGTCCTTTTTGATCCTTTGTGTATGTTTGAGAGGTTAGACAAGTTGAAGATCATGTCATTTCTTGATTGATCCTTTGTCTAAGCACTCGGAGAGGGCTTGAAACCCTAATTTTGATTGTAGTGGATGCTCAACCATCTTTGGGGAGACTGCCAAGGTATGATGGTTCCTCCATATTGTGATGATGATTTGCACAATGATGGGAAATCTAAGTGGTCAAAATTTGGGGTATGACATCGGTGAATAACATTGCCTTGAATTTCTCGGGGTTTGGGGACCCACAGGCTTTTTAAAAGCACTTGTCAAGAAGCTCTACTCCCCAGAGATGATCTCTTCTCCGTGAATTGCATCTCTTGAGTTTCTTCCAAATTCTCAAACTTTCCTGACTTGATCTATTCCTTGTGAATAGCTTGCCTTGAATTTCTCAAGGTTTGGGGACCCATCGGCTTCTTAAAAGCAATCGGCCTCCTCTTGGGCATTGTACAAGGACCCACAGGCTTCCTAAAAGCAACCCCGCCTCCTATTGGGCTTCGTACAAGGACCCCACGGCTTCTTAGAAGTATTCACAGCCTCCTCTTAGGCTTCGTATAATGATCTATTCCTCCGGGAATGATAGCCTCCTATTGGGCTTAGTACAAGGACTCGTCGGCTTCTTAAAAGTTTCCAGCCTCCTCTTGGGCTTCGTACAAATTGTCCCGACGACCTCCTAGAGGTATAGGAACAGAACCTAGTCATTCTCATAGAACAGTCCTTTCATAGAGTCAACTACTGTTTCTCAAAACATAGTACAAAAATGACACTCTAGACTTGGACAGTCTAATATCCTTGAGTCTCAAAGACATTCTCAAGTAACCCCTTTGTTAAATAGGAAGGAAACCTGCAGACTCAGACAGTCTCAATACCCTTCGGATTTCCCGCTTCCTTAAAGAACAGGAATAACCCGAATCCCTGAATCAAATCCCTGAGTACAACATTACTCATATAAGAACTGATTTTCTCTTTAAATCAGCATACTAGACCTGTCACTCAACTGAAACGCGTCATAGCCTCCTCTTAGGCTTTGTATAATGATCCTTCTTTAGTGGAGTTAGTCTCCTCTTGGGCTTTGTACAATGATTCTCCCCAGCGGAGCTAACAATTTTAGCCTCCATCTCGGGCTTCGTACGAGATACCAGAGACTCCCTCGTTGAGTCAATCACCCCTTTCGCCTCCATCTCGGGCTTTATACGAGATACAAAAAGGTTCTTATTGAGCCAAACAAACAACAGCCTCCATCTCGGGCTTCATTCGAGATACACAAAAACTCTCTGTTGAGTCATTTAGCCTCCATCTCGGGCTTTATACGAGATACCAAAAGATTCCCTCGTTGAGTCAAAACCTTTTAGCCTCTCTCTCGGGCTTTGTACGAGACACATATTAGCCTCATCTTAGGCTTTGTATAAGAAAAAAACTGGTTGATCCAATCAACCTTTTAGCATCAAAGTTGCGCCTCGTTCACAGTACACAAACATCAACAACTCCTTCCCCTCCATCTAATTGCTGTAAGCGGCAAGCCTCTGGATCATCTACATCCATGCCACTGTCCCTCTTTTAGCATGAGAAATTCCTAAGGAAAGATATCATTGCTCTACACTGAGTTAAAGTCTTCTCCTTCAGGTTAAAAACCCCCTATAAAGGAAATTATGGCATTGCCGGATTCGCATATCCCAGTTAAAGTAATTCTCCTTTATAACCAGTCACCCAACAGTTGTGACAGACAAAAACCCCTCTTTAGAGGTGACAAATTCTCTCTAAAGTCAACACCCTTTTAGCTTCACATCTTGGGCTTTGAACAAGATATAAACTACCCTTTAGCTTCACGTCTTGGGCTTTGAACAAGACACCAAAAACACCAATTTCCTCCTATTCTATAGGAAGAACTACGAACGCTCTGATTTCCCTGTTTTGGATAAACGGGAATACGTAGGCATAAGATTGAAAGAAAAATCTTAGCGAGCACACTAAACAAAAAAACCAAATCCCATATCTCCATCAATCAAGAGTAGTAATTCAAAAGCACCAGTCCTAACATCCTAATCCTTGTTCCCCGCCAGAAACCTTCTGTCAAGGTAAAAAGAGAGAAACCAGTATTGGCGAAAACACAAATAACCAGTACAAAGGCCCCCCACATTGATAGCATTCGTAACCTAATAGACCGCTGTTTAAACTCAGTATGCAAGCAGGGTTAATTGGAGACATCTATTTCCCTTCCTTATTCAGATCACAATAGGATAAAAAATGAATCGACCTGTAGTTAAAGCTCAACCGCAGAGAGCGACCAGCACTTAAGAACCGCGTCCAAAATCGCTCGCTATAGAAAAAATGGCACCCACCGTGGGGCTCGTTCAAAGTTAGGTTTAGGCACGGTTTTTCTTTTCACCTCTTGTGTGAAAACCACAGAGTGGGGCCTCCGCCGGGGAACCATTTTCTGTCAGGAACTTAGGATTCATAGCTTCAAAGGTCTAGGATGTTTAGGACAAATATATATACTGCTTTTCCTAATTGATATCCGTGTTTATTTTTCTGCTAATGGGAATGCGGGTGATGCCGTATGTGGAAAGATCGAGTATACACTTAAGATAAGTGATGGCGACGGGGTCGACCATCAACCTCAGTGGAGGCTGACTAACGTAACCATTCTCTCACCTAGACAATGGGTCGGTTGTGATGCCTGAGAAGCTGAGGAGCCAAACCCTTTCGTAGTGCGGAAACTATCGCGAATAGTTGTTACCCGATACTACCCTCATTTGAGGCTGGTGATCTATTCTCGGTGAATGGCACTTACTCTAAGATTGCACTACAACTCGCTGGCGATCCGCTTGTTGTTTTGCTTTCCTAGGAGGAGCTGATGATAATGAGTACAGGTACAAAAATCACCTTAGTATAAACCTTTGGGGATGGGTAGAGCCTTGACTTCATGACAACGACCCTTTGACCCCATGTTTTTTCTATGTTTTTGTGTGCTGCATTCATGCATTCATTTAAAAACATTAAAACATTTAAAAAATTATTCTCTTCTAGTCTCTCTGTTTTTCAAATTAAACTAAGACTGTGATTGCAAATATCAGAGAAAAGGATTGCACTAATGGATTTCGGTAGAAGGAGAACTCACAAGTATACCTTCAAGGTTCCAAAGCTAGAGGATTTGAGGAGGTTAGCAAGGATGATCACTAACCCAGAGGCTTTCAGAGCCAAGCACGGAGGTTTGCTACCACTGTTAAGAGTCCATGTGATTGAGGGAATCATGGATACGCTCATTCAATTTTATGATCCAGTTTATCACTGTTTCACATTCCCGGATTACCAGTTAGCACCAACACTGGAGGAGTATTCTCATCTGATCGATTTACATATCACTGATCGAGCTCCATTTTCCGGACTGGAAGAAATTCCAAAGAATCAGACCATTACAAGAGCAATTCATTTGGACGAGTCTGAGGTCAAGACTCACCTGACTACTAAGGATGGAATCCAAGGTTTGCCAGCCCAGTTCTTAACAAAGAAGGCCCTGTATTTTGCCAGTATAGGAAACGTGACTGCTTTTGAAAGCATCTTTGTCTTGCTCACCTACGGGTTATTTTTGTTTCCCAACATCAATAACTTTGTCGATATCAACGCCATTAAGGTTTTTCTCATTGGAAATCCTGTGCCGACTTTGCTCGTAGATGCGTATCATTCTGTACACTTGGGGAACTTGTACAGCGGAGGGGAGATCACATGCTATGTACCTCTTCTTTATAAATGGTTTATCTCCCACTTGCCCAAGTCTGCTACTTTTTGGGATTGCAAGAGTGCCTTACGTTGGTCGCAGAAGATCATGTCTCTTACCAACTCTGATATAGATTGGTGCAATAGGATCTTTGAGGGAATCAGAATCATTGACTGTTGTGGAAACTTCCCCAACGTACCCCTCATAGGAACTAAAGGAGGAATCAACTACCATCCGGTATTGGTTCGCCGTCAATTTGGATACCCGATGAGACACGTCCCACGGGGTGTTCATCTGGAAGGTCTTTTCTTCAAAGAAGGAGAAAACGACAGAGCACTAAAGATGGAAATAGTACAAGCTTGGAAACATGTTCATAAGATAGGACGAGAGTCTCTAGGAAAACCAGACTGTGTCTCGGTGGAGCCTTATCTCCATTGGGTACAAACTAGAGCTCTCAAGCTAAAAATGCCTTATCCTCGTTATGAAATTCTTCCGCCAAAGGAGTTTGTCATGTACTTCATGACTGAGACTGAAAAGCTTTAGGTTACTCTCAACAAAGTTCAAAAGGAGAGAAGGTCTTGGAAGAACAAGTACCACACCCTCGACGTAGAGTGCATCAAAATACATCAACTATTGAAAGAGAAAGATGCTCTGATTAAAATTTTGGAGCAACATGCTGTAGAGAATCAAGACGACCAAAGGAATTTGCTCACTCCTTTAGCTTGGCAAAGGAATGACAACCCGACAACGGCCCAAGAGCCCCGGCCAAAGAAAAGGAAGATACCAGAATCAGCACCCGATTTCTCTTTAGAGAGGACTCGGGACCCATTAGTTTAGGTTTCTGTTTCTGCACCTTGTAATCTACTGTATTTCCATTTCTGTAATCCTTTGAAATTCAATAAAAAGGGGTTTCCCCACCGTTTGATATTTGCAATCTAATTGTCAAAGTTTATTTTGATTAAACCTTAAACAATTAATATAATCATTGCATTCATCATTCTCACATCGCGTATTCTTCTTACCTATGAATCTCACGTTTGTGTCTCGATTCTAGAGTCAAACTGTCTCATTCGTATAATACTCGGGCCAATCGTCAGAAAAGGATGGATGATCTTGAGGAAGAAAACAGAGAGTTGAAAGAAGAGATCGACGCTCTAAGAGAGGATATGAGAAAGTTTCGTAACGACATGCAAGCCATGGCAGAAGCTCAACTACAACGAACTATGATCTCAGAGATCACCTCAACGTCCATCGTGGAGAAGTATGATCCTAGGTATCAGATACCGAAAGATCGCCCCTGGGGAATGCTTGTTAACTATATCTCGGAAGGATATGTTTCGCCGATTGCTGAAGATCAGGGAATCACAACAGAAGCCGCTGGGCCTGAAGGTTACAAACTTCGGGAAAGCGAAGATGCCAGGGGCATACTGAAGACTCCTGAAGGTTACAAACTTCGGGAAACGCCAAGACTCACTTCCGTAGTCACGGTACCACCCCCTGTGGTGCACACTGTCCCGGAAGGACAGATTCCACAGACACCTTCTGGTAAGAAGGAAACTATGTTTGACAGAATGGAGGAATTCCAGGAGCAGTTCTTGGAAATGCAGAAGGAACGGCAAGCCATTCGCGGTCAGGATTTATTTGGAAAGGACGCCGCAGATCTCTGCTTGGTCCCAAATGTGAAAGTCCCGCATAAATTTCAAGTGCCCGACTTTGAAAAGTACAAGGGTAACTCTTGCCCTCAAAGCCATCTGGTGATGTACGCTCGGCGAATGTCAGCTCAGACGGAGAATCAAGACCTACTGATTCACTACTTTCAAGATAGTTTAATCGGTGCAGCACTCAAATGGTACATGGGTTTAAACCGTGCTACGATCAGCACATTCAGAGATCTTAGCACCGCCTTCGTCCAACAATACAAATATAATTTGGACATGGCACCCGACAGAGATTAACTCAGATCAATGTCACAAAAGGACAAGGAAACCTTTAAGGAGTATGCTCAAAGGTGGCGTGAAATTGCCACTCAAATTTGTCCACCTCTTGGGGAAAAAGAGATGACAAAGATCTTCTTAAAGACCTTAAGCTCATTTTACCGAATGGTTGCCAGTGCACCCAGTGATTTCACCGAGATGGTGGGCATGGGCGTACGTCTTGAGGAAGTCGTCCGAGAAGGACATTTGGTAAAAGACACTGGATCGACGAGCGGTACTAAAAAATACGGTAGTGCTCTCCCTAAGAAAAAAGAGCAGGATATTGGGAATATCTCTCTCGGAAAGCAAAGGCGACGTTATCAACCGGTAGCAGCTGTGACGCCTGCTATCAGCCCTGCGCCTATTCCTACGTATCAACCTCAGGTTGCGCAGAGCCAACCTGACCAGCAAAGGACACAACAGCCTCTTCAGCAGGCTCGTCCTCCATATAACAACAACCGTACAACACGGCCACCAGGATTTGATCCTATACCCATAATGTACGCAGAGCTGTTTCCTTTACTACTGGCTAAGGGGCACATTCAGACTAAATCTCCTCTTACAGTACCGGAAAATCCGCCTTTTTAGTTTAAGGTGGATCAAACATGCCCTTATCATCAAGGAGGTCCAGGGCATAACATAGAGACTTGTCTCAATTTCAAGTCCGACGTGCAAAAACTTGTTAGGAGCGGGGTCTTATCCTTCAAGGATACGAATCCTAATGTTCTCACGAACCCGCTGCCTCAACATGAGAAGGTTGTAGTCAATTTGATAGAAGGAGAGACTAACGATGTCTATCAAATTCACGATGTACTCTTGTTAAAGACCAATCTGGTTAAGATGCATTGTAGACAGAGTGGATATGGCCATGTGCCACCTCATAACTATCATCAGTGTGATATCTGCTCTAAAGATAATCAAGGATGTTCTGTGGTGCAAGCAGCTCTACAGGAACAGATGGATCTCGGATGGATCCAAGAGCACCGAGTTCATGGAGTTAACATGGTCTACACGAATTCTAACGTCATTTAGAACCACGATATCCGTGCAATGAATGTCAATCTGGTGGCAATGCACTCAAGGCAAAGCCAGTATCATAATCTGCCGTAGCACGATTACAATTCCTGTCTGACTTGCTCGGTAAACAAACAGGGATGCTCTTTCATACAGGAGGCCCTCCAGCGTCAGATGGATCTGGGATGGATCCAAGACTACCATGATAGAAACTTCTATCAAATCAACATGGTTCAGATCTTCGATATTCGCGTGATGAATACCAACCTGGTAGAGTTGCATGTTGAGCAGGTCCGACTCGGATTCTTAATATCACATGACTATCAAAGCTATAAAGCGGGTTGCGAAAACGATCGAGGTTGTACCCTTGTCCAGGAGGCACTTCAGCACTTGTTAAATCACTGGTGGATGCCAATTTATATGGATGAAGATACTCAGCAGATTAGTATCAGTAACAGGAATCCTACTCGGCGTCAGAGTCAGGATGTCCTATCTGTGGAAGCTAACCTAGTGAGGTTACATTGTATTCAAAGTTGGCGTGGCCAGGTGCCACCACACAACTATGACAGTTGTAGCGTCTGTTCGGAAAGTAACCAAGGGTGTTACCTTGTGAGAGCAGCTCTTCAGGGTCAGGTCGATCGTGGAGAGATTCGCCCATATCCGGGTTCCGGACCCATCAACTGGACGCCGAACTACCTTCCCGGTCAAGTTGAGGATGTTGTCATGATCTCTAGTCATCATAGGACCAGGGATGTTTTTGCCATTATCCCTCTACTTGACGAATCTAAAGTTCCCAACCGGGAACGGATCGAGATTGATTATGATGGTCAAAAAAATCATTGGGCTCCCGTAGTCATCTATCTGCCAGGACCACTACCGTATGAATCAACTAAGGCTATCCCTTACAAATACGGTGCAACGACAATTGAAAATGTAAAGGAAATCCCATTACCCTCCGTTGTGAATATTGCAGACATCAGTCGTGTAACACGGAGTGGTAGAATCTTCAACCGAGGGGTTGGGGAAGCTAACAAAGAAAAGGAACTTCAGACGGAAACTCCCGATCTACCAGTCGGTCAATCCAGTAATCCCGACCTTTCAAAAAATAATGATGAGATGCTGAAGCTCATCCAAATGAGTGAATACAACATTGTTGATCAACTGTTACAAACTCCTTCAAAGATCTCGGTATTATCATTATTACTCAGTTCAGAAGCCCACAGGGAGGCTCTACAGAAAGTCTTGGAGCAAGCCTTTGTGGAACAGGATATAACAATCAGACAGTTCGATAGTATTGTCTCTAACATCACTTCCTGCAATAATTTGGGATTTAGTGATGAGGAATTACCCGAAGAGGGTCGCCGTCATAACATGGCGCTCAACATTACAGTTAACTGCCAGGACGATGCTTTAGCCAGCGTACTGGTAGACAGAGGGTCAGCCCTGAATGTTATGCCGAAGTCTACTTTGATGCAATTATCATTCAAAGGCCCTCCGATGAGAATCAGCGACGTCGTCGTCAAAGTGTTCGACGGATTCAGAAAAACAGTTATCGGCGAAGTCGATCTTCCCATAACTATTGGTCCTCACACTTTCCAAGTCACTTTCCAGGTCATGGACATCCGGGCAACGTACATTTGTTTATTAGGAAGACCTTGGATACATCAGGCTGGAGCGGTCAGTTCAACCCTCCACCAAAAGCTAAAGTTCGTCAAGAACGATCAACTTGTCACAGTCTGCAGAGAACAAGCCTTGCTCGTGAGTAACTTGTCATCATCTACTGGTATAGAACCCGAGGAGGTTATTGGAACTCAGTTCCAAGCATTGTCGGTGAGCAAGGACAATTAATCCCAAGGAGGAACCTCGATTTCCTCATACAACGATGCTATCAAAGCGGTCGAGAGTACCGATACGACAGGATGGGGACATCTTGTCATTCCCACTGACAATAAAACAAAGAAGGGTCTTGGTTTTTCTGCAACCTGTACCCAGACAGCTGCCAATGGCGAAAGTCTTCATCCCCTTCAAAACTTCTTCCACAGTGGAGGTTTCCTCCACCCAGTGTCTCAAGCAGTACATGCTATCAATGAGGAAGATCCCTCTGACACAGATGAAGAATGGAAGTCCTACCTTAACAAGGACGGTTATATGTCTCAGGAAGAGGTAGCTATGCCTTTTTGCTTTCCTACAGAAAGTCTGAGATTTATACCATGGTCAGACATCGAAATGATATACGGGGATTGTGATCTGGAAGGATGTCGTGCTCTGCCAAATTCATTAGAGGAGGACACTCTGATGAAAGACAACTTTGACCACAACTATTATGGCCCAATGGATGGTCTGCCAATGTGGCAACCTTACCCAGGAAACTTGGGGCAAGAGAGTCAGCCGAGTAATGAAGCTCAGCTGACCATCATTGAACAGAATACCTGTGTCCCCACCATGTCATGGGATCAACACTCAGGTCATTCAGAAACTACTCAACATGAAGATGAATTTTCAACGTTTGCCGGACTTGAATTCATCAACTATGCTTTTCCCGAGGTCAACGTCATCGAGAGATATGACTCCTCCAGTTCCAAAGAAGTTTGGGACACTCTGGGAGAACCAAGTGGAAAATACGACTATATGGTCAAGTACACTGCGCCCAGAAGCTCTCGTAGTAGGCTCGAAGACATCCAGCCTACTGGATGGGGAGATACAGCTGAGAGAACAAATATTATGCAAAATGCAACAGAGGAATCCTCCTACGACAACTCTGTCTGGGAGACAGATTCCAATGATCTTGCTCCACCAGAAATCAACGTCATTTTTGAAGACAAATCAAGGAAGGTACCAGACTTTGTGATTCACCGAGGAGTTCGCCGCTAATGGGTTGCCGTCGAGATTCCGAAGATTATTCATCAGTCAAAGTAATTGCCATCTTTAACCTTTCACCCTGCCTAGGTGAAACGGATGTTTTGATAGGGCTCGCTTTCTGTAAATTTTCCCTCTTCGCTTTGCCCAAAGCGACAGACTTTTGTTTTATAGGGCTGTAGTTTCAAGAATCGACTTGTTCATTAATAAAATAACGTCGTCCTGTAATTTCCGCATTAATTGTTGTTTTCTCTTTTTGTTTTCTCAGAAAATCGTAATCCTAAAAAACAATTCAATAATAAAAACAAGCAGTAAAATAAAAACACTGCACACACTTGCATTTTCTCTATCTCTTCTAAACACGAATCATCACGTCATGCAGATTGCTTGTTTTAAACCCAGTTGAAACATACGATCTGATGCCTTCTCCCAACTTTGAGTTCCCGGTATTCGAGGCTGAAGAAGAAAATGACTACGAAATTCCAGAAGAGATCTCTCGACTACTCAGACGAGAGGAAAGGTCCATTGAACCTCACAAAGAACCGTTGGAAACGGTAAACTTGGGTTCAGAGCAAGAGAGAAAAGAAGTCAGGATTGGGGCACTGCTCAGTCCAACTGCCAGAGAGGGTTTGATAAAGCTTCTCAGAGAATTTCCCGATGTATTCGCTTGGTCCTATCAGGATATGCCAGGGTTGGATACCAGTATCGTGGAGCATCACTTACCGTTAAGATTGGAATGTCCGCCAGTAAAGCAAAGGTTGAGACGCACTCACCCGGACATGGCCATCAAAATCAAAGAGGAGGTGCAGAAACAGATTGACGCGGGTTTCCTCGCCACACCTGAATATCCTTAATGGTTAGCCAATATCATACCCATTCCAAAAAAGGACGGAAAGGTCAGAATGTGTGTAGATTACAGAGATCTGAACAAGGCAAGTCCAAAGGACGACTTCCCTTTACCACACATTGACATGCTGGTAGACAGTACAGCAAAGTTCAAAGTATTCTCCTTCATGGATGAATTCTCGGGCTATAATCAAATCAAAATGGTGCCGAAAGACATGGAGAAAACTTCGTTCATTACCCCATGGGGCACCTTTTGTTACAAGGTAATGTCGTTCGGTTTGAAGAATGTCGGGGCAACCTATCAAAGGGCCATGACTACTCTGTTTCATGACATGATACATAAAGAAATCGAGGTATATGTCGATGATATGATTGCAAAATCAAAAACAGAGAGTGAGCACGTTGAACATCTGTCAAAATTGTTCGAACGTCTAAGAAAATTCAAGCTCTGCTTGAATCCCAACAAGTGCACCTTCGGTGTCCGTTCAGGGAAATTATTAGGGTTCATCGTCAGCCAGAAAGGAATTGAGGTTGATCTTGACAAGGTCAAGGCCATTCAAGAAATGCCTTCTCCGAAAACTAAAAAACAAGTCAGAGGATTCCTGGGACATTTGAACTACATCTCCAGATTCATATTCCTTATGACCGCCACGTGTGCGCCGATTTTCAAATTACTCAAAAAGAACCAGGATTGTGTTTGGTCAGAAGACTGCCAAACTGCCTTCGACAGTATCAAGGAATACCTGTTGAATCTGCCGATTCTATCACCTCCAGTGGAAGGAAGACCATTGATCATTTACCTCACAGTCCTAGAGGACTCAATGGGATGTGTACTTGGCCAACAAGACGAAACCAAAAGGAAAGAGTCTGCCATCTACTATTTAAGCAAGAAATTCACAGGCTGTGAAACTCGATACACGATGCTCGAGAAAACTTGTTGTGCTTTGGCTTGGGCAGCCAAACGTCTTCGCCAATACATGATTCATCACACTACTTGGTTAATCTCCGAAATGGATCCAATCAAGTATGTTTTCGAAAAACCTGCTCTTACGGGAAGGATTGCCCGTTGGCAGATGCTGTTATCAGAATATGACATAAAGTACCACGCTCAGAAAGCCGTTAAGGGAAGTATTTTAGCCGATCATTTGGCTCATCAACCGATTGACGATCAGGAATCAATCGGGTTTGACTTCCCAGACGAAGATGTCATGTATCTAAAAATGAAAGATTGCGATGAACCGCTACACAGTGAAGGGCCAGAACCAGGTTCCCAATGGGGACTAATCTTTGACGGAGTCGTCAATCATTATGGAAATAGAATTGGGGAAATCATCATAACACCTCAGGGTACCCACATTCCTTTCACCTCCATACTTACATTCAAGTGTACAAACAACGAGGTCGGATACGAAGCTTGTATTATGGGTCTCGAGGAATCGATCGACTTAAGGATCAAGAACTTGAATGTATATGGCGACTCAGCTCTGGTTATCAATCAGATCAAAGGAGATTGGAACACATACCAATCAGGATTGATTCCTTACAAAGATTATGCAAGAAGGTTGTTACCTTTCTTCAACAGAATCGAGTTTCATCACATCCCTCGTGAGGAGAATCACATGGCTGATGCATTAGCCACTCTCTCTTCCATGATTAGTGTAGGTCAATGGACCTACCTACCTAAGATCGACATAATGCGCCTAGAACAGCCCACTTACATCTTCACGATTGAAGCAGTCATAGACGACAAACCTTGGTATCACAATATCAAATACTTCCTTCAGAAACAAGAGTACCCACCTGGGGCATCCAGGAAAGACAGAAAAACCCTCAGAAGACTGGCTGGAAACTTCTTCCTGAGAGGTGATACACTCTATAAGAGGAATTTTGACATGGCCTTGCTCTAATGCGTAGACAGACCAGAAGCAGACATGCTGATAAAAGAAATTCACGAAGGATCCTTTGACACTCATGCCAACGGACACACAATGGCGAGAAAAATTATAAGAGCAGGGTACTATTGGTTGACCATGGAATCCGACTGCTACAAGTACATGAGGAGGTGTCACAAATGTCAGATATACTCCGACAAAATTCATGTACCACCATCACATCTTAAAGTTCTCTCTTCCCCATGGCCATTTTCCATATGGGGAATCGACATGATTGGCATGATTGAGCCCAAGGCTTCAAACGGACATCGGTTCATCCTGGTGGCCATTGACTATTTCACCAAGTGGGTTGAAGCAGTGTCATTCGCCAATGTAACCCGACAAGTGGTGGTCCGATTCATCAAAAACAATATCATCTGCCGTTATGGTGTTACAAGCGAGATCATTACTGATAATGGATCTAACTTGAACAATAAGATGATGAAAGAGTTATGTGCAGAGTTCAAGATCGAACATCATAACTCATCTCCCTACCGACCCAAGATGAATGGAGAGGTAGAAGCGGCTAATAAGAACATCAAGAAGATCGTTCAAAAGATGGTTGTAACCTACAAAGATTGACACGAGATGCTACCCTTTTCTCTTCACGGTTATCGCACATCTGTCCGCACTTCAACAGGGGCCACCCCTTTCTCTCTAGTATATGGCATGAAGGCAGTGCTCCCCATAGAAGTAGAGATCCCATCAATCCGGGTATTGATGGAAGCTAAGCTTACAGAAGCTGAATGGTGTCAAAGCCGACACGATGAACTGAATCTGATCGAAGAAAAGAGAATCACGGCACTATGCCATGGTCAGCTGTATTAGCAGAGAATGAAGAAGGTGTTCGACAAAAAGGTTTGACCCCGCATCTTCAGGAAAGGAGACCTCGTGCTCAAGAAGATACAATCTTTTCTCACTGATTCTCGGGGAAAGTGGACCCCAAATTATGATGGTCCCTATGTGGTCACGAAAGCTTTCTCAGGCGGCGCCTTGAGACTTGCAACCATGGATGGAGTGGAATTTTCCTACCCCACGAATGTTGATGTAGTCAAGAAATACTTCGCCTAAACTAAAAAAAAAACGTCTCGGTGGATTGAAAACCCGAAAGGGCGGTCCAGGCAAAAGTTAGAGACATGAAAAAATCATCCCGGTGGATTGGAAATCTCATAGTACAATCCAGGCAAAAATTAGGGATAATGGCAAGTAACTATGTTCAACAAAGGCAAGTCCCTCAGCAGTAGTTACACCATCCATTGGAGGAAAATTCCAGTCAAGGTCATCTTCGACAGAAGCTCAGGATGCCCCGAATTCAAAGTTGGTAGAAGGATAATGGTCGTTATGTTTCAACGTAGCCCTTTTCCCTGTAAATTACCATTTTCAAACTTTGTAAATACTCAATGGAATCACGCTTTTGGCTGATCTCCATCATATCAATAAAATTTGAGCCCTTGTGCTTTTGTTTGTAATTCTTATTTGTTTTAGCTTTACAGAACGACGTTGTTAACATGATTAACGACTCTTGAAATAAAACAAAAATGAATTTACTTGTTAAAACTTTTTCTGCTTTTAAAATAAAGTTGACAATTTCTTTTAACTGTTGAACATCAAAGGAACATCAACCGCTTCTCCAGAAGTAAGCGAACTTCAAAGTGCAGAATCAAAGTACTCCTTTTAACCCAGTACGCCTGAATGAAGGGATCAACTGTGTCAGAGACCTTGTTTCGTCTGACACACCTCGGCCGAGTTCTTATCTCCTAAGCCCGATCAACATAGCTCCCAACAGGGACTATCTCTCCTAAGCAAGGTGGAATTGCTATTCTGAACCAACGGTACTTCCTAGCCCCGCGATGGCCGAGTATCCAGTCGTGTTCACCTGTCAGTTTGTATGTCGCGTCAGTTTTGTCAGTATAAACATACACACATCATGCATTATTGATTTGCATTCACATTTCATATTGCATCACTATCACTCTAGTCGGTCTTGTCCCCTAGTGATAGAAGTTCTCTCAATCGAGTTGTCAGTTCTTGCCTCATCAGGAAACGCTGCGTTTGAACAACCTCGCCTCCAGTTTATTTCTGGGAGGAAGTTGGCCTTTGACCACTTTGATAACTTGAACCTTTGAAAAGCCAGAGAAGCTTTCTACAAATGTCACTCTTCGCCATTGAAGATGGTATCCTTGCTTTCCCGGATTAAGGAAAATCCACAGAGAAAGCCTCCTAAGCAGAGATTTAGAAGTACAACTGTCATTCTCCGAAAAACCCACCGATGAAAAGGTCATCGGCACCTCAAAATTGGACCCCATCATATGGCATTTCTCTGGGAAGATCCCGAGAAAAGTATGATGTAAGATCCCAAGCGACAGCAGTCTCCCAAGAGACCTGCTTTCCCCCCAGTAGAAACAAATGGCGTCTCCAACAGAGAAGTTTGTACACCTTTACAACTCAGATAACTGGGTTCCCCAGCAAGTCTGACATCGAAACTTTTTCCACTCAAATGGCATCTCCCCAGGAAAATTCGGCGAGAAGTTTGAGGAAAACCGCTACAAATAGCGTCCCTTATCAGTAAAGTTTATTGACGGAAGAAACTGAGACCAGTTCCTTGGTAGGAAACCAGGATCGAGGGGAAGTTTAAATCAGAAACTTAGACCAGTTCCTTGGTAGGAAACCAGGATCGAGGGGAAGTTTATCTAAAAAGAAAACTGAGACCAGCTCCTTGGCTGAAGACCAGGATCGAGGGGAAGTTAACCTTTTCTAAGCATCATTGCTTAGCAAAATAAGATGAATGCACAAGCTGCCATTCATAGTCATCAAAATTTCGGGTATTCTGATATTTAATCCTCTTGCACCCCGAATGCCCGAATACCTTCGTCATTCACACCTTCGTGTCCAAGAAGATTAAATAGGGGCATCTGTCATACCCCAAATTTTGAACACTAAGATTTCCCATCATTGTGCATATCATCATCCCAATATGGAGGAACCATCATACTTCATCAGTCTCCCCAAAGATGGGTGAGCATCCACTACGATCAAAGTTAGGGTTTCTAGCCTTCTCAGAGCCTTAGGCAAAGGATCAATCAAGGAATGACATGATCTTCAACTTGTCTAACCTCTCAAACATTCACAAGGGGTCAAGAGGACTCCCACTTCAAGGATTAAGCACAAGGTTGCTCCCTTCTAGGTGGATCAAGTTTCAAGATCGCCAGTGTCACCAAATTAGGGTTTTGATCGACCAGGGCCTCCAGATGGAAAATTTTCATCTGGGCACAAGCCAATGATCCAAAACCTAACCTAAAATACTCCATGGAACCTCATGGGCCCAAGCATCAAGTCAATTTAACCTCAGGGGATGCATACATCAAAAATCAGGAATTAGGGTTTCTTGACCTAATTCACCCCTAAGTTGACTTTTGGGACAAATCATGAGCCAAGACCTCAAGAGAGGGTTTGAGGGTCTCTAATGAACTATATTGATCCATTTGGAACAATGGATTAATCCAAGAAGTTTGAGCAACAAGTCTCAATTTCATCTGCACCACAATTAGGGTTTTAAGGAAAAAGTCAACTGTAACTTTGACTTTTGACCAGGACATGCTCCCAAACCCTAGGACATGCCTCAATATACCCTATGACATCCATGAAACATGTCCATCAAGTTTGATTTAGGTCAAGGACATGATTTCCTGAGGAATTGCACAGTTTGGAATTCATCTGATAAAAAGTCAACTGTGCACAAAAGTCAACTTTGACTTTTTGAGATTTTTCACCAAAATGGATTTTTAACCCTAAAATGATGTTAATGTATGATTTGAATCATCATTCATCAAGAAAAATCAAGAAAAGTTGGATAACTTGTAAAAGGGGTAACCATAAAAACTTAGAAAATTTTCTAAGTTAAAAATAAAGTGACAAGGGTACCAACTTTGGAGGATCATAACTCCTAAACCAAAAAGCCAATTTTCCTCATCCAAATATGGATTTGTAGCCCTCATTACCCTCTACAAAAACTTCAACTAGACCTAAGTCCAATTCATTAAGGATTTTGAGTTATGGAGTGATCAAAATGGCTGAAAAATGAAAATGTCACTTTTTCCAACACTTAGTGAAATTTTCACTAAGTCCAAATTTGTCTTCATTTTTTTCCAAATGTAGGGGGATTTTTCACTTGGATTCAAAAGAGATCAAAACCAAACATGTTCAAACAGTTGTTGTATCATGTAATGGCTTTCCAAAATGGCCAAGAACATTGCCAAATTCCATTTAAGTCATGAGATATGACATTGGAAAGTTACCTTGCTGAAATCCGCCAAGGCAAGGCAGAATTTGCATTTTTGCTCGATTTGCAAAAATCAGCCAAATTCAAATGCTCCTATCCACTTGGACACATCTGAGGATTGAATCTAAAGGGGACAATCACTGAGCCAAGCCTCCAAAGTCCATGGAACAAGAAATAGCATGTTGAACCTAGAATGGCCAAAATAGGGACAAGACTCCAAAATTGGATTGAAGCATTCAATGGAAGCATCAAGGTGGCATGGACTGAGCCCTTCTCATCTGAAATCAGTCAAGATTTATCCAAGACCAAGGGGACCAAAGCTCTGTGCCCTAACCTCTAGTCAATGGCTAGAGGAGACTTGGATTTCCATTGGCTAACATTGGACAAACCTACTCAGCAGTTGCCATTCACTATTCCTTGCAAAACAAACTTGCTCTACTATAAATAGAGCTCAATTGTGATCAGTTTGAGTACACCAAAGCCATCTAACAGATGCTTCCCTCAAAATCTCTTTCTCTTGGCAAAAATCCCTTTCTTAGCAAGGTTGCTATCGGGTTTTGATCTAGAGGGCAATTCCACTCAAACCAATCACACACACACACCTCATATACATCACATATGAGCTGATCAAACACTTAAACAACAACTGGAACACTGATTTCTCAGAATCACCAGTCAATTGCTCAAGGTTTTAACCAAAATGCAGTTGAGATGCCATGAAGTGATCCATCCAATTTCAATCAAGTCCAAGCATTCAAACACACTCCATAGGGTATAAGGAAGTTGTTCAGATCATCACCACTCATCTGTAACACCTCCAAATCAAAAATCACATTGCACTTGTTGTCACGGCCTAGAGGTAAGCATATACTTGGTCATCTCTCAATCTATGCATATTTCCTCGCACAATAATTTGGCCATATGTTCATAATCATGCATGGAATGTTTCCCCTCAATTAATTGCATTGTTTGAATCGTGTATCAAAAATCCTAGCCTTCATGCAGAAATTAGGGTTCTTGAGGATTTTTCATGATTTTTTGTTATATGTTTAATTTAAATGAAATTAATGGACATAGACATGATCGTGAGGTTGAGACGAGCACAATGATATGTGGATTGCATGTTATAATCAAGTATTTAGTGAGATTGGAGAGAAAATACAAATCTGGCCAAACCCAGAACACGAGCGTGTTCTTGGCGCCATTTTTAGAAATTCAAATATTTGAATTTTGTGATTTTGTTTAATTGATTCAAAAATTAATTTCTCTCTGAGTTTTAATGATTTTGAGTTGATTCTTTTTTTAATAATTCACAAAAATGTTAAAATATTTTATTTTATCAAAAAATCCCAAAAATATTATTTATTTCATATAATTGATATTTTTGCAAAGAATTAATATTTTAATTGTTTTTGACATTTTAAATATTTTTTCTACATTGATTTTGCAACTTTTAATGCTTTCTAATTATTTTGCAGGTCAATACTTAATTTTTGAAGCATTAATCCAAGATCACAATTTGTTTTCCATGTGTTAAACAATTTTTGATCATTTTAATTGAATTTTTATTCAATTAAATACATTTTGAAAACAAATTAGGGTTTTGGATTAATTCAACACTCATAAATCGTTTTCAAAACTTTATGGGCCTCTTGAGAGAGTGTAAGACCCATCCCCCCTTGTACAAAAACTTTTTGTGCCTCACTCATTGTATAAGTCCCTCTGTACAAGTAAACGGCGCGATCGTCGCCCGTTTAAAAATAAAAACCTTTTGGGCCTCTCCTTGAGCTATAAGACCCATTCAAAACACTTTGGGCCTCTATTAGAGTGTAAGACCCAATCCCCCTTTTAACCAAAACATTTTGGGCCTCACTTATTGTATAAGTCCCTCTGCGTTAAAAGAAAATCTCGGCGCGATCGCCATTTTTAAACGAAAAATCATTTGGGCCTACCCTCGTGTTATAAGCCCCACTCTCTTTTCTTTAAACCTTTTTTTTGGGCCTCTTGAGAGAGTGTAAGACCCATCCCTTTGTACAGAAAACCTTTTTGGGCCCCAGTCACTTGTATAAATCCCGCTGTACAAATTCAAACAGTGTGCTCATTGATAAAACCCCGGGCCTCTCCTTGAGCTGTAAGCCCCAAATCTTTCTTTTTCAAAGCACTTTCTCCTTTGATTTTGAATATACTGTTGTTTTCAATCTTTCTTTGTTGAACAACTAACCAAACAGCATGGAAGCACTACAACCGAGTAAGTGGTTATCGCTTTCATTTACTGCTTTCATATTATAAACTGTATTGTGGGGCTGCTCACTGTAAGTCTCCTTTCATAAACTCATATCTACTGTGTAATAATAGTATAGATATTTCGAGTTTCCCTGGAAACTACGTCTAGAACTAGGTGACGCCGTTTCATTTATTCGTAGAAATAGACGCCTAGATCCCCAATAGGAGCACCAGATACAGTCTTCTCTTCGGCTGTCCTCCTTAGGAATCGTTAAGAAGCTCTACTCCCCAAGATGAATGTATTCTCTGTGAATGGCATCTTTGAGTTTCTTCCAAATTCTCGAACTTTCCTGACTTGATCTATTCCTTGTGGATAGGTTGCCTTGAATGTCTCAGGGTTTGGGTACCCACTACAGTCATAATCTTGGACCTTAACTAAGGAACCCTCTTTAAAAGCTAGAAGTCGCTGGATAGTAAACTTCGCACGTTTACCAGTGGTTTTTATCTTTAAAAGAGTTATCTCTCCTAATGGAAAGGAGATGATAAGACCCACGGGCTTCTTAAAAGCATCGGCCTCCTCTTGGGCATTATTCAAGGACACTACGGCTTCTTAGAAGTATTCACAGCCTCCTCTTAGGCTTCGTATAATGATCTCTTCCTCCGGGAATGATAGCCTCCTCTTGGGCTTCGTACAAGGACCCGTCGACTTCTTAAAAGTTTCCAGCCTCCTCTTGGGCTTCGTACAAATTGTCCCGACGACCTCCTAGAGGTATAGGAACAGAACCTAGTCATCTGCATAGAACAGTCCTTTCATAGAGTCTACTACTGTTTCTCAAAGCATAGTACAAAAGAAAAAAACTCTACACTTGGACAGTCTAACTTCCTTGAGTCTCAAAGACATTCTCAAGTGACCCCTTCGTTAAATAGGAAGGAAACCCGCAGACTCGGACAGTCTCAATACCCTTTGGATTTCACGTTTCCTCAAAGAGAAGGAAATATCCTCAAATCAAATCCCTGAGTACAGTGTTGCTCATATAAGAACTGATTTTCTCTTTTAAAATCAGTATATTGGATCTGTCACTCAACTGAAACAAACCTTTAGTCTCCATCTCGGGCTTCGTATGAGATACAATACACTCTCTTGTTGAGTCAAACTTTTAGCCTCTATCTCGGGCTTCGTACGAGACACAAAGACTCCCTCGTAGAGTCAAACAAACAATAGCCTCTATCTCGGGCTTCGTACGAGACACAAAGACTCCCTCGTAGAGTCAAACAAACTTTTAGCCTCTCTCTCGGGCTTTGTACGAGACACAAAATAGCCTCCTCTTAGGCTTTGTATAATGATTTTCCTAGCGGAAATTAGCCTCCTCTTAGGCTTTGTATAAGAAAACCACTGGTTGATCCAATCAACCTTTTAGCATCAAAGTTGTGCCTCGTTCACAGTACACAAACATCAACAACTCCTTTTCCTTTCATCTAATCGATGTAAGCGGCAAGCCTCTGGATCATCTATATCCATGCCACTGTCCCTCTTTTAGCATGAGAAACTCCTAAGGAAAGATGGCATTGCTCTACACTGAGTTAAAGTCTTCTCCTTCAGGTTAAAACCCTTTCTTCGGAAATTATGGCATTGCTCGGATCCGCGTATCCCAGTTAAAGTAATTCTCCTTCCCCCTCTTTAGAGATGACAAATTCTCTCTAAAGTCGAGGTCTTTCAGCTTCACGTCTTGGGCTTTGAACAAGACACAAATAGACCTTTCAGCTTCACATCTTGGGCTTTAAACAAGATATAAACCACCTTTCGATTCACGTCTTGGGCTTTGAACAAGACACCAAAACACCAAAAACACCCATTTCCTCCCATAGAATAGGAGGAACTACGAACACTCTGATTTCCCTGTTTCGGTAAACGGGAATACGTAGGCATAAGATCGAAAGAAAAGATCTTAGCGAGCGCAATCAACAAAAAACCCAAATCCCATATCTCCATCAATTAAAAGCAGTAATTCAAAAGCATCAGTCCTAACATCCTAATCCTTGTTCCCCGCCAGAAACCTTCTGCCCAGGTAAAAAAGAAAGAAAACAGTATTGGCGAAAATACAAATAACCAGTACAAAGGCCCCCCCACATTGATAGCATCTGTAACCTAACAGACCACTGTTTAAACTCAGTATGCAAAGCAGGGTTAATTGGAGACATCTATTTCCCTTCCTTATCCAGCTCACAATAGGATAAAAAATGAATCGACCTGTAGTTTTAAGTTTAACCGCAGAGAGCGACCAGCGCTTAAGAACCGCGTCCAAAATCGCTCGCTACACCAGGGCACGCCAAGTAAAGCTTCAGTCGACTTTAGCCTAACTACTTCCCCAAAGACAGGACAACTCATCCTTGTGCTTTATTAGTCACTAGGCCATGTTCTTGTTGTTTGAACCTTCCTTATTTGTATTAGTTGTTTGCTTTCAAATTATGTTTGTACTTTCGTAATTAATGAAATGAGTATTGCAACTTTTTGATTCAATTCATTTTGTCCATTATTTACATCTTTATGCTTTCCTTTTCAAAATATATTTTATCTCTTTCCGCTTTCTTTTTTATTGTTCAAAGATTGGAGAGA
Organism: Lathyrus tuberosus; assembly: GCA_022829125.1. Lineage (NCBI taxonomy): Eukaryota > Viridiplantae > Streptophyta > Magnoliopsida > Fabales > Fabaceae > Lathyrus > Lathyrus tuberosus. The sequence goes on from JALAZF010000112.1 coordinate 9,256,788, forward strand.
GAATGACGAAAACGTTATACCCATAATTGCTGGTATACTTTCAAATAAACTTTGCTGACGATGTAAGGCATTGTTTCAATCCCCAAACACTTGAGAAATAAGGAAGTTATTCCCTTGTTAAACCCTTTGAGCCTAGAAGTTGGAGTTTCTTTCTATACAAAAGATTATTATGTGTGATTTGTCAGTGTGTAGACATAGGATGGAGGTTGAAGATAATGAGCAAATGCAGGCTAATTTTATGGTATCACCAGTTTGGAATTGATCTTTTCGGTTGATTAGAACCTGAAGTGGGCCAGAGACTTCGTCTTCGATGCTGGAATCCAAGGTGGAGGGGGGTGTACCTGCAAGACACTCCGATGCTAAAGTAACAATCGGGACAGGAAAAGCCAAGTAGAAAATAAGAATGTCTTAGGATGATTTTGGAATACCTGACCCTCTCAAAGGAGAGGGTTTTTATAATGCCCCAACGCTTGGCCATTGGTCCCTATTTTCGGGCCTAGATATTTGCTCCCCAAAAATAGGTAACTGCCAGAAACTAGCCGTTGGGACGGGCAGACATGCTCAGAACTAGTCGTTGCTTCGAGCAGAGGCCTGGTTGCGGGCAAGCACGTCGTGGCCGTTCCTAGATGGTTGAACCGTGCGTGATGAGTAGAGATGTGACGAAGGGCAGCTGATCCTGGGGGTCAGTTGGCCAGCCCTCCTTGGCTGAGGGGCAGAAGAGAAAATGCTTTCCTCCGCCCTTAACTAGAATGACTTAGGCTATTGGGCCGTTCTGGGGTGCAGAAGTGGATTGGGCCATGCCTATCCATTGGGCCAGTCTGGAACAGGATCCCTCAAGTCATTGCTCTTGAGCATAAGAGTGATGACTTAAGGGCAAACGGTGGTCCCGAAGAGGATTAAGCGTGGTCGATGCCTGTTACTGAGACGGGGTCATTTCGTGGTGCTCGAGGATAGATGTGCCCAAAGAACCTGAAACATTGTCCTGCTTGTCCGGCAAGCGGGGAGCCCAACGGTTGATGGGACTTAAAGGGATGGAGTGTCATGCATACATTAAGCCACGTGCCATAGTTAATGCATAATGATGGCTATGCTAGGGTTGCAATAATGCCCCGACGTCTTTCTAGGCACGCGCGTGCTCGTGCAGGTGCTTCTGACTCGTCTATAAATAGAAGGAGGAAGCGTTCATTTCACTTTTTGTTTCTCTCTTATTCTGATGTTATTTCTGTTCTCCGCCGTCTACCACCACAACACAGCCGCACGAGCACCGACCAAGCCTCACCGACCATAATTCCTTTCTCTTCGACCACGTAAGTTTCTGATCCTTATTTGTTTTACGCAAGTTTTAATCTTATTTTGCTTAGATTTGCATGCGGTTAGGATGAAAAACTGGGTAGAGTAGGTGCATTGCGGCAGATGTTGATGTCTGGCGGTCTAGCGATGGTTGATCCATTTTCTGCCACCGGCGCCGTCGTCGGAGTGTTAGAAACTTAGGCTTTTGTGTTGGTTTTGGCACCATTGCAACGACAAATGAGTTTGTCGCGGTGGAACTTATGAAGTTTCTGGTGTACTCATGAGTTTTCCGGTGGATCTTCAACGAAATTCTGGATAAAGTGTCAGGGAGGATCTCCCCGTGAAGGTTTAAGGGATTGTAATGGAGAATCTCCTCACACCTTCGTTGCACTATTTGAGTAAGGGCTTAGGTCGAGGACGTTGTCCTCGGGCCTTCGCACGCCCTTTCACTTGACTAGCGGTGGAAGAGTGGATTTGATTTTGCCATCGAATTCACTTTTGTCCTCTGCTTTTTAAGTAGGGAGATGTCTAGCAACGCCAAGGATGAAGTTATGCTCGAGCGGGAGCTATCCGAGGAACGCTCTTCAGAGCATAGTAGTTCCGACGAAACCTCTCCCAGGAGTCCCGGGGAAGAATGGATTGCCTCTGAGCCTCGGGAGCACGCCTCACTTTTCGCCTTCCATACTCAGGATGCCTTCACGACGGTGGGGGATGAGGAAGTTTGGAGGGTCCATTTTCTCGAGCAGGACGATCGGATATGTTCGGCTTACGACTGTCGCTCCCGAAAGATTCGCATCCAATGGTACAAACGCGATAGTGGCTCAGAAAACACAGAGTTGCCAGCAATGTGTATTTATCCCGAGAGAGGGAAAGGAAACACTGCATAAACCTGAAGAGAATGGGAAAGAACATGGTCTCACGACCAAGAGAAACAGGTATGGGAGTCGGTTACGCGAAGGGAAGGTGTTAGCACCCAACACGTCCATCGTACTCGATGGGATCCACGCTTGTTGTCTGCATCAAAGGGTGTCGTCGTCTGGAACTCCACTGCTACTAGACCGGAGAAGAAACGAGAACGGAAAGAACGGAGAAACGAAGAAGAAAAGAAAAAGAAGTGACTCGATAGGACGTTATCGTTGTCCTAGGCCTACGTACTCCCTCAGTGCAATGGGAAAGTCAGAGTCAACGTAGTTCGGACGGGAACTATGGGGGAAGGTTGCTCGCCAAGACAATCGCTGTCTTGTGCCTACATATCCTCAATCGGACGAGAGAGAGGGATCAGAGCTAATGTAGTTCATGGGTACGACCACTGATGGGTAAGTGTTTTTTACGTGAGCGACGAGCTCTTTTCTGAAAATGAAGTTTGAAACCCAACAATCCCGAAGGATAAAAAGATCTGAATTTGTTTGGTGTTTTTTAGACAGAAGTGTTTTGAGTTAGTTCGTAACTTACATTGAACCAAAGTCTACCATGCGGGAACGAGTGAGTCGCATGGTCGCCCCCAAATGGGACGTATGCTAAACACCCTAGAAGAGGAGGGGAGACCCCTCGTTCTTCATTTCCTACACTTAAGGCTCGAGCGCAATATACGTTATATTTTATTAAGTGTTTTTCAAGAAGTTTTGAGATGAGAAGAGAGAAGACACAAAGGAAACTCTAAAGGGAAACTAAGAGTCCTAATGTTATCATGCATGGATGACCTATGGTTAGTGAGGCTTAGGAGAGACGACTACCTAAAGCCTAATGCTAATCCTACTCCAAGCTTAATCAAAAATTAAGTTGGACTAGGTAGCTCTAAGGGAAAAGAATCCAAGACTTAATCAAGTCTTGAGATTCATGGGATGAGAAAGAGTGAGAGAGGGGAGAAGCATCTTAAATGCTAAAGCAAACACAAGTATGAAAGCTTAAAAGAGAAAGGAGAAGTTAGAATGTGGATAACTATCCACATCCCATTCACTTACCATTAGCCCCTACATGGTTAGTAAAAACAAACATAAGCAACAATAAGACAAATGAAATCCAAACAAGTCACAACCCAAAGAGAAATGGTTACAAACCAAATGAAACTCATCCAAGTCAGAATGTACACCTTAGAGGTGACCCATAATTTTTACCAAACAAACTCAAGCAAAGAGAATGCAAACAAGTGGCAAAACACACAAGAAAGTCAACAAAGAAGGAGTAGAAGAAGAATGAGTGGTTATGCAAGGTGATCATGCAAGAATGCTTCAAATAATATCAAAGTCAGAATGTGGATGACCTGAACATGTGCCTAAACATGCTATACAAGTGTCACATAAGGCATACAAGCAAGTATCCAAGCATTAACAATCATTAGAAGAAGGAGAAGGAAGCATGTACGTGAAACATGTTAAAGGATGCAAAATGAAACATGGATAGCATATGACATGAATACAAAGCTTCAAGGTCAGAAACATACATCAAATTAAGTGCAAATAAGAGATATGGCATGGCATACACAAACCAAACACAAGTCAAGAAGAGGCATAGATGAGAAAAAGTGATAAGATAAGCCAAAAAGAGGCATATAAATCAAACATTGAACCTATGCACAAAATATGCAACAACCTCACACCAATGACCTATAATGATAATCACATGACCTATAATGATTCAAACATGGTTTATGAAGTCAAATAAACAATCCCAACTAATGGCACAAGTGCCTTCTCAAACAAGTAATCAAACATGCTCAAAGATATGCACAAAAGAAGACCTCAAACAAAGAGCAATCAAAAAATTAGCAAATCATCTTCAAAAATAACCAAATTAAATCTCAAAACACTTCAACTAGGGGTAAACATCATATTAAAAACTCATACAAAAATTCACAAGATAAGTCCTTTAATCAATTATGCAAAGTCACATGGGAATTATGAACTAATATGCAAAAGAGAGGGACCAAAATGCAATATGAAAAGAGTTTAAAAATATGAGAAAAATGATTTTATGCACTTCAATATGTTGATGAAATAATGCAAAAATAATGGGTTCAAAATGTTTTATATGCTATGAGAAATAAAATCTACAATGCAAAGTGTGCACAATTGAAACAAATTCAAAAAAAGAAATTCACACAACAATTAATTCAGATGGTAAAAATAAAATAAAAATGGAAAATAAAATTTGGAAAATTTTTATAAAACCCTAAGGATGATTCATGATTTTTTCGGTAATTTTTTGATGCATAAAACTATTTTTGAAAATTAAAAATGAAAGTTAAACAAATAAGAAAATAAAAGAAATAAAATAAGCCAGGGGGTGCAACAAGCAACAATTCCACGTTCAGAATGGCAAATGGGCTCAAGGGGGAGGTGTGGGTATCAAGCCCAAGTCAAAAGACCCATTAGCGAAGTCAACACACCCCACACCCACCATCAGATTCATCCAAAGGCTCACAAGCAATCAACAAAACCAAGGTAATTAAGATGAAGGGCTCAGATCCACACACACATGTTAAGAATGATGCATGCACACACACCAAACCATGCAGAAACCAAAAATAAAACACGTGATAGGCATGTGGCATTTTAATGTGTTGGCATAATCAGGTTCATTGGATTAAATCAACGTATGAGAAGGAGTCAACAGATCATAAGGTATACACAATGAATGGTTCAGATCTGCGCGTGCAGGATAGTAAGCATGGAGGGACACACATACATATTAATATTAAAACAAGAAAATTAAATGATATGGCTCATCCTGGACCATCAGATCTGGACCACCAACGGTCTAGATTATGTCTTCCTCACAAAACACTGGCCGGACTGAAAACAAAACCAGACGCCGGAGCTAGGGCTCCGGTCGTCTTCTCCGGTGGACATCAACTTACATTTCTCCAGAAATAAAAAACTCTCCACATTTCAACTCAGATTTTCACCAGGAACAAGAATATGCAACTCAAATTAGCATACAATCATCATATGAGGCAAATCGAAGAAAGAAAGTTTGAGATTCAAAATTTCAGATCCACATTATGCACATGTTACACGTCCAAAATCAATTCTAAACACATCAGCATGCTCAGCAATAATCAAGGAACAAGATGCACACAAAATTATCACATTATAAGAGCATAAATCTGGACCTTGCCTGAAGCTTGTAGAACTTGAAATACACCAAGAAAACCCTCTGGAAGTTGCAGATCAAGTCCTTTGAACCTCTAATTGCAAAATAAATGCAATTAGAGCTTAAATCTGGTATAGATCTTGAAATTTGCAGAAGTGGTTTCCAAATTCGAACCCTATGATTTCCTTGCTATAAGCTCAAACCAATAGTTGCTTCTTGTTCTATGAACTTCAAGGATCAAGAATATGAAAGAATTTCTCAAAAAGCTCTTAAGATGAGATAGAATTGAAGAGGAGAAGATTTGAGCAAAAATGTGAAATCTGAGCAAATGAGGATGCATGCCCTAGCAATGAGGGCGTGAGTTAGCTTATATACACTTGGTTATTCCCCTGATTATGATTAAGGTCTTGTTAATTCCTTGATTAATGACTTTTGAAGGTTTATACAAAAATGCAATTTGGATTGCACCTCCTTATTCCCACGTGCTACCTCATGTTTATGGTCATGGATCATCCACAATTTCCATGCTGATCACAATTGAACTGACTTTGGGCTTTGTAGTGGCTTGATTTATGAGATTCAATGCATCTTGGATTTTGGTCACTTGAGAAATTCACCATGAATATGGCACGGGTGGGTGTGAAATAAAAGTAAAAAATGATGCTCATGGCTTGTACTTGAACATGGTAATGTGAATTGGAGCAATAGAAATCATTACAAACCCTAAAAACACTTTGCATTGCCTTGGCCATAACTTGAGTTTCACAAATGGCATGATCACGTTCTAGTACTTTTTGGAAAGGGGAGAGAATGATCTTCAACTTTCATGTTGGAGGAAAATTCATTTGAAGCTTCCTTGATGATGAAAAGTCAAGTTGAATGTGGTGGAAAAATTGCCAAAAATGGAAAGTTCTCATTATAGGTCGTTTTCCAAATTTAGTAACTTTTGCACAAACTCTTAATTCTTGAAGAATGATGTCATCCATGCTATTCCTTGACCAAATAAAGGTACATGGACTTGGGAAACATGATTTGAACCTTTGAAAACCCACGGTTGACTTTCCTCTTGAACTGTTGACTTTTGCTTACTTCACAAGTAACTGATCCACTGAAAATCCTCCACAATGAACCACTAGCCAAGTCTCTATCCATGAACACTTGTGAGCATATGGAATACCATAAGAACATGCTTGAATCCACAAAGCCGCTTCAAGAAGTCCTTTGGGTCAAAGACCCTAACTGGTCCCTCTGGTCAGGAGGGAAAGATCCACTTGAAATCCTTTACCATTCTTGATCTTGTGAAGATATGATGAACTCCTCAAACCATCTTGAGACTTGAGACTCCTTTGAAATGAACCAAGTACCTTGATCCCATGCTATGCACAAATGCTAATGCAAGAAATGCAAAGAAACATAAGCCAGTTAGCTAAAAACAAGAAGGCAAATTTTGGGGTGTTACAGCTGCCCCTATTCAATCAACTTAGTCCTGAAGGTATGATAGCAACGGCTGTCATGCGTTCAAAGGATTCACGGAGATTGAATACCAAAAGAAACCTGAAATTTGCAATCCTCAAAGGAGGGACGACTCCATTGGGGAACAAGCAATAAATGCTGCACTGTCACAACACTTACGAGTGTTGGAAACCAATACAAACAATGTATTGAAATGTCATGAAATAAACACAAACGAGTGTTAACTATGCTGGGAATAAACACGGAGGGGTGTCAAGGAATCAAAGATGTCAGATACGGACGGGTATCGAAAAGGTACACGGATGGGCGTAGAAGATATCAATACGGACGGGTATCTGAAAAGGTACACGGACGGGTGTAAAAAGATTCAATATGGACGGGTACTGAAAAGATACACGGACGGGTGTAAAAGGTTTCAATACGGACGGGTACTGAAAAGGTACACGGACTGGTGTAAAAGGTTTCAATACGGACGGGTACTGAAAAGGTACATGGACGGGTGTAAAAGGTTTCAATACGGACGGGTACTGAAAAGGTACACGGACGGGTGTAAAAGGTTTCAATACGGACGGGTACTGAAAAGGTACACGGACGGGTGTAAAAGGTTTCAATACGGACGAGTACTGAAAAGGTACACGGACGGGTGTAAAAGGTTTCAATATGGACGGGTACTGAAAAATTACACGGACGGGTGAAAAAGGTTTCAATACGGACGGGTACTGAAAAGGTACACGGACGGGTGTAAAAGGTTTCAATATGGACGGGTACTGAAAAGGTACACGGACGGGTGTAAAAGGTTTCAATACGGACGGGTACTGAAAAGGTACACGGACGGGTGTAAAAGGTTCAATATGGACGGGTACTGAAAAGGTACACGGACAGGTGTAAAAGGTTCAATACGGACGGGTACTGAAAAGATACACGGACGGGTGTAAAGAGATTCAATACGGACGGGTATCGAAAGGTTGTAAAGCAACTTTTATCGGGAATTAAACTCGCTGGGGAATGGAAGGCAGCACGGACGAGTGTCATCAAAAGGTCAATACGGACGGGTATTGAAACAAAGAGGTTTAAACACTGACGGGTGCCGAAGGAAACACGGACGAGTGTCAAATGACAATGCGGACGGGTATTGAAACAAAAGTTCGAACATGGACGGGTGCTGAAAGAACACGGACGGGTGCCAAATGTCAATGCGGACGGGCATTGAAACAAAAGTTCAAACACGGACGGGTGCTGAAAGAACACGGACGGGTGCCAAATGTTAATTCGGACGGGCATTGAAACAAAAGTTCAAACACGGACGAGTGCTGAAAGAACACAGACGGGTGCCAAATGTCAATGCGGACGGGCATTGAAACAAAAGTTCAAACACGGACGGGTGCTGAAAGAAGACGGACGAGTGTCTGACGGTAAAAACCTTGAGGGGATAAACCAAAGGACCACCTGGACGAAGGGGTAAAAAGGAAATCATGGATTCACAATCCTGGCAAACAACTCTGCAAGGGGGTGTCAAATATTGCTTTGAATGACCAAACCCAACACCTGTGGAGTAAAGTCAAAAGATATCTTCCTGAAATCCGGATTTCCTGACGAAGGAAAAACTCAAACCTGGCTTATGCTTCGGATGCATATGTTTGAATTTTGCCGTAATGCTCCACACGAAGTGGAAATGCTACGCATTTAGGAGGATGCCATGCAAACAAATGCTTATGCAATACAAAAAGACCGTCCTAGCGAAATAAACGCTGAGAACAGAAGCAGCTCCACCGAGGACGACAAACTACATTGTCAACAAACCAAAGAACAATGCTAAGGAAAACTTCACCCTGCTAGGGAAGATCACAATCCCCGATTCTGCTGGAGATGGACGAAACTCCGATAGAAAACCCACTCTGTTGGGGAATATCAAGGTCAACAACTCTGCTGGAGATGGACGAAACTCCGATAGAAAACCCACTCAGCTACGGAGGGAGATGAATACTGAAGATGGAAACTCCTCCGCTGGGGATCACCAAATGTTTCAGAGCCTGGATTTGACGCCTGCCAAAGACGATTGGACTTAAGACTTGCTGGGGATACCAATCACCACCAGACTCTGCTTGGGGATATGAGCTTAATCAGCTGCTAGGGGAATAACTTTACCCTCACCCTGCTGGGGATTAGATCAAGCCGTTGTCAGTGAGACTGTACTTTCTGACCAACTGAGGAAAGTAGATATCAGGACTCTGTGGAGATAATAACATCTTTGTCCACGAACTTCCTGCTGGAGAAAAGTGAGCCAAATCACAACTCTGGCTGGGGGTAAGCCTCTTATATCCTGATGAGGGGGACGATCCTCAACGACTCCGCTTGGGGAATACTTTTCTATACTCTGCTGAGGAAGACGATCCTTGATACTTTGATGGGGAAGAGTAATAAACTGCTGAGGACGATCGGACTTCAAAGTTGGGGGAGAGCTCTACTGGGGAGGTACACCTGTCATGCTGCAAAACCAACAGAAAGGTCTACGTGCAAAAATGATTACTTTGATTATCATCATAGTGACTGTCGCCTAAGCAATTGCCATTGTTTTCCAACTTGTTTCACAGAGCTCAACATTTTAGCATGTAATGTTTTTATCAAAAATATCGGACATTTTCACAAACAAAATAGGTAAAACAAAAAACAAAAAGCTCTTTGACTGAAATGCAAACTTTATTGAATGATCAGCCTGTAAATAGGCATTTACATTTGGAAGTAATTCCTGAAAAGAGGTAATTACGCAAAAAGCAAAAGAAAATACAAATGTCGACAATGTGGGGAACAGACATCCACTATGACTCGACTCAGCTATAACCCATATGACTTGTTTATCCGCAGATACTTTGGCCTTTCAAGATGACTGATTGGACTGATTCCTTTCCTTCGAATTTTCCAAGTGTGAATAGTGATCACAGATTGAACGCGGATCGTAGTCTTTGCTTTTAAATCCCTAACTTTTGCCTGGATCGCCCTTTTCGGGTTTTCAATCCACCGGGATACCCATTTTTGCCAAAGTTGCCCTTTCAGGTTTTCAACCTTGCGGGTTTATTCTTTTTTCTTTTTATCCCTAATTTTTGCCCGAACCTTTTCTTTTTATGGTTCGCCAGGATGCCCCATTTTTGCCTGAACCTTCTTTTTATGTTCAGCGGGTCTCTTTTATGCAAAGTATTTTTTGACTACATCCGCGTTCACAGGGGGCGTAAAATCTTCGCCATCCATAGTTGGGAGTAATAAGGCTCCACCAGAGAAAACCTGTCTTAATACATATGGCCCTTCGTAATTCGGAGTCCACTTGCCCCTGTGATCTGTTTGAGGAGGAGTGATCCTTTTCAGAACTAATTCACCAGTTTGAAAACACCGAGGATGCACTTTCTGATCAAATGCTTTTTTCATCCTGCTCTGATACAACCGGCCATGCGCAATGGCTTTCAATCTCTTCTCTTCAATGAGGTTCAGTTCATTCAGCCGGGAACGCACCCACTCAGCTTCATCAAGCTTCACGTCTGTCAGAATTCTCAAAGAAGGAATCTCAACTTCTAATGGCAGGATTGCTTCCATACCATATACCAGTGAGAAAGGAGTTGCCCCAGTTGATGTGCGTACCGAAGTACGATATCCGTGCAAAGCGTAAGGTGACATCTCATGCCAGTCTTTGTATGTCACTACCATCTTCTGCATAATCTTCTTTATGTTCTTATTAGCCGCTTCAACAGCCCTATTCATCTTCGGGCGGTAAGGAGAAGAATTGTGATGTTCGATCTTAAAGCTCAGGCATAGCTCCTTCATCATCTTATTGTTCAAATTTGAACCATTATCAGTAATGATTCTCTCCGGGACTCCATACCGGCAGATGATGTCCTTTTTAATAAATCGGGCTACCACTTGTCTGGTGACGTTGGCATACGATGCTGCTTCTACCCACTTCGTGAAATAATCAATGCCACCAGGATAAAACGATGTCCATTCGAAGCAGTCGGCTCAATTTTTCCAATCATGTCAATGCCCCACATGGAAAACGGCCAAGGTGACGACAAAACATTCAGAGGAGTAGGCGGTACGTGCACCTTATCAGCATAAATCTGGCATTTATGACATTTCCGGGCGTATTTAAAACAATCAGACTCCATAGTCATCCAATAATATCCCGCTCTTAACAATTTTCTTGCCATAGCATGCCCATTGGCTGAGTACCAAAGGAACCTTCGTGAACTTCTTCCATTAACAGGCCTGCCTCGTGTTCATCAACACAACGTAGCAAGACCATGTCAAAGTTTCTCTTGTACAACACATCGTCTTTGTTCAAAAAGAAGTTTCCTGATAACCTCCTCAATGTCTTTTTATCCTTGGAAGATGCCCCAGCTGGGTATTCCTGACTCTTCAAGAAGACTTTGATGTCATGATACCAAGGCTTGCCATCTGATACCCCTCCAACTGCAAATACAAAAGCAGGTATGTCCAAACGCATGATACTAATTGAAGGAGTTTCATTCCAAAGATTCACTTGGTACATTGATGACAACGTTGCCAACGCATCAGCTATCTGACTCTCAACCCTGGGAATGTGATGGAAGTCCACTCTGTCAAAGAAAGGTAACAACCTTCTGGCATAGTTGTTATATGGAACAAGATTCGCTTGACGAGTCTCCCATTCACCTGTAATCTGATTAACCACCAGCGCAGAATCACCATAAACATCGAGGTTCTTGATTCTCAAATCAATTGCTTCTTCTAACCCCATGATGCATGCTTCATACTCCGCCTCATTGTTGGTGCATATGAACGCTAACCGGGCAGTGAAGGGTATATGAGAACCCTGTGGAGTCGTAATGATTGCCCCGATTCCGTTACCATATGAAATAACAGCTCCATCAAAAACCAACTTCCACTGAGATCCAATCTCAGGTCCTTCATCAGGCAAAGGTTCTTCACAATCCTTCATCTTCAGATACATGATATACTCATCTGGAAATTCAAACTTCATCGGTTGATAATCCTCAATTGGTTGTTCGGCAAGATATTCTGACAAAACACTTCCCTTAATGCCTTTTTGGGAAACATACTGAATATCGTATTCTATCAAAACTATCTGCCAATGGGATATTCTACCAGAAAGTGCTTGCTTCTCAAACACATACTTGATCAGATCCATCTTCGAAATCAATAGGGTTGTGTGGTTTAACATATATTGCCTCAAACGCTTAGCGGCCCAAGCGAGTGCACAACATGTTTTCTCCAGCATCGAGTGCCTTGACTCACAATCAGCAAACTTTTTGCTCAAGTAGTAGATGGCGTGCTTTTTTCTACCTGACTCGTCTTGTTGACCGGGCACACAACCCATTGAATTCTCAAGAACCGTGAGATACATAATCAAAGGCCTTCCTGGCACTGGTGGCATAAGGACTGGAGGTTCCTGCAAGTATTCTTTAATCTTTTCAAACGCCTTTTGACAATTTTCATTCCACCTGACCGCTTGATCTTTTCTTAACAACTTGAAGATTGGTTCACACGTGGCTGTGAGATGCGAGATGAACCTAGCAATGTAGTTTAATCTCCCCAAGAAACCACGAACCTCTTTTTCTGTTTTTGGCACAGGCATGTCTTGTATCGCTTTTACCTTTGCAGGATCAACCTCAATACCTTTTTCACTAACAATAAACCCCAGCAATTTTCCTGATCTCACCCCGAAGGTGCACTTGTTTGGATTCAACCTCAGTCTGAATTTTCTTAACCTCTCAAATAACTTCTGAAGATTTACCAAATGTTCTTCTTCCGTCTGTGACTTCGCAATCATGTCATCAACATAGACCTCAATCTCTTTGTGAATCATATCATGAAAGAGAGTCACCATCGCCCGCTGATAGGTTGCCCCTGCATTTTTCAATCCAAAGGGCATCACTTTGTAGCAGAAAGTTCCCCACGGTGTTATGAATGTTGTCTTCTCCATGTCCTCTGGGGCCATCTTGATTTGGTTATACCCAGAGAAGCCATCCATGAAGGAAAACACAGAATACTGAGCAGTATTGTCAACTAACACGTCAATGTAAGGGAGAGGGAAATCTTCCTTTGGGCTTGCTCTGTTCAAATCCCTGTAATCAACACACATCCTGACCTTCCCATCCTTCTTAGGTATAGGCACGATGTTAGCAACCCATGGAGGATAATTTGTCACGGCAAGAAAACCGGCATCTAGCTGTTTCTGAACCTCTTCCTTAATTTTGACAGACATCTCCGGTTTAGTTCTTCTCAACTTTTTCTTGACCGGAGCACAACCTTCTTTAAGTGGTAGCCAGTGTACAACAATATCAGTATCGAGCCCAGGTATATCTTGGTAAGACCAGGCGAAGATATCCACATACTCACGGAGCATTTCAATCAATCTTCCCTTGACACTGTCTCCCAATGCAGCCCCTATCCTTACTTCCTTTCTGGCGTCCTCGGTTCCCAGATTCACAATCTCAATTTCCTCCTGATGAGGTAGGATGACTCTCTCCTCTTGCTTCAACAATCTGGCCAACTCTTCGGGCAGTTCACAATCTTCGTCAGTCTCTTCTTCAGCCTGATAGATTGGATTGTCAAAATCATATCGAGCTATAGCTGAGTCATGATCGGTGTCATCTGAACGAAAAGACCTGCATGATTGATGAGGTATGTTTTATTATGTATGCAACAAAAGAAACACATTTCCATTTTGATGTGGGTTTTTAATGCATAAAAAAATAAAACAGAAAGACAGAGATCAAAATATTTGAGTGTGAAAAGTCCTTTATTGATGATAAAGCAAAACATGCAACAGTTAAAAGCCCTACAAATAAAATCACTACGTCTTGGGCAAAACGCAGGATTAACATAATAGGAAAACAAAGCAATTACTCGAAGCCAGTCACTTAAATGACTCTCTCAGAAGACCAGTTGTACAGACTTTCTCCTGGGACGCAAGGACGAATCCAGCTATCCATGTCACAATCACTGTCCCCTTCTTCCTCAATGGCATTAACTTTGTCGAAGAAAACACCGGCACTAGTGAAACGGACTGGGCCATAGAATTTGGGAGGATCCCCGTCTCTCCTGGATGGCTTGTATCCTAATCCATAGGTATTCCTTTTCTCCTGAACCTCAACCACCTGGCCCCACCTCTGTGAGCTACCAGCTTCAACCACAGCTTTGGCGTCTTTAAACGAAGACATAGAAACTTCAGGCTGATTTGCCACTGCAGGCTGCTCTATAGTCTCAGACTGGACAACCTCTTCAGAAACCTTCACCTTTTCAAACCCCTGACACAATGTCTCATGGATTTCACCATCCACTTCCATGTTTGAAGGTTGACAGCTGACTAATCATTATGTCTTCTTCCCCGCACACCGTCACTACATGACCATCAACCATGTATTTCAGCTTTTGATGCAAAGTGGAGGTTACAGTGCCTGCACCATGGATCCAAGGACGAACCATTAAACAGCTGTACGCTGGCTGAATATCCATTATATAAAATGTTGCATCAAAAACTTTCGGCCCAACCTTGATCGGAAGCACAATCTCACCAAAGACAGATCTCTTCGAGCCATCAAAAGCTCGCACCACCAAGTCACTTGGTGTACAAATAAGTCCCCTGGTATCTAACTTCATTAACGCTTTCTTGGGCAATACATTCAACGATGACCCAGTATCAACCAATACATGTGACATCAGTGAACCACGACACTCAATCGAAATATGCAGGGCATGGTTATGATTCCTCCCAGTGGGAGTCAAATCAAGATCTGTAAAACCCAAGCCATTACCCGCATTCACGTGTGCTACAACCCCTTCCAGCTGGTTAACAGAAATCTCTTGAGGAACGTAGGCTGCATTCAAAACCTTCAGAAGAGCATTCCTGTGAGCATCAGAACACAATAGCAAAGATAGAATAGAGATCTTGGACGGGGTCTGATGTAACTGGTCCACGATCTTGTAATCACTTTTCCGGATGAGTCTCATAAAATCCTCTACATTTTCAAAAAAAAGCATCATCAACTGGCTTTACTGTAGAATCATTAATCACTGGAGTCTGAACAGAACCATCCACTGCCCATTTTCCTTTATCTTGACTTGAAGTGCTGGGTTGTTCATTAACAGGAGTAAGTACTCTACCACTTCTCGTTATAGCATCAGTCTTAACTTTAACTTCAGGACTAGCACTCACTGGTGAAGTATTCATTAATTCCTTCTTTTGTCCATTGACAAACACCTCTGCGCCGTAATTCCACGGAATAGCCTTAGAGCTCTCATACGGAATAGATCCAGCCCTTGTGATAATAACTGGAGGTGGCCTTGCCGAACCAGAAATAGTAATCGTTTTGAACGGAATGGTGATAGTAGCAACCTTCTCACTAACAACCACTTATTGCTGATTACCTCTATCAAACTGTAAACAACCCTCATTAATCATACTCTGAATACCCATCTTCAACGAATCATAACCATTAACCTTTGTCAAACAATCTGAGCAGTTCTCATCATAACCTGGATAGATGCCACCCTTCAATAACCTGTTTTTAACCACAGCTAACGGAGTCTTCAGCTCCTCAACATCCATGATCAAATTCAAAGCTTCACATTCCTCAATTATCGCATTCACCCTCGGCCCATTGTGATCAGGCATAGGGTTTTAAATAACATTGGGCCCAGCATTCGAGAAATTGATAGCCTTGGAGTCAACAAGGTCTTGCACCTTGTGATGAAACGCTCTACACTTCTCCACATTGTGCCCCGGAGCATCGGAGTGAAAATTGTAGTGTGCGTTAGCATCGTAGCCTCGTGGGAGTTCCCCTGTTGGTGTACCCAGGGTACGGAGCTCAACTAAACGCAACTGCAGTAAATGTTGCAACAACTGTGCATATGACATTGGTGGTTGATCAAAATGCCTCTCTGTATTTCTTTGTCTGTTTTGATACTGGCCCTGCTGCCTGTTCTGATTAGCATTATTCCTCTGTTGCTGTGGTGGAGGTAACGTTGCTGGGATAGTTACCGATGCTACTTGTTGGTTATTGCCCTGACGCAGTTTCCCTTTTCCCCTGTGAGATGATACAGCGTTGGCCTCTTCTTTCTTCTTATAACTATCAAACGACTTCTTTCCATGTCCGGAAGACGGTCCGTCACCACTAGAAACTTTTCCAGCCTTAATTCCGACCTCTACCTTCTGTCCGATAGCAATCACATCTGCAATCCTGCCTAGAGAACAAGGCAATAGCTTCTCATAATAGTGCTTAGGTAGTGTGTCCATAAACATATCCAACATCTCTTTTTCCAGCATTGGTGGCTGCACCCTAGCAGCCAATTCACGCCACCTTTGCGCGTATTCTTTGAAACTCTCATCACTTTTCTGGGACATGCTCAACAGCTGAGTTCTGTTGGGAGCCATGTCTATGTTGTACTGGTAATGCTTGATAAAAGCTGCAGCTAGCTCTCTCCAAGTACGAACATCTCTACTCTCCAGCGCCATATACCATTCCAAAGACGCGCCAGACAGGCTGTCTTGGAAAAAGTACATCATTAACTTTTCATCCTTGGCATGGGCAGCCATCTTCCTGGTATAAGCCTTTATATGAGTTCTCGGGCAAGTAGAACCATTATACTTCTCCAGTGTAGGAATCTGAATCTTGTGTGGAATGACAATATTAGGGACCAACCCTAGGTCGTCCAAATCTATTCCCAGATCATCCTGCTTCATAACCCCTTTCAATTGCGCCTCGATTAAATGGATCCTCTCATCACTGACCACAGGTAGGCCAGCGTCCAAGCTTCTGACTGAAAAAACATCATCCTGTTGATCATTAATACGAGGGCCATGGATAGCTCGAACAGTACTTCCTTCTCCCACCACTGAAGGAATCCCACCTTGTCCACCAGCACCAGGAATAGGAATGTTGATACCAGCACCACCTCCGCCCGGAGGAATAACACGATTAAGAAAACCACCATGTAAGATACCATTCTCATCAACCTGCGACACCAAAGGCTGAACTAGAGTTCTGAATTCATTTTGACTCTGCACCACACCCTGCATCATCTCCATAAATTGATCGATGCGAGCTTTCATAGCTACCATATCTGCCTGAACTTTGCCCACCGCTCTTCTTTGATTAAGCCTGGTAGAATACTGTAGCGAGCGATTTTGGACGCGGTTCTTAAGCTCTGGTCGCTCTCTGCGGTTGAGCTTAAAACTACAGGTCGATTCATTTTTTATCCTATTGTGAGCTGAATAAGGAAGGGAAATAGATGTCTCCAATTAACCCTGCTTTGCATACTGAGTTTAAACAGCGGTCTGTTAGGTTACGGATGCTATCAATGTGGGGGGGCCTTTGTACTGGTTATTTGTATTTTCGCCAATATTGTTTTCTTTCTTTTTTACCTGGGCAGAAGGTTTCTGGCGGGGAACAAGGATTAGGATGTTAGGACTGATGCTTTTGAATTACTGCTTTTAATTGATGGAGATATGGGATTTGGGTTTTTTGTTGATTGCGCTCGCTAAGATCTTTTCTTTCGATCTTATGCCTACGTATTCCCGTTTACCGAAACAGGGAAATCAGAGCGTTCGTAGTTCCTCCTATTCTATGGGAGGAAATGGGTGTTTTTGGTGTTTTGGTGTCTTGTTCAAAGCCCAAGACGTGAAGCGAAAGGTGGTTTGTATCTTGTTCAAAGCCCAAGATGTGAAGCTGAAAGGTGGTTTGTATCTTGTTCAAAGCCCAAGATGTGAAGCTGAAGGGTCTATTTGTGTCTTGTTCAAAGCCCAAGACGTGAAGCTGAAAGACCTCGACTTTAGAGAGAATTTGTCATCTCTAAAGAGGGGGAAGGAGAATTACTTTAACTGGGATACGCGGATCCGAGCAATGCCATAATTTCCGAAGAAAGGGTTTTAACCTGAAGGAGAAGACTTTAACTCAGTGTAGAGCAATGCCATCTTTCCTTAGGAGTTTCTCATGCTAAAAGAGGGACAGTGGCATGGATATAGATGATCCAGAGGCTTGCCGCTTACAGAGATTAGATGAAAGGAAAAGGAGTTGTTGATGTTTATGTACTGTGAACGAGGCACAACTTTGATGCTAAAAGGTTGATTGGATCAACCAGTGGTTTTCTTATACAAAGCCTAAGAGGAGGCTAATTTCCGCTAGGAAAATCATTATACAAAGCCTAAGAGGAGGCTATTTTTTGTCTCGTACAAAGCCCGAGAGAGATGCTAAAAGTTTGTTTGACTCTACGAGGGAGTCTTTGTGTCTCGTACGAAGCCCGAGATAGAGGCTATTGTTTGTTTGACTCTACGAGGGAGTCTTTGTGTCTCGTACGAAGCCTGAGATAGAGGTTAAAAGTTTGACTCAACAAGAGAGTCTTTGATACTCAACAAGAGAGTGTTTTTGTATCTCGTACGAAGCCCGAGATGGAGGCTAAAGGTTTGTTTTAGTTGAGTGACAGATCCAATATACTGATTTTAAAAGAGAAAATCAGTTCTTATATGAGCAACACTGTACTCAGGGATTTGATTTGAGGATATTTCCTTCTCTTTGAGGAAACGGGAAATCCAAAGGGTATTGAGACTGTCCGAGTCTGCGGGTTTCCTTCATATTTAACGAAGGGGTCACTCGAGAATGTCTTTGAGACTCAAGGAAGTTAGACTGTCCATGTCTAGAGTTTTTTTCTTTTGTACTATGCTTTGAGAAACAGTAGTAGACTCTATGAAAGGACTGTTCTATACAGATGACTAGGTTCTATTCCTATACCTCTAGGAGGTCGTCGGGACAATTTGTACGAAGCCCAAGAGGAGGCTGGAAACTTTTAAGAAGCCGACGGGTCCTTGTACGAAGCCCAAGAGGAGGCTATCATTCCCGAAGGAAGAGATCATTATACGAAGCCTAAGAGGAGGCTGTGAATACTTCTAAGAAGCCGTAGTGTCCTTGAATAATGCCCAAGAGGAGGCCGATGCTTTTAAGAAGCCTGTGGGTCTTATCATCTCCTTTCCATTAGGAGAGATAACTCTTTTAAAGATAAAAACCACTGGTAAACGTGCGAGGTTTACTATCCAGTGACTTCTAGCTTTTAAAGAGGGTTCCTTAGTTAAGGTCCAAGATTAAGACCGTAGTGGGTACCCAAACCCTGAGACATTCAAGGCAAGCTATCCACAACGAATAGATAAAGTCAGGAAAGTTCGAGAATTTGGAAGAAACTCAAAGATGCCATTCACAGAGAATACATTCATCTTAGGGAGTAGAGCTTCTTGACGATTCCTAAGGAGGACAGCCGAAGAGAAGACTGTATCTGGTGCTCCTATTGGGGATCTAGGCGTCTATTTCTACGAATAAATGAAACGGCGTCACCTAGTTCTAGACGTAGTTGTCGGGGAAACTCGAAATATCTATACTATTATTACACAGTAGATATAATTTTATGAAAGGAGACTTACAGTGAGCAGCCCACAATACAGTTTATAATATGAAAGCAGTAAATGAAAACGATAACCACTTACTCGGTTATAGTGCTTCCATGCTGTTTGGTTAGTTGTTCAACAAAGAAAGATTGAAAACAACAGTATATTCAAAATCAAAGGAGAAAGTGCTTTGAAAAAGAAAGATTTGGGGCTTACAGCTCAAGGAGAGGCCCAGGGTTTTATCAGTGAGCACACTGTTTGAATTTGTACAGAGGGACTTATACAAGTGACTGGGGCCCAAAAAGGTTTTTTGTACAAAGGGATGGGTCTTACACTCTCTCAAGAGGCCCAAAAAAAAGGTTTAAAGAAAAGAGAGGGGCTTATAACACGAGGGTAGGCCCAAATGATTTTTCGTTTAAAAATGGCGATCGCGCCGAGGTTTTCTTTTAACGCAGAGGGACTTATACAATAAGTGAGGCCCAAAATGTTTTGGTTAAAAGGGGGATTGGGTCTTACACTCTAATAGAGGCCCAACGTGTTTTGAATGGGTCTTATAGCTCAAGGAGAGGCCCAAAAGGTTTTTATTTTTAAACGGGCGACGATCGCGCCGTTTACTTGTACAGAGGGACTTATACAATGAGTGAGGCCCAAAAAGTTTTTGTACAAGGGGGGATGGGTCTTACACTCTCTCAAGAGGCCCATAAAGTTTTGAAAATGATTTATGAGGGTTGAATTAATCCAAAACCCTAATTTGTTTTCAAAACGTATTTAATTGAATAAAAATTCAATTAAAATGATCAAAAATTGTTTAACACATGGAAAACAAATTGTGATCTTGGATTAATGCTTCAAAAATTAAGTATTGACCTACAAAATAATTAGAAAGCATTAAAAGTTGCAAAATCAATGTAGAAAAAATATTTAAAATGTCAAAAACAATTAAAATATTAATTCTTTGCAAAAATATCAATTATATGAAATAAATAATATTTTTGGGATTTTTTGATAAAATAAAATATTTTAACATTTTTGTGAATTATTAAAAAAAGAATCAACTCAAAATCATTAAAACTCATAGAGAAATTAATTTTTGAATCAATTAAACAAAATCACAAAATTCAAATATTTGAATTTCTAAAAATGGCGCCAAGAACAAGCTGAAGAACACGCGCGTGTTCTTGGTTTCTCAGATTTGCATTTTCTATCCAATCTCCATGAATACGTAATCATATCATGCAATCCACATATCATTATGCTCGTCTCAACCTCACTATCATGTCTATGTACTTTAATTTCATTTAAATTAAACATACAACAAGAAATCACGAAGAGAGCTCAAGAACCCTAATTTCTGCGTGAAGGCTAGGATTTTTGATACACGATTCAAACAATGCAATTAATTGAGGGAAAACATTCCATGCATGATTATGAACATATGGCCAAATTATTGTGCGAGGAAATATGCATAGATTGAGAGATGACCAAGTATGTGCTCACCTCTAGGCCGTGACAGCAAGTTCAAAGTGATTTTTGATTTGGAGGTGTTACAGATGAGTGGTGATGATCTGAACAGCTTCCCTACACCCTATGGATTGTGTTTGGATGGTTGGACTTGATTGAAATTGGCTGGATCATTTTGTGGTACCTCAGCTGCACTTTGGTTAAAACCTTGAGCAACCAGCTGGTGATTTTGCGAAATTGATGTTTCAGAAGTAATCTAAGTGTTTGATCAGCTCATATGTGATGTATGTGAGGTGTGTGAGTGATTGGTTTGATTGGAATTGCTCTCAAACTCAAAACCCGATAGTGACTTGCCTTAGAAGGCAAAATTGGTGTGAAAGAAGAGATTTTGAGGAAAGCATCTGTTAGATGGCTTTGGTGTACTCAAACTGACCACAATTGAGCTCTATTTATAGTAGAGCAAGTTTGTTTTGCAAGGAATAGTGCATGGCAGCTGGTAAGTAGGTTTGGCCAATGTTGGCAAATGAAAATCCAAGTCTCCTCTAGCCATTGACTAGAGGTTAGGGCACAGAGCTTTGGTTCCCTTGGTCTTGGATAAGTCTTGACTGATTTCAAATGAGAATGGCTCAGTCCATGCCACCTTGATGGTTTCATTGAATGCCTCATTCCAAATTTGAAGTCTTGTCCCTATTTTGGTCATTCTAGGTTCAACATGCTATTTCTTGTTCCATGGACTTTGGAGGCTTGGCTCAGTGATTCTCCCCTTTAGATTCAATCCTCTGAGGTGTCCAAGTGGATAGGAGCAATTGAATTTGGCTGATTTTGGCAAATCGACCAAAGTTGCAAATTCTGCCTTGCCTTGACAGATTTCAGCAAGGCAACTTGGCAATGTTGTATCTCATGGTGTAGGTTGAATTTGGCAATGTTCTTGGCCATTTTGGAAAGCTCTTACATGATACAACAACTGTTTGAACAAGTTTGGTTTTGATCTCTTTTGATTCCAAGTGAAAAATCCCCCTACATTTGGCAAAAAGTGAGGCAGAATCTGACTTAGTGAAAATTTCACTAAGTGTTGGAAAAAGTGACATTTTCACTTTTCAGCCACTTTGATCACTCCAGAACTCAAAATCCTTAATGAATTGGAATGACTTGTAGTTGAAGTTTTTGTAGGTGATAATGAGGGCTACAAATCCATCTTTGGATGAGAAAAAATGGCCTTGTGGTTTAGGAGTTATGGTCCTCCAAAGTTGGTACCTTTGCCACTTTATTTTTAACTTAGAAAAATTTCTAAGTTTTATGGTTACCCCTTTTACAAGTTATCTCACTTTTCTTGATTTTTCTTGATGAATGATGATTCAAATCATACATTAACATCATTTTAGGGTTAAAAATCCATTTTGGTGAAAAATCTCAAAAAGTCAAAGTTGACTTTTGTGCACAGTTGACTTTTTATCAGATGAATTCCAAACTGTGCAATTCTTCAGGAAATCATGTCCTTGACCTAAATAAAACTTGATGCACATGTTCCATGGGTGTCATAGGGTATATTCAATCATGTATTAGGGTTTGGGAGCATGTCTTGGTCAAAAGTCAAAGTTACAGTTGACTTTTCTCTTAAAACTCAAATTGTGGTGCAGATGAAATTGAGACTTGTTGCTCAAGCTTCTTGGATCAATCCATTGTTCCAAATGGATCAATATAGTATATTAGAGACCCTCAAATCATGTCTTGAGGTCTTGGCTCATGGTTTGTCCCAAAAGTCAACTTAGGGGTGAATTAGGTCAAGAAACCCTAATTCCTGATTTTTTATGAATGCATCCCCTGAGTCAAAATTGACTTGATGCATGGGTTCATGAGGTTCCATGAAGTATATTAGGTCATGTTTTGGATCATTGCCTTGTGCCCAAATGAAAATTTCCATCTGGAGGCCCTGGTCGACCAAAACCCTAATTTGGTGACACTGTCGATCTTGAGACTTGATCCACCTAGAAGGGAGCAGCCTTGTGCTTAATCCTTGAAGTGGGAGTCCTTTTTGATCCATTGTGGATATTTAAAAGATTAGACAAGTTGAAGATTATGTCATTTCTTGATTGATCCTTTGTCTAAGCACTCAGAGAGGGCTTGAAACCCTAATTTTGATTGTATTGGATGCTCACCCATCTTTGGGGAGACTGATGAAGCATGATGGTTCATCCATATTATGATGATGATTTTCACAATGATGGGAAATCTAAGTGGTCAAAATTTGGGGTATTACAGATGCCCCTATTTAATCTTCTTGGACCCGAAGGTGTGAATGACGAAGGGATTCGGGCATTCGGGGTGCAAGAGGATTAAATATTGGAATATCCGAAATTTTGACGGTGCTTATGAATGGTAGCTTACGCATTCATCTTCTTTAGATAAGCAATGATGCTTAGAAAAGGTAAACTTCCCCTCGATCCTGGTCTCCTACCAAGAACTGGTCTCAGTCTCTTTTGAAATAAACTTCCCCTCGATCCTAGTTTCTTACCAAGGAACTGGTCTAAGTTTCTTTTGTCAACTTCCCCTCGATCCTGGTTTCCTACCAAGGAACTGGTCTTAGTTTCTTTTGAAATAAACTTCCCCTCGATCCTGGTTTTCTACCAAGGAACTGGTCTAAGTTTCTTTTGTCAACTTCCCCTCGATCCTGGTTTCCTACCAAGGAACTGGTCTTAGTTTCTTTTGAAATAAACTTCCCCTCGATCCTGGTTTTCTACCAAGGAACTGGTCTAAGTTTCTTTTGTCAATAAACTTTACTGACAAGGGACGCTATTAGTAGCGGTTTTCCTCAAACTTCTCGCCGAATTTTCCTGGGGAGATGCCATTTGAGTGGAAAAAGTTTGATGTCAGACTTGCTGGGGAACCCATTCGTCTGAATGGTAGAGTTGTACAAACTTCTCCGTTGGAGACGCCATTTGTCGATTCTACTAGGGAAAGCGAGTCACTTGAGAGACTGTTTTCGTTTGGGGTTACATCATACTTTTCTCGGGATCTTCCCGGAGAAATGCCATATGATGGGATCCAATTTTGAGGTGCCAATGACCTTCTCATCAGTGGTTTTTCGGAGCAAAACTGGCGTGCTGCCGAATCTCTGATCACGAGGCTTTCTCTGTGGATTTTCCTTAATCCGGGAAAGCAAGGATATCATCTTCAATGGCGAAGAGTGATGCTTATTGAAAGTTTTCTCTGGCTTTTCAGAGGTTCAAGTTATCAAAGTGGTCAAGGACCAACTTCTTTCAAGAATTAAACTGGAAGCGAGGTTGTTCAGACACAGTATTTCCTGACGAGGCAAGAACTGACAACTCGATTGAGAAGACTTCTACCACTAGGGGACAGGACCGACTAGAGTGATAGTGATGCAATATGAAATGTGAATGCAAATAAAAAATGCATGATGTATGTGTGTATGTTCTGACAAAACAGACGCAACACACAGACTAAGAGATGGACACAATTGGATACTCGGCCATCGCGGGGCGAAGAAGTACCGTTGATTCAAAATAGCAATTCCACCTTGCTTAGGAGAGATAGTCCCGTTGGGAGCTATGTTGATCGGGCTTAGGAGATGAGAACTCGGTCGAGGTGTGTCAAACGAAACAAGGTCTCTGACACAGTTGATTCCTTCATTCAGGCGAACTGGTTTAGAAGGAGCACTTTGATTCTGCACTTTGAAGTTCGCTTACTTCGGGAGAAGCGATCGATGTTCTTCTGATGTTCAACAGTCAAAAGAAATGCCATCTTTAATTTAAAAGCAGAAAAATTTTAACAAGTAAATTTATTTTTGTTTTATTTCAAGAATCGCTGATTAAGTTTAAACAACGTCGTTCTGTAAAGCTAAAACAAGTAAAGAATTACAAACAAAAGCATAAGGGCTCAAATTTTATTGATAAGATGGAGATCAGCCAAACGTGTGATTCCAAAGAGTATATACAAAGTTAGAAAATGGTAATTTACAGGGAAAAGGGCTACGTTGAAACATAACGACCACTATCCTTCTACCAACTTTGAGTTCGGGACATCCTGAGCTTCCGTCGAAGATGACCTTTGACTGGAGATTTCCTCCGATGGATGATGCAACTGTTGTTGCTGCTGAGGGACTTGCCTCTGTTGAACATAGTTACTTGCCATTATCCCTAATTTTTGCCTGGATTGTACTATGAGATTTCCAATCCATCGGGATGATTTTTTTCATATCTCTAACTTTTGCCTGGATCGCCCTTTCGGGTTTTCAATCCACCAAGACGTTTTTTTTTTAGGCGAATGTAGCACCCCAAAATTTGAGCTACCTTTTTCTGGCTTGTGTTTCGCACTCATTTGCATTCCCTTAGGCCATATTCATAATCATATCATTGCGTTGGTCTTCTAAGACATGGGATCAAAGGATTTTCTTGGCCTTATTCATAAGGGATTCAGTCAGTTTCTATTCCCGGTTAAGTTGGAGCAAGAGGTGGAATTCTCCTCGTTGTAATCTTCCTGATCTGAGGTTTTCCTAGTCACTTTGGATCTGAAGTTGGACGTGGATTGAATGTAATCATGTGACTTACTTGGAATTCGAGACACAACTCCTTTTTTGCTAACCCATAACTATTCTGATACCATTTCCATAAGTTTCAAATATCCACTTCCTTTTTTATGTTTTATCCATTTAGTCCATTTCCTTACATAAAATCATTTTTATCCATTTCAGTATCCACATCATAAACTATTTCTTTAATCATTTTTCTAAATCCACTCTACCATATTCAATCCGATATCCATCCTTCATCCATTCTTCAAACCAATTTTAAACGATTATCCATTTCAATTTCAATTCATATCCACTTATTTCAATTCTATATCCATTTCATCTTAATTCCATTTTTATCCATTCCATAAACTATCTCCAAATTCATATTTTTTATCCCAAAAGTCCATTTACATCATAAAAGCCCATATAACCAATTCTCAAACAAAAAATATGCCAATATCATAAGCCCATTTTTGTGTTTAAAAAAAAAGAAGAAGAAAGCCATTCATTCAAAAATTTGCAAGAACTGCAAATGAATTCTACAAAAGCCACACGCAAGCTCATGGCCCACATTCAGCCACTCCAAAACACTTTCAGGTCAAAATTTTCAGCTACCAATTACAAGATAAAGGTAAACAAATCAAGCCAAGTCTCTCACGACTACTCTCCAAGTTTCACGCTGCTGTGAGCATCTGCAAAACACGTGAAACATCCAAGCAAGTAATGAGAAGCAAAACGCAGCACTGCATTAGAGTTCAAAAAGCAAAAATAATTCAAAAACGGCAACCGCCAATTTCATTTCAATCACTCCTCTCAATCTATAAATAGAACCCTTTGAACTAATCTCCATTTGAAAAAAATCCATAACAGAATTTCACAAACACTCTAACTTCTCTAACAGAATTCTAACAAACTCTAACCGAATTCACCTGTAAATACTATTTTGCCCTCATCCGATTTCTGATATAAAACCGGCATTACCTTCATTCTTCAATCTCTTCTTCATTCTGCAACATGTCTCAATTCTGAATTTCCCAATCTTCATCTTCCATTTTCAATTCTCATTCTCCCACTTCAATTCTTCACTCTCTGCAACTTTTCAATTCATCTTCAATGTAGAACAAACTTCCTCTTGAATTGATCTTCATCACGAGAAACCACAACATCTCAGAATTCAGTACCAAACTTCATCTTTCGGATTCGTCATTCTTCTCCACGATTGTTCATCACTCTTCATCTCACGCTCACAAACCAGCGACGAATTCTTCAACATCAACCACCATTTTTCTCTGCAACAAACCTTCAATTCTCATTATCTTCATCAACACCTACAGAAAATCAGTGTCTCAAAAATCAACAATAATTTAGAAATAATTCGAATCGTAACAGCAATTTCATCGCACATGTA
Organism: Lathyrus tuberosus; assembly: GCA_022829125.1. Classification (NCBI taxonomy): domain Eukaryota; kingdom Viridiplantae; phylum Streptophyta; class Magnoliopsida; order Fabales; family Fabaceae; genus Lathyrus; species Lathyrus tuberosus. The sequence goes on from JALAZF010000112.1 coordinate 9,283,458, forward strand.
TTCAACCACAGCAACATCTCAGAGAAAAGCACAAATTTCATTCGCGCAAGAATTTCAACGCTAAACTCGAGAATCGCACAGAAGAAGAGAAAGAAGAAATCGCAGAAGAAGAGTGAACGTGATATTACCTCTGGTTTTCTGTTTTCTTTCGCCGATTTGAAGACGCACCGGACGGTTCTCCGGTAGGTACGTCATCTGGATCCAAAACTCGATTTCGCACTTTATTTGTATTGCTCGTGTGATTGCTGTGCGTTCGTCGATCTGTACTTCATCGTTCGAATCTCCGATCTACTTTCTTCTCTGTTTACATCGTGCGTTCGCTTGAGATGGCGCGGCGGAGAGTGTTTGTTTGCGGCGAGGCTGATAGCACTTTGCAGCGAGGAGAATGACTTAGTAGATGCGAGCTGCGTCAGAGAAGGAAGACAGCAGTGACGTTAGTAAGGCAGAGCCACGTGCGAAGGAGGTCGAAGACGGTGGTGACGTAGCTCCGGCGGAGGGAGTTTGCTCTGAAAGTGAATAACGGCGAGGATATTGTTGACGGATGGACGGTGAATTTGTGTAAGGCGGAGAAGGTTCTAATCCCACCGTCGCCGGTAATGAGCCATGGCGCGGCGGAGATTATTGGTGTCGGCTGAATTTCATAGAGAGTAGAAGAGGAAGAGAGCGGTTGGCGGACGGAGGGAGTTTCGTGGTGAGTTGTTGCCGGCGGGGTTGAGAGAGTAGGTGACGGCGCATTTAGATTTGAAGGAGAGAGTGAGTAGTGAACAAGGGAAAGGGGGAACGGCTGATGACTTGCAAGTCTCAGAGTTTAGGTTTTTCATTACAACCTAGTTGCTTCTAGTCTTGGACCGGGTTTTTTGTTGTAAGCCCATACGTTTTTTTCTTTTTCTTTCTACACACTCCAGTCACTCCGCACCTCCCTCTGTTCCATAATAAAACATTGGGCCTAGCATTAAAAAGCCCAGCGCCATGTTTGCTTTTTTTCACGCCCTCCCCATACTGTTTGCACCCCTCTTTGTTTTTTATTTGTTTCTTTGTTAATTGTTTTGATTTGAGTTTTGGCTTTAATAATTGTTTAGTTAGTAAACTTAGGATAATTAGAGTTTTATTAGGTTTTAATATTATGATTAGTTTTTTCTAGGAATTAATTGGATTAATATTAGGATTAGATTAGAATTTAATTGAAATTAATTTTAGGATAATATTAGTTTTAATACTAGAATTAATTTTAGGACTAATGGTTTTTAGAATTAGTTTAGATTTAACTTGAACTAATTTTAGGATTAATTTTAGAATTTTAGATTAACTTTTCTTGTTAGAATTTAATCTTGGTTTTTACTTAGCATTTTAATTCTAACTTGGTTATTGTTGATTGCTTGTTGACCATAATTTCAATCGATCATTGTTGATTAATTGTTGATTTTTCTTTTATGAATAGCATGATATAATGCTTTGTGTAGAATTTTCTCACACCCCTCGGGATCCTAGCTCAACTTTAATCTTTGATTAAAGTGAGGTAGGATATGCATTAGGTAGTGCTATCCCTCTTTCTCTTTTAGGATTGGGTTCTCATACCACACTAAACCTTAGGACTTCCAAGCATGCTAACATTAAGATTGAGTCTTAGATTCCTCATTGGATTTTTACCTTTACTCGACCTTTTGAGTCTTTCTTCTTCTCATCTCAAAACAAAAGTGAAAAACATTTAATAATGGCATAACATGTATTGCACTTAAACCTAAAGTGTGGGAAATGGAAGGAGGGGAGATTCTCTCCACCTTCCTAGAGTGTTTAGCATACGGCCTGTTAGGACGGCCATGCGATGCATTCGATCTTATACGATAGACTTGAATGCAATACGTGTTACTAAACACAAAGCAATCAAAAAACACTTCTTTCTTAAAAGACAAAAACAGACAATAACGTCTTTCCTTCGGGAATTCTTTTCTCATCTCACTCATTCTCAACGTACGAGCGTGCTTCTCTTCGTTCTCTTGCAAGATGGTAACGCACTCGGACCAGCGAGCCTGCAACACCTGAGCTGGAACATCAGCCGTTCCCTAAAATACAACCAATCCATCCCTAGTTAGGGGAACTACGTCGCTCTGATTCTCATGTTCCCGATGAGATACGTAGGCAGTGGGGTAGGGCCCATTCGAGCACTTCTTTTATTTTCCCTACATTTGTTTCTCTTTCCTTTTCCTTTCCTTTTCCAGTGCTTCAGCTAACAGTTCTTTTTTCATTTTCTTACACCCTTTGATCGAGCAAGCAAGCGTGGATCCCATCGGGTACGATGGACGCATGGGGGTGCTAATACCTTCCCTGCGCGTAACCGACTCCCAAACCCAGTTCTCTTGGTCGCAAGACCATGCTCTATCCTTTCCTTCAGGTTTATGCGGTGTTTCCTTTCCCTCTCATGGGATAAATACACATTGCTGGCGACTCTGTTCGGTGCCACTTTCGCGTTTGTACTAGGATGAAAATCCCGGGAGCGACAGCTGGCGACTCTGCTGGGGACCGGTTGACCTATTGCTGGTCCATCCTAAGCGAGTCAATCCTAGCGCTTGTTTGTTTTTCTTTCATTGGGTGTTTACTGTTATCTTGTATTTGCTGTTTACTGTATTTTATTACTTGTACCATATTTACAACATGTTGGCATTTACATTTCATATATTATACTGTGTTGCACTGTTCTGTCTGTCTGGCGGGCAGGGTGTTTGAGAGATAAGCCCACTACCCAGGCTTGAGTACACACATAGATTTTAGAGTGGATAGTCATGACGCTTGCGTGGTGGTGACCACGTATTGTTGTTCATGAAACCCACAACCAGACGAGGTTCTATCAGGAGCTTTCTGCTACTGCATGTTATGCAGGCCAGTAGTTATTCTCTTGAGGAACTGTCGACTCTGGCGACCATTCCCGAGAACTCAGTTGCGGCACTCCTTCCGAGATGTGACAGTGGCAGACCACATTCTGTGGCAAACCCATTGCACATTCTCGATCCGAGAACCCAATGCTGGGAACTTGCTATAGGATATCCCTTTTGTGAGAGAGAATCAGTGGAGGCACTCCTCGATTGGCGATAGTATTGTACCCCGAGGGATGAATGTACTATTGCTTCTCGACCTCAGTGCCAGAAGCTGAGGATCTTTTGTTTTGGAGAATCAGTTGAGGCCTCCTCGATTGATGATGATGCCAAACCAGAAATGGTGAACGTATCATCATTTCTCGACCTGAGAGCCCAGGATACTGAACATCCTAGTACCCACATGTGAGAGGGGCGGGGTTTACAGGTTTGCAGGTAACCTTGACTTTCATCCTACCTGGTATTTTGGATTTCTTATCAGTGTGGACTCATCAGCCTGGTATTATGGTATTCTGACATTCTGACCATCCCGGTATTCTGATTGGATCGATACTCTGATTATGCCCATATTCTGGCATTCTGGTATTCCGATTATTCCGGTGTTCTGGCAATCGGGTATTCTGATTATTCAGATATTCTGGTATTCCGGTATTTTCTTCAGAACAGACCTATGAGCTTATTCAGTCGTCAGCACAGCACAATGATTATGCAGGATTTATGGAAGCTTTGATCCCATGTCTTATTGCATTCATATTATTGCATTGCATTTGCATCTTGCATCATTTTGCATATCCATTCTTCAGGCCAGACCAGTGAGCTCATCCATCCTTTATCTGAACTGCAGTTTGATTTCCCGACTTTCGTATTGGACTTGAATCAATCTGGGGAAAGATCATGAATTCAGGGGAGCAGAATCAGTTTGTGACTATGGCCGATGTTGAATTGATGAAGAGTCAGTTGGACCAACTTATGGAAGTTGTGGCCGCCATGACAAGGGGAGAGGCCAATGTTCAAAGAAATGAGAATGTTATTCCACCTCTGGTGAACAATGTTGCTCAAGCTCAACCTGTGCAGATTCCTGTTGAGAATCATGTTATACACGAGCATACCATCTTCCGAGAAGGACATTCTTCTTCTCTTGATGCCACAGATTATCAGAGCTTTGCCTTCTCTATGCCAGATGTCCAGGGGGTAGTTTCAAAGATGAACCCTAAGGACCCACGATCTGTTGATGATGAAAGATACCGTGTGTTGGACGAGAAAATTAAAGCCCTGGAGAGGCGTGATACTCTTGACTTGAATGCTTCGAGCATGTGTTTGGTGCCCGGCCTGGTAATGCCTCCAAAGTTTAAAATGCCGAAGTTTGAGCAATACAAAGGAGATAGCTGTCCGAGGCTACATTTGGTAATGTTCTGCAGAGGAATGACCACACATGTCGACAACGATAAGCTCATGATTCACTGTTTTCAGGAAAGTCTGAGTGGGGCATCACTGAATTGGTATATGCAGTTGGAAAGCGGTGGCATCAAATCATGGACAGATCTAGCCCACGCCTTTGTGAAGCAGTACGATTATAATCTTGACATGGCTCCCAGTCGAATGCATTTGCAAGACTCGTTTCAAGAGGATAATGAATCATTCCGAGAGTATGCTCAGAGATGGAGAGAGTTAGCCGCTCGTGTTCAACCGCCACTTTCGAATAGAGAATTGGTTGATTTGTTCATGGATACCTTGCAAGGGCCGTACTTGGAAAAGATGATTGCCCATGGGGCAGCCAAATTTTCTGACCTGGTAATGGTGGGAGAACGTATCGAGAGTCTGATCAAGTGTGGAAAGCTCCAAGGCGTCTCAAACTTCCAAGCTAATGAAAATGAATCAGTTGTCAGTTCTCAGGAAGAATTCGAGGAAGAAAATAGTTCCATTCAGGAATCTTCACCACCTCGTTCTCAATGTTCAGACATATCAACTGTTCAGAGTCAACAGTCTTATGGGTCTTCATATCAGGGACAATATTCTTCTGCAAATCAGAGACCTCCTCAGAGTCAACAGTCATATCGCCGTCAGCCGCGTCAGCACGCCCGACAAAGGCCAAGGAAGCCAGAGAGGAATTTCACTCAGTTGCCAATGTCGTACAGTCAGATGTTGCCTGATTTAATCCAGGGTGGACTGATAGTGCCGAAGAAGATAGATACGGTAATTCCTCCGTACCCACCAGGTTTTGATGCCAATGCCCGTTGTGACTACCATGCTGGGGCACAAGGGCATTCAACTGAAGACTGTAAGGTGCTCAGGAGCAAAGTTCAGACACTTCTTGACTCCAACATGTTCTCATTCACGCCTCAGGGTATTCAGATCAACAATTCTCCTTCATCCAGTCAGGTGGGTTCATCAGTTCAGGTTATGGAAGGAGTCATTGAGGGCAGTTGTGCAAATGATTATCAGACTGACTTTGATGAGCAATTCTGAAGATGGCTAACTCATTAGCAATTCAAGCTTGGGAAAGCCCAGCTCCACGAAGCTGGCGACCATTTAGATCATGTCATTTCTTTGCATTTGTAGTTTCTTTTCTGTTAAAAAGTGCAAACTCATTTGTAAAACTTGTTGTTTTTGATTGATAATGATAATGAAATGAATATGCATGTTATGATTAAATCAAGTCGTGTTCACTCATACTTTCTATCGATATCATATGCTTGTTTAAGCAGGATCCTAGGGAGGATGATGAAATTCACAAACGCAGAACTTCTGATTGTGTGCTTTTGAACAAAACCCTGTTGATGAGGTACAGGCATTGTTTCGAATTCCCAAACACCGGAGGTATAAGGGAGTGAAACCTTTGTCAAACCCTATTGAGCCTAGAAGTAGGAGTCTCTTTCTGAAAACGAAAAAACCCTCTATTTCAACCCGGGGCAGGGTAGGTGTCAGCTAAGTTGACCGTTCGTTCAAATTTCAAAAGGAGTGTTTCGTTCGAGGATCAATTACATCCATGGTTATCCCTCACCGACCGAAGAGTGAGACGGTCACAACCCGTTACAAGTCAAGACAAACCTGTGTCACACGATTAGTTCAAAAAAAAAGAATAAAAAAAAAAAGGAAAAAGAAAGCCCGCTAAGTCAAGACTTGAAAACAAGTGACTTAGGCAAAAGTCAGGGCATCCCGCTGGACTTCAAAGTCAAAAAAAAAAAAAAAAAAAGATTCACAAAGAATTAGTCCAGGCAAAATCAGGGATATCAAAAAAACAAAAAAAAAAGAACGAAAAGCGAAAAGGATTAAAAAAGAAAAATCCTCGAGCAAAGAACAAGTCGTGTGACCACAGACACCAAGGAAAAAGGGTGACTGTCACTCTGAAAATCGTGTGGGTTCCTTCTATCCTCCTACCATTCATTAACCTTTGGAAAGGTGAGCGCTTGTGTCAAGTTAGCTGAACGTAGGACTGGAGAACATCAAGAAGATTGGGTGGGTTAAAACAAAACTTTGAGCCTTATATCCTTTCTTTCTTAAACCGCGAACCAGCCACGTTACAACCCTCAAAAGACCTAATTGAAGCAGGGTTGTTTCGAAAGCATACTTCGGCAAAGATCGCGTCAGTTCTGACTCCTAAAAGGGCTTTTCTTGCCATTCATGTTGGTATCGATGTGACATTCTGATCGGTGATTCGTTCACCACATGTCATAACATTTTTCCAGTGAACAAACTTGGATTTCAAAACTGTCATATGCATTGCATCAAAATTATCTTTTCAAAACGAATTGTTTTACTTGCGAGTAAGTGCTTGATCAGGAAAGTTTCTACATTGGAAAGATTGATTAATCTAAGGTGCAAAGTGCCCGAGTACTCCGTTGAGCCGGGGCAAGTCATGTCAAACGGACGATCCATTCCAAGATTCAGTTAATCTGGGGCAACTATGTCGAGAATCTGGGGCAATCAAGTCGAGATTCAACAAATCTCTCGAAGGTCAGTTAAAGGTATTCCTTCATGTATCAATCAGTCAGGGGCATAAATCATTTCAAGGCTGGGGCAGGTCACCCTAAAAGCACAAAAAGTTTTTCTCTCCGGAGAACGGTAAATCACAGTCTGGGCCAAGATATGTCGGATCATCATGATACATCCTAAAGACATGTTCATTTACAGGTTATGCTGCATCGGGGCATTTCTTTTTGGTCATATCACGTCTGCAGGGTTTAGGTTGATAGTTAACACGAGATGACCCCAGTAGAGTCTCTCTCCCTAGCAGAGATAGCTGGAGTTTTATCACTCAGCAGAGCATCATGAAGGTTATTGCTCCCCAGCAAGAGTTCATGAGTTCGCTCTCCCCTAGCCAGCTTGGCGAAGTTTACTGCTCTTCATCAAGAGTTCATATTCCTGTACAGAGTGTTGGGTTTATGCTTCACCAGTTTGTGGTAAAGTTGTTTCCGTCTCCCCAACAAAGTAAGGGTAAGAGGTAGGTTCCCAACAGAGGACCAAGTCCGATCTTGTCCCCTAGCAGAGCTGATATCATCAACCATTGTCCCCCAAGCATCTTTTTGGGTGGTGGTTAGCGTTCCCCAGCAAGTCCAAGGTCGATTGTCATTGGCATTTTTCTTCAACAGATTCCTGGAATGTTTCTCCAGCAGACGTTTGTTATGCGTACTTTTCTGTCGAATGGAGGTTTAGTCGGGATCTCGAGCAGTTATGACTTTGAAGACGGTTCAGTTTGTTATCCCCCAGCGGAGTTAGCCTCGTCTCTTCAGCATTTATTTTGCTGGAGTGGTCCTGTTGCATGTCATAAGCATTGTTGCATAAGCATCATCGCATATCATTAGCATAGCATCGCATGAAGCCTTGTAAAACCAAACAGAAAATCCATAGTCCAACCTTGCTCGGCACCTTCTTCCACAACCCACCTTGCTGGTATATTTCCAAAACCTGAAATCCTATCCCTTTTGGCATCCTTCAAACCTGAAGTCCAATCCCTATTGGCACTTCATACAAAATCCAATCCCTATTGGTACCCAGAAAGATTTCGCCTTTGAAAAATAATCACCATCAGGTTTCACCTGTCCTAGCCAGCAAAGTCCAATTATACTTGGCACATCCTTCTTTCCCAGGTAGCCCGAGCATGCGTCGGCATTTTGCATATAGTGATCATTGCATCCTCAAATCGCGTAGCATTTCCATTTGATATGGAGCATTACGCCATAGAAAGAAAATTCAAACATATGCATGCGAAGCATAAGCCAGATTTGGTACCTTGCGCGAAAGCCCAAATCAATGTTCAGTCAAAACGGTGGCATATCCCCAGCAGACATTACAATTACCCCTCTGATTACCTTTCTCCAGGGTCGTAGGTCATACGTCGATCTTACCCTCGATCAGTCCTTGTCCATCAACCCTTTGATGACGACATCCCAAAAACAAGTTTCCTCTCCGTCATTTCTATGACGATGTGTTTCTTCGGACATGTTTCCTTTCTGTCATCCCCATGACAATGTGTTCCTACGGTGGATTTCTCTTTCTGTCATCCCTATGACAACGTGATTCCTTTAGTCAGTTTTTCTTTCCGTCAACCCATTGACGATGTGCTTCTTCCTTTTCAGGTCTTCTTATAGCACTTCTTTCCATCAAACCCTTATGATGATGTGTTTCTTCGTATATAATTTCTTCCCGTCAACCCTTTGATGAAGTCTTCTTTCAGTCAGGTCTTCTTTCCGTCAAACCCCTTTGACGACGTGTTCCCTCGGTCAGGCGTCTTCTTTCCGTCAACCCTTTGACGATGTGCTTCCTTTGGTCGAGTCTGCTTTCTGTCATCCCTATGACGATGTGTCCCTTCGGTCGGGTGTTCGGGCTTTCTTTCTGTCATCCCTATGACAATATGGTTCCTTCGGTTAGGTTTTCTTCCCGTCAACCCTTTGACGACGTGTTCTCTTTCAAGTTTCCTTTCTGTCATCCCTATGACAATGTGTTCCTTCAGTTGGGTCGTCTTTCTGTCATCCCTATGACGATGTGTCCCTTCGGTCGGGTGTTCGGAACTTTATTTCTGTCATCCCTATGACAATGTGTTCCTTCAGTTGGGTCGTCTTTCTGTCATCCCTATGACAATGTGTTTCCTTCGATCGAGTTTCCTTTCTGTCATCCCCATGACGATGTGTTCCTACGGAGGAATTTTCTTTCTGTCATCCCTATGACAATGTGTTATCTTTTCAGATTTTCTTTCCGTCATCCCCATGACGATGTATTCCTACGGTGGAATTTTCTTTCTGTCATCCCTATGACAATGTGTTATCTTCGTCCATTCCTTGACAATGTTTGGCTGTTTCCCTTACAGCGTTGTCTTCTTAGATCTCTCTTTTCCCCAGCAGGGTCTAAATAGATCAAGGGAATCTCTTCCTTAGCAAAGTGTCAGCATATGATATTACCCAGCAGGTGGTGTAGCTCTCAGTATTGCTCATTTACAACTCAAATTCCAATTTATTTTGGCGTACAAACAGTTTGTTCATATTATTCCAGCAGGTGGGATAGTATGGCAGGTGGGATGATCATTATATATAGCTGTTCATATTATTCCAGCAAGTGGGATAATATGGCAGATGGTTGTTCCAGCAGGTGGGATGATGATAAACAACTATATTCTCTGCAAAGTCCAACGACAGATTGGCAAAAGTCCATCTTAGGGTGGCAAATCATTAAAGTCCACCCACAGTGTGGCCAGCCAGTAGTCGTCTGGCGTCGTACAAAAGACATTGTTGAAAGTCCATCCATAGTATGGCAAGCCAGTAGTCGTCTGACGTCGTACAAAAGGCGTTCTTAAAGTCCACCCGCAGTGTGGCAAGCCAGTAGTCGCCTGGCGTCGTACAAAAGAGATCTCTCCAGTGTTATGGTTATCATCAGAGTTTTATTCAAGCAGAGTTCATTTGGTTGGGTTTATATCCCTTTTATTCTTCTCCACAGAGTGCAAATTTTGCGGTTCTTTTTGTATTCAATCACCTTGTACCTTGAATGTCTGAAAGCAGTTGCTATCATCCTTTCAGGTCCAAGTTGATTGAATAGGGGCAGCTGTAGCACCCCAAAATTTGCCCTACCTTTTTCTGGCTTGTGTTTCGCACTCATTTGCATTCCCTTAGGCCATATTCATAATCATATCATTGCGTTGGTCTTCTAAGACATGGGATCAAAGGATTTTCTTGGCCTTATTCATAAGGGATTCAGTCAGTTTCTATTCCCGGTTAAGTTGGAGCAAGAGGTGGAATTCTCCTCGTTGTAATCTTCCTGATCTGAGGTTTTCCTAGTCACTTTGGATCTGAAGTTGGACGTGGATTGAATGTAATCATGTGACTTACTTGGAATTCGAGACACAACTCCTTTTTTGCTAACCCATAACTATTCTGATACCATTTCCATAAGTTTCAAATATCCACTTCCTTTTTTATGTTTTATCCATTTAGTCCATTTCCTTACATAAAATCATTTTTATCCATTTCAGTATCCACATCATAAACTATTTCTTTAATCATTTTTCTAAATCCACTCTACCATATTCAATCCGATATCCATCCTTCATCCATTCTTCAAACCAATTTTAAACGATTATCCATTTCAATTTCAATTCATATCCACTTATTTCAATTCTATATCCATTTCATCTTAATTCCATTTTTATCCATTCCATAAACTATCTCCAAATTCATATTTTTTATCCCAAAAGTCCATTTACATCATAAAAGCCCATATAACCAATTCTCAAACAAAAAATATGCCAATATCATAAGCCCATTTTTGTGTTTAGAAAAAAAGAAGAAGAAAGCCATTCATTCAAAAATTTGCAAGAACTGCAAATGAATTCTACAAAAGCCACACGCAAGCTCATGGCCCACATTCAGCCACTCCAAAACACTTTCAGGTCAAAATTTTCAGCTACCAATTACAAGATAAAGGTAAACAAATCAAGCCAAGTCTCTCACGACTACTCTCCAAGTTTCACGCTGCTGTGAGCATCTGCAAAACACGTGAAACATCCAAGCAAGTAATGAGAAGCAAAACGCAGCACTGCATTAGAGTTCAAAAAGCAAAAATAATTCAAAAACGGCAACCGCCAATTTCATTTCAATCACTCCTCTCAATCTATAAATAGAACCCTTTGAACTAATCTCCATTTGAAAAAAATCCATAACAGAATTTCACAAACACTCTAACTTCTCTAACAGAATTCTAACAAACTCTAACCGAATTCACCTGTAAATACTATTTTGCCCTCATCCGATTTCTGATATAAAACCGGCATTACCTTCATTCTTCAATCTCTTCTTCATTCTGCAACATGTCTCAATTCTGAATTTCCCAATCTTCATCTTCCATTTTCAATTCTCATTCTCCCACTTCAATTCTTCACTCTCTGCAACTTTTCAATTCATCTTCAATGTAGAACAAACTTCCTCTTGAATTGATCTTCATCACGAGAAACCACAACATCTCAGAATTCAGTACCAAACTTCATCTTTCGGATTCGTCATTCTTCTCCACGATTGTTCATCACTCTTCATCTCACGCTCACAAACCAGCGACGAATTCTTCAACATCAACCACCATTTTTCTCTGCAACAAACCTTCAATTCTCATTATCTTCATCAACACCTACAGAAAATCAGTGTCTCAAAAATCAACAATAATTTAGAAATAATTCGAATCGTAACAGCAATTTCATCGCACATGTATTCAACCACAGCAACATCTCAGAGAAAAGCACAAATTTCATTCGCGCAAGAATTTCAACGCTAAACTCGAGAATCGCACAGAAGAAGAGAAAGAAGAAATCGCAGAAGAAGAGTGAACGTGATATTACCTCTGGTTTTCTGTTTTCTTTCGCCGATTTGAAGACGCACCGGACGGTTCTCCGGTAGGTACGTCATCTGGATCCAAAACTCGATTTCGCACTTTATTTGTATTGCTCGTGTGATTGCTGTGCGTTCGTCGATCTGTACTTCATCGTTCGAATCTCCGATCTACTTTCTTCTCTGTTTACATCGTGCGTTCGCTTGAGATGGCGCGGCGGAGAGTGTTTGTTTGCGGCGAGGCTGATAGCACTTTGCAGCGAGGAGAATGACTTAGTAGATGCGAGCTGCGTCAGAGAAGGAAGACAGCAGTGACGTTAGTAAGGCAGAGCCACGTGCGAAGGAGGTCGAAGACGGTGGTGACGTAGCTCCGGCGGAGGGAGTTTGCTCTGAAAGTGAATAACGGCGAGGATATTGTTGACGGATGGACGGTGAATTTGTGTAAGGCGGAGAAGGTTCTAATCCCACCGTCGCCGGTAATGAGCCATGGCGCGGCGGAGATTATTGGTGTCGGCTGAATTTCATAGAGAGTAGAAGAGGAAGAGAGCGGTTGGCGGACGGAGGGAGTTTCGTGGTGAGTTGTTGCCGGCGGGGTTGAGAGAGTAGGTGACGGCGCATTTAGATTTGAAGGAGAGAGTGAGTAGTGAACAAGGGAAAGGGGGAACGGCTGATGACTTGCAAGTCTCAGAGTTTAGGTTTTTCATTACAACCTAGTTGCTTCTAGTCTTGGACCGGGTTTTTTGTTGTAAGCCCATACGTTTTTTTCTTTTTCTTTCTACACACTCCAGTCACTCCGCACCTCCCTCTGTTCCATAATAAAACATTGGGCCTAGCATTAAAAAGCCCAGCGCCATGTTTGCTTTTTTTCACGCCCTCCCCATACTGTTTGCACCCCTCTTTGTTTTTTATTTGTTTCTTTGTTAATTGTTTTGATTTGAGTTTTGGCTTTAATAATTGTTTAGTTAGTAAACTTAGGATAATTAGAGTTTTATTAGGTTTTAATATTATGATTAGTTTTTTCTAGGAATTAATTGGATTAATATTAGGATTAGATTAGAATTTAATTGAAATTAATTTTAGGATAATATTAGTTTTAATACTAGAATTAATTTTAGGACTAATGGTTTTTAGAATTAGTTTAGATTTAACTTGAACTAATTTTAGGATTAATTTTAGAATTTTAGATTAACTTTTCTTGTTAGAATTTAATCTTGGTTTTTACTTAGCATTTTAATTCTAACTTGGTTATTGTTGATTGCTTGTTGACCATAATTTCAATCGATCATTGTTGATTAATTGTTGATTTTTCTTTTATGAATAGCATGATATAATGCTTTGTGTAGAATTTTCTCACACCCCTCGGGATCCTAGCTCAACTTTAATCTTTGATTAAAGTGAGGTAGGATATGCATTAGGTAGTGCTATCCCTCTTTCTCTTTTAGGATTGGGTTCTCATACCACACTAAACCTTAGGACTTCCAAGCATGCTAACATTAAGATTGAGTCTTAGATTCCTCATTGGATTTTTACCTTTACTCGACCTTTTGAGTCTTTCTTCTTCTCATCTCAAAACAAAAGTGAAAAACATTTAATAATGGCATAACATGTATTGCACTTAAACCTAAAGTGTGGGAAATGGAAGGAGGGGAGATTCTCTCCACCTTCCTAGAGTGTTTAGCATACGGCCTGTTAGGACGGCCATGCGATGCATTCGATCTTATACGATAGACTTGAATGCAATACGTGTTACTAAACACAAAGCAATCAAAAAACACTTCTTTCTTAAAAGACAAAAACAGACAATAACGTCTTTCCTTCGGGAATTCTTTTCTCATCTCACTCATTCTCAACGTACGAGCGTGCTTCTCTTCGTTCTCTTGCAAGATGGTAACGCACTCGGACCAGCGAGCCTGCAACACCTGAGCTGGAACATCAGCCGTTCCCTAAAATACAACCAATCCATCCCTAGTTAGGGGAACTACGTCGCTCTGATTCTCATGTTCCCGATGAGATACGTAGGCAGTGGGGTAGGGCCCATTCGAGCACTTCTTTTATTTTCCCTACATTTGTTTCTCTTTCCTTTTCCTTTCCTTTTCCAGTGCTTCAGCTAACAGTTCTTTTTTCATTTTCTTACACCCTTTGATCGAGCAAGCAAGCGTGGATCCCATCGGGTACGATGGACGCATGGGGGTGCTAATACCTTCCCTGCGCGTAACCGACTCCCAAACCCAGTTCTCTTGGTCGCAAGACCATGCTCTATCCTTTCCTTCAGGTTTATGCGGTGTTTCCTTTCCCTCTCATGGGATAAATACACATTGCTGGCGACTCTGTTCGGTGCCACTTTCGCGTTTGTACTAGGATGAAAATCCCGGGAGCGACAGCTGGCGACTCTGCTGGGGACCGGTTGACCTATTGCTGGTCCATCCTAAGCGAGTCAATCCTAGCGCTTGTTTGTTTTTCTTTCATTGGGTGTTTACTGTTATCTTGTATTTGCTGTTTACTGTATTTTATTACTTGTACCATATTTACAACATGTTGGCATTTACATTTCATATATTATACTGTGTTGCACTGTTCTGTCTGTCTGGCGGGCAGGGTGTTTGAGAGATAAGCCCACTACCCAGGCTTGAGTACACACATAGATTTTAGAGTGGATAGTCATGACGCTTGCGTGGTGGTGACCACGTATTGTTGTTCATGAAACCCACAACCAGACGAGGTTCTATCAGGAGCTTTCTGCTACTGCATGTTATGCAGGCCAGTAGTTATTCTCTTGAGGAACTGTCGACTCTGGCGACCATTCCCGAGAACTCAGTTGCGGCACTCCTTCCGAGATGTGACAGTGGCAGACCACATTCTGTGGCAAACCCATTGCACATTCTCGATCCGAGAACCCAATGCTGGGAACTTGCTATAGGATATCCCTTTTGTGAGAGAGAATCAGTGGAGGCACTCCTCGATTGGCGATAGTATTGTACCCCGAGGGATGAATGTACTATTGCTTCTCGACCTCAGTGCCAGAAGCTGAGGATCTTTTGTTTTGGAGAATCAGTTGAGGCCTCCTCGATTGATGATGATGCCAAACCAGAAATGGTGAACGTATCATCATTTCTCGACCTGAGAGCCCAGGATACTGAACATCCTAGTACCCACATGTGAGAGGGGCGGGGTTTACAGGTTTGCAGGTAACCTTGACTTTCATCCTACCTGGTATTTTGGATTTCTTATCAGTGTGGACTCATCAGCCTGGTATTATGGTATTCTGACATTCTGACCATCCCGGTATTCTGATTGGATCGATACTCTGATTATGCCCATATTCTGGCATTCTGGTATTCCGATTATTCCGGTGTTCTGGCAATCGGGTATTCTGATTATTCAGATATTCTGGTATTCCGGTATTTTCTTCAGAACAGACCTATGAGCTTATTCAGTCGTCAGCACAGCACAATGATTATGCAGGATTTATGGAAGCTTTGATCCCATGTCTTATTGCATTCATATTATTGCATTGCATTTGCATCTTGCATCATTTTGCATATCCATTCTTCAGGCCAGACCAGTGAGCTCATCCATCCTTTATCTGAACTGCAGTTTGATTTCCCGACTTTCGTATTGGACTTGAATCAATCTGGGGAAAGATCATGAATTCAGGGGAGCAGAATCAGTTTGTGACTATGGCCGATGTTGAATTGATGAAGAGTCAGTTGGACCAACTTATGGAAGTTGTGGCCGCCATGACAAGGGGAGAGGCCAATGTTCAAAGAAATGAGAATGTTATTCCACCTCTGGTGAACAATGTTGCTCAAGCTCAACCTGTGCAGATTCCTGTTGAGAATCATGTTATACACGAGCATACCATCTTCCGAGAAGGACATTCTTCTTCTCTTGATGCCACAGATTATCAGAGCTTTGCCTTCTCTATGCCAGATGTCCAGGGGGTAGTTTCAAAGATGAACCCTAAGGACCCACGATCTGTTGATGATGAAAGATACCGTGTGTTGGACGAGAAAATTAAAGCCCTGGAGAGGCGTGATACTCTTGACTTGAATGCTTCGAGCATGTGTTTGGTGCCCGGCCTGGTAATGCCTCCAAAGTTTAAAATGCCGAAGTTTGAGCAATACAAAGGAGATAGCTGTCCGAGGCTACATTTGGTAATGTTCTGCAGAGGAATGACCACACATGTCGACAACGATAAGCTCATGATTCACTGTTTTCAGGAAAGTCTGAGTGGGGCATCACTGAATTGGTATATGCAGTTGGAAAGCGGTGGCATCAAATCATGGACAGATCTAGCCCACGCCTTTGTGAAGCAGTACGATTATAATCTTGACATGGCTCCCAGTCGAATGCATTTGCAAGACTCGTTTCAAGAGGATAATGAATCATTCCGAGAGTATGCTCAGAGATGGAGAGAGTTAGCCGCTCGTGTTCAACCGCCACTTTCGAATAGAGAATTGGTTGATTTGTTCATGGATACCTTGCAAGGGCCGTACTTGGAAAAGATGATTGCCCATGGGGCAGCCAAATTTTCTGACCTGGTAATGGTGGGAGAACGTATCGAGAGTCTGATCAAGTGTGGAAAGCTCCAAGGCGTCTCAAACTTCCAAGCTAATGAAAATGAATCAGTTGTCAGTTCTCAGGAAGAATTCGAGGAAGAAAATAGTTCCATTCAGGAATCTTCACCACCTCGTTCTCAATGTTCAGACATATCAACTGTTCAGAGTCAACAGTCTTATGGGTCTTCATATCAGGGACAATATTCTTCTGCAAATCAGAGACCTCCTCAGAGTCAACAGTCATATCGCCGTCAGCCGCGTCAGCACGCCCGACAAAGGCCAAGGAAGCCAGAGAGGAATTTCACTCAGTTGCCAATGTCGTACAGTCAGATGTTGCCTGATTTAATCCAGGGTGGACTGATAGTGCCGAAGAAGATAGATACGGTAATTCCTCCGTACCCACCAGGTTTTGATGCCAATGCCCGTTGTGACTACCATGCTGGGGCACAAGGGCATTCAACTGAAGACTGTAAGGTGCTCAGGAGCAAAGTTCAGACACTTCTTGACTCCAACATGTTCTCATTCACGCCTCAGGGTATTCAGATCAACAATTCTCCTTCATCCAGTCAGGTGGGTTCATCAGTTCAGGTTATGGAAGGAGTCATTGAGGGCAGTTGTGCAAATGATTATCAGACTGACTTTGATGAGCAATTCTGAAGATGGCTAACTCATTAGCAATTCAAGCTTGGGAAAGCCCAGCTCCACGAAGCTGGCGACCATTTAGATCATGTCATTTCTTTGCATTTGTAGTTTCTTTTCTGTTAAAAAGTGCAAACTCATTTGTAAAACTTGTTGTTTTTGATTGATAATGATAATGAAATGAATATGCATGTTATGATTAAATCAAGTCGTGTTCACTCATACTTTCTATCGATATCATATGCTTGTTTAAGCAGGATCCTAGGGAGGATGATGAAATTCACAAACGCAGAACTTCTGATTGTGTGCTTTTGAACAAAACCCTGTTGATGAGGTACAGGCATTGTTTCGAATTCCCAAACACCGGAGGTATAAGGGAGTGAAACCTTTGTCAAACCCTATTGAGCCTAGAAGTAGGAGTCTCTTTCTGAAAACGAAAAAACCCTCTATTTCAACCCGGGGCAGGGTAGGTGTCAGCTAAGTTGACCGTTCGTTCAAATTTCAAAAGGAGTGTTTCGTTCGAGGATCAATTACATCCATGGTTATCCCTCACCGACCGAAGAGTGAGACGGTCACAACCCGTTACAAGTCAAGACAAACCTGTGTCACACGATTAGTTCAAAAAAAAAGAATAAAAAAAAAAAGGAAAAAGAAAGCCCGCTAAGTCAAGACTTGAAAACAAGTGACTTAGGCAAAAGTCAGGGCATCCCGCTGGACTTCAAAGTCAAAAAAAAAAAAAAAAAAAGATTCACAAAGAATTAGTCCAGGCAAAATCAGGGATATCAAAAAAACAAAAAAAAAAGAACGAAAAAGGCCACGGGGAAGAAAGAACTTTGAGATGTGATGGCGGTACATGAATTTTGTCGGAGTATATCTGACACTTGTGACACCTCCTCATGTACTTGTAGCAGTCGGATTCCATGGTCAACCAATAATACCCGGCCCTGAGAATTTTTCCCGCCATTGTGTGTCCGTTGGCATGAGTGCCAAAGGATCCTTCATGAATTTCTTTCATGAGCATGTCTGCTTCTAGTCTGTCGACACATCGGAGCAAGACCATGTCAAAATTTCTCTTATAAAGAGTGTCGCCGCTCAGGAAGAAGTTTCCAGCCAATCTTCTGAGGGTTTTCCTGTCTTTTCTGAGTTCCCCAGATGGGTACTCTTGTTTCTGAAGGAAGCATTTGATATCGTGATACCAAGGTCTGTCGTCTATGACTGCTTCAATTGCGAAGATGTAAGCGGGTCGTTCAAGGTGCATGATGTCGATCTTAGGTATGTCATTCCATCGACCTACACTAATCATGGAAGAGAGAGTGGCTAATGCATCAGCCATGTGATTCTCATCACGAGGGATGTGATGAAAATCGACTCTGTTGAAGAAGGGTAACAACCTTCTTGCATAGTCTTTGTAAGGAATCAATCCTGATTGGTATGTGTTCCAATCTCCTTTTATCTGGTTAATAACCAAGGTTGAATCGCCGTATACGTCCAAGTTTTTGATCCTTAAATCAATCGCTTCTTCGAGACCCATGATACATGCTTCGTATTCGGCCTCATTGTTCGTACATTTGAACGTAAGTCTAGTAGTGAAAGGGATGTGGGTACCCTGAGGGGTAACAATGATTGCCCCAATTCCGTTTCCATAATGATTGACTGCTCTGTCAAAGATAAGTCCCCACTGGGAACCTGGTTCTGGCCCTTCACTGGGTAGCGGTTCATCGCAATCTTTCATCTTTAGATACATGACATCTTCGTCTGGGAAGTCAAACCTGATTGATTCGTGATTGTCAATCGGTTGATGAGCCAAATGATCGGCTAAAATACTTCCTTTAACGGCTTTCTGAGCATGGTACTCTATGTCATATTCTGATAGTAACATCTGCCAACGGGCAATCCTTCCCGTGAGAGCAGGTTTTTCGAAAACGTACTTGATTGGATCCATTTCGGAGACCAACCAAGTAGTATGATAAATCATGTACTGGCGAAGACGTTTGGCTGCCCAAGCCAAAGCGCAACAAGTTTTCTCAAGCATTGTGTACCGAGTCTCGCAGTCGGTGAATTTCTTGCTTAGATAGTAAATGGCAGACTCTTTCCTTTTAGTTTCGTCTTGTTGGCCAAGTACACATCCCATTGAGTCCTCTAGGACTGTGAGGTAAATGATCAGTGGTCTTCCTTCCACTGGAGGTGATAGAATCGGAGGATTCAACAGATATTCCTTGATACTGTCGAAGGCGGTTTGGCAATCTTCTGACCAAACGCAATCCTGGTTCTTTTTGAGTAACTTGAAGATCGGCGCGCATGTCGCGGTCATGAGGAATATGAATCTGGAGATGTAGTTCAAACGTCCCAGGAATCCTCTGACTTGTTTTTCAATTTTCAAAGAAGGCATTTCTTGAATGGCCTTGACCTTGTCAGGATCAACCTCAATTCCTTTCAGGCTGACGATGAACCCTAGCAATTTCCCCGAACAGACACCGAAGGTGCACTTGTTAGGATTCAAGCGGAGCTTGAATTTTCTTAGACGTTCGAACAATTTTGACAGATGTTCGACGTGCTCATCCTCTGTTCTTGATTTTGCAATCAAATCATCGACATATACCTCGATTTCTTTGTGTATCATGTCATGAAACAGAGTAGTCATGGCCCTTTGATAGGTTGCCCCGACATTCTTCAAACCGAACGACATTACCTTATAACAAAAGGTACCCCATGGGGTAATGAACGAAGTTTTCTCCATGTCTTTCGGCGCCATTTTGATCTGATTATAGCCCGAGAATCCATCCATGAAGGAGAATACTTTGAACTTTGCTGTGCTGTCAACCAGCATGTCAATGTGTGGTAAAGGAAAGTCGTCCTTTGGACTTGCCTTGTTTAGATCTCTGTAATCAACACACATTCTGACCTTTCCATCCTTTTTGGGAACGGGTACGATGTTGGCTAACCATTGAGGATATTCAGATGTAGCGAGGAAACCTGCGTCAATCTGTTTCTGTACCTCCTCTTTGATTTTGATAGCCATGTCCGGGTGAGTCCGTCTCAACCTTTGCTTTACTGGCGGACATTCCGATCTTAGCGGTAAGTGATGTTCCACGATGCTGGTATCCAACCCTGGCATATCCTGATAGGACCAAGCGAATACATCGGGGAATTCTTTGAGAAGTTTTATCAAACCCTCTCTGGTAGTTGGGCTGAGCAGTGCTCCGATCCTGATTTCTTTTCTCTCTTTTCCTGAACCCAAGTTTACCGTTTCCAACGGCTCTTTGTGAGGTTCAATGGACCTTTCCTCTTGTCTGAGTAGTCGGGAGATCTCTTCTGGAATTTCGTCGTCATTTTCTTCTTCAGCCTCGAATACCGGGAACTCAAAGTTGGGAGAAGGCATCGGATCGTATGTTTCAACGGTGTGTAAAACAAGCAATCTGCATGACGTGATGATTCGTGTTTAGAAGAGATAGAGAAAGATGCAAGAGTGTGTGCAGTGTATTTATTTTACTGCTTGTTTTTATTTTTGAATTGTTTTTTTTAGGATTACCATTTTCTGAAAAAACAAAAAGAGAAAACAGTAATTAATGCGGAAATTACAGAACGACGTTATTTTATTAATGAACAAGTCGACTCTTGAGACTACAACCCTATAAAACAAAACTCTGTCGCTTTGGGCGAAGCGAAGAGGGAAATTTACAGAAAGCGAGCCCTATCAAAACATCCGTTTCACCTGGGCAGGGTGAAAGGTTTAAAGATGGCAATTACTTTGACTGATGAACGACCTTCGGAACCTCGACAGCAACCCATTGGCGGCGAACTCCTCGGTGAATCACAAAGTCTGGCACCTTCCTTGATTTGTCTTCAGAAATGACGCTGATTTCTGGTGGAGCAGGATCATTGGAATCTGTCTCCCAAGCAGAATTGTCGTAGGAGGATTCCACAGTTGTATTTTGCATAGCATTGGTGCTCTCAGCTGTATCTCCCCATCCAGTTGACTGGATATCTTCGAGCCTGATACGAGAGCTTTCGAGAGCGGTGTACTTGACCATATAGTCGTATTTTCCACTCAGTTGTCCCAAGGTGTCCCAAACTTCTTTGGAACTGGAGGAGTCATCTCTCTCGATGACGTTGACCTCGGGAAAAGCATAGCTGATGAATTCAAGTCCTGCAAACATTGCAAATTCATCTTCATGTTGAGTAGTTTCTGAATGACCTGAGTGTTGATCCCATGACATGGTGGGGACATAGGTATTCTGTTCAATGACGCTCAGCTGAGTTTCATTACTCGGCTGACTTTCTTGCCCCAAGTTTCCTGGGTAAGGTTGCCACATTGGCAGACCATCCATCAGGCCATAGTAATTGTGATCAAAGTTTTCTTTCATCAGAGTGTCTTCCTCTAATGAATTTGGCGGAGCATGGCATCCTTTCGGATCACAAACTCCATAGATCATTTCGACATCTGATCTTGGTATAAATCTCGGACTTTCTGTAGGAAAGAAAAAAGGCATAGGCACCTCTTCCTGAGACATATAGCCGTCCTTGTTAAGGTAGGACTTCCATTCTTCATTTGTGTCAGAGGGATCTTCCTCATTGATAGCATGAACTGTCTGAGACACTGGGTGAAGAAAACCTCCACTGTGGAAGAAGTTTTGAAGGGGATGAAGACTTTCATCGATGGCGGCTGTCTGAGTACAGGTCGCAGAAAAACCAAGACCCTTCTTTGTTTTATTGTCAATAGGAATGACAAGCCGTCCCCATCCTGTCGTATCGGTACTCTCGACCGCTTTGATAGCATCTTTGTATGAAGAAATTGAAGTTCCTTCTTCGGATTGATCGTTCTTGCTCACCGATAGTGCTTGGAACTGAGTTCCAATAACCTCCTCGGGTTCCACACAAGTAGATGATGATAAGTTGCTTACACGCAAGGCTTGTTCCCCACAAACCGTGACAAGTTGATCGTTCTTGACGAACTTTAGCTTTTGGTGGAGGGTTGAAGTAACCGCTCCAGCCTGATGTATCCAAGGTCTTCCTAATAAACAACTGTATGTTGCCCGGATGTCCATGACCTGGAAAGTGACTTGGAAAGTGTGAGGACCAATAGTTATGGGAAGATCAACTTCGCCGATAACTGTTTTTCTGGATCCGTCGAATGCTTTGACGACGACCTCGCTGACTCTCACCGGAGGGCCCTTAAATGATAATTGCATCAAAGTGGACTTCGGCATAACATTCAGGGCTGACCCTGTGTCTACCAGTACGTTGGCTAAAGCATCGCCCTGGCAGTTAACTATGATATTGAGCGCCATGTTATGACGGTGACCCTCTTCGGGTAATTCCTCATCACTAAATCCCAAATTATTGCAGGAAGTGATGTTAGAGACAATACTATCGAACTGTCTGATTGTTACATCCTGTTCCACAAAGGCTTGCTCCAAGACTTTCTGTAGAGCCTCTCTGTGTGCTTCTGAACTGAGTAACAGTGATAATACTGAGATCTTTGAAGGAGTCTGTAACAGTTGATCAACAACGTTATATTCACTCCTTTAGATGAGCTTTAGCATCTCATCTTTGTCTTTTGAAAAGCCGGGATTACCAGATTGACTGACTGGTGGATCAGGAATTTCCGCCTGAAGTTCCTTTTCTTTGTTGGATTCTCCAACCCCTCGGTTGAAGATTCGACCGCTCCGTGTTACACGACTGATGTCTGCAATGTTCACGACGGAGGGTAATGGAATTTCCTTTCCATTCTCGATTATTGTTGCACCATATTTGTAAGGGATTGCCTTAGCTGATTCATACGGTAGTGGCCCCGGTAGATAGATGACTATGGGAACCATCTGATTTTTCTGACCATCATAAGTAACCTTGATCCGTTCCCGGTTAGGAACTCTAGATTTGTCAAGTAGAGGGATGATGGCAAAAACATCCCTGGTCCTGTGATGACCAGAGATCGTGACAACATCCTCAACTTGCTCGGCAAGGTAGTTCGGCGACCAAATGATGGGTCCTGAACCTGGATATGGACGAATTTCTCCATGATCGACCTGACCCTGAAGAGCTGCTCTCACAAGGTAACACCCTTGGTTACTTTCCGAACAGACGCTGCAACTGTCATAGTTGTGTGGTGGCACCTGGCCACGCCCACTTTGAATACAATGTAACTTTACTAGGTTACCTTCCATTGATCGGACATCCTGACTTTGACGACGAGTAGGATTCCTGTTATTGATACTAATTTGCTGAGTATCTTCGTCCATGTAGATTGGCATCCACCAATGATTTAACAAGTGCTGAAGTGCCTCCTGGACAAGGGTACAACCTCGATCATTTTCGCAACCCGCTTTACAATTTTGATAGTCATGTGATATTAAGAATCCAAGTCGGACCTGCTCAGCATGTAACTCTACCAGGTTGGTATCCATTACGTGGATGTCGAAGATCTGAACCATATTGATCTGATAAGAGTTCCTATCATGGTAGTCTTGGATCCATCCAAGATCCATCTGACGCTGGAGGGCCTCTTGTATGAAAGAGCATCCCTGTTTGTTTACCGAGCAAATCAGACAGGAACTGTAATCGTGCCGCGGCAGATTATGATACTGGTTTTGCCTTGAGTGCATCGCCACCAAGTTGACATTCATCGCACGGATGTCGTGGTTTTGAATGACGTTGGAATTCGTGTAAACCATGTTAACTCCACGAACTCGGTGCTCTTGGATCCATCCAAGATCCATTTGTTCCTGTAGAGCTGCTTGCACTACCGAACACCCTTGGTTATCTTTAGAGCAGATATCACACTGGTGATAGTTATGAGGTGGCACATGGCCATATCCACTCTGTCTACAATGCATCTTGACCAGATTGGTTTTCAACAAGAGTACATCGTGAATTTGATAGACATTGTTAGTCTCTTTCTCAATCAGATTGACTGCAGCTTTCTCATGTTGAGGCAGCGGGTTCGTAAGAACATTAGGATTCGTATCTTTGAAAGATAAGAGCCCGCTCCTAACAAGCTTTTGCGCGTCGAATTTGAAATTGAAACAAGTCTCAATGTTATGCCCTGAACCTCCTTGATGATAAGGGCATGTTTGATCCGCTTTAAACCAAAAAGGCGGATTTTCCGGAACTGAAAGGGGAGACTTAGTCTGAATATGCCCCTTAGCCAGCAGTAACGGAAACAGCTCTGCGTACGTTACGGGTATAGGATCAAATCCTGGTGGCCGTATTGTACGGTTGTTGTTATATGGAGGATGAGCCTGCTGAAGAGGCTGTTGTGTCCTTTGTTGGTCAGGTTGGCTCTGCGCAACCTGAGGTTGATGCATAGGAATAGGCGCGGGGCCGATAGCAGGAGTAACAGCTGCTACTGGCTGATAACGTCGCCTTTGCTTTCCGAGAGAGATATTCCCAATATCTTGCTCTTTTTTCTTAGGGAGAGCACTACCGTATTTTTTAGTACCGCTCGTTGATCCAGTGTCTTTTACCAAACGTCCTTCTCGGACGGCTTCCTCAAGACGTACACCCATGCCGACCATTTCGGTGAAATCACCGGGTGCACTGGCAATCATTCGGTCATAGTAAAATGAGCTTAAGGTCTTTAAGAAGATTTTTGTCATCTCTTTTTCCTCAAGAGGTGGACAAATTTGAGCGGCAATTTCACGCCACCTTTGAGCGTACTCCTTAAAGGTTTCCTTGTCCTTTTGCAACATTGATCTGAGTTGATCTCTGTCGGGTGCCATGTCCAAATTGTACTTGTATTGTTGGACGAAGGCAGTACCAAGATATCTGAATGTACTGATCGTAGTACGGTTTAAACCCATGTACCATTTGAGTGCGGCACCGGTTAAACTATCCTGGAAGTAGTGAATCAGCAGGTCCTGATTCTCCGTCTGAGCTGACATCCGTCGAGCGTACATCACCAGATGGCTCTGAGGGCAAGAGTTACCCTTGTATTTTTCAAAGTCGGGCACTTGGAACTTGTGCGGGACTTTCACATTTGGGACCAAGCAGAGGTCTGCGGCGTCCTTTCCAAATAGATCCTGACCGCGAATGGCTTGCAGCTCTTTCTGCATTTCCAAGAACTGCTCCTGGAATTCATCCATTCTGTCAAACATAGTTTCCTTCTTACCAGAAGGTGTCTGTGGAATCTGTCCTTCCGGGACAGTGTGCACCACAGGGGGTGGTACCGTGACTACGGCAGTGAATCTTGGCGTTTCCTGAAGTTTGTAACCTTCAGGAGTCTTCAGTATGCCCCTGGCATCTTCGCTTTCCCGAAGTTTGTAACCTTCAGGCCCAGCGGCTTCTGTTGCGATTCCCCGATCTTCAGTGATCGGCAGAACATATCCTTCTGGGATATAGCTAACAGGCATGCCCCAAGGACGATCTTTCGGCATCTGATACCTAGGATCATACTTTTCTATGATGGGCATTGAGGTGATCTCTGAGATCACAGTTCTTTGTAGCTGAGCTTCTGCCATGGCTTGCATGTCGTTACGAAGCTTTCTCATATCCTCTCTCAGAGCGTCGATCTCTTCTTTCAACTCTCTGTTTTCTTCCTCAAGATCATCCATCTTTTTCTGACGATTGGCCCGAGTATTATACGAATGAGACAGTTTGACTCTAGAATCGAGACACAAACGTGAGATTCGTAGGGAAGAAGAATACGCGATGTGAGAATGATGAATGCAATGATTATATTAATTGTTGTTTTTTGGTTTAATCAAAATAAACTTCGACAATTAGATTGCAAATATCAAACAATGGGGAAACCCCTTTTATTGAAATTCAAAGGATTACAGAAATGGAAATACAGTAGATTACAAAGTGCAAAAACAAAAACCTAAACTAATGGGTCCCGAGTCCTCTCTGAGGAGAAACCGGGTGCTGATTCTGGTATCTTCCTTTTCTTTGACCGGGGCGCTTGGGCCGTTGTCGGGTTGTCATTCCTTTGCCAAGTGAAAGGAGTGAGCAAATTCCTTTGGTCATCTTGATTCTCTACAGCATGCTGCTCCAAAATTTCAATCAGAGCATCTTTCTCTTTTAGTAGTTGTTGTATTTGGATACACTCTACGTCGAGGGTGCGGTACTTGTTCTTCCAAGATCTTCTTTCCTTTTGAACTTTGTTGAGAGTAACCTGAAGCTTTTTAGTTTCCGTCATGAAGTACATGACAGTTTCCCTCGGTGGAAGAATTCCGTAATGAGGATAAGGCATTTTTAGCTTGAGAGCTCTAGTTTGTACCCAATGGAGATAAGGCTCCACCGAGACACAGTCCGGTTTTCCCAGAGACTCTCGTCCTTTCTTATGAACCTGTTTCCAAGCTTGCACTATTTCCATCTTTAGTGCTCTGTCATTTTCTCCTCCTTTGAAGAAAATACCTTCCAGATGAACACCCAGTGGGATGTGTCTCATCGGGTATCCAAATTGACGAAGAACCAATATCGGATGGTAGTTGATTCCTCCTTTAGTTCCTATGAGGGGTACGCTGGGGAAGTTTCCACAACGGTCAATGATTTTAATTCCCTCATAAATCCTATTACACCAATCTATATCGGAATTGGTGAGAGACATGATCTTCTGCGACCAACGTAAGACACTCTTGCAATCCCAAAAAGCAGCAGACTTGGGCAAGTGAGAGATAAACCATTTGTAGAGCAAAGGTACACAGCATGTGATCTCCCCTCCGCTGTACAAATTTCCCAAGTGTACAGAATGATACGCATCTGCGAGCAAAGTCGGCATAGGGTTTCCAATGAGAAAAACCTTAATAGCGTTGATATCGACGAAGTTATTAATGTTGGGAAACAAAAATAATCCGTAGGTGAGCAAGACAAAGATGCTTTCAAAAGCAGTCCCGTTCCCTATACTAGCGAAGTATAGAGCCTTTTTTGTCAAGAACTGGGCTGGCAAACCTTGGATGCCACCCTTAGTGGTCATGTGAGTCCTGACCTCAGACTCGTCCAAATGAATTGCTCTTGCAATGATCTGATTCTTTGGAATTTCTTCCAGTCCAGAAAATGGAGCTCGATCTGTGATATGTAAATCAGCCAAATGAGAATACTCCTCCAGCGTTGGTGATAGCTGGTAATCCGGGAATGTGAAACAATGATAAACCGGATCGTAGAATTGGATGAACGCATCCATGATTCCCTCAATCACATGGACTCTTAACAGTGATAGCAGACCTCCGTGCTTGGCTCTAAAAGCCTCTGGGTTAGTGATCATCCTTGCTAACCTTCTCAAATCCCCTAGTTTTGGAACCTTGAAGGTATACTGGCGAGTTCTCCTTCTACCGAAATCCATTAGCGTAATCTTTTTCTCTGATATTTGTAATCACAGTCTTAGTTTAATTTGAAAAACAGAGAGACTAGAAGAGAAAGTTTTTTGAATGTTTTAATGTTTTATTAAATGAATGCATGAATGCAGCACACAAAAACATAGAAAAAACATGGGGTCAAAGGGTCGTTGTCATGAAGTCAAGGCTCTACCCATCCCCCAAAGGTTTATACTAGGGTGATTTTTGTACCTGTACTCATTATCATCAGCTCCTCCCAGGAAGGCAGACAACAAGCGGATCGCCAGCGAGTTGTATGCAATCTTAGAGTAAGTGCTATTCACCGAGAATAGATCACCAGCCTCAAATGAGGGTAGTATCGCGTAACAGCTATTTCTGATAGCTTCCGCACTACGAAAGGGTTGGCTTTTCTAGGTGTATACTCAATCTTTCCACATACGGCATCACCCGCATTCCCATTAGCAGAAAAATAAACACGTATAGCAATTAGGAAAAGCAGTATATATATTTGTCCTAATCATCCTAGACTTATAAAGCTATGATTCCTAAGTTCCTGACAGAAATTGGGTTCCCCGGCGGAAACCCAATCTGTGGTTTTCACACAAGTGAAGAAAAAGGAAATCAGAAATTGGCCCCACGGTGGGCGCCATTTTTCTGTAGCGAGCGATTTTAGACGCGGTTCTTAAGCGTTGGTCGCTCTCTGCGGTTGAGCTTAAAACTATAGGTCGATTCATTTTTTATCCTATTGTGAGCTGAATAAGGAAGGGAAATAGATGTCTCCAATTAACCCTGCTTTGCATACTGAGTTTAAACAGCGGTCTGTTAGGTTACGGATGCTATCAATGTGGGGGGGCCTTTGTACTAGTTATTTGTATTTTCGCCAATACTGTTTTCTTTCTTTTTTACCTGGGCAGAAGGTTTCTGGCGGGGAACAAGGATTAGGATGTTAGGACTGATGCTTTTGAATTACTGCTTTTAATTGATGGAGATATGGGATTTGGGTTTTTTGTTGATTGCGCTCGCTAAGATCTTTTCTTTCGATCTTATGCCTACGTATTCCCGTTTACCGAAACAGGGAAATCAGAGCGTTCGTAGTTCCTCCTATTCTATGGGAGGAAATGGGTGTTTTTGGTGTTTTGGTGTCTTGTTCAAAGCCCAAGACGTGAAGCGAAAGGTGGTTTATATCTTGTTCAAAGCCCAAGATGTGAAGCTGAAAGGTGGTTTGTATCTTGTTCAAAGCCCAAGATGTGAAGCTGAAGGGTCTATTTGTGTCTTGTTCAAAGCCCAAGACGTGAAGCTGAAAGACCTCGACTTTAGAGAGAATTTGTCATCTCTAAAGAGGGGGAAGGAGAATTACTTTAACTGGGATACGCGGATCCGAGCAATGCCATAATTTCCGAATAAAGGGTTTTAACCTGAAGGAGAAGACTTTAACTCAGTGTAGAGCAATGCCATCTTTCCTTAGGAGTTTCTCATGCTAAAAGAGGGACAGTGGCATGGATATAGATGATCCAGAGGCTTGCCGCTTACAGCGATTAGATGAAAGGAAAAGGAGTTGTTGATGTTTGTGTACTATGAACGAGGCACAGCTTTGATGCTAAAAGGTTGATTGGATCAACCAGTGGTTTTCTTATACAAAGCCTAAGAGGAGGCTAATTTCCGCTAGGAAAATCATTATACAAAGCCTAAGAGGAGGCTATTTTGTGTCTCGTACAAAGCCCGAGAGAGAGGCTAAAAGTTTGTTTAACTCTACGAGGGAGTCTTTGTGTCTCGTACGAAGCCCGAGATAGAGGCTATTGTTTGTTTGACTCTACGAGGGAGTCTTTGTGTCTCGTACGAAGCCCGAGATAGAGGCTAAAAGTTTGACTCAACAAGAGAGTCTTTGATACTCAACAAGAGAGTGTTTTTGTATCTCGTACGAAGCCCGAGATGGAGGCTAAAGGTTTGTTTCAGTTGAGTGACAGATCCAATATACTGATTTTAAAAGAGAAAATCAGTTCTTATATGAGCAACACTGTACTCAGGGATTTGATTTGAGGATATTTCCTTCTCTTTGAGGAAACGGGAAATCCAAAGGGTATTGAGACTGTCCGAGTCTGCGGGTTTCCTTCCTATTTAACGAAGGGGTCATTCGAGAATGTCTTTGAGACTCAAGGAAGTTAAACTGTCCAAGTCTAGAGTTTTTTTCTTTTGTACTATGCTTTGAGAAACAGTAGTAGACTCTATGAAAGGACTGTTCTATGCAGATGACTAGGTTCTGTTCCTATACCTCTAGGAGGTCGTCGGGATAATTTGTACGAAGCCCAAGAGGAGGCTGGAAACTTTTAAGAAGCCGACGGGTCCTTGTACGAAGCCCAAGAGGAGGCTATCATTCCCGAAGGAAGAGATCATTATACGAAGCCTAAGAGGAGGCTGTGAATACTTCTAAGAAGCTGTAGTGTCCTTGAATAATGCCCAAGAGGAGGCCGATGCTTTTAAGAAGCCCGTGGGTCTTATCATCTCCTTTCCATTAGGAGAGATAACTCTTTTAAAGATAAAAACCACTGGTAAACGTGCGAGGTTTACTATCCAGCGACTTCTAGCTTTTAAAGAGGGTTCCTTAGTTAAGGTCCAAGATTATGACCGTAGTGGGTACCCAAACCCTGAGATATTCAAGGCAAGCTATCCACAAGGAATAGATCAAGTCAGGAAAGTTCGAGAATTTGGAAGAAACTCAAAGATGTCATTCACAGAGAATACATTCATCTTGGGGAGTAGAGCTTCTTGACGATTCCTAAGGAGGACAGCCGAAGAGAATACTGTATCTGGTGCTCCTATTGGGGATCTAGGCGTCTATTTCTACGAATAAATGAAACGGCGTCACCTAGTTCTAGACGTAGTTGCCGGGGAAACTCGAAATATCTATACTATTATTACACAGTAGATATGAGTTTATGAAAGGAGACTTACAATGAGCAGCCCCACAATACAGTTTATAATATTAAAGCAGTAAATGAAAGCGATAACCACTTACTCGGTTGTAGTGTTTCCATGCTGTTTGGTTAGTTGTTCAACAAATAAAGATTGAAAACAACAGTATATTCAAAATCAAAGGAGAAAGTGCTTTGAAAATGAAATATTTGGGGCTTACAGCTCAAGGAGAGGCCCAGGGTTTTATCAGTGAGCACACTGTTTGAATTTGTACAGAGGGACTTATACAAGTGACTGGGGCCCAAAAAGGTTTTCTGTACAAAGGGATGGGTCTTACACTCTCTCAAGAGGCCCAAAAAAAAGGTTTAAAGAAAAGAGAGGGGCTTATAACACGAGGGTAGGCCCAAATGATTTTTCGTTTAAAAATGGCGATCGCGCCGAGGTTTTCTTTTAACGCAGAGGGACTTATACAATAAGTGAGGCCCAAAATGTTTTGGTTAAAAGGGGGATTGGGCCTTACACTCTAATAGAGGCCTAAAGTGTTTTGAATGGGTCTTATAGCTCAAGGAGAGGCCCAAAAGGTTTTTATTTTTAAACGGGCGACGATCGCGTCGTTTACTTGTACAGAGGGACTTATACAATGAGTGAGGCCCAAAAATTTTTTGTACAAGGGGGATGGGTCTTACACTCTCTCAAGAGGCCCATAAAGTTTTGAAAATGATTTATGAGGGTTGAATTAATCCAAAACCCTAATTTGTTTTCAAAATGTATTTAATTGAATAAAAATTAAATTAAAATGATCAAAAATTGTTTAACACATGGAAAACAAATTGTGATCTTGGATTAATGCTTCAAAAATTAAGTATTGACCTACAAAATAATTAGAAAGCATTAAAAGTTGCAAAATCAATGTAGAAAAAATATTTAAAATGTCAAAAACAATTAAAATATTAATTCTTTGCAAAAATATCAATTATATGAAATAAATAATATTTTTGGGATTTTTTGATAAAATAAAATATTTTAACATTTTTGTGAATTATTAAAAAAAGAATCAACTCAAAATCATTAAAACTCGGAGAGAAATTAATTTTTGAATCAATTAAACAAAATCACAAAATTCAAATATTTGAATTTCTAAAAATGGCGCCAAGAACAAGCTGAAGAACATGCGCGTGTTCTTGGTTTCTCAGATTTGCATTTTCTATCCAATCTCCATGAATACGTAATCATATCATGCAATCCACATATCATTATGCTCGCCTCAACCTCACGATCATGTCTATGTACTTTAATTTCATTTAAATTAAACATACAACAAGAAATCACGAAGAGACCTCAAGAACCCTAATTTCTGCGTGAAGGCTAGGATTTTTGATACACGATTCAAACAATGCAATTAATTGAGGGAAAACATTCCATGCATGATTATGAACATATGGCCAAATTATTGTGCGAGGAAATATGCATAGATTGAGAGATGACCAAGTATGTGCTCACCTCTAGGCCGTGACAGCAAGTTCAAAGTGATTTTTGATTTGGAGATGTTACAGATGAGTAGTGATGATCTGAACAGCTTCCCTACACCCTATGGATTGTGTTTGGATGGTTGGACTTGATTGAAATTGGCTGGATCATTTTGTGGTACCTCAGCTGCACTTTGGTTAAAACCTTGAGCAACCAGCTGGTGATTTTGCGAAATTGATGTTTCAGAAGTAATCTAAGTGTTTGATCAGCTCATATGTGATGTATGTGAGGTGTGTGAGTGATTGGTTTGATTGGAATTGCTCTCAAACTCAAAACCCGATAGTGACTTGCCTTAGAAGGCAAAATTGGAGTGAAAGAAGAGATTTTGAGGAAAACATCTGTTAGATGGCTTTGGTGTACTCAAACTGACCACAATTGAGCTCTATTTATAGTAGAGCAAGTTTGTTTTGCAAGGAATAGTGCATGGCAGCTGGTAAGTAGGTTTGGCCAATGTTGGCAAATGAAAATCCAAGTCTCCTCTAGCCATTAACTAGAGGTTAGGGCACAGAGCTTTGGTTCCCTTGGTCTTGGATAAGTCTTGACTGATATTAGATGAGAATGGCTCAGTCCATGCCACCTTGATGGTTTCATTGAATGCCTCATTCCAAATTTGAAGTCTTGTCCCTATTTTGGCCATTCTAGGTTCAACATGTTATTTCTTGTTCCATGGACTTTGGAGGCTTGGCTCAGTGATTGTCCCCTTTAGATTCAATCCTATGAGGTGTCCAAGTGGATAGGAGCAATTGAATTTGGCTGATTTTGGCAAATCGACCAAAGTTACAAATTCTGCCTTGCCTTGACAGATTTCAGCAAGGCAACTTGGCAATGTTGTATCTCATGGTGTAGGTTGAATTTGGCAATGTTCTTGGCCATTTTGGAAAGCTCTTACATGATACAACAACTGTTTGAACAAGTTTGGTTTTGATCTCTTTTGATTCCAAGTGAAAAATCCCCCTACATTTGGCAAAAAGTGAGGCAGAATCTGACTTAGTGAAAATTTCACTAAGTGTTGGAAAAAGTGACATTTTCACTTTTCAGCCACTTTGATCACTCCATAACTCAAAATCCTTAATGAATTGGAATGACTTGTAGTTGAAGTTTTTGTAGGTGATAATGAGGGCTACAAATCCATCTTTGGATGAGAAAAAATGGCCTTGTGGTTTAGGAGTTATGGTCCTCCAAAGTTGGTACCTTTGCCACTTTATTTTTAACTTAGAAAAATTTCTAAGTTTTATGGTTACCCCTTTTACAAGTTATCTCACTTTTCTTGATTTTTCTTGATGAATGATGATTCAAATCATACATTAACATCATTTTAGGGTTAAAAATCCATTTTGGTAAAAAATCTCAAAAAGTCAAAGTTGACTTTTGTGCACAGTTGACTTTTTATCAGATGAATTCCAAACTGTGCAATTTTTCAGGAAATTATGTCCTTGACCTAAATCAAACTTGATGGACATGTTCCATGGGTGTCATAGGGTATATTCAATCATGTATTAGGGTTTGGGAGCATGTCTTGGTCAAAAGTCAAAGTTACAGTTGACTTTTCTCTTAAAACCCTAATTGTGGTGCAGATGAAATTGAGACTTGTTGCTCAAGCTTCTTGGATCAATCCATTGTTCCAAATGGATCAATATAGTATATTAGAGACCCTCAAATCATGTCTTGAGGTCTTGGCTCATGGTTTGTCCCAAAAGTCAACTTAGGGGTGAATTAGGTCAAGAAACCCTAATTCCTGATTTTTGATGAATGCATCCCCTGAGTCAAAATTGACTTGATGCATGGGTTAATGAGGTTCCATGAAGTATATTAGGTCATGTTTTGGATCATTGCCTTGTGCCCAGATGAAAATTTCCATCTGGAGGCCCTGGTCGACCAAAACCCTAATTTGGTGACACTGTCGATCTTGAGACTTGATCCACCTAGAAGGGAGCAGCCTTGTGCTTAATCCTTGAAGTGGGAGTCCTTTTTGATCCATTGTGGATATTTAAGAGATTAGACAAGTTGAAGATCATGTCATTTCTTGATTGATCCTTTGTCTAAGCACTCAGAGAGGGCTTGAAACCCTAATTTTGATTGGATTGGATGCTCACCCATCTTTGGGGAGACTGATGAAGCATGATGGTTCATCTATATTGTGATGATGATTTTCACAATGATGGGAAATCTAAGTGGTCAAAATTTGGGATATTACAAATACCGATGAGTTGGTTGATCAATCCTGACTGACAAAAAGAGAGAGCATAAGAAAACCAGAGAATCCAAGATAACCTGCAATGCAAAAATGATGATGATTATGCAAATGCAAATGCAAACATGTTTGTATATTCGCAGGGCAATCCACCCCTTGATTCCAGTTTAAAGATAAGATAGGATGAAATTGCTGCTCATATATAAATCAGAGTGAATCACTGTCAGAAATTACAACCCAAGGTACCATAAAAAGCCTGCAACAAAATAAGCAAAGGTCCCAGCCAACAATTCTGGTGGTGACCCAAAATACCAAGAAAGAACAAACTACAAACTACAGAGTAGAGTTCTCTTCAATCATCATGATCTTGCACCCTTTGAGGACCACTGCCTGAGCTAGAGCTTTTCCCACTTAGACCTCTTCACCTCTGCTTGTATCTTCAGCTCTTCCATGGTTACCATGGCTTCATTGAGTCATTCCTCGACTGCGTGTCTTTGGAACGTCCCTGACAAGATCTCCTCGTCTTTCTTCTTGAGCTTCAACTTCAGACTCTCAATCTGCTCCAAATACTTATCCTCCTTCTGCTTGTTGGTTGTGATTGCAGTATCTCGGTAAGCATTGAACTTGTGAATCTTCGACCAAGCCTTGGCTAGATCTTCCTTCTTGGATTTAAGAGTCTTACTAACACCTTTTAGAGCTTGCCCTACCCTTTGCTTAGCTGCGACCTCTTCAGCCAGCTCCTTTTCTTTCTTAGCGAGAAGCTCCGTCTTCAACTTGGAAATATGAACAGCTTCACCTCGCTCATGTTACAACTGGTAGATTTCCTTTTGCAACTCACTATTCTCCTCTCGAAGTTTCTCCTTTTCAGCCCACAGTTTGTTATAATTCTCTATCTCAATCGTGGTCGGAGATTCAATCAACAAGGGGTAAGATGGAGGTTCTCTGCAGAATGGTAAAAGTACACTTTCTACTCTCCTCTGAATCCAGTCTTCGTACGCATGGAAGGCCTTGTTGTTACACTTTCCAAAAGAAGTCTTTCCTTTCTTATGGCGATCTCTCCAAGCATTTGCAGCTTCTTTCAACACCTCCAAATTGGCTTCCTCACTCACAAATAGAGACTCTTGAACATCTTGGCCCTTTGGCGGCTCTTTCAAAGCATATCCAAATTTCCTAATAGCAAGAATGGGGTTGTAATTAATTCCCCCCTTCCTTCCTATTAAAGGTACGTTTGGGTAACCTCCGCAACTAATTAGGATCTCTTGGCCCAGCAAATCACGATTAATCCAAATCAAGTTGTCAGCCCTTAATCCCATTAATCGCTTTGACCAATCCAAAGTTTCCTTAGTGTCCTCGAATGCCCCAGATTTAGGAAGTCGATCAGCAAACCACTTATAGAAAATTGGAGCACAACAGTAAAGAGGTCCACCTCTTCTTTTCTCATTCTTATAGTGCATTAAATAATACAGATCCCCAAGCAAGGTAGGTACCAGATTCTTCGTGGTGAATATCCGAACGGCGTGCACGTCTACAAAATCCTTCACATTAGGGAACAACGCCGTTCCATAAACACACATAGCCAGAATTGCATTGAACACCAACCAACACTTAGCCTTAACACAAGTAGAAGCCTGCTCGATCAAAAACTTCGTGTGAAGGATAGAAGGGAATTCAAATGTAAAGCAGCAGCAACCCTTTCCAGATCAGGAAATTCCTTAGAAGGATAGAAGGGAGCTTCTTCTTTGACTGAAACATCCAAAATGAGAGCATACTCTTCCAACGTCGGAGCTAAAAGATAATCTGCAAATAGAAAACACCGAAGGTGAGGATCATAGAACTGTGCCAGAGTGTGCAGGGCCCTGAACTCATAGTTGGTAACATTCCGGGAGAAACTCAGAATCCTCCCATATTCTCCTCTAAAATCTGCCAATACCCCAGGTTTTGCCATAGCCTCTTGTGCACAACATCTAAATGAAGCTCCGGGAACTTGTACAGGATGATATTCTTTCTCTCTCCAGTGCTAATACTCATCATGGACAGTCTTCGGACAACCAAAATCAAAGTTAGGATGCAACCCTACAAATGAACAAACATGTTAGAATGCAAAATGATGATGCAAAATGCAAACATGGGATCAAGGTATCCATGATGCTCAACACTGCTGTTGTTCTACTGACTGAATAGGACCCTAAATACCAGAAATCCAGAATAACGGCCCAATCAAACTGTCAGAGTATCAGAATAATAATGGTACACTGACGAGAAATCCAGAAAGCCGGGTAGGTTGAAGGTTTCGGTTACCTGCAAACCTGCAAACACCCATCCCTTCTCACGTGTGGGTTCTAGAAAGCCAAGGATCCTCAATATAACGGGCTCTCAGGTCGAGAAATGATGATACGTTCACCATTTCTGGTTTGGTATCATCACCAATCGAGGAGGCCTCAACTGATTCCCCTCAAAAATAAGGTCAACCTATAGTAAGTTCCCAGCATTGGGTCCTCGGATCGAGAATGTGCAATGGATTTGCCACAGAACGTGGTCTGCCACTGTCAAATTTTGGGAGGAGAGGCGTTGTTGAGTCCTCGGGAGACGGTCGCCAGAGTCGACAGTTTTCCAGGTTATATTCCATCATCTGCCCCAAATGGGCAGGATAGAACATTACCAAGGAAACCTTGTCTGGATGTGGAGTTTTCATGTATACTAAGTCTGGCCAAATGCCAAACAAGTCACACTACTTTCCACGCTAATCATAGGTGTATGCTCAAGCCTGGGTATTGGGCTTTTCTCTCATGAATCCAACCCACCCTACAAACAGAAAATCCAGCAGCAGAACAGTACAGCAATATCCAGTATGGCAGTAATAATGAAATGTAATGCAATAAAAGCGGTAAATACAGTAAAACAAGTAAAACAACAATACAATAATATAGTAATATACAATAAAATAAAGCACCATAAAAACACCCAATGAAATAAAACAGACAAGCGCTAGGATAGACTCGCTAAAGGGGATGGACCAGCAAGAGGTCAACTTTTCCCCAGCAGAGTCGCCAGCTGTCGCTCCCGAAAGATTCGCATCCAATGGTACAAACGCGAGAGTGGCACGGAAAACATAGAGTCGCCAGCAATGTGTATTTATCCCGAGAGAGGGAAAGGAAACACTGCATAAACCTAAAGAGAACGGGAAAGAACATGGTCTCACGACCAAGAGAAACGGGTACGGGAGTCGGTTATGCGAAGGGAAGGTGTTAGCACCCAACACGTCCATCGTACTCGATGGGATCCACGCTTGTTGTCTGCATCAAAGGGTGTCGTCGTCTGGAACTCCACTGCTACTGGACCGGAGAAGAAACGAGAATGGAAAGAACAGAGAAACGAAGAAGAAAAGAAAAAGAAGTGACTCGATAGGACGTTATCGTTGTCCTAGGCCTACGTACTCCCTCAGTGCAATGGGAAAGTCAGAGTCAACGTAGTTCGGACGGGAACTGTGGGGGAAGGTTGCTCGCCAAGACAATCGGTGTCTTGTGCCTACATATCCTCAATCGGACAAGAGAGAGGAATCAGAGCTAATGTAGTTCGTGGGTACGACCACTGATGGGTAAGTGTTTTTTACGTGAGCGACGAGCTCTTTTCTGAAAATGAAGTTTGAAACCCAACAATCCCGAAGGATAAAAAGATCTGAATTTGTTTGGTGTTTTTTAGACAGAAGTGTTTTGAGTTAGTTCGTAACTTACATTGAACCAAAGTCTACCATGCGGGAACGAGTGAGTCGCATGGTCGCCCCCAAATGGGACGTATGCTAAACACCCTAGAAGAGGAGGGGAGACCCCTCGTTCTTCATTTCCTACACTTAAGGCTCGAGCGCAATATACGTTATATTTTATTAAGTGTTTTTCAAGAAGTTTTGAGATGAGAAGAGAGAAGACACAAAGGAAACTCTAAAGGGAAACTAAGAGTCCTAATGTTATCATGCATGGATGACCTATGGTTAGTGAGGCTTAGGAGAGACGACTACCTAAAGCCTAATGCTAATCCTACTCCAAGCTTAATCAAAAATTAAGTTGGACTAGGTAGCTCTAAGGGAAAAGAATCCAAGACTTAATCAAGTCTTGAGATTCATGGGATGAGAAAGAGTGAGAGAGGGGAGAAGCATCTTAAATGCTAAAGCAAACACAAGTATGAAAGCTTAAAAGAAAAAGGAGAAGTTAGAATGTGGATAACTATCCACATCCCATTCACTTACCATTAGCCCCTACATGGTTAGCAAAAACAAACATAAGCAACAATAAGACAGATGAAACCCAAACAAGTCACAACCCAAAGAGAAATGGTTACAAACCAAATGAAACTCATCTAAGTCAGAATGTACACCTTAGAGGTGACCCATAATTTTTACCAAACAAACTCAAGCAAAGAGAATGCAAACAAGTGGCAAAACACACAAGAAAGTCAACAAAGAAGGAGTAGAAGAAGAATGAGTGGTTATGCAAGGTGATCATGCAAGAATGCTTCAAATAATATCAAAGTCAGAATGTGGATGACCTAAACATGTGCCTAAACATGCTATACAAGTGTCACATAAGGCATACAAGCAAGTATCCAAGCATTAAGAATCATTAGAAGAAGGAGAAGGAAGCATGTAAGTGAAACATGTTAAAGGATGCAAAATTAAACATGGATAGCATATGACATGAATACAAAGCTTCAAGGTCAGAAACATACATCAAATGAAGTGCAAATAAGAGATATGGCATGGCATACACAAACCAAACACAAGTCAAGAAGAGGCATAGATGAGAAGAAGTGATAAGATAAGCCAAAAAGAGGCATATAAATCAAACATTGAACCTATGCACAAAATATGCAACAACCTCACACCAATGACCTATAATGATAATCACATGACCTATAATGATTCAAACATGGTTTATGAATTCAAAGAAACAATCCCAACTAATGGCACAAGTGCCTTCTCAAACAAGTAATCAAACATGCTCAAAGATATGCACAAAAGAAGACCTCAAACAAAGAGCAATCAAACAATTAGCAAATCATCTTCAGAAATTACCAAATTAAATCTCAAAACACCTCAACTTGGGTAAAACATCATATTAAAAACTCATACAAAAATTCACAAGATAAGTCCTTCAATCAATTATGCAAAGTCACATGGGAATTATGAACTAATATGCAAAAGAGAGGGACCAAAATGCAATATTAAAAGAGTTTAAAAATATGAGAAAAATTATTTTATGCACTTCAAGATGTTGATAAAATAATGCAAAAAGAATGGGTTCAAAATGTTTTATATGCTATGAGAAATAAAATCTACAATGCAAAGTGTGCACAATTGAAACAAATTCAAAAAAAGAAATTCACACAACAATTAATTCAAATGCTAAAAATAAAATAAAAATGGAAAATAAAATTTGGAAAAGTTTTATAAAACCCTAAGGATGATTCATGATTTTTTCGGTAATCTTTTGATGCATAAAACTATCTTTAAAAATTAAAAATGAAAGTTAAACAAATAAGAAAATAAAAGAAATAAAATAAGCCAGGGGGTGCAACAAGCAACAATTCCATGTTCAGAATGGCAAATGGGCTCAAGAGGGAGGTGTGGATATCAAGCTCAGGTCAAAAGACCCATTAGCATAGTCAACACACCCCACACCCACCATCAGATTCATCCAAAGGCTCACAAGCAGTCAACAAAACCAAGGTAATTAAGATGAAGGGCTCAGATCCACACACATGTTAAGAATGATGCACGCACACACACCAAACCATGCAGAAACCAAAAATAAAACACGTGATAGGCATGTGGCATTTTAATGTGTTGGCATAATCAGGTTCATTGGATTAAATCAACGTATGAGAAGGAGTCAACAGATCATAAGGTATACACAATGAATGGTTCAGATCTGCGCGTGCAGGATAGTAAGCATGGAGGGACACACATACATATTAAAATTAAAACAAGAAAATTAAATGATCTGGTTCATCCTGGACCATCAAATCTGGACCACCAACGGTCCAGCTTATGTCTTCCTCACAAAACACTGGCCGAACTGAAAACAAAACCAGACGCCGGAGCTAGGGCTCCGGTCGTCTTCTCCGGTGGACATCAACTTACATTTCTCCAGAAATCAAAAACTCTACCACATTTCAACTCATATTTTCACCAGGAACAAGAATATGCAACTCAAATTAGCATACAATCATCATACGAGGCAAATCGAAGAAAGAAAGTTTGAGATTCAAAATTTCAGATCCACATTATGCACATGTTACACGTCCAAAATCAATTCTAAACACATCAGCATGCTCAGCAACAATCAAGGAACAAGATGCACACAAAATTATCACATTATAAGAGCATGAATTTGGACCTTACCTGAAGCTTGTAGAACTTGAAATACACCAAGAAAACCCTCTGGAAGCTGCAGATCAAGTTCTTTGAACCTCTAATTGCAAAATAAATGCAATTAGAGCTTGAATCTGGTATAGATCTTGAGATTTACAGAAGTAATTTCCAAATTCGAACCCTATGATTTCCTTGCTATGAGCTCAAACCAATAGTTGCTTCTTGTTCTATGAACTTCAAGGATCAAGAATATGAAAGAATTTCTCAAAAAGCTCTTAAGATGAGATAGAATCGAAGAGGAGAAGATTTGAGCAAAAATATGAAATCTGAGCAAATGAGGATGCATGCCCTAGCAATGAGGGCGTGAGTTAGCTTATATACACTTGGTTATTCCCCTGATTATGATTACGGTCTTGTTAATTCCTTGATTAATGACTTTTGAAGGTTTATGCAAAAATGCAATTTGAATTGCACCTCCTTATTCCCACGTGCTACCTCATGTTTATGGTCATGGATCATCCATAATTTCCATGATGATCACAATTGAACTGACTTTGGGCTTTGTAGTGGCTTGATTTATGAGATTCAATGCATCTTGCATTTTGGTTACTTGAGAAATTCACCATGAATATGGCACGGGTGGGTGTGAAATAAAAGTAAAAAATGATGCTATGGCTTGTACTTGAACATGGTAATGTGAATTGGAGCAATAGAAATCATTACAAGTCCTTTGGGATCAAAATGCAAGAGGTGTAAAATATGGCATCATAAGAAAACCCTAAAAACACTTTGCATTGTCTTGGCCATAACTTGAGTTTCACAAATGGCATGATCATGTTCTAGTACTTTTTGGAAAGGGGAGAGAATGATCTTCAACTTTCATGTTGGAGGAAAATTCATTTGAAGCTTCCTTGATGATGAAAAGTCAAGTTGAATGTGGTGGAAAAATTGTCAAAAATGGAAAGTTCTCATTATAGGTCATTTTCCAAATTTAGTAACTTTTGCACAAACTCTTGATTCTTGAAGAATGATGTCATCCATGCTATTCCTTGACCAAATAAAGGTACATGGACTTGGGAAACATGATTTGAACCTTTGAAAACCCACGGTTGACTTTCCTCTTGAACTGTTGACTTTTACTTACTTCACAAGTAACTGATCCACTGAAAATCCTCCACAATGAAACACTAGCCAAGTCTCTATCCATGAACACTTGTGAGCATATGGAATACCATAAGAACATGCTTGAATCCACAAAGCCCCTTCAAGAAGTCCTTTGGGTCAAAGACCCTAACTGGTTCCTCTAGTCAGGAGGGAAAGATCCACTTGAAATCCTTTACCATTCTTGATCTTGTGAAGATATGATGAACTCCTCAAACCATCTTGAGACTTGAGACTCCTTTGAAATGAACCAAGTACCTTGATCCCATGCTAAGAACCATGCTATGCACAAATGCTAATGCAAGAAATGCAAAGAAACATAAGCCAGTTAGCTAAAAACAAGAAGGCAAATTTTAGGGTGTTACAACGACGTCGAGCGTTTTCCCATGTACGAGTACGTTTTTAAGGAGATTGGGGCTGAGGCTGCCCTTTACAGATTTTCAAGTAGCCGTTTTTGGTCATCTGGACTTGGCGCCCTCTCAGCTCCATCCGAACTTGATTGCCTTCATCTTGTCATTCGAGATTACCTGCGAGTAATTGAAGATTGGAGCCACTCTCCCCCTCTTCTTCACTGTCTTCCACCTCCAACGCCAGGTCGTGTGAGGGTAGTTCAGATGGGTTTCCCTGAAGTAGGGGAGGAAGTTGTTCAAGGTCTTCTTAGAGTCCATCAGGACATTTAAGGAAAGGTATTATGTAGTGGAGCCCGTGTCGGAGAGGGCCAAAGACTCTTCGTTCCTCTAGGAGATTTTTACAGATGAGAATGGGGAGCCCCTTCACGACGAGCAAGGAAAGATGAAGGGGCGTCGGGTGCTGAAATTCCGTTTTTCCTGGAGCAAGGACTACTTCACCGGGGAAATTGAGGAGTATATAGCCAAGTCGGCCATGTTGGAGGAGGATGACCTGGCCAACTATAACAAGTTGGTAGCTTTTGTTAATGGTTTCCGCCCTGCCCAGTTCGTGACCATGGGCAGGGACATTATTTTTGAAAATGATGAGGGCCTAAGGTGGAGGCCTGATATATTAACACTAAGGAGCTCCTCGACTGTGGCACGCACGGGGATGCTCAGGAACTTTTGGATAGTAATTTTTCTTCTTAACTTGTCTTGTGTCGTAGTTTTTCCTTTAATAACATGTGCCCGTTATTTTGCAGGCAAGATGTCCATGGCTCAAGAGCGTTTGGTGAAAACCAGGGCGGCCAAGGCCAAGCTAGGGAGAAAGGTCGGCAAAACCCGCCTTGGCGAGCAGGTAGTTCCGCCTCCGACGGGATCAAGGACCTCTTCATCTGTCGCAGCCGCTGTCCAGGCTTCCCCATTACCGGTGACTTTAAGGCATAAGCGCTTCCGGGCAGAAGATGTCCTTGACCTTACCGGCGAGCAAGAGAAGAGCAAGTACGAGCTGCCCCCATGCTTCCACAAGAGGGATTTCTTCGAAGTTTCCTCCTTGGCACTCCATCGGGCAAAGTCCTTGGCGCTCGAGGAGCTCGACCGTCCGAGCAAGAGGATGCTGCCGGCCCAAGACGCTGCTGCCCCAATGAGGGTCTTGGGCATGGCGGTGGTCTATACGGAGGAATGAGCCCTTGAGGAAGCAAAGCTGAAGAAGACTCAGGTCGCCAACGCGTCTCTGGAGGAGAAGCTGAAGGCCGTAGAGGAGGCGGCGAAGAAATCCTGGGAGTAGCTGGCCAAGGTCACCGAGGAGAGGGATGCCTTGGCTACTGAGAAGAAAGCCTCGGAGGATGTGGTTGCTGCCTTACGGGCTGCCGCGACTCCTGTCGAAGATGAGAGCGATGAGGTGAAGAGTCTGAAGACTCGTGCCGGGCTTGTCGCCCGGATCAACCAGGTCGAGGAGGACTGCTTGGGGACTGCTGAGGAGGCCTTCAACAACACGGTGGAGGAGCTGAAAGTTGTGAACCCCAGGGTTAAGTTGGTTACCGAGGGGACAGGGTTCCTCCACATCGTGGTGGACGGCCAGATTGTTATCCCATATTTCCTCAAGTTGGGCTAGGAGAATGAGCAGCCTGTCCACGAGGAGCCACAACTAAATGCTGATTGATTTTTCTGTTTTGTCTTTCTGGCCTACGTGTCGTATGTTGTAATTTCTTTTGATGGGCCTTGGCCCATTTTTTATGTAATCCTTACAATCGCGGTCCTTGTGGCTGTTTTATTTTTAGATATGTGATTTCGGCCTTGGTGGTCGCTTGTGTATGATTTATTTTGGATATCTGTGCTTGTATGTTATTATTCTGCTTAATTTCGCTAAGTGGCATGCACTGTTCGTCGTGAGTGCCCGTTGTATGGGTTATTTTTGTGAATGATTCTTTACTGTGTTTCGGGGTTTGCTCGATAAATGGTTGTTCAATAGTGAATGGGAATGGTCGAAAGGCCTAGGTAGTTTCCGGGAAAGAGAGCGGAGCTCAGGTTGCATTTGTGGCCTGAGTTCTGCGGCGTGAACTTCCCATCGCGAGCTAGGCGTTCTTCCTTTCATGGTACGGTGGTGACGGCGGGCTCAGTTAAGGGACTGCTGTCTCACAAGGGTTTTTCTCATTCTAGAATAAAAGCCTACCTTGATTGATTTTAGTATACAACGCTTGTACCAGGGCGCGCACTTCTGGTCGGTACGCTGTGCTCGTCGTTTTAACAGAGTACACCGACTGTTGTGGCCTTAGTTGTAATATTATTTTAGCTTTTCGGTGTTCCATGGTCGAGCGAGTTCTTCCCTGTTGAGATGTTCTAGTTAGTAGGCCCCATTTTTTTTGTTTTTGCTCGAACACGATAGGGCCCCTTCCAGTTTGTGGCGAGTTTGCCTTCACGAGAATCTTTGTGATTTCTCCTTAGGACGAGACTGCCAACTTGGAAGTCTCGTCGTATGACTTTGGCGTTATGCCTGATTGTGATTTTTTGTTTTAACGAGGCCACACGGAGGACTGCTCCTGATCAGACCTCTTTGACGAGATCGAGCTCCTCCCTCAGCACCTCGCTGTTCGCCTCCTCTTCCATGGGAGCTTCAGTCCTCCTGGAGGACACATGTATTTTGATAGGGATCCCCGCCTTGGTCCCGTATGCTAATCGGAAAGGGGTTTCCCCGGTTGTCGAGTGGGGCATGGTTCGGTAGGCCCAGAGCATGTTGTGCAGCTCCTCGACCCACTGTTTTTTGATTTCATCCAGTCTTTGTTTGAGACCTCACAGGATTACCCTGTTCACTACTTTGGCTTGCTCGTTCGACTGCGGGTGCTCGAAGGACGCGAAGTTTTGTTTGGTTCCCAATTTGGTGACGTATTCTAGGAAATTTTTATCCGTGAACTGTATCCCGTTGTCAGTGACGATTTCCTGGGGAATGCCGAAGCGGGCAAGAATGTTTCGCTTGTAGAAACAAAGTATATTTTAGGCCGTTATTTTGGCTAGAGCCTCTGCTTCTATTCACTTCGTAAAATAATCCACGCCCACTATCAAGTATTTATTCTGATTTGATCCTATAACAAACGGTCTTAGGATGTCCAGGCCCCACCATGCGAAGGGCCACATGAAGGACATTGTTTTGAGCTTGTTGGGCGGTACCAGGTGCATGTCCCCGTGACGTTGGCATTT
This sequence comes from Lathyrus tuberosus, assembly GCA_022829125.1. Taxonomy (NCBI): domain Eukaryota; kingdom Viridiplantae; phylum Streptophyta; class Magnoliopsida; order Fabales; family Fabaceae; genus Lathyrus; species Lathyrus tuberosus. The sequence goes on from JALAZF010000112.1 coordinate 9,328,332, forward strand.
GTCACATTTTTTAACATGCTCTTTCGCGTCATGTTGCATGGTCGGCCAATAATATCCTGCTTGTAGAGTTTTTCTGGTGAGGGATCTTCCTCCGAGGTGCTGGGCGCTGATTGCTTCGTGGATTTTGCGCAGGACGTGGGCGACCATGTTTTACTCGATGCACTTGAGGAGAGGAATGGAGAAACCTTGCCTGTAGAGCTTATTTTCAACCAGGACATAGGAACAAGCTCTGCGCTTGACCACACTGGCTTCCCTTGGGTCAGATGGTAGTTCATCCTTGGAAAGGTAGTTATAGACTGGGGTCATCCAGCAGTCGTTGTCGCCAATGACGTTTACGTCGAGGGTTGGGGGAGTTCTCTCGATACTTGGTTGAGGAAGTATCTCCTGGATGATGGTTTTTTTTCCTTTTTTGTTTTTTGTGCTTTCTAGCTTCGACAGGACATCTTCCCGGACATTGTGTTTGCAGGGAACATGCTTTACTTCCATGGACGTGAACTTCGTCATTTTTTCTTTAACCAAAGTCAAGTATTCAGAGAGTTTATTGTTTTTGGATTAATATTCTCCCAGTACCTGGAGGGCCACGAGCTGGGAATCTGTGCAGATTGTGACTTCCTCGGCTCCCAGGTCTTCGAAGAGGCGTAGACCCGCAAGGAAAGCTTCATACTCTGCCTGATTATTGGAGGCGGGGAAAGATAGGGCGAGTGAGACCTCGACAAGGATACCTTCCTAATTTTCCAAGATGACGTCTGCCCCCCTTCGAGTTGGATGCTCGGTCAACGAAGATTGTCCACTTGCGAGCTCCGCAAATCGGGGAGGTAGGCAAGGTCATCACGCCATGAAGTCGGCCAACACCTGGGCTTTGAGGGCTTTTCTACTCTCGTACTTGATGTCAAACTTGGACAGCTTCAACGACTATATGAGCATTCTACCGACCCTGTTTGGGCGGCCTAATAGTTGCCTCACGGGCTGGTCCATGCGCACCACGATGGCGTGGGCTAGAAAATAGTGCCTCATCCTCCTCGCTGCGTTGATGAGGTCCAGGTGTACTTTTTTCAATCTGTTGATATCTAAGTTCTGGTCATTGCAGCGCCTTGCTCGTGAAGTATATGAGCTTTTGCCCTTCCGGGGTTTCACGTATGAGGGTTGCGCTGACAGCTTCGGTCGCGACGGCAAGATAGAGATAAAGGGCCTCCCCGTTGTCTGGTTGGGAGAGGACCGCTGGTTCCGATAGCTCTTAATTTAGGTGGAGGAGGGCTTTGTCGCATTCCTCGGTCCACTCAAAAGTTGCCTCTTTGCGGAGGAGTTTAAAAAGGGAGAGCGAGTGCTGAGTAGATTTTGCCACGAAATGGAACAGTGAGGTGAGCGTCCCATTCAAAGCTTGGACCAATTTCTTTGAACTCTAAGTGGGGAATTCTGAGAAAGCTCTGCATTTGTCAGGGTTGGCTTCGATTCCTCGTTTTGTTAGGTAAAAACCGAGAAACTTGCCTGCACGTACACCGAATGTGCATTTCTCCAGATTGAAGCGCGTCTTGTACTTCCTGGCCTGGTCGAAGACTTTCTTTAGATGGAGCATATGGTCAGATTCCTCATGGGATTTCATGATCATGTCGTCCATGTAAACCTCGAGCACATCCCCGATCTCTCCTCGAAAGACTTTGTTCATCATTCTCTGGTAGGTAGCGCCCACGTTTTTCAAGCCGAATGGCATTACGTTATAGTAATAGTTTCCTGATTTGGTCATGAAGGCTGTGTACCTTTTATTGCTTTTGGCCATGGGTATTTGGTTGTAGCCCGAATATGCATCCATGAAAGACAGTAATTTAAAATCGGCAGAATTATCAACTAATTTGTCTATGTTGGGGGAGGGGATAGGCGTCTTTAGGGAAGGCATTATTAAGACTAGTATAGTCAACACACATTCTCCATTTTTCATTAAATTTTTTCACAAGTACAACGTTGGACAGCCAAGTAGTGTACTTGGCTTCCAAAATGAAATTTATCTCTAGGAGGTCTTTTACAGCTTGCTCGGCAGCCTCGGTTTTTTCCGGGGATTACTTGCACCTACGTTGAGCTACTGCCCTAACGGCGGGGTCGATGGTGAGCTGGTGACAGACCACCTCTGGATCCACCCCGAGCATTTCTGAGGCGCTCCACGCAAACAAGTCCTCATTCTCTCTGAGACAAGCTTTCAACTACTTTCTCACAAGTTCAGGAAGGCCGGCCTCTGTCTTCACTCCCTTGAGGGGGTCATCTCCGAGGAGGACTAGCTAGAATTTGCCATCCGGGATTGGCAGCATCGGATTAGTAGGCTTGTCGCTGCTTATTGATGTTGAGGGACTGCTCGAGTTTGACTGGGTGTCCCTTTCATTCTTCTTCCGGTCCCTTAGGTTTTCCTTAGATAAATGGCTGTCGAGATCGATGGAGTCGATGCGGGGCAGCAGTTTCGTCTCGTCGGAGCTGCAAGGAAGGGCAGGCTTGCTGGACGTCTTTGGTCGAGTGACGACGGTGTTCATTCCTTTTAAGGTTGCTTCAAAGCACCTTCTTGCTGCCTCTATTTCTCTGTGCAGGGTGGCGACGAGCCCTTTGGAAGTGTAATACTTCATCTTCAAGTGCACCGTGGAGGGCACATCTATCAATTCGGCCAGTGTTGGTCGTCCGAAGATGCACTGGTAAAGGGATGGGCAATCAATTACCAGAAACAGGACCTTGATGGATCTGGCCGTCTTTGCTGCCCTGAAGGTGGCAATCAACTCCACGTATCCCCTTGGCATCGTGACTTAATCGTTGAAGCCTTGCAGATCTGAGCTTACATAGGGTGTCAGGTGCGTCTCGTCTAGCTGAAGCGTGGAGAATAGTTGGGAGTGCATGATGTCGACCGAGCTTCCCTGGTCGACCAGAATTCGACGAACATCGAAGTTGGCCATCTGCGCCCTTATGAGCAGAGGGATACTGGAATTGGGGGCTCCGCCGAGGAGTTTCTCACAATGGAAGGTGATGGGAACTGAATCTCCCCGGATCTTGTCGAGGGTAGAACTCCGGTTCGAGCTTGTATTAATGAGGTGCTCAAACTTTCTCTTTACTGACCCCACAGTTACCTTGTTGAATCCTCCTCCTGATATGACCATGGCAGATGGGAAGGTTTCCCAGGGGCTATGGGTAGCGAAGTAAAGAGGGACGTCGAGCCCATCGGGGACATAGAAGTCTTCTGGTCGTGTGATGCCCATGACGACCTGAAGACTGACGTCGTCCAAGGATGGTACTGTTGGTGTAAGCCCTAGAGGCCAATACTTTTGGTACTTGTATCAAATTATTTATTAATAATAAGAGGCATTTCTTTATTATGTTTGTTTTTCCAAAATGATAAAGTCCCTAGAATAGCTAGTTCGTTTAATGAAACATTAAGTATGACTTAATCATGAGATTCCATTAAACATAAGGACACTATTCTTAAAGCATCCATAGTCGAGCTTTAATGTGAAATGGGATAGCCTTAAAGCATTAAGACTATTATGTAGATAGACTGATGATCACATCTCATGGATCATAGATAAGGAGTTATCAAGTCTTGACATAGGTATGAATATTAGGAGTAATATTTATACTGGATTGACCCACTATGAGAGTACTACATAGAATGTTATGCAAAGTGTCATAAGTTACTCTCATGGTGATAGTGGTGTATACCACCCTTCGACCTGAAACTACTATGTACCCTAGATGTAGAGTCAAGTACTTTATTGCTGATCAAACATTGTCCGTAACTGGATGATCATAAAGACAGTTGATGGGTACTTCACAAAGCATGCTGAGGGACATGAGTAGCCTAGATGGAATTTGCCCATCCTGCATAACAGGATAAATGTCTAAGGGCCCAATATTGAACTGGAAAAGGATGACACGGTATATGCCTTGTGTTCAATATAGACATAGGGGCAAAAAGATAATTGTACACACAAGTACTATCACAAAAGGTTTTGTCAGATCACATGACAATTTTGTGACTTGGGTAGCAGTGATGTGTTGCTAGATACCGCTCACTGTTTATTATGTTAAAAACATGATTTAATATAATTGCCAACGTCGCGAAATCCTACAGGGTCACACACATAAGGACAGTTGGAGAAGAGATAAAGTAAATAAGGAACACTGTAAGGTACGGTGCACTTGAATGGAATACGGAATGTGGTAAGGTACCATGTAATATAATAATAGTTATTATTAATTTTATAATAGTTATAAAATATAATAATAATTAAATTATATTTATTATAATAATAGTTATTATAATAAATATAATAATAATAAAATTATATTTATTATAATAATAGTTATTATAATAATATAATAATAATATTATTATTGAGTTGGGCTTTTTAGCTTGTAGCCCACACAAGTAGTTCTATAAATAGAACCCTTGTGCAGAAGCTCAATGTGGTTGTTATTGAAACCTTGGCCGTATTCTATTTTTCCTCTCCCTCACTCAAAACCTTCAATCGTAATCAGCTAGCACTGTGACTGAAGGAAGCTGTTCGTGTGGACTGAGTAGAGGCGTTGTTCATCGTACAACGCTCGTGATCATCCATAGATTTGGAATCAAATGTTTCATCGCCACAAGAGGTAACCTTTCTATCACAGATCATGATATTTCGTAAGGATCTCTAAAGGGAAATTTTTGTTTTCCGCTGCGTTTAGATCGTAAATTTCCCTTCAGTGGTATCAGAGCCACTTACGAAACCATGAGTCTGGTAATTGTTTATTTTCTGTCATTTTTGTTTTAATTGGATTAAAACACGTAAAAATTAAATCAAATCCAGATATTGAATTTTTTGGCATCAAATTGTGTACGGTTTGGATGATTGATATTGACTATGCTTCCGAATCCGACAATAGTATGGTGAAGCAGCGATATGTCAATCGTCCATAAGTTACACATATATGATCGATCTAATTCATATGTGATATGATTAACTTTGATGCAAAGATGGTATATTGGATATAATATTTTATTTCGTCAGTTCAAATCACGTAATGATTATCATTCGGTTGAGCGATCTGTGGTTATCTGCTTCGGAATCCGACTTTAGTATGGTGAAGCGATAGCATACGGATCAATCATATTGAATTATTGATCATGGTGTGTTGACGGTATGAAATTGTGGCATTAGAGTATGACGGCACAAGGGTTGCGCCGTCTGCGATTAACATTACTTATTTTGCAGGTGTGACGGTCGCCATAGCCTTGTGACGGTCGTCATGGGCTGATGTGTGACGGTCGTCATGGAAACTGTAACGGTCGTCACAGGGAGTATGACGGCGCAAATGTTGCGTCAATGCAGTCTGCGCTTTAGGTCATGCATTCGCCGAAAATTTAATTTGATTTATTTAATAAACAAGATTTAAATTAATAATAATAAAATTTATTTATTATTTTTCTTGTGGTGATCAGTTATGGCCTTAGTTTATTTTTCTTTGTTTTGGATTTTATAAATACGACCTGCGTGTCGTGCCTCTCTCTTATTCTCATCATGTAACTTCTTTTCTCATCTCACTCCCTCGTATGTAAAACGAGTTTCCTTTATGTAATGTATTATTATGAAGAAATAGAAGACTACAAAACAAAGAAGGACAACCTTGGAAATCTTTCTTGGAGAAGTGAAGATTATTATTAGGTTTAGGTTAAGTTCTCTCATTGGCTTGGGAGAACAATTGCGCTAGGGGCCATAACTATTTCATTTGTATGTATGTATGTTGATATATATTGTATGCATGTGTGAGGAACGATTTATATGATAAATAAGCCGGTGAGATCAAACTAATTAAAAATCCCTCAAAACAAAATATTAAGTATTTGCTTTCCAAGTTTTAGAACTCATCAAGACTAGTATCGAATATTGTAGGTTTCGCCTAACGCGAGGTGCATGTTCTATATTAGTAAGGTGCGATGGGATAATTGTAATATCCAATTTCTAAAATAATGGGTCAAACTTAACTAAACAAAATATAATAAGATTATATGCGTTTAGAAGCAAGAGTTGGGAATAGTCCATATGATGGATTGGAATAAGGAGTTATTCACCCAACTGAAATATTCGAGAATTGTATTGGATACAGTTGGAAGGAGTTCCTACCTAAATAGCTAAGTTTTATGTAACCAGCCTAACGTTGACTTAAAACAAAGTGAAATATGGATCTCGATCCACTAGAAAATCTTCCAACGGGATTTTCCGAATCAAATGATGAGGGTCATTTGGTTTGAGTAAAATAGTGGGAGCATATTTAATTAAAGGCCTAATTGAATATGTTATGATACTTATATTTTTTTCATTCCATTTTGTAGATTACCATGACAAGAAACACATCTAATAACATTTTGCGAACAATCCTGGTGTCTGGGACAAATTTTCTGGATTGGCACCGAAATCTGAGGATTGTCCTCAAACATGACAGAAAGTTGTATGTCTTAGAGACACCTGTTCCTGATGAGGAACCTCCTAGTTCTGCTCCTAAGGCTGAAAGAGATGCTTATAAGAAGCATGTCGATGATGCCAATGAAACTGCTTGCCTCATGCTGGCTACCATGAATTTTGAATTGCAAAAGCAACATGAAAACATGGCAGCGTTCGATATGATCGAACATCTGAAAATGCTCTATCAAGAGCAGGCAAGGCATGAAAGGTTTGAAATTTCAAAAGCCCTTTTTCAAGCCAAGCTTTCTGAGGGAACCCCAGTAGGTCCCCATGTACTCAAGATGATTGGGTATGTGGAGAATCTTGAAAGATTGGGATTTGCCCTCAAAAAGGAGCTTGCGACTGATTTGATCCTGCAATCGTTTCCGGAAAGCTTCGGTCAATTTGTCCTTAATTTCAACATGAATGACATGGACAAAACTCTTCCTGAATTTCTAAGCATGTTAAGAACTGCTGAGCAAAACCTGAAGACAAAAGGGGAATCCATTCTGATGGTCAGTAATGGAAAGAAACAGAACAAAAGGCCCACCAAGCAGGTTGGTAAATGGAAAGGCAAGGAAGTTGCCAAACCCAAACATACTACACTTGCTTTAAAGCCTAGTGGAGGTATAGCAAAGGAGGGCACTTGCTTCTATTGCGATAAGACCGGACATTGGAAGAGAAATTGCCCAAAGTACCTGGAAGATAAGAAGAATGGAGTGGTGACTTCGACTTCAGGTATTTTTGTTATAGAAATAAATTTATCTACTTCTGCATCATGGGTATTAGATACTGGATGTGGTTCTCACATTTGTACCAATGTACAAGGACTAAAAAGGAGTAGAGATTTGGCAAAAGGTGAAGTCGACCTACGAGTTGGAAATGGAGCAAAGGTTGCTGCTTTAGCCGTAGGAACTTATGTTTTGACTTTACCTAGTGGTTTAATAATTCAGTTAGAGAACTGTTATTATGTACCTGCAATTAGCAGGAATATTATTTCCGTTTCTAGTTTGGACAAGTTTGGTTTTTCATTTATAATAAAGAACAATTGTTGCTCTATTTATTTGAATGATATATTCTATGCTAATGCACAAATGAACAATGGATTATATGTCCTTGATCTTGAAATGCCAATTTATAGCATTAATACTAAAAGGATGAAACCTAACGAGTTAAATCCAAGCTACCTTTGGCATTGTCGCTTAGGCCATATAAATGAGAAACGCATCTCCAAACTCCATAAAGATGGACTATTGGACTCTTTTGATTACGAATCATATGATACATGCAGATCTTGTTTAATTTGAAAGATAACAAAGTCCCCATTCACAGGAAAAGGTGAAAGGGCTAATGATCTTTTGGCCCTCATACACACTGACATATGTGGACCACTGAACATACCAGCCAGAGGAGGTTTTCAATACTTCATCACATTTACCGATGATTTCAGTAGATATGGTTATGTCTATTTAATGAAACACAAATCTGAATCCTTTGAAAAGTTCAAGGAATTTAAGAATGAAGTACAAAACCAACTAGGTAAGAATATTAAAACTCTTCGATCAGATCGAGGCGGTGAATATTTAAGCCTAGAGTTTGATGACCATCTAAAAGAGTGTGGGATTCTATCCCAACTCACTCCTCCTGGAACACCACAATTGAATGGTGTATCTGAGAGAAGAAATCGAACCTTGTTAGACATGGTTCGATCCATGATGAGTCATGCTAATCTTCCAAACTCCTTTTGGGGACATGCACTACTAACAGCAGCTTACACATTTAACCGTGTTCCATCCAAAAAGGTTGAAACGACACCATATGAAATATGGAGTGGTAAGAAACCACATATGTCTTACATGAAGATTTGGGGTTGTGAAGTTTATGTAAAACGACAAATTTCGACAAAGCTTGAGCCCAAATCTGACAAATGCTTATTTGTGGGGTATCCTAAAGAAACAAGAGGGTATTACTTCTACAATCCTTCTGAGGGCAAAGTGTTTGTCGCTCGAACTGGAGTTTTCTTGGAAAGGGACTTTATTTCTAAAGGAATCAGTGGGAGGAAAGTAGAGCTTGAAGAAATTCAAGAATCACAAAGCATTGATACACCTATGGAGGAATTAGAGCAGGAGCCACAAGTAGTTGTGGAAGAGCAACCTGCTCAAGTAGAACAAGACCAGCGTAGGTCGAGCAGGATACGTCACCAACCAGAGAGATATGGATATCTCATAAATGATCAAGGTGAAGTATTAATCATGGATCAAGATGAGCCTGTAACCTATCAAGAGGCCATAACTGGTCCTGAGCCTGAGAAGTGGCTAGAAGCCATGAAATCTGAAATGGATTCCATGTACACAAACCAGGTTTGAACCTTGGTAGAGCCTCCTGTAGGAATTAATCCTATAGGATGCAAGTGGGTCTTCAAAAAGAAGACTGACATGGATGGTAAGGTATATACCTATAAGGCAAGACTGGTTGCTAAAGGTTATAAACAAATTCATGGTGTAGACTATGATGAAACCTTTTCACCAGTTGCAATGCTTAAATCTGTTCGGATTTTACTTGCTATCGTTGCATATCATGATTATGAAATATGGAAGATGGATGTCAAGACTGCTTTCCTTAATGGGAATCTTCTTGAGGATGTGTACATGACACAACCTGAAGGATTTGACATACCCGAAGAAGCCCAAAAGATATGCAAGTTACATCGATCAATCTACGGATTAAAGCAAGCTTCCAGAAGCTGGAATCTTTGTTTTGATGAAACTGTAAAACAACATGGATTCATAAAGAATAAAGATGAGCCTTGTGTCTACAAGAAGGTTAGTGGGAGAATAATCGTTTTCCTGGTATTATATGTAGATGACATATTACTCATTGGAAACGATATCCTTACCTTGCAACAAGTAAAAGCTTGGTTAGGGAAATTCTTTTCTATGAAGGACCTTGGTGAAGCAGCCTATATATTAGGAATCAGGATCTATAGAGATAGATCACAAAAACTGCTTGGTCTAAGTCAGAGTACATACATAGACAAAGTGTTGAGACGCTTTAATATGCATGATTCCAAGAAAGGATTCATACCTATGCAACATGGCCTATATCTATTAAAAACACAACCCCCTTCAACAAAGGAAGAAAGGGATCGCATGAATAAGATTCCATATGCATCTGCAATAGGATATATCATGTATGCCATGTTATGTACTCGACCAGATGTCTCGTATGCTTTAAGTGCAACGAGTAGGTACCAATCTGATCCTGGTGATGCTCACTAGGTAGCTGTCAAGAATATCCTTAAGTACTTTAGAAGGACTAAGGACTCATTCTTGATATATGGAGGTCAGGAAGAGCTCGCGGTAATTGGTTACACCAATGCTAGCTTCCAGACAGATAAGGATGACTTTAGATCGCAATCTGGTTATGTGTTCTACCTAAATGGTGGCGCTGTGAGCTGGAAAAGTTCAAAGCAAGAAACAGTTGCTGATTCTACAACCGAGGCCGAGTATATTGCTGCCTCAAATGCAGCGAAGGAAGCTATTTGGATCAAGAAGTTCATTAGTGAAATTGGCATAATCCCTAGCATTGTGGACCCCATTGATCTCTATTGTGATAACAATGGTGCTATCGCACAAGCTAAGGAGCCTAGATCTCACCAACGATCCAAACACATACTTAGGCGTTATCATCTCATTCGAGAGATAATAGATCGGGGAGATGTGAAGATATGCAGAGTACCTACACTTGACAATATTGCTGACCCACTAACAAAACCTCTTGCGCAGCTGAAGCATGATGGTCATACTAGATCTATGGGTATTAGGGGTATGCCTGATTGGATCTAGTGCTAGTGGGAGATTATTGGTGTAAGCCCTAGAGGCCAATACTTTTGGTACTTGTATCAAATTATTTATTAATAATAAAAGGCATTTCTTTATTATGTTTGTTTTTCCAAAATGATAAAGTCCCTAGAATAGGTAGTTCGTTTAATGAAACATTAAGTATGACTTAATCATGAGATTCCATTAAACATAAGGACACTATTCTTAAAGCATCCATAGTCGAGCTTTAATGTGAAATGGGATAGCCTTAAAGCATTAAGACTATTATGTAGATAGACTGATGATCACATCTCATAGATCATGGATAAGGAGTTATCAAGTCTTGACATAGGTATGAATATTAGGAGTAATATTTATACTGGATTGACCCACTATGAGAGTACTACATAGAATGTTATGCAAAGTGTCATAAGTTACTCTCATGGTGATAGTGGTGTATACCACCCTTCGACCTGAAACTACTATGTACCCTAGATGTAGAGTCAAGTACTTTATTGTTGATCAAACATTATTCGTAACTGGATGATCATAAAGACAGTTGATGGGTACTTCACAAAGCATGCTGAGGGACATGAGTAGCCTAGATGGAATTTGCCCATCCTGCATAACAGAATAAATGTCTAAGGGCCCAATATTGAACTGGACAAGGATGACACGGTATATGCCTTATGTTCAATATAGACATAGGGACAAAAGGGTAATTGTACACACAAGTACTATCACAAAAGGTTTTGTCAGATCACATGACAATTTTGTGACTTGGGTAGCAGTGATGTGTTGCTAGATACCGCTCACTGTTTATTATGTTATATACATGATTTAATATAATTGCCAACGTCGCGAAATCCTACAGGGTCACACACATAAGGACAGTTGGAGAAGAGATTGAGTAAATAAGGAACACCGTAAGGTACGGTGCACTTGAATGGAATACGGAATGTGGTAAGGTACCATGTAATATAATAATAGTTATTATTAATTTTATAATAGTTATAAAATATAATAATAATAAAATTATATTTATTATAATAAGAGTTATTATAATAAATATAATAATAATAAAATTATATTTATTATAATAGTAGTTATTATAATAATATAATAATAATATTATTATTGAGTTGAGCTTTTTAGCTTGTAGCCCACACAAGTAGTTCTATAAATAGAACTCTTGTGCAGAAGCTCAATGTGGTTGTTGTTGAAACCCTGGCCGTATTCTATTTTTCCTCTCCCTCACTCAAAACCTTCAATCGTAATCAGCTAGCACTGTGACTGAAGGAAGCTGTTCGTGTGGACTGAGTAGAGGCGCTGTTCATCCTACAACGCTCGTGATCATCCATAGATTTGGAATCAAAGGTTTCATCGCCACAAGAGGTAACCTTTCTATCACAGATCATGATATTTCGTAAGGATCTCTAAAGGGAAATTTTTGTTTTCCGCTGCGTTTAGATCGCAAATTTCCCTTCAGGTAATTCCTCTTCAACCTTCTTCGACTCCTGGGCGTCCTGTCGAGGAACGTCTTTCTTCTTCGCAAAGTACTTCAGGTCCTCATCCTTGATCAAGATTTCAATTGCATTCTTGAGATGGATGCAATCGGCCGTCATGTGCCCATGGATCTTGTGGAACCGACAATACTTTTTTTTATCCATGTTCTGCTTGGCAAGTATCTGCTTTGGGAAAAAAAAACCTGCCTGCCGAAACTCTGAATTCGCGCATTCGAAGAGAATCTTCTCGCGCGAGGCGGTCAACGGTGTGTACTCGTGGAAACGGCCAGATGCCCCTTTGTAATCTCGGGATTCCCGAGAACAGTCATCCCTTATTTTTTCTGCTCTTCGATGAGTTGACGAGGAGTCGTTGTGTTTTGAGGACCTGGCGTTCTCTTTGTGCCTTGAGTCCCGAGCAGTGTTTGCCGCTTCTTTTTCCTCATACTAGATGTACGCCTGGCCCTTGAGGAGGAGAGCGTCCAGTGTTACTGGGGTCTCGATGCCAACCGCCTTGGCAAAGTCGGTGGGAGAACGCAACCCTCGTTTGAGCAAATATTTTTTCATGTCGTCAGTCGTGGAGACCTGAACGGCTTCTTTATTGAATCTTTCGATGTAAGCTCGAAGAGATTCGTCTTTTCCTTGAATGATAGCCTCGAGAGAGGCTTCTGTCTTCGGATGACAGCGAGAGGATGTAAAATGTCTGGAGAACATCCTCCCTAACTGCCTCCATGAGGTATGGATTCGTAGGGGAGGCTCTTGTACCAGGACGTTCCTCCCTTCCTTAGTGTAATCGGGAATAATCTGCATTTGATGGCACCTTTGACGCCACAATAGTCGAGTAGGGTATCGATGTTCTCGATGTGCTCGTCGGGATCGGTCGTGCCATCATATGTGCCTAAGGGTAGGGGTTTCTCCAGCCCTTTGGGTAATCGAGTGGCCATGATCTCCTGGGATAACGGGCCTCGAGGCTTGTCGTCGTTGTTATAGCTGCTCGAACGCGAACGAGAGCAGGCATTTTTGCCAGGGTGAGGACCGTGATCTCAACGGGGAGAAGGATTTCGCGACCGGCCCTTAGGTCTGGGCGGAGGTGAACATTGATTTTCTGCCCGTAGATCTCTTCCTGTTCTCTTGGCCCCCGGGGAGTGCTAGCTCCGGGGAGGAGTATGGCCACATTTCCTCATTGATAGGGATTCTGGCTCCGCTGGCATCCGACAATTTCTTCCGCGTCGGGGAGAATAGCTCTGAGATCTCCGGTGTTCGCGCCTTGGTGGAGGAGATCTTGGGCGGTGGATTTCTTCCAATGCTCCAATTCTTGCATTCTGCTAGAGGATCAGAAGGTTCGTCTTATTGAGGGCTTCAATCAGGGCTGCCATGCCCGGGTCGGTGTTGGGCAGAACTGGGATGTGCTGATGGTCCTCTACGCACTAGATCTACGTGTTGTTAGCGTGATTTGGGGAGGGAGACACGGTTACTCCGTCCCTCTGCGGAGGAGCATCATCTCTAAGAAAGGGGTTTGCCCCGTCGTCGTCTGTCTTGCTGACGAGGGAGATGACGGTGTAGCGCGCATCGTTGACGTTATCATGGCTGACCATGATCAGAATCTTAAACAACTACTTTGATCTTTGGTTTTCGGGGAAAGAAAGACGGGGAGAACAGGAGTTCCCACAGACGGCGCCACTGATCTTTTCGGTTGATCAGAACCTGAAGTGGGCCAGAGACTTCGTCTCCGATGCTGGAATCGAAGGATGAGGGGATGCACCTGCAAGGAACTCCGATGCTAAAGTAAGAATCGGGAAAGGAAAAGGCAAGTACAAAGTAAGAATGTCTTAGGATGATTTTGGAATACCTGACCCTATCAAAGAAGAGAGTTTTTATAATGCCCCCAGCGCTTGACCATTGGTCCCTATTTTCTAGCCTAGATATTTGCTCCCCAAAAATAGGTAACTGCCAGAAACTAGCCATTGGAACGGGCAGATGTAACACCCTTCAAAACCCCGCGGAATATATATAAATAATCAGAGTAAATTATCATGCATCTCACAAAAGAGTGTCACATATAATTTCCAAAACATCACACAAACACTTGTCATGCTCAATAACACTTAAAATAAATTCATGCTTTTCATACACTTTCACATAGCATGTAGCAGCGGATTTACTTCAAATCACAATAGACATAATGAAAGTCTCATGCTCATCTCATTCATAATCAATACTTAGGCATAAAAGCCAATACTTCATATAATTCGAAATAACAATAACAGAATGAAGTAGAGTACATAAAGTATCTCTCAAACATGAAATCGAAACATCCTCGTGTTACATGATCAGAGCACGACTCGACCCAAAATAAATAAAGAAACAAAGACAAGCTATTCTAACGGCTACCTCGCGCTAGATGCAACTCTACTCCTCGGTACCTGAGCGATGCCATACAAACATCATTCCAACAGAAGGGTGAGAATTCACATAATTATCGAAATCATAAGATAATGTATAATTTAAGGCATGCAAGCATAATCACAATAATTCTCATACTTCAAAAGTTTCATCAACATAGTGTCACTCAAGTAACCATACTATTCACAAGTGCATACTCACAATTCCACAATTCCACAATTTCACTTATTCAACAATTCACATAATAGACATAATCTCATATTGAAACCAAAGACACAATGAGACTCGATGTAAGACTCAAATGCAACTCATGCATGTGGTACCAATCACTTGTTATTATTTTTCAGTTTTTACATTAAACCGGGTCCGTTCCGTAGACCAATAACACACAAAAAGCTCGTTTCCTAAGCTTTCAAACCCCGTTCTAGGTTTGGGACAAGTCACTAGCTCCCACAGAACTAGCAAACATTGCCTCTTGACACAAATGATGCGTGTGCAAATTCAACAATCATATGCAATTAAGATCATTCCCTAATCTTAACATTCATGCATATCTTCAATAATTCATCACACTTGAATTACCATACAATTGCACATACACCACATGTTCATAACCATAGCATTCTCACTCCAAATAGTACCATCGCAATTAGCAAGTAATACACAAGTATCAACAGAATTCAATCTCAATACACAAAACACACAATACCGCTTAAATATTGAATAATTAATTCATTCTAAATAATTAAATTCAATGTCCAATAAATATTCAATATTCAATAACCATATTAATTAAATAGTAAAACATCACTTAATAATGATCAATATTATATAATAAAGATTGTATAATAATTAATTTAATATTATATAATCACTTTTCATAATGAAAACAGAGGGTGCGCTACAGATTATTAAGGGAGTATCACCTTTCTATTTTGAAATCAATTGCTACAGTATCCAAACACACTTACAAAATTAAAACAGGACGCTACAGGGATATAATGATTCATCATTTCCAGTTGGCTTCCAGGTTAATATCAGTGATACAGTAACAATAAGTATGAAAGGTGTTATGTTTTCATTGGCTACCAAGTGCATGTGATACTGTTACTA
Source organism: Lathyrus tuberosus (assembly GCA_022829125.1). Classification (NCBI taxonomy): domain Eukaryota; kingdom Viridiplantae; phylum Streptophyta; class Magnoliopsida; order Fabales; family Fabaceae; genus Lathyrus; species Lathyrus tuberosus. The sequence continues at coordinate 9,343,617 of JALAZF010000112.1, forward strand.
ATTCTATAAGAATCATCACATGTATCGTTTGTTTTCCAAGGCGTATGCGAGATTGCTACTTGCCAAATTGTTTATCTACAATTCACGGTTTGCTACAGTATCATGATGTACCTCTACTTCTCATTATCACACTACATTAACATGGGATACTACTCCCTCCGTCTCATAAAAAGTGTCATATTTGAACAATGCGCAGTTCTTAAGAAAATGATTAGATGTGATGGTTGTAGTGAAAAAGTTAATGTCTTTTATTAAAACACCCCTATTAAATGTAGTTGATAAAGTTGTTGAATAAAGTAAAATTTAATGAATAGGGGTATAGTAGTAAAAAAATAATAATAATTACAACATTGGTAATGTAAATGGACAATCATTTTGAGATAAAAAAAAGTGCAAATGAGACACTTTTTATGAGACGGGGGAGTACTTGTTTTCAATATAGCACTAAAATACTGGTGCTATGAATCATTACATTATCATGTTTCGTTTTGCTATTAAAGTGATACGCGGTACTGTTCATGAATTCTATGAAATTATTAAGTTTTCCTTTAGCTACAAAGGCACATGCGTGCTACTGTACTTAATGCTATGAGATATCATGTTTTGTTTTGGTTACAAGGTATAGGTAATACAATTCTGATGCTATAAATTTATTACATTTTGTTTTACCTATACCAATCTCTCTCAATTCCACCGATATATATCAATTCCAAACAAAATTAATCATCACATATCAAGGATTTTTATCAAAACCTAACAATTACAAAATCATAGAAATTTAGGGGTTTCATCCTAAACATATTTCTATCCATTATACATTATCATACAATCCCAATAATCATATAAAAACTCACCCTTACCTTGATTTTTCTTAGATTTCTAGCTTTTGTTCTTGATTCCTCGTCTCTTCTCCTCTTTTCTCTTCTAGCCTCTTTTCCAACTTCTATCTTTCTATTCTATCTCTTTCTCCTTTTGTTAAACTCTCACAATTTCATTAACCTAATAATTTCTAATAGGCTTACCAACCCATTTTCTATTCACACTCCTAATTACGCCCACTTACTTATTTCTACCAATTTCATATTTTATTCTACCAAATAAAATAAATCAATTATTTCAAATAAGTCCAATAAATCAATTATTCCAAATAAATCAAATAAATCCATTAATTTATATAAATCCAATAAATCAAATAATTAATATAAATCAAATAATTCATATAAATTCAATAAATCAAATAATTCATAAAATCACTCAATTAATTAATATAAATAAATAATTACTAAAATTGGGTGTTACAACAGACATGCTCGGAACTAGTCGTTGCTTCGAGCAGGGGCGTGGTTGCGGGCAAGCGCGTCGTGACCGTTCTTGGATGGTTGAACCGTGCGTGACGGGCAGAGATGTGACGAAGGGCAGCTGATCCTGGAGGTCAGCTGGCCATCCCTCATCGGCTGAGGGGCAGAAGAGAAAATGATTTCCTTTGCCCTTAATTGGCAGGCTTAGGCTATTGGGCCGTTCTTGAGTGCAGAAGTGGATTGGGTCATACCTAGCTATTAGGTCAGTCCGGAACAGGAATGGAGCATGAATGATGTATTTATAGTTTTGTAAGATTGGTGGCAAAGAGGTAATTTTCGGAGTAAAAAAAAATTGATTGAATGTACCAGTTTTGTAAGATTGGTGGCAAAGAGGTAATTTTCAAGTAAATTATCGCTTTTCCATAGAGGACTTTCGTTTGTTGCCATTATGTCGTTTGTTGCCATTATGTCTATCGGAGAAGAATAATACAGTATTATTGACAAACATAGTTACTAGAAGAGCAATTCCCTATAACTGGAGAGATAATAGAGTAGAGAAATTCTATATACCTTGGTGGTGTGAGAATTATGTTGAAAGTTTGGTTTCCTATTGTTGACGGTAAGTTCCTTTATGGCCAATTTATTTGTCTGAAATTGATTTACTTGTGTGATCATTTTCTCATGTTTAAGTTTTGTTTCCTAAATACAGATTTTCATCAAGGTTGAGAGTCTTAGTTATGGCAGTGTATTGTAAAGAATTTGTGTAATTTTTCATCAAGGTTCTATTTGTTTCTTTTATTTTTCTGTTGTTGCAAGTAATCACATGATTATCATTCTGTCCTGTCAATAGTTTATGTTCTGCTATCATAAAAGAGGTTGTAAGAAGACCAAAAGTTTCGTTCCAAGAATGATCTTTTGATTAAGTTCTTCTAAAGAAAATCAAATTCAAACTTCATTTGTTCTAAAATTTCTGAATTCACATTGCTTTGGCTTTCATAACCTGCTATAGAGTTAAACATGACAAGGGTTTAATTACTTAAACCACCAAATCAGACTCATCAAAGTAAACCACTTTATAAGATTTGACACATCTAAGATATATGTACATTACAAGCACTCCACTAATCATTTCTTAAACTAAATTCATTAAAGACAAAAGGATAATGAAATCAGTGATAGTATTATTTTCATAATAGAGAACTGCATCTGATAAAAGTAATCATAATTTAGAAAAACCACAAATATTTCTCAATTCAACGTGTATTACAATTTGAGAAGAAATTGAAATAACAAATAGATTTTAAATAATCAAACATGGCAGAAAAAAATTGTGCTAACTTTAGCTAAAAGAGACAGAAGGAAGACACGGATAAAGGTCTGCATGTTCTGTTCATAGATTCTCGCTCAATTGATAAACTATGATATAGTTAGACTAGATATCATATTTTGGATTCGAAGATGGCTGACTCACTAGAAAAGATATAGCAAGAAGTAGTTAGTGAAGTGCTCAAAAACTTAAGGCTATATTCTCGGTTATGACTCACATGACCCTGTTTCATTAAGTAGCGTGGTGGATGTGACTCATCTATGAAGATATAGCAGGACGTGTCAAACTCGTTGAATGCCAGACACATGTTCAATATCGTCGAACCTCGTATAAGTTCTCTCCATGCATCTCACGTGAGTGGACCGAAGTTGTTGATATTATGTGAGCTTGGGCCACAATGTTCATAGCAGCCCACAATCCCCCGAGCACGTGACCTATAAGAGCGAAGTAGATAAGAAGAGAAATAATAGTTCACTCTCTTAAGCACGAGACGTGTAAGGAAGAAGTGGTTAAGAAGGGAACATGCTTAAAGGTGTTATTGCGTGAGTAGAGTTGAATTACCTGTGGTCATTAGATTGGTGGAGACAATTTAACTTTCTAATCAAGAGGTGTTTGTGAAAACTTCCGGATTTCTCATTTAAAGTGGTTTTAATTAGCTTACTTGTCAAAGACTATTTAATCTGGATTGTTCATTGGAAATTTCTTAGTGCACTCCATGCATTTCTTTTCTACTGTGTGGTTTTCCACAAATGCCTCCAGATTTCGGAGATATATCTCCGGACGCGTCCCATGGTTGACTAAACGTTAATAATTTTTCGGAGATATATCTCCGAAACAATTTAAAACTTAAATGGTCACATCATATCTCCCATAGCCCATTTCCATTTGAATATTTTCGGAGATACATCTCCGAAGTGTATCAGAACATGTTTTTTTTTTTTTAAATGCACTGTGTATTTGTTTGCAGATGAATTATAAAATAACAGATATACCAAAATAATATAACAATATAGTAATTGGATGTCATGCGTCACAAAAATCCAAAATGTAGTAACAATGTCAGAAAAAACATACAACTATAGTACTGAAACAAAATAAATACATACAACTACTGCGTATGCCTGACAACCTCTCATCTGCCTCCTCTGCCTGGTCTGCCTCCTTGGCCATTGATCCCCCCTGTCTTCGCGCGATGTCTGTGGTACAAAAGTGTCTTTGTGCCTCCGCAATAATGCCATCCAGTACTCGCCTGACAGCAGACCCCTCAAGGAAGATACCCTCGTCAATTCTTGCCCGCGCCATCTCCTGGGTATACTTATCCCAACTCGCCCAGCCAGCGATGCGCGAGAAGTGCTGGAGGATCCAAACCTGAAATAAAAATAAAAAGCATTCAGGGATCAAGAATTATCGCAAATATGAAATGAAAAAGATAAAAAACATTCAAGGATAAAAAATCATTACCACCAGTAGTGTCGTGTTGCCCGTGGTCTGCTTCGTTGTCCACCGACATCCATCTCTCAGCTTCGAATACAGATATGCAAGGCAAGTCATCCCCTAGTTGTACTCATGGATCTGTGTGAGATCCAAGAAGTACCGGAGGTATGCAACGTTAGTGTAAGTGGCACTCATGTCCACAAAAATCACAGTGCCAACTAAAAATAGAAAATATGTCCTAAAAGCATGAGTCCTATGTATGGCCACCTCCTCGGCATCACCATCAGCCTGCTCTGCAGCAACGAGCGCCTCATCAAATCTCTCATTCAAAAACGAAAACCTAACATGAGCACCCTTGGTCCTATCCACCTCCTTGAGCGCCTTCCTTGGATTAGCCCCCTAAATACTCCATCATCATATCGACCGCCTCGTCTTTGGTCATCCTACCATGATGGAGGAATCTCCCTCTGATCGGTAGATGCAACAAAGACGAGACATCGTCCAGTGTAATCGATATCTCACCATGCGGAAGATGAAAGGAAAAGGTCTCAGAGTGCCATCGCTCCACGAATGCATTAAGCATCTCGTGGTTGACCATACTGTAACCGGTCAAGCATAGGTCACTCAACCCAGAAGCGGTCAAAACAGACTGAAACCACTGCTCATCCGGCTGACACAATGCTAAAATCTTCCGCCCATGATTCAGAAACTTCTGGAGCATTAAAGCAATACTTAGGGGATTCGAACTTGTGTCTGGCTAAGGATTAACTTTCACAAGAGAAAATTATACGACATCAATTTAAGGCCCAATTTCACTCAAGCTGCATCCTCATTCCTCGCGTGCAAGATTGAAGAAAGTAGTTTCAACTTTCTTGGCATACCAATCGGGTCCAAACCAAGAAGAATCGCAACATGAAAGCCTCTTTTGGAGAATAACAAGAGTATATTATTGAGATGGAAATCGAGGTTATTGTCTTAAGGAGGTAAGATCACTCTTATTAACTCCGTCTTATCTAATTTGCCTATTTTCTTGCTATCCTTCTTTAAAGCTCCTGTCAAAGTTTGGAAAGACGTTGAGAGGATACAAAGAGATATTTTTTAGGGGTGTTCTTTAGATAAGAGAAAAATCCCATGGGTCAGTTGGAACTGTGACACCTTTCTAAACCCCGTGGCAAACATATAATAAATCAGAGTAATTAATCATGCCATTCACTTAAGGGTATCACAAATAATCATAAAACATCATACAACACCTTTAGTACTCATTAACACTTGAATAATTTCATGCTTTTCAAAAACTTCACTTAGCATGTAGCAGCGGATTTAATTAATCATAACTGATATAAAGAAACTTTCATGCTCATCACATTAATAAACAATACTTAGGCATAAAAGCCAAAACTTCATACAATTCAAATAAACATAAAAACATAAGGTAGAGTACATAATGTATCTCTAAAACATAAACCGACACGATCTCAGTGTTACATTATCAGAGCACGACTCGACCCAACATAAATAAAGAAACTAATCAGCTACTCCAACGGCTACCTCGCGCTACGAGCAACTCTACTCCTCGGTACCTGAGTGATGTCGTATAAAACATCACTCCAACAGAAGAGTGAGAATTCACATCAATATTGAAATTATAAGATAATAATTAATGTAAAGCATGTAAACATAAATACAATAAATCTCACACTTCAATATTCATCAACAAGTATCACTCAAGTAACCACACAATTCACAACTTTCCAATTCAACAAGTCACATACATACACATATGTCCATATAACAATCATATATGCAATACGACTCGATGCAAACTCAATGCAACTCATGCCATGTGGTACCAACATTTGTTATTATTTTTCGGTTTTTACATTTAAACCGAGTCCGTCCCCTAGACCAATAACAAACAAAAGCCCGTCCCCTAGGCTTTCAAACCCCACTCTAGGTTTGGGACAAGTCACTAGCTCCCACGGAACTAGCAAGCATTTCCTCTTGACACAAATGATGCGTATGCAATCAACAACCATGTGAAATTAAGACCATTCTCTAATCTTAATATCACGCATATCTCAAATAATTCATCACACTTGAATTATCACACAATTGCACACACAAATACATTTCATAATCAAGTACTCATACTTTAAACATCATCACCATAATTAGCAATTTATACACAAGGATCGGCTCGATCCAATCACAATTCACAAAACACAATTACCGATTAAATATAGACTAATTAATCAATCACCAATAATTGAATCCAATATTCAATAAATTACAATATTTAATAAATATTAATCAATATTTAAATAAACAATCAATATTTAAATAAATGACCAATATCTAAATAAATAATTAATATTTAGATAAATAATCTATATTTTAAATAATTAATCCATATTTAATAAATAACCAAATATTTAATTAAATAATCAATATTTAATAAATAATATATAATTAAATAAATAATCAATAATTATTTAATATTCACCAAATACTTAATATTTAATATAGATATTCAATATTAAATATAATTATTCAATTATTAATTATTAATTATAGTTTTATTTATTTAAACAAAATCCTATATTGTAATTTATAATAATATATATAATTTTCCATTGTTGATCTATTGGCCAAATAGATTTATGTGATGCTGGTCTCCTCTTAATCCAGGTTCAATCTACCAAAGTTCCATCCGTGACTCATGACATGAGTTTCATTCATCTATAAATTCATCCAACAAATTGTTCTCAATCACATCTATCATAAAGGATTTGAAATCTGTAAAATTAAATAGCATCCTAAAACAAATGAAAAATGTTGGAACGAGATGACAAGGCTTTGAAATCTGTAAAACTAAATAGCATCCTAAAACAAATTGTTCTTAAGAAGATAAGGCTTTGAACGAGATGAGTATTTCAATGGCAAAAGAAGCACACCAACTCGCTAGACACAGAGCAGTGGAAAATAAAGAGCAACTATGTAAAATTAGTCGTGCATTAGCTGTTTTATCTTCTGCATCAGTGAGAATTTAATGCTTTAATATCGCTACAGTGTGATTAAGAACAAGAAATTACATTGCCTTATTATATCCTTCGCTACAGTACCATAAAAGTGGAGAGGAAGATTCATAATTTTCATTGTCACCTTTCAATAGTTTTACTCCAAAAATTTAATGGGTGTCTATAGTATATCAAAATACCAATTTTAAACACAATAAAATTAACACATTTTCAAGATTATCCTTAAACCTAACAATTTCAATCTCATAAAGAAATTTGGGGGTTTTATCCTAAACTCATTTCTACCCACTAATCATTATCAAATAACCCCAATAATTAAGTGAAAACCCACCCTTACCTTGGATTTTCTTGATGAATTTGTTCTTGAGTTCATTTCCTCTTTTCCGTTCTACTTTTTCTTCTCTTCTCTTCTACTCTTTCTCTTTTCCAATTTTTCTTACTAACTTCTTTCTCTAAAACCCTAACTAGTCATAAACCAAGTGGACTTAACTCAACCCATTACATTTAATATTAACACCTGACCTTAAGCCCAACCAATCTCTGGTAATTCTATAAAATCATATTAAATAGAATAAATTAAATAGTTTACTTAATACCAATAATCTAATTAAAATAAATAATTAGATAAATCCAACAATTCAATTATTTTCAAATAATCAAATAAATCACACATTTTAATTTAATCAATTAATTCACATAAATTAAATAAACCAATTAATCCAAATAACTCAAATAAATCAATTAATTTATATAATTTCAATAAATCAATTAATTTATATAAATAAAATAATTCATATAAATTCAATAAATCAAATAATTCATTTAATTCAAATAATTTAAATAAATAAAATAAATCACTTAATTCAAATAAATCAAATAAATCAATTAATTTATATAAATTCAATAAATCCATTAATTCACTTAATTTATAAAATCACTCAATCAATTAATATCTATAAATAATTACTAAAATTGGGGTGTTACGACCCTCCCCCACTTGAAAGATTTTCGCCCTCGAAAATTAACTCAAACGAACAACCCAGGAATAGATAACGGTTGCATAAACCCGACGGTTTTTGATGTTCAATCTTAGTCTTCTAACAAATCAAACAAGAATACACAAACTCTGCAATGCCTTTCTTCGTACAAGGCCACAAAAATACTTTTCTCAAATCTTGATACATCTTAGTAGCACCGGGATGAATACTCAATCCACTACGATGTCATTCCTCAAGAATACTCTTCTTCAGCTCAGCAATATCCGGAACACAAACTCTATCACGACATCTCATGATACCATTTTTGTCAATCCGAAAATCACCACCTCGACTTTGATTGATCAAGTCAATCGATCTACCAAACTCAAATCAGATTTCTGACCTTCTCGAATCTCATAAAAAACCCAACTAGTAAGCTTCAACATACCAAGCTTAACTCCATAAGAAGTCTCTTCACAAACCAAACTCAAATCACGAAATTGTTCAATCATTTCCAACTTCTTTACCATCATCATCGACATATGCAAAGAATTCCTACTCAATACATCAGCTACCACATTTGCTTTACCCGGATGGTAATTCAAACCAAAATCATAATCTTTCAAAAGTTCCAACCATCTCTTTTGCCTCACATTCAATTCTTTCTGGTCAAAGAGACACTTCAAACTCTTATGATCACTATACACCTCAAATCTCGTACCAAACAAGTAATGCTTCCAAAGTTTCAACACCACACAACAGCGGCCAACTCTAAGTCATGCGCCGAATAATTCCTTTCATGCACTTTAAGTTGCCTTGAAGCATAAGCTACAACTTTCCAATTTTGCATCAACACACCTCCCAAACCCATCAAAGAAGAATCACAATACACCACAAATGGTTCCGACGGATTCGGTAAAATCAAAACAGGAGTTGTAGTCAATCTTCTCTTAAGCTCTTGGAAACTTTCCTCACACTTTGCATCCCAAGCAAAAACTTGACCCTTTCGAGTCAACTGCGTCAACGGCAAAGTTAACTTGACAAATCCTTCAATGAATTTCTGATAATAACCTGCCAAACCAAGAAAACTTCTAATCTCAAAAACTGATTTCGGAGCGTCCCATTGCGAGACAGCTTCAACCTTCGATGGATTAACTGCAATACCTCTAATCAAAATCACATGGCCAAGGAAACTCACTTCCTTCAACCAAAACTCACACTTAGAAAGTTTAGCATACAACTGCTTCTCTTTTAACATAGATAACACAATCCTCAGATGCTCAGCATGATCCTCTTCACTCTTCGAGTAGATCAAAATATCATCAATGAACACAACCACAAATTTGTCCAAATAAGGATGGAAAATCATGTTCATGTACTCCATAAATACACCTGGTGCATTAGTCACACCAAATGGCATCACGGAATACTCATGATGTCCATACCGTGTTCTAAAAGTAGTCTTCTAAATATCTTCAGCCTTCACACGAATCTAATGATACCCAGATCTCAAATCTATCTTACTGAACACAATTGCACCAACCAACTGATCCATCAAATCATCAATCCTCGGAAGTGGATACTTGTTCTTGATAGTCACCTTGTTCAATTGTCTATAGTCCACACAAAGTCTCATAGAACCTTCTTTCTTCTTAACCAACAAAACTGGTGCACCCCAAGGTGACACACTCGGACGAATAAACCTCTTCTCAAGTAGATCTTCAAGTTGACTCTTCAACTCTTTCAATTCCCATGCAGACATACAATATGGAGCCATCGATACCGGACTAGTTCCAGGAACTAAGTCAATCGAAAACTCCACTTGACGTTCCGACGGTAAATGTCTTATCTCATCAGGAAAAACTTCCAGAAAATCACGAACAATTGGTAAAGTATCTATTGCTCCACTTTCACTAATGCTGAAAGTTGCCATCAACATAAACACCTTGGCACCATCTTGCACCGACTCATTCACTTGCATAGCAGACATAAACAAGTCCCCTTCATTCTCAGGTTCAAGAAAAATACCGTCTTATCACAACAATCTATAAGCACTTGGCTTAACTCCAAATAATTCACTACACACACCATTTAGCTCGCAAGACATGTCTATTCCATCCAACAGGATCCCGTCTACTATCAACAAGAGATTAAGGGTGATTAGTTCCTCAATTTGTCAATAGACAGTCGACAATCATGATGGGGCATAAACCATCTTTACCAAACTATAATAGCGTTCCTTGCAATCAGCAGCACACCAAACCAATATTCCACAACTAAAACATCTCAAAGAAGCAAAAGCTTCTTCCCCACTTGTTTCAATCTCACTCCTGCAAACAAAGGTTAGAAAGACAAACGCGTACCGATAGTGTTTTCACACACATGTCGCATACTAGGGAATAAACAACATTAGACAACCTGGACGGATGGACCGACCTGCTCTGATACCACTAATGTAACACCCTTCTAAACCCCGAGACAAACATATAATAAATCAGAGTAATTAATCATGCCATTCACTTAAGGGTGTCACACATAATCATAAAACATCATACAATACCTTTCATACTCATTAACACTTGAATAATTTCATGCTTTTCAAAAACTTCACTTAGCATGTAGCAGCGGATTCAATTAATCATAACTGATATAAAGAAAGTTTCATGCTCATCACATTAATAAACAATACTTAGCATAAAATCCAAAACTTCATACAATTCAAATAAACATAAAAACATAAGGTAGAGTACATAATTTATCTATAAAACATAAACCGACACGATCCCAGTGTTACATTATCAGAGCACGACTCGACCCAACATAAATAAAGAAACTAATCAGCTACTCCAACGGCTACCTCGCGCTACGAGCAGCTCTACTCCTTGGTACCTAAGCGATGTCGTATAAAACATCATTCCAACAGAAGGTTGAGAATTCACATCAATATTGAAATTATAAGATAATAATTAATGTAAAGCATGTAATCTTAAATACAATCAATCTCACACTTCAATATTCATCAACAAGTATCACTCAAGTAACCACACAATTCACAACTTTCCAATTCAACTAGTCACAAACATACACATACGTCCATATAACAATCATATATGCAATGCAACTCGATGCAAACTCAATGCAACTCATGCCATGTGGTACCAATACTTGTTATTATTTTTCGGTTTTTACATTTAAACCGGATCCGTCCCCTAGAAAAATAACAAACAAAAGCCCGTCCCCTAGACTTTCAAACCCCACTCTAGGTTTGGGACAACTCACTAGCTCCCATGGAACTAGCAAGCATTGCCTCTTGACTTAAATTATGCGTGTGCAATCAACAACCATGTGAAATTAAGACCATTCTCTAATCTTAGTATCACGCATATCTCAAATAATTCACCAGACTTGAATTATCACACAATTTCACACACAAATACATTTCATAATCAAGTACTCATACTTTAAACATCATCACCACAATTAGCAATTTATACACAAGGATCGGCTCGATCCAATCACAATTCACAAAACACAATTACCGATTAAATATAGACTAATTAATCAATCACCAATAATTGAATCCAATATTCAATAAATTCCACTATTTAATAAATAATAATCAATATTTAAATAAACAATCAATATTTAAATAAATGACCAATATCTAAATAAATAATTAATATTTAGATAAATAATCTAAATTTTAAATAATTAATCCATATTTAATAAATAACCAAATATTTAATTAAATAATCAATATTTAATAAATAATATATAATTAAATAAATAATCAATAATTATTTAATGTTCACTAAATACTTAATATTTAATATAGATATTCAATATTAAATATAATTATTCAATTATTAGTTATAGTTTTATTTATTTAAACAAAATCCTATATTGTAATTTATAATAATATATATAATTTTCCATTGTTGATCTACTGGCCAAATAGATTTATGTGATGTTGGTCTCCTCTTAATCTAGGTGCAATCTACCAAAGTTACATAGGTGACTCATGACATGAGTTTCATTCATCTATAGATTCATCCAACAAATTGTTCTCAGTCACACCTCTCATAAAGGATTTGAAATCTGTAAAACTAAATAGCATCCTAAAACAACTGAAAAATGTTGGAACGAGATGACAAGGCTTTGAAATCTGTAAAACTAAATAGCATCCTAAAACAAATTGTTCTCAAGAAGATAAGGCTTTGAACGAGATGAGTATTTCAATGGCAAAAGAAGCACACCAACTCGCTTGACACAGAGCAGTGGAAAATAAAGAGCAACTATGTGAAATTAGTCGTGCATTAGCTGTTTTATCTTCTGCATTAGTGAGAGTTTAATGCTTTAATATCGCTACAGTGTGATTAAAAACAAGAAATTACATTGCCTTATTATATCCTTCGCTACAGTACCATAAAAGTGGAGAGGAAGATTCATAATTTTCATTGTCACCTTTCAATAGTTTTACTCCAAAAATTGAATGGGTGTCTATAGTATATCAAAATACCAATTTTAAATACAATAAAATTAACACATTTTCAAGATTATCCTTAAACCTAACAATTTCAATCTCATAAAGAAATTTGGGGGTTTTATCCTAAACTCATTTCTACCCACTAATCATTATCAAATAACCCCAATAATTAAGTGAAAACCCACCCTTACCTTGGATTTTCTTGATGAATTTGTTCTTGAGTTCCTTTCCTCTTTTCCTTTCTACTTTTTCATCTCTTCTCTTCTACTCTTTCTCTTTTCCAATTTTTCTAACTAACTTCTTTCTCTAAAACCCTAACTAGTCATAAACCAAGTGGACTTAACTCAACCCATTACATTTAATATTAACACCTCACCTTAAGCCCAACCAATCTCTGGTAATTCTATAAAATCCTATTAAATAGAATAAATTAAATAGTTTACTTAATACCAATAATCTAATTAAAATAAATAATTAGATAAATCCAACAATTCAATTATTTTCAAATAATCAAATAAATCACACATTTTAATTTAATCAATTAATTCACATAAATTAAATAAACCAATTAATCCAAATAACTCAAATAAATCAATTAATTTATATAATTTCAATAAATCAATTAATTTATATAAATAAAATAATTCATATAAATTCAATAAATCAAATAATTCATTTAATTCAAATAATTTAAATAAATAAAATAAATCACTTAATTCAAATAAATCAAATAAATCAATTAATTTATATAAATTCAATAAATCCATTAATTCATTTAATTTATAAAATCACTCAATCAATTAATATCTATAAATAAATACTAAAATTGGGGTGTTACAACCCTCCCCCACTTGAAAGATTTTCGACCTCGAAAATTAACTCAAACGAACAACTCAGGAATAGATAACGGTTGCATAAACCCGACGGTTTTTGATGTTCGATCTTAGTCTTCTAACAAATCAAACAAGAATACACAAACTCTGCAATACCTTTCTTCGTACAAGGCCACAAAAATACTTTTCTCAAATCTTGATACATCTTAGTAGCACCGGGATGAATACTCAATCCACTACGATGTCATTCCTCAAGAATACTCTTCTTCAGCTCAGCAATATCCGGAACACAAACTCTATCACGACATCTCATGATACCATTTTTGTCAATCCGAAAATCACCACCTCGACTTTGATTGATCTAGTCAATCGATCTACCAAACTCAAATCAGATTTCTGACCTTCTCGAATCTCATAAAAACACAACTAGTAAGCTTCAACATACCAAGCTTAACTCCATAAGAAGTTTCTTCACAAACCAAACTCAAATCACGAAATTGTTCAATCATTTCCAACTTCTTTAGCATCATCATCGACATATGCAAAGAATTCCTACTCAATACATCAGCTACCACATTTGCTTTACCCGGATGGTAATTCAAACCAAAATCATAATCTTTCAAAAGTTCCAACCATCTCTTTTGCCTCACATTCAATTCTTTCTGGTCAAAGAGATACTTCAAACTCTTATGATCACTATACACCTCAAATCTCGTACCAAACAAGTAATGCTTCCAAAGTTTCAACACAACACAACAGCGGCCAACTCTAAGTCATGCGCCGAATAATTCCTCTCATGCACTTGCACTTTAAGTTGCCTTGAAGAATAAGCTACAACTAGCCAATTTTGCATCAACACACCTCCCAAACCCATCAAAGAAGAATCACAATACACCACAAATGGTTCCGACGGATTCGGTAAAATCAAAACAGGAGTTGTAGTCAATCTTCTCTTAAGCTCTTGGAAACTTTCCTCACACTTTGCATCCCAAGCAAAAACTTGACCCTTTCGAGTCAACTGCGTCAACGACAAATTTAACTTGACAAATCCTTCAATGAATTTCCGATAATAACCTGCCAAACCAAGAAAACTTCTAATCTCAAAAACTGATTTCGGAGCTTCCCATTGCGATACAGCTTCAACCTTCGATGGATTAACTGCAATACCTCTAATCAAAATCACATGGCCAAGGAAACTCACTTCCTTCAACCAAAACTCACACTTAGAAAGTTTAGCATACAACTGCTTCTCTTTCAACACAGATAACACAATCCTCAGATGCTCAGCATGATCCTCTTCACTCTTCGAGTAGACCAAAATATCATCAATGAACACAACCACAAATTTGTCCAAATAAGGATGGAAAATCATGTTCATGTACTCCATAAATACACCTGGTGCATTAGTCACACCAAATGGCATCACGGAATACTCATAATGTCCATACCGTGTTCTAAAAGTAGTCTTCTGAATATCTTCAGCCTTCACACGAATATGATGATACCCAGATCTCAAATCTATCTTACTGAACACAATTGCACCAACCAACTGATCCATCAAATCATCAATCCTCGGAAGTGGATACTTGTTCTTGATAGTCACCTTGTTCAATTGTCTATAGTCCACACAAAGTCTCAAAGAACCTTCTTTCTTCTTAGCCAACAAAACTGGTGCACCCCAAGGTGACACACTCGGACGAATAAACCTCTTCTCAAGTAGATCTTCAAGTTGACTCTTCAACTCTTTCAATTCCCATGCAGACATACAATATGGAGCCATCGATACCGGACTAGTTCCAGGAACTAAGTCAATCGAAAACTCCACTTCACGTTCCGACGGTAAATGTCTTATCTCATCAGGAAAAACTTCCAAAAAATCACGAACAATAGGTAAAGTATCAATTGCTCCACTTTCACTAATGCTGAAAGTTGCCATCAACATAAACACCTTGGCACCATCTTGCACCGACTCATTCACTTGCATAGCAGACATAAACAAGTCCCCTTCATTCTCAGGTTCAAGAAAAATACCGTCTTATCACAACAATCTATAAGCACTTGGCTTAACTCCAAATAATTCACTACACACACCATTTAGCTCGCAAGACATGTCTATTCCATCCAACAGGATCCTGTCTACTATCAACAAGAGATTAAGGGTGATCAGTTCCTCAATTTGTCAATAGACAGTCGACAATCATGATGGGGCATAAACCATCTTTACCAAACTATAATAGCGTTCCATGCAATCAGCAGCACACCAAACCAATATTCCACAACTAAAACATCTCAGAGAAGCAAAAGCTTCTTCCCCACCTGTTTCAATCTCACTCCTGCAAACAAAGGTTAGAAAGACAAACGTGTACCGACAGTGTTTTCACACAAATGTCGCATACTAGGGAATAAACAACATTAGACAACCTGGACGGATGGACCGACCTGCTCTGATACCACTAATGTAACACCCTTCTAAACCCCGCGACAAACATATAATAAATCAGAGTAATTAATCATGCCATTCACTTAAGGGTGTCACACATAATTGTAAAACATCATACAATACCTGTCATACTCATTAACACTTGAATAATTTCATGCTTTTCAAAAACTTCACTTAGCATGTAGCAGCGGATTCAATTAATCATAACTGATACAAAGAAAGTTTCATGCTCATCACATTAATAAACAATACTTAGCATAAAATCCAAAACTTCATACAATTCAAATAAACATAAAAACATAAGGTAGAGTACATAATTTATCTCTAAAACATAAACCGACACGATCCCTGTGTTACATTATTAGAGCACGACTCGACCCAACATAAATAAAGAAATTAATCAGCTACTCCAACGGCTACCTCGCGCTACGAGCAGCTCTACTCCTTGGTACCTAAGCGATGTCGTATAAAACATCATTCCAACAGAAGGTTGAGAATTCACATCAATATTGAAATTATAAGATAATAATTAATGTAAAGCATGTAAACTTAAATACAATCAATCTCACACTTCGATATTCATCAACAAGTATCACTCAAGTAACCACACAATTCACAACTTTCCAATTCAACTAGTCACAAACATACACATACGTCCATATAACAATCATATATGCAATGCAACTCGATGCAAACTCAATGCAACTCATGCCATGTGGTACCAATACTTGTTATTATTTTTCGGTTTTTACATTTAAACCGGATCCGTCCCCTAGAAAAATAACAAACAAAAGCCCGTCCCCTAGACTTTCAAACCCCACTCTAGGTTTGGGACACCTCACTAGCTCCCATGGAACTAGCAAGCATTGCCTCTTGACTTAAATTATGCGTGTGCAATCAACAACCATGTGAAATTAAGACCATTCTCTAATCTTAGTATCACGCATATCTCAAATAATTCACCATACTTGAATTATCACACAATTGCACACACAAATACATTTCATAATCAAGTACTCATACTTTAAACATCATCACCACAATTAGCAATTTATACACAAGGATCGGCTCGATCCAATCACAATTCACAAAACACAATTACCGATTAAATATAGACTAATTAATCAATCACCAATTATTGAATCCAATATTCAATAAATTCCACTATTTAATAAATAATAATCAATATTTAAATAAACAATCAATATTTAAATAAATGACCAATATCTAAATAAATAATTAATATTTAGATTAATAATCTAAATTTTAAATAATTAATCCATATTTAATAAATAACCAAATATTTAATTAAATAATCAATATTTAATAAATAATATATAATTATATAAATAATCAATAATTATTTAATGTTCACTAAATACTTAATATTTAATATAGATATTCAATATTAAATATAATTATTCAATTATTAGTTATAGTTTTATTTATTTAAACAAAATCCTATATTGTAATTTATAATAATATATATACTTTTCCATTGTTGATCTACTGGCCAAATAGATTTATGTGATGTTGGTCTCCTCTTAATCTAGGTGCAATCTACCAAAGTTACATAGGTGACTCATGACATGAGTTTCATTCATCTATAGATTCATCCAACAAATTGTTCTCAGTCACACCTCTCATAAAGGATTTGAAATCTGTAAAACTAAATAGCATCCTAAAACAACTGAAAAATGTTGGAACGAGATGACAAGGCTTTGAAATCTGTAAAACTAAATAGCATCCTAAAACAAATTATTCTCAAGAAGATAAGGCTTTGAACGAGATGAGTATTTCAATGGCAAAAGAAGCACACCAACTCGCTAGACACAGAGCAGTGGAAAATAAAGAGCAACTATGTGAAATTAGTCGTGCATTAGATGTTTTATCTTCTGCATCAGTGAGAGTTTAATGCTTTAATATCGCTACAGTGTGATTAAAAACAAGAAATTACATTGCCTTATTATATCCTTCGCTACAGTACCATAAAAGTGGAGAGGAAGATTCATAATTTTCATTGTCACCTTTCAATAGTTTTACTCCAAAAATTTAATGGGTGTCTATAGTATATCAAAATACCAATTTTAAACACAATAAAATTAACACATTTTCAAGATTATCCTTAAACCTAACAATTTCAATCTCATAAAGAAATTTGGGGGTTTTATCCTAAACTCATTTCTACCCACTAATCATTATCAAATAACCCCAATAATTAAGTGAAAACCCACCCTTACCTTGGATTTTCTTGATGAATTTGTTCTTGAGTTCCTTTCCTCTTTTCCTTTCTACTTTTTCTTCTCTTCTCTTCTACTCTTTCTCTTTTCCAATTTTTCTAACTAACTTCTTTCTCTAAAACCCTAACTAGTCATAAACCAAGTGGACTTAACTCAACCCATTACATTTAATATTAACACCTCACCTTAAGCCCAACCAATCTCTGGTAATTCTATAAAATCCTATTAAATAGAATAAATTAAATAGTTTACTTAATACCAATAATCTAATTAAAATAAATAATTAGATAAATCCAACAATTCAATTATTTTCAAATAATCAAATAAATCACACATTTTAATTTAATCAATTAATTCACATAAATTAAATAAACCAATTAATCCAAATAACACAAATAAATCAATTAATTTATATAATTTCAATAAATCAATTAATTTATATAAATAAAATAATTCATATAAATTCAATAAATCAAATAATTCATTTAATTCAAATAATTTAAATAAATAAAATAAATCACTTAATTCAAATAAATCAATTAATTTATATAAATTCAATAAATCCATTAATTCACTTAATTTATAAAATCACTCAATTAATTAATATCTATAAATAATTACTAAAATTGGGGTGTTACAACCCTCCCCCACTTGAAAGATTTTCGCCCTCGAAAATTAACTCAAACGAACAACTCAGGAATAGATAATGGTTGCATAAACCCGACGGTTTTTTATGTTCGATCTTAGTCTTCTAACAAATCAAACAAGAATACACAAACTCTGCAATACCTTTCTTCGTACAAGGCCACAAAAATACTTTTCTCAAATCTTGATACATCTTAGTAGCACCGGGATGAATACTCAATCCACTACGATGTCATTCCTCAAGAATACTCTTCTTCAGCTCAGCAATATTCGGAACACAAACTCTATCACAACATCTCATGATACCATTTTTGTCAATCCGAAAATCACCACCTCGACTTTGATTGATCAAGTCAATCGATCTACCAAACTCAAATCAGATTTCTGACCTTCTCGAATCTCATAAAAAACACAACTAGTAAGCTTCAACATACCAAGCTTAACTCCATAAGAAGTCTCTTCACAAACCAAACTCAAATCACGAAATTGTTCAATCATTTCCAACTTCTTTACCATCATCATCGACATATGCAAAGAATTCCTACTCAATACATCAGCTACCACATTTGCTTTACCCGGATGGTAATTCAAACCAAAATCATAATCTTTCAAAAGTTCCAACCATCTCTTTTGCCTCACATTCAATTCTTTCTGGTCAAAGAGATACTTCAAACTCTTATGATCACTATACACCTCAAATCTCGTACCAAACAAGTAATGCTTCCAAAGTTTCAACACAACACAACAGCGGCCAACTCTAAGTCATGCGCCGAATAATTCCTCTCATGCACTTGCACTTTAAGTTGCCTTGAAGAATAAGCTACAACTAGCCAATTTTGCATCAACACACCTCCCAAACCCATCAAAGAAGAATCACAATACACCACAAATGGTTCCGACGGATTCGGTAAAATCAAAACAGGAGTTGTAGTCAATCTTCTCTTAAGCTCTTGGAAACTTTCCTCACACTTTGCATCCCAAGCAAAAACTTGACCCTTTCGAGTCAACTGCGTCAACGACAAATTTAACTTGACAAATCCTTCAATGAATTTCCGATAATAACCTGCCAAACCAAGAAAACTTCTAATCTCAAAAACTGATTTCGGAGCTTCCCATTGCGATACAGCTTCAACCTTCGATGGATTAACTACAATACCTCTAATCAAAATCACATGGCCAAGGAAACTCACTTCCTTCAACCAAAACTCACACTTAGAAAGTTTAGCATACAACTGCTTCTCTTTCAACACAGATAACACAATCCTCAGATGCTCAGCATGATCCTCTTCACTCTTCGAGTAGACCAAAATATCATCAATGAACACAACCACAAATTTGTCCAAATAAGGATGGAAAATCATGTTCATGTACTCCATAAATACACCTGGTGCATTAGTCACACCAAATGGCATCACGGAATACTCATAATGTCCATACCGTGTTCTAAAAGTAGTCTTCTGAATATCTTCAGCCTTCACACGAATATGATGATACCCAGATCTCAAATCTATCTTACTGAACACAATTGCACCAACCAACTGATCCATCAAATCATCAATCCTCGGAAGTGGATACTTGTTCTTGATAGTCACCTTGTTCAATTGTCAATAGTCCACACAAAGTCTCAAAGAACCTTCTTTCTTCTTAACCAACAAAACTGGTGCACCCCAAGGTGACACACTCGGACGAATAAACCTCTTCTCAAGTAGATCTTCAAGTTGACTCTTCAACTCTTTCAATTCCCATGCAGACATACAATATGGAGCCATCGATACCGGACTAGTTCCAGGAACTAAGTCAATCGAAAACTCCACTTCACGTTCCGACGGTAAATGTCTTATCTCATCAGGAAAAACTTCCAAAAAATCACGAACAATAGGTAAAGTATCAATTGCTCCACTTTCACTAATGCTGAAAGTTGCCATCAACATAAACACCTTGGCACCATCTTGCACCGACTCATTCACTTGCATAGCAGACATAAACAAGTCCCCTTCATTCTCAGGTTCAAGAAAAATACCGTCTTATCACAACAATCTATAAGCACTTGGCTTAACTCCAAATAATTCACTACACACACCATTTAGCTCGCAAGACATGTCTATTCCATCCAACAGGATCCTGTCTACTATCAACAAGAGATTAAGGGTGATCAGTTCCTCAATTTGTCAATAGACAGTCGACAATCATGATGGGGCATAAACCATCTTTACCAAACTATAATAGCGTTCCTTGCAATCAGCAGCACACCAAACCAATATTCCACAACTAAAACATCTCAGAGAAGCAAAAGCTTCTTCCCCACCTGTTTCAGTCTCACTCCTGCAAACAAAGGTTAGAAAGACAAACGTGTACCGACAGTGTTTTCACACACATGTCGCATACTAGGGAATAAACAACATTAGACAACCTGGACGGATGAACCGACCTTCTCTGTACCACTAATGTAACACCCTTCTAAACCCCGCGACAAACATATAATAAATCAGAGTAATTAATCATGCCATTCACTTAAGGGTGTCACACATAATCGTAAAACATCATACAATACCTGTCATACTCATTAACACTTGAATAATTTCATGCTTTTCAAAAACTTCACTTAGCATGTAGCAGCGGATTCAATTAATCATAACTGATACAAAGAAAGTTTCATGCTCATCACATTAATAAACAATACTTAGCATAAAATCCAAAACTTCATACAATTCAAATAAACATAAAAACATAAGGTAGAGTACATAATTTATCTCTAAAACATAAATCGACACGATCCCTGTGTTACATTATTAGAGCACGACTCGACCCCACATAAATAAAGAAATTAATCAGCTACTCCAACGGCTACCTCGCGCTACGAGCAGCTCTACTCCTTGGTACCTAAGCGATGTCGTATAAAACATCATTCCAACAGAAGGTTGAGAATTCACATCAATATTGAAATTATAAGATAATAATTAATGTAAAGCATGTAAACTTAAATACAATCAATCTCACACTTCAATATTCATCAACAAGTATCACTCAAGTAACCACACAATTCACAACTTTCCAATTCAACTAGTCACAAACATACACATACGTCCATATAACAATCATATATGCAATGCAACTCGATGCAAACTCAATGCAACTCATGCCATGTGGTACCAATACTTGTTATTATTTTTCGGTTTTTGCATTTAAACCGGATCCGTCCCCTAGAAAAATAACAAACAAAAGCCCGTCCCCTAGACTTTCAAACCCCACTCTAGGTTTGGGACAACTCACTAGCTCCCATGGAACTAGCAAGCATTGCCTCTTGACTTAAATTATGCGTGTGCAATCAACAACCATGTGAAATTAAGACCATTCTCTAATCTTAGTATCACGCATATCTCAAATAATTCACCATACTTGAATTATCACACAATTGCACACACAAATACATTTCATAATCAAGTACTCATACTTTAAACATCATCACCACAATTAGCAATTTATACACAAGGATCGGCTCGATCCAATCACAATTCACAAAACACAATTACCGATTAAATATAGACTAATTAATCAATCACCAATAATTGAATCCAATATTCAATAAATTCCACTATTTAATAAATAATAATCAATATTTAAATAAACAATCAATATTTAAATAAATGACCAATATCTAAATAAATAATTAATATTTAGATAAATAATCTAAATTTTAAATAATTAATCCATATTTAATAAATAACCAAATATTTAATTAAATAATCAATATTTAATAAATAATATATAATTATATAAATAATCAATAATTATTTAATGTTCACTAAATACTTAATATTTAATATAGATATTCAATATTAAATATAATTATTCAATTATTAGTTATAGTTTTATTTATTTAAACAAAATCCTATATTGTAATTTATAATAATATATATAATTTTCCATTGTTGATCTACTGGCCAAATAGATTTATATGATGTTGGTCTCCTCTTAATCTAGGTGCAATCTACCAAAGTTACATAGGTGACTCATGACATGAGTTTCATTCATCTATAGATTCATCCAACAAATTGTTCTCAGTCACACCTCTCATAAAGGATTTGAAATCTGTAAAACTAAATAGCATCCTAAAACAACTGAAAAATGTTGGAACGAGATGACAAGGCTTTGAAATTTGTAAAACTAAATAGCATCCTAAAACAAATTGTTCTCAAGAAGATAAGGCTTTGAACGAGATGAGTATTTCAATGGCAAAAGAAGCACACCAACTCGCTAGACACAGAGCAGTGGAAAATAAAGAGCAACTATGTGAAATTAGTCGTGCATTAGATGTTTTATCTTCTGCATCAGTGAGAGTTTAATGCTTTAATATCGCTACAGTGTGATTAAAAACAAGAAATTACATTGCCTTATTATATCCTTCGCTACAGTACCATAAAAGTGGAGAGGAAGATTCATAATTTTCATTGTCACCTTTCAATAGTTTTACTCCAAAAATTTAATGGGTGTCTATAGTATATCAAAATACCAATTTTAAACACAATAAAATTAACACATTTTCAAGATTATCCTTAAACCTAACAATTTCAATCTCATAAAGAAATTTGGGGGTTTTATCCTAAACTCATTTCTACCCACTAATCATTATCAAATAACCCCAATAATTAAGTGAAAACCCACCCTTACCTTGGATTTTCTTGATGAATTTGTTCTTGAGTTCCTTTCCTCTTGTCCTTTCTACTTTTTCTTCTCTTCTCTTCTACTCTTTCTCTTTTCCAATTTTTCTTACTAACTTCTTTCTCTAAAACCCTAACTAGTCATAAACCAAGTGGACTTAACTCAACCCATTACATTTAATATTAACACCTCACCTTAAGCCCAACCAATCTCTGGTAATTCTATAAAATCCTATTAAATAGAATAAATTAAATAGTTTACTTAATACCAATAATCTAATTAAAATAAATAATTAGATAAATCCAACAATTCAATTATTTTCAAATAATCAAATAAATCACACATTTTAATTTAATCAATTAATTCACATAAATTAAATAAACCAATTAATCCAAATAACTCAAATAAATCAATTAATTTATATAATTTCAATAAATCAATTAATTAATATAAATAAAATAATTCATATAAATTCAATAAATCAAATAATTCATTTAATTCAAATAACTTAAATAAATAAAATAAATCACTTAATTCAAATAAATCAAATAAATCAATTAATTTATATAAATTTAATAAATCCATTAATTCACTTAATTTATAAAATCACTCAATTAATTAATATCTATAAATAATTATTAAAATTGGGGTGTTACAACCCTCCCCCACTTGAAAGATTTTCGCCCTCGAAAATTAACTCAAACGAACAACTCAGGAATAGATAATGGTTGCATAAACCCGACGGTTTTTTATGTTCGATCTTAGTCTTCTAACAAATCAAACAAGAATACACAAACTCTGCAATACCTTTCTTCGTACAAGGCCACAAAAATACTTTTCTCAAATCTTGATACATCTTAGTAGCACCGGGATGAATACTCAATCCACTACGATGTCATTCCTCAAGAATACTCTTCTTCAGCTCAGCAATATTCGGAACACAAACTCTATCACAACATCTCATGATACCATTTTTGTCAATCCGAAAATCACCACCTCGACTTTGATTGATCAAGTCAATCGATCTACCAAACTCAAATCAGATTTCTGACCTTCTCGAATCTCATAAAAAACACAACTAGTAAGCTTCAACATACCAAGCTTAACTCCATAAGAAGTCTCTTCACAAACCAAACTCAAATCACGAAATTGTTCAATCATTTCCAACTTCTTTACCATCATCATCGACATATGCAAAGAATTCCTACTCAATACATCAGCTACCACATTTGCTTTACCCGGATGGTAATTCAAACCAAAATCATAATCTTTCAAAAGTTCCAACCATCTCTTTTGCCTCACATTCAATTCTTTCTGGTCAAAGAGATACTTCTGACTCTTATGATCACTATACACCTCAAATCTCGTACCAAACAAGTAATGCTTCCAAAGTTTCAACACAACACAACAACGACCAACTCTAAGTCATGCGCCGAATAATTCCTCTCATGCACTTTAAGTTGCCTTGAAGCATATGCTACAACTTTCCAATTTTGCATCAACACACCTCCCAAACCCATCAAAGAAGAATCACAATACACCACAAATGGTTCCGACGGATTCGGTAAAATCAAAACAGGAGTTGTAGTCAATCTTCTCTTAAGCTCTTGGAAACTTTCCTCACACTTTGCATCCCAAGCAAAAACTTGACCCTTTCGAGTCAACTGCGTCAACGACAAAGTCAACTTGACAAATCCTTCAATGAATTTTCGATAATAACCTGCCAAACCAAGAAAACTTCTAATCTCAAAAACTTATTTCGGAGCTTCCCATTGCGATACAGCTTCAACCTTCGATGGATTAACTGCAATACCTCTAATCAAAATCACATGGCCAAGGAAACTCACTTCCTTCAACCAAAACTCACACTTAGAAAGTTTAGCATACAACTGCTTCTCTTTCAACACAGATAACACAATCCTCAGATGCTCAGGATGATCCTCTTCACTCTTCGAGTATATCAAAATATCATCAATGAACACAACCACAAATTTGTCCAAATAAGGATGGGAAATCCTGTTCATGTACTCCATAAATACACCTAGTGCATTAGTCACACCAAATGGCATCACGGAATACTCATAATGTCCATACCGTGTTCTAAAAGTAGTCTTCTGAATATCTTCAGCCTTCACACGAATCTGATGATACCTAGATCTCAAATCTATCTTACTGAACACAATTGCACCAACCAACTGATCCATGAGATCATCAATCCTCGGAAGTGGATACTTGTTCTTGATAGTCACCTTGTTCAATTGTCTATAGTCCACACAAAGTCTCATAGAACCTTCTTTCTTCTTAACCAACAAAACTGGTGCACCCCAAGGTGACACACTCGGACGAATAAACCTCTTCTCAAGTAGATCTTCAAGTTGACTCTTCAACTCTTTCAATTCCCATGCAGACATACAATATGGAGCCATCGATACTGTACTAGTTCCAGGAACTAAGTCAATCGAAAACTCCACTTCACGTTCTGACGGTAAATGTCTTATCTCATCAGGAAAAACTTCCAGAAAATCACAAACAATTGGTAAAGTATCAATTGCTCTACTTTCACTAATGCTGAAAGTTGCCATCAACATAAACACCTTGGCACCATCTTGCACCGACTCATTCACTTGCATAACAGACATAAACAAGTCCCCTTCATTCTCAGGTTCAAGAAAAATACCGTCTTATCACAACAATCTATAAGCACTTGGCTTAACTCCAAATAATTCACTACACGCACCATTTAGCTCGTAAGACATGTCTATTCCATCCAACAGGATCCCGTCTACTATCAACAAGAGATTAAGGGTGATCAGTTCCTCAATTTGTCAATAGACAGTCGACAATCATGATGGGGCATAAACCATATTTACCAAACTATAATAGCGTTCCTTGCAATCAGCAGCACACCAAACCAATATTCCACAACCAAAACATCTCAAAGAAGCAAAAACTTCTTCCCCACTTGTTTCAATCTCACTCCTGCAAACAAAGGTTAGAAAGACAAACGCGTACCGACAGTGTTTTCACAGACATGTCGCATACTAGGGAATAAACAACATTAGACAACCTGGACGGATGGACCGACCTGCTCTGATACCACTAATGTAACACCCTTCTAAACCCCGCGACAAACATATAATAAATCAGAGTAATTAATCATGCCATTCACTTAAGGGTGTCACACATAATCATAAAACATCATACAATACCTGTCATACTCATTAACACTTGAATAATTTCATGCTTTTCAAAAACTTCACTTAGCATGTAGCAGCGGATTCAATTAATCATAACTGATATAAAGAAAGTTTCATGCTCATCACATTAATAAACAATACTTAGCTTAAAATCCAAAACTTGATACAATTCAAATAAACATAAAAACATAAGGTAGAGTACATAATTTATCTCTAAAACATAAACCGACACGATCCCAGTGTTACATTATTAGAGCACGACTCGACCCAACATAAATAAAGAAACTAATCAGCTACTCCAACGGCTACCTCGCGCTACGAGCAACTCTACTCCTTGGTACCTAAGCGATGTCGTATAAAACATCATTTCAACAGAAGGTTGAGAATTCACATCAATATTGAAATTATAAGATAATAATTAATGTAAAGCATGTAAACTTAAATACAATCAATCTCACACTTCAATATTCATCAACAAGTATCACTCAAGTAACCACACAATTCACAACTTTCCAATTCAACTAGTCACAAACATACACATACGTCCATATAACAATCATATATGCAATGCAACTCGATGCAAACTCAATGCAACTCATGCCATGTGGTACCAATACTTGTTATTATTTTTCGGTTTTTACATTTAAACCGGATCCGTCCCCTAGAAAAATAACAAACAAAAGCCCGTCCCCTAGACTTTCAAACCCCACTCTAGGTTTGGGACAACTCACTAGCTCCCATGGAACTAGCAAGCATTGCCTCTTGACTTAAATTATGCGTATGCAATCAACAACCATGTGAAATTAAGACCATTCTCTAATCTTAGTATCACGCATATCTCAAATAATTCACCATACTTGAATTATCACACAATTGCACACACAAATACATTTCATAATCAAGTACTCATACTTTAAACATCATCACCACAATTAGCAATTTATACACAAGGATCGGCTCGATCCAATCACAATTCACAAAACACAATTACCGATTAAATATAGACTAATTAATCAATCACCAATAATTGAATCCAATATTCAATAAATTCCACTATTTAATAAATAATAATCAATATTTAAATAAACAATCAATATTTAAATAAATGACCAATATCTAAATAAATAATTAATATTTAGATAAATAATCTAAATTTTAAATAATTAATCCATATTTAATAAATAACCAAATATTTAATTAAATAATCAATATTTTATAAATAATATATAATTAAATAAATAATCAATAATTATTTAATGTTCACTAAATACTTAATATTTAATATAGATATTCAATATTAAATATAATTATTCAATTATTAGTTATAGTTTTATTTATTTAAACAAAATCCTATATTGTAATTTATAATAATATATATAATTTTCCATTGTTGATCTACTGGCCAAATAGATTTATGTGATGTTGGTCTCCTCTTAATCTAGGTGCAATCTACCAAAGTTACATAGGTGACTCATGACATGAGTTTCATTCATCTATAGATTCATCCAACAAATTGTTCTCAGTCACACCTCTCATAAAGGATTTGAAATCTGTAAAACTAAATAGCATCCTAAAACAACTGAAAAATGTTGGAACGAGATGACAAGGCTTTGAAATCTGTAAAACTAAATAGCATCCTAAAACAAATTGTTCTCAAGAAGATAAGGCTTTGAACAAGATGAGTATTTCAATGGCAAAAGAAGCACACCAACACGCTAGACACAGAGCAGTGGAAAATAAAGAGCAACTATGTGTAATTAGTCGTGCATTAGATGTTTTATCTTCTGCATCAGTGAGAGTTTAATGCTTTAATATCGCTACAGTGTGATTAAAAACAAGAAATTACATTGCCTTATTATATCCTTCGCTACAGTACCATAAAAGTGGAGAGGAAGATTCATCATTTTCATTGTCACCTTTTAATAGTTTTACTCCAAAAATTGAATGGGTCTCTATAGTATATCAAAATACCAATTTTAAACACAATAAGATTAACACATTTTCAAGATTATCCTTAAACCTAACAATTTCAATCTCATAAATAAATTTAGGGGTTTTATCCTAAACTCATTTCTACCCACTAATCATTATCAAATAACCCCAATAATTAAGTGAAAACCCACCTTTACCTTGGATTTTCTTGATGAATTTGTTCTTGAGTTCCTCTCCTCTTTTCCTTTCTACTATTTCTTCTCTTCTCTTCTACTCTTTCTCTTTTCCAATTTTTCTTACTAACTTCTTTCTCTAAAACCCTAACTAGTCATAAACCAAGTGGGCTTAACTCTACCCATTACACTTAATATTAAGACCTCACCTTAAGCCCAACCAATCTCTAGTAATTCTATAAAATTATATTAAATAGAATAAATTAAATAGTTTATTTAATACCAATAATCTAATTAAAATAAATAATTAGATAAATCCAACAATTCAATTATTTTCAAATAATCAAATAAATCACACATTTCAATTTAATCAATTAAATCAATTAATTCACATAAATTAAATAAACCAATTAATCCAAATAACTCAAATAAATCAATTAATTTATATAATTTCAATAAATCAATTAATTTATATAAATAAAATAATTCATATAAATTCAATAAATCAAATAATTCATTTAATTCAAATCATTTAAATAAATCAAATAAATCACTTAATTCAAATAAATCTATTAATTTATATAAATTCAATAAATCCATTAATTCACTTAATTCATAAAATCACTCAATTAATTAATATCTATAAATAATTACTAAAATTGGGGTGTTACAAGAACCAGATCTGTAACTCTAAGAGCAATGGTGGTTTAGGTGTTAGAGGGATATAAGATTTTTACACGGAGCTTCTGTGCAAGTGGAAGTGGAGGATTTTGTATGACAAGAAAGCTATTTGGGTTGAGGTTTTGAGAGCTCGTTATGGAAATTATGACCATTCGTTATTGGATGAGGACGTTAGTGGTCTGAACGCCCCTATTTATTTTTGGTGGAGGGACATAATTGCTTCTAACCTAAGTGTTGGCAAACCAAAATTCGATTTCTCAACCTTCACCAGTTTCAGAATTAGTGAAGGAAATTCTGTCCTATTTTGGTCTGCAGCGTGGTATGGTAATGTTATTCTTGAAGACTCTTTCCTTTTTTTATACAATAGGAGCAGGTCCAAATATGAGTTTGTTTGCAATATGGGCAAATGGAATGACGATAAATGGCGTTGGGGAAACTTTGGGATTTAGGATCAGGGCCATAGCAGATTGCGTAATAGCTTAAAGGAGATGGAGGATGTCATGGTTAATTTCAACGTGAATAAGGGCAAAAAGGATGAAGTCGTTTGGTCAAAGGAAGACTCGGGAGTGTTCTTTGTGAAGTCTTGCTTCAAGGCTATCGAAGAAACCAATGCCACTGTTATTTTGAATCTGCTCCAGGCGAGTGCTTTTAATTCTCTTTGTACAACTCTGGTTCCAATGAAGGTCAAGGTTTTTGGGTGGAAATTTCTTTTGAATAGGCTGGAAAAGAAAGATTTCATTCATTCTAGAGGCATCATTAGCTCTCTGCATGACCTCCCATGAGTCTTCTTTTTTTGAGCAGACGAAAATCTGACGCATGTATCCTTTGAGTGTGGCATTGTTTTGAAGGTTTGGGCAGTCATTTTTGGTTGGATCGGTTTCTCTTCGTTCGAAGAGAGGATAATTATAGTTGCCAGTTGGAATTTTGCAATTTTTTTGAGATTGAAAGTAAAAAAGAATAGAGAAGGAATCATATGGTGGGCAGTCCTTTAGAGCATATGAAAGATTAGGAACAAAACTTTATTTGAAGGGCAGAGTTTGAATGGCAACGATATTGTTTAGATTATTAAGTACTATAGCTGGAAATGGTATGCTATGGGAGATATGTCTCGTCCCAACTTTAATTTCTATGATTTTTATTCTACTCCTCTTAGTTGTATGTCATAGTTTTAGTTGGATTGGCATTTCTTCTTACAATGGGTTTGAGTACCCCATGTATTCATTTTATGGAATCCCTTGCTTATCAAAAAAAGAAAAAAAAAACTATTTATATTCCAATTATTCTTCTCAATTTGTAATATATATATATATATATATATATATATATATATATATATATATATATATATATATATATATATATATATATATATATTCAATTGAAAGAATGAATTTAAATGATAACTTAGATGATATGTGGCATGGAACATAAATGCCTATAAAATAACCTACTTTATGTACATTGGTGATTTTGGGTTATTCATTTGATTGCAACAATAATAAAAATGTATGTTCTCAATTGATTAAAACATTTTAGAAGAAAATCATTTTAGAATAATAAAAAATGGCCAACCATAATTAATATTTAAACATTTGAACATTAATATTCTAGAATTTCGTTTTTGAAAGAAAATCATTTCAAAACCTGCATCACCGTTTTTGTTTTCTACCAAACAAAAATGAAAGCATAGCTTTAGCTTGACTTGACAACAAACCAAATATCATAATCCAGAAAACAAAAAATAAATATAATTGATAACTTCAATATGCGAAGATCAAACACAGACAAAACATAGATGGTTGTTGTAACGCCATGTATAGTATATACCTAGAATAATACCATACAAGTGTTTTTATTTGGTACTGACACCACCACAAGTGCCTATTGGCATAATTCACATACTTGACCATTCTAAAACATAAACACAACTTATGGTACAAGACGTGGAAATTAGCCAAAACAATAAAATCTAAGATCAATGTACAATATCCTCAATTGTACAAGAATATATTACACAGCAGAAAACTCAACTAAACTTCTCTTGAAACATCTAAGCATAGTTCCACTTGTAAATCATATCTGCAAACAATACCTGAAAAATAAAACCAATAATGGGGTGAGTGTCATACCCCAAATTTTGACCACCAAGATTTCCCATCATTGTGCAAGACATCATCACAATATGGATGTACCTCCATGCCTCATCAATCTCCTCAAAGATGGTTGAGCATTCACCACAATCAAGAATTAGGGTTTTAAGCCCTCTCAGAGCACTTAGACAAAGGATCAATCAACAAATGACATGATCTTTAACTTGCCTAACCTCTCAAACACATATAAAGGATCAAGAGGACTCCCACATCAAGAATCAAGCACAAAGTTGCAACATTCTAAGTGGATCAAGCATCAAGATCGCTAGTATCACCAAATTAGGGTTTTGGTCGACTGAGGCCTCCAGATGGAAATTTTCATCTGGGCATGAGCCAATGCTTCAAAGAACAACCCAAGATACTCCAAGGGACCTCATAAACCCAATCATCATGTTTATTTGACCTCATGGGTTTCATTTACTTAAAATCAGGAGTTAGGGTTTCTTGACCTAATTCACCCCTAAGTTGACTTTTGGAGCAAAGTATGAGCCAAGACCTCAAAACATGATTTAAGGGTCTCAAATACACCACATTGATCCATTTACAATAATGGATTAATTCAAGAAGCTTGATTCACAAGTTTCAATTTCATTTGGACCACAACTAGGGTTTTGAGGAAAAAGGCAACTGTGCCTTTGACTTTTGGCCAGGACATGCTTCCAAACCTTGGGACATTATTCAATATACCCTATAACACCTATGGAATCCATCCATTAGGTTTGATTTAGGTCAAGGACTTGATTTCATAAAGGATCGTACAATTTGGATTTTATCCGATAAAAAGTCAACTGTGCACAAAATCAAGTTTGACTTTTTGGGATTTTTCACAAATATGGTTCCCTTAAGTCAAAAACAATGTTAATGTATGATATTGATCATCATCCATCAAGAAAAATCAAGAAAAGTGAGGTTTCTTGCAAAAGGGGCAACCTTGAGAAACCAAAATTTTTCTAAGTTATGGAACAAAAGTGATTTTGGTACCAACTTCCAAGGATCATAATTTGAGATCCAAGCAACCATTTTGGGTGATCTGAACTGGATTTGTAGGTCTTGCTACACTCTACAAAAGCTTCAACTACCTCCAACTCCAATTCTTTATGGATTTTAAGTTATGGAGTGATCAAAATGACAAAAACATGAAAATAACACTTTTTCCATCACTTAGTGAAAATCTGCCTAAGTTATTAGCCTTGAACATCAATGTTCATGATTATTTTTCAATGGGATCCAAATAGTTTCAAAACAAACTATGATCACACATGTCTTGTATCATATGAGGGCTTTCTAAAAAGCACAAGAGCCTCCCATAACTCAGCCTGAGCAGGGAGATATGACTCCCTCAAAATCACCATTTCCAACTGTTCCAAGCAAGGAAGATTTTGTGCATTTGCTCGAGTTGGAAAATTTGGACAACTCCAAGCCTTGTCATCCATTTGGACACATTTGAGGATAAAACAAAAGGAGAATGATCTGATCCCCAAGCCTCCAAAGTCCAAGGATCTACATATAGCCATGCCAAACCTAAAAGAGCTAAAAAGTGCCAAGACTCCAATTTTGTTTCAATGCATTAA
Source organism: Lathyrus tuberosus (assembly GCA_022829125.1). Taxonomy (NCBI): domain Eukaryota; kingdom Viridiplantae; phylum Streptophyta; class Magnoliopsida; order Fabales; family Fabaceae; genus Lathyrus; species Lathyrus tuberosus. Next base: position 9,376,701 of record JALAZF010000112.1, read on the forward strand.
ATGGATGCATCAAGGTGGCATGATCTGAGGCAAGTTTAACTGAATGAGTCAAGCCTTATCTCTGAACCAGGTGACCATAGGCCTGTGCTCTAACCTCAAGTCAATGGCTAGAGGAGACTTGAGATTCCATTTGATCCACATTGGCCACAGACCTGCTGCAGTTGCCACACACTATTACTGCCAAAACAAACTTGACACACTATAAATAGACCTCAATTGTGATCAGTTTGAGTAGACCAAAGCACTCAAACTTATGCTTTCCTCAAAATCTCCCTTTCACTCCAATTTTTCCTTCTAACTGAAGTCACTATCGGGTTTTGAGTTTGAGAGTAATTCCAACCAAACCAATCACACACACACCTCATAAACATCATATGTGAGTGATCCATAACACAAAATCACATCTGGAACATCAGATTCTCAAAATACCAGCCAATTGCTCAAGTTCTTGACAAAATTGTAGTTGAGGTACCACATCAAGTTCCAGCTCATTTCAATCCACTCCAAGCATTCTAACACACTCCATGGCACCTAAGGAAGCTGTCTAGATCATTGGAACCTAGCTGCAACACCTCCATCACCAAACTCGATCACCAGCTGCAAGAGGTAAGCATGAACCCTTCAAACTCTATATTCCATGCATCATAAATGATTTTTTGAGTTACCATCTTGTTCTTGCATGTATATAGAGTGATAACCCTCAATCAATTGCCATGAATCAATCGTGTATGAAATTTCATTGTGTTCATGCTGAAATTAGGGTTTTTAAGGTTTTCTGTTGATTTCTTTCTCCATACTTAATATAAATGCAATTAAACTATATGGTTGTGATCCTTGTTCAAAAACGAACAAGATTGGTACTTGAATAATGCAAAACCATTGAGAAATCATGGAGAAAAGTGAGAAAATGCAAATCTGCAAAAACAGAGGGTGCAAGCAAGAACCAAGTGATCTTGGCGCCATAATTCAAATTTTTTAATTTTAGTTATTTTTGTTTAATTTATTCAAAAATTAATTTCTCTCTAAATATTTATGTTTTTTAATTGATTCTTTTTCTTAAAATTCACAAAAATGTTTAAATATTTTATTTAAAAAAATACAATTTATATTATTTATTTAATATAGTTTGAATTTTTGTAATTAATTTCATTTTTTATTATTTTAAACATTTTAAAATGAAATTCCCACTTTGATCTTTCAAAATCAATTGAATTTTAGGCTTTCATATGATTAAACATGATTTTTTCAAAATATTTTCCAAAGTGTACAACTAGTTTTTGAATATAATTAATATTTTATCATTTATTATTTAAATTACCTTTGAAAAATGACATTTTAATTTAAAATTAGGGTTTCCTTCCGATTTTAAATTTTCAAACAAATTTTGGGCCTCTAATAGAGTGTAAGACCCAACGCTTTTTTGTAAATAAATAATTTGGGCCTCAGTCATTGTATAAGTCCCGATACGATTTTAAAATCTCGGCGCGATCGTCGCCTTTTAAACAAAATTCACCTGGGCCTCTCCTTGAATTGTAAGCCCCATCACTTGTATATAAAATATACTTTGGGCCTCTAATAGGATGTAAGACTCATTCCTTGTATATAAAAACCTTTTTGGGCCTCAATCATTGTATAAGACCCACTGTGTTTTCAAAATCTCGGCGCGATCGTCGCTTTTTCAAAACATCTTCATCTGGGCTTACCCTTGTGTTGTAAGTTCCATTTCTTTTCTTTTTCAAACCTTTGGGCCTCTCCTTGAGTTGTAAGACCCATCCCTCTGTACAGAAAATCTTTTTGGGCCTCAGTCATTGTATAAGCCCTAGTACAATTTACAAAACAACGGTACAATTACTTTTTTTCATCTGGGCCTTTCCTTGAGTATAAGCCCCAACAATTTTTTCAAAATAACTTCCCTCTTGATTTAGGTTCAAATCCATAGTTAATGTAAAAAATTTCTTTAATTTCTTGAACAACTAACCATACAGCTGTTACAATGGAAGCTTGCTCGCCTGTAAGTTTTATCAGCTTTCATTTACTCGCTTTCATATATATATATATATATATATATATATATATATATATATATATATATATATATATAACTGTATTGCTGGAAGCTTGCTCACCTGTAAGTCCTTCTTTCATACCCTTTTAAATACTTGTCATATATCAACTGTATATATACTAGTATATTTGCTTAGAGTTTTCCCCAACAACTAAGTCTAGAATTAGGTAAAGCCAGTTGGTCACTCTTAAATACAGTCAAAACTAAATCCCCATAGGATTTCCAGATACAGTCTTGTCTTCTCTTTAGCTTAAACAATATGGAACAAAGAGAAAGGCATTATTCCCGGTGAAACTTTTCTCAGACTGTCACTATTAGAAATTGTCAAAGAAATTCATTCCCCAGAGAGGATTAATTCTCGGTGAAACCTATCTTGAATTTCTTCAAACCCTAGAACTGTTCACTAAAGGATTAATTCTCGGTGAAACCTTTCTTGAACTTTTCTTAAGTTTGGACCCACGGGCTTCCTAAAAGCATCCCCGCCGCCTCTTGGGCTTTGTACAAGGACCCTCCGGCTTCTTAGAAGTTCTCGTGCCTTCTCTTGGGCTTAATACAAGGACCCTGAAGACCTCTTAAAGGTATAGGGCAGAACTTAGTCATCATTTGCTAGAGCAGTCTTTCTTGAGTCAAAACCTCAGACCAATTTAGGGTTGATTCTCATCTCTTAAAACACCAGCCTCCTCTTGGGCATCATACAAAGATAAATTCTTCCATACCAGTAGACTTGGACAGTCTAATCCCCTCTCGGGTCTCAAAGACATTCTCAAGTTCCTTACAAACATAGGAGAAACCCTGGATATTTTTTGATCAATCTCCAGTAGAGTTAAATCCCATGGGTTCTAAAACCCAGTCTTTCTCCTAAAAATTCCTTAGCCAGGGTCAGTTTATCATCAGTATAACACTATCCCAAATCAGAACCTCAAGGCATCCGATATCTCAACCCTTCTGTAAACCCTCAGCAAGAGTTGATTCCCCATTTGGACCTGCCTCTGGATCTCAATAATCCTCAGCAGAAGACAGCCTCCTCTTAGGCTTTGTATAAATATTTATTTATTTGTTCTTCCCCAGCAAAGATATCCTCCTCTTAGGCTTTGTATAATGATTCTTCCTTTCCTCAGCATAGCTAGCCTCCTCTTGGGCTTTGTACAATGATTTTCCCCAGCTGAGCTAACCTCTTCGGACTCTCTTGTTAAGTCAACCACCTTTCCACACTCTCTTGTTGAGTCAATGGTATAAAACAAAAGCACTCTCTTGTTGAGTCAACCCTTTTAGCCTCAATCTTGGGCTTTGTACAAGACAGATAAAAACACTCTCTTGTTGAGTCAACCTTTTTCAGCCTCAATCTTAGGCTTTGTACAAGACATCATATAAATTTCCTAAGCAGACTCAATCCTCTTTCAGCCTCAATCTTGGGCTTTGTACAAGACATATAATACTCTCTAGTAGAGTCAAACTTATTTCAGCCTTAATCTTGGGCTTTGTACAAGACACCTAAAAAATCCTCAGTTGAGTCAGTCGTCTTCTTTCAGCCTCAATCTTGGGCTTCGTACAAGACACCAAATAAAACACTCTCTTGTTGAGTCAGTCTCATTTCAGCCTCAATCTTGGGCTTTGTACAAGACAGATAAAGATTTCTTTCCCACAGAGTCAGTCTTCTTTTCAGCCCCAAAGACACATACAAACCCTCCCCAGCGGAGTCAAAACCTCTTTTAGTCACAATCTTGGGCTTTGTACAAGACATACAAAATATTTCCCCAAAAAAGTCAAACTTTTAGCCTCCTCTTAGGCTTTGTATAATGCTATCCCCAAAAGAGTCATTTCTCTTTTTTAGCCTCAATCTTGGGCTTTGTACAAGACATATATAAATACTCTTTTGTTGAGTCAGTCTTTTCCCAGCCTCCTCTTAGGCTTTGTATAAGGACTTCCCTAGTGGAGTCAATCAACCTTTTAGCTTCAACCTTGGGCTTTGATCAAGGCACACAAAAATCAACATCCCCTCAAAGGAAATCAAAATCTCTCTGTATTAAGATACTTCTCTGTTTATCACTCTTCAAAACAGACATTCAAATCAAACCCCGAACCCCAGATAACTACTGTAAGTGGCACACTTGTTGATTCAAGAAATCCAAGCTATCATCCATCTCTTATCGTGGTAAACTTCCTTCTTTCATCTAATTGCTGTAAGCGGCAAGCCTTTGGATTATTTACATCCACGCCACTGTCCCTCTCTTAGCATGAAAGACTCCTAAGGAAAAATGGCATTGCTCAACACTGAGTTAAAGTTTTCTCCTTCAGGACAAATCCCCTATAAAGGAAATTATGGCATTGCTGGATTCACATATCCCAGTTAAAGTAATCCTCCTTTTATAAACAGTCACCCAACAGTTGTGATAAACAGATGAAATGTCTCCCTTTAGAGATGACAAATTCTCTCTCAGTCAAACCTTTTAGCTTCAATCTTGGGCTTTGAACAAGACACAAATACTCAACCTTTTAGCTTCAATCTTAGGCTTTGAACAAGACACCAACACATTTTTTCCTCCCATAGAACAGGAGGAACTATGATTGCTCTGATTTCCCTGTTTCTTTAAACAGGAATACGTAGGCATAAGATTGCGAAATCTTAGCGAGTATACCAATCAAAAACTCGAGGTCTAGTACCTTTACACCAATCAAAAACTTTAGGTCCAGTACCTTCCCACACACTAATCAAAACTGAGGTCCAATACCTCACCAAAATCATCAAAAACACACACTCTCTCTCTCAAACAAGAAACTTTCCCAACCCATCAATAGATAAACACCATCAAGTACAAAGCAGAACCTAAAACTAACAACCTGTGGATAACCACATATAGGATGGGTAATTGACAACTCCCCATTGTATAACCTGACCCCGAACTCCTCGAATCTCTCTTAGCGTTTGTTCAGTTAAACATTCGCGTGCAAGGTTAGTTTTAGATAGCTTCCCTTTCTCTTCCAGCTTCACGAGATAAATAAGAAATCATAAAGTAGCACCCCCTCCTCCTCCTACCATTACAGTGAGGAGAAACCCCATGGCGGTAAGGTGGTCGCGTCACCGAAAAAAATCGCACGCTACAGTAAGATATTAATCTTAGTGAGTTCCCTATCTTATGGATTCTCTCGGCTTTACAAGGTTCTAGCCAATCCTAACTCAAGTCAAAAGGGAAGGGAAAAACTTTTAGTTCACAATCTCACACTATATAGAAACATGGTCATGAGTTCACCAACCCAAATTATCACTAATCGGTAACCTCATCAAGGCATCCCTTTTTCCCGTCCTCTTCTACGTCTAGAAGTCGGCCCGAGTCATGGATCCTTGCACTTACTTGACATGCAAAATGGATTTGGATCCTAAGGGACATATTATCACCTTTATGGATCGTCACTTCACATGGGGCATTAACCATCACAAGTCTCTACCCGTAGGTTCTATTCGTACTACACGCGGGAATCAAACCTGCCAAGTAATCATGCGTACATTCCAGAGGAACCCTTAGCTTATGAAACAACAAGTCTTAAGGGAAGCGGTTCCGATTACGTGATCTCACACACAGACGTGGTTGTATTCGACAATCACAAGGCCACATGCCTTAATCACAAAGAACACAAAGGTTCACACACATGTTCCATATTTTGTCTCACTCTCCTCTAGACCATTACTCGTCAAGGATACACACCTAGGCATTGAATGCACGAGCATCTCCATCTCTCTATCACATTCCTAGTCACAACTAGGTCACAACATTAAACTATACCATTTGGTTTTGGGGTAAGGTTTCCTCACTCTTCCTAATTCATTTTAAGCATGTATTCTCTCAATCATACTTAACAACACATAGGTAGATATAGCATAACTCAATAGAATAAGAAAACACATGTAATAGCACATCATATAAAAACATTACTTTCATTCAATTGCCACCAATTCATTAATCCCATATCTAGAGCATTGCCATAGCTTTCCAACGCTTCTTACTACGCCTCGATCGGAATCACGGTTCAAAAGTTATGGATTTTCAAATATTTTTCACCAACTTACAGTGTTAATCGGTTAACGCGATATGGTTAACCGGTTAACGACTTATAGTAGCTAAATGAGAGTTAGAAGCATATTTGGTTAACTGGTTAACCATATTCAGGTAATCGGTTAACCAGCTCAATTTTAGCATAAAACACCATTTTTCATGGGTTAATCGGTTAACCCCATACTGTTAACCGGTTAACCCTGTTGCAGAAGCTTACAAATCCACCCAAACTCATACAAAACACATCGGAACATGATAACAAACATTAAAGATTCAATTCACATATAACCCAAGCATGCTATGCATTTTATATCGCATTTGAACCGTTAGAATCATCAATCCAACATAATCACTCATAACCTAACAATTTCTACTCTAGGTTTTACAACCCTAACTTCTACACTTAGAGTTCTACCTAGAACCCACCTTGATGATAGAAGAGGAGGTTGAAGAAGATGAGATGATGATGAAGATTCCAAGGTTTTACTTCTTCTTCCAAGTTCTTCCTCTCTTCTTTCTCTTCCTTTTCCTCTTTCTCCTCTTTTGTTCTCTTCTTCTCCCAACTTTCTTTCTTTTTCTTCTTCTCATACAAATATATATATATATATATATATATATATATATATATATATATATATATATATATATATATATATATAATACCTATATTATATAATATAAATCCAATAGGGTAAAATATCTTCAATTGATATTTTATCGTCTAACACCAATTGATCAATTATTAGAGTTACTATAAAATCCTCTGTTGGAATAATAAACATTGATCTGTCCCTTTTGTTAATTAATTGATCTCTTCAGAGTTCACTAGTTGCTCTATTGATCCCTATTGCCAACACTTAGGAGATTCCATTATTCCAAATAAACCAAAGATAGAGTACATAGAAGCTCATTTGATCTCATCTGATATCCAATTGAGCGTTTAGAGAATATGGGGTATTACACTCTCCCCCCTTAAATTGAAATTCGCCCCTGAATTTCCTTTACTCAACAATAACCACAACTTGTATCACTGTCTTAGATCCACACTTAACTTTACTTTCGTTAAAATTTCTGATATACTCAAATTCCAACTTGACTTCACGGATAAAAATCCTTGTTTTCACAATTTATCAAATTGCACGTCCTTTGTCATACTCTTGTTCCAATATTGGGTTTACTTCTAACTTTTCCTTTTCCGTAATTCATCTGTTATTCCATACTAAAATACTCGGTCTCATCTTACCTTCAGAAAGAAATATAGCATTCTTTACTCTTCTACGGAGTCACAAAACAAAACTGTAACACCTCATCTTGATTTGGGATAACAACACTAATCATCTCTTCGCGAGGTAATTTAGTGATTCCTTATCTTAATGCAATTACCGAAGACTATCCTTTCATAAATCCTTCAACATTCAAACCACTTCATAATTCGTTAAACGACTTCTTTACCAATTCCGTCTGATCTGATGCTATACATTGTAACCATTTACATCCGATATTTCATCTCTTTCGTATCATACCAAAAGGTAACACACTTAGAACGAGATTTTCTTACTTCCATTCTTACAAGCAACAATCCTTCTAATTCCTATTATTCTGACAGAACTCTTTCATCTGTCACTTCCTACTGCGCAACTCTGATTCTAACAATGGAACACCACAAATTCTTAAGCACTACTAGGTAACTAACAGTCTACGGAGAAACACACTTATCCACTGGGGTTCCCACTAACCAACGGTACTAGAAATTTATTGACGTCCTATGGTAGAACAGTTTCCTCGCCAACACACAATATCTTAACATCGGTCCAGTACTCTCCAGATGGTAGAGGTGCAGGAGTTATACTGCTACAACCATAACATATATACATCTAAACTAGCTTAGCAACCTCCGTTTCTGGTAACCACATTCCATATCAATTCTTCTTATGGGGTTCCGACTCACTCAAGGTTTCTTGTTGACACGAGATCTCAACCAATATCACGTAACACCATCACAGAACTTCAATCATATGCGAGTCACCCCTACCAAAACTTAAACCAATCAAAGCGCAATTGTGAGTTTCCATACTACTCACAAATTCGTTTACAACACTCCACACACACACACACACACACACACACACACCTTCGAATACCAACCTACGCTACTCATTTGAATCCACCTCTCTCAATCGTTTTGTCCCACATACGATCCAAATTACATGCTTAACTTCAGAACACCTAATTCTCACTCTTACTTGGAAGGATAACTTTCAAATTCCTTCGTTTGGGTAAAGTACAACTGCACACATCTGGTACGACTCTCATGGAGTCCAAATCTGATGCCATAAACTTGCGGAAATTAACAAATACTAAATTCTGACCAACCGCTTATACATTACTAACACCATAATTAAATTGCCAAAACGATCCTTGCGAGATCAATACTTCGTAAGTATCCTCTAACTCCGCCCTTAAGGCCCTCAACAGTAACAATTGCAACACCCTTCCAGAAGTTCCGATTTCAAAAATAAAAATTCATTTTTCATTAAATTTCAATCCCGTTCTCCATTCACACAACACTCACCAACTGGGGTAACATAAGGTAACAAAATGCAGATGATGGTTTCCTAGAGATTTCACAATTTATTCATGTGTTATTCGATTAACCGTCTAAGGTTAATCGGTTAACAGGATATGGTTAACCGGTTAATGACTTACAGTAGCTAAATGAGAGTTAGAGGCATATTTGGTTAACCGGTTAACCATATTCAGGTAATCGGTTAACCATCTCAATTTTAGCGCAAACACCATTTTTCATGGGTTAATCGGTTAACCCTATACCGTTAACCAGTTAACCCTGTTGCAGAAGCTGAAAACTATGATTTTCTTGATACAAATCCACCCAAACTCATACAAAACATATTGGAACATGATAACAAACATTATCGATTCAATTCACACATAACCCAAGCATGCTATGCATGTTATATTGCATTTGAAACGTTAGAATCAATAATCCAACATAATCACTCATAACCTAACAATTTCAACTCTAGGTTTTACAACCCTAAATTCTACAATTAAAGTTCTACCTAGAACCCACCTTGATGATAGAAGAGGAGGTTGGAGAAGATGATAAATATGAGATGATGATGAAGATTCCAAGCTTTTCCTTCTTCTTCCAAGTTCATCCTCTCTTCTCTCTCTTCCTTTTATTCTTTCTCCTCTTTTGTTCTCTTCTTCTCCCAACTTTCTTTCTTTTTCTTCTTCTCATACAAATATATATATATATATATATATATATATATATATATATATATATATATATATAATACCTATATTACATAATATAAATCCAATAGGGTAAAATATCTTCAATTGATATTTTGTTGTCTAACACCAATTGATCAATTATTAGAGTTACTATAAAATCCTCTCTTGAACTAATAAACATTGATCTGTCCCTTTTGTTAATTAATTGATATCTTCAGAGTTCACCAGTTGCTCTATTGATCCCTATTGCCAAAACTTAGGAGATTCCATTATTCCAAATAAACCAAAGATAGAGTACATAGAAGCTCATATGATCTCATCTGATATCCAATTGAGAGTTTAGAGAATATGGGGTATTACACTCTTCCCCCTTAAATTGAAATTCGCCCCCGAATTTCCTCTACTCAAGAATAACCACAACTTGTATCACTGTCTTAGATCGACACTTAACTTTACTTTCGTTAAAATTTCTGATATACTCAAATTCCAACTTGACTTCACAGACAAAAATCCTTGTTTTCACAATTTATCAAACTTCACGTCCTTCGTCATACTCTTGTTCCAATATTGGGTTTACTTCTAACTTTACCTTTTCCATAATTCATCTGTTGTTCCATACTAAAATACTCGGTCGCATCTTACCAGTTCCGTCTGATTTGATGCTATACATTGTAACCATTTACATTCCATATTTCTTCTCTTTCGTATCATACCAAAAGGTAACACACTTAGAACGAGATCTTCTTACTTCCATTCTTACAAGCAACAGTCCTTCTAATTCCTATTATTCTAACTGAACTCTTTCATCTGTCACTTCCTATTGCGCAACTCTGATTCTAACAATGGAACACAACGAATTCTTAAGCACGACTAGGTAGCTAATAGTCTACGGAGAAACACACTTATCCACTGGGGTTCCCGCTAACCAACGGTACTAGAAACTTACTGACGTCCTATGGTAGAACAATTTCCTCGCCAATACACAATATCTTAACATCGGTCCAGTACTCTCTGGACGGTAGAGGTGCCGGAGTTATACTGCTACAACCATAACATATACAACTCCAAATCCATTCTAAACTCGAAACAATATATCCAAAATAACTTGGTAACCTCTGGTTCTAGTTACGACATTCCATATCAATTCTTCTTACGGGGTTCTGACTCACTCAAGGTTTCTTGTTGACACGAGATCTCAACTAATAACACGTAACACCATCACCAAACTTCAATCATATGCGAGTCACCACTACCAAAATTTAAACCATCCAAAGCGCAATTGTGAGTTTCCATACTACTCACCAATTCACATACAACACTCCACACACATACACACACCTTCGAAGACCAACCTACGTTTCTCATTTGAATCCACTATATAGCGTGTGATTTTTGTCGGTGACGCGACCACCTTATCTCCATGTGGTTTCTCCTCACCGCAATGGTAGGAGGAGGAGGGGGTGCTACTTTCTGATTTCTTATTTATCCCGTGAAGCTGGAAGGGAAAGGGAAAGGGAAGCTATCTAAAACTAACCTTGCATGCGAATGTTTAACTGAACAAACGCTTAAATATATTCGGGGAGTTCAGGGTCAAGTTATACAATGGGGAGTTGTCAATTACCCATCCGATATGTGGTTATCCACAGGTTGTTAGTTTTAGGTTCTGCTTTGTACTTGATGGTGTTTATCTGTTGATGGGTTGGGAAAGTTTCTTGTTTGAGAGAGAGAGAGAGAGAGTTTTTGATGATTTTGGTGAGGTATTGGACCTCAGTTTTGATTAGTATGTGTGAAGGTACTAGTCCTAAAGTTTTTGATTGGTCTGCTCGCTAAGATTTCGCAATCTTATGCCTACGTACTCCCGTTTAAAGAAACAAGGAAATCAGAGCAATCGTAGTTCCTCCTATTCTATGGGAGAAAAAATGTTTTTGTGTCTTGTTCAAAGCCCAAGATTGAAGCTGAAAGGTTGAGTATTCGTGTCTTGTTCAAAGCCCAAGATTGAAGCTGAAAGGTTGAGTATTTGTGTCTTGTTCAAAGCCCAAGATTGAAGCTAAAAGGTTTGACTGAGAGAGAATTTGTCATCTCTAAAGGGAGACATCTCATCTGTTTATCACAACTGTTGGGTGACCGCTTATATAGGAGGATTACTTTAACTGGGATATGCGAATCCAGCAATGCCATAATTTCCTTTATAGGGGATTTGTCCCGAAGGAGAAAACTTTAACTCAGTGTTGAGCAATGCCATTTTTCCTTAGGAGTCTTTCATGCTAAGAGAGGGACAGTGGCGTGGATGTAAATAATTCAGAGGCTTGCCGCTGACAGAAATTAGATGAAAGAGAGGATTTTTACCAGCATAAGGGATGGACGACAGCTTGGATATTTGAAACAACAAGTGTGCCACTTACAACAGTTATCTGGGATTAGGGTTTGTTTTGATTTTCTGTTTTGATGTGTGATAAACAGAGAAATGTCTTCCTACAGAGAAATTTTGAATTCCTCTGAGGGGATGTTTATTTTTGTGTGCCTTGATCAAAGCCCAAAGTTGAAGCTAAAAGGTTGATTGACTCCACTGGGGAAGTCCTTATGCAAAGCCTAAGAGGAGGCTGGAAAAGACTGACTCAACAAGAGAGTGTTTATATGTGTCTTGTACAAAGTCCAAGATTGAGGCTAAAAGAGTTGACTCTTTGGGGATATCATTATACAAAGCCTAAGAGGAGGCTAAAAGTTTTACTTTTTTGGGGAAATATTTTGTCTGTCTTGTACAAAGCCCAAGATTGAGGCTAAAAGAGATTTTGACTCCGCTGGGGAGGGTTTGTAGGTGTCTTGTACAAAGCCCAAGATTGGGGCTGAAAAGAAGACTGACTCTGTTGGAAAGAAATCTTTATCTGTCTTGTACAAAGCCCAAGATTGAGGCTAAAGTGATACTTTACTGACTCGGCTGAGGATTTTTAGGTGTCTTGTACAAAGCCCAAGATTGAGGCTGAAATGAGTTTGGCTCTGCTAGAGAGTATTATATGTCTTGTACAAAGCCCAAGATTGAGGCTGGAAAGAGGATTGACTCTTAGGGAAATTTATATGGTGCCTTGTACAAAGCCCAAGATTGAGGCTGAGAAAGGTTGACTCAACAAGAGAATGTTTTTGTTTTATACCATTGACTCAACAAGGGAGTGTGGAAAGGTGGTTGACTCAATAAGAGAGTCTGGAGAGGTTAGCTCAGCTGGGGAAAATCATTGTACAAAGGCCAAGAGGAGGCTAGCTATGCTGAGGAAAGGAAGAATCATTATACAAAGCCTAAGAGAAGGCTATCTTTGCTGGGGAAGAACAAAGAAAGAAATCTTTATACAGAGCCTAAGAGGAGGCTGTCTTCTGCTGAGGATTATTGAGATCCAGAGGCAGGTCCAAATGGGGAATCAACTCTTGCTGAGGGTTTACAGAAGGGTTGAGATATCAGATGCCTTGAGGTTCTAATTTGGGATAGTGTTATACTGATGATAAACTGACCCTGGCTAAGGAATTTTTAGGAGAAAGACTGGGTTTTAGAACCCATGGGATTTAACTCTACTGGAGATTGATAAAAAATGACCAGGGTTTCTCCTATGTTTGTAAGGAACTTGAGAACGTCTTTGAGATCCGAGAGGGGATTAGACTCCCAAGTCTACTGGTATGGAAGAATTTATCTTTGTATGATGCCCAAGAGGAGGCTGGTGTTTTAAGGGATGAGAATCAACCCTAAATTGGTCTGACGTTTTGACTCATGAAAGACTGCTCTAGAAAAGGATGACTAAGTTCTGTCCTATACATTTAAGAGGTCTTCAGGGTCCTTGTGTTAAGCCCAAGAGAAGGCATGGGAACTTCTAAGAAGCCGGAGGGGCCTTGTACAAATCCCAAGAGGAGGCGGGGATGCTTTTAGGAAGCATGTGGGTCCAAACTTAAGAAAAGTTCAAGAAATGTTTCACCGAGAATTAATCCTTTAGTGAACGGTTCTAGGGTTGAAGAAATTCAAGAGAGGTTTCACCGAGAATTAATCCTCTCTGGGGAATGAATTTATTTGACAATTTTTAATAGTGACAGTCTGAGAAAAGTTTCACTGGGAATAATGCCTTTCTCTTTGTTCCATATTGTTTAAGCCCAAGAGAAGGCAAGACTGCATCTAGAAATCCTATGGGGATCTAGTTTTGACTGTATTTAAGAGTGACCAACTGGATTTACCTAATTCTAAACTTAGTTGTCGGGGAAAATTCTAAGCAGATATACTAGTATATATACAATTGATATATGACAAGTATTTAAAAGGATATGAAAGAAGGACTTTACAGGTGAGCAAGCTTCCAGCAATACAGTTATATATATATGGAAGCGAGTAAATGAAAGCTGATAAAACTTACAGGCGAGCAAGCTTCCATTGTAACAGGTGTCACTACTACAAAATGCCCAAACAACAACGCCAGGTTTACAACGGCATCCTATACACCGTTGTTATAGTGCGTACTGGATGCACGCGCATGATTTTAATTAGAAATTTCAAGGGTATAATAACGGTTGTTGTGAACACCATGGTGATACAATCAAGCTTTCATGGGTTCGAACCTCATCGCCCTCAAATAGTTTATTCCTTTGACGTAAATGCGCCCTTTTTAAGTTTTATTTATATTTAACTAAAAAATAATAAGGATATCACTACTATTATTTATTAAAACCGTTGTTACAAACTGAAGCTTCTTTTTATGTATTTTAAACACAAGTATATATCAATTTATCCACTAAAAAAGAAACAAGACGAAACAACCCTAACACCAACGCCGTCACCATTTTCGGGAAGAAGACAACAACAACAAGAAAGTGTTCTACTTTAAGGTGTTGCAATGTCGCATTTGAGGACAAAATCATCCAAAGGTGTTTCTATGTCTTCTTCCTCTGTAAAATCTCGATCTGGACATTTTTGTGGTTGTGATGGTCGTATGGTTTCGTACCAATGCAAGAAGGGACAAAATAAAGGAAGGCTTTTTTTGAGATGTCCATTTTGGAGGAGCGATGAAACATGTAATTTGTTCATATGGGATGAAGACGTGGGAGAAAGAGATGGAAATGAAGATGAAAGCATTATGAAGTCAGAGTTGGAAGCTGTGGGCTATTTGAAGGTTATGTATGAGGATTTAAAGAAAAAGAACAAGAATTTGAAGAACAAACTGAAATCAGAGATATTTTCTGGAAATCTCAAGATGTTATGTTTTCTTGTCTCCTTTATGTTTAATGTTTACTTTGTTATGAAATGTAATACTTGAATTAGGGTTTGAATTACATTGGTGATGTTTAAACTGCAGATTCATCATTGTGAATTACATTGTTGATGTTTGAATTACATTATGAAGACAGGAATGCAACTAATAAAATTACAGAACTAACCGTTGTGATATACTCAAACTTTCGTCGGTTCGAACCTCAGCGCCATAAAATATTTTATTCCTTTAACATTAAGGCGCACATTTTCTTTTTTATTATTTTAAAATTCACAAATAAAAGGGTTATCACTACGGTTCTTCTGGTTAACCGTAGTGATATATTTATAATAAATAAATACCTATATATACGGTTAGTATTTTTAACCATTGTGAAATAGTTTACCCATATATAAGCGAATTAACTTTCACTTATTGACAGTAGCGCCGTTGCCTTCAAAGTGAAACCCTAGAACCCATTTTTTCTCTTCGTTTTCACCATTAGCCGTGAATCTTGTGCTTCATACATTAAGGTATTCTTCTTCTTCCATCTATTGTTAGATATTTCCCATTATCTCGTTTGTTGTATGTTATTTTTGTTGATTGTTCTCATTTTTTTTCGATTCGTTTTCACTACCTTAACAAAGAACATACTTTGGAAACTTCATAATGTTTGTGTAGCTATGGAAAAATGTATAAGAAGCATGAAGCTATGATGGAAACTTCATCCACCTTATACTTTTTTTTCATAGCTTCACGAACAAGATGTTAGTAAATGAAGAAACAACAGTGTAAGCAAACTTCATCTAGTTTTAGAAACAATGAAAAGAAATATAAGAAGTATGAAGCTTTTGTGTAAGCTTCTTCCTCCTTATATTTCTTCTTCATTGATTCCCAAACTAGTTGAACATCATAATTGATTCTTGTTCTGCGATTAGTTTCATTAAAAGGTGTGTTATTCATATTCCTCTCTTTACTCTTCACTGGATTATGGTTTTAGGGTTTGTTTTCAAGTGAGGATGCTCATTTTTGAAGTTTGCTATGTTTCCTTACGGGTCAAGGGGATGATACAGGGTGATGATGCTGGTGGTAGCAAGCGTATTATATGAGTTTATAATATCTGGATCTGGTATAGAATGTTGTTTGAGTTTGTTATATTCTATTTAGATTGTTTGTTTCACTAACCCTCACTTAAAGTTTGCTGGTGGTAGTTTATAATATTTGGATCTGGTATAGAATGTTGTTTGAGTTTATTATATTCTATGTAGATTGTTAGTTTCACTAACCCTCACTTAAAATACATTCATTTAATTTGACATAGATACTTATAATCTGCAAATTAAGTTATATTTGAAAACCAACTTATATGAATCAATATTTTCGAATTGCATCCCTCTCATCATTCATCTCACGATGTTTAATATATATATTATGGTATAATGATCTGGCTCCTTAGATGCATCGCCATCTTCCATCATAGTTAAATTTTATTAACAACAAATTATTAGTTAATCTGCCTCTCCTTCAACACTTATAATCGTAAAACTTCCGATTATAAAAATTATGATGATAAGTGATGATGATGAGGCAGATTATCCAATGTCTTGTTCTTATGGAAATTTAACTATAATCAAAGATAGCGATATATCGAAGGAGTCAGATCAACAAACAACAATATATATGTAAAACAGCGTGAAATGTACGATGAGACGAATGCAATCAGAAAACATTAGTTTGTTTAAGTTGGTTTTCAAGAACAATTTAATTTGCAGATTATAGACTTCTTCATCAAATTGATTCCATGTATATTTCTTTAGTGAGGTGCTTGGAAAACAAGCAATCTACATTTAATATAATAAACTCAGGGTACTTACAACAATGGTTATCTATTGTAACCGAGATCATAGGTAATTTATGTTTTACATAATTCGCTGCTGGTTGGCTTTGAACCTAGTACCTAAGTGTATGTATCACAACGGTTTATTATCATAACCGGTGTGATATATGGCGCACGTCATGCCTTTCAACAATGGTTTCCAGACCGTTGTAGAAACAACGAACTTACAACGACAATCTACATAACAACGCCTTCGCCCGCGTCATTATATGTCATTCCCAACCATTGTTAAATGGGTTTTCCGTAGTAGTGTGTATGGTTAGTTGTTCAAGAAATTAAAGAAAGTTTTGACAACAACTATGTATTTGAATCTAAATCAAGAGGGAAGTTGTTTTGAAAAGATTGTTGGGGCTTATACTCAAGGAGAGGCCCAGATGAAAAATAGTAATCGTACCGTTGCTTTGTAAACTATACTAGGGCTTATACAATGACTGAGGCCCAAAAAGATTTTCTATACAGAGGGATGGGTCTTACAACTCAAGGAGAGGCCCAAAGGTTTGAAAAAGAAAAGAAATGGAACTTACAACACATGGGTAGGCCCAGATGAAAATGTTTTGAAAAAGCGACGATCGCACCGAGATTTTGAAAACACAGTGGGTCTTATTCAATGACTGAGGCCCAAAAAAGTTTTATATTTACAAGGAATGAGTCTTACACTCTATTAGAGACCCAAAGTTTATTTTATATACAAGTGATAGAGCTTACAACTCAAGGAGATGCCCAAGTGATTTTTGTTTAAAAGGCGACGACCGCGCCGAGATTTTAAAATTGTATCGGGACTTATACAATGACTGAGGCCCAAATTATTTATTTAAAAGAGGGGGTTGGATCTTACACTCTATTAGAGGCCTAAAGTTTGTTTGAAAATTTAAAATCGAGAGGAAACCCTAATTTTAAATTAAAATGTCATTTTTTCAAAGGTAATTTAAATAATAAATGATAAAATATCAATTATATTCAAAAACAAGTTGTACACTTTGGAAAATATTTTGAAAAATCATGTTTAATCAAATGAAAGCTTAAAATTCAATTGATTTTGAAAGATCAAAGTGAGAATTTCATTTTAAAAATGTTTAAAACAATAAAAAATGAAATTAATTACAAAAATTCTAACTATATTAAATAAATAATATAAATTGTATTTCTTTGTAAAATAAAATATTTAAACATTTTTTGTGAATTTTGAGAAAAAGAATCAATTAAAAAGCATAAATATTCAGAGAGAAATTAATTTTTGAATCAATTAAACAAAAAAAACTAAAATTCAAAAATTTGAATTATGGCGCCAAGAACACTTGGTTCTTGCCCGCGCCCTCTGTTTTTGCAAATTTGCATTTCCTCACTTTTCTCCCTGATTTTTCAATGGTTTTGCATGATTCAAGTACCAATCTTGTTCGTTTTTGAACAAGGATCACAACCATATAGTTTAATTGCATTTATATTAAGTATGGAGAAAGAAATCAACAGAAAACCTCAAGAACCCTAATTTCAGCATGAACACAATGAAATTCTATACACGATTGATTAATGGTAATTGATTGAGGGTTATCACTCTATATACATGCAAGAACAAGATGGTAACTCAAAAATTCATTTATGATGCATGGAATATAGAGTTTGAAGGGTTCATGCTTACCTCTTGCAGCTGGTGATCGAGTTTGGTGATGGAGGTGTTGCAGCTAGGTTCCAATGATCTGGACAGCTTCCTTAGGTGCCATGGAGTGTGTTTGAATGCTTGGAGTGGATTGAAATGAGCTGGAACTTGATGTGGTACCTCAACTGCAACTCTGTCAAAAACTTGAGCAATTGGCTGGTGATTTTGAGAATCTGATGTTCCAGATGTGATTTTCTGTTATGGATCACTCACATATGATGTTTATGAGGCGTGTGTGTGATTGGTTTGGTTGGAATTGCTCTCAAACTCAAAACCTGATAGTGACTTGAGTTAGAAGGCAAAATTGGAGTGAAAGGGAGATTTTGAGGAAAGTATCAGTTTGGGTGCTTTATTGTCCTCAAACTGATAATAATTGAGGTCTATTTATAGTGTGTCAAGTTTGTTTTGGCAACATTAGTGTGTGGCAACTGCAGCAGGTCTGTGGCCAATGTGGATCAAATGGAATCTCAAGTCTCCTCTAGCCATTGACTTGAGGTTAGAGCACAAGCCTATGCTCACCTGGTTCAGAGATAAGGCTTGACTCATTCAGTTAAACTTTCCTCAGTTCATGCCACCTTGATGCATCCATTGAATGCATTGAAACAAAATTGGAGTCTTGACACTTTTTAGCTCTTTTAGGTTTGGCATGGCTATATGTAGATCCTTGGACTTGGGAGGCTTGGGGATCAGATCATTCTCCTTTTGTTTTATCCTCAGATGTGTCCAAATAAATGACAAGGCTTGGAGTTGTCCAAATTTTCCAAATCGAGCAAATACACAAAATCTGCCTTGCTTGGAACAGTTGGAAATGGTGATTTTGAGGGAGTCATATGTCCCAGCTCAGGCTGAGTTATGGGAGGCTCTTGTGCTTTTTAGAAAGCCTTCATATGATACAAGACATGTGTGATCATAGTTTGTTTTGAAACTATTTGGATCCCATTGAAAAATCATCATGAACATTGATGTTCAAGGCTGATAACTTAGGCAGATTTTCACTAAGTGTTGGAAAAAGTGTTATTTTCATGTTTTTGTCATTTTGATCACTCCATAACTTAAAATCCATGAAGAATTGGAGTTGGAGGTAGTTGAAGCTTTGGTAAAGTGTAGCAATACCTACAAATCCAGCTTTGGATCACCCAAAATGGTTGCTTAGATCTCAAGTTATGATCCTTGGAAGTTGGTACAAAAATCACTTTTGTTCCATAACTTAGAAAAATTTTGGTTTCTTATGGTTGCCCCTTTTGCAAGAAACCTCAATTTTCTTGATTTTTCTTAATGAATGATGATCAATACCATACATTAACATTATTTTTGACTTAGGGGAACCTTATTTGTGAAAAATTCCAAAAAGTTAAACTTGATTTTGTGCACAGTTGACTTTTTATCGGATAAAATCCAAACTGTGTGATCCTTTGTGAAATAAAGTCCTTGACCTAAATCAAACCTAATGGAGGAATTCCATAGGTGTTATAGGGTGTATTGAATCATGTCCCAAGGTTTGGGTGCATGTCTTGGTCAAAAGTCAAAGATACAGTTGACTTTTCCTTCAAAACCCTAATTGTGGTCCAGATGAAATTGAAACTTGTGAATCAATCTTCTTGGATCAATCCATTGTTGAAAATGTATCAATGTGGTGTATTTGAGGTCCTCAAATCATGTATTGAGGTCTTGGCTCATGCTTTGTCCCAAAAGTCAACTTAGGGGTGAATTAAGTCAAGAAACCCTAATTCCTGATTTTTGGTAAATGCATCCCCTGAGGTTAAATTGACTTGATGATTGGGTCCATGAGGTCCCTTGGTGTATCTTGGGTTGTTCTTTGAAGCATTGGCTCATGCCCAGATGAAAATTTCCATCTGGAGGCCTCAGTCGACCAAAACCCTAATTTGGTGCACTGGCGATCTTGAGGCTTGATCTACTTGGAATGTTGCAACTTTGTGCTTGATTCTTGATGTGGGAGTCCTCTTGATCCTTTATGTGTGATTGAGAGGTTAGACAAGTTGAGGATCATGTCATTCTTGATTGATCCTTTGTCTAAGTGCTCTGAGAGGGCTTAAAACCCTAATTCTTGATTGTGGTGGATGCTCAACCATCTTTGAGGAGATTGATGAGGCATGGAGGTACATCCATATTGTGATGATGTCTTGCACAATGATGGGAAATCTTGGTGGTCAGAATTTGGGGTATGACACACCTCTCTCAATCAGTCTATCCCAAATACGATCCAAGTTACATGCTTAACTTCAGAACGCCCAATTCTAACTCTTACTTGGAAGTATAACTTTCAAATTCCTACGTCTGGGTAAAGTACAACTGCACACATCTGGTACCACTCTCATGGAGTCCAAATCTGATGCCATAAACTTGCGGAAATTAACAAATATTAAATTCTTACCAACCGCTTATAACTTACTAACACCATAATTAAATTGCCGAAACGATCCTTGCGAGATCAATACTTCGTAACTATCCTCTAACTTCGCCCTTAAGGCCCTCAACAGTAATGATAGCAACACCCTTTCAGAAGTTCCGATTTCAAAAACACAAATCCGTTTTTCATTAAATTGCAATCCTGTTCTCCATTCACACAACACTCACCAACTGGAGTAACATAAGGTAACAAAATGCAGATGATGGTTTCCAAGAGATTTCACAATTTATTCATGTGTTAATCGATTAACCGTCTGAGGTTAATCGGTTAACGGGATATGGTTAACTGGTTAAAGACTTACGACTTACAGTAGCTAAATGAGAGTTAGAAGTATATTTAGTTAACCGGTTAACCATATTCAGGTAATCGGTTAACCAACTCAATTTTAGCGCAAAACACCATTTTTCATGGGTTAATCGGTTGACCCCATACCGTTAACCTGTTAACCCTGTTGCAGAAGCTGGAAACTCTATTTTTCTTGATACAAATCCACCCAAACTCATACAAAACATATTGGAACATGATAACAAACATTATCGATTCAATTCACACATAACCCAAGCATGCTATGCATTTTATATTGCATTTGAAACGTTAGAATCAACAATCCAACATAATCACTCATAACCTAACAATTTCTACTCTAGGTTTTACAACCCTAACTTCAACACTTAGAGTTCTACCTAGAACCCACCTTGATGATAGAAGAGGAGGTTGAAGAAGATGATGAAGATGAGATGATGACGAAGATTCCAAGCTTTTCCTTCTTCTTCCAAGTTCTTCCTCTCTTCTTTCTCTTCCTTTTCCTCTTTCTCCTATTTTGTTCTCTTCTTCTCCCAACTTTCTTTCTTTTTCTTCTTCTCATACAAATATATATATATATATATATATATATATATATATATATATATATATATATATATATATATAATACCTATATTATATAATATAAATCCAATAGGGTAAAATATCTTCAATTGATATTTTGTCATCTAACACCAATTGATCAATTATTAGAGTTACTATAAAATCCTCTCTTGAACTAATAAACATTAATATGTCCCTTTTGTTAATTAATTGATCTCTTCAGAGTTCACTAGTTGCTCTATTAATCCCAATTGCCAACACTTAGGAGATTCCATTATTCCAAATTAACCAAAGATAGATTACGTAGAAGCTCATCTGATCTCATCTGATATCCAATTGTGCGTTTAGAGAATATGGGGTATTACACTCTCCCCCCTTAAATTGAAATTCGCCCCCGAATTTCCTCTGCTCAACAATTATCACAACTTGTATCACTGTCTTAGATCCACACTTAACTTTACTTTCTTTAAAATTTCCGATGTACTCAAATCCAACTTGACTTCACGGATCAAAATCCTTGTTTTCACAATTTATCAAACTTCACGTCCTTAGTAGTACTCATGTTCCAATATTGGGTTAACTTCTAACTTTTCCTTTTCCGTAATTCATCTGTTGTTCCATACTAAAATACCCGGTCGCATCTTACCTTCGGAAAGAAGTATACCATTCTTTACTCTTCTACTGAGTCACAAAACAAAACCGTAACACCTCATCTTGATTTGGGATAACAACACTCATCATCTCTTCGCGAGGTAATTTAGTGATTCCTTATCTTAATGAAATTACCAACGACTATCATTTCATAAATCCTTCAATATTCAAACCACTTCATAATTCGTTAAACGACTTCTTTACCAGTTTCGTATGATCTGATGCTATACATTGTAACCATTTACATCTGATATTTCATCTCTTTCGTATTATACCAAAAGGTAACACACTTAGAACGAGATCTTCTTACTTCCATTCTTAAAAGCAACAATCCTTCTAATTCCTATTATTTTGACTGAACTCTTTCATCCGTCACTTCCTACTGGAAACTATGATTCTAACAATGGAACACCACGAATTCTTAAGCACTACTAGGTAGCTAACAGTCTACGGAGAAACACACTTATCCACTGGGGTTCCCACTAACCAACAGTACTAGAAACTTACTTACGTTCTATGGTAGAACAGTCTCCTCGCCAACACACAATATCTTAACATCGGTCTAATACTCTCCAGACGGTAGAGGTGCAGAAGTTATACTGCTACAACCATAACATATACAACTCTAAATCCATTCTAAACTCGAAACAATACATCCAAAATAGCTTAGAAACCTTCGTTTATGGTTACCACATTCCATATCAATTCTTCTTACGGGGTTCTGACTCACTCAAGGTTTCTTGTTGACATGAGATCTCAACTAATAACACGTAACACCATCACGGAACTTCAATCATATATTAGTCACCACTACCAAAACTTAAACCATCCAAAGCGTAATTGTGATTTTCCATACTACTCACCAATTCACATACAACACTTAACATACACACACACACACACACAAACACACACACACACACACACACACACACACACACACACACACATACACACACACAAACACACACCTTCGAAGACCAACCTACACTTCTCATTTAAATCCACCACTCTCAATCGTTTTGTCCCACATATGATCCAAGTTGCATGCTTAACTTCAGAACACCCAATTATCATTCTTACTTGGAAGGATAACTTTCAAATTCCTTCCTCTGGGTAAAGTATAACTGCACACATCTGGTACCACTCTCATGGAGTCCAAGTTTGATGCCATAAACTCGCGAAAATTAACAAATACTAAATTCTAGACAACCGCTTATACCTTACTAACACCATAATTAAATTGTCGAAACGATCCTTGCGAGATCAATCATTCGTAAGTATCCTCTAACTTCGCCCTTAAGGCCCTCAGCAGTAATGATAGCAACACCCTTCCAGAAGTTCCAATTTCAACAACACAAATCTGTTTTTCATTAACTTGCAATCTCGTTCTCCATTCACACAACACTCACCAACTGGAGTAACATAGGTAACAAAATGCAGATGATGGTTTCCAACAGATTTCAAAATTTATACATGTGTTAATCGATTAACCGTCGGAGGTTAATCGGTTAACGGGATATGGTTAACCGGTTAACGACTTACAGTAGCTAAATTAGAGTTAGAAGCATATTTGGTTAACCGGTTAACCATATTTAGGTAATCGGTTAACCAGCTCAATTTTAGTGCAAAACATAATTTTTCATGGGTTAATCGGTTAACCCCATACCGTTAACCGGTTAGCCCTTTTGCAGAAGCTGAAAACTCTGTTTTTCTTGATACAAATCCACCCAAACTCATACAAAACATATTGGAACATGATAACAAACATTATCGATTCAATTCACACATAACCCAAGCATGCTATGCATTTTATATCGCATTTGAACCGTTAGAATCATCAATCCAACATAATCACTCATAACCTAACAATTTCTACTCTAGGTTTTACAACCCTAACTTCTACACTTAGAGTTCTACCTAGAACCCACCGTGATGATAGAAGAGGAGGTTGAAGAAGATGATGAAGATGACAAGCTTTTCCTTCTTCTTCCAAGTTCTTCCTCTTTTCTTTCTCTTCCTTTTCCTCTTTCTCCTCTTTTGTTCTGTTCTTCTCCCAACTTTCTTTCTTTTTCTTCTTCTCATACAAATATATATATATATATATATATATATATAATACCTATATTATATAATATAAATCCAATAGCGTAAAACATTTTCAATTGATATTTTGTCGTCTAACACCAATTGATCAATTATTAGAGTTACTATAAAATCCTTTCTTGAACTAATAAACACCGATCTGTCCCTTTTGTTAATTAATTGATCTCTTCAGAGTTCACTAGTTGCTCTATTGATCCCAATTTCCAACACTTAGGTGATTCTATTATTCCAAATTAACCAAAGATAGAGTACATAGAAGCTCATCTGATCTCATCTGATATCCAATTGAGCGTTTAGAGAATATGGGGCATTACAGTTGCATAAGATACAATATAATGGACGCTCATTATTTTTCGTTTCTAAATAACTTTGAAGTAAGTAGGATAAGTAGACAATAAAGATCTATTACACATTATGAAAAACTCAGAATGTATAATAATTATTATTGAACTACATGTCACGATGAAATAAACACGTAAATGTGAGAATTTACAGAGGAGTCAGTTGTTTAGTTATCAACAAAAATATATAGCCTAACAAACACTTTAATATAATAATTAGTCAACAAATAATTATAGCCCAACAAACACTGCTAGAATTTGTCAACAAGTAATTATAGCCTAACAACCACGTAAATGTGAAATTTGTTAAGTTATCAAGAATTATTGTTCGTGTAAAGTGGATGAGAGACATCCACGTGCATTATGAGGAAAAAAAATTGTTACCTACTTTATAAATATGGTTTTTTTAGCCACTGCAAAACTGTGCAATTTTGTTTTTAATTTTTATTAAAAATTTGTAATTTTTAGTTCTATAAAATTTTCATGAAATAAATTTTAGAATAAACATTTCTAAAAAATTATTGGAAAAATTAAAAATTAAAAGATAATTAGGCACAAGTTCATTTCATCAAAAATTAAATCTACTTGTAAAATAATTTTAAAAGGACTAATAATGTACTTTTCTTTATTAAAATAAAAATTAAAAAAATAGTACAAATAGTTAAATACAACATCTTTTAAAAGAAAATATAGTCTTTGTTTTTATTTTGAAGGAAATATTGTCTTGATTGTTTTTTATTTGATATTTTACTAGTTTTATTTATTTTGTAAATTTTCCGTTTTTTTATGGAGAAATAATATATTAATAATAAGAAATATGAAAACCACCAAAATACAAATAATTCTAAAATACAAGGAACGCCTAGAGAACTATTAAGAATGCAAATAAAGAAAAAAGATAAACATTTCAACCAAACATAACTATATACCAAAAGAAGAAAGTAAGGAAAACAACCAAAGGAACTACAAACCAACCACTTAGGAAACAATCTAGAGCTCATGCCTCCAAAACCATCATCAATAGATCAGATGTAACGCCCCAGTCAGTTTTGTCTTTTTGATTAATTGAGTGGTTTTGATTATTTTATTATTATATTATTTCATTTCTGACTTTTATGTGAAAATATGTTCTTTTTCATTGTGATTATATTTTATCGCGTTTTGGGAGCGTTGGCGAGATATTTGAGTGTGGGGGTATTTTGGGCATTTTGATTTATTATGTTAAGTTAAGAATAGAAATAGAAAGAGAGAAAAGAAAAGGAAAGAAAAAGAGAAGAAGAAAAGTAGAGAGAAATAAGAAGAGAAGAAAAAGAGAGAAAAGAAGAAATCAATCTCCCGACTTTTCTACACGCGATTAAATCGGGTAAGGGTGCGAAACTCGATTATACTATGTTTGTGTATGATTATGTATGTGTTTGCTTGTATGTTTCTTGTTTTTCCATGGCTTGTGAATTCTAGGTTGAAATGAGAATTTTGTGAGGAATCGATACTTTCGCAGTTGGAAATCGACGTAAACGTGGTAGAATACTTGTTGCCATAATTGTATTAGGTTCTGATTGATATATGGTGATTTGGAAATGTTTTGGTTGGAAAAATATGGGTTTTGGGTTTTTCAACAGCGCTGAAAAATTCTGAGTTTTCCTTGGTTCGCCTAGCGAACCTGGGGCGAAGCAGTAGCGAGTGATGTTTTCGCGGGTTCGCCTAGCGAACCAGTTAGCGAAGGTTCGCTGAGTTGTTCGCCTAGTGAACTTTGTATGTTTTTGGGTCTGGTGGTTGCTGCATTGGTTCGCCAAGGGGTTCGCCTAGCGAACTTTGTGTCTGTTTTCTAGCTAGTGGTTGGTTCGCTGGACATTCGCCTAGCGAAGGTGGTAGCGAATGCTCGCTAGAGGGTTCTCCTAGCGAACAGGGTTGTTTGTGCAATTTTGTGTTCTGCATAACTTTTGATCTGTGGTTCAGTTTGAGGCGTGGTTTGATGCGTTAGAAAGCTTATAGAATGTTCTTTTTTATGATGATGGTTTCGTGATTTTTGGCCAATTAAATTATGTCGGGAATTAGAAAATATGGTGTTTTGTTGTCGACTTTTGTCGTTTAATTGTGTGAACTTGATGCGTATGTGCAATATGCTGTTGGTGTGGATATTGTTTGACTTGTGTACTGTTGTGTGATGTAATTACATGAAATACATATTGTGATGATGATTGGTGGCCTTACGGTAAGAAAATGCGATGTGTGTTATTGATGTTATATGCATGATTATGGATGTGTATATGTGTGCATTGTAAATGTCATGAGTCCTTATATGCCAAGCATCATGATATGCATTGTTGTGACGTCCTGAGTGACGGATTGACTCCAGAGGGAATCTGCTATAACATCGTGCGCCTTAAAAATAAGAGGAATGAATTTCCTTAAAAATAAGAGGACCGAAAGCGACGGTTATAGACGATCGTGTGCCCATGTGGGGTGTGAGCGATCGGGTCGTGTGCCCGTGTGGGGTGTGAGCGATCCATAAACGTCGTGTGCCCATGTGGGGTGTGAGCGAAGGGGAACATCGTATGCCCGACGGGGAGTTACAGTGATGTAACGAGCGATGATTCCAGCAGAGTTCCTGAGTGAACTAGTGATGAGAAACATTGGAAGACGGTACCGCATGTGCATTGCATAGAGTCGTTGTGTCGGTCTCTGTGCATTTGCATAAATCATGGATTAATTGTATATGGATTTGTGAATGTGATTGATGAGATGAGATATGTATAATTGTATTGATGATAAGTGTATTGTGTATGATTGATGTGTGCTAGTATTGGATACCTGAGAATTGTACTGCGTTGTGTTGTATTTGATTGTGGTGCATTTGTGGTGAGAATATTTTTACTTGTGCATTTCTGTGTAAATATATAATTATATGCAACTGTATTATGATTGTGTTTCTCACCCTTCTGCTATTTTATAATGCTCTATGAGGCATTGCAGATTAGAGTTGCTGGAGGTCTTTTTGTGAAGCTTAGGTCTTCATTCTTTTGTCGGTCGGCTCTGATATGTGACACCGGGTAGTCGGGGTGATCGAGTGTGATTATTTGTGTTATGTATATGTATCTTTTAATTTGTACATGTATGGTTGTATATGACACATACACTTCAATGATATATATATATATATGTATATGAGATTCAGTTACAGATTTTCCACTTTTATTCTGTTTCTGAATTGTGGGTGTATTACTACCTGAATTGGTGCATATCTTTATGAGCAGGTGTTGTATGTTTGTTTCAAATTGATGTGGCCCCTCGGTCTATGCCGTGAATTTGTAAATATACTCTGATGAAATTTTGTATTTTATTTATCGCTTTGTTTTATTGGGGGTATAGATTGGGGGTGTTACATTAAGTGGTATCAGAGCCAGTCCGTGTCAGTCCGTGTCAGTCCGTGCTAGTCCGTGTCAGTTTGTGTCTGTTTGTGTCAGTACTTGTCGGTGTGGCGTTTGGAGTGAGCTGTTTGTTTAACCATAGTTTCTGTTATTGGAAATGAACAGAATATGGCTGGTAGGAATGACACTGTTTTAGCTGCTGCGATGCAAGCAATGGCTCGGGCTGTGCAGGGTGCACCTAATGCTGCGGGTAATGATGAGTTCAGGAAGAACAAACCACCTGTCTTTAAAGGGAGACATGATCCTGATGGTGTACAGATTTGGTTGAAAGAGATTGAAAGGATTTTCCGAGTTATGGATTGTGCTGAGGATCAGAAGGTGAGACTGGGTACTCACATGTTGTAAGAGGAAGCAGATGATTGGTGGGTTAGTACTCGTCAGGTGTTGGAAGTTGGGGATGAAGACGTTACTTGGGAATTGTTTAGTCGGGAGTTTCTGAGGAAGTATTTTCCCGAAGATGTAAGAGGAAAGAAGGAAATTGAGTTCTTGGAATTGAAATAAGGTAATATGTCTGTTGTTGATTATACTGCTAAGTTTGTGGAGCTTGTGCAGTTTTATCCTCATTATGCTGAAGCGACTGCAGAGTTTTCTAAGTGTGTGAAGTATGAGAGCGGATTGCGTCCTGAGATTAAGCAGGCAATCGGTTATCAAAGGATAAGAAGGTTTTCTGATTTGGTGGAATGCTGTAGGATTTATGAAGAAGATAGTAAAGCTCGTTCTACTCACTATAAGAGTGTGAGTGACAAAAAAGGGAAGCAACAGTTTCGTAGTGGCCCGTATGTGACACCAGCTGATAAGGGTAAGCAAAGGGATACTTTTGATCGAAGGCCCAGTGGTGGAGGTATGTCTGGTCCTCTGAGGTGTTATAAATGTGGTGAGTTGGGGCATCGTCAGTTTGAGTGCAGGAAAGATATGAGGAAGTGTACCAATTGTGGAGGTGTCCGACATGTCGTAGCTGATTGTAAAAGGAAGAATGTGGTGAAGTGTTTCAACTATGGTGAACCTGGTCATATTAGTACGAAGTGTCCGAAACCGAAGCAAGCTCCAGCAGGTGGGAAAGTTTTTGCATTGGCAGGGACTCAGACTACTAATGCAGATCGTCTGATCAGAGGTACTTGTTTTATTAATAGTACGCCTTTAGTTGCTATTATTGATACTGGAGCGACTCATTCGTTTATTTCGTCTGAGTGCGCTAAGCTTTTGAATCTTGTGTTGTCTTTGATGGATGGTGAGATGGTTATTGATACTCCAGCAATGGGGTCAATAACTACTTCTTTGGTTTGTTTGAGTTGTCCTTTGACCATTTATGGTAAAGACTTTGAGATGGATTTAGTGTGTTTGCCGTTGGAGGGTTTAGATGTGGTTTTGGGAATGAATTGGTTGTAGTTCAATCGGGTTCATATTGATTGTTATCATAAGTTAGTAAGGTTTCCTTCTCTTGAAGAAGATGAAGACTCGAGTTTCTTATCTACCAAAGAGTTGAAGAAACTTTTGGCGGATGAAGCTCAGTTGTTTGGGTTGTTTGCATCGTTGCCTGTGGATAGTCAAGTTGCGCTTGATGTGTTTCCTGTTGTGTGTGATTTTCCTGAAGTGTTTCCTGAGGATATTTCAGATGTGCCGCCAGAGAGAGAGGTGAAGTTTTCGATAGATCTAGTTCCTGGTACTAGACCTATTTCTATGGCACCTTATCGTATGTCGGCATCTGAGTTGGTTGAGTTGAAGAAGCAATTGAATGAATTGTTGGAGAAGAGGTTTATGAGGCCAAGTGTTTCTCCTTGGGGTGCTCCAGTTTTGTTGGTGAAAAAGAAAGATGGAAGTATGCGATTGTGTATTGATTATCGCCAGTTGAATAAGGTGACAATTAAGAATAAGTATCCTCTTCCAAGGATTGATGATCTGATGGACCAGTTGGTTGGTGCTTGTGTGTTCAGTAAGATTGACTTGAGGTCGGGGTATCATCAGATTAGGGTGAAAGAGGAAGATATTCAGAAGACGGCTTTTAGGACACGATACGGTCATTATGAATATTCTGTGATGCCGTTCGGGGTTTCTAATGCGCCAGGTGTGTTTATGGAGTACATGAATCGTATTTTCCACGAGCATTTGGATCAATTTGTTGTTGTGTTTATTGATGACATATTGATTTATTTTAAGTCTCGGGAGGAGCACGCGGAGCATTTGCGTATTGTTTTGCAGGTTTTGAAGGAGAAGAAGCTTTTTGCCAAATTGTCTAAGTGTGAATTTTGGTTGTCGGAGGTGAGTTTTCTTGGACACGTAATTTCAGGTAATGGTATTGCTGTGGATCCATCTAAAGTAGAAGCAGTTTTACAATGGGAGGCTCCAAGATCTGTTACTGAAATTCGAAGCTTTTTGGGTTTGGCCGGATATTATTGAAGGTTTATTGAA
Source organism: Lathyrus tuberosus (assembly GCA_022829125.1). Lineage (NCBI taxonomy): Eukaryota > Viridiplantae > Streptophyta > Magnoliopsida > Fabales > Fabaceae > Lathyrus > Lathyrus tuberosus. The sequence continues at coordinate 9,407,067 of JALAZF010000112.1, forward strand.
GGTTTTTCTAAACTAGCACTTCCTTTGACCCAGTTGACTTGTAAGGGCCAAGCGTTCATTTGGGATATTTGGTGCGAGGAAAGTTTTAATGAGCTGAAGAGAAGATTGACGACAGCTCCGATTTTGATTTTTCCGAATCCTACTGAACCATTTGTGGTGTATTATGATGCGTCTCTGATTGGTTTAGGTGGTGTGCTAATGCAAGGAGGTAAGGTCGTGGCGTATGCTTCGAGGCAGTTAAGAGTGCACGAGAGGAATTACCCTACGCATGATTTGGAGTTAGAGGCTGTGGTATTTGTATTGAAGATTTGGAGGCATTATCTTTTTGGTGCGAGGTTTGAAGTCTTTAGTGATCGCAAAAGTTTGAAATATCTGTTTGATCAGAAGGAACTGAACATGAGGCAGAGAAGATGGTTGGAATTTTTGAAGGATTACGACTTTGGCTTGAATTACCATCCTGGTAAAGCTAATGTGGTAGCCGACGCGTTGAGCCGGAAATCGTTACATATGTCTGCTTTAATGGTTAAGGAGTGGGAGGTTTTGGAATCGTTTCGAGATCTGAGTTTGGTATGTGAAGTGACGTCGGATTGTGTGACGCTGGGTATGTTGAAGGTTATTAATGATTTTCTGATGACTGTAAGTGAGAAACAGAAGTTGGATGTGAAATTGGTGGATTTGATGTTGGATGGAGGAAAAGATGCAAGTGGTGATTTTCAAATGGATGTTAATGGTGTGTTGAGGTTCCGCGGGCGAATTTGTATTCCGGACGATTCGGATTTGAAACGGATGATTTTGGAGGAAGGACACCGGAGTAATTTGAGTATACATCCGGGAGCGAACAAGATGTACCAAGATTTGAAAAAGATTTTCTGGTGGTCTGGATTGAAAAGAGATGTGGCTCAGTTTGTGTATGCTTGTTTGACGTGCCAGAAGTCGAAAGTGGAACATCAGAGGCCTAGTGGTTTATTGAAACCGTTGGATATTCCGGAATGGAAATGGGATAGCATTTCTATGGATTTTGTAACGGGGTTGCTGAATACTCAGCTAGGGAATACTGCTATTTGGGTGGTTGTTGATAGGCTGACTAAATCGGCTCATTTCATTCCGATTGATATCAGTTTTTCTTTGGAGCGGTTAGTTGAGATTTACATCAGTGTGATTGTGAAGTTGCATGGGGTTCCGTTAAGTATTATTTCGGATCGAGATCCGAGGTTTACTTCAAGATTTTGGGAAAGTTTACAGAAGGCTTTAGGATCTAAATTGAGATTGAGTTCAGCTTATCATCCGCAGACGGATGGTCAGACGGAAAGAACGATTCAGTCTTTGGAAGATTTGTTGAGAGCGTGTATTTTGGAACAAGGTGGTGCGTGGGATAGTTATCTTGCGTTGATTGAATTCACGTATAATAACAGTTTTCATTCTAGTATTGGAATGGCACCGTTTGAAGCGTTGTATGGACAGAGATGTCAAACACCGTTGTGTTGGCACGAATCTGGTGAGAGTTCGGTGGTTGGGCCAGAGTTGGTGCAACAGACTACGGGAAAAGTGAAGGTTATTCGTGAGAAAATGAAGGCTTCTCAGAGTAGACAAAAGAGTTATCATGATTGTAGAAGGAAGGATCTAGAATTTCAAGAGGGCGATCATGTATTTCTGAGGGTTACGCCGGTAACGGGTGTTGGTAGGGCATTGAAGTCGAAGAAACTTACTTCTCAGTTTATTGGTCCTTACCAGATATCTACGAGAGTGGGTGCTGTGGCGTATAGGGTAGCGTTGCCGCCGAGTCTGTCGAATTTGCATGATGTGTTCCATGTTTCACAGCTTTAGAAGTATATTCCGGATCCGTCGCATGTGATTCCGATTGATGAGGTTGAGGTAAGGGAGAACCTTACAGTCAAGGCTTTACCGGTGAGTATTTTAGATCGCGAGTTGAAGCGGTTGCGGGGCAAGGATATTGCACTTGTGAAGGTAGCGTGGGGAGACGCTGCTGAGGGCAATTTGATGTGGGAGTTGGAGAGTCGGATGCGGGAGTCATATCCAGAGTTGTTCGTCTCAGGTAATATTTTTTAGGACGAAAATTTCTAAGTGGGGGAGAGTTGTAATGCCCCAGTCAGTTTTGTCTTTTTGATTAATTGAGTCGTTTTGATTATTTTATTATTATATTATTCCATTTCTGACTTTTATGCGAAAATATGTTATTTTTCATTGTGATTATATTTTATCGCGTTTTGGGAGCGTTGGCGAGATATTTGAGTGTGGGGGTATTTTGGGCATTTTGATTTATTTTGTTAAGTTAAGAATAGAAATAGAAAGAGAGAAAAGAAAAGGAAAGAAAAAGAGAAGAAGAAAAGTAGAGAGAAAGAAGAAGAGAAGAAAAAGAGAGAAAAGAAGAAATCAATCTTCCGACTTTTCTACACGCGATTAAATCGGGTAAGGGTGCGAAACTCGATTATACTATGTTTGTGTATGATTATGTATGTGTTTGCTTGTATGTTTCTTGTCTTTCCATGGCTTGTGAATTCTAGGTTGAAATGAGAATTTTGTGAGGAATCGATACTTTCGCGGTTGGAAATCGACGTAAACGTGGTAGAATACTTGTTGCCATGATTGTATTAGGTTCTGATTGATATATGGTGATTTGGAAATGTTTTGGTTGGAAAAATATGGGTTTTGGGTTTTTAAACAGCACTGAAAAATTCTGAGTTTTCCTTGGTTCGCCTAGCGAACCTGGGGCGAAGCAGTAGCGAGTGATGTTTTCGCGGGTTCGCCTAGCGAACCAGTTAGCGAAGGTCAGCGAAGGTTCGCTGAGTTGTTCGCCTAGCGAACTTTGTATGTTTTTGGGTCTGGTGGTTGCTGCCTTGGTTCGCCTAGCGAACTTTGTGTCTGTTTTCTAGCTAGTAGTTGGTTCGCTGGACATTCGCCTAGCGAAGGTGGTAGCGAATGCTCGCTAGAGGGTTCGCCTAGCGAACAGAGCTGTTTGTGCAATTTTGGGTTCTGCATAACTTTTGATCTGTGGTTCGGTTTGAGGCGTGGTTTGATGCGTTAGAAAGCTTATAGAATGTTCTTTTTTATGATGATGGTCACGTGATTTTTGGCCGATTAAATTATGTCAAGAATTAGAAAATATGGTGTTTTGTTGTCGACTTTTGCCGTTTAATTGTGTGAACTTGATGCGTATGTGCAATATGCTGTTGGTGTGGATATTGTTTGACTTGTGTACTGTTGTGTGATGTAATTACATGAAATACATATTGTGATGATGATTGGTGGCCTTACGGCAAGAAAATGCGATGTGTGTTATTGATGTTATATGCATGATTATGGATGTGTATATGTGTGCATTGTAAATGTCATGAATCCTTGTATGCCAAGCATCATGATATGCATTGTTGTGACGTCCTGAGTGACAGATTGATTCCAGAGGGAATCTGCTATAACATCGTGCGCCTTAAAAATAAGAGTAATGAATCGCCTTAAAAATAAGAGGATCGAAAGTGATGGTTATAGACGATCGTGTGCCCATGTGGGGTGTGAGCGATCGGGTCGTGTGCACGTGTGGGGTGTGAGCGATCCATAAACGTCGTGTGCCTGTGTGGGGTGTGAGCGACGGGGAACATCGTATGCCCAACGGGGAGTTACAGTGATGTAACGAGCGATGATTCCAGCAGAGTTCCTGAGTGAACTAGTGATGAGAAACATTGGAAGACGGTACCGCATGTGCATTGCATAGAGTCGTTGTGTCGGTCTCTATGCATTTGCATAAATCATGGATTAAATGTGTATGGATTTGTGAATGTGATTGATGAGATGAGATATGTATAATTATATTGATGATAAGTGTATTGTGTATGATTGATGTGTGCTGGTATTGGATACCTGAGAATTGTACTGCGTTGTGTTGTATTTGATTGTGGTGCATTTGTGGTGAGAATATTTTTACTTGTGCATTTCTGTGTAAATATATAATTATATGCAACTGTATTATGATTGTGTTTCTCACCCTTCTACTGTTTTATAATGCTCTATGAGGCATTGCAGATTAGAGTTGCTGACGGTCTTTTTGTGAAGCTTAGGTCTTCATTCTTTTGTCGGTCGGCTCTGATATGTGATACCGGGTAGTCGGGGTGATCAGTGTGATTATTTGTGTTATGTATATGTATCTTTTAATTTGTACATGTATGGTTGTATATGACACATAAACTTCTATGATATATATATATATATATATATATATATATATATATATATATGTATTGAGATTCAGTTACGGATTTTCCGCTTTCATTCTGTTTCTGAATTGTGGGTGTATTACTACCTGAATTGTTGCATATCTTTATGAGCAGGTGTTGTATGTTTGTTTCAAATTGATGTGGCCCCTCGATCTATGCCGTGAATTTGTAAATATACTCTAATGAAATTTTGTATTTTATTTATCGCTTTATTTTATTGGGGGTATAGATTGGGGGTGTTACATCAGACTTCACCAAGAGAAAAAATATCACATACTAGAACCTACTACAATTTCAAACATATTGGGTTAACGTATGCTTCTTCATGCAATCTACAGCAAACAAAATTAAATAGTAGGTATATCATATGGAGATTTTACCACAAAGATATTAGTTGTTGCTGGAGTTGACATTATGGGAGAATTAATGGATCCTATCCACTATAAGACCAACTATTCCTCACTAAATATCATGGGGCTTCATAACTTTCTAGGAGAACTAAGGAACAAATCAACAGATGAAGAAAAAGCTGTAGCCTAACCAGCCGCAACAAATGATACAATCCTAATATATTTATGGAAATCTCTCAACAAAATGCTATGGCCATTCAGAACATGGCAAAAGACATGAATATCATCAAGATAAACACCTAAAGAGATTATGATATTAATGAAAACAAATAGTATCACTTATGTGTTTTAGTTTTAGCAATCAAATGTATTTAGTTATCCAATTTTTCCTGCTTTCTAGAATCTCCATAATTCCTAACTTTTTCCCTTGTTCATATTTGAATTCTTTTATACAAATTAGTAAAGCAATTTGTTCCCATCCTTAGTGAAATTCATTTGACATATGTGAACTACATGCTTGAATTTTTATAGTTACTTTCTATCATCTTTACTAACAATTTTTATTATGTTAAAGGGGGAAAGTATACTCTCAAGAGGAGTAAAGTATACTCATAGTCATAGGAGGAGGAGTTTAGCAACTCCAAATTTTATCTATCTATTTTCTCTTTTATTACCTGTCAGAGAGATGCATTGTCATCATAAAAAAGAAGGCTAATATGAATCTATGTACTTCCAGGTATAGGCAAGAAATAATCCAAGATGGTGAAGCTTATGGATAAAAAATATGAAAGTAAAATAGTATCTGGATAGTTTTGATGATTACAACACTTGAAGTTATGTAACGGTTGAATATAAATAATTCCAAGAGGTTGAATAACATTTCTAGGTGAGTGTGTGATTTGCATTAGTAATTCTAAAGTTACTCGTATAACTTTATAATACATTGAACATGATCATCCGGGTTTACTGAGCTTGATATCATCCTGGACAACACTGAACTTCGTTTGACCTTAGGTGTTGTATTTATGAATTTGACTTTACATCTTGATAGAACATCTTGATTACTTCTTTTTCTTGGCAGATGAAGACTTCGCATCATGTTGTTTGTCATATAATTTTTTATCATCAAAACCATAATGAACACTTGGCAATTGCAAGTAATTGTGTAAACAGACACATAGACCCACATTCTATCCCCTTTTGATTATGAAACTGTATCTCTCAAAAAGTTTAAAAAATTAAAAAGGCATCGATAAAATAAAGTAGTGATTAAACCTCCTCCCCTTCAAAAAAAATATAGAGACTATTACTCTACTCCTCTAGAGAATTTACATCTAGAAAATTATTATTGGCAACCATTGTTATACTATTGAAAAATAAAAACAACATTATATACAAATCATTCAGGTACCAAGCCTCTAATTACTTAGAAGGAACAATGTATCAAACAATTGTCGATGACATCTTACACTTGGGTCTAAGTCTAGGCGATGCATTCACAACATTTGTCAGAGGATCACCAAAGAATGAGCGAGACCAAAGGATTTCATTTTTATCAAATCATACAAAAGAAATCATATAATATGAAGGCCTACGAATATCATAATTTACCAATTAAGCTAGGCCCTTTGGATATAACATGCATGCCTTTGTCCATGCAATTTTTCATTCTCTTTTAGCTAAAATGGTTTTTCCCTTCTATATTTCATCATTTAAAAACTATTTACATTCCAATTTTTTTTCTCTGTTTCTAATATATATATATATATATATATATATATATATATATATATATATATATATATATATATATATATATGCCACATGGAACATAAATGCAAATAAAAAAACCTCATTTAGGGACATTGATGATTTTGGGTTATTCATTTCATTACAACAATAATGAAAATGTATGTTCTCTATTGATTTAACATAATACTCTATTATTGAGCTTGTATCTAATGTAAACATTATAATTTATAATTGAAAATATTGTTTCAAAATATCAAGGATGAGTTTTTTTTTTTTTTCTGTTCATGTTCATTTTATCTTATAAATAAATGAAATATATTGAAAGTGAACTAAAAGATGGTGTACAATCATAAACTCTAAGTATAAACCACATGAAGAGTAGGGGAAAATCATTATAGAATAATAAAAAATGACCAACCACAATTAATATTTAAGCATTTGAACATTAATATTCCAGAATATCTTTTTTGATAGAAAATCATTTAAAAACCTGCATCACCGTTTTTGTTTTCTACCAAACAAAAATGAAAGCCTAACTTTAGCTTGACTTGACAAAAGACTAAATATCACAATCGAGAAAACAAAAAATAAATATAATTGATAACTTTAATATGCGAGGATCAAACACAGACAAAACATATATGGTTGCATAAGATACAATCTAATGGAAGCCCATTATTTTCTTTTCTAAACAACTTTGAAGTAAGTAGGACAAGCAGACAATAAAGATATATTACACATTATGAAAAACTCAAAATGTATAATTATTATTATTGTACTACATGTCCTACGTACCTAAAAGTTGCCGAAAACTAAATTGAGAATATCCATTAAGAACTAGATACATGACTTATAAATGGATATTGTAAATGACTTTTTCTTCCATGTCACGATGAAACAAACACATAAATGTGAGAATTTACAGAGGAATCACTTGTTAAGTTATCAACAAGAATATATAGGCTAACAAACACTTAAATATGAGAATTAGTCAATAAATAATTATAGCCCAACAAACATTGTTAGAATTTGTCAACAAGTAATTATAGCCTAACAAACACGTAAATAGAGAATTTACTAATATATCAACAAGTATTGTTTGTGAAAAGTGGATGAGAGACATCCACGTGCATTATGAGAAAATAAATTTGTTACCTACTTTATAAATATGGTTTTTATAGCCACTACAAAACTGTGCAATTTTGTTTTTATTTTTTACTTAAAATGTGTAATTTTTAGTTCTATACAATTATCATGAAATAAATTTTAGAATAAACATTTCTAAAAAAATTATTGGAAAATTTAGAAATTAAACGATAATTGGGCACAAGTTTATTTCACTAGAAATTAAATCTACTTGTAAAATTATTTTAAAAGGACTAAAATTGTAAAAATTTTTATTAAATAAAAAAATAAAAAATAGCACAAATAGTTAAATACAACATCTTTTAAAAGAAAATATAGTTTTTGTATTTGTTTTGAAGGAAATATAGTCTTGATTGTTTTTTATCTTATGTTTTACTAGTTTTGTTTATTTTGTAAATTTTTCTTCTTTTTTTTTAGGGAAAAATAATATATTAATAATAAGAAATATGAAAACCACCAAAATACAAATAATTCTAAAATACAAGGAATGCCTAGAGAAATGTTAAGAATGCAAATAAAAAAAGATAAACGTTTCAACTAAACATAACTACATACCAAAAGAAAAAGTAAGGAAAACAACCAAAGGAACTACAACCCAACCACTTAGGAATCAATCTAGAGGTCATGCCTCCAAAACCACCATCAATAGTTCAGACTTCACCAAGAGAAAAAAAACCACATACTAGAACCTAATGCAATTTCAAATATCCTGGGTTAACGTATGCTTCTGCAAACGATCTATTGCAAGAAAAATTAAACAACAAGATTATCATATGGAGATTTGATCACAAAGATATTAGTTGTTGCTGGAGTTGACATTATGGGAGAATTAATGGATCCTATCCACTATAAGATCATCTATTCCTCACTCAATAGCACGAGGCTTCATAACTTTCTAGTAGAATTAAGGAACAAATCAACATATGAAGACAAAGTTGTAGCCTAACCAGCCGCAACAAATGATACAATCCTTAATATATTTCTGGAAATCTCTCAACAAAATGCTATGGCAATTCAGAACATGGCAAAGAACATGAATATCATGAAGACAAACACCTAAAGAGATGATGATATTAATGGAAACAAGTAGTATCACTTATATGTTTTAGTTTTAGTAATCAAATGTATTGAGTTATCCAATTTTTCATGCTTTCTAGAATCTCCATAATTTCTAGTTTTTTTCCCTTGTTCATATTTGAATTATGGTATACAAATTAATAAAGCAATGTGTTCCCATCCTTAGTGAAATTCATTTGACATATGTGAACTACATGCTTGTATTTTTACAATTACTTTCTACCATCTTTATCCAGCTTTTTTATTATGCTAAAGGGGGGAAGTATACTCTCAAGGGGAGTAAAGTATACTCATAGTCATGTGAGGAAAAGTTTAACCACTCGAAATTTTATTTATCTATTTTCTCTTTTATTACCTACCAGAGAGATGTATTGTCATTATTAAAAAGAGGGCTAATATGAATCCATGTAATTCCATGTATAGTCAAGAAATAATCAAAGATGGTAAAGCTTATGGATAGAAAATATGAAAGTTAACTAGTATCTGGTTAGTTTTGATGATGACAACACTTGAAGTTAAGCAACTGCTGAAGATAAATAATCCTAAGAGTTTTAATAGCATTTTAAGGTGAGTGTGTGATTTGCATTAGTAATTCTAGAATTACTATTATAACTTTATAATACATTGAACATGATCATCAGGGTTTACTGAGCATGATATCATCCTGGACACCACTGAATATCGTTTTACCTTAGGTGTTGTATTCATGAATTTGACTTTACATCTTGATAGAACATCTTGATCACTTCTTCTTCTTGACAGATGAAGACTTCACATCATGTAGTTTGACATATAGTTTTTTTTATCATCGAAACCATAGTGAACACCTGGCAATTGCAGATAATTGTGCAAACAAACACATAGATCCACACTATATCCCTTTTTGATGATGAAACCGTATCTCTCAAGAAGGTGAAAAAAATATAAAGGCATCAATAAAATATAGTAGTGGTTAAACCTCATCCCCTTAAAAAAATAGAGACTATTACCCTACTCCTCTAGAGAATTTACATCTAGAAAATTATGATTGGCAACCATTCTTATACTATTGTAAAATCAAAATAACATTATATGCAAATCATTTAGGTACCAAGCCTCTAATTAATTAGAAGGAACAATGTATCAAACAAATGTTGAGGACATCTTACACTTGGGTCTAACTCTAGACGATGAATTCACAACATTTGTCTGAGGATCACAAAAGAATGAGCGAGACTCCTCCGGAAGGAGATAAAATCAATCGAGTCATATGCAGGAAGAACTAATATTTGATGGTGACAGAGAAGGTTTTATTTTTGTCAAATCATACAAAAAAAAGCATTTAATATGAAGGCCTAAGAATATCATAATTTACCAATTAAGCTAGGACCTTAGGATATAACATGCATGCCTTTGTCCATGCCATTTTCTTTCTCTTTTATCTAAAATGTTTTTTTTTTCCTTTTATATTTCATCATTTAAAAACTATTTACATTCAAATTAGTCTTCTCAATTTCTAATATATATATATATATATATATATATATATATATATATATATATATATATGCCACATGGAATCTAAATGCAAATAAAAAAACCTCTTTTATAGGCATTGGTGATTTTGTGTTATTCATTTCATAGCAACAATAATGAAAATGCATGTTCTCAATTGATTTAAGATAATACTCTATCATTGAGCTTGTATCTAATGTAAACATTATAATTTATGATTGAAAATATTGTTTCACAAAATCAAGGATGAGTATTTTTTTCTGTTCATGTTTATTTTATCTTATAATTAAATGAAATATATTGAAAGTGAACTAAAAGATGGTGTACACTCATAAAATCTAAGTATAAACTGTACATGCCAAATATATTTGAATCCGAGTTGTGTAGCCGGACAAGGTTAAGCATGAACTAGACTATGATAGCAAGAAGGGTCGAGCAATGCGGAGAGCTAGGCAAGTATCATCTATAACCCGGATCGGCCAGGGAGCCCGACTCCCATTAGCCGAACTCCTACGAGGCCGAGTCCTGACCTCCATCAACCCGGTACTTACGCCGAACATGAACCCACATCAAGTGTTATAACGGTTGCGGCACATCAATGCGGACGTTACCAGAGCTTAAAAACCTACATTCAAGAGGGGGAGTTACAGCAATGATGGCCATGTAACGTCAGAAGGCCAATAGACTTCTCTTAATGGCATATCTTAATGGAAGACTATAAAAGGGGCTCCCACACGAGGGTTAAGCAAGACACAATCATCTTGAGACAATACATATCACAAGTATAGCTCTCAAATCCCCAGATATCTCTCACAATACATACAACGTATCTCTTCTTGTCCAGGACAAGGGGAACTAGCACTTTTGGTGTATCTAACCATTTTTGGCTAGAACATTTGGCGCCCACCGTGGGGCTCAGGTAAAACTCTCCCATGCCATAACTTACACTAACAACATGTCCTCTGAAGGAGATCCTCCAGACATGGCTCAACTGCTAGCCATGATGGAGACCATGCGTCAGCAGAATAAGACGCTACAAGATAATATACAAGTTCTGCAACAACAAAGTTAGGCTGACGACGACCGTGAGGAGCAGGTTCTCAAGCCACAACCTCTTTCTCAAGAGATATGGGACGACCACGTCCTGGAAAACTTTAAAGCACCATCACTAACCTCTTATGATGGGAAGACGGATCCTCAGGAGCATGTTATTGCCATTAACAATCAGATGGCCATAGTTGCCCCTTCGGATTCACTGAAGTGCAAGCTTATGGCTGGTACCCTTAAGGATGTAGCTCTAAGATGGTACATGAGCCTTCCTCGGCTCTCCATCGTAAGCTACCAAGACTGGACTAAGAAGTTAGTACAACATTTCTAGGCAAGCAAGCGCGGAAAGGTGTCCATGACCACACTGTTCAGTGTTCAACAAAAACCGTCAGAATCACTACGTGAGTACCTGGCTCGATTCAATGAGGTAACCCTCAAAGTATCTCATCCAAACCAGGAACTATTTGTGGGAGCTTTTCAACATGGACTACGAGCCGGACAATTCAATGAGTCGTTAGCTCAGAGGCCGACTATCAACATGGACGAGATCACTACTAGGGCTGAGTGTTACATCAAAGGATAAGAAAGTAACCAAGAGAAAAGAGCCCGGGACAGCAGTGAAAAGACAAAAAGAAAGGAAGAGGCATTGAACAGGAGAAAGAAGCATCCTCGGGGAGCTATGCGCGAGCGACATGCTCCCAGACCATACAGACAGTCATATGAGTCGGACAGAGACCTCACGCCATTGAATGCAAGTAGGGGAATAATCCTTAAAGAAGTCGGCCATATGAACCTGTTACCGGAGCCTCATCGTCCCAAAAGAGCTAACGCTATCATGGGAAGGCAACCTGGGGCTTGGTGTAATTACCACCGTATACGGGGACATCACACCGAGGACTGTCAACAGTTGAAAAAAGAAATTGAAGCTCTAATCCAGAGAGGTCATCTCTTGGCATATGTGAAGGACTCTCGACCACAAAATAACAAGAGAAGTCCCTACTGAGATGATCCGGGACCAGAAAAGTCAGCCCGGAAGAAGAGTCAGATGCCGAAGAGGGTCACGAGACAAAGACAACTCGGCACACACTAAACACCATCGCTGGAGGTTTTGCTGGTGGTGGAGCAACAAGTTCGGCCAGAAAGAGATATGTTAGGGCAGTCATGTATATCGACCAGAGATCTCAATAGAAACCGGAAGGAAACTCAGATGATGTAACATTCTCAAAACGAGAATGATCCCATGGTTATTAAAGTACAAATAAGAGACTAGAGCGTGAAAAGGGTATTAATAGACCCCAGAAGCTCAGCCAACGTACTATATTGGGATGCTTTAAGAGGAATGGGGCTCGATACAACCGAGTTATTACCATTCAAAGGCAGTCTAGTAGGATTCTCTGGAGAATAGGTGCAGGTGCTCGGGCACCTAGCATTGCCGACCACCTTTGGAAACACGGCTAATGCGAAAACCGTCCGAGTGAGGTACCTGATAATCAATGCTACTTCACCCTATAACATCCTTATAGGTCGGCCATCATTCAATGCCCTGGAAGATTTGATTTCCACTCTGTATTTGACCATGAAATTCCCACTCGGAGATGGCCGGGTTGGTATTGTCAAAAATGACTAGGGGCTGGCGAGAAAATGTTATAAGGATAGTCTAAAGTTGAAAAGAAAGGAACCCACAGAAGAAGCAGATCCCAAGAATACCCTCAAAGTTCACTTGGTCGACATAGACCCACGTGATGATTCAGTTTAAGACAACATAATGCCCAATGAAGAAACAAAGCAAGTCCAGATTGGGCACCTACCGTCCCATGTTACACACATCAGAGTCAACTTGTCCCCTGAAGAGGAGAAAGAGATCATTCAAACACTAAAAGACAATGTGGATCTTTTTGCCTGGAAACCTTTAGACATGGCAGTGATAGATCCTAATTTCATGTGCCATCACTTAGCAATCAATCCGGATATCATGCCAGTTTCTCAAAGGAAAAAAAAGGGTGGTGATGAAAAAAGGAAAGCAATTGCAGAGGAAGTCGAGAAGCTGTTACAGGCCGAGTTCATCAAGGAGATCAAGTATCTGACCTGGTCATCCAACGTGGTGATGGTAAAGAAGAAATTTGGGAAATGGAGAATGTGTGTGGACTTCACAGACCTCAACAAGGCGTGTCCTAATGATCCGTATCCATTGACAAACATTGACCGGATGATAGATGCTACATCTGGGTTCTGTTTGCTCAGCTTTATGGATGCATACTCCAGATACAATCAGATATGGATGAATCTAATAGACACACCAAAAACCGCCTTCATGACACATCAGAGCAATTATTATGAGTTTATGCCCTTTGGGCTCAAAAATGTTGGGGCTACTTACCAGAGGCTGATGGATAAGGTGTTCGCTACTCAGATAGGTCGGAATCTGGAGGTCTATGTAGATGACATGGCTATCAAGACAAGCTTAAACTGGTCACATGTAAAGGATTTAATAGAAACCTTTGCATCCATAAGAAGTTACAACATGAGACTGAACCCGGACAAGTGTACCTTTGGAGTACAAGTCGGGAAGTTCCTCGGATTTATGCTCACCAACCGGGTAATCGAAGCGAACCCGGACAAATGCCAGACTATAATATATATGAGAAGTCCAACCACGAAAAAGGAGGTCCAACAGCTGACCGGGAGATTAGCCGAATTGTCACTATTTTTATCATGTGTAGGAGACAAATCAATACACTTCTTTGCAGCTATAAGGAAGTCTAAGGAGTTTGAATGGACAGAGGCATGTGAAGAAGCCTTTTAAGAAGTAAAGTGTTTTCTGTCGTCGCCTCCTATCCTAGTAAGGCCCAAAGAAAACACACCTTTGGTCTTATACTTGTCGGTCACGGATAAAGCCCTTAGCTCGATTTTAGTATAAGAGGGAGAACGACCCGTGTACTTTATCAGCAAAGTTCTAAGAGGGGCAGAGCTAAGGTACCATAAGATTGAACGGTTGGCGCTGGCAGTAGTTATCATAACCCGGAAGATGAGACATTATTTTCAAGGTCACCTCATCATAGTCAAGACGAATTACCCAATCAAACAAATACTAAAAAAGCCCGACTTAGGAAGACAGATTGTCAAGTGGGCAGTAGAGCTCTCTGAGTATGACATCAAATTTATGCCCAGAACCAGTATCAAGTCACAGACACTGGCCGATTTTGTGGTAGAACTAAGTGCACCAGCTGGAGAAGAGATCTCAAACAGATGGATCCTCTATGTAGATGGATCTTCAAATCTCAAGGGAAGCGGAGCCGAAATAATTCTGGAAGGACCCGGAGATCTAACATTAGAATACTCTTTAGGTTTCAATTTTCAGGTTAGCGACAACCAAGCAGAGTATGAAGCTTTGATTGGCGGAATGAAATTGGCGAGAGAGGTTGGAGTAACACATTTATTAGTGAAGACCGACTCCCAGCTAGTGGTCAGACAGATGAAGAACGAGTACCGGACGAAGGATTCCATCCTGATAAAGTACCTTCAGAAAGATTCAGGAATATCCAAAGCATTCTCAAAATTCAAAGTCGTCCACATCCCAAGAGAAGACAATGCTCGGGCCGACCTCCTAGCCCGATTAGCAAGCTCAAAGAATTTAGGAATGAATAAAACTATGATCCAAGAAGTTCTCGAAGCACCCAACATTCAATCAGAGGAAGTATTAACAATAGAGGATATCCAAGGATGGATGAGGCCCATCATTAGCTATCTGACCCAGGAAATATTACCAGAAGATGTCAATGAAGCCCGAAAGATTAAAAGATTAGCTTCTCGATACGTCATAATCTCGGAAACGTTGTACTAGATTGGTAGGTCAACACATATGCTCAGATGCGTGTCAAAGCCTGAGATTGAACTGGTAATTAAAGAGGTCCACGAGGGAGCCTGTGGTAGCCATATCGGTGGGAGAGCACTATCCGGAAAAATCCTAAGATTCGGGTACTACTAGCCGCATATGATGCGAGATTGCATCGAGTATGTTAGCAAGTGCAAAAAGTGCCAAGTATTCGCTCCAATTAAACACCTACCAGCCGAGTCACTCTATTTAATTTCTTCTCCATGGTCGTTCCATCAGTGGGGAGCAGACATCCTAGGACCATTCCCAGTTGCTTCAGGACAACTCAAGTTCCTAATCGTTGCAGTTGACTATTTCACAAAATGGGTAAAAGCCGAGGTTGTTGCTCGGATCTCTGCCGAGAGGATTTGCAAATTTTATTGGAGGAATATCATATGTCAGTTTGGTTTTCCGGGAATCATAGTCTCGGACAATGGAGCCCAATTTGCAAGCACTTCCGTCATATACTTTTGCAGGGATTATGGAATAAAAAATAGGTTCACATCTGTGGAACACCCCCAAACCAATGGCCAAGCAGAAGCTGCAAACAAGGTTATCCTAGGAGGAATAAAAAAGAAACTGGAGGAGGCAAAAGGAATGTGGGCCGAGTACCTACCCAAGATCTTGTGGTCATACCATACAACACCACATTCTACTACTCAAGAGACACCCTTCAGGATGGTGTATGGAATTGATGCAATGATACCGGTGGAAATCAACACCACGACTTGGAGGCGTGAACTCTTTGATGAAGTCGCCAACATGGATAACTTGAACGTCTCGGCTGATAAGATAGATGAGGTTATAGAGACGACACAGGTCAGAGAAGTCGCTGTAAAACAGAGGTTGGCAAGAAGATACAACCTGAAAGTCTGGCAGACGGAGTTCCAAGAAGGCAACCTGGTCTTGAAGAAAATCACAGACCCAAAAAACAAGGGAAAGCTTGCCCCAAACTAGGAAGGCCCATTCAGGGTACTTTGAAAACTAAACAACGGAGCCTACAAGCTAGAAACATTAGAGGGGGTGGAAATACCTAGGACGTGGAATATATCCAATCCTAGGCTATATTTCAGCTAAATATTATGTAATTCAATAATGACTAAAGGATCCGGGTTGCATTATTTTCCCTTGCAAGGGCAAGGGTTTTGAACAAGGCACCTGGATTTAAATTTTTTTATGTCTTGTTTATAGGTATACGATTGAAGATGGTGAGTTATAACTCGGAAAACTCCTATAAACATGTTGAGTTACTCCGCGTACATAGGTCGCCCATAAAAACTCCGCGTACAAGGGTTGATTAAACTCATATAAACGTGTTGACTTGCTCCGCGTACATAGGTCGCCCATAAATGCTCCGCGTACAAGGGTTGATTAAACTCCTATAAATGTTTTGACTTGCTCCGCGTACATAGGTCGCCCATAAACGCTCCGCGTACAAGGGTTGATTAAACTCCTATAAACGTGTTGACTTGCTCCGCGTACATAGGTCGCCCATAAACGCTCTGCGTACAAGGGTTGACTAAACTCCTATAAATGTGTTGACTTGCTCCGCGTACATAGGTCGATCATAAATGCTTCACGTACAAGGGTTAATTAAACTCCTATAAATGTGTTGACTTGCTCTGCGTACATAGGTTGCCCATAAACGTGTTGACTTGTTCTGCATACACGGGTTGAACAGACACTTATAAATGTGTCTACTCATTTCGTGAACACAGGCCAGATAATCAATTATGAAAATGATGAAACATCTAGGCCTAAGCACACCAAAAGAAACTTGGGGCTAATGGGTATCAAAGTCATTCATGACCAACTGCCAAAGGCTTATAAAGAGTTGGGAGCAAGTCTCTGACAAAAGGACACCCAAGTCAATATCGTAATTGGCACCTAAGACTATAAGAGTTCTGGAATCTCTAAAGTGTCAAAGCTATATAGCCTAAGGCTTTAATAAAAGATAGCCGAGAAACGAGCTATCCAAAAAGTCTTGGGAATCAAACTAAGCGAAACAAAAAGGCAAAATAATACCCGACACTTTATAATCGGACACCTTAAGTTATTCTAACTTAGTGCCCGAGAGGCTGGATATACGCACAAGATTATTTTGCAAAGGAATTAAAATGATGATAAACAGAAATGACATTAAGAAAAGCCACAAAAGGGCCAAGTATTGTGCATTAAAAGGCCCGAAGGCCGAAAATTCATAAGAAAAAGGGGAGACAACACCACACTCCTTTACAAAAACATAATATTCATCAGAAGCATATCCAAAAGGATGTCTAATTAAAACAAGGAGAAACTTCAAAATTAATTAACGTCCGAGGTGACATTCGCGCCAGTGTTATTCGGGTTCTCATCTCCGTCATTATTGACAAAAGTAGAAGATTTCTCCAGGTTCTCATCCATTTCTACAAGGCGGCCATCCTGCACCACCTTGAAGTAATCCACCTCGGATATATCCAGCCCGAGATGGAGGCATAAAACTTGGTCTTTGGCCCTGTCGAAAGCCTCGTCACCAGCATAGTGAACTTCAATCTGAGCCTTCTTAAGGGACTCAGTAAGCTCGGTATTGGAAGCCAAAAGTTCTTGATGAGAAGCCTTGATTTGCTTCAACTCCTCGGTAACCTTTGATAAAGTTAGTTTATGCTTGGATTCAAGGGCCTCCTTGTTTTTCCTCTCATCAGCTAGTTCTTTTTCCAAGCTAGAAAGCTTATCTGATTAAGTCTTATGAGCTTCTTGTAGCCGGGTAATCTCTTCTTTCGGTTTCAGCTCTGTCTTCTCAAAATCATCGTTGGATTCAAACAACCCGCGAGGAAGGACGGTGCACCTTATAAGATAGGAGCTTATATTCTGGGTGATCTTCTGCCTACCAATGGATTTCACTTTGTTAACATCCTCGGTGGTGTTAAGATGGTCATACAGAATTTAAGTCCATCAAAGTCGTTGGACCAAAATTTAAACTCCCCGAACGCAGAAGTTTCCCCAGGGACTCTCATAAGAGAAGTAATCTGTCATACCCTAAATTTTGACCACAAGATTCCACATCATTATGCAAATCATCGCCACAATATGGATATATCTCCATACCTCATCAATCCTCTCAAAGATTGTTGAGCATTCACCTTAATTAAGAGTTAGGGTTTTGAGCCCTCTTAGAGCACTCAGGCAAAGGATCAATGAAGAATTGACATGATCTTTAACTTGTGAAGCCTCTCAAACATCCATGAAGGATCAAAAGGTATCCCACATCAAGAATCAAGCATAAGAATGCAACATTTCAAGTTGATCAAGCCTCAAGATCATCAGTGTCACCAACTTAGGGTTTTGGTCGACCAAGGCCTCCAAAGGGAAATTTTAATCTGGACATGAGCCAATACTTCAAAACATGATTCAAGAAGATCAAAGGGACCTCATGGAGCCAACCATGAGTTCAAAATAGCCTCAGGGGATGCATTCATCAAAAATCAGGAATTAGGGTTTCTTGACCTAATTCACCCCTAAGTTGACTTTTGGAGCAAGGCATGAGCCAAGACCTCAAGAAATATTTTGAAGACCTCAAATATCTTATATTGACCCTCTAACAAGTTTAAATTGACACAAAGAACTTGATTCACGAGCAATATAAGGATTCAAATTCATCTGGACCACAACCTAGGGTTTCTAAGAAAAAGTCAACCATACCTTTGACTTTTGATCAAGACATGATCTCAAACCTTGGGAAATGATTCAAGACACTCTAAAACACCTATGGAATCCGTCCATTAGGTTTGATTTAGCCTAAGAACTTGATTTCATAAAGGATCACAAAGTTTGAAATTCATCTGATAAAAAGTCAACTGTTCCCAAAACCAAGTTTGACTTTTGTGATTTTTTGACAAACATGGCTTCTTTAAGTAAAAAACAATGTTAACTTATGGTTTGGGTCATCAGAAATCAAGAAAAACCAAGAAAAGTGAGGTTACTTGCAAAAGGGGTAATCTTAAGAAACTTAAAATTTCACTAAGTTATGGAAAAAGATGATTTTTACCCAACTTTGCAAGACCATAACTTATGATCCAAGCAGCCATTTTCTTCCATCCAAAGCTCAAATGAAATCTCTCATTAAATACTACAAAAGTGTCTTCCTGATCCATAGTCAAAAGATGCATGAATTTTGAGTTATAAAGCCATAAAGTTAGGGTTTCATGGGATTTCCACTTTGACACTTAGTGAAATTTTGAGACAGAATCTGTTTGCATTTTTGCCAACTTTGAGGTCATTTTTGTCCATGATCCATAATGATCCAAGACCAAAGGTAAACATCAAAGTTGAAGTATGATGTGCAAGCTTTCCAAAGAGTACAAGAACATCATCAAACTCCATTTGAGTAAAGAGACATGGAGTGATTAATATGCCTTGCTGCAAGTTATTTTGCAAAATCAGTTTGATCACTTACTTGCCATACATGATTTTCTTGTCAAGTGTAATGATCAATGCCACTCACATTCAATGCATAATAGAAGAAATCATAACAAACTTGCAAATTTGAGTCAAAGGGTCAAGAAATACTTCAACCTGGAGTAATGGCTTTTGTCGTGGCCGGCAAAAAACTTTGAGTCGCCATCATCCTTTATTCGTCCTAAAGGACGGGAAAATAATGATAAAACCTAAATCCTAAGGGAGAGACGCTAAGTTCGGGAGTCGGTTAAGTGAGTGGAAGGTGTTAGGCACTCCTCACCTCCATTGTACTCAATGGGATCCTTCTTAAGTTCTAGGGTATGTTTGTTTGTTACTTGAATGTTTGAATTTTTATTTTATTTACAAAAAATCCTATTATTATACAGAGAAGACTTAGATGTAAGACGGGGACCCTAAGTTTTTTATTATTATTGTACTCGCTAGGGTTTACAATCCTATGCCTACGTACCCTCAAATTTGAAGGATCAGAGTTTCCGTAGTTCACCTCCCCTATCCCCTATTCCTATTCCTATTCATATTCTCATTCCTAATCCTAATACTAATCCTAATCCTAATCCTTTATTTATACTCTTGGATGAAGAGTTCTATCCCATGTTCTTATCCCTTATTTATACTCTCGGATGAAGAGTTCTATCCCCATTCCTTATCCATTATTTATACTCTCGGAGGAAGAGTTTTATCCCATTTCCTTATCCATTATTTATACTCTCGGAGAAAGAGTTCTATCCCAATTCCCTATCCCTTTTAATATCATGATCATCCCTCTTAAGAGTTTTTATCCCTAAAATTTATTCCATTTTTTTATCATCCCTTGATTATTCCTTGACTATCCCTAATATCCCTTAATCTTAAATCACTTAAGAAATGAATCACCTATTTGTAACTTGAATCCTTATTCCTAATTCAATTCAAAATTGCTCATAAAGGCCTAATATTTACTCATATAAACCTTTTTATCCCAACTTTATATAATCCCAAAAATAGTCTATCCCACATTTAATTAACTATAATCCCAAAAACATAAATTAATTTCCCATTTTACTTAAAAATAAATATCTTGATGCTCCCTAAATAGAAATTAATCTTAATTAATTATAAAACTTGTAATATCCCCAAAATGTAATTATATAATTACTTAATAAATAACATCCCAAAATATAAATTAAATTTTTATTCCCAAAACTCAAATTAGCCCTATTGTCCCCAAAAATATAGAAACTCATCCTAATTATTTAAACATATGAACTAAACCCCTATTATCCCAAAAATATATATAATCCCATTTTTTTTTTTAAATATAGAATAAAAATTCCAATTTCTAATATATCCCATATAGAGTGAATCCCAATTATTTAAAAGTGTAGAATGAAACCTATGTTTTAAATAATTTTCTAAAAAAACTTTGATTATTCAATTAATCAATTTTATAATATAAAATTAAATAAAAGAACCCTTTATAATATCTCAACATGATAAAATCCTTAATTATTAATTAAATGATATTCCAGAATAAAATCTTTAATTTATTTAAGAAAATAAATTAAATGTTTTATGATTAAATATTTATCCCTGATTTTACTCCTGAATTTTTATCCCTTGAAATCCCAATATTTTATCCCTTAAGTTAGGGAGTGCACAGAGTAACAGCAAATACAAAGAGTGAGAAAAGTGACTTAACCTGACCGTCTCAAGTGAGAGGGTATTTATAGAGAGCCCCAGCGCGGGGCCAACGGTTACTTGTATTGGGCTGGATTGTC
Organism: Lathyrus tuberosus; assembly: GCA_022829125.1. Lineage (NCBI taxonomy): Eukaryota > Viridiplantae > Streptophyta > Magnoliopsida > Fabales > Fabaceae > Lathyrus > Lathyrus tuberosus. The sequence continues at coordinate 9,428,242 of JALAZF010000112.1, forward strand.
AGGCCCAATCCAAGTAACTGCCAGGGCTTACGTGGCGTAGTGAAGACCAGCACGTGGTCTTCGCCCTGGGGTAACCGCTCCTAGATTTCCGGGATTAGGGCAGACCGAATCCTTCGGAAGTGGGAGGTTACTTGGAACGTGTCCACGTGGTACGGACTGTTAGACACTCCTCGCGGGGGAGGAGCCTTCTGTGTCGAGAACCTATCAAGCCGTACGACGGACATGGCCTCGCGGGGAGGAGTTATGTCTGTCGAGGAGTGACGTCTGGCATACTCGCGGGGAGAAGCTGGTATGTCGGGGATGTACCTATCCGCCGGGGGTGCGAGGTCCTCCTGCCCTGTTGGCCCAAGTGCCCGACACTGTGAAGTGCTCGGGAGAAACGTGGGTGTGTTTGCAGCAGTCAAGTGCCCCGCAGAGGGGTCTTATTGGGCCTCCCCATTCTATATGGGTTGGGCCTGCTCGACTGTTGGGCAGCCTCGGCCCAGTCCAGAACAATTGTATTATTAAAACTAATTAATAATTTAAAATCGATCCTGACCCCAATTTAAATTCTTATTTTTAATTTAAATCTCTAATTTTAATTCCATGCTTATTACAATTTCCTAAATACTTATCTAAATATGTTTGTATTAATCCCATTATAATATTAAGCCCTGAATTAATTTAATTATTTTTATATTATAACCCTAATTAATAATTATTATAAAAATATTAATTAACTCTAATTATTCTAATTCAATATTCTTAACCCTAAATTAATCCTTAATAAATTATATTATTTATTATTTTTAATAATCCATTAAAAATTAATCCCTAATTTCAACACCTAACTAATCCCTCACTAACTCAAATCCCTAATCTTCATTCCACTATTTATCTAATTATTCAATTATCCTCATATTTATTAACCCATTAAATTATTAATCAACAAAATCCAATTAAATAATTAATTAAAATTATTAATTAAAGAAAACCCAATTCAATTACAATCAATTAGAATTATTCATAAAAGAAAACCAAATTAAATTAAAATCATTAATTTAAAACCATGATAAGAAACAAGTTAATGGCCCAATTAAGTTAATCAAAATAAGATCCAATTAAATTAAAAAATTGATAAAAATAATAACCATAGTTGTACGTCTCCTCACCCTATTATCAATTTTTTTTTTAATTTTTTTTTAATTTTTTAATAGAAACAAAAATAGTGTTTTGACTTTTCAACTTAAAAAAACCAACCAACAGAAATCCGACATGTGGCAAAACCATGTAATTATGAAGAAACAAAATTCCAACTAAGTCTGAAGCTTTTTCTTTCTCTCTCGTTACTGTTCCCTCATCTCTCTCAATAGCATACCTTTTTTTCCAAACTCAAACAAAATCCAACAAACTTGGTTCAAAATTCATAAATAATGAAACATAAAAACAATCCAAGGAACTTTAGACCATATCGAATAGGAACAAGTGGCGGTGGTTCCGATCTCGGATCAATAGTGGAAAAATAAGCGGAGGGGCTGCACGGTAGTTCGCGGGATGATGGTGGTCGCGTGGTTTTAGATCGGAGGAGGGTGGGGAAGTCGGATTCAGAGTTCATGATTTATCGGCGATGGCGAATCCGAAGCCTTAGTTATTGCTATGAATTTCAGGAAAAAGATTGCAACTTTTTGGGTTTACAGATTTGTATTTTTTAGAGTTATTACAATTAGAATTTGTTAGATGGTTGTTCTGGAATTAGATTGATTATTAATTTCAAATTTGGTCTGTTTAAAATTTGGAGATGAGTGGTTTTCGTGTGATTGATGATGATGAAGTTTATACGCTTATGTTACTGGGTTTTTGAATTTGATTATCGGTTTTAGTTAATTTTGGTTTTAATGATATTGTAAATAAATGACACTTTACTATTTAATTTTTGCAAACAAGGTGCTTTTATTTTTCTTGGATTTGACACACAATACGCCATGACGTTTATAAAAGATTAATTCAAATAAAAAATGACCTATTAGTAGTATAAAATTGATTGGTTTAAATGCAATTTTAGTCCTCCTATTTGCAAATTTTTAACTTTTAAGTTCCCTATTAATTTTTTAGCATTTTGGTCCCTTTAGTTGTAAATTTTTGAGATTTTTGTTAGTCTCCCATATATTTTGATTATGTGGCGCTTTTTTGGCTGAGTTGGCATTGTGTCTCATTTGCCAGGTCATTTTTTGTAATTCCATATTATTAATAATTTATAATTAAAGATCTTTTCTAAAAAACATTAATTGAAAGTTGAATTTTTATTTAAGTGTGAACCCTAATTTGTGTATGTTCATCCCTCTTTTGTTGAAGTTGAAGTTGAATTTGTATCTGCTTCTCACGTCGTCTTCTTTTTCTTACGTCGTCTTCTTCTTCTCACGTATTGCTTCTTCTCACGAACCCTAAATCTCCTAAGTCTCTTGACGTTGCTGAAGAATTGGAAGCTCAAACGCACACTAACAATGGAGAACGAATGGTGTAACACCCAATTTCTACCCATCGAATAATATAAAATCAGAGTTACAACGTTTCAACGTACATATGGAATGTTACACTTTCTACATAAAACAACGACAATTAATCACTTGGAAAACAGATACATAACACATAATTTTGGATGAACCGATAACAACCTGCTCAGTCTTTAAAATAAAACAACTGTCATTACTACGCAGCGGATTCACAAAAATTCAACTTTAATAACATACCATCTTTGTCCACATAAAACAACTTCAAAACAAAAAAAAGTCTTTAATGAAAACAACTTAAAAATTCAACAACAATACTAAAATCAACAATAAAGGAAACATGCGTTCATCCCCCCGAGTGTTACGTATCAGAGCGATGACACCGACTCGAACTAATGAAGGTAGATAACCTTCACTCTGGATTACCTGCAGGATGGCGTATAAACCATCACCAACCACAGAAGGGGTGAGATATCAAACAATATAATTGGGTATATGATAAACAATATATTAGATCAAATTATATAAAATCACCACTTCACAACATTACCATCAATTTTAATCAACAACACAACAACAATTTATGCAACATGGAATGCGACTCATAAAATGCACATGCATGTGGTACCATTGGAGCAGAACTCCCAACTTAAAAATCTGCCAACTAATAGAGGCGTCAACAAGGCATAAGCCTTCAACTTAATTTGCCAATTCAGGCCAACTTACCGAGCATCAGCTCCAACTTGATATGCTATGTATGCAACAACATTATGAACACACCAGCAATTACAACAACAATTACAAACACAATTCAACTTTGGCATTAAGCCTACAACTTAATTCTTACCAATAATTAGAGGCAATGCGACAAAATTCACACCTGCAACTTTATAATTAACCACAACAATACCACCGCAATTTACACCACATTCCGTATCATCCAAATTATATTACAAACGTTCCTCGAAAATTATCCAGACAGTGTTACTAAAACCGGTTAATTATTCTCTGCTAAAAATTACTAATGCTTCTACTCTGCCTTAATGTTATTAGGACTATTCTGGTACTGTTATTATACCAGTTTTGCTATGTTTACTCACTATACTGCCAGATTATTCTTCTACTAATTATCACTTACTGCTATTGAATAATACCTGCTAGTTCATGCCTTTGTTGTCATTTTTTTCTATTAACTGAAGCTAATCGTGGCTATATTATTTTCCTGCTAATTCATTATTACTATTCTAAACAAATAATATTTTGCCGCTACTGTTACTAACATAATACTAATATTATACTAAACAAATATTAATGTTCTAACATAATACTAAACAAATATTATATTCTAAACTCACCCACACACAAGTGGCTTGCGCCACTTCCATTCACACACACAAGTAGGCTTGCGCCACCCTCACACACACACACACAAGGGTGGCTTGCGCCACCCCCCTTTTTTTTTCTTTTTTTTTTTAACAAATCAACCTAAAAATCGACCCATTCCAAAATAATTTTCCGAACACAAACCTTTCAATTCAACTTCTTTTTAGCAACATTAATTAATTTCACAGAACCCATAATTTTTCAGAGATAACAATCAGATACGAAAACAACAGAAATTTGGTATATTTCTCGACACAATTTCCACACAGTGACCATTTATACAAACCCAAATCCCACATACTATTCATCAACTACCCTATTATAGAGTCATAACCCCACCCTTACCTTGGATTGAAGGTCACTCTACTCTCTGATTGGATTCTCGTTCTCGCAGCCTCTACGTATCCTCCTTCAAACCCTTGTTCCTCTTCTCTGTAACTTCCACGTTCATACTGCTACTTCTCTCTTTCTCTTAATTCTAATTACCTAATATAATAACACTATTATTCTATGTATTTTATTGGGCCTCATTTCTACCGCCCCCTCCCCCCCCCCCCCCCCACTAATTCTACTTCTAATCATCAAAGCCCAAATAATATAATCTAGTATTATTTCTAATACTATATCTACAACTTAATCAGTTTAATTAATCAACTAACAACAACACAACTTAAATCAATTAAACTAATTCGACTAACACCGACATAGCAACTCAACACAACATTTTCGACAACCAACACAAATCAAACAAATAATACGAAGACATTTAATTAAATAATTAATTAAATAACCGGGCGTTACAACTCTCCCCCACTTAGGATATTTTCGTCCTAAAAAATTTACCTTGTTCAAACAACTCGGGATAGGATTCCCGCATCTTGCTTTCCAACTCCCACGTCATACTTTCTCCGGCAGCTCCTAACCAGACTACTTTTACCAACGCAATCTCCTTACCTCTTAGAGTCTTCATTTCACGGTCCACGATCCGTACAGGCATCGTTTCCATAGTAAGATTATCCCGTACTTGCACATCATCCATATGAATTACATGAGATGGATCTGGAACATACTTCCGGAGTTGTGACACATGAAACACATCATGTAAATTCGAAAGATTAGGCGGTAAAGCCACTCTATAAGCAACATTTCCAACTCTGTCCGAAATCTGATACGGACCAATAAAACGAGAAGTGAGCTTCTTAGACTTCAATGCACGCCCAACACCTGTCACAGGTGTAACTCTCAAAAACACATGGTCACCTGCTTGAAATTCTAAATCTTTCCTTCGCTTGTCATGATAACTCTTCTGCCTACTTTGGGAAGATTTCATCTTTTCTTGGATTAACTTCACCTTCTCAGTAGTCTCTCGAACAATTTCAGGTCCAAGCACTACACTTTCTCCAGATTCATGCCAACATAAAGGAGTCCTACATCTCCGACCATATAATGCTTCAAAAGGTGCCATTCCAATACTGGAATGGTAACTGTTATTATAAGTGAACTCGATCAATGGAAGATAAGTATCCCACGAACCTCCCTGCTCAAGAACACATGCTCTCAACAAATCCTCCAACGACTGAATAGTCCTCTCAGTTTGACCATCCGTCTGAGGGTGATACGCTGAACTCAACCTCAACTTAGAACCCAACGCCTCTTGCAAACTCTTCCAAAAATCATAAGTAAACCTCAGATCTCTATCCGACACAATACACAGAAGAAAACCATGAAGCTTTACAATTACGCTAGTATAAATCTCCGCCAACTTCGATACTGGAAAACTGATGTTAATAGGAATAAAATGAGCCAACTTCGTAAGCCTATCAATAATCACCCAAATCGAACCGTGTCCACTTGAAGTATTAGGTAATCCCGTCACAAAGTCCATTGAAATGCTATCCCATTTCCATTCTGGAACTTCTAATGGTTTCATCAATCCTGCCGGCTTCTGTTGTTCAACTTTCGACTTCTGACAAGTTAAACATGCGTACACAAATCGAGCTACATCACGCTTCATCCCAGGCCACCAAAATAATTTCTTCAAGTCTTGATACATTTTTGTAGCTCCCGGGTGAATACTCAACTTGCTTCTATGACTTTCCTCGAGAATTGTTTTCTTCATCTCCGCATCATCAGGAATACAAATTCGATTTCGGAATCTCAACACACCTTGCGCATCTAACTTGAAATCATCATTCTCAGACTGATCGATCCCAACCATCGAATCTACCAGTTTCACGTCTAACTTCTGAGCTTCCTTGATACTGTCTAGAAAATCATTGTTAATCTTCAGCATTCCCAACATCACACTCTGCGGTGTCAGTTCGCAAACTAAGCTCATATCTCTGAACTGCTCAATTAATTCCAATTCTTTAACCATCATCACCGACATATGCAAAGTTTTCCGACTTAGGGCATTAGCCACAACATTAGCTTTACCTGGATGATAGTTCAAACCGAAATCATAATCTTTTAATAATTCCAACCATCTTCGTTGTCTCACATTCAATTCCTTCTGATCAAATAAATGCTTTAAACTCTTATGGTCACTAAACACTTCAAATCTAGAACCATAAAGATAATGCCTCCAAATCTTCAGCACAAAAACAACTGCAGCAAGTTCTAAATCATGCGTAGGAGAGTTCTTTTCATGAGTCCTCAACTGCCTCGATACGTAAGCAACTACCTTATCATTCTGCATAAGCACACCTCCTAAACCCATCTTAGAAGCATCACAATATACCACAAAAGGTTCTCCTGGATTAGGTAATGTCAAAACCGGAGCCGATGTCAATCTCTTCTTCAATTCCGTAAAACTTTCTTCACATTGAATGTCCCACACAAAAGCTCTACCTTTACAAGTCAACTTAGTCAACGGAAGTGCTAACTTAGAAAATCCTTCGATAAACCTTCGGTAATAACCGGCTAGTCCCAAAAAGCTTCTAATCTCGGTAGCCGACTTTGGAGTTTCCCATTGCAACACAGCATCTACTTTAGATGGATCCACATCAATGCCACTACCTGAAATGACATGACCAAGAAAACTAACCTCCTTTAACCAAAATTCACATTTAGACAGCTTTGCATATAATTTCTTCTCTTTCAAAACTTGCAATACTAGTCTTAAATGTTCTGCATGCTCTGTTTCTGATTTAGAGTAAATCAATATATCATCAATGAACACCACCACAAACCGATCCAAATAAGTATGAAAGATACGGTTCATGTACTCCATGAATACTCCCGGCGCATTAGTAACACCGAAAGGCATCACCAAATACTCATAATGTCCATAACGCATTCTGAAAGCCGTCTTCTGGATATCTTCATCTTTCACTTTAATCTGATGATAGCCCGACCTCAAATCAATCTTGCTAAACACACGAGCACCTACCAATTGATCCATCAAGTCATCTATTCTCGGAAGCGGATACTTGTTCTTAATAGTCACTTTATTTAATTATCTATAATCAACACAGAGTCTCATACTTCCATCTTTCTTCTTTACTAACAACACTGGAGCTCCCCGCGGCGATACACTTGGCCTCACAAACTTCTTTTTAAGCAAATCCTCCAATTGCTTCTTTAATTCTGACAATTCAGATGCAGACATCCTGTATGGTGCCATAGAAACAGGTCTGGTACCAGGTACAAGGTCAATTGCAAATTCCACTTCTCTTTCTGGCGGTACATCAGGAATTTCATCAGGGAAGACTTCAGGAAATTCACGCACCACTTGCAACTCCTCAATTACCGCTCGACTCTCAATAGATAACGACGCCATCACCGAGAACATCTGAGCTCTTTCTTGCATCAACTGCTATAACTGCCTAAAAGACAACAAACCAGCTTCTTCCTCTTCAGGAGTAGAAAATCTCACTGACTTGTTATAACAATTAATATGAACATAGTTATATTCTAACCAGTTCATTCCCAAGATTACATCCATCCCAGTTAACGGCAAACACACCAAATCAACAGTGAAGTCTCTGTCGAAGATCGTCAAAGGACACTTTAAACACACAAGGGAAGTAGTCACCGATCCCTTAGCTGGAATCTCGATGACCATTTCTCCATTCATAGAGGACAACATAAGACCCAATCTTTCAACACATTCAGCAGCAATAAAATAATGAGTAGCACCAGTATCAATCATAGTGATTAAAGGAGTACTATTAATGAAACATGTACCTCTGATGAGTCTGTCCTCAGTAGTTGTCTGAGTCCCAGCCAAAGCGAACACTTTCCCACCGGTTTGCGCCTTCTTTGGTTTCTGACACTGACTACCAATGTGTCCTTCTTCACCACAGTTGAAACAAATAATCTCTTTATGCTTGCACTCAGATATTGCATGCCCAGTCTTACCACAACAGAAACACCTCTTCACCTCAGCAGTACACACATTACTCTTATGACCAAGTTTCCCACATTTGAAACAAGTTATGCCAGCAGGAGCATCTCCCCCACTAGTCCTCTTACCATCAGCCACTTTCTGTTTACCTTTTCCAACTGGAGCATCATAAGGTTTGCCACGATTCTGTTGGTGCTTGCTCTTCCTCTCATTAATGATCTTATAATGCGCATTGGTATCCTCTTCATAAATTTTGCAACTATCAATAAAATCAGAGAAGACACAAATCTTTTGATATCTAATTGCCTTCTTGATCTCTGGGCGCAACCCACTCTCAAACTTGATGCATTTTGAAAACTCAGCAGTATCCCCGTTATAGTGCGGATAAAACTTAGCCAACTCAACAAACTTTGCAGCATATTCAGCAACCGACATACTTCCTTGCTTCAGCTCAAGAAACTCGATTTTCTTCTTACCACGAACATCCTCTGGATAATACTTCCTCAGGAACTCCCTTCGGAACACAGCCCAAGTGATACCTTCACCTGCAGCTTCCAACCTCTGACGAGTCTCTAGCCACCAGTCATCAGCCTCGACTGCTAGCATGTGAGTCCCATATCGAACCTTCTGCGCTGGAGTGTAGTCCATCACACGGAAGATTCTCTCCATCTCTTTCAACCAGTCCAACGCCTCATCAGGATCATACTTGCCCTTGAAGGTAGGCGGATTCTCCCTCTGGAAGGTTGCTAAACTATGAGATCCAGCATTCTCGTCAGGGTTCGGCTGATTCTGCAAAGCCTGAGCCATTGCTTCCAACGTAGCAGCAATTGCATCATCATTCCTTCCAGCCATCTCAACTTATCACTGCAACATAAACAAGGTTAGAACTAATTAACAATACTCGATTGTTAAACAAAACTACTACTCGACAACTTGGCCGGACGGACCGACCAGCTCTGATACCACTAACGTAACACCCCATTTCTACCCATCGAATAATATAAAATCAGAGTTACAACGTTTCAACGTACATATGGAATGTTACGCTTTCTACATAAAACAACGACAATTAATCACTTGGAAAACAGATACATAACACATAATTTCGGATGAACCGATAACAACCTGCTCAGTCTATAAAATAAAACAACTGTCATTACTACGCAGCGGATTCACAAAAATTCAACTTTAATAACATACCATTTTTGTCCACATAAAACAACTTCAAAAAAAAAAAAAGTCTTTAATGAAAACAACTTAAAAATTCAGCAACAATACTAAAATCAACAATAAAGGAAACATGCATTCATCCCCCCCGATTGTTACGTATCAGAGCGACGACACCGACTCGAACTAATGAAGGTAGATAGCCTTCACTCTGGATTACCTGCAGGATGACGTATAAACCATCACCAACCACAGAAGGGGTGAGATATCAAACAATATAATCGGGTATATGATAAACAATATATTAGATCAGATTATATAAAATCACCACTTCACAACATTACCATCAACTTTAATCAACAACACAATAACAATTTATGCAACATGGAATGCGACTCATAAAATGCACATGCATGTGGTACCATTGGAGCAGAACTCCCAACTTAAAAATCTGCCAATTAATAGAGGCGTCAACAAGGCATAAGCCTTCAACTTAATTTGCCAATCCATGTCAACTTACCGAGCATCAGCTCCAACTTGATATGCTATGTATGCAACAACATTATGAACACACCAGCAATTACAACAACAATTACAAACACAATTCAACTTTGGCATTAAGCCTACAACTTAATTCTTGCCAATAATTAGAGGAAATGCGACAAAATTCACACCTGCAACTTTATAATTAACCACAACAATACCATCGCAATTTACACCACATTCCGTATCATCCAAATTATATTACAAACGTTCCTAAAAAATTATCCGGACAGTGTTACTAAAACCGGTTAATTATTCTCTGCTAAAAATTACTAATGCTTCTACTCTGCCTTAATGTTATTAGGACTAGTCTGGTACTGTTATTATACCAGTTCTGCTATGTTTACTCACTATACTGCCATATTATTCTTCTACTAATTATCACTTACTGCTACTGAATAATACCTACTAGTTCATGCCTTTGCTGTCATTTTTTTCTATTAACTGAAGCTAATCGTGGCTATATTATTTTCCTGCTAATTCATTATTACTGTTCTAAACAAATAATATTTTGCCGCTACTGTTACTAACATAATACTAATATTATACTAAACAAATATTAATGTTCTAACATAATACTAAACAAATATTATATTCTAAACTCACCCACACACAAGTGGCTTGCGCCACTTCCACTCACACACACAAGGTGGCTTGCGCCACCCTCACACACACACACCCAGGTGGCTTGCGCCACCTCTCACACACACACAAGGGTGGCTTGCACCACCCCCCCATTTTTTTTCTTTTTTTTTTAAACAAATCAACCTAAAAATTGACCCATTCCAAAATAATTTTCCGAACACAAACCTTTCAATTCAACTTCTTTTTAGCAACATTAATTAATTTCACAGAACCCATAATTTTTCAGAGATGACAATCAGATACGAAAACAACAGAAATTTGGTATATTTCTCGACACAATTTCCACACAGTGACCATTTATACAAACCCAAATCCCACATACTATTCATCAACTACCCTATTATAGAGTCAGAACCCCACCCTTACCTTGGATTGAAGGTCGCTCTACTCTCCGATTGGATTCTCGTTCTCACAGCCTCTACGTATCCTCCTTCAAACCCTTGTTCCTCTTCTCTGTAACTTCCACATTCTTACCGCTACTTCTCTCTTTCTCTTAATTCTAATTACCTAATATAATAACACTATTATTCTATGTGTTTTATTGGGCCTCATTTCTACACCCCCACTAATTCTACTTCTAATCATCAAAGCCCAAATAATATAATCTAGTATTATTTCTAATACTATATCTACAACTTAATCAGTTTAATTAATCAACTAACAACAACACAACTTAAATCAATTAAATTAATTCGACTAACACTGACATAGCAACTCAACACAACATTTTTGACAACCAACACAAATCAAACAAATAATACGAAGACATTTAATTGAATAACCGAGCGTTACAAATGGCATCCAAGTGCGAAATCGAAGGAAAAAGTGAACTTTTACATGAGGTTAGTCGTATTTCTTTACAGTATTTAGGGTTTTTGATTTTATCAAAATGTTACCGTATCTAAAACATGTGGTCCCAACTTTTTTTTACCTTATTCTAAATGTGGTCCAAACAATGTTTTTTTAACTTGAATGTGGTCCTACAAGAGTATTGTTGTTTATTCTGAAATTATGGTTTGTTGTTGTTTATTACGAATTAGGGTTTGTTGCTTATTTTTGTTATGTTATTTAAATTGCAGACCAAGCCAAAGTAAAGGGATCACGATATGATTTCATCTTAGGGGAGAGTTAGTGTCCAAACCTGTTAAGTGGTATATCAATGGGGTAATATCTGAAATGAATTGGGAATGGGATATGGATTATGTGTCTTATATGCAGTTAAAAAAGATGATTCACAATGAGGGATACACAAATATTAAGTGTTTATGGTACTGGAACCCCAAGTTTAGTTTTGCACGTGGACTTAGACCCCTAAATTCTGATCGAGATGTGTTGAAATTCATTGCTGGTGTTGAAGACTATGAAGTTGTAGATGTCTATGTAGAGTACTCTGTATGTATTCCGGATGTTATAGATGATGCTGAGATAATAGAGGAGGAAAATGATAATGTGAATGTTGCTGAGAAGGATAATGTGAATGTTGTTGAGAAGGATAATGTGAATGTTGAGGATAATGTGAATGTTACTGAGAAGGATAATGTGAATGTTCCTGAAAAAGATAATGTGAATGTGGAAGATAAAGTGGATGGTAATGTGGATTCATTGAGTGAAGGGGATGATGAGTATGTTGTAAGTGAGGATGATTCATCAAATGAAGGTGATGAGTATTTTGCAAGTGGGGATGAAACTGAGTCCATTAATGTGGATTGGACCACAGTTTTACAAGGTAGTGAGAAGGTTCTTAGAAATGACAAGAAAGAATGTGAAGATGATTCTGATCAGCTATTTACTCCTCCTGATAGTGAGCATGATGAAGAGACTGAAAAATTCCCAGCTTATAGAAGTGGTGAAGGATTAAAGTTTCAGTTGGGCATGGTGTTTAACAACAAAGATTTAGTGAGAGAGACTGTTAAAGACTATGCAATGGATATGAAGAAAAATGTAATCATTAAAAAAAATGATGCGAAGAGGATGGTAGTAAGGTGTATGGAAGGTTGTAGGTTTTACATGAGGCTAAGCAAAAGGGTTGGTAATCAGTTCTGGCAAATTGTAAGTCTTGTGGATGAACATGACTGTTGTAGAACCCCTAAGAATAGGCAAGCAACAACAGGTTGGCTAGCTAAGAAGTTTACTAATATTTTAAGACATAGCCCTAATATGAAACCTGTTGGTTTAATTGCTGAGTCATTTGATAGATGGGGTGTTAAATTGTCACATGATCAACCTTACAGAGCAAAAAGGAAGGCAATGGATATGATTCAAGGAGCTGAAATTGATCAATTTTCACATCTAAGAAGCTATGCTGAAGAACTTCTAAAGTCAAATCCAAATAGTACAATTTATGTGCAATGTACTGACTCCAATGATGGACCTATGTTTGAAAGAATATATATTTGTTTGGAAGCATGCAAGTATGGATTTACCAAGTACTGTAGGCCATTAATAGGGTTAGATGCATGTTTTTTGAAGGGTGACTTTGGTGGGCAATTGATGGCAACCATTGGAAGGGATGGAAACTATCAGATTTTTCCTATTGCATATGCTATTGTGGAAGCTGAGACTAGAGCATCTTGGGAGTGGTTTATTTATCTGCTACTTGAAGACCTTTTGGAAATTAATCACATGCCTTATGCCTTCATTTCTGATGAGAAAAAGGTATGCTTTAAATTACTTGTTCATTCTGATTTGTATTTAAATTACTATGTAGGGTTTGGTTCCTGATTTGTATTTAAATAACTTGTTCATTCTGACTTGTTCATTCTGATTTGTTCATTCTGTTTTCATGGAAACTTATTCTCATATAATCTACCCCACAAATGGGCCCCAACTTTGGCCTTTGTTGGAGGATCAGGTCCAAATCAATCCACTTGTTCTAAGAAGGGCCATAGGTCGACCAAAGAAGCTAAGGAATAAAGTGAATGATGAGCCAAGAAATCCCCATGTCCTCCCTAGGAAGCTTACAACTGTTAGTTGTCACAAATGTGGTGAAATGGGACACAACAAAAGAAGTTGCAAGGGCAAAAGGGCTGCTGAGAGAGCCATTCCAAAAGGTGGTAACAAGAAACCCAAAGGTGGTAGCAAGACAAATGTGAATGCATCAAAGGATGGAAAGAGGCTGAAAATTGAAACAAAAGGTGAAAAGAAAAATAAGGCAGTAGAAATTGGGAGTTCATCACAAGCCCCACAACCTTCTCAAGATTAGATCATCTTAGGGTCAATGTTATGTCATTTTGTACTAGTTAATATGTAATGGAACAAGTTATGTACGTTATGTCATTTTGAACAAGTTATGTATTTTGGAACAAGTTATGTAAGTTATGCAACAAGGTTTATGTACCTTGTGTGATTAAGTAGAATGTACTGGTGTTTGACATTTTTAAGTATAATGCATTATAAACTACCTTCTACTGTTAGTATACAAATGTTACTACCTACTGCTGTTATTAGTTGTGACAGGATGATTGGAACAAGTTGTAGAGTCCCTACTGATGTTACCATAAACTAATTGGAACAACTTATGTAGTGACAGGATTCATGGAACAAGTTATAAAGTACCTACTGCATTCATGGAACAACTTATAAACAACTAAACAAGTCTTCATTCATCAATTACCAAACAACAACAGTTCTCATTCATCAATTATCAAAGGGTTACAACACACCAAAGATTTACAAACAACAACACCTACTTCATTACATTTGAAACAACTAAACCTAATAACAAGACAAAACTCATAAAACAGGTAAACTTCAGTTGCATATTAAGAAACTTGATATTCATCTTCAACTCTTCCTCTTTGAGCTTGCCTTCATTAACTTTTTGCTTCTTTGCACTTAATTTTTCTTGCAAAGACGTAATCAATTTTTTCGCTCTTTCGTTCATCTCTTCGTCGTACTAGACAAAATGACTACATCTCTTTTGTCCAGCAAGCTTATACATTCCGCAGCCATAAAACCGTCATCCCAGGTTAGATTCCGTCCATGAAGTCATCAGTGGAGCATCGAGTTCACAAAGGCATTCACGTCGGTTTGTTCTGAAGCTCGATTGGGATCTTGTGCGACTGTAACCTTGAGAAGAACCTGACATTAATGCTTAGGATCTTTGGTATGCAGAAGACGACGAGAGAAGAAGCAATACGTGAGAAGAAGAAGACAACGTGAGAAGCAGAACTGATTTTTTCTGGAGAACAAAAGAGGGATGAACATACACAAATTAGGGTTCACACTTAAATAAAAATTCAACTTCCAATTAATGTTTTTTAAAAAAGAAGTTTAATTCTAAATTATTATTAATAACATGGAATTACAAAAAATGACATGGCAAATGAGACACAATGCCAACTCAGCCAAAAAAGCGCCACATAATCAAAATCTATGGGGGACTAACAAAAATGCCAAAAATTTACAACTAAAGGGACCAAAAAGCTGAAAAAATTAATAGGGGGGCTTAAAAATTAAAAATTTGTAAATAGGGGGACTAAAAGTGCATTTAAGCCAAATTGATTTATATTTTCTTTGTTGTTTTTTTTTATTTTAATTAATAAAAAGAAAACTAAGATACTAACTTTCTAGCAAAGTGTTCGTTACCCAAAACAATCCACATCAAGCATTAACCAAAAATATCAATAGGTCACATGTTAGTTATGAATATGACGGTAAAAGAAAACCAACCTACGGGGAAGAGGTTGTCCTCGGTAAAAAGCTTAAATTCGCCTTTTTATTATGGATTTTTCCGTTCTCGATCTCGGCCTTTTCGTAATTCCTCCTTCCGTTTGTGCCTTTCTTTTGAAGAGATTGAGGATGGTTGAGGCTTTTAGGGTTTTTTTTTGTGCTGTTGTTCTTTGATGTGAAGAGCAACAACTTTTGGGATAATTGGGATAATGATTTTGTAAACTTTGACTTTTTGTATCAATCCTATTGATTCTTTCTAAAAATTAAGACATTATCCAAAAAATAAAAACAAAATCTTTTCCAATATTTTTTATTTTATGACTTTTTGGATATTTTTATGAATAAGATGGAAAAAAGTGAAAAAAATAATTTTTTTAAAATATGCCTAAAAAGAAGTACGAAAATAAATAATAAAAATTTGAAAAATGTGATTTTTGTGATTTTTTATAGTTTAGAAAATAAATAGAAATAAAGTTAGAAACATATAGAAGAGAAAGGAAATAAAAAGTGAGAAATGTGAGACTTGAACTCATGACCTCTCATACTAACAACTCATTACAACTAAATCCTTACCAAATGAACCAATTTAAACATTCAAAATGGAATGCCACTGAAACTAATAATAATACTAATAATTCTTTAAAAAAAATTTTAATAATAATTTAAAAACCCACCAATTCCTAATAATAATAAAAATTATACCCTTTAATATTAATAGGTATATTATACCCTTTAATATTAATAGTATACCTATTAATATTTTCCTAGTAAATTAATCCTAATTTTCTTTCTGATAAAAAATAAATGTTAAATAATTAAAAAAACTATAGATCCTAAAATAAAAACCAAACCCTTGAAGTTAGATCCAACTCCTAAAGAAAGAATAAGAAATTAAAAGGGGCCCCTTGGCCATTTAGGTCATTGAGAATGACTAGAGGACTTGTAAGGACGCTGGGTACGTTAATGATCTAAGTTTTAAGAGTGGTCAAAATTTGGGGTACGACAGCTTTTGTCACATTATGCCTTGAATTCAAAGGCAATTGTGCAATAGTGCACATTCAACAAAAGGACCCTCCTCAATCAAGATGCTCACATAAACAACAATAAAAATTGCTGAGGAATGTGGAATTGGTCAATTGGTAGCTGAGCTATTTGGAAGCATTGGTGTACCTTGCATTAGGGGTAATGATACATCTTGCCAAAACCATTGAATCAAAGCCAATCTTCAAGATATCACTATTCAGCCAAGACAAATCCATTCTCCTATAAATAGAAGACATTTTTGATGTTTCAAAACACACCAAAACAACCATAATGCTTGTTTTCTCACAAATCCTTCTTCTTGCAAAATTCAAAGTTCTCAAAGAGTGAAAACTTGGAATTCTCAAACGAGTCCAATTCCACTCAAAACAAGCATCCAAACACTTCACATAAGCATCATAGAAGTGATCCATAACCTCAAAACACTTATGTAACATCAGAATCACCAAGCCACTATCCTTTTTCTCAAATTTTCCTCAAGCCTGCGGATGGAGTCGAGACAAGTGATCTAGAAGGTTTCAATCCATTCTAATTGTTAGTTCTTGGATGGGCTGGAATTTTGGTAAAACAAAGTATGTTCAATGTTGATGTCAAGGTGCTGATGTTGCAACATTGAAGTCTTAACACTGGGCTGTGTTAAGTAATTAATTGCTGAAGTTGGATGTCTGATGTCACATAGGTAATGTTGTAACATCAGATCTGCAGAATTAACAACAGCAGGCTGTGGTGTTGTTAGGGTTGCGTATTAGCTGGAATTGTGGAGAGCAAGCTGTCTCATTGGATGCGAATATCTTGGGATAGATATTTGCTGCTGTATAGGAGATCTGGTGCAGATTTGTAGGAGATTTAAAAGGTTGAAGATTTAAAAAGATTTTAGGAGAAAATCTGTTTTAAATATTTAGTTTTAAATAACAAATCTGGGAGATATTGTAGCAAGTCCAAGACCAATTCAAGGAGCTATATAAAGCGCACAAGACCAAAGGAAAAAGCGAGAGAAAACATTCAGAAGATCAGGAGCTGAAGGCTTAGTGTCTAGAGTTTGTTTAGAGTGCTTGTATTTACACTATTCTAGGGTTGAATAGGTGTTGAGTTTATGTCCTCTCTAGAAGCTGTGAAGCAATAGAGAGTGTTTACTTGATCGAAGCTAGGAAGTAAGATCAAGGTTACTCAAAGTGGGTTCTTTGAGAGTTTGTAAGGGATTGAGTGGTGTTCTCATACCTAAGTGGTTTCTTAGGTAGGAAGTCATTAGTAGAGTATAAGTTTAGGGGATTGTCAACGGGTTGTTGAGTCTGTAAATTATATCTACAAGTAGTGAATTCCATCCCTGGCTTGGTAGCCCCCAGAGTAGGTTGGTTGTAACTGAACTGGGTCAATATTTCTTGGTGTTATTTTACTGTTATTGTTGTCCATTGTGTAGAGTGTGTTGTTGTGACATCGCACCTTAACATCACACGTCTGATACCATAGTTTCAATTGGTATCAAAGCAGGCATCCTGTCAGTCTCTGGGTGAGATCTAGGGAAGTTACTTTCTGGTGTAAGATGGACAAAGAAGTTGGAGGATTCGTCAACAGGCCCCCTAGTTTGGATGGATCACTATTGGAAGCCAAGGATGACCACTTTCTTAAAATCCTTGGACAATAGGGCTTGGAAGGCAGTTATTAAAGAATGGAAAGCTCCTGTCATGTGTGAGAAGGATGATGCTGGCAAAGATAAAGAAGGCACCTCTAAGCCAAAGCCTGAAGAAGAGTGGACCAAGGAGGAAGATGAGCTTGCCCTTGGAAATTCCAAAGCTCTGAATGCAATCTTCAATGGAGTGGATAAGAATATCTTCAGGTTAATCAATACCTGTGAAGTTGCTAAGGAAGCGTGGGATATCTTGCAGGCTACACATAAAGGAACATCTAGAGTTAAGATGTCAAGACTTCAGATTTTAACATCAAAATTTGAAAGCCTGAAGATGAAGGACGATGAGACGATTCATGACTTCCACATGAATGTTCTGGAGCTGGCTAATGCATCCAGTGCTCTTGGTGAGAAGATGTCAGATGAAAAGCTTGTGAGGAAGATCCTTAGGTCCCTACCTAAGAAGTATAAGATGAAGGTTACTACCATAGAAGAATCACAAGACATCAGCAAGATGAGAGTAGATGAGCTCATTGGATCTCTTCAAACTTTTGAGCTGGGGTTGAATGAGGAAGAACCAGAAAAGAAGCCAAAGAGTATAGCCTTGGTGTCAAATGATGCAGAAGAAAAAGGAAAGAGTTCTGAATCACAGGAGGATCTATCTCAGGCCATAGTGATGTTGGGAAGACAGTTCACCAAAGTATTCAAGAGAATGAATAATAACTCCAGGCCTAATGTCAAGAACATGACTTCTGACACCAGCAAGAAGGATGAAGAGAAAACTACCCAAGATAAAGGAGTTCAGTGCTTTGAGTGTGAAGGGTATGGACATGTCAAGAAAGAATGTCCCACCTTCTTGAAAAAGCAGAAGAAAGGCATGACAGTTTCCTGGTCTGACTCTGATAGTGAAAGTGAAAGTGAGTCAGCAAAGCATGTGAAAGCTTTAACAGGAGTTGTGGTTTCTGATGATGATTCTAGTGATGGAGAAGTAACTTATGAGGAGTTAGCATCTACCTATCAAGAGCTGTGTTTAAAAAGTGCTGAGATTTGTCAAGAAAATAAGTGCCACAAGCAACAGATTGTTCAGCTAGAGAATGAAAAGACTGATCTGGAAAATGAAGTGGTGCTAGTTAGAGCTCACCTTGATCAAATGACCAAGTCTGTTAGGATGCTGAGCTGTGGTACAGACACACTTGACAAGATCCTTCAGTCAGAAAAAGCTGCTGGAGACAAAGCTGGGATAGGTTATGTGGCTGAGGATAAGGGAACTCCAGAAGAAAGCACTTCAGGTTCAAAGAAGGAAGTGTCACAACTTTCATCTCAACATCAGCCAAAGAAGCAGGATCCTACCCCTAAGAAAGCTGATGTTTCACAACCTAAGAAGATTGAAAAGAAGACTGGTCCTTATCAGAAGAGAAAGCAACCACTAGGAGCTAGTCAATATATGCCCCCACAATACCACAAGAGCATGCAAGCTGCTCAGTTCAAATAGCACATGTCTCATCAGGTGTCTCAACATCAGGACAACTGGTATGGTTATGGATATGGATACACCAATGCTGTTCCTTATATCATGGAAGAAGAAAGCCACACCATCATGGGAGACAATCCAGGAAACAGCATTCTCAGCCGTCTTATGGGAGAAGATACCAGCATAATAGATGGCAGGGCAGTTATGGTAGGAGGAGACCATATTATGGATGGCAGCCTAAGCAATCTCATCATGGCAGAAGATTCAGAGATGAAAGGGTGAGATGCTATTATTGTGGAAAGTTTGGACATATGCAGTACTCTTGCTACAAGCTACATAGATACCCTCAACCTCAAAACAGATGGAGAGAGTACAAGCCCAAAGTTGTTAAACAATGGGTACCTAAGGAGAAGGTGAAGTGCTTATTGGCTCACATGGCTGATAGAGAGTTTAAAGAAGGAACATGGTATTTATACAGTGGATGTTCCAAACACATGTCTGGATGTAGATCCATGTTTGCTGAAGTCAGTCATTGTCCCTCTCTTGAAGTTATTTTTGGCAATGGAGAAAAAGGTGTTGTTGCAGGAGTTGGGAAAGTAAAAGGTGATGGTAGACCTGAACTTGACAATGTTCTGTTTGTCAGTGGTTTAAGTGCAAATTTGATCAGCATAAGCCAGTTGTGTGATGAAGGTTACAAGGTAAACTACACTAAGCATGAGTGTGTGGTTTCTGATGAGCATAATCTGGTTGTTATGAAGGGGGTCAGAACTAAAGACAACTGCTATCAGTGGATTTCTCTTGAAGGAAATTCAACTAATGATGTTCAAGTTGATGTTATAACATCAGACCATGACATTAGGATGCTGAAAGGTCACTCAGAGTTAGTGAGTCCTGATGTGAATTGTTTAAAAGGAAAGTATTTATGGAGGGAGAAAATTAGTAATTGGTCTTTAAAGAGTACACAAAATCTGGCGCCTTACCTCAGACCCTCATTTCCTATTATAGCAAAGTCTCAGTTCATCAAAACTCATATCTCTCTTCTGTTCGTCTCCTTCAACAAGAAGAATCGTCTCAATATATACTCCCTCAAAGGAACCATGTCAAAGCAGACATCTTCTCCTTCAAAAAGTTCATCGCGGAATAAAGCTAGGGTTTCTACAGATGATTACTCTGAAGACGAAGCTCTGAATATACAACCCATCTCCGTAATGTTACCAGCATCAGGTAAACCTAGACCATCTAAACTTTCTTCTAAAAGGGCCGCAACTACTTTTAAAAATACTGAAATAAAGAAGCTGGTTACCAGTATCCTATTTAGTGATAAATCAACACCTAGGTCATCCACGTCTCAAACTGTGGTAGAAAAGTTTGATGTTGACAAGAGTATGGGTAATCTGGCAACCAAAATACTGGACAAAGGAATACCTGTGAAAGGAATTTCTGTACCATTGAATCAGATGCCAGCAGAAAAGGTAGACATGCAAGGAAAAGAATCTGATCTTCATAGACTTGTTGTGTCTGTCATTGAGGATTCTGAAAGAGGAGGGGAAGAAGAAGATGTGCATGAGGGAATTAATGATAGAACTACTCCTGAAGAAGAAAAGAGTGAGGACGTGATCAATGTGGATGACTTATCTGACAATGAAGTCATTGGAAATGCTGTTCCAAGTATTGCCAAGAGACTACAGACAAGGAAAGGAAAGACCAATGAATCCTCTCCTAAGAAGCCTACTGAAGGAAAGAAGAAAACTGTTGTTGGTCCCACAAAACCTTGGAGCAAGGTTGTTACACCTTCCAAAAAGAGAAAGGTTAGAGAAGAATCTGAGTCTGAGGATGAAGTTGAGGAAGATGTCCATGACATCACACCAGTCAGAAAGACCATTCTAAAGAGAATTTCTGATAAGGTCCCTAAAGTACCAGTGGACAACATATCCTTCCATTATGCGAGCAGTGCATCCTTGTGGAAGTTTGTGTGCCAAAGGAGGTTAGCTCTAGAAAGGGAGCTTGGAAAAGATGTCTTGGAGATGAAAGAAATTATGGACCTCATTCATGGAGCTGGACTTCTAAAGACTGTGACCAGATTCTCCAAGTGTTATAGTGGACTTGTTAAGGAATTTGTTGTCAACATTCCCATAGACATTTCTGACAATAGAAGTGTGAACTACATGAAGGTGTTTGTTAGGGGACAATGTATTGATTTCTCCCCTAGTACTGTCAATAAATATCTAGGAAGAGATGAGCAAGAGGAGTGTGAGCTGGAGGTGACTGATAATGAAGTGTGTAGAGAGATCACTGCTACTCAAGTTAAGGTGTGGCCACTGAAAAATAAATTAACAGCTAGCAAACTCAGTATCAAGTATGTTATATTGCACAGAATTGGTGCGGCTAACTGGGTACCTACTAATCACAAAACCACCATAACTGTGGGATTAGGAAGGTTCATCTATGCTGTAGGGAAAAAGGTCATGTTCAACTATGGAAGCTATATATTTGATCAAGTAGTGAAGCATTGTGCCACCAATGCCATCAAAATGCCTATATCATTCCCTTCCCTTATCTGTGGAATGATCTTAGATCAACATCCTGGAATCTTAACCAGTTCAGAGGTAGCATGTAAGAGGGAGTCAGCTTTATCTTTGCATCCCAAACTGTTTGCTGGGAGTCTTGTTCCAGACATTGTTACAACATCAAGTTCTGGGATTAAGAAGGTCAGTACAAAATCTGAGCGGATTGAAGAATTAAAGGCAACCTACAAGGATCTTGATATGGTTATCAAGACCAGCACTGACAGGAAAATGAAGATTGAGCAGATGATTAAAGACTTGGAACAGGGGGAAGATAATGGGAATGGCGGTACTGAGGATTCCAGGTCAGATGAGGGTGATGAAGATGCTGATGGTACCAGCTCGGATGAAGACTAACCTCCATCTGCTGTTTTTAGATAGTAGTTTCAGTTTTTAGTTTTTTTTTGCTGTGCTTGGTTATGTAATTTGAATATTGTGCTGTTATATGCACTAGTTTTGTTTTTAGTTTCCTTCTATGATTTGTTTTGCCTGGTTGCTAACTGTGAGGCTAACAATGAGAGCTAGGGTGTACTGACTATAGTTAATAGGGCTTCTAACTGAAGTTTGCCTAATTGTGGCTAAAAAGGGGGAGAAAATAGCCAAGAGAGTCAAGAGTAGCCAAGATAATCAAGAGTATCAAAGAGTGTTACTGCCAAATGCTGCTAATGTGATGCAGATATTAAGGGGGAGATAAATTGATGCTGCTAAAAGAAAAACGTGTTTAGACTGAGCTAGTGATGCAGAAGAGTGCAGACATCAAGGGGGAGAAAAGTGCTGCACATTGTGAGCTACTAAACAGCTGTGATGCTGGTTCATATTCTTGAGGGGGAGCACCAATTGGCTGTTGTCAAGAATGAAAATGGTGCTGCAGCAGATCAAGTGATGAAGACTATGAGTGTTGTCAAACTGCTGCTGATGGAGTTTCAAATTTTTTGAAGTTATTCCGCTGCTGAAGTCTCTGAAGATGCAGAGTGCAGAGATTGTTTTAGCCAAAATTAGCCAAAGGGGGAGATTGTTAGTTCTTGGATGGGCTGGAATTTTGGTAAAACAAAGTATGTTCAATGTTGATGTCAAGGTGCTGATGTTGCAACATTGAAGTCTTAACACTGGGTCGTGTTAAGTAATTAATTGCTGAAGTTGGATGTCTGATGTCACATAGGTCATGTTGTAACATCAGATCTGCAGAATTAACAACAGCAGGCTGTGATGTTGTTAGGGTTGCGTATTAGGTGGAATTGTGGAGAGCAAGCTGTCTCATTGGATGCGAATATCTTGGGATAGATTTTTGCTGCTGTATAGGAGATCTGGTGCAGATTTGTAGGAGATTTAAAAGGTTGAAGATTTAAAAAGATTTTAGAAGAAAATCTGTTTTAAATATTCAGTTTTAAATAACAAATCTGGGAGATATTGTAGCAAGTCCAAGACCAATTCAAGGAGCTATATAAAGCGCACAAGACCAAAGGAAAAAGCGAGAGAAAACATTCAGAAGATCAGGAGCTGGAGGCTTAGTGTCTAGAGTTTGTTTAGAGTGCTTGTATTTACACTATTCTAGGGTTGAATAGGTGTTGAGTTTCTGTCCTCTCTAGAAGCTGTGAAGCAATAGAGAGTGTTTGCTTGATCGAAGCTAGGAAGTAAGATCAAGGTTACTCAAAGTGGGTTCTTTGAGAGTTTGTAAGGGATTGAGTGGTGTTCTCATACCTAAGTGGTTTCTTAGGTAGGAAGTCATTAGTAGAGTATAAGTTTAGGAGATTGTCAACGGGTTGTTGAGTCTGTAAATTATATCTACAAGTGGTGAATTCCATCCCTGGCTTGGTAGCCCCCAGAGTAGGTTGGTTGTAACCGAACTGGGTCAACATTTCTTGGTGTTATTTAACTGTTATTGTTGTCCATTGTGCAGAGTGTGTTGTTGTGACATCGCACCTTAACATCACACGTCTGATACCAGAATTTCACTAATCATTGGAACACCATTCTTGGGGGTCAAGGAAGCTGTCCAGATCATCGTCTTGCATCTGTAACACCTACATTGTAGAATTCGATTCTCACTTGCAAGGTAAGCTTCCGCAAATCTGAACTCTATGTTCCATGCATCATAAACGTGTTTTAAAGTTACCAACATGTTTCTGCACTTATGTAGAGTGTTTCCCCTCAATTAATTGCTTTGCATCTATCGTGTATGGAATTTCATAGTGTTCTTGCAAAAATTAGGGTTCATCTGTTCTTCACATGATTTCTCACTCAACAATTAAAAGAAATACAATTAATTTGTATCATTAATATCCGTGTTAAAAAACGAGCAACTTTCATGTTTATGGAAGTCAATTTCATTGGGTATTCAGTGAGATAAGTGAGATTTTGCGAATCCGAAATGGAGGGTGCCACGAGGAAGAAGATGAAGTTCTTCGCGCCCTTTTTCAAAAATTTGAATTTTTAAATTATTTTGATTATTTCTTAATTAATTTCAAAAATTCATATCTCTCTCATTTTTAATATTTTTCAAATGATTTTTTAAACATAAATCATTCATACATTTAATATTTTATTCCACAAAAAAATCAAAAAAATATTTTATATTTGATATATTTTTGAATTTTTCAAAGAATTTCTTTTTAATTGTTTTAAACATTTTTAAATGAATTATTTTTCTTTATTTTTCAAAATCAATTGAATTTCAAATCATCTTGTGAATTAAAACATCTATTTTCAAACATTTTTCAAAGTTCAAAATATGTTTATTAAATATATTTGATATTTTATATCATTTTTATTTAATTTTTCTTTAAAAAATATATTTTAAAATAAAAATTAGGGGTTTTCCTTGATTTTTAATCTTTCAAAACTTCATTTGAAACACTTGGGCCTCTATTAGAGTGTAAGACCCAACCCCTTTTGTAAATAAATAATTTTTGGGCCTCTGTCATAGTATAAGTCCCAGTGCGATTTTCAAAATAACGGTACGTTCACTGTTTTCACATGGGCCTCTCCTTGAGTATAAGCCCCACTTTCTTCCTTTAAATAAACATTTGGGGCCTCTAATAGAGTGTAAGACCCAACCCCCTATGTACATAAATAAATTTTGGGCCCCTACTATAGTATAAGTCCCGCAACGTCTTTCGGTATCGCAGTGCGATCATTGTTTTCAGATAAGTCATTTGGGCATCTCCTTGAGTATAAGTCCCAATCCCTTATACATAAACCTTGGTTTTAAACAATAAACAATCTCCATGGGCCTTTCCTTGAGTTCTAAGCCCCATACCTCTGTTTTCGAAATCATCTGTCTGTTTTTAACTGGTACTAAGAGGAGCATTATTCCCGGTGAAACTGCTCTTAGACCACTTGGGCCTCTTTTTGAGTTATGATCCCCAAACATTTTTTTCTTTTAAACAACTTTCTTTTAATTCAAATTCAAAATCAATATTTTCTCAAAACTTTCTTCAATTTCTCAAAACCCTAATCATACAGTTGTAGCCAATACAATCTGTCACAATACACTTAGGCCTTTTTTCAGAGTGTAAGACCCAACATCTTTTCAATTCAATACATACCTGTTTATATACCTATTGACTTATTTATATACTTGTGCATATCTGTCTAGAGTTTCCCCAGTAGTTAAGTCATCCTTAGGTCAAACAAATGGACACTTATAACTTAGTCAATAACTAGTTCCCCCATAGGAAACTTCCCTCAATACAATCTGCCTCCTCTTGGGCTTTATTCAATATGGAAATAAGAAAGGCATTATTCCCGGTGAAACTTTTCTTAATACTGTCAAAACTTAGAAACATATAAAATAAATTTATTTCCCTAGAGAGGATTAATTCCCGGTGAAACCTCTTTTGAATTTCTTCAAACCTTGGAATTATTTAACAAAGAAATAATTATTCCCGGTGAAACCTTTCTTGAACTTTTCTTAGGATTGGACCCACCGGCTTCTTAAAAGTTTCCCATAGCCTCCTCTTGGGCTTAGTACAAGGACCAACAGACTTCTTAAAAGTTCCCCATAGCCTCCTCTTGGGCTTAGTACAAGGACCCAAAGGCTTCCTAAAAGCATAGGATAGAATTTAGTCATCCCTTCTAGTTCAATCCTCAGGAAAGTCAAAACTCTAGAACATCCAATCAGTCAAGAATTGATCTTCATCTCTAGAACCCCCAGCCTCCTCTTGGGAATTATACAAAAATATTTCCCCAACCAGAGTCTACCTCTTCTTAAGAGACTTGGACAATCTCAGCCTCCTCTTGGGCTTCATACAAGTAGACTTGGAAAGTCTCACCCTCACAGCCTCCTCTTGGGCTTAACACAAGGACCCACAGGCTTCCTAAAAACATAGGATATATCCTGATCATTTTACCAATACACAAGTCCCCAGAAGAGCTAAAACTTCTAAGGTTTTCAAACTCACCTTTAAACCCCTCTGACCCCCAACAAGGCTTAACTTTCACCTCAAAAATCCCAGCCAGGGTCAATTTACCATCAACAAATCCTCAAAAGAATCAGAGCCTCATGGCATCTGGTAAATCAACTCTGCTCAAATCAACAACAAGAATTAGTTTCCCTTTGGATCCCCCAATACAGTTTAGACCTTCTCCTGGATTTCAATAATCCTCAGCAAGAGTCAGCCTCCTCTTAGGATTTATATAATGATTTTCCCAGACAACCTCAATCTTGGGCTTTGTACAAGACAGATATAACACTCCCCAGAGGAGTCATTTTCTTTCAGCTTCAACCTTGGGCTTTGAACAAGGCACACAAAAAACAACATCCCCACAGATGAGACCATGAGTCCTCTCTGTAGGAAGATACCTCTTCCATACATCACATATCAAAACAAACAATCAAAACCTTTTTTCCAGATAATTGTTGTAAGTGGCACACTTATTGATTCAAAATCCAAGCTGGAGTCCCTCCTTTATCATGGCTAAAATTTCTCTTTCATCTAATTGATATAAGTGGCAAGCCTTTGGATTCTACACATCTAAGCCAATGTCCCTCTCTTAGCATGAAAGATTCATTAAGGAAAAAGTGGCATTGCTCTACACTGAGTTAAAGCTTATTTCTTCATGACATCTCTCTTATAAAGGAAATTATGGCATTGTTGGATCCCATATCTTAGTTAAAGTAATTTCCCTTATAACCAATTACCTGACATTTTGTGATGAATATGCGAGATACCTCCCTTTAGAGATGACGAATTATCTCTCTCTCAGTTAACTTTAGCTTTAATCTTGGGCTTTAAACAAGACACAAATACTCATCTAGCTTCAATCTTGGGCTTTGAACAAGACACCAAATATTTTTCCTCCCATAGAAATAGGAGGAACTACGATTGCTCTGATTTCCCAAATCTCTTTACGAGAATACTTAGGCATAAGATTGCGAAATCTTAGCAAGCACACAAATAAAAAATTCTAGGTCCAAGTACCTTCCCAAAAACAATAGAAAACCCAAAAACAACAAAAACATTCTCTTAAGCCTCCCAAAGGAGAAACTTTCCCAATCAGTAGCAGATAAACAGAAGAAAGCATTTTAAACAGCAGAAATACATGCAAACGAAGGTTCCTATTGATTATTATAGATACTCTGGGTGTTAATAGCTTCCCTTTGTATAACCAAACCCCGATCCCCGATCTCTTAGCATTTTTGAAAGAAAAAACTTGCGTGCATGGTTAGTTTAAGATATCTTCCCCTTCCTTTCAAGCTTCATAGGATAAATACATAAATCAGAAAGTAGCACCAAACAGCGGTAGGTGGTCGCGTCACCAAAAACCAACGCTACATAATCTCCATATCAGCTTGGCAGACTTCGTCAGCCATTAAGGTTTTCAGCTTCTTTGGAGCACCCTGTGAAACCTCTTCCAGAGTCTGAGGAGCATTGGGTTGAATGTCACCCTTACTCGGAGGAGCCTTAGTATTTGTACTCCTTATCTGCTTTGGTTGTCGAACTTCTAACCCGCTCGGGTCCGACTTCGACAATATAAAGTTCCCGGCTCCCTTCCGGGGGCAGCTCGAGCTTCCTGCATTAACTTCTTTTGTTCAGCTATGGATAGGCTTGTCATCGTATCTACAAAGACATATACGAACGTCAAGAAAAAGAGTAATCGGGAATGATGAAAATGAATATAAACAGTTACCCAGAAAGGCGAGTAGTTGTTCGTCGCTTAGAGATAACAATTCTTTGACCTTCATCATACGAAAGGAGTCGAGAACTATTAGAGATTGGGTTTCCAGGTCACTTAACTTATCAAAGTTGAAGCCAGTGATCGACAGTGGATTTTCAACCCAATAAAAAGGGAAGTGAGGCTGGCCGTCTAAGGCATATAATACTTGTGGACACCTCGGCCCACTCTTTACCCTTAAGAATCGATTCTTATAATTCTTATAGTTGGAGGTGTATGCCTGGAGAAAACTCCGGCTAGGAATCCAGCTGATTTGTACCCAACTACAGTTATCAACACCCTTAACCTCAAAGAAAGAGAAAAATAGGCCAATGGTGGGGGTGATGTTTAAAACCTCACAAACTCTTTCAAAGGCCTTTATAAAACCCCAACTATTGGGCCGAAGTTGAGAAGGGGCTATGTTCACGGTTTGTAAAACATCCGCTTCAAAATCAGAAAGGGGTATCTAGATGTTGAAGTCGTCTAAAACCCAAACATAAAAATAGAAAAAATCTTCCTTGACACCTTTAGGACAAAGTATACAAACTCGGACCCTGTTGAAGATATTTATTTTTTGGATCAAAGTTTTGTGATTTCTATATCATCAAAGACGCTATTCTTATATTTCAAGACTTCGAGATTGAAGGGAGCAGCGGTCATCATCGAAGTCTCTACAAAACCTGAGGAAGATGAGTCAGGATCAAAATCACTTTTAGAAGTGAGAATATCACCATAAAATTCATTTATAACCCGTCTATACTCTTCTGGTCCTAAAGCGTCTTCTATTTCCCGCATGCATTGCTCCCACAACTCTTTTCTCTCCATGACACTACCACTACCCTCATCGCCCCAATCCCCAAAGACGGTCATTCTTTCTAAAAAGCGAGTAGAAGAAAAAGATAAATCAAGAAGGGTAAGGAAATACCTATGAGTAACGAGAAGCTAGAAATTGAAATAGGAGTTTAATCATTAAAGAAGATGATGCAGAGCCAAAATGAGAAGAGGGAGAGAGGAAAGAAAGGTTTTTAAAGGACTCAGCACCCTAGGATAGCTAGGGAGTTGCCATTAACAGTCATCATTACACTGGAGAAAATGAAAGGACACGACCCTCCGAGAAGAAAAGATGACCTATAACACGACACCTATCAAATATATTCGGGCTCATGTTACTGCCGAGTACTGTACCCTTGTAAATAGATCTAGTACTCGGTGGGCTTATATACATGCCAAATATATTTGAAGCCGAGTTGTGTAGCTGGACAAGGTTAAGCATGAACTACACTACGATAGCAAGAAGGGTCGAGCAAAGCAGAGAGCTAGGCAAGTATCATCCATAACCCGGGTCGGTCAGGGAGCCCGACTCCCATCAACCGAACTCCTACGAGGCCGAGTACTGACCCCCATCAACCTGGTACTTATGCCGAACATGAACTCAACTAGCACACCAACAGTTGTAACGGTGGTGGCGCATCAATGCGGACGTTACCAGAGCTTCAAAGCCTACATTCATTAGGGGGAGTTACAGCAATGATGACCATGTAACGTCAGAAGGCCAAAAGACTTCTTTTAACGACATATCTTAATGGAAGACTATAAAAGGGGCTCCCACATGAGGGTTAAGAAAGACACAATCATCTTGATACAATACACAACACAAGTATATCTCTCAAATCCCCAAATATCCCTCACAATATAGACAGTGTAGCTTTTCTTGTCCAGGACAAGCGGAACTAGCACTTTTGGTGTATCTAACCATTTTTTGCTAAAACATAAACCACATCAAGAGTAGAAGAAAATCATTTCAAAATAATAAAAATTGACCAGCCACAATTAATATTTAAACATTTGAACCTAAATATTCTAGAATGTCGTTTTGGATAGAAAATCATTTCAAACCCTGAATTACCATTTTAGTTTTCTACCAAACAAAAATGAAAACATACTAAATATCATAATCGGAAAAAAAAATATAATTGATAACTTCAATATGCGAAAATCAAACACAAACAAAACATAGATGGTTGCATAAGATACAATATTAAGGAAGCTCATTATTTTCTTTTCTAAACGGCTTTAAAGTAAGTAGGACAAGTAGACAATAAGGATCTATTACACATTATGAGAAACTCAGAATGTATAATTACTATTATTGTACTACATGTGCTACGTACCTAAAAGTTGCCGAAAACTAAATTGAAAATATCAGTCATGAACTAGATACATGACTTATAAATGGATATTGTAAATGACATTTTCATCTATGGTACGATGAAACAAACACATAAATGTAAGAATTTACAGAGGAATCACTTGTTAAGTTATCAAAAAGAATATATAGCCTAACAAACACTTAAATATGAGAATTAGTCTATAAATAATTATAGCCCAACAAACATTGTTAGAATTTGTCAACAAGTAATTATAGCCTAACAAACATGTAAATGGAGAATTTACTAATATATCAACAAGTATTGTTTGGCAAGAGTGAATGAGAGACATCCACATGCTCTATGAATCTATTTAATTCTAGGTATATTCAAGAAATAATCCAAGATGGTAAAGATTATGGATAAAAAATATGAAAGTTAACTAGTATCTGGTTAGTTTTGATGATGACAACACTTGAAGTTAAGCAACTGCTGAAGATAAATAATCCATAGAGGTTTGATAGCATTTCTAGGTGAGTGAGTGATTTGCATTAGTAATTCTAGAATTACTATTATAACTTTATAATACATTGAACATGATCATCAGGGTTTACTGAGCATGATATCATCCTGGATACCACTGAAGTTCGTTTGACCTTAGTGTCATACCGCAAATTTTTACCACTAAGATTTCCCATAATTGTGCAAAACATCATCACAATATGGATGTACTTATATGCCTCATCAATCTCCTCAAGGATTGTTGAGCATTCACTACAAACAAGGGTTAGGGCTTCAAGCCCTCTCAGAGCCTTAGACAAAGGATCAATCAAGGAATGACATGATCTTCAACTTGTCTAACCTCTCAAACATACATAAAGGATCAAGAGGACTCCCACATCAAGAATAAAGCACAAAGTTGCAACATTCCCGGGTGGATCAAGCCTCAAGATTGCCAGTGTCACCAAATTAGGGTTTTGGTCGACTGAGGCCTCTAGATGGAAATTTTCATCTGGGCATGAGCCAATGCTTCAAAGCACAACCCAAGATACACCAAGGGACCTCATGGACCCAATCATCAAGTCAATTTAACCTCAGGGGATGCATTTACCAAAAATCAGGAATTAGGGTTTCTTGACTTAATTCACCCCTAAGTTGACTTTTGGGATAAAGCATGAGCCAAGACCTCAATACATGATTTGAGGACCTCAAATACACCAAATTGATCCATTTTCAACAATGGATTGATCCAAGAAGATTGATTCACAAGTTTCAATTTCATCTGGACCACAATTAGGGTTTTGAAGGAAAAGTCAACTGTATCTTTGACTTTTGACCAAGACATGCACCCAAACCTTGGGACATGATTCAATACACCCTATAACACCTATGGAATTCCTCCATTAGGTTTGATTTAGGTCAAGGACTTTATTTCACAAAGGATCACACAGTTTGGATTTCATTCGATAAAAAGTCAACTGTGCACAAAATCAAGTTTAACTTTTTGGAATTTTTCACAAATAAGGTTCCCCTAAGTCAAAAATAATGTTAATGTATGGTATTGATCATCATTCATTAAGAAAAATCAAGAAAATTGAGGTTTCTTGCAAAAGGGGCAACCATAAGAAACCAAAATTTTTCTAAGTTATGGAACAAAAGTGATTTTTGTACCAACTTCCAAGGATCATAACTTGAGATCTAAGCAACCATTTTGGGTGATCCAAAGCTGGATTTGTAGGTATTGCTACACTTTACCAAAGCTTCAACTACCTCCAACTCCAATTCTTTATGGATTTT
Organism: Lathyrus tuberosus; assembly: GCA_022829125.1. Classification (NCBI taxonomy): domain Eukaryota; kingdom Viridiplantae; phylum Streptophyta; class Magnoliopsida; order Fabales; family Fabaceae; genus Lathyrus; species Lathyrus tuberosus. The sequence continues at coordinate 9,460,282 of JALAZF010000112.1, forward strand.
AAGTTATGGAGTGATCAAAATGACAAAAACATGAAAATAACACTTTTTCCAACACTTAGTGAAAATCTGCCTAAGTTATCAGCCTTGAACATCAATGTTCATGATGATTTTTCAATGGGATCCAAATAGTTTCAAAACAAACTATGATCACACATGTCTTGTATCATATGAAGGCTTTCTAAAAAGCACAAGAGCCTCCCATAACTCAGCCTGAGCTGGGACATATGACTCCCTCAAAATCACCATTTCCAACTGTTCCAAGCAAGGCAGATTTTGTGTATTTGCTCGATTTGGAAAATTTGGACAACTCCAAGCCTTGTCATTTATTTGGACACATCTGAGGATAAAACAAAAGGAGAATGATCTGATCCCCAAGCCTCCCAAGTCCAAGGATCTACATATAGCCATGCCAAACCTAAAAGAGCTAAAAAGTGTCAAGACTCCAATTTTGTTTCAATTCATTCAATGGATGCATCAAGGTGGCATGAACTGAGGAAAGTTTAACTGAATGAGTCAAGCCTTATCTCTGAACCAGGTGAGCATAGGCTTGTGCTCTAACCTCAAGTCAATGGCTAGAGGAGACTTGAGATTCCATTTGATCCACATTGGCCACAGACCTGCTGCAGTTGCCACACACTAATGTTGCCAAAACAAACTTGACACACTATAAATAGACCTCAATTATTATCAGTTTGAGGACAATAAAGCACCCAAACTGATGCTTTCCTCAAAATCTCCCTTTCACTCCAATTTTGCCTTCTAACTCAAGTCACTATCAGGTTTTGAGTTTGAGAGCAATTCCAACCAAACCAATCACACACACGCCTCATAAACATCATATGTGAGTGATCCATAACAGAAAATCACATCTGGAACATCAGATTCTCAAAATCACCAGCCAATTGCTCAAGTTCTTGACAGAGTTGCAGTTGAGGTACCACATCATCAAGTCAATTTAGCCTCAGGGGGTGCATTTACCAAAAAATCAGGAATTAGGGTTTCTTGACCTAATTCACCCCTAAGTTGAATTTTGGGACAAAACATGAGCCAAGACCTCAAGACATGATTTGAGGGTCTCTAATAAACCACATTGATCCATTTGCAAGAATGGATTGATCCAAGAAGCTTGATCCACAAGTTTCAATTTCATCAGGACCACAATTAGGGTTTCGAGGAAAAAGTCAACTATACCTTTGGATTTTGACCAAGACATGCTCCAAAATCTTGGGAAATGATTCAATACACCCTATAACACCTATGGAATATACCCATTAGGTTTGATTTAGGTCAAGGACTTGATTTCACCAAGGATCGCACAGTTTGGAATTCATCCGATAAAAAGTCAACTGTGCACAAAAGTAAAGTTTGACTTTTGAAATTTTTCACAATTATGGTCCCTTGACCCTAAAATGATGTTAATGTGTGATTGGAATCATCATTAATCAATAAAAATCAAAGAAAGTGAGTTAACTTGTAAAAGGGGTAACCATAACAAACTTAGAATTTTTCTGAGTTATGGAACAAGGTGGCTAGGGTACCAACTTCCAAGGACCATAACTTGAGATCCAAGCAACCATTCTGGATGGTCCAAAGATGGATTTGTAGCTCTCATGGCACACTTTAAAAGTGTCAACTACACATCATTCCAATTCCTCATGGATTTTTAGTTATGGAGTGATCAAAATGGCTGAAAACCCAAAAGTGACACTTTTCCAACACTTAGTGAAATTTTCACTAAGTCAAAATCTGCCTTACTTTTTCCAAAATGTAGGGGCAGTTTTCACCTTGATCCAAGTCAAACCAGGTCTAGGGGTGGACATTAAAGTTAAAGAATTCCATGAGGGCTTTCAACAAGTACCCTATCATCTCCAAATTCCATTTGAGCAAGAAGATACAACCCTTGAAACATGGCATCATGAACTGATTTTTTTCAAGACAGATTTGGCAGATTTTGTGCATTTTGCTCGATTTGTCCAAATCTGATAAATCTAATCCTTGTCATCAATTTGGACACATCTAAGGATCAAATCCAAGGGGGGTGATCTGATCTCCAAGCCTCCAAAGTCCAATAATCTACAAATAGCATGTCAAACCTAAAAAGCCTAAAAGAGGCCAAGACTCCAATTTTGTTTTGGAGCATTCAATGGATGCTTAGAGGTGGCATGTATCAGAGCAAATATGAACACTTCAGTTAAGCCTTATCTTTGAATCAAAGAACCGTAGGCCTATGCTTTAATCTTAAGTCAATGGCTAGAGGAGACTTGAGATTCCATTTGATCCACATTGGCCAAAGGCCTGCGGCAGTTGCCATTCCCTATTCCTTGCAAAACAAACTTGACACACTATAAATAGACATCCTTTCTGATCAGTTTGAGTACACCAAAGGCCTATAACACTTGCCTTTCTCAAAATCACACTCTCACTTCCAAAATTGCCTTCTAATGCAAGCTACTATCGGGTTTTGAATTAGAATGTGTTTCCAACCAAATCAATCACACACACACACACCTCATAAACATCATATGTGAGCTGATCAAACACTAAACCAACAACTAGAACACCAAATTCATGAAATTATCATCCATTTGCTCAAGTTTTCAACAAAGTTGCAGCTGAGGTGCCATAATCTGTTCCAGTTCATTTCAAATCAATCCAAGCTTTCAAACACACTCTATATGGTGTAGGGAAGCTGTTCAGATCATCACAACTCATCTGTAACACCTCTAACTCAAAAATTAAGTTGCTCTTGCTGCCACGACATTCAAGTAAGCCTAAACTTGGTCATCTCATGATTCATGCATATTTCCTCGCACAATAATTTTGCCATATGTTCATAATCATGTATGGAGTGTTTCCCCTCCATTAATTGATTTGTATGAGTCTTGTATCAAATTTCTCAGCCTTCATGCAGAATTTAGGGTTCTTGAGGTTTTGTTTTGATTTCTCATTCCATGCTTAAAATAAATGAAATTAAAGACCATAGACATGATCGTGAGTTGAAAAGGAGCATATTGATATGTGGATTGTGTGATTTCATCAAGTATTCAAAGAGATTGATGAGAAAATGCAAATCAGGCCAAAACCAGAACCCGCGCATGTTCTTGGTGTGTTCTTGGCGCCTTTTTCAAATATTCAAATATTTGAATTTTGTGATTTTATTTAATTGATTCAAAAATTAATTTCTCTCTGAATTTTAATGATTTTGAGTTGATTCTTTTTTTAATAATTCACAAAAATGTTAAAATATTTGATTTTACAAAAATTTCCCAAAAATTATTATTTATTTCATATACTTGATATTTTTGCAAAGAATTAATTTTTATTTGTTTTTTGACATTTAAAATATTTTTTCCTTCTTGATTTTCTAAACCTAATTGGTTTTCAATCATTTTGTGGATAAAAACATGATTTTTGAAACATTGATCCAAGATCACCACCCATTTTTTCACATGTTTTCAATAATTTTTATTAATTTTTAAACAAAATTAATTCCATTTTTAAACAAAATTAGGGTTTTGATTAATTCCACCCTCATCAATCTTTTTCAAACACTCATGGGCCTCTAATAGAGTGTAAGACCCAACCTCTTTGTAAATAAATCATTTTGGGCCTCACACATTGTATAAGTCCCTCTGTATATTTTCAAAAGTTCGGCGCGATCGTCACCTTTTTAACAAAATCAACAGGGATTCTCCTTGAGCTATAAGACCCATCTTTATTAACTCTTTGGGCCTCTAATAGAGTGTAAGACCCAATCCCTATTTAATCAAAATCATTTTGGGCCTTAGATATTGTATAAGTCCCTCTGCGTTAAAAAATCTCAGCGCGATCGCCATTTCGAAACGAAAATCATCTGGGCCTACTCTCATGTTGTAAGTCCCATTTCTTTTCTTTTAAAACACCTTTTGGGCCTCTCCTTGAATTGTAAGACCTAAGCCTTTTTGTAAATAAACCTTTTTGGGCCTCAGTCATTGTATAAGTCCCGAGACGATATTCAAAACAATGGTGTGATCACTGTTAAAACCTTGGGCCTCTCCTTGAGTACAAGCCCCAACAATATTTTCAAAGCAATTTCCCTTTTGATTTAGATTCAAATATACATGTCTTTATCAAAACTTTCTTTAATTTCTTTGAACAACTAACAATACAGCATGGAAGCTTGCTTGCCTGTAAGTTTTAACAGCTTTCATTTACATGCTCTGATATATATAACTGTATTATGGGAAGCTGCGCATGGTTAGTCTTCTTTCATACCCTTTTAAATACTTGTCATATATTAACTGTATATATACTAGTATAGTTATTTAGAGTTTTCCCCGGCAACTAGGTCTAGAACCAGGTAAAGCCCCATTGGTTGCTCTTAAATACAAACAAAACTAGATCCCCATAGGATTTCCAGATGCAGTCTTGCCTTCTCTTGGGATTAAACAATATGGAACAAAGATAAAGACAGTATTCTTCGTGAACCTTTTCTCAGACTGTTACCCCTAGAAATTGTCAAAGAAATTCTACTCCCCGGAGGTGATCTATTCTCGTTGAATGGCATCTCTTGAGTTTCTTCAAACCTCGAACTTTCACTAAATGATCTATTCTCGGTGACTGGCATTTCTTGAACTTATTTTGGTTTGGGACCCACAGGCTTCCTAAAAGCATCCCCGCCTCCTCTTGGACTTTGTACAAGGACCCTCCGGCTTCTTAGAAGTTCTCATGCCTTCTCTTGGGCTTAATACAAGGAGTCTGACGACCTCTTAAAGGTATAAGACAGAACTTAGTCATCCTTTGCTAGAGCAGTCTCTCCAGTGTCAAACCTCAGGCCACTTTAGGGTTGAGTCTCATCCCTTAATGCACGTGCCTCCTCTTGGGCATCATACAAAAGATAAAATTCTTCCACACTAGTAGACTTGGATAGTCTAATCCCCTTTAGTCTCAAAGACATTCTCAAGTTCCCTACAAACATAGGAGAAACCCCGATCACTCTGGATTAATCTCCAGCAGAGCTAAAACTCAGTTTCTCTCCTGAGAAAAATCCCTAACCAGGGTCAATTTATCCCAAATCAGAACCTCAAGGCATCTGATACTTCAACTCTTCTATAATCCTCAGCAAGAGTTGGTTCCCCACTTGGACCTGCCTAGGGATCTCAACAATCCTTAGCAGAAAGATAGCCTCCTCTTAGGCTTTGTATAATGATCTTTTCCTCAGCAAAGTTAGCCTCCTCTTGGGCCTTGTACAATGATTCTCCCTAGCGGAGTTAACCTTTTTAGACTCTCTTGTTGAGTCAATCACTTTTTAGGCTCTCTTGTTCAGTCAATCACCTTTTCAGATTCTCTTGTTGAGTCAACCTTTTTAGGCTCAATCTTGGGCTTTGTACAAGACAGATAAAAAAAATACTCTCTTGTTGAGTCAATCTTTGTCCAAGCTTGGTATAAAGATTTCCCCTAGCAGGAGCTAGCCTCCTCTCAAGTTGAGTAGAATAATTTCTCCAACTTGTTCAGCCTCAATCTTGGGCTTTGTACAAGACAGATAAAAGCACTCTCTTGTTGAGTCAAACCCTTTTAGCCTCAATCTTGGGCTTTGTACAAGACATAAATCTCCCTCTCTTGAGCTTGGGACAGATATCTTCCCTAGCAGAGTCACTTCCTCCCAGCCTTCCTCTAGGCTTTGAGGAATGATTTTCCCCAAGAGGAGTCAAACTCATTTCAGCCTCAATCTTGGGCTTTGTACAAGACACATAAAAATATCCTCACCAGAGTCAGTTAAATTTCTCGTTTCAGCCTCCATCTTGGGCTTTGTACAAGACACATACAAACCTCCCCGGCGGAGTCAAAATCCTTTTAGCCTCAATCTTGGGCTTTGTACAAGACAGATAGAACATTTTCCCCCAGAAAAGTCGAACTTCTAGCCTCCTCTTAGGCGTTGTATAATGATATTCCCAAAGAGCCAGTCTCTTTTTTTGCCTCAATCTTGGGCTTTGTACAAGACACCAATATATACTCTCCCTTGTTTAGTCGGTCTTATCCAGCCTCCTCTTAGGCTTTGTATATAGAAATCCCCTAGCCGAGTCAATTAACCTTGTAGCATCAACCTTGGGCTTTGATCAAGGCACACAAAAAGTCCAATCCCTCTTTAGAGATGACAAATTCTCTCTCAGTCAAAACCTTTTAGCTTCAATCTTGGGCTTTGAACAAGACACCAAATATCTTTTCCTCCCTTAGAATAGGAGGAACTACGATTGCTCTGATTTCCCTGTTTCATTAAACGAGAATACGTAGGCATAAGATTGCAAAATCTTAGCGTGCATACCAATAAAAAACCCTAGGTCCAGTACCTTACCAAAAACATCGGGGACACCCGAACATCAACATCAACTCACTCACTCACTCATACTTCCCAAGAAACTTTCCTAACCCATTAACAGATAAACACTATCAATTACAAAGCAAAACCTAAAGCTAATATCCTGTGGATAACCATATATAGGATGGGTAATTTAAAACTCCCCATTGTATAACCTGACCCCGGACCCCCCAATCTCTTTTAAGTGTTTGTTCAATTAAACATTCGCGTGCAAGGTTAGTTTTAGATAGCTTCCCTTTCCTTTTCAGCTTCACGGGATAAATAAGAAATCAGAAAGTAGCACTCACTCCTCCTCATTGTGGTGAGGAGAAAATCCAGCGATAAGGTGGTCGCGTCACCGACAAAAATTGCTCGCTACAGAAAAATGGCGACTCTGCTGGGGAGTTATTAGAATGATCCTTGGGGCATCGTCCCCATTTTCCAACAGAAAAATGGTGACTCTGCTGGGGAGTCCTTAGAATGATCTTTGGGGCATCGTCCCCATTTTCCAACAGAAAAATGGCGACTCTGCTGGGGAGTCATTGACTGTATAGGATTATAGGCTATAGCTATTAAGAGGTCTAGGATGTTAGTTTTAGGATGAATATATATATCGCTTTTCCTAATTGATATCCGTGTTTATTTTTCTGCTAATGGGATTGCGGGTGATGCCGTATCTGGAAAGTTTGAGTGACACCTAAGTTAAGTGATGACACTAGACAGATAATCTTATAGGGAGTGACTCCCAAATAAGAGACCCCGGTCGACCATCGAATCAGTGGAGACACCCTTTGCGGATTCAATGCCAATACGACTTCGGTTGTTGAAAGCAGATTGTTCGATTGTGGTTGTCCATGAAACTGAGGATTTAGTAGGCTGAGACCTTGTTACTATTTTGTAGTGTGGAAGCTATCGGGAGTAATTGTCACGTGATACTACCCTCATTTGAGATTACTCTAAGATACTGCAGCTCGCTCGGGTGAACCAGCCTGATGTTGTTATCCCAAGAGGGGTCAATGATTTTGAGGACAATTACAAAAAATCACCAGTACAACCTTTAGGGATGGGTAGAGCCATGACTTCATGACACTGGACCTTTGAACCCATGTTTTTTTTATGTTTTTGTGTGCTGCATTCATGCACTCATTTCATTAAAAAAACTTTAAACAAAGAAAAAAATTTCTCTTCTAGTCTCTCTTTCCCAAATTAAACTAAGACAATGATTGCAAATGTCAGAGAAAGATTGCGTTATGGATTTCGGTAAGAGGAAGACTCACAAGTACACCTTCAAGGTTCCAAAATTAGAGGATTTGATAGGGTTGGCAAGGATGATCACCAACCCTGATGCTTTCAGAGCTAAGTACGGAGGACTACTGTCTCTGTTAAGGGTCCATGCGATTGAAGGAATCCTGGCTACGCTCATTCATTCAATTCTACGATCCGGTCTATCACTGTTTTACATTCCCGGATTATCAACTCGCACCAACACTAGAGGAGTACTCTCACCTGACTGATTTACCCATTACTGACCAAGCTCCCTTTTCTGGACTAGAAGAAATTCCAAAGGATCAGACCATTGCAAGAGCAATTTATTTGGACGAGTCGGAAGCCAGGACTCACATGACCACTAAGGGTGGAATCCAAGGTTTACCAGCCAAGTTTTTGATAAAGAAAGCTCCGTACTTTGCTAGTATAGGGAACGTGACTGCTTTCGAGAACGTCTTTGTTTTGCTCACCTACGGGTTATTTCTGTTTCCCAACATTGATAACTTCGTGGATATCAATGCCATTAAGGTTTTTCTAATTGGAAACCCTATACCGACCATGCTCGCAGATACTTATCATTCTGTACACTTAAGGAATTTGTACAGCGGAGGAATGATCACATGCTGTGTACCCCTGTTATACAAATGGTTCACTTACCATTTACCTAAGTCTGCCACTTTTTGGGATTATAAGAGTGCTCTACGTTGGTCACAGAGAATCATGGCTCTTACCAACTCTGACAACGATTGGTACAATCAAATCTATGACGATATCATAATCATTGACCGTTGTGGAAACTTCCCTAATGTACACCTCATAGGAACTAAAGGAGGAATCAATTATCATCCAGTTTTAGTTCGTCGTCAATTCGGATACCCGATGAGACATGTCCCGCGTAATGTTCATCTGGAAGGTCTTTTCTTCAAGGAAGGAGAAAATGACAGGGCACTAAAGATAGAAATAGCGCATGCCTGGAAACATGTTCACAGGAAAGGAAGAGAGTCTCTAGGAAAACCGGATTGTGTCTCTGTGGAACCTTATCTCCACTGGGTACAAACTAGAGCTCTCAAGCTGAGGATGCCTTACCCTCGTCAATAAGTTTTTCCATTAAAGGAATCCTTCCTTTATTTTATGTCTGATATGGAAAAACTCCAGGTTACTCTCAACAAAGTTCAATAGGAGAAGAGGTCTTGGAAGAACAAGTACCGCATTCTCAATGTAGAGTGTAACAAAATACAACAACTGTTAAAAGAAAAAGATGCTCTGATCGAGATTTTAGAGCAACATGCTGTAGAAAATCAAGAAGACCAAAGGAATTTGCTCGCTCCTTTCACTTGGAAAAGGAATGAGAACCCGACAACGGCTCAAGAGCCTTGGTCAAAGAAAAGGAAAGTACCAGAACTAACACCCGAGCCCTCCTCAGAGAGGACTCATGATCCATTAGCTTAGACATTTCCTTTTACAGCACTTTGTAAATTACTGTATTTCCATTTCTGCAATCTTTGAATTCAATAAAATAGGGTTTCCACTGTATGATATTTGCAATCCAATTGTCGAAGTTTCTTTTGATTAAACAAAAAAAAATTAAAAAAATCATTGCATATCATTCATCATTCTCACATAACACATTCTTCTTATCTACGAATCTCACATTTGTGTCTCGATTCTAGAGTCAAACTGTCTCATTCGTACAATACTCGGGCCAATCGACAGAAAAAGATGGATAATATCGAGGAAGAGAACAGAGAGTTGAGAGAAGAACTCGACGCTCTGAAAGAAGATCTAAGGAAACTTCATAATGACATGCAAGCTCTGACAGTAGCTCAGATACAAAGGATTGTGATCTCAGAGATCACATCGACGCCCATAGTGGAGAAGTATGATCCTCGGTATAACATGCCTAATGATCGTCCCTGGGGCATGCCTATTAACTATATCCGGGAAGAATATATTCCGCTGATCACTGAAGATCCGGAAACTGCAGCAGAAACCGTTGGGCCTGAAGGTTACAAACTTCAGGAAAGCGAAGATGCCAGGGGCATGACAATAACTCCTGAAGCTTACAAACTTCAGGAAGCACCAAGAGTCACTGTCGTAATGACTATACCACCACCCGTGGTACACACTGTCCCGGAAGGACAGATTCCCCAAATACCTTCTGGTGGAAACGAAAGTATGGACGACAGAAAGAAGGAGTTCCAGGAACAGTTCCTGGAGATGCAGAAGGAACTGCAAGCCATTCGCGATCAGGATTTATTCGGAAAGGACGCCGCAGACCTTTGTTTGGTCCCCAATGTAAAAGTTCTGCGCAAATTCAAGGTGCCCGAATTTTAAAAATACAAGGGTAACTCTTGCCCTCAAAGTCATTTGGTGACGTACGCTCGGAGAATGTCAACTCAAATAGAGAATCAACAGCTACTGATCCACTACTTCCAAGATAGTTTAACCGGTGACGTGCTCAAATGTTACATAGGATTAAACCGCACCAAGATCGTCACTTTCAGAGATCTTGGCGCTGCCTTTATTCAACAATATAAGTATAACATGGACATGGCACCGGACAGAGATCAACTCAGAGCCATGTTGCAGAAGGACAAGGAAACCTTCAAGGAATATGCTCAGAGATGGCGTGAAATTTCCGCTCAAATTTGTCCACCTCTTGAGGAAAAAGAGATGACAAAGATCTTCTTGAAAACCTTGAGCTCATTTTACTACGACAGAATGGTCGCCAGTGCACCGAGAGATTTCATTGAGATGGTAGGCATGGGGGTTCGTCTTGAAGAAGCAGTTCGAGAAGGACGTCTGGTCAAAGATGCCGGATCATCAAGTAGTACCAAAAGATACGGTAGTGCTCTCCCTAAGAAAAAAGAGCAAGATATTGGTAATATCTCTCTCGGAAAGCAAAGGCGACGGTACCGATCAGTAGCAGCTGTAACTCCTGCTATCAACCCTGCTCCGGTTCCGACGTATCAACCTCCGGTTGCTCAGAGCCAACAAATTCAACAACAATATCAGCAAAGGACACAACAGCCTCTTCAGCAGGCTCGTCCTCAGTACAACAACAACCGTACAACGCGACCGCCAGGGTTTGACCCTATACCAATGTTGTACGCAGAACTGTTCCCACTACTACTGGTCAAGGGGCACGTCCAAACCAGGTCTCCTCTTACAATACCGGAGAATCCGCCTTTTTGGTTCAAAGCGGATCAGACTTGCCCTTACCATTAAGGAGGACCAGGGCATAACATAGAAATCTGTCTCAGCTTCAAATCGGACGTACAGAAGCTTGTTAAGAGCAGGGTCCTATCCTTCAAGGATACTAACCTAATGTTCAAACAAACCCGCTGCCTCAACACGAGAAATCTGCGGTAAATTTGATAGAAGAAGAGGATAAGCACAATTATCAAATTTATGATGTACTCTTATTGGGGACCAACCTGGTTAAGATGCATTGCAAACAAAGCGGGTACGGTCACGTACCGCCTCATATTTATCACCAGTGTGATATCTGCTCTAAAGACAATCAAGGATGTTCTGTGGTGCAATCAGCTCTATAGAAACAGATGGATCTGGGATGGATCCAAGATCACCGAATTCGTGAAGTCAACATGACTTATACGAATTCCAACATCATTCAGAATCACAACATTCTGGTAATGAATGTCAACTTGGTGGCAATGCACTCAAGGCAAAGCCAACATCATAATCTGCCACGACACGATTACGATTCCTGTCCTATCTGCTTAATAAATGATCAGGGATGCTCTTTTGTACAAGAGGCCCTCCAGCGTCAGATGGATCTTGGATGGATTCAGGATTACCGCGATAAAATTCATTATCAAGTTAATATGATTCAAATCTTTGATATTCGTTTGATGAATACCAGCTTGGTGGAGTTACACGCTACACAAGTCTAGCTCGGTTTTCTGACTTCGCATAATTATTAGAACTGTACAGTATGCCGTGAGAGCGACCAAGGATGTGCTCTCATTCAAAGAACTTTGCAACACTTGTTAAACCATTGGGGGCTTCCAATCTATATGGATGAAGACACACAACAAGTCAACATGACTAACGGGAACCCCACTAGGCATCCAAGTCAGGATGTTCGATCGATGGAAACCGACCTAGTAAGGTTACACTACATACAAAGCGGACGTGGCCAGGTGCCGCCACACAACTATGAATGCTGTAGAGTTTGCTTAGAGGATAATCAAGGATGTTACCTCGTGCGAGCAGCCCTTCAAAGTCAGTTGGACCCCAAAGAAATTCGTCTGTGTCCAAGTTCTGGGTCAATCAACTTGATGCCCGACTATTTTGCTGATCAGATCAAAGATGTTATCGTAATCTCTGATCATAAGAGGACCAAAGATGTTTGTACCATAATCCCTCTACTTGACGAATCAAGAATTCCTTTGGACAGTAGAAAAGTTCCCAACCAGGAACTGATTGAAATTACTTACAATGGTCAGAAAAATCAGAAGGCTCCTGTAGTTATCTATCTGCCGGGACCGCTACCGTATGAATCAACTAAGGCTATCCCTTACAAATACGGTGCAACAACAATTGAGAATGGAAAGGAAACTCCATTACCCTCCGTCGTGAATATTGCAGACATCAGTCGAGTAACACAGAGCGGTCGAATCTTCAACCGAGGAGTTGAAGAACCCAACAAAGAAAAGGAACCTCAGGAAGAAGTTCCTGATCAACCAGTCAGTCAATCCAGTGATCCCGGCCTTTCAAAGAACAACGATGAGATACTGAAGCTCATCAAAAAGAGTGAATACAACATTGTTGATCAACTATTGCAAACTCCTTCGAAAATCTCAGTGCTCTTTCTTTTACTCAGTTCTGAAGCTCACAGGGAAGCTTTACAGAAAGTCTTAGAGCAGGCCTTTGTGGAACATGATGTAACAATAAGACAATTCGACAGCATCATCTCCAACATCACTTCCTGCAACAACTTGGGATTCAGTGATGAAAAATTGCCGGAAGAGGGCCAAAGTTACAACATGGCACTCAATATTACAGTCAACTGCTAGGATGATGCTTTAGCCAGCATACTGGTAGACACCGGATCAGCTCTAAACGTGATGCCGAAGTTCACTCTAATGCGACTATCATTCAAAGGATCTCCGATGAGAGGCAGTGAGGTCATCGTCAAAGCATTTGACGGATCCCGAAAAACGGTTATCGGCAAAGTCGACCTTCCCATAACTATCAGTCCCCACACTTTCCTAGTCACTTTCCAGGTCATGGACATCTGGGCAGCATATAGCTATTTGTTAGGAAGACCTTGGATACACGAGGCTGGGCAGTCACTTCAACACTTCACCAGAAGCTGAAGTTTGTCAAGAACGACCAACTAGTCACAGTCTGCGGAGAGCATGCCTTGATCGTGAGTAATTTATCGTCGTCCATTTATGTAGAACAAGAGGAGGTCGTCAGAACTCAGTTCTAAGCTCTTTCGGTAAGCCATGACAACCAATCAGAAGGAGGAACGTCGATTTCCTCGTACAAAGATGCTCTCGAAGCGATCAGAAGTAACAATACCAAAGGATGGGGACAACTTGTCATTCCTACCGATAACAAAGCAAAAAAAGGTCTTGGATTTTCTTCAACCTGTACCCAGACTACTACTAACGATGAAAGTCTTCATCCCATTCAAAAATTCTTCCACAATGGAGGTTTCCTTCACCCAGTGTCTCAAGAAGTACATACCATCAGCGAGGGTGATTCCTCCAATACTGATGAAGAGTGGAAGTCATATCTTAACGAGGACAGTTATATGTCTCAAGGAGAAGTGCCTACGCTATTTTGCTATCCCGCACAGAGTCCGAGATATATACCAAGGTCAGATGTCAAGATGATATACGGAGATTGTGATCCGGAAGGATGTCGTGCTCCACCAAACTCATTAGAGGAGGACACTCTGATGAAAGACAACTTTGACCACGACTATTATGGCCCGATGGATGGTCTTCCTATGTGGCAGCCGTACCCAGGAGACTCAGGACAAAACAGTCAGCCGAACGATGCATATCAGCTGAGCATCATTGAAAAGAATACATGCGTCCCCACAGAATCATGGGATCATTACTTAGGGCAATCAGAAAATATCCAGTATAACGATGAATTTGCAAGGATTGCAGGACAAGAGTTCCTTAATTATGCTTTTCCCGATGTCAACGTCATCGAAAGAGATGACTCCTCCAGTTCCAAAGAAGTGTGGGACACCTTAGGACAACCGAGTGGCAAATTCGACTTCATGGTCAAGTACACCGCTCCCGAAAGCTCTCGTATCAGGCTCAAAGACATCTAGCCAATTGGATGGGGAGATATACCTGAGAGTACAAACACTGTGCAAGATACAGCTAAAGAATCCTCCTACGACAACTCTGCCTGGGAAACAGATTTTAACGATCCTACTCCACCAAAAATCAACGTTATTTCTAAAGACAAGCCGAGAAAGAAGGTACCAGACTTTGTGATTCACCGAGGAGTTTGCCGCCAATGGGTTGCAGTCAATGTTTCGAAAGTTGTTCATAAGTCTAAGTAATTGCCGTATTTATCTTAACCTTTCACCTTGCCCAGGTGAAACGGATGTTTTGATAGGGCTCACTTTCTGTAAATGTACCTCTTCACTTTGCCCAAAGCGACAGAGTTTTGTTTTATAGGGCTGTAGTTTCAAGAATCGACAAGATCATAAATAAAATAACGTCGTTATGTAATTTCCGCATTCTATTGCTGTTTTCTCTTTTCGCTTTTTCAGAAAATGGTAATCCTAAAAAACAACACAAATAATAAAAAACAAGCATTTTTCAAAAATTGCACTGCACCACACTCTTGCATTCTCTCTATCTCTTCTAAAACAAATCATCACGTCATGCAAATTGCTTGTTTTAAACCCCATTGAAACATACGATCCAATGCCTTTTCCCAACTTTGAATTCTCAGTATTTGAGGCTGAAGAATAAAATGAAGAAGAAATTCCAGAAGAGATCTTCTGACTACTTAGACGAGAAGAAAGGTCCATTGAACCTCACAAGGAGCCGTTGGAAACGGTCAACTTGGGTTCAGAAGAAGAGAGAAAAGAAGTCAAGATTGGGGCACTGCTCAGTCCAACTGTCAAAGAAGGTTTGATAAGGCTTCTCCAAGAGTTTCCCGATGTATTCACTTGGTCCTATCAGGATATGCTAGGGTTGGATACCAGCATCGTGGAACATCATCTACCGTTGAGATCAGAATGTCCGCCGGTAAAATAAAGACTGAGACGGACTCACCCAGACATGGCCATCAAAATAAAAAAGGAAGTACAGAAACAGATTGACGCGGGTTTCCTCACCACATCAGAATATCCTCAATGGCTAGCCAACATAGTGCCAGTTCTGAAAAAGGACGGAAAGGTCAGAATGTGCGTAGACTACAAGGATCTAAACAAGGCCAGTCCAAAGGACGACTTCCCCTTACCGCACATTGACATGCTGGTAGACAGTACAACAAAGTTCAAAGTATTCTACTTCATGGATGGATTCTCGGGCTATAATCAAATCAAAATGGCGCTGAAAGATATGGAGAAAACATCATTCATCACCCCATGGGGCACTTTTTGTTAGAAGGTAATGTCGTTCGGTTTGAAGAACGCCGGGGCAACCTATCAAAGGGCCATTTGTACCTTCTTCAAACTATGTTCCGCCACATAACACTGTCGTAACAATTCAGCATAGCTAGTGAATTCTCTCTGAGACACACTATGTGAAATTTCAGCCCTTAAACCAAATAGAAACTGATCAATCTTCCACCTCTCATCAGGAACATACATGGCTTGTCTAGAATAAGCAGCCATAACCTCGAACTTTTCCGTATAAGAAGCCACAGTCAAGTTACCTTGCCTCAATTGTTGAAACTCGAATTCCTTCTGAGACCTCAAGGAACTTGGAAAATATTTCTCCATAAAAGTTACCTTAAACTACTCCCATACCTTTGGTACCTCTTGAATTGTCATTAAGGCTGAAGCACTTTCCCACCACCTCATGGCAGGACCCTTCAACAAGTGAGAAGCGAAGACCACCTTGTTTTCCTCACTGCACTGAACTATTAGGAAAATCCGTTCCATACCTGATATCCATTCATGAGCCTTTACTGGATCTAACCCTCCCTGAAATTCCGGAGGATTCATACGGAGGAAATCCCTAAAGGTTCCCCCTGCAGATTCTGGTACCACCACTGGAGGATGCACACCACCAGCCATTTGCTGTACCATTTGTTGTACAAACTGATTCTGCTGTTGCTGCATCTGTTGCATAAATTGGTATAAAGGAGCATTTCCCTCGTCATCCGGCGGATTAGTCCCTGCTGGAGTGGTTCTCGGTCTACCACGGTTGTTTCTGCGCCTGTCAGCCATGTTCCTGAATTTCATACAGATAGGATTAAGTTGATCAGACTCAATACCATAAATATAACAAACAAGACCAATGGCGACACGCCGCATATGAAACGGAAAGAAAACTTATTCTATTTCATGGCTAGGTCGAGGATACGACCTGCTCTAATACCAACTGTAAAGCCCATATATATACATACATCAGAGCATATATTATACATGAATAATACGTTTGGTACTGAAATATACAATAAGTTCCTAGTAAACACATTATACATATACATGCCCAAAAAGCCTAATACAAAAAAACTACGGCATAGTATATCTACAAGATGTTCCAAAGACAAATACTAAGAACTAGATCACTAATGATCTAAAAAAACTCCACAACGGAAGCAAAGCCATCAGATAAGTAAGGATAATCACACGGCCTTATCCTTACCCTTCGCGGAACCTGCAGTACCTGTGATGTAAACAACAACAGTGGGGTGAGATACATCAAATCTCAGTGAATTTCCTATCTTAAAGTCCACTCGGCTTTACAAGGTTCTAATAAACCTAACTCAAGTCAAAGGGAAGGGAAGTGACTTTGAGTACACACACACTATATGGAAACATGTCATGAGTTGATCAACTCACAATATCACTAATCGGTAACCACACCAAGGAATCCCCTGTTCCCGTCCTCTTCTACGTCTAGAAGTCGATCTGAGTCATGGATCCTGGTAACCTACTTAACATACGAATGGATTCGGGTTCTACGGGCCATTAACCGTTATGAACCGTCACTTCACACGGGCCATTAACCGTCACAAGCATACGCTCCTAGAGCGCCATTCGTACTACACGCGGGAATCAAACCTGCCAAGTAGTTGTGCACATGTTTCAGAGGAGCTCGAGACCCATGAAACGCACTCGCAAAAATAACCGGTTACAATTACGTGATCACACACAGACGTGATTGTATTCGACAATCACAAGGCCATTATGCCTTATCACAACCAAACGGTTAACACACATGTTCCATACTAGTGTTTATTCATTCTATATTTTTCCGACATTGTTTATGGTAATGTTCCTCACTCTACCTATTCCGTATTTTAACATGCATACATATTCCACAACAATTACCCACCATTAAACGATAAAAGTCGACAAAGCGACACTATTCCAAAATCCTGACATAATTAAATTGGCCAACAATTGTAAAGCCATTTTAATAAGAAAGTATATTTTATTAGCTGTCCAATGATAGCAAGAATGTTAAAAAACGGATAAACGAGTCAAAAGTTATGGACACAACGAGAAATGGTATCGCGAAAAAACACAATTCTGCACCCTCCTGGCCGTACGCGTATTGCCCTAAGCCATACGCGTATTGCCCAGCTGGCTCGCCCAGCCATACGCGTATTGCCCAAAGTCATACGCGTATGGGCAGAGACTGATTTTTCCCAAAAATTCCTTTTAAAACCCCAATACGCGTATTGCCTTACTTCATACGCGTATTGCCCAAAACCCTACGCGTACCAATACGCAAATGGGCAGATGGCCGAGAAAATGGAACCTCATACGCGTATTTCCCACATTTCTGCACAGCCATACACGTATTGCCTTAACCAATACACGTATTGCCTTGGGTGATACGCGTATGGGCAGCGTGAAAACCAGAAAATTTCCTGCATAATGGGTTTGCGAAAATTGGTCCATTTTCCCTTCCAATTCACTTCTAAACAAAAGAAAAATACCAATTTGATACACAACAACACATATGTAACAAGTATCAATCATAAGGAACATTAAAACATGATTTTGGTGCAAAATTTCTCATTTTCTAACAATGTCAAACTAACTCTAAAACTCAATAAAACTCTACTCTAAAGCATCTAACTAGAACCCACCTGGATTACAAGATGAGGAGGTTGAAGCTGAGATGAAAAGATGATGATTGGTGGATGATTCAAGTCCTAGAGCTCTTGAGAATTTTTTCTATTCTTTTCCCTTCCCTTTCCTTCCTTTCCTTTTCCTTCTCCAAGTTTTCTATCCTCTTTCAAATAAGGCAAAGGAAAAGAAAATATACAAAGGAAATATTAATTGGTAATACTACTAATTATCCAAATTATCTCAAATACACCAATTAATAAAACTCCAAGTTAAATAATATTAATCTAATCAAATTTCGAGTTCGTCAGTTTACTCTAATTACTTTATCCAATAATTGTTCAGAGTACCCCGGAACCCAGTTGATCATAATAATATTATTCAAAAATGTTCACAAAATTATGGGGTATTACATAAGTTATCAACAAGAATATATAGCCTAACAAACACTTAAATAGGAGAATTAGTAAATAAATAATTATAGCTAAACAAACATTGTTAGAATTTGTCAACAACGAATTATAGCCTAACAAACACGTAAATGGAGAATTTACTAATATATCAACAAGTATTGTTTATTAAAAGTGGATGAGAGACATCCTCGTGCATTATGAATCTATGTAATTCCAGGTATATTCAAGAAATAATCCAAGATGGTAAAGCTTATGGATAGAAAATATGAAAGTTAACTAGTATCTGGTTAGTTTTGATGATGATAACACTTGAAGTTAAGCAACTGCTGAAGATAAATAACCCCAAGAGGTTTAATAGAATTTCTAGGTGAGTGTGTGATTTGCATTAGTAATTCTAGAACTACTATTATAACTTTATAATACATTGAACATGATCATCAGGGTTTACTGAGCATGATATCATCCTGGACTCCACTGAAGATCGTTTGACCTTAGGTGTTGTATTCATGAATTTGACTTTACATCTTGATAGAACATCTTGATCACTTCTTCTTCTTGATAGATGAAGACTTCACATCATGTAGTTTGACATATAGTTTTTTTATCATCGAAACCATAGAGAACACCTGGCAAATGCAGATAATTGTGCAAACAAACACATAGATCCACACTCTATCCCTTTTTGATGATGAAACCGTATCTCTCAAGAAGGTGAAAAAATAAAAAGGCATCGATAAAATATAGTAGTGGTTAAACCTCCTCCCCTTCAAAAAAAAAAAATATAGACTATTACCCTACTCCTCTAGAGAATTTACATCTAGAAAATTATTATTGGCAACCATTCTTATACTATTGTAAAATCAAAACAACATTATATGCAAATCATTTAGATACCAAGCCTCTAATTACTTAGAAGGAACAATGTATCAAACAATTGTCGATGACATCTTACACTTGGGTTTAACTCTAGACGATGCATTAACAACATTTGTCTGAGGATCACAAAAGAATGAGCGAGACTCCTCCGGAAGGAGATAAAATCAATCGAGTCATATGCAGGAAGAGCTAATATTTGATGGTGATGGAGAAGGAATTCATTTTTATCAAATCATACAAAAGAAATCGTATAATATGAAGGCCTTAGAATATCATAATTTACCAATTAAGCTAGGACCTTAGGATATAACATGCATGCCTTTGTCCATGCCATTTTTCTTTCTCTTTTAGCTAAAATGCTTTTTTTCTTTTTATATTTCATCATTTAAAAACTATTTACATTCCAATTATTTTTCTCAAATTAAAAAAAAAAAAAAAAAAAAAAAAATATATATATATATATATATATATATATATATATATATATATTATAATGATATGCCACATGGAATATCAATGCAAATAAAAAAACCTCTTTTAGGGACATTGGTGATTTTGGGTTATTCATTTCATAGCAACAATAATGAAAATGCATGTTCTCAATTGACTTAATATAATACTCTATCATTGAGCATGTATCTAATGTAAACATTATAATTTATGATTGAAAATATTGTTTCACAAAATCAAGGATGGGTATTTTTTTCCTGTTCATGTTCATTTTATCTTATAAATAAATAAATATATAGAAAGTGAACTAAAAGATGGTGTACAATCATAAAATCAAAGCATAAACCACATCAAGAGTAGAAGAAAATCATTTTAAAATAATAAAAATTGACCAACCACAATTAATATTTAAACATTTGAACCTTAATATTATAGAATGTCTTTTTTGATAGAAAATCATTTCAAAACCCGAATTACCGTTTTTGTTTTCTACCAAACAAAAATGAAAGCATAACATTAGCTTGACTTGAAAATATGCTAAATATCATAATCGAGAAAAAAATAAATAAATATAATTGATAACTTCAATATGCGAAGATCAATAACAAACAAAACATAGATGGTTGCATATGATACAATATAAAGGAAGCTCATAATTTTCTTTTCTAAACAACTTTGAAGTAAGTAGGACAAGTAGACAATAAGGATCTATTACACATTATGAGAAACTCAGAATGTATAATTATTATTATTGTACTAAATGTCCTACGTGCCTAAAAGTTGCCTAAAACTATATTGAAAATATCCACCAAGAACTAAATATATGACTTATAAATGGATATTGTAAATGACTTTTTCTTCCATGTCACGATGAAACAAACACATAAATGTGAGAATTTACAGAGGAATCACTTGTTAAGTTATCAACAAGAATATATAGCCTAACAAACACTTAAATGGGAGAATTAGTTAATAAATAATTATAGCCAAACAAACATTGTTAGAATTTCTCAACAAGGAATTATAGCCTAACAAACACGTAAATGGAGAATTTACTAATATATCAACAAGTATTGTATGTTAAAAGTGGATGAGAGACATCCACGTGTATTATGAATCTATGTAATTCCAGGTATATTCAAGAAATAATCCAGGATGGTAAAGCTTATGGATAGAAAATATGAAAGTTAACTAGTATCTGGTTAGTTTTGATGATGACAAAACTTGAAGTTAAGCAACTGCTGAAGATAAATAACCCAAAGAGGTTTAATAGAATTTCTAGGTGAGTGTGTGATTTGAATTAGTAATTCTAGAATTACTATTACAACTTTATAATACATTGAACATGATCATCAGGGTTTACTGAGCATGATATCATCCTGGACTCCACTGAAAATCGTTTGACCTTAGGTGTTGTATTCATGAATTTGACGTTACATCTTGATAGAACATCTTGATCACTTCTTCTTCTTGATAGATGAAGACTTCACATCATGTAGTTTGACATATAGTTTTTTTATCATTGAAACCATAGTGAACACCTGGCAAATGCAGATAATTGTGCAAACAAACACATAGATCCACACTCTATCCCTTTTTGATGATGAAACCGTATCTCTCAAGAAGGTGAAAAAATAAAAAGGCATCGATAAAATATAGTAGTGGTTAAACCTCCTCCCCTTCAAAAAAAAATATAGACTATTACCCTACTCCTCTAGAGAATTTACATCTAAAAATTTATTATTGGCAACCATTCTTATACTATTGTAAAATCAAAACAACAATATATGCAAATCATTTAGATACCAAGCCTCTAATTACTTAGAAGGAACAATGTATCAAACAAATGTCGATGACATCTTACACTTGGGTTTAACTCTAGACGATGCATTAACAACATTTGTCTGAGGATCACAAAAGAATGAGAGAGGCTCCTCCGGAAGGAGACAAAATCAATCGAGTCATATGCAAGAAGAGCTAATATTTGATGGTGACGGAGAAAGAATTCATTTTTATCAAATCATACAAAAGAAATCGTATAATATGAAGGCCTTAGAATATCATAATTTACCAATTAAGCTAGGACCTTAGGATATAACATGCATGCCTTTGGCCATGCCATATTTCTTTCTCTTTTAGCTAAAATGGTTTTTTTCTTTTTATATTTCATCATTTAAAATCTATTTACATTTCAATTATTCTTCACAAATTCTAATATATATATATATATATATATATATATATATATATATATATATATATTATAAAGATATGCCACATGGAATATAAATGCAAATAAAAAAAACTCTTTTAGGGACATTGGTGATTTTGGGTTATTCATTTCATAGCAACAATAATGAAAATGCATGTTCTCAATTGATTTAATATAATACTCTATCATTGAGCATGTATCTAATGTAAACATTATAATTTATGATTGAAAATATTGTTTCACCAAATCAAGGATGGGTATTTTTTTTCCTGTTCATGTTCAATTTATCTTATAAATAAATCAATATATAGAAAGTGAACTAAAAGATGGTATACAATCATAAAATCAAAGTATAAACCACATCAAGAGTAGAAGAAAATCATTTTAAAATAATAAAAATTGACCAACCACAATTAATATTTAAACATTTGAACCTTAATATTATAGAATGTCTTTTTTGATAGAAAATCATTTCCAAACCCGAATTACCGTTTTTGTTTTCTACCAAACAAAAATGAAAGCATAACATTAGCTTGACTTGAAAACATACTAAATATCATAATCGAGAAATAAATAAATAAATATAATTGATAACTTCAATATGCGAAGATCAAACACAAACAAAACATAGATGGTTGCATATGATACAATATAAAGGAAGCTCATTATTTTGTTTTCTAAACAATTTTGAAGTAGGACAAGTAGACAATAAGGATCTATTACACATTATGAGAAACTCAGAATGTATAATTATTATTATTGTACTAAATGTCCTACGTACCTAAAAGTGGCCTAAAATTATATTGAAAATATCCAGCAAGAACTAGATATATGACTTATAAATGGATATTGTAAATGACTTTTTCTTCCATGTCACGATGAAACAAACACATAAATGTGAGAATTTACAGAGGAATCACTTGTTAAGTTATCAACAAGAATATATAGCCTAACAAACACTTAAATAGGAGAATTAGTCAATAAATAATTATAGTCAAATAAACATTGTTAGAATTTCTCAACAAGGAATTATAGCCTAACAAACACGTAAATGGAGAATTTACTAATATATCAACAAGTATTGTTTGTTAAAAGTGGATGAGAGACATCCACGGGCATTATGAATCTATGTAATTCCAGATATATTCAAGAAATAATCCAAGATGGTAAAGCTTATGGATAGAAAATATGAAAGTTAACTATTATCTGGTTAGTTTTGATGATGACAACACTTGAAGTTAAGCAACTGCTGAAGATAAATAACCCCAAGAGGTTTAATAGAATTTCTAGGTGAGTGTGTGATTTGCATTAGTAATTCTAGAATTACTATTATAACTTTATAATACATTGAACATGATCATCAGGGTTTACTGAGCATGATATCATCCTGGACTCCACTGAAGATCGTTTGACCTTAGGTGTTGTATTCATGAATTTGACGTTACATCTTGATAGAACATCTTGATCACTTCTTCTTCTTGATAGATGAAGACTTCACATCATGTAGTTTGACATATAGTTTTTTTATCATTGAAACCATAGTGAACACCTGGAAAATGCAGATAATTGTGCAAATAAACACATAGATCCACACTCTATCCCTTTTTGATGATGAAACCGTATCTCTCAAGAAGGTGAAAAAAATAAAAAGGCATCGATAAAATATAGTAGTGGTTAAACCTCCTCCCCTTCAAAAAAAAATATATAGACTATTACCCTACTCCTCTAGAGAATTTACATCTAGAAATTTATTATTGGCAACCATTCTTATACTATTGTAAAATCAAAACAACATTATACGCAAATCATTTAGATACCAGGTCTCTAATTACTTAGAAGGAACAATGTATCAAACAAATGTCGATGACATCTTACACTTGGGTTTAACTCTAGACGATGCATTAACAACATTTGTCTGAGGATCACAAAAGAATGAGCGAGACTCCTCCGGAAGGAGACAAAATCAATCGAGTCATATGCAAGAAGAGCTAATATTTGATGGTGACGGAGAAGGAATTCATTTTTATCAAATCATACAAAAGAAATCGTGTAATATGAAGGCCTTAGAATATCATAATTTACCAATTAAGCTAGGACCTTAGGATATAACATACATGCCTTTGGCCATGCCATTTTTCTTTCTCTTTTAGCTAAAATGGTTTTTTTCTTTTTATATTTCATCATTTAAAAACTATTTACATTTCAATTATTCTTCTCAAATTCTAATATATATATATATATATATATATATATATATTATAATGATATTCCACATGGAATATAAATGCAAAAAAAAAAACTCTTTTAGGGACATTGGTGATTTTGGGTTATTCATTTCATAGCAACAATAATGAAAATGCATATTCTCAATTGATTTAATATAATACTCTATCATTGAGCATGTATCTAATGTAAACATTATAATTTATGATTGAAAATATTGTTTCACAAAATCAAGGATGGGTATTTTTTTCCTGTTCATGTTCATGTTATCTTATAAGTAAATAAATATATAGAAAGTGAACTAAAAGATGGTGTACAATCATAAAATCAAAGTATAAACCACATCAAGAGTAGAAGAAAATCATTTTAAAATAATAAAAATTGACCAACCACAATTAATATTTAAACATTTGAACCTTAATATTATAGAATGTCTTTTTTGATAGAAAATCATTTCAAAACCCGAATTACCGTTTTTGTTTTCTACCAAACAAAAATGAAAGCATAACATTAGCTTGACTTGAAAACATACTAAATATCATAATCAAGAAATAAATAAATAAATATAATTGATAACTTCAATATGCGAAGATTAAACACAAACAAAACATAGATGGTTGCATATGATACAATATAAAGGAAGCTCATTATTTTCTTTTCTAAACAATTTTGAAGTAAGTAGGACAAGTAGACAATAAGGATCTATTACACATTATGAGAAACTCAGAATGTATAATTATTATAATTGTACTAAATGTCCTACGTACCTAAAAGTTGCCTAAAACTATATTGAAAATATCCAGCAAGAACTAGATATATGACTTATAAATGGATATTGTAAATGATTTTTCCTTCCATGTCACGATGAAATAAACACATAAATGTGAGAATTTACAGACGAATCACTTGTTAAGTTATCAACAAGAATATATATCCTAACAAACACTTAAATATTAGAATTAGTCAATAAATAATTATAGCCAAACAAACATTGTTAGAGTTTGTCAAGAAGGAATTATAGCCTAACAAACACGTAAATGGAGAATTTACTAATATATCAACAAGTATTTTTTGTTAAAAGTGGATGAGAGACATCCACGTGCATTATCAATCTATGTAATTCCAGGTATATTCAAGAAATAATCCAAGATGGTAAAGCTTATGGATAGAAAATATGAAAGTTAACTAGTATCTGGTTAGTTTTGATGATGACAACAATTGAAGTTAAGCAACTGCTGAAGATAAATAATCCCAAGAGGTTTAATAAAATTTCTAGGTGAGTGTGTGATTTGTAACACCCCAATTCCCATCGCGAATAAATAATACATAAATAAAATCAGAGTAACTGAATATTTATTTTTCCGACAGAAACAAGGATGCCACATTTTAAAGTAAGAAAACACAATCCCTGCTCAATTATTTGATACATAACACAAGATGGAGTAAGCCTCAAAGGGCAACTTTTTTCAACAAAATGAAGTTCAATTATGGAATAAAGTGGAAAGATCCATAACCGACTTGTTTTACAAAATAAATCGTTTTTTAGAACATCAACTATACACACAAAGGTACTACGAAATACATTCAACAAATGTATACATATATATATATATAATCGTTCCCCGACTCCCGTGCTACGTATCAGAGCAGACACCAAGACCGACAACAGAACGAAGGACTAATCTTCACAAAAAGACCTCCAGCAACTCTAATCTGCAATGCCTCATAGAGCATTATAAAATAGCAGAAGGGTGAGAAATAACAACTAAAATCATGATTGCATAATAATATGCAAATACATAACAAATCACATGCATAGTTATTCTCACCACAACTATCACACACCAATACCTATAGCATGTCACAAATACATAACCTATATGCATTATCCAACATAATCACGTATTTGCACATAAGGCATAATCAGTCATCACATATAGAAACACATCACACATCGCATAGCTTATGTCTATGCATAAAACATATTATCCACAACCAATGCATTTATCACACATGCACACCAAATTACCAATACTATCACAATCTCTACACATAACAAATCAATGCACAATTTCCACACATAATCAATCAACTCATGATTTTCCACACATAATCACATAATCAATCCATTCATGATTTATGCAAATGCACAGAGACCGACACAACGACTCTATGCAAATGCCATGCGGTACCGACTTCCAATATTTCTCATCATTAGTTCACTCAGGAACTCTGCTGGAACCATCGCTTGTTACTAGAAGTAACACCCCGTCGGGCCAACGATGTTCACCCGTCGCTTGCAGTCCTCTTTGTATAAGGCTCACGACGTTTATGGATCACTTGCAGTCCTCTTTGTATAAGGCTCACGATCCGATCGCTTGCAGTCCTCTTTGTATAAGGCTCACGATTGTCTATAATCATCGTTTTCAGTCCTCTTATTTTTAAGGCTCACGATCCAATCAGATCGCTTTCAGTCCTCTTATTTTTAAGGCTCACGATGTTACAGCAGATTCCCTCAGGAATCAATCCGTCCCTCAGGACATCACAAGAATGCATATCATGATGCTTGGCATACAATGACTCATGACATCAAATGCATCTTCACACATATATGCAACCATAATCATGCATATATTTCAACTCATCAATTCCATACATTCACAACTCAACCATATGAATTAATCAACCTCATCACATTCATGCATTGCAAATCAATTCAAACAATGCATTTCAAACCATAAAGGCCACCACAAACATACATTGAATTTCACATAAACAATGCATTTCACCACAAACCACAAACCACAACAATCATACAATCACAATTACTTTCACAAGGGATTCACACCACAAAGGCTACCCACAACACATCATAACAACATACATTGATATTCAATCAAACAATGTATTTTACCACACAACAACATCATTAATCACGCATCGAAGTCTACTTCAAAACAATGCACATATTTTCCTTAAAGCCACAAACCATCATCACAACATTCCATCATGTATATTCACATCATATAACGGCACACAAGCTACACGTTACATATCAAAAGCATATAGCATGATAACACATCAATCGCACACCTTGTACGCGATAAAAACCCGACAACCCGACTATTTTTCAAAAAACACGAATTTATTAAATTATCTTTTACCCTCCAAACCATTTTTAATAGAAATAATATTTCATTAGCTTTCCAACGCTTCAAACGGGGACCAAAACGGACTTACGGTTCAAAAGTTATGAAGAAAACAAAATCGGACATTTTGGAAAATTTTCGTCACTTGCGAGTATACTCAGGTCGAGTCCATAGGTCGACGCAAGGCACTTTAGGTCGACGCAAAAGTCCTTCAGGTCGACGCATACTGCGCAGAATTTGATAAAAATTCAGTTTTCGATCGTTAAATGACTTCCGGACCTCCGATTTCGATTCCGTAAAAAGCTGCGATCTCAGAATTCAACATACTACACTATTTCCACCATTACAAAGCCATCTAACACATTTTCCATTTTTGAAATATTTTGAAACATCATTTTATCAGTTTATCCCAACTCCAAACTCGCTCAAAACCACTCAAAAACACACAAATAACCATTCCCGATTAATTCTTATCCTTACCCGATTAAATATCAATCTATACCAATGTTACCAGGCATATCCAAACACTTTTACTCGATCACAACATCAATTTGCACCAAAAACATCAATATATATCAAAAACTCAAAAGTTATAAATTCAACTCGATTCAATCGAACGATCACGCTAAATCAAGACCCAACATCACACGACTCTATTACGCGATTTATTCCGACTTTCGTCCGTAAAAACATCGATTTCTAATCATTTTTCTCATTTCGACCTAAAATGAAAGCTATAAGAAAATATCCAAAACAATCCAAGAAAACATACACATATACATACACAAGCAAGATATAATTGAAACTTCTCACCCTTACCCGATTAATCGTGCTTGCAACGGAGCTTTTCTCGAGTTTTCCTCTTTCTCCTCTTTTTCCTCTTCTCTCTTTTCTTTCTTCTCCTTTTCTTTCTCTTCCTTTCTTTTCTCTCTTTTTCTCTCCACTTACTACTTATTCAAAATATCTAACCCCAAAAAGACCAAAATACCCCTAAGCTCAAATATCTCCCAAACGCTCTCAAAATGCGATAAACATAAACATACCGATGAAATATATTTCGGGAAATAAAAGTTGAAAAGAAATTATAATTTATTGCAAATATTTACCTATCAGAGAAATTAACCAATTAACTCAATTAGCAGGTAAATTACAATAAATTCACACATGTCACAAAATTCACATAAATTAAATAAATAAATGCAATTAAACAAATTGGGGCGTTACATGATTTGCATTAGTAACTCTAGAATTACTATTATAACTTTATAATACATTGAACATGATCATCAGGGTTTACTGAGCATGATGTCATCATGGACTCCACTGAAGATCGTTTGACCTTAGGTTTTGCATTCATGAATTTGACTTTACATCTTGATAGAACAACTTAATCACTTCTTCTTCTTGGTAGATGAAGACTTCACATCATGTAGTTTGACATATAGTTTTTTTATCATCGAAACCATAGCGAACACTTGGAAACTACAGATAATTGTGCAAACAAACACATAGATCCACACTCTATCCCTTTTTGATGATGAAACCGTATCTCTCAAGAAGGTGAAAAATAAAAAGGCATCTATAAAATATAGTAGTGGTTAAACCTCCTCCCCTTCAAAAAAAAAATAGAGACTATTACCCTACTCCTCTAGAGAGTTTACATCTAGAAAATTATTATTGGCAACCATTCTTATACTATTGTAAAATCAAAACAACATTATATGCAAATTATTTAGGTACCAAACCTCTAATTACTTTGAAGGAACAATGTATCAAACAAATGTCGAGGACATCTTACACTTGGGTTTAACTCTAGACGATGCATTCACAACATTTGTCTGAGGATCACAAAAGAATGAGCGAGACTCCTCCAGAAGGAGATAAAATCAATCGAGTCATATGCAGGAAGAGCTAATATTTGATGGTGACGGAGAAGGAATTCATTTTTATCAAATTATACAAAAGAAATCGAATAATATGAAGGCCTAAGAATATCATAATTTACCAATTAAGCTAGGACCTTAGGATATAACATGCATGCCTTTGTCCATGCCATTTTTCTTTCTCTTTTAGCTAAAATGGTTTTTTCCTTTTTATATTTCATCATTTAAAAACTATTTACATTCCAATTATTCTTCTCAATTTCTAATATATATATAATATTATGATGATATGCCACATGGAACATAAATGCAAATAAAAAAAACCTCTTTTAGGGACATTGGTGATTTTGGGTTATTCATTTCATAGCAACAATAATGAAAATGCATGTTATCAATTGATTTAATATAATACTCCATCTTTGAGCTGGTATCTAATGTAAACATTATAATTTATGATTGAAAATATTGTTTCACAAAATCAAGGATGAGTATTTTTTTTCCTGTTCATGTTCATTTTATCTTATAAATAAATGAAATATATAGAAAGTGAACTAAAAGATGGTGTACAATCATAAAATCAAAGTATAAACCACATCAAGAGTAGAAGAAAATCATATTAAAATAATAAAAATTGACCAACCACAATTAATATTTAAACATTTGAACCTTAATATTCTAGAATGTCTTTTTTGATATAAAATCATTTCAAAACCCGAATTACCGTTTTTGTTTTCTACCAAACAAAATGAAAGCATAGCATTAGCTTGACTTGAAAACAAACTAAATATCATAATCGAGAAAACAATGAATAAATAAAATTGATAACTTCAATATGCGAAGATCAAACACAAACAAAACATATATGGTTGCATAAGATACAATATAAAGGAAGCTCATTATTTTCGTTTCTAAACAACTTTGAAGTAAGTAGGACAAGTAGACAATAAGGATCTATTACACATTATGAGAAACTCAGAATGTATAATTATTATTATTGTACTACATGCCCTACGTACCTAAAATTTTCCTAAAACTAAATTGAAAATATCCAGCAAGAACTAGATTCATGACTTATAAATGGATATTGTAAATGACTTTTTCATCCATGTCACGATGAAACAAACACATAAATGTGAGAATTTACAGAGGAATCACTCGTTAAGTTATCAACTAGAATATATTGCCTAACAAACACTTAAATATGAGAATTAGTCAATAAATAATTATAGCCCATCAAACATTGTTAGAATTTGTCAACAAGTAGTTATAGCCTAACAATCACGTAAATGGAGAATTTACTAATATATCAACAAGTATTGTTTGTCAAAAGTGGATGAGAGACATCCATGTGTGTTATGAATCTATGTAATTCCATACTATATCCCTTTTTGATGATGAAACCGTATCTCTCAAGGTTCAAAAATAAAATGGCATCGATAAAATATAGTAATGGTTAAACCTCCTCCGCTTAAAAAAATATAGAGACTATTACCCTATTCCTCTAGAGAATTTACATCTAGAAAATTATTATTGGGAACCATTCTTATACTATTGTAAAATCAAAACAACATTATATGCAAATCATTTAGGTACCAAGCCTCTAATTACTTAGAAGGAACAATGTATCAAACAAATGTCGATGATATCTTACACTTGGGTCTAACTCTAGACGATGCATTCACAACATTTGTCTGAGGATCACAAAAGAATGAGTGAGACTCCTCCGAAAGGAGATAAAATCAATCGAGTCATATGCAGGAAGAGCTAATATTTGATGGTGACGGAGAAGGATTTCATTTTTATCAAATCATACAAAAGAAATCATATAATATGAAGACCTAAGAATATCATAATTTACCAATTAAGCTAGGACCTTATGATATAACATGCATGCCTTTGTCCATGCCATTTTTCTTTCCCTTTTAGCTAAAATGGGTTTTTCCATTTATATTTCATCATTTAAAAACTATTTACATTCCAATTATTCTTCTAAATTTCTAATATATATATATATATATATATATATATATATATATATATATATATTTATATTATGATGATATGCCACATGGAACATAAATGAAAATTAAAAAAAAAAAATTCTTTTAGGGACATTGGTGATTTTGGGTTATTCATTTCATAGCAACAATAATGAAAATGCATGTTCTCAATTGTTTTATTATAATACTCTATCATTGAGCTTGTATCTAGTGTAAACAGTATAATTTATGATTGAAAATATTGTTTCACAAAATCAAGGATGAGTTTTTTTTTTTCTGTTCATGTTCATTTTATCTTATAAATAAATGAAATATATTGAAAGTGAAATAAAAGATGGTGTACAATCATAAAATCAAAGTAAAAACCACATCAAGAGTAGAAGAAAATAATTTTAAAATAATAAAAATTGACCAACCACAATTAATATTTAAACATTTGAACCTTAATATTCTAGAATGTCTTTTTTGATAGAAAAATATTTCAAAACCCGAATTACCGTTTTTGTTATCTACCAAACAAAAATGAAAGCATAGCTTTAGCTTGACTTGACAACAAACTAAATATCATAATCGAGAAAACAATAAATAAATATAATTGATAACTTCAATATGCAAAGATCAAACACAAACAAAACATAGATGGTTGCATAAGATACACTATAAAGGAAGCTTATTATTTTCTTTTCTAAACAACTTTGAAGTAAGTAGGACAAGTAGACAAGAAGTATCTATTACACATTATGAGAAAATCAGAATGCATAATTATAATTATTGTACTACATGTCCTACGTACCTAAAAGTTGTCGAAATCTAAATTGAGAATATCCATCAAGAACTAGATACATGACTTATAAATGGATATTGTAAATTACTTTTTCTTTCATGTAACAATGAAACAAACACATAAATGTGAGAATTACAGTGGAATCACTTGTTAAGTTAACAACAAGAATATATAGCCTAACAAACACTTAAATATGAGAATTAGTCAATAAATAATTATAGCCCAACAAACACTGTTAGAATTTGTCAACAAGTAATTATAGCCTAACAAACTAGAATTTGTTAAGATATCAACAATTATTGTTTGTCAAAAATGGATGAGAGACATCCACGTGCATTATGAGAAAAAAAATTTGTTACCTACTTTATAAATATGGTTTTTTTAGGCACTACAAAACTGTGCAATTTCTTTTTAATTTTTATTAAAAAATTGTAATTTTTAGTTCTATAAAATTATCATGAAGTAAATTTTAGAATAAACATTTATAAAAAAATTATTGCAAAAGTTAAAAATTAAAAGATAATTGGGCACAAGTTTATTTCACTAGAAATTAAATCTAGTTGTAAAATAATTTTAATAGGACTAAAAGTGTAATTTTCTTTATTCAAATAAAAAATAAAAAATAATAATTTATACTAATTAAACAAATATTTAACTCATAAAAAATAGCACAAATAATTAAACATAACATCTATTAAAAGAAAATATAGTCTTTGTTTTTGTTTGTAAGAAAATATAGTCTTGATTGTTTTTTATCTGGTATTTACTAGTTTTGTTTATTTTGTAAATTTTCATTTTTTTATGGCAAAATTATATAATAGTATTAAGAAATATGAAAACCACCAAAATACAAATAATTCTAAAATACAAGGAATGGATAGAGAACTATTAAGAGTGCAAATAAAAAAAAAATAAACATTTCAACCAAACATAACTACATACCAAAAGTAAAAGGAAGGAAAACAACCAAAGGAACTACAAATCAACAACTTAGGAATCAATATTAGAGCTCATTCCTCCAAAACCACCGTCTGTTGATCAAACTTCACCAAGAGAAAAAAAATCACATACTAGAACCTACTTCAATTTCAAACATATTGGGTTAACATATGCTTCTCCATACGATCTACTGCAAGCAAAATTAAACAGCAAGATTATCATATGGAGGTTTAATCACAAAGATATTAGTTGTTGTTAGAGTTGACATTATGGGAGAATCATTGGATCCTATCCACTATAAGATCATCTATTCCACACTCAATATCATGGGGCTTCATAACTTTCTAGGAGAACTAAGAACAAATCAATGGATGAAGACAAAGTTGTAACCTAACCAGCAGCAACAAATGATACAATTGAGACACTAACAAACCACACCAAGAACAACCTCTTGGATTTTTCCACTAAGTCCAATTGAGAACAAACTTCTCACAATGGACCTCTTGTTTCCAAAACTATGACAACAAGGAATACAACTTTGCAATCTTATTTCCAACAATCCTGGAAAAATAAGATGTAAAAAGCAATGTATAATCTAAATTTTTGTAAGTATGTAAAAGAAGGATATTTAATAATTATCAATCAAAAGATTGATTTTCTCCTTGTAACACACAACTCTCACAATAATTATACAAGAGTTCTTTCTATGAGATGAAACTAGGATGCTTTACTATGAAGGTTTATGCACAATGTTTCACTCTAAGAAAATTCTGTTTTGAACGCTTAGACAAAATTTGAAAGTTTGAAAGAGTATGAATGATTGATTGATAATTTACAAGGAGGTGAGTTTGAAAATTTAAAATTATGAGGTTTATATAGCCTCTAAACACCTTGTAACACCCCCAATCTATACCCCTAATTAATAATAAAACAATAAACACTTAATAAAAATTTCGTCAGAGTATATTTAAATTATCATGGCATAGACGGGGAGAATCACATTAAATTGAAACCAAACATACAACACCTGCTCATAAAGATATGCAACAGTGGGGTAGCAATCAACAGACGAACTCAGTTCCTTACACCCACATTTCAGATTTTAGAATAAAAGCGGAAAATCTAAAACTGAATATCATATATATATATATATATCACCTAAAAAGTTGTCATACATCAAGTCATACATGTACAAGCCAAAAGATATATACATACATATACACATCAAACTACGAAACGATCCCCCTGACTACCCGGTGCCACATATCAGAGCCGACCGACAAAAGAATAAAGTCCTAAGCTTCACAAAAGACCTCCAGCAACTCTAATCTGCAATGCCTCATAGAGCATTATAAAACAGCAGAAGGGTGAGAAAAACAATCATAATATAATTGCATACAATTATATATAACACCAAAATACACGTATATATACTGTTCTCACCACAACTCATACCAGAATTCCAACACAAAACAACACAATGTATATTTCATATTTCCATCACCAAGGTATACTAGCCATACACAATACAAGTATCACCAACACATATCCATATATCAATTTATCAATTTTATCCACAATTCCACACATAAATAAACCATTAATGATTTATGCAGATGCAAGAGACCGACACAACGACTCTATGCATATGCACATGCAGTACTGACTTCCAATGTTTCTCATCACTAGTTCACTCAGGAACTCTGCTGGAATCATCGCTCATTACATCACTGTAACTCCACGTCGGGCATACGATGTTCCCCGTCGCTCACACCCCACACGGGCACACGACATTTATGGATCGCTCACACCGCACACGGGCACACAACCCGATCGCTCACACCCCACACGGGCACACGACCCGATAGCTCACACCCCACACGGGCACACGACGTTATAGTGAATTCCCTCTGGAACCAAACCGTCGCTCACACCCCACATGGGCACACGACATTACAAGAATGCATATCATGATGCTTGGCATACAATGACCTATGACATTCCAATGCACACATAGATGCAATCATCTCATTCAACATTAATCATGATTTGCAATTCAAGCCCAAAACAATGCATTTATACCATACAACAGCACGCAAATCATACCATATCCATATCGGCAACACATTGCATGATACACGCCAATTACACACAATTATAACGACACAAGTCGACAAAACGACACTATTCCAAATTTGCAACATATTTAAATCGGCTAACAATCTCAAAATTATTATAATAAGAAAGTACAGTTCAATAGCTACTCAACGATACCAAGAATGTTAAAAACGGATAAACGGAACACAAGTTACGGACTAAACAAGAAAAGACATCGCGAAAAACCCCATTTTGCAATTCTCCTGGCCATACGCGTATTGCCCTGAGCCATACGCGTATTGCCCTAATTCCTCACCATTCCATACGCGTATTGCCCAAGGTCATACGCGTATGGGCAGAGACCCATTTTTCCCAAAAATTCACGTTAAAAGTCCAATACGCGTAATGCCCTACACCGTACGCGTATTGCCCTAAAGTGTTACGCGTACCATACGCAAATGGACAGATGGCCGAGCAAAATGAAACTCCATACGCGTATAGCGCAGTTTTCTTCAATGCCATACGCGTATTGCCTTGACCAATACACGTATTTCCTTGAGTGATACGCGTATGGGCAGTGGAAAGTTCAGAAAATTCTGCAGAACATTGTTCTGCGTTTTTCCAACCAAAATCAACCCATTTTCACCTATACACCAGAAAAATAACCAATACAATGCCTAACAACATGCATCTATCATGTATCAATCCTAATGGACCTGGAAAAATAATTTCCGACACATTTAATCGATTTCTAATCAATTTCTACATAATATGGGTTTTACTATAATTTCCATTTCAATCCAATAACAATAAAAAACACACATACAATAATCGAGTTTCGCACACTTACCCGATTTAATCATGTTTAGAAAAGTCGGGAGATCGATTTCTTGATTTCCAAGTTTTTCTCACTTTTTCTTCTCTTCTTCTCTTTTCTTTCCCTTTTCCTTCTTCTCTTTTTCTTTCTCTCTATTT
Source organism: Lathyrus tuberosus (assembly GCA_022829125.1). Lineage (NCBI taxonomy): Eukaryota > Viridiplantae > Streptophyta > Magnoliopsida > Fabales > Fabaceae > Lathyrus > Lathyrus tuberosus. The sequence continues at coordinate 9,496,144 of JALAZF010000112.1, forward strand.
TTCTCTCTTTCTATTTTCTATTTTTTCTAACTTAAGGAAAAATAAGATGAAATGACCAAAATACCCCCACACTCAAATATCTCGCAAACGTTCCCAAAACTCGATAAAACATCACAACACTGAAAAATAATATATTTCCAAATAAAAGTCGAAAATAAAATAATATAATAATAAAATAATCAAAACGACTCGATTAAATAAAAACTGACAAAACTGGGACGTTACAACTCTCCCCCACTTAGAAATTTTCGTCCTCGAAAATATACCTTAGACGAACAACTCTGGATACGACTCCCGCATCCGACTCTCCAACTCCCAATTTAGATTTCCCTCAGCAGTGCCTCCCCACGCCACTTTCACAAGTGCAATATCCTTGCCCCTCAACCGCTTCACCTCGCGATCCAAAATCCTACATGGTAATGCCTCAACCGTAAGGTTCTCCGTTACCTCAACCTCATCCATCGGAATCACATGCGACGGATCCGGAACATACTTCCGAAGCTGTGAAACATGGAACACATCGTGCAAATTCGACAGATTCGGCGGCAACGCCACCCTATAAGCCACAGCACCCACTCTCGCGGATATCTGGTAAGGACCAATAAACCGAGAAGTAAGTTTCTTCGATTTCAATGCACGACCCACACCCGTTATCGGTGTAACCCTCAAAAATACATGATCGCCCTCTTGGAACTCAAGATCTTTTCTTCTCCGATCATGATAACTCTTTTGTCTACTCTGAGAAGCCTTCATTTTCTCACGAATAAGCTTCACTTTCTCCGTAGTCTGTTGTACCAATTCCGGTCCAACCACCAAACTCTCACCAGATTCGTGCCAACACAACAGTGTTCGACATCTCCGTCCATACAGTGCTTCAAACGGTGCCATTCCAATACTAGAATGGAAACTGTTATTATACGTGAATTCAATCAATGCAAGATAACTATCCCACGCACCACCTTGTTCCAGAACACACGCTCTCAACAAATCTTCCAACGACTGAATCGTTCTCTCCGTCTGACCATCTGTCTGCGGATGATAAGCTGAACTTAATCTCAATTTAGAACCCAAAGCCTTATGTAAACTTTCCCAAAATCTCGAGGTAAACCTAGGATCTCGATCCGAAACAATACTCAATGGAACCCCATGCAACTTCACAATCACACTGATGTAAATCTCCGCCAACCTCTCCAAAGAAAAACTGATGTCAATCGGAATGAAATGAGCCGATTTAGTCAGTCTATCAACAACCACCCAAATAGCATTATGCCCCCTCTAAGTATTCGGCAACCCCGTTACAAAATCTATGGAAATGCTATCCCACTTCCATTCAGGAATATCCAATGGTTGCAACAAACCACTAGGTCTTAAATGTTCTACCTTCGATTTCTGACAAGTCAAACATGCATACATAAACTGAGCCACATCTCTTTTCAATCCAGACCACCAAAAAATCTTTTTCAAATCCTGATACATCTTATTCGCTCCCGGATGTATACTCAAATTACTCAGGTGTCCTTCCTCCAAAATCATCTTTTTCAACTCCGCAACATCATGAATACAAATTCGACCTCGGAATCTCAAAACACCATTAACATCCACTTGAAAATCACTATTCGCATCTTTTCCTCCAACCAACATCAAATCCACAAATTTCACATCCAGCTTCTGCTTCTCACTAACCGTCCTCAGAAAATCATTAGTAATTGTTAGCATTCCAAGCCTCACGCTATCCGACGTCACTTCACAAACCAAACTCAAATCTCTAAACGATTCCAAAAGTTCCCACTCTTTAACCATTAAAGCGGACATGTGCAAAGATTTCCGGCTCAATGCATCAGCTACCACATTAGCTTTACCAGGATGGTAATTCAAGCCAAAGTCGCAGTCCTTCAAAAATTCCAACCATCTACGTTGCCTCATATTTAACTCTTTCTGATCAAACAAATATTTCAAACTTTTATGATCACTAAAGACTTCAAACCTTGCACCGTAGAGATAATGCCTCCAAATCTTCAACACAAAAACCACAGCCGCTAATTCAAGATCATGAGTAGGATAATTTTTCTCATGCACTCTCAATTGCCTTGAAGCATAAGCCACCACCTTACCTTCTTGCATCAGAACACCACCTAAACCAATCAAAGAAGCATCACAATAAACCACAAATGGTTCATTAGGATTCGAAAAAATCAAAATCGGAGCTGTCGTCAATCTTCTCTTCAACTCATTAAAACTTTCCTCGCACCGAATATCCCAAATGAACGCTTGCCCTTTACAAGTCAACTGGGTCAAAGGAAGTGCTAGCTTAGAAAAACCCTCAGTAAACCTTCGATAATATCTGGCCAAACCCAAAAAGCTTCGAATTTCAGTAACAGATCTCGGAGCCTCCCATTGTAGAACTGCTTCTACTTTAGATGGATCCACAGAAATACCATTACCTGAAATCACGTGCCCAAGAAAACTCACCTCCGACAACCAGAACTCACACTTGGACAATTTGGCAAAAAGCTTTCTTTCTTTCAAAACCTGCAAAACAATACGCAAATGCTCCGCGTGCTCCTCTCGAGACTTAGAATAAATCAAAATGTCATCAATAAACACAACAACAAATCGATCCAAATGCTCGTGGAAAATACGATTCATGTATTCCATAAACACACCTGGCGCATTAGAAACCCCGAACGGCATCACAGAATATTCATAATGACCGTATCGTGTCCTAAAAGCCGTCTTCTGAATATCTTCCTCCTTCACCCTAATCTAATGATACCCTGACCTCAAGTCAATCTTACTAAACACACAAGTACCAACCAACTGATCCATCAGATCATCAATTCTTGGAAGAGGATACTTATTCTTAATCGTCACCTTATTCAACTGGCGATAATCAATACACAACCGCATACTTCCATCTTTCTTTTTCACCAATAAAACTGGAGCACCCCAAGGAGAAACGCTTGGTCTCACAAACCTCTTTTCCAATAATTCATTCAACTGTTTCTTTAACTTAACCAACTCAGATGCCGACATACGATAAGGTGCCATAGAAACAGGTCTAGTACCAGGAACTAGATCTATAGAAAACTCCACCTCTCTCTCTGGCGGCAAGTCTGAAATATCCTCGGGAAACACTTTTGGAAACTCACACACAACAGGAAACACATCAAGTGAAACTTGACTATCCACAGTCAACGATGCAAACAACCCAAGGTAGATAAGAAACTCGAGTCTTCGTCTTCCTCAAGAGAAGGAAACCTTACCAGATTATGATAACAATCAATATGAACTCGATTGAATTGCAACCAATTCATTCCCAGAACCACATCTAAACCCTCCAACGGTAAACACACCAAATCCATCTCAAAGTCTTTACCATAAATGGTCAAAGGACAACTTAGACAAACCAAAGAAGTAGTTACTGACCCCATTGCTGGAGTATCAATAACCATTTCACCATCCATCGAAGACAACATAAGATTCAAACGCTTCGCGCACTCAGACGAAATAAATGAATGAGTCGCTCCAGTATCAATAATAGCAACTAAAGGAGTACTATTAATAAAACAAGTACCTCTGATCAGACGATCTGTACTTGAAGTCTAAGTTCCTGCCAATGCGAACACTTTCCCACCAGATTGAGCCTGCTTCGGTTTCGGACACTTCGTACTAATATGACCAGGTTCACCACAGTTGTAACATTTCACCACATTTTTCCTGGCACAATCAGCAGCAACATGTCCTAAACCTCCACAATTAGTACACTTTCTCATATCTTTCCTGCACTCAAACTGATGATGCCCCAACTCACCACATTTATAACATCTCAGAGGCCCAGACATTCCTCCTCCACTTGACCTTTTCTCAAAATTTCCCCTTTGTTTACCCTTATCATCTGGTGTTACATACGGACCACCACGGAACTGTTGCTTCCCTTTCTTCTCGCTCACACTCTTATAGTGAGTAGAATGAGCCTTACTGTCCTCCTCATAAATCTTATAACAATCCACCAAATCAGAAAACCTCCGAATCCTTTGATAACCAATTGCCTGCTTTATCTCAGGACGCAATCCGTTCTCAAACTTTACACACTTAGAAAATTCTGCAGTCGCTTCAGCATAATGAGGATAAAACTGCATAAGCTCCACAAACTTAGCAGTATAATCAACAACAGACATATTACCTTGTTTCAGTTCCAAGAACTCAATTTCCTTCTTTCCTCTTACATCTTCAGGAAAATACCTCCTCAGAAACTCAATGTTAAACACAGCCCAAGTAATCTCCTCCTCTGCAGCTTCCAACACATGACGTGTACTAACCCACTAATCATCAGCTTCTTCCAGTAACATATGAGTACCCAGTCTCACCTTCTGATCCTCAGCACAATCCATCACTCGGAAAATTCTTTCATTCTCTTTCAGCCATATCTGAGCACCATCAGGATCATATCTTCCCTTGAAGACAGGCGGTTTGTTCTTCCTGAACTCATCATTACCTGCAGCATTAGGTGCATCCTGCACAGCACGAGCCATAGCTTGCATAGCAGCAGCCAAAGCAACGTCATTCCTACCAGCCATATTCTGTTCATTTCCAATAACAGCAACTATGGTTAAACAAACAGCTCACCCAACCACAACGACCAACAAGGACTGACACAACTGACACGGACTGGCTCTGATACCACTTAATGTAACACCCCTAATCTATACCCCCAATTAATAATAAAACAATAAACACTTAATAAAAATTTCGTCATAGTATATTTAAATTATCATGGCATAGACGGGGAGAATCACATTATATTGAAACAAAACATACAACACCTGCTCATAAAGATATGCAACAGTGGGGTAGCAATCAACAGAGGAACTCAGTTCCTTACACCCACATTTCTGATTTTAGAATAAAAACGGAAAATCTAAAACTGAATATCATATATATATATATATATATATATATATATATATATATATATATATATATATATATATATATATCACCTAAAAAGTTGGCATACATCAAGTCATACATGTACAAGCCAAAAGATATATACATACATATACACATTAAACTACAAAACGATCCCCCTGACTACCCGGTGCCACATATCAGAGCCGACCGACAAAAGAATGAAGTCCTAAGCTTCACAAAAAGACCTCCAGCAACTCTAATCTGCAATGCCTCATAGAGCATTATAAAACAGCAGAAGGGTGAGAAAAACAATCATAATATAATTGCATACAATTATATATAACACCAAAATACACGTATATATATTGTTCTCACCACAACTCATACCATAATTCCAACACAAAACAACACAATGTATATTTCATATTTCCATCACCAAGGTATACTAGCCATACACAATACAAGTATCCCCAACTCATATCCATATATCAATTTATCAATTTTATCCACAATTCCACACATAAACAAACCATTAATGATTTATGCAGATGCAAAAGACCGACACAACGACTCTACGCATATGCACATGCGGTACCGACTTCCAATGTTTCTCATCACTAGTTCCCTCAGGAACTCTGCTGGAATCATCGCTCGTTACATCACTGTAACTCCCCGTCGGGCATACGATGTTCCCCGTCGCTCACACCCCACACGGGCACACGACGTTTATGGATCGCTCACACCCCACACGGGCACACGACCCGATCGCTCACACCCCACACAGGCACACGATCGTCTATAATCATCGCTCACACCCCCACACCGGCACACGACGTTATAGCGGATTCCCTCTAGAACCAAACCGTCGCTCACACCCCACATGGGCACACAACATTACAAGAATGCATATCATGATGCTTGGCATACAATGACCTATGACATTCGAATGCACACATAGATGCAATCATCTCATTCAACATTAATCATGCTTTGCAATTCAAGCCCAAAACAATGCATTTATACCATACAACAGCACGCAAATCATACCATATCCATATCGACGGCACATTGCATGATACACGCCAATTACACACAATTATAACGACAAAAGTCGACAAAATGACACTATTCCAAATTTCTGACATAATTAAATCGGCTAAAAATCTGAAAATTATTATAATAAGAAAGTACAATTCAATAGCTACTCAACGATACCAAGAATGTTAAAAACGTATAAACGGAACACAAGTTACAGACTAAACAAGAAAAGACATCGCGAAAAACCCCATTTTGCAATTCTCCTGGCCATACGCGTATTGCCCTGAGCCATACGCGTATTGCCCTGATTCCTTGCCATTCCATACGCGTATTGCCCAAGGTCATACGCGTATGGGCAGAGACCCATTTTTCCCAAAAATTCACGTTAAAAGTCCAATACGAGTAGTGCCCTACACCGTACGCGTATTGCCCTAAAGTGTTACACGTACCATACGCAAATGGACAGATGGCCGAGCAAAATGAAACTCCATACGCGTATTGCCCAGTTTTCTTCAATGCCTTACGCGTATTGCCTTGACCAATACGCGTATTTCCTTGAGTGATACGCGTATGGGCAGTGGAAAGTTCAGAAAATTATGCAGAACATTGTTCTGCGTTTTTCCAACCAAAATCAACCCATTTTCACCTATACACCAGAAAAATTACCAATACAATGCCTAACAACATGCATCTATCATGTATCAATCATAATGGACCTGAAAACATAATTTCCGACACATTTAATCGATTTCTAATGAATTTCTACATAATATGGGTTTTACTATATTTTCCATTTCAATCCAATAACAATCAAAAACACACATACATAATCATACACAAGCATATAATAATTGAGTTTCGCACCCTTACCCGATTTAATCGTGTTTAGAAAAGTCGGGAGATCGATTTCTTGATTTCCAAGTTTTTCTCACTTTTTCTTCTCTTCTTCTCTTTTCTTTCCCTTTTCCTTCTTCTCTTTTTCTTTCTCTCTATTTTTCTCTCTTTCTATTTTCTATTTTTTCTAACTTAAGGAAAAATAAGATGAAATGACCAAAACACCCCCACACTCAAATATCTCGCAAACGTTCCCAAAACTCGATAAAACATCACAACACTGAAAAATAACATATTTTCAAATAAAAGTCGAAAATAAAATAATCAAAACGACTCGATTAAATAAAAACTGACAAAACTGGGGCGTTACACACCTCCTCAATAGAGTGCAATTAACCAAAGGATACCATGCTTCAAATGTAAGAATTTAAAAAAGTTTCTATGAAGAGATGCAATATTTTAGGCTTCTGGAACAGTGGTAATCGATTACCACTATTAAGGTAATTGATTACTTGCTTTCAATGTTCAGAAATTTAGAAAAATTTAACAGGGTAATCGATTACCCCAATCTTGATAATCGATTACTTCAGCCTAGAAATGGAAAAATGCCTTTAAAAATGAAGTGTAAAGAATTTTAAGATGCATAATTTCACTCCTAATGGTTTGAACACTTGCACAATCACATAGAGGTTGAGTGTTATACCTTTTCCTTTGTGCTAGTCAATCTTCATAAATTCATCAAGACTTGATTAAATATTTGACACTTTGTTCTTGAACTTTTGTTCTTGTGCCTGAAGCCTTGATAATTCCTTTTTGTTAATCCCTCCTTGACTTGTAGAGAATGTGTCATCATCAAAACCTTTGAGAAGCCATGTATTCACATTCTCCCCCTTTTTTATGATGACAACCACTTCTGGAAATTTTGTTCCAACCTTGTTTCTATAACACAATGCTCCCCCTTGATTAACGCCCCCCCCCCCCCCCCCCTTAATCCAAGATTTCTAGAGAGCCTTTAAAATCTGCATTTTTTTATTAGAGAAAAGCATACAACTACATACAATTCTTCTCCCCCTTTCTCATTACCAAAAAGGAATGGAAAAGACAAAAATGAAAGTGTTCATGTTGTATAACAATAATATATGTGACAATTAGAACATACATAATATAACACATATGTACAACACACAAGATATAGAACATAGAACATTATATTATATTAAGTGCACAAACAACAAATAACGGAACGATATGATTACATAATAAAGTACTTAGGACATATCATTGACACAACATAGACTTAATTATAACTTAAGACTAAAAACATAACTTAGAAATTAGAAAATAAAACATAACTTAGAATTGAGTCTAAGACAAAAACTAGTACTAGAACAAAAACTAGTGCAAACATAAGACAACATGATCAATCGCTTTCGGACATAACATCATCTTCCTCTTCATCATTACTCTCTTCACCACTTTCCTCTTCATCATCAGGGCCTTGAATGTGGGATTTGGTAAAGTTCCTCATCATGTGCCTCATAGAAGCCATCTAATGTTTGTGTCCCTATGGTTAAGATTTATAGTAGCCTCCATAGAACACATCTTATTGTAAAGAACCTCATTGGTGTATCCACCTTCCGGAACCGGTGGAGTAAAGGAGGATGCAATTGGATCCTTGTATGCAAATTTTCCATAGGGACCTTTGATGATGTCGGTGTTCCTAGTTGCCGTATCCGCATTAATCTCACAAGTTTTAGTCGTCATAATCGTTGTTGGTCCCCTTTACAATAACACTCCACTAAACTCCAAATTTTTTGATGCCTCATGTGGTGCATTATGACATAGGCCCAATTCACCTTCATTTCATTCTTGATAGCAGAGATTAGTTGAAGTTCAACATCACTCACTTGAGCATGGTTTGAGTGTTTTGGTACCAAGGCATAGACAAGGTTGTAATGTAGCATCCTATCGCTTACGGTTAAGTTTTTGGCAAATTTCACCACCCTAGAGGAATCCAGATTTTGTCTACTCATAAGATCAGCTTGTGTTCCTCTAGAGATTGAAATAAAATATTCCATACTACTAAAAATTTTCCAAGCTTCCGTATCGGGTTGAACACCATGACGGATCTCTTCTCCTTCAAAAGGTACCCCTAAGCAAGTTCCTAACTCTTGCAAATTCATACATATGTCAGTATTCTAAACCTTAGCCATTATCACTAAATCTCCAAAATCGTCAAGTCCAACTTCCAAAGTAGTAAAAAAGTCTTTAACAAATTCAGGATAATAAACCCCTACTTCAAATACAAGCTTATCCACCCCTTATTTTTTAAATAATGCAGGAAAAGTAAAACTATGGTTGGGAAAAGCTTTTAGATTGACATACTTTACTGACATTATTTTGGATTTGACAGTTTGTGTGTGCTCTTCTTCCAAGGGTCAGAACTTCCTTCTCCTGTTTTCTTCTTTCCTTTGTTTTGCTTTGGAGGAGCCATGAGAGCTTGAAGGTAAGGGATTGAGAAGGAGGATTTTCGGATTTGAGGAGAGGAGATAGATTGGAGATGAGGGTTTGAGAGTTTAGGGATTATAAAGAGTGAATATATGAGTGGGTTTTTAATTTGGGTTGAATGGAGTTAATGGGAGGTTGAAGAAGTAGTTGGAATAGTGAAGTAAATGAGAGTTGGAAAGTGAAAAGATGAACAGTACCAATGTGAAGAAAAATGTTGAATGGAGTTAAAGATGAAGAGTTCCTTGAAAAAAGTGAAAGTGTTTTTCTCGAAATAAGTACTTATTTGCATGTGACAAAACATAAATAAAATAAAAAGAAAAACAAAATAATTTTGAGTTTTTAAGAAATAAAAATTTACATTCGTGTCAGTGGTAATCGATTACCTTAAATAGGTTAATCAATTTCATGGTACAAAACAAGTGAGGAACGCAGAAAATGAACAAGGTAATAGATTACCCATATCTTGATAATCGATTACCATAAGGAAAAAACAGAATCTTCATAACTCTAAAAATACATGTTGTTTCCATATTTTTCCAACTTAGCATGTTATAACACACTATAATGCAACTTTGGATAGGCCAATCATGTCATGAAAATTATTTTAAACTCATGTAAAATGAAGATATGTAGTTTTATCACAAAACACATATTTTAGCAAAAGTTGCAAAATTTAAAAAGTTGGAAATTATGTGTACCTTGGCTTCATTATAGTTCATAATAATTAAATATTGAAGAATTATACATCACCTTCATCTAATATTCCAAGTTCTCGTTGAATCTCGAAAAATTGTTCTTTAGCGAGCGGTTTCCTGAAGATGTCTGCTAGTTGGTTGTGTGTATCCACAAGTGACTTCGACATCCTTTTGAAGTACATGATCACGAAGGAAGTGATGTGTATGTCGATGTGCTTTGTCCTTGAATGCATAACCGGATTCTTTGTTATGTTGATCGCACTTGTATTATCACATCGTAAAGGAACACACCCAAAATTGAGTCCATAGTCATGTAGTTATTGCTTGAGCCATATGATCTGGGCACAACAAGTTCCTTCTACAATATATTCTGCTTCGGCCGTTCTAAGTGCGAAACAAGCTTGTTTCTTGCAGGACCATGATACTAACGCATTCCCTAGTATGTGACATGTATCACTTGTGCTCTTGCGATCAGTTTTGCAACCTGCATAATCCGAGTCAAAATAACCTACTAAATTACAAACACTACCTTTTGGATACCATAGCCCAACATTGGTCATTCCCTTGAGATACTTCATGATTCTTTTAACAGCAGTGAGATGTGACTCCTTCGGATTTGCTTGAAAACGGGCACATAAACACACATTAAACATTATGTCAGGATGACTTGCCGTTAAATATAATAAAGAACTAATCATACCTCGATACTTTGTAACGTCAATTGAAATACCCGATTCTTCTTGATCAACGTAGGTTCTGGATCCCATTGGAGTAGACATAGTTTTGCAACCATTCATGTCGAATCTCTTCAACAACTCTTTGTAATAGTTGGATTGGTTGATGAAGATGCCATCCTTTAACTGCTTAATTTGTAATCTAAGGAAATAATTCATCTTACCCATCATAGACATCTCGAATTCTCCTTGCATCATCAACGAGAATTCTTCACAAATTTCTTTGTTTGTTGATCTGAATATGATGTCGTAAACGTAGACTTGAACCAATAAAGTGTTGTCCTTAATTTTCTAATGAACAAGGTCTCATCTACTTTACCTTTTTCAAATCTTCTTTCTCAAAGAAAGTTGCTAAGTCGATCATACCATGCTCTTGGTGCTTGCTTTAAGCCGTAAAGTGCTTTCCTCAACTTAAAAACATGTGGAGGATTCTTGAAGTATTCAAAGCCAGGGGGTTGTTTGACATAGACTTCTTCATTGATGTAGCCGTTCAAGAATGCACTCTTGACATCCATTTGGTATAACTGAAAATTCAATGAACATGCATAAGCAAGTAATAAACGGATAGCTTCTAACCTTGCAACCGGAGAAAACGTTTCTTCAAAATCAACGCCTTCATCTTGATTGTACCCTTGGGCCACCAATCTTGCTTTGTTTCAATTAATTACTCCATTCTCATCAAGCTTGTTATTAAACACCCATTTGGTACGTATGATGTGTTTACCACTTGGCCTAGGAACAAGTTCCCAAACTTGATTCCTTTCTAATTGGTTTAACTCTTATTGCATAACAATTATCCATTGGTCATCTCCTAAGGCTTCATCAACTCTGGAAGGTTCAATTTGTGAGACAAATTCCATATTCAAGCATGCATATTTGAGGTTTAGTCTAGTTGCAACGCCTTGACTAATATCACCAATGACTTTATCAATTGGATGATCACTATGAGTTCTCTATTCCTTAGGTAGATCATTGTTATTTGACTCTTGTTGAATCGGTTCTTCTTGATATTCCGTTTAAGTCTCATTTGTTGACTTTGGAAGTATCTTCTTGAGGAACTTCTATTAAACCATCATCATCATCATCACACAAAACAATATCCTCCTTTGAGGGGTTAGATACATGCATAGATTCTTCAATTGTTAAAGTTCGTTTATTATAAATTCTATATGCTTTACTTGAAAGAGAATAACCAAGAAATATACCTTCATCCGATTTTTCATCGAACTTACCAAGATTGTCTTTGTCATTGTTTAAGACAAAACACTTGCATCCAAATATGTGAAAGTAAGCAATGTTTGGTTTCCTCCCTTTGAAAAGTTTATAAGGAGTCTTCTTAAGGATAGGTCTAATATTTACTCTATTACTTACAAAGCATGTCGTTCTTACCGCATCCGCCCAAAAGTACTTTGGAAGATTAGAGTCGCTAAGCATTGTCCTTGAAAGTTCCACAAGTGACCTATTCTTTCTTTCTACCACACCATTTTGTTGAGGAGTCTTTGGTGCTGAGAAGTTGTGAGAGATTCCTTGTTCTTCGCAAAATTCTTCGAAAGAAGCATTTTGGAATTCTCCACCATGGTCGCTTCTTATGGAAGCAATAGTTAGTGACTTCTCATTTTGGATTTGCTTCGCAAATTTCTTGAACGCCTTGAATGCATCACTTTTCTGCACTAAAATGAATGTTCAAGTACTTCTAGAGAAATCGTCAACAATAACCAAAGCATATACATTACCTCCGAAGTTTCTTGTTCTTGATGGACCAAATAAGTCCATATGTAACAATTGTAGTGGCCTTGAAGTGGATACCACATTGTTAGATTTGAAAGTTGATTTGGTTTGTTTTCCCTTTTGACAAGCATCACATAATCTATCTTTGACAAACTTTATCTTAGGAAATCCAATAACAAGATCATGCTTGACTAACTTATTTAAATGTTCCATATGAATGTGAGCAAATCTTTTATGCCAAAGCCATGAATCATTATTGTTCGCCATGAGACACTTTACCTTCAAAGACAAATCATCAAGGGAAATCATAAATATATTGTTAATTCTATTACCTTTGAGTTTTACCTCATGTGTGACTTCATCTTCTATCAAGCATTCATCCTTGGTGAACTTGATCTTGAAGCCTTTGTCACAATGTTGGCTTATACTTAGAAGATTGTGCTTTAGTCCTTCAACATAAAGTACATCTTCAATGGATGTGAAACTTGGTGCTCCAACTTTGTCTACGCCAAGAATCTTTCCTTTGTTGTTATCTCCATAAGTAAAGTAACCCTTGGCCTTAAGCACTAGACTTGAAAATTTAATAATGTCTCCGGTCATATGCTTCGAACAACCACAATCTAGATACCATAAATTAGAAGTGATCTTCAAGCAAACCGACAAAACAAATTAAGTTTTGTTAGGTACCCAAATTGCCTAGGGTCCTTCATAATTAGTAACTTTCTTTACCCACACATAATGCCCACTTGCAACACTAAAGTTTCTAACATAGCAAGCATTAGGGGTGTACATGCCTAATATATTTGAAGCCGAGTTGTGTAGCCGAACAAGGTTAAGCATGAACTAGACTACGATAGCAAGAAAGGTCGAGCAATGCAGAGAGCTAGGCAAGTATCATCCATAACCCGGGCAAGTCAGGGAGCCCGACTTTCATCAGCCGAACTCTTATGAGCCGAGTACTGACCTCCATCAACCTGATACTTACGCCAAACATGAACTCAACTAGCACACCTATAGTTGTAACAGTGACGGTGCATCAATGCGGATGTTACTAGAGCTTCAAATCCTACATTCATGAGGGGAAGTTACAAAAATGATGGACATGTAACGTTAGAAGGCCAAGAGACTTCTCTTAATGGAATATCTTAATGGAAGACTATAAAAGGGGCTCCCACATGAGGGTTAAGTAAGACACAATCATATTGAGACAATACACAGCACAAGTGTAGCTCTCAAATCCCCAAATATCCCTCACAATACAAACATCGTAGCTCTTCTTGTCCAGGACAAGGGGAACTAACACTTTTGGTGTATCTAACCATTTTTGGCTAGAACACGGTGTATGTCCAACTATACAACAATAAAAACAACTAGGAACAAAATTGCTCTTATATCAAGGAACATAAGATTTATTTTTCACAAATCTTTTCTTTTTAGGATAAGGATGCACAATGTTTGGTTTGTTCACTTTCTCTTTGGAAGATTGGTCACTAGCTTTAACAAAAATAGTTTTACTAGAACTTGGTTTGGAAAACTTTGAATAACCAAGTCCACTTTTATCATTTGAATATCTTTGTTGACTAAGAACTCCTTCCGACCCAATTTGTCTTTTTTCATATCTTTCAAGAACTCTTTTTAATTGAACAATTTGGAAAGAAAGTGATTCATGATTTTCACATACAAAGTTTTGTTTTTCTTCACTAATAATCTTTTGTTTCTCATCTTTTGCATCTTTTTCCATAGTTTCCACTTTTTCTTCTAAAGATGTAATTTGTTTCTTTTGTGAAGATATTGTTTTGTACAATACTTTGCATTCATTTAAGAGTTCATTTATGGAACCTTGTCCATCATTATCATAAAGAGAAAATACATAACTAACCTCATCATCTTCATCGTCGGAATTGTGTGAGGCCATTAAAGCTAAATTCACACTTTCGTTGCTTTCCGAGTCGGATGATGAACTTATGTCGTTGTCGTCCCATGCAATATATGCCTTTTTATTCTTTGTCTCCTTCTTGCCTTTGAATCCACCTTTCTTGGAGAGTTTTGGACAATTCAGCTTTATGTGACTTTGCTTGCCACATTCATAACATGTGATATCTTGTGTAGAAGTGGAAGCCTCCTTTTTCTTGAAGTGTTTCTTTCTTTTTGCATAGTTAAAGGATTTGTCATTTTTACCAAGGAACTTACCAAGTCTTTTTACAAGGAGCATAAAGTTTTCATCTTCCTCCGGTGCATCATCATCTTGATCTTCTTTTGAGTCTACTTTCAAAGCGATGCCTTTGGATTTCTTCTCTTGATTCTCATGTTTTTCAAGTCCTCCAAGTTCAAGTTCATGTTCTTGGAGTTTTCCAAATAATGATGCGGAAGTCATGGTAGAAAGACTTTTCTTTTCCGATATTGTCGTGACTTTTGGTTTCATTTCTCTAGTCAAGGATCTTAGTACTTTAAGGTTCAATTCATCATTAGAAAATGTTTTACCAAGTGTAATCAAGTGATTTGTTAAATGTATAAATCTTTTTTGCAATGCGACGATGGATTCTCTGGGCTGCATTCGGAACATTTCATATTCTTGAATTAATGTATTCAATATAGATCGTTTAACTTCAGTGGTTCCTTCATGAGTCTCCACCAAAGTGTCCCAAATTTCTTTTGCAGATTTACATTGAGAAATGCGGAAGAATTCATCCATACTTAATGCACTTTGTAATATGTTAATGGCTTTTTTTTCATCAAGAACTTTCTTTTTATCATCTTCAGTATAAGAACGTTTAACCTTTGGAGTTCTGACACCATTTAAGACAGTAACTGGTTGATGTGGACCATTTTCAACAGTTTCCCATATTCTATCTCCTTGTGCTTCTAAGTGTGCTCTCATACGGATTTTCCAAAAGTCAAAATACTAGCCAGAAAATAGAGGGGATTTGTTGCTACTACCACCATCCTTGAAAACCATATTTACGCTTGTGGAAGCCATACTAGATCTGTAGGAACAGGTTACCTATAACCCACTCTGATGCCAATTGTAAGTTAAGATTGCACCTAAGAGAGGGGGGGTGAATTCGGTACTTAGAAAATTTTCTGGATTTTCGACGATTTTATGTTTTTCTTTTCTAAGTGATTACTATCTGATGAAAACTGTAAATGCGGAAAGTAAAAGACACAAGAATATATCCCGGTTCCCCTCATAGACCGAGAGTACTCCAGTCCCCTTTCAACATGAAAGAGATTTTTAATAATGTTAGGACTTAGACAAGACTCTTCCTAGTCTTTCTATACAGACACTAACAAACCACACCAAGAACAACCTCTTGGACTTTTCCACTAAGTCCAATTGAGAACAATCCTCTCACAATGGAGCTCTTGTTTCCAATACTAGGACAACAAGGAACACAACTTTACAATCTTATTTCCAACAATCCTGGCAAAATAAGATGTAACAAGCAATGTATAATCTGAGTTTTTGTAAGTATGTAAAAGATGGATATTTAATACTTATCAATCAAAAGATTGATCTTCTCCTTGTAACACACAACTCTCACAATAATTATACAAGTGTTCTTTGTATGAGATGAAACTAGGATGCTTTACTATGAAGGTTTATGCACAATGCTTCACTCTAAGAAAATTCTGTTTTGAACACTTAGACAAAATTTGAAAGTTTGAAAGAGTATGAATGAGTGATTGAAAATTTACAAGGAGGTGAGTTTGAAAATCTGAAATTATGAGGTTTATATAGCCTCTAAACACCTCCTCAAAAGAGTGCAATTAACCAAAGGATGCCATGCTTCAAATGTAAGAATTTAAAAAAGTTTCTATGAAGATATGCAATATTATAGGCTTTTGGAACAGTGGTAATCGATTACCACTATTAAGGTAATCGATTACTTGTTTTCAACGTTCAGAAATTTTGAAAAATTTAACAGCGTAATCGATTACCCCAATCTTGATAATCGATTACTTCAGCCCAGAAATGGAAAAATTCCTTTAAAAAATGAAGTGTAAAGAATTTTAAGATGCATAATTTCACTCCTAATTGTTATGGCATGAATGAGGGATGGTTTGAACACTTGCACAATCACATAGAGGTTGAGTGTTGTACCTTTTCCTTTGTGCTATTCAATCTTCATAAATTCATCAAGACTTGATTAAATATTTGACACTTTGTTCTTAAACTTTTGTTCAAGAGCTTGAAGCCTTGATAATTCCTTTTTGTTAATCCATCCTTGACTTGTAGAGAATGTGTCGTCATCAAAACCTTTGAGAAGACATATCTTCACATAATGAGATGATGATATTAATCAAAACAAGTAGTATCACTTATGTGTTTTAGTTTTAGTAATCAAATGTATTTATTTATCCAATTTCTCATGCTTTCTTGAATCTCCATAATTTCTAGCATTTTCCCTTGTTCATATTTGAATTCTTGTATACAAATTAATAAAGCAATGTGTTCCCATCCTTAGTGAAATTCATTTGAAATATGTGAACTACATGCTTGCATTTATACAATTACTTTCTATCATCTATACCCACCTTTTGTATTATGTTCAAGGGGGAAGTATACTCTCAAGGGGAGTAAAGTATACTCATAGTCATGTGCGGAAGAGTTTAACCACTCCAAATTTTATCTATATATTTTTTCTTTTATTACCTGCCTGAGAGATTGTAATACCCCGTAAAATTCTGAACGTTTTGAATAATATTATTATGATCAACTGGGTTCCGGTGTACTCTGATCAATTAGTGGATAAAATAATTAGAGTAAACTGACGAACTCGGACTGATTAGATTAATATTATTTAACTTGGAATTTTATTAATTGGTGCAATTGAGATAATTTGGAAAATTAGTAGTATTACCATTTAATGTTTTTTTTCTATGTCTTTTCCTTTCCACTATTTGCCAAAAGAGAGTAACATTGGAGAAAGAAAGGGAAGAGAAGGAAAAAGGAAGGAAAAGGAGAAGAAAATTCTCAAGAGCTCTAGGACTTGAATCATCAACCTATCTCCAATCTTTTCATCTCAGCATCATCATCCTCATCTTGTAATCCAGGTGGGTTCTAGTTAGATACTTTAGAGTAAAGTTTTATTGAGTTTAGAGTTAGTTTTGATATTGTGAGAAATGAGAAAATTTGCAATAGAATCATAATCTAACTGCTGAAATTCGATAATTGACTGTGTGGTATACTGGTTATTGTGTTTATAACATGTTTTGGTGTGTTTTGTTTTGGAAAAAATGAAATTTTGGGGTTGAATTGAGAAACCCGTAGCAGAACTTTTCTGCAGGAAAAATCCTGGTTTCCCACTGCCCATACGCGTATCACTCAAGGCAATACGCGTATTGGTTAAGACAATACGCGTATGGCAATGAAGAAATGTGGGCAATACGTGTATGGAGTTCCATTTTCTCGGCCATCTGCTCATTTGCGTATTGGTACGCGTAAGGTTTTGGGCAATACGCGTATGAGGTAAGGCAGTACGCGTATTGGAGTTTTAGTGGACTTTTTGGGGAAAAATCAGCCTCTGCCCATACGCGTATCACTTTGGGCAATACGCATATGGCTGGGCGAGCCAGCTGGGCAGTACGCGTATGGCACAAGGCAATACGCGTACGGCCAGTGAGAGTGCAGAATTGTGTTTTTCGTGATACCATTTCTTGTTATTTTCCATAACTTGTGTTCCGATTATCCGTTTTTAACATTCTTGATATCGTTGGAAAGCTAATAAAATGTACTTTCTTATTAAAATGGTTTTGAGATTGTTGGCTGATTTAATTATGTCGGGAATTTGGAATAGTGTCGCTTTGTCGACTTTTGCCGTTTTAATTGTGTGTAATTGAGGTGTTATATGCATGTTAAAATATGAAACAGGTAGAGCGAGGAAATCTTAGTACAATAGAATGACTTAGAGAATTGTGCGAAAATGCTTACATCGATACTAGAAGAGTATCTTTGTTAAGTAGTTGTTAGTGGGGGATCGTATTCCTCCGGTTTATTGTGTGTGTGTCTTAATAAATACCGTGACCCGTGCTGAAGTGCTCCTTGTGTGGGCTGGGCCGGGAGAAGTATTTATTAAGTAAGTAACCGTGACCCGTGCTGAAGTGCTCCTTGTGTGGGCTGGGCGGGGATAAGTACCAACTGTAGATAACTGTGACCCGTGTTGTATTTGCCTTGTATGGCTGGCCGGGGAGAAGTTATCTATGTTAAGAATCTGTGACCCGCGTTGTATTTGCCTTGTATGGTCGGCCAGGGAGAAGATTCTTAACTTGTATGTCGTTTTGTGTTTTGCACGATTGTTTCTCTAGTCAGAATGTTTGAACTCAAAGTCTAGTTCCTTTTCCCCCGACTTGAGTTAGGTTTTAGTTAGAACCTTATAAAGCCGAGAGAATCCATAATATAGAGAACTCACTGAGATTTGATGTATCTTACCCCACTGTTGTTGTTTACATCACAGGTTCTGCAGGTTCGGCGAAGGGTAAGGACAAGGTTGTTTGAATTTCCTTACAGATCGTAGCTTTTGTGTGGCAAGGCTTCCGTTGTGAAGATTTTTGAGATCATTATTTGATCTAGTTGTTAGTATTTGTCTTTTGAACATCTTGTAGATATACTATGCCGTAGTTTTTTTTTGTATTTAGGCTTTTTGGGCATGTATATGTATAATGTGTTTACTAGGAACTTATTGTATATTCCAGTACCAAAGGTGGAATTCATGTATAATATATGCTTTGATGTATGTATTTATATATGGGCATTACAGTTGGTATCAGAGCAGGTCGTATCCTCGACCTAGCCATAAAATAGAATAAGTTTTTCTTTCCGTTTCATATGCGTGGTGTCGCCTTTGGTCTTATGTGTTATATTTATGGTATTGAGCCTGATCAACTTAATCCTATATGTATGACATCCAGGAACATGGCTGATAGGCGCAGAAACAACTGTGGTAGGCCCCGAACTACTCCAGCTGGGACGAATCCGCCGGTCGACGATGGGAATGCTCCTCTATATTAGTTTATGCAACAGATGCAGCAACAACATAATCAATTTATGCAGCAAATGGTTCAACAATTTAATGAGGGTATGCATCCTCAGGTGGTTGTTCCAGAAGTGGTAGGTGGGACTTTCCGGGATTTCTCCCGCATGAATCCTTCAGAATTTCATGGTGGATTAGATCCTGTAAAGGCTCACGAATGAATTTCAGGTATGGAAAGGATTTTCTTGATAGTGCCTTGTACCGAGGAGAATAAAGTGGTTTTTGCTTCGCATTCCTTGAAGGGTCCTGCCATGAGATGGTGGGAGAGTGCGTTGGCTCTTATGACTATTCAGGGTGTGCCCAAGGTCTGGGAACAATTCAAGGTAACTTTTATGGAGAAATATTTTCCTAGCTCCTTGCGGACTCAGAAAGAGTTTGAATTTCAACAGTTAAGACAGGGTAATATGATGGTGGCCAGTTATGCTGAAAAGTTTGAGGATATGGCTGCTTATTCTAGGCAGGCTATGTATGCTCCGGATGAACGGTGGAAAATAGCTCAGTTTCTTTTTGGACTAAAAGTGGAAATCTCTCATAGTGTATCTCAGAGGGAATTCACTACTTATGCAGAAGTTCTAAGACAATGTTATGTGGCGGAGCATAGTTTGAAGAAAGTGCAAGCGGAAAGTGTTGCAAGTAGGGTAAATCAGGGTGATCGTGGAAGAGCAAGTCAACAGTTTGGGCCAAGATCACCAGCTTTCAAAGGAAAGCAAGTTGCTAGACCTAATGCTATTCCTCTGTGTAAAGTGTGCAACAAACTTCATTTTGGGAAGTGTACCGATGGGAATTTTAGGTGTTATAATTGTAATGGATTGGGTCATGTGGCTAGAGATTGTACTCAGAATAAAAGCCAAGGGCAAGGACGGAATACCGGGAGGGTTTATACCTTAGATGCAAGGAAGACAAAGAATGATAACTCCTTGATTGCGGGTACGTGTTTCGTAAATGGACATCCTTATTTTGTTTTATTTGATTGTGGGGTAACGCATTCTTTTGTGTCAATGTGATGTGTGAAGTGACTGGGGTTGCAAGCTGTTCCTTTATTTCCTCCTATGGTGGTCACTACCGCCATGGATGAAATGGTTGAGACACCATTGATGTGTGAAAATTGTGTTTTGTCTGTGAATGATAGAGTTTTTCAGATTGACCTTATCTGTTTACCGCTTAAGAAAGTTGATGTCGTTTTGGGAATGGATTGGCTTTCTGCTAATACGGTGTTTATTGGGTGTGAGGAAAAGCTAATCATTATTCCATCGGATGAGGCTACTCCAAGGGATGTGTTAACTACTATTTTGGAAGGTACGGTTGGAATGATTAATTTCTTATTTGAAAAGGAGAAGTCTATTCTGTTGGTTCTTACTAAGGAGGAGAGTAGCAACCTTCAAGTTTTGAGTATTCCGGTAGTTTGTGAGTTTCCGGAAGTTTTTCCCGAGGATGTCACTTCTCTTCCTCCGGAGAGGGAAGCGGAATTCTCTATTGACCTGATACCGGGAACGGCTCCAATATTCGTTTCTCCGTATCGGATGGCACCACTTGAACTAAGAGAACTAAAGGACCAATTGGAAGAATTGATGGCTTAGCATTTTGTTTGACCAAGTGTTTCGCCTTGGGGAGCTCCAGTGTTATTGGTAAAGAAAAAGGATGGTGGAATGTGGTTGTGTATTGATTACCGTCAGTTGAATAAGGTCACCATCAAGAATAAATACCCATTACCAAGGATAGACGATCTGTTAGATCAATTGAAAGGAGCCTGTGTGTTCTTAAAGATTGATTTACGATCGGGTTATCATCAGATTCGTGTGAAGAGTTCAGATGTACCAAAGACTGCATTTAGAACCCGTTATGGTCATTATGAGTTTTTGGTGATGCCTTTCGGTGTGACGAATGCTCCGACAGTTTTCATGGATTATATGAATCAGATATTTCAACCTTACCTGGATCAATTTGTGGTGATTTTCATTGATGACATTCTTATCTATTCTCGTGATCCTCAAGAGCACGGAGAACACCTAAGAATTATTTTATCCATCTTACAAGAGAAGCAACTTTTTGCTAAGTTAAGTAAGTGTGAGTTTTTGATGTCTGAGGTTAATTTTCTTGGTCATGTCATATCTCAGGGAGGTGTAGCGGTTGATCCATCAAAAGTGGAAGCAGTGATTAATTGGGAGAGACCGAAGAATGCTTATGAGGTTAGAAGTTTCTTGGGATTGGCAGGGTATTACAGAAGGTTTATCAAAGGTTTTTCGCAATTGGCTTTACCAATGACGAGACTTACTCGAAAGGATCGTTCGTACGAGTGGGATTCGGCTTGTGAAAGAAGTTTTATGAGTTTGAAGGAAAGATTGACGACCGCTCCTGTTTTGGTTATTCCTGATCCTAGCAAGTCGTATGAGGTATATTGTGATGCATCGAAGATGGGATTAGGAGGTGTGTTAATGCAAGATGGACATGTTGTGGCTTATGCTTCTTGACAGTTGAAAGTCCATGAAGAGAATTATCCGACGCATGATTTAGAATTGGCGACAGTTATATTTACTTTGAAAATGTGGCGTCACTATTTGTATGGTGTACGTTTTGAGATGTTTAGCGACCACAAGAGCTTAAAGTACCTATTTGATCAGAAAGAGTTGAACATGCGTTAGAGGAGGTGGATGGAGTATTTGAAGGATTATGACTTGGAGCTAAAATACCATCCGAGTAAAGCCAATAAAGTGGCGGATGCATTAAGTAGAAAGGTGTTGCATAATGCCGAGTTGATGATGCTAGAGTATACTTTATTGGAAAATTTTTGAGATCTAAATCTTCAATTTGTTTGGACTCCTAATGGTGTGATTATGGGAAATTTGAATATCAATTCTACTCTTAGGGAAGAAATCCAACAAGAACAAGGGTTAGATGAGAAGTTACGAGAAGTGTTAGTACAACCGAGTTTTGCGCGAGCTACCGATGGAATTATTTTGTTTAACCAACGGATTTGTGTTCCGGATAACACGGAGTTAAAAAGGAGGATTTTGGAAGAAGCGCAAAAGGGTGCTTTTACTATACATCCGGGGTCTTCAAAGATGTATCAAGATTTAAAGAGGGACTATTGGTGGTCCGGGATGAAAAAGGATATTGCGGTGTATGTGTAGGAATGTGCGGTGTGCCAACAAGTGAAGATTGAGCACCAAAGACCGGGTGGCTTATTGCAACCTCTAGAAATTCTGGTATGGAAATGGGATAGTATTTCTATGGACTTTGCAGTAGGTTTACCCCGTACGCAAGGTGGTTATGATTCGATTTGGGTAATTGTGGATCGGTTAACGAAATCCGCGCATTTCTTAGCTGTGAAGACTACCTACAAGGCGAGTCATCTCGCAAAGTTGTTCATTTCGGAGATAGTGAGATTGCATGGTATTCCCACTAGTATCGTTTCGGATAGAGATCCAAAGTTTACTTCCAGATTTTAGAGAGCTTTTCAACAAGCTATGGGAATGAAGTTGTGTTTGAGTACGTCGAATCATCCGCAAATGGATGGTCAGACGGAACGGACAATACAAACCATGGAGGATATGTTGAGAGCTTGCGTACTCGAAAGTGGAGGAAATTGGATAGAACTTTTTTCGTTGATTGAGTTCTCTTATAATAACAGTTATCATGCGAGTATTGGTATGGCACCTTATGAGGCATTATATGGAAGGAAGTGTAGGACACCTTTGTGTTGGGCAGAAGTTGGTGAAGATAGGATGTTGGGACCCGAGATTATTCACGAAACTACGGAGAAGATTAGTATGATCCGTGATAAGGTCAAACAACCACAAGATCGTCAGAAGAGTTATGCGGATAACCGTAGAAGACCTTTAGAATTTGAAGAAGGCGATCACGTGTTTTTGAAAGTTACTCCGAGATTGCGGTTGAAAGGACCGTTTCGATCACGAAAATTAAGTCCGAGATACGTGGGACCGTATCAGATTTTGGAAAGAATTGGTGAAGTAGCTTACCAAATGGATGACAAGGCTTGGAGTTGCTCAATTTTGTCAAATCGATCAAAACACCAAATTCTGCCTTGCCTAGGACAGTTGGAAATGGTGATTTTGAGAGATTCATATCTCCTTGCTCAGGTTGAGTTATGGGAGGCTCTTGTGCTTTTTAGAAAGCCCTCATATGATACAAAACATGTGTGATCATAGTTTGTTTTAAAACTATTTGGATCCCATTGAAAAATCCTCATGAACATTGATGTTCAAGGCTGGTAACTTAGGCAGATTTTCACTAAGTGTTGGAAAAAGTGTCATTTTCATGTTTTTGTCATTTTGATCACTCCATAACTCAAAATCAGTGAGGAATTGGAGTTGGAGGTAGTTGAAACTTTTGTAGAGTGTAGCAAGACATACAAATCCACCTTTGGATCACCCAAAATGGTTGCTTGGATCTCAAGTTATGGTCCTTGGAAGTTGGTACCAAAACCACTTTTATTCCATAACTTAGAAAAATTTTGGTTTCTCAAGGTTGCCCCTTTTGCAAGAAACCTCACTTTTCTTGATTTTTCTTAATGAATGATGATCAATACCATACATTAACATTATTTTTGACTTAGGGGAACCATATTTGTGAAAAATTCCAAAAAGTCAAACTTGATTTTGTTCACAGTTGACTTTTTATCGGATGAAATCCAAACTGTACGATCTTTTGTGAAATCAAGTCCTTGACCTAAATCAAACCTAATAGATGAATTCCATAGGTATTATAGGGTGTATTGAATCATGTCCCAAGGTTTGGGAGCATGTCTTGGTCAAAAGTCAAAGGTATAATTGACTTTTTCTTCAAATCCCTAATTGTGGTCCAGATGAAATTGAAACTGGTGAGCCAAGCTTCTTAGATCAATCCATTCTTGTAAATGGATCATGTGGTGTATTGTAGGTCCTCAAGTTATGTCTTAAGGTTTTGGCTCATGCTTTGTCCTAAAAGTCAACTTAGGGGTTAATTAGGTCAAGAAACCCTAATTCCTGATTTTTTGTGAATGCATCCGCTGAGGTTAAATTAACTTGATGATTGGGTCCATGAGGTCCCTTGGAGTATCTTGGGTTGTGTTTTGAAGCATTGGCTCATGCCTAGATGAAAATTTTCATATGGAGACCTCAGTCGACCAAAACCCTAATTTGGTGATACTGGCGATCTTGAGGCTTGATCCACTTGGAATGTTGCAACCTTGTGCTTGATTCTTGATGTGGGAGTCCTATTGATCCTTTATAGGTGTTTGAGAGGTTAGACAAGTTGAAGATCATGTCATTTCTTGATTGATCCTTGGTCTAAGTGCTCTGAGAGGGCTTAAAACCCTAATTCTTGATTGTGGTGAATGCTCAACCATCTTTGAGGAGATTGATGAAGCATGGAGGTACAACCATATTGTGATGATATCTTACACAATGTTGGGAAATCTTGGTGGTCAAAATTTAGGGTATGACAGATGCCCCTATTTAATATTCTTGGACCCGAAGGTGTGAATGGCGAAGGTATTCGGGCATTCAGGGTGCAAGAGGATTAAATATTGGAATACCTGAAATTTTGATGGTGATTATGAGTGGCAGTTTGCTCATCCATCTTCTTTTGCTAAGCAATAGTGCTTAAAAAAGGGTGAAACTTCCCCTCGATCCTGGTCTTCAGCCAAGGAACTGGTCTAAGTTTTTTAAATAAACTTCCCCTCAATCCGGGTCTTCAGCCATGGAACTGGTCTCAGTTTCTGATATAAACTTCCCCTCGATCCGGGTCTTCAGCCACGGAACTGGTCTCAGTTTCTTTTGTCAATAAACTTTCCCTCGATCCTGGTCTTCAGCCAAGGAACTGGTCTCAGTTTCTTTTGTCAATAAACTTCCCCTCGATCCTGGTCTTCAGCCAAGGAACTGCTCTCAGTTTTTTTTGTCAAGTTCCTATTTTGACAAGGGACGCTATTATGTAGTGGTTTTCCTCAAACTTATCGCCGAATTTTCCTGGGGAGATGCCATTTGATGGGAAAAAGTTTTGATGTCAGACTTGCTGGGGAACCCATTCGTCTGAGTTGTAGATGTATTCAAACTTCTATGTTGGAGACGCCATTTGTTGACTCTACTGAGGAAAATGAGTCTCTTGAAAGATTGTTTTCTGCTCGGGGATATTACATCATACTTTTCTTCGAGACCTTTTCGGAGAAATGCCATGTGATACAATCCAATTTGGAGGTGCTGATGACCTCATTTGATAGCAAATTTTTATAGAGAAACTGCTGTATTTTCGCGAATCTTCGGTTAAAAGGCTTCCTCTGGGGATTTTCCTTAATCCGGGAAAGCGAGAACATCATCTTCAAGGGTGAAGAGTGACGTTTATTGAATGTTTTCCTGCCTTTCAAAGGTTCAAGTTATCAAAGTATCGAGGATCGACTCTACTCAAGAAATAAACTGGGGAGAGAGATTATTCAAACAAAACATTTCCTGACGAGGAAAGAACTGACAACTCGATTGAGAGGACTTTTATCACTTGGAGATAAGACTGACCAGAGTGATAGTGATGCAATATGAATATGAATGTGAATCAATAATGCATGATGTATGTATGTTTATGCTGACAAAACTGACGCGACATACAGACTAATAGATAAACACGACTGGATACTCGGCCACGGCGGGGGATGAAAAGTATCACTGGTTCAAAATAGCAATCCTGCCTTGCCTAGGAGGAATAGTCCTTATTGGGGAGAAAGAATTGTTCAATCGGTCTTAAGAGATACAAACTCTGCCGGGGATGTCAGATGAAACATGGTCTCTGACATAGTTGATCCTTCATTCAGGCCTACTGGTTTAGAATGAGTACTTTGATTCTTCACTTTGAGGTTCAACCACCTTCGGAGAAGCGATCGATGTTCTTTTCGATGTCCAAAAGTTAAAAGAATTGCCATTTTTATTTTAAAAACAGAAAAATTTTGACAAGTAAATTCATTTTTGTTTTATTTCAAGAATCGCTGATCATATTAAGATGTCATTCTGTAAAGCTAAAACAAATGAGAATTACAAACAAAAGCACCAGGGCTCAAATTGTATTGATAGGATGGAAATCAGCCAAGCACGTGATCCCATAGAGTATTTACAACGTTTAGAAAATGGTAATTTAAGGGAAAAGGGCTATATTGAAACATAACGACCGTTATCCTTCTACCAACTTTGAATTCTGGACATCCTGAGCTTCTGTCGAAGATGACCTTGACTTGAAGTTTTCCTGATGGATGGTACTACTGCTGGGGATCTAACCTTGTCGGACGTAGTTACTTGCCATTAATCCCTAACTTTTTCTTGGATTATTTTTTTTTAGATTTCCAATCCATCGGGATGATTTTTGCTTGTGTCTCTAATTTTTGCCTGGACCGCCCTTTCGGGTTTTCAATCCACCGAGACGTTTTTTATTTATTTAGCCAAAGTATTTCTTGACTACGTCAACATTCGTGGGGTAGGCAAATTCCTCTCCATCCATGGTTGCGAGTCTCAAGGCGCCGCCTGAGAAAGCGTTCTTGACCACATAGGGGCCGTCATAATTCAGAGTCCATTTGCCTCGTGAATCAGTGAGAAATGATGAGCACAAGGTCTCCTTTCCTGAAGACGCGAGGTCAGACCTTTTTGTCAAATGCTTTCTTCATTCTTTGCTGATACAACTGACCATGGCATAATGCCGTTATTCGCTTTTCTTCTATCAGGTTCAGTTCACCGTGTTGACTTTGACACCATTCAGCTTCTATTAGCTTAGCTTCTATCAATACCCGGATTGATGGGATCTCTACTTCTATGGGGAGCACTGCTTCCATGCCATATACTAGAGAGAAAGGGGTCGCCTCTGTTGAAGTGAGGACAGACGTGCGATAACCGTGAAGAGGAAAGGGTCACATCTCGTGCCAGTCTTTATAGGTTACAACCATCTTTTGAACAATCGTTTTGATGTTTTTGTTAGCCGGTTCTACCGCTCCATTCATCTTAGGTTGGTAGGGAGATAAGTTATGGTGTTCGATCTTGAACTCAGCATACAACTCCTTCATCGTCTTGTTGTTCAAGTTAGATCCATTTTCAATAATGATCTGGCTTGGAACACCATAACGGCAGATGAGATTGTTTTTGATAAAGCGGACCACGACTTGTCGGGTTACATTGGTGTATGATGCTGCTTTGACCTATTTGGTGAAGTAGTCAATGGCTACCAGGATGAACCGATGTCCGTTTGAAGCTTTGGGTTCAATCATCCCAATCATGTCGATTCCCCGTATAGAAAAAGGCCATGGGGAAGAAAGAACTTTGAGATGTGTTGGCGGTACATGGATTTTGTCTGCGTATATCTGACACTTGTGACATCTCCTCATGTAATTGTAGCAATCGGATTCCATGGTCACCAATAGTATCTTGCTCTCAGAATTTTTCTCGCCATTGTGTGTCCATTGGCATGAGTGCCAAAGGATCCTTTGTGAATTTCCTTCATCAGCATGTTTGCTTCTGGTCTGTCTACGCATCGGAGCAAGACCATGTCAAAGTTTCTCTTATAGAGGGTATTATCGCTCATAAAGAAGCTGTCAACCAGTCTTCTGAGGGTCTTTCTGTCCTTTCTTGACGTCCCAGGTGGGTACTCTTGTTTCTGAAGGAAGCATTTGATATCATGATACCAAGGTTTGTCATCTATGACTACTTTGACTATGAAGACGTAGGCGGGCCGTTCTAGGCGCATTATGTCAATCTTAGGTATGTTGTTCCATTGACCTACACTAATCATGGAGGAGAGAGTGGCTAATACATCAGCCATGTGGTAACAACCTTCTCGCGTAGTCTTTGAAAGGGATAAGTCCTAATTGGTATGTGTTCCAATCTCATTTGATTTGATTGATAACCAGGGTTGAGTCTCCGTACACATCCAAGTTCCTAATTCTTAAGTCAATTGCTTCTTTGAGACCCATGATACAAGCTTCATATTCGGCCTCGTTGTTTGTGCATTTGAATGTCAATCTGGTAGTGAAAGGAATGTGGGTACCCTGAGGTGTTATGATGATTGCCCCAATTCTGTTTCCATAATTGTTGACAGCCCCGTCAAAGATTAGTCCCCATTGGGAACCGGGTTCTGGCCCTTCACTAGGTAGCAGTTCATCGTAATCTTTCATTTTCAAGTACATGACATCTTCGTTTGGGAAGTCAAATCCGATTGATTCTGGATTGTCAATCGGTTGATGAGCCAAATGATCGGCTAAAATACTTCCTTTGACGGCTTTTTGAGCATGGTACTCTATTTTGGTGTAGCCTTTTTTTCATTCCAATTTTACCCTTCTAAATATATTAAACATAACTACTAAAAACCTCCTTCAATAACTTCTACAGTTTTTTTTTGAAATAAATAACTTCTATGTAACTTCCAATTCCATTGTAAAAATATATATAACTCCTTAGTCAGTAGTTTGTTTTCCTTCTCTTTTAAAATGGAAGTGAGAGTGGCATAGAGTGAATTAAGAGACAAGAAAGTGAAATGTGTGTGGAATAAGGGTTCGTATAATTCTATTTTAGAAGCAGAGACATAAAGGTTACGCTTACTTTTGCACTCATATCATTTGCACAAGATAATTTCTCATGATAAATGCTACTCTTTACTTATTGATATGAATGATGGAGTGTTAATGCACACCATTTTCAAAAATGAATAATTCTGATAATAACATCTGCCAACGGGCGATCCTTCCCATGAGAGCAGGCTTTTCAAAGACGTACTTGACTGGATCCATTTTGGATATTAACCAAGTAGTGCGAAAAATTATGTACTGGCAAAGACGTTTGGCTGCCCAAGCCAGAGCGCAACAAGTTTTCTCAAGCATAGTGTACCGAGTTTCACAGTCGGTAAACTTCTTGCTTAAGTAGTAGATGACAGACTCCTTTCTTTTTGTTTCATCTTGTTGGCCAAGTACACAGCCCATGGAGTCTTCCAAGACTGTAAAATAGATTATCAGCGGTCTTTCCTCTACTGGAGGTGATAGAATTGGTGGGTTCAACTGGTATTCTTTAATACTGTCGAATGCGGTTTGGCAGTCTTATGTCCATACGCAATCCTGATTCTTTTTTAGTAATTTGAAAATTGGGACGCATGTTGCGGTCATGAGGAATATACATCTGGAAATTTAATTCAAATGTCCTAGGAATCCTCTGACTTATTTTTCAGTCTTTGGAGAAGGCATTTCTTGAATGGCCTTGACTTTGTCAGGATCAACCTCAATTCCTTTCTGGCTGACGATGAACCCTAGCAGTTTTCCTGAGCAGACACCGAACGTGCACTTGTTAGGATTCAAGCGGAGTTTGTATTTTCTCAGACGCTCGAATAACTTTGACAGGTGGGTCACATGCTCCTCTTCTATTTTAGATTTGGCAATCATATCATCGACATACACTTCTATTTCTTTGTGCATCATATCGTGAAACAGAGTTGTCATAGCCCTTTGATAGGTCGCCCCGGCGTTCTTCAAATCGAACGACATTACCATGTAACAAAAGGTGCCCCGTGGGGTGATGAAGGAAGTTTTCTCCATATCTTTCGGCGCCATTTTGATTTAATTATAGCCCGAGAATCCATCCATGAAGGAGAAGAATTTGAACTTTGTTGTACTGTCTACTAGCATGTCTATGTTCGGTAGGGGAAAGGCATCCTTTGGACTGGCCTTGTTCAGATCCCTGTAGTCTACACACATTCAGACTTTTCCGTCCTTTTTTGGAACTGGCACTATGTTGGCTAACCATTGAGGATATTCTGAGGTGGCGAGGAAACCAGCGTCAATCTGTTTCTACACTTCCTCTTCGATTTTGATAACCATGTTTGGATGAGTCCGTCTCAGTTTCTGTTTCACCGGAGGACATTCTGTTTTTAATGGTAAATGATGCTCCACGATGCTGGTATCCAACCCTGGCATGTCCTGATAGGACTAAGCAAATACATCGGGAAACTCTTTGAGAAGTCTTATCAAACTTTCTTTGACATTCAGACTAAGCAGTTCCCCAATCTTGACTTCTTTCCTCTATTCTTCTGAACTCAAGTTAACTGTTTCCAATGACTCTTTGTGAGGTTCAAGGGACCTTTCCTCTTGTCTGAGTAGTCAGGAGATCTCTTCTGGAATTTCTTCTTCTTCTTCAGCCTCAAATACCGGGAATTCAAAGTTGGGAGAAGGCATTGGATCATATGTTTCAATGGGGTTTAAAATAAGCAATATTCATGACGCGATGATTTATTTTTAGAAGAGATAGAGAGAATGCAAGAGTGTGTGCAGTGTATTTTCCGAAAAATGCTTGTTTTTATTTTGAGTTGTTTTTAGGATTACCATTTTCTGAAAAATCGAAAAGTGAAAACAACAATAAAATGCGGAAATTACAGAATGACATTATTTATTTATAATTTTGTCGATTCTTGAAACTACAGCCTTATAAAACAAAACTCTGTCGCTTTGGGCGAAGCGAAGACAGACGTTTACAGAAAGTGAGCCCTATAAAAACATCTGTTTCACCTGGGCAGGGTGAAAGGTCAAAACAAAGATGGCAATTATTTAGACTTATGAACGACTTTCGGGACATCGACAGCAACCCATTAGCGGCGAACCCCTCGGTGAATCACAAAGATTGGCACCTTCTTTCTTGGCTTATCCTCAGAAATGATGCTGATTTCTGGCGGAGCAGGATCATTGGAGTCTTCCTCTCATGCAGAGTTGTCGTAGATGAACTCTTCTGTTGCATCTTGTACAATATTTTCATTCTCAGGCGGATCTCCTCATCCAGTTGGCTGGATGTCTTCGAGCCTGATACGAGAGCTTTTAGGAGCGGTGTGCTTGACCAAGAAGTCAAATTTGCCACTCGGTTGTCCTAAGGTGTCCCATACTTCTGTGGAACTGGAGGAGTCATCCTTCTTAATGATGTTGACCTCGGGAAAAGCATAGTTGATGAATTCTTGTCATGCAATCTTTGCATATTCATCATTGTGCTGGATATTTTCTGAATGGCCTGAGTAATGATCCCATGATTTGGTGGGGACGCAGATATTCTATTCAATAATGCTCAGTTGATACGATCGTTGGGCTGACTCTTTTGCCCCAAGTCTTCTGGGTACGATTTCCAGATAGGCAAGTCATCCAGTGGATCAAGTCATCAGAGTGTCCTCCTCTAATGAGTTTGGTGGAGCACGGCATCCCTCAGGATCACAATCTCCGTACATCATCTTGACGTCTGATCTTGGTATATATCTCGGACTCTGCGTGGGATAGCTAAATGGCGTATGCGCCCCTCCCTGAGACATATAACCTTCCTCGTTGAGATAAGACTTCCACTCTTCATCTGTATCAGAAGAGTCACCCTCATTGATGGTATGTACTTCTTGAGACATCGGGTGGAGAAAGCCTCCACTATGGAAGAAGTTTTGAATGGGATGAAGACTTTCATCGTTAGTAGCAGTCTGGGTACAGGTTGAGGAAAAACCAAGACCTTTCTTTGTCTTGTTATCCGTAGGAATGACAAGCTGTCCCCATCCTTTTGCGTCGTTACTCTCGATCACTTTGAGAGCATCCTTGTATGAGGAAATCAATGTCCCTTTCTCTGATTGATTCTCATTGCTCACCGAAAGTGCTTGGAACTGAGTTCCAACGACTTCCTCGGGTTCTACACAGGATGATGATGATAAGTTGCTTACGATTAAGGCCTCCTCTCCACAGACTGTGACTAGTTTGTCATTCTTGACGAACTTCAGCTTCTGGTGAAGTGTCGAAGTGACTGCCCCAACCTCGTGTATCCATGGTCTTCCTAATAAATAGTTGTATGCTGCCCGGATGTCCATGACCTGGAAAGTGACTTGGAAAGTGTGAGGACCGATAGTTATGGGAAGGTCGACTTCACCGATAACTATTTTTCTGGATCCGTCAAAGGCTTTGGCGATGACCTCACTGCCTCTCATCGGAGATCCTTGAAATGATAGTCGCATTAGAGTAGATTTTGGCATAACATTTAGAGCTGATCCGGTATCTACCAGTACGCTGGCTAAAGCATCGTCCTGGCAGTTGACGGTAATGTTAAGCGCCATGTTGTGATTTTTGCCTTCTTCCAGCAGTTCTTCATCACTGAATCCTAAGTTATTGCAGGAAGTGATGTTGGAGATGATGCTGTCAAATTGTCTTATCGTCACATCTTGTTCCATAAAGGCTTGCTCTAAGACTTTCTGTAAAGCTTCTCTGTGAGCTTCGGAACTGAGCAATAGAGATAGCACAGGGATTCTTGAAGGAGTTTGCAACAGTTGGTCTACAATGTTGTACTAACTCTTTGGGATGAGCTTCAGCATCTCATCGTTGTTCTTTGCAAGGTCGGGATTACTAGATTGCCCGACTGGTTGATTGGGAACTTTGGTTTGAGGTTCCTCTTCCTTGGTGGATTCTCCAACTCCTCTGTTGAAGATTCGACCGCTCCGTGTTACTCGATTGATGTTTACAATGTTCACAACGGAGGGTAATGGAATTTCCTTTCCATTCTCGATTATTGTTGCACCGTACTTGTAAGGGATAGCCTTTTTTTATTCGTACGGTATTGGTCCTGGAAGATAGATAACCAGAGGAGCCTTTTGATTTTTCTGACCATCGTAGGTAACCTCAATTTGTTCGAGGTTGAGAATCTTTCTACTATTAAGAGGAACTCTTGATTCATGGAGTAGAGGGATTATGGCGCATACTTCTTTGGACATTTCCTGTTTAGGGATTAAGACAACGTCTTTTCTTTGATCAGGAAGTTAGTCTTGCATTATGTTGATCGAAGCAGAGCTTGAACATGGTCGAGTCTCTTTCTGGTCCAACTGACTTTGAAGGGCTGCTCGTACGAGGTAGCATCCTTGGTTGTTCTCTGATCAAACTCTATAGCGCTCATAGTTGTGTGGTGGCACCCGGCCACGCCCGCTTTGTATACAGTGTAACCTTACTAGATATGTTTCCATCGAGCGAATATCCTGACTTTGATGCCTAGTAGGATTCCCGTCAGTCATACTGACTTGTTGTGTGTCTTTATCTAAGTAGATCGGAAGCCACCAGTGGTTCAACAGGTGTTGAAGTGTTCTTTGGACAAGTGCACATCCTTGGTCGTCTTCACGACACACTTTACAGTTCTGATAATCATGTGAAGCCAGAAAACCGAGCCGGACTTGCTTAGCGTGTAATTCTATCAGGCTGGTATTCATCAAGCGAATATCAAAGATTTGGATCATATTGACTTGATGAATATTTCTATCACGGTTCTCCTGGATCCATCCGAGATCCATCTGATGCTGGAGGGCCTCTTGTACAAAAGAGCATCCCTGATTGTTTATTGATCAGATCAGACAGGAATTGTAATCGTCCGCGGCAGATCATGATGTTGGCTTTGCCTTGAGTGCATTGCCACCAAGTTAACATTCATCGCCAGAATGTTGTGGTTCTGGATGATATTGGGATTTACGTGAGCCATATTGATCTCGCGGATTCGATGATCTTGAATCCATCCGAGATTCATTTCTTTTTGTAGAGCTGATTACACTACGGAACATCCT
The DNA here is from genome assembly GCA_022829125.1 of Lathyrus tuberosus. Classification (NCBI taxonomy): domain Eukaryota; kingdom Viridiplantae; phylum Streptophyta; class Magnoliopsida; order Fabales; family Fabaceae; genus Lathyrus; species Lathyrus tuberosus. Next base: position 9,530,173 of record JALAZF010000112.1, read on the forward strand.
TGATTATTCTTTGAGCAGATATCACACTGGTGATAATTGTGAGACGGTACATGACCGTACCCGCTCTGTTTGCAATGCATCCTGACTAGATTGGTTCCTAATAGGAGTACATCGTGAATTTGATAACTGCGGCTAAATTCTTCCTCAATCAAATTTACTGCAGTCTTCTCATACTGAGGCAACGGGTTCGTCTGAACATTTGGATTTGTATCTTTGAAGGATAATACCCCATTCCTGGCGAGCTTATGTACATCGGACTTGAAGCTGAGACAGTTTTCAATGTTGTGCCCCGGTTCTCCTTGATAGTAAGGGTAAGTTTGATATGCTTTGAACCAAAAAGGCGGATTTTCCAGTACTGTAAGAGGAGACCTAGTTTGGACGTGCCCCTTGACCAGTAGTAGTGGAAACAGTTCTGCGTACAACATTGGTATAGGGTCAAACCGTGTTGTACGGTTGTTATTGTTGTACTGAGGACGAGCCTGCCGAAGAGGCTGTTGTGTCCTTTGCTGATACTGTTGTTGACTTGGTTGGCTCTGAGCAACCTGAGGTTGATACGTGGGAACAAGCACAGGGTGGATAGCAGGAGTTACCGCTGCTACTAGTTGATACCTTCGCCTTTGCTTTCTGAGAGAGATATTACCAATATCTTGCTCTTTTTTCGTAGGGAAAGCACTACCGTATCTTTTGGTACTGCTTGATGATCCTGTATTTTTGACTAAACGTCCCTCTCGGACCACCTCTTCAAGGCATACTCCCATGTTCACCATCTCAGTAAAGTCGCTGGGCGCACTGGCGACCATTCGGTCGTAGTAAAATGAACTCAAGGTTTTCAAAAAGATCTTTGTCATCTCTTTTTCCTCAAGAGGGGGACAAATCTGGGCGGCAATTTCATTCCATCTCTGAGCATATTCCTTAAAGGTTTCCTTGTCTTTCTGCGACATTGATCTGAGTTGATCTCTGTCTGGTGCCATGTCCAGGTTATACTTATACTGCTGAACGAAGGCAGCACCAAGATCTCTGAAAGTGACGATCTTGGTGCGGTTTAAACCCATGTACCATTTGAGTGCGACACCGGTTAAACTATCTTGGAAATAATGGATCAGTAGCTGTTGATTTTTTGTCTAAGTTAACATCTTTCTAGCGTACATCACCTAATGACTTTGAGGGCAAGAGTTGCCCTTATATATTTCAAAGTCAGGAACCTTGAATTTGTGCGGGATTTTCACATTAGGGACCAGACAAAGGTTCGCGGCGTCCTTTCCAAATAAATCCTGATCGCGAATGGCATGCAGTTCCTTCTGCATCTCCAAGAATTGTTCTTGGAACTTATTCATTCTGTCGTACATACTTTCGTTTCCACCAGAGATTACTTGTGGAATCTGTCCTTCCAGGATAGTGTGTACCACAGGTTGTGGTATAGTCATTACAGCGGTGACTCTTGGTTCTTCTATGCCCCGAAGTTTGTAACCTTCAGGAGTTGCTACCATCACTCTTACGTCTTCGCTTTCCCGAAGTTTGTAACCTTCAGGCCCAGCGGTTCCTGCTGCAGTTCTCGGGTCTTTTGTGACCGGCGGAATGTATCCTTCAGGGATAAAGTTGATAGGCATGCCCCAGGGACGATCTTTAGGCATGTTGTACCGAGGATCATACGTCTCCATTATGGGTTTAGATGTGATCTCTGAGATCAGAGTCCTTTGTTGTTGTCTCTGAGCTGCTGCCAGAGATTGCATGTCACCATGAAGTTTTCTCAAATCTTCTTTCAGAGCGTCGATTTCTTCTCTCAGCTCTCTATTATCTTCCTTGAGATCGTTCATTTTCTTTGGTCGATTGGCCCGAGTATTGTACGAATGAGATAGTTTGACTCTAGAATCGTGACACATACGTGAGATTCGAAGGTAAGAAGAATGCGTTATGTGAGAATGATGAATGATATGCAATGATTATATATTAATAATTTTTTGCTTTAATAAAAAAGAAACTTCAACAAATAGATTGCAAGTATCATACAGTGGGGAGACCCCGTTTTATTGAATTTGAAAGATTGCGGAAATGGAAATACCGTATTTTACAAAGTGCTGTAAAAGGAAATGTCTAAGTTTATGGATCTTGAGTCCTCTCTGAGGAGAGCTCAGGTGCTGGTTCTGGCATTTTCCTTTTCTTTGACCGGGGCTCTTGAGCCGTTGTCGGGTTGTCAGTCCTTTGCCAAGTGAAAGGAGCGAGCAAATTTCTTCGGTCTTCCTGACTTTCTACAACATGTTGCTCTAATATCTTAATCAAAGCATCCTTTTCTTTTAACAGTTGCTGAATTTTGGAACACTCTACATTGAGAATACGGTACTTGTTCTTCCAAGACTTCTTTTCCCGTCGAACTTTTCCGCATCAGACATAAAATAAAGGACAAATTCCTTTAACGGAAGAACTTCTTGGCGAGGGTAAGGCATCCTTAGCTTGAGAGCTCTAGTTTGTACCCAGTGGAGATAAGGTTCCACAGAGACACAATCTGGTTTTCCTAGAGACTCTCTTTCTTTCCTGTGAATATGTCTCCAGGCATGCACTATTTCTGTCTTTAGTGCCCTATCATTTTCTCCTTCCTTGAAGAAAAGACCTTCCAAATGAACATTACATGGGATATGCCTCATCGAGTATCCGAGTTGATGGCGAACTAAAATTGGATGATAGTTGATTCCTCCTTTAGTTCCTATGAGGGATACATTAGGGAAGTTTCCACATTTGTCAATGATCCTTATCCCATCATAGATTTGATTGTACCAATCTATGTCAGAGTTGGTAAGAGACATGATTCTCTGTGACCAGCGTAGAGTACTCTTATGATCCCAAAAAGTAGCAGACTTGGGTAAATGGGAAGTGAACCATTTGTATAACAGGGGTACACAGCATGTGATCATTCCTCCGCTGTACAAATTCCTTAAGTGTACAGAATGATTAGCATCTGCGAGCAAGGTCGGCACGGGGTTTCCAATTAGAAATATCTTAATGGCATTGGTATCGACGAAGTTATCGATGTTGGGAAAAAGGAGAAACCCGTATGTGAGTAGAACAAAGATATCTTTGAAAGCAGTTACGTTTCCTACACTGGCAAAGTATAGGGCTTTCTCTATCAAAAACTTGGTCGGTAAACCTTGGATTCCTTCCTTAGTGGTCAGGTGAGTCCTGACTTCTAACTCGTCCAAATATATTGCTCTTGCAATGGTTTGATCCTTTGGAATTTCTTCCAATCCAGAAAAGGGAGCTTGGTCAATGATGGGTAAATCAGTCAGGTGAGAGTACTCCTCCAGTGTTGGTGCTAGTTGATAATCCGGGAATGTGAAACAGTGATAAACCGGATCGTAAAACTGAATTAGTGTAGATAGGATTCCTTCAACTACATGGACCCTTAACAGAGACAGCAGTCCTCCGTACTTATCTCTGAAAGCATCAGGGTTGGTGATCATCCTTGCCAACCCCCTTAAATCCTCTAGTTTTGGATCCTTGAAGGTGTACTTGTGCATCTACCTTCTACCGAAATCTATAACGTAATCTCTCTTTCTGATATTTGCAATCATTGTTTTAGTTTAATTTGAAAAAGAGAGAGACTAGAAAAGAAAAAAATTTTCTTTGTTTAAAAGTTTTTTAGATGAATGTATGAATGCAACACACAAAAACATAGAAAAACATGGGTTCAAAGGTTCGGCGTCACGAGCATGGAGTCATGGCTCTACCCATCCCCAAAGGTTGTACTATGGTGAATTTTTGTACCTGTTCCCAAAATCATTGACCCCCCTAGGGATGACAACAGCAAGCTGGTTCACCCGAGCGAGCTGTAGCATCATAGGGAATCTCAATTGAGTTTAGTATCACGTGTCAACTATTTTCGATAGCTACTGCACTACCAAAATAGCCACAAGGTTACTGCCTACTAAATCCTCAGTTTCAAGGATACCACATTGGGACAATTTGCCTTCACAACAGAGTCGTTAAGCATTGAATTCGCAAAGGGTATCTCCACTGATTTGATGGTCTACCAGGACAACTTATTTTGGATTCACTCCCTGTAAGATCGCTCGTCTCTGCCATCACCTATCTTAGGTATCACTCAAACTTTCCACATTCAACATCAATCGCATTCCCATTAGCAGAAGAATAAACATGGATATCAAGTAGGAAAAGCAGTATATATATATATATATATATATATATATATATATATTATAATTCCTAAAACTAACATCCTAGACCTCTTAAGAATTCTAATCTTAGTCCTAGACAGATCAAAGACGTCCCCAGCAGAGTCGCCATTTATCTGTAGCGTACGATTTTTGTCGGTGACGCGACCACCTTATCGCAAATGGTTTTCTCCTCACCTCAATGAGGAGGAGTGGGGTGCTACTTTCTGATTTCTTATTTATCTCGTGAAGCTGGAAGGGAAAGGGAAGCTATCTAAAACTAACCTTGCACGCGAATGTTTAACTGAACAAACACTGAAAGATATTCGGGGAGTTCGGGGTCAAGTTATACAATGGGGAGTTGTTAATTACCCATCCTATATGTGGTTATCCACAGGTTATTAGCAATAGGTTCTTCTTTTATACTTGATGGTGTTTATCCGTTGACGGGTTGGGAAAGTTTCTTCTTTGGGAATGGTTTGAGAGAGAGAGAGAGAGAGAGAGTTTTTGATGATTTTATGAGATACTGGACGTCAGTTTTGATTGGTATACGTGAAGGTACTGGACCTAGGGTTTTTGATTGGCATGCTCGCTAAGATCTTGCAATCTTATGCCTACGTATTCCCATTTAAAGAAACAGGGAAATCAGAGCAATCGTAGTTCCTCCTATTCTATGGGAGGAAAAAGATGTTTTAGTGTCTTGTTCAAAGTCCAAGATTGAAGCTAAAAGATTGAGTATTTGTGTCTTGTTCAAAGCCCAAGATTGAAGCTAAAAGGTTTGACTGAGAGAGAATGTGTCATCTCTAAAGGGAGACATCTCGTCTGTTTATCACAACTATTGGGTGACTGTTTATAAAGGAGGGTTACTTTAATTGGGATATGTGAACCCAGCAATGACATAATTTCCTTTATAGGGGCTTTGTCCTGAAGGAGGAAACTTTAACTCAGTATAGAGCAATGTCATTTTCCTTAGGAGTCTTTCATGCTAAGAGAGGAACAGTGGCGTGGATGTAAATAATCCAGAGGCTTGCCGCTTACAGCAATTAGATGGAAGAAGAAGTTTACCAGGATAAGAGATGGACAACAGCTTGGATATTTGAATCAACAAGTGTGCCACTTACAACAGTTATCTAGGATTAGGGTTTGTTTTGATATTTTTTTTGTTTTGAAGAGTGATAAACAGAGAAATGTCTTCCTACAGAGATATTTTTGAATTCCTCTGAGGGGATGTGGATTTTTGTGTGCCTTGATCAAAGCCCAAGGTTGAAGCTAAGAGATTGATTGACTCCACTGGGCAATTCCTTATACAAAGCCTAAGAGGAGGCTGGAAAAGGTTGACTCAACAAGAGAGTGTTTATCTGTCTTGTACAAAGCCCAAGATTGAGGCTAAAAAGAGACTGACTCTTTTGGGGATATCATTATACAAAGCCTAAGAGGAGGCTAAAAGTTGACTTTTTTGGGGAAATATTTTGTCTGTCTTGTACAAAGCCCAAGATTGAGGCTAAAAGTGGTTTCTTGACTCCGCAGGGGATATTTGTAGGTGTCTTGTACAAAGCCCAAGATTAAGGCTAAAAAGAAGACTGAGTCTATGGGAAAGAAATCTTTATCTGTCTTGTACAAAGCCCAAGATTGAGACTAAAATGAGACTGACTCAACTGAGGATTTTTAGGTGTCTTGTACAAGGCCCAAGATTGAGGCTGAAAGAAGTTTGACTCTGCTGGAGAGTATTATCTGTCTTGTACAAAGACTAAGATTGAGGTTGAAATGAGGAAAAAGGGATAACTCAACAAGAGAGTGCTAAAAAGGGTGATTGACTCAACGAGAGAGTCTGAAAAGGTTAACTCAGCTGGGGAAAATCATTATACAAAGCCCAAGAGGAGGCTGACCATACTGAGGATCATTGAGATCCAGAGGCAGGTCCAAGTTGGGGGATCAACTCTTGCTGAGGGTTTACAGAAGAGTTGAGATATCAGATGCCTTGAGGTTCTAATTTGGGATAGTGTTATACTGATAATAAGCTGACCCTGGCTGGGGAAATTTAGGATAAAGATTGAGTTTTATATCCTGTGAGGATTTTAACTCTACTGGAGATTGGTTAAATGACCAGGGTTTCTTCTGTATTTGTAGGGAACTTGAGAATGTCTTTGAGATCCAAGAAGGGATTAGACTGTCCAAGTCTACTGGTATGGAAGAGTTTCTTTTTGTATGATGCCCAAGAGGAGGTAAGTGTTTTAAGGGATGAGTATCAACCCTAAAATTGTCTAAGGTTTTGACACTGGAAAGACTGCTCTAGCAAAAGATGACTAAGTTATGTCCTATCCCTTTAAGAGGTCTTCAGGGTCCTTGTATTAAGCCCATGAGAAGGCATGAGAACTTCTAAGAAGCCGGAGGGTCCTTGTACAAAGCCCAAGAGGAGGCGGGGATGCTTTTAGGAAGCCTGTGGGTCCAAACCTAAGAAGGGTTCAAGAAAAGTTTCACCGAGAATAATCTTTTCCTTAGTGAACAGTTCTAGGGTTTGAAGAAATTCAAGAGAGGTTTCACCGAGAATTAATCCTCTCCGGGGAAATGAACTTCTTTGACAATTTCTAATAGTGATAGTCTGAGAAAAGTTTCACTGAGAGTAATGCCTTTCTCTTTGTTCCATATTGTTTAAGCCCAAGAGAAGGCAAGACTGTATCTGGAAATCCTCTGGGGATCTAGTTTTGGTTGTATTTAAGAGTGACCAACTGGCTTTACCTAGTTCTAGACTTAGTTGCCGGGGAAAACTCTAAATAGATATATACAGACATATATATACAAATATATATATATATATATATATATATATATACACAAGTATGTAAAAGGATATGAAAGAAGGACTTACAGGCGAGCAAGCTTCCAACAATACAGTTATATATACATGAAAGCAAGTAAATGAAAGCTGATAAAAACTTACAGGCGAGCAAGCGTCCATTGTAACCGCTGTATGGTTAGTTGTTTAAGAAATTAAAGAAAGTTTTGATAACAACTATGAGTTTGAACATAAATCAAAAGGGAAGTTGTTTTTGAAAAGATTGTTGGGGCTCATACTCAAGGAGAGGCCCAGATGAAAAACAGTAATCGCGCCGTTGTTTTGTAAACTGTACTGGGGGTTATACAATGACTGAGGCCCAAATTATTGTATTTACAAAGAGGTTGGGTCTTACACTCTATTAGATGCCCAAAGGTTTATTTTTGTACAAGAGATGGGGCTTACAACTCAAGGAGAGGCCAGAAATAACAGTGATCGTACCGTTGTTTTGAAAATTGTATCGGGACTTATACAATGACTGAGGCCCAAAAAGGTTTTCTGTACAAAGGGATGGGTCTTACAACTCAAGGAGAGGCCCAAAAGTTTGAAAAAAAAGAAAAGAAATGGGACTTACAACGCAAAGGTAGGCACATATGTTTTTCGTTTAAAAGGCGACGACCACTCCGAGATTTTAAAATCGCAGTGGGACTTATACAATGACTGAGGCCCAAAAAGGTTTTGGTTAAAAAGGGATTGGGTCTTACACTCAAATAGAGGCCCAAAGATGTTTGAAAAGATTTGTTAGGGTGATAGTGATCAAAACCCTAATTTTTGGTTTTAAAATGTATTTTAATTGAATAAAAATTCAATTAAAATAATCAAACATGTGAAAAAAAGGTTGTAATCTTGGATTTATATTTGGAAAATCATGTTTCATTCATGGGATGATTTAAAAATCATTTGAATTTTGCAAAACCAAGAGAAAGAAATATTTTTAATGTTTAAAAACAAATAAAAATATAATTCTTTACAAAAATACCAAATATGTGAAATAAATAATATTTTTGTGAAATTTTCATGGAATAAAATATTTTAATATTTTTGTAAATTTTCAAAAGAAGAATCAATAAAAAATAATTAAAATTGAGAGAGAAATTAATTTTTGAATTAATTAACAAAAACATGAAAATATTGAAAAATAGCAAAAATGAGAGAGGTAGCAAAAAAGGTCTGGGTGGGGTTTGAACTCACGACCTCATACACAAACACACATGCGTGCTACCACTGAGGTGGTGATACATCCGTGTATCAAAACCACCCTATAAATACATAAGGGGTGCCAAGTTTTCAGGCCTGGCCAAGGCAAGGCAAGGCAAGTTTTGGCAATTTACGTGAAGCCTCTAACTTTCTCATTTCTCCATGGATTGGGACAAAATTTAGGTGTATCTGACCTAGAATTTCATGAGGAATTAATCCAATGGTGCCTTTGGAATTTTCAGAAAATGTCTCCTCCTCAAAATCCGATAGTGATTTCAAAATAGGTCTATTTTTGCATGTTCTATGCTATCTCATGGTACAGGCAAGAATTACATGGCAAATTGGTTCAAACACAACATATACAACATGTATGAGATGTTTATGATCAATGGACATCAAAGAAATGCATAATTCAAAGAGTTCAAGTTGTCATTCACTTACCTCTTGGAGCTTTTTGTGCTATCTGCCAAGTTTCTTATGCCAGAAGTAATTTGATACTCTGGGCACTCTCAATTGATCCCTTAGAAGATTTTAGGATGATTAGAACCAACTGGAATCCTCAGGAACAGGTTTTGCCACTTTCTTGCAAAAGGGGCAAAAGTGACCAATATGGCAACTCTCTCAAATGGTGTTCCAGATGATGGGAACCATTTGGGACAGTTTGAGGATGATATTTGGAGTGTGTTTGAGGCCTTGTTTGGTTTTGGAAGTGACTGAATCAAGACATGGCTTGAAAAATGCAGAAAAGTCAATTTTTGAGGTTTTGGAGGTTGACTTTGTGATTTAGGTGTTTCAGGTCACAAGTAAGTGTTTGGACAGCTTAGACATAACATATTAGAGGTGTTTGGATTATGAGCTGTGGTGGAATTGCTCTCTAACTCAAAGACTCAGAGATACCTTGCAAAAGAAGGCATTTTGGCCTAAAGAAAGAGATTTTGAGGAAAGCAAGTGTTGTAGTGCTTTGGTGTACTCAAACTGATCATAATTGAGCTCTATTTATAGTGTGTCAAGTTTGTTTTTGGCATCAATAGTGAATGGCGGCTGCAGCAGGCCTTTGGCCAATGTTGAGCAAAAGGAATCTTTAGTCTCCTCTAGCCATTGACTTGAGGTTAGGGCACAGGCCTATGGTCCTTTGATTCAGAGCTTATTCTTGCCTCATTCAGTTAGGAATGTGTCAGTCCATGCCACCTTGGTGTATCCATTGAATGCTTGGAAACAAAATTGGAGCCTTGGCACCTTTTTAACCTTTTTAGGTTTGTTATGGCTAAGTGTAGATTCTTGGACTTTGGAGGCTTGGGGATCAGATCATTCTCCTTTTGTTTTATCCTTAGATGTGTCCAAATGGATGACAAGGCTTGGAGTTGCTCAATTTTGTCAAATCGAGCAAAACACCAAATTCTGCCTTGCCTAGGACAGTTGGAAATGGTGATTTTGAGAGATTCATATCTCCCTGCTCAGGTTGAGTTATGGGAGGCTCTTGTGCTTTTTAGAAAGCACTCATATGATACAAAACATGTGTGATCATAGTTTGTTTTGAAACTATTTGGATCCCATTGAAAAATACTCATGAACATTCATGTTCAAGGCTGGTAACTTAGGCAGATTTTCACTAAGTGTTGGAAAAAGTGTCATTTTCATGTTTTTGTCATTTTGATCACTCCATAACTCAAAATCCATGAGGAATTAGAGTTAGAGGTAGTTGAATCTTTTGTAGAGTGTAGCAAGTCCTACAAATCCAGCTTTGGATCACCTAAAATTGTTGCTTGGATCTCAAGTTATGGTTCTTGGAAGTTGGTACCAAAACCACTTTTATTCCATAACTTAGAAAAATTTTGGTTTCTCAAGGTTGCCCCTTTTGCAAGAAACCTCACTTTTCTTGATTTTTCTTAATGAATGATGATCAATACCATACATTAACATTATTTTTGACTTAGGGGAACCATATTTGTGAAAAATTCCAAAAAGTCAAACTTGATTTTGTGCACAGTTGACTTTTTATCGGATGAAATCCAAACTGTGCGATCCTTTGTGAAATCAAGTCCTTGACCTAAATCACACCTAATATATGTATTCCATAGGTATTATAGGGTGTATTGAATCATGTCCCAAGGTTTGGGAGCATGCCTTGGTCAAAAGTCAAAGGTACAGTTAATTTTTTCTTCAAAATCCTAATTGTGGTCCAGATGAAATTGAAACTTGTGAGCCAAGCTTCTTGGATCAATCCATTGTTGTAAATGGATCATGTGATGTATTGGAGGTCCTCAAGTCATGTCTTGAGGTTTTGGCTCATGCTTTGTCCCAAAAGTCAACTTAGGGGTGAATTAGGTCAAGAAACCCTAATTCTTGATTTTTTGTGAATGCATCCCCTGAGGTTAAATTGACTTAATTATTGGGTCCATGAGGTCCCTTGTAGTATCTTGGATTGTGTTTTGAAGCATTGGCTCATGCCCAGATGAAAATTTTCATCTGGAGACCTCAGTCGACCAAAACCCTAATTTGGTGATACTGGCGATCTTGAGGCTTGATCCACTTGGAATGTTGCAACCTTTTGCTTGATTCTTGATGTGGCAGTCCTCTTGATCCTTTATAGATGTTTGAGAGGTTAGACAAGTTTAAGATCATGTCATTTCTTGATTGATCCTTGGTCTAAGTGCTCTTAGAGGGCTTAAAACCCTAATTCTTGATTGTGGTGAATGCTCAACCATCTTTGAGGAGATTGATGAGGCATGGAGGTACAACCATATTGTGATGATATCTTACACAATGATGGGAAATCTTGGTGGTCAAAATTTGGGGTATGACAGGAGGGAAGGCAAACTTGCTAGCGGGAAATGATTATCAGATCATTGAACATCAGAGGGGGTGGTAGTTTGATTAAGAGAAGGAGAATAAGTCAGATTATTAAAAAGGGTAATGCAGATATGTTTCTTATTCAGGAATCTAAAATGTATTCCGTTTCTGAAAGTATGGCAAAGAGCTTCTGGTCTAAAGAGGATATTGGTTGGACTTATACTAGTTTGTCGGGAATGTCCGGAGGGATTATAATTCTCTGGAAGAATGCTAGTGTGGACGTGTTGTGTAGCTTTAAAGGTGATGGTTACGTAGGAGTTAAAGTTTGTTGGAGGGATAATTTTTACTATATTGTCAACGTTTATTCTCCGTGTGAGTTGGGGTCAAAAAGAGCTTTATGGAGGACCTTATTGGAGCTGAAATCTCAATATGGGGATGGTGCTTGGTGTTTAGGGGGTGATTTGAATGCAACCACAAATTCTAGTGAAAGGAAAGGTTGGATGATGGGTAGTCGCAACACGGAGATGAAGGAATTCTCAGATTTTATCATGGATAGCGATTTGGTTGATGTTTAGTGTAAAGGAAAGAGGTTCACTTGGTACAATGGAGATGGATCTTCCATGAGCAGGATAGATCGTTTTTTGGTTTCAAATGCAGTTATTGGTAGGCGGGGAGTCGTGGGCCAATTTATTGGCTTGAGAGACTTATCGGATCATTGTCCAGTTTGGTTGATGGTGGATTCGTCGGATTGGGGGCCGGAACCATTTAAATTTAACAATGAATGGTTTAATGATAAAAATTTCATCCCTTTCGTTGAGAAAGAATGGAAAGACCTTCGAATTGAGGGAAGGAGTGATTATGTTTTAAAAGAGAAATTGAGATTACTTAAAGGGAGTCTTAGGAGGTGGAATGTAGAGGTCTTCGGTAACTTCAATTTGGAGGTTAAAGATAGTGTTAAGTAGGTGAATGACGGGGATGAAGTGGCTGTTTTGGCTAGTGGATTTATTTCGGAAGAGATCTTAATTAACCATAAGAAGGCTTCTAGTCGTTTTTGGATCAATTTAAGGACCAAGGAGAATATGCTTATTAAAAAATCTAGAATAAAGTGGCTCAATGATGGAGATAATAATAGCCGGTTTTTTCATTGTGTTATGAAAGAGCTTAGGAGACGTAATTTCATTGGTATTCTTAACTCGGATAGAGGAGTTCTAGAATCGGTTAAGGATGTTAAGGAGGAGGTGAGAAATCATTTTGCTAGCAAGTTTTTGGAACCCGATCTTCATAGGCCTATTTTGGAGGGAATTCCTTTTAAAATGCTTAGTCCGATTGAGAGGGATTCGCTTGAGAGACCGTTTTCGAAGGAAGAGATTAAGGAAGCGGTGTGGGGTTGTGATGGTTCTAAAAGTCTGGGTCCGAAAGGGTATTCCTTTTTGTTCATAAAGAAGTGTTGGTATTTTCTAAAAGTGGATTTTTATAGGGTTTTCAATGATTTTCATGGTGGGGCTGTTTTATCAAAAGCTATTATCTCCTCTTTTTTGACTTTGATTCCGAAGAATGAGAACCCGTTGGGGTTAGACAACTATAGACCTATTTGTCTTGTAGGTTGTTTATACAAAGTTTTGTCTAAGCTTTTGGCGGCAAGGCTAAAGATGGTTTTGAACTCTTTAATTTCGAATTGTCTAAGTGCTTTTGTGCCAGGTAGACAAATGCTCGATGGTGTTTTGGTAGCGAATGAGGTGGTTGACTATGCGGTTAAGGAAAAGAAGGATGTCACGCTTTTTAAGGTTGATTTCGAGAAAGCTTATGATAAAGTTAGTTGGGGTTTTCTTAGATACATGAAGAGGAGAATGGGATTTGGTGATCTATGGTTGAGATGGATGGAGGCTACTATCTTCTCGAGCAAGATGTCCATTTAGGTTAACGGTAGCCCGACTAAGAAATTTTGGGTGGAGAGAGGATTGAGACAAGGAGATCCTCTTTATCCTTTTCTTTTTGTTATGATTGTGGAAGGTTTAATGGGGTTGGTTAAGAGGTCGGTATCGATAGGAGATTTCGCGGGTCTCAATGTTAACGGAGGTTGTTACATTGACATCCTTCAATTTTTGGATAATACTCTTTTGGTTGGAGATGGGAGTTGGAGGCATTTGTGGGCTATCAAAACGGTTCTTAGAGGATTCGAATTAGTTTCGTGTCTCGCTATCAATTTACACAAAAGTAAGCTTATAGGTATCAATGTTCCGCCTAATTCTTTAGAAGTCGCGACGTTTTTTCAACCGTGTAGAACAGAAAAGAAAGAATTTACCATCCTTGGCATTCCTATAGGTTCTAATCCTAGGAGTGTGTCAACTTGGTCTTCTTTGATTTTGAAGTTGGAGAAAAGGCTATCTTGTTGGCATAGTCATTTTTTGAGCATTGGGGGAAGAGTTACACTTCTTAAATCCGTCCTTAGTAGCCTTCCGATTTTTCAGCTTTCTTTTCATTTGGCTCCGTTGAAAATTCGAAAGGACATCAATAAGCTTTAGAATGGTTTTCTATGGGATAGCACGGATGCTAAAAGGAGGACTCACTGGATTAATTGGGATTCTCTTTGTTTACCGGTAGAGAAGGGTGGCTTAAACTTGAAAAGAATCGAAGATTTTAACTTAACTCTTCTTAATAAGTGGCGATGGAGGATCTTAGTAGGATCGGAGGATCTTTGGTTTAGAATATTGAAAGCGCGTTATGGCGACATAAGACTTTTTTTGACGGGTGAGGGATTTTCTCGTAACAGTTGGAGTTCTTGTTCTACGTGGTGGATGGATATTCTTTCTCTTCCGAAAAAATATCCGTATGATTTTTTCTTGAATAAGTGTTTGTTTCAGGTTGGCAATGGCTATGCAATTTCATTTTGGCATGTCAATTGGACCGGGTCTGGCAGTTTAAAACACAGGTTTCCAAAGGCTTTTTCTTTGTCTCGATTACAGGACATCTCTGTGGTGGGAATGGGAGGCTGGACCAATGGCGTGTGGTCTTGGGGAGACTTCAGAATCCCACTGTCAGCTTTCACGGCTAATAATTCTGCTGCCATTTAATCCTCAGCAGTGGTAGATTTACAAACCCCTTCAGTTCTTAATTCAGAGGATGGTTTTGTATCAAGCAATTTTCATACTGCTGTTGATTTCATTGGTTATTCTGGCTTGGAATCCAATAGTTTTTCAAGAGCAGTCGCCCAAAGTAGTTTTGAAGATGCCTTAGATACAGTTAGCGGAATCACAGGCCGGGAAGCTACTGTCCTTTTAGAAACAGGCTTTCAGACCAGTTTCTTTAATGCCTCAGCAGCGTCTGTTTTGCTCATTTCGGGGGCAGGACCTGCTAGTTCAAATGTCAGCCTGGATGCAGTGACTGTTGCGGAGGAGTTGGGTGCATTACGCGCTCACCTTAATGCGGTTATTCTGAATTTTCAGGAAAATGATCGTGTGTGTTGGATTCAAGCGGATGCCGATGTTTATTCGGTAAGTTCGTTTTACAAGTTGGCCAATAGATTTCACATCCCTTTCCTTCGAATTGAGGGAAGGAGTGATTATGTTTTAAAAGAGAAATTGAGATTACTTAAAGGGAGTTTTAGGAGGTGGAATGTAGAGGTCTTCGGTAAGTTCAATTTAGAGGTTAAAGATAGTGTTAAGTAGGTGAATGACGGGGATGAAGCGGCTGTTTTGGCTAGTGGATTTATTTCGGAAGAGATCTTAATTAACCGTAAGAAGGCTTCTAGTCGTTTTTGGATCAATTTAAGGATCAAGGAGAATATGCTTATTCAAAAATCTATAATAAAGTGGCTCAATGATGGAGATAATAATAGCCGGTTTTTTCATTGTGTTATGAAAGAGCTTAGGTGACGTAATTTCATTGGTATTCTTAACTCGGATAGAGGAGTTCTAGAATCGGTTAAGGATGTTAAGGAGGAGGTGAGAAATCATTTTGCTAGAAAGTTTTTGGAACCGGATCTTCATAGGCCAATTTTGGAGGGAATTCCTTTTAAAATGCTTAGTCCGATTGAGAGGGATTCGCTTGAGAGACCGTTTTCGAAGGAAGAGATTAAGGAAGCGGTGTGGGGTTGTGATGGTTCTAAAAGTCTGGGTCCGAAAGGGTATTCCTTTTTGTTCATAAAGAAGTGTTGGTATTTTCTAAAAGTGGATTTTTATAGGTTTTTCAATAATTTTCATGGTGGGGCTGTTTTATCAAAAGCTATTGTCTCCTCTTTTTTTTACTTTGATTCCGAAGAATGAGAACCCGTTGGGGTTAGACAACTATAGACCTATTTGCCTTGTAGGTTATTTATACAAAGTTTTGTCTAAGCTTTTGGCAGCAAGGCTAAAGATGGTTTTGAACTCTTTAATTTCGAATTGTCTAAGTGCTTTTGTGCCCGGTAGACAAATGCTCGATGGTGTTTTGGTAGCGAATGAGGTGGTTGACTATGCGGTTAAGGAAAAGAAGGATGTCACGATTTTTAAGGTTGATTTCGAGAAAGCTTATGATAAAGTTAGTTGCGGTTTTCTTAGATACATGAAGTGGAGAATGGGATTTGGTGATCTATGGTTGAGATGGATGGAGGCCACTATCTTCTCGAGCAAGATGTCCATTTAGGTTAACGGTAGGCCGACTAAGAAATTTTTGGTGGAGAGAGGATTGAGACAAGGAGATCCTCTTTCTCCTTTTCTTTTTGTTATGATTATGGAAGGTTTAACGGGGTTAGTTAAGAGGTCGGTATCGATAGGAGATTTCGCGGGTCTCAATGTTAACGGAGGTTGTTACATTGACATCCTTCAATTTTCGGATGATACTCTTTTTGTTGGAGATGGGAGTTGGAGGCATTTGTGGGCTATCAAAACGGTTCTTAGAGGATATGAATTAGTTTTGTGTCTCGGTATCAATTTTCACAAAAGTAAGCTTATAGGTATCAATGTTCCGCCTAATTCTTTAGAAGTCGCGACGTTTTTTCTACCGTGTAGAACGGAAAAGAAAGAATTTACCATCCTTGGCATTCCTATAGGTTCTAATCCTAGGAGTGTGTCAACTTGGTCTTCTTTGATTTTGAAGTTGGAGAAAAGGCTATCTTGTTGGCATAGTCATTTTTTGAGCATTGGGGGAAGAGTTACACTTCTTAAATCCGTCCTTAGTAGCCTTCCGATTTTTCAGCTTTCTTTTCATTTGGCTCCGTTGAAAATTCGAAAGGACATCAATAAGCTTTAGAATGGTTTTCTATGGGAAAGCACGGATGCTAAAAGGAGGACTCACTGGATTAATTGGGATTCTCTTTGTTTACCGGTAGAGAAGGGTGGCTTAAACTTGAAAAGAATCGAAGATTTTAACTTAGCTCTTCTTAATAAGTGGCGATGGAGGATCTTAGTAGGATCGGAGGATCTTTGGTTTAGAATATTGAAAGCGTGTTATGGCGACATAAGACTTTTTTTGACGGGTGAGGGATTTTCTCGTAACAGTTGGAGTTCTTGTTCTACGTGGTGGATGGATATTCTTTCTCTTCCGAAAAAATATCCGTATGATTTTTTCTTGAATAAGTGTTTGTTTCAGGTTGGCAATGGCTATGCAATTTCATTTTGGCATGTCAATTGGACCGGGTCTGGCAGTTTAAAACACAGGTTTCCAAAGGCTTTTTCTTTGTCTCGATTACAGGACATCTCTGTGGTGGGAATGGGAGGCTGGACCAATGACGTGTGGTCTTGGGGAGACTTCAGAATCCCACTGTCAGCTTTCACGGCTAATAATTCTGCTGCCATTTAATCCTCAGCAGTGGTAGATTTACAAACGCCTTCAGTTCTTAATTCAGAGGATGGTTTTGTATCAAGCAATTTTCATACTGCTGTTGATTTCATTGGTTATTCTGGCTTGGAATCCAATAGTTTTTCAAGAGCAGTCGCCCAAAGTAGTTTTGAAGATGCCTTAGATACAGTTAGCGGAATCACAGGCCGGGCAGCTACTGTCCTTTCAGAAACAGGCTTTCAGACCAGTTTCTTTAATGCCTCAGCAGCGTCTGTTTTGCTCATTTCGGGGGCAGGACCTGCTAGTTCAAATGTCAGCCTGGATGCAGTGACTGTTGCGGAGGAGTTGGGTGCGTTACGTGCTCACCTTAATGCGGTTATTCTGAATTTTCAGGAAAATGATCGTGTGTGTTGGATTCAAGGGGATGCCGATGTTTATTCGGTAAGTTCGTTTTACAAGTTGGCCAACAGATTTCACATCCCTTTCCTTCGAATTGAGGGAAGGAGTGATTATGTTTTAAAAGAGAAATTGAGATTACTTAAAGGGAGTTTTAGGAGGTGGAATGCAGAGGTCTTCAGTAAGTTCAATTTAGAGGTTAAAGATAGTGTTAAGTAGGTGAATGACGGGGATGAAGCGGCTGTTTTGGCTAGTGGATTTATTTCGGAAGAGATCTTAATTAACCGTAAGAAGGCTTCTAGTCGTTTTTGGATCAATTTAAGGATCAAGGAGAATATGCTTATTCAAAAATCTATAATAAAGTGGCTCAATGATGGAGATAATAATAGCCGGTTTTTTCATTGTGTTATGAAAGAGCTTAGGTGACGTAATTTCATTGGTATTCTTAACTCGGATAGAGGAGTTCTAGAATCGGTTAAGGATTTTAAGGAGGAGGTGAGAAATCATTTTGCTAGAAAGTTTTTGGAACCGGATCTTCATAGGCCAATTTTGGAGGGAATTCCTTTTAAAATGCTTAGTCCGATTGAGAGGGATTCGCTTGAGAGACCGTTTTCGAAGGAAGAGATTAAGGAAGCGGTGTGGGGCTGTGATGGTTCTAAAAGTCTGGGTCCGAAAGGGTATTCCTTTTTGTTCATAAAGAAGTGTTGGTATTTTCTAAAAGTGGATTTTTATAGGTTTTTCAATGATTTTCATGGTGGGGCTGTTTTATCAAAAGCTATTGTCTCCTCTTTTTTTTACTTTGATTCCGAAGAATGAGAACCCGTTGGGGTTAGACAACTATAGACCTATTTGCCTTGTAGGTTATTTATACAAAGTTTTGTCTAAGCTTTTGGCAGCAAGGCTAAAGATGGTTTTGAACTCTTTAATTTCGAATTGTCTAAGTGCTTTTGTGCCCGGTAGACAAATGCTCGATGGTGTTTTGGTAGCGAATGAGGTGGTTGACTATGCGGTTAAGGAAAAGAAGGATGTCACGCTTTTTAAGGTTGATTTCGAGAAAGCTTATGATAAAGTTAGTTGGGGTTTTCTTAGATACATGAAGTGGAGAATGGGATTTGGTGATCTATGGTTGAGATGGATGGAGGCCACTATCTTCTCGAGCAAGATGTCCATTTAGGTTAACGGTAGCCCGACTAAGAAATTTTTGGTGGAGAGAGGATTGAGACAAGGAGATCCTCTTTCTCCTTTTCTTTTTGTTATGATTATGGAAGGTTTAACGGGGTTAGTTAAGAGGTCGGTATCGATAGGAGATTTCGCGGGTCTCAATGTTAACGGAGGTTGTTACATTGACATCCTTCAATTTTCGGATGATACTCTTTTGGTTGGAGATGGGAGTTGGAGGCATTTGTGGGCTATCAAAATGGTTCTTAGAGGATATGAATTAGTTTCGTGTCTCGGTATCAATTTTCACAAAAGTAAGCTTATAGATATCAATGTTCCGCCTAATTCTTTAGAAGTCGCGACGTTTTTTCTACCGTGTAGAACGGAAAAGAAAGAATTTACCATCCTTGGCATTCCTATAGGTTCTAATCCTAGGAGTGTGTCAACTTGGTCTTCTTTGATTTTGAAGTTGGAGAAAAGGCTATCTTGTTGGCATAGTCATTTTTTGAGCATTGGGGGAAGAGTTACACTTCTTAAATCCGTCCTTAGTAGCCTTCCGATTTTTCAGCTTTCTTTTCATTTGGCTCCGTTGAAAATTCGAAAGGACATCAATAAGCTTTAGAATGGTTTTCTATGGGAAAGCACGGATGCTAAAAGGAGGACTCACTGGATTAATTGGGATTCTCTTTGTTTACCGGTAGAGAAGGGTGGCTTAAACTTGAAAAGAATCGAAGATTTTAACTTAGCTCTTCTTAATAAGTGGCGATGAAGGATCTTAGTAGGATCGGAGGATCTTTGGTTTAGAATATTGAAAGTGCGTTATGGCGACATAAGACTTTTTTTGACGGGTGAGGGATTTTCTCGTAACAGTTGGAGTTCTTGTTCTACGTGGTGGATGGATATTCTTTCTCTTCCAAAAAAATATCCGTATGATTTTTTCTTGAATAAGTGTTTGTTTCAGGTTGGCAATGGCTATGCAATTTCATTTTGGCATGTCAATTGGACCGGGTCTGGCAGTTTAAAACACAGGTTTCCAAAGGCTTTTTCTTTGTCTCGATTACAGGACATCTCTGTGGTGGGAATGGGAGGCTGGACCAATGACGTGTGGTCTTGGGGAGACTTCAGAATCCCACTGTCAGCTTTCACGGCTAATAATTCTGCTGCCATTTAATCCTCAGCAGTGGTAGATTTACAAACGCCTTCAGTTCTTAATTCAGAGGATGGTTTTGTATCAAGCAATTTTCATACTGCTGTTGATTTCATTGGTTATTCTGGCTTGGAATCCAATAGTTTTTCAAGAGCAGTCGCCCAAAGTAGTTTTGAAGATGCCTTAGATACAGTTAGCGGAATCACAGGCCGGGCAGCTACTGTCCTTTCAGAAACAGGCTTTCAGACCAGTTTCTTTAATGCCTCAGCAGCGTCTGTTTTGCTCATTTCGGGGGCAGGACCTGCTAGTTCAAATGTCAGCCTGGATGCAGTGACTGTTGCGGAGGAGTTGGGTGCGTTACGTGCTCACCTTAATGTGGTTATTCTGAATTTTCAGGAAAATGATCGTGTGTGTTGGATTCAAGGGGATGCCGATGTTTATTCGGTAAGTTCGTTTTACAAGTTGGCCAACAGATTTCACATCCCTTTCCTTCGAATTGAGGGAAGGAGTGATTATGTTTTAAAAGAGAAATTGAGATTACTTAAAGGGAGTTTTAGGAGGTGGAATGCAGAGGTCTTCAGTAAGTTCAATTTAGAGGTTAAAGATAGTGTTAAGTAGGTGAATGACGGGGATGAAGCGGCTGTTTTGGCTAGTGGATTTATTTCGGAAGAGATCTTAATTAACCGTAAGAAGGCTTCTAGTCGTTTTTGGATCAATTTAAGGATCAAGGAGAATATGCTTATTCAAAAATCTATAATAAAGTGGCTCAATGATGGAGATAATAATAGCCGGTTTTTTCATTGTGTTATGAAAGAGCTTAGGTGACGTAATTTCATTGGTATTCTTAACTCGGATAGAGGAGTTCTAGAATAGGTTAAGGATGTTAAGGAGGAGGTGAGAAATCATTTTGCTAGCAAGTTTTTGGAACCAGATCTTCATAGGCCAATTTTGGAGGGAATTCCTTTTAAAATGCTTAGTCCGATTGAGAGGGATTCGCTTGAGAGACCGTTTTCGAAGGAAGAGATTAAGGAAGCGGTGTGGGGTTGTGATGGTTCTAAAAGTCTGGGTCCGAAAGGGTATTCCTTTTTGTTCATAAAGAAGTGTTGGTATTTTCTAAAAGTGGATTTTTATAGGTTTTTCAATGATTTTCATGGTGGGGCTGTTTTATCAAAAGCTATTGTCTCCTCTTTTTTTTACTTTGATTCCGAAGAATGAGAACCCGTTGGGGTTAGACAACTATAGACCTATTTGTCTTGTAGGTTATTTATACAAAGTTTTGTCTAAGCTTTTGGCAGCAAGGCTAAAGATGGTTTTGAACTCTTTAATTTCGAATTGTCTAAGTGCTTTTGTGCCCGGTAGACAAATGCTCGATGGTGTTTTGGTAGCGAATGAGGTGGTTGACTATGCGGTTAAGGAAAAGAAGGATGTCACGCTTTTTAAGGTTGATTTAGAGAAAGCTTATGATAAAGTTAGTTGGGGTTTTCTTAGATACATGAAGTGGAGAATGGGATTTGGTGATCTATGGTTGAGATGGATGGAGGCCACTATCTTCTCGAGCAAGATGTCCATTTAGGTTAACGGTAGCCCGACTAAGAAATTTTTGGTTGAGAGAGGATTGAGACAAGGAGATCCTCTTTCTCCTTTTCTTTTTGTTATGATTATGGAAGGTTTAACGGGGTTGGTTAAGAGGTCGGTATCGATAGGAGAATTCGCGGGTCTCAATGTTAACGGAGGTTGTTACATTGACATCCTTCAATTTTCGGATGATACTCTTTTGGTTGGAGATGGGAGTTGGAGGCATTTGTGGGCTATCAAAATGGTTCTTAGAGGATATGAATTAGTTTCGTGTCTCGGTATCAATTTTCACAAAAGTAAGCTTATAGGTATCAATGTTCCGCCTAATTCTTTAGAAGTCGCGACGTTTTTTCTACCGTGTAGAACGGAAAAGAAAGAATTTACCATCCTTGGCATTCCTATAGGTTCTAATCCTAGGAGTGTGTCAACTTGGTCTTCTTTGATTTTGAAGTTGGAGAAAAGGCTATCTTGTTGGCATAGTCATTTTTTGAGCATTGGGGGAAGAGTTACACTTCTTAAATCCGTCCTTAGTAGCCTTCCGATTTTTCAGCTTTCTTTTCATTTGGCTCCGTTGAAAATTCGAAAGGACATCAATAAGCTTTAGAATGGTTTTCTATGGGAAAGCACGGATGCTAAAAGGAGGACTCACTGGATTAATTGGGATTCTCTTTGTTTACCGGTAGAGAAGGGTGGCTTAAACTTGATAAGAATCGAAGATTTTAACTTAGCTCTTCTTAATAAGTGGCGATGAAGGATCTTAGTAGGATCGGAGGATCTTTGGTTTAGAATATTGAAAGTGCGTTATGGCGACATAAGACTTTTTTTGACGGGTGAGGGATTTTCTCGTAACAGTTGGAGTTCTTGTTCTACGTGGTGGATGGATATTCTTTCTCTTCCAAAAAAATATCCGTATGATTTTTTCTTGAATAAGTGTTTGTTTCAGGTTGGCAATGGCTATGCAATTTCATTTTGGCATGTCAATTGGACCGGGTCTGGCAGTTTAAAACACAGGTTTCCAAAGGCTTTTTCTTTGTCTCGATTACAGGACATCTCTGTGGTGGGAATGGGAGGCTGGACCAATGACGTGTGGTCTTGGGGAGACTTCAGAATCCCACTGTCAGCTTTCACGGCTAATAATTCTGCTGCCATTTAATCCTCAGCAGTGGTAGATTTACAAACGCCTTCAGTTCTTAATTCAGAGGATGGTTTTGTATCAAGCAATTTTCATACTGCTGTTGATTTCATTGGTTATTCTGGCTTGGAATCCAATAGTTTTTCAAGAGCAGTCGCCCAAAGTAGTTTTGAAGATGCCTTAGATACAGTTAGCGGAATCACAGGCCGGGCAGCTACTGTCCTTTCAGAAACAGGCTTTCAGACCAGTTTCTTTAATGCCTCAGCAGCGTCTGTTTTGCTCATTTCGGGGGCAGGACCTGCTAGTTCAAATGTCAGCCTGGATGCAGTGACTGTTGCGGAGGAGTTGGGTGCGTTACGTGCTCACCTTAATGTGGTTATTCTGAATTTTCAGGAAAATGATCGTGTGTGTTGGATTCAAGGGGATGCCGATGTTTATTCGGTAAGTTCGTTTTACAAGTTGGCCAACAGATTTCACATCCCTTTCCTTCGAATTGAGGGAAGGAGTGATTATGTTTTAAAAGAGAAATTGAGATTACTTAAAGGGAGTTTTAGGAGGTGGAATGCAGAGGTCTTCAGTAAGTTCAATTTAGAGGTTAAAGATAGTGTTAAGTAGGTGAATGACGGGGATGAAGCGGCTGTTTTGGCTAGTGGATTTATTTCGGAAGAGATCTTAATTAACCGTAAGAAGGCTTCTAGTCGTTTTTGGATCAATTTAAGGATCAAGGAGAATATGCTTATTCAAAAATCTATAATAAAGTGGCTCAATGATGGAGATAATAATAGCCGGTTTTTTCATTGTGTTATGAAAGAGCTTAGGTGACGTAATTTCATTGGTATTCTTAACTCGGATAGAGGAGTTCTAGAATAGGTTAAGGATGTTAAGGAGGAGGTGAGAAATCATTTTGCTAGCAAGTTTTTGGAACCAGATCTTCATAGGCCAATTTTGGAGGGAATTCCTTTTAAAATGCTTAGTCCGATTGAGAGGGATTCGCTTGAGAGACCGTTTTCGAAGGAAGAGATTAAGGAAGCGGTGTGGGGTTGTGATGGTTCTAAAAGTCTGGGTCCGAAAGGGTATTCCTTTTTGTTCATAAAGAAGTGTTGGTATTTTCTAAAAGTGGATTTTTATAGGTTTTTCAATGATTTTCATGGTGGGGCTGTTTTATCAAAAGCTATTGTCTCCTCTTTTTTTTACTTTGATTCCGAAGAATGAGAACCCGTTGGGGTTAGACAACTATAGACCTATTTGTCTTGTAGGTTATTTATACAAAGTTTTGTCTAAGCTTTTGGCAGCAAGGCTAAAGATGGTTTTGAACTCTTTAATTTCGAATTGTCTAAGTGCTTTTGTGCCCGGTAGACAAATGCTCGATGGTGTTTTGGTAGCGAATGAGGTGGTTGACTATGCGGTTAAGGAAAAGAAGGATGTCACGCTTTTTAAGGTTGATTTAGAGAAAGCTTATGATAAAGTTAGTTGGGGTTTTCTTAGATACATGAAGTGGAGAATGGGATTTGGTGATCTATGGTTGAGATGGATGGAGGCCACTATCTTCTCGAGCAAGATGTCCATTTAGGTTAACGGTAGCCCGACTAAGAAATTTTTGGTTGAGAGAGGATTGAGACAAGGAGATCCTCTTTCTCCTTTTCTTTTTGTTATGATTATGGAAGGTTTAACGGGGTTGGTTAAGAGGTCGGTATCGATAGGAGAATTCGCGGGTCTCAATGTTAACGGAGGTTGTTACATTGACATCCTTCAATTTTCGGATGATACTCTTTTGGTTGGAGATGGGAGTTGGAGGCATTTGTGGGCTATCAAAACGGTTCTTAGAGGATATGAATTAGTTTCGGGTCTCTGTATCAATTTTCACAAAAGTAAGCTTATAGGTATCAATGTTCCGCCAAATTCTTTAGAAGTCGCGACGTTTTTTCTACCGTGTAGAACGGAAAAGAAAAAATTTACCATCCTTGGCATTCCTATGGGTTCTAATCCTAGGAGGGTGTCAACTTGGTCTTCTTTGATTTTGAAGTTGGAGAAAAGGCTATCTTGTTGGCATAGTCATTTTTTGAGCATTGGGGGAAGAGTTACACTTCTTAAATCCGTCCTTAGTAGCCTTCCGATTTTTCAGCTTTCTTTTCATTTGGCTCTGGTGAAAATTCGAAAGGACATCAATAAGCTTTAGAATGGTTTTCTCTGGGATAGCACGGATGCTAAAAGGAGGACTCATTGGATTAATTGGGATTCTCTTTGTTTACCGGTAGAGAAGGGTGGCTTAAACTTGAAAAGAATCGAAGATTTTAACTTAGCTCTTCTTAATAAGTGGCATGGAGGATCTTAGTCGGATCGGATGATCTTTGGTTTAGAATATTGAAAGTGCGTTATGGCGACATAAGACTTTTTTTGACGGGTGAGGGATTTTCTCGTAACAGTTGGAGTTCTTGTTCTACGTGGTGGATGAATATTCTTTCTCTTCCGAAAAAATATCTGTATGATGTTTTCTTGAATAACTGTTTGTTTCAGGTTGGCAATGGCTATACAATTTCATTTTGGCATGTCAATTGGATCGGGTCTGGCAGTTTAAAACACAGGTTTCCAAAGGCTTTTTCTTTATCTCGATTACAGGACGTCTCTGTGGCGGGAATGGGAGGCTGGACCAATGGCGTGTGGTCTTGGGGAGACTTCAGAATCCCACTGTCAGCTTTCACGGCTAATAATTCTGCTGCCATTCAATCCTCAGCAGTGGCAGATTTACAAACGCCTTCAGTTCTTAATTTAGAGGATGGTTTTGTATCAAGGAATTTTCATACTGTTGTTGATTTCATTGGTTCTTCTGGCTAGGAATCCAATAGTTTTTCAAGAGCAGTCGCCCAAAGTAGTTTTGAAGATGCCTTAGATACAGTTAGCGGAATCACAGGCCGGGAAGCTACTGTCCTTTCAGAAACAGGCTTTCAGACCAGTTTCTTTAATGCCTCAGCAGCGTCTGTTTTGCTCATTTCGGGGGCAAGACCTGCTAGTTCAAATGTCAGCCTGGATGCAGTGACTGTTACGGAGGAGTTGGGTGCGTTACGCGCTCACCTTAATGCGGTTATTCTGAATTTTCAGGAAAATGATCGTGTGTGTTGGATTCAAGGGGATGCCGATGTTTATTCGGTAAGTTCGTTTTACAAGTTGGCCAACAGATTTCACATCCCTTTCCTTCGAATTGAGGGAAGGAGTGATTATGTTTTAAAAGAGAAATTGAGATTACTTAAAGGGAGTCTTAGGAGGTGGAATGTAGAGGTCTTCGGTAAGTTCAATTTGGAGGTTAAAGATTGTGTTAAGTAGGTGAATGACGGGGATGAAGCGGCTGTTTTGGCTAGTGGATTTATTTCAGAAGAGATCTTAATTAACCGTAAGAAGGCTTCTAGTCATTTTTGGATCAATTTAAGGATCAAGGAGAATATGCTTATTCAAAAATCTATAATAAAGTGGCTCAATGATGGAGATAATAATAGCCGGTTTTTTCATTGTGTTATGAAAGAGCTTAGGAGACGTAATTTCATTGGTATTCTTAACTCGGATAGAGGAGTTCTAGAATCGGTTAAGGATGTTAAGGAGGAGGTGAGAAATCATTTTGCTAGCAAGTTTTTGGAACCCGATTGAGATAGGCCTATTTTTGAGGGAATTCCTTTTAAAATGCTTAGTCCGATTGAGAGGGATTCGCTTGAGAGACCGTTTTCGAAGGAAGAGATTAAGGAAACGGTGTGGGGTTGTGATGGTTCTAAAAGTCTGGGTCCGGAAGGGTATTCCTTTTTGTTCATAAAGAAGTGTTGGTATTTTCTAAAAGTGGATTTTTATAGGGTTTTCAATGATTTTCATGGTGGGGCTGTTTTATCAAAAGCTATTGTCTCCTCTTTTTTTTACTTTGATTCCGAAGAATGAGAACCCGTTGGGGTTAGACAACTATAGACCTATTTGTCTTGTAGGTTATTTATACAAAGTTTTGTCTAAGCTTTTGGCAGCAAGGCTAAAGATGGTTTTGAACTCTTTAATTTCGAATTGTCTAAGTGCTTTTGTGCCCGGTAGACAAATGCTCGATGGTGTTTTGGTAGCGAATGAGGTGGTTGACTATGCGGTTAAGGAAAAGAAGGATGTCACGCTTTTTAAGGTTGATTTAGAGAAAGCTTATGATAAAGTTAGTTGGGGTTTTCTTAGATACATGAAGTGGAGAATGGGATTTGGTGATCTATGGTTGAGATGGATGGAGGCCACTATCTTCTCGAGCAAGATGTCCATTTAGGTTAACGGTAGCCCGACTAAGAAATTTTTGGTTGAGAGAGGATTGAGACAAGGAGATCCTCTTTCTCCTTTTCTTTTTGTTATGATTATGGAAGGTTTAACGGGGTTGGTTAAGAGGTCGGTATCGATAGGAGAATTCGCGGGTCTCAATGTTAACGGAGGTTGTTACATTGACATCCTTCAATTTTCGGATGATACTCTTTTGGTTGGAGATGGGAGTTGGAGGCATTTGTGGGCTATCAAAACGGTTCTTAGAGGATATGAATTAGTTTCGGGTCTCTGTATCAATTTTCACAAAAGTAAGCTTATAGGTATCAATGTTCCGCCAAATTCTTTAGAAGTCGCGACGTTTTTTCTACCGTGTAGAACGGAAAAGAAAAAATTTACCATCCTTGGCATTCCTATGGGTTCTAATCCTAGGAGGGTGTCAACTTGGTCTTCTTTGATTTTGAAGTTGGAGAAAAGGCTATCTTGTTGGCATAGTCATTTTTTGAGCATTGGGGGAAGAGTTACACTTCTTAAATCCGTCCTTAGTAGCCTTCCGATTTTTCAGCTTTCTTTTCATTTGGCTCCGGTGAAAATTCGAAAGGACATCAATAAGCTTTAGAATGGTTTTCTCTGGGATAGCACGGATGCTAAAAGGAGGACTCACTGGATTAATTGGGATTCTCTTTGTTTACCGGTAGAGAAGGGTGGCTTAAACTTGAAAAGAATCGAAGATTTTAGCTTAGCTCTTCTTAATAAGTGGCGATGGAGGATCTTAGTCGGATCGGATGATCTTTGGTTTAGAATATTGAAAGTGCGTTATGGCGACATAAGACTTTTTTTGACGGGTGAGGGATTTTCTCGTAACAGTTGGAGTTCTTGTTCTACGTGGTGGATGGATATTCTTTCTCTTCCGAAAAAATATCTGTATGATGTTTTCTTGAATAACTGTTTGTTTCAGGTTGGCAATGGCTATACAATTTCATTTTGGCATGTCAATTGGATCGGGTCTGGCAGTTTAAAACACAGGTTTCCAAAGGCTTTTTCTTTATCTCGATTACAGGACGTCTCTGTGGCGGGAATGGGAGGCTGGACCAATGGCGTGTGGTCTTGGGGAGACTTCAGAATCCCACTGTCAGCTTTCACGGCTAATAATTCTGCTGCCATTCAATCCTCAGCAGTGGCAGATTTACAAACGCCTTCAGTTCTTAATTTAGAGGATGGTTTTGTATCAAGGAATTTTCATACTGTTGTTGATTTCATTGGTTCTTCTGGCTAGGAATCCAATAGTTTTTCAAGAGCAGTCGCCCAAAGTAGTTTTGAAGATGCCTTAGATACAGTTAGCGGAATCACAGGCCGGGAAGCTACTGTCCTTTCAGAAACAGGCTTTCAGACCAGTTTCTTTAATGCCTCAGCAGCGTCTGTTTTGCTCATTTCGGGGGCAGGACCTGCTAGTTCAAATGTCAGCCTGGATGCAGTGACTGTTACGGAGGAGTTGGGTGCGTTACGCGCTCACCTTAATGCGGTTATTCTGAATTTTCAGGAAAATGATCGTGTGTGTTGGATTCAAGGGGATGCCGATGTTTATTCGGTAAGTTCGTTTTACAAGTTGGCCAACAGATTTCACATCCCTTTCCTTCGAATTGAGGGAAGGAGTGATTATGTTTTAAAAGAGAAATTGAGATTACTTAAAGGGAGTCTTAGGAGGTGGAATGTAGAGGTCTTCGGTAAGTTCAATTTGGAGGTTAAAGATTGTGTTAAGTAGGTGAATGACGGGGATGAAGCGGCTGTTTTGGCTAGTGGATTTATTTCAGAAGAGATCTTAATTAACCGTAAGAAGGCTTCTAGTCATTTTTGGATCAATTTAAGGATCAAGGAGAATATGCTTATTCAAAAATCTATAATAAAGTGGCTCAATGATGGAGATAATAATAGCCGGTTTTTTCATTGTGTTATGAAAGAGCTTAGGAGACGTAATTTCATTGGTATTCTTAACTCGGATAGAGGAGTTCTAGAATCGGTTAAGGATGTTAAGGAGGAGGTGAGAAATCATTTTGCTAGCAAGTTTTTGGAACCCGATTGAGATAGGCCTATTTTTGAGGGAATTCCTTTTAAAATGCTTAGTCCGATTGAGAGGGATTCGCTTGAGAGACCGTTTTCGAAGGAAGAGATTAAGGAAACGGTGTGGGGTTGTGATGGTTCTAAAAGTCTGGGTCCGGAAGGGTATTCCTTTTTGTTCATAAAGAAGTGTTGGTATTTTCTAAAAGTGGATTTTTATAGGGTTTTCAATGATTTTCATGGTGGGGCTGTTTTATCAAAAGCTATTGTCTCCTCTTTTTTTTACTTTGATTCCGAAGAATGAGAACCCGTTGGGGTTAGACAACTATAGACCTATTTGTCTTGTAGGTTATTTATACAAAGTTTTGTCTAAGCTTTTGGCAGCAAGGCTAAAGATGGTTTTGAACTCTTTAATTTCGAATTGTCTAAGTGCTTTTGTGCCCGGTAGACAAATGCTCGATGGTGTTTTGGTAGCGAATGAGGTGGTTGACTATGCGGTTAAGGAAAAGAAGGATGTCACGCTTTTTAAGGTTGATTTAGAGAAAGCTTATGATAAAGTTAGTTGGGGTTTTCTTAGATACATGAAGTGGAGAATGGGATTTGGTGATCTATGGTTGAGATGGATGGAGGCCACTATCTTCTCGAGCAAGATGTCCATTTAGGTTAACGGTAGCCCGACTAAGAAATTTTTGGTTGAGAGAGGATTGAGACAAGGAGATCCTCTTTCTCCTTTTCTTTTTGTTATGATTATGGAAGGTTTAACGGGGTTGGTTAAGAGGTCGGTATCGATAGGAGAATTCGCGGGTCTCAATGTTAACGGAGGTTGTTACATTGACATCCTTCAATTTTCGGATGATACTCTTTTGGTTGGAGATGGGAGTTGGAGGCATTTGTGGGCTATCAAAACGGTTCTTAGAGGATATGAATTAGTTTCGGGTCTCTGTATCAATTTTCACAAAAGTAAGCTTATAGGTATCAATGTTCCGCCAAATTCTTTAGAAGTCGCGACGTTTTTTCTACCGTGTAGAACGGAAAAGAAAAAATTTACCATCCTTGGCATTCCTATGGGTTCTAATCCTAGGAGGGTGTCAACTTGGTCTTCTTTGATTTTGAAGTTGGAGAAAAGGCTATCTTGTTGGCATAGTCATTTTTTGAGCATTGGGGGAAGAGTTACACTTCTTAAATCCGTCCTTAGTAGCCTTCCGATTTTTCAGCTTTCTTTTCATTTGGCTCCGGTGAAAATTCGAAAGGACATCAATAAGCTTTAGAATGGTTTTCTCTGGGATAGCACGGATGCTAAAAGGAGGACTCACTGGATTAATTGGGATTCTCTTTGTTTACCGGTAGAGAAGGGTGGCTTAAACTTGAAAAGAATCGAAGATTTTAACTTAGCTCTTCTTAATAAGTGGCGATGGAGGATCTTAGTCGGATCGGATGATCTTTGGTTTAGAATATTGAAAGTGCGTTATGGCGACATAAGACTTTTTTTGACGGGTGAGGGATTTTCTCGTAACAGTTGGAGTTCTTGTTCTACGTGGTGGATGGATATTCTTTCTCTTCCGAAAAAATATCTGTATGATGTTTTCTTGAATAACTGTTTGTTTCAGGTTGGCAATGGCTATACAATTTCATTTTGGCATGTCAATTGGATCGGGTCTGGCAGTTTAAAACACAGGTTTCCAAAGGCTTTTTCTTTATCTCGATTACAGGACGTCTCTGTGGCGGGAATGGGAGGCTGGACCAATGGCGTGTGGTCTTGGGGAGACTTCAGAATCCCACTGTCAGCTTTCACGGCTAATAATTCTGCTGCCATTCAATCCTCAGCAGTGGCAGATTTACAAACGCCTTCAGTTCTTAATTTAGAGGATGGTTTTGTATCAAGGAATTTTCATACTGTTGTTGATTTCATTGGTTCTTCTGGCTAGGAATCCAATAGTTTTTCAAGAGCAGTCGCCCAAAGTAGTTTTGAAGATGCCTTAGATACAGTTAGCGGAATCACAGGCCGGGAAGCTACTGTCCTTTCAGAAACAGGCTTTCAGACCAGTTTCTTTAATGCCTCAGCAGCGTCTGTTTTGCTCATTTCGGGGGCAGGACCTGCTAGTTCAAATGTCAGCCTGGATGCAGTGACTGTTACGGAGGAGTTGGGTGCGTTACGCGCTCACCTTAATGCGGTTATTCTGAATTTTCAGGAAAATGATCGTGTGTGTTGGATTCAAGGGGATGCCGATGTTTATTCGGTAAGTTCGTTTTACAAGTTGGCCAACAGATTTCACATCCCTTTCCTTCGAATTGAGGGAAGGAGTGATTATGTTTTAAAAGAGAAATTGAGATTACTTAAAGGGAGTCTTAGGAGGTGGAATGTAGAGGTCTTCGGTAAGTTCAATTTGGAGGTTAAAGATTGTGTTAAGTAGGTGAATGACGGGGATGAAGCGGCTGTTTTGGCTAGTGGATTTATTTAAGAAGAGATCTTAATTAACCGTAAGAAGGCTTCTAGTCATTTTTGGATCAATTTAAGGATCAAGGAGAATATGCTTATTCAAAAATCTATAATAAAGTGGCTCAATGATGGAGATAATAATAGCCGGTTTTTTCATTGTGTTATGAAAGAGCTTAGGAGACGTAATTTCATTGGTATTCTTAACTCGGATAGAGGAGTTCTAGAATCGGTTAAGGATGTTAAGGAGGAGGTGAGAAATCATTTTGCTAGCAAGTTTTTGGAACCCGATTGAGATAGGCCTATTTTTGAGGGAATTCCTTTTAAAATGCTTAGTCCGATTGAGAGGGATTCGCTTGAGAGACCGTTTTCGAAGGAAGAGATTAAGGAAACGGTGTGGGGTTGTGATGGTTCTAAAAGTCTGGGTCCGGAAGGGTATTCCTTTTTGTTCATAAAGAAGTGTTGGTATTTTCTAAAAGTGGATTTTTATAGGGTTTTCAATGATTTTCATGGTGGGGCTGTTTTATCAAAAGCTATTGTCTCCTCTTTTTTTTACTTTGATTCCGAAGAATGAGAACCCGTTGGGGTTAGACAACTATAGACCTATTTGTCTTGTAGGTTATTTATACAAAGTTTTGTCTAAGCTTTTGGCAGCAAGGCTAAAGATGGTTTTGAACTCTTTAATTTCGAATTGTCTAAGTGCTTTTGTGCCCGGTAGACAAATGCTCGATGGTGTTTTGGTAGCGAATGAGGTGGTTGACTATGCGGTTAAGGAAAAGAAGGATGTCACGCTTTTTAAGGTTGATTTAGAGAAAGCTTATGATAAAGTTAGTTGGGGTTTTCTTAGATACATGAAGTGGAGAATGGGATTTGGTGATCTATGGTTGAGATGGATGGAGGCCACTATCTTCTCGAGCAAGATGTCCATTTAGGTTAACGGTAGCCCGACTAAGAAATTTTTGGTTGAGAGAGGATTGAGACAAGGAGATCCTCTTTCTCCTTTTCTTTTTGTTATGATTATGGAAGGTTTAACGGGGTTGGTTAAGAGGTCGGTATCGATAGGAGAATTCGCGGGTCTCAATGTTAACGGAGGTTGTTACATTGACATCCTTCAATTTTCGGATGATACTCTTTTGGTTGGAGATGGGAGTTGGAGGCATTTGTGGGCTATCAAAACGGTTCTTAGAGGATATGAATTAGTTTCGGGTCTCTGTATCAATTTTCACAAAAGTAAGCTTATAGGTATCAATGTTCCGCCAAATTCTTTAGAAGTCGCGACGTTTTTTCTACCGTGTAGAACGGAAAAGAAAAAATTTACCATCCTTGGCATTCCTATGGGTTCTAATCCTAGGAGGGTGTCAACTTGGTCTTCTTTGATTTTGAAGTTGGAGAAAAGGCTATCTTGTTGGCATAGTCATTTTTTGAGCATTGGGGGAAGAGTTACACTTCTTAAATCCGTCCTTAGTAGCCTTCCGATTTTTCAGCTTTCTTTTCATTTGGCTCCGGTGAAAATTCGAAAGGACATCAATAAGCTTTAGAATGGTTTTCTCTGGGATAGCACGGATGCTAAAAGGAGGACTCACTGGATTAATTGGGATTCTCTTTGTTTACCGGTAGAGAAGGGTGGCTTAAACTTGAAAAGAATCGAAGATTTTAACTTAGCTCTTCTTAATAAGTGGCGATGAAGGATCTTAGTCGGATCGGATGATCTTTGGTTTAGAATATTGAAAGTGCGTTATGGCGACATAAGACTTTTTTTGACGGGTGAGGGATTTTCTCGTAACAGTTGGAGTTCTTGTTCTACGTGGTGGATGGATATTCTTTCTCTTCCGAAAAAATATCTGTATGATGTTTTCTTGAATAACTGTTTGTTTCAGGTTGGCAATGGCTATACAATTTCATTTTGGCATGTCAATTGGATCGGGTCTGGCAGTTTAAAACACAGGTTTCCAAAGGCTTTTTCTTTATCTCGATTACAGGACGTCTCTGTGGCGGGAATGGGAGGCTGGACCAATGGCGTGTGGTCTTGGGGAGACTTCAGAATCCCACTGTCAGCTTTCACGGCTAATAATTCTGCTGCCATTCAATCCTCAGCAGTGGCAGATTTACAAACGCCTTCAGTTCTTAATTTAGAGGATGGTTTTGTATCAAGGAATTTTCATACTGTTGTTGATTTCATTGGTTCTTCTGGCTAGGAATCCAATAGTTTTTCAAGAGCAGTCGCCCAAAGTAGTTTTGAAGATGCCTTAGATACAGTTAGCGGAATCACAGGCCGGGAAGCTACTGTCCTTTCAGAAACAGGCTTTCAGACCAGTTTCTTTAATGCCTCAGCAGCGTCTGTTTTGCTCATTTCGGGGGCAGGACCTGCTAGTTCAAATGTCAGCCTGGATGCAGTGACTGTTACGGAGGAGTTGGGTGCGTTACGTGCTCACCTTAATGCGGTTATTCTGAATTTTCAGGAAAATGATCGTGTGTGTTGGATTCAAGGGGATGCCGATGTTTATTCGGTAAGTTCGTTTTACAAGTTGGCCAACAGATTTCACATCCCTTTCCTTCGAATTGAGGGAAGGAGTGATTATGTTTTAAAAGAGAAATTGAGATTACTTAAAGGGAGTCTTAGGAGGTGGAATGTAGAGGTCTTCGGTAAGTTCAATTTGGAGGTTAAAGATTGTGTTAAGTAGGTGAATGACGGGGATGAAGCGGCTGTTTTGGCTAGTGGATTTATTTCAGAAGAGATCTTAATTAACCGTAAGAAGGCTTCTAGTCATTTTTGGATCAATTTAAGGATCAAGGAGAATATGCTTATTCAAAAATCTATAATAAAGTGGCTCAATGATGGAGATAATAATAGCCGGTTTTTTCATTGTGTTATGAAAGAGCTTAGGAGACGTAATTTCATTGGTATTCTTAACTCGGATAGAGGAGTTCTAGAATCGGTTAAGGATGTTAAGGAGGAGGTGAGAAATCATTTTGCTAGCAAGTTTTTGGAACCCGATTGAGATAGGCCTATTTTTGAGGGAATTCCTTTTAAAATGCTTAGTCCGATTGAGAGGGATTCGCTTGAGAGACCGTTTTCGAAGGAAGAGATTAAGGAAACGGTGTGGGGTTGTGATGGTTCTAAAAGTCTGGGTCCGGAAGGGTATTCCTTTTTGTTCATAAAGAAGTGTTGGTATTTTCTAAAAGTGGATTTTTATAGGGTTTTCAATGATTTTCATGGTGGGGCTGTTTTATCAAAAGCTATTGTCTCCTCTTTTTTTTACTTTGATTCCGAAGAATGAGAACCCGTTGGGGTTAGACAACTATAGACCTATTTGTCTTGTAGGTTATTTATACAAAGTTTTGTCTAAGCTTTTGGCAGCAAGGCTAAAGATGGTTTTGAACTCTTTAATTTCGAATTGTCTAAGTGCTTTTGTGCCCGGTAGACAAATGCTCGATGGTGTTTTGGTAGCGAATGAGGTGGTTGACTATGCGGTTAAGGAAAAGAAGGATGTCACGCTTTTTAAGGTTGATTTAGAGAAAGCTTATGATAAAGTTAGTTGGGGTTTTCTTAGATACATGAAGTGGAGAATGGGATTTGGTGATCTATGGTTGAGATGGATGGAGGCCACTATCTTCTCGAGCAAGATGTCCATTTAGGTTAACGGTAGCCCGACTAAGAAATTTTTGGTTGAGAGAGGATTGAGACAAGGAGATCCTCTTTCTCCTTTTCTTTTTGTTATGATTATGGAAGGTTTAACGGGGTTGGTTAAGAGGTCGGTATCGATAGGAGAATTCGCGGGTCTCAATGTTAACGGAGGTTGTTACATTGACATCCTTCAATTTTCGGATGATACTCTTTTGGTTGGAGATGGGAGTTGGAGGCATTTGTGGGCTATCAAAACGGTTCTTAGAGGATATGAATTAGTTTCGGGTCTCTGTATCAATTTTCACAAAAGTAAGCTTATAGGTATCAATGTTCCGCCAAATTCTTTAGAAGTCGCGACGTTTTTTCTACCGTGTAGAACGGAAAAGAAAAAATTTACCATCCTTGGCATTCCTATGGGTTCTAATCCTAGGAGGGTGTCAACTTGGTCTTCTTTGATTTTGAAGTTGGAGAAAAGGCTATCTTGTTGGCATAGTCA
Organism: Lathyrus tuberosus; assembly: GCA_022829125.1. Classification (NCBI taxonomy): domain Eukaryota; kingdom Viridiplantae; phylum Streptophyta; class Magnoliopsida; order Fabales; family Fabaceae; genus Lathyrus; species Lathyrus tuberosus. The sequence goes on from JALAZF010000112.1 coordinate 9,565,188, forward strand.
TTTTTTGAGCATTGGGGGAAGAGTTACACTTCTTAAATCCGTCCTTAGTAGCCTTCCGATTTTTCAGCTTTCTTTTCATTTGGCTCCGGTGAAAATTCGAAAGGACATCAATAAGCTTTAGAATGGTTTTCTCTGGGATAGCACGGATGCTAAAAGGAGGACTCACTGGATTAATTGGGATTCTCTTTGTTTACCGGTAGAGAAGGGTGGCTTAAACTTGAAAAGAATCGAAGATTTTAACTTAGCTCTTCTTAATAAGTGGCGATGGAGGATCTTAGTCGGATCGGATGATCTTTGGTTTAGAATATTGAAAGTGCGTTATGGCGACATAAGACTTTTTTTGACGGGTGAGGGATTTTCTCGTAACAGTTGGAGTTCTTGTTCTACGTGGTGGATGGATATTCTTTCTCTTCCGAAAAAATATCTGTATGATGTTTTCTTGAATAACTGTTTGTTTCAGGTTGGCAATGGCTATACAATTTCATTTTGGCATGTCAATTGGATCGGGTCTGGCAGTTTAAAACACAGGTTTCCAAAGGCTTTTTCTTTATCTCGATTACAGGACGTCTCTGTGGCGGGAATGGGAGGCTGGACCAATGGCGTGTGGTCTTGGGGAGACTTCAGAATCCCACTGTCAGCTTTCACGGCTAATAATTCTGCTGCCATTCAATCCTCAGCAGTGGCAGATTTACAAACGCCTTCAGTTCTTAATTTAGAGGATGGTTTTGTATCAAGGAATTTTCATACTGTTGTTGATTTCATTGGTTCTTCTGGCTAGGAATCCAATAGTTTTTCAAGAGCAGTCGCCCAAAGTAGTTTTGAAGATGCCTTAGATACAGTTAGCGGAATCACAGGCCGGGAAGCTACTGTCCTTTCAGAAACAGGCTTTCAGACCAGTTTCTTTAATGCCTCAGCAGCGTCTGTTTTGCTCATTTCGGGGGCAGGACCTGCTAGTTCAAATGTCAGCCTGGATGCAGTGACTGTTACGGAGGAGTTGGGTGCGTTACGCGCTCACCTTAATGCGGTTATTCTGAATTTTCAGGAAAATGATCGTGTGTGTTGGATTCAAGGGGATGCCGATGTTTATTCGGTAAGTTCGTTTTACAAGTTGGCCAACAGATTTCACATCCCTTTCCTTCGAATTGAGGGAAGGAGTGATTATGTTTTAAAAGAGAAATTGAGATTACTTAAAGGGAGTCTTAGGAGGTGGAATGTAGAGGTCTTCGGTAAGTTCAATTTGGAGGTTAAAGATTGTGTTAAGTAGGTGAATGACGGGGATGAAGCGGCTGTTTTGGCTAGTGGATTTATTTCAGAAGAGATCTTAATTAACCGTAAGAAGGCTTCTAGTCATTTTTGGATCAATTTAAGGATCAATGAGAGTATGCTTATTCAAAAATCTATAATAAAGTGGCTCAATGATGGAGATAATAAAAGCCAGTGTTTTCATTGTGTTATGAAAGAGCGTAGGAGACGTAATTTCATTGGTATTCTTAACTCGGATAGAGGAGTTCTAGAATCGGTTAAGGATGTTAAGGAGGACGTGAGAAATCATTTTGCTAGCAAGTTTTTGGAACCCGATCTTCATAGGCCTATTTTGGAGAGAATTCCTTTTAAAATGCTTAGTCCGATTAAGAGGGATTCGCTTGAGAGACCGTTTTCGAAGGAAGAGATTAAGGAAGCGGTGTGGTGTTATGATGGTTCTAAAAGTATGGGTCCGGAAGGGTATTCCTTTTTGTTCATAAAGAAGTGTTAGTATTTTCTAAAAGTGGATTTTTATAGTTTTTTCAATGTTTTTCATGGTGGGGCTGTTTTATCAAAAGCTATTGGCTCCTCTTTTTTTACTTTGATTCCGAAGAATGAGAACCCGTTGGGGGTTAGACAACTACCTATTTGTCTTGTAGGTTGTTTATACAAAGTTTTGTCTAAGCTTTTGGCGGCAAGGCTAAAGATGGTTTTGAACTCTTTAATTTCGAATTATCTACGTGCTTTTGTGACCGGTAGACAAATGCTCGATGGTGTTTTGGTAGAGAATGAGGTGGTTGACTATACGGTTAAGGAAAAGAAGGATGTCACGCTTTTTAAGGTTGATTTCGAGAAAGCTTATGATAAAGTTAGTTGGGGTTTTCTTAGATACATGAAGAGGAGAATGGGATTTGGTGATCTATGGTTGAGATGGATGGAGGCCACTATCTTCTCGAGAAAGATGTCCATTTAGGTTAACGGTAGCCCGACTAAGAAATTTTTGGTGGAGAGAGGATTGAGACAAGGAGATCCTCTTTCTCCTTTTCTTTTAGTTATGATTGTGGAAGGTTTAACGAGGTTGGTTAAGATGTCGGTATCGATAGGAGATTTCGCGGGTCTCAATGTTAACGGAGGTTGTTACATTGACATCCTTCAATTTTCGGATGATACTCTTTTGGTTGGAGATGGGAGTTGGAGGCATTTGTGGGCTATCAAAATGGTTCTTATAGGATTCAAATTAGTTTCGGGTCTCGGTATCAATTTTCACAAAAGTAAGCTTATAGGTATCAATATTCCGCCTAATTCTTTTGAAGTCACGGCGTTTTTTCTACCGTGTAGAACGGAAAAGAAAGAATTTACCATCCTTGGCATTCCTATAGGTTCTAATCCTAGGAGGGTGTCAACTTGGTCTTCTTTGATTTTGAAGTTGGAGAAAAGACTATCTTGTTGGCATAGTCATTTTTTGAGCATTGGGGGAAGAGTTACACTTCTTAAATCTGTCCTTAGTAGCCTTCCGATTTTTCAGCTTTCTTTTCATTTGGCTCCGGTGAAAATTTGAAAGGACATCAATAAGCTTTAGAATGGTTTTCTCTGGGATAGCACGGATGCTAAAAGGAGGACTCACTGGATTAATTGGGATTCTCTTTGTTTGCCGGTAGAGAAGGGTGGCTTAAACTTGAAAAGAATCGAAGATTTTAACTTAGCTCTTCTTAATAAGTGGCGATGGAGGATCTTAGTAGGATCGAAGGATCTTTGGTTTAGAATATTGAAAGCGTGTTATGGCGACATAAGACTTTTTTTGACGGGTGAGGGATTTTCTCGTAACAGTTGGAGTTCTTGTTCTACGTGGTGGATGGATATTCTTTCTCTTCCGAAAAAATATCTGTATGATTTTTTCTTGAATAACTGTTTGTTTCAGGTTGGCAATGGCTATACAATTTCATTTTGGCATGTCAATTGGATCGGGTCTGGCAGTTTAAAACACAGGTTTCCAAAGGCTTTTTCTTTATCTCGATTACAGGACGTCTCTGTGGCGGGAATGGGAGGCTGGACCAATGGCGTGTGGTCTTGGGGAGACTTCAGAATCCCACTGTCAGCTTTCACGGCTAATAATTCTGCTGCCATTCAATCCTCAGCAGTGGCAGATTTACAAACGCCTTCAGTTCTTAATTTAGAGGATGGTTTTGTATCAAGGAATTTTCATACTGTTGTTGATTTCATTGGTTCTTCTGGCTAGGAATCCAATAGTTTTTCAAGAGCAGTCGCCCAAAGTAGTTTTGAAGATGCCTTAGATACAGTTAGCGGAATCACAGGCCGGGAAGCTACTGTCCTTTCAGAAACAGGCTTTCAGACCAGTTTCTTTAATGCCTCAGCAGCGTCTGTTTTGCTCATTTCGGGGGCAGGACCTGCTAGTTCAAATGCCAGCCTGGATGCAGTGACTGTTACGGAGGAGTTGGGTGCGTTACGCGCTCACCTTAATGCGGTTATTCTGAATTTTCAGGAAAATGATCGTGTGTGTTGGATTCAAGGGGATGCCGATGTTTATTCGGTAAGTTCGTTTTACAAGTTGGCCAACAGATTTCACATCCCTTTCCTTCGAATTGAGGGAAGGAGTGATTATGTTTTAAAAGAGAAATTGAGATTACTTAAAGGGAGTCTTAGGAGGTGGAATGTAGAGGTCTTCGGTAAGTTCAATTTGGAGGTTAAAGATTGTGTTAAGTAGGTGAATGACGGGGATGAAGCGGCTGTTTTGGCTAGTGGATTTATTTAAGAAGAGATCTTAATTAACCGTAAGAAGGCTTCTAGTCATTTTTGGATCAATTTAAGGATCAAGGAGAATATGCTTATTCAAAAATCTATAATAAAGTGGCTCAATGATGGAGATAATAATAGCCGGTTTTTTCATTGTGTTATGAAAGAGCTTAGGAGACGTAATTTCATTGGTATTCTTAACTCGGATAGAGGAGTTCTAGAATCGGTTAAGGATGTTAAGGAGGAGGTGAGAAATCATTTTGCTAGCAAGTTTTTGGAACCCGATTGAGATAGGCCTATTTTTGAGGGAATTCCTTTTAAAATGCTTAGTCCGATTGAGAGGGATTCGCTTGAGAGACCGTTTTCGAAGGAAGAGATTAAGGAAACGGTGTGGGGTTGTGATGGTTCTAAAAGTCTGGGTCCGGAAGGGTATTCCTTTTTGTTCATAAAGAAGTGTTGGTATTTTCTAAAAGTGGATTTTTATAGGGTTTTCAATGATTTTCATGGTGGGGCTGTTTTATCAAAAGCTATTGTCTCCTCTTTTTTGACTTTGATTCCGAAGAATGAGAACCCGTTGGGGTTAGACAACTATAGAACTATTTGTCTTGTAGGTTGTTTATACAAATTTTTGTCTAAGCTTTTGGCGGCATGGCTAAAGATGGTTTTGAACTCTTTAATTTCGAATTGTCTAAGTGCTTTTGTGCCCGGTAGACAAATGCTCGATGGTGTTTTGGTAGCGAATGAGGTGGTTGACTATGCGGTTAAGGAAAAGAAGGATGTCACGCTTTTTAAGGTTGATTTCGAGAAAACTTATGATAAAGTTAGTTGGGGTTTTCTTAGATACATGAAGAGGAGAATGGGATTTGGTGATCTATGGTTGAGATGGATGGAGGCCACTATCTTCTCGAGCAAGATGTCCATTTAGGTTAACGGTAGCCTGACTAAGAAATTTTTGGTGGAGAGAGGATTGAGACAATGAGATCCTCTTTCTCCTTTTCTTTTTGTTATGATTGTGGAAGGTTTAACGGGGTTGGTTAAGAGGTCGTTATCGATAGAAGATTTCGCGGGTCTCAATGTTAACGAAGGTTGTTACATTGACATCCTTCAATTTTTGGATGATACTCTTTTGGTTGGATATGGGAGTTGGAGGTATTTGTGGGCTATCAAAACGGTTCTTAGAGGATTTGAATTAGTTTCGGGTCTCGGTATCAATTTTCACAAAAGTAAGCTTATAGGTATCAATGTTCCGCCTAATTCTTTAGTAGTCGCGAAGTTTTTTCTACCGTGTAGAACGGAAAAGAAAGAATTTAGCATCCTTGGCATTCCTATAGGTTCTAATCCTAGGAGGGTGTCAACTTGGTCTTCTTTGATTTTGAAGTTGGAGAAAAGGCTATCTTGTTGGCATAGTCATTTTTTGAGCATTGGGGGAAGAGTTACACTTCTTAAATCCATCCTTAGTAGCCTTCCTATTTTTCAGCTTTCTTTTCATTTGGCTCCGGTGAAAATTCGAAAGGACATCAATAAGCTTTAGAATGGTTTTCTCTGGGATAGCACGGATTCTAAAAGGAGGACTCACTGGATTAATTGGGATTCTCTTTGTTTACCGGTAGAGAAGGGTGGCTTAAACTGGAAAAGAATCGAAGATTTTAACTTAGCTCTTCTTAATAAGTGGCGATGGAGGATCTTAGTAGGATCGGAGGATCTTTGGTTTAGAATATTGAAAGCGCGTTATGGCGACATAAGACTTTTTTTGACGGGTGAGGGATTTTCTCGTAACAGTTGGAGTTCTTGTTCTACGTGGTGGATGGATATTCTTTCTCTTCCGAAAATATATCCGTATGATTTTTTCTTGAATAACTGTTTGTTTCAGGTTGGCAATGGCTATGCAATTTCATTTTGGCATGTCAATTGGACCGGGTCTGGCAGTTTAAAACACAGGTTTCCAAAGGCTTTTTCTTTGTCTCGATTACAGGACATCTCTGTGGCGGGAATGGGAGGCTGGACCAATGGCGTGTGGTCTTGGGGAGACTTCAGAATCCCACTGTCAGCTTTCACGACTAATAATTCTGCTGCCATTCAATCCTCAGCAGTGGCAGATTTACAAACGCCTTCAGTTCTTAATTCAAAGGATGGTTTTGTATCAAGGAATTTTCATACTGTTGTTGATTTCATTGGTTCTTCTGGCTTGGAATCCAATAGTTTTTCAAGAGCAGTCGCCCAAAGTAGTTTTGAAGATGCCTTAGATACAGTTAGCAGAATCACAGGCCGGGCAGCTACTGTCCTTTCATAAACAGTCTTTCAGACCAGTTTCTTTAATGCCTCAGCAGCGTCTGTTTTGCTCATTTCGGGGGCAGGACCTGCTAGTTCAAATGTCAGCCTGGATGCAGTGACTGTTGCGGAGGAGTTGGGTGCGTTACGCGCTCACCTTAATGCGGTTATTCTGAATTTTTAGGAAAATGATCGTGTGTATTTGATTCAAGGGGATGCCGATGTTTATTCGGTAAGTTCGTTTTACAAGTAGGCCTACAGATTTGACATCCCTTTCCTTCGAATTGAGGGAAGGAGTGATTATGTTTTAAAAGAGAAATTGAGATTACTTAAAGTGAGTCTTAGGAGGTGGAATGTAGAGGTCTTCGGTAAGTTCAATTTGGAGGTTAAAGATAGTGTTAAGTAGGTGAATGACGGGGATGAAGCAGCTGTTTTGGCTAGTGGATTTATTTCGGAAGAGATCTTAATTAACCGTAAGAAGACTTCTAGTCATTTTTGGATCAATTTAAGGATCAATGAGAATATGCTTATTCAAAAATCTATAATAAAGTGGCTCAATGATGGAGATAATAAAAGCCAGTGTTTTCATTGTGTTATGAAAGAGCGTAGGAGACGTAATTTCATTGGTATTCTTAACTCGGATAGAGGAGTTCTAGAATCGGTTAAGGATGTTAAGGAGGACGTGAGAAATCATTTTGCTAGCAAGTTTTTGGAACCCGATCTTCATAGGCCTATTTTGGAGAGAATTCCTTTTAAAATGCTTAGTCCGATTGAGAGGGATTCGCTTGAGAGACCGTTTTCGAAGGAAGAGATTAAGGAAGCGGTGTGGTGTTATGATGGTTCTAAAAGTATGGGTCCGGAAGGGTATTCCTTTTTGTTCATAAAGAAGTGTTAGTATTTTCTAAAAGTGGATTTTTATAGTTTTTTCAATGTTTTTCATGGTGGGGCTGTTTTATCAAAAGCTATTGGCTCCTCTTTTTTTACTTTGATTCCGAAGAATGAGAACCCGTTGGGGTTAGACAACTACCTATTTGTCTTGTAGGTTGTTTATACAAAGTTTTGTCTAAGCTTTTGGCGGCAAGGCTAAAGATGGTTTTGAACTCTTTAATTTCGAATTATCTACGTGCTTTTGTGACCGGTAGACAAATGCTCGATGGTGTTTTGGTAGAGAATGAGGTGGTTGACTATACGGTTAAGGAAAAGAAGGATGTCACGCTTTTTAAGGTTGATTTCGAGAAAGCTTATGATAAAGTTAGTTGGGGTTTTCTTAGATACATGAAGAGGAGAATGGGATTTGGTGATCTATGGTTGAGATGGATGGAGGCCACTATCTTCTCGAGAAAGATGTCCATTTAGGTTAACGGTAGCCCGACTAAGAAATTTTTGGTGGAGAGAGGATTGAGACAAGGAGATCCTCTTTCTCCTTTTCTTTTAGTTATGATTGTGGAAGGTTTAACGAGGTTGGTTAAGATGTCGGTATCGATAGGAGATTTCGCGGGTCTCAATGTTAACGGAGGTTGTTACATTGACATCCTTCAATTTTCGGATGATACTCTTTTGGTTGGAGATGGGAGTTGGAGGCATTTGTGGGCTATCAAAATGGTTCTTATAGGATTCAAATTAGTTTCGGGTCTCGGTATCAATTTTCACAAAAGTAAGCTTATAGGTATCAATATTCCGCCTAATTCTTTTGAAGTCACGGCGTTTTTTCTACCGTGTAGAACGGAAAAGAAAGAATTTACCATCCTTGGCATTCCTATAGGTTCTAATCCTAGGAGGGTGTCAACTTGGTCTTCTTTGATTTTGAAGTTGGAGAAAAGACTATCTTGTTGGCATAGTCATTTTTTGAGCATTGGGGGAAGAGTTACACTTCTTAAATCTGTCCTTAGTAGCCTTCCGATTTTTCAGCTTTCTTTTCATTTGGCTCCGGTGAAAATTCGAAAGGACATCAATAAGCTTTAGAATGGTTTTCTCTGGGATAGCACGGATGCTAAAAGGAGGACTCACTGGATTAATTGGGATTCTCTTTGTTTGCCGGTAGAGAAGGGTGGCTTAAACTTGAAAAGAATCGAAGATTTTAACTTAGCTCTTCTTAATAAGTGGCGATGGAGGATCTTAGTAGGATCGGAGGATCTTTGGTTTAGAATATTGAAAGCGTGTTATGGCGACATAAGACTTTTTTTGACGGGTGAGGGATTTTCTCGTAACAGTTGGAGTTCTTGTTCTACGTGGTGGATGGATATTCTTTCTCTTCCAAAAAAATATCCGTATGATTTTTTCTTGAATAACTGTTTGTTTCAAGTTGGCAATGGCTATGCAATTTCATTTTGGCATGTCAATTGGACCGGGTCTGGCAGTTTAAAACACAGGTTTCCAAAGGCTTTTTCTTTGTCTCGATTACAGGACGTCTCTGTGGCGGGAATAAGAGGATGGACCAATGGCGTGTGGTCTTGGGGAGACTTCAGAATCCCGCTATCAGCTTTCACGACTAATAATTCTGCTGCCATTCAATCCTCAGTAGTGGCAGATTTACAAACGCCTTCAGTTCTTAATTCAGATGATGGTTTTGTATCAAGGAATTTTCATACTGTTGTTGATTTTATTGGTTCTTCTGGCTTGGAATCCAATAGTTTTTCAAGAGCAGTCGTCCAAAGTAGTTTTGAAGATGCCTTAGATACAGTTAGCGGAATCACAGGCCGGGCAGCTACTGTCCTTTCAGAAACAGGATTTCAGACCAGTTTCTTGAATGCCTCAGCAGCGTCTGTTTTGCTCATTTCGGGGGCAGGACCTGCTAGTTCAAATGTCAGCCTAGATGCAGTGCCTGTTGCGGAGGAGTTGGATGCGTTACGCGCTCACCTTAATGCGGTTATTCTGAATTTTCAGGAAAATGATCGTGTGTGTTGGATTCAAGGGGATGCCGATGTTTATTCGGTAAGTTCGTTTTACATGTTGGCCAACAGATTTCACATCCCTTTCTTTCGGTCCTCAAAATTAGAATGATTTAGCTTTCAATTTAATTTGGAAAGTTGAGGCTCCTTTGAAAATCAAGGTGTTTGGGTGGAGATGTTTTTTGAACAAACTTCCGACAAAAGATTTATTATCTTCTAGAGGTATTATTCCTCCGGGGAGCAATACTAACTGTTTATTTTGCAATAGCCAACCGGAATCTTTGTCGCACTCTTTTCTTAGGTGTTCAGTGGCCAAATTGGTTTTGAAAGAAACGGCCGAGTGGATCGGTTTTACCGCCCCAGATGTGAATGGTTTCATGGGAAGTTTTGTGGATTAGTTTTCTTTCTGTAAATCTAAGAAAGTTAAACCCAGTAGAGAAGGTTGTATTTGGTTGGCGGTTTGTTGGAATCTTTGGTTGCTTAGAAAAACATTGCTTTTAGGAACATCGGATGGAATGTGTTTGATACAGTGTGGACGGTCAAGTTTTCGGTGTGGAGGTGGTCTTTTATAGGAGACATTACTAATCCTAATTGTAATTTTTACGAATTCAACAAAGATCCTTTGTTTTATTTATCGTAGATTTCAATTGGTAGGTAATTTCTTTGTTTTGTCAAGCTCTGTCTCGCCCCTTTTGTAATCAGGTTTGAGTACCCTTTGTACTCCTATCAATATATTCCTTGCTTACAAAAAAAACTTACTTTCTGTACGTTATTTCTACCAACAGGAGATTGTAATTTTCTATAATATTTACAAGATATTTTAAAGAGGGAGATAAGGAGTCTCATTCTTTCATTTTACATCCAACACTCCCACCAACAAATAGACTTGAGAAATATTACTGCCTGAGAGCACAAAAATAATATCTATCAACATTTCGAATATGGGAAGAATCAATATTACCTGAGACAACTTCCATCAAGTTTAACACAAAAACATAGGCCAGTACGACACTCTTAGATAAAAAAGAGTTGCACATTGTTAATTATTATAAAATCCAAAAGAACCATAAATCAATACTTTTTTTTCAAAAGGAAAATAGAATTAGAAATGAACGAATACAAGGGGTATTCGAACTCGTTACAACCGAAACACAAACTACAAATAAAGAAATTCACAACCAAACCCAAACTACCTTAAGCACCTAACGGGGTCGGATTAAAAGGCTAAAAAGTTTGAGTTGGGATATAGAATTTCCCCATTGCAAGACCAAAACCAAACAACATACTTAATGTTTCAAACAATATCGTTTACACAACATCTACCATTTTTGAAGATAATATCGTTTCTACTCCTCCAAAGAATCCAAGTTACCGCCATCCAAATCGATCCCAAATTCAAACTTCCCGCATTATTAGAACCCCTGCCACACCAGTTTACAAAGAATTCCCATAAACACCCACTGAACTTGACTACAACACCACACCAAAAAGAGATATTATTCCACACCATGGAAGCAATAGGACAAAGAAACAGCTCACGATTCTCCTCTCGGAGTTTCTCATTCTCAGCCCATAACTTATCATACTTCTCTATATCAACAGTCGTGGGAGCCTCGATCATAAAGGATACAAAGGTGGTTCCACCGGGAAAGGAAGAAACTCCTCTTCTGCTCTCTTCTTAATCCACTCTTCATAGGAAGGAAAAGCCCAATTATTACATTTCCCGAATGAAGTTTTTCCCTTCTTGGTCACCTGCTTCCAAGCATTCACAATCTTCCTTATCATCTCTTAATCCCCAGTACCATTGAAGAATAAAGACTCTCTGATATCTTGCTCTTCAAGTGGACCTCTCAAAGGATAACCAAACTGCCTGATAACAAGGGAATGATTATAGTTAACTCCACCTCTTCTCCCTATCAAGGGTACATTAGGGAATTCTGCGCACTTGCAAATAATCTCCATCCCTTGCAAGTCAGGGTTGAACCAAACAATGTTGTCCGCAGTCAAGCCCATTAACCTCTTTGACCATTTCAGAGAATCTCTCGTGTCAACGAAAGCGCCAACTTTGGGGAGATGACTCTGAAACCAAGTAGATAAGAGTGGTGCACAGCAACTCACAGTTCTTCCACACCTATTTTCATTCTTGTAGTGGACTGAGTGATACACATCACCTAGTAAGGTAGGTATAAGATTCTTTGAAATAAAGATTCTGACAGCATGCATATCCACCAGATCAGGAACATTGGGAAACAGGACAATCCCATAGATGCACATAGCCAGAATAGCTTGGAAAGCAGTCCAATTCCTCTCCTTAACATGTATGCAAGCTTGATCAAACAAGAACTTCAATAAGAAACCCTTAGCTCCTTGTTTCTCCACAATATTACTGCTCAGAGCGGATTCAACAATATGAAGAGCAATGGCTATTTCCTTTATCTCGAGGTGTTCTTTAGAAAAGAATACTATGTCATGCCTGATGGGGATTCCCAAAATAAATAAGAACTCCTCCAACGTTGGAGCCAAGATATAGTCTGGGAAAGTGAAGCAACGCAAAGACGGATCATAGAACTGAAGAAGTGTATGAATGTCATCCTTCTCATACTTGGAGATACTGTAAACAAACTTCAGAAGTCTCCCATACTCTCCACCGAACTCTGTACGAACTTCGGGACCAGCCATACTAATCAGCTTATGAATCAACGTCAAAGTCGGGTCTGGAAACGAATAAGCAACAGTCTTCTTTCTCTGGACATCCATGTGAAGGCAACCTCAGAAAACCGGAATCAAGGGTAAGATGCAAGCCCTGAAAAATGTCAAACATGTTAGAATACAAGAAAAATGATATGCACATGTAAGCATGGGATCAAGGCATCACTGCTGGATGTGCTGTGCTGTTAATTGAACGAGAGCCACAACCCAGAAAACCAGAATTCTAGAATACCGAACCATTGAGATAACCAGAAACCTAGATAATCAAACACTGATGAGAAATCTAGAAAACCGGGTTGGTTGAAGGTTTCGGTTTCCTGCAAGCCTGCAAACACCCATCCCATCTCTCATGAGGGTTCTAGAAAGGTGAAGATCCTCAATATCATGGGCTCTCAGGTCAAGAAATGATGATACGTTCACCATTTCTGGTTTGTCATCATCATCAATCAAGGAGGCCTCAACTGATTCCCCTAAAAAATAAGGTCATCCTATGCGAGTCCCTCAATATTGGGTCCTCGGATCGACAAGTGTAATGGGTTTGCCATTTCTGGTTTGCCATTATTACAGGTCGGGAGGAGAGGCGCAACTGAGGTATCGGAGAAACGGTCACCAGAGTCGACAGCTCTCTAGATTAACACCCTGAAATGCGTAAGACACACACGTCAGGATGCATCCCAAGATAGCCTCGTCTGGTTGTGAATTTCGTGAACACACAAACGCACCAAGATGGCACGTAGGTCCCACTACTCTCCACTCTAGTCCTAGGGTGTACTCAAGCCTGGGTATTGGGCTTATCTCTCAGAACAACCCAACCTGCCAAACAGAAACCAGCCAGCACAACACAGTAATATCCAGTATGACAGTAATAAAATGAAATGCAATGCAATAAAAGCTGTAAAACAGTAATATACAACATGATAAAGCACAACAAATAAACACACAACGAAAAAAACAAACAAGCGCTAGGATCGACTCGCTAAAGGGGATGGACCAGCAAGAGGTCAACCAAAGTCCCCAGCAGAGTCGCCAGCTGTCGCTCCCGAAAGATTCGCATCCAACGATACAAATGCGAGAGTGGCGCAGAAAACACAGAGTCGCCAGCAATGTGTATTTATCCCGAGAGAGGGAAAGGAAACACTGCATAAACCTGAAGAGAAAGGGGGAAAGACATGGTCATCGCAACCATAGTCCGGGTTCGGGAGTCGGTTATGCGAGGGGAAGTTGTTAGCACCCCACGCATCCATCGTACTCGATGGGATCCATGCTTGTTGTCTAAACGGAGGGTGAGCTGTCCTACTATCTATGGCTGAACAAAAGAAAACGGGGATGGGGGTGACTAAGACGGACTCGGTAGGACATATTCGATGCCCTGGGCCTACGTACTCCCTCAGTACAATGGGAAAGTCAGAGTCAACGTAGTTCGGACGGGAACTGTGGGGGAAGGTTGCTCGCCAAGACAATCGCTGTCTTGTGCCTACATATCCTCAATCGGACGAGAGAGAGGAATCAGAGCTGATGTAGTTCGTGGGTACGACCACGAATGGGTAAGTGTTTTTTACGTGAGCGACGAGCTCTTTTCTGAAAATGAAATTTGAAACCCAACAATCCCGAAGGATAAAAAGATTTGAATTGGTTTTTGTGTTTTTTAGACAGAAGTGTTTTTTTAAGTTAGTTCATAACTTGCATTGCACCAAAGTCTAGGGCACAGGGACGAATACTTAACGAATCATTCCAAGACAGGACGCCTGCTAAGCACTCTAGAAAGATGAGAGGAAGCCCCTCATTTCTCATTCCCTACGCTTAAGGCTCGTGCGCAATATACTTTATCTTTATTAAGTGTTTTCAAGAAGTTTTGAGATGAGAAGAGAGAAGACCCAAAGGAAACTCTAAAGGAAAACTAAGAGTCCTAATGTTATCATGCATGGATGTCCTATGGTTAGTGAGGCTTAGGAGGGATGACTACCTAAAACCTAATGCTAATCCTACTCCAAGCTTAATCAAAAATTAAGTTGGACTAGGTAGCTCTAAAGGGAGAGAATCCAAGACTTAAACAAGTCTTAAGATTCATGGGAGGAAGAGAGTGAAAGAGAAGAATGAGAAAGAGAAGGATGAGATAAGAAACAAGATAGGGCAGCAAGCACATCATATAAAGTATATCCAACTTACCTCAATAAACAAGTCTCAAAGATCATGCAAAACATCTCAAATAAGCATGCAAAGGTAATCATGAAAGAATGCAAGCATACTTATATGAAATGCACAATTAAGCACCAATGAACTTCATATCAAAATGAAATGAGAAAAATAAGATGAAGATGAAAGCAAGTCAGAATCAATATCATATCATCATCAACAACTCTCATGTGCAAGAGAAGATCAAAACATGAAACATTATGCACCAAAGAAAGTCCACAAAAGGAAGTCAAAGTACAAGCACTTAAAGCATACCCAAACATGATCCACAAATTGCAAAATTTGGTCACAATGAACCTCAACCAGGGGTAAACATCATATCAAATACTCATGCAAAGAATCACAAAGAAACTCAATCAATTAGCATGGCAAAGCAATTAGGGTTAAGAGATGTCAAGAGATGATCATGCATAATTCACTTAAGCACAAATAATCAAACATATATCAAATGACATTCAAAAGTTGTGGAATTAAAACTCAAGTGACCTAAGTCAGAAGCTAGCAACATGCCAAAAGATCACACAAAAATTCACAAGTTAAGTACCTTAAACAATGCCTCAAAGTTGCATAAGAACAAAGAAGAACAATGCACAAATAGAGGGACTAAAATGCAATATGAAAAGAGTTTAAAAATATGAGAAAAATATTTTTAAGGACCTCAAGATGTCCTATGAAATATCCAAAAAGAATGGGATGCAAATCATACACCAATGATGAGAAGAAAAATCAACAAGATCAAGTGTGCACAAGGGAAGAAATTCACAAAGAAAATTAATCAAACAATTAATTCAGATGCACAAAATAAAATAAAATGGAAAAATAAAATTTGACAAAATTTTATAAAATTCCAAAGATGCTTCATGATGTTTTTCATAATTTTTAGATGCATAAAACTATTTTTGAAAATTAAAATGTAAAACTATGCAAAAAAATAAAATAAAAAAGGAATAAAATGAAACCCAGGGGTGCAACAAGCAACAAGTCCACGTTGAAAAAGTTGGGCTGGATCAAAAGGAGGGTGTGAAAAGCAACGAAGCCCAAAGCGCTTCTCACCCTAGACTCAGAGTCAACCTTTTTGACTCCATCATTGCCATCAGATCAATCCAATGATTCACACGTAGTCAACAAAACCAAAATAAACCAGATGAAAGGCTCAGATTAACACGCACATGATAATTAACATAGGGAGCCATACAAAAAGCACCATCTGAACAAAATAAAAATCACGTGAGCAACACATGATATTTTTAATACGCTGGCAAGTTAATATCCTTCAGATCAATCCAACGCGTCTCACACAGTCAACGTAATCAACAATCATACATGATCAAAGGCCCACAGCACATGGTAATTAACATGAGGATGCAACCACACAAATTAAAATGAGGAAATAAAACACGTGAGATGCACATGGAATTTTAATGTGTTGGCAGATTGTGGACCATCAGATCAAACAATGGACGGACAAGATTGTATCCTCTACCTCAGAACCCTAATCCACCTGAAAATAAACCAGACGCCGGAGCTAGGGCTCCGGTCGTCTCCTCCGGCGACACTAAACGGAGATCTAACAAATTTTTTCCAGAATTTTACAACTCCACCACCATTCGAATTAGAATTCAACAAGGATCAAGAATATGCAATTTATTTCAACAGATCATCAACACACAAGGCGAATCGAAGAGATAAAGTTTAGATCTAAAAACTTTAGATCTATAATACAACCATGATACACGTCCAAAATCAAATCAAATTACATCAGGATGATCAACAACTCTCAAAGAACACAATTCACACCATAAAATCAAGTTATATGATGATGAATTTCACACTAACCTGAGAATTGCAGAGCTTAAAATACACCAAGAAAACCCTCTGGAAGCTGAAGATCTACTCCTTAGAACCTCTTATTGCAAAATAAATGCAATTAGATTTTGGAATCGTGCTAGATCTTGAGGTTTGAACTTGAACCTTCCAAAACTGAATCTGATGAAAAACTCACTCTTAGCTTCAATCAATGGTTGATTCTTGCTCTATTTACTTCACTGATCAAGAATGTGAAATAAAATCTCAAAGAAACTCCAAGGAGAGTGAGTTTCGAAGAGAGAAAGAGTGAGAGCAAAAATTTGAATTATGAGCAAATGAGAGTGCATGATGTGTGAATGAACTTGTGAGTCTCCTTATATAGACTTGGTTAGAGCTCTGAGCATGATTAGGGTTTAGTTAATCCCTTGATTAAGGCTATCCAAAGTGATTTGCAAAAATGCAAGTTGTGATGCACACAGTAATCCACACGTGCCAAGGTCATGAAATAAGTGTGATTCACCTCCATTTTACTTGCTGATCACAATGGGATTGGGTTTGGGCTTTGTAGTGGTCTGATTTGTGAGATTCAATTCATTTTGCAAAAATGCATTTTGTGAAATAAGTGAAGTACATGGCACAGATTCACTTGATTCAAGGGTCAAAAATGGTCCTCATGGAGTGTACTTAAATATGGCAATGTTACTTGAGTCAGTAGGAACAATTACAAGTCATTTTGAATCAAAATGCAAAAGGTGGAAAAATGGATACATGAGAAAACCTTAAAAAGCACCTTGCCTTCTTTTGATCATAACTTGAGAACCACAAATGGTATGGAGACAATCTAGTACTTTTTGGAAAGGGGAGAGAAAGATCTTCAACTTTCATGTTTGAGGAAAATTAATTTGAAGCATCTTTGATGATGAAAAGTCAAGTTGAAGATGGTTTGAAAAGTTGCCAAAAATGGAAGTTTCACATTATAGGTCATTTTCCAAAAATAGTAACTTTTGCACAAACTCTTGATTCTTGATGAATAATGCCATCCATGCCATTCCTTGACCAAATAAAGGTACATGGACTTGGGAAACATGATTTGAACCTTTGAAAACCCATGGTTGACTTTCCTTTTGAACTGTTGGCTTTTGCTTACTTCCCAAGTAACTGATCCACTGAACATCTTCCACAATGAACTACTAGCCAAGCCTTCCTCTATGAGTGTTTGGGAGCACATGGAACCCATGAGAGCATGCTTGAATCCATAAAGTTTTCTCAAGAAGCTCTTTGAACCCAAGAACCCTAATTTGGTCCCTCTGGTTAGGAGGGAAAGATTCACTTGAAATCCTTTGCCATTCTTGATATTATGACCTCCACAAAACACCTTGAGACTTGAGACTCCTTTGAGATGAACCAAGTACCTTGATCCCATGCTAAGAACCAATGCTATGCACAAATGCTAATGCAAGAAATGCAAAGAAACATAAGCCAGTTAGCCTCAAAACAAAAGAGCCAATTTTGGGGTGTTACAGTCTCTAACACACTACATTGATCCATTTGCAACAAAGGATTGATCCAAGAAGCTTGATGCACAAGTTTCATTTTCATCTGGACCACAATTAGGGTTTTGAAGAAAAATCAACTATACCTTTGACTTTTGACCCATACATGCTCCCAAACCTTGGGACATGATTCAATACACTCTATGACACCTATGGAACATACCCATCAAGTTTTATTTAGGTCAAAGACTTGATTTCACAAAGGATCACACAGTTTGGAATTCATCTGATAAAAAGTCAACTGTGCACAAAAGTCAAGTTTGACTTTTTGAGATTTTTCACAATTATGCTTCCTTAACCCTAAAACAATGTTAATATGTGATTTGAATCATCATTCATCAAGAAAAATCAAAGAAAGTGAGTTAACTTGTAATAGGGGTAACCATAAAAACTTAGAATTTTTCTAAGTTATGGAACAAAGTGGCTAGGGTACCAACTTCCAAGGATCATAACTTGAGATCCAAGCAACCATTTTGGATGTTTCAAAGATGGATTTGTAGCTCTAATGGCATACTTTAAAAGTGTCAACTACACCTCATTCCAATTCCTCATAGATTTCAAGTTATGATTGGATCAAAATCACTAAAAACATGAAAATGCATCTTTTTCCAACACTTAGAAAAATTCTGCCCAAGGCAGATTTCAAGTGAAACACAAAAACTTGGGGCACTTTTTCACACAGTTGCAAGATGAATCAATTCAAGGTGTAAACACCAAAGTTGTTGTGCATATTACTAGCAATTCAAAGGGTCCATCAACATGAAAAAACTCTATGGAAATCAAGAGATATAGCAGCTCAAAGTCATGCTACTGCAACTGTTTTGGAAAAACCAGTTTGCATGTTTTCTTGCTCTCCACAATTTCTGATTCAAAGTCAAGGATCACTATGCCAAATTCATCCAATCTGATCACAATGCATCTGATCCAACCAACAAACTTGGACTGAAATGCCAAGAGCTTATCCTTGAGAATTGATGAGTTTTTGGCATATATGCCTTGAATTCAAAGGGAATTAATATGGAATAGTGCACTTTCAAGATTCTCACTCTCCTCAGTCAAGTTCTCTGATTAAACAACAATTAAAATAACTGAAGAATGTGGAATCAGTCAATGCATAGCTGATCTATTTGGGGCAACTGTTACACCTAGTGCAAGAGGCATTTATGCCAAGCCAAATCCATTTGAATGTGATCTGATCTTGTAGCCATTAACTATTCCTCCAAGACAAGAGTTGATCACCTATAAATAGAGATCCTAACTGATCATTCAGAATACCCCAAAGCAGCTTACAACATTGCTTTCTCTCATTCTCTCCTTAAGTGCCAAATTTCTTTGTTCTTAAGCAAGTTCTATCGGGTTTTGAGTTGCAGAGCCAAGCAACTCAAACCATTACTTCTAACACATCACATATGATGTATAGAAGTTATCCAAACACCTAAACCACTTCTGAAATACCGCCATCAAAATTTCACTCTTCAACCTAGCCATTATGCAGTTGGGATACCATAATTTGATCTAAGGAGTTTCAAAAAGTTCCAAGGCTTGCAATCCACTCCATACCATCCAATGAAGCTGTAGAGATCATTATCCACCTTCTGGAACATACTTTGTGCAGAGTTCCATTTCTTCTTGCAGCAAGGTAAGCCTCAAACTCTCATAACAAGATCCATGCATATTTCCTCGCATGATACTTTTGCCAAATGTTTATTATCATGTTTTAAGTGTTTCCCCTAAAAAAATTTGATCATAGCACTCACAAACATGTCTGCACGATTGCTTTTGTAAAACTAGGGTTCATACATTCATGTTAATATAACTTGCTGCACACTAAAAATAAATGAAATCAAATATTGCCATCACGTTCCTTGTTAAAAAATGCATGAATTTGGTGTTTGAATCATGTCAAATGGTTGAGAAACGAGTGAGATAGAGAGCTTCACGCATCTGGCCCAAGGAAGAAGATGGCCATGGCGCCATTCTTTAGGTTTTCAAACCAAGTTTGCTTTATATTTTTCATTGGCCATACTATATTTGAATTGGCATTGCGCCCCAGTGGTTGATCAACTGGTTTGTGTGTATTGAGCGAGTGAAAGGTCTGGGGTTCGAATCCCCCTCGCCCCAGACCTCTTTTTTTTTATCACTTTTTCCATTTTTTATTATTTTTCATATTATTTTTAAATGATTTGAAAAATTAATTTCTCTTTCAATTTTAATTATTTTTTATTGGTTCTTTTTCTGAAAAATCACAAAAATGTTAAAATATTTTATTCTACAAAAAAATCAAATTTATATTATTTATTTAATATAGTTGGTATTTTTGTGAATAAATTCATTTTTAATTGTTATTAAACATTTTAAAAATGAATATTCATCTTGAAAATCAAAATCACATGAGTTCTAAATCATCTTGTGATTAAAACCTCATTTTTCAAACCTTAACCAAAAATCACAAGTAGTTTATTTAAACTTATTTGGTATTTTTTATCATTTTTTATTGATTTTCTTTAAAAAATTACTTTTAAGAAAAATGAAATTAGGGTTTCTTTGATTTTGATCTTCATCAAACATTTTCAAACTCTTTGGACCTCTAATAGAGTGTAAGACCCAATTCTCTTTCAACCAAAACCTTTTTGGGCCTCAGATATTGTATAAGTCCCTCTGCGTTAAAAAAACCTCGGCGCGATCGCCAGTTTAAAATAAAATCATCTGGGCCTACCCTCGTGTTATAAGTCCCATTTCTTTTCTTTTAAAACACCTCATGGGCCTCTATTAGAGTGTAAGACCCAACCCTTACTGAACATAAAAATTTTTGAGCCTCAGTCGTTGTATAAGTCCCGGTACAATATTCAAAACAACGGTGCGATCACTGTTAAACCTTGGGCCTCTCCTTGAGTATAAGCCCCACCAATCTTTTCAAAACAATTCCCTTTTAATTTAGATTCAAATATATGTAATGTTATCAAAACTTTCTTTAATTTCTTTGAACAACTAACAATACAGCATGGAAGCTTGCTCACCTGTAAGTTTTATCCGCTTTCATTTACTTGCTTTAATATATATATATTTGTATTGTGGGAAGCTGCACACTGTGAGTCTTATTTCATTCTTTTAAATACATGTCAAATATATATAAATGTATTGTGGGAAGCTGGGCATGGTTAGTCTTCTTTCATACCTTTTTAAATACTTGTCATATATCAACTGTATATATACTAGTATAGTTATTTAGAGTTTTCCCCGACAACTAGGTCTAGAACTAGGTAAAGCCCTGTTGGTCACTCTTAAATACAAACAAAACTAGATCCCCATAGGATTTCCAGATACATTCTTGCCTTCTCTTGGGCTTAAACAATATGGAACAAAGAGAAAGGCAGTATTCTTTGTGAACCTTTTCTCAGGCTGTCACTTTAGAAATTGTCAAAGAAATTCTACTCCCCGGAGTTGATCTATTCTCGGTGAATAGAATCTCTTGAATTTCTTCAAATCACATAACTTTCATTAAATGATCTATTCTCGGGGAATAGCATTTCTATAACTTTTCTTGGTTTGAGACCCACGGGCTTCCTAAAAGTATCCTCGCCTCCTCTTGGGCTTTGTACAAGGACCCTCCGGCTTCTTAGAAGTTCTCATTCCTTCTCTTGGGCTTATACAAGGACCCTGACGACCTCTTAAAGGTATAAGACAGAACTTAGTCATCCTTTGCTAGAGCAGTCTTTCCAGTGTCAGACCTTAGGCCACTTTAGGGTTGATTCTCATCCCTTAATGCCCTTTCCTCCTCTTGGGCATCATACAAAAGATAAAACTCTTCCACACCATTAGACTTAGATAGTCTAATCCCCTTGATTCTCAAAGACATTCTCAAAGCAAAAACCTAGTCTCTCTCATGAGAGTTGCCCGACCAGGGTCAACACTACCTTAAATCAGAATCTCTAGGTACCTGACATCTCAGCTCTTCTGTAATCCTCAGCAAGAGTTAATTCCCCCACTTGGACCTGCCTGGGGATCCCAATTATCCCTGACAAAAGAGATAGCCATCTCTTAGGCTTTGTATAAAGACCTTTCCTTAGCAGAAAGCTAGCCTCCTCTTAGGCTTTGTATAATGATCCTTCCTCAGTGAAGTCAGCCTCCTCTTGGGCTTTGTACAAATGATTCTCCCCAACGGAGCTAACCTTTTCAGACTCTCTCGTTGAGTCAATCACTTTTCAGACTCTCTTGTTGAGTCAATCACTTTTTAGACTCTCTTGTTGTGTCAATCACTTTTTAGACTCTCTTGTGGAGTCAATCACCTTTTCGGACTCTCTTGTTGAGTCAACCTTTTTTAGCCTCAATCTTGGACTTTGTACAAGATAGATAAAAATACTCTCTCGTTGAGTCGATCTTTGTCCAAACATGGTATAAATATTTCCCCTAGTAGGAGCTATCCTCTTCTCAAGTTGTGTAGAAAAATTTCTCCAGCTTGTCCGGCCTCCATCCTGGGCTTGGTACAGGACAGATAAAACCACTCTCTTGTTGAGTCAAACCCCTTTAGCCTCAATCTTGGGCTTTGTACAAGACATAAATCTCCCTCTCTTAAAGGTTGGGACAAATATCTTCTCCAACAGAGTCATTTCCTCCCAGCCTTCCTTTAGGCTTTGGGGAATGATTTTCCCCAAGAAGAGTCAAACTCATTTCAGCCTCCTCTTAGGCTTTGGATAATGATTTTCCCAGTAAGGTCAGCCTCAATCTTGGGCTTTATACAAGACACAAATAAATATCCTCACCAGTTAAACTTCTCATTTCAGCCTCAATCTTGGGCTTTGTACAAGACACATACAAACCTCCCCGGCGGAGTCAAAATACTTTTAGCCTCAATCTTGGGCTTTGTACAAGACAGACAAAGTATTTTCCCTGGAAAAGTCAAACTTCTAGCCTCCTCTTAGGCTTTGTATAAAGAAACCCCCTAGCGGAGTCAATCAACCTTTTAGCACCAACCTTGTGCTTTGATCAAGGCACACAAAAATCAACAATCCTTCTTTAGAGATGACAAATTCTCTCTCAGTCAAAACCTTTTAGCTTCAATCTTGGGCTTTGAACAAGACATCAAACATTTTTCTCCTCCCTTAGAATAGGAGGAACTACGATTGCTCTGATTTCCCTGTTTTCTTTAACAGGAATACGTAGGCATAAGATTGAGAAATCTTAGCGAGCATACCAATCAAAAACCCTAGGTCCAGTACCTTCATATTAATCAAAACTTAGGTCTAGTACCTTACCAAAAACACCCAAACATCAACAAAAACTCACTCACTCACTCATACTTCCCAAGAAACTTTCCCAACCCATTAACAGATAGACACCATCAATTACAAAGCGAAACCTAAAGCTAATATCCTGTGGATAACCACATATAGGATGGGTAATTGACAACTCCCCATTGTATAACCTGACCCCGGACCCCCCAATCTCTTTTAAGCGTTTGTTCAGTTAAACAATCGCGTGCAAGGTTAGTTTTAGATAGCTTCCCTTTCCCCTCCAGCTTTATGGGATAAATAAGAAATCGGAAAGTAGCACCCCCTCCTCCTCATTGCGCTGAGTAAAACTTCAGCGATAAGGTGGTCGCGTCACCGACAAAAATCGCTCGCTACACCTTCATTATACATAACTCAATACATAACAGAATAAACATAATCTAGGCTTCCATTGAAACATCCATGCATAGCTTCGCTTGTAAACTAAACCTGCAAACAATACTTGAAAATCAACAACAATAATGGGGTGAGATAATAATCTCAGTGAGTTCCCATATCTTATGGGTTACTCGGCTCTAAAGGGTTCTAATCAAAATATAACTCAAGTAAAGAGGGAAAGGGATAAGACGTGAGTTCACATAACTCACAATGTTTGGAAACATTTCTCTTGAGTTCACCAACTCAAACGATCACTAATCGGAAACCATAACAAGGTAAACTTCCCCGCCGCCTCACCTACGTCTAGGACTTTTAGCGTGGGTCACAGATCCTTGTATCTTACTTTGACATACGAAATGGATTCAGAATCAAGGTGCTTCCCACATGAATCATCACTTCCCATGGAACCCTTCCCATCTCAAGTCTCTTACCCGTAGGCTCCATTCGTACACACGGAACTCAAACGAAATGGCTTCAGATTCTAAGGGAAATATAATCAACCTTATGAATTATCACTTCTTATGGGATCTTTTGCCCATCTTAAGTGTCTTCACCCGTAGGTTCCATTCGTTTAAGGGAACTCCTGCCAAAGTAATTGTGTGTACATTCCAAGGGAACTCTACATAAGTATCAACTCTTGAAACGACACCTCTCAAGGGTTGTTTCCGACTACATGATAAAACACAACACAATGTGATTGTATTCGAAAATCACAAGGCGAACACACTCATCTTCATCACACAACAATAATACATGATCCATACAATGCATCTCACTCTCAACTATGTCAACCACCCATCCATGATACTCACCTAGGTATCACATTGAATGGATGTCACAATCTAGAGTTATTCAAGTCATAGTCCTAACATTCTTAAACTAAATAGATCACTAGGTTAACTCACTTAATTCATCAAGTAATTCTCACAACTTTCATTTAATTAATGCATATATATCATGGCAAGTGATGAAAAAGGTATTACAACATGATTAGAAACATGAAAAATCTCATTTTTGGAAAAATAGCAGATAACAATCGATTTGCATAAAAAAATAATCGATTGCACAGTACATGATTTCAGAATTTCACTTATGTAATAGACAGCAATCGATTTGCATTAAATAGCAATCGATTTGCATAGTTCAAATTTTAGAATTTCGCTTCTGTAACAGACAACAATCGATTTGCATAAAAAGGCTTAAGTGACCAATCGATTTGCACCTGCTATTTTCATGAAAACTCACTTCTAAACTCCCCTATTAACACTTGCAATGTCTTGTATCTTTCTCCAACAATTATGGAACATTAGAACAACATTTTACCATGTTTATACTCATCAATCTCATGGATTTACTCTTTTAATATTCAACATGAAATTCATAATTCCATAATAACAACCACAACATTCTACACGTGAATCATCATAGATCATAAAGAACACAATCAACACATCATTCATAGAAGCTCATGGGCATAAAAACAAACAATCCATTAACATGATTCTTACAAATTTTTCTATCAAACCCTAATTTCTACAAATCAAGTTCTACCTATAACTCACATGTTCTCTTAGCATCCAAACACCCAACCAAACATGGATTATCACATATAGGCATGGATTTCATCACAGTCATCATATAGGATGGAAATTCCACACATTTAACATTGTTCACACCAAAAGCTAATTCCCAAATCCTTTATTTTATTCCCTCCCAAATCTATACTATCTAATGGAACTCACCTTGGAGATGATGAATAATGAGATGGAGTTGATGATGATGTAGAATCCTATTTCTTCTTCTCTTTCTCTTTTTTCTTATTTACTAACTTTCTTTTTCATTCTTTCTCATTCACCAAATATATATAATAAACATATTATATAATATTATACAATGGTATAAAATATCTCCAATTGATATTTTTTCATCTAACACCGATTGACCAAATATTAGAGTTACCAAAATGTCCTCTCTTATATTTATTAATATTGGTCTATCTCTCATAAAAAATTGATCTCTTCAGAGTTCACTAGTTACCCTATTGATCCCAATTGACAACATTCAGAGAACTTAGGAACTCTAATTGTTCCAACTAACAAAATATAGAGTACATAGGAACTCAGTTGATCTAAACTGATATCCAATTGAGCATTTAAGGGAATATGGGGTATTAAATTCTCCCCGCTTAAATTGAAATTTGCCCCCGAATTTCCTCTACTCAACAACAACCACTCCTTGAACCACTTCCATAGATCAACACTTGACTTTACTTCCTTTAAAAAAAATTCTGATATACTCAATTTCCAACTTGTCTTCACGGAACAAATCCCTTCTTTCACATATTCTCAAACTTCGTGGTCTCGACTATGCTCTTGTTCTAATGTTTGGTTAACTTCTGTCATACATCAAATTTTGACCACTAAGATTTCCCATCATTGTTCAAATCATCATCACAATATGGATGGGACATCATACCTCATTAGTCTCCCCAAAGATGGGTGAGCATCCACTACAATCAGAATTAGGGTTTCAAGCCCTCTTTGAGCCTCAGACAAAGGATCAATCAAGGAATTGACATGATCTTCAACTTGTCTAACCTCTCAAACATCCATAATGGATCAAGAGGACTCCCACAGCAAGAATCAAGCACAATGTTGCAGCATTCCAGGTGGATTAAGCCTTAAGATCGCCAGTGTCACCAAATTAGGGTTTGGTCGACCATGGCCTCCAGATGGAAATTTTCCTCTGGGCATGAGCCAATGCTTTAAAGCATAACCTAAGATACTCCATGGAACCTCATGGACCCAATCATCAAGTAAATTTAACCTCAGGGGAAGCATTCACAAAAATCAGGAATTAGGGTTTCTTGACCTAATTCACCCCTAAGTTGACTTTTGGGGCAAAGCATGAGCCAAGACCTTAAGACATGATTTGAGGGTCTCTAATAAACCACATTGATCCATTTGCAATAATGTATTGATCCAAGAAGCTTGAGCAAGAAGTTTCAAGTTCATCAGAACCACAATTAGGGTTTCGCGAGAAAAGTCAACTGTATCTTTGACTTTTGACCAGGATATGCTCCCAAAACCCTAGGACATGATTCAATACACCCTATAACACCTATGAAATCAATCCATCAAGTTTGATTTAGGTCAAGGACTTGATATCATAGAGGATCGCGCAGTTTGGAATTCACCTGATAAAAAGTCAACTGTGCACAAAAGTCAAACTTTGACTTTTTGAGATTTTTCACAATTATGGTTTTTTAACCCTAAAATGATGTTAATGTGTGATTGGAATCATCATTCATCAAGAAAAATCAAGGAAAGTGGGATAACTTGTAAAAGGGGTAACCATAAAAACTTAGAAAATTTTCTAAGTTATGGAACAAAGTGGCTAGGGTACCAACTTTGGAGGATCATAACTCCTAAACCATAAGGCCATTTTTTCCCATCCAAAGCTGGATTTGTAGCTCTCATGGCCCTCTACCAAAGCTTCAAACACAACTCATTCCAATTCCTCATGGATTTTAAGTTATGGAATGATCAAAATCACAAAAAGTGAAAATGTCACTTTTTTCCAACACTTAGTGAAATTTTCACTAAGTCAGAATCTGCCTTCACTTTTTTCCAAATGTAGGGGAATTTTTCACTTGGATCCAAAAAGTATCAAAACCAATTATGGTCAAACAGTTGTTGTATCATATGAGGGCTTTCCAAAATGGCCAAGAACTCCATCAAAGTCCAGTTGAGCCATGAGATATGACAATGCCAATATGCCTTGCTGCAAACTGTCATGGCAAGGCAGATTTTGGAGTTTTGCTCGATTTGCTCAAATTTTGCAAAGGGAGAGAAACTCTATCCATCTGAACACCTCAAGGGGGGGACCAAGGAGAAACCAACTCAGATCCCAAGCCTCCCAAGTCTTTGGAACCAAAAATAGCATGCCAAACCTAGAAATACCTAAAAGAGGGACGAGACTCCAATTTTGGATTGAAGCATTCAATGGATGCACCAAGTTGGCATGGACTGAGCCATTTCCAACTGAATTCAGTCAAGACTTATCCATGACCAAGGGGACCAGCAGCCTGTGCCCTAACCTCTAGTCAATGGCTAGAGGAGACTTGGATTCTCATTGTTCAACATTGGCCAAACCTCTGCTGCAGTTGCCATTCACTATTGCAGCCAAAACAAACTTGCTCTACTATAAATAGAGCTCAATTATGTTTAGTTTGAGTACACCAAAGCACTACAACACTTGCTTTCCTCAAAATCTCTTTCTCTAGGCAAAAATACCTTCTTTAGCAAGGTAACTCTGAGTTTTTGAGTTAGAGAGTAATTCCACCACAGCTTATGATCCAAACACATCCAATATATCATATCTAAGCTGTCCAAACTCTCACGAGTGACCTGTAACACCAAAATCACAAAGTCACCTCTCAAAACCTCAAAATAGGACTTTTGTGCATTTTTCAAGCTATGTCTCGATTCAGTCACTTTCCAAACCAGATAAAACCTCAAACACACTCCAAATATCATCCTTGAACTGTCCCAAATGGTTCCCCCCATCTGGAACACCATTTGAGAGAGTTGCTATTTTGGCCACTTTTGCCCCTTTTGCAAGAAAGAGCTCAAACTTGTTCCTGAGGTTTCCAGCTGATTCCAACCATCCTAATAGATTCTAAGAGATCATTTGAGGTTGTTCAAAGCATCAACTCACTTCTGGAACAAGTGTTTTGGCAGATTGCACAAAAGCTCCAAAAAGAGGTAAGCATCACAACTTGGATTCTCTGAACCATGCTTTCTTTTGATGTCCACTGATCATGCATCCCTTATACATGTTATATGTGTTGTGTTTGCACCAATTTATCATGTAATTCATGCTTGTACCAAGAGATGGCATAGAAAATGCAAATCATGTCCTATTTCAAAACCACTATCGGGTTTTTCAATAGGAGCATGATCTGAAAAAAAATACCACCACCATTGGATTCCTTGTGAAATTCTAGGCAGGATAGAACTAAATTTTGTCCAAATCCATGGAGAAATGAGAAATTTACGGCCTTCACGTTTTCAACCAAAATCTTGCCTTGCCTTGCCTTGGGCCAGACCAAAAACAAGACAAGCCTTGTATATTGTGGTTGTGTTTCAATCAACAGATGTATCACCACCCAAGTGGTAAGGCGCGCGCCCTATACACAAGAGGGTTGGGGTTCGAATCCCCCTCGCCCCAGATCCTCTTTTTGCTATTTTCTCCACTTTTTTATTGTTTTTCTTATTATTTTTAAATGATTTGAAAAATTAATAACTCCCTCAATTTTAATTATTTTTTATTGGTTCTTTTTGCAAAAAATACAAAAATGTTGTAATATTTTATTCCACACAAAAATTAAATTTATATTAGTTATTTAATATAATTAGTATTTTTGTGAGTAAATTCATTTTTATTTGTTTTTAAACATTTAAAAGTGAATATTTACTTTGAAAATCAAAACCAAATGAGTTTTAATTTATCTTGTGATTAAAACCACATTTTTCAAACCCTCAACAAAAATCACAAGTGGTTTATTCAAACTTATTTGGTATTTTTATCATTTTTATTTGATTTTCTTTAAATATTTACTTTTAAAAGAAAACAAATTTAGGGTTCCCTTGATTTTCACTCAAACAAAACTTTAAAACACCTTGGGCCTCTAATAGAGTGTAAGACCAAATCCCCTTTTAACCAAAACAATTTTGGGCCTCAGTTATTGTATAAGTCCCTCTGCGTTAAAAGAAAATCTCGGCGCGATCGCCAGTTAAAAAATCAAACCCTTGGGCCTACCCTCGTGTTATAAGCCCCATTCTTTAAAAACCATGGGCCTCTAATAGAGTGTAAGTCCCAACCCTTTTTGTACATGAACCATTTTGGGCCTCACTTATTGTATAAGTCCCTCTGTACATTTTTAAAATAGCGGCGCAATCGCCGTTTTCAAAAGAAATAAACCTTGGGTCTCTCCTTGAGTTGTAAGCCCCGCCACTTGTACAAAAATAAATCTTTGGGCCTCTTGAGAGAGTGTAAGACCCACCCCCTTGTACAGAAAACCTTTTTGGGTCTCAGTCACTTGCATAAGTCCCTGTACAATTTCAAAACAACAGTGCAATTACTGATAAAACCTTGGGCCTCTCCTTGAGTTGTAAGCCCCAACAATCTTTTCAAAGCACTTTCTCCTTTGATTTTGAATATAATACTGTTATCAAAGCTTTCTTTGTTGAACAAACAAACCAAACAGCATGGAAGCTCTACAACCGAGTAAGTGTTTACCCGTTTTCTTTATCCGCTTTCATATATATAACTGTATAGTGGGGCTGCTCACTGTAAGTCTTCTTTCACAAACTTTTATATACTTGTCAAATATCCACTGTGTAATACTAGTATAGTTATTTAGAGTTTTCCCCGGCAACTACGTTTAGAACTAGGTAAAGCCATGTTGGTCACTCTTAAATACAAACAAAACTAGATCCCCATAGGATTACCAGACACAATCTTCCCTCCTCTTAGGGTTAAACAATATGGAGACGTGAAAGGCAGCATTCTCGGTGAACCCTTTCTCAGACTGTCACTCTTAGAAATCGTCAAAGAAACTCTACTCCCCAGAGATGATATTTTCTCCGTGAATGGCATCTCTTGAGTTTCTTCCAAATTCTCGGACTTTCCTGGCTTGATCTATTCTCGGTGAATGGCATGTCTTGAACTTCTCAGGGTTTGGGGACCCACAGGCTTCTTAAAAGCATCCCCGCCTCCTCTTGGGCGTTGTACAAGGACCCTTCGGCTTTTTAAAAGCTCTCATGCCTTCTCTTGGGCTTAGTACAAGGACCCAGAGACCTCTACAGGTATAGGAGCAGAACCTAGTCATCAATTTGCTAGAGCTGTCTTTCTGAGTCAAGTGTCAGACCTGTTAATGGGTTGAACCTCATCCCTTAACATACCAGCCTTCTATTGGGCATCCTAAAAAGATCATTCACTACCCGAGAGTCAATTTCTCAACACACCAGTAGAGTTGGACAGTCTCAATACCCTTTGGATTTCCCATTTCCTTAAAGAACAAGAAATATCCCTGATCCTCTGATCAATCCCAAAGTACAACATTACCCATATAAGAACTGATTTACTCTTTTATCCAACATACTGGACCTGTCACTAAACTGAAATAGTCACCAGCACACTGGCCTTCCCTTGGGCTTTGTACAATGATTCTCCCCAGTGGGGCTAACCTTTCCAGACTCCCTTGTTGAGTCAAACTTTTAGCCTCCATCTAGGGTTTCGTACGAGATAGAAAAACACTCTATTGTTGAGTATAAAAGACTCTCTTGTTGAGTCACTTCCCTCTTAGCCTCCGTCTCGGGCTTCGTACGAGATAAAAATCACTCTCTTGTTGAGTATAAAAGACTCTCTTATTGAGTCAAACATTTTCAGCCTCCATCTCGGGCTTCGTACGAGGTACAAAGACTCTCTTGTTGAGTCAAACCCCTTTAGCCTCTGTCTTGGGCTTCGTACAAGACACATACAAAAGCACTCTCTTGTTGAGTCAACCCTTTTAGCCTCTCTCTCTCAGGATTCGTACGAGACACATAAAAACACCCTCTTGTTGGGCCAATAGCCTCCTCTTAGGCTTTATATAAGAAAACCCTGGTTGAGTCAATCAACCTTTTAGCATCAAAATCGGTGCCTTGCTCACAGGATACAAACATCAACAACACCTTTTCCTTCGTCTAATTGCTGTAAGCGGCAAGCCTCTGGATTATTTACATCCACGCCACTGTCCCTCTTTTAGCATGAGAAATTCCTAAAGAAAGATGGCATTGCTCTAAACTGAGTTAAAGTCTTCTCCTTCAGGTTAAAAATCCCCTATAAAGGAAATTATGGCATTGCTGGATTCACATATCCCAGTTAAAGTAATTCTCCTTTATAACCAGTCACGCAACAGTTGTGACAAGCAGACCAAGTATCCCCTTTAGAGATGACAAATTCTCTCTAAAGTCAAAACCCTTTAGCTTCACATCTTGGGCTTCAAACAAGATACAAATAGACCCTTCAGCTTCATATCTTGGGCTTTGAACAAGATACAAACCACCGTTAGCTTCACGTCTTGGGCTTTGAACAAGACACCAAAACAACCCTTTTTCCTCCCATAGAATAGGAGGAACTACGATCGCTCTGATTTTCCTGTTTCGTTAAACGGGAATACGTAGGCATAAGATTGAAAAATCTTAGCGAGCACACTAATCAAAAAACCCAAAATCCCGTACCTTCATACATCAATCGAAAACATCAGTCCTAACATCCTACCAATAGCATAGTCCCGTCATTTCATTCTTAACTAAGTAGAGAGAGGCCCACAATCTAAACCGCATCTGTAAACTAACAGTCATCTGTTTAAACTCAGTATACAAGAAGGGTTAATTGGAGACATCTATTTCCCTTCCTTAGTCAGCTTAATAGGATAAAAAATGAATCGACCTGTAGTACCCCAGAGCGATAGTGCTTAAGAACCACGTCCAAAATCGCTCGCTACAGAAAAATGGTGCCCACTGTGGGGCAGCAGGGCATCTTGTCCCTCTTATCTCTCTGGTTGAAACCTGGGTGCTCAAAATGTCACAGAAATGACAGCTCTGCTAGGGAGTCATTGTTTGTATAGGATCATAAGACTAGAGGTCTAGGATGATTAAGACAAATATATATACCGCTTTTCCTAATTGATATCTGTGTTTATTTTTCTGCTAATGGGAATGCGTGTGATGCCGTATGTGGAAAGATTGAGTATACACCTAAGATAGGTGATGGCAATGCGGGTAATCTTACTGGGAGTGAATTCCAGTTAAGAGCCCCCGATCGACCATCAAACTCAGTGGAGACTCCCTTTGCAGATACATTGCCTATACGACTTCGGTTGTTGAAAGTAGTGTGGTCAACTGGGTTATCTGAGAAGCTGAGGTTTTTAGTAGACTTAAGCCATTTTGTAGTGCGGAAGCTATCGGAAATAGTTGTCACGCGATACTACCCTCCTCTGAGATCACTCTAGGATACATCAGCTCGCTGGCGACCCGCTTGCTGTTGTTATCCTAGAGGGGTCAATGATTTTGTGGACATGTACAAAACATCACCAGTATAAACCTTTGGGGGGGGTGTAGAGCCTTGACTTCATGACACCGACCCTTTGACCCCATGTTTTTTCTATGTTTTTATGTGTTGCATTCATGCATTCATTTAAAAAAAACATTAAAAATAAAAAAATCAGCTCTTCTAGTCTCTCATTTTCAAATTAAACTAAGACAATGATTGCAAATATCAGAGAAAGGAGATTGTGCTAATGGATTTCGGTAGAAGGAAAACTCATAAGTACACCTTCAAGGTTCCAAAGCTAGAGGATTTAAGAGGTCTGGCGAGAATGATCACCAACCACGAGGCTTTCAGAGCCAAGTATGGAGGGTTGCTGTCCTTGTTAAGGGTCCACGTAATTGAAGGAATCATGTCCACGTTAATCCAGTTCTACTATCCGGTCTATCACTGCTTCACATTCCCGGATTATCAACTAGCACCAACGCTAGAAGAGTACTCTCAC
Source organism: Lathyrus tuberosus (assembly GCA_022829125.1). Taxonomy (NCBI): domain Eukaryota; kingdom Viridiplantae; phylum Streptophyta; class Magnoliopsida; order Fabales; family Fabaceae; genus Lathyrus; species Lathyrus tuberosus. Next base: position 9,597,865 of record JALAZF010000112.1, read on the forward strand.
CTGACTGATTTACATATTACTGATCAAGCTCCCTTTTCTGGACTGGAAGAAATTCCAAAGGATCAGACCATTGTGAGAGCAATTTATTTGGACGAGTCAGAAGTCAGGACTCACATGACCACTAAGGGTGGCATCCAGGGTTTGCCAGCCCGGTTCTTGATAAAGAAAGCTCTGTACTATGCTAGTATAGGGAACATGGCCGCTTTCGAGAGCGCCTTTGTTTTGCTTACCTACGGGTTATTTTTGTTTCCCAACATCGATAACTTTGTAGATATCAACACCATTAAGATTTTCCTGATCGGAAACCCTGTACCGACCTTACTCGCAGATGCATATCATTCGGTACACTTAAGGAATTTATACAGTGGAGGAATGATCACTTGTTGTGTACCCTTGCTTTATAAATGGTTCGTTTCTCATTTTCCCAAGTCTGCTGCATTTTGGGATCAAAAGAATACTTTATGTTGGTCGCAGAGAATCATGTCTCTTACCAACTCTGACATTGATTGGTACAATCGAATCAACGATGGGATCAGGATCATTGACCATTGTGGAAATTTCCCAAATGTACCCCTTATAGGAACTTGGGGGGAATCAACTATCATCCAGTTTTAGTTCGTTGTCAATTCGGATACCCGATGAGGCATGTCCAGTGGAATGCTCATCTGGAAGGTCTTTTCTTCAAGGAAGGAGAAAATGACAGGGCACTAAAGACGAAAATAGTGCACGCTTGGAAACACGTTCATAGGAAAGGACGATAGTCTCTAGGAAAACCAGACTGTGTCTCGGTGGAACCTTATCTCCACTGGGTACAAACTAGAGCTCTCAAGCTGAGGATGCCTTACCCTCGCCAGGAAGTTCTTCCATTACCCTGCCCTTTATTTCATGTCTGAGATGGAAAAACTTCAGGTTACTCTCAGCAAAGTTCAGCAGGAGAAGAGGTCTTGGAGGAACAAGTACCGTATTCTCAATGTGGAGTGTAAGAAAATACAGCAACTGTTAAAAGAAAAGGATGTTCTGATTGAGATTCTAGAGCAATATGCTGAAGAGAATCAGGATGACCAAAGGAATTTGCTCGCTCCTTTCACTGGGCAGAGGAATGACAACCCGACAAAGGCCCAAGAGCCCCGGTCAAAGAAGAGGAAAGTACCAGAACCAGCACTTGAGCTCTCCCCAGAGAGGACTCAGGATCCATTAGTTTAGATTTCCCTTTTCAGCACTTTGTAATCTACTGTATTTCCATTTCCGCAATCCTTTGAATTCAATAAAACGGGGTTTCCCCACTGTTTGATATTTGCAATCTAATTGTCGAAGTTTACTTTGAATAAACAAAAATAATTAATAATCATTGCATTCATCATTCTCATAAACACATTCTTCTTACCTACGAATCTCACGTTTGAGTCTCGATTCTAGAGTCAAATTGTCTCATTCGTATAATACTCGGCCAATCATCAGGAAAAGATGGATGATCTCGAGGAAGAGAACAGAGAGTTGAGACAAGAGATCGACACTCTGAAAGAGGGTCTGAGAAAGCTTCATAACGACATGCAAGCTCTAGTAGAAGCTCAGATGCAACAACAAAGGACTGTGATCTCAGAGATCACATCAACACCCATAGTGGAGAAGTATGATCCTAGGTACAAAATGCCGAAAGATCGTCCCTGGGGCATGCCACTTAACTATATCCCGGAAGGATATGTTCCGCCGATCGCTGAGGATCAGGGAACCGCAGCAGGAGCCGCTGGGCCTGAAGGTTACAAACTTCGGGAAAGCGAAGATGCCAGGGGCATGACAGTAACTCCTAAAGGTTACAAACTTCGGGAGGCACCGAGAGTCTCGGCCATAATGACTATACCACCACCCGTGGTACACACTGTCCCGGAAGGACACATTCCCCAGATACCTTCTGGTGGAAACAAAAGCATGTTCGACAGAATGAATGAGTTCCAGGAACAGTTCCTAGAAATGCAGAAGGAGTTGCAAGCCATTCGCGGTCAGGATCTATTTGGAAAGGACACCGCAGACCTCTGCTTGGTCCCCAATGTGAAAGTTCCACACAAGTTCCAAGTGCCCGACTTTGAAAAATACAAGGGTAAATCTTGCCCTCAGAGTCATTTAGTGATGTACGCTCGGTGAATGTCAGCTCAAACAAAGAACCAGGAGCTACTAATTCACTACTTTCAGGATAGTTTAACCGGTGCCGCATTAAAATGGTACATGGGTTTAAACCGCGCTACGATCGGCACATTCAGAGATCTCGACACTGCTTTCGTTCAACAATATAAATATAATCTGGACATGGCACCGGATAGAGATCAACTCATATCGATGTCACAAAAGGTCAAGGAAACCTTTAAGGAGTACGCTTAGAGATGGCGTGAAATTTCCGCCCAGATTTGTCCACCTCTTGAGGAAAAAGAGATGACAAAGATCTTCTTAAAGACCTTAAGCTCATTTTACTACGACAGAATGGTCGCCAGTGCGCCCAGTGACTTCACCGAGATGTTGGGCATGGGAGTTCGTCTTGACGAAGCCATCCGAGAAGGACGTTTAGTAAAAGACGCTGGATCATCAAGTAGTACAAAATGATACGGTAGTGCTCTCCTTAAGAAAAAAGAGCAGGATATTGGGAATATCTCTCTCAGAAAGCAAAGGCGACGATATCAACTAGTAGCAGTTGTAACTCCTGCTATCAATCCCGCACCTGTTCCTATGTATCAACCTCAGGTTGCACAGAGCCAATCTAATCAACAACAATTTCAGCAAAGGACACAACAGTGTCTTCAGCAGACTTGTCCTCTGTATAACAACAACCGTACAATGCGACCGCCAGGGTTCGAACCTATACCCATGTTGTACGCAGAATTGTTTCCGTTACTACTAGTCAAGGGGCATGTCCAAACTAAGTCTCCTCTTACAGTACCAGAAAATCTGCCTTTTTGGTTCAAAACGGATCAGACTTGTCCTTACCATCAAGGAGGACCAGGGCATAACATAGAAAACTGTCTCAGTTTCAAATCCGATGTGCAAAAGCTTGTTAGGAGTGGGGTATTATCTTTCAAGGATACGAATCCTAATGTTCTCACAAACCTGCTGCCTCAACATGAGAAAACTACAGTCAATTTGATAGAGGGAGAATCTAACCACAACTATCAAATTCATGATGTACTCTTATTAAGGGCCAACTTGGTCATGATGCATTGTAGACAGAGTGGATATGGCCATGTGCCACCTCATAACTATCACTAGTGTGATATCTGCTCTAAAAACAATCAGGGATGTTCTGTGGTGCAATCAGCTCTACAGGAACCATTGGATCTCAGATGGATCCAAGAGCATCAAGTTCGTGGAGTCAACAGGACCTATACGAATCCCAACATCATTCAGAACCACGACATCCATGCAATGAATGTCAACTTGGTGGAGATGCACTCAAGGCAAAGCCAGTATCATAATCTGCTGCGACACGATTATAATTCCTGTCTGACTTGCTCGGTAAACAAACAGGGATGCTCTTTTGTACAAGAGGCCCTCCAGCGTCAGATGGATCTTGGATGGATCCAGGACTACCATGATAGAAATCCTTACCAAATCAACATGATTCAAATCTTTGATATTCGTCTGATGAATACCAGCTTGGTGGAGTTACATGCCAGGCAGGTCCAACTCGGTTTTCTCACTTCGCATGATTATCTGAACTGTAAAGGATGTTGTGGGAGTAACCAAGGATGCGCTCTCGTTCAGAGAACTTTACAACACTTATTAAACCACTGGTGGCTTCTAATCTATATGGATGAAGACACGTAACAAATCAGTGTGGTTGATGGGAACCCTACTCGGCATCAAAGTCAGGATGTCCGATCTACGGAAACAGATCTAGTGAGGTTACACTGCATTCAAAGCAGGCGTGGCCAGGTGCCACCACACAAATATGAACATTGTAGAGTCTGCTCGGAAAATAACCAAGGATTACCTTGTGCGGGCAGCCCTTCAGAGTCAGTTGGATCGCAGGGAGATTCACCCATACCTAGCTTCGGGGTCCGTTGACTGGACGCCGGACTACTTCGCAGATCAAATCAGAGACGTGGTTGTAATCTCTGACCCTAATAGGAACAAGGATGTTTGTACCATCATCCCTCTACTGGATGAATCAACGGTTCTTAGCAAGGAACTGATTGAAGTTACTTACGACAGTCAGAAAAATCAGAAGGCTCCTGTAGTTATCTATCTGCCAGGACCATTACCGTATGAATCAGCTAAGGCGATCCCTTACAAATACGGTGCAAAAATAATTGAGAATGGAAAGGAAATTCCATTACCCTCCGTCGTGAATATTGCAGACATCAGTCGAGTAACACGGAGCGGTCGAATCTTCAACCGAGGAGTTGGAGAACCTAAAAAAGAAAAGGAACTTCTGACAGAAGCTCCTAATCCACCAGTCGGTCAATCCAGTGATCCCGACATTTCAAAGAACAATGATGAGATATTGAAGCTCATCCAAAGGAGTGAATACAACATTGTTGATCAGCTGTTACAAACTCCTTCAAAGATCTCAGTGCTATCACTTTTACTCAGTTCCAAAGCCCACATAGAGGCTCTATAGAAAGTATTAGAGCAGGCCTTTGTGGAACAGGATGTGTCAATACGACAGTTCGATAACATCATCTCTAACATCACTTCCTGCAACAACTTAGGATTCAGTGATGAGGACTTGCCAGAGGGGGGCAGAAGTCACAACATGGTGCTCAATATCACAGTTAACTGCCAGGATGATGCTTTAACCAGTGTACTGGTAGACACAGGATCAACCATCAACATTATGCCGAAGTTCACTTTAATGCGACTATCATTCAAAGGACCCCCGATGAGGGGCAATGAGGTCATCGTCAAAGCATTTGACGGGTCTCAGAAAGCAGTTATCGACGAAGTCGACCTTCCCATAACTATCGGTCCTCACACTTTCCTAATCACTTTCCAGGTCATGGACGTCCGGGCAGCGTACAACTGTTTATTAGGAAGACCTTGGATACACCAGGCTGGGCAGTCACTTCGACACTGCACCAAAAACTGAAGTTCATCAAGAATGATCAACTCGTCACGGTTTCTGGAGAACAAGCCTTGCTCGTGAGTAACCTGTCATTAGCTACTTGTGTAAAACCCGAGGAGGTTGTTGGGACTTAGTTCCAAGCACTGTCGGTGAGCAATGAGAATCAATCTGAAAAAGGAGCCCCGATTTCTTCATACAGAGACGCTCTCGAAGAAATAAAAAATAACAATACAAAAGGATGGGGACAACTTGTCATTTCCACTGATAAAAAAACAAAGAAGGGTCTTGGTTTTTCTGCAACCTGCACCCAGACAGCCGCTAACGATGAAAGTCTTCATCCCATTCAGAATTTCTTCCACAATGGAGGTTTCCTTCACCCAGTGCCTCAAACTGTCCATACTATCAACGAGGGAGATTCCTCCGATATAGATGAGGAATGGAAGTCCTATCTCAACGAGGACGGTTATATGTCTCAGGAAGAGGTGCCTACGCCCTTTTGCTATCCCGCACTGAGTCCGAGATTTATAACAAGGTCAGATGTCGAAATGATATATGGAGATTGTGATCCAGAAGGATGTTGTGCTCCACCAAACTCATTAGAGGAGGACACTTTGATGAGAGACAACTTTGACCACGACTATTATGGCCCAATGGATGGCCTGCCTATTGGGCAGCCGTACCCAGAAAACTTGGGGCAAGAAAATCAGCCGAACAATGAAAATCGGCTGAGCGTCATTGAACAAAATACCTGTGTCCCCACCATGTCATGGGATCAACACTCAGGTCATTCAGAACCTATCTAGTATGAAGATGAATTGGAAAAGCTTGCCGGACTATAATTCATCAACTATGCTTTTCCCTAGGCCAACGTCATCGAGAGAGATGACTCCTCCAGCTCCAAAGAAGTGTGGGACACCTTGGCACAACCAAGTGGAAAATACGACTACATGGTCAAGTACATCGCTCCCGAAAGCTCTCGTATCAGGTTTGAAGATATCCAGCCAACTGGATGGGGAGATTTACCTGAGAGAACAAATACTATGCAAAATACAACAGAGGAATCCTCCTACGACAACTCTGCCAGGGAGACAGATTCCAATGATCCTGCTCCGCCAGAAATCAGCGTTATTTCTGAAGAAAAATCCAGGAAGGTACCAGACTTTGTGATTCACCGAGGAGTTCGCCGCCAATGGGTTGTTGTCGATGTTCCGAAGATTGTTCATAAGTCAAAGTAATTGTCGTCTTTAACCTTTCACCCTTCCAAGTGAAATGGATGTTTTGATAGGGCTCACTTTCTGTAAATTTCCCTCTTCGCTTCGCCCAAAGCGACAGAGTTTGTTTTATAGGGCTGTTGTTTCAAGAATCAACTTGTTCATAAATAAAATAAAGTCGTTCTCTAATTTCCGCATTAATTGTTGTTTTCTTTTTGCTTTTTCCAAAAATGGTAATCCTAAAATATAAATCATTCATAAAAATGAGCAGTTTTCAAAAAAAATACACTGCACACACTTGCATTTTCTCTATCTCTTCTAAACACAAATCATCACGTCATGCAGATTGATTGTTTTAAACCCCATTGAAACATGCGATCCGATGCCTTCTCCCGACTTTGAGTTCCCAGTATTTGGGGCTGAAGAAAAAGTTGATGACGAAATTCCAGAAGAGATCTCCCGATTACTCAGACAAGAGGAAAGGTCCATTGAACCTCACAAAGAGCCGTTGGAAACGATCAACGTGGGTTCAGAAAAAGAGAGAAAAGAAATCAGGATTGGGGCACTGCTTAGTCCAACTGCCAAAGAGAGTTTGACAAAGCTTCTCAGAGAATTTCCCGATGTGTTTGCTTGGTCCTACCAGGACATGCCAGGGTTGGATACCAGCATCGTGGAACATCATTTACCGTTACGGTCAGAATGTCCGCCAGTAAAATAAAGGTTGAGACGGACTCACCCATACATGGCCATCAAAATCAAAGAGGAGGTACAGAAACAAATTGACGCAGGTTTCCTCGCCACATCGGAGTATCCTCAATGGTTAGCCAACATAGTCGTTCTGAAAAAGGACGGAAAAGTCAGAATGTGTGTCGATTACAGAGATCTAAATAAGGCTAGTCCAAAGGACGAATTTCCTTTACTACACATTGACATGCTGGTAGACAGTATAGCAAAGCTCAAAGTTTTCTCCTTCATGGATGGATTCTCGGGCTATAATCAGATAAAAATGGCGCCGAAAGACATGGAGAAAACTTTGTTCATTACCCCATGGGGTACCTTTTGTTATAAGGTAATGTCGTTCGGTTTGAAGAACACTGGGGCAACCTATCAAAGGGCCATGACTACTCTGTTTCATGACATGATACACAAGGAAATTGAGGTATATGTCGATGACATGATTGCAAAATCTAAGACAGAAGAGGAGCATGTGACCCACCTGTCAAAACTATTCGAACGGTTCAGAAAGTACAAACTCCACTTGAATCCCAATAAATGCACCTTCGGTGTCCGTTCAGGGAAACTTTTAGGGTTCATCGTCAGCCAAAAAGGAATTGAGGTTGATCCTGACAAGGTCAAGGCCATTCAAGAAATACCTTCTCTGAAAACTGAAAAATAAGTCAGAGGATTCCTGGGACGTTTGAACTACATCTCCAGATTCATATTCCTCATGACTGCGACTTGTGCGCCAATTTTCAAATTACTCAAAAAGAACCAGGACTGCGTTTGGACAGAAGATTGCCAAACTGCCTTCGATAGTATTAAGGAATACATGTTGAATCTGCCGATTATATCACCTCCAGTGGAAGGAAGACCACTGATCATCTACCTCACAGTCCTAGAGGACTCAATGGGTTGTGTACTTGGTCAACAAGACAAAATAAAGAGGAAGGAGTCTGCCATTTACTATTTGAGGAAGAAATTCACCGACTGCGAGACTCGGTACACTATGCTTGAGAAAACTTGTTGCGCTTTGGCTTGGGCAGCCAAACGTCTTCGCCAGTACATGATTCGTCACACTACTTGGTTGGTCTCTGAAATGGATCCAATCAAGTACGTATTTGAAAAACCTGCTCTCACGGGAAGGATTGCCCGTTGGCAGATGTTGTTATCAGAATACGACATCGAATATCACGCTCAAAAAGCCGTTAAGGGAAGTATTTTAGCCGATCATTTGGCTCATCAACTTATTGACGATCAGGAATCAATCAGGTTTGACTTCCCAGATGAAGATGTCATGTATCTAAAAATGAAAGACTGCGATGAACCGCTACCCAGAGAAGGGCTAGAACCAGGTTCCCAATGGGGACTTATCTTTGACGGAGCTGTCAATCATTACAGAAACGGAATTGGGGCAATCATCATAACACCTTAGGGTACCCACATTCCTTTCACCGCCAGACTTACGTTCAAGTGTACAAATAACGAGGTCGAATACGAAGCTTGTATTATGGGTCTCGAAGAAGCGATTGATTTGAGGATCAAGAACTTGGATGTATATGGCGACTCTGCTTTGGTCGTCAATCAGATCAAAGGAGATTAGAACACATACCAATCCGGATTGATTCCGTACAAAGGCTATGCGAGAAGGTTGTTACCTTTCTTCAACAGAATCGAGTTTCATCACATCCCTCGTGATGAGAACCACATGGCTGATGCATTAGCCACTCTCTCTTCCATGATTAGTGTAGGTCAATGGACCGACTTACCTAAAATCGACATAATGCGCCTTCAACGGCCCGCTTACATCTTCGCGATTGAAGCAGTCATAAATGACAAACCTTGGTATCACAATATCAAATGCTTCTTTCAGAAGCAAGAGTACCCACCTGGGGTGATACACTCTATAAGAGAAACTTTGACATGGTCTTGCTCCGATGTGTAGACAGACCAGAAGCAGACATGTTGATAAAAGAAATTCACGAAGGATCCTTTGGCACTCATGCCAACGGACACACAATGGCGAGAAAAATTCTGAGAGCAAGGTACTATTGGTTGACAATGGAATCTGACTACTACAAGTACACGAGGAGGTGTCACAAGTGTCAGATATACTCCGACAAAATCCATGTACCGCCAACACATCTCAAATTTCTTTCTTCTCCATGGCCTTTTTCCATGTGAGGAATCAACATGATCGGCATGATCGAACCTAAGGCTTCGAACGGACATCGGTTCATCCTGGTAGCCATTGATTACTTCACCAAGTGGGTCGAAGCAGTGTCATACGCCAATGTGACCCGACAAGTGGTGATCCGCTTTATCAAAAACAATATCATCTGCCGTTATGGTGTTCCTAGCCAGATCATTACTGATAATGGATCTAACTTAAACAATAAGATGATGAAAGAGTTGTGCACTGAGTTCAAAATCGAATACCATAACTCATTTCCCTACCGACCCAAGATGAATGGAACGGTAGAAGCGGCTAACAAGAACATCAAGAAGATTGTTCAGAAGATGGTTGTAACCTACAAAGATTGGCATGAGATGCTACCCTTTGCTCTTCACAGTTATCGTACATCTGTCCGCACTTCAACAGGGGAAACCCCTTTCTCTCTAGTTTATGGCATGGAAGCAGTGCTCCCCATCGAAGTAGAGATCCCATCAATTCGGGTATTGATGGAAGCTAAGCTAACAGAAGCTGAATGGTGCCAAAGTCGGCACGACGAACTAAATCTGATCGAGGAAAAACAAATAACGGCACTATGCCATGGTCAGTTGTATCAGTAAAGAATGAAGAAGGCGTTTGACAAAAAGGTTCGACCTCGCGTCTTCAGGAAAGGAGACCTTGTGCTAAAAAAGATACAATCATTTCTCACTGATTCCCTGGGCAAATGGACTCCGAACTATGACGACCCCTATGTAGTCAAGAAAGCTTTCTTAGGCGGCGCCTTGAGACTTGCAACCATAGACGGAGAGGAATTTGCCTACCCCACAAATGTTGATGTAGTCAAGAAATACTTCGCCTAAACTAAAAAAAAACGTCTCGATGGATTGAAAACCCGAAAGGGCGGTCCAGGCAAAAATTAGAGACATGATCAAAAATCATCCCGGTGGGTTGGAAATCTCAAAGTACAATACAGGCAAAAGTTAGGGATAATGGCAAGTAACAACATCTGACCAGTTCAACTCCTCAGTGGTAATGCCATCCGCCAGAAGAAAAACTCCAGTCACAGTCATCTTCGACAGAAGCTCAGGATGTCCCGAATTCAAAGTTGGTAGAAGGATAGTGGTCGTTATGTTTCAATGTAGCCCTTTTCCCTTAAATTACCATTTTCAAACTTTGTAAATACTCTATGGAATCACGCGCTTGGCTGATTTCCATCCTATCAATAAAATTTGAGCCCTTGTGCTTTTGTTTGCAATTCTTATTTGTTTTAGCTTTATAGGACGACATTTTAACATGATCAGCGATTCTTGAAATAAAACAAAAATGAATTTACTTGTAAAATTTTTTTGCTTTTAATAAAGATGGCAAATTCTTTTGACTGTTGAACATCGAAAGAATATCGATTGCTTCTCCCAAAGGCGGTTAAGCTTCAAAGTACAAAATCAAAGTACTCCTTCTAAACCAGTGCGCCTGAACGAAGGATCAATTATGTCAGATGCGAGTACTCCATCTGACATCCTCGGCCGAGTTCTCACCTCCTAAGCCCGACCAACGGTTGTTCCCCACAAGGACTATCTCTCCTAAGCAATGCAGAATTGCTATCTTGGACCAGTGATGCTTCTTCGTCCCCTGCAGTGGCCGAGTATCCAGTCGCGTTCGTCCATCAGTCTGTATGTCATGTCACTTTTGTCAGCATATACATACATACATCATGCATGGTTGATTTACATTCGCATTCATATTGCATCACTATCACTTTAGTCGGTCTTATCCCCTAGTGATAAAAGTTCTCTCAATCGAGTTGTCGGTTCTTTCCTCGTCAGGAAATGTTGCGTCTGCACTATCTCGCTCCTCCAGTTTATTTCTGGATTGGAGTTGGCCCTTGACCACTTTGATAACTTGAACCTCTGGAAAACAAGAAAACATTCGACAAATTTCACTCTTCGCCATTGAAGATGATACCTTCGCTTTCCCAGATTAAGGAAAATCCCCAGAGAAAGCCTCACAACTACAGACTCTCAGTAACACATTGATTTTTCTCTCCAAAAAGTCAATGTTAATGAAGTCATCAGCACCTCAAAATTGGATCATATCCTATGGCATTTCCCCATGAAGATCTCGAGGAAAAGTATGATGTAATATCCCCAAGCGAAAGCAGTCTCTCGAGAGACTCGTTTTCCCCAGTAGAGTCAGTAAATGGCTTCTCAAACAGAGAAGTTTGTACACCTCTACCGCTCAGACGATGGGTTTCCCCAGCCAGTCTGACATCAAAACCTTTTTCGTCAAATGGCATCTCCCCAGGAAAATTCGGCGAGATGTTTGAGGAAAACCGCTACGAATAGTGTGCCTTGTCAAGAAAGTTTATTGACAAAAGAAACTGAGACCAGTTCCTTGGTAGGAAACCAGGATCGAGGGGAAGTTTACAACAGAAACTAAGACCAGTTCCTTGGTAGGAAACCAGGATCGAGGGGAAGTTTATTTCAGAAACTACGACCAGTTCCTTGGTAGGAAACCAGGATCGAGGGGAAGTTTAAATCAGAAACTAAGACCAGTTCCTTGGTAGGAAACTAGGATCGAGGGGAAGTTTATTTCAGAAACTTAGACCAGTTCCTTGGCTGAAGACCAGGATCGAGGGGAAGTTTACCTTTTCTAAGCATCATTGCTTAGCAAAAGAAGGTGGATGAGCAAACTTCCATTCATAACCACCATCAAAATTTCGGGTATTCCGATATTTAATCCTCTTACACCCCGAATGCCCGAATACCTTTGCCATTCACACCTTTGGGTCCAAGAAGATTAAATAGGGGCAGCTGTCATACCCCAAATTTTGACCACTAAGATTTCCCATCATTGTGCAAATCATCATCACAATATTGATGGGCCATCATACCTCATTAGTCTCCCCAAAGATGGGTGAGCATCCACTACAATCAGAATTAGGGTTTCGAGCCCTTTTTGAGCCTTAGACAAAGGATAAATCAAGGAATTGACATGATATTCAACTTGTCTAACCTCTCAAACATCCACAATGGATCAAGAGGAATCCCACAGCAAGAATCAAGTACAATGTTCCAGCATTCCAGGTGGATTAAGCCTTAAGATCGCCAGTGTCACCAAATTAGGGTTTGGTCGACCCGGGCCTCCAGATTGAAATTTTCCTCTAGGAATGAGCCAATGCTTCAAAGCATAACCTAAGATACTCCATGGAACCTCATGGACCTAATCATCAAGTCAATTTAACCTCAGGGGATGCATTCACAAAAATCAGGAATTAGGGTTTCTTGACCTAATTCACCCCTAAGTTGACTTTTGGGGCAAAGCATGAGCCAAGACCTCAAAAAATGATTTGAGGGTCTCTAATAAAACACATTGATCCATTTGCAACAATGGATTGATCCAAGAAGCTTGAGCAACATGTTTCAAGTTCATTAGAACCACAATTAGGGTTTCGCGAGAAAAGTCAACTGTATCTTTGACTTTTGACCAGGACATGCTCCTAAACCCTAGGACATGATTCAATACACCTTATAACACCTATGAAATCAATCCAACAAGTTTGATTTAGGTAAAGGACTTGATTTCATAGAGGATCGCACAGTTTGGAATTCACCTGATAAAAAGTCAACTGTGCACAAATGTCAAACTTTGACTTTTTGAGATTTTTCACAATTATGGTTTTTTAACCTTAAAATGATGTTAATGTGTGATTGGAATCATCATTCATCAAGAAAAATCAAGGAAAGTGGGATAACTTGTAAAAGGGGTAACCATAAAAACTTAGAAATTTTTCTAAGTTATGGAACAAAGTGGCTAGGGTACCAACTTTGGAGGATCATAACTCCTAAACCATAAGGCCATTTTTTCCCATCCAAAGCTGGATTTGTAGCTCTCATGGCCCTCTACAAAAGCTTCAAACACAACTCATTCCAATTCCTCATGGATTTTAAGTTATGGAATGATCAAAATCACAAAAAGTGAAAATGTCACTTTTTTCCAACACTTAGTGAAATTTTCACTAAGTCAGAATCTGCCTTCACTTTTTCCCAAATGTATGGGCATTTTTCACTTGGATCCAACAAGTATCAAAACCAATTATGGTCAAACAGTTGTTGTATCATATGAGGGCTTTCCAAAATGGCCAAGAACTCCATCAAAGTCCACTTGAGCCATGAGATATGACAATGCCAATATGTCGTGCTGCAAACTGTCATGGCAAGGCAGATTTGGGAGTTTTGCTCGATTTTCTCAAATTTTGCAAAGGGAGAGCAACTCTATCCATCAGAACACCTCAAGGGGGGACCAAGGAGGAACCAACTCTGATCCCAAGCCTCCCAAGTCTTTGGAACCAAAAATAGCATGCCAAACCTAGAAATGCCTAAAAGAGGAACAAGATTCCAATTTTGGATTGGAGCATTCAATGGATGTACCAAGGTGGCATGAACTGAGCCATTTCCAACTGAATTCAGTCAAGACTTATCCAAGACCAAGGGGACCAGCAGCCTATGCCCTAACCTCTAGTCAATGGCTAGAGGAGACTTGGATTCTCATTGCTCAACATTGGTCAAACCTCTGCTGCAGTTGCCACTCACTATTGCAGCCAAAACAAACTTGCTCTACTATAAATAGAGCTCAATTGTGTTCAGTTTGAGTACACCAAAGCACTACAACACTTGCTTTCCTCAAAATCCCTTTCTCTAGGAAAAAATACCTTCTTTAGCAAGGTAACTCTGAGTTTTTGAGTTAGAGAGCAATTCCACCACAGCTTATGATCCAAACACATCCAATATATCATATCTAAGCTGTCCAAACTCTCACAAGTGACCTGTAACACCAAAATCACAAAGTCACCTCTCAAAACCTCAAAATAGGACTTTTGTGCATTTTTCAAGCTATGTCTCGATTCAGTCACTTTCCAAACCATATAAAATCTCAAACACACTCCCAATATCATCCTTGAACTGTCCCAAATGGTTCCCCCCATTTGGAACACCATTTGAGAGAGTTGCTATTTTTGCCACTTTTGCCCCTTTTGCAAGAAAGAGCTCAAACTTGTTCCTGAGGTTTCCAGCTGATTCCAACCATCCTAAAAGCTTCTAAGAGATCATTTGAGGTTGTTCAAAGCATCAACTCACTTCTGGAACAAGTGGCTTGGCAGATTGCACAAAAGCTCCAAAAAGAGGTAAGCATCACAACTTGGATTCTCTGAACCATGCTTTCTTTTGATGTCCAATGATCATGCATCCCTTATACATGTTATATGTGTTGTGTGTGCACCAATTTATCATGTAATTCATGCTTATACCAAGAGATGGCATAGAAAATGCAAATCATGGCCTATTTCAAAACCACTATCGGGTTTTTCAATAGGAGCATGATCTGAAAAAAAAATAACACCACCATTGGATTCCTTGTGAAATTCTAGGCAGGATAGAACTAAATTTTGTCCCAATCCATGGAGAAATGAGAAAGTTATAACCTTCACGTTTTCAACCAAAATCTTGCCTTGCCTTGCCTTGGGCCTGGCCAAAAACAAGGCAAGCCTTGTATATTTGTGGTTGCGTTTCAATCAACGGATGTATCACCACCCCAGTGGTAAGGCGCGCGCCCTATACACAAGAGGTCTGGGGTTCGAATCCCCCTCGCCCCAGATCCTCTTTTTGATATTTTCTCCACTTTTTTATTGTTTTTCTTATTATTTTTAAATGATTTGAAAAATTAATAACTCCCTCAATTTTAATTATTTTTTATTGGTTCTTTTTGCAAAAAATCACAAAAATGTTGAAATATTTTATTCCACAAAAAAATTAAATTTATATTAGTTATTTAATATAATTAGTATTTTTGTAAGTAAATTCATTTTTATTTGTTTTTAAACATTTAAAAGTGAATATTTACTTTGAAAATCAAAACCAAATGAGTTTTAATTTATCTTGTGATTAAAACCTCATTTTTCAAACCCTAAAAAAATTCACAAGTGGTTTATTCAAACTTATTTGGTATTTTTATCATTTTTATTTGATTTTCTTTAAATATTTACTTTTAAAAGAAAACAAATTTACGGTTTCCTTGATTTTCACTCAAACAAAACATTAAAACACTTTGGGTCTCTAATAGAGTGTAAGACCCAATTCACTTTTAACCAAAACAATTTTGGGCCTCAGATATTGTATAAGTTCCTCTGCATTAAAAGAAAATCTCGGCGCGATCGCCAGTTCAAAAATCAAACCCTTGGGCCTACCCTCGTGTTATAAGCCCCATTCTTTAAAAACCACGGGCCTCTAATAGAGTGCAAGTCCCAACCACTTTTGTACATAAACCATTTTGGGCCTCACTTATTGTATAAGTCCCTCTGTATATTTTTAAAACAGCGGCGCGATCGCCGTTTTCAAAAAGAATAAACCTTGGGCCTCTCCTTGAGCTGTAAGCCCCACCACTTGTACAAAAATAAATCTTTGGGCCTCTTGAGAGAGTGTAAGACCCACCCCCTTGTACAAAAAACCTTTTTGGGCCTCAGTCACTTGCATAAGTCCATGTACAATTTCAAAACAACAATGCAATTACTGATAAAACCTTGGGCCTCTCCTTGAGCTGTAAGCCCCAACAATCTTTTCAAAGCACTTTCTCCTTTGATTTTGAATATAATATTTCTTTGTTGAACAAACTAACCAAACAGCATGGAAGCTCTACAACCGAGTAAGTGTTTACCTGCTTTCTTTATCCGCTTTCATATATATATAACTGTATTGTGGGGTTGCTCCCTGTAAGTCTTCTTTCACAAACTTTTACATACTTGTCAAATATCCACTGTGTAATACTAGTATAGTTATTTAGATTTTCCCCGGCAACTACGTCTAGAACTAGGTAAAGCCATGTTGGTCACTCTTAAATACAAACAAAACTAGATCCCCATAGGATTACCAGACACAATCTTCCCTCCTCTTGGGGTTAAACAATATAGAGACGGGAAAGGCAGCATTCTCGGTGAACCCTTTCTCAGACTGTCACTCTTAGAAATCGTCAAAGAAACTCTACTCCCTAGAGATGATCTTTTCTCCGTGAATGGCATCTCTTGAGTTTCTTCCAAATTCTCGGACTTTCCTGGCTTGATCTATTCTTGGTGAATGGCATGTCTTGAACTTCTCGGGGTTTGGGGACTCACAGGCTTCTTAAAAGCATCCCCGCCTCCTCTTGGGCATTGTACAAGGAACCTTCGAATTCTTAAAAGCTCTCATGCCTTCTCTTGGGCTTAGTACAAGGACCCATAGACCTCTACAGGTATAGGAACAGAACCTAGTCATCAATTTGCTAGAGCTGTCTTTCTGAGTCAAGTGTCAGACCTGTTAATGGGTTGACCCTCGTCCCTTAACATACCAGCCTTCTATTGGGCATCATAAAAAGATCATTCATTACCCGAGAATCAATTTCTCAACACACCAGTAGACTTGGACAATCTCAATACCCTTTGGATTTCCCATTTCCTTAAAGAACAAGAAATATCCCTGATCCTCTGATCAATCCCAAAGTACAACATTACCCATATAAGAACTTATTTACTCTTTTATCCAACATACTGGACCTGTCACTAAACTGAAACAGTCACCAGCACACTAGCCTTCCCTTGGGCTTTGTACAATGATTCTCCCCAGTGGAGCTAACCTTTCCAGACTCCCTTGTTGAGTCAAACTTTTAGCCTCCATCTCGGGCTTCGTATGAGATAGAAAAACACTCTCTTGTTGAGTATAAAAGACTCTCTTGTTAAGTCACTTCCCTCTTAGCCTCCATCTCGGGATTCATATGAGATAAAAATCACTCTCTTGTTGAGTATAAAAGACTCTCTTGTTGAGTCAAACATTTTCATCCTCCATCTCGGGCTTCGTACGAGGTACAAAGACTCTCTTGTTGAGTCAAACACCTTTAGCCTCCGTCTTGGGCTTCGTACAAGACACATACAAAAACACTCTCTTGTTGAGTCAATCCTTTTAGCCTCTCTCCCGGGCTTCGTACGAGACACATAAAAACACCCTCTTGTTGGGCCAATAGCCTCCTCTTCGGCTTTGTATACGAAAACCCTGGATGAGTCAATCAACCTTTTAGCATCAAAATCTGTGCCTTGCTCACAGGATACAAACATCAACAACTCCTTTTCCTTCATCTAATTGCTGTAAGCGGCAAGCCTCTGGATTATTTACATCCACGCCACTGTCCCTCTTTTAGCATGTGAAATTCCTAAGGAAAGATGGCATTGCTCTAAACTGAGTTAAAGTAGGTTAAAAATCCCCTATAAAGAAAATTATGGCATTGTTGGATTCACATATCCTAGTTAAAGTAATTCTCCTTTATAACCAATCACGCAACAATTGTGACAAGCAGACCAAGTATCCCCTTTAGAGATGACAAATTCTCTCTAAAGTCAAAACCCTTTAGCTTCACATCTTGGGTTTCGAACAAGATACAAATAGACCCTTCAGCTTCATATCTTGGGCTTTGAACAAGATACAAACCATCTTTAGCTTCACGTCTTGGGCTTTGAACAAGACACCAAAACAACCCTTTTTCCTCCCATAGAATAGGAGGAACTACGATCGCTCTGATTTCCCTGTTTCGTTAAACGGGAATACGTAGGCATAACATTGAAAAATCTTAGCGAGCACACTAATAAAAAAAACCAAAATCCCGTACCTTCATACATCAATCGAAAAACATCAGTCCTAACATCCTACCAATAACATAGTCCCGTCATTTCATTCTTAAATATGTAGAGAGAGGCCCACAATCTAAACCGCATCTGTAAACTAACAGTCATCTGTTTAAACTCAGTATGCAAGCAGGGTTAATTGGAGACATCTATTTCCCTTTCTTAGTCAGCTTAATAGGATTAAAAATAAATCTACCTGTAGTACTCCAGAGTGACAGTGCTTAAGAACCACGTCCAAAATCGCTCGCTATAACTTCTAACCTTGTATTTCCTTAATTCATCTGTCATGATATTCTAAAATACTTGATCACATTCTGCTTTCGGAATATACAACACCTTATATTGGTTTGGGATAAACAACACTCATCATATCTCCGCGAGATAATTCAATGATTCCTTATCTTCATTCAATACAGACAACCACTCTAAAAAAATCCTTCAATCGATATCCTTATCAATCCCACTTGATCTGATACTATACATTGTAACCATTTATACCCGATGCTTCATCTCTCCCATATTATACCAATAAGGTGACACCCATAGAACGAGATTTTCTTACTTCCATTCTCACAAGTAACTATCCCTTTTATTCCTATTAACTTGACTGAACTCTTTCATCCGTCACCTTCCACTGTGCTACTCTGATTCTAACAATGGAACACCCCGAACTCTTAAGCACTACCCGATAACTAATAGTCTTCGTAGAAGCATAATTATCCACCGGAGTGCCTACTAACTAAACGGTACAAGAACCTTACTAACATCCCCTAGTAGAAAACTTCATTGATAACACATAACCATTTAGTATAAGTTCAACACCCTCCAGACGACATATATGCAGGAAAATATATGACTACAACCATAAACATATACAACCTTTAAATTTATCCCGAGCTTGAAGTAATTTATCCAAATAGTTTGACAACTTCCGGTTCTGGTTACCACATTCCATATTAAAACTTCTTATGGTATTCTAACTCATTCCAGGTTTTTGTTGACACGAGATCTCACCAATAATAAAATAACACCATCGAGGAACTTCAAAACATCCACGAGTTACCACAACTCAAAACATAAGCCATCCAGAACACAAATGTTAGTTTCCATACTACTCACTGATTCACACACAACACTTCACACACATTGGAGATAACATTGCATTTCTTATCTAAATTTGCTGCTCTCAAACGTCCTATTCCATAAACGATCCAAGTCATATGCTTAACATCAGAATGTTTAATTGCCACTCTTACTTGGAAGGATAACTTTCAAATTCCTTCAACTAGGTAAAGCACAATGTCATACCCCAAATTTTGACCACTAAGATTTCCCATCATTGTGCAAATCATCATCACAATATGGATGTACCTTTGTGCCTCATCAGTCTCCCCAAAGATGGGTGAGCATCCACTACAATCAAACTTAGGGTTTCATGCCCTCTCAGAACACTGATGTTGAGTACAATCAAATGTAAGTATTTGTTATTATCGTATCCACACGGATTGGAGCGATATCAAAACCGTTCAATATTCTCTATGATTCTAAGTAAAAGTTTCAAGATGTTTGGTTTATAAATTGCGAAAAGTAAATGCGTATGATAAATGAAGATAGTTTTCAGAGGAATAGACTTGTTGGGAATTGGTGTTCATCCACCGATTCAATATGTATATCACAAATGAGTTATACACAATTTAAGCATGTTTCGTTATTATCACGTATTGTTTACAAACAATGTTCATGTCTGAACTTTGATCAGAGTTCTACCTTATGGTTTAATCGACAATTTCTCAGCCTATTAAACAATACGGTAGCATTAAGATTCGATACTTTTTGTGAATATTAAACCTAAATCTATGTCTAGCATTTAAGATTTAATAGATGTTATCTTAGATCGAGATTAGAATCGTATTTGTCAATATCAATTCGATCCATGAAATAAACGGTAAAACAAAGACAACATCAATAACGATTCATACATAAATTGCGTATAACGCCATGATTAAAGATAATACATATTATTTTGGTGAATTACGACCAATCCCAACAAGAGAGGGATTTAGCTACTCATGGTAGCTTGAAGCATAATGGAAGATTTGAGTTGAATGAGCATCAACGACGATTTCCCGACTCTTGATGCACAATCCCCTCTTCTTCCTCTAATCCTCACTTCTATTCCTATTACAAAGTATCCTAAATGATAAATTACAAGATCTCCATTTTGCATTGCCTCTGATCTCCTTTTATAGAGTTTTTGGCCGCCTAAGTCCGCTATACGAAGTTTTGGTCGCTATGCGAACTTCCTTTCTTCTCCATTAAGATTTGAACTTTCAAACCGCCTTTCTGGGACCGCCATACTTCGCTATGCGAAGTAAAGTTCGCGTCGCGAACTTTCGCTACGCGAAGGAAAGTTCGCATCGCGAACTCTGTCGCTTCCTGTCGCTTCAAACGAAGTCTGAGTAATTTGGTTTTGTTTTGCTCTACTGGTTTTCGCTTCCTTCCTCTGCCTGTCGCTTCCTGTCACATCGCAAACTTTCGCAACACGAAGGAAAGTTCGCATCGCGAAAGTTTCAGGGCAGAAATTCTTCTTGCTTGTAACTGATGTTTTCCTTTGTCATTTCCTGCAAAACCAAACCCATTCAAGAGTAATATCCTTTCGTATCTTTTGTAGGTCCAATTCATATAAAACTATAAAGGATCAATGCAATTCGTATGAATTTCGACAAATGAAACATTGTCCTTTTGATTTTTTATCAAATTTTCCCCAACTTAGTTTCTTGGTTATCCTCAATCAAGAGCATGATCTTTTCATGAACTGTCTTTATATTTTCAAGCAAGTATTTAGAATAACTCTTTTGAAAAATGAATGGTTCAAGTGATTACTTGTTAAGCAAGAAATATGTTCAACTGCTTATAGAATCAGAGCATGCTTATGGAATTAAGTTTTCGCCTACAAAATCACATCATAAACTCAAAAATATAATGACGCACTTACTTGAATCCCTCTTAACACTCTTCTTCATAAAAGGAATGAAGACTTTTGAAGTTTGTTTTAATTATGTGTGTAGTACCTCAAAATTTGCCCCCTTATTTATTGCCTTATAACAGTGGCTTATGCTTCATTTGCATTTTAGCTAGGTCATCGGGCACATACATGCATATCATTTGGCTCTGTGGTTATGGGATCAAGGTTCTCTGTTCAAGCATTGTCAGGTTGCAACAGACGTTAATTTCGTCACTCGACACATGCGCAAAGTATTTCTCCGGGTTACGTAATCACTGGGTCAGCAAAGCTCTTATCAAACATAATTTCTCATGTCAAGAATCTCAGAGGAAGTTGAAGTTTTCAGCCGATTCAGAACAGTTTGAGCAGAAAATCAGTTTGTTGTGCAAACTTGCAAAATTCATAACTCTTGCTTTGGAACTCGTTTTGGCTGGATATTCAACAGTTAGAACCGTCTTGGTATTCTGTACAACTTTTATGTTCGGCTCATAAGTCAATTCATCAAGGAAAGTGGTGGGAATTATTTGTTTATGGAATTTCGATTTCGCTAGATAATTGCGTTAGTGGTATTCAAAAGGGCTTAACTTCTGATTGGATCATCAGTTCTGAGCTATTCCTATGCCAAAAAGTTCCATATTGGAATTATCTGCAACTTTCGTGTTCGGACCGAGGGATGATTCTTTGAGGAAGATCTCCGAATACGCGAGTTTTCAGAGTCGATACAGTGCAAAAACAGTGGAAAATAGTGCTGAACCGTCATGTTTCGGTCACTAAAAAATTCATAACTCTCAGCTCGTTTATCGGATTGATGTTGTTACGGTGCCTAAAATTCCGTTTCGATGCCATCTTCGTGACGTAAGTTCAGTATGATTCAGGTCCAAACAGAAGAACCCCGAAAGTGTGAATTACTGGAAGAATTCTTTGGCACAGTTCAATGTCTGTCAGATATTGGAAAATTCATAACTCGGTTAATTTTTATCGGATTGCGTCCGTTCTCGAAGATACGGTTCAAAAATTTGGTGCTCTTCAAGATTGAAGACAAGCTCGATTTCGAACGGTACTCCGAAGATGGTCGTTTTGGTTTATTTCGCAAAACTGACGGGTCGAACCGAAGAAAATGGCTGGAAGTTGTTTCACGAGAAAATTCATATCTCACTCGTCGTTTGTCCGATTGAGCTCATTTTCGAACACAAGGTCACTGACTCGTAGATTTTGCTCCTGAGCGCATGACCTTGTCACGTTTTTGAGTAGCAGACAGTCGAAAAGCTGAAAAAGGATTATTTACTCAGTACCGTCTCGCCATTCAAAAACTCGCAACTCACTCAATTTTTATCCGATTGCGTCCATTCACGAAGTGTTACGACCGTGAGTCCGTTACGAACGTTTTCAGGTGAGACGTAGAGTTAGAGATTCGCACTGAGCCAAGAGTTATTTTTTAATTGAGCAGGTTATTTTCAGGCGCAACCGAATTCCCCTTGCACTATATATTCAAGTCTAAGTGTTTTTCCCTCCAACTTCACAATTCATTACAAACACTCTAAAATCAAACTCCAATTCTCTCCAAGGTCAAAGTGAGGGTTTTCAACTTATTCATCAAGAAATTCAAGAACATCATGAACAAGTTCAAGAGCTCAACAACAAATTGATCAATTCTCTTTCTCCGATCAACTTCCGACTGAACTTCGACCTCCCACCGGCCAGCCACGCGGCCTCCTCTCCTTCTCCTCTTTGCAATCGCACGCTTCATTCTCCCTCTCTCCGTCTTTGCAATTTATTCGTCGATTCTTCATTCGGTTAGTTTCTTGAACTTTAATCTTTTAATTCTTGAATAATTGATTAATCGATTCATGAACTTTGCATTGAATTGATTTTGTGAAGAATTGTTGAACATACTTGAATATTGTTTAATTGATCTTGTTGAATATTAAGGTTGATATAACATCTGTTGTGATAAAGTGATTCTAATGATTGTTATGGTGCATTAAATTGTGAATTCATGTTGGAATTGTGTCATGATAATTGGTGCATACTAAGTGTTTGACAAAAATCCTAGGAGAGTTAATTGTTGTGATTTGTCATCCATTGAATTGCTCGACTCTTGAATTCATGCTTGTTACAATGTGCAAATCCATAATAGGATAGGTTGGTGATTAATTGTTGTTGTGAATTATGCCTCGTGTCGAGAACCTCGCGTTGTGCTTAATAGTTGAATTGTTGTGTTCATGTGCCACGTGTCGAGATTATGTGTTTTGGTCATAACTTCCTAACCGTGGCGTGTTTTTGCGAATGTGAATAATGTAACTTGACTTTGTTGATGATTCCGGAGCTGTTGGTGGACTTTTTAGCCGATTTCGGACAACTTTTTTCTACGATTTCGCTACTGTCAGCCGACGAAATCGGCCTAAAAGTCCCACTTCTGAGCGGAATTAATTCAAACCGAGTTGGTTTTTGAGTCCGTTGGCAGGTTTGGGTCAACTATACAATTTTTGTTCAATTCTGAGTCGGTGATTTTTGACGCGTTTTTTTCGATTTGATGCTTTTAAGCTTCGCTTCGTGCGAACTTTGCATGTTGACTTGTATTTTATGCACACTCGTGCTTACTTGCTCATACATTACCATTGTGATTGGTTTCGTTCTTTTCCGGATCGACTTTGTGTGCATTTTATGATGTTGTGGAGGTGCTGCCCCATTTTGAAACTTTGTGTTCCGGTGCATGTTTGCGACTTGTGTGCTCATCATTAGGCATGATTTGGAGTTATGATCCATAGGTGCAACTTCCGGTTGCACCTCTTTGTGGTTTCTAATGTGTTTGTTGAGTATTTTTGCAAGGTTTTCGTGGAGATCCCGACGACGAGTATGCACTTGGTGTTCCATTTTATTTGTGAGACGCCGCTTTGCTTGCGACGCACTTGTTATGCTTTGTCTTGTTTGTTTGTCTGGATTGTATTTTGTGCAGGGCATTTGTGTAGTCGCATCCGACTTACACGTTACGTGTGATTTATTTTCACACCGACGACTTGAGTTTATATTGGACGTGCAATTGCTAACTTGACTTCTTTGTGGATGCTAGCTTTTTCGAGCGGATCTCTGGCTTTATTTACTGTTAGTTGCTTGTAATTCGGATCTATATCCATGCGGTAGTATTTTGTTTCCCTTTTATGTCTTCACTTCTCTTTAATGCTTTCAAATGCCATGAGAAGTATGAATAGTCGATGCCATGATAAGTAGGATTATATGGAAAGCCCTCAAGTGAGGCCATGATTGTGCTTGTTTAATATTATGCCTAAAGACCTCTAAAGAGGCATCCCATTCCCATATCCCCTTGTAAGACTGCAAAGAAGGCAATTGACGGAATAGGGTTTGCAATCGACCCTCGTTATTCCAGTGTGTCGTTCTTAGCTCTCATTACATGATTGAAGCTTTGAACCTTATCACTCTTGTTATCGAGTCGGTGGAATAGGGTTCCGCAATCAAATCCCCACACCTTGTCTATAGCTCGCATTGACTGATGTTGATGCTTATGTGATCTGATTCACATCTTCCCCTTTCTTACTCTGCTCTCCATGGTTCTCAATACCATTGGATGAGTACCCCTACTTCCCACAGCTAGCTTCTTTGCCTCGGTTGATATGACCCCTTGGCTAAAGCTTCCTCTTTTTCTTATTTTGACTGTGTGACATTACTGTTTATTGACACTATTTACTCTTTCATTGCTTTTAATTCATTTTGTGATTGATTTATCCTGTGTTTACTTGTCTGATGACATGATCCCCTTAGCATTCCTAGTTCCACTTAATTTTTGATTAAGGTGGAGGTAGGAGAGACATTAGGATATCAATCCATGCCTGACAACATTAGGTAGACTTCTCTTGATCCTGACCTTAGGACCATCATTACATGCTAACTTGTAGGACCGAGTTTCCCCCCCTTAGACTTTCTGTGTGACCTTCGTGCGTTTCACATTTGTCTCGCACCCATGCGATCGAGATCCTATTTCCTGTTCACCCGTAGTAGTGTGAACTACGGATGCTCTGATTCCTCTTTCTTTTCAGATTGAAGATACGTAGGCACGTGATGCGATGTCCAGGCGAGCACACTAACAACTAACTTCCCTTTTCTCTCGCACCCGTGCGATCGAGATAAATCACTTAGCACACTAACAACTAACTTCCTTTTTCTTTACAACCTTGAGTTTCTCATTTCTCATCTCAAAACAAAAAGCAAAAACATCTAATGAAGGATTGACATGTATTGCACATGAACATTGCATGTGGGAAATAAGATAGTGAAAGATCTTTTTTCACATTCTTAGAGTGTTTAGCGTACGTCCCGTCTTGGGTCGATATGCGAAGCATTCGATCCTATGTCATAGACTTTAGTGCAATATGCGTTACAAACACACAAAAAAATCGAAACACTTCTTCTTAAAAGACAAAAACAAACAATTCTCTTCGTATCTTCCTCACTCCGTTCATAAAGGATGCTTCACTTCCGTTCTACCGCAAACAGGTAAATACCTAAGACTCCGTACAACGAGTTGCGACACCTAACTGCTGGAACGTGAACCTTGGCGTCTTCCGTTAAAAAACACAATCCTTTCACCCTTCCCAAATCCGTAGTCCAAACTACGTTGACTCTAACTTTCCCGCTCCCGAGGGAATACTTAGGCCTAGGACTCCGAGGACGTCCTACCGAGTCACTTCTTTTCCTTTTCTTCCCCGTTTCCTCGTTCCTTCCCATACCTGTTCCTTTTACTTTCTAGTAGCAGCGGAGCTCCAGACGACGACACCCTTTGATCGATAACAACAAGCATGGATCCCATCGAGTACGATGGACACGAGGGGGTGCTAATACCTTCCTCTCGTGTAACCGACTCCCTTACCCATTTCTCTTGGTCGCGAGACCATGCTCTTTTCCTTTCCCCCAGGTTTATGCAGTGTTTCCTTTCCCTCTCTTGGGATAAATACACATTGTTGGCGACTCTGTTTCAGCGCCACTTTCGCGTTTGTACTTGGATGAAAATCCCGGGAGCGACAGCTGGAGACTCTGTTGGGGACCTGGTTCCCTAAGCGAGTCAATCCTAGCGCTTGTCTGTTTATTTTTATTGGGTGTTTATTTGTTGTGCTTTATTTTGCTGTATATTACTGTATTATTGTAATACTATTTTACCGCATTTTTGGCATTGCATTTCATTATTATGCTGGACTGTGCTGTGCTATACTGGATTTTCTGTTTGGCAGGTTGGGGGGTTCTGAGAGATAAGCCCACTACACAGGCTTGAGCATACACATAGGTATTAGCGTAGGCAGGCATGTTGCTCCCGTGGTGTATGGCCACGTGTGGGTGTTCACGAGACCTACAACTAGACGAGGTTCTATCCGGAGCTATCTGCCACTGTATGCTCGATACAGGCCAGTAGATATTCTCTAGAGGAATTGTCGACTCTGGTGACCATTCCCAAGAACTCAGTAACGACACTCCTCTCGAGTTGTGATAATGGCAGACCAGATATGGCAAACCCATTACACATTCTCGATCCGAGGACCCAATGCTGGGAACTTGCTATAGGATATCCTTTTTGAAAGAGAATCAGTGGAGGCACTCCTCGATTGGTGATAGTATTGTACCCCGAGGGATGAATGTACTATTTCTTCTCGACCTCAGTGCCAGAAGCTGAGGATTTTTCGTTTTCTAGTACCCACATGTGAGAGGGGCGGGTGTTTACAGGTTTGCAGGTAACCTTGACCTTCGACATACCCTGTATTATAGTTTCCTTATCAGTGTGGACTTATCAGCCTGGTATTATGGTATTTCGATTATTCTGGCACCCTGATTATGCCGATATTCTGGCATTCTCGTATTCTGATTACGCCGGTGTTCTGATTATTCTAGTATTCTGATTATGCTGATATGCTGGCCTTCTGGTATTTTGATTATTCGGATATTCTGGTATTCTGGTATTTCTCTTCAGAGCAGACCTGTGAACTTATTCATTCATCGGCACAATACAATCATTATTCAGAATATGTGGGAGCTTTGATCCCATGTCTGCTGCATTCATATTGCATTGCATTTGCATCTTGCATCATTTTGCATATCTTTCTCCAGGCCAGACCAGTGAGCTCATCCATCCTTTGCCTCGACCTGCAGTTGGTTTCCCAATTTTCATATTGGACTTGAATCAACTTCTGGAAAGATCATGAACTCAGGAGAGCAGAATCAGATTATGACTCGGGTCGATGTTGAATTGATGAAGAGTCAGTTGGACCAACTGGTAGAAGCTATAAGAGCAATGACTAGGGGAGAGGCCAATGTTCAGAGGACTTCAGTTATGGGGAATGTCTTTCCACCTCTGGTGAACAATGTTGCTCAAGCTCAGCCTGTGGGAGTCCCTGTTGAAGATCCTGTTATGCAAGAGCGTCCCATTGTCCGAGGCGGACATTCATCTTCTCTTGATGTCGTTGATTATCACAATTTTGCATTCTCTATGCCAGACGTCCACGGGGTAGTTCCAAAGATGAAACCTAATGACCCACGCTCTGTTGATGATGAAAGATATCGTGTTTTGGACAAGAAAATTAAAGCCTTGGAGAGGCATGATACTTTTGGTTTGAATGCTTCGAGCATGTGTCTGGTACCTGGCCTTGTAATGCCTCCAAAGTTTAAGATGCCGAAGTTTGAGCAATACAAAGGGGATAGCTGTCCAAAACTACATTTGGTGATGTTTTGCCGAAGAATGACCTCACATGCCCACAATGACAAGCTCATGATCCACTGTTTCTAGGACAGTCTGAGTGGGGCATCATTATATTGGTATATGCAGTTAGAAAGTGGTAGCATCCGATTATGGACAGACCTAGCTAACGCCTTTGTAAAGCAATACAACTATAATCTTGACATGGCTCCCAGCCGCATGAATTTACAAGACTTGTCTCAAGCAGATAATGAGTCATTTCGAGGGTATGTTCAGAGATAGAGAGAGTTAGCCGCTTGTGTTCAAACGCCACTTTTGAATAGAGAATTGGTTGATTTGTTCATGGATACCTTACAAGGTCTGTACTTGGAAAAGATGATTGTTAATGGGGCAGCAAAATTTTCTGACCTGGTGATAGTGGGAGAACGTATCGAGAGTCTGATCAAGTGTGGAAAGCTCCAAGGCGTCTCAAACTTCCAAGCTAATGAAAATGAATCAGTTGTCAGTTCTCAAGAAGAATTCGAGGAAGAAAATAGTTCCATTCAGGAATCTTCACCACCTCGTTCTCGGTGTTCAGACATATCAACTGTTCAGAGTCAATAATCTTATGGGTCTTCATATCAAGGACAATATTCTTCTGCAAATCAGAGACCTCCTCAGAGTCAACGATCATATCGCCGTCAGCCGCGTCAACATGCCCGACAAAGACCAAGGAAACCAGAGAGGCATTTTGCTCAGTTGCCAATGTCGTACAGTCAAATACTTCCAGATTTGATCGAAGGTGGATTAATAGTGCCAAAGAATTTGAAGCCGGTACCTTTTTCGTATCCACCAGGTTTTGATATCAACGCCCGTTATGACTACCATGCTGGGGCATAAGGGCATTCAACTGAAGACTGTAAGATGCTCAGGAGCAAAATTTAGAGACTCCTTGACTCCAATATGTTCTCGTTCACGCCTCAGGGTATTCGAATCAACAATCCTCCTTCATCCAGTCAAGTGGGTTCATCCATCCAGGTTATGGAAGAAGTCACCGAGAGCAGTTGTGCAGATGAATATCAGGCTGACTTCGACGAGCAATTCTGAAGATGGCTAGCTCTGTAGGAAACCAAGCTTGGAAAGCCCAGTTCCTCAAAGCTGGCAATCATTTAGATCATGTCATTTCTTGCATTTGTAGTTTCTTTTCTGTTAAAATGTACAAACTCATTTGTAAAACTTGTTGTTTTAGATTGACAATGATAATGAAATGAATATGCATGTTTCAATTAAATCCAGTCGTGTTCACTCATACTTGTTATCGATATCATATGCTTGTTTAAGCAGGATCCTAGGGAGGACGACGAAATTGAAAGGTGCAAAACTTTCGATTGTATGCTTTTAAATAAAAACCCTGTTGATGATGTACATGCATTGTTTCAAATTCCCAAACACCAGAGACATAAGGAAGATATTCCCTTGTAAACCCGTTGAGCCTAGTAGTAGGAGTTTATTTCTGAAAATGAAAAACCCGCAATCTTAACCTGGGGCAGGGTAGGTGTCAGCTAATTTGACCACGCGTTCAAATTTCAAAAGGAGTGTTCCGTTCGAGGATCAATTACATCCATGGTTATCCCTCACCAACCGAAGAGTGAGACGGTCACAACCCTTTACAAGTCAAGACAAACCTGTGTCACACGATTAGTTAAAAAAAAAAGAAAAGGGAATCAAAAGAAAAAAGAAAAAAAAAGCCTGCTAAGTCAAGACTTGAAAACAAGTGACTTAGGCAAAAGTTAGGGCATCCCGCTGGACTTCAAAATCGAAAAATTCAAAAGAATCAGTCCAGGCAAAAATCAGGGAAATCAAAAACATGAAAAGCGAAAATTGAAAAGGATTACAAAAGAAAAATCCTCAAATAAATAACAAATCGTGTGAATACCGACACCAAGGACAAAAGGGGTGATTGTCACTCTGAAAATCATGCGGGTTCCTTCCATCCTCATACCATTCATTAACCTTTTTGAAAGGTGTGCGTATATGTCGAGTTAACTGAACGTAGGATCGGAGAACATCAAGGAGAATGGGTGGGTTAAAACAAAATGTTGAGCCTTATATCCTTTCTTTCTTAAACCGCGAACCAGACCACGTTACAACCTTCAAAAAACCTAATTGAAGCAGGGTTGTTTCAAAAGCATACTTCGGTTAAAATCGCGTCAGCTCTGACTCCCAAAAGAACTTTCTTACCATTCATGTTGGTATCGATGTGACATTCTAATAAGTGATTCGTTCACTACAGGCCGCAAAATTTTTCCAGTGAACAAACTTGGATTTCAAAACTGTCATACGCATTGCATTAAAATTATCTTTTCAAAACGAATTGGTTTACTTGCGAGTCAGTACTTGACATCAGGAAAGTTTCTACAATGGAAAGATTGATTAATCTAAGGTGCAAAGTGCCCGAGTACTCCGTTGAGCCAGGGGCAGGGCAGATCAAATGGGTAATACATTCCAAGATTCAGCCAATCTGGGGCAATCAAGTCGAGATTCAACAAATCTCTCGAAGGCCAATTAAAGGTATTCCTTCACAGATCAATCAGTCAGGGGTAAAATCACTTCAAAGCTGGGGCAGGCCACCCCAAATACCAGGAGGTTATTCTCTCCGGAGGACGGTTAATCAAAAGCCATGGAGCAATATATGTCGGATCTTCACGAGACATCCTGAAGACATGTTCATTTACAGGTTATGCTGCATCGGGGCACCTCTTTTGGTCATATCACATATGCAGGGTTCACGTTGATAGTTAACACGTGACGTCCCCAGTAGAGTTTCTCACCTCGGCAGAAATGGCTGAAGTTTTATCATTCAGCAGAGCATTATGAAGATTGTGAATCATTCTCCCTAGCAAGAATTTAGGGGTTCGCTCTCCCCTAGCCAGCTTGGCGAAGTTTATTTCTCTTCAGCAAGAGTTCATATTCCTATACAGAGTGTTAGGTTTATACTTCACCAATTTGTGGTAAAGTTGTTTCCGTCTCCCCAACGGAGTAAGGGTAGAAGGTAGATTCCCAACAGAGGACCAAGTCTGATCTTGTTCCCTAGCAGAGCTGATATCATCAACTATTGTCCCCAAGCATATTTTTGGGTGGTGGTTAGCTTTCCCCAGCAAGTCAAAGGTCGATCGTCATTGGCACTTTTCTTCAGCAGATTCCTGGGATGTTTCTCCAGCAGACGTTTGTTGTTCGTACTTTCCTGCAGAATGGAGGTTTAGTCGGGATCTCGAGCATTTATGACACTGAAGGCGATTCAGTTTGTTATCCCCAGCGGAGTTAGCATCGTCTCTTCAGCATTTATTTTGCTGGAGTGCTCCTGTTGCATATCATAAATATCATAGCATAATCATTACCACGCATATCATTCGCATAGCATTGCATGAAGCCTTGTAAAACCAAACAGAAAATCTATAGCCCAACCTTGCCCGACACCTTCAACAACCCACTTTGCTGGCATCTTTCAAAAAACCTGAAGCCCAATCCCTATTGGCGCTTCCTGCAAAATCCAATCCCCATTGGTACCCAGAAAGATTTCTCCTTTGAAAAAACAGTCACCATCAGGTTTTACCTGTCATAGCCAGCAAAGTCCAATCATACTTGGCACATCCTTCTTTTCCCGGTAGCCCGAGCATACGTCAGTATTTTGCATATAACAATCATAGCATCCTCAAAACGCGTAGCATTTCCATTTCGTGTGGAGCATTACGCCATAGAAAGAAAATTCAAGCATATGCATGCGAAGCATAAGCCAGATTTGGTACCTTGCGCGAAAGCCCAAATCAACTTTCAGTCAAGACGGTGACATATCCCCAGCAGACATTACAATTAACCCATACGCTTACTCTGTTCCTGGGTCATAGATTATATGTCGATCTTACCCTCGACCAGTCATTGTCCATCAACCCCTTGATGACGACATTTCGGTCAGATTTTTCTTTCTGTCATCCCTATGACAATGTGGTACCTTCGGTCGAGTCTTCTGTCTGTCATCCCCATGACAATGTGTTACCCTCGACCAAGTCTTCTTTCTGTCATCCCTATGACAATGTGCTCCCTAAGTCAGATTTTTCTTTCTGTCATCCCTATGACAATGTGCTCCCTCGGTCGAGTCTTCTTTCTGTCATCCCCATGACAATGTGTTTCCTTTGGTCGAGTCTTCTTTCTGTCATCCCTATGACAATGTGTTCCTTCAGCTGAGTCTTCCTGCAGTCAAATTACTTTGATGATGTGCCCTTTCGGTGGGGTTCCATTTTTCTTTCCGTCAAATCCCTTTGACGATGTGGTTCGCTGGGTATGTTGTCTTTCCGTCAGCTTCCTTTGTAAAGTGGGACTGGGCTCTAGTTTATATGGTTTCTCCTCGCAGTTAGCAAATTTTGCGGTTCTTTTTGTATTCAATCACCTTCTACCTTGAATGTCTGAAAGCCGTTGCTATCATCCCTTAAGGTCCAAGTTGATTGAACAGGGGCAGCTGTAGTACCTCAAAATTTGCCCCCTTATTTATTGCCTTATAACAATAGCTTATGCTTCATTTGCATTTTAGCTAGGTCATCGGGCACATACATGCATATCATTTGGCCCTGTGGTTATGGGATCAAGGTTCTCTGTTCAAGCATCGTCAGGTTGCAACAGACGTTTATTTCGTCACTCGACACATGCGCAAAGTATTTCTCCGGGTTACGTAATCACCGGGTCAGCAAAGCTCTTATCAAACATAATTTTTCATGTCAAGAATCTCAGAGGAAGTTGAAGTTTTCAGCCGATTCAGAACAGTTTGAGCAGAAAATCAGTTTGCTGTGCAAACTTGCAAAATTCATAACTCTTGCTTTGGAACTCTTTTTGGCTGGATATTCAACAGTTATAACCGTCTTGGTATTCTCTACAACTTTTATGTTCAGCTCGGAAGTCAATTCATCAAGGAAAGTGGTGGAAATTATTTGTTTCTGGAATTTCAGTTTCGTTGGATAATTGCGTCAGTGGTATTCAAAAGGGCTTAACTTCTGATTAGATCATCAGTTCTGAGCTATTCCTATGCCAAAAAGTTCCATATTGGAATTATCTGCAACTTTCGTGTTCGGACCGAGGGCTGATTCTTTGAGGAAGATCTCCGAATACGCGAGTTTTCAGAGTCGATACAGTGCAAAAACAGTAGAAAATAGTGCTGAACCGTCATGTTTCGGTCACTAAAAAATTCATAACTCTTAGCTCGTTTATCGGATTGATGTCGTTACGGTGCCTAAAATTCCGTTTCGATGCCATCTTCGTGACGTAAGTTCAGTATGAATCAGGTCCAAACGGAAGAACCCCGAAAGTGAGAATTACTGGAAGAATTCTTTGGCACAGTTCACTGTCTGTCAGATATTGGAAAATTCATAACTCGGTCAATTTTTATCGGATTGCGTCCGTTCTCGAAGCTACGGTTCAAAAATTTTGTTCTCTTCAAGATTGACGACAACCTCGATTTCGAACGGTACTCCGAAGATGGCAAAACTGACGTGTCGAACCGAAGAAAATGGCTGGAAGTTGTTTCACGAGAAAATTCATATCTCACTCGTCGTTTGTCCGATTGAGCTCATTTTCGGACACGAGGTCACTGACTCGTAGATTTACAACTTTTCTGACAAAGTCAAGTCGAGATTTTGCTCTCGAGCGCATGACCTTGTCATGTTTTTGAGTAGCAGATAGTCGAAAAGCTAAAAAAGGATTCTTTTCTCAGTACCGTCTCGCCATTCAAAAACTCGCAACTCACTCAATTTTTATCCCATTGCGTCCATTCTTGAAGCGTTACGACCATGAGTCCGTCAAGGACGTTTTCACGTGAGACGTAGAGTCAGAGATTCGCACCGAGCCAAGAGTTATTTTTTAATTGAGCAGGTTATTTTCAGGCGCAACCGAATTCCCCTTGCACTATATATTCAAGTCTAAGTGTTTTTCCCTCCAACTTCACAATTCATTACAAACACTCTAAAATCAAACTCCAATTCTCTCCAAGATCAAAGTGAGGGTTTTCAACTTATTCATCAAGAAATTCAAGAACATCATGAACAAGTTTAGAACTCAACAACAACTTGAT
This sequence comes from Lathyrus tuberosus, assembly GCA_022829125.1. Classification (NCBI taxonomy): domain Eukaryota; kingdom Viridiplantae; phylum Streptophyta; class Magnoliopsida; order Fabales; family Fabaceae; genus Lathyrus; species Lathyrus tuberosus. The sequence continues at coordinate 9,631,503 of JALAZF010000112.1, forward strand.
CAATTCTCTTTCTCCGATCAACTTCCGACCGAACTCCAACCTCCCATCGGCCAGCCACGCGGCCTCCTCTCCTTCTCCTCTTCGCAATCGCGCACTTCATTCTTCCACCCTCCGTCTTTGCAATTTCTTTGTCGATTCTTCATTCGGTTAGTTTCTTGAACTTTAATCCTTTAATTCTTGAATAATTGATTAATCGATTCTTGAACTTTGCAATGAATTGATTTTGTGAAGAATTGTTGAACATACTTGAATATTGTTTAATTGATCTTGTTGAATATTAAGGTTGATATAACATTTATTGTGATAAAGTGATTCTAATGATTGTTATGGTGCATTAAATTGTGAATTCTTGTTGGAATTGTGTCATGATAATTGGTGCATGCTAAGTGTTTGACAAAAATACTATGAGAGTTAATTATTGTGATTTGACATCCATTGAATTGCTCGACTCTTGAATTAATGCTTGTTACAATGTGCAAATCCGGAATAGGATAGGTTGGCGATTAATTTTTGTTGTGAATTATGTCGCGTGTCGAGAACCTCGCGTTGTGCTTAATTGTTGAATTGTTGTGTTCATGTGCCACGTGTCGAGATTATGTGTTTTGGTCATAACTTCCTAACTATGGCGTGTTTTTGCGAATGTGAATAATGTAACTTGACTTTGTTGATGATTCCGGAGCTGTTGGTGGACTTTTTAGCCGATTTCTGACAACTTTTTTCTACTGTTTCGCTACTACCAGCCGACGAAATCGGCCTAAAAGTCCCATTTCCGAGCAGAATTAATTCAAACCGAGTTGGTTTTTGAGTCCGTTGGCACGTTTGCGGTCAACCATGCAATTTTTGTTCAATTACGAGTCGGTGATTTTTGACGCGTTTTTTCCGATTTGACGCTTTTAAGCTTCGTTTGGATGCGAACTTTGCATGTTGACTTGTATTTTATGCACACTTGTGCTTACTTGCTCATACATTATCATTGTGTTTGGTTTCGTTCTTTTCCGGATCGACTTTGTGTGCATTTTATGATGTTGTGGCGGTGTTGCCTCATTTTGAAACTTTGTGTTCCGGTGCATGTTTGCGACTTGTGTGCTCATCATTAGGCATGATTTGGAGTTATGATGCATAGGTGCAACTTCCGGTTGCACCTCTTTGTGGTTTCTAATGTGTTTGTTGAGTATTTTTGTAAGGTTTTCGTGGAGATCCCGACGACGAGTATGCACTTGATGTTCCATTTTATTTGTGAGACGCCGCTTTGCTTGCGACGCACTTGTTATGCTTTGTCTTGTTTGTTTGTCTGGATTGTATTTTGTGCAGGGCATTTGTGTAGTCGCATCCAAATTACACATTACGTGTGATTTATTTTCACACCAACGACTTGAGTTTATATTGGACGTGCAATTGCTAACTTGACTTCTTTGTGGATGCTAGCTTGTTTGAGCGGATCTCTGGGTTTATTTACTGTTAGTTGCTTGTAATTCGGATCTATATCTGTGCGGTAGTATTTTGTTTCCCTTTTATGTCTTCACTTCTCTTTAATGTTTTCAAATGCCATGAGAAGTAGGAATAGTCGATGCCATGATAAGTAGGATTGTATGGAAAGCCCTCAAGTGAGGCCATAATTGTGCTTGTTTAATGTTGTGCCTAAAGACCTCTAAAGAGGCATCCCATTCCCATATCCCCTTGTAAGACCACAAAGAAGGAAATTGACGGAATAGGGTTCGCATTCGACCCTCGTTATTCCAGTGTGTCTTTTTTAGCTCTCATTACATGATTGAAGCTTTGAACCTTATCACTCTTGTTATCGAGTCGGTGGAATAGGGTTCCGGAATCAAATCCCCACGCCTTGTTTATAGCTCTCATTGACCGATGCTGATGCTTATGTGATCTGATTCACATCTCCCCCTTTCTTACTCTGCTATTCATGGTTCTCAATACCATTAGATGAGTACCCCTACTTCCAACAGCTAGCTTGTTTGCCTCGGTTGATATGACCCCTTGGCTAAAGCTTCCTCTTTTTCTTATTTTGACTGTGTGACATTACTGTTTATTGACACTATTTACTCTTTCATTGCTTTTAGTTCATTTTGTGATTGATTTATCTTGTGTTTACTTGTCTGATGACATGATCCCCTTAGGATTCCTAGTTCCACTTAATTTTTGATTAAGGGGGAGGTAGGAGAGACATTGGGATAGCAATCCATGCCTGACAACATTAGGTAGACTTCCCTTGATCTTGACCTTAGGACCATCATTACATGCTAACTTGTAGGACCGAGTTTCCCCCCTTAGACTTTCTGTGTGACCTTCGTGCGTTTCACATTTCTCTCGCATCCATGCGATCGAAATCCTGTTTCCTGTTCACCCGTAGTAGTGTGAACTATGGATGCTTTGATTCGTCTTTCTTTTCAGATTGAGGATACGTAGGCACGAGATGCGATGTCTCGGCGAGCACACTAACAACTAACTTCCCTTTTCTCTCGCACTCGTGCGATCGAGATAAATCACTTAGCACACTAACAACTAACTTCCTTTTTCTTTACAACCTTGAGTTTCTCATTTCTCATCTCAAAACAAAAAGCAAAAACATCTAATAAAGGATTGACATGTATTGCACATGAGCCTTGCATGTGGGAAATAAGATAGTGAAAGATCTTCTTTCACTTTCTTAGAGTGTTTAGCGTACGTCCCGTCTTGGGTCGATATGCGAAGCATTCGATCCTATGTCATAGAATTTAGTGCAATATGCGTTTCAAACACAAAAAAAAATCAAAACACTTCTTCTTAAAAGACAAAAATAAACAATTCTCTTCTTATCTTCCTCACTCCATTCATAAAGGATGCGTCACTTCCGTTCTACCGCAAACAGGTAAATGCCTAAGACTCCGTACAACGAGCTGCGACACCTAACTGCTGGAACGCGAACCTTGGCGTCTTCCGTTAAAAAACACAATCCTTTCACCCTTCCCAAATCCGTAGTCCAAACTACGTTGACTCTGACTTTCCCGCTCCCGAGGGAATACGTAGGCCTAAGACTCCGAGGACGTCCTACCGAGTCACTTCTTTTCCTTTTCTTCCCCGTTTCCTCGTTCCTTCCCATACCTGTTCCTTTTCCTTTCCAGTAGCAGCAGAGCTCCATACGACGACACCCTTTGATAAATAACAACAAGCGTGGATCCCATCGAGTACGATGGACGCGAGGGGGTGCTAATACCTTCCTCTCGCGTAACCGACTCCCTTACCCATTTCTCTTGGTCGCGAGACCATGCTCTTTTCCTTTCCCCCAGGTTTATGCAGTGTTTCCTTTCCCCCTCTTGGGATAAATACACATTGCTGGCGACTCTGTTTCAGCGCCACTTTCGCGTTTGTACTTGGATGAAAATCCCAGGAGGGACAATGTGGTATGATGACTCTCATTTGGTCACTTGGTCAACATCCGGGCCGATTCATGTTTTCATCCAAAATAAATCAGAAACTTGAGCAATTGAAGGCACAAATCACACAGGGTTTGTGAAGGTTGTAATGTGCCTAGGTTTCCTAAAGATATGGTTTTTCTCCTAAAGCTAATTTTTTCAAATCTGTCCACTTTTGTAACTTGTTTTTCTTGCTTCACTCCTTACTTCATCACCATGATTTTTCCTTTTCTTTGGATTCTTCAATCTTTTTCCTTTGTATGATACCAAGTTTTTCTGCTTTTTGTATTTCTTTTTCTCTTTTGATCTTTCTTCTGTTTTTCTTTTCCTTTTGGTATCATCATCCATTCTCTCCCCAACTTATTTCTTTTTATGAGTGAAGCATCTTGATGATTCAAACCATTATAGTTCAGGTTGTGTAGAAAGAAATTTGGATGGATCATGACTTCACTAAGTAGTTTTCTTAGTGGTTTTTACATTTTCAAAATTTGATCCATCCTTTGATTTTTCTGGTTCAAAGAGGGTGCACAAATGCTCACTCACTTACAGGTTTTGATGAAAATGTTTTTGGCTATGGTGGTTTTTCTCAAAATCAAACAATTGCCTTGATCCTCTTTATACCTTTACAAAGCTCAAATGGAATTTTCAGATTGAACATGAATCAACCAAGTTAAACACAAGGATTTCGCAGTTTTTGTACACAATGGAAGTTCACCTCACTTTTCTGGTTTTTGCTAAAAGATTCAAGCAAGTGTGTGCACAATGTGAATGAGCCATGCTATGACAGTTGTAAGAGAAAATAGAACTCAAAAACCATGCTACGATTCTACAAAGTGAGTGAACATGTACCTTGCTTGATGTTCATCAGATTCTTATCATTACCACTCATTCTCCTTCTTTGTTATCAGCACATCATACTTGACTTGGACTTTGTTTGAAATACTTGGAAGATGTATTCCATGCTCATGATGAGGATCAAATAGAAATTTGTGTTAAAAAAGACTACGGCATACTAACACCAAGTGCTAAAAAGGAAAACCAAGTGAATTTACAGTATGCACTATTGTCAAAAGAGTTTCAATGGCATTTTACAAGAAAGTACTAAAATTGGAACTGAAACTGAAAGAACTGAAAGCTTAAATAGAAGTAAAATGACTTACAACATTGGGTTGCCTCCCAACAAGCGCTTGTTTAACGTCATTAGCTCGACGCCTGTGTTAGGGTTGTTTTAGAGGTCTTATTATGATGATTCTTGCAATGTCACCATAATGTTTCAGCATTTTTCCCTTGATTGTCTTAGTTACTTTCAAACAGTCCCAATGATGTTTTTCCTTTTTTATGTTGCGGGAAATCAGTGTTTTTATGAGAGCCATCTTCAATTGAGTTGATGTGTGGTCTTGCAAAATGATTTTAACTGCAACATCTCTCTTTAGACCAGTTTAATTATCCTCTTGTTTCTGAATTTCTGCTTGATTTCCCTCTTGTTTTTCAGCTTCACTATTGACAACAGTATTTTCTGTTTCCAAGTGATCATTACTACCATCATCAGCAGCGTTAACACTTTGAGCCATATTTTCATTGCATTGCTCCTTTGAAATGATTTGTGTGATAGCAATGGATGACTCTTGGTGTTGATCCTCAAGCTTCTTTGTTATTTGACCAACTTGCATTTCAAGATTCTTGAGTGATGCTTCAGTCCTTTTTTGGTTCTCCATAGACATTTGCATGAATTGCATCAAGGTGTCTTCCAATTTTGATATTCTATCCGGTTGTGGAAGATTCGGCGGTTGTTGATAGAAATTCTGGTATGGTTCCACATCCTGTCTCCCATTTTGGACATAATCTATGTTATTTTCGTAAGGATACCCTTGGTAATATTGGTATGATTCTTGTCTACGTTGCCACAATTCCATGAAATTTACTTTAGACTTTGATCTTTTAATTGCAGCCTTGGACTGTTGTTTGAAGAGGGTTGATGTAGAATTTTTACCTTTTGGTGTTGCTTAGCTTGCTTGTGCTTTACTTGCTCTTATGATACCTGATTTTGAATTCAAGAAAGCACAATTCTAACACAACCAAAGTGGTTAGCAGCAAATGTAAAAGAATATATACAATATATAACAACTTAGAAGTATAGAAACTATTGCGATGTTTTAATATCTTAAACGCCAATCCCCGGTAACGGCGCCAATTTGATGTTGAGTACTATCAAATGTAAGTATTTGTTTTTATCGTATCCACAGGGATTGGAGCAATATCAAAACCGTTCAATATTCTCTATGATTCTAAGTAAAAGTTTCAAGATGTTTGGTTTGTAAATTGCGAAAAGTAAATGCGTATGATAAATGAAGATAGTTTTCAGAGGAATAGACTTGTTGGGAATTGGTGTTCATCCACCGATTCAATATGTATATCACAAATCAGTTATACACAATTTAAGCATGTTTCGATATTATCACGTATCTTTTACAAACAAAGTTCATGTCTGAACTTTGATGAGAGTTCTACCTTATGGTTTAATCGACGATTTCTCAGCCTATTAAACAATACGGTAGCATTAAGATTCGATACTTTTTGTGAATATTAAACCTAAATCTATGTCTAGCATTTAGGATTTAATAGATGTTATCTTAGATCGAGATTAGAATCGTATTTGTCAATATCAATTCGATCCATGAAATAAATGGTAAAACAAAGATAACATCAATAACGATTCATACATAAATTGCGTATAACACCATGATTAAAGATAATACATACTGTTTCGGTGAATTACGACCAATCCCAACAAGAGAGGGATTTAGCTACTCACGGTAGCTTGAAGCATAATGGTAGATTTGAGTTGAATGAGCATCAACGACGATTTCCCGACTCTTGATGTGCAATCCCCTCTTCTTCCTCTAATCCTCACTTCTATTCCTATTACAAAGTATCCTAAATGATAAATTACAAGATCTCCATTTTGCATTGCCTCTGATCTCCTTTTATAGAGTTTTTGGCCACCTAAGTTCACTATGCGAAGTTCTGGTCGCTATGCGAACTTCCTTTCTTCTCCATTAAGATTTGAACTTTCAAACCGCCTTTCTGGGACCGCCATACTTCGCTATGCGAAGTAAAGTTCGCATCGCGAACTTTCGCAACGTGAAGGAAAGTTTGCATCGCGAACTCTGTCGCTTCCTGTCGCTTCAAGCGAAGTCTGAGTAATTTGGTTCTGTTTTGCTCTACTGGTTTTCGCTTCCTTTCGCTGCCTAACGCTTCATGTCGCATCGCGAACTTTCGCTACGCGAAGGAAAGTTCGCATCGCGAAAGTTTCAGGGAAGAAATTCTTCTTGCTTGTAACTGATGTTTTCCTTTGTCATTTCCTGCAAAACCAAACCCATTCAAGAGTAATATCCTTTTGTATCTTTTGTTGGTCCAATGCATATAAAAATATAAAGGATCAATGTAATTCGTATGAGTTTCGACAAATGAAACATTGTCCTTTTGATTTGTTATCAAACACTTAGACAAAGGATCAATCAATAAATGACATGATCTTCAAATTGTCTAACATCTCAAACATCCACAATGGATCAAGATGACTCCCACATCAAGAATCAAGCACAAGGCTACAACATTCCAAGTGGATTAAGCCTCAAGATCGCCAGTGTCACCAAATTAGGGTTTTGGTCGACCAGGGTCTCCAGATGGAAATTTTCCTCTGGGCATGAGCCAATGCTTCAAAGCATAACCCAAAATACTCTAAGGGACCTCATAAACCCAATAATCAAGTCAATTTAGCCTCAGGGGATGCATTCATAAAAAATCAGGAATTAGGGTTTCTTGACCTAATTCACCCCTAAGTTGACTTTTGGGACAAAACATGAGCCAAGACCTCAAGACATGATTTGAGGGTCCCTAATACACTACATTGATCCATTTGCAACAATGGATTGATCCAAGAAGCTTGATTCACAAGTTTCAAGTTCATCAGAACCACAATTAGGGTTTCGCGGAAAAAAGTCAACTATGCCTTTGACTTTTGACCAGGACATGCTCCCAAACCTTGGGACATGATTCAATACACCCTATAACACCTATGAAATCAATCCATCAAGTTTTATTTAGGTCAATGACTTGATTTCATAGAGGATCACACAGTTTGGAATTCATCTGATAAAAAGTCAACTGTGCCCAAAAGTCAAAGTTTAACTTTTTGATTTTTTGGTCAATTATGGTTCTCTAACCCTAAAATGATGTTAATGTGTGATTGGAATCCTCATTCATCAAGAAAAATCAAGAAAAGTGGGATAACTTGTAAAAGGGGTAACCATAAAAAACTTAGAAATTTTCTAAGTTATGGAACAAAGTGTCTAGGGTACCAACTTCCAAGGATCATAACTTGAGATCCAAGCAACCATTTGGGCTGATCCAAAGTTGGATTTGTAGCTCTCATGGCATACTTTAAAAGTGTCAACTACACCTCATTCCAATTCATCGTGGATTTTGAGTTATGGTTGGATCAAAATGGCTGAAAACATGAAATGTCACTTTTTCCAACACTTAGTGAAATTTTCACTAAGTCAGAATCTGTTTCACTTTTTTCAAAATGTAGGGGCATTTTTCACTTGGATCCAAAAACTGTCAAGAGAAACTATGATCACACATGTGTTGTATCATATGAGAGCTTTCCAAAATGGCAAAGAACCCCATCAAATCCCATCTGAGCTAAGAGTTATGACAGTGGCAACATGTCTTGCTGCAACTGTCATAATAAGGCAGATTCGTGCATTTTGCTCGATTTGAGCAATTTGTGCAAATGACAAACAAGTTTATCCATCTGAACACCTAAAGGAGAGACCAAGGAGGGACAAACACTGATCCATAAGCCTCCTAAGTCTTTGGAACTAAAAATAGCATGCCAAACCTAAAAACCCTAAAGAGGGGACAAGACTCCAATTTTGTTTTGGAGCATTCAACGGATGCACCAAGGTGGCATGAACTGATCCATTTCCAACTGAATGAGTCAAGGATGATCGCTGAACTAGGGAACCAAAGGCCTATGCTCTAACCTCTAGTCAGTGGCTAGAGGAGACTTGAGATTCCAAAATGATCCAATTGGCCAAAGGTCTGCTGCAGTTGCCATTCACTATTGCTTGCAAAACAAACTTGCTCTACTGTAAATAGAGCTCATTTGTGCTCAGTTTAAGTACACCAAAGCCATCAAACCGATGCTTTCCACAAAATCTCTTCTTTCACTCCAAAATTGCCTTCCAAAGCAAGTCACTATCGGGTTTTGAGTTTGAGAGTCATTCCAACCAAACCAATCACACACACACCTCATAAACATCATATAGAAGTGATCCAAACACTTAAACTACAACTGGAACACTGATTTCTTAGAATCACCATCCAATTGCTCAAGGTTTTAACCAAGTTGCAGTTGAGATGCCATGAAGTGATCCAGCCATTTCCAAACAACTCCAAGCATTCAAACACATTCCATATGGTGTAGGGAAGCTGTTCAGCTCATCACAACTCATCTGTAACACCTCCAACTCAAAAATCACTTTGCTCTTGTTGTCACGACCTTCATCCTTCATCCAAATTTTACGGTTCTTGAGGTTTTGTCTTGATTTCTTATTCCATGCTTAAAATAAATGAAATTAAAGACCATAGACATGATCGTGAGGTGAAAACGAGTAGATTGATATGTGGATTGTGTGGTTTCATCAATTATTCAGTGAGATTGGTGAGAAAATGCAAATCTGCAGAAACAGAGGGGTGGCGCGTGTTCTTGGCGCCATTTTTTGAATATTTGAATATTTGAATTTTGTGATTTTATTTAATTGATTCAAAAATTAATTTCTCTCTGATTTTTAATGATTTTGAGTTGATTCTTTTTTTAATAATTCACAAAAATGTTAAAATATTTTATTTTACCAAAAATTCCCAAAATATTATTTATTTCATATACTTGATATTTTTTCAAAGAATTAATCATTTTGTGGATATAAACATGATTTTTCAAACATTAATCCAAGATCACAACTTGTTTTTAACACATGTTTGATAATTTTGATCATTTTAATTAAATTTTTATTTAATTAAAATACATTTTGAAATTAATTTAGGGTTTTGATCTTAATCACCCTAAACAAATCATTTTCAAACACTCATGGGACTCTAATAGAGTGTAAGACCCAACCCCTCTTGAAAACGAAAATATTTTGGGCCTCAGTGTATTGTATAAGTCTCGATACCGTCAAAAAGTTTGACACGATCGTCTCCTTTTTTAACAAAAATCTTTGGGCTTCTCCTTGAGCTATAAGACCCATCTTTATTCAAACTCTTTGAGCCTCTAATAGAGTGTAAGACACAATCCCCTTTTAACCAAAACAATTTTGGGCCTCAGATATTGTATAAGTCCCTCTGCGTTAAAAGAAAAATCTCGGCGTTATCGCCAGTTCAAAAATTAAATCATCTGGGCCTACCCTCGTGTTGTAAGTCTCATTTCTTTTATTTAAAAACTTTTTGGGCCTCTATTAGAGTGAAAGACCTATCCCCTTTGTAAATACAAAACTTTTTGGGCCTCACATATTGTATAAGTCCCTCTGTACAGTTTTCAAGACAACGGTGCGATCATCGTTAAAACTTGGGTCTCTCCTTGAGCTGTAAGCCCCAACAATCTTTTCAAAGCACTTTCTCCTTTGATTTTGAATTCAAATATATGTTGTCATCAAAACTTTCTTTAATTTCTTTGTTGAACGACTAACAAAACAGCATGGAAGCTCTACAACGGGTAAGTGTTTATCTGCTTTCATTTACCGCTTTCATATGTATATAACTGTATTGTGGGGCTGCTTCACTGTAAGTCTTCTTTCACATCCTTTTATATACTTGTCACATATCCACTGTGTAATACTAGTATAGTTATTTAGAATTTTCCCCGGCAACTACGTCTATCACTAGGTAAAGCCTTGTTGGTCACTCTTAAATACAAACAAAACTAGATCCCCGTAGGATTCCAGATACAGTCTTCCCTTCTCATGGGGTTAAATAATATGGAACAAAGAGAAAGGCAGTATTCTCGGTGAACCTTTTCTCAGACTGTCACCCTTAGAAATTGTCAAAGAAACTCTAACTCCCTAGAGATGATATTTTCTCCGTGAATGGCATCTCTTGAGTTTCTTCCAAATTCTCAAACTTTCCTGGAATGATCTCTTCTCTGTGAATTGCATTTCTTGAATTTCTCTTGGTTTGGGGACCCACAGGCTTCCTAAAAGTATCCCCGCCTCCTCTTGGGCGTTGTACAAAGACCCTTCGGCTTCTTAGAAGTTTGCATGCCTTCTCTTGGGCTTAATACAAGGACCCTGACGACCTCTTAAAGGTATAAGACAAAACTTAGTCATCCTTTGCTAGAGAAGTCTTTCCCGCGTCAAAACTCCGACTATTTTAGGATTGATACTCATCCCTTAATGCCCGTGCCTCCTCTTGGGCATCATACAAAAGATAAAACTCTAGACTTGGACAGTCTAAACCTCTTGAGTCTCAAAGACATTCTCAAGTTCCTTTCAAACAATAGGAAAAATACCAATCACTCTGGATCAATCTCTCACAGAAACCCGGTCCCTCTCTCATGAGAGTTCCCCACACTTGGACACGCTTCAGGGTCTTAATAATCCTCAGCATTAAGACAACCTCCTCTTGGGCTTTGTACATATGATTCTCCCTAGCGGAGCTAACCTTTTCAGACTCTCTTGTTGAGTCAAACACCTTTAGCCTTCATCTTGGGCTTTGTACAAGATATATAAGAACACTCTCTCGTTGAGTATAAAAGACTCTCTTGTTGAGTCAATCCCTTTCTGGCCTCAATCTCGGGCTTTGTACGAGATAGAAAAAACACTCTCTCGTTGAGTATAAAAGACTCTCTTGTTGAGTTAATCCCTTTTTAGCCTCCGTCTTGGGCTTTGTACAAGACATATAAAAACACTCTCTTGTTGAGTATAAAAGACTCCCTTGTTGAGTCAATCTCCTTTTAGCCTCAATCTCGGGCTTCGTACGAGACAGCAAAACACTCTCTTGTCGAGTATAAAAGACTCTCTTGTTGAGTCAATCAACCTTCAGACTCTCTTGTTGAGTCAACCAATCTTCGAACTCTCTTGTTGAGTCAAAATTTTTTAGCCTCCGTCTTGGGCCTTATACAGGACAGACAAAAGTACTCTCTTGTTGAGTCAACCCCTTTCAGCCTCCATCTTGGGCTTTATACAAGATACATTCTCCTCAACAAAGTCAAAATCCCTTTTAGCCTCAATCTTGGGCTTTGTACAAGACAGAAAGAACATTTTCCCCAGAAAAGTCAAACTTCCCGCCTCCTCTTAGGCTTTGTATAAAGAGATCCCCGGTTGAGTCAATCAACCTTTTAGCATCAAATTTGTGCCTTGCTCACAGCATACAAACATCAACAATTCCTCTTTAGAGATGACAAGTTCTCTCTCAGTCAAACCTTTAGCTTCATATCTGGGCTTTGAACAAGATACAAACCACCTTTAGCTTCATGTCTTGGGCTTTGAACAAGACACCAAAACACCTCTTTCGTCCCATAGAATAGGAGGAACTACGATCTCTCTGATTTCCCTGCTTCGTTAAAACGGGAATACTTAGGCATAAGATTGTATAATCTTAGCGAGCATACTAATCAAAAGCCCAAAATCCAGTACCTCCTTACATCAATCAAGAAGCATCAGACTTAACATCTTACCAAAAACCTCGCAAATAGTCCAGACACTGTTCTTTAAGCAAATAACCAAAGCCAGACCCCCCTTTTTGATAGCATCTATAAACCAATAGTTTTGACTGTTTAACCTCAGTATACAAGCAGGGTTAATTGGAGACATTTATTTCCCTTTCATAATCAGCTTCAACAGGATAAAACATGAATCAAACTGTAGTAACAAAGCGATAGTGATTCAAAACCACAAAAATCGTGCTACAGAAGAATGGCGACCACAGTGGGAGGCATTTCTCTCTTACAGGCTTAGATAGAATACCTTAAGTTCACAAAGTGTCACAGAAATGACGACTCTACTGGGGAGTCATTGTCTGTTAGGATCATAGGATTATAGAGGTCTACGATGTTAGGATAAATATATATACTGGTTTTCCTAATTGATATCCGTGTTTACTTTTCTGCTAATGGGAATGCTTGTGATGTCGGATGTGGAAAGATTGAGTATACACCTTAGATAAGTGATGGCATTATACAGGTAATCTTACAGGGAGTGAATCCCAGATAAGAGGTCCCAGTAGACCATCAAATCAATGGAGATTCCCTTTGCAGATTCAATGCCTATACGACTTCGTTTGTTGAAAGCAGATTGTTCCATTGGGATATCCGAGAAGCTGAGGATTTTAGTAGACTGAAACCATTTTGTAGTGCGGAAGCTATCGGAAATAGTTGTCATGCTATACTACCCTCTGTTAAGGGTCCATGTATTTGAAGGAATCCTTTCCACACTAATCTAGTTCCACGATCCGGTCTATCACTGTTTCACATTCCCGGATTATCAGCTAGCACCAACACTGGAGGAGTACTTTCACCTGACTGCTTTGCATATTACTGACCAAGCTCCCTTTTCTAGACTGGAAGAAATTCCAAAGGATCAAACCATTGCAAGAGCAATCTATTTGGACGAGTCAGAAGTCAGGACTCACGTGACCACTAAGGGTGGAATTCAGGGTTTTCCAGCCCAATTCTTAATCAAGAAAGCTCTGTACTTTGCTAGTATAGGGAACGTGGCCGTTTTCGAAAGCATCTTTGTTTTGCTTACCTACGGGTTATTTTTGTTTCCCAACATCGATAACTTTGAAGATATCAATGCCATTAAGATTTTTATGATTGGAAACTCTGTACCGACCCTGCTCGCTGTAACACCCCAAAATTTGCCTTGTTGTTTTTAGCTAACTGGCTTATGTTTCTTTTCATTTCTTGCATTTGCATTTGTGCATAACATTTGGTTCTTAGCATGGGATCAAGGTACTTGGTCCATATTCTCAAGTCTCAAGCTTCAAGGTGGTTCATGGAGCTCATTGTATCTTCATGAGATCAAGATTGGCAAAGGATTTCAAGTGATTCCTTCCCTCCTAATAAGGGGGACCAATTAGGGTTTTTGAGATCAAGAGGACTTCTTGGAAGGCTTGGTGTGTTCAAGCATGTTCTTATGGTATTCTTTATGCTCACAAGTGCTCATGGATGAGGGTTTGGTTATTGATTCATTGTGGAGGATGTTCAGTGGATCAGTTACTTGTGAACTAAGCAAAAGTCAACTGTAAAGGAGAAACTCAACTGTGGAATTCATAGGTTATTTTCATGGTTTTCAGGGTCTCACATCCACATATGGACTTCAATTGTCAAGATTCATGCCAATCATCAAGAATCAAGAGTTTGTGCAAAAGTTACTAAATTTGGAAAGTGGCCTATAATTGAAACTTTCCATTTTTGGCAATTTTTCTTCCACATTCAACTTGACTTTTCATCATCAAGGAAGCTCCAAATGAATTTTCCTTCAACATGAAAGTTGAATATATTTCTCTCCCATTTCTAAAAAGTACTAGAGAATTCCCATATCATTTGTGGAACTCTAGTTATGGTCAAAACAAGGCAAGGTGCTTTTCATGGATTTCTTATAAGTCAAATTTTCCACCTTTTGCATTTTTGCACAAATGGACTTGTAATGTTCTCAATTGCTTCATGTCACATTATAATATCAAAATACAAGTCAAGAAGATCATTTGTGGCCTTTGAATCAATTCATGCCATGCCATTTTTCTCATTATTCTCACAAAGTGCAAAAATGCCAAATTAATTCAAAGCTTGCAAACTAAGAAAGTGCAAAGCCCAAAATCAATCCAGAAGTGGTATAGGAGTAAATTGGAGGTGGATTATGCTGAGAACAAGGGCTTCCCACGTGCAAATTAGTGGTGGTGGTGTAAAATGCATTTTTACAATTTCACTAAAATCTCATTAACAAGAGTTCTAATCACTTCCTAATCCTAATCAGTGAACTAATGAGGAGTATATATGCTTACTCATGCCCTCACAGCTAGGGTAGAAGCTCTCATTTGCACACTTGTGATTTTTTGCTCTCACACTTCCTCTCATTGAATCTCATTCTCCTTGGAGTTTCTCTGAGTTTTCTCTTCACATTCTTGATCAGTGAAGAGAATAGAGCACGAATCCACCGTTGTTTTGAGCTCATACTGAAGATTTCATCAAGTTCCATTCAAGAGGGATCATCTTCAAACTTCAAGATCTAGTCAGATTCAAGCCTCTATTTGCATTTATTTTGCAAATAGAGATCAAAAGGAGTTGATCTGCAGCATTTGGAAGGATTTCTTGGAGTATTTTGTGTTCTTCAAGGTTCAGGTTGGTGAATTTTTCATACTCACAGAACTTGAATTTTTGATACGCAAAATGATCTATGATGTGCACTGATTATTCTGAGCTATTTTATTTGAAGTTTGGATGTGTGGTTTGTGCATAATGTTGATTTAAAGTTGTAGATCTAAACTTGTTTCTCTTCGATTTGCATTATTGGTTGGTTATTTGTTAAAATGGATTGCATATTTGAGATCCTTGTGTTTTTCTGGTCAAAATGGAGTACCTACTTGCAATTTCTGGAAAATTTCACGTTACAGCTCACCGGAGAGGGTGGCCGGAGCCCTAGCTCCGGCGGCAGCCGGAGAACCATTCCGGCGAAGAAAATTCATGGAGAAGATGGAATCTGGCCGTTCATTTCCAGATCTGACGTTCACCATTCAGCCACGTGTCAGTTTTATTTCTGTTTTATTTTAATTGTTGCGTGCGTACCACCTTACGTTTACTACCGTGCGCCTGTTCATCACGTCCATTGATTATGCTTGGTTTTTTATCATACGGCTGGATTTTCGCCAACGAATTAATGAGATCACACGCACTGCACATGGATGGTCCATGGTGGTACCTTGTGGTCATGTGAGCGTATGACTACGTAGTTATCATGTGCCTGGGAAATTTGATCCGTTGTTTTTTATTACCTCTTGATATCATTGACTTGCAATCTAGCATTGTGGCGCGTTGGATTTAATAGTTGGCTGGATTTAATTCTGAGTTTTGACCGAGGAACATGTGATCCGTTGACTGCACTTTGGGTTGATTTGTTTGGGCCTTTACTTTTCGCCCCCCCCCCCTGTCTGGGCCTCTATCATTTTTCCAACGTATTTTCTCTACTGATTACACCCCCTGCATCTTTCATTTTCTTTTGTTTTCTTTTTATTATTTGTTTTGTTTTTAATTTCTAAAATTACTTTTATGCATCTAAAAATCATATAAAAATCATGGAACTTAATTTTTAGTTTTATCAATTTTTTCCATATTTTATTTTATTTTCTCATTTTATTTTATTTTGGTATCTGTTTTTAATTAATAGCTTTATTTTCTTTTCTTATTTGTTTCACTTGCACACACCAACTTGTGAAATTTATTTCTCCTCATCTATAATTCATTTTTGGTCCATTCTTTTTGCATCTGTTAAGTGACATATTAAATTGCATAAAAACATTTTTGTTTCATTTTTAAAACTTTTCCATATTACATTTTGGTCCCTTTCTCTTGCATGTTGAATCATTGTTCTTATGTGACCTTTGTCCAATTGTTTGAGGTACTTGGTTTGTGAATTTTGGTTTGATCTTTTTGCATATGTTACTTGACCGAGTTAGCTTCTGTTTGGATATTTTTTGGGATTTTATTAATCCACTTTGCTATTTTTGGTTGAGTGTTGTTTGTGATGCAAGTTTGGTTGAGGTATACTTTGGTACTTGATCTAGTTTGGATGCATTTGCTTACTTGTGATGGAGTGATGCTTAAGATGTTTTCATGGTATGATCATGTTCTGTTTGAGATTACTTGTGGCTTTGGAATCATCCTCATTTGCTCATTTTCCTATTTGTTCTTGATTTTACAATGTGTTGTTATCTTGGACTTGAACTTTGTGGTATGCTCAACTTAATCTTGTGATGGTTTCTTTGTATGATTTCCCAAATGCATGAGACCTTTTGTTTGATTTGTATGACATGCTAGAGGTTCTGACCCTCTTGGTTTAAAGTGCTCTATGTGACATGTTCTCACTCTTTGCTTCACATGTTTCTTTGGTTTGCTTGCATGAGTAATAAGTGGGTGTCTTTCTTAATTTTGCTACATGTTTTGAATGTGTTGCTTGACGATTAATCTTGTATGACTTGAGTTTGATCTTGGCATGATGTTAATGTGTATGCTACTGCCCCTTGAGTTCATTGCTTGGTTTTCATCTCACTTTCTCTTCATGGTTTGAATTATGTGATGCATATCACTCCTTTTGCTTTGTAACTTTTTGGTGCATCATATTGCATAATGTGAACCTCTTTTGCATATGTGAATTGTAGATGATGATATGATGTGAGTTCTGGTCTTGTTTCATTTTCATCTTGTCTCTTTCATTTCACTTTGATATGAGATCCATGTGTGTTCAATTGTGCACTTAATTCAAGTTTACTTGCATCCTTTCTTGTGTGCTTTCACTTGTGTACTTGAGATGTGTTTGTTTGATCTTTGAAGCATATTTATGTTATGAGTTGGACATTTATGATATGATGTGCTTGCCGCCATTTATTGTATCTTATCTTCTCCTTCTCTTTCTTCTTCTTCTCTTTCACTCTTTTCATCCCTCGAGTCTCAAGACTTGTTTAAGTCTTGGATTCCTTTCCCTTTAGAGCTACCTAGTCCAACTTAATTTTTGATTAAGCTTGGAGTAGGATTAACATTAGGTTCTAGGTAGTTGTCCCTCCTAAACCTCACTAACCATAGGACATCCATGCATGATAACATTAGGACTCGTAGTTTCCCTTTAGAGTTTCCTTTGTGTCGTCTCTCTTCTCATCTCAAAACGTTTTCAAGACACGTAATAAAAGTTAACATGTATTGCGCTTGAGCCTTCTATGTGGGAAGTGGAGATTGAGGGGCTTCCTCTCACTCTTCTAGGATACCTAGTGTACGTCCTGTTGGGGACGATGCGCGAAGTATTCGTTCCTATATTCAAGACTTGGGTCAATGCAAGTTGCGAAACAACTTAAAAGACACTTCTGTTTAAAAAACACCAAACAAATTCAAATCTTTTTATCCTTCGGGATTGTTGGGTTTCAAACTTCATTTTCAGAAAAGAGCTCGTCGCTCACGTAAAAAACACCTACCCATCCGTGGTCGTACCCACGAACTACGTCAGCTCTGATTCCTCTCTCTCGTCCGATTGAGGATACGTAGGCACAAGACAGCGAGTCTTGGCGAGCAACCTTCCCCCACAGTTCCCGTCCGAACTACGTTGACTCTGACTTTCCCATTGCACTGAGGGAGTACGTAAGCCTAGGACAACGATACCGTCCTATCGAGTCACTTCTTTTCTTCTTTTCTTCTTCGTTTCTCCGTTCTTGCCGTTCTCGTTTCTTCGCCGGTCCAGTAGCAGTGAAGTTCCAGATGACGACACCCTTTGATGTAGACAGCAAGCGTGGATCCCGTCGAGTACGATGGACGTGTTGGGTGTTAACACCTTCCCTTCGCGTAACCGACTCTCATACCCGTTCTCTTGGTCGTGAGACCATGTCCTTTCCCTTTCTCTTCAGGTTTGTGCAGTGTTTCCTTTCCCTCTCTTGGGATAAATACACATTGCTGGCGACTCTGTGTCTTTTGTGCCACTCTCGCGTTTGTACCGTTGGATGCGAATCTTTTCAGGAGCGACAGCTGGCGACTCTGCTGGGGACTCTGGTTGACCTACTGCTGGTCCTTCCCCTTTAGCGAGTCAATCCTAGTGCTTGTCTGTTTCTTTTCTTTGGGTGTTTTAGTGGTGCTTTGCTTTGTTGTATATTACTGTTTTGTTGTTCACTGTATTTTTGCTTTACTATTTTACTGTATTTACAGCTTTTACTGCATTGCATTGCATTTTATTATTGTCATACTGGATATTACTGTGCTGTACTGGCTAGTTTTCTGTTTGGCGGGTTGGGATGTTCTGAGAGATGAGCCCACTACCCAGGCTCGAACATACACACAGGTTTTAGAGTGGATAGTCGTGACGCTTGCATGGGGGTGGCCATGTATTGTTGTTCATGAGACCCACAACCAGACGAGGTTCTATCAGGAGCTACCTGCTACTGTGCGTTAGTACAGGCCAGTAGGTATTCTCTTGAGGGATTGTCGACTCTGGAGACCATTCCCGAGGACTCAGTTGCGGCACTTCTCCCGTGATGTGACAGTGGTAGACCACGCTCTGTGGCAAACCCATTGCACATTCTCGACCCGAGGACCTAATGTTGGGAACTTGCTATAGGTTTTCCTTTTGTGAGAGGGAATCAGTGGAGGCACTCCTCGATTGGCGATAATACTGTACCCCGAGGGATGAATGTACTATTGCTTCTCGACCTCAGTACCAGAAGTTGGTGACCTTTCGTCTTGGAGAATCAGTTGAGGCCTCCTCGATTGATGATGATTCCAAACTAGAAATGGTGAACGTATCATCATTTCTCGACCTGAGAGCCCGGGATACTGAACATCCTAGTACCCACACGTGAGAAGGGCAGGTTGTTTACAGGTTTGCAGGTAACCTTGACCTTCAACATACCTGGTATTCTGGATTTCCTGTCAGTGTGGACTTATCAGCCTGGTATTCTGGTATTCTGATCATCCGGTATTCTGGTATTCTGGTATTTCTCTTCAGAGCAGGCCTTTGAGCCTATGCAGTCAGCACAGTGCAGCCAGTTTGTGTGGATACCTTGATCCCATGTCCGTTGCATATGCATCATCATCCTTGCATACATGTTCTTGTATTTCCAAGGATATCATTGTTGAGGCTCACTATTGAGCATTTCCATTTATTCCTTGTGGTTCTTCTGAAAATTCTTGAATTAAAACAGAATGATTCCTTGGAAATATTTGGACATGGCATTTGCATTTGCATAATCATCTCATTTTGCATAGCAGGTGTTCAAGGCTGGTTATTCTTGTTCTGATTTGGTTTTCTTCAGGTTCATACTTAACTCCTCAGACCATTCAAGAGTTGATCATGGAGCAAATTCAAGCCGAGTTGAGGGAAATGCGAGGCTAGATGAGGCAATTTGGGGAAGACATGCTGGTCATGTCACAAGAACAGAAGATGCTGAGAGAGGAGGTCAATCAGATGAAGACTCAGATGGGTTTGATCATGGAAATTTTAAAGACAGTGTTACAGAAGGAAAACAGTCATGTGCTCGCTTCCGCAACAGAAGTCCTTAATCCTCCCATCTCTTTGGGGTCTTCGCTAGATCATGGAATTTCTCGTGAATCCCCTCCACAGCCCAAGATTCCAGAACCTTCCCAACAACCAGGTCATGTCTCCCAAGAGAAGCCCAAGAGTAAAAAGTATACACAGAGGCAGAAGCAGTCTGAAAGAGTTTTTCATCCGCTCCCTATGCCATATTCTCAGCTATTGCAGCATCTCCTTCAGTTGCAGCTGTTACAGAAAAGGACTTTGGCTCCTCTCACTGGTAATCCCCCACCAGTCTACAATGCAAGAGCTCATTGTGATTTCCATTCTGGGGCACCAGGGCATACTGTGGAGCAATGTAGGGCCTTTCAGCACCAAGTACAGGATTTGATTGATGCAGGGGCAATTGAATTCACGTCGGGCGACGTGAGCATACAAGGTGATTTTACCCCATGTGTTGCAAAGGAAGTAGGGACTCCTTCCTCTTCCAAAGGATCCACCTCATGTCATGGACATTCTCCACAACCTTTTGCTGTAGAAGCTCTACGTCAACAACCTTTGTTGGTGCCTCAGCCAAAGGTGGAAAGGAAAATGCAAGCGCAGGTTGGACGCCCGAATCAGCATCAGCAAAATCATCAGCAGCAGAGGCAGTTCAGACCAAGAGGGCCCAAGAGGATATTTGATCCTATTCCTATCCCTTATAGTCAGTTGTTTGCTCGTATGCTCAAGAACTCTCTGATCCAGATGAGGAATGTCGTGCCAGTACCATACCCTATTCCTCCGGACTTTGACATGAACGCTAGCTGTGAGTTCCACTCGGGAACGTTTGGGCATACAATTGACGATTGTAATGCTTTCCAGCACAAGGTGCAAGACTTGATTGACTCGAAGGTCATCACGCCAGATGGTACCCCTTTGGTTTGAAGCTTCTTTGTCAGAGTAAGCACCAGATTGTAACAGCGTCATCAGAAGCAATAAGTCCAGACGGAGACAACTCTCCTCAACAATGGCCATCATCAGCTTCCTTTATTGCATTTTCATATGTAGCTTTCATTTGTTTGTTTAAACATTGCTTGCATGTAAGAACTCGTTTGTTTCTGAATGACAATCATAATGCAATAGGTGTTTTTCTTGAAGAGTTCCATTTGTGTTTACTCATTTTTAATGCTTATGTACACTGCAATACCAACTTTCTTGCTCAAACTCTTTAAGGGAGGATGACGAAATAAGAACGCAGGTTTCTAATGGTACGCTTTTGGATAAAACCCTGTTAAGGATGTACAGGCATTGTTTCTAATTCACAAACACTGGAGAGATAAGGAGATAGACCTTTGTCAACCCCTTTGAGCCTAGTAGGAGGAATTCTTTCTGAAAACGAAAAACCCTCAATTTTAACCCAGGGGCAGGGTAGGCGTCAGTTAGTTTGACCAAGTGTTCAACTTTCAGAAGGAATGTACATCTGAGGATCCATTACCTTCCATTCCACCGGTAAGAGGTGTAGAACCACAATGGTTACTCCTCACCAACCGAAGAGTGAAACAGTCACATCCCTTTCTAACAAGTCAGACAAGCCAGTGTCACACGATTTGTTCAAAAAAAAAAGAAAAAAGGAATAAAAGAAAGAAAGACCGCTAAGTCGAAATTTGAAAACAAGTGACTTAGGCAAAAATTAGGGCATCCCGCTGGACTTCAAAATCAGAAAAACTCAAAAGAGTCAGTCCAGGCAAAATTAGGGAAAATAAAAAAGGTGAAAAAAAAAAGGACAAAAAAGAAAAATCCTTGAGCAGAACAAAGTCGTGTGACTACAGACACAAAAGACGAAAAGGGGTGACTGTTGCTCCAAAACCCCATCAGGTCTCGAACCATCAATTGCATGGGTTCTTTAAGGATCATAAAACCTTTTGAGAGAGGAGCGCTTGCGCCAAATCAGCTGAACGTAGGACTGGAGAATATCACGAAGAGTGGGTGGGTACCAATAAACTTTGAGCCATAAATCCTTTTTTTTCTCAAACCGCGAACCAGGCCACGCTACAACCCTTAAAAGTCCTAATTGAAACAGGATTTAGTCTGAAGGCGTACTTCAATGAGATAGCGTTCCTGACTCCCATGAGTTGTGCTAATAAGATTTTTGTTGGTGTTGCATGTGCGTATTGCTTTCCTTTCAAAAATAAGTGTCGCGACTCGGTTGTTTGACATATTTTTAATAAGGACTTCAAGATTAACACGAGTGTTGCATTAGAATTGTCATTCTCACAATAAACATTTTCTGCTTGCATACATTTGTTTGACATCAAAGAAGCTTACACGATGAACATCAGTCGAGAAGCTTAAACTGGCCAAGTTGTGGTGCCTGAGACTCCAGAAGACTTGTTGCTGAAAGATTATGTGGGAAAAAGGCGTTCCCAGCCATTTCTGTTGAGATGTAACCAATCTGGGACAATCACACCGAGAAATATCTTCAAAATGTAGCCAAGCTGGGGCATTCAAGTTGAGAAGGTCTTTTTAGAGTACAATCAACCATGGGGCATTCATGTCGAGAAAATTTCTTCGAACTGGGACAATTATGTCCAGACCGGATACATCTCTAAGAGTTTGAAGACCCTGGGGCATTGTTGAACGCCAGGTTTTGTCTAAAATCCTCTTAAGATGATTGCTTCAAGTAGACCCTGTGGTCTGGGGCAAGGTGGAGAGTTAAAAGAACTGTGTTTCGCTCTTGACAATCAGCACTGAGTTGTTCCCAGTGAGGGATTTTTGGAGTCTTTTCCCTCCAGCAAAGAGCCAGAGGGTATCTTTTTCCCAGCAAGGTGTGGGAATTGTTATTCTTCCTCAAGCAGGGAATTGTCCTATGTTCAAAAGGGCTTTTATGAAGGTTTCTTATCTCTAGCAGTACAGATGGAATCCTCACTCTCAGCAAGGTAAGACGATAGAATATCGTCAAGAATACGATGAGGAGTCAGAGTGTTCTCTTCCTCAACAGTCAGATCTGGTCATCTCAAGTAATTCAAAGTCCAATCTTCATTGGTACCTCCCCAGTAGAGTTGCTCTCTCCATTTTTGAAGTCTGATCGTCCTCAGCAGCTTGCTGTTTTCCCCAGTAGAGTAGAGCTCTCCCCAACTTAGAAGTCTGATCATCCTCAGCAGTTTATTACTCTTCCCCATCAGAGTATCGAGGGTCGTCTTCCTCAACTAGAGTAAAGGAGTATTTCCCTAAGCGGAGTCGTTAAGGATCGTCCTCCTTAGCAGGATATAAGAGGTTTTTCCCCGACCAGAGTTGTGATTTGGCTCATTTTTCTTCAGCAAGTGATGTCTCCCCACTGAGCATGGGGCAGTTGTTTTTTCCCCAGCTAGTTAGGAAGCATGTGTTATCCCCTAGTAGGGTGGATGTTGACAATTAATTTCTCTCCCAAGCGGAGTCGTTGAGGATCGTCCTTCTCAGCAGAGTACAGGGGATTGTATACCCAGCCGAAGTCGTGTTTGGATTGCTATCACCCAACTAGCGTTCAGTAGTTGATTGCTTTAAGGTGGGTGTTGTCGTACCTCCTGCAGGAAGTTTGTGGACGAAGACGTTATTATCCCCACAGGGTCCTGGTGTCTACTTTCCGCAGTTGATCAGAAAGTATAGTCTCGGCGACAATGGTTTGATCTAATACCCAGCAGGGTGAGGGTAAAGTTACTTCCCTAGTAGCAGATTAAGCTCATTTCCCCAAGCAGAGTCTGGTGGTGAGTGGTATCCCCAGCAGGTCTTAAGGCCAATCGTTTTTGGCAGGCGTTGAAGCCAGGTTCTGAAGTGTTTGGTCATCCCCAACGGAGAAATTTCCATCTTCAGTATTCATCTCCCTCCCCAGCTGAGTGGGTATTCTCTTGGAGCTTCGTCCATCTCCAGCAGAGTTGTTGATCTTGATATTCCATAACAGAGTGGGTTTTCTCTCGGAGATTCGTCCATCTCCAGCAGAATTGGTGATTGTGATCTTCCCTAGCAGGGAGAAGTCTTCCTCAACAAGTTTTCCTTTGTTTCAGTGGCAATTTAGTTTGCCATCCCCAACGGAGTTGCTTCTGGTCTTCAGCATTTATTTTGCTGGGACGTCTCTTTTGCATTGCATAAGCATTTATTTTGCATGGCATCCTCCCAAATTCGTAGCATTTCCACTTCGTGTGGAGCATTACGGTAAAATTCAAACATATGCATCTGAAGCATAAGCCAGGTTTGAGTTTTCCTTCGTCAGGAAAGCCGGATTTCAGAAAGATGTCTTTACTCCACAGGTGTTGGGTTAAGCAATATTTGACAGTTTCCCGACAGGGTGTTTTGCCAGGATTGTTTATCCTTGATTTTATTTGTACCCCTTCGTCCAGGTGGTCCTTTGGTTTATTCCCTCGAAATTTTTACCGTCAGACACTCGTCCGTGTTTCTTTCAGCACCCGTCCGTGTTTGAACCTTTTAAGCCAATGCCCGTCTGTATTGACTTTTGACACCCGTCCGTGTTCTTTCAGCACCCGTCCGTGTTTGACCCTTTTGTTTCAATGCCCGTCCGCATTGACATTTGGCACTCGTTTGTGTTTCCTTCAGCACCCGTCCGTGTTTGAACCTTTGATTTCAATACCCGTCCACATTGACCTTTGGCACCCGTCCGTGTTTGAACTTTTGTTTCAATGCTCGTCCGCATTGACCTTTAGCACCCGTCCTTGTTTGAACTTTTGTTTCAATGCCCGTCCGCATTGACCTTTGGCACCCGTTCGTGTTTGAACTTTTGTTTCAATGCCCGTCCGCATTGACCTTTGGCACCCGTCCGTGTTTGAACTTTTGTTTCAATGCCCGTCCGCATTGACCTTTGGTACCCGTCTGTGTTTGAACTTTTGTTTCAATGCCCGTCCGCATTGACTTTGGCACCCGTCCATGTTCTTCAGCACCCGTCCGTGTTTGAACTCTTGTTTCAATGCCTGTCGCATAGACATTTGGCACCCGTCTGTGTATCTTCTCAATACCCATCCGTATTTGATATCCTGGATTCTTTGAAACCCGTCCGTGTTTATCCCCAGCATAGCTAACACTCGTTTGTGTTTATTGCATGGTATTTCAACACTCGTTTGTGTTTATTTCAAGACTTTTCAATACAGTTTTGGTTTCCAACACTCGTACGTGTTGTGACAGTGCAGCATTTTTTTGCTTGTTCCCCAGTGGAGTCGTCCCTCCCTTGAGGATTGTAAATTTCAGGTTTCTTTTTGGTATTCAATCTCCGTGAATACTTGGAACGCATGATAGCCGTCACTATCATACCTTCAGGATCAAGTTGATTGAATAGGGGCAGCTGTAACACCCCAAAATTTGCCTTGTTGTTTTTAGCTAACTGGCTTATATTTCTTTTCATTTCTTGCATTAGCATTTGTGCATAGCATTTGGTTCTTAGCATGGGATCAAGGTACTTGGTCCATATTCTCAAGTCTCAAGCTTCAAGGTGGTTCATGGAGCTCATTGTATCTTCATGAGATCAAGATTGGCAAAGGATTTCAAGTGATTCCTTCCCTCCTAATAAGGGGGACCAATTAGGGTTTTTGAGATCAAGAGGACTTCTTGGAAGACTTGGTGTGTTCAAGCATGTTCTTATGGTATTCTTTATGCTCACAAGTGCTCATGGATGAGGGTTTGGTTATTGATTCATTGTGGAGGATGTTCAGTGGATCAGTTGCTTGTGAACTAAGCAAAAGTCAACTGTAAAGGAGAAAGTCAACTGTGGAATTCAGAGGTTATTTTCATGGTTTTCAGGGTCTCACATCCACATATGGACTTCAATTGTCAAGATTCATGTCAATCATCAAGAATCAAGAGTTTGTGCAAAAGTTACTAAATTTGGAAAGTGACCTATAATTGAAACTTTCCATTTTTGGCAATTTTTCTTCCACATTCAACTTGACTTTTCATCATCAAGGAAGCTCCAAATGAATTTTCCTTCAACATGAAAGTTGAAGATCTTTCTCTCCCATTTCCAAAAAGTACTAGAGCATTCCCATACCATGTGTGGAACTCTAGTTATGGTCAAAACAAGGCAAGGTGCTTTTCATGGATTTCTTATAAGTCAAATTTTTCACCTTTTGCATTTTTGCACAAATGGACTTGTAATGTTCCCAATTGCTTCATGTCACATTATAATATCAAAATACAAGTCAAGAAGATCATTTGTGGCCTTTGAATCAATTCATGCCATGCCATTTTTCTCATTATTCTCACAAAGTGCAAAAATGCCAAATTAATTCAAAGCTTGCAAACCAAGAAAGTGCAAAGCCCAAAATCAATCCAGAAGTGGTATAGGAGTAAATTGGAGGTGGATTATGCTGAGAACAAGGGCTTCCCACGTGCAAATTAGTGGTGGTGGTGTAAAATGCATTTTTACAATTTCACTCAAATCTCATTAACAAGAGTTCTAATCACTTCCTAATCCTAATCAGTGAACTAATGAGGAGTATATATGCTTACTCATGCCCTCACAGCTAGGGTAGAAGCTCTCATTTGCACACTTGTGGTTTTTTGCTCTCACACTTCCTCTCATTGAATCTCATTCTCCTTGGAGTTTCTCTGAGTTTTCTCTTCACATTCTTGATCAGTGAAGAGAATAGAGCATGAATCCACCATTTTTTTGAGCTCATACTGAAGATTTCATCAAGTGCCATTCAAGAGGGATCATCTTCAAACTTCAAGATCTAGTCAGATTCAAGCCTCTATTTGCATTTATTTTGCAAATAGATATCAAAAGGAGTTGATCTGCAGCATTTGGAAGGATTTCTTGGTGTATTTCGTGTTCTTCAAGGTTCAGGTTGGTGAATTTTTCATACTCACAGAACTTGAATTTTTGATACGCAAAATGATCTATGATGTGCACTGATTATTCTGAGCTATTTTATTTGAAGGTTGGACGTGTGGTTTGTGCATAATGTTGATTTAAAGTTGTAGATCTAAACTTGTTTCTCTTCGATTTGCATTATTGGTTGGTTATTTGTTAAAATGGATTGCATATTTGAGATCCTTGCATTTTTCTGGTCAAAATGGAGTACCTACTTGCAATTTCTGGAATATTTCATGTTACAGCTCACCGGAGAGGGTGGCCGGAGCCCTAGCTCCGGCGGCTGCTGGAGAACCAGTCCGGCGAAGGAAATTCATGGAGAAGATGGAATCTGGCCGTTCATTTCCAGATCTGACATTCACCATTCAGCCACGTGTTGGTTTTATTTCTGTTTTATTTTAATTGTTGTGTGCGTGCCACCTTACGTTTACTTCCGTGCGCATGTTCATCACGTCCATTGATTATGCTTGGTTTTTGATCATACGACTGGATTTTCGCCAACGAATTAATGAGATCACATGCACTGCACATGGCTGGTCCATGGTGGTACCGTGTGGTCATGTGTGCGTATGACTACGTAGTTATCATGTGCCTGGGAAATCTGATCCGTTGTTTTTTATTACCTCTTGATATCATTGACTTGCAATCTAGCATTGTGGCGCGTTGGATTTAATAGTTGGCTGGATTTAATTCTGAGTTTTGACCGAGGAACATGTGATCCGTTGACTGCACTTTGGGTTGATTTGTTTGGGCCTTTGCTTTTCTCCCCCCCCCCCCCCCCCCCCCCCCCCCCGCGTCTGGGCCTCTATCATTTTTCCAACGTATTTTCTCTACTGATTACACCCCCTGCATCTTTCATTTTCTTTTGTTTTCTTTTTATTATTTGTTTTCTTTTTAATTTCTAAAATTACTTTTATGCATCTAAAAATCATATAAAAATCATGGAACTTAATTTTTAGTTTTATCAATTTTTTCCATATTTTATTTTATTTTGGTATCTGTTTTTAATTAATAGCTTTATTTTATTTTCTTATTTGTTTCACTTGCACACACCAACTTGTGAAATTTATTTCTCCTCATCTATAATTCATTTTTGGTCCATTCTTTTTGCATCTGTTAAGTGACATATTAAATTACATAAAAACATTTTTGTTTCATTTTTAAAACTTTTCCATATTACATTTTGGTCCCTTTCTCTTGCATGTTGAATCAATGTTCTTATGTGACCTTTGTCCAATTGTTTGAGGTACTTGGTTTATGAATTTTGGTTTGATCCTTTTGCATATGTTACTTGACTGAGTTAGCTTCTGTTTGGATATTTTTTGGGATTTTATTAATCCACTTTGCTATTTTTGGTTGAGTGTTGTTTGTGATGCAAGTTTGGTTGAGGTATACTTTGGTACTTGATCTAGTTTGGATGCATTTGCTTACTTGTGATGGAGTGATGCTTAAGATGTTTTCATGGTATGATCATGTTCTGTTTGAGCTTACTTGTGGCTTTGGAATCATCCTCATTTGCTCATTTTCCTATTTGTTCTTGATTTTACAAAGTGTTGTTATCTTGGACTTGAACTTTGTGGTATGCTCAACTTAATCTTGTGATGGTTTCTTTGTATGATTTCACCAATGCATGAGACCTTTTGTTTGATTTGTATGACATGCTAGAGGTTGTGACCCTCTTGGTTTAAAGTGCTCTATGTGACATGTTCTCACTCTTTGCTTCACATGTTTCTTTGGTTTGCTTGCATGAGTAATAAGTGGGTGTCTTTCTTAATTTTGCTACATGTTTTGAATGTGTTGCTTGACGATTAATCTTGTATGACTTGAGTTTGATCTTGGCATGATGTTAATGTGTATGCTACTGCCCCTTGAGTTCATTGCTTAGTTTTCATCTCACTTTCTCTTCATGGTTTGAATTATGTGATGCATATCACTCCTTTTGCTTTGTAACTTTTTGGTGCATCATATTGCATAATGTGAACCTCTTTTGCATATGTGAATTATAGATGATGATATGATGTGAGTTCTGGTCTTGTTTCATTTTCATCTTGTCTCTTTCATTTCACTTTGATATGAGATCCATGTGTGTTCAATTGTGCACTTAATTCAAGTTTACTTGCATCCTTTCTTGTGTGCTTTCACTTGTGTACTTGAGATGTGTTTGTTTGATCTTTGAAGCATGTTTATGTTATGAGTTGGACATTTATGATATGATGTGCTTGCTGCCATTTATTGTATCTTATCTTCTCCTTCTCTTTCTTCTTCTTCTCTTTCACTCTTTTCATCCATCGAGTCTCAAGACTTGTTTAAGTCTTGGATTCCTTTCCCTTTAGAGCTACCTAGTCCAACTTAATTTTTGATTAAGCTTGGAGTAGGATTAGCATTAGGTTCTAGGTAGTCGTCCCTCCTAAACCTCACTAACCTTAGGACATCCATGCATGATAACATTAGGACTCTTAGTTTCCCTTTAGAGTTTCCTTTGTGTCGTCTCTCTTCTCATCTCAAAACTTCTTCAAGACACGTAATAAAAGTTAACGTGTATTGCGCTTGAGCCTTCTATGTAGGAAGTGGGGATTGAGGGGCTTCCTCTCACTCTTCTAGGATACCTAGTGTACGTCCTGTTGGGGACGATGCGCGAAGTATTCGTTCCTATATTCAAGACTTGGGTTCAATGCAAGTTGGGAAACAACTTAAAAGACACTTCTGTCTAAAAAACACCAAACAAATTCAAATCTTTTTATCCTTCGGGATTGTTGTTTTTCAAACTTCATTTTCAGAAAAGAGCTCGTCGCTCACGTAAAAAACACCTACCCATCCGTGGTCGTACCCGCGAACTACGTCAGCTCTAATTCCTCTCTCTCGTCCGATTGAGGATACGTAGGCACAAGACAGCGATTGTCTTGGCGAGCAACCTTCCCCCACAGTTCCCGTCCGAACTACGTTGACTCTGACTTTCCCATTGCACTGAGGGAGTACGTAGGCCTAGGACAATGATACCGTCCTATCGAGTCACTTCTTTTCTTCTTTTCTTCTTCGTTTCTCCGTTCTTGCCGTTCTCGTTTCTTCGCCGGTCCAGTAGCAGTGGAGTTCCAGATGACGACACCCTTTGATGCAGACAGCAAGCGTGGATCCCGTCGAGTACGATGGACGTGTTGGGTGCTAACACCTTCCCTTCGCGTAACCGACTCCCGTACCTGTTCTCTTGGTTGTGAGACCATGTCCTTTCCCTTTCTCTTCAGGTTTGTGCAGTGTTTCCTTTCCCTCTCTTGGGATAAATACACATTGCTGACGACTCTGTGTCTTTTGCGCCACTCTCGCGTTTGTACCGTTGGATGCGAATCTTTTCGGGAGCGACACTCACAGATGCTTATCATTTGGTACACTTAAGGAATTTTTTATAGCGGAGGAATGATCACATGTTGTGTACCCCTGCTATACAAATGGTTCACTTCCCACTTACCCAAGTCTGCTGCATTTTGGGATCCTAAGAATACTTTACGTTGGTCACAGAGAATCATGTCTCTTACCAACTCTGACATCGATTGGTATAATTGAATCTATGACGGGATCAGGATCATTGACCGTTGTGGAAATTTCCCAAATGTACCCCTCATAGGAATTAAAGGAGGGATCAATTATCATCCAGTTTTGGTTCGACGTCAATTTGGATACCCGATGAGGCATATCCCGCGTAATGCTCATCTGGAAGGTCTTTTCTTCAAGGAAGGAGAAAATGACAGGGCACTAAAGACAGAAATAGTGCATGCCTGGAAACATGTTCACAGGAAAGGAAGAGAGTCTCTAGGAAAACCAGACTGTGTCTTGGTGGAACCTTACCTCCACTGGGTACAGACTAGAGCTCTCAAGCTGAGGATGCCTTACCCTCGTCAAGAAGTTCTTCCATTAAGGGACCCTGTCCTTTATTTTATGTCTGATATAGAAAAGCTTCAGGTTACTCTCAATAGAGTTCAACAGGAGAAGAAGTCTTGGTAGAACAAGTACCGTATTCTCAATGTGGAGTGCAAGAAAATACAGCAACTATTAAAAGAAAAAGATACTCTGATTGAGATTTTAGAGCAACATGCTGTAGAAAATCAAGAGGACCAAAGGAATTTGCTCGGTCTTTTCACTTGGCAAAGGAATGACAACCCGACAAAGGCTCAAGAGCCCCGGTCAAAGAAAAGGAAAGTACCAGAACCAGCACCTGAGCTCTCCTCAGAGAGGACTCGGGACCCATAAGTTTAGATTTCCTTTTACAGCACGATGTAAATGACTGTATTTCCATTCCGCAATCTTTGAATTCAATAAAACGCGGTTTCCCCACTGTTTGATATTTGCAATCCAATTGTTGAAGTTTATTTTGATTAAACAAAAATTAATTAAAATATAATTATTTCATTCATCATTCTCACGTAAAGCATTCTTCTTCCCTATGAATCTCATGTTTGCGTCTCGATTCTAGAGTCAAACTGTCTCATTCGTACAATACTCGGGCCAATCGATAGAAAAAGATGGATGATCTCGAGGAAGAGAACAGAGAGTTGAGGGAAGAGATCGACATTCTAAAAGAGGATCTGAGAAAGCTTCATAACGACATGCAAGCTCTAGCAGAAGCTCAGATGCAACAATAAAGGACTGTGATCTCAGAGATC
The DNA here is from genome assembly GCA_022829125.1 of Lathyrus tuberosus. Lineage (NCBI taxonomy): Eukaryota > Viridiplantae > Streptophyta > Magnoliopsida > Fabales > Fabaceae > Lathyrus > Lathyrus tuberosus. The sequence continues at coordinate 9,662,674 of JALAZF010000112.1, forward strand.
ACATCAACACCCATAGTGGAAAAGTATGATCCTAGGTACAAAATGCCGAAAGATCTTTCCTGGGGCATGCCTATTAACTATATCCCAGAAGGATATATTCCGTCGATCACTGAAGATCAGGGAACCGCAGCAGGAGCTGCTGGGCCTGAAGGTTACAAACTTCAGGAAACCGAAGATGCCCGGGGCATGACAGCAACTCCTGAAGGTTACAAACTTTGGGAGAGGGAAGGACCTAGAGTCACTGCCATGATGACTATACCACCACTCGTGGTACACACTGTCCCGGAAGGACAGATTCCACAGATACCTTCTGGTGGAAACGAAAATATGTTCGAAAGAATGAATGAGTTCCAGGAACAGTTCCTGGAAATGCAGAAAGAATTGCAAGCCCTTCACGGTCAGGATCTATTTGGAAATGACGCCGCAAACCTTTGTTTGTTCCCCAATATGAAAGTTTCGCACAAATTCAAAGTGCCCAAATTTGAAAAGTACAAGGGTAAATCTTTCCCTCAAAGCCATTTGGTGATGTACGCTCGGCAAATGTCAACTCAGACAAAGAACCAGGAGCTACTGATTCACTATTTTCAGGATAGTTTAACCGGTGCCGCACTAAAATGGTACTTGGGTTTAAGCCGCACTAAGATCAGCACTTTCATAGATCTTGGCGCTGCCTTCGTTCAACAATATAAGTATAACCTGGACATGGCACCGGACAAAGATCAACTCAGAGCCATGTCACAGAAGGACAAGGAAACCTTTAAGGAGTACGCTCAGAGATGGCGTGAAATTCCCACCCAGATTTGTCCACCTCTTGAGGAAAAAGAGATGACAAAGATCTTCTTAAAGACCTTGAGCTCATTTTACCATGACAGAATGGTCGCCAGTGCGCCCAGTGACTTCACTGAGATGGTAGGGATGGGAGTTTGTCTTGAGGAAGCATTCCGAGAAAGACGTTTAGTTAAAGACGCTGGATCATCAAGTAGTACAAAACGATACGGTAGTGCTTTCCCTAAGAAAAAAGAGCAAGATATTGGTAATATCTCTCTCGGAAAGGAAAGGCGACGGTACCAACCAGTAGCAGTTGTAACTCCTGCTATAAACCCTGCGCCTGTTCCTACGTATCAACATCAGGTTGCTCAAAGCCAACCGAATCAACAACAATATCAGCAAAGGACACAACAGCCTCTTCCGCAGGCTCGTCCTCCATATAACAACAACCGTACAATGCGACCACCAGGGTTCGACCCTATACCGATGTTGTACGCAGAATTGTTTCCACTCTTACTGGTCAAAGGACACGTCCAAACCAGGTCTCCTCTTACAGTACCAAAAAATCCGCCTTTTTGGTTCAAAGTGGATCAGACTTGCCCTTACCATCAAGGAGGACCAGGGCATAACATAGAAAACTGTCTCAGTTTCAAATCCGACGTGCAAAAGCTTGTTAGGAGCGGGGTCTTATCTTTCAAAGATATGAATCCGAATGTTCTCACGAACCCGCTGCCTCAACACGAGAAAGCCGCAATAAATTTGATAGAAGGAGAGTCTAACAACAGTTATCAAATTCATGATGTACTCTTATTGAGGGCCAACTTGGTCATGATGCATTGTAGACATAGTGGATACGGCCATGTGCCACCTCATAATTATCACCAGTGTGATATCTGTTCTAAAAATAATCAAGGATGTTCTGTGGTGCAATCAGCTCTACAGGAACAATTGGATCTTAGATGGATCCAAGAGCACCGAGTTCGTGGAGTTAATATGACGTATGCAAATTCCATCATCATTCAGAACCACGACATCCATCCAATGAATGTCAACTTAGTGGTAATGCCCTCAAGGCAAAGCCAGTTCATAATCTTCCGCAGCACGATTACAATTCCTGTCTGATTTGCTCAGTAAACAAACAGGGATGCTCTTTTGTACAAGAGGCCCTCCAGCGTCAGATGGATCTTGGGTGGATCCAGGACTACCATGATAGAAATCCTTATCATATCAACATGATTCAAATCTTTAATATTCGTTTAATGAATACCATCTTGGTGGAGTTACATGCCAAGCAAGTCCAACTTGGTTTTCTCACTTCACATAATTATCAGAACTGTAAAGTATGTTGTGAGAATAACCAAGGGTGTGCTCTCGTTCAAAGAACTTTGCAACACTTGTTAAACCACTGGTGGCTTCCGATCTATAGGGACGAAGACATGCAACAAATCAGTGTGACAAACGGGAACCCTACTAGACATCAAAGTCAGGATGTCCGATCTATGGAAATAGACCTAGTGAGGTTGCACTACATTCAAAGCGGACGTGGCCAGGTGTCGCAACATAACTATGAGCGCTGTTGAGTCTACTCGGAAAATAACCAAGGATGTTACCTCGGGTGAACGGCCCTTCAGAGCCAGTTGGACCGCGAAGAGATTCAACCATGTCCAGTTTTGGGGTCCATCAACTTGATGCCCGACTATTTCGCTGACCAGATCAAGGATGTTGTTGTAATCTCTGATCACGAAAGGACCAAAGATGTTTGTACCATCATCCCTCTACTTGACGAATAAAAGGTTCTTAACCTGGAATTGATTGAAGTTACTTATGACAGTCAGAGAAATTAGAAGGCTCCTGTAGTTATCTATCTGCCGAGACCAGTGCTGTACAAATCTGATAAAGCTATCCCTTACAAATACGGAGGAACAACAACTGAGAATGGAAAGGAAATTCCACTACCCTCTGTCGTGAATATTGCAGACATCAGTCGAGTAACACGAAGTGGTCGAATCTTCAATCGAGGAGTTGGAGAACCTAACAGAGAAAAGGAACCTCAAACGGAAGTTCCCAACCCACCAGTCAGTCAATCCAGTGATCCCGACCTTTCAAAGAACGACGACGAGAGGCTGAAGCTCATCTAAAGGAGTGAATACAACATTGTTGATCAGCTGTTACAAACTCCTTCAAAGATCTCTGTGTTATCTCTTTTACTCAGTTCTGAAGCCCACAGAGAGGCTCTACATAAAGTCTTAGAACAAGCCTTTATGGAACAGGATGTGTCGATAAGGCAATTCGACAGTATCGTCTCCAACATCACTTCATGCAATAACTTAGGGTTTAGTGATGAGGAATTTCCAGAAGAAGGCAAAAGTCACAACATGGCGTTCAATATCACAGTTAACTGCCAGGACGATGCTTTAGCCAGCGTACTGGTAGACACCGGATCGGCTCTCAACGTTATGCCAAAGTCCACTCTAATGCGACTATCATTCAAAGGATCTCCGATGAGAGGCAGTGAGGTCGTCGTCAAAGCATTTGACGAATCCAGAAAAACAGTTATCGGCGAAGTCGACCTTCCCATAACTATCAGTCTTCACACTTTCATAGTCACCTTCCAGGTCATGGACATCCGAGCAACATACAGTTGTTTGTTGGGAAGACCTTGGATACACCAGGCTGGGGCGGTCACTTCGACACTTCACCAGAAGCTGAAGTTCGTCAAGAATGACCAACTCGTCACGGTCTGTGGAGAACAAGCCTTGATCGTGAGTAACCTATCATTTCCACTTGTGTAGAACCCGAGGAGGTTGTTGGAACTCAGTTCCAGGAACTTTCGGTAAGCAGTGAGAATCAATTAGAGAAGGGAACATCAATATCCTCGTACAAAGATGCTCTTGAGGTGATCAAAGGTAACAATGCAAAAGGATGGAGACAGCTTGTCATTCCTATGGATAACAAGAAAAAGAAAGGTCTTGGTTTTTCTGCAACCTATACCCAGACAACTGCTAACGATGAAAGTCTTCATCCCATTCAGAACTTATTCCATAGTGGAGGTTTCCTTCAGCCAGTGTCACAAGAAGTACATACCATTAATGAGGGAGATTCGTCCGACACAGATGAGGAATGAAAGTCTTATCTTAATGAGGACAGTTATATGTCTCAGGAAGAGGTGCCTATGCCATTTTGCTATCCCGCACAGAGTCTGAGGTTTATACCAAGGTCAGATGTCAATATGATATACGGAGATTGTATTCCAGAAGGATGTCGTGCTCCACCAAACTCATTAGAGGAAGACACTCTAATGAAAGACAGCTTTGACCACGACTATTATGGCCCAATGGATAGCCTGCCTATCTGGCAGTCGTACCCAGGAGACTTGGGGAAGGAAAATCAGCCGAACAATGAAAATCAGCTGAGCATCATTGAAAAGAATACCTGCGTCCCCACCATGTCATGGGTTCAACACTCAGGCCATTCAGAAAATATCCAATGCGACGATGAAGTTTCAAAATTTGCAGGACTAGAATTCATTAACTATGGTTTTCCTGAGGTCAACGTCATCGAGAGAGATGACTCCTCCAGTTCCAAAGAAGTGTGGGACACCTTAGGATAACCAAGTGGAAAGTACGACTACTTCGTCAAGTACACCACCCCTGAAAGCTCTCGTATCAGGCTCGAAGACATCCAGCTAATTAGATGGGGGGATTTGCCTGAGAGCACAAATACTATGCAAAATACAATTGAGGAATCCTCCTACGACAACTCTTCCTGGGAAACAGATTCCAAAGATCATGCTCCACCAGAAATCAGCGTTATTTCTGAAGACAAATCAAGGAAGGTACCAGACTTTGTGATTCACCAAGGAGTTTGCCTCAAATGGGTTGCAGTCGATGTTCCGAAGATTGTTCATAAGTCAAAGTAGTGGCCATCTTTGTTTTAACCATTCACCCTGCCCAGGTGAAACGGATGTTTTGATAGGGCTCACTTTCTGTAAATGTCCCTCTTCGCTTCGCCCAAAGCGACAAAGTTTTGTTTTATAGGGCTGTAGTTTCAAGAATCGACCGAATCATAAATAAAATAACATCGTTCTGTAATTTCCGCATTAATTGTTGTTTTCTCTTTTCACTTTTTTAGAAAATGGTAATCCTAAAAAACAATTCAAATAATAAAAACAAGCAGTAAAAAAAATATACACTGCACACACTCTTGCATTTCTCTCTATCTCTTCTAAAAAACAATCATCACGTCATGCAGATTGCTTGTTTTAAACCCCGTTGAAACATACGATCTGATGCCTTCTCCCAAATTTGAATTCCCGGTATTTGGGGCTGAAGAAGAAGATGACAACGAAATTCCAGAAGAGATCTCCCGATTACTCAGACAAGAGGAAAGCTCCATTAAACCTCACAAGGAGCCGTTGGAAACAGTCAACTTGGGCTCAGAGGAAGAGAGAAAAGAGGTCAAGATTGGGGCACTGCTCAGTCCGACTGTCAAAGAGATTTTGATGAAGCTTCTCAAAGAATTTCCCAATGTATTCGCTTGGTCCTATCAGGACATGCCAGGGTTGGATACTAGCATCGTGGAACATCATCTACTGTTGAGATCAGAATGCCCGCCAGTAAAACAAAGGTTGAGACAGACTCATCCAGATATGGCCATCAAAATCAAAGAGGAGGTACAAAAATAGATTGACGCGGGTTTCCTCGCTACATCAGAATATCCTCAATGGTTAGCTAACATCGTACCTGTTCCGAAAAAGGATGGAAAGGTCAGAATGTGTGAGGATTACAGAGATCTAAACATGGGAATTCCAAAGGACGACTTTCCTTTACCACACATTGAGATGCTGGTTGACAGTACAGCAAAGTTCAAAGTCTTCTCCTTCATGGATGAATTCTCGGGCTATAATTAGATCAAAATGGCGCCAAAAGACATGGAGAAAACTTCGTTCATCACCCTATGGGGTACTTTTTGTTACAAGGTAATGTCGTTCGGGTTGAAGAATGTCGGGACAACCTATCAAAGGGCCATGACTACTCTGTTCCACAACATGATACACAAAGAAATCGAGGTACATGTCGATGATATGATTGCCAAATCTAAGATGGAAGAGGAGCATGTGACCCATCTGTCAAAGCTATTCGAGCGGTTGAGAAAGTATAAACTCTGCTTAAATCCCAATAAGTGCACCTTCGGTGTCCGTTCAGGGAAACTCTTAGGGTTCATCGTCAGCAAAAAGGGAATTGAGATTGATCCTGACAAGGTCAAGGCCATTCAAGAAATGCCTTATCCAAAAACAGAAAAACAAGTCAGGGGGTTCCTGGGACGTCTGAATTACATTTCCAGATTTATATTCCTCATGACCACGACGTGTGCGCCAATCTTCAAATTACTCAAAAAGAATCAGGACTACGTTTGGACAGAAGATTGCCAAACCTCCTTCGACAGTATCAAGGAATACCTGTTGAACCCACCAATTCTATCACCTCCAGTGGAAGGAAGGATACTAATAATTTACTTAACAGTCTTGGAAGAATCCATGGGTTGCGTGCTTGGTCAACAAGATGAAACAAAAAGGAAGGAGTCTGCCATCTATTATCTGAGCAAGAAATTCACAGACTGTGAAACTCAGTACACTATGCTCGAGAAAACTTGTTGTGCTCTGACTTGGGCAGCCAAACGTCTTCGACAGTACATGATTCGTCACACTACTTGGTTAATCTCAGAAATGGATCCGATCAAGTACGTCTTTGAAAAACCTGCTCTCACGAGAAGGATTTCCCGTTGGCAGATGTTGCTATCAGAATACGACATCGAGTACCACGCTCAGAAAGTCGTTAAGGGAAGTGTTTTAGCCGATCATCTGGCTCATCAACCGATTGACTATCAAGAATCAGTCGGATTTCACTTCCCAGACGAAGATGTTATGTATTTGAAAATGAAAGATTGCGATAAATCGCTACCCATTGAAGGGCCAGAACCAGGTTCCCAATAGGGACTTATCTTTGAAGGAGTTGTCAATCATTATGGAAACGAAATTGGGGAAATCATCATAACACCTCAGGGTACCCACATTCCTTTCACCGCCTGACTGACGTTCAAGTGTATAAACAACGAGGCCGAATACGAAGCTTGTATCATGGGTCTCGAAGAAGCGATCAACTTAAGGATCAAGAACTTGGATGTATATAGCGACTCAACCCTGGTTATCAATCAGATCAAAGGAGATTGGAACACATACCAATCAGGACTGATTCCTTACAAATATTACGCGAGAAGGTTGTTACCCTTCTTCAACAGAATTGAGTTTCATCACATCCCTCGTGAGGAGAATCACATGGCTGATGCATTAGCCACTCTCTCTTCCTGAGCGGTGATACACTTTATAAGAAAAGCTTTGACATGGTCTTGCTTCGATGTGTAGACAGACCAGAGGCAAACATGTTGATAAAAGAAATTCACGAAGGGTCCTTTGGCACTCAAGCCAACAGACACACAATGGCGAGAAAAATTTTGAGAGCAGGGTACTACTGGTTGACCATGGAATTCGACTGCTACAAGTACATGAGAAGATGTTATAAGTGTTAGATATACTCAGACAAAATCCATGTACCGCCAACGCATCTCAAAATTCTCTCTTCCCCATGGCCTTTTTCTATATGGGGAATCGACATGATTGGCATGATTGAACCTAAAGCTTCGAATGGACACCGGTTCACCCTGCTAGCCATTGACTACTTCACCAAGTGGGTCGAAGCAGCATCATTCGCCAATGTAACCCGACAGGTGGTGGTCCGATTTATCAAAAATAATCTCATCTGTCATTATGGTGTTCCAAGCCAGATCATTACCGATAATGGATCCAACTTGAACAACAAAATGATGAAAGAGTTGTGCGCTGAGTTCAAGATCGAACACCATAACTCATCTCCCTACCGACCTAAGATGAACGGAGCGGTAGAAGCGGCTAACAAGAACATCAAGAAGATTGTTCAGAAGATGGTTGTAACCTACAAAGACTGGCATGAAATGCTACCCTTTTCTCTTCACGGTTATCGCACATCTGTCTACACTTCAACAGGGGCAACCCCTTTCTCTCTAGTATATGGCATGGAAGCAGTGCTCCCCATAGAAGTAGAGATCCCATCAATCCGGGTATTGATGGAAGCTAAGCTAACAGAGGCTGAATGGTGTCAAAGTTGACACAATGAACTGAATCTGATCGAAGAAAAGAGGATAATGGCTCTATGCCATGGTCAATTATATCAGCAAAGGATGAAGAAAGCGTTTGACAAAAAGGTCCGACCTTGCGTCTTCAGGAAAGGAGGCCTTGTGCTCAAGAAGATACAATCATTTCTCACTGATTCCCGGGGCAAATGGACTCCGAACTATGACGGCCCCTATGTGGTCAAGAAAGCCTTCTCAGGCGGTGCCTTGAGACTCGCAACCATGGACGGAGAGGAATTTGCCTACCCCACAAATGTTGACGTAGTCAAGAAATACTTCGCCTAAATAAAAAAAATAAAAAACGTCTCGGTGGATTGAAAACCCGAAAGGGCGGTCCAGGCAAAAATTAGAGACATAATCAAAAATCATCCCGGTGGATTGGAAACATCACATTACAATCCAGGCAAAAATTAGGGATAATGGCAAGTAACTATGTTCAAAAAATCGGCAAATCCCTCAGTAGAAGTAATGCCATCGGTCAGGAAAACGCCAATTAAGGTCATCTTTGACAGAAGCTCAGGATGTCCAGAATTCAAAGTTGGTAGAAGGATAGTGGTCGTTATGTTTCAATGTAGCCCTTTTCCCTTAAATTACCATTTTCTAACTTTGAAAATACTCTATGGAATCATGCGCTTGGCTGATTTCCATCCTATCAATAAAATTTGAGCCCTAGTGCTTTTGTTTGCAATTCTCATTTGTTTTAGCTTTACAGAATGACGTTTTAATGTGGTTAACGATTCTTGAAATAAAACAAAAATGAATTTACTTGTAAAATTTTTTCTGCTTTTAAAATAAATATGGCAATTTCTTTTGACTGTTGAACATCGAAAGAACGTCGATCGCTTCTCCAGAAGTAATCGAGCTTCAAAGTGTAGAATCAAAGTACTCCTTCTAAACCAGTACGCCTGAATGAAGGATCAGTTGTGTCAGATGTGAATATTCCATTTGATACCCCCGGCAGAGTTCTTATCTCGTAAGCCCGACCAACGGTTGTTCCCCGCATGGACTATCTCTCCTAAGCAAGGCAAAATTGCTACTTTTGGACCAGTGGTACTTTTCATCCCCCGCAGTGCCCGAGTATCCAATCATGTTCATCCGTTAGTCTGTATGTCATGTTAGTTTCGTCAGCATATACATACATACATCATGCATTATTTATTTGCATTTACATTCATATTACATCCCTATCACTCTAGTCGGTCTTGTTCCCTAGAGATAAAAGTCCTCTCAATCGAGTTGTCAGTCCTTTCCTCGTCAGGAAATGTCCAGTCTTCGACCACTTTGATAACTTGAACCTCTGAAAAGCCAGAGAGCTTTCGACAAACATCACTCTTCACCATGGAAGATGATATTTTTGCTTTCCCGGATTGAGGAAAATCCCCATAGAAAGCCTCTTAATCAGAGATTCGGCAATACAACAGTTCTTCTTTGGAAAGTTCGCTGACGAAATGGTCATCAGCACCGCCCAAATTGGATGACGTCACATGGCATTTCCTCCGAGAAGATCTTGAGGAAAAGTATGATGTAATATCCCCAAGCAAGAAACAGTCTCTCAAGAGACTCGTTTTCCCCAGTAGAGTCAACAAATGGCGTCTCCCATAGAGAAGTTTGTACACCTCTACGGCTCAGACAAATGGGTTCCCCAACAAGTCTGACATCAAAACTTTTTCCCATCAAATGACATCTCCCTAGGAAAATTCGGCGAGAAGTTTAAGGAAAACCACTACTAATAGCGTCCCTTGTCAATAAAGTTTATTGACAAAAGAAACTTAGACCAGTTCCTTGGTAGGAAACCAGGATCGAGGGGAAGTTTACACCAGAAACTAAGACTAGTTCCTTGGTTTGAAACCAGGATCGAGGGGAAGTTTCTATCAGAAACTAAGACCAGTTCCTTGGTAGGAAACCAGGATCGAGGGGAATTTTCTATCAAAAACTTAGACCAGTTCCTTGGTAGGAAACCAGGATCGAGGGGAAGTTTACACCTGAAACTTAGACCAGTTCCTTGGTAGGAAACCAGGATCGAGGGGAAGTTTACATCAGAAACTGAGACCAATTCCTTGGTAGGAAACCAGGATCAAGGGGAAGTTTCTACCTTTTCTAAGCATCATTGCTTAGCAAAAGAAGATGGATGGGCAAGATGCCATTCATAACCGCCATCAAAATTTCGGGTATTCTGATTTTTAATCCTCTTGCACCCCGAATGCCCGAATACCTTCGCCATTCACACCTTCGGGTCCAAGAAGATTAAATAGGGGCATCTGTCATACCCCAAATTTTGACCACTAAGATTTCCTATCATTGTGCAAATCATCATCATAATATGGATGTACCTTTGTGCCTCATCAGTCTCCCCAAAGACGGGTGAGCATCCACTACAATCAAACTTAGGGTTTCAAGCCCTCTCAGAACACTTAGACAAAGGATCAATCAAGAAATGACATGATCTTCAACTTTTCTAACATCTCAAACATCCACAATGGATCAAGAGGACTCCCACATCAAGAATCAAGTACAAGGCTGCAACATTCCAAGTGGATTAAGCCTCAAGATCGCCAGTGTCACCAAATTAGGGTTTTGGTTGACCAGGGCCTCCAGATGGAAATTTTCCTCTGGGCATGAGCCAATTCTTCAAAGCATAACCCAAATTACTCTAAGGGGCCTTATAAACCCAATCATCAAGTCAATTTAGCTTCAGGGGATGCATTCAAAAAAAATCAGGAATTAGGGTTTCTTGACCTAATTCACCCCTAAGTTGACTTTTGGGACAAAACATGAGCCAAGACCTCAAGACATGATTTGAGGGTCCCTAATACCCTACATTGATCCATTTTCAACAATGGATTGATCCAAGAAGCTTGATTCACAAGTTTCAAGTTCATCAGAACCACAGTTAGGGTTTCGCGGGAAAAAGTCAACTGTGCCTTTGACTTTTGACCAGGACATGCTCCCAAACCTTGGGACATGATTTAATAAACCCTATAACACCTATGAAATCAATCAATCAAGTTTGATTTAGGTTAAGGACTTGATTTCATAGAGGATCGCACAGTTTGGAATTCATCTGATAAAAAGTCAACTGTGCCGAAAGTCAAAGTTTAACTTTTTGATTTTTTGGTCAATTATGGTTCCCTAACCCTAAAATGATGTTAATATGTGATTGGAATCATAATTCATCAAGAAAAATAAGAAAAGTGGGATAACTTGTAAAAGGGGTAACCATAAAAAACTTAGAAATTTTCTAAGTTATGGAACAAAGTGGCTAGGGTACCAACTTCCAAGGATCATAACCTTAGATCCAAGCAACCATTTGGGCTGATCCAAAGATGGATTTGTAGCTCTCATGGCATACTTTAAAAGTGTCAACTACACCTCATTCCAATTCATCATGTATTTTGAGTTATGGTTGGATCAAAATGGCTGAAAACATGAAATGTCACTTTTTCCAACACTTAGTGAAATTTTCACTAAGTCAGAATCTTTTTCACTTTTTTCAAAATGTAGGGGCATTTTTCACTTGGATCCAAAAAGTTTCAAGACAAACTATGATCACACATGTGTTGTATCATATGAGAGCTTTCCAAAATGGCCAAGAACCCCATCAAGTCCCATCTGAGCTAAGAGTTATGACAGTGGCAACATGCCTTGCTGCAACTATCATAACAAGGCAGATTTGTGCATTTTGCTCGATTTGAGCAATTTGTGCAAATGACAAACAATTTTATCCATCTGAACACCTCAGGGAGAGACCAAGGAGGGACAAACACTGATCCATAAGCCTCCCAAGTCTTTGGAACTAAAAATAGCATGTCAACCCTAAAAAACCCTAAAGAGGGGACAAGACTCCAATTTTGTTTTGGAGCATTCAATGGATACACCAAGGTGGCATGAACTGAGCCATTTCCAACTGAATGAGTCAAGGATGATCTCCGAACTAGGGAACCAAAGGCATGTGCTCTAACCTCTAGTCAATGGCTAGAGGAGACTTGAGATTCCAAAATGATCCAATTGGCCAAAGGTCTGCTGCAGTTGTCATTCACTATTGCTTGCAAAACAAACTCGCTCTACTATAAATAGAGCTCATTTGTGCTTAGTTTAAGTACACCAAATTCATCAAACTGATGCTTTCCTTAAAATCTCTTCTTTCACTCCAAAATTGCCTTCCAAAGCAAGTCACTATCGGGTTTTGAGTTTGAGAGCCATTCCAACTAAACCAATCACACACACACCTCATAAACATCATATAGAAGTATTCCAAACACTTAAACCACAACTGGAACACTGATTTCTCAGAATCATCAGCCAATTGCTCAAGGTTTTAACCAAGTTGCAGTTGAGATGCCATGAAGTGATCCAGTCATTTCCAAACAACTCCAAACATTCAAACACATTCCATATCATGTAGGTAAGCTGTTCAGATCATCACAACTCATCTGTAAGACCTCCAACTCAAAAATCACTTTGCTCTTGTTGTCACGACCTTCAACCTTCATGCAAATTTTAGGGTTCTTGAGGTTTTGTCTTGATTTCTTATTCCATGCTTAAAATAAATGAAATTAAAGACCATAGACATGATCGTGAGGTGTGTAATACCCTAATTTTTACCCCTAAGATCCCACATGTCGTTTGCATTTTTGCATACCACAAACAAGATCACATACTGGTTCCCTTTTTGATAGGATTGTGCCTTGCAGGGATCTTTAAGTTTGTGTGCGTTCAATTTGTTTAATTTGTTTATGTTTACTAACCATTAATTAAAAGCCAAAAATATTTTGTTTTCTTTCACTAACATTTTCAGGGGAAGAACAGGTTAAAAATGCCAAAATAACAGTCTCACAGCTCGAATGAATTTTATCTGAGAAAAGTCAAAGTTGATCTACAATTAATTCAAAAAATTATCTGATCAAGAGTTTCCAAGATTTAATTGATTATCATTCAAGGGACTCCAAGGTTCATGTGTTTATTTCCATGCCTTCTTTGACAAGCAAGAAAATCGAGCCAGAGCCAAGACAGCACATCAAAAAGCCATTTTTCCCATTTTTCACGGTGTTAATCGATTAAGCTAATTGCACTGTGAAGTGGTTAATCGATTAACACGTGCAATTTTTGAAAAAAATGTGCCAAATTCAAATTCTGCAGCAATTGGCACCAATCTCAGCCCTTGATCACATTTGGAATATTCTAGACCATCTCATTTTAATTCCCTACATCACTTTGATCATTTCCCACCATGTACCATCACTAATCACCACTCTTTTGTGATTTCCCTCCAAATTTGAATTCCAATCCTAATTTTGATCATCCAAGCCTAATTCCAAACCACCAAATTTCCAAGCCTAAATTCTATAAATAGAGGCTTCATTTCATTCATTCTTCAAGCTTTTGATAGCCAACAAATCCCTTGCAATTTCTCTCCCCAAACCACAAATTCACCAAAAGCTCAATTTCTTCTTTCATAAGTTAGTAAGAATTCACATTGATTCTTACTAATTTAGAGCTAAACCTCCATCAATTCTTCTTTTTGTTCATAGATCGAGGCTTTGGAGTGTAGATCTTGCTGCAATTTGGAAGAATTTTCTGATTTGGATTGGTAATTCACTTTTCACCATTGTTGAAGCTTAATCTTCATCTTCCATAATGTAGATCCTTTGTTGATCTTGTTTGCTTGATCTTTGGATCTTGCAATTTGTGTTGATTGCTGGTTTTCGCTGCTGTTTTACTCTAAAATTCGTGCACAATTGAATCCTTGATCCTAAGATGTTTGAAGAAATGAGTGATCAAGGATTTGGCAATTTTCAAACTGATTTTCTGTTGTTTTCACAGCGTTAATCGATTAACCAAAACATGTACATTTAGGTTAATCGATTAACAGCTTGTTTTTACGCAAAAAACTGGAAATTTGCACTGGTTAATCGATTAACATAATTACACTGTGAGTTGGTTAATCGATTAACCAGCATCCAGAATGTGAAAATTGTTTGTTTTTGGGGCTGTTTTGGTTCCTTTTTCATTTTCTTCCCCTTTCCTTTGTTCTTAGCCTTAGATCACATATTTGTGTGGTTTAATTTGGCTTTCTCTTCATCTATTTCTTTTTCTTTTTGATCGATGAAAGACTAAAGATCTTAGAATTCTTTTGTTGAATTTCGATCGAGACGAGATCGCTACCACTTTTCTTTTCGTGCGGTATTGCTTTCGGATGACGATCTATATATCGTTCATCTAGCATACATTAGCACAAAGAGCTATTGACCGGCCTCATTGTAGGGTAATTACTCCGTAAATTACTCGGCGATTGCTTAACATAGGGCAATATTTGTCCCGTATCAGAAAACGATCAAGAATGGTTGATTATTTGTCTTATGGTTCAAAACTCATGAAACTTGTTGTTAGGAGACTTTGGTCTTATCAATCCTCTAATGAGTTTCATCAACCTTGACCAAAGTGCAATTATTAAATTGTTATTGGTCACTAACACTAACAACTAATCACTAACTTACTAACAATATTTTGTATTAATTTTGTTTATGTTTCCTTCTCGCTCCCTATCTCTTTTTTTTTATGCTTCATTTCATATCATGTTTATGTTTCCGCAATTTTTCCTTTGTCCGTTGGACACATGTTTATGCTTCCGCAATTTTTCCTTTATCAGTTGGACACATGTTTATGCTTATGCCATTTTTCTTTTGTCCATTTGGACTTAAAACATTAATAAAGGCTTAAACCATAAAAAACTTAATTCTCTTCATCTTGGACTATTGGTTACTATCCTATGCTTTGGAGTGATCTCTTCATGGACCCTTTTTGAAGTAATATTGGACTTATGGACCTAGAATTAGGACTTCTTATCCCTTTGCTTGGAGTATTGATTGAAGACTCGCCTTTATTTGGCCAATTTGCTTAAGGATGGAATTCTTTTAATATTGCTTGGAAGTGGCTCCATTTTAGTTAGATCCTTCTTTTCCCTAGCTTTTACTTTATGCACTAGGATAATCACTTCTTCTCCTCCCCATTCTTAAATTTTAAAAATTTCCTCTTTCTTTTTTCAAAACCTTCTTGTTTTCAACTTAAAACCGCTTTCATAATAAAACCTTGACTTTTGTCAAGTGACTTTTTTAAAGCTTTGTTTTCTTTAATAAATGTCAATCCATTTAACTATACTTTGACCATTTCATGAAAACATAAAAAATATAAAACTCACTCAAATCTTTTGTGCTTTTGTGCACCCTTTTTTCTTTTAAACTCTTTTTCATAAGTTTAGACATGATTCATTTCTTTAAGCGGAATTATTCGCTTAGAAATGAAAACTTGTCTTTACACTTAAAAATCAATCAAAACCAACAAATTTTTGTTCTTTGTACCACGAACTATGGGGTTTTGATCCTACATTGCACATCGTGGGTACGTAGACATGAGGCGATAAGTTTCTCCAAACAAAAAAATATTAAAAAATAATTCTCCTCTCATCTCCTCAATCTCTTTACAAGCAAACCTTTTCAAACCAAAAAGCGGTAGATATTTCAAAGGGTTCCTATAGAGTACTATAGATGTTTTGGGTGCTAACACCTTCCCATTGCGTAACCAACCACCCTTACTCATTCTCTGTTTGTTCTTGTTTTTTAGAACTCTTTAGGTTTTGTTCGCTCTTTTTCCTTTCCCTTTGTGGATAAAATAAAAGTGCGGTGGCGACTGTTGCTTATTTTTGAGTTAAGTTAATCAATAGCTTACATTCACAAATTTCCCCGCTACAGAAAAGTGGCGACTCTGTTGGGGAGTGTCTCCGTTAAGGGGTTTAGCCTACTTTGATTTATTTACTGCTTTTTGTTTGATTTGCTTGTTACTTGTTTGTTCTGTTTGGGAGTTCCTCTTTGTGTGAGATAGGTCCTATACTCGGACCAGAGTGCACTTTGAGATAGGGGATAGTATAGTCAAGGGAACTTTGAAGGAGTCAAATCCTGAAAAAGAAGAACTTGAGAATCTATCCGCTTGGTGGTTGCCTCTTTGGAATTATTGATGCCGATCGAGCGATCGAGAAGGCATTACTTTTTCCATAGAAGCCTATAACACTGAGGACCGTAGTAACCCTTAACCCATCCTAGTCTTTTTAGGATCGTAGCGCGGAAGCTATAAAGATGCAAATCTGACTTAGCTGTCACGCGATGCTACACTCAGGTTAGATTCTCTTGAGGATAACTACCAACCTCCGAGTAAATCGGTGTGCTGGTGTGTCTGATAGTGGATTGTGGACCCTGGGCACTTTGTTAGAACCATTGTTTTCTGCAGGTACAATGAAGACAAAACCTTAGTACATACCTTTGTGGGATTGGTCCTTACCCTTGGCTTCATGCTCGTGACTTGAACCTTGACCCGTGTGCTTTGTGTGATCTTGTTTGTGGTTGTTGCATCCATGCACTCATGCATTCATGAGCATTCTTTTGGAAGGTTTCAAGGAACTTAAAGGTGTTATTGTAATCATTGCAGATACTTTTGTTATGGATTTTGGAAGGAGAAGTACCAAGAAGTACACTTTCAAGAGTCCTAAATTAGAGGGTTTGAGAGAGCTAGTATCTTTGGTTGCTGATACCAAGAAGTTTGAGTCCAAATATGGAAGGCTTTTATCTCTCTTGAAGGTTGATATGGCTGAAGGATTGCTTGCTACTTTGGTTCAGTTCTATGACCCTTTGCTACATTGTTTCACCTTTCCTGATTATCAGTTGGTACCTACGCTAGAGGAGTATTCTCTCCTACTTGGTTTGCCTGTTTATGGTCAGATTTTCTCTGGTTTGGACTCCGCTCCCGAGCATGATGTTATTGCGAAGGCTACTCACTTGAAGGTTTCTGAGACTAAGGCTCGCATGGATACCAAAGGAAAGATTCTTGGGTTACCCGCTAAGTTTTTGTGAAGAACACAGTTACTTTTGAGGCTATTCTTGCCTTGCTTATTTATGGACTGTTCCTCTTCCCGAATGTTGAGAATTTTGTCGACATCAACGCTATTCAGATCTTCTTGATTGGGAATCCAATTCCCACTTTGCTTGCCGATGCTTACCATTCTATTCACCTCAGGAATTTTCATGGTGAAGGGATGATTATCTGCTGTGCACCTTTGCTTTACAAGTGGTTTATTTCTCACTTGCCGAAGTCTGCAGCTTTCTGGAATCTCAAGGATGGTTTATATTGGTCACGGAAGATCATGTCTCTTACTCATTTTGATATTGATTGGTGTAGTCGTGTTCCTTCTGGAGTGATGATTATTGATAGTTGTGGTGATTTTCCCAACGTGCCTCTTCTTGGTACAAAGGGAGGAATCAGTTACAATCTGGCGTTGGCTCGTCGTCAGTTGGAATATCCTTTGCGAGAGGTACCGAAGAACATTTATTTGGCCGGTCTCTTTTTCAAGGATGACGAATCTCAGGTTGCTCTCAAGAGAGAAATTGTGGAAGCTTAGTGCAACATTCGTAGAAAAGGAAAGGAAAGTTTGGGAAATTTGAATTGTGTCTCTTCGGAACCTTACCTCCAGTGGGTTAAAAATAGAGCTATTACTTTGAAGATGCATTATAAGCATCAGGAGCCTTTATCTCTAACTGATAAGAAGCCTATTCTCTACTTTATGGAAGACAGAGAGAAGCTTCAGATCGCTTTGGCCGAGATGCAACAAGAAAAAGATGCATGGAAGAACAAGTATCAGATTATTGAGCTAGAGAATGCAAGGCTTCAAGAACACTTCAAAAAGAAGAATGAAGAGGAAATTGCCAACAAGAAGATAAAGGCACAAGAGGATTTATTTTCCTCTCGCATTCAGCCAGTTTCTGATATTCCGAAGAGTTCGGAATCTCCTTGGAAGTTGATCGTTGATAAGTTGCTGATTGAGAAGACTCAGATGCAGGCCCACATCAAGAAGCTAGAAGATAGAGCTGGGACTTCTTCTCATAGGATTCTCTAGGGATCTGTTTTCTTCATTCTCTATTTATTTTAGGATTCTTGAATTTGTACTTCCGAGATGTAATCTTTTCCATCATTAGTGAATGAGATTTTGGTATTTCAGATAACAATGTTTGCAATATGCCTTAAATTTCCTTGAAACTTTGCATTTGCATCTTGCATATTAAGCATCATCTTTTGCATTTGTTTCTTGCCTTTTCCAGGTGTCTTATTGTTTCCCTTTGGTCTTCATTCAGCCAAGCTGTCGTACCAGTATAATACTCGAGCTAATCTGAAGAAAAAGATGGATCAATTGCATAAAGAGAACCGTGAGCTTCGTGAAGAAGTATCAACTCTGAAGGATGGTTTGGAAAGACTCACTGCTATGATGGAAGCTCTGGTGGCTTCTCAGAATTAGCCACCACCTCCTTCTCCTCCTCCACTTTCAACTCCTGTGCAAAGGACAGTCATTTCAGAGGTTGTCTCTACGCCCATCTCTGTGGCGCCTGCTAGTGTTCCTCAGTACCCCATGCCTCCTGGTTTCCCCTGCGGCATGCCTCAAAACTTTGTTCCTGAAGGTTATCAACCACCACCACCTCCTGAAATTCCGGTTGTTCCTACCATACAACCTGTGACGACTGTGCCACCGCTTGTGGTTCACACTGTTCCTTTTGATGAAGAGCAAATTTTCCACACTGCTCCAAGTGAGAATGTCAGTGCATATAATAGAATGAAAGAGATTCAAGACCAGTTTACTGAAATGCAGAAAGAGATCAAAGCTCTGAGAGGTAAAGAGCTATTTGGAAAGAATGCTCATGAGTTATGCTTGGTTCCAAATGTAAAGATCCCGCATAAGTTCAAGGCCCCTGACTTTGAAAAGTATAAGGGTAACTCTTGTTCGTTGAGTCACTTGACTATGTATGCTCGTAAGATTTCGGCTCAGAAGGATAATGATCAGCTGCCCATTCACTACTTTCAAGATAGTTTGTCCGGTGCTGCTTTGAAATGGTATATGGGACTCGATAGTTCTCTAACTCACACTTTCGAAGATTTGGGTGAGGCGTTTGTGAAACAGTATAAGTATAATGTGGATATGGCTCCTGATCGTGACCAACTTTGGGCAATGGCTCGGAAAGATAAGGAGACATTCAAAGAATACGCGCAAAGGTGGCACGAGATTGCTGCTCAGATCAACCCTCCTTTGGAAGAAAAGGAGATGACCAAGATTTTCCTGAAAACTCTGAGTCCTTTCTATTATGAGCGTATGATTGCTAGTGCCCCGAGTGATTTCACTGAGATGGTTAATATGGGGATGAGATTGGAAGAGGGTGTCCGTGAGGGACGTTTGTCGAAAGATGGCAATTTTGCTGGAAATTCCAAGAAATATAGTGGAGGATTTGCGAAAAAGAAAGAAGGAGAGACCAATGTCATTTCTCGAGAAAGGTATAAAAGACCTCATGATAGGAACAATCAGTGTCAGCAACATGTTGCATCTGTCACTCTTGTTATCAGTTCAGCTCCTGTTGTTCAGGCAGCTCCTGCTCAGCAACAACGTTCTACTCAGCCAAACAATCAACGGGGCCATTTTCAGAAAGATTTTGATCCGATTCTAATGACATACACAGAATTGCTTCCTTGTCTAATTAAGAAGAATCTTGTTGAGACCCGTCCACTGCCTGCTATTCCAAAAGATTCACCATGGTGGTATAAGCCTAAAGCTCATTGTGCTTTCCATCAAGGAGGAGCTGGGCATGATACTGAGAACTGTTATCCATTGAAGATGGAAGTTCAGAGATTGGCTAGGAGTGGTATTTTGTCTTTTGAAGATTCCAACCCTAATGTCCAATCGAATCTGTTGCCTAATCATGGCAAGGTGTTTGTCAATATGGTTTATGGTTGTCCTGGTACATTCAAAATTTTTGATATTCGTTGGATCCGAAGATCTCTTGTGGAGATGCATGCACTTTTGAGTGAATACCATGATATTGATCATGACTATGCAGCTTGTTGTATCTGTTCCGTGAATCCTCGTGGTTGTGTGATAGTGAAGAGGGATATTCAAAGAATGATGGACGAGAATTTGATTGAAGTCACTGCCATCATTGAAGATGATGAAGAAGAAGAACTTCCCAATTTCGTGACACATGGACAAGTCTGCCATAATTGGATAGCTGTTGATGTTCCCACTGTTGTTCATATTTCAAAGTAATTTATTTTTGTTTCTTTCAAAAAAATCCTTTCACTCTGCCCAAGGTGAAAGTGAATTTGTGAGGGCTTTGTTTCAAATTTTATCATCATCAATAAAATGTTATTTTGTTTATCCATATTATGTTTTCCCTTTTTGCTTTATTTCTGAAAAATGGTAACATAAAAAGCCAAATAATAATAATAATGTGATGATCACTTTTATTTGGATGATACTCGCACTTTTTGTTCATATTCTAAAATTAAACATAAATCATTGTGCAGATTGATTGTTAAACCCATTGAAAACAATGACCCTATACCCCCTCCCAACTTTGAGTTCCCTGTGTTTGAAGCTGAAGAGGGGGATATTGAGGAGATTCCAGATGAAATTTCTCGGTTGCTTGAGCACGAGGAAAAATCCATTCAGCCTCATGAAGAGCCGTTGGAATTGGTTAATTTGGGTTCAGATGATGATATAAAAGAAGTCAAGATTGGGGCACTGCTTCAGTCAGATGTTAAGAAGAGGATTGTGGAGCTTATTAGAGAATATGTTGATGTGTTTGCTTGGTCCTATCAAGACATGCCTGGTCTTGATACTGATATTGTGGAGCATAGATTGCCGTTGAAGCCTGAATGTACACCGGTGAAGCAAAAATTGAGAAGAACTCATCCCGACATGGCTGTAAAGATCAAAGAGGAGGTTCAAAAGCAGATTGATGCTGGTTTTCTTGTGACTTCTAAGTATCCTCAATGGGTGGCCAATATTGTGCTTGTTCCAAAGAAAGACGGAAAAGTCCGAATGTGCGTCGACTTTAGAGATTTAAATAAAGCAAGTCCAAAAGATGATTTTCCATTGCCACACATTGATATGTTGGTAGATAATACTGCTAAATTCATTATCTTTTCTTTTATGGATGGATTTTCCGGTTATAATCAAATAAAGATGGCACCTGAGGATATGGAAAAAACAACATTCATTACACCCTGGGAACATTCTGTTACAGAGTGATGCCCTTCAGTTTGAAAAATGTTGGTGCAACGTACCAGAGATCTATGACCACTTTGTTCCATGATATGATGCATAAAGAAATTGAGGTCTATGTGGATGATATGATTTGTAAGTCGAAGACTGAAGCAAATCATATTGAGTACTTATTGAAGTTGTTTCAGCGTTTGAGAAAGTTTAAGCTCCATTTGAATCCAAATAAGTGTACTTTTGGTGTCCGTTCTGGAAAGATGTTGGGCTTTATTGTCAGCCAAAAAGGCATTGAAGTTGATCCTGGTAAAGTTAAAGCTATTCAAGAAATGCCTGCGCCCAAAACAGAAAAACAAGAGGATTCTTGGGACGTTTGAATTATATCTCCCGATTTATATCCAATATGACTGCCACTTGTGCGCCGATCTTCAAGCTTCTTCGCAAAGATCAGGGTTGTGTCTGGACAGAAGATTGTGAGAAAGCTTTTGAAAGAATTAAAGAGTATCTGTTTGAACCTCCGATTTTGTCTCCTCCCATGGAAGGAAGACCTTTGATCATGTATTTGACTGTGTTGGAAGAGTATATGGGCTGTGTTTTACGTCAACAAGATGAATCTGGTCGAAAAGAGTTTGCCATTTATTATTTGAGCAAGAAGTTCACTGATTGTGAGTCTCGATACTCAATGCTTGAAAAGACATGTTGTTCTTTAGCTTGGGCTGCCAAGCGCCTCCACCAGTATATGTTGAATCATACAACTTGGTTGATATCTAAAATGGATCCAATCAAGTATATCTTTGAAAAGCCTGCTTTAACTGGGAGGATTGCTCGTTGGCAAATGTTGTTGTCAGAGTATGATATCGAGTACCGAACTCAAAAAGTGATAAAAGGAAGTGTTTTGGCTGACCATTTGGCACACTAGCCAATTGATGATTATCAACCTATCAGGTTTGATTTTCCTGATGAAGATGTGATGTATCTAAAGGTTAAAGATTGTGAAGAACCATTACCTGATGAAGGGCCTGAGCCTGGATCCCATTGGGGTTTGATTTTTGATGGAGCTGTTAATGAATATGGCAATGGTACTGGAGCAATAATTATTACTCCTCATGGTTCTCATATTCCTTTCACTGCAAGGTTGATGTTCACTTGCACAAATAATGCGGCTGAGTATGAAGCGTGTATTATGGGCTTGGGAGAAGCTATTGATTTAAGAATCAAGATTCTTGATGTATACGGAGATTCAGCCCTGGTGATTAATCAGATTAAAGGAGAATGAGAGACACATCAACCTGATTTGATTCCTTATCGAGATTATGCAAGAAGGTTGTTAACTTTCTTCAACAAGGTTGAGTTTCACCATGTACCTAGAGCAGCAAATCGAATGGCGGATGCTTTAGCCACTATATCCTCCATGATTGTGGTGAACCGGTGGAATTATGTGCCCAAAATTGATGTTATGCGACTTGATAGGCCAGCTCATGTATTTGCGGTTGAAGAGGTTGTTGATGATAAACTGTGGTATTATGATATTAAATGCTTTCTTCAAAATCAAGAGTACCTGCTTGGGGCATCCAAGAAAGATAAGAAGACTTTGAGAAGGTTGGCTGGTAGTTTCTTCTTGAACGATGATGTACTGTATAAAAGAAATTATGACATGGTCTTGCTCAGATGCGTGGATAGGCACGAAGCAGACATGTTGATGAAAGAAATTCATGAAGGATCTTTTGGTACTCATGCCAATGGGCGTGCAATGGCTAAGAAAATGTTAAGGGCAGGTTACTATTGGCTGACAATGGAATCTGACTGTTGCAAATTTGTGAAGAAGTGCCATAAGTGCCAGGTTTATGCTGACAAAATTCATGTACCACCAACTCCTCTCAATGTTATCTCCTCTCCATGGCCTTTCTCCATGTGGGGCATTGATATGATTGGAATGATTGAGCCTAAAGCGTCGAATGGAAACTGTTTCATGTTGGTGGCTATTGATTATTTTACCAAGTGGGCTGAAGCGGCATCATATGCCAATGTGACCAAGCAAGTAGTGGTCCGGTTTATCAAGAACCAAATCATTTGTCGGTATGGTGTTCCGAGCAAGATTATCACTGATAATGGGTCGAATTTGAATAACAAAATGATGAAGGAATTATGTGGCGAGTTTAAGATTGAGCGTCATAATTCTTCTCCTTACAGACCTAAGATGAATGGGGCTGTTGAAGCTGCTAATAAGAATATTAAGAAGATTATTCAGAAGATGGTTGTTACTTACAAGGATTGGCATGAGATGCTCCCTTTTGCTTTGCATGGGTATCGTACATCCGTCCGCACTTCAACAGGGGAAACCCCTTTCTCTCTTGTTTATGGTATGGAAGCAGTGCTCCCGGTAGAGGTTGAAATCCCTTCTATGAGAGTTTTAATGGAAGCTAAATTATCTGCGGCTGAATGGTGCCAAAGCAGATATGACCAGTTGAATTTGATTGAAGAGAAAAGAATGACGGCCTTGTGTCATGGCCAATTGTATCAACAGAGAATGAAGAAAGCTTTTGATAAGAAGGTTCGACCTCGTGTGTTTAGAGAAGGCGACCTCGTGCTCAAAAGGATCTCGACTTTTACCAATGATTCTAGGGGCAAGTGGACTCCTAATTATGAAGGCCCATATGTTGTTAAGAGAACCTTCTCTGGCGGTGCATTACTTCTTACAACTATGGATGGTGAAGAGTTCACTCGTCCTGTGAATGCTGATGCAGTCAAGAAATACTTCGCCTAGAAAATAAAAAGAACAGCTCGCTAAGTTGAAAACCCGAAAGGGCGGCTTAGGCAAAAATGAGCATCTCGGTGGGTTGAAAACCCGAAAGGGCGGTCTAGGCAAAAATTAGAGACAAAAACAGAAATAATCATCCCGGTAGATTGAAAACCCGAAAGGGCAATCTAGGCAAAAGTTAGGGATTCTGGCAAGTAACTGCATCTGGCCAGTCTTGATCATTTGAAAGCAATATTGTCTATCAAGGATTCTGCTTCAATCATCCTCGGTTGAAGTTTTGAGCACAACGGAATTCAAAGTTGTTAGGGAGAATAGCGGTCATTGTATTTCAATGTAACCCTTTCCATGTATTTACCATTTTTCAAACTTTGTAATGATCCATGGAATTACGCCATTTGCAGACTTCCATTCTATTAATAAAATTTCGGCCTTTGTCCCTTTGTTTGCAATTCTTATTTTGTTTCTGTTTGTAAAATTTCATTTATTTTTTGATGATGATTTTTGAAACAAAATGTGAATAAATTATTTAAATGCTTGAAAATTATAAAAACATTTTCCTTTGATTTATGAATATAAAAAAGGAATGTCAACGGTTATTCCAAGAATGGTAGAATCAATGTTTTATTCAACAGGGTTCGTTCTCGCCCCTTTGGTGGAATTTATTAACAGATCCCCAGTAGAGTTTGTTGATATTTCCTCAGCAGAGTTTGTTCCTATGAATGTGATTAGTTGTTGACAAGATGATGGGTTTGTTATGATGTGTTGAATTCATAAAGTCCAGTGCTGTTTGGTTTCTCCCCAGCTAGGTCTTGATCTGAATCCTCTCCAGCTGATTATGTTATGGTCAAGCAGTTAAGTAGTTTTGAAGTCCACGTCTCCTTAATGGTGGTCCCCACGCAAAGATTCACTTTCATTGTCCCTAGCAGAAATCATATGAGGAATCTTCACTCAGTGTTTTACCCTATAGACGTGTTGTTGTTGCTTTGGATATCCCCAAACAGAGAGCAATGTTATTTTCTTCTAAGAAGCATTAACGCGGTGATCGCTTGTCGTGTTTCATCTTGTATTATGGATGTTTTTCTCTCCAGGTTGTTCTACCCAGGGATTTATCCTTGATGATTCTCCAACGGAGGCAGTATATTATCATTTCCAATTATAAAGCAGTGAGATTAATTTCTCATTTCCCCTGGCAAGTCTAGGATGTACTTCTCTTCGGATTGTTTTTTCAGAGATTTATCCTCCTAGTGAAGATTATGCATCACTATTGTGGCTATTCCCCAGTGAAGTCGCTGATGATATCTCTTTTATTCGCCTGTTGGGTTTTCTCTCATTTATGATGAGTATTGATCTAAAATCCCCCACAGTTTGACCTTTTGCTATTTTCCCAGCAAGTCCATGATGCTTTGCTCAGAATTGGTTAATCCTCTGAGACTGTTCTCATATCTCCAGCAGATCTGCCTTGTTTTCCCAGTGGATTTTTGCATAGATGTTTATATGACTACAATCCCCAGCGGATTCATTCTTTATTTCTCCGCAACAGATCTTTTCACCCTTTTGAAATGGAAGTTCCTATTAATTTTTATGATCCCCAGGAAGATTCAGAAAGATTTGGGTTGTATGATTCCCCAACAGCTTTCCAGCCATCCTCAGAGTAGAGTTTATGCTATTATCCTCTTTATGGTTCATCGTTGTTAGAAGATTGATATTTGGGTCTTTCCCCAAGGAGTATCTTCTTTTCTCCAGCAAGATTTGAGCCTTGTAGTAGGATTTATTTTCCTTTGATGGCTTTTGTTTATCCCTTGCAGGATTTCTTCAGCTAAATGCCTAGCAGAGTTGCTAATGACATCTCCATCTTGTTGAGATTAGCCGAGTATTCAGTGGTGTTGTGATGTTTATTCCACCCTCTGTTTTTTCTTTATGTCTGTTTTGTCAGCATGTTCATACTCATAAGCATTGCATGTTCATACTCATAATGCCAAGGTGTAACTCCTTCCATTCCACCTCACACTGCAAAAGTCTCCATGAGTGAACAACCATCGATTACCCCTCCTCAATTAGCCTCAACAAAATCTTAATAACCTATTATATATTCATCTAAAATACATCCTATTACCACTTTTATATTGCAATGTCGACACTATTCTCCATTATGTGTTTGCTTCTCTTCCTATGGTATATCTCTTAGTCCCAATTATAAAACCACCTTACTAGAGTTTCCTTGAATCCAAATCACTTGCTCTATCTCTCGACACAAAACTCCTCCGGCCCGTACCACTATACTTTTCATTACTATACAATTCTCGTTCTTTCTCCGACACAATATCTTATAATTGTTCCTTGGGTAACTTAATATTTCCAAATTGGTCTCTTACTGAGACTAAATGCCTGGCTTATTATTCTGAACCTGATCCTCCTCTAGGACTGAATATACTCAATTTATCCTTCAATCCTCTTCTTGCATATACATGCTCCACTTGGAATATACAGTCGTGTCCTCGTGTCTCCTCTTAGACTACACTACTACCTTAGGTTCCCAACAAAAGCTGAACATCCTTAACTCTCAAACTCTCAACCACTTGAAGATACCATTCTGAACATACTCTCAACAATACCATGTTCTTCCAAGGTGCCATAGTGACTTTAGAACTGAAACACTGACAACTACCTCATTCCCGATTTCACCAGCCAATGGTCAATCCAGTTCCACTAGCCAATTCCTTTCTTCCTAAATGAATGGGATTACTTGAAAGTCTTGTCCACACCAATGGTCAATTCAGTTCCACTAGCCAATCCACATATTCCTCAAACTTCAACAATTCACCCAACATAAATCCTTAACTTCCGATTCCATCTGCACCACCCAGTTGCTCGAACCACACGCTTCCCTTTAATCCCATGCTATCGGAAGCACAACTTCTACTAAGACCTTAACTGAGCTGACCAAAACTCCTTACTTGCTAACTCTTGGATTGAGCCTACCCTCAAGGCACAAGTTCCACCAACACTTCGGAGTCCCCGTGGTCGTTCAACCTTGGTCCTACCTACCACATACATAGTATTAGGTTGATCAGGCACAACACTACAAAATATGATATTAAGAACCATGTTGGAAAGACACACTTATGAGGCAGGATTTACTTATGATGTTTCAAGGCTAGGTCGAGGATACGACCTACTCTGATACCAACTGTAATGCCCTGTATAATATATATCTAGAATAATATCATACAAGAGTTATTATATGGTACTGACACCATCATAAGTGCCTATTGGCATAATTTACATACTTGACCATTTTACAAAAACATAAAAGAACAACAATGGTACAAGATATGGAAAGAGCCAAACATAAAATCTATGATCTAAGTACAATATCCTCCATTGTACATAACTCAATACACAGCGGAATAAACATAATCTAGGCTTACCTTGAAACATCCATGCATAGCTCTGCTTGTAAACTAAACCTGCAAACAATACCTGAAAAACAACAATAATAATGGGGTGAGATAATAATCTCAGTGAGTTCCCCTATCTTATGGGTTCACTCGGCTCTAAAGGGTTATAATCAAAATCTAACTCAAGCCAAGAGGGAAAGGGATAAAACTTGAGTTCACATAACTCACAATGTATGGAAACATGTCTCTTGAGTTCACCAACTCAAACGATCACTAATCGAAAACCATACCAAGGTAAACTTCCCCACCACCTCACCTATATCTAGGACTTTTAGCGTGGGTCACAGATCCTTGTATCTTACTTTGACATACGAAATGGATTCAGATTCAAGGTGCTTCCCACATGAATCATCACTTCTCATGGGACCCTTTCCATCTCAAGTCTCTTACTCGTAGGCTCCATTCGTACACACAGAACTCAAACAAAATGTCTTCGGATTCTAAGGGACATATAATCAACCTTACGAATCGTCACTTCTCATGGGATCTTCTGCCCTTCTCAAGTCTCTTCGCCTGTAGGCTCCATTCGTTTAAGGGAACTCCTACCAAAGTAATAGTGCATACATTCCAAGGGAACTCTACATAAGTATCAACTCTTGAAACGGAACCTCTTGTTCAAACTGCAGTAAAGCGGCAAGAAGCAAAAAATAAGTTTTGGAAGGATTCCCCACAGGATTTATATCGTATCCACATGGATCGGTGCGAGGGAAAGAATGTCGTTCAACGGTCTCTACGTTTCTAAGCTTGTGGTGGTTAAATTTAGGTTAAAATATTTAAGGTACCATAAATAAAAGCTTAAAATATAAAGACAAAAAATATAAAGTAAAGACTTAAAATAAATGGAGCCTTGTTGGGATTGGATCTCATCAATTGATAACACATGCATTCTTCTGACCAATTAAATACAAATCAAACATTCGTCTAACATTCTCACGTATCACCCACAACAGAGGTTATGTCTAATGCAACGTCGAGAGAACAACCGTATTGTCTCATTGGTGATGTCTCACCCAACTCAACAACACAGAGCATTAAGAACAGATATTCACACAAATGTTAAGCCTAAATCTATGTCTAGAGTTTAGAACCTAACAGGTATTCATCCTAGATCCAGATCTGAAGAGTATATTTCTATAGTGGTTCAAATCAAAGATAAAAAGGTAAACAAAGATGACGCCCATATCAGATAAATGATTGATTCATATAAAACGCCATGATCGGAATACGTACATACGATTAACCCTTTTTACAACCCTTCAACTAATTTTCCAAAAGTATGTGAACATAGTTTCTCATCTCTATTATCACGCATCCTCACAATACCGTATTGATCGCTACTCATGCTACTTATGCTAATAATCAACACAATAAAATAAAAGATACTAGTAAATATCAACTTACAAGACTATGTCAAAAGTTTGCTCATTGATAGATGAATATATTAGATCTAAGATTTGAAAAGGTTTTTTCAAGACCACAAATAAGAAATCAAAGACAACATCAATATTGAATCAAAACTAGTTCACAATACATAGATTAGATGAAATGCATAAGTGTAGCATGCGATTTTTGTCGGTGACACGACCACCTTATCGCAAATGGGTTTCTCCTCACCGCAATGGTAGGAGTAGGGTGCTACTTTTTGATTTCTTATTTATCTCGTGAAGCTGAAAGGGAAAGGGAAGCTATCTAAAAATAACCTTGCACACGAATGTTTAACTGAACAAACGCTTAAGAGAGATTCGGGGAGTTCGGGGTCAGGTTATACAATGGGGAGTTGTCAATTACCCATCCTATATGTGGTTATCCATAGGTTGTTAGCAATAGGTTCTGCTTTTATACTTGATGGTGTTTATCTGTTGATGGGTTGGGAAAGTTTCTTCTTTGGGAGGTATGAGAGAGAAAGAGAGTTTTTGATGATTTTGGTGAGGTACTGGACGTCAATTTTGATCGGTGTGAAGGTACTGGACCTAGAGTGTTTAATTGGTGAGAAGGTACTGGACCTAGAGTTTTTGATTGGTATGCTCGCTAAGATTTCGTAATCTTATGCCAACGTATTCCCGTTTAAAGAAACAGGGAAATCAGAGCAATCGTAGTTCCTCCTATTCTATGGGAGGAAAAGATGTTTTGGTATCTTGTTCAAAGCCCAAGATTGAAGCTAAAAGGTTTATTTGTGTCTTGTTCAAAGCCCAAGATTGAAGCTAAAAGGTTTGACTGATAGAGAATCTGTCATCTCTAAAGGGAGATATCTCGTCTGTTTATCACAACTGTTGGGTGACTGATTATAAAGGAGAATTACTTTAACTAGGATAAGTGAATCCAGCAATGCCATAATTTCCTTTATAGGGGATTTGTCTTGAAGGGGAAAACTTTAACTCAGTGTAGAGCAATGCCATTTTTCCTTAGGAATCCTTCATACTAAGAGAGGGACAGTGGCGTGGATGTAAATAATCCAGAGGCTTGCCGCTTACATTAATTAGATGAAAGAGAGGTTTTACTAGGATAAGAGATGGACTACATCTGGGATTAAGGTTTGTTTTGATTTATCGTTTTAATGTGTGATAATACAGGGAAATGTCTTCCTATAGAGAGATTTTGATTTCCTCTAAGGGGAATGTTAATTTTTGTGTGCCTTGATCAAAGCCCAAGGTTGAAGCTAAGAGATTAATTGACTCCACTAGGGAAGTCCTTATACAAAGCTTAAGAGGAGGCTGGAAAAGGCTGACTCAACAAGAGAGTGTTTATCTGTCTTGTACAAAGCCCAAGATTGAGGCTAAAAAGAGACTGTCTCTTTGGGGGATATCATTATACAAAGCTAAGAGAAGGCTACAAGTTGACTTTTTCGGGAAATATTTTATCTGTCTTGTACAAAGCCCAAGATTGAGGCTAAAAGGGAAATTGACTATGTGGGAAAGAAATCTTTATCTGTCTTGTACAAAGCCCAAGATTGAGGCTAAAATGAGATTGACTCTGCTAGAGAGATTTATACGGTGTCTTGTACAAAGCCCAAGATTGAGGCTAAAAAGTAGTTGACTAACTCAGTTGAGGAAAATCGTTATACAAAGCCTAAGAGGAGGCTGACTTCTGCTGAGGGTTTTTGAGATCTAGAGGCAGGTCCAAGTCGGGGAATCAACTCTTGCTGAGGATTTACAAAAGAGTTGAGATATCAGATTCCTTAAGGGTCTGATTTGGGGTAGTGTTATACTGATGATAAGCTGACCCTGGTTGGGGAAATTAAGGAGGGAAGACTGAGTTTTAGATCCTGTGAGGATTTTAACTCTACTGGAGATTGGTCAAATGACCAGGGTTTTTCCTGTGTTTGTAGGGAACTTGAGAATGTCTTTGAGATCCAAGAGGAGATTAGACTGTCCAAGTCTACTAGTATGGAAGAATTTATCTTTGTATGATGCCCAAGAGGAGGCAGGTGTTTTAAGGGATGAGAATCAACCCTAAATTGTCCAAGGTTTTGACTCTAGAAAGACTGCTCTACCACAGGATGACTAAGTTTTGTCTTATACCTTTAAGAGGTCTTCAGGGTCCTTGTATTAAGCCCAAGATAAGGCATGAGAACTTCTAAGAAGCCGGAGGGTCCTTGTACAAAGCCCAAGAGGAGGCTGGGACGCTTTTAGGAAGCTTGTGGGTCTAAACTTAAGAACAGTTCAAGAAAAGTTTCACCGGGAACAATCTTTTCTTTAGTGAACAGTTCTAGGGTTTGAAGGAACTCAAGAGAGGTTTCACCGAGAATTAATCCTCTTTGGGGAATGAATCTCTTTGACAATTTCTAATACTGACAGTCTGAGAAAAGTTTCACCGGGAATAATGCCTTTCTCTTTGTTCCATATTGTTTAAGCCCAAGAGAAGGCAAGACTGTATCTGGAATTCCTATGGGGAACTAGTTTTGACTGATTGAAAGAGTGACCAGCTGGCTTTACCTAGTTCTAGACCTAGTTGCCGGGGAAAACTTTAAGCAGGTATACAAGTATATATACAGTTTATATATGACAAGTATTTAAAAGGATATGAAAGAAGGACTTACAGGTGAGCAAGCTTCCAGCAATACAGTTAAATATATATATATATATATATATATATATATATATATATATATATATATATATATATATATATGAAAGCATGTAAATGAAAGCTGATAAAAACTTACAGGCGAGCAAGCTTCCATTGTAACAGCTGTATGGTAAGTTGTTCAAGAAATTAAAGAAAGTTTTGATAACAACTTTGGATTTGAACCTAAATCAAAAGGGAAGTTGTTCTTTGAAAAGATTGGGGCTTATACTCAAAGAGAGGCCCAGATGAAAAACAGTGATCGTACCGTTGTTCTGAAAATTGCATCGGGATTTATACAATGACTGAGACCTAAATTATTGTACTTACAAAGAGGGTTGGGTCTTACAACTCAAGGAGGGACCCAAAGTTTATTTTTGTACAAGAGATGGGGCTTACAACTGAAGGAGAGGCCCAATGGAAAGACAGTCATCGCACCGTCCTTTTGAAAACTGTATTGGGACTTATGCAATGACTGAGACCCAAAATTATTTATGTACAAAGGGGGTTGGGTCTTACACTCTATTAGAGGCCCAAAGTGTTTTTAAAGAAAAGGAATGAGACTTATAACTCAAGGAGAGACCCAGATGGTTTTTGTTTAAAAGGCGACGACCGCGCCGAGATTTTAAAATTGTATCGGGACTTATACAATGACAGAGGCCCAAAAAGGATTATATTTACAAAGGGGTGGGACTTACACTCCATCAAGAGGCCCAAAGTGGTTTGAAAAGATTTGTTAGGGTGATAGTGATCAAAACCCTAATTTTTAGTTTTAAAATGTATTTTAATTGAATAAAAATTCAATTAAAATAATCAAACAAGTGAAAAAAGGTTGTGATCTTGGATTTATATTTGGAAAATCATGTTTCATTCATGGGATGATTTAAAAATCATTTATATTTTGCAAAACCAAGAGAAAGAAATATTTTTAATGTTTAAAAACAAATAAAAATATAATTTTTTACAAAAATATCAAATATATGAAATAAATAATATTTATGTGAAATTTTCATGGAATAAAATATTTTAATATTTTTGTGAATTTTCAAAAAAAGAATCAATAAAAAATGATTAAAATTAAGAGAGAAATTAATTTTTGGATTAATTATGAAAATATTGAAAAATAGCAAAAAATGAGAGAATAGAAAAAAAGGTATGGGTGGGGTTTGAACCCATGACCTCCTACACAAACACACATGCACGCTATCACTAGGGTGGTGATACATCCGTGTATCAAAACCACCCCATGTGCATATATGGGGTGCCTTGTTTTCAGGCATGGCCAAGGCAAGGCAAGGCAAGGCAAGTTTTGGCAATTTGCGTGAAGCCTCTAACTTTCTCATTTCTACATGGATTTAGAAAAAATTTAGGTGCATCTGGCCTAGAATTTCACAAGGAATCTAATGGTGCTTTTGGAATTTTCAGAAAGTGTCCCTATTTTAAAACCCGATAGTGGTTTCAAAATAGGCTTATATTTGCATGTTCTATGCTATCTCATGGTCCAGGCAAGAATTGCATGACAAATTGGTTTAAACACAACATATACAACATGTATGAGATGTTTATGATCATCGGACATCAAAGGAATGCATAATTCAAAGAGTTCAAGTTATCATGCACTTACCTCTTAGAGCTTCTTGTGCTAAATGTCAAGATCCTTGTACCAGAAGTAATCCAATGCTTTGGACACTCTTGATTGATCCCTTAGAAGGTTTTAGGATGATCAAAACCAGCTGGAATCCTCAGGAACAAGTTTTAGCTCTTTCTTGCAAAAGGGGCAAAAGTGACCAATATGGCAACTCTCTCAAATGGTGTTCCAGATGAGGGAAACTAATTGGGACAGTTTAAGGATGATATTTGGAGTGTGTTTGAGGCCTTGTTTGGTTTTGGAAGTGACTGAATCAAGGCATGGCTTGGAAAATGCATAAAAGTCCAATTTTGAGGTTTTGGAAGTGGATTTTCTGATTTTGGTGTTTCAGGTCACAAGTGAGTGTTTGGACAGCTTAGATATAACATATTGGATGTGTTTGGATCATGAGTTGTGGTGGAATTGCTCTCTAACTCAAAAACTCAGAGATGGCTTGCAAAAGAAGGCATTTTAGCCTAAAGAGAGAGATTTTGAGGAAAGCATCAGTTGTAGTGCTTTGGTGTACTCAAACTGAGCACAAATGACCTCTATTTATAGTAGAGCAAGTTTTTTTTGCAAGCAATAGTTAATGGCAGCTGGTACAGGCCTTTGGCCAATGTTGATCCAAGGGAATTTTTAGTCTCCTATAGCCATTGACTTGAGGTTAGGGCACAGGTCTATGGTTCTTTGATTCAGAGCTGATTCTTGACTTATTCAGTTAGGAATGAGTCAGTCCATGCCACCTTGGTGCATCCATTGAATGCTTGGAAACAAAATTGGAGTCTTGGAACCTTTTTAGCTTTGTTAGGTTTGTTATGGCTAAGTGTAGATTCTTGGACTTTGGAGGCTTGGGGATCAGATCATTCTGCTTTTGTTTTATCCTCAGATGTGTCCAAATGGATGACAAGGCTTGGAGTTGTCCAAATTTTCCAAATCAAGCAAATGCACAAAATCTGCCTTGTACAAGGCAGTTGGAAATAGTGATTTTGAGGGGATCATATCTCCCTGCTCAGGTTGAGTTATGGGGGGCTCTTATGCTTTTTAGAAAGCCCTCATATGATACAAAACATGTGTGATCATAGTTTGTTTTGAAACTATTTGGATCCAACTAAAAAATCCTCATGAACATTGATGTTCAAGGCTGGTAAATTAGGCAGATTTTCACTAAGTGTTGGAAAAAGTGTCATTTTCATGTTTTTGTGATTTTGATCAATCTATAACTCAAAATCCATGAAGAATTGGAGTCTGAGGTAGTTGAAGCTTTTGTATAGTGTAGTAAAACCTACAAATCCAGCTTTGGATCACCCAAAATGGTTGCTTGGATCTCAAGTTATGATCCTTGGAAGTTGGTACCAAAAGTCAACTTAGGGGTGAATTAGGTCAACAAACTCTAATTCCTGATTTTTGGTAAATGCATCCCCTGAGGTTAAATTGACTTGATGATTGGGTCTATGAGGTCCCTTAGAGTGTCTTGGGTTGTGCTTTGAAGCAATGGCTCATGCCCATATGAAAATTTTCATCTGGAGGTCTCAGTCGACCGAAAACCCTAATTTGGTGACACTGGCGATCTTGAGGCTTGATCCACTTGGAATGTTGCAACCTTGTGCTTGATTCTTGATGTAGGAGTCCTCTTGATCCTTTATAGGTGTTTGAGAGGTTATACAAGTTGAAAATCATGTCATTCCTTGATTGATCCTTTGTCTAAGTGCTTTGAGAGGGCTTAAAACCCTAATTCTTGATTATGGTGAATGCTTGATCATCTTTGAGGAGATTGATGAGGCATGAAAGTACATCTATATTGTGTGATGATTTGCACAATGATGGGAAATCTTGGTGGTCAAAATTTGGGGTATGACAGATGCCCCTATTTAATTTTCTTGGACCCGAAGGTGTGAATGGCGAAGGTATTCGGGCATTCGGGGTGCAAGAGGATTAAATATCGGAATACCCAAAATTTTGACAGTGGTTATGAATGGTAGTTTGCTCATCCATCTTCTTTTGCTAAGCAATGATGCTTAGAAAAGGGTAAAACTTCCCCTCGATCCTGGTCAACAACCACGGAACTGGTATAAGTTTTCTTAACAAACTTCCCCTCGATCCTGGTTTTCAACCGCGAAACTGGTCTTAGTTTCTGAAATAAACTTCCCCTCGATCCTGGTCTTTAGCCATGGAACTAGTCTCAGTTTCTGATATAAACTTCCCCTCGATCCGGGTCTTCAGCCACGGAAGTGGTCTTAGTTTCTTTTGTCAATAAACTTCCCCTCGATCCTAGTCTTCAGCCAAGGAACTGGTCTCAGTTTTTTTTTCGTCAAGCTCCTTCCTGGACAAGGGACGCTATGTGTAGCGATTTTCATCAAACTTTTCGCCGAATTTTCCTGTGGAGATGCCATTTGATGGAAAAAGTTTTGATATCAGACTTGCTGGGGAACCCATTCGTCTGAGTTGTAGAGGTGTTCAAACTTCTCTGTTGGAGACGCCATTTGTTGACTCTACTGGGGAAAGTGAGTCTCTTGAGAGGTTGTTTCCTGCTTGGGGACATTACATCATACTTTTCTTCGAGATCTTCTCATAGAAATGCCATGTGAGGTAATCTAATTTTGAAGTGCTGACGACTTCATTAACATTGACTTTCTGGAGAGAAAAACCAATGTGTTGCCGAGAGTCTTTAGGTGCGAGGCTTTCTCTAGGGATTTTCCTTAATCCAGGAAAGCCAGAGGATCATCTTCAATAGTAAAGAGTGACGTTTGTCGAATTTCTTCTTGCCTTTTAGAGGTTCAAGTTATCAAAGTGGTCGAGGACCGTCTCTAATCCAGAAATAAACTGGGGAGAAATTTCTCAGACGCTGCATTTCCTAATAAATAAAGGACTGACAACTCGATTAAGAGGACTTTTATCACTTGGGAATAAGACTGACCAGAGTGATAGTGATACAATATAAATATGAGTATGAATCAATAATGCATGATGTATGTATTTTATGCTGACAAAACTGACGCGACATACAGACTAATAGATGAACACGACTGGATACTCGACCACTGTGGGGGATGAAAAGTATCACTGGTTCAAAATAGCAATTCTGCCTTGCTTAGGAAAGATGGTCCCTGTGGGGAGAAAGAATTGTTCAATCGGTCTTAAGAGGTACGAACTCTGCTGGGGATGTTAGATGAAACATGGTCTCTGACACAGTTGATCCTTCATTCAGGCGTACTGGTTTAGAAGGAGTACTTCGATTCTGCACTTTGAGGTTCAACCACCTTCGGAGAAGAGATCGATGTTCTTTCGATGTTCAACAGTCAAAAGAATTGCCATCTTTATTTTAAAAGCAGAAAATTTTTTGACAAGTAAATTCATTTTTGTTTTATTTCAAGAATCGTTGATCATGTCAAAAATGTTATTCTATAAAGCTAAAACAAATGAGAATTGCAAACTAAAGTACTAGGGCTCAAATTTTATTGATAGGATGGAAATCAGCCAAGCGCGTGATCCCATAAAGTATTTACAAAGTTAGAAAATGGTAATTTACGGGAAAAGGGGCTACATTGAAACATAACGGCCGTTATCCTTCTACCAACTTTGAATTCTGGACATCTTGAGCTTCTGTCAAAGATGACCTTGACTGGAAGTTTTTCGACGAATAGTGTTAGCGCTGGGGATTTAACTTTGTCGGGCGTAGTTACTTGCCATTAATCCCAAACTTTTGCCTGGATTGTACTTTGAGATTTCCAATCCACCGGGATGATTTTTTGTTTATGTCTCTAATTTTTTCCTGGACCTCCCTTTCGGGTTTTCAATCCACCGAGACGCTTTTTTTTAGCTTAGGTGAAGTATTTCTTGACTACATCAACATTTGTGGGGTAGGCAAATTCTTCTCCATCCATGGTTGCGAGTCTCAAGGCTCTGCCTGAGAAAGCTTTCTTGACTACATAGGGGTCGTCGTAATTCGGAGTCCATTTGCCTCGGGAATCAGTGAGGAATGATTGTATCTTTTTGAGCACGAGGTCTCCTTTTCTGAAGACACGGGGTTAGACCTTTTTGGCGAATACTTTCTTCATTCTTTGCTGATATAGATGACCATGACATAAAGCTATTATTCACTTTTCTTCGATTAGGTTCTTGTTATCGTGCTGACTTTGACACCATTCAACCTCTGTTAGCTTAGCTTCCATCAATACCCGGATTGACGGTATCTCTACTTCTATGGGGAGCACTGCTTCCATGCCATATACTAGAGAGAAAGGGGTTGCCCCTGTTGAGGTGCGAACAGACGTGCGATAACTGTGAAAAGCAAAGGGTAGCATCTCGTGCCAGTCTTTGTAGGTTACAACCATCTTTTGAACGATCTTTTTGATGTTTTTGTTAGCCGCTTCTACCGCGATGTTCATCTTGGGTCGGTAGGGAGATGACTTATGGTGTTCGATCTTGAACTCAGCGCATAACTCTTTCATCATCTTGTTGTTCAAGTTAGATCCATTATCAGTAATGATCTGGCTTGGAACACCATAACGGCATATGAGATTGTTTTTTTATAATGCAGACTACCACTTGTTGGGTTACATTGGCGTATGACGCTGCTTTGACCCACTTGGTGAAGTATTCAATGGCTACCAGGATGAACCGATGTCCGTCTGAAGCCTTGGGTTCGATCATGCCAATCATGTCGATTCCCCGTATGGAAAAAGGCCAAGGGGAAGAGAGAACTTTGAGATGCATTAGCGGTACATGGATTTTGTCTGAGTATATCTGACACTTGTGACATCTCCTCATATACTTGTAGTAATCAGATTCCATGGTCAACCAATAGTACCCTGCTCTCAGAATTTTTCTCGCCATTATGTGTCCGTTGGCCTAAGTGCCAAAGGATCCTTCGTGAATTTCTTTTATCAGCATGTTTGCTTCTGGTCTGTCTACACATAGGAGCAAGACCATGTCAAAGTTTCTCTTATAGAGTGTATCACTGCTCAGAAAGAAGCTGCCTGCCAATCTTCTAAGAGTCTTCCTGTCTTTTCTGGATGCCCCAGGTGGGTACTCTTGTTTCTGAAGGAAGCATTTGATATCGTGATACCAAGTTTTGTCGTCTATGACTGCTTCAATAGTGAAGATGTAAGCGGGCCTTTCAAGGCGCATTATGTCGATCTTAGGTATGTCATTCCATTGACCTACACTAATCATGGAGGAGAGAGTGGCTAATGCATCAGCCATGTGATTCTCTTCACGAGGGATATGATGAAACTCGATTCTGTTGAAGAATAGTAACAACCTTCTCGCGTGATCTTTGTAAGGAATCAGTCCTGATTGGTATGTATTCCAATCTCCTTTTATCTGACAGATAACTAGGGATGAGTCTCCATACACATCCAAGTTCTTTATCCTTAAGTCAATTGCTTCTTCGAGACCCATGATACAAGCTTCGTATTCGGCCTCGTTGTTTGTGAATTTGAATGTCAATCTGGAAGTGAAAGGAATGTGGGTACCCTGAGGTGTTACAATGATTGCCCCAACTCCGTTTCCATAATTGTTAACAACTCCGTCAAAGATTAGTCCCTATTGGGAACCTGGTTCTGGCCCTTCACTGGGCAGCGGTTCATCGCAATCTTTCATTTTCAAGTACATGACATCTTCGTCTGGGAAGTTAAATCCGACTGATTCCTGATCGTCAATCGGTTGATGAGCCAAATGATCGGCTAAAATACTTCCTTTGACGGCTTTCTGAGCATGGTACTCGATGTCGTATTCCGATAACAACATCTGCCAATGGGTAACCCTTCCCGTGAGAGTAGGTTTTTCAAAGACATACTTGATCGGATCCATTTCGGAGATTAACCAAGTAGTGTGACAAATCATGTAATGGCGAAGACGTTTGGCTGCCCAAGCCAGAGCGCAACAAGTTTTCTCAAGCATAGTGTATCGAGTTTCACAGTTGGTAACTTTCTTACTCAAATAGTAGATGGCAGACTCTTTTCTTTTTGTTTCGTCTTGTTGGCCAAGCACACAACCCATGGAGTCTTCCAAGACTGTTAAATAGATGATCAGTGGTCTTCCCTCCACTGGAGGTGACAGGATCGGTGGATTCAATAGATACTCTTTGATATTGTCGAAGGCAGTTTGGCAGTCTTCTGTCCATACACAATCCTAATTCTTTTTTAGTAATTTGAAGATTGGCGTGCATGTTGCGGTCATGAGGAATATGAATCTGAAAATGTAATTCAAACGTCCCAGGAATCCTCTGACTTGTTTCTCAGTCTTTGGAGAAGGCATTTCTGAATGGCCTTGACCTTGTCAGGATCAACCTCAATTCCTTTATGGATGACGATGAACCCTAGCAGTTTTCCTGAGCGGACACCGAATGTGCACTTGTTAGGATTCAAGCAGAGTTTGTACTTTCTTAGACGCTCGAATAGTTTTGACAGATGGGTCACATGCTCCTCTTCTATTTTAGATTTGGCAATCATGTCATCGACATACACTTCGATTTCTTTGTGTATCATGTCATGAAATAGAGTAGTCATGGCCCTTTGATAGGTCGCCCTGGCGTTCTTCAAACTGAACGGCATTACCTTGTAACAAAAGGTGCCCCATGGGGTGATGAATGAAGTTTTATCCATATCTTCCAGCGCCATTTTGATTTAATTATAGCCCGAGAATCCATCCATGGAGGAGAATACTTTGAACTTTGTTGTACTATCTACCAGCATGTCTACGTGCGGTAAGGGAAAGTCATCCTTTGGACTAGCTTTGTTCAGATCCCTATAATCTACACACATTCTGACTTTTCCGTCCTTTTTTAGAACTGGTACTTTGTTGGCCAACCATTGAGGATATTCTGAGGTGGCGAGGAAACCCACGTCAATCTGTTTCTGCACTTCCTCCTTGATTTTGATGGCCATGTCTGGATGAGTCCGTCTTAGCCTTTATTTCACCGGCGGATATTCTGATCTTAACGATAGATGATGTTCCACGATGCTGGTATCCAACCCTGGCATGTCCTGATAGGACCAAGCAAATACACCGGGAAACTTTTTGAGAAGTTTTATCAAGTCTTCTTTGACAGTTGGACTGAGCAGTGCCCCAATCTTGACTTCTTTCCTCTCTTCTTCTGAACCTAAGTTAATCGTTTCCAACGGCTCTTTGTGAGGTTCAATGGACCTTTCCTCCTGTCTGAGTAATCTGGAGATCTCTTTTGGAATTTCCTCGTCTTCTTCATCTTCAGTCTCAAATACCGGGAATTCAAAGTTGGGAGAAGGCATAGGATCGTACGTTTCAAAGGGGTTTAAAACAAGCAATCTACATGACGTGATTATTTATTTTTAGAAGAGATAGAGAGAAATACAAGAGTGTGTTTGTCATACCCCAAATTTTGACCACTAAGATTTCCCATCATTGTGCAAATCATCAGCACAATATGGATGTACCTTTGTCCTCATCAATCTCCTCAAGGGTTATTGAGCACTCACTGCAATCAGACTTAGGGTTTCAAGCCCTCTCAGAGCTTTCAAACAAAGGATCAATCAAGGAATGACATGATCTTCGACTTTTCTAAACCTCTCAAACATCCACAATGGATCAAGAGGTCTCTCATATCAAGAATCAAGCACAAGGTTGCAACATTCCAAGTGGATTAAGCCTCAAGATCGCCAATGTCACCAAATTAGGGTTTTGGTCGACCAAGGCCTCCAGATGGAATTTTCCTCTGGGCATGAGCCAATACTTTAAAGCACAACCTAAGATTCTCCAAGGGACATCATGAACCCAATCATCAACTCAATTTTGCCTCAGGGGATGCATACAATAAAAATCAGAAATTAGGGTTTCATGACCTAATTCACCCCTAAGTTAACTCTTGGGACAAAAAATGAGCCAAGACCTCAAGACATGATTTGAGGGACCCTAATACACTACATTGATCCATTTTCAATAATGGATTGATCCAAGAAGCTTGATTCACAAGTTTCAAGTTCATCAGAACCACAGTTAGGGTTTCGCGAGAAAAGTCAACTGTGACTTTGACTTTTGACCAGGACATGCTCCCAAACCTTGGGACATGATTCAATACACCCTATAACACCTATGAAATCAATCTATCAAGTTTGATTTAGGTCAAGAGCTTGATTTCATAGAGGATCGCACAGTTTGGAATTCATCTGATAAAAAGTCAACTGTGCTCAAAAGTCAAAGTTTGACTTTTTGATTTTTTTATCAATTATGGTTCCCTAACCCTAAAATGATGTTAATGTGTGATTGGAATCAACATTCATCAAG
Organism: Lathyrus tuberosus; assembly: GCA_022829125.1. Lineage (NCBI taxonomy): Eukaryota > Viridiplantae > Streptophyta > Magnoliopsida > Fabales > Fabaceae > Lathyrus > Lathyrus tuberosus. Next base: position 9,703,908 of record JALAZF010000112.1, read on the forward strand.
AAAAATCAAGAAAAGTGGGATAACTTGTAAAAGGGGTAACCATAAAAAACTTAGAAATTTTCTAAGTTATGGAACAAAGTGGCTAAGGTACCAACTTCCAAGGATCATAACTTGAGATCCAAGCAACCATTTTGGCTGATTCAAAGATGGATTTGTAGCCCTCATGGCATAATTTAAAAGTGTCAACTACACCTCATTCCAATTCATCATGGATTTTGAGTTATGGTTGGATCAAAATGGCTGAAAACATGAAATGTCACTTTTTCCAACACTTAGTGAAATTTTCACTAAGTCAGGATCTGTTTCACTTTTTCCAAAATGTAAGGGCATTTTTCACTTAGATCCAATAAGTGTCAAGACAAACTATGATCACCCACATGTTGTAATATGAGAGCTTTCCAAAATGGCCAAGAACTCCATCAAATCCGATTTAAGGTAAGAGTTATGACAATGGCAATATGCCTTGCTGCAACTGTCATGGCAAGGCAGATTTGTGTATTTTGCTCGATTTGATCAAATTGTGCAAATGACAAACAAGTTTATCCATCTGAACACCTCAGGGAGAGACCAAGGAGGGACAAACACTGATCCATAATCCTCCCAAGTCTTTGGAACTAAAAATAGCATGCCAAACCTAAAAAACCCTAAAGAGGGGACAAGACTCCAATTTTGTTTTGGAGCATTCAATGGATGCACCGAGGTGGCATGAACATAGCCATGTCCAACTGAATGAGACAAGGCTAATCTCTGAACTAGGGAACCAAAGGCATGTGCTCTAACCTCTAGTCAATGGCTAGAGGAGACTTGGATTCCTATAGATCAACATTTTCCAAACCTCTACTGCAGTTGCCACTCACTATTGCTTACAAAACAAACTTGCTATATTATAAATAGAGCTCATTTGTGCTTAGTTTAAGTACACCAAAGCCATCAAACGAATGCTTTCCTCAAAATCTCTTCTTTCACTCCAAAATTGCCTTCCAAAGTAAGTCACTATCAGGTTTTGAGTTTGAGAGTCATTCCAACCAAACCAATCAAGCACACACATCATAAACATCATATAGAAGTGATCCAAACACTTAAACCACAACTGGAACACTAATTTCTCAGAATCACCAGCCAATTGCTCAAGGTTTTAACCAAGTTGCAGTTGAGATGCCATGAAGTGATCCAGCCATTTCGAATCAACTCCAAGCATTCAAACACATTCCATATGGTGTAGGGAAGCTGTTCAGATCATCACAACTCATCTGTAACACCTCCAACTTAAAAATCACTTTGCACTTGCTGTCACAACCTTCAAGTAAGCCTAAACTTGGTCATCTCTTAATCTATGCATATTTCCTCGCACAATACTTTTGCCAAATGTTCATAATCATGCATAGAATATTTCCCCTCAATTAATTGCTTTGTTTGAATCGTGTATCAAAATTCTCAGCCTTCATGCAGAATTTAGGGTTCTTGAGGTTTTGTCTTGATTTCTTATTCCATGCTTAAAATAAATTAAATTAAAGACCATAGACATGACCGTGAGATGAAAACGAGTAGATTGATATGTGGATTGTGTGATTTCATCAAGTATTCAGTGAGATTGGTGAGAAAATGCAAATCTGCAAAAACAGAGGGGTGACGCGTGTTCTTGGTGTGTTCTTGGCGCCGTTTTTTGAATATTTGAATATTTGAATTTTGTGATTTTGTTTAATTGATTCAAAAATTAATTTCTCTCTGAGTTTTAATGATTTCGAGTTGATTCTTTTTTTAATAATTCACAAAAATGTTAAAATATTTTATATTGCCAAAAATTCCCAAAAATATTATTTACTTCATATACTTGATATTTTTGCAAAGAATTAATGTTTTATTTGTTTTTTAACATTTAAAATATTTTTTCCTCCTTGATTTTCTAAATTTAATTGGTTTCCAATCATTTTGTGGATATAAACATGATTTTTCAAACATTAATCCAAGATCACAACTTGTTTTTCACAACATGTTTGATAATTTTGATCATTTTAATCATTTTAATTAAATTCTTATTTAATTAAAATGCATTTTGAAATTAATTTAGGGTTTTGATCTTAATCACCCTAAAACAAATCATTTTTCAAACTCTGTGGGTCTCTAATAGAGTGTAAGACCCAATCCTTTTTGAAACCAAAATAATTTGGGCCTCAGTTATTGTATAAGACCCACTGCAATTTCAAAAATCTCGGCGCAATCGCCGTTCCAAAACGAGAACCATCTGGGCCTACCCTCGTGTTGTAAGTCCCATTTCTTTTCTTTAAATAACTCTTTGGGCCTCTTAAGAGAGTGTAAGTCCCATCCTTTCATAAATAAAAACCTTTTGGGCCTCACTGTATTGTATAAGTCCCGATACCGTCAAAAAAGTTTGGCACGATCGTCGCCCTTTTTAAACAAAAACCCTGGGCCTCTCCTTGAGCTGTAAGCCCCATCACTTGTACAAAAATAAATATTTGGGCCTCTAATAGAGTGTAAGACCCAATCCCCTTTTAACCAAAACCATTTTGGGCCTTAGATATTGTATAAGTCCCTATGCGTTAAAAGATAACCTCGGCACGATCACCATTTTTCAACAAACCTTTTTGGGCCTCTCCTTGAGCTGTAAGTCCCAAAAATCTTTTCAAAGCACTTTCTCCTTTGATTTTGAATTAAAATATATGTTGTCATCAAAACTTTCTTTAATTTCTTTGTTGAACAACTAATCAGAACAACATGGAAGCTCTACAACGGGTAAGTGTTTATCTGCTTTCATTTACCGCTTTCATATATATAATTGTATTGTGGGGTTGTTTCATTGTAAGTCTTCTTTCACATCCTTTTATATACTTGTCACATATCCACTGTGTAATACTAGTATAGTTATTTAGAGTTTTCCCCGACAACTACGTCTAGCACTAGGTAAAGCCTTGTCGGTCACTCTTAAATACAAACAAAACTAGATCCCCATAGGATTTTCAGATACAGTCTTCCCTTCTCTTGGGGTTAAACAATATGGAACAAAGAGAAAGGCAGTATTCTCGGTGAACTTTTTCTCAGACTTTCACCCTTAGAAATTGTCAAAGAAACTCTAACTCCCCAGAGACGATCTTTTCTCCGTGAATGGCATCTCTTAAGTTTCTTCCAAATTCACGAACTTTCCTGGAATGATCTCTTCTCTGTGAATTGCATTTCTTGAACTTCTCTTGGTTTGGGGACCCATAGGCTTCCTAAAAGCATCCTCGCCTCCTCTTGGGCGTTGTACAAGGACCCTTCGGCTTCTTAGAAGTTCTAATGCCTTCTCTTGGGCTATATACAAGGACCCTAACGACCTCTTAGAGGTATAAGACAGAACTTAGTCATCCTTTGCTAGAGCAGTCTTGCCAGAGTCAAAAACTTCAGCCATTTTAGGGTTGATACTCATCCCTTAATTCCCGCGCCTCCTCTTGGGCATTGTATAAAAGATAAAACTCTAGACTTGGACAGTCTAAACCTCTTGAGTCTCAAAGACATTCTCAAGTCCCTTTCAGACATAGGAAAAAACACCGATCACCCTGGATTAATCTCCAGCCTAAACCCAATCTCTCTCATGAGAGTTACCCACACTTGGACACGCGTCAGGATCTTAATAATCCTCAGCGGTAAGACAGCCTCCTCTTGGGCTTTGTACAAATGATTCTCCCCAGCAGAGCTAACCTTTTCAGACTCTCTTGTTGAGTCAACCCCTTATAGCCTCCGTCTTGGGCTTTGTACATGACATATAAAAACACTCTCTTGTTGAGTATAAAAGACTCTCTTGTTGAGTCAATCTCTTTTTAGCCTCAATCTCGGGCTTCGTACGAGACAGCAAAACACTCTCTTGTTGAGTAATAAAGACTCTCTTGTTGAGTCAATCTCCTTTTAGCCTCAATCTCGGGCTTCGTACGAGACAACAAATCACTCTCTTGTTGAGTATAAAAGACTCTCTTGTTGAGTCAATCAACCTTCAGACTCTCTTGTTGAGTCAATCACCCGTTCAAGACTCTCTTGTTGAGTCAACCTTTTTTAGCCTCCGTCTTGGGCTTTATACGGGACAGATAAAAGTACTCTCTTATTGAGTCAAACCCATTCAGCCTCCATCTTGGGCTTTATACAAGATACATTCTCCCCAACGAAGTCAAAATCCCTTTTAGCCTCAATCTTGGGCTTTGTACAAGATAGAAAGAACATTTTCCCTGGAAAAATCAAACTTCCCGCCTCCTCTTAGGTTTTGTATAAAGAAATCTCCGGTTGAGTCAATCAACCTTTTGGCATCAAATTTGTGCCTTGCTCACAGCATACAATTATCAACAATTCCTCTTTAGAGATGACAAATTCTCTCTCAGTCAAACCTTTAGCTTCACATCTTGGGCTTTGAACAAGATACAAACCACATTTAGCTTCATGTCTTGGGCTTTGAACAAGACACCAAAACAATCTCTTTCCTCCCATAGAATAGGAGGAACTACGATCGCTCTGATTTCCCTGTTTCTTTAAACGGGAATACGTAGGCATAAGATTGCAAAATCTTAGCGAGCATACTAATCAAAAGCTTAGGTCCAGTACCTTACCCAAAACATAAACAAAACTCATTCTCCCAGTCATACTTTCCCAAGAAACTTTCCCAACCCATCAGCAGATAAACACTATCAATTACAAAGCAAAACCTAAAAGCTAACATCATGTGGATAACCACATATAGGATGGGTAACTGACAACAACCCATTGTATAACCTGACCCCGGACCCCCCAATCTCTTTTAAAGCGTTTGTTCAGTTAAACATTCGAGTGCAAGGTTAGTTTTAGATACCTTCCCTTTCCCTTCCAGCTTCACGGGATAAATAAGAAATCAGAAAGTAGCACCCTTTCTCCACGAGGAGAAAACCCAAACTTCAGCGATAAGGTGGTCGCGTCACCGACAAAAATCGCTCGCTACAGTAAAATGGCGATTCCACTGGGGACTCATTGTCTGTATAGGATCATAAGGCTAGAGGTATAGGATGTCAGGACAAATATATATACTGTTTTTCCTAATTGATATCCGTGTTTACTTTTCTGCTAATGGGAATGCGTGTGATGCCGCATCTGGAAAGATTGAGTATACATCTAAGATAAGTGATGGCATTATATGGGTAATCTTACGGGGAGTGAATCCCAGATAAGAGGTCCCGGTCGACCATTAAATCTGTGGAGATGCCCTTTGCGGATTCAATGCATATACGACTTCGGTTGTTGAAAGCAGATTGTTCCATTGGGTTATCTCAAAAGCTGAGGATTTTAGTAGACTGAAACCATTTTGTAGTGCGGAAGCTATCAGAAATAGTTGTCAAGCGATACTACCCTCATTTGAGACTACTCTAAGATACTACAGCTCACTGGCGATCTGCTTGCTGTTGTTATCCCAAGAGGGGTCAGTGATTTTGAGGACAGGTACTAAAAATCACCAGTATAAACCTTTGGGGATGGGTAGAGCCTTGACTTCATGACACCGTCCCTTTGACCCCATGTTTTTTCTATGTTTTTGTGTGCTGCATTCAAATTAGACTAAGACAATGATTGCAAATGTCAGATAAAGAGATTGCACTAATGGATTTCGGTAGAAGGAAAACTCACAAGTACACCTTCAGGGTTCCAAAATTAGAGGATTTAAGAGGATTGGCAAGGATGATAACCAACCCTAAGGCTTTCAGAGCTAAGTATGGAGGACTGCTGTCTCTGTTAAGGGTCCATGTAATCGAAGGAATCCTATCCATGCTAATCCAGTTCTACGATCCGGTTTATCACTGTTTCATATTCCCAGATTACCAACTAGCACCAACACTAGAGGAGTACTCTCACCTGACTAGTTTGCATATTACTGACCAGGCTCCCTTTTCTGGACTGGAAGAGATTCCAAAGGATCAAACCATTGCAAGAGCAATCTATTTGGACGATTCAGAAGTTAGGACTCACATGATCATTAAGGATGGTATCCAGGGTTTGCCAGCCCAGTTCTTAATCAAGAAAGCTCTGTGCTTTGCTAGTATAGGGAACGTGGCCGCTTTCGAAAGCATCTTTGTTTTACTTACCTATGGGTTATTTTTGTTTCCCAACATTGATAACTTCGTTGATATCAACGCCATTAAGATTTTTCTGATTGGAAACCTTGTACCGACCCTGCTCGCATATACTTATCATTCGGTACACTTAAGGAATTTGTACAGCGGAGGAATGATCACCTGCTATGTACCCCTGCTATATAAATTATTCATTTCCCATTTGCCAATGTCTGCTGCATTTTGGGATCAAAAGAATACTTTACGTTGGTCGCAGAGAATCATGTCTCTTACCAACTCTAACATCGATTGGTACAATCGAATCTATGACGGGATCAGGATCATTGACCATTGTGGAAATTTCCCATATGTACCCCTCATAGGAACTAAAGGAGGAATCAATTATCATCCTGTTTTAGTTCGTCGTCAATTTGGATACCCGATGAGGCATGTCCCACGAAATGCTCATCTGGAAGGTCTTTTCTTCAAGGAAGGAGAAAATGACAGGGCACTAAAGACAGAAATAGTGCATGCCTAGAAACACGTTCATAGGAAAGCAAGAGAGTCTCTAGGAAAACCAGACTGTGTCTCAGTGGAACCTTATCTCCACTGGGTACAGACTAGAGCTCTCAAGCTGAGGATGCCTTACCCTCGTTAGGAAGTTCTTCCGTTAAGGGACCCCGTCCTTTACTTTATGTCTGATACAGAAAAACTTCAGGTTAATCTCAACAAAGTTCAACAGGAGAAGAGGTCTTGGAGGAACAAGTACCATATTCTCAATGTGGAGTGTAAGAAAATACAGCAACTATTGAAAGATAAAGATGCTCTGATTAAGATTTTGGAGCAACATGCTGTAGAAAATCAGGATGACCAGAGGAGTTTGCTTGCTCATTTCACTTGGCAAAGGAATTACAACCCAACACCAGCTCAAGAGCCCCGGTAAAATAAAAGGAAAGTACCAGAACCAACACCTGAGCTCGCCTCAAAGAGGACTCGGGACCCATAAGTTTAGATTTACTTTTGCAGCACTATGTAAATTACTGTATTTCCATTTCTGCTATCTTTGAATTCAATAAAACAGGGTTTCCCCACTGTTTGATATTTGCAATCCAATTGTCGAAGTTTACTTTGAATAAACAAAAAAAATATACAATTAATATAATCATTGCATATCATTCATCATTCTTGCATAACGCATTCTTCTTACCTACGAATCTCACGTTTGCGTCTCGATTCTAGAGTCAAATTGTCTCATTCGTACAATACTCGGGCCAATCGACAAAGAAAGATGGATGATCTCGAGGAAGAGAACAGAGAGTTGAGGGAAGAGATCGATTCTCTGAAAGAGGATCTGAGAAAGCTTCATAACGACATGCAAGCTCTAGCAGAAGCTCAGATGCAACAACAAAGGACTGTGATCTCAGAGATCACATCGACGACCATAGTGGAAAAGTATGATCCTAGGTACAAAATGCCGAAAGATCATCCCTGGGGTATGCCTATTAACCATATCCTGAAAGGATATGTTCCGCCGATCACTGAAGATCAGGGAACCGCAGTAGGAGTCGCTGGGCCTGAAGGTTACATACTTCGGGAAAGCGAAGACGCCCAGGGCATGACAGCAACTCCTAAAGGTTACAAACTTCGGGATAGGGAAGGAACTAGAGTCACTGTCATGATGACTATACCATCACCTGTGGTACACACTGTCCCGGAAGGACAGATTCCATAAATACCTTCTAGTGGAAACAAAAGTATGTTCGACAGAATGAATGAGTTATAGGAATAGTTCCTGGAGATGTAAAAAGAGCTACAAGCCCTTCGCGGTCAGGATCTATTCGGAAAGGACGCCGCAGACCTTTCTTTGGTCCCTAATGTGAAAGTTCCGCATAAGTTCAAAGTGCCTGAATTTGAAAAATAAAAGGGTAACTCTTGCCCTCAAAGTCATTTGGTGATGTATGCTCGGCGAATGTCAACTCAGACAAAGAACTAGGAGCTACTGATTCACTATTTTTAGGATAGTTTAACCGGTGCCGCACTCAAATGGTACATGGGTTTAAACCGCACTAAGATCGGCACTTTCAGGGATCTTGGCACTGCCTTCGTTCAACAATATAAGTATAACCTGGACATGGCATCGGCCAGAGATCAACTCAGAGCCATGTCACAAAAGGACAAGGAAACCTTCAAGGAGTACGCTTAGAGATGGCGTGAAATCGCCTGCTAGATTTGTCCACATCTTGAGGAAAAAGAGATGACAAATATCTTCTTAAATACCTTGAGCTCATTTTACTATGACAGAATGGTCGCCAGTGCGCCCAGTGACTTTACCGAAATGGTAGGCATGGGAGTTCGTCTTGAGGAAGCAGTCCGAGAGGGACGTTTAGTTAAAGACGCTGGATCATCAAGTAATACAAAATGATATGGTAATGCTCTCCCTAAGAAAAAAGAGCAAGATATTGAAAATATCTCTCTCAGAAAGCAAAGGCGACGGTACCAACCAGTAGCAGCTGTAACTCCTGCTATCAACTCTGCGCCTATTCCTACGTATCAACCTCAGGTTGCTCAGGGCCAACCAAATCCACAATAATTTTAGCAAAGGACACAATAGCCTCTTCAGTAGGCTCGTCCTCCATATAACAACAACCGTACAACTCGGCCTCCAGGGTTTGATCCTATACCAATGTTGTACGCAGAACTGTTTCCACTCTTACTGGTCAAGGGGCATGTCCAAACCAGGTCTCCTCTTACAGTACCTGAGAATCCGCCTTTTTGGTTCAAAGCGGATCATACTTGCCCTTATCCTCAAGGAGGACCAGGGCATAACATAGAAAACTGTCCCAGTTTCAAATCAGATGTGCAAAAGCTTATTAGGAGCGGGGCCTTATCTTTCAAAGATACGAATCCGAATGTTCTCACGAACCCGCTGCCTCAACACGAGAAAGCTGTGGTAAATTTGATAGAATGAGAGTCTAACAACAGCTATCAAATTCATGATGTACTCTTATTGAGGGCCAACTTGGTCAAGATGAATTGTAGACAGAGTGGATACGGCCATGTGCCACCTCATAACTATCACCAGTGTGATATCTGCTCTAAAGACAATCAAGGATGTTCTATGGTGCAATCAGCTCTACAGGAACAATTGGATCTCAGATGGATCCAAGAGCACCGAGTTCGTGGGGTCAACATGATTTACACAAATTCCAACATCATTCAAAACCATGACATCCGTGCAATGAATGTCAACTTGGTGGCAATGCACTCAAGGCAAAACCAACATCATAATCTGCCACGACATGATTAAAATTCCTGTCTGATTTACTCGGTAAACAAACAAGGATTCTCTTTTGTACAAGAGGCCCTCCAACGTCAGATGGATCTTGGATGGATTCAGGATTACCGCGATAGAAATCAGTATCAAGTGAATATAATTCAAATCTTTGATATTCGCTTGATGAATACCAGCTTGGTGGAGTTACACACTACACAAGCCCAGCTCGGTTTCCTGACTTCGCATAATTACCAGAGCTGCAAAGTGTGTCATGAGAGTAACCAAGTGTGCGCTCTCGTTCAAAGAACTTTTCAACACTTGTTAAACCATTGGTGGCTTCCGATATATATGGATGAAGACACGCAACAAATCAGTGTGGTTAATGGGAACCCTACTAGGCATCAAAGTCAGGATGTCCGATCTATGGAAATAGACCTAGTAAGGTTACACTACATTCAAAGTGGATGTGGCCAGGTTCCACCACACAACTACGAGCGCTGTAGAGTCTGCTCGGAAAATAATCAAGGATGTTACCTCGTGCGAGCAGCCCTTTAAAGTCAGTTGGCTCCCAAAGAGATTCGACCGTGTCCAAGTTCTGGATCAATCAACTGGACGCCAGACTATTTCACTTATCAGATTAAGGATGTTGTCGTGATCTCTGATCGCGAAAGGACCAAAGATGTTTGTACCATCATCCCTCTACTTGATGAATCGAAGGTTCTTAACCAGGAATTGATTGAAGTTACTTATGACAGTCAGAAAAATCAGAAAGCTCCTGTAGTTATCTATCTGCCAGGACCACTACCGTATGAATCAACTAAGGCTATCCCTTACAAATACGGTGCAACAACAATTGAGAATGGAAAGGAAATTCCATTACCCACCATCGTGAATATTGCAGACATCAGTCGAGTAACACGGAGCGGTCGAATCTTCAATAGAGGAGTTGGAGAACCTAACAGAGAAAAGGAACCTCAAACAGAAGTTCGTAACCCACCAGTCGGTCAATCCAGTGATCCCGACCTTTCAAAGAACGATGATGAGATGCTGAAACTCATCCAAAGGAGTGAATACAACATTGTTGATCAGTTGTTACAAACTCCTTCAAAAATCTCAGTGTTATCGCTTTTGCTCAGTTCTGAAGCCCACAGAGAGGCTCTACAAAAAGTCTTAGAATAGGCCTTTGTGGAATAGGATGTGTCGATAAGGCAATTCGACAGTATCGTCTCTAACATCACTTCCTGCAACAACATGGGGTTTAGTGACGAGGAACTGCTGGAAGAGGGCCCAAGTCACAACATGGCGCTCAATATCATAGTCAACTGCCAGGATGATGCTTTAGCCAACTTACTGGTAGATACTGGATCGGCTCTCAACGTTATACCAAAATCCACTCTAATGCGACTATCGTTCAAAGGATCTCCGATGAGAGGCAGTGAGGACGTCGTCAAAGCATTTGACGGATCCCGAAAAACAGTTATCGGTGAAGGCGACCTCCCCATAACTATCGGTCCTCACACTTTCCAAGTCACTTTCCAGGTCATGGACATCCGAGCAATATACAGCTGTTTGTTGGGAAGAAGTTGGATACACCAGGCTGGGGCAGTCACTTCGACACTTCACCAGAAGCTGAAGTTTGTCAAGAATGACCAACTCGTCACGGACTGTGGAGAACAAGCCTTGATCGTGAGTAACCTTTCATTGTCCACTTGTGTAGAACCCGAGGAGGTTATGGGAACCCAGTTCCAAGCACTTTCGGTGAGCAGTGAGAATCAATCAGAAAGAGGAACGTCGATTTCCTCATATAAAGATGCTCTCAAAATGATCAAAAATAACAATGCAAAAGGATGGGGATAACTTATCATGCCTACTGATAACAAGACAAAGAAAGGTCTTGGTTTTTCCTCAACCTGTACCCAGACTACTAAAGATGAAAGTTTTCATCCCATTCCAAATTTCTTCCACAGTGGAGGTTTCCTTCACCTAGTGTCTCAAGAAGTACATACCATCAACAAGGGAGATTCCTCCGACACAGATGAGGAATGGAAGTCCTATCTTAACGAGGACGGTTATATGTCTCAGGAAAAGGTGACTACGCCATTTTGCTATCCCGTACAGTGTCCGAGATTTATACCAAGGTCAGACGTCAAAATGATATACAGAGATTGTGATCCGAAAGGATGCCGTGCTCCACCAAACTCATTAGAGGAAGACACTCTGATGAAAGACAACTTTGACCATTACTATTATGGCCCGATGGATGGCCTGCCTATGTGGCAGCCGTACCCAGGAGACTCGGGGCAAGAAAATCATCCCAACGATGCTTATCAGCTCAGCATCATCAAAAAGAATATATGTGTCCCCAACGAATCGTGGGATAAACACTCAGGGCATTCAGAAAATATCCAGCACGACGATGAATTTGCAAAGTTTGCAGGACTAGAATTCATTAACTATGCTTTTCCCGAGGTCAACGTCATCGAAAGGGATGACTCCTCCAGTTCCAAAGAGGTGTGGGACACCTTGGGATAACCGAGTGGCAAATACGACTTCATGGTCAAATACACCGCTCCTGAAAGCTCTCGTATCAGGCTCGAAGACATCCAGCCAACTGGATGGGGAGATTTACCTGAGAGCACAAATGTTATGCAAAATACAACTGAGGAATCCTCCTACGACAACTCTGCCTGGGAAACAGATTCCAATGATCCTGATCCGCCAGAAATCAGCATTATTTCTGAAGACAAATCAAGGAAGGTACCAGACTTTGTGATTCACCGAGGAGTTCGCCGCCAATAGGTTGCAGTCGATGTTTTGGAGATCATTCATAAGTCAAAGTAATTGCCGTTTTTATCTTAACCTTCCACCCTGCCCAGGTGAAACTGATGTTTTGATAGGGCTCACTTTCTATAAATGTACCTCTTCGCTTTGCCCAAAGCGACAGAGTTTTGTTTTATAGGGTTGTAGTTTCAAGAATCAACAAAATCATAAATAAATAAACGTCATTCTGTAATTCCCGCATTAATTGCTGTTTTCTCTTTTGGCTTTTTCAGAAAATGGTAATCCTAAAAAATAATTCAAATAATAAAAACAAGCAGAAAAAAAATGCACTGCACACACTCTCGCATTTCTCTTTATCTCTTCTAAAAACAATCATCACGTCATGCAGATTGCTTATTTTAAACCCCGTTGAAATATACGATCTGATGCTTTCTCCCAACTTTGAATTCCCGGTATTTGAGGCTGAAGAAGAAGATGACGAAGAAGTTCCAGAGGAAATCTCCCGATTACTCAGACAAGAGGAAAGGTCCATTAAACCTTATAAAGAGCCGTTGGAAACGGTAAACTTGGGCTTAGAGGAAGAGAGAAAAGAGGTCAAGATTGGGGCACTGCTCAGTCCAACTATTAAAGAAAGTTTGACAAAGCTTCTCAAAGAATTTCCCGATGTATTCGCTTGGTCTTATCAGGATATGCCAGGGTTAGACACCAGCATCGTGGAACATCATCTACCGTTAAGATCGGAATGTCCGCCGGTAAAACAAAGATTGAGACGGACTCACCCAGACATGGCCATCAAAATCAAAGAGGAAGTACAAAAATAGATTGACGTGGGTTTCCTCGCCACATCAGAATATCCTCAATGGTTAGCCAACATAGTACTAGTTCCGAAAAGGGACGGAAAGGTCAGAATGTGTGTGGATTATAGAGATCTAAACAAGGCTAGTCCAAAGGACGACCTTCCTTTACCACACATTGACATGCTGGTTGACAGTACAGCAAAGTTCAAAGTCTTCTCATTTATGGATGGATTCTCAGGCTATAATCAGATAAAAATGGCGCTGGAAGATATGGAGAAAACTTCGTTCATAACCCCTCAGGGTACCCATATTCCTTTCACCGTTTGACTGACATTCAAATGCATAAACAACGAGGCCGAATACGAAGCTTGTATCGTGGGTCTCGAAGAAGCGATCGACTTAAGGATAAAAAATTTGGATGTATATGGCGATTCAGCCCTGGTTATCAATCAGATCAAAGGAGATTAGAACACATACGAATCAGGATTGATTCCTTACAAATATTACGCGAGAAGGTTGTTACCCTTCTTCAACAGAATCGAGTTTCACCACATCCCTCGTGAAGAGAATCACATGGCTGGTGCATTGGCCACTCTCTCTTCCATGATTAGTGTAGGTCAATGGAATAACCTACCTAAGATTGACATAATGCGTTTTGAATGGCCCGCTTACATCTTCATGATTATAGCAGTCATAAACGACAAACCTTGGTATCACGATATCAAATGCTTCCTTCAGAAACAAGAGTACCCACCGGGGGCATTAAGAAAAGACCGAAACACCCTCAGAAGGTTAGCAGGCAACTTCTTCCTGAGCGGTGATACACTTTATAAGAGAAATTTTGACATGGTCTTGCTCTGATGTGTAGACAGACCAGAAGCAAACATGCTGATAAAAGAAATTCATGAAGGATCCTTTGGCACTCATGCCAACGGACACACAATGGCGAGAAAAATTTAAAAGCAGGGTACTATTAGCTGACAATGGAATCCGATTGCTACAAGTACATGAGGAGGTGTCACAAGTGTCAGATATACTCAGACAAAATCCATGTACCGCCAATGCATCTCAAATTTCTCTCTTCCCCGTGGCCTTTATCCATATGGGGAATCTACATGAATGGCATGATCGAACCCAAGACTTCGAACGGACATCGGTTCATTCTAGTAGCCATTGACTACTTCACCAAGTGGGTTGAAGCAGCGTTATACGCCAATGTAACCCGACAAGTGGTGGTCCGATTTATCAGAAACAATATCATTTGCCGTTATGGTGTTCCAAGCTAGATCATTACGAATAATGGATCTAACTTGAATAATAAAATGATGAAGGGGTTGTGTGTTGAGTTCAAAATCGAACACCATAACTCATCTCCCTACCGACCTAAGATGAACGGCGCGGTAGAAGCGGCTAACAAGAACATCAAGAAGATTGTTCAAAAGATGGTTGTAACCTACAAAGACTGGCACGAGATGTTACCCTTTGCTCTTCACGGTTATCGCACATCTATCCGCACCTCAACAGGGGCAACCCCTTTCTCTCTAGTATATGGCATGGAGGCAGTTCTCCCCATAGAAGTAGAGATCCCATTAATTCGAGTATTGATGGAAGCCAAGCTAACAGAAGCTGAATGGTGTCAGAGTCGACACAATGAACTGAACCTAATCGAAGAAAAGAGAATGACAGCTCTATGCCTTGGTCAGGTGTATCAACAGAGAATGAAGAAGGCGTTTGAAAAAAAGGTCCGACCCGCGTCTTCAGAAAAGGAGACCTTGTGCTCAAAAAGATACAATCATTTCTCACTAATTCCCGGGGAAAATGGACCCCGAATTATGACGGCCCCTACGTGGTCAAGAAAGCCTTCTCAGGCGGCACCTTGAGACTCGCAACCATGGACCGAGAGGAATTTGCCTACCCCACAAATGTTGACGTAGTCAAGAAATACTTCGCCTAAATAATAAACAAAAAAACGTCTCAGTGGATTGAAAACCTGAAAGGGCGGTCCAGGAAAAAATTAGAGACATAATCGAGAATCATCCCGGTGGATTAGAAATCACAAAGTACAATCCAGACAAAAATTAGGGATTCATGGCAAGTAACTATGTCCAACAAAGGGGCAAATCCCTCAGCAGCAGTAATGTCATCCATCAGAAAAAAAATCCAAGTGAGGTCATCTTTGACAGAAGTTCAGGATGTCCAGAATTCAAACTTGGTAGAAGGATAGTGGTCGTTATGTTTCAATGTAGCCCTTTTCCCTTAAATTACCATTTTCCAAATTTTGTAAATACTCTATGGAATCACGCGCTTGGCTGATTTCCATTCTATCAATAAAATTTGAGCCCTAGTGCTTTTGTTTGCAATTCTCATTTGTTTTAGCTCTACAGAATGACGTTTTAATGTGATTAACGATTCTTGAAATAAAACAAAAATGAATTTGCTTGTCAAAAAATTTCTGCTTTTCAAAATAAAGATGGCAATTTCTTTTGATTGTTAAACATCGAAAGAACGTCGATCGCTTCTCTAGAAGTAATCGAACTTCAAAGTGTAGAATCAAAGTAGACCTTCTAAGCCAGTGCACCTAAGCCCGACCAACGGTGTTCCCACGGGGACTATCTCTCCTAAGCAAGGCAGAATTGCTATTTTGAACCCAGTGGTACCTCTTTGTCCCCCGCAGTGGCCGAGTATCCAGTCATGTTCATCCGTTAGTCTATATGTCGTGTCAGCTTTGTCAACATATACATACATACATCATGCATTATTGATTTACATTCACATTCATATTGCATCGCTATCACTCTAGGCGGTCTTGATCCCAAGTGATAAAAGTCCTCTCAATCGAGTTGTTAGTTCTTTCCTTGTAAGGAAACGTCGTGTCTGGACAATCTCTCCTCTAGTTTATTTTTGGCTTAGAGCCAGTCCTCGACCACTTTGATAACTTGAACCTCTGAAAAGCAAGAGAGCTTTCGACAAATGTCACTTTTTGCCATTGAAGATGACATCTTCGCTTTCCCGGATTAAGGAAAATCCCCAGAGAAAGCCTCTTAATCAGAGAATCAGAAGTACAGCAGTTTTTCTCCAAAAAATTCGCTGACGAAAAGGTCATCGGGACCTCAGGATTGGATTACATCACATGGCATTTCTTCGAGAAGGTCTCGAGGAAAAGTATGATGTAATATCCCCAAGTAGGAAATAGTCTCTCAAGAAACTTGTTTTCCTCAGTAGAGTCAGCAAATGGCGTCTCCAACAGAGAAGTTTGTACACCTCTACAACTCAGATAAATGGGTCCCCGAGCAACTCTTACGTCAAATCTTTTTCCATCAAATGGCATCTCCCCAGGAAAATTCGGCGAGAAGTTTGAGGAAAACTGCTACGAACAGCGTCCCTTGTCAAAAAAGTTTATTGACAAAAGAAACTGAGACCAGTTCCTTGGTAGGAAACCAGGATCGAGGGGAAGTTATTTCAGAAACTGTGAACAGTTCCTTGGTAGAAAACCGGGATCGAGGGGAAGTTTATATCAGAAACTGAGACTAGTTCCTTGGTAGGAAACCAGGATCGAGAGGAAGTTTATTTCAGAAACTGAGACCAGTTCCTTAGTAGGAAACCAGGATCGAGGGGAAGTTTATATCAGAAACTGAGACCAGTTCCTTGGTAGAAAACCAGGATCGAAGGGAAGTACATTTTAGAAACTAAGACCAGTTCCTTGGTAGGAAACCAGGATCGAGGGGAAGTTTACCTTTTCTAAGCATCATTGCTTAGCGAAAGAAGAAGGATGCGTGAACTACCATTCCTAACCACCATTAAAATTTCGGGTATTCCGATATTTAATCCTCTTGCACCCCGAATGCCCGAATACCTTCGTCATTCACACCTTCGGGTCTAAGAAGCTTAAATAGGGGCATCTGTAATACCCCAAATTTTGACCACTAATATTTCCCATCATTGTGCAAATCATCAGCACAATATGGATGTACCTTTGTGCCTCATCAATCTCCTCAAGGGTTGTTGAGCACTCACTGCAATCAGACTTAGGGTTTCAAGCCCTCTCAGAGCTTTTAGACAAAGGATCAATCAAGGAATGACATGATCTTCAACTTTTCTAAACCTCTCAAACATCCACAATGGATCAAGAGGACTCCCATATCAAGAATCAAGCACAAGGTTGAAACTTTCCAAGTGGATTAAGCCTCAAGATCGCCAGTGTCACCAAATTAGGGTTTTGGTCGACCAAGGCCTCCAGATGGAATTTTCCTCTGGGCATGAGCCAAAACTTTAAATCACAACCTAAGATGCTCCAAGGGACATCATGATCCCAATCATCAAATCAATTTTTCCTCAGGGGATGCATACAATAAAAATCAGGAATTAGGGTTTCTTGACCTAATCACCCCTAAGTTGACTCTTGGGACAAAACATGAGCCAAGACCTCAAGACATGATTTGAGGGACCCTAATACACTACATTGATCCATTTGCAACAATGGATTGATCCAAGAAGCTTGATTCACAAGTTTCAAGTTCATCAGAACCACAGTTAGGGTTTCGCGAGAAAAGTCAACTGTTTTGACCAAGACATGCTCCCAAACCTTGGGACATGATTCAATACACCCTATAACACCTATGAAATCAATCCATCAAGTTTGATTTAGGTCAAGGACTTGATTTCATAGAGGATCGCACAGTTTGGAATTCATCTGATAAAAAGTCAACTGTGCCCAAAAGTCAAAGTTTGACTTTTTGATTTTTTGATCAATTATGGTACCCTAACCCTAAAATGATGTTAATATGTGATTGGAATCATCATTCATCAAGAAAAATCAAGAAAAGTGGGATAACTTGTAAAAGGGGTAACCATAAAAAACTTAGAAATTTTCTAAGTTATGGAACAAAGTGGCTAGGGTACCAACTTCCAAGGATCATAACTTGAGATCCAAGCAACCATTTTGGTTGATCCAAAGATGGATTTGTAGCCCTCGTGGCATACTTTAAAAGTTTCAACTACACCTCATTCCAATTCATCATGGATTTTCAGTTATGGTTGGATCAAAATGGCTGAAAACATGAAATGTCACTTTTTCCAACACTTAGTGAAATTTTCACTAAGTCAGAATCTATTTCACTTTTCCCAAGATGTAAGGGCATTTTTCACTTAGATCCAAAAAAGTGTCAAGACAAACTATGATCACCCACATGTTGTATCATATGAGAGCTTTCCAAAATGGCCAAGAACTCCATCAAATCCCATTTGAGCTAAGAGTTATGACAATGGCAATATGCCTTGCTGCAACTGTCATGGCAAGGGAGATTTGTGCATTTTGCTCGATTTGATCAAATTGTGCAAATGACAAACAAGTTTATCCATCTGATCACCTCAGGGAGAGACCAAGGAGGGACAAACACTGATCCATAAGCCTCCCAAGTCTTTGGAACTAAAAATAGCATGCCAAACCTAAAAAACTCTAAAGAGGGGACAAGACTCCAATTTTGTTTTGGAGCATTCAATGGATGCACCAAGGTGGCATGAACTGATCCATTTCCAACTAAATGAGTCAAGGCTGATCTCTGAACCAGGGAACCAAAGGCCTGTGCTCTAACCTCTAGTCAATGGCTAGAGGAGACTTGGATTCCTATTGATCAACATTTATCAAACCTCTGTTGCAGTTTCCATTCACTATTGCTTGCAAAACAAACTTGCTCTACTATAATACAGCTCATTTGTGCTCAGTGTAAGTACACCAAAGCCATCAAACTGATGCTTTCTTTAAAATCTCTTCTTTCACTCCAAAATTGCCTTCCAAAGCAAGTCACTATCGGGTTTTGAGTTTTAGAGCCATTCCAACCAAACCAATCACACAAACACCTCATAAACATCATATAGAAGTGATCCAAACACTTAAACCACAACTGGAACACTGATTTCTCAGAATCACCAGCCAATTGCTCAAGGTTTTAACCAAGTTGCAGTTGAGATGCCATGAAGTGATCCAGCCATTTCGAATCAACTCCAAGCATTCAAACACATTCCATATCGTGTAGGGAAGCTGTTCAGATCATCACAACTCATCTGTAACACCTCCAACTCAAAAATCACTTTGCTCTTGCTGTCACGACCTTCAAGTAAGCCTAAACTTGGTCATGTCTTAATCTATGTGTATTTCCTCGCACAATACTTTTTCCAAATGTTCATAATCATGCATCGAATGTTTCCCCTCAATTAATTGCTTTGTTTGAATCGTGTATCAAAATTCTCAGCCTTCATGCAAAATTTTGGGTTCTTGAGGTTTTGTCTTGATTTCTTATTCCATGCTTAAAATAAATGAAATTAAAGACCATAGACATGATCGTGAGGTGAAAACGAGTAGATTGATATGTGGATTGTGTGATTTCATCAAGTATTTAGTGAGATTGATGAGAAAATGCAAATCTGCAGAAACAGACGGGTGACGCGTGTTCTTGTTGTGTTCTTGGCGCCATTTTTTTGAATATTTGAATATTTGAAATTTGTGATTTTGTTTAATTGATTCAAAAATTAATTTCTCTCTGAGTTTTAATGATTTCGAGTTGATTCTTTTTTTAATAATTCACAAAAATGTTAAAATATTTTATTTTGCCCAAAATTCCCAAAAATATTATTTACTTCATATACTTGATATTTTTGCAAATAATTAATGTTTTATTTGTTTTTTAACATTTAAAATATTTTTTCCTCCTTGATTTTCCAAATTTAATTGGTTTCCAATCATTTTGTGGATATAAACATGATTTTTCAAACATTAATCCAAGATCACAACTTGTTTTTCACAACATGTTTGATAATTTTGATCATTTTAATTAAATTCTTATTTAATTAAAATGCATTTTGAAATTAATTTAGGGTTTTGATTTTAATCACCCTAAAACAAATCATTTTTCAAACTCTGTGGGTCTCTAATAGAGTGTAAGACCCAATCCTTTTTGAAACCAAAATAATTTGGGCCTCAATTATTGTATAAGACCCACTGCGATTTGAAAAATCTCGGCTCGATTGCCGTTCCAAAACGAGAACCATCTGGGCCTACCCTCGTGTTGTAAGTCCCATTTCTTTTCTTTAAATAACTCGTTGGGCCTTTTAAGAGAGTGTAAGTCCATCCTTTCATAAATAAAAACTTTTTGGGTCTTAGTGTATTGTATAAGTCCCGATACCATCAAAAAAGTTCGACACGATCGTCGCCCTTTTTAAACAAAAACCCTAGGCCTCTCCTTGAGCTGTAAGCCCCATCACTTGTACAAAAATAAACCTTTGGGCCTCTAATAGAGTGAAATACCCAATCCCCTTTTAACCAAAACCATTTTGGGCCTCATATATTGTATAAGTCCCTATGCGTTAAAAGAA
Source organism: Lathyrus tuberosus (assembly GCA_022829125.1). Classification (NCBI taxonomy): domain Eukaryota; kingdom Viridiplantae; phylum Streptophyta; class Magnoliopsida; order Fabales; family Fabaceae; genus Lathyrus; species Lathyrus tuberosus. The sequence continues at coordinate 9,724,178 of JALAZF010000112.1, forward strand.
AACCTCGGCACGATCGCCGTTTTTCAACAAACCTTTTTGTGCCTCTTCTTGAGCTGTATGCCCCAACAATCTTTTCAAAGCATTTTCTCCTTTGATTTTGAATTAAAATATATGTTGTCATCAAAACTTTCTTTAATTTCTTTGTTGAACAACTAACCAAACAGCATGGAAGCTCTACAACAGGTAAGTGTCTATCCGCTTTCATTTACCGCTTTCATATATATAACTGTATTGTGGGGCTGTTTCATTGTAAGTCTTCTTTCACATCCTTTTATATACTTGTCGCATATCCACTGTGTAATACTAGTATAGTTATTTAGATTTTTCCCCGACAACTACGTCTAGCACTAGGTAAAGCCTTGTTGGTCACTCTTAAATACAAACAAAACTAGATCCCCATAGGATTTCTAGATACAGTCTTCCCTTCTCTTGGGGTTAAACAATATGGAACAAAGAGAAAGGCAGTATTCTCGGTGAACCTTTACTCCGTGAATGACATCTCTTGAGTTTCTTCCAAATTCTCGAACATTCCTGGAATGGTCTCTTCTCTGTGAATTACATTTCTTGAACTTCTCTTGGTTTGGGGACCCACAGGCTTCCTAAAAGCATCCCCACCTTCTCTTGGGTGTTTTTCAAGGACCCTTCGGATTCTTAGAAGTTCTCATGCCTTCTCTTGGGCTTAATACAAGGACCCTGACGACCTTTTAAAGGTATAAGACAGAACTTAGTCATCCTTTGCTAGAGCAGTCTTGTCAGTGTCAAAAACTCAGGCCATTTTAGGGTTGATACTCATCCCTTAATGCCCGCGCCTCCTCTTGGGCATTGTACAAAAGATAAAACTCTAGACTTGGACAGTCTAAACCTCTTGAGTCTCAAAGACATTCTCAAGTCCCTTTCAGACATAGGAAAAAACACCGATCATCCTGGATCAATCTCCAGCCTAAACCCGTCTCTCTCATGAGAGTTACCAAAACTTGGACACGCGTCAGGATCTTAATAATCCTCAGCGGTAAGACAGCCTCCTCTTGGGCTTTGTGCAAGTGATTCTCCCCAACGGAGCTAACCTTTTCATACTCTCTTGTTGAGTCAACCCCTAATAGCCTCCGTCTTGGGCTTTGTACAAGACATATAAAAACACTCTATTGATGAGTATAAAAGACTCTCTTGTTGAGTCAATCTCTTTTTAGCCTCAATCTCGGGCTTCGTACGGGATAACAAAACACTCTCTTGTTGAGTATAAAAGACTCTCTTGTTGAGTCAATATCCTTTTTGCCTCAATCTCGGGCTTCGTACGAGACAACAAATCACTCTCTTGTTGAGTATAAAAGTCTCTCTTGTTGAGTCAATCAACCTTCAGACTCTCTTGTTGAGTCAATCACCCGTTCAAGACTCTCTTGTTGAGTCAACCTTTTTTTAGCCTCCGTCTTGGGCTTTATACATGACAGATAAAAGTACTCTCTTGTTGAGTCAAACCCTTTCAGCCTCCATCTTGGGCTTTATACAAGATACATTCTCCCCAACGGAGTCAAAATCCCTTTTAGCCTCACTCTTGGGCTTTGTACAAGACAGAAAGAACATTTTCCCCAAAAAAGTCAAACTTCCCGCCTCCTCTTAGGCTTTGTATAAAGAAATCTCTGGTTGAGTCAATCAACCTTTTAGCATCAAATTTGTGCCTTGCTCACAGCATACAAACATCAACAATTCCTCTTTAGATATGACAAATTCTCTCTCAGTCAAACCTTTAGCTTCACATCTTGGGCTTTGAACAAGATACAAACCACCTTTAGCTTCATGTCTTGGGCTTTGAACAAGACACCAAAACAATCTCTTTCCTCCCATAGAATAGGAGGAACTACGATCGCTCTGATTTCCCTGTTTCGTTAAACGGGAATACGTAGACATAAGATTGCAAAATCTTAGCGAGCATACTAATCAAAAGCTTAGGTCCAGTGCCTTACCCAAAACATATACAAAACTCATTCTCCCAGTCATACTTTCCCAAGAAACTTTCCCAACCCATCAGTAGATAAACACTATCAATTACAAAGCAAAAACCTAAAAGCTAACATCCTGTGGATAACCACATATAGAATGGGTAACTGACAACTACCCATTGTATAACCTGACCCCGGACCCCCCAATCTCTTTTAAAGCATTTGTTTAGTTAAACATTCGCGTGCAAGGTTAGTTTTAGATACCTTCCATTTCCCTTCCAGCTTCACGGGATAAATAAGAAATCAGAAAGTAGCACCCTTTCTCCACGAGGAGAAAACCCAAACTTCAGCGATAAGGTGGTCGCGTCACTGACAAAAATCGCTCGCTACAGTGTGTAGTGTATTTTCTGAAAAATGCTTGTTTTTATTATTTTTGAGTTATTTTTAGGATTACCATTTTCTGAAAAACGAAAAGTGAAAACATCAATAAATGCGGAAATTACAGAACGACGTTATTTATTTATGATTTAGTCGATTCTTGAAACTAGAGCCCTATAAAACAAAACTCTGTCGCTTTGGGCAAAGCGAAGAGAGACATTTACAGAAGGTGAGCCCTATAAAAACATCTGTTTCACCTGGGCAGGGTGAAAGGTTAAAACAAAGATGACAATTACTTAGACTTATGGACGACTTTCGGGACATTAACAGCAACCCATTGGTTGCGAACTCCTCGGTGAATCACAAAGTCTGGTACCTTCTTTCTTGGTTTGTCTCAGAAATGACGTTAATTTGTGGCGGAGCAGGATCGTTGGAGTCTTCTTCCCATGCAGAGTTGTCATAGACGAACTCTTCTGGTGTATCTTGCACAGTGTTTTCATTTTCAGGTGGATCTTCCCATCCAGTTGGCTGGATGTCTTCGAGCCTGATACGAGAGCTTTCAGGAGCGGTGTACTTGGCCAAGAAGTCATACTTGCCACTCGGCTGTCCTAAGGTGTCCCATACTTCTGCGGGAGAAGAGGAGTCATCCTTCTCGATGACGTTGACCTCAGGAAAAGGATAATTGATGAACTCTTGTCCTGTAATCTTTGCAGATTCGTCGTTGTGCTGGATATTTTCTGAATGCCCTAAGTAATGATCCCATGATTTGGTGGGGACGCACGTATTCTTTTCAATGATGCTCATCTGATAAGCATCATTGGGCTGACTCTTTTGTCCTAAGTCTTCTGGGTATGGCTGCCAGGTAGGTAAGTCATCCATTGGGTCATAATAGTCATAGTCGAAGTTGTCTTTCATCAGAGTGTCCTCCTCTAATGAGTTTGGCGGAGCACGACATCCTTCCAGATCACAATCTCCGTACATCATCTTGACGTCTGATCTCGGTATATATCTCAGACTTTGTGTGCGATAACAAAATGTCATATGTGCCACTCCCTGTGACATATAACCGTCCTCGTTGAGATAGGACTTCCACTCTTCATCTATATCGGAGGAGACACCTTCATTGATGGTATGTACTTCTTGAGATACTGGGTGAAGGAAGCCTCCACTGTGGAAGAAATCTTTAATGGGATGAAAACTTTCATCGTTAGTAGCAGTCTAGGTACAGGTTGAGGAAAAACCAAGAACTTTCTTTGTCTTGTTATCAGCAGGAATGACAAGTTGTCCCCGTCCTTTTGCGTTGTTACTCTCGATCACTTTGAGAGCATCTTTGTATGAGGAAATTGATGTCCCTCTTTCGGATCGATTCTCATTTCTCACTGAAAGTGCTTAAAACTGAGTTCCAACGACCTCCTCGGGTTCCACACAGGATGATGATGATAAGTTGCTTACGATTAAGGCTTGTTCTCTGCATACTGTGACTAGCTTGTCGTTCTTGACGAACTTCAGCTTTTGGTGAAGTGTCGAAGTGACTGCCCCAGCTTCGTGTATCCAAGGTCTTCCTAATAAACAGTTGTATACTGCCCGGATGTCCATGACCTGGAAAGTGACTTGGAAAGTGTGAGGACTGATAGTTATGGGAAGGTCGACTTCACCGATAATTGTTTTTCTAGATCCATTAAAGGCTTTGACAATGACCTCGCTGCCTCTCATCGGAGATCCTTGAAATGATAGTCGCATCAGAGTAGATTTTGGCATAACATTTAGAGTTGATCCAGTATCTACCAGTACGCTGGCTAAAGCATCGTCCTGGCAGTTGATTGTAATGTTAAGCGCCATGTTGTGATTTTTTCCTTCTTCTGGCAGTTCTTCATCACTGAATCCTAAATTGTTGCAGGAATTGATGTTGGAGATGGTGTTGTCAAATTATCTTATCATCACATCTTGTTCCATAAAGGATTGCTCTAAGACTTTCTGTAGAGCTTCTCTATGAGCTTCAGAACTGAGCAAAAGAGATAGCACTGAGATTCGCGACGGAGTTTGCAACAGTTGGTCTACAATGTTATACTCGCTCTTTTGGATGAGCTTCAGCATCTCATCGTTGTTGTTTGAAAGGCCGGGATTACTGGATTGACCGACTGGTTGATTGGGAACTTCTATTTGAGGTTTCTTTTCTTTGGTGGGTTCTCCAACTCCTCTGTTGAAGATCCGGCCGCTCCGTGTTACTCGACTATTATCGGCAATGTTTATGACGGAGGGTAATGGAGTTTCCTTTCCATTCTCGATTGTTGTTGCACCGTACTTGTAAGGGATAGCCTTATCGGATTTGTACGGTATTGGTCCCGGCAGATAGATAACCACATGAGCCTGTTGATTCTTCTGACCATCGTAGTCGGCCTCAATTAGTTCGAGGTTGAGAATCTTTCTACTATCAAGAGGAACTCTTGATTCATGGAGTAGAGGGATTATAGCGCATACGTCTTTGCTCCTTTCATGATTAGAGATTATGACAACGTCTTTGCTTTGATCAGGAAGATAGTCTTGCATTACGTTGATCGAACCAGAACTTGAAAATGGTCGAATCTCTTTTCGGTCCAACTGATTTTGAAGAGTTTACAGCACAAGATAACAACCTTGGTTGTTCTCTGAGCAAACTCTACAGTTCTCATAGTTGTGTGGGGCACCCAGCCACATCCTCTTTGTATGCAGTGCAACTTCACTAGATATGTTTCCATCGAGCGAACATCCTGACTTTGATGCCTAGTAGGATCCCCGTCAGTCATACTGATCTATTGTGTAGATTCATCCAAGTAGATTGGAAGCCACCAGTGGTCCAACAAGTGTTGAAGTGTTCTTTGGATAAGTACACATCCTTGGTCGTCTTCACGGCACACTTTACAGTCTTGATAATCATGTGCAGCCAGAAAATCGAGCCTGACTTGCTTAGCGTGTAATTCTACCAGACTGGTATTCATCAAGCGAATATCAAAGATTTGAATCATATTAACTTGATGGCTACTTCTATCACGGTAATCCTGGATCCATCCAAGATCCATCTGACGTGGAGGGTCTCTTGTACAAAAGACCATCCCTGATTGTTTATTGAGTAGATCGGACAGGAATTGTAATCGTGTAGTGGCAGATCATGATGTTGGCTTTGCCTTGAGTGCATTGCCACCAAATTGACATTCATTGCCAGAATGATGTGGTTCTGGACAATGTTGGGATTTGCGTGAGCCATATTGACCTCATGGATTTGGTGATCATGGATCCATCCGAGATCCATCTGTTCTTATAGAGCTGATTGCACTAAGGAACATCCTTGATTATTCTTTGAGCAGGTATCACTCTGGTGATAATTGTGAGGCGGTACATGACCGTACCCGCTCTATCTGCAATGCATCTTCACCAGATTGGTTCCTAATAGGAGCACATCGTGAATTTGATAGATGTGGTTAAATTCTTCCTCTATCAAATTTAATGCAGTTTTCTCATGTTGAGGCAACAGGTTCGTCTGAACATTTGGATTAGTATCTTTGAAAGATAGGACCCCATTCCTGACAAGCTTCTGCACATCAGATTTGAAGCTGAGATGGTTTTCAATATTGCTCTTTTTTCTTAGGGAAAGAATTACTGTATCTTTTGTGTAGCGAGCGATTTTGGACGCGGTTCTTAAGCACTGGTCGCTCTCTGCGGTTGAGCTTAAACTACAGGTCGATTCATTTTTTATCCTATTAAAGCTGATGAAGGAAGGGAAATAGATGTCTCCAATTAACCCTGCTTTGCATACTGAGTTTAAACAGCGGTCTGTTAGGTTACTGATGCTATCAATGTGGGGGGGCCTTTGTACTGGTTATTTGTATTTTCGCCAATACGGTTTCTTTCTTTTTATCCGGGCAGAAGGTTTCTGGCGGGGAACTAGGATTAGGATGTTAGGACTGATGCTTTTGAATTACTGCTTTTGATTGATGGAGACATGGGATTTGGGTTTTTGTTTAGTGTGCTCGCTAAGATCTTTCCTTTCGATCTTATGCCTACGTATTCCCGTTTACCGAAACAGGGAAATCAGAGCGTTCGTAGTTCCTCCTATTCTATGGGAGGAAATGGGTGTTTTTGGTGTCTTGTTCAAAGCCCAAGACGTGAAGCGAAAGGTGATTTGTATCTTGTTCAAAGCCCAAGATATGAAGCTAAAAGGTCTCAACTTTAGAGAGAATTTGTCACCTCTAAAGAGGGTCTGTTTGTCACAACTGTTTGGTGACTGGTTATAAAGGGAGGATTACTTTAACCGGGATACGCGGATCCTAGCAATGCCATAATTTCCTTTATAGGGGGTTTTTAACCTGCAGGAGAAGACTTTAACTCAGTGTAGAGCAATGCTATCTTTCCTTAGGAATTTCTTATGCTAAAAGAGGGACAGTGGCATGGATGTAGACGATCCAGAGGCTTGCCGCTTACAGCGATTAGATGAAGGGAAAGGAGTTGTTGAGGTTTGTGTACTGTGAACGAGGCATAGCTTTTATGCTAAAAGGTTAATTGGATTAACCAGTGGTTTTCTTATACGAAGCCTAAGAGGAGGCTAATATGTGTCTCGTACAAAGCCCGAGAGAGAGGCTAAAAGGTTTTGACTCAACGATGGAATCTTTTGGTATCTCGTATGAAGCCCGAGATGGAGGCTATTGGACTCAACAAGAGAGTTTTTTGTATCTCGTACGAAGCCCGGGACGGAGGCTGTTGCTTGTTTGGCTCAATAAGAACCTTTTTGTATCTCGTATAAAGCCCGAGATGGAGGCGAAAGGGGTGATTGACTCAACGAGGGAGTCTTTTATGTGTCTCGTACGAAGCCCGAGGGAGAGGATAAACGTTGTTTGACTCCGTTGGGGAGGATCATTGTACAAAGCCCAAGAGGAGGCTAGGGTTACTGTTTCAGTTGAGTGACAGGTCCAGTATACTGATTTTAAAAGAGAAAATCAGTTCTTATATGAGCAACACTGTACTCAGGGATTTGATTTGAGGATCAGGGATATTTCCCTCTCTTTGAGGAAATGGGAAATCCAAAGGGTATTGAGACTGTCCAAGTCTACGGGTTTCCTCCCTATTTAACGAAGAGGTCACTTGAGAATGTCTTTGAGACTCAAGGAAGTTAGACTGTCCAAGTCTAGGGTTTTATCTCTCGTACTGTGCTTTGAGAAACAGTAGTAGACTCTATGAAAGGACTGTTCTATGCAACTGACTAAGTTATGTTCCTATACCTCTAGGAGGTCGTCGGGACAATTTGTACGAAGCCCAAGAGGAGGCTGGAAACTTTTAAGAAGCCGACGGGTCCTTGTATTAAGCCCAAGACGAGGTTATCATTCCCGGAGGAAGAGATCATTATATGAAGCCTAAGAGGAGGCTGTGAATACTTCTAAGAAGCCGTAGGGTCCTTTTACTATGCCCAAGAGGAGGCGGGGATGCTTTTAGGAAGCCTGTGGGTCCTTGTACGATGCCCAAGAGGAGGCCGATTGCTTTTAAGAAGCCGATGGGTCCCCAAACCCCGAGAAATTCAAGGCAATGCTATTCACCGAGAATAGATCAAAGTCAGGAAAGTTCGAGAATTTGGAAGAAACTCAAAGATGCCATTCACGGAGAATACATTCATCTCTGGGAGTAGAGTTTCTTGACAATTCATAATGAGGACAGCCGAAGAGAAGACTGTATCTGGTGATCCTATTGGGGATCTAGTTGTCTATTTCTACGAATAAACGAAACGACGTCACCTAGTTCTAGACGTAGTTTCCGGAGAAACTCTAAATATCTATACTATTATTACATAGCTGATATGAGTTTATGAAAGAAGACTTACAGTGAAACAGCCCCACAATACAGTTATATGTATATGAAAGCGGTAAATCAAAGCGTATAAACACTTACTCGGTTGTAGAGCTTCCATGCTGTTTGGTTAGTTGTTCAACAAAGAAAGATTGAAAACAACAGTATATTCAAAATCAAAGGAGAAAGTGCTTTGAAAAAGAAAGTTTTGGGGCTTATAGCTCAAGGAGAGGCCCAGGGTTTTATCAGTGAGCGCACTATTTGAATTTGTACAGAGGGACTTATACAAGTGACTGAGGCCCAAAAATGTTTTCTGTACGAAGGGGTAGGTCTTACACTCTATCAAGAGGCCCAAAAAGTTTTAAAGAAAAAGGGTGGGGCTTATAACACGAGGGTAGGCCCAATTGATTTTTTCGTTTAAAATGGCGATCGCGCCGAGGTTTTCTTTTAACGCAGAGGGACTTATACAATAAGTGAGGCCCAAATGATTTTGGTTAAAAGGGGATTGGGTCTTACACTCTATTAGAGGCCCAAAGTGTTTTTGAATGGGTCTTATAGCTCAAGGAGAGGCCCAAGTGAGTTTTAAGAAAAGAAATGGGTCTTACTACTCGAGGGTAGGCCCAATGGTTAATTTTGAAAAGGGCGACGATCGCGCCGAGGTTTTGTAAACACTGTGGGACTTATACAAGTGACTGAGGCCCAAAATTTTGGTATTTACAAAGGGATTGGGTCTTACACTCTATTAGAGGCCCAAAAGTTTTGAATGGGTCTTATAGCTCGAGGAGAGGCCCAAATTATTTTTTAAAAGGCGACGATCGCGCCGTTTGTTTTTGACGGTGTCGGGACTTATACAATACACTGAGGCCCAAAAATGATTTGGTCAAAAAAGGATTGGGTCTTACACTCTATTAGAGGCCCAAAATGTTTTGAAAATGATTTATGAGAGTTGAATTAATCCAAAAACCCTAATTTGTTTTCAAAAATGTATTTAATTGAATAAAAATTCAATTAAAATGATCAAAATTGTTTAACATGTGAAAAACAAATTGTGATTTTGGATTAATGCTTCAAAAATTAAGTATTGACCTACAAAATAATTAGAAAGCATTAAAAGTTGCAAAATCAATGTAGAAAAAAAAAAATTTAAAATGTCAAAAAACAATTAAAATATTAATTCTTTGCAAAAATATCAATTATATGAAATAAATAATATTTTTGGGATTTTTTGATAAAATAAGATATTTTAACATTTTTGTGAATTATTAAAAAAAGAATCAACTCAAAATCATTAAAACTCAGAGAGAAATTAATTTTTGAATCAATTAAATAAAATCACAAAATTCAAATATTTGAATTTATGAAAATGGCGCCAAGAACATGGACCAAGAACACGCGCATTTTCTGCCTTGCCCAGATTTGCATTTTCTATCCAATCTCCCTAAATACTTGATTATATCATGCAATCCACATATCATTATGCTCGTCTCAACCTCACGATCATGTCTATGTCCATTAATTTCATTTAAATTAAACATACAACAAGAAATCATGAAAAATCCTCAAGAACCCTAATTTCTGCATGAAGGCTAGGATTTTTGATACACGATTCAAACAATGCAATTAATTGAGGGAAAACATTCCATGCATGATTATGAACATATGGCCAAATTATTGTGCGAGGAAATATGCATAGATTGAGAGATGACCAAGTATATGCTCACCTCTAGGCCGTGACAGCAAGTGCAATGTGATTTTTGATTTGGAGGTGTTACAGATGAGTGGTGATGATCTGAACAGCTTCCTTACACCCTATGGAGTGTGTTTGAATGGTTGGACTTGATTGAAATTGGCTGGATCACTTTGTGGTACCTCAGCTGCAACTTGGTTAAAACCTTGAGCAACCAGCTGGTGATTTTGTGAAATTGGTGTTTTAGAAGTGATCTAAGTGTTTGATCAGCTCATATGTGATGTATGTGAGGTGTGTGAGTGATTGGTTTGATTGGAATTGCTCTCAAACTCAAAACCCGATAGTGACTTGCCTTAGAAGGCAAAATTGGAGTGAAAGAAGAGATTTTGAGGAAAGCATCTGTTTGATGGCTTTGGTGTACTCAAACTGATCACAATTGAGCTCTATTTATAGTAGAGCAAGTTTGTTTTGCAAGGAATAGTGAATGGCAGCTGGTAAGTAGGTTTGGCCAATGTTGGCAAATGAAAATCCAAATCTCCTCTAGCCATTGACTAGAGGTTAGGGCACAGAGCTTTGGTTCCCTTGGTCTTGGATAAGTCTTGACTGATTTCAGATGAGAATGGATGAGTCCATGCCACCTTGATACTTCCATTGAATGCTTCAATCCAAATTTGGAGTCTTGTCCCTATTTTGGCCATTCTAGGTTCAACATGTTATTTCTTGTTCCATGGACTTTGGAGGCTTGGCTCAGTGATTGTCCCCTTTAGATTCAATCCTCAAATGTGTCCAAGTGGATAGGAGCATTTGAATTTGGCTGATTTTGGTAAATCGAGCCAAAATGCAAAATCTGCCTTGCCTTTGACAGATTTCAGCAAGGCAACTTGACAATGTCATATCTCATGGTGTAAGTTGAATTTGGTAATGCTCTTGACCATTTTGGAAAGCCCTTACATGATACAACAACTGTTTGAACAAGTTTGGTTTTGATCTCTTTTGATTCCAAGTGAAAAACCCCTCTACATTTGGCAAAAAGTGAAGCAAAATCTGACTTAGTGAAATTTTCACTAAGTGTTGGAACAAAGTGTGATTTCTTGATTTTAATCACTCCATAACCCAAAATCCTTAATGAATTGGACTTAGGTCTAGTTGAAGTTTTTGTAGAGGGTAATGAGGGCTACAAATCCATATTTGGATGAGAAAAAATGGCCATGTGGTTTAGGAGTTATGATCCTCCAAAGTTAGTGTATTAGTGGTACTTTTTCCATAACTTAGAAAAATTTCTAAGTTTTATGGTTACCCCTTTTACAAGTTATCCCACTTTTCTTGATTTTTCTTGATGAATGATGATTCAAATCATACTTTAACATCATTTTAGGGTTAAAAATCCATTTTGGTGAAAAATCTCAAAAAGTCAAAGTTGACTTTTGTGCACAGTTGACTTTTTATCAGATGAATTCCAAATTGTGCAATTCTTCAGGAAATCATGTCCTTGACCTAAATCAAACTTGATGGACATGTTCCAAGGGTGTCATAGGGTATATTGGGGCATGTCCTAGGGTTTGGGAGCATGTCCTGGTCAAAATTCAAAGTTGCAGTTGACTTTTTCCTTAAAACCCTAATTGTGGTGCAGATGAAATTGAGACTTGTTGCTCAAGCTTCTTGGATTAATCCATTGTTTCTAATGGATCAATATAGCTTATTAGAGACCCTCAAACCCTCTCTTGAGGTCTTGGCTCTTGATTTGCCCTAAAAGTCAACTTAGGGGTGAATTAGGTCAAGAAACCCTAATTCCTGATTTTTGATGTATGCATCCCCTGAGGCAAAATTGACTTGATGCTTGGGTCCATGAGGTTCCATGGAGTACATTAGGTTGTGTTTTGGATCTTTGGCTCATTCCCAGAGGAAAATTTCCATCTAGAGGCCCTGGTCGACCAAAACCCCAATTTGGTGACACTGGCGATCTTGAGACTTAATCCACCTAGAAGGGAGCAACCTTGAGCTTAATCCTTGAAGTGGGAGTCCTTTTTGATCCATTGTCGATGTTTGAGAGGTTAGACAAGTTGAAGATCATGTCATTCCTTGATTGATCCTTTGTTTAAGGCTCTGAGAGGGCTTAAAACCCTAATTTTGATTGTAGTGAATGCTCAATAACCCTTGAGGCATTTGGTGAGGCATGATGGTTCATCCATATTATGATGATGATTTGCACAATGATGGGAAACTTTAGTGGTCAAAATTTGGGGTATGACAGATGCCCCTATTTAATCTTCTTGGACACGAAGGTGTGAATGACGAAGGTATTCGGGCATTCAGGGTGCAAGAGGATTAAATATCGGAATACCCAAAATTTTGATGGCTATGAATGGTAGCTTGCGCACTCATATTCTTTTGCTAAGCAATGATGCTTAGAAAAGGTAAACTTCCCCTCGATCCTGGCTTTCAGCCAAGGAACTGGTCTTAGTTTCGGAAACAAACTTCCCCCCGATCCTGGTTTCCTACCGAGGAACTGGTCTTAGTTTCTTATTTAAACTCTCCCTCGATCCTGGTTTCCTACTAAGGAACTCGTCTTAGTTTCTGATTTAAACTTCCCCTCAATCCTGGTTTCCTACCAAGGAACTGGTCTTAGTTTCTGATTTAAACTCCCCCTCGATCCTGGTTTCCTACCAAGGAACTGGTCTTAGTTTCTGATTTAAACTCCCCCTCGATCCTGGTTTCCTACCAAGGAAGTGGTCTTAGTTTCTTTTGTCAATAAACTTTACTGACAAGGAACACTATTTGTAGCGGATTTCCCTCAAACTTCTCGCCGAATTTTCCTGGGGAGATGCCATTTGACGGAAACAATTTTGATGTCAGACTTGCTGGGGAACCCAGTCGTCTGAGTTGTAGAGGTGCACAAACTTCTCTATTGGAGACGCCATTTGTCGATTCTACTGGGGGAAAGCGAGTCTCTTGAGAGACTGTTTCCACTTGGGGATCTTACATCATACTTTTCTCGGGATCTTCCCGGAGAAATGCCATATGATGGGGTCCAATTTTGAGGTGCCGATGACCTTTTCATCAGCTATCTTTTCGGAGCGAAACTGGCATGCTGCCGAATCTTTGATTACGAGGCTTTCTCTGTGGATTTTCCTTAATCCGGGAAAGCAAGGATATCATCTTCAATGGCGAAGAGTGACATCTGTTGAGGGTTCTCTGGCTCTTCATAGGTTCAAGTTATCAAAGTGGTCGAGGGCCAACTTCCTTCTAGAAATAAATTGGAAGCGAGGTCGTTCAAACACAGTATTTCCTGACGAGGCAAGGACTAACAACTCGATTGAGAGAACTGTTTATCACTAGGGGACAAGACCGACTAGAGTGATAGTGATGCAATATGAAATGTGAATGCAAATCAATAATGCATGATGTATGTATGTATATGCGGACAAAACTGACGCGACACACAAATTAAAAGATGAACATGACTGGATACTCGGCCATCGCGGGGCGTATAGAAATATCGCTGGTTCAAGATAGCAATTCCATCTTGCTTAGGAGAGATAGTCCCTGTTGGGAGCTATGTTGATCGGGCTTAGGAGATGAGAACTCTGTCGAGGCGTGTCAGACGAAACAAGGTCTCTGACACAGTTGATCCCTTCATTCAGGCATATTGGGTTAGAAGGAATACTTTGATTTTGCACTTTGAGGCTCGAACGCCTTTGGAGACGCAACTGACGTTCTTCTGATGTTCAACAGTCAAAAGAAATGCCATCTTTAATTTAAAAGCAGAAAACATTTTAACAAGTAAATTCTTTTTTTTTTATTTCAAGAATCGTTAATCATGTTAACAACGTCGTTCTGTGAAGCTAAAACAAATAAGAATTACAAACAAAAGCACAAGGGCTCAAATTTTATTGATAAGATGGAGATCTGCCAAACGCGTGATTCCAAAGAGTAATTACAAAGTTATAAAATGGTAATTTACAGGGAAAAGGGCTACGTTGAAACATAACGACCACTATCCTTCTACCAACTTTGAATTCTGGGGCATCCTGAGCTTCTGTCGAAGATGACCTTGATTGGAGTTTTCCTCTGATGGATGATGTAACTGCTGCTGCTGAGGGACTTGCCTCTGTTGAACATAGTTACTTGCCATTATCCCTAATTTTTGCCTGGATTGTACTATGAGATTTCCAATCCATCGGGATGATTTTTTTCCTGTCTCTAACTTTTGCCTGGACCGCCCTTTCAGGTTTTCAATCCACCGAGACGTTTTTTTTTTTAGTTTAGGCGAAGTATTTCTTGACTACATCAACATTTGTGGGGTAGGCAAATTCCTCTCCATCCATGGTTGCAAGTCTCAAGGCGCCGCCTGAGAAAGCTTTTGTGACCACATAGGGGCCATCATAATTCGGAGTCCATTTACCTCGCGAATCTGTGAGAAATGATTGTATCTTCTTGAGCACGAGGTCTCCTTTTCTGAAGACACGAGGTCGGACCTTTTTGTCGAACGCCCTCTTCATTCTCTGTTGATACAACTGACCATGGCATAGTGCCGTTATTCTCTTTTCTTCGATCAGATTTAGTTTTTCGTGTCGACTTTGACACCATTCAGCTTCGGTGAGCTTAGCTTCCATCAATACTCGGATTGACGGGATCTCTATTTCTATGGGGAGCACTGCTTCCATGCCATACACTAGAGAGAAAGGGGTTGCCCCTGTTGAAGTGCGAACAGATGTGCGATAACTGTGAAGAGCAAAGGGTAGCATCTCGTGCCAGTCTTTGTAGGTCACAACCATCTTTTGAACGATCTTCTTGATGTTCTTGTTAGCCGCTTCTACCGCTCCGTTCATCTTGGGTCGGTAGGGAGATGAGTTATGGTGTTCGATCTTGAACTCAGCGCACAACTCCTTCATCATCTTATTGTTCAAGTTAGATCCATTGTCAGTAATGATCTCGCTTGGAACACCATAACGGAAGATGACATTGTTTTTGATAAATCGGACCACCACTTGTCGGGTTACATTAGCGAATGACGCTGATTCGACCCACTTGGTGAAATAGTCAATGGCTACCAGGATGAACCGATGTCCGTTTGAAGCCTTGGGGTCAATCATGCCAATCATGTCGATTCCCCATATGGAAAAAGGCCACGGGGAAGAAAGAACTTTGAGGTGTGATGGCGGTACATGAATTTTGTCGGAGTATATCTGACACTTGTGACACCTCCTCATGTACTTGTAGCAGTCGGATTCCATTGTCAACCAATAGTACCCTGCTCTCAGAATTTTTCTCGCCATTGTGTGTCCATTGGCATGAGTGCCAAAGGATCCTTCATGAATTTCTTTCATAAGCATGTCTGCTTCTGGTCTGTCGACGCATCGGAGCAAGACCATATCAAAATTTCTCTTATAGAGAGTGTCACCACTCAGGAAGAAGTTTCCAGCCAATCTTCTGAGGGTTTTCCTGTCTCTTCTGAGTGCCCCTGGTGGGTACTCTTGTTTCTGAAGGAAGCATTTGATATCATGATACTAAGGTCTGTCATCTATGACTGCTTCAATCGTGAAGACGTAAGCGAGCCTTTCAAGGCGCATGGTGTCGATCTTAGGTATGTCATTCCAATGACCTACACTAATCATGGAAGAGAGAGTGGCTAATGCATCAGCCATGTGATTCTCTTCACGAGGGATATGATGAAACTCGACTCTGTTGAAGAAAGGCAGCAACCTTCTTGCATAGTCTTTGTAAGGAATCAATCCTGATTGGTATGTGTTCCAATCTCCTTTTATCTGATTGATAACCAGGGCTGAGTCGTCGTATACGTCCAAATTTTTTATCCTTAAATCAATCGCTTCTTCGAGACCCATAATACAAGCTTCGTATTCGGCCTCGTTGTTCGTACATTTGAACGTAAGTCTGGCAGTGAAAGGAACGTGGGTGCCCTGAGGGGTAACAATGATTGCCCCAATTCCGTTTCCATAATGATTAACTGCTCCGTCAAAGATAAGTCCCCACTTGGAACCTGGTTCTAGCCCTTCACTGGGTAGCGGTTCATCGCAATATTTCATTTTTAGATACATGACATCTTCGTCTGGGAAGTCAAACCCGACTGATTCCTGATCGTCAATCGGTTGATGAGCCAAATGATCGGCTAAAATACTTCCCTTAACGGCTTTCTGAGCGTGGTACTCTATGTCATATTCTGATAACAGCATCTGCCAACGGGAAATTCTTCCCGTAAGAGCGGGTTTTTCAAATACGTACTTGATTGGATCCATTTCGGAGACCAACCAAGTAGTATGACGAATCATGTATTGGCGAAGACGTTTAGCTGCCCAAGCCAAAGCGCAACAAGTTTTCTCAAGCATTGTGTACCGAGTCTCGCAGTCAGTGAATTTCTTGCTCAAATAGTAGATGGCAGGCTCTTTTCTTTTAGTTTTGTCTTGTTGGCCAAGTACACATCCCATTGAGTCCTCTAGAACTGTGAGGTAAATGATCAGTGGTCTTCCTTCCACTAGAGGTGATAGAATCGGAGGATTCGACAGATATTCCTTAATACTGTCGAAGGCAGTTTGGCAGTCTTCTGACCAAACGCAATCCTAGTTCTTTTTCAGTAATTTGAAGATCGGCGCACACGTGGCGGTCATAAGGAATATGAATCTGGAGATGTAGTTCAAACGTCCCAGGAATCCTCTGACTTGTTTTTCAGTTTTCGGCGAAGGCATTTCTTGAATGGCCTTGACCTTGTCAGGATCAACCTCAATTCCTTTCTGGCTGACGATGAACCCTAGTAGTTTCCCTGAACAGACACCGAAGGTGCACTTGTTGGGATTCAAGCGGAGCTTGAATTTTCTCAAACGTTCGAACAATTTTGACAGATGTTCAACGTGCTCCCTCTCTGTTTTTGATTTTGCAATCATATCATCAACATATACCTCGATTTCCTTATGTATCATGTCATGAAACAGAGTAGTCATGGCCCTTTGATAGGTTGCCCCGACGTTCTTCAAACCGAACGGCAATACCTTGTAACAAAAGGTACCCCATGGGGTAATGAACGAAGTTTTCTCCATGTCTTTCGGCGCCATTTTGATCTGGTTATAGCCCGAGAATCCATCCATGAAGGAGAAAACTTTGAACTTTGTTGTGCTGTCAACCAACATGTCAATGTGTGGTAAAGGAAAGTCGTCCTTTGGAATTGCCTTGTTCAGATCTCTGTAGTCGACACACATTCTGACCTTTCCGTCCTTTTTGGGAACGGGTACGATGTTGGCTAACCATTGAGGATATTCAGTTATAGCGAGGAAACCCACGTCAATCTGTTTCTGTACCTCCTCTTTGATTTTGATGGCCATGTCCGGATGAGTCCGTCTCAACCTTTGCTTTACTGGCGGACATTCCGATATCAACGGTAAGTGATGTTCCACGATGCTGGTATCCAACCCTGGCATATCCTGATAGGACCAAGTGAATACATCGGGAAATTCTCTGAGAAGCTTTATCAAACTCTCTTTGGCAGTTGGACTGAGCAGTGCCCCAATCCTGATTTCTTTTCTCTCTTGCTCTGAACCTAAGTTTACCGTTTCCAACGGTTCTTTGTGAGGTTTAATGGACCTTTCCTCTTGTCTGAGTAATCGGGAGATCTCTTCTGGAATTTGTCGTCATTTTCTTCTTCAGCCTCGAATACCGAGAATTCAAAGTTGGGAGAAGGCATCGGATCGTATGTTTCAACTGGGTTTAAAACAAGCAATTTGCATGACGTGATGATTCGTGTTTAGAAGAAATAGAGAGAATACAAGTGTGTGCAGTGTTTTTATTTTACTGCTTGTTTTTTATAGTTTTGTTTTTTTTTAGGATTACCATTTTCTGAAAAAGCAAAAAGAGAAAACAACAATTAATGTGGAAATTACAGAACGACGTTATTTTATTAATGAACAAGTCGATCCTTGAAACTACAGCCCTATAAAACAAAACTCCGTCGCTTCGGGCAAAGCGAAGAGGGAAATTTACAGAAAGAGAGCCCTATCAAAACATCTGTTTCACCTGGGCAGGGTGAAAGGCTAAAGATGGCAATTACTTTGACTGATGAACGACCTTCGGAACCTCGACAGCAACCCATTGGCGGCAAACTCCTCGGTGAATCACAAAGTCTGGCACCTTCCTTGATTTGTCTTCAGAAATAATGCTGATTTCTAGTGGAGTAGGATCATTGGAATCTGTCTCCCAGGCAGAGTTGTCATAGGAGGATTCCTCAGTTGCATTTTGCATAGTATTTGTGCTCTCAGCTGCATCTCCCCATCCAGTTGGCTGGATATCTTCGAGCCTGATACGAGAGCTTCCGGGCGCAGTGTACTTGACCATGAAGTCGTATTTTCCACTTGGTTGTCCCAAGGTGTCCCACACCTCTTTGGAACTGGAGGAGTCATTTCTCTCGATGAGGTTGACCTCGGGAAAAGCATAGTTGATGAATTCAAGTCCTGCAAACGTTGCAAATTCATCTTCATGTTGAGTAGTTTCATAATGACCCGAGTGTTGATCCCATGACATGGTGGGGACGCAGGTATTCTGTTCAATGATGCTCAGCCGAGTTTCATTACTCGGCTAACTTTCTTGCCCCAAGTTTCCTGGATAAGGTTGCCACATTGGCAGACCATCCATTGGGCCATAGTAGGTGTAGTCAAAATTGTCTTTCATCAGAGTGTCTTCCTCTAATGAATTTGGCGGAGCGCGGCATCCTTCCGGATCACAATCCCCGTAGATCATTTCGACATCTGATCTTGGTATAAATCTCAGAATTTCTGTAGGAAAGCAAAAAGGAATAGGCACCTCTTCCTGAGACATATAACCGTCCTTGTTAAGGTAGGACTTCCATTCTTCATCTGTGTCAGAGGGATCTTCCTCATTGATAGCATGAACTGTCTGAGCACTGGGTGAAGAAAACCTCCACTGTGGAATAAGTTTTGAAGGGGATGAAGACTTTCATCATTGGCAACCATCCGGGTACAGGTTGCAGAAAAACCAAGACCCTTCTTTGTTGTATTGTCAATGGGAATGACAAACTGCCCCCATCCATTTGTATCGGTACTCTCGACCGCTTTAATAGCATCTTTGTATGAGGAAATCGAGGTTCCTCCTCTGACCTGATTGTTCTCACTTACCGACAGTGCTTGGAACTGAGTTCCAATAACCTCCTCGGGTTCTATTCCAGTAGATGATGACAAGTTGCTTACAAGCAAGGCCTGTTCCCCACAGACTGTGACAAGCTGATCGTTCTGAACAAATTTTAGCTTTTGGTGGAGGGTCGAAGTGACCGCTCCAGCCTGGTGTATCCAAGGTCTTCCTAATAAACAACTGTATGTTGCCCGGATGTGCATGACCTGGAAAGTGACTTGGAAAGTGTTAGGACCAATAGTTATGGGAAGATCAACTTTGCCGATAACTATTTTTCTAGATCCGTCGAATGCTTTGACGACGACCTCGCTGATTCTCATTGGAGGGCCCTTGAATGATAATTGCATCAAAGTGGACTTCGGCATAACATTCAGTGCTGACCCTGTGTCTACCAGTACGCTGGCTAAAGCATCGTCCTGGCAGTTAACTGTGATATTGAGCGCCATGTTATGACGGCGACCCTCTTCCGGTAATTCTTCATCACTAAATCCCAAATTGTTGCAGGAAGTGATGTTAGAGACAATGCTATCGAACTGTCTGATTGTTACATCCTGTTCCACAAAGGTTTGCTCTAAGACTTTCTGTAGAGCCTCCCTGTGGGCTTCTGAACTGAGTAACAGTGATAACACCGAGATCTTTGAAGGAGTCTGTAACAACTGATCAACAATGTTATATTCACTCCTTTGGATGAGCTTCAGCATCTCATCATTATTTTTCAAAAGGTCGGGATTACTGGACTGACCGACTGGTGGATCGGGAGCTTCTGTCTGAAGTTCCTTTTCTTTGTTAAGTTCTCCAACTCCTCGGTTGAAGATTCGACCGCTCCGTGTTACACGACTGATGTCTGCAATATTCACGACGGAGGGTAATGGAATTTCCTTTCCATTCTCAATTGTTGTTGCACCGTATTTGTAAGGGATCGCCTTAGCTGATTCAAACGGTAATGGCCCTGGTAGATAGATGACTACAGGAGCCTTCTGATTTTTCTGACCATCATAAGTAATCTCGATTCGTTCCCGGTTGGGAACCTTAGTCTCGTCAAGTAGAGGGATAATGGCAAAAACATCCCTGGTCTGGTGATGACCAGAGATTGTGACAACATCCTCAACTTGCTCGGCAAGGTAGTTCGGCATCCAGTTGATGGGTCTAGAACCCGGATATGGACGAATCTCTACACGATCCACCTGACCCTGAAGAGCTGCTCTCACAAAGTAACACCCTTAGTTACTTTCTGAACAGACGCCGCAACGTTCATAGTTGCATGGTGGCACCTGGCCACGCCCACTTTGAATACAATGTAACCTCACTAGGTTAGCTTCCACAGATCGGACATCCTGACTTTGACAACGAGTAGGATTCCTGTTACTGATACTAATTTGCTGAGTATCTTCATCCATATAGATTGGCATCCACCAGTGATTTAACAAGTGCTGAAGTGCCTCCTGGACAAGGGTACAACCTCGATCATTTTCGCAACCCGCTTTACAGCTTTGATAGTCATGTGATATTAAGAATCCGAGTCGGACCTGCTCAACATGTAACTCTACCAGGTTGGCATTCATCACGCGAATATCGAAGATCTGAACCATGTTGATCTGATAGGGACTCCTATCATGGTAGTCTTGGATCCATCCAAGATCCATCTGACGCTGGAGGGCCTCTTGTATGAAAGAGCATCCCTGTTTGTTTACCGAGAAAATCACACAAGAACTGTAATCGTGCCGCGGCAGATTATGATACTGGCTTTGCCTTGAGTGCATTGCCACCAAGTTGACACTCATTGCACGGATGTCGTGGTTTTGAATGACGTTAGAATTCGTATAGACCATGTTAACTCCACGAACTCGGTGTTCTCGGATCCATCCGAGATCCATCTGTTCCTGTAGGGCTGCTTGCACCACAGAACATCCTTGATTGTCTTTAGAGCAGATATCACACTGATGATAGTTATGAGGTGGCACATGGCCATATCCACTCTGTCTACAATGCATCTTGACCAAATTGGTTTTCAACAAGAGTACATCGTGAATTTGATAGACATCGTTAGTCTCTCCTTCTATCAAATTGACTGCAGCCTTCTCGTGTTGAGGCAACGGATTCGTGAGAACATTAGGATTTGTATCCTTGAAGGATAAGACCCCGCTCCTAACAAGTTTTTGCACGTCAGACTTGAAATTGAGACAAGTCTCAATGTTATGCCCTGAACCTCCTTGATGATAAGGGCAAGTTTGATCCACCTTAAACCAAAAAGGCGGATTTTTCGGTACTGTAAGAGGAGATTTAGTCTGAATGTGCCCCTTAGCCAGTAGTAACAGAAACAGTTATGCATACGTTACGGGTATAGGATCAAATCCTGGTGGCCGTGTTGTACGGTTGTTGTTATATGGAGGACGAGCCTGCTGAAGAGGCTGTTGTGTCCTTTGCTAATCAGGTTGGCTCTGCGCAACCTGAGGTTGATACGTAGGAATAGACGCAGGGTTGATAGCAGGAGTCACAGCTGCTACCGGTTGATAACGTCGTCTTTGCTTTCCGAGAGAGATATTCCCAATAGTTTATTTTTTCTTAGGGAGAGCACTACCGTATTTTTTAGTACCGCTCGTCGATCCAGTGTCTTTTACCAAACGTCCTTCTCGGACGGCTTCCTCAAGACGTACGCCCATGCCGACCATTTCGGTGAAATCACTGGGCGCACTGGCAACCATTCGGTCATAGTAAAATGAGCTTAAGGTCTTTAAGAAGATCTTTGTCATCTCTTTTTCCTCAAGAGGTGGACAAATTTGAGCGGAAATTTCACGCCACCTTTGAGCATATTCCTTAAAGGTTTCCTTGTCCTTTTGCGACATCGATCTGAGTTGATCTCTGTCGGGTGCCATGTCCAAATTGTATTTGTATTGTTGGACGAAGGCAGTGCCAAGATCTCTGAAAGTGCTGATCGTGGCGCGGTTTAAACCCATATACCATTTGAGTGCGGCACCGGTTAAACTATCCTGGAAGTAGTGAATCAGTAGGTCCTGATTCTCTGTCTGAGCTGACATCCGCCGAGCGTACATCACCAGATGGCTCTGAGGGCAAGAGTTACCCTTGTATTTTTCAAAGTCGGGCACTTGGAACTTGTGCGGGACTTTCACATTGGGGACCAAGCTGAGGTCTGCGGCGTCCTTTCCAAATAAATCCTGACCGCGAATGGCTTGCAGTTCCTTCTGCATTTCCAAGAACTGTTCCTAGAATTCATCCATTCTGTCAAACATAGTTTCCTTCTTACCAGAAGGTGTTGGTGGAATCTGTCCTTCCGGGACAGTGTGCACCACAGGGGGTGGTACCGTGACTACGGCAGTGAGTCTTGGCGTTTCCCGAAGTTTGTAACCTTCAGGAGTCTTTAGCATACCCCTGGCATCTTCGCTTTCCCGAAGTTTGTAACCTTCAGGCCCAGCGGCTTCTGTTGTGATTCCCTGATCTTCAGTGATCAGCGGAACATATCCTTCTGGGATATAGTTAACAGGCATGCCCCAAGGACGATCTTTCGGTATCTGATACCTAGGATCATACCTCTCCACTACGGGCGTTGAGGTGATCTCTGAGATCACAGTCCTTTGTAGCTGAGCTTCTGCCATGGCTTGCATGTTGTTACGAAGCTTTCCCATATCCTCTCTCAGAGCGTCGATCCCTTCTTTCAACTCTCTGTTTTCTTCCTCAAGATCATCCATCCTTTTCTGACGATTGGCCCGAGTATTATACGAATGAGACAGTTTGACTCTAGAATCGAGACACAAACGTGAGATTCATAGGGAAGAAGAATACGTGATGTGAGAATGATGAATGCAATGATTATATTAATTGTTTTTTGGTTTAATCAAAATAAACTTCGACAATTAGATTGCAAATATCAAACAGTGGGGAAACCCCTTTTTATTGAAATTCAAAGGGTTACAGAAATGGAATTACAGTAGATTACAAGGTACAGAAACAGAAACCTAAACTAATGGGTCCTGAGTCCTCTCTGAAGAGAAATCAGGTGTTGATTCTGGGACTTTCCTTTTCTTTGACCGGGGCTCTTGGGACGTTGTCGGGTTTTCATTCCTTTGCCAAGTGAAAGGAGCGAGCAAATTCCTTTGGTCATCTTGATTATCTACAGCATGTTGCTCCAAAATTTCAATCAGAGCATCTTTTTCTTTCAGTAACTGCTGTATTTTGATGCACTCTATGTCGAGGGTGCGATACTTGTTCTTCCAAGACCTTCTCTCCTTTTGAACTTTGTTGAGAGTAACTTGAAGCTTTTTCAGTTTCCGTCATGAAGTACATGACAGATTCCCTCGGCGGAAGAATTCCGTAACGAGGATAAGGCAACTTCAGATTGAGAGCTCTAGTTTGTACCCAATGGAGATAAGGCTCCACTGAGACACAGTCTGGTTTTCCCAGAGACTCTCGTCCTTTCTTATGAACATGCTTCCAAATGTGCATTATTTCCTTCTTTAGTGCTCTGTCATTTTTTCCTTCTTTGAAGAAAAGACCTTCCAGATGAACACCCAGTGGGATGTGTCTCATCGGGTATCCAAATTGACGGCGAACCAATACCGGATGGTAGTTGATTCCTCCTTTAGTTCCTATAAGGGGTATGTTGGGGAAGTTTCCACAACGGTCAATGATCCTGATTCCATCATAAATCCTATTACACCAATCTATATCAGAGTTGGTAAGAGACATGATCTTCTACGACCAGTGTAGGGCACTCTTACAATCCCAAAAAGCAGCAGACTTGGGCAAGTGAGAGATAAACCATTTGTAAAGCAAAGGTACACAGCATGTGATGTCCCCTCCGCTGTACAAATTTCCCAAGTGTACAGAATGATACGTATCTGCGAGCAAAGTCGGCACAGGATTTCCAATGAGAAAAACCTTAATGGAGTTAATATCGACGAAGTTATTGATGTTAGGAAACAAAAATAACCCGTAGGTGAGCAAGACAAAGATGCTTTCAAAAGCAATCACGTTTCCTATACTGGCAAAATATAGGGCCTTCTTCGTCAAGAACTGGGCTGGCAAACCTTGGATGCCACCCTTAGTGGTTAGGTGAGTCCTAACTTCAGACTCGTCCAAATGAATAGCTCTTGCAATGGTTTGATTCTTTGGAATTTCTTCCAGTCCAGAAAATGGAGCTCGATCCGTAATGTGTAGATCGATCAGGTGAGAATACTCCTCCAGTGTTGGTGCGAGCTGGTAATCCGGGAATGTGAAACAGTGATAAACCGGATCATAGAACTGAATGAGCGCATCCATGATTCCCTCAATCACATGGACTCTTAATAGTGGTAGCAAACCTCCGTGCTTGGCTCTGAAAGCCTCATGGTTAGTGATCATCCTCGCTAACCTTCTCAAATCCTCTAGCTTTGGAACCTTGAAGGTATACTGGTGAGTTCTCCTTCTACCGAAATCCATTAGTGCAATCCTTTTATCTGATATTTGCAATCACAGTCTTAGCTTAATTTGAAAAACAGAGAGACTAGAAGAGAAGTTTTTTTGAATGTTTTAATGTTTTTTAGATGAATGCATGAATGCAGCACACAAAAACATAGAAAAAACATGGGGTCAAAGGGTCGTTGTCATGAAGTCAAGGCTCTACCCATCCCCAAAGGTTTATACTAGGGTGATTTTTGTACCTGTACTCATTATCATTAGCTCCTCCCAGGAAAGCAAAACAACAAGTAGATCGCCAGCGAGTTGTAGAGCAATCTTAGAGTAAGTGCCATTCACCGAGAATATATCACCAGCCTCAAATGAGGGTAGTATCGCGTAACAACTATTTCTGATAGTTTCCGCACTACGAAAGGGTTTGGCTCCTCAGCTTCTCAGACTTAACAACCGGCCCATTGTCTGGGTGAGAGAATGGGTTGCGTTGGTCAGCCTCCACTGAGGTTGATGGTCGACCCCGTCGCCATCACTTATCTTAGGTGTATACTCATTCTTTCCACATACGGCATCACCCGCATTCCCATTAGAAGAAAAATAAACATGTATAGCAATTAGGAAAAGCAGTATATATATTTGTCCTAAACATCCTAGACCTATGAGGCTAAGAATCCTAAGTTCCTGACAGAAAATGGGTTCCTCGGCGGAAGCCCCAATCTGTGGTATTCACACAAGAGGTGAAAAGGGAAATCAGAATTTGGCCCCACGATGGGCGCCATTTTTCTGTAGCGAGCGATTTTGGACGCGGTTCTTAAGCGCTGGTCGCTCTCTGCGGTTGAGCTTAAACTACAGGTCGATTCATTTTTTTTATCCTATTAAAGCTGATGAAGGAAGGGAAATAGATGTCTCCAATTAACCCTGCTTTGTATACTGAGTTTAAACAGCGGTCTGTTAGGTTACGGATGCTATCAATGTGGGGGGCCTTTGTACTGGTTATTTGTATTTTCGCCAATACGGTTTCTTTCTTTTTATCCGGGCAGAAGGTTTCTGGCGGGGAACTAGGATTAGGATGTTAGGACTGATGCTTTTGAATTACTGCTTTTGATTGATGGAGACATGGGATTTGGGTTTTTGTTTAGTGTGCTCGCTAAGATCTTTCCTTTCGATCTTATGCCTACGTATTCCCGTTTACCGAAACAGGGAAATCAGAGCGTTCGTAGTTCCTCCTATTCTATGGGAGGAAATGGGTGTTTTTGGTGTCTTGTTCAAAGCCCAAGACGTGAAGCGAAAGGTGATTTGTATCTTGTTCAAAGCCCAAGATATGAAGCTAAAAGGTCTCAATTTTAGAGAGAATTTGTCACCTCTAAAGAGGATCTGTTTGTCACAACTGTTTGGTGACTGGTTATAAAGGGAGGATTACTTTAACCGGGATACGCGGATCCTAGCAATGCCATAATTTCCTTTATAGGGGGTTTTTAACCTGCAGGAGAAGACTTTAACTCAGTGTAGAGCAATGCTATCTTTCCTTAGGAATTTCTCATGCTAAAAGAGGGACAGTGGCATGGATGTAGACGATCCAGAGGCTTGCCGCTTACAGCGATTAGACGAAGGGAAAGGAGTTGTTGAGGTTTGTGTATTGTGAACGAGGCATATCTTTTATGCTAAAAGGTTAATTGGATTAACCAGTGGTTTTCTTATACGAAGCCTAAGAGGAGGCTAATATGTGTCTTGTACAAAGCCCGAGAGAGAGAGGCTAAAAGGTTTTGACTCAACGATGGAATCTTTTGGTATCTCGTATGAAGCCCGAGATGGAGGCTATTGGACTCAACAAGAGAGTTTTTTGTATCTCGTACGAAGCCCGGGACGGAGGTTGTTGCTTGTTTGGCTCAATAAGAACCTTTTTGTATCTCGTATAAAGCCCGAGATGGAGGCGAAAGGGGTGATCGACTCAACGAGGGAGTCTTTTATGTGTCTCGTACAAAGCCCGAGGGAGAGGCTAAACGTTGTTTGACTCCGCTGGGGAGGATCATTGTACAAAGCCCAAGAGGAGGCTAGGGTTACTGTTTCAGTTGAGTGACAGGTCCAGTATACTTATTTTAAAAGAGAAAATCAGTTCTTATATGAGCAACACTGTACTCAGGGATTTGATTTAAGGATCAGGGATATTTCCCTCTCTTTGAGGAAATGGGAAATCCAAAGGGTATTGAGACTGTCCAAGTCTACGGGTTTCCTCCCTATTTAACGAAGGGGTCACTTGAGAATGTCTTTGAGACTCAAGGAAGTTAGACTGTCCAAGTCTAGGGTTTTATCTCTCGTACTGTGCTTTGAGAAACAGTAGTAGACTCTATGAAAGGACTGTTCTATGCAACTGACTAAGTTCTGTTCCTATACCTCTAGGAGGTCGTCGGGACAATTTGTACGAAGCCCAAGAGGAGGCTGGAAACTTTTAAGAAGCCGACGGGTCCTTGTATTAAGCCCAAGAGGAGGCTATCATTCCCAGAGGAAGAGATCATTATACGAAGCCTAAGAGGAGGCTGTGAATACTTCTAAGAAGCCGTAGGGTCCTTGTACTATGCCCAAGAGGAGGCGGGGATCCTTTTAGGAAGCATGTGGGTCCTTGTACGATGCCCAAGAGGAGGCCGATTGCTTTTAAGAAGCCGATGGGTCCCCAAACCCCGAGAAATTCAAGGCAATGCTATTCACCGAGAATAGATCAAAGTCAGGAAAGTTCGAGAATTTGGAAGAAACTCAAAGATGCCATTCACGAAGAATACATTCATCTCTGGGAGTAGAGTTTCTTGACAATTCCTAATGAGGACAGCCGAAGAGAAGACTGTATCTGGTGATCCTATTGGGGATCTAGTTGTCTATTTCTACGAATAAACGAAACGGCGTCACCTAGTTCTAGACGTAGTTGCCGAAGAAACTCTAAATATCTATATTATTATTACACAGTTGATATGAGTTTATGAAAGAAGACTTACAGTGAAACAGCCCCACAATACAGTTATATGTATATGAAAGCGGTAAATGAAAGCGTATAAACACTTACTCGGTTGTAGAGCTTCCATGCTGTTTGGTTAGTTGTTCAACAAAGAAAGATTAAAAACAACAGTATATTCAAAATCAAAGGAGAAAGTTCTTTGAAAAAGAAAGTTTTGGGGCTTACAGCTCAAGGAGAGGTCCATGGTTTTATCAGTGAGCGCACTGTTTGAATTTATACAGAGGGACTTATACAAGTGACTGAGGCCCAAAAATGTTTTCTGTACGAAGGGGTGGGTCTTACACTCTATCAAGAGGCCCAAAAAGTTTTAAAGAAAAAGAGTGGGGCTTATAACACGAGGGTAGGCCCAATTGATTTTTTCGTTTAAAATGGCGATCGCGCTGAGGTTTTCTTTTAACGCAAAGGGACTTATACAATAAGTAAGGGCCAAATGATTTTGGTTAAAAGGGGATTAGGTCTTACACTCTATTAGAGGCCCAAAGTGTTTTTGAATGGGTCTTATAGCTCAAGGAGAGGCCCGAGTGAGTTTTAAGAAAAGAAATGGATCTTACTACTCGAGGGTAGGCCCAATGGTTAATTTTGAAAAGGGCAACGATCGCGCCGAGGTTTTGTAAACACTGTGGGACTTATACAAGTGACTGAGGCCCAAACTTTTGGTATTTACAAAGGGATTGGGTCTTACACTCTATTAGAGGCCCAAAAGTTTTGAATGGGTCTTATAGCTCGAGGAGAGGCCCAAATTATTTTTCAAAAGGCGACGATCGCGCCGTTTGTTTTTGACGGTGTCGGGACTTATACAATACACTGAGGCCCAAAAATGATTTGGTCAAAAAAGGATTGGGTCTTACACTCTATTAGAGGCCCAAAATGTTTTGAAAATGATTTATGAGGGTTGAATTAATCCAAAAACCCTAATTTGTTTTCAAAAATGTATTTAATTGAATAAAAATTCAATTAAAATGATCAAAATTGTTTAACATGTGAAAAAAAAAATTGTGATTTTGGATTAATGCTTCAAAAACTAAGTATTGACCTACAAAATAATTAGAAAGCATTAAAAGTTGCAAAATCAATGTAGAAAAAAAAATATTTAAAATGTCAAAAAACAATTAAAATATTAATTCTTTGCAAAAATATCAATTATATGAAATAAATAATATTTTTGGGATTTTTTGATAAAATAAGATATTTTAACATTTTTGTGAATTATTAAAAAAAGAATCAACTCAAAATCATTAAAACTCAGAGAGAAATTAATTTTTGAATCAATTAAATAAAATCACAAAATTCAAATATTTGAATTTATGAAAATGGCGCCAAGAACATGGACCAAGAACACGCGCGTTTTCTGCCTTGCCCAGATTTGCATTTTCTATCCAATCTCCCTAAATACTTGATTATATCATGCAATCCACATATCATTATGCTCGTCTCAACCTCACGATCATGTCTATGTCCATTAATTTCATTTAAATTAAACATACAACAAGAAATCATGAAAAATCCTCAAGAACCCTAATTTCTGCATGAAGGCTAGGATTTTTGATACACGATTCAAACAATGCAATTAATTGAGGGAAAACATTATATGCATGATTATGAACATATGGCCAAATTATTGTGCGAGGAAATATGCATAGATTGAGAGATGACCAAGTATATGCTCACCTCTAGGCCGTGACAGCAAGTGCAATGTGATTTTTGATTTGGAGGTGTTACAGATGAGTGGTGATGATCTGAACAGCTTCCCTACACCCTATGGAGTGTGTTTGAATGGTTGGACTTGATTGAAATTGGCTGGATCACTTTGTGGTACCTCAGCTGCAACTTGGTTAAAACCTTGAGCAACCAGCTGGTGATTTTGTGAAATTGATGTTTTAGAAGTGATCTAAGTGTTTGATCAGCTCATATGTGATGTATGTGAGGTGTGTGAGTGATTGGTTTGATTGGAATTGCTCTCAAACTCAAAACCCGATAGTGACTTGCCTTAGAAGGCAAAATTGGAGTGAAAGAAGAGATTTTGAGGAAAGCATCTATTTGATGGCTTTGGTGTACTCAAACTGATCACAATTGAGCTCTATTTATAGTAGAGCAAGTTTGTTTTGCAAGGAATAGTGAATGGCAGCTGGTAAGTAGGTTTGGCCAATGTTGGCAAATGAAAATCCAAGTCTCCTCTAGCCATTGACTAGAGGTTAGGGCACAGAGCTTTGGTTCCCTTGGTCTTGGATAAGTCTTGACTGATTTCATATGAGAATGTCTCAGTCCATTCCAGCTTGATGCTTCCATTGAATGCTTCAATCCAAATTTGGAGTCCTGTCCCTATTTTGGCCATTCTAGGTTCAACATGCTATTTCTTGTTCCATGGACTTTGGAGGCTTGGCTCAGTGATTGTCCCCTTTAGATTCAATCCTCAGATGTGTCCATGTGGATAGGAGCATTTGAATTTGGCTGATTTTGGAAAATCGAGCCCAAATGCAAAATCTGCCTTGCCTTTGACAGATTTCAGCAAGGCAACTTGACAATGTCATATCTCATGGTGTAAGTTGAATTTGGTAATGCTCTTGACCATTTTGGAAAGCCCTTACATGATACAACAACTGTTTGAACAAGTTTGGTTTTTATCTCTTTTGATTCCAAGTGAAAAACCCCTCTACATTTGGCAAAAAGTGAAGCAAAATCTGACTTAGTGAAATTTTCACTAAGTGTTGGAACAAAGTGTGATTTCTTGATTTTGATCACTCCATAACCCAAAATCCTTAATGAACTGGACTTAGGTCTAGTTGAAGTTTTTGTAGAGGGTAATGAGGGCTACAAATCCATCTTTGGATGAGAAAAAATGGCCATGTGGTTTAGGAGTTATGATCCTCCAAAGTTAGTGTATTAGTGGTACTTTTTCCATAACTTAGAAAAATTTCTAAGTTTTATGGTTACCCCTTTTACAAGTTATCCCACTTTTCTTGATTTTTCTTGATGAATGATGATTCAAATCATACATTAACATCATTTTAGGGTTAAAAATCCATTTTGGTGAAAAATCTCAAAAAGTCAAAGTTGACTTTTGTGCCAGTTGACTTTTTATCAGATGAATTCCAAATTGTGCAATTCTTTAGCAAATCATGTTCTTGACCTAAATCAAACTTGATGGACATGTTCCAAGGGTGTCATAGGGTATATTGGGGCATGTCCTAGGGTTTGGGAGCATGTCCTGGTCAAAAGTCAAAGTTGCAGTTGACTTTTTCCTTAAAACCCTAATTGTGGTGCAGATGAAATTGAGACTTGTTGCTCAAGCTTCTTGGATTAATCCATTGTTCCAAATGGATCAATATAGCTTATTAGAGACCCTCAAACCCTCTCTTGAGGTCTTGGCTCTTGATTTGCCCTAAAAGTCAACTTAGGGGTGAATTAGGTCAAGAAACCCTAATTCCTGATTTTTGATGTATGCATCCCCTGAGGCAAAATTGACTTGATGCTTGGGTCCATGAGGTTCCATGGAATACATTAGGTTGTGTTTTGGATCTTTGGCTCATGCCCAGAGGAATATTTCCATCTAGAGGCCCTGGTCGACCAAAACCCTAATTTGGTGACACTGGCGATCTTGAGACTTGATCCACCTAGAAGGGAACAACCTTGAGCTTAATCCTTGAAGTGGGAGTCCTTTTTGATCCATTGTGGATGTTTGAGAGGTTATACAAGTTGAAGATCATGTCATTCCTTTATTGATCCTTTGTCTAAGGCTCTGAGAGGGCTTAAAACCCTAATTTTGATTGTAGTGAATGCTCAACAACCCTTGAGGCATTTGGTGAGGCATGATGGTTCATCCATATTGTGATGATGATTTGCACAATGATGGGAATCTTTAGTGGTCAAAATTTGGGGTATGACATTTTGGTACTGCTTGATGGTCCTGCATCTTTGACTAAACGTCCTTCTCGGACTGCCTCTTCAAGGCGTACTCCCATGTTCACCATCTCAGTAAAGTCGTTGGGCACACTGGCGACCATTCGGTCGTAATAGAATAAACTTAAGGTTTTCAAAAAGATTTTTGTCATTTCTTTTTCCTAAAGAGGGGGACAAATCTGGCCGGCAATTTCACGCCATCTCTGAGCATATTCCTTAAAGGTTTCCTTGTATTTCTGCGACATTGCTCTGAGTAGATCTCTGTCTGGTGCCATGTCCAGGTTATACTTATACTGCTGAACGAAGGTAGCTCCAAGATCTCTGAAAGTGACGATCTTGGTGCGATTTAAACCCATGTACCATTTAAGTGCGGCACCGGTTAAACTATCTTGGAAATAATGGATCAGTAGTTGTTGATTCTCTGTCTGAGTTGACATCTTTCGAGCGTACATCACCAAATGAATTTGAGGGCAAGAGTTGCCCCTGTATTTTTAAAAGTCAGGCACCTTGAATTTTTGCGGGATTTTCACATTAGGGACCAGACAAAGGTCTGCGGCGTCCTTTCCGAATAAATCCTGGCCGCGAATGGCATGCAGTTCCTTCTGCATCTCTAAGAATTGCTCCTGGAACTCATTCATTTTTCGTACATGTCTTCATTTCCACCAGAGATTACTTGTGGAATCTGTCCTTCCGGGACAGTGTGTACCACAGGTTATGGTATAGTCATTACGGCAGTGACTCTTGGTGTTTCCCTGTCCCGAAGTTTGTAACCTTTAGGAGTTGCTGTCATGACTCTTGCATCCTCGCTTTCCCGAAGTTTGTAACCTTCAGGCCCAGCGATTCCTGCTGCAGTTTCTAGGTCTTCAGTGACCGGCGGAATATATCCTTCAGGGATAAAGTTGATAGGCATGCCCCAGGGACGATCTTTAGGAATGTTGTACCGAGGATCATACGTCTCCACTCTAGGCATAGATGTGATCTCTGAGATCACAGTACTTTATTGTTGTCTCTGAGATGCTGCCAGAGATTGCATGTCACTGTGAAGTTTTCTCAAATCTTCCTTCAGAGCGTCGATTTCTTCTCTCGGCTCTCTGTTCTCTTCCTCGAGATCGTCCATTTTCTTTTATCGATTGGCCCAAGTATTGTACGAATGATACAGTTTGACTCTAGAATCGTGACGCATACGTGAGATTCGAAGGTAAGGAGAATGCGTTATGTGAGAATGATGAATGATATGCAATGATATATATTAATTTTGTTTTGTTTTTGCTTTAATCAATAAGAAACTTCAACAAATAGATCGCAAATATCAAACAGTGGGGAGACCCCGTCTTATTGAATTTGAAAGATTGCAGAAATGGAGATACAGTATTTTACAAAGTGCTGTAAAAGGAAAAGTCTAAGCTTATGGATCCTGAGTCCTCTCTGAGGAGAGCTCAGGTGCTGGTTCTGGTATTTTCCTTTTCTTTGACCGGGGCTTTTGAGTCGTTGTCGGGTTGTCAGTCCTTTGCCAAGTCAAAGGAGCGAGCAAATTTCTTCGGTCTTCTTGATTTTCTGCAGCATGTTGTTCTAATATCCTAATCAGAGCGTCCTTTTCTTTTAACAGTTGCTGAATTTTGGTACACTCCACATTCGGAATACGGTACTTGTTCTTCCAAGATTTCTTTTCCCGTCGAACTTTGTTGAGAGTGACCTGGAGTTTTTCCACATCAGACATAAAATAAAGGACAGATTCCTTTAGCGGAATAACTTCTTGACGAGGGTAAGGCATCCTCAGCTTGAGGGCTCTAGTTTGTACCCAGTGGAGATAAGGTTCCACAGACACACAGTCTGGTTTTCCTAGAGACTCTCTTCCTTTCTTGTGAACATATTTCCAGGCATGCACTATCTCTGTCTTTAGTGCTCTGTCATTTTCTCCTTCCTTGAAGAAAAGACCTTCCAGATGAACATTACGCGGGATATGCCTCATCGGGTATCCGAGTTGACGGCGAACTAAAATCTGATGATAGTTGATTCCTCCTTTAGTTCTTATGAGGGGAATATTAGGGAAATTTCCACATTTGTCAATGATCCTTATCACGTCATAGATCCAATTGTACAAATCTATGTCAGAGTTGGTAAGAGACGTGATTCTCTGTGACCAACATAGAGTACTCTTATGATCCCAAAAAGCAGCAGACTTGGGTAAACGGGAAGTGAACCATTTGTATAGCAGGGGTACACAGCATGTGATCATTCATCCGCTGTACAAATTCCTTAAGTGTACAGAATGATAAGCATCGACGAGCAAGGCTGGTACGGGGTTTCCAATCAAAAATATCTTAATGGCATTGGTATCGACGAAGTTATCGATGTTGGGAAAGAGGAATAACCCATATGTGAGTAGAACAAAGATATCTTCGAAAGCAGTTATGTTTCCTACACTTGTAAAGTATAGAGCTTTCTCCATCAGGAATTTAGCTGGTAAACCCTGGACTCCTTCCTTAGTGGTCATGTGAGTCCTGACTTCTGACTCGTCCAAATAGATTGCTCTTGCAATGGTTTGATCTTTTGGAATTTCTTCCAGTCCAGAAAAGGGAGCTTGGTCAGTGATAGGTAAATCAGTCAAATATGAGTACTCCTCCAGTGTTGGTGCTAGTTGAAAATTTGGGAATGTGTAACAGTGATAAACCAGCTCGTAGAACTGAATCCGCATAGACAGGATTCCTTCAACTACATGGACCCTTAACAGAGACAGTAGTCCTCCGTACTTAGCTTTGAAAGCATCAGGGTTGGTAATCATCCTTGCCAACCCCCTTAAATCCTCTAGTTTTGGATCCTTGAAGGTGTACTTGTGCGTCTTCCTTCTACCGAAATTCATAATGCAATCTTTCTCTCTGATATTTACAATCATTGTTTTAATTTAATTTGAAAAAGCGAGAAGAGAAAAGGAAGATTTTTTCTTTGTTTAAGAGTTTTTTAGATGAATGCATGAATGCAGCATACAAAAACATTGAAAAAACACGGGTTCAACGGTTCAACGTCACGAGCATGGAGTCATGGCTCTACCCATTCCTAAAGGTTGTATTCTGGTTAATTTTTGTACCTGTAGAACGGGTTAAAAGTTCCCAAAATCATTGACCCCCCTAGGGATAACAACAACAAGCTGGTTCACCAGTGCAAGCAGTAGTACCCTAGGGTAATCTCAATTGAGTGTAGTATCGCGTGTCAACTATTTTCGATAGCTACCGCATTGCCAAATGGCCACATGGTTACGGTCTACTAATTCCTCAATTTCACGGATACCACATTGGGAAAATCTGCCTTCACAATGGAGTCGTTAAGCATTGAATCCGCAAAGGGTATCTCCACTGATTTGATGGTTTACCGGGACAACTTATTCGGGATTCACTCCCTGTAAGACCGCCCGTCTATGCCATCACCTATCTTAGGGTTCTCTCATACTTTCCACATGCGACATCACTCGCATTCCCATTAGCAGAAAAATAATTATGGATATCAAGTAGGAAAAGCAGTATATATATATATATATATATATATATATATATATATATATGATTCCTAAAACTAGCATTCTAGACCTTTTAGGAATTCTAGTCTTAATTTTAAACAGACAAAATGACTCCCTAGCAGAGTCGCCATTTATCTGTAGCGCACGTTTTTTGTCGGTGACGCGACCACCTTATCGCAAATGGGTTTCTCCTCACCGCAATGGTAGGAGTGGGGTGCTACTTTCTGATTTCTTATTTATCCCGTGAATCTGAAAAGGAAAGGGAAGCTATCTAAAATTAACCTTGCACGCAAATGTTTATCTGAACAAACGCTTAAGAGAAATTCGGGGAGTTCGGGGTCAGGTTATACAATAAGGAGTTGTCAATTACCCATCCTATATGTGGTTATCCACAAGTTGTTAGCAATAGGTTCTGCTTTTATACTTGATGGTGTTTATCTGTTGATGGGTTGGGAAAGTTTCTTCTTTGGGAGGTATGAGAGAGAGAGATAGTTTTTGATGATTTTGGTGAGGTACTGAACCTCAGTTTTGATCGGTGTGAAGGTACTGAACCTAGAGTGTTTGATTGGTGAGAAGGTACTGGACCTAGAGTTTTTTATTGGCATGCTCGCTAAGATTTCACAACCTTATGCCTACGTATTCCTGTTTAAAGAAACAGGGAAATCAGAGCAATCGTAGTTCCTCCTATTCTATGGGAGGAAAAGATGTTTTGGTGTCTTGTTCAAAGCCCAAGAATGAAGCTAAAAGGTTTATTTGTGTCTTGTTCAAAGCCCAAGATTGAAGCTAAAAGGTTTGACTGATAGAGAATCTGTCATCTCTAAAGGGAGACATCTCGTCTGTTTATCACAACTGTTGGGTGACTGATTATAAAGGAGAATTACTTTAATCTGGATAAGTGAATCCAGCAATGCCATAATTTCCTTTATAGGGGATTTGTCCTGAAGGGGAAAACTATAACTCAGTGTAGAGGAATGTCATTTTTCCTTAGGAATCCTTCATACTAAGAGAAGGACAGTGGCATGAATGTAAATAATCCAGAGGCTTGCCGCTTACAGCAATTAGATGAAAGAGTGGTTTTACTAGGATAAGAGATGGACTACAGCTTGGATATTTGGATCAACAAGTGTGCCACTTATAGCAATTATGTGGGATTAAGGTTTGTTTTGATTTATCGTTTTAATGTGTGATAATACAGAGAAATGTCTTCCTACAGAGAGATTTTGATTTCCTCTGAGGGGAACGTTGATTTTTGTGTGCCTTGATCAAAGCCCAAGGTTGAAGCTAAGAGATTGATTCAGTCCACTGGGGAAGTCCTTATACAAAGCCTAAGAGGAGGCTGGAAAAGGCTGACTCAATAAGAGAGTGTTTATCTGTCTTGTACAAAGCCCAAGATTGAGGCTAAAAAGAAACTGACTCTTTGGGGGATATCATTATACAAAGCCTAAGAGGAGGCTAGAAGTTGACTTTTCCGGTAAATATTTTGTCTGTCTTGTACAAAGCCCAAGATTGAGGCTGAAAGGGAAACTGACTCTGTGGGAAAGAAATCTTTATATGTCTTGTACAAAGCCCAAGATTGAGGCTAAAATGAGATTGACTCTGCTAGAGAGATTTATACGGTGTCTTGTACAAAGCCCAAGATTGAGGCTGAAAGGTAGTTGACTGACTCAGCTGAGGATTTTTAGGTGTCTTGTACAAAGCCCAAGATTGAGG
This sequence comes from Lathyrus tuberosus, assembly GCA_022829125.1. Lineage (NCBI taxonomy): Eukaryota > Viridiplantae > Streptophyta > Magnoliopsida > Fabales > Fabaceae > Lathyrus > Lathyrus tuberosus. The sequence continues at coordinate 9,760,657 of JALAZF010000112.1, forward strand.
CTGACCTTACTGAGGAAAATAATTATACAAAGCCTAAGAGAAGGCTAAAAAAGCATATTGATTCTGTTTAGGGATATTATTTCTCAAAGCCTAAAAGAAGGCTGGGAGGAATTGACTTTGCTGGGGAAGATATTTATCCCAAGCTTTAAAGGAGTTTATGAAGATTTTGACTTTGTTGGAGAAAGTTTTTATATGTCTTGTATAAAGCCCAAGATTGAGGCTAAAGGATGACTCATCAAGAGAGTGTTTTTGTTTTGTACCATTGACTCAACAAGAGAGTATGGAAAGGTAATTGACTCAACAAGAGAGTCCTTTTGAAGCTAACTCAGCTGGGGGAAATCTTTATACAAAGCCTAAGAGGAGGCTGAAAAAGGTCGACTCAACAAGAGAATGCCTTAAGGTGACTGACTCAACAAGAGAGTGCTTTTGTTTGTCTTGTACAAAGCCCAAGATTGAGACTAAAAAGGGTTAACTCAACAAGAGAGTGTTTTAAGAAATAAGATGGGCTCAACAAAAGGGTATTGTTGGGGCAATTCTGCTGAGGAAAATTGTTATACAAAGCCTAAGAGGAGGATGGCTTCTGCTGAGGATTTTTGAGATCCAGAGGCAGGTCCAAGTCGGGGAATCAACTCTTGCTGAGGATTTATAGAAGATTTGAGGTATCAGATGCCTTGAGGTTCTGATTTGGGATAGTGTTATATTGATGATAAGCTGCCCCTGGCTGGGGAAATTAAGGAGGGAAGACTGAGTTTTAGATCCTGTGAGGATTTTAACTCTACTGGAGATTGGTCAAATGACCAGGGTTTTTCCTGTGTTTGTAGGAAACTTGAGAATGTCTTTGAGATCCAATAGGAGATTAAACTGTCCAAGTCTACTTGTATGGAAGAATTTATCTTTGTATGATGCCCAAAAGGAGGCATGTGTTTTAAGGGATGAGAATCAACCCTAAATTGTCCAAGATTTTGACTCTGGAAAGACTGCTCTACCAAAGGATGACTAAGTTCTGTCTTATACCTTTAAGTGGTCTGCAGGGTCCTTGTATTAAGCCCAAGAGAAGGCATGAGAACTTCTAAGAAGCCGGAGGGTCCTTGTACAAAGCCCAAGAGGAGGTTGGGATGCTTTTAGGAAGCCTGTGGGTCCAAACTTAAGTAGAGTTCAAGAAAAGTTTCACCGAGAATAATCTTTTCTTTAGTGAACAGTTCTAGGGTTTGAAGGAATTCAAGAGAGGTTTCACCGGGAATTAATCCTCTCTGGGGAATGAACTTCTTTGACAATTTCTAATAGTGACAGTCTGAGAAAAGTTTCCCCGGGAATAATGCCTTTCTTTTGTTCCATATTGTTTAAGCCCAAGAGAAGGCATGACTATATCTGGAATTCCTATGGGGAACTAGTTTTGACTGTATTGAAAGAGTGACCAACTGGCTTTACCTAGTTGTACTCTAAGCAGGTATACAAGTATATATACAATTGATATATGACAAGTATTTAAAAGGATATGAAATAAGGCCTTACAGGTGAGCAAGCTTCCAGCAATACAGTTATATATATATATATATATATATATATATATATATATATATATATATATATATATATATGAAAACATGTAAATGAAAGCTGATACAAACTTACAGGCGAGCAAGCTTCCATTGTAACAGCTGTATGGTTAGTTGTTCAAGAAATTAAAGAAAGTTTTGATAACAACTATGGATTTGAACCTAAATCAAAAGGGAAGTTGTCTTTTGAAAAGATTGGGGCTTATACTCAAAGAGAGGCCCAGATGAAAAACAGTGATAGTACCGTTGTTCTGAAAATTGCATCGGGATTTATACAATGACTGAGGCCCAAATTATTGTACTTACAAAGAGGTTTGGGTCTTATAACTCAAGGAGAGGCCCAAATTTTATTTTTGTACAAGAGACGGGGCTTACAACTCAAGGAGAGGCCCAATGGAAAGACAGTGATCGCACCATCGTTTTGAAAACTGTACTGGGACTTATACAATGACTGAGGCCCAAAATTATTTATGTACAAAGGGGGTTGGGTGTTACACTCTATTAAAGGCCCAAAGTGTTTTTAAAGAAAAGGAATGGGACTTATAACTTAAAGAGAGGCCCAGATGGTTTTTGTTTAAAAGGCGACGACCGCGCCGAGATTTTTAAATTGTATCAGGATTTATACAATGACTGAGGCCCAAAAAGGTTTATATTTACAAAGGGGTGGGACTTACACTCCATCAAGAGGCCCAAAGTGGTTTGAAAAGATTTGTTAGGGTGATAGTGATCAAAACCCTAATTTTTGGTTTTAAAATGTATTTTAATTGAATAAAAATTCAATTAAAATAATCAAACATGTGAAAAAAGGTTGTGATCTTGGATTTATATTTGGAAAATCATGTTTCATTCATGGGATGATTTAAAAATCATTTGTATTTTGCAAAACCAAGAGAAAGAAATATTTTTAATGTTTAAAAACAAATAAAAATATAATATTTTTACAAAAATATCAAATATATGAAATAAATAATATTTTTGTGAAATTTTCATGGAATAAAATATTTTAATATTTTTGTGAATTTTTAAAAACAGAATCAATCAAAAATAATTAAAATTGAGAGAGAAATTAATTTTTGGATTAATTAATAAAAACATGAAAATATTGAAACATAGCAAAAAATGAGAGAATAGCAAAAAAGGTCTGGGTGGGGTTTGAACCCATGACCTCCTACACAAACACACATGCGCGCTACCACTGGGGTGGTGATACATCCGTGTATCAAAACCATCCCATATGCATATATGGGGTGCCTTGTTTTTAGGCCTGGCCAAGGCAAGGCAAGGCAAGTTTTGGCAATTTACGTGAAGCCTCTAACTTTCTCATTTCTCCATGGATTTAGACAAAATTTAGGTGCATCTGGCCTTGAATTTCACAAGGAATCCAATGGTGCTTTTGGAATTTTCAGAAAGTGTCCTTATTTTAAAACCCGATAGTGGTTTCAAAATAGGCCTATATTTGCATGTTCTATGCTATCTCATGGTACAGGCAAGAATTTCATGACAAATTGGTTCAAACACAACATATACAACATGTATGAGATGTTTATGATCAGTGGACATCAAAGTAATGCATAATTCAAAGAGTTCAAGTTGTCATGCACTTACCTCTTGGAGCTTCTTGTGCTAATTGTCAAGATCCTTGTGCCAGAAGTAATCTAATGCTTTGGACACTCTTGATTGATCCCTTAGAAGCTTTTAGGATGATCAAAACCAGCTGGAATCATCAGGAATAAGTTTTAACTCTTTCTTGCAAAAGGGGCAAAAGTGACCAATATGGCAACTCTCTCAAATGGTGTTCCAGATGAGGGAAACCAATTGGGACAGTTTAAGGATGATATTTGGAGTGTGTTTGAGGCCTTGTTTGGTTTTGGAAGTGACTGAATCAAGGCATGACTTGGAAAATGCAGAAAAGTCCAATTTTGAGGTTTTGGAAGTGGATTTTCTGATTTTGGTGTTTCAGGTCACAAGTGAGTGTTTGGATAGCTTAGATATAACATATTGGATGTGTTTAGATCATGAGCTATGGTGGAATTGCTCTCTAACTCAAAAACTCAGAGATGACTTGCAAAAGAAGGCATTTTAGCTTAAAGAGAGAGATTTTGAGGAAAGCATCAGTTGTATTGCTTTGGTGTACTCAAACTAAGCACAAATGAGCTCTATTTATAGTAGAGAAAGTTTGTTTTGCAAGCAATAGTGAATGGTAGCTGGTACATGCCTTTGGCCAATGTTGATCCAAGGGAATCTTTAGTCTCCTATAGCCATTGACGTGAGGTTAGGGCATAGGCCTATTTTTCTTTGATTCAGTGTTGATTCTTGACTCATTAAGTTAGGAATGTGTCATTCCATGCCACCTTGGTGCATCCATTGAATGTTTGGAAACAAAATTGGAGTCTTGGCACCTTTTTAGCCTTTTTAGGTTTGTTATGGCTAAGTGTAGATTCTTGGACTTTGGAGGCTTGGGGATCAGATCATTCTCTTTTTATTTTATCCTCAGATGTGTCCAAATGGATGACAAGGCTTGGAGTTGTCCAAATTTTCCAAATCGAGCAAATGCACAAAATCTGCCTTGTACAAGGAAGTTGGAAATAGTGATTTTGAGGGGATCATATTTCCCTGCTCAGGTTGAGTTATGGGGGGTTCTTGTGCTTTTTAGAAAGCCCTCATATGATACAAAACATGTGTGATCATAGTTTGATTTGAAACTATTTGTATCCAACTGAAAAATCCTCATGAACATTGATGTTCAAGGCTGGTAACTTAGGAAGATTTTCACTAAGTGTTAGAAAAAGTGTCATTTTCATGTTTTTATGATTTTGATCAATCTATAACTCAAAATCCATGAAGGGTTGGAGTTTAAGGTAGTTGAAGCTTTTGTAGAGTGTAGCAAGACTTACAAATCCAGCTTTGGATCACCCAAAATGGTTGCTTGGATCTCAAGTTATGATCCTTGGAAGTTGGTACCAAAACCATTTTTGTTCCATAACTTAGAAATTTTTTGGTTTTTTATGGTTGCCCCTTTTGCAAGAAACCTCACTTTTCTTGATTTTTCTAAATGAATGATGATCAATACCATACATTAACACTACTTTTGACTTAGGGGAACCATATTTTGTGAAATTTTCCAAAAAGTCAAACTTGATTTTGTGCACGGTTGACTTTTTATCGGATGAAATCCAAACTGTGCGATCCTTTATGAAATCAAGTCCTTGACCTAAATCAAACCTAATGGATGGATTCCATAGGTGTTATAGGGTGTATTGAATCATGTCCCAAGGTTTGAGTGCATGTATTGGTCAAAAGTCAAAGATACAGTTAACTTTTTCCTCGAAACCCTAATTGTGGTCCTGGTGAAATTGAAACTTGTGAACCAAGCTTCTTGGGTCAATCCATTGTTGTAAATGGATCAATGTGGTGTATTTGAGGCCCTCAAATCATGTCTTGAGGTCTTGGCTCATGCTTTGTCCCAAAATTCAACTTAGGGGTGAATTAGGTCAAGAAACCCTAATTCCTGATTTTTGGTAAATGCATCCCCTGAGGTTAAATTAACTTGATGATTGGGTCCATGAGGTCCCTTAGAGTATCTTGGGTTGTTCTTTGAAGCATTGGCTCATGCCCAAATGAAAATTTTCATTTGGAGGCCTCAGTTGACCGAAAACCCTAATTTGGTGACACTGGCGATCTTGAGGCTTGATCCACTTGGAATGTTGCAACCTTGTGCTTGATTCTTGATTTGGGACTCCTCTTGATCCTTTATAGGTGTTTGAGTGGTTATACAGGTTGAATATCATGTCATTCCTTGATTGATCCTTTGTCTACATGCTCTGAGAGGGCTTGAAACCCTAATTCTTGATTATGGTGAATGCTTGATCATCTTTGAGGAGATTGATGAGGCATGAAAGTACATCCATATTGTGGTGATGATTTGCACAATGATGGGAAATCTTGGTGGTCAAAATTTGGGGTATGACAGATGCCCCTATTTAATTTTCTTGGACCGGAAGGTGTGAATGGTGAAGGTATTTGGGCATTTGGGGTGCAAGAGGATTAAATATCGGAATACCCGAAATTTTAACAGTGGTTATGAATGGTAGTTTGCTCATTCATCTTCTTTTGCTAAGCAACGATGCTTAGAAAAGGGTAAAACTTCCCCTCGATCCTTGTCTACAGCCACGGAACTGGTATAAGTTTTCTTAACAAACTTCCCCTCGATCCTGATTTTCAACCACGGAACTGGTCTTAGTTTCTGAAATAAAATTCCCCTCGATCCTGGTCTTTAGCCATGGAACTGGTCTCAGTTTCTGATATAAACTTCCCCTCGATCCGGGTCTTCAGCCACGGAACTGGTCTTAGTTTCTTTTGTCAATAAACTTCCCCTCGATCCTAGTCTTCAGCCAAGGAACTGGTCTCAGATTTTTTTACGTCAAGTTCCTTCCTGGACAAGGGACGCTATGTGTAGCGGTTTTCATCAAACTTCTCGCCGAATTTTCCTAGGGAGATGCCATTTGATGGGAAAAAGTTTTGATGTCAGACTTGCTGGGGAACCCATTCGTCTGAGCTGTAGAGGTGTTCAAACTTCTCTGTTGGAGACACCATTTGTTGACTCTACTGGGGAAAATGAGTCTCTTGAGAGGTTGTTTCCTGCTTGGGGACATTACATCATACTTTTCTTCGAGATCTTTTCGGAGAAATGCCATGTGAGGCAATAGAATTTTGAAGTGCTGAGGACTTCATTAACATTGACTTTCTGGAGAGAAAAATCAATGTGTTACCGAGAGTCTTTAGTTGTGAGGCTTTCTCTGGGGATTTTCCTTAATTCGGGAAAGTGAGAGCATCATCTTCAATAGTAAAGAGTGACGTTTGTCGAATGTCTTCTTGTCTTTTAGAGGTTCAAGTTATCAAAGTGGTCGAGGACCGTCTCCAATCCAGAAATAAACTGGGGAGAAATTGTTCAAACGCTGCATTTCCTAACAAATAAAGGACTGACAACTCGATTGAGAGGACTTTTATCACTTGGGGATAAGACTGACCAGAGTGATGGTGATACAATATGAATATGAGTATGAATCAATAATGCATGATGTATGTATGTTTATGCTGACAAAACTGACGCGACATACAGACTAATAGATGAACACAACTGGATACTCGACCACTATGGGGGATGAAAAGTATCAATGGTTCAAAATAGCAATCATGCCTTGCTTAGGAAAGATGGCCCCTGTGGGGAGAAAGAATTATCGGTCTTAAGAGGTACGAACTCTGCTAGGGATGTCAGATGAAACATGTTCTTTGACACTGTTGATCCTTCATTCAGGCATACTGATTTAGAAGGAGTACTTCGATTCTGCACTTTGAGGTTCAACCACCTTCGGAGAAGTGATCGATGTTCTTTTGATGTTCAACAGTCAAAAGAATTCCCATCTTTATTTTAAAAGCAGAAAAAATTTTGACAAGTAAATTCATTTTTGTTTTATTTCAAGAATTGTTGATCATGTTAAAAATGTCATTATGTAAAGCTAAAACAAATGAGAATTGCAAACAAAAGTACTAGGGCTCAAATTTTATTGATAGGATGGAAATCAGCCAAGCGCGTGATCCCATAGAGTATTTACAAAATTAGAAAATGGTAATTTATGGGAAAAAGGGCTACATTGAAACATAACAATCGTTATCCTTCTACCAACTTTGAATTCTGGACATCTTGAGCTTTTGTCGAAGATGACCTTGACTGGAAGTTTTTTGATGAATAGTGTTACCGCTGGGGATTTAACCTTGTCGGACGTAGTTACTTGCCATTAATCCCTAACTTTTGCCTGGATTGTACTTTGAGATTTCCAATCCACCGGGATGATTTTTTGTTTATGTCTCTAATTTTTTCCTGGACTGCCCTTCCGGGTTTTCAATCCACCGAGACGCTCTTTTTTTTTAGTTTAGGCAAAGTATTTCTTGACTACATCAACATTTGCGGGGTAGGAAAATTCTTCTCCATCCATGGTTGTGAGTCTCAAGGCTCCGCCTGAGAAAGCTTTCTTGACTACATAGGGGGCGTCATAATTCGGAGTCCATTTTCCTTGGGAATCAATGAGGAATGATTGTATCTTTTTGAGCATGAGGTCTCCTTTTCTGAAGACACGGGGTCGGACCTTTTTGTCGAACACTTTCTTCATTCTTTGCTGATATAGATGACCGTGTTATAAAGCTATTAATCATTTTTCTTCGATTAGGTTCATTTCATCGTGCCGACTTTGACACCATTCAGCCTCTGTTAGCTTAGCTTCCATCAATACCCAGATTGATTGTATCTCTACTTCTATGGGGATCACTGCTTCTATGCCATATAATAGAGAGAAAGGGGTTGCCCCTGTTGAGGTGCGAACAGACGTGCGATAACCGTGAAGAGCAAAGGGTAGCATCTCGTGCCAGTCTTTGTAGGTTACAACCATCTTTTGAACGATCTTTTTGATGTTTTTGTTTGCAGCTTCTACCGCGCCGTTCATCTTGGGTCGGTAGGGAGATGAGTTATGGTGTTCGATCTTGAACTCAGTGAATAACTCTTTCATCATCTTGTTGTTCAAGTTAGATCCATTATCAGTAATGATCTGGCTTGGAACACCATAACGGCATATGTGATTGTTTTTGACAAAGCGGACTACCACTTGTCGGGTTACATTGGCGTACGACGCTGCTTCGACCCACTTGGTGAAGTAGTCAATGGCTACCAAGATGAACTGATGTTCGTTTGAAGCCTTGGGTTTGATTATGTCAATCATGTCGATTCCCCATATGGAAAAAGGCCATGGGGAAGAGAGAACTTTGAGATGCGTTGGTGGTACATGGATTTTGTCTGAGTATATCTGACACTTGTGACATCTCCTCATGTACTTGTAGCAATCAGATTCCATAGTCAACCAATAGTACCCTGCTCTCATAATTTTTCTCGCCATTGTGTGTCCGTTGGCATGAGAGCCAAAGGATTCTTCGTGAATTTCTTTTATCAGCATGTTTGCTTCTGGTCTGTCTACACATCGGAGCAAGACCATGTCAAAGTTTCTCTTATAGAGTGTATCACCGGTCAAAAAGAAGCTGCCTGCCAATCTTCTGAGAGTCTTCCTGTCTTTTCTGGATACCCTAGGTGGGTACTCTTATTTCTGAAGGAAGCATTTGATATCGTGATACCAAGGTTTGTCGTCTATGACTGCTTCAATCGTGAAGATGTAAGCGGGCCTTTCAAGGCGCATTATGTCGATCTTACGTATTCCATTCCATTGACCTACACTAATCATGGAGGAGAGAGTGGCTAATGCATCAGCCATGTGATTCTCTTCACGAGGGATATGATGAAACTCGATTCTGTTGAAGAACGGTAACAACCTTCTCGCGTAATCTTTGTAAGGAATTAGTCCTGATTGGTATGTATTCTAATCTCCTTTGATCTGACTGATAACCAGGGCTGAGTCTCCATACACATCCAAATTCTTTATCCTTAAGTCAATTGCTTCTTTGAGACCCATGATACAAGCTTCGTATTTGGCCTCGTTGTTTGTGCATTTGAATGTCAATCTGGTAGTGAAAGGAATGTGGGTACCCTGAGGTGTTACAATGATTGCCCCAATTCTGTTTCCATAATTGTTGACAGCTCCATCAAAGATTAGTCCCCATTGGGAACCTGGTTCTGGCCCTTCACTGGGCAGCGGTTCATCGCAATCTTTCATTTTCAAGTACATGACATCTTCGTCTGGGAAGTCAAATCCGACTGATTCCTGATCGTCAATTGTTTGATGAGCTAAATGGTCGGCTAAAATACTTCCTTTGACGGCTTTTTGAGCATGGTACTCGATGTCGTATTCCGATAACAACATCTGCCAACGAGCAATCCTTCCCGTGAGAGCAGGTTTTTCAAAGACATACTTGATCGGATCCATTACGGAGATTAACCAAGTAGTGTGACAAATCATGTACTAGCGAAGACGTTTGGCTGCCCAAGCCAGAGCGCAGCAAGTTTTCTCGAGCATAGTGTACTGAGTTTCACAGTTGGTAAATTTCTGGCTCAAATAGTAGATGGAAGACTCTTTTCTTTTTGTTTCGTCTTGTTGACCAAGCACACAACCCATGAAGTCTTCCAAGACTGTTAAATAAATTATCAGTGGTCTTCCCTCCACTGGAGGTGACAGGATTGATGGATTCAACAGATACTCTTTGATACTGTCGAAGGCAGTTTGGCAGTCTTCTGTCCATACACAGTCCTGATTCTTTTTGAGTAATTTGAAGATTGGCGCGCATGTCGCGGTCATGAGGAATATGAATTTGAAAATATAATTCAAACGTCCCAGGAATCCTCTGACTTGTTTCTCAGTCTTTGGAGAAGGCATTTCTTGAATGGCCTTGACCTTGTCAGGATCAACCTCAATTCCTTTCTGGCTGACGATGAACCCTAGCAGTTTTCCTGAGCGGACACCGAATGTGCACTTGTTAGGATTCAAGCAAAGATTGTACTTTCTCAGAGGCTCGAATAGTTTTGACAGGTGGGTCACATGCTCCTCTTCTATTTTAGATTTGGCAATCATGTCATCGACATACACTTTGATTTCTTTGTGTATCATGTCATGAAACAAAGTAGTCATGGCCCTTTGATAGGTCGCCTCGACGTTCTTCAAACCGAACGACATTACCTTGTAACAAAAGGTGCCCCATGGGGTGATGAATGAAGTTTTCTCCATATCTTCCGGCGCCATTTTGATTTGATTATAGCCCGGGAATCCATCCATGAAGGAGAATACTTTGAACTTTGTTGTACTGTCTACCAGCATGTCCATGTGCGATAAGGGAAAGTCATCATTTGGACTGGATTTGTTCAGATCCCTGTAATCTACACACATTCTGACTTTTTCGTCCTTTTTCGGAACCGGTACTATGTTGGCCAACCATTGAGGATATTCTGAGGTGGCGAGGAAACCCACGTCAATCTGTTTCTGCACTTCCTCCTTGATTTTGATGGCCATGTCTGGATGAGTCTGTCTCAGCCTTTGTTTCACCTGCGGACATTCTGATCTTAATGGTAGATGATGTTCCACGATGCTGGTATCCAACCCTGGCATGTCCTGATAGGACCAAGAAAATACATCGGGAAACTCTTTAAGAAGTTTTATCAAGTCTTCTTTGACAGTTGGACTAAGCAGTGCCCCAATCTTGACTTCTTTCCTCTCTTCTTCTGAACCTAAGTTGACCGTTTCCAACGGCTCTTTGTGAGGTTCAATGGACCTTTCCTCCTGTCTGAGTAATCGGGAGATCTCTTCTAGAATTTCTTCGTCTTCTTCTTCTTCAGTCTCAAATACCGGGAATTCAAAGTTGGGAGAAGGCATAGGATCGTACGTTTCAACGGGGTTTAAAACAAGCAATCTGCATGACGTGATGATTTATTTTTAGAACAGATAGAGAGAAATGCAAGAGTGTGTGCAGTGTATTTTCGGAAAAATGATTGTTTTTTTTAATTTTTAGGATTACCATTTTCTGAAAAACGAAAAAGTGAAAACAACAATAAATGCGGAAATTACAGAACGACGTTATTTACTTATGATTTAGTCGATTCTTGAAACTACAGCCATATAAAACAAAACCTTGTTGCATTGGGCGAAGCGAAGAGAGACATTTACAGAAGGTGAGCCCTATAAAAACATCCGTTTCACCTGGGCAAGATGAAAGGTTAAAACAAAGACGGCTATTACTTAGACTTATGGACGACTTTCGGGACATTGATAGCAACCCATTGGCGGCGAACTCCTCGGTGAATCACAAAGTCTGGTACCTTCTTTCTTGGTTTTTCCTCAGAAATGACGCTGATTTCTGGTGGAGCAGGATTGTTGGAGTCTTCTTCCCATGTAGAGTAGTCATAGACGAACTCTTCTGGTGTATCTTACACAGTGTTTTCATTTTCAGGTGGATTTTCCCATCCAGTTGGCTGGATGTCTTCGAGCCTGATACGAGAGCTTTCAGGAGCAGTGTACTTGACCAAGAAGTCGTACTTGCCACTCAGCTATCCTAAGGTGTCCCATACTTCTGCGGGAGAAGAGGAGTCATCCTTCTCGATGACGTTGACCTCAGGAAAAGCATAGTTGATGAACTCTTGTCCTGCAATCTTTGCAGATTCTTCGTTGTGCTGGATATTTTCTGAATGCCCTAAGTAATGAACCCATGATTTAGTGGGGATGCAAGTATTCTTTTCAATAATGCTCAGCTGTTAAGCATCATTGGGTTGACTCTTTTGTCCCAAGTCTTCTGGGTATGGCTGTCAGATAGGCAAGTCATCCATTGGGTCATAATAGTCATAGTCGAAGTTGTCTTTCATCAGAGTGTCCTCCTCTAATGAGTTTGGCAGAGCACGGCATCCTTACGGATCACAATCTCTATACATCATCTTGACGTCTGATCTAGGTATATATCTCAGACTTTATGTTGGATAGAAAAATGGCATATGTGCCTCTCCCTGAGACATATAACCGTCCTCGTTGAGATATGACTTCCACTCTTCATCTGTATCGGAGAAGTCACCTTCATTGATGGTATGTACTTCTTGAGATACTGGGTGAAGGAAGCCTCCACTGTGGAAGAAGTCCTGAATAGGATGAAAACTTTCATCGTTAGTAGCAGTCTGGGTACAGGTTGAGGAAAAACCAAGACCTTTCTTTGTCTTGTTATCAGCAGGAATGACAAGCTGTCCCCATCCTTTTGCGTTGTTACTCTCGATCACTTTGACAGCGTCTTTGTATAAGGAAATCGATGTCCCTCTTTCTGATTGATTCTCGTTGCTCACCGAAAGTGCTTGAAACTGAGTTCCAACGACCTCCTCGGGTTCCACACAGGATGATGATGATAAGTTGCTTACAATTAAGGCCTGTTCTCCGCATACTGTGACTAGCTTGTCGTTCTTGACGAACTTCAGCTTTTAGTGAAGTGTCGAAGTAACTGCCCCAGCTTCGTGTATCCAAGGACTTCCTAATAAACAGTTGTATGCTGCCCGGATGTCCATGACCTAGAAAGTGACTTGGAAAGTGTGATGGCCGATAGTTATGGGAAGGTCAACTTCGCCGATAACTATTTTTCTAGATCCGTCAAAGGCTTTGACAATGACCTCACTGCCTCTCATCAGAGATCCTTGAAATGATAGTCGCATCAGAGTAGATTTTGGCATAGCATTTAGAGCTGATCTGGTATCTACCAGTACGCTGACTAAAGCATCGTCTTGGAAGTTGATTGTAATGTCAAGCGCCATGTTGTGATTTTTGCCTTCTTCTGGCAGTTCTTCATCACTGAATCCTAAATTGTTGTAGGAAGTGATGTTGGAGATGATGCTGTCAAATTTTCTTATCGTCACATCTTGTTCCACAAAGGCTTGCTCTAAGACTTTCTGTAGAGCTTCCCTATGAGCTTCGGAACTGAGCAAGAGAGATAGCACTGAGATTCGAGACGGAGTTTGCAACAGTTGATCTACAATGTTGTACTCGCTCTTTTGGATGAGCTTCAACATCTCATCGTTGTTCTTTGAAAGGTCAGGATTACTGGATTGACCGACTGGTTGATTGGGAACTTCTGTTTGAGGTTCCTTTTCTTTGGTGGGTTCTCCAACTCCTTTGTTGAGATCTGGCCGCTCCGTGTTACTCGACTGATATCGGCAATGTTCATGACATAGGGTAATGGAGTTTCCTTCCCATTCTGGATTGTTGAAGCACCATACTTGTAAGGGATATCCTTATCGGATTTGTACGGTATTTGTCCCGGCAGATAAATAACCACAGGAGCCTTTTGATTTTTATGACCATCGTAGCCGGCCTCAATTAGTTCGAGGTTGAGAATCTTTCTGCTATCAAGAGGAACTCTTGATTCATGGAGTAGAGGGATTATAGCGCTTACGTCTTTGGTCCTTTCATGATTAGAGATTATGACAACGTCTTTGCTTTGATCAGGAAGATAATCTTGCATTACGTTGATCGAACCAGAACTTGAACATGGTCGAATCTCTTTTCGGTCTAACTAATTTTGAAGAGCTAACCGCAAAAGATAACATCCTTGGTTGTTCTCTGAGCATACTCTACAGCGCTCATACTTGTGTGGTGGCACCCGGCCACGTCTGCTTTATATGCAGTGTAACTTAACTAGATCTGTTTCCATCGAGCGAACATGCTGACTTTGATGCCTAGTAAGATCCCCGTCAGTCATACTGATCTATTGTGTAGATTCATCCAAGTAGATTGGAAGCCACCAGTGGTCCAAAAAGTGTTGAAGTGTTCATTGGACAAGTGCACATACTTGATCGTCTTCACGACACACTTTACAGTCCTGATAATCACGTGAAGTCAGAAAACTGAGCCTGACTTACTTAGTGTGTAATTCTACCAGACTGGTATTCATCAAGCGAATATCAAATATTTGAATCATATTAACTTAATGGCTACTTCTATCACGGTAATCCTAGATCCATCTGAGATCCATCTGACGCTGGAGGGCCTCTTGTACAAAAGAGCATCCCTGATTATTTATTGAGCAGATCGGACAGGAATTGTAATCGTGTCATGGCAGATCATGATGTTGGCTCTGCCTTGAGTGCATTGCCACCAAATTGACATTCATTGCCAGAATGTTGTGTTCTGGACAATGTTGGGATTTGCGTGAGCCATATTGACCTCACGGATTCGGTGATCTTGGATCCATCCGAGATCCATCTGTTCTTGTAGAGCTGATTGCACTACGTAACATCCTTGATTATTCTTTGAGCAGATATCACACTGGTGATAATTGTGAGGCGGTACATGTGTAGCGAGCGATTTTGGACGCGGTTCTTAAGCGCTGGTCGCTCTCTGCGGTTGAGCTTAAAACTACAGGTCGATTCATTTTTTATCCTATTGTGAGCTGAATAAGGAAGGGAAATAGATGTCTCCAATTAACCTTGCTTGCATACTGAGTTTAAACAGCGGTCTGTTAGGTTACGGATGCTATCAATGTGGGGGGCCTTTGTACTGGTTATTCGTATTTCGCCAATACAGGTTCTTTCTTTCTAGGGCTTGGGCAAAAGGTTTCTGGCGGGGGATAAGGATTAGGATGTTAGGACTGGTGCTTTTGAATTACTGCTTTTAATTGACGGAGATATGGGATTTGGTTTTTTTGTTGATTGCGCTCGCTAAGATCTTTTCTTTCGATCTTATGCCTACGTATTCCCGTTTACCGAAACAGGGAAATCAGAGCGTTCGTAGTTCCTCCTATTCTATGGGAGGAAATGGGTGTTTTAGTGTCTTGTTCAAAGCCCAAGACGTGAAGCGAAAGGTGATTTGTATCTTGTTCAAAGCCCAAGATGTGAAGCTAAAAGGTCTATTTGTGTCTTGTTCAAAGCCCAAGACGTGAAGCTGAAAGACCTCTACTTTAGAGAGAATTTGTCATCTCTAAAGAGGGGAGAAGGAGAATTACTTTAACTGGGATACGCGGATCCGAGCAATGCCATAATTTCCGAAAAAAGGGTTTTAACCTGAAGGAGAAGACTTTAACTCAGTGTAGAGCAATGCCATCTTTCCTTAGGAATTTCTCATGCTAAAAGAGGGACAATGGCATGGATGTAGATGATCCAGAGGCTTGCCGCTTACAGCGATTAGATGAAAGGAAAGGAGTTGTTGATGTTTGTGTACTGTGAACGAGGCACAACTTTGATGCTAAAAGGTTGATTGGATCAACCAGTGGTTTTCTTATACAAAGCCTAAGAGGATGCTAATTTCCGCTAGGAAAATCATTATACAAAGCCTAAGAGGAGGCTATTTTGTGTCTCGTACAAAGCCCGAGAGAGAGGCTAAAAGTTTTTGACCCAGTGGGGCATATCGTTATACAAAGCCTAAGAGGAGGCTAGCAAAGAGTTGACTCAGTTGGAGAATCTTTTATACTCAGTAAGAGAGTATTTTTGTATCTCGTACAAAGCCCGAGAGAGAGGCGAAAAGGTTGTTTTGACTCCACTGGGGAGAATTTTGGTATCTCGTACGAAGCCCGAGATGGAGGCTATTGTAACTGTTTCAGTTGAGTGACAGATCCAATATACTAATTTAAAAGAGAAAATCAGTTCTTATATGAGCAACACTGTACTCAGGGATTTAATTTGAGGATCAGGGATATTTCCTTCTCTTTGAGGAAACGGGAAATCCAAAGGGTATTGAGACTGTCCGAGTCTGCGGGTTTCCTTCCTATTTAACGAAGGGTGCTTGAGAATGTCTTTGTACCTCAAGGAAGTTAGACTGTCCAAGTCTAGAGTTTTATCTTTTTGCACTATGCTTTGAGAAACAGTAGTAGACTCTATGAAAGGACTGTTCTATGAGGATGACTAGGTTCTGTTCCTATACCTCTAGGAGGTCGTAGGGACAATTTGTACGAAGCCCAAGAGGAGGCTGGAAACTTTTAAGAAGCCGACGGGTCCTTGTACGAAGCCCAAGAGGAGGCTATCTTTCCCGGAGGAAGAGATCATTATACGAAGCCTAAGAGAAGGCTGTGAATACTTCTAAGAAGCCGTAGTGTCCTTGAATAATGCCCAAGAGGAGGCCGATGCTTTTAAGAAGCCCGTGGGTCTATCATCTCCTTTCCATTAGGAGAGATAACTCTTTTAAAGATAAAAACCACTGGTAAACGTGCGAGGTTTACTATCCAGCAACTTTTAACTTTTGAAGAGGGTTCTTTAGTTAAGGTCCAAGATTATGACCGTAGTGGGTACCCAAACCCCGAGACATTCAAGGCAAGCTATTCACAAGGAATAGATCAAGTCAGGAAAGTTCGAGAATTGGGAAGAAACTCAAAGATGCCATTCACGGAGAATACATTCATCTTGGGGAGTAGAGCTTCTTGACGATTCCTAAGGAGGACAGCCGAAGAGAATACTGTATCTGGTACTCCTATTGGGGATCTAGGCGTCTATTTCTACGAATAAATGAAACGGCGTCACCTAGTTCTAGACGTAGTTGCCGGGGAAACTCGAAATATCTATACTATTGTTACACAGTAGATATGAGTTTATGAAAGGAGACTTACAGTGAGCAGCCCCACAATACAGTTTATAATATGAAAGTAGTAAATGAAAGCAATAACCACTTACTCGGTTGTAGTGCTTCCATGCTGTTTGGTTAGTTGTTCAACAAAGAAAGATTGAAAACAACAGTATATTCAAAATCAAAGGAGAAAGTGCTTTGAAAAAAAGAAAGATTTGGGGCTTACAGCTCAAGGAGAGGCCCATGGTTTTATCAGTGAGCGCACTGTTTGAATTTGTACAGAGGGACTTATACAAGTGACTGGGGCCCAAAAAGGTTTTCTGTACAAAGGGATGGGTCTTACACTCTCTCAAGAGGCCCAAAAAGGTTTAAAGAAAAGAGAGGGGCTTATAACACGAGGGTAGGCCCAGATGAGTTTTATTTTTAAACGGGCGACGATCGCGCCGTTTACTTGTACAGAGGGACTTATACAATGAGTGAGGCCCAAAAAGTTTTTGTACAAGGGGGATGGGTCTTACACTCTCTCAAGAGGCCCAAAGAGTTTTGAGATGAATAAATGAGTCTTACTACTCGAGGGTAGGCCCAGATGATTTTTGAAAAGGCGACGATCGCGCCGTTTGTTTTTTGACGGTATTGGGACTTATACAATAAGTGAGGCCCAAAGATGATTTGGTCAAAAAAAGGATTGGGTCTTACACTCTAATAGAGGCCCAAAGTGTTTTGAAAATGATTTATGAGGGTTGAATTAATCCAAAACCCTAATTTGTTTTCAAAATGTATTTAATTGAATAAAAATTCAATTAAAATGATCAAAAATTGTTTAACACATGGAAAACAAATTGTGATCTTGGATTAATGCTTCAAAAATTAAGTATTGACCTACAAAATAATTAGAAAGCATTAAAAGTTGCAAAATCAATGTAGAAAAAATATTTAAAATGTCAAAAACAATTAAAATATTAATTCTTTGCAAAAATATCAATTATATAAAATAAATAATATTTTTGGGATTTTTTGATAAAATAAAATATTTTAACATTTTTGTGAATTATTAAAAAAAGAATCAACTCAAAATCATTAAAACTCAGAGAGAAATTAATTTTTGAATCAATTAAACAAAATCACAAAATTCAAATATTTGAATTTGAAAAAATGGCGCCAAGAACAGGCTGAAGAACACGCGCGTGTTCTTGAATTCTCAGATTTGCATTTTCTATCCAATCTCCATGAATACGTAATCATATCATGCAATCCACATATCATTATGCTCGTCTCAACCTCACGATCATGTCTATGTACTTTAGTTTCATTTAAATTAAACATACAACAAGAAATCACGAAGAGACCTCAAGAACCCTAATTTCTGCATGAAGGCTAGGATTTTTGATACACGATTCAAACAATGCAATTAATTGAGGGAAAACATTCCATGCATGATTATGAACATATGGCCAAATTATTGTGCGAGGAAATATGCATAGATTGAGAGATGACCAAGTATGTGCTTACCTCCAAGTCGTGACAGCAAGAGCATATGTGATTTTGAGTTGGAGGTGTTACAGACAAGTTGTGATGATCTGAACAGCTTCCCTACACCATATGGAGTGTGTTTGAACACTTGGATTGAATTGAAATGGACTGGATCAGTTTATGGCATCTCAGCTGCACCTTGTTTGAAAATTTGAGCAACCAGCTGGTGATTTCATGAAATTGATGTTTCAGAAGTTATGTGAGTGTTTGATCAGCTCATATGTGATGTATGTGAGGTGTGTGAGTGATTGGTTTGTGCAGAATTGCTCCCAAACTCAAAACCTGATAGCTACCTTGCTAAGAAAGGCATTTTTGCCAAGAGAAAGAGATTTTGATGAAAGCATCTGTTAGATGGCTTTGGTGTACTTAAACTGACCACAATTGAGCTCTATTTATAGTAGAGCAAGTTTGTTTTGCAAGGAATAGTGCATGGCAGCTGGTAAGTAGGTTTCCTCAATGTTGGCCAATGGGAATGAAAGTCTCCTCTAGCCATTGACTAGAGGTTAGGGCACAGAGCTTTGGTCCCCTTGGTCTTGGATAAGTCTTGACTGATTTCATATGAGAATGGCTCAGTCCATGCCACCTTGATGGTTCCATTGAATGCCTCATTCCAAATTTGAAGTCTTGTCCCTATTTTGGCCATTCTAGGTTCAACATGCTATTCCTTGTTCCTTAGACCTTGGAGGCTTGGCTCAGTGATTGTCCCCTTTAGATTCAATCCTTTGAGGTGTCCAAGTGGATTGGAGCAATTGCAATTGGCTGATTTTGGCAAATCGAGCCAAAATGCAAATTCTGCCTTGTCTTGACAGATTTCAGCAAGGCAACTTGCCAATGTTGTATCTCATGATGTAGGTTGAATTTGGCAATGTTCTTGGCCATTTTGGAAAGCTCTTACATGATACAACAACTGTTTGAACAAGTTTGGTTTTGATATCTTTTGATTCCAAGTGAAAAATCCCCCTACATTTGGCAAAAAGTGAAGGCAAATTCTGACTTAGTGAAAATTTCACTAAGTGTTGGAAAAAGTGACATTTTCACTTTTCAGCCACTTTGATCACTCCATAACTCAAAATCCTTAATGAATTGGAATGACTTGTATTTGAAGTTTTTGTAGGTGATAATGAGGGATACAAATCCATCTTTGGATGAGAAAAAATGGCCTTGTGGTTTAGGAGTTATGGCCCTCCAAAGTTGGTACCTTTGCCACTTTATTTTTAACTTAGAAAAATTTCTAAGTTTTATGGTTACCCCTTTTACAAGTTATCTCACTTTTCTTGATTTTTCTTGATGAATGATGATTCAAATCATACATTAACATCATTTTAGGGTTAAAAATCCATTTTGGTGAAAAATCTCAAAAAGTCAAAGTTGACTTTTGTGCACAGTTGACTTTTTATCAGATGAATTCCAAATTGTGCAATTCTTCAGGAAATCATGTCCTTGACCTAAATCAAACTTGATGGACATGTTCCATGGGTGTCATAGGGTATATTCAATCATGTTTTAGGGTTTGGGAGCATGCCTTGGTCAAAAGTCAAAGTTACAGTTGACTTTTCCCTTAAAACCCTAATTGTGGTGCAGATGAAATTGAGACTTGTTGCTCAAGCTTCTTGGATCAATCCATTGTTCCAAATGGATCAATATGGTATATTAGAGACCCTAAAATCATCTCTTGAGGTCTTGGCTCATGGTTTATCCCAAAAGTCAACTTAGGGGTGAATTAGGTCAAGAAACCCTAATTCCTGATTTTTGATGAATGCATCCCCTGAGGCAAAATTGACTTGATGCATGGGTTCATGAGGTTTCATGAAGCATATTAGGTCATGTTTTGGATCATTGCCTTGTGCCCAGATGAAAATTTCCATCTGGAGGCCCTGGTCGACCAAAACCCTAATTTGGTGACACTGTCGATCTTGAGACTTGATCCACCTAGAAGGGAGCAGCCTTGTGCTTAATCCTTGAAGTGGGAGTCCTTTTTGATCCATTGTGGATGTTTGAGATATTAGACAAGTTGAAGATCATGTCATTTCTTGATTGATCCTTTGTATAAGCACTCAAAGAGGGCTTGAAACCCTAATTTTGATTGTATTGGATGCTCACCCATCTTTTGGGAGACTGATGAAGCATGATGGTTCATCCACATTGTGATGATGATTTTCACAATGATGGGAAATCTAAGTGGTCAAAATTTGGGGTATTACAACATGACCGTACCCGCTCTGTCCGCAATGCATCTTCACCAGATTGGTTCCTAATAGGAGCACATCGTGAATTTGATAGTTGTGGTTAAATTCTTCCTCTATCAAATTTACTGTAGTTTTCTCATGTTGAGGCAACAGATTCGTCTGAACATTTGAATTAGTATCTTTAAAAGATAGCACCCCGTTCCTGACAAGCTTCTGCATATTGGATTTGAAGCTGAGATAATTTTCAATGTTGTGCCCCAGTCCTCCTTGATGATAAGGGCGAGTTTGATCCGGTTTGAACCAAAAAGGTGGATTTTCCGATACTGTAAGAGGAGACCTGGTTTGGACGTGTCCCTTGACCAGTAGTAGTGGAAATAGTTCTGCGTACAACATTGGTATGGGATCGAACCCTGGTGGTCGTGTCGTACGATTGTTATTGTTGTACTGAGGACGAGCCTGCTGAAGAGGTTGTTGTGTCCTTTGCTGATATTGTTGTTGATTCGGTTGGCTCTGAGCAATCTGAGGTTGATACGTTGGAGCTGGCGCAGGGTTGATAACAGAAGTTACTGCTGCTACTGGTTGATACCTTTGCCTTTACTTTCCGAGAGAGATATTACCAATATCTTGCTATTTATTCTTAGGGAAAGCATTACCGTATCTTTTGGTACTGCTTGATGGTCCTGCATCTTTAACTAAATGTCCTTCTCGGACTGCCTCTTTAAGGCGTACTCCCATGTTCACCATCTCAGTAAAGTCGCTGGGCACACTGGCGACCATTTGGTCGTAATAGAATGAACTTAAGGTTTTCAAAAAGATTTTTGTCATTTCTTTTTCCTCAAGAGGGGGACAAATCTGGGCGGCAATTTCACGCCATCTCTGAGCATATTCCTTAAAGGTTTCCTTGTCTTTCTGCGACATTGCTCTGAGTTGATCTTTGTCTGGTGCCATGTCCAGGTTATACTTATACTGCTGAACGAAGGCAGCGCCAAGATCTCTGAAAGTGACGATCTTGGTGCGGCTTAAACCCATGTACCATTTAAGTGTGGCACCGGTTAAACTATCTTGGAAATAATGGATCTGTAGTTGTTGATTCTCTGTCTGAGTTGACATCTTTTGAGCGTACATCTCCAAATGACTTTGAGGGCAAGAGTTGCCCCTGTATTTTTCAAAGTCAGGCACCTTGAATTTGTAAGGGATTTTCACATTAGGGACCATACAAAGGTCTGCGGCGTCCTTTCCGAATAGATCTTGGCCACGAATGGCATTCAGTTCCTTCTGCATCTCTAAGAATTGCTCCTGGAAATCATTTATATTTTCTTAAATGTCTTCATTTCCACCAGAGATTACTTGTGGAATCTGTCCTTCCGGGACAGTGTGTACCACGGGTTGTGGTATAGTCATTATGGCAGTGACTCTTGGTGCTTCCCTGTCCCGAAGTTTGTAACCTTTAGGAGTTGTTGTTATGACTCTTGCATCCTCGTTTTCCCGAAGTTTCTAACCTTTAGACCCAGCGGTTCCTGCTACAGTTTCTGGGTCTTTAGTGACCGGCGGGATATATCCTTTAGGGATAAAGTTGATAGGCATGCCCTAGGGACGATCTTTAGACATGTTGTACCGAGGATCATACGTCTCCACTATGGGCATAGATGTGATCTCGCAGATCACAGTACTTTGTTGTTGTCTCTGAGCTACTGCCAGAGATTTCATGTCACTGTGAAGTTTTCTCAAATCTTCCTTTAGAGCGTCGATTTCTTCTCTCAGCTCTCTGTTCTCTTCCTCGAAATCGTCTATTTACTTTTGTCGATTTCCCCGAGTATTGTACGAATGAGACAGTTTGACTCTAGAATTGTGACACTTACGTGAGATTCGAAGGTAAGGAGAATGCGTTATGTGAGAATGATGAATGATATGCAATGATATATATTAATTTTTTTGTTTTTGCTTTAATAAAAAATAAACTTCAACAAATAGATCGCAAATATCATACAGTGGGGAGACCCCGTCTTATTGAATTTGAAAGATTGCGGAAATGGAGATACAGTATTTTACAAAGTGCTGTAAAAGGAAAAGTCTAAGCTTATGGATCCTGAGTCCTCTCTAAGGAGAGCTCAGGTGCTAGTTCTGGTATTTTCCTTTTCTTTGACCGGGGCTCTTGAGCCGTTGTCGGGTTGTCGGTCCTTTGCCAAGTGAAAGGAGCGAGCAAATTTCTTCGGTCTTCTTGATTTTCTGCAACATTTTGTTCTAATATCCTAATCAGAGCGTCCATTTCTTTTAACAGTTGCTGAATTTTGGTACACTCCATATTGAGAATACGATACTTGTTCTTCTAAGATTTCTTTTCCCGTCGAACTTTGTTGAGAGTGACCTGGAGTTTTTCCGCATCATATATAAAATAAAGGACAGATTCCTTTAGCGGAAGAACTTCTTGATGAGGGTAAGGCATCCTCAGCTTGAGGGCTCTATTTTGTACCCAGTGGAGATAAGGTTCCACAGAGACACATTCTAGTTTTCCTAGAGACTCTCTTCCTTTCCTGTGAACATTTTTCCAGGTATGCACTATCTCTGTCTTTAGTGCCCTGTCATTTTCTCCTTCCTTGAAGAAAAGACCTTCCAAATGAACATTACGCGAGATATGCCTCATCAGGTATCCGAGTTGACAGCGAACTAAAATCGGATGATAGTTGATTCCTCCTTTAGTTCCTATGAGGGGTATATTAGAGAAAATTCCACATTTGTCAATGATCCTTATCCCGTCATAGATTCGATTGTACCAATCTATGTCAGAGTTGCTAAGAGACATGATTCTCTGTGACCAACGTAGAGTACTCTTAATATCCCAAAAAGTAGCAGACTTGGGTAAATGGGAAGTGAACCATTTGTATAGTAGGGGTACACAGCATGTGATTATTCCTCCGCTGTACAAAGTACTTAAGTGTACAGAATGATAAGCATCTGCGAGCAAGGTTGGTATAGGGTTTCCAATCAGAAATATCTTAATGGCATTGGTATCGACGAAGTTATCGATGTTGGGTAAGAGGAATAACCCATATGTGAGTAGAACAAAGATATCTTCGAAAGCAGTTATATTTCCTACACTGGCAAAGTATAGAGCTTTCTCCGTCAGGAATTTAGCTGGTAAACTCTGGATTCCTTCCTTAGTGGTCATGTGAGTCCTGACTTCTGACTCGTCCAAATAGATTGCTCTTGCAATGGTTTGATCTTTTGGAATTTCTTCCAGTCCAGAAAAGGGAGATTGGTCAGTGTTAGGTAAATCAGTCAAATGAGAGTACTCCTCCATTGTTGGTGCTAGTTGATAATCCGGGAATGTGAAACAGTGATAAACCGGATCGTAGAACTGAATCAATGTAGACAGGATTCCTTCAACTACATGAACCCTTCACAGAGACAGCAGTCCTCTGTACTTAGCTATGAAAGCATCAGAGTTGGTGATCATCCTTGCCAACCCCCTTAAATCCTCTAGTTTTGGAGCCTTGAAGGAGCCTTGAAGGTGTACTTGTGCGTCTTCCTTCTACCGAAATCCATAACGCAATCCTTCTCTCTGATATTTGCAATCATTGTTTTAGTTTAATTTGGAAAAGAGAGAAGAGAAAAAGAAGATTTTTTCTTTGTTTAAGTGTTTTTTAGATGAATGCATGAATGCAGCATACAAAAACATTAAAAAAACATGGCTTCAAGGGTTCATCATCACGAGCATGGTGTCATGGCTCTACCCATCCCCAAAGGTTATATTCTGGTTAATTTTTATACCTGTAGAATGGGTTAAAAGTTCCCAAAATCATTTACCCCCTAGGGATAACAACAACAAGCTGGTTCACCCGAGCGAGCTGTAGTATCCTAGGGGAATCTCAATTGAGTATAGTATCGCGTGTCAACTATTTCTGATAGCTACCGCACTACCAAATGGCCACATGGTTACGGTCTACTAAATCCTCAGTTTCACGGATACCACATTTGGACAATCTGCCTTCACAACGGAGTCGTTAAGCATTGAATCCGCAAAGGGTATATCCACTGATTTCATGGTCTACCAGGATAGCTTATTCGGGATTCACTCCCTGTAAGACCGCCCGTCTATGCCATCACCTATCTTAGGGTTCTCTCATACTTTCCACATGCGACATCACTCGCATTCCCATTAGTAAAAAAAAACACGGATATCAAGTATGAAAAGCAGTATATATATATATATATATATATATATATATATGATTCCTAAAACTAACATCCTAGACCTCTTAGGAATTCTAGTCTTAATCTTAAACAGACAAAATGACTCCCCAGCAGAGTCGCCTTTTATCTGTAGCGTGCGATTTTTGTCGGTGACGCGACCACCTTATCGCAAATGGGTTTCTCCTCACCGCAATGGTAGGAGTGGGCTGCTACTTTCTGATTTCTTATTTATCCCGTGAAGCTGAAAGTGAAAGGGAAGCTATCTAAAACTAACCTTGCACGCGAATGTTTAACTGAACAAACGCTTAAGAGAGATTCGGGGAGTTCGGGGTCAGGTTATACAATGGGGAGTTATCAATCCTATATGTGGTTATCCACAGGTTGTTAGCAATAGGTTCTGCTTTTATACTTGATGGTGTTTATCTGTTGATGGGTTGGAAAAGTTTCCTCTTTGGGAGGTATGAGAGAGAGAGAGAGAGAGAGAGAGAGAGAATTTTTGATGATTTTGGTGAGGTACTAGACCTCAGTTTTGATCGGTGTGAAGGTACTGGACCTAGAGTGTTTGATTAGTGATAAGGTACTTGACCTAGAGTGTTTGATTGGTATGCTCGCTAAGATTTCGCAATCTTATGCCTACGTAATCCCGTTTAAAGAAACAGGGAAATCAGAGCAATCGTAGTTCCTCCTATTCTATGGGAGGAAAAGATGTTTTGGTGTCTTGTTCAAAGCCCAATATTGAAGCTAAAAGGTTTATTTGTGTCTTGTTCAAAGCCCAAGATTGAAGCTAAAAGGTTTGACTGATAGAGAATCTGTCATCTCTAAAGGGAGACATCTCATCTGTTTATCACAATTGTTGGGTGACTGATTATAAAGGAGAATTACTTTAACTGGGATAAGTGAATCCAGCAATGCCATAATTTCCTTTATAGGGGATTTGTTCTGAAGGGGAAAACTTTAACTCAGTGTAGAGTAATGCCATTTTTCCGTAGGAATCCTTCATACTAAGAGAGGGACAGTGCCGTGGATGTAAATAATCCAGAGGCTTGCCGCTTACAGCAATTAGATGAAAGAGAGATTTTACCAGGATAAGAGATGGACTACAGCTTGGATATTTGAATCAACAAGTGTGCCACTTATAGCAATTATCTGGGATTAAGGTTTGTTTTGATTTATCGTTTTAATGTGTGATAATACAGAGAAATGTCTTCCTATAGAGAGATTTTGAATTCCTATTAGGGGAATGTTGATTTTTGTGTGCCTTGATCAAAGCCCAAGGTTAAAGCTAAGAGATTGATTGACTCCACTAAGGAAGTCCTTATACAAAGCCTAAGAGGAGGCTGGAAAAGGCTGACTCAACAAGAGAGTGTTTATCTATCTTGTACAAAGCCCAAGATTGAGGCTCAAAAGAGACTGACTCTTTGGGGGATATCATTATACAAAGCCTAAGAGGAGGCTAGAAATTGACTTTTCTGGGAAATATTTTGTCTGTCGCGTACAAAGCCCAAGATTGAGGCTGAAAGGGAAACTGACTCTGTGGGAAAGAAATCTTTATCTGTCTTGTACAAAGCCCAAGATTGAGGCTAAAATGAGATTGCCTCTGCTAGAGAGATTTATACGGTGTCTTGTACAAAGCCCAAGATTGAGGCTGAAAGGTAGTTGACTGACTCAGCTAAGGATTTTTAGGTGTCTTGTACAAAGCCCAAGATTGAGGTTGGCCTTATTGAGGAAGATCATTATACAAAGCCTAAGAGGAGGCTAAAAAAGCATATTGATTATGTTTAGGGATATTATTTCTCAAAGCCTAAAA
Organism: Lathyrus tuberosus; assembly: GCA_022829125.1. Classification (NCBI taxonomy): domain Eukaryota; kingdom Viridiplantae; phylum Streptophyta; class Magnoliopsida; order Fabales; family Fabaceae; genus Lathyrus; species Lathyrus tuberosus. The sequence goes on from JALAZF010000112.1 coordinate 9,786,929, forward strand.
GAAGGCTGGGAGGAATTGACTTTGCTGGGCAAGATATTTGTCCCAAGCTTTAAAGGAGTTTATGAAGATTTTGACTTTGTTGGAGAAAGTTTTTATATGTCTTGTACAAAGCCCAAGATTGAGGCTAAAGGATGACTCGTCAAGAGAGTGTTTTTGTTTTGTACCATTGACTCAACAAGAGAGTATGGAAAGATAATTGACTCAACAAGATATTCCTTTTGAAGCTAACTCAGCTGGGGAAGATCTTTATACAAAGCCTAAGAGGAGGCTGAAAAAGGTTGACTCAACAAGAGAATGCCTTAAGGTGATTAACTCAACAAGAGATTGCTTTTGTTTCTCTTGTACAAAGCCCAAGATTGAGGCTAAAAAGGGTTAACTCAACAAGAGAGTGTTTTAAGAAATAAGATGGGCTCAACAAAAGGGTATTGTTGGGGATAATTCTACTGAGGAAAATCGTTATACAAAGCCTAAGAGGAGGCTGGCTTCTGTTGAGGATTTTTGAGATCCAGAGGCAGGTCCAAGTCGGGGAATCAACTCTTGCGGAGGATTTACAGAAGAGTTGAGGTATCAGATGCCTTGAGGTTCTAATTTGGGATAGTGTTATATTGATGATAAGCTGACCCTGGCTGGGGAAATTAAGGAGGGAAGACTGAGTTTTAGATCTTGTGAGGATTTTAACTCTATTGGAGATTGGTCAAATGACCAGGGTTTTTCCTGTGTTTGTAGGGAACTTGAGAATGTCTTTGAGATCCAAGAGGAGATTAGACTGTCCAAGTCTACTGGTATGGAAAAATTTATCTTTGTATGATGCCCAAGAGGAGGTAGGTGTTTTAAGGGATGAGAATCAACCCTAAATTGTCCAAGGTTTTGACTCTATAAAGACTGCTCTACCAAAGGATGACTAAGTTCTATTTTATACCTTTAAGAGGTCTTCAGGGTCCTTGTATTAAGCCCAAGAGAAGGCATGAGAACTTCTAAGAAGCCGGAGGGTCCTTGTACAAAGCCCAAGAGGAGGCTGGGATGCTTTTAGGAAGCATGTGGGTCCAAACTTAAGAAGAGTTCAAGAAAAGTTTCACCAAGAATAATCTTTTCTTTAGTGAACAGTTCTAGGGTTTGAAGGAATTCAAGAGAGGTTTCACCGGGAATTAATCCTCTCTGGGGAATGAATTTCTTTGACAATTTCTAATAGTGACAGTCTGAGAAAAGTTTCACCAGGAATAATGCCTTTCTCTTTGTTCCATATTATTTAAGCCCGAGAGAAGGAAATACTGTATCTGGAATTCCTATGGGGAACTATTTTTGACTGTATTGAAAGAGTGACCAACTGGCTTTACCTAGTTCTAGACCTAGTTGCCGGGGAAAACTCTAAGCAGGTATACATGTATATATACAATTGATATATGACAAGTATTTAAAAGGATATGAAAGAAGGACTTACAGGTGAGCAAGCTTCCAGCAATACAGTTAAATATATATATATATATATATATATATATATGAAAGCATGTAAATGATAGCTGATAAAAACTTACATGCGTGCAAGCTTCCATTGTAACAGCTGTATGGTTAGTTGTTCAAGAAATTAAAGAAAGTTTTGATAACAACTATGGATTTGAACCTAAATCAAAAGGGAAGTTGTTTTTTGAAAAGAGACCCAAATTATTGTACTTACAAAGAGGGTTAGGTCTTACAACTCAAGGAGAGGCCCAAAGTTTATTTTTGTACAAGAGATGGGGCTTACAACTCAAGGAGAGGCCCAATGGAAAGACAGTGATCGCACCGTCGTTTTAAAAACTGTACTGGGACTTATATAATGACTGAGGCCCAAAATTATTTATGTACAAAGGGGGTTGGGTCTTACACTCTATTAGAGGCCCAAAGTGTTTTTAAAGAAAAGGAATGGGACTTATAACTTAAGGAGAGGCCCAGATGGTTTTTGTTTAAAAGGCGACGACCACGCCGAGATTTTTAAATTGTATCGGGACTTATACAATGACTGAGGCCCAAAAAGGTTTATATTTACAAAGGGTGGGACTTACACTCCATTAAGAGGCCCAAAGTGGTTTGAAAAGACTTGTTAGGGTGATAGTGATCAAAACCCTAATTTTTGGTTTTAAAATGTATTTTAATTGAATAAAAATTCAATTAAAATAATCAAGCATGTGAAAAAAGGTTCTGATCTTGGATTTATATTTGGAAAATCATGTTTCATTCATGAGATGATTTAAAAATCATTTGTATTTTGCAAAACCAAGAGAAAGAAATATTTTTAATGTTTAAAAACAAATAAAAATATAATTTTTTACAAAAATATCAAATATATGAAATAAATAATATTGTCGTGAAATTTTCATGGAATAAAATATTTTAATATTTTTGTGAATTTTCAAAAAAAGAATCAATAAAAAATAATTAAAATTGAGAGAGAAATTAATTTTCGGATTAATTAATTAAAACATGAAAATATTGAAAAATAGCAAAAAATGAGAGAATAGAAAAAAAGGTCTGGGTGGAGTTTGAACCCATGATCTCCTACACAAACACACATGCGCTCTACCACTGGGGTGGTGATACATCCGTGTATCAAAACCATCCCATGTGCATATATGGGGTGCCTTGTTTTCAGGCCTGGCCAAGGCAAGGCAAGACAAGTTTTGGCAATTTACGTGAAGCCTCTAACTTTCTCATTTCTCCATGGATTTAGACAAAATTTAGGTGCATCTGGCCTAGAATTTCACAAGGAATCCAACATATACAACATGTATGAGATGTTTATGATCAGTGGCCATCAAAGGAATGCACAATTCAAAGAGTTCAAGTTGTCATGCACTTACCTCTTGGAGCTTCTTGTGCTAACTGTCAATATCCTTGTGCCAGAAGTAATCTAATGCTTTGGACACTCTTGATTGATCCCTTAGAAGCTTTTAGGATGACCAAAACCAGCTGGAATCCTCAGGAACAAGTTTTAGCTCTTTCTTGGAAAAGGGGCAAAAGTGACCAATATGGCAACTCTCTCAAATGGTGTTCCAGATGAGGGAAACCAATTGGGACAGTTTAAGGATGATATTTTAAGTGTGTTTGAGGCCTTGTTTGGTTTTGGAAGTGACTGAATCAAGGCATGGCTTGGAAAATGCTGAAAAGTCCAATTTTGAGGTTTTGGAAGTGGATTTTCTGATTTTGGTGTTTTAGGTCACAAGTGAGTGTTTGGACAGCTTAGATATAACATATTGGATGTGTTTGGATCATGAGTTATGGTAGAATTGCTCTCTAACTCAAAAACTCAGAGATGACTTGCAAAAGAAGGCATTTTAGCCTAAAGAGAGAGATTTTGAGGAAAACATCAGTTGTAGTGCTTTGGTGTACTCAAACTGAGCATAAATGAGCTCTATTTATAGTAGAGCAAGTTTTTTTTGCAAGCAATAGTGAATGGCAGCTGGTACAGGCCTTTGGCCAATGTTGATCTAAGGGAATCTTAGGTCTCCTATAGCCATTGACTTGAGGTTAGGGCACATGCCTATGGTTCTTTGATTTATTGCTGATTCTTGACTCATTCAGTTAGGAATGTGTCAGTCCATGCCACCTTGGTGCATCTATTGAATGCTTGGAAACAAAATTGGAGTCTTGGCACCTTTTTAGCCTTTTTAGGTTTGTTATGGCTAAGTGTAGATTCTTGGACTTTGTAGGCTTGGGGATCAGATCATTCTCCTTTTGTTTTATCCTCAGATGTGTCCAAATGGATGACAAGGCTTGGAGTTGTCCAAATTTGCCAAATCGAGCAAATGCACAAAATCTGTCTTGTACAAGGCAGTTGGAAATAGTGATTTTGAGGGGATCATATCTCCCTACTCATGTTGAGTTATGGGGGGCTCTTGTGCTTTTTAGAAAGCCCTCATATGATACAAAACATGTGCGATCATAGTTTGTTTTGAAACTATTTGGATCCAACTGAAAAATCCTCATGAACATTGATGTTCAAACTGGTAACTTAGGTAGATTTTCATTAAATGTTGGAAAAAGTGTCATTTTCATGTTTTTGTGATTTTGATCAATCCATAACTCAAAATCCATGAAGAATTAGAGTCTGAGGTAGTTGAAGCTTTTGTAGAGTGTAGCAAGACTTACAAATCCAGCTTTGGATCACCCAAAATGGTTGCTTGGATCTCAAGTTATGATCCTTGGAAGTTGGTACCAAAACCACTTTTGTTCCATATTTTAAAATTTTTTTGGTTTTTTATGGTTGTCCCTTTTGCAAGAAACCTCACTTTTCTTGATTTTTCTTAATGAATGATGATCAATACCATACATTAACATTATTTTTTACTTAGGGGAGCCATATTTTGTGAAAAAGTCCAAAAAGTCAAACTTGATTTTGTGCACGGTTGACTTTTTATCAGATGAAATCCAAACTGCGCGATCCTTTGTGAAGTCAAGTCCTTGACCTAAATCAAACCTAATGGATGGATTCCATAGGTGTTGTAGGGTGTATTGAATCATGTCCCAAGGTTTGGGAGCATGTCTTGGTCAAAAGTCAAAGATACAGTTGACTTTTTCCTCGAAACCCTAATTGTTGTCCTGGTGAAATTGAAACTTGTGAACCAAGCTTCTTGGGTCAATCCATTGTTGTAAATGGATCAATGTGGTGTATTTGAGGCCCTCAAATCATTTCTTGAGGTCTTGGCTCATGCTTTGTTCCAAAAGTCAACTTAGGGGTGAATTAGGTCAAGAAACCTTAATTCCTGATTTTTGGTAAATGCATCCCCTGAGGTTAAATTGACTTGATGATTGGGTCCGTGAGGTCCCTTAGAGTATCTTGGGTTATGCTTTGAAGCATTGGCACATGCCCAAATGAAAATTTTCATCTGGAGGCCTCAGTCGACCGAAAACCCTAATTTGGTGACACTGGCGATCTTGAGGCTTGATCCACTTAGAATGTTGCAACCTTGTGCTTGATTCTTGATGTGGGAGTCCTCTTGATCCTTTATAGGTGTTTGAGAGGTTAGACAAGTTGAAGATCATGTCATTCCTTGATTGATCCTTTGTCTAAGTTCTCTGAGAGGGCTTGAAACCCTAATTCTTGATTGTGGTGAATGCTTGATCATCTTTGAGGAGATTGATGAGGCATGAAAGTGCATCCATATTATGGTGATGATTTGCACAATTATGGAAAATCTTGGTGGTCAAAATTTGGGGTATGACAATAAGGTATCAATAGATTACATCCAAACCCAACAAGAAATCATAGCACTTACTCAAAGATCAAGCTCCGAGTTGCTTCGATTTGTGCTTCTCCCTCTTAGGGTTTGTGTTTCTCTCTCTAGAATATGTTTGGAATAAAGAGAGATAAAGTTCTGATCCTCAAAATATATGTTATGTTCTAAAAAGCAAGAAAAAGTACATATATAGTAAAACAAAAATCTATCTTGTTCGCCTTGCGAACACCTTCTTCGCACAGTGAAGACCATTTTTAGGCACATGAAATGCCTCTGAATAATTAAACCGCCCTTGGGAAATATCTGATTTTGTAGTGCGGACACTTCTTTGCACATCAAACTTCTTCGCTACAAGTTCGCACAATGAACTTGGGGTCTTTTTCCTACTGCCATCCAAGGTTTCCTCTTCGCTAGAACCTCGCTGCAACTTCGCACAGCGAACATTCGCTGGCTGTTCGCACAGCGAACATGCTGATTCTTCTTCATTTCTTTGGATTCCTTGTCCAATCATTTGTGTCTTAATCAATGATGTTTTATGCCTATATCCTGCACAATAACACACATGTCAAAGCATTCAAAGGTATTTGCAATATAATTGAAGAATCACACAAGAACAAGAAATGAATCCATTAAAACATGAGAAATGAGTTGAAAAATACCAAGAAAGATGGTTCAATTTAAGTCAAAATTTGCACTTAACACCTCTCAATGGTTGTTTCCGACTACGTAATAAAACACAACACAACATGACTGTATTTGACAATCACAAGGCGAACACACTCACCTTCATCACACAATAATAATACATGATCTATACAATGCATCTCACTCTCAACTATGTCAACCACCTATCCATTATACTCACCTAGGTATCACATTGAATTGATGTCACTTTCTAGAGTTATTCAAGTCATAATGCTAACATTCTTAACCTAAATAGATCACTAGGTTAACTCACTTAATTCATCAAGTAATTCTCACAACTTTCATTTAATTAATGCATATATATATATATATATATATATATATATATATATATATCATTGCAAGTGATTAAAAAGGTATTACAACATGATTAAAAACATGAAAAATCACATTTTTGGAAACATATCAGACATTAATCAATTTGCATCAAACAACAACCGATTGTACAGTACATGATTTTAGAATTTCACTTCTGTAACAGACAGCAATCAATTTGCATTAAACAACAATCGCTTTGCATAGTTCAAATTTTAGAATTTCGCTTCTGTAACAGACAGCAATCAATTTGCATAAAAAGGCTTCAGTGACTAATCGATTTGCACCTGCTATTTTCATAAAAACTCATTTCTAAACTCATCTATTAACACTTGCAACGTATTGTATCTTTCTCCAACAATTATGGAACATTAGAACAACATTTTAACATGTTTATATTCATCAATCTCATGGATTTACTCTTTTAATATTCAACATGAAATTCACAATTTCATAACAACAACCACATCATTCAACATGTGAATCATCATAGAACATAAAGAACATAAAGAACACAATCAACACAACATTCATAGAAACTCATGGGCATAAGAACAAACAATCCATTACCATGATTCTTACAAATTTTTCTATGAGTTATCAAACCCTAATTTCTACAAATCAAGTTCTACCTAGAACCCACATGTTTTCTTAGCATCCAAACACCCAACCAAACATGGATTATCATATATAGGCATGCATTTCATCATAATCATCATATAGGATGCAAATTCCACACATTTAACATTGTTCACACTAAAACCTAATTCCCAAATCCTATATTTTCTTCCCTCCCAAAGTTATACTATCTAATGAAACTCACCTTGGAGATGATGAAAAATGAGATGGAGTTGATGATGATGATGATGAATCCAAGCTCTTCTTCTTCTCTTCTATGAGTTTCTTCTCTTTTCCTTTTTCTTCTTCTTTTTCTCTTTTTTCTTCTTTACTAACTTTCTTCTTCTTTCTTTCTCATTCACCAAATATATATAATAAACATATTATATAATATTATACAATGGTATAAAATATCTCCAATTGATATTTTGTCATCTAACACCAATTGACCAAATATTAGAGTTACAAAAATATCCTCTCTTATACTTATTAATATTGGTCTGTCTCTTTCATCAATAATTGATGTCTTCGGAGTTCACTAGTTACTCAATTGATCCCAATTGACAATATTCAGAGCATTTAGGAGCTCTAATTGTTCCAACTGACAAAAGATAAAGTATATAGGAACTCAGTTGATCTCAACTGATATCCAATTGAGAATTTAAGGGAATATGGGGTATTACACCCTAGCTCATGGAGATTTCAAAGCCAATTGACTTGATCCATATATTTGTATCAAAATTAGCAAAACCCTTGAACCAGTGATACTTATTTAAAAATGCAACTGTAAATGAATGTCTTATGAATATGCAAATGAATGAGCCATGGGTCAGATGAAAAAGTAAAAAAGTAGGACAAATTTTGGGGTATGACACAACCCACATATTTATTAAACCAAGCTTTTATCTCAGGTTTAACTTGCAACCTTTATAAATTATCAGTGCCAAAGAACAATCCTCTCTTATTTTACAATTACATATCTAAAGGATAAAACAACGGTTATATAAAAAACTCTACTAAGTATTTGCTATCTTAGCACTAAAATAATATTTTTAATGTATACAAATTTGGAGAAAAGAAAGAGCAGAGGAGAATGTAATATTCATAATTCTTGTGTGTTTTCAAATGAACACAACTTTTTTATATACTTAAACATTTAGCCAAGACAGGAAATGTTTTTATGTCCGAGTCTGCTTCAAAATCAATTATGCTACTACCATAATTTTTATGACTTAGTAAAAATAGAAACGTTTTTGCTGAATCTGAAACATAATTAATTATAAGGCTTCTATAATTGATTACCAAGCGAGTTTGCCCCATAATCAATTATACAAGTGTCATAATTAGTTAAAAGGCTAGTTCACGCTACATAATCGATTAAGTAATCATCATAATCTATTATACTTTAGTTTTACAAAGTTCTACCCAAAAGGTGATTTTTAAAGAAGTTTTTAAAACATATGAAATTTGAAAAAGAGTTTGAGGAGAAGACAAACAAGCTTTTAGAATATGACATCATTTATTGATGACATTCTTTAGCATTTGACTATTTTGCACCAATCGTCAGAAACTTTGCGCTTTATGATTGTTAGACGATGGCTATGGATCTAGAAGGGGGGTTGAATAGATCCCTTAAGTTTTACACGCAAATGGTTTACAAAATTTGTTTTCAAAATTGTTTAAACGGAAGCTACCACTGGATAGAACGTCTACAACGAACCTTCTACCAAAAGGATCGGATATGCACGAATATATCACGGATGAGTGCAGAGGAGAAAAATTCAGTTTTGAATATTACACTTAAGATATACAATCAACAAAATATCACTTGGTTGATGTATATTCCAATCCAATGAGGTAAAATGATAAGCAATTTAAAGACAACAAGTTCGAATTTTGCTTTGACACAAATTATCAAACACCTAGTGTGCGAAAACACACTAAGTGCAGAATTTCAGTAAAGGGTAATGTACAGCTGCTCCAAGATACAATTCAAGGAATTGTATCAGTTTAACAGAACAATTTATCAGCTTACAATTACTCAACTACAGAAATTTTGATGACTTGCAACTTCACAAATTCGAACTAAATGAATTGTAAAAGAGTTAAGGAAAGAGAGAACAAACGTGATTTGATTAGGCAGTTCCCCAATCGTCCTCGCTTTGGGTACGTTTACCCCCAACTCCACAAATGAAATTGAGATATATATATATATATATATATATATATATATATATATATATATATATATATATATATATATATATATATATATATATTGTTGTTGCAAATTGTTTATTACAAGAGAAAACAATGAACATCCAAACCCTCGAACGTCTTCGATCGTTGATGCAGAATTTTCTCTTCCCTTGATTCAAGATGAATCAAATGCTCCGAATATGGTTGATTAAATTACCGTCTCACGCTACTAAACCGACAGAAACCACCGTTCTTCAGTTACCTTCACTCGGTCAACTGCAATCTACCAAGAATTCGAACCCAAACCTCCTTTCTACGATCCTCTGATTACAGCTACTAAACCGAACAATTGCGCCAATTTCCGGTTACCTTCGCCCAGCCGAATCCCTGTAGAAAGAACAGTTTGTGCAAAAACCCCCAAAATCTATCTGATTCTTGGAGGACAAAACCAACTGGTTTTATTCAAGAAACACCTGCCAAACTCTCAACCCAGAAGATGAAGATTACACTTCCTAAATTCTGAACGTTATCACTTCGATCAATGGGCGACACAAACAAAGATGATTATGTGTGATTGTTTGTTTACACAATGAAGAAGATGAAGATGAAGATAGAAAAGACATATATCTTTCAAGTTTCTTGTTGGAAATAAAAAGGATGACCAAAACTATTTATATGAAAAATAGGACCAACAGAAAAATAACAGAAAAGAAATTTAGTGAAAAAGTGCAGAATTTGAGGTCATGCGTCGACCTCCAGCATTCATGCGTTGACGCATAAAACAAAAATTTCGTGTCCACGAATTTGTGTGCTTTCCCGCAAGTTTTGGAGGTTAGCGCATAAAATTTGGGGTTAGCGCATAAACTGAAGGGTCAGCGCATGAAGTGCAAATTTTTCAGGATTTTCAATTTTTCAGAGCATTTTTACCAGACCAATATCAAAGACACATACTAGACACAACTAAAACGATAGTGGACATTTATTATTGGAGAGAACAAGATCCTATGCATCTAGACATATGAACGATAATGGTTAGACACTATATGCCCGGTACGTGAAGTGATACCGCTCAAATTACAATCTAATATGTTTGTTGACATCATTAAAACAAGGTAGCTAGGAGAATATCCCTCACATACTCCCCCTTTTTGATGATGACAACACTTTCTTAGCTGTCACAAGATATGTAATTTGAGAGTGAACAAAGTTCCCCCTGTCTTTGATATCTGGTAAATAAGATTTCTGCTTGTTATTCTTCTTCTCCCCCTTTGACAACATCAAAAAGAAGAAAAGACAGTGGCCAAAATAATGCAGTATAATACGTATTGGATCATCATATATTTGCAACAAACACACATTAACATGCATCCACATATGATACCGCTAATGTAAAATTAGGAATGATTAAATACGGAACAAAAAAAACAAGCAAAACATTCACTCCGGAAGAGTTTAAACAAACGGAAGCACATGTCAAAGTTAAGCAACAAAAAACAACCAAATCACAAAACATAAACGCAGACACAAATGAAGCATAATGCCCTAAGCTTTATGGTCTTCTCCCCCTAAAATGATGACCTCTTCCCCTATAATGTTGACTTGGTGGTGGAAGATCCTCGAGTTAAAGGTTGAGCTCAATCAAGGTGTTGCTGAGGTTACCAAGGCTATTTGCCAAGTTCAGATTTTGCTGAGTTAAGTTGGCATCCATTTGATTAAACCGATTCATGGCTGCATTTGCGAAATTGTTGAAGTTGGTGACATGAGAAGATAGTTGGTTAGACAGATTTGTGAACTGTTCCTGCTGAGTCGTGTATCGAGTGTCCTGCAGCGCTTGGAATTCTTGATGTTGCAGAGACAACTCATTCAGCCTTGCTAGAATTTCTTCAGACGACTGCTGATCATGCTGGAATGGTGGAGTTGGAGGAGCGGAATTTTCCGGTGGCTGCCATTCATAGTCCTCACCATAAGATGGAGGAACGTATCCATCACCAAGCACAGTCCATCAGTTTTGTTGCCACTGACCCCAGCCCTGATTTTCAGAGGTCTCTTCAGGTTGTTGGCCCATCCATGCCTCATTGTCCTCTTCCTGCATATCCACATTCTCTTGCATAACCACATCTTCCTGTACGACCACATTTTCATCATTAACCGCTTGATTTGCATTTCCAGGAATGCCTTCATCATCACTTGCTTCAAGATGAACCGGTTCATCATGTTCAGGATGGGTGGATCTTGGTCGATAGATGAACCTGTTCTCACGTGACTACCAAAAGTAACCCATCATGGAAAGGGTTTTGGCAAGAAATTGTTGTTCAGCAGTGATATGAATGTGACAAATCTGCGGAATAGGAACATCAAAGTGATTCAAGATGTTTGCAACAACAGACGCATAGCCAAGTGCCAGAAATTTATGGGAGCTGCGAGTAGTGAACATCCTATAAGCAAAATAATAGGGCCAGTTAATTTTGATCCTATTCTTGAGAATATAGATGAGGTGAACCTCTGCCTGCTCAACTCTTGAGTATCCTCCTTTCTTAGGCCTCAAGATGCGAGCAACAATCCACTGAAGAATACGATCTTTGAATTTTAGATGGCCGGTAGTGACACTTTTAGGAAATAATTCACTTGCCACAAAATCAGCTGAATACGGTTCCCACAACATTGAATTCAGAGCAGTTTTAAATTCATAGCCTTCAACAAAGGTTTTATCAGTAACCTTTGGGAGAGTGTCATCAGTGTCCAAGACAAACAATGTAGACCATACATCATTTGTCACTTCAAATTCTGTATTATTCACGGAGAATTTAAACTCAACCCCACGAAATTTGCCCTTGATCCCACAATAGAATAACCGAGCCAAGTCTTCACTATACTTATCATCACATTCTACAAATTCACTAAGATTTTGAAAATTTATAAGTTCAGAAATCTCAGGAATGTGAAAATCTGGACCCATCAGAGGATAAAACCCATGTTGTCTTATAACAGCCCGATTAGAAAACAGTTCCGCAAACGGAGTAGTTAGCCTTTCAGAAATTAAAGATTCAAATGTTACCCGTTGTGTAGATGATGATGCTCTAGTGGGTGCTGATTGTGAAGATAATCCTCTTGTTCCCCTTCTACTAGGGTTTCTTCTTGAAGCCATTGTTGAAGAAAAGTTGAGAGAGGGTGATGACACTTGTTTTTCTCTGAGAGTAAAGAGTAGATATGACAGCCTTTAGAAAACCTTGTAGCAGTATAGAAGATTTCCTCTTGGTGGGTTTTGATTTCTAGGGTTTGGATGAGGATTTAGTGGAGGTAATTGTGATTGATGAGGTTTAATGGAGGAGGATAGGGAGAGATTGACCACAAAGACTAATGGGATGACATGCAAGAATCATGGATTAATGTGCAAAGAGAATATGTAGGGAAAATGAACAGCACTTGGTCGGCGCACAAGTCCCAGTAAAGAAGGGAGTCTGAACGGTCAAGTTATGCGTCGACCTGTGAATCTGTGCGTCGGCGCATGATTCTTGAGTTTTTTTTTAAAATTGTTGAACATGTGTTTATGCGCTATCCCGAAAATTTAGTAGGTCAGCGCATGAATCTATGCGTCGACGCATGAACGTATAAAAATGAAATTTTGCAATTTTTAAGTTCCAACCAGATAAATAGACACATGCACATACAGAACAAAACATCCACATGAACGATAAGTGTTTAAAAATGCAATAAACATCAAGATTAGAGTAATTAATATGGCACAAAATATTGATAAACATTTATAAATCGAAACGATATTACCTTGGTCATCATGACGATAAAATCCCTCACATATGGCTAAATATCTCTTTGCATTGTTAGTGAAAAGAATAAACAAGCATATATATATATATATATATGTGTGTGTGTGTGTGTGTGTGTGTTTGAAGATCAATACTCTAAAGGACTATTAAGCACGATCCGAGATATCGAGAATGCCAAGTTCCCTACGAATGTGAAAGAAAGGCTCTGTAGCTAATGGTTTTGTGAAAATATCAGCAAGTTGATTCTTAGTGTCAACGTGCTTAAAAATTACATCACCTTTCTCTACATGATCCCTAAGAAAATGATGGCGTATTTCGATATGCTTGGTGCGTGAATGCAATACGGGGTTCTTAGTTAGATTAATCGCACTAGTGTTATCGCACAAAATTGGAATACGTTCAAGTTTTAAGTTGAAATCAAGTAATTATTGTTTAAGCCATAAGACTTGAGCACAACAACTACCGGCGGCAACATATTTCGCCTCGGTTGTTGACAAAGCAACGGAAACCTATTTCTTGATGTGCCAACTCACCAAGGAATTTGCGAAAAAGTGACACGTGCCACTAGTACTTTTCCTATCCAACTTGCACCTGGCAAAGTCGGAATCGGAGTAGCCAACTAAGAAATAAACACTACCTTTGGAATACCACAGCCCATACTTTGGAGTACCAGAGAGATATCGAAGTATGCGCTTAACTGCCTTAAGGTGGGATTACTTGGGATGTGCCTGATACCTCGCACACATGCATACACTAAACATTATATCGGGACGTGATGCGGTAAGATAAAGGAGATACCCTATCATAACTCGATAATTCTTTACCTCAACGTCCTTACCCTTTTCGTCACGATCAAGATTAGCACTTGTAGGCATAGGAGTATCTATTGCTTTGCAGTTCAGCATATCAAAACGTTTTAGTAACTCAAGACAATATTTCATTTGACTCACGAATGTGCCCTCTTCAAGTTGTTTGATTTGCAATCCGAGGAAATAGTTGAGCTCCCCCCTCATGCTCATTTCAAACTCCCCCTGCATCAAACTAGAAAACTCCTTGACCAAGGTCATGTTAGTAGACCCAAATATGATATCGTCAACATAAATTTGTACCAAAATTAAGGGTTTTCCTTGACGTTTAATAAAGAGGGTTGTGTCAACCTTTCCTCTTGAATACCCTTGATCTAGTAGAAATTTGCTTAGACGTTCATACCAAGCCCTAGGGGCTTGTTTAAGTCCGTACAAAGCTCGCTTAAGTTTATAGACATGATCAGGATATTTGTGGGATTCAAAACCCGGAGGTTGGGCTACATAAACCTCTTCATTTATGTATCCATTAAGGAACGCACTTTTAACATCCATTTGGAATAATTTAAAGTTCTTTGTGCAAGCATAGGCAAGTAGAAGACGTATGTCCTCGAGTCGGGCAACCGGCGCATAAGTTTCCTCATAGTCGATTCCTTCCTCTTGGTTATAGCCTTGCGCTACAAGCCTAGATTTGTTACGCGTTATTACTCCATTTTCATCAAGTTTATTCCTAAACACCCATCGGGTGCCTATTACTCGATGATCTCGCGAAGAGGGGACAAGGTCCCAAACCTTATTTTTCCAGAATTGATTTAGTTCATCTTGCATTGATAGAAACCAATGCTCATCGAGTAACGCATCCTTAGCGTTTTTAGGTTCAACTTGGGAAACAAAAGCAGAGTTGTAATACCCCGTATTTTATTACTGCGGATAATATTATATTGTGATCGACTGAGCCCAGTGTACTCTGAGAAATTATTTGACAAAATAATTAGAGTAACTGTGGAACTTAGAATAAATCCAATTAATATTATCTGACTCTGAGGTATTTTATTTATTTGGATTTAAGAGACTTTTGGACATTTAGTAGTATTATTTCTAATACTAGTTTACAACATAATTCCTTTTCCTCCCATTTTCCAAACAAAAGAAAAAGTTAGTAAGAAAGAGAAAGAAAGAAGAAAGAAGGAAAGAAAGGAAAGGAAGGAGAGAAAAGTGGAGAAGAGGAAATTTGAAGAAAACCAAGAGCAAATCATCATCCATTCATCCAATCCTTGCCCAATCATCTCATCTTCATCATTTTCATCATCTATCCAAGGTGGGTTCTAGTTTGTACCAATTTTTAGAAGTTTTAGAATTGTTTGGGTTAGGTCAAATTTATGGAAATCGATGTTTTAACGGTTGAAATATGGTATAAATTGAAATGAATGATCAAGATACTTGTAGGAACATATATTGGTGGTTGTTTTGATGTTTTGGTTTACTTTGAAATTATTGGAAAATGTTAGGGTTGTGTAGAAATTATGTGATTAAGTGGAAATCTTGTTTGTATGAAGTTTGATAGTGAACCCATGATATAAACATGTTGTTATTCCTTTGTTGGCTGCTTGGGGGTAGTAATGAGAAGGATTTGAGGATGGGTTTTCTACTGTCAAACTGAGGCATTTTTTTAGAAATCGCAGAGCGCGCTCAGCGCGCAGAAGCCCGCTTAGCGCGGTCAAGAAATTCTGCAACCCCTCGAGTCAGAGAAAACCTCACACAGCGCGACCTGGGACTTGAGATTTTATTCCTTTAGCGAGAAAATTCATAACTTTCGACTCGTTTATCGGATTCGATCATTCTTTATATCGATGTAAAGTCGAGGAAATATTCTATGCAATGGAGATGAAATATGTCAATTTTACCGACCGATTAAATAATCGAGAAAGTTCTAAAAGTGATATAGTTATGTTTTAATTGTTATATATTATTCTGCTATGCAATTATGACATGTCTTGGCTATCCTATTATTGTTTAACATGATTGTAAGTGAATATGCATGCAAATATGAAAACGATATAGGAAGAGTGAGGAAACCTCAAACTTGAACTATAGGAGAATCTAGTAAGGAACTAGAAATTGTAGACAACTCTAGATGGCGATGCTCGGGCACGTGTTGTTGGAAGATACATCCTTGCCGAGTATTGGCCTAGTTGAGAGTGAACACTAGTATGGAACATGTGGTTAACCTTTGTGGTTGTGAAAAGGCAAGAGAGGCCTTAAGGCGGTGTAGTCTTGTGATTGTTGAATACAATCGTATTTGTTGTATGTAATCACGTAATCGTAACCGGAATATTTTGAGTGTAGTTTCATTGGTCTCGAGCTCCTCTGAAACGGGTACACAATTACTTGGTAAGTTTGATTCCCTACGTGTAGTACGATTGGAGCCTATGCTATGGGTAGAGACTTGTGATGGTTTAAAGGCCATGAGAAGTGACGGTTCACGGTTAACAGGCGGATGATCCCGAATCCAATTCGTATGCCAAGTAACTATAAGGATCTATGACTCGGGTCGCCTTCTAGACGTAGAAGCGGGCGGGAAGATGAGATGTCTTGGTATGGTTATCGATTAGTGATGTTGTGAGTTAATGAACTCATGTCATGTTTCCATATAGTGTGAGAATTATAAAGTGTGAACTCAAGGGTCCTTTTCCCCTTTTCCCCGGACTTGAGTTAGGATTGTTAGAACCTTGATAATCCGAGATAACCCATAAGATAGGGAACTCACTGAGATTTGATGTATCTCACCCCACGTTGTTGATGTATTTCAGGTGCTTCAGGTTCCGAGAAGGGTAAGGATAAGGTCGTGTGATCTTTTCCTTGTTTGTTGATGGCTAGCTTCCGTAGCGGAGTTTATTTTGAGATCATTGTTGATCTAGTTCTTAGTTTTTATCATTTAACATCTTGTGTATAATATGCCTTAGGTTTTTGTACTTTGTACTTTAGGGCATTTATTTGTATACAATGTGTTAACTAGGAGCTTATGTGTTTCAGTACCAAACACTTGGATCTATATATAATATTTATGCTTTGATGTATGAGTTTTATATATGGGTGTAACAGTTGGTATCAGAGCAGGTCGTATCCTCGACCTAGCCATGAAATAGTATAAGTATTTCTTTCCGTTTCATATACGTTGTGTCGCCATTGGTCTTAAGTGTTATATTTATGGCATTGAGCCTGATCAACTTAATCCTATTTGTATTACCTTTAGGAACATGGCTGAAGGACGTAGAAACACTCATGGTAGACCCCGCACCACTCCTGAAGGGACGAATCCGCCAGGCGACGACGACAATGCTCCTCTGTACCAGTTTATGCAACAGATGCAGCAGCAACATAATCTATTTATGCAGCAAATGGTGCAACAAATGAATGGAGGTTTGCATCCTACGGTGGTTGTTCCAGAAGCTGAATGTGGGAAATTCCGGGATTTTATCCGCATGAATCCCCCAGAATTTCATGGTGGATTAGATCCCGTGAAGGCTCACGAATGGATTTCTGGTATGGAGAGGATTTTCTTGATAGTCCAATGCAGCGAAGAGAACAAGGTGTTGTTCGCTTCTCATTCACTGAAGGGTTCCACTATGAGATGGTGGGAGAGCGCTTTGGCTTTGATGGCTATTCAGGAAGTGCCTAAGGTTTGGGAACAGTTCAAAGTTATTTTCATGGAGAAGTATTTTCCGAGCTCATTGAGGACTCAGAAAGAATTTGAATTTCAACAATTAAGACAAGGTAGTATGACTGTGGCCAGTTATGCTGAGAAGTTTGAGGACATGGCTTCTTATTCTAGGCAGGCTATGTATGCTCCTGATGAAAGGTGGAAAATAGACCAGTTTCTGTTTGGACTAAAAGCTGACATATCTCATAGTGTATCTCAGAGAGAGTTCACTACATATGCTGAGGTTTTAAGGCAATGATATGTGGCCGAGCATAGTTTGAAGAAAGTCCAAGCTGAGGGTGTTGCGAGTAGAGTGAATCAAGGGGATCGCGGAAGATCCAACCAATAATTCAGGCCTAGACAACAACCCTTCAAAGGGAAACAAGTTCAAGATTCAAGGGCGAGTACACCTCCTGTGTGTCGCACTTGTGGCAGGAATCATTCTGGAAGGTGTGGTTTTGAAGGGATAAAGTGTTTCCAATGTCAGAAGGTGGGTCATCTGAAAAGAGATTGTCCTCAGAATAGGACTCAGATACAAGGAAGGGTTTATACCTTAGATGCAAGGAAGAAGAAGAGTGACAATTCCTTAATTGCTGGTACGTGCTTCGTTAATGGATTTCCTTATTTTTGTTCTATTTCATTGTGGAGCTACACACTCTTTTGTATCGATGCAATGTATGAAGCGACTTGGGTTGCGGTCCTTTCCTTTGTCTCCTCCTATGGTGGTCACTACCGCCATGGATGAAATAGTTAAGACACCATTGATGTGTGAAAACTGTGTTTTGTCTGTGGATGGTAGAGTTTTTCAGATTGATCTTATTTGTCTACCGCTTAAGAAAGTTGATGTCGTTTTGGGAATGGATTGGTTTTCTGCTAATTCGGTGTTTATTGGGTGTGAAGAAAAGCTCATCATCATTCCATCTGTTGATGCTACCCCGAAAGATGTCTTAACAACTATTCTAGAAGGTACGATTGGAATGATAAATTTCTTGTTCGAAGAAGAGAAAGCTGTTCTTTTGGTTCTCACTAAGGAAGGGAGTAGCGACCTTCAAGTTATGGATATTCCAGTAGTTTGTGAGTTTTTCAAAGTTTTCCCCGAAGATGTCACTTCTCTTCCTCCGGAGAGGGGAGTGGAATTTTCTATTGACCCGGTACCGGGAATGGCTCCTATATCTGTTTCTCCGTATCGGATGGCACCGCTTGAATTGAGAGAACTGAAGGAACAATTGGAAGAGCTTTTGGCTAAGCATTTTGTTAGACCTAGTGTCTCACCGTGGGGAGCTACAGTATTATTAGTAAAGAAGAAGGACGGTGGGATGCGGTTGTGTATTGACTATCGTCAGCTGAATAAAGTCACCATTAAGAACAAGTATCCCTTGCCAAGGATAGACGGCCTATTAGATCAATTGAAAGGAGCCTGTGTGTTCTCGAAGATTGATTTGAGGTCGGGTTATCCCCAAATCCGAGTGAAGAGTTCCGATGTACCTAAGACTGCATTTAGGACCCGTTATGGTCATTACGAATTCTTAGTGATGCCTTTCGGTGTGACTAATGCTCCAGCTGTTTTTATGGATTATATGAATCGGTTATTTCAAGCTTACTTGGATCAATTTGTTGTGATCTTCATTGATGACATTCTTATCTATTCCCGTACTCCGCAAGAGCACGAAGGACATTTGAGAATCGTCTTATCGATCTTACAAGAGAAGCAACTTTTTGCCAAGTTAAGCAAGTGCGAGTTCTGGATGTCTGAAGTTAGTTTTCTTGGTCATGTTATATCACAGGGTAGTGTAGCGGTGGATCCGTCAAAGGTTGAAGCTGTGATTAATTGGGAGAGACCGAAGAATGTATTGGAAATTAGGAGTTTCTTGGGTCTAGCAGGCTACTACAGAAGGTTTATCAAAGGCTTTTCGCAATTAGCATTACCTATGACTAAGCTTACTCGGAAGGATTGCCCCTTTGAGTGGGATTCGGCGTGTGAACAAAATTTTATGAGTTTGAAGGAAAGACTGACTACAGCTCCCGTTCTGATTATTCCCGATCCTACCAAGTCGTATGAGGTATTTTGTGATGCATCTAAGATGGGATTAGGAGGCGTTTTAATGCAAGAAAGTCACGTTGTGGCTTATGCTTCTCGACAACTGAAAATTCACGAGAAGAATTATCCAATCCACAATTTGGAATTAGCGGCGGTGGTGTTTACTTTGAAAGTGTGGCGTCACTATTTATATGGAGTACATTTTGAAATGTTTAGTGATCACAAGAGTTTAAAGTACCTCTTTGACCAAAAAGAGTTGAATATGCGTCAAAGGAGGTGGATGGAATATTTAAAGGATTATGATCTAGAGCTAAAATACCATCCGGGTAAAGCGAACAAAGTGGCTGATGCCTTGAGTAGGAAAGCTTTGAGAAAGGCCGAATTGATGATGTTAGAATATTCGTTGTTGGAAAAGTTTAGAGATTTAAATCTTCAATTTGTGTGGACTCCCAATGGAGTGATAATGGGGAATTTAAATGTCAACTCTACGTTAAGAGTTGAAATTCAACAAGGACAATTATTGGATGAGAAGTTGCAAGAGATGCTAAGTCAACCGGGTTTTGTGCACGCTAGCGATGGAATGATTATGTTTAACCAAAGAATTTGCGTTCCGAACGATGCGACTTTGAAAAGAAAGATTTTGGAAGAAGCGCATAAGGGTGCTTTTACTATACATACGGGTTCTTCAAAGATGTATCAAGATTTAAAGAAAGACTATTGGTGGTCCGGTATGAAAAGAGATGTTGCGGTCTTTGTGTCAGAATGTACGGTATGCCAACAAGTTAAGATTGAACATCAAAGACCGGGTGGATTATTACAACCATTAGAAATCCCAGTTTGGAAATGGGATATTATTTCTATGGATTTCGCAGTAGGTTTACCCCATACGCAAGGTGGCTATGATTCGATTTGGGTAATAGTAGATCGGTTGACAAAGTTGGTGCATTTCTTGGCCGTGAAGACTACTTTCAAGGCAAGTCATCTTGCGAGGTTATTTATTACGGAAATTGTAAAATTGCACGGTATTCCCTCTAATATTGTGTCGGATAGAGATCTGAAGTTTACTTCAAGGTTTTGGAAAGTTCTTCAACAAGCTATGGGGACGGAGTTGCATTTGAGCACGTCTAATCATCCACAGACGGATGGTCAAACTGAACGAACAATACAAACAATGGAGGATATGTTGAGAGCTTGTGTGTTAGAGAGTAAAGGGAATTGGAAAGAACTTCTACCATTGATTGAGTTTTCTTATAATAATAGTTATCATGCGAGCATCGGTATGGCTCTGTATGAAGCATTGTATGGAAGAAAGTGTAGGACCCCTTTGTGTTGGGCGGAAGTTGGGGAATATAGATTCTTAGGACCTGAAATTATCCAGGAGACTACGGAAAAGATTCGAATGATCCGCGAGAAAATTAAGCAAGCACAAGATCGACAAAAGAGTTATGCGGACAATCGAAGGAGACCTTTGGAATTTGAAGAAGGTGACCATGTGTTTTTGAAAGTTACTCCGAGATTAAGACTGAAAGGACCGTTTAAGTCACGGAAGTTAAGTCCGAGATACGTGGGACCGTATCAAATTTTAGAAAGGATTGGCGAAGTAGCGTACATGATGGCCTTACCTCCTTCTCTGTAAAAAATGCACGATGTTTTCCATGTATCCCAACTTCGGAGGTTTGTTCCAGATCCTCTTCAGCCGATTCTACCGGATACTATTGACATAGAAGCAGACTTAACATTTGAACCTCAACCGAGCCGCATTGTGGGAAGAGAAACAAAAGTATTAAGGAACAAGGACATTTCTCTCGTTAAGGTGCAGTGGGATGTAATGCATCCGGGTGATACAACTTGGGAACTTGAATCGGAAATGCGAGATGCTTACCCTCATCTGTTCAGGTAATCTTTAAATTCGAGGGCGAATTTCTATCTAAGGGGGGAGGATGTAATACCCCGTATTTTATTACTGCGGATAATATTATATTGTGATCGACTGAGCCCAGTGTACTCTGAGAAATTATTTGACAAAATAATTAGAGTAATTGTGGAACTTAGAATAAATCCAATTGATATTATCTGACTCTGAGGTATTTTATTTATTTGGACTTAAGAGACTTTTGGACATTGAGTAGTATTATTTCTAATACTAGTTTACTACATAATTCTTTTTCCTCCCATTTTCCAAACAAAAGAAAAAGTTAGTAAGAAAGAGAGAGAAAGAAGAAAGAAGGAAAGAAAGGAAAGGAAGGAGAGAAAAGTGGAGAAGAGGAAATTTGAAGAAAACCAAGAGCAAATCATCATCCATTCATCCAATCCTTGCCCAATCATCTCATCTTCATCATTTTCATCATCTATCCAAGGTGGGTTCTAGTTAGTACCAATTTTTAGAAGTTTTGGAATTGTTTGGGTTAGGTCGAATTTATGGAAATCGATGTTTTAACGGTTGAAATATGGTATAAATTGAAATGAATGATCAAGATACTTGTAGGAACATATATTGGTGGTTGTTTTGATGTTTTGGTTTACTTTGAAATTATTGGAAAATGGTAGGGTTGTGTAGAAATTATGTGATTATGTGGAAATCTTGTTTGTATGAAGTTTGATAGTGAACCCATGATATAAACATGTTGTTATTCCTTTGTTGGCTGCTTGGGGGTAGTAATGAGAAGGATTTGAGGATGGGTTTTCTGCTGTCAAACTGAGGCATTTTTCTGGATATCGCAGAGCGCGCACAGCGCGCAGAAGCTCGCTTAGCGCGGTCAAAAAATTCTGCAACCCCTCGAGTCAGAGAAAATCGCGCTCAACGCGGAAAGGGGCGCGCTCAGCGCGACCTGGGACTTGAGATTTTATTCCTTTAGCGAGAAAATTCATAACTTTCGACTCGTTTATCGGATTCGATCATTCTTTATATCGATGTAAAGCCGAGGAAATATTCTATGCAATGGAGATGAAATATGTCGATTTTACCGACCGATTAAATAATCAAGAAAGTTCCAAAAGTGATATAGTTATGTTTTAATTGTTATATATTATTCTGCTAATTATGACATGTCTTGGCTATCCTATTATTGTTTAACATCATTGTAAGTGAATATGCATGCAAATATGAAAATGATATAGGAAGAGTGAGGAAACCTCATACTTGAACTATAGGAGAATCTAGTAAGGAACTAGAAATTGTAGATAACTCTAGATGGCGATGCTCGGGCACGTGTTGTTGGAAGATACATCCTTGCCGAGTATTGGCCTAGTTGAGAGTGAACACTAGTATGGAACATGTGGTTAACCTTTGTGGTTGTGAAAAGGCAAGAGAGGCCTTAAGGCGGTGTAGCCTTGTGATTGTCGAATACAATAGTATTTGTTGTATGTAATCACGTAATCGTAACCGGAATATTTTGAGTGTAGTTTCATGGGTCTCGAGCTCCTCTGAAACGGGTACACAATTACTTGGTAGGTTTGATTCCCTACGTGTAGTACGATTGGAGCCTATGCTATGGGTAGAGACTTGTGATGGTTAACAGGCCATGAGAAGCGACGGTTCACAGTTAACAGGTCGATGATCCCGAATCCAATTCGTATGCCAAGTAACTACAAGGATCTATGACTCGGGTCGCCTTCTAGACGTAGAAGCGGACGGGAAGATGAGATGTCTTGGTATGGTTATCGATTAGTGATGTTGTGAGTTAATGAACTCATGTCATGTTTCCATATAGTGTGAGAATTATAAAGTGTGAACTCAAGGGTCCTTTTCCCCTTTTCCCCGTACTTGAGTTTGGATTGTTAGAACCTTGATAATCCGAGAGAACCCATAAGATAGGGAACTCACTGAGATTTGATGTATCTCACCCACATTGTTGATGTATTTCAGGTGCTTTAGGTTCCGAGAAGGGTAAGGATAAGGTCATGTGATCTTTTCCTTGTTTGTTGATGGCTAGCTACCGTAGCGGAGTTTATTTTGAGATCATTGTTGATCTAGTTCTTAGTTTTTATCATTTGAACATCTTGTGTATAATATGCCTTAGGTTTTTGTACTTTGTACTTTAGGGCATTTATTTGTATACAATGTGTTAACTAGGAGCTTATGTGTTTCAATACCAAATACTTGGATCTATATATAATATTTATGTTTTGATGTATGAGTTTTATATATGGGTGTAACAAGAGTAATAACAAAAGTTACTAAGTTTAGAGCGAGTAGTTACTCCCTTAAAGATATCACCAAGAATGTTGTCAATTGGATGGTCTTTTGAAGACTTCCAAGCTGGAGGAAGTTCACCTTTATCAGCATGATGATCATCCTCATTTTTCACTGGTTGGTGATCCTTTTCCTCCTCAATACGCACTACTTCAGGCTGATCAATTCCCTTATCAGTGTCCTTGAGTATGTCTTCAGTAGGTACACCTGCACCATGAAAAGAACTACCTTCTCCGACATTTCTCGGATAAGACTCGTCAAAAGTAACATGAACTGACTCTTCAACTATGCGTAACCTCTTATTATAAATTCTATATGCTTTACGTGACTGAGAGTATCCAAGAAAAATACCCTCGTCGGCCTTGGCATCAAATTTACCAAGAGACTCTTTCCCATTGTTTAACGCAAAGCATTTGCAACCAAATACATGAAGGTGAGATATGTTTGGCTTACGCCCTTTTAAAAGCTCATACGGTGTCTTGTTTTGGATAGGCCGGATGAGCACCCTATTCAAAACATAACAAGCCGTACTTATGGCGTCGGCCCAAAAGTATTTTGGTAATCCACCATCATTGATCATAGTCCTTCCAAGTTCTTCCAAAACTCTATTTTTACATTCCACTACCCCATTTTGTTGAGGGGTACATGGTGCGGAAAAATTATTATCAATTCCGTTGGAGTCACAAAATGCTTCAAATAAATGATTTTCAAACTCACCCCCATGGTCACTTCTAATTGACCCAATGTTTGTGTTTAACTTGTTTTGAGATAACTTAGCAAATCGTTCAAAGGCCGAAAAAGTATCACTCTTATTTGCTAAGAAAATTGTCCAGCAAAACCTAGAAAAATCATCGACTATAACAAGCCCATAATAGTTACCACCTAGACTTTTAACCCTAGATGGTCCAAAGAGGTCCATATGGAGGAGCTCAAGGGGTCTCATAGTTGAAACGATGTTTTTGGATTTGAATGAGATCCTTGTTTGCTTCCCCATTTGGCATGCATCACAAAGGTGATCCTTTGTGAATTTTATTTTGGGAAAACCGATGACTAGGTCTTTAGAGACAATTTTGTTAAGCAAATCAAAATTAATGTGAGCCAACCGTCTATGCCACAACCATGAATCTTCATTCATAGCGACTAGACACTTGTCTCCAACCAACGATACCTCATTTAAGTATAGCATATAGACGTTGTTCACCCTCAAGCCCTTAAACACGTTCTTTTTATCCCAATCTTCAACTATGCAACAATCCTTTGAAAAAGATACTTTATAATTCTTGTCACATAGTTGACTAATGCTTAAAAGGTTGTGTCTAAGGCCTTCCACAAGCAGCACATCAGAGATAGTAGTAGATGAGGGGTTACCTACACTACCTTTGCCGAGAATCTGTCCCTTGTTGTTATCTCCGTAGGTGACAAACCCCTTTTTCTTCGCCACAAAGTCGATAAAAAGAGATATGTCTCCGGTCATGTGTCTCGAGCAGCCACTATCCAGAACCCATCTTCTTTCGGCGGTCTCAAGACTTTGTACCTACAAAAACAATCAAGGGAGAGTAGGTACCCAATTCTCATTGGGTCCTTTAAGGTGAGTGAAACCAAAACCACACTTGGGCAACCATTAGTAGATGCCTTTCGGAACAAGAAACCTTCTGAAGCAGCATTTCTCAATAGTATGACCAAGCTTACAACAGTAAAGACAATTACGATTCATTTGGAATTTACTTTTGCTATCACTATCTTGAATCACATAAGTATACTTTTGATATGGATTATTCATGCTCTCACGAAAATGTGATCGATCAATAGCAAACGTAACTTTTGGCTTAAGAGCCTTGTCCAATTTGGCCTTGAGGGTTCTCACCTCTCGTTGCCAAATATGACAAGTGTCACAGCCCCAATTGAACCAAGAGGTAGGATCCTTTTCAACCTTGGCTTTTGATGTGTCCACTATAGAGTTTTTGAGAGCTTCCAATTCCTTTTCGGAATCGGAAACCTTCTTCTCCAAATATGTGAAAATTCTTTTGTTTGAGGCTAAGCGTTGAAATGCTTCCTTAGCCTCATAGTGTAACATGTCAAAAGCCTTTCGTAACTCTAAATGAGACATAGTATTAACATGATCATATTTAGAATGCTTTACCTCTTTTGCTTTGTTGTGGCGTACCATAAGACAAAAGTTAACGGATTCACTTTCATCGCTTGAGGAATCATCTTTCTCCGACTCACTATTGCTTTCCCAAGCGATGTATGCTCGTCGAGACTTGTTGGACTTTTTTTTGAGCGACTCTTGTCATTATCCTTATCTTTGTCTTTCTTTAGAGATGGACAATCTGGCTTGTAATGCCCGGATTTTCCACAGTTGTAGCACGTACCTTTTACCTTGCCATTTTTATTTCCTTCGCTTCTAGATTGCTTCCTAAACTTGACTAGATTTCTATCCGAGTGTTGAATATCGTTCTTACGAACATATCTATTGTATCTCTTCACAAATAAGCCCATGTCATCACCGGATTCTTCATCTTTGTCATTATTGGTTTCATCATCACTTAGCTCTTGATTTGTGGACTTTGAACAAGAAGCCTTAAGAGCTATCGACTTCTTCTCTGAATCTTTTGCCTTCTCTTTCTTGATACTCTTTTCATGTTTATCCAAGCTAATGAGCACTTGCTCATGCTCATCAAGTTTCCCAAACAGTGTTGTGAGGTCTAGTGTAGCAAGATCATTGGCCTCCTTGATAGCGGTGACCTTCGGTTGCCATTCTCTGTTAAGACACCTCAGAATTTTGTTAGTAGAAACCTCATTTGGAATTGGTTTACCAAGAACATGCAGTTTGTTGATAATGTGAGTGAATCGTTTTTGCATATCTGCAATGGTTTCCCCTTGCTTCATGTAAAACAAATCAAACTCTTGCGTTAGTGTATTAATACGAGCCAACTTAACATCATTAGTGCCTTCGTGAGCTACTTGTAAAGCATCCCACATGGCTTTGGCCGTTTCACAATGGGAGACTCGATAATACTCGTCAACTCCCAAGGAGGAGATGATCATATTACGAGCCTTTCAATCATAACTGTACTTTTTCTCGTCCTCCTCAGTCCATTGAGCTTCGGGTTTAGGAACGACAACGCCTTCCGCGTTAGTCATAGTAATTTGCATGGGACCGTTTAAAATAACGTTCCAAACCTTCCGATCATTGGAATTAACATGAACGTGCATACAATCCTTCCAGTAGCTGTAATTTTCGCCTGTAAAAACTAGAGCTCTATTATAAGCCCCTTTAGGTTCGTTCGCCATGATCCAAGAAGTTTTACCGAAGCACCAGAATTAACCGGAGCTCATGATACCACTTGTTAGATGATGGCTATGGATCTAGAAGGGGGGTTGAATAGATCCCTTGAGTTTTACACGCAAATGGTTTACAAAATTTGTTTTTAAAATTGTTTAAACGGAAGCTACCACTGGATAGAACGTCTACAACGAACCTTCTACCAAAAGGATCGGATATGCACGAATATATCACGGATGAGTGCAGAGGAGAAAAATTCAGTTTTGAATATTACACTTAAGATACACAATCATCAATATATCACTTGGTTGATGTATATTCCAATCCAATGAGGTAAAATGATAAGCAATTTAAAGACAACAAGTTCAAATTTTGCTTTGACACAAATTATCAAACACCTAGTGTGCGAAAACACACTAAGTGCAGAATTTCAGTAAAGGGTAATGTACAGCTGCTCCAAGATACAATTCAAGGAATTGTATCAGTTTAACAGAACAATTTATCAGCTTACAATTACTCTACTACAGAAATTTTGATGACTTGCGACTTCACAAATTCGAACGAAATGAATTGTAAAAGAGTTAAGGAAAGAGAGAACAAACGCGATTTGATTTGGCAGTTCCCTAATCGTCCTTGCTTTGGGTACGTCTGCCCCCAACTCCGCAAATGGAATTGAGATATATATATATATATATATATATATATATACTGTTGTTGCAAATTGTTAATTATAAGAGAAAATAATGAACATCCAAACCCTCGAACGTCTTCGATCGTTGATGCAGAATTTTCTCTTCCCTTGATTCAAGATGAATCAAGTGCTCCGAATATGGTTGATTCAATTACCGTCTCACGCTACTAAACCGACAGAAACCACCGTTCTTCAGTTACCTTCACTCGGTCAATTGCAATCTACCAAGAATTCAAACCCAAACCTCCTTTCTACGATCCTCTGATTACAGCTACTAAACTGAACAATTGCGCCAATTTTCGGTTACCTTCGCCCAGCCGAATCCCTGTATAAAGAACAGTTTGTGCAAAAACCCCCAAAATCTATCCGATTCTTGGAGGACAAACCAACTGGTTTTATTCAAGAAACACCTGCCAAACTCTCAACCCAGAAGATGAAGATTACACTTCCTAAATTCTGAACGTTATCACTTCGATCAATGGGCGACACAAACAAAGTTGATTATGTGTGATTGTTTGTTTACACAATGAAGAAGATGAAGATGAAGAGAGAAATGACATATATCTTTCACGTTTCTTGTTGGAAATAAAAAAGATGACCAAAACTATTTATATGAAAAATAGGACCAACAGAAAAATAACAGAAAAGAAATTTAGTGAAAAAGTGCAGAATTTGAGGTCATGCGTCGACCTCCAGCATTCATGCGTCGACGCATAAAACAAAAATTTTGTGTCCACAAATTTGTGTGCTTTCCCGCAAGTTTTGGAGGTTAGCGCATAAAATTTGGGGTTAGCGCATGAACTGAAGGGTCAGCGCATGAAGTACAAATTTTTCAGGAAATTCAATTTTTCTGAGCATTTTTACCAGACCAATATCAAAGACACATACTAGACACAACTAAAACGATAGTGGACATTTATTATTGGAGAGAACAAGATCCTATGCATCTAGACATATGAACGATAATGGTTAGACACTATATGCCCGACACGTGAAGTGATACTGCTCAAATTACAATCTAATATGTTTGTTGACATCATTAAAACAAGGTAGCTAGGAGAATATCCCTCACAATGATCTGTTTCAAACTTTTTTCTTTATTTGATGATGTTTATAATATTTGTTTTGATATCTTCGCCATCATCAAAACATTGTTATACTTGTTCAGCACACAGAACCATGATCCCGGAAGTGGATCCTTCAAAATCTCAAAATTGGATCCATCAATATGATTCAATTGAATGATAGAAATTAAATTAAAGGGAATCACATGCAAATAAAGTGCAAATGTAATTGGCGAAGAAAGGAGGATTTATAGTGTCAATTGTTAGTGTAAGCCCTAGAGGTCAATAAGTTTATTAGAGCTTAGTAATTTTGTCGAATGATCTAATAATAATAATAATAATAATAATAATAATAAGGCATTTCTTAAAGCATTACATGTTATTTAATCCCGAGACCCCATTAAACATAAGGACATTATTCTTAAAGTATTTGTAGTCAAACTTTATTATGAAGATGGATAACATTAAAGCATTGAGACTATTATGTGGATAGACTGATGATCATATCTCACGATCATAGATTAACAGTTATTAAGTCTTCACATAGGTATAAATATTATGAGTAATATTTATTTTGATGACCCTCATAAGAATACTACATAGAATATTATACAAGTGTCATAAGTTATTCTCAAGTTGATAATGGTGCATGTCACTCTTCGATGTGAAACTACTATGGAACCTAGATGTATAGTCGAGTACTTTATTATCAATCAAACATTGTCTATACCAAGATGACCATAAAAATAGTTGATGGGTACTCTACTATTCATGTTGAAGGACATGAGTGACCTTGTTAGAATTTGTCCATAATTCGTAATAGGATAAACATATAAGGGCCTAATATTGAACTAGATAAGGGTGATACAATCTATGTATTATGTTCAATATAGACATGAGGGATAAAAGGGTAATTCTACGCATAAAAATTATCATAGAAAGGTTTTGTCATATCACATGACATTTTTGTGACTTTAGAAGCAGTAATGTGTTGTTAAATACTGCTAATTGTTTATTATATTAAATGTGTGATTTAATATAATTGCCAACATTATGATAACCTACAGGGTCATACAGATAATGACAGATTAAGGGACAAAGTAAATAAGTGAAGATTATTGGATTGTATGGTCTTGCAGTGCACTACCGTTAATTAGAGAAATATGGTACACTGTAAGCTACAATGTGCTTAAATGCAATATGGAATATCGTAACACCGTAAGGTATGATTTACTTTAGTAAAATACGAAACATCATAAGTTACAATGCACTTAAGTGAAATACACTAACACTATAAGGTATAATGTGCATAATGTGCTTGTACTCCACATACTTTTGTACTAAAGTATTTATTGTTTGACCAAATTTGATTTGTGGAAACCCTACTCTCTCTCTCTCTCTCTCTCTCTCTCTCTCTCTCTCTCTCTCAGCAGGTCGCACTGAGATTGAAGGCACAATATCCATGTAAACTGATTAGAGGTGTTGTTCTTTGTTCATCGTTCATGATCATTCTGTTGTGATCACAAACGATACCTTTCAACAAATAAATATTGAGAAAATGGAGTTCTTGGGTGAACAATGAAAACGATTCGAACAAAGAGAGAAAGAAGAAAGGATAAAGAAGAAAGAAAAAGAAGGATTAAGGCAAATTGTTTACTATTCACTTTCTCATATGGGTTTACAAATGATTACAAATGAATATCACAATTGGCCTCACTCAACAACCTGAGTGATCTAGCCTATTTATAGACTAACTAGCTAACTTACAGTACAAGCTAACTGAACAATTGGAACCTTAACACAAGGCCTAATTTGACATAATAAGTCAACAATATATATTTCGACATTACATACTAGAACTAGCTTTGACTATAGTATGCAACCCTTTGACATCAATATGTGACCCAGCTTCGACTTCATACTCGTCTCCTGTCGAAACACATGAAAGCTATTCCTCGACAGAGCTAGAATTCGACCCAATATCTCACACATTCTTTGCCATGTAAACTGATTGGAGGAATTGTTTTTTGTTCATCGTTTATGATCATTTTTTGAATTCTGCATCACACTTAATCACCACAAGAAATAAATATTTTATCATTGATCATGTCCATTCATAAGATTCATCTTAAAAGAAATTTTTATTTTGTATATCACGATTTCCCTGAGACGACATTAGGCAAGTAGCCAAATGTAGTGAGAAAAAGATCCTTATTACCTATAATGTGGTGAGACACAATAGAATTGAGAACCCGTGAGCTAAGGCAATATGATTCTGATATGCTAGCAAACGATTTTAGCTTAGTAGTTGCTCCTTAGTGCCTTTTTGTTTAATAAATTTATTAATATAGAAATAGATGATAGTTTTGAAGTGTCAACATAGTTCATATATAATTTTTATTATGGAATGCTTTAGCATTTTATTTTTATGGAAAAAAAAATTTTAAGTGTTGTGATTTCAAATCTACCCATCAACAATACTAATAACTAATAATTAACTAGCAACAATTGTTTGTGGCTAATAATCTTAGCTAATTACATACTCTATAATGTTTGGATGAAATTATTCAAGTCTCATCCAATTTATCTAGAGACCATGAATTTAAATTTAGACCAAAGTATTGTGCAGCTTCAAGTTTTAAGATGAAGACATGCAATAAGAAAATAGACAAAAAATACATTTTGCATCTTTTATTATACCAGAGTTTTCTTTTTCCAGCATTGGCCACATATCCATTGACCTCAAAACATTTCATAGAGCCATTAGTATGCTATCTTCCACAGACATCTGTAATACTGAGATTATTGATGGAAGAAACACTTTGACATTCTTCAGGACACTTTGAATTCAACAGATTCTTCATCAGGATGAATGCAGGTTTACTAGAAGGAGGAAGTAATGCAGCTTCACTGTTAAGCATAGAAATTACTGCAGCCATAGTAGGCCTATCTGCAGCAAGTTCTTGTACACACAAAAGTCCTATATGTATGTACCTTAAAATGTAATTATGATGACTATAATCATATATTCCTGGATCTATTAGAGATACAATATTGCTTTCCATCCATTGCATCCAGATCTAAATGAGACGAGAGAAATTAAAAGAAATAATCAGACATTTTAATGTTGTGAGTTGTGACAACAAAAGAAAAAAGGCCGTAATTGAACCAAAAAAATAATTTGTTGAGGCTTACAAATCCTAAAAGGCTCAGACCATGCTCAATGTCATAGAAACTTGAGTTTCTTCTCCCAGTAATGATCTCTAGTAACAAGACACCAAAACTAAAAACATCTGATTTTTCTGAAAATAATCCTTGCATTGCATATTCAGGAGACATATAGCCACTACATTAACATTTAAAAGTTTACTCTCTTAATTATTACTACTAAAATATTGGATAAAGAAGGAACACTTACTAAGTTCCAACAATCCTGCAAGTATTGGCTTGTTCCACTCCCCCTCCAAAGATTCTAGCCATACCAAAGTCTGATATTTTAGGATTTAGTTCCTCGTCTAACAAGACATTACTTGCCTTCAAATCTCTATGAATAATTTTTAGTCTGGAATCTCTATGAAGATATAGCAATCCTCGAGCAATTCCTTCAATAATGCTATACCGTGTCCTCCAACTTAGGAGTTTATTTTTGGTTGGATCTAAAAAATAAGGGTAGCATCAATACTATTTCTGAGCATCATATTAAAATAGAGAGTTTCTCAATCCACGTCTTAAAAAGGTGAGCGGTTTATTGGAAGGATCCTTCCAGTCCAGTAGTGTATTTTTGCAAATTTGAACATATAGGGGGTGGATTGAGAAACTTGCTTAAACTATAAAGTGAAGTCATCAAAATCACTCCATTAGTAGCGAAACAATTCTGCATTCTTAAATATATAATACAAGAAAGGGCTAAAGGGAGCTTCAAATAACTAACCAAAGATGAATGCATCCAAACTTTTGTTTGGCATGTACTCATACATCAACATCTTCTCATCGCCTTCAATACAACAGCCAAGAAGTCTTACAAGATTGCGGTGTTGAAGCTTACAAATCACCACTACTTCATTCATGAATTCCTCCAGCCCTTGTCCAGATGCTCTAGAAAGTCTTTTAACTGCTATTTCCTGACCGTCTTGCAGTTTCCCCTATAAGAAAATACCATGTGACAACTTCTATGGACAATGGTGTTAAAATTTACAACTGTTGCATTTAAGATACCTTGTATACTGTGCCGAAACCACCATGTCCAAGTTTGTTGGACAAGTGAAAGCTGTTTGTGGCAGCTTCAAGCATTTCAAATTCATAGATTAATAGTTCTTGTAGTTTAACTTGAGGCATTTCTCCAATTCTGTTTACACTAGTATAGCTTTCTGGTGATCCACCTTTATTATATAGTCGGAAAGCTTTGCTGTTATTTTCCCTTACTGAATTTATAAAGTGCCACAGTTTAGCTGCAGTGAAAACACATAATTTGAGCTTAGTTCATTATCAATAGAAAATAAACTTTACGAACCAAATAAATTCCTCAGTTGGTAGTTGTGCAGAGACATCAGACTGCAGGGGCGCGGATTTGAACCCGCAACATCCCACTTATTCACCTTAAAAAGGTGAAATTTCATCCGCTAGAAAAAAAGATGGTATATTACCTGGGTGGTTTGATCTTTTTCTCCATATGATATATGCACAAATGAAAATTACGAGAGTTCCAATTATCACTGTGCTTATAATGATGATTGTCTTCATTCTCCCTTTATCTGTAAATAGAAAAATTTTATATTTAAAATATAAAAAATTCAATCTATTCCTAACTCGTACGAGATAGAATCGTGTTAATGACCTATGTTTCAAATGTTTTAACAAACAACTCCTAGAGCATACCAAGTTCTGCATAGGCTACGCGGACATACAGATCAAGTCCTCCACTTTGGAGTTGTTGTATGTCGAGTAGATTCCTGGTCCAAGACATACAGCCAATCCCATCATCATGAGAATATGCAAGGCAAGAGCAATTCTCCAAGCATAGGCTTCTGCATATATCTGGTGCAGGGCCGGCCCTAGGGGTAGGCCACCAAGGCTACCGCCTAGGGCCTCATTTATTTTAAATATTTATATGTTTCTAAGTAGTTGACTTTAAAAAAAATTAAATTATTTTTATGTCAATTAAATAATAGTATTTATTTAAAATTTATATAATAACACTCATTTATAAAATGTGTATTATACAAATGATTAATTTAAAATCAAAGTAATATTAAGTTTTCGGAGACCCTTTATATGTGTTGGTTTTATTATCAATTGAAAAGAAAATATTAAATAAAATTGATTAAAATAATTTAATGATATTAAATCCTAAAAAATCTAAAATTAAAATATATTAATCTAAAATAAAAATATTTTTATTATATTAAAATATTTAAATTAAAGTTTCGCCTTAGGCCTCATGATGTGTTGGGCCGGCACTGATCTGGTGTAACAGTTAAACCTTCAGCAAAATCTGGAACTTTAATCATCTGTAGTTTGAAAAACATATCTGCCTTTCTACTTTTCGTTTTATTGTTGACCGTTTCACACTGCAAAGGGGTCCTCCTAACACACCCACCAGTCCAGTCGTTTCTATTCCATTCAAGTATGTTTTTGGGTTCATATCCTCTCAAACAGCTGCATATTGGTGAACTCAATGAACTACAGCTTGAAAATGCCCCACATATACTATAAACATCACACGCTGAGTCTCGGCTTGTCCATGTAACACGAACGTCTTTCTTTTCATCATCCCACCGCGTTTCTTCTAATATTCCTTCAGAATTCAGGTGGTAGAGCACGAATTCCCCGTCATTTTGTATTGTGTAATATACACTAATATTCCCTTCTCCGTCGTCTCCGCCTTGAAAACCAAAAAAATAAGCAACTGTCATTGCCTGTATCCCAGTGAAGACTCCCCCGTTCCAAGGACCGCTGCGCCAGTATGGTCGGGTTTCTTTCCAAATGAACACTTCAAGTATATGTAGGCGTTCAACAGTACTAGAAGAGAAAACGCCAACAGATGGGTCAGAAGGGCTTTTCCAGGATTCGAGTTTTACACTCTTACCTGTCCTTTTGTTGATTGAAAGCTTCATGCTGGGCAGTAATGTATCTGAAGGTTGCTGAATACTCTGCCATAAGATGTTTCTTGTCGTGCTCTCTGAAAGGACAAGGTTACCAAAGTCTGAAAACTGGGAAGTAGTAATGGATGCTATGTTGGAAACATTCGATGACCAATAGACGCGTTTCTGTCCGTTTAATATCACAAGATTGCCATCTTCAGATATTGTGATAACCCCATTATAATCATTCAGTGGCTGGTTTCTGTTTGCCACCCATATGATTGTAGATTGAGACTTCCACCAAATACCAACGTATAGTTTTGTAGAATTTATATGGCTGAAGAACCCCAAAGTGAAGTTACCATCTTTGGAGATTAGAGTTTCAGGGTCCTTGATAAATTGAGATGATGTGATTGTGTCTATACCAGTACTAACATGTAGTAGCAAATACAAACACGAAATGAACAAAACAGAAAACAAATATCCACAGTCGTTGAAACCCATTAGCGAGATGAACAAATTATGATCAACCGTCTAACGAACCACGAGTAACAGTTCGGAAGATTACCATCACTTTAAATAACAAAGGTTGTTTGATTTAATGATGTCAGATGCACACTAAAATATTGTAGACATTTCACTATTTAATAAGGTTGTCAATTCTTACTTTTAACTTTTTCTTCCTTCTGTCTCTTTTATATGACACTAAATCAAGTTGTATCTTTTTCACATCTATGAGAACTATTTCTTTCTGTATTCAAATTAGTCTTAGGTAAGTTCCTCACATCATTGATAAAATAGTAGCAGTTGATTAATGCTTTCCAAAACTATAACTTTGAATCATTCATTTTTTACATAAAAAACAACCTCATCTAGTTTAATATCAAATGGTCAACCATTTCAATCATAAAAAAGGTCAATTGTTTCATAAACTATAAAAGTAAAATGAATGAATAGGAAAATAGATTTTCGAAATTGTGAGAATCAGTCAAAATAGTCCCTGAATTTTGCAAATTGACAAATATATCTCTAAAATTGTGACTCGTCAGTGAAAATGGTCCATCCATTAACTTCTGTCATTAGAAGTTATGATGTGGAACATTAAGTAAACATGCGGCCTTCTGTGTGGATCCCAAATCAATTTTACACCGTCCGGGACTAAGTTGCATTTATAACAAAGGGTAAAAATCATTTTACGCATTCGAATCCTGTGGCAGACTTGGACTTGGAATGAAATGCATGAATTTAACATGCCATGTAAGCAGGTTATAAAGCTAAAAAATGAATGACGACTTGTTTGAAATAAACTCGATTAGAATAATTAGAGTCTTATGTTTTATAAGCTATGAAATGCAATGTTAAAAGCAAGTAATTAGTACCTTCATCTAGAGTTTGTCTTTTATAAACTTCAAAAACAGTTAAATTAATAAGGTATGTGTTAAAATCATTAAGAGATCAAACATTATGATTTGTTAGTAGTCATATCAATTATGTTTAATTACCAATATTTGTAAGTGATTTCTATTTCTATTATAAATACAAACAAGTTGTTCACTGTCTAGATACACAGGCATTAGACAGAAATACAATTTGAATGTGACTATTATGAACCGTTTAGACATTAAAATTCTAGCTACGGGTGTGATAGGATGAACAATACCCCGGTAGAACAAAATTATAGAGAAAGAGAAATTGGAAGAAATTTGTGATTTTTCATTGATAAACTTGCGATTTTTCACAGATAACTTCTTCAGGCCTAGTAATTTCCCAATAAACTTCCCAATAAAAACTCTCCTAAAAAAACAATAAACAACTTAAATACAATCCACAACATCAGCCAATAACTAACTATTTGAATTTAAACTAACACACTAAAATTATATTACTTATTTATTTTATTTCTCCTTTGATAAACCCTTCTCCTTTGTCTGTGTGCTATCAATGCCGCCTCCAAGAGAAACAACCTTGTCCTCAAGGCTGAAGGAAGAAAATTGAATAGTGATGAAGTCCTTATCTTCCCAAGTAGCTTCCTCAATAGTCTTGTTCTTCCAATGGATAAGAACTTGAGAAGTAGATTTACCATGTCGGACAACTGTCCTTTGATCTAAAGTTGTCTCTGGTTCCCCCACGGAATCTTCATTAATCTCTAAACTAGCAGGGAGAGTTAGATTAACAACAGCATCACCAACCGCTTTCTTAAGCAAAGAAACATGGAAAACAGGATGGATCCGAGATGTAGGAGGCAACTCCAACCTGTAAGCAACAACCCCAACACGTTCAATCACCTTAAACAGACCCAAAATACCTTGGAGACAACTTAGGACATATTCTAGCCACAACAGATTGTTGCACATGAGGTCTCGGCTTCAAGAAAACAAATCACCAACTGCAAAAGAGGGTTCTTTACGATGTCTATCTGCATGTGTCTTCATCCGGTCACGAGCACGGGATAGATGATGCTTCAGTTGTCGCAAGCATTCATCACGATCAACCAAGTCTTGTTGAACAACCTCCACTTTAACTTCGCCCGATAAATAATTAGTGATTACCGGAGGGGCACGACCATACACTACTTCAAATGGAGTTGTACCTGTTGAAGCATAAAAAGTAGTGTTATACCAATATTCTACTCAAGAAAGCCACATGGCCCAAGTCTTAGGATGGTCAGCAATAAAACAGTAAAGAAAAGTCTCCAAACAGTGGTTAACTACTTATGCCCGACCATCGGTCTGAGGGTGGTATGTAGTGCTGAGCTTCAAATATGTACCTTGTTGTTTAAAGAGTTCCTGCCAGAAATTACTAAAAAAGATGGGATCTCTGTCACTCACAATAGATTCCGGAATTCCATGAAGTTGGACCACTTCTTTGGTGAAAGTTTCAGCCAAAGATCTTGCGGAATAGGGATGCTTAAGAATGATGAACTGAGCATATTTGGACAGTCTGTTTACCACCACAAAAATAGCTTCAAATCCCTTGGACTTTGGAAGACCAGTAATAAAGTTCATAGAAATATCTTCCCACACTTGATTTGGTATTGGAAGTGGCTGGAGAAGACCACCAGGTGTTGAAGTTGCATACTTGTTGCATTGACAGACAGTACATTTCTGCACAAAATTCTGGATATCCTTCTTCACACTAATCCAATACAAATTAGCAGCCAAACAAAGATAAGTGTGATAAAACCCGGAATGCCCACCCTGAGGGGTACTGTGAAATTCCTTGAGAATTATAGGAACAAAAGTAGTTGAAGAAGACATAACTAATCTGTCCTGATACAAAAGAACCTCATTCTGTAGTGCAAACCCAGGTTTTGTGGTTTCCCCCTTTTGTAAAGCCGAAATGATTGCTTGTAATGTTGGATCTTGTTGTACTTCTTCATGGACAACCTTGAAATCTAACCATTCTGGACGGAAAATCATAGAATTAAGCATTAACATGTCATTTGAATCAGCAAAGACCGCCATGGTGTAGTTTGGAGAAGTATCAAACTGACGGGACAACGCATCAGCACCTTTGTTCTCCAGACCAGGTTTATAAACTACATCAAATTGATATCCCAAAAGCTTAGCCACCCTATTTTGTAGATCCATTGTGGTTACACATTGCTGCATTAATTGTTTCAAACTCTTTTGATCTGTGCACACCGTGAACTTGTTCCCTATGAGATATGGGCACCAATGTTGGATTGCGATAGCCACATCCATTAATTCTTTTTCATACGCTGATTTGTTCAAATTACGATCACTGAGTCCCTTGCTAAAAAATGTGATAGACTTCTTGTCTTGTATCAAGATTACACCCAACCCATTTCCGGACGCATCACTTTCAATGAAAAATTCTTTGGTGAAGTCAGGCAATGCTAAAACTGGGGCTAAAGTTACCTTGTGCTTAAACTCCTCAAAAGCCGCTTGTTCCTTGGCTCCCCACTTAAAACCCTATTTCTTAGTCAAATCAGTTAATGGTCTTGCAATTTTGCCATAGTCACGAATGAACTTTCTGTAATACCCAGTCAAACCCAAAAATCCTCTGACACCTTTGACATTCTTTGGCACAAGCTATTCTAACACACTGCTAATTTTCGATGGATCCATAGAAACCCCTTCATGAGCAATCACATGACCCAAATACTCAACCGACAATTGGCCAAACGAACATTTATTTTTATTGGCCACCAATTATTGCTCAGCTAGCAAACTTAAAACTGAATTCACATGCAGAATATGGCCTGACCACGTCATACTATACACCAAAATGTCGTCAAAAAATACTAAAACATATCTCCGCAGCATTGGCTTGAAAACTTCATTCATTAATGCTTGAAAGGTGGATGGAGCATTTTTTAGCCCAAAAGGCATCACTAAGAATTCATAATGACCCTCATGAGTGCGGAAAGTTGTTTTATAAATGTCTTCTTTTCGCATACGTACTTGGTGGTAGCCAGACTTAAGATCAATTTTGGAAAAGTATCGTGCACCATGTAACTCATCCAATAACTCATCAATGACTGGAATATGAAACTTATCGGGAATAGTTACCTTATTCAAAGCACGGTAGTCAACACACATCCTCCAAGAGTTATCATTCTTCTTGACTAGAATAATCGGACTTGAAAAGGCACTTTGGCTAGGTATGATCACACCGGACAACAACAACTCCTTCACTTGTTTCTCAATTTCTGACTTGTGGTGGTGAGGGTAGCGATACAGTCAAACATTAATTGGGCCCTAGCCGGTCAGCAAGTGTATAACATGTTCTTGCTGTTGTTCAGGAGGTAATCCTTATGGTTCCTTGAAAACATTATCAAATATGTGCAGTACTGATTTCATCTTCAGTTGTAGAGTTGGTGTCACCATACCTGATTGGATATCACAATGCAACTAGGCAAAATGAATTTCATCAACATAGTTCAGTAATGGAATACACTCTCTAGTACGAACCCCTCTGATCTTAATCCATTCCCTCTATAGTTAAGTAAAAATATGCCTAACAACTACAAAATTAAACAACATAAATATACTTAAAAACTATAGGTCATCAAAACTTAACAAGGGATAATTATAAAATTCAGCATCATGAGTATGCTTGTAAAGCTAAAAATTATTTCATAATAAGTATACTTGAAAGTATATATTTAAGTATAAAGTTGTGAGGCATAATTGTAAAATATTAAAATAATTAGGCGGGGTGGGGACCCCGCGGGGCGGGGGATGTATTCTCCGTCTCCGTCCCCGAAGTGCTTTCAGGGGAATTTTTCTCCCCATTTCCGTCCCTGCGGGGGGAAATTCCTCATCTTTGGGACCCCAAACAAGGCAATCCCTATGGGGATCCCCGCTAACAGATGCAAATTTATATCCCTACTACCGTCCCTTGTAACTTGATGCATTGAAGCTTATCTTAATAATACTCAGTTTGTTTATCAAAAGTCAATATATTTTCAAAAGTCGGCCCATTCAATTAAAATTCTTCTGCATTTGTTTCAACATCTTCATCGTTCAACACTCTGACTTCGTTTTCCTCTTCAGAGTCATCCTCAAGCACCATAACCCGCAGATTTTTATCAGGACATTGATGGAGAGGATGATACTGACCTCCACACTTAAAACATAGCCCTTTTTTACGTCGGTCAGCAATCTCATGTGAAGACAGACTCTTCACAGTTCTATCACGCCAATTTCCAATGATGGCAGTATGAGTTTTGTTTTGTCCGAAACCAGATATTCCACGCAAACCACCTGTTAATTTTCCTCTTGAAAAATGATCACCATTGTCTTTATTATTACGGACCATAACCCAATTGCCATTTCTGCCTTCATTCTGTGTGACAACCTTATTACCAAAAACAGGTCAGGACATTGACCCATGTGACCTTTGCGGTGTCCAGTCTTTTCGCCCTTCTTCTAATTCACGTTCTACCACTCGAGCCACGTTCATTAACTTCGCTCTTGACATAGGACCCATAGCGATCACGCTGCGATTCTTTCCCCTGATTTTTCCTTCAAACCATGAACGAAATAACCCAAATATCGGTCATTGGGTAATCGGGGCAATTGTGCTACTAACCTCTCAAAATCTTCGATGTATTCTTCAATTGTTCCTTCCCGTTGAAGCGCAGAAAGTTGTTCAAATACATTTTCATCACTTACACCACCATACCTCTCAAGAAGTGCATCTTTCAAATTCTCTCATGTCAATGTGTAGCTCGGTTTTTGTGACGCGACTACTACCGCTTTTAGTGTTACTTTTTTATTTCTATACTTATCTTATGAAGCTTAAAAGGAAGGGGAAGATATCTTAAACTAACCCTGCATGCAAATGTTTTCCTTTACAAATGCGAAGAGTTCTGGAATCGGGGGTTGGTTATATAAGGGGAAGCTATTAACATCCGGAGTATCTATAGTAATCTATAGGAACCTATATTTACATATATTTGCTTGGTTGTTTAAATCAATTTGTTGTTGATTGAGGAAAATCTCTCCTTTTAGAAGGCTAGGAAAATGTTTTTGTTGTTTTAGGTTTTTCTTATTATTTTTGGGAAGGTACTTGACCTAATATTTTTGATTAGTGGGCTCGCTAAGATTTCACAATCTTATGCCTACGCATTCCCGTAAAGAGATCTGGGGAAATCAGAGAGTTCGTAGTTCCTCCTATTCTATGGGAGGAAAAAGTTCGGTGTCTTGTTCAAAGCCCAAGATTGAAGCTAAAGGAGTATTTGTGTCTTGTTCAAAGCCCGAGATTGAAGCTCAAGGAGTATTTGTGTCTTGTTCAAAGCCCAAGATTGAAGCTAAAGAGTTATTTGTGTCTTGTTCAAAGCCCAAGATTGAAGCTAAAGGAATATTTGTGTCTTGTTCAAAGCCCAAGATTGAAGCTAAAGGAATATTCGTGTCTTGTTCAAAGCCCAAGATTGAAGCTAAAAAGGTTTGACTGAGAGAGAATTTGTCATCTCTAAATGGAGATATCTCACCTATTCATCACAAACATTGAAGAATTGATTTATAAGGGAAGTTGCTTTAACTGAGATGTGTGGAATCCAGCAATGCCACACCTTCCTTTATAGGAGAGGTGAATGTCATGAAGGAAGAAGCTTTAACTCAGTGTAGAGCAATGTCACTTTTTCCTTTATGAACCTTTTCATGCTAAGAGAGGGACATTGACTTGGATGTGTAGAATCCAGAGGTTTGCCACTTACATCACTTAGGTGAAAGAGAACTTTAGCCATGATAAAGGAGGGACTCCAGCTTGGATTTTAAATCAACAAGTGTGCCACTTACATCAATTATCTGGAAAAAAAGGTTTATTTATTTGTTTTGACATGTGATGTATAGAGGAAATATCTTCCTACAGAGAGGACTCATGGTCTCATCTATGGGGATGTTCAATTTTGTGCCTTGATTAAAGCCCAAGGTTGAAGCTGACAAAAGAGTTGAAAACTGACTCAACTGGGGGAGTATTATATATGTCTTGTACAGAGCCTAAGATTGAGGCTGACTGGGAAAATCATTATATGAAGCCTAAGAGGAGGCTGACTATTTTCGAGGATTATTTAAATCCAGGAAAAGGTCTAAACTATTTTGAGGAATCAAAAGGGAAACTAAATCTTGCTGGAGATTAGAAAAGAGTT
Organism: Lathyrus tuberosus; assembly: GCA_022829125.1. Taxonomy (NCBI): domain Eukaryota; kingdom Viridiplantae; phylum Streptophyta; class Magnoliopsida; order Fabales; family Fabaceae; genus Lathyrus; species Lathyrus tuberosus. Next base: position 9,829,233 of record JALAZF010000112.1, read on the forward strand.
GAATTATTAAATGCCACAAGGGTTTTGATTATTTTGGGGATTTATTGATGGTATCCTGGTCCAGGCTGGGGATTTTAAAGTGAAAACCAAACCTTGTTGAGGATCAGAAGAGACTTAAAGGATGAGTTTGAATGCCTTAGAGGTTTTGACTCTCTTGCGGATTGGTGTATTGATAAAGATGACTAGGATCTATCCTAAGCTTTTAGGAAGCCTGAGGGTCCTTGTATAAAGCCCATGAGGAGGCTGGGGATGCTTCTAGGAAGCCTATGGGTCCTTGTATAAAGCCCAAGAAAAGGCTGGGTATTGAGACTTTCCAAGTCTAAGAAGAGCTCAAGAAAGGTTTCACCGGGAAATAATCCTTTCTTTGTTGAACTGTTCCAGGGTTAAAGGGGTTAAAGAAGAGGTTTCACCGGGAAATAATCCTCTCTTTATTGAACTGTTTCATGGTTGAACAAATTGAACAAGGCCCAAGAGGAGGATGACTGCCTTGGGAAGAAGGATTCCTTTGTATAAGAGGGAACTAGTTGTTTAAACTAAATTATACTGATTGAAAGGATCCTATTGAACTAGTCTAAACTGAGGATGATTTAAATGAAAAGAGAAACTTAACAAGATATGTACAAGTATATATACAGATATATGAACAAGTATATAAACAAGTAGGAATTGAATTGAGAAAGGTGATGGGTCTTATTCTCTGGATAGAGGCCCAAGTGTATTGTGATTGATTAGATGTTTTCTTCAAGATTGAATCAGAAATTTGAAGAAATTGAAGAAAGTTTTGAATTTTGAAGATGACTTGATCTTAAATAGGAGAGGAATAAAGGTGTTGAGTCTTACACTCTAGATAGAGACCCAGATGATTGTTTGAAACAAAGTTTATGTACAAAGGGATGAGACTTACACTCCTAATAGAGGCCCAAAGATTGTTGTAAAAACAGTGATCGCACCATGATTTTGAAAAGCGTGACGGGACTTATTCTATAGCAGAGACCCTTGAAGTGGTTTACTTACAAAGAGGGTTGGGTCTTACACTCTAATAGAGGCCTATGAGTGTTGAAATGAAGTTTGAAAGATAGAATCAAAGTAAAACCCTAATTTCATTTTTTAAGATATTTTTCAAAAGGAAAATCAATAAAAAATGTATAATTTATCAACTGAATCCATTAATCATGTTATAAACAATGATTAAGGTTTATGAAAAAGGTATTTTATCCACATGAATATTTAAAATCATTTTGGTTTAAGAAAAATCAAGAAAAGAAAATTATTTTAAAAATATTTAAAACAATTTGAAATAATATTTTTAATATATTAAAAATATATCAAATAAAAATTATGTTTTATGATTTTTTTGTGGATTAAAATAATAGGGTATTTAAATGACATGTGTGAAAAAATTGGGATTGAAAATAATTAATTTGATAGGAAAAATCAATATTTGAAATTATTTTTAAAAAAATTTAAAAATAATATATTAAATATATTAAAAATATATCAAATATAAAATATTTTTTTGAAGAATAAATTATTTAAATATGTGGATAATATTTGTGCAAAAATTCATTTGAAAATAATAAAAATTGGATGTGAAAAATAATTTTTGAAAATAAAATGAAAATATTAAAAATATTAAAAAATTCAAAAATTTGAAATATGGCGTGAAGAACTTCATTTTCTTCCTCGTGTCACCCAGATTTGCAAAACCCTTCTTATCTCTCTCAATTCGTAATGAAATTGCACGATGTAAACATGAAAGTTGTTTGTTTTCAAACAAGGAACACGATGTTACCAATTAATTTCATTTCTTTTAAGTATGGAGTGAGTTATTAAGTGATGAACAGGTGAACCCTAATTTTTGCAAGAACATTGTGAAATCCTATACACGATTGATAGATAGCAATTGATTAAGGGAAAACATTCTATATAAGTGCAGAAACATGTTGGTAACTTGAAATATCAAAAATGATGCATGTTTCATGGAGTTTGGGAAGTTCAGGCTTACCTATGCAAGAGGAATTCGAATCCTTAGTTGTAGGTGTTACAGATGTGAAATGATGACCTGGACAGCTTCCCTAGACCTCAAGGAATGTGTTGATGTAGCTTGGAATGGATGGAAACCTTCTGGATTGAAGGGCACGACTCCAACTGCAGCTTATGATGTATTTTGAGCAAATGGGGTATGACTTGATGATTCTGATATTACAGAAGTTGTTTAAGTATTTGGATCACTCATACATGATGTATGTGAGGTGTTTGAATCATTGGTTTAAGCTAAGAAGCTCTGGTTTTAAAAACACGATTCTCACTTTTTGAAAATTTGAAAACTTGGAGCAAAAGCAAGAAAGAAGGGACAACAAGTATTGTGTTGTTTTGGTGTGCTTTGAATGATCAGAAGTGAGCTCTATTTATAGGTGAATGAGTTTGTCTTGGCTGAATAGTGATGGCTTGGTCGATAAGAGCTCATTCAATGTTTTTGGCAAGATGTCATTACTTCCATGCCAAGGTACAATAGCTCCTCCAAATAGCACAGCTACCAATTGACCAATTCCACATTCCTCAAATGTTTTTATTGTTGTTTATGTGAGCATCTTGACTGAAAAGAGTACTTTTGTTGAATGTACACTATTGCACATAAATGCCTTTGAATTCAAGGCATATGTGACAAAGCTTAATCATTCCAATTTTGAGATTTTCCTTGATTCTTTGACTCAATTCTGCAGGTTTATTGTGACTCACCCTGATCACATTGAATTAGTGTAGCTCATGATCATTGCACTTGACAAAATAGTCGTGTACCACAAGAAATGGCCAATCTGATTTTGACAAAACAGTTGCAGCAAGGTGTATTGCAACCTCCATAACCATTTGCTCAAGTGGAGTTATCTCATGCTCTTGGGCTCTTTGGAAAGCAAGGATTATGTACTTTAACTTTTATGTTCACCATTGGAATTGATTCATCTTGGATCATGGTGAAAAATCCCTCCACATTTTGGTGTTTTGCCTGATCTTACCTTAGGCAGATTTTCACTAAGTGTTGAAATTCAATTCATACTTTTCTTGATTTTGATCACTTCATAACTTAAAATCCAAGCATTTTTTTGACCATGGATCAGTTTTACACTTTTGTAGTATGTAATGAGGTCTATCATTTGAGCTTTGGATCCAAGAAAATGGCTGTTTGGTATAGAAGTTATGGCCTTTGGATGTTGGGTACCTAAACACTTTTTTCCATAACTTAGTGAAATTTTCACTTTCTCAACATTGCCCCTTTTACAAGTTACCTTGATTTCTTGATCAAATTTTGTTCAAATGCAACAATGGACCATGTTTTCTTTTATAATGGTTCATGATGAACATTTTTGGTCAAAAAGTCAAACTTTGACTTTTGGTCTCAGATGAATTTTGTGCACAGAAACCCTAATTCCTGATTTTCAATGAATGGATGTCTCAAGGTGATTTTAAACTTATGAATGGACATCAAGGGTACATTTGAGTGTCTTGAATCATATCCCAAGGTTTGATATCATGTCTTGGCTAAAAGTCAAAGGTATGGTTGACTTTTCATCAAAACCCTAGTTTGTGGCTCAGATGGATTTGAATTTTTGCATTGCTTATGAATCAAGTTCTTTGAATCAATCCAATCATATGAATGGACTAATATGATGTATTTGAGGCCCTTGAAACATATCTTGTGGTCTTGGCTCATGCCCAGATGAAAATTTCCCTCTGGAAGCCTTGGTCGAACCAAACCCTAATTTGGTGACACTGATGGTCTTGAGGCTTGATCAACTTGAAATGGTGCAATCTTGTCCTTGATTCTTGATGTTGAGAATCTCTTAACCTTCATTAATGATTGAGAGGCTTGATAAGTTAAAGATCATGTCAATTCTTGATTGATCCTTTGCCTGAATCCTCTGTAGGGCTTAAAAAACCCTAATTCTTGGCTAGAGTGAACACTCAACAATCTTTGAAAGGATTAGTGAGGTATGTGTACATCCATATTGTGGTGATCATTTGCACAATTATGTGAAGTCTTGGGGTCAAAATTTAGGGTATGACAGATGCCCCTATTTAATCTTCTTGGACCTGAAGGTGTGAATGACGAAGATATTCGGGGGTTCATGGTAAAAGAGTATTAAATATCAAAATACCCTAAATTTTGATCGTGGATGCGAATGGTTGCTAATTTGCTCATCCATCTTCTTTTACTGAGTAATGCCACTTAGAAAAGGGTGAAACTTCCCCTCGATCCTGGTTTTCAGCCATGGAACTAGTCTCAGTTTCTTCTGAAATAAACCTCCCCTCGATCCTTGTCTTCATCCATCGAACTGGTCTCAATTTCTTCTTGTCGAGTTCTTCTCTTGACAAGGAATTCTATTTGTGATATAATTTGATTTTGAGGTGTTGATGACTTCCTTAAAAGTAGGACAAACTTCTAGGGGAGAGATTGTCGTTTGTTGACTTATTGGGAATTTATGGGGAAAAAATAGACTTCTTTGTTTGCCGGTCGGTAAAGATTTCTTGGAGGATGTGATGTCCATATTGCCAAGAGTTTTTTGTTGAGAAGCTTCTGTGGGGAATTTTCCTTAATCCGGGAAAGCAAAATATCATCTTCAATGGCGAAGAGTGAAGTTCCAAATGTCTTCTTGTCTTTCAGAAGTTCAAGTTATCAAAGTGGCCGAGGACTGACTTCAATCCAGGAATAAACTAGAGAGAGATTTTTTAGATGAGACATATCCTGATGAGGAAAGAACACAAAATGGGATTTTATCCTATCCAAGTGTGGGAAGGAAAATCTTACACGATGATCAAACTCAGTAGGGTTTAGAAAGAATATATCTTTACTTCCTAAGGCTGACGACTCTAATGGAGAGAGGATATTTATCACTTGGGGATAAACATGACCAAAGTGATTGAAATATGATATGCAATATGAATATAAATATGAATCAATTATGCATGATGTATGTATGAAATGCTTATGTTGACAAAACAGACATGACATACGGACTAGTGATGAGTACAACTGGATACTCGGCCACTCTGGGGGGATAAAAAGTATTGTTGATCTGTTGAGGGAACAAATTCCTACCGCTGAACTCTTCATATTCTTGGTAGTAACAAAATACGACTCCTGGGGAGTGACAGATGGGATACTCCATCCTATCAGTCTTGAAGTAATTGATCCTCCACTCGGAATATACCGATCACAAGGAATATTTTGATTCTGCATTTTGAAGTTTGATTGCTTTCGGAGAAGTTGTCGATGTTCCTTCTTGTGTTCATCAATCAAAAGGAAATTTCCATCTTTATTTTAAAAGCAGGAGTAAATTTGAAATTTTCATTTTGAAAACAAAAGTAAATTCGTTTTTGGGTTTCAAGAATGTTAATCATATCAAAATGTCATCTCGCAAAGCAGAATAAATGAGAATTGCAAACAAAGGGCACAAGAGCTCAAATTTTTATTGATAGAATGGTAATCAGCCTAATGCGTGATTCCATGGAGCATTACAAAGTTTAGAATATGGTAATTTAAAGGGAAGGGGGTTACATTGAAACATAATGACCACTATCCTCCCACCAACTTTGAATTCTGAGTATTCTTGAGATTCAGCTGAAGGTGACTTCTTTGGTGATTCTTTGACAGATGACGTTGGTTTAGACGATCCAATTCTTGTTGGATGCAGTTACTTGCCATAAATCCCTAACTTTTGCCTAGATTTCCCCCTTTTTTAGGTTTTCAATCTATCGGGATGTTTATTTTCTGTTTATGTCTCTAATTTTTGCCTGAACCGCCCTTTTGGGTTTTCAATTCACCGAGACGTTTTTTTTTCTTTTCATTTAGGTGAAGTATTTCTTGAATGTATCAACATTTATGGGGTAGGTAAACTCTTCTCCATCCATGGTTGCGAGTATCAAGGCACCGCCTGAAAAGGCTTTCTTAACAGCATAGGGCCCATCGTAATTTGGAGTCCATTTGCCCCTGGAATCAGTGAGAAGCGATTGGATCTTTTTTAGCACGAGGTCACCTTCTCTGAATACCCGAGGTCGGACCTTTTTGTCAAAAGCTTTCTTCATCCTTTGTTGATATAACTGACCATGGCATAAATTCTTCATTCTTTTTTCTTCGATTAGGTTCAGTTCATCATATCTGCTTTGACACGATTCAGCTTCTGTTAGCTTGGCATCCATCAAGATTCTTATTGAAGGTATCTCTACTTCTATGAGGAGCACTGCTTCCATGCCATATACTAGAGAGAAAGGGGTTGCCCCTGTTGAAGTGCGGACGGATGTGCGATAACCGTGAAGAGCAAATGGTAGCATCTTGTTCCAGTCTTTGTAGGTCACAATAATCTTTTGAATGATCTTCTTGATATTTTTGTTAGCTGCTTCTACCGCTCCATTCATCTTAGGCCGGTAGGGAGATGAGTTATGGTGTTCAATTTTGAACTCAACACATAATTCTTTCATCATCTTGTTATTCAGGTTCGATCAATTATCAGTAATGATCTGGCTTGGAACACCATAACGGCAGAAGAGATTGCTTTTGATAAATTGGACCACCACTTGTATGGTCACATTGGTATATGATACTGCTTCGACCCATTTGATAAAGTAATCAATGGCTACCAGGATGAACCGAAGTCCATTTTAAGCTCTGGGTTCAATCATGCCAATCATGTTGATTCCCCATATGGAAAAAGGCCATGGAGAAGAGAGAATTTTGAGATGTGTTGGCGGTACATGAATTTTGTCGGTGTATATCTGACACTTGTGACACTTCCTCATGTACTTGTAGCAATCAGATTCCATTGTCAGCCAATAATATCCTGCTCTTAGAATTTTTCTTTCCATTGTATGTCCATTGGCATGAGTGCCAAAGGAGCCTTCATGAATCTCTTTCATTAACATGTTTGCTTCGTGTTTGTCCACGTATCTGAGCAAAACCATGTCGAAGTTTCTTTGTATAGCACATCATTGTTCAGGAAGAAGTTGTCAGCCAGTCTTCTGAGAGTCTTCCTATCTTTTCTTGACGCCCCAGGTGGGTATTCTTGTCTTTGAAGGAAGCATTTGATATCATGATACCATGGTTTGTTATCGATGACGGCTTCCACTACAAATATGTAAGCAGGCATATCGAGGCGCATTATGTCAATATTGGGTACGTTGTTCCATCAATTCACACTAATCATGGAGGATAAGGTAGCTAGTGCATCTGCCATGTGGTTTTCTTCACGAAGAATGTGATGAAAATCAATCTTGTTGAAGAAGGACAATAACCTTCTAGCGTAGTCTTTGTAAGGAATCAACCCAAGTTGATGTGTGTTCCACTCTCCTTTGATCTGATTTATAACCAGGGCTGAGTTTCCATACACATCCAAGTTCTTTATCCTTAAGTCGATAGCTTCTTCGAGACCCATGATGCAAGCTTCATATTCAGCCTCATTATTTGTACACTTAAATGCCAATCTGGCGGTGAAAGGAATATGGGTACCCTGAGGTGTAACAATGATTGCCCCAATTCCATTTCCATAAGCGTTGACAGCTCCGTCGAATATTAATCTCCATTGGGATCCTGGTTCTGGCCCTTCGTCTAGTAGCGGTTCATCATAATCTTTCATTTTTAGGTACATTACATCTTCGTCTGGGAAGTCAAATTTGATTGATTCTTGATCGTCAATCGGTTGATGAGCCAGATGATCGGATAAAACATTTCCTTTGACGGCTTTTTGAGCATGGTACTCGATGTCGTATTCTGATAACAACATCTGCAAATGGGCAATCCTTCCCGTTAAAGCAGGTTTTTCAAAGAATTACTTGATTGGATGCATTTCGAAGATTAACCAAGTAGTGTGACAAATCATGTACTGGTGAAGACGTTTAGCTTCCCAAGCTAGAGCACAATAAGTTTTCTCGAGCATAGTGTATCGAGTTTCACAGTCCGTGAACTTCTTGCTTAAGTAATAAATGGCAGACTCTTTCCTTTTTGTTTTGTCTTGTTGGCCAAACACACAGCCTATGGAGTCTTCCAAGACTATTAAGTAGATAATTAGTGGTCTTCCTTCCGCTGGAGGAGACAAAATAGGTGGTTTTAGCAGATATTCTTTGATGTTGTCAAAATCCTTTTGGCAATCTTCTGTCCATATACAACTTTGGTTCTTTCTGAGTAGTTTGAAAATTGGCGCGCATGTCGCGGTCATGAGGAATATGAATCTCGATATGTAATTCAGACGTCCCAAAAATCCTCTTACTTGTTTTTTAGTCTTTGGAGCAAGAATTTCTTGAATGGACTTGACTTTGTCGAGATCAACCTCAATTCCTTTTTGGTTGACGATGAATCCCAAGAGCTTTCCTGAACGAACACCGAATGTACACTTATTGGGATTCGAGCGGAGTTTGTATTTTCTCAGACGTTGGAATAAATTTGATAGGTGTTCCACATGTTCTTCCTCTGTTTTAGATTTGGCAATCATGTCATCGACATATACTTCAATTTTTTTGTGCATCATGTCGTGAAACAGAGTTGTCATAGCCCTTTGATAAGTTGCTCCTGCGTTCTTTAGACCGAATGGAATTACTTTATAATAAAAGGTGCCCCATGGGGTGATGAATGAAGTTTTCTCCATGTCTCCTGGCGCCATTCTGATTTGATTATAGCCCGAGAATCCATCCATGAGGAGAAGACTTTGAATTTCACTATGCTGTCAACTAGCATGTCAATGTGTGGTAGGGGAAATCATCCTTCGGACTTGCTTTGTTTAAATCCCTGTAGTCTACACACATTTTGACTTTTCCGTCTTTCTTGGGAACTGGCACTATGTTGGCTAGCCATTGGGGATATTCTGATGTGGCAAGGAAATCTGCGTCGATCTGTTTCTACACTTCTTCCTTAATTTTGATGGCCATATCAAGGTGAGTCCTTCTCAATTTTTGTTTAACTGGTGGACATTCTGGATTTAGTGGTAAGTGATGTTCCACGATGTTGGTATCCAACCCTGGCATGTCTTGGTAGGACCAAGCTAATACATCTAAAAATTCTTTGAGCAGTTTTATCAAGCCTTCTTTGACAGTTGGACTGAGTAGTGCTCCAATTTTAACTTCTTTTCTCTCCTCTGCTGAACCCAAATTGACCGTTTCCAATGGTTCTTTGTAAGGTTGAATGAATTTCTCCTCAGATTTTAGTAATCGAGAGATTTCATCCGAAATTTCTTCGCCCCCTTCTTCTTCGGCTTCGAATATCGGGAACTCAAAGTTGGGAGAAGGCATTGGATCGTATGTTTCGATGGGGTTTAAAACAAGTAATCTGCATAACATGATGATTCTTTTTAAGAAAAGATAGAGAGAATGCAAAAGTGCGTGCAGTGTATTTTGAAAAATGCTTATTTTTATTTCGGTTTGTTTTTTAGGATTACCATTTTCTGGAAAAGCAAAAAGTGAAAATAGCAATAATTGCAGGAATTCAGAATGACATTCTTATTTATGATTTGTCTATTCTTGAAACAAAAACCATATAAAACAAAACTCTTTCGCTCTGGGCGAAGCGAAGAGGGGTATTTACAGAAAAGCAAGCCCTATAAAACATCATTTTCACCTGGGTAAAGTGAAAGGTCAAAACAAAGACGAGGCAATTACTTTGATTTATGAACGATATTCGGGACATTGACAGCGACCCAATTGTGACGAACTCCTCTGTGGATCACAAAGTCTGGTATTTTCCTTCCAGGATTGTCTTCAGAAATGACACTGATTTCTGGCTGAGTTGGATCACTAGAGTCTTCTTCCTATGCAGAGTTATCATAAGAGGACTTTTATGTTGTATCTTCATTAGTATTTTCATTTTCAAGAGGATCTCCCCATCCTGTTGGGTGGATGTCTTCATATCTGATACGAGAACTTTCGGGAGCAATTTACTTCACTAGAAAGTCGTACTTGCCGCTCGCCTGCCCCAAAGTATCCCAAGTTTCTGAGGGGATAGATGAATCATCTTCTTCAATGGTATTGACCTCAGGAAATGCAAAGTTGATAAATTCTTGTCCTGCGATTCTTGCAACTACATCAACATGATGTTTGACATTTTCAGAATTTTCCTGGTAAGGTTTCCACAACTCTAGGAGAACAGGTGGATTTTTCTCAAGGTCATTCAGCAGATACACATTCTCTGGGTGACTCTTTTACCCTAAATCTTCCATGTAAGCTTTCCAAATGGGAAAATCATCCATGGGATCATATGAGTTATAATCAAAGTTGTATTTCATCATAGTATCTTCTTCTAACAAGTTGGGTGGAGCACGGCATCCCTCGGGATCGCAATCTCCGTAGATTATTCTGACGTCTGATCTTGGTATATATATGGGACTTTGCTTCGGAGAGCAAAATGGCATGTATGTTTCTTCCTGGGATATATAACCTTCATCGTTGAAATAGGATTTCCATTCTTAATCTATATCAGAAGAACCATTTTCCTCGATGGTGTGGACTTCTTGAGAAATTGGGTGGAGGAAACCTCCACTGTGGAAGAAATCTTGAATAGGTCGAGTGGCCTCATCCTTTTTTGTAGTCTTGGTAACTTCTGGAGAAAAAACGAGCCCTCTTTTTGTCTTATTATCAACAGGAATTACAATTTGCCCACATCCTTTTATGTTACTGTTTCTCATTACTTGGGGAGCGTCTTTGTACGAGGAAATCGACGTTCCTTTTTCTCGATGATTCTCATTGCTCACAGAGAGTGCTTGAAATTGAGTTCCAACGACTTCTTCTGGCTCTAAATATGAGAATGACGATAGATTGCTTATAATTAAGGCATGTTCTCTGCATACTATGACCAACATGTCGTTCTTGACAAACTTCAGCTTTTGGTGAAGTGTCGAAGTGACTGCCCCTGCATCATGTATCCAAGGTCATCCCAATAAACAGATGTATGCCGCTCGGATGTCCATGACTTGGAAGGTGACTTGGAAAGTGTGGGGACCAATGGTTATGGGAAGGTCGACTTCGCCAATAACCGTTTACCTAGATCCGTCAAAAGTTTTGACTATGATTTCACTTCCTCTCATGGTGTGCTTTGAAAAGATAATCATACCAGAGTTGACCTTGGCATGATGTTCAAGGATGAACCTGTGTCTACGAGTACACTGGCTAAAGCATCGTCCTGGCAATTGAATGTGATATTAAGTGCCATGTTATGATTCTTGCCTTCCTCTGGGAGTTCTTCATCACTGAAACCCAAATTGTCGCAAGAAGTGATGCTGGAAATAATGTTGTCAAATTGACCCACTGTTACATCTTGTTCTACAAAGGCTTGTTCCAAGACTTTCTGTAGAGCTTCTGAACTGAGCAGGAGAGATAACATAGATATTCAAGAAGGAGTTTATAATAGTTGATCCACAATGTTGTATTCACTTCTCTGGATGAGTTTCAACATTTCATCGTTATTTTTCACAGGCTCTGCACTGCTAGATTGACTAATTTGTTAATTAGGAACTTTAGATTGAGGTTCCTTTTCTTTTGCAGGTTCTCTAACTCCTCTATTGAAGATTCGGCCACTTCGGGTGACTCGACTGATATCAGCAATATTAACAACGAATGGCAGCGAAAATTCTTTTCCATCTTCTATTATGGTTGCACCGTACTTGTATGGAATAGCTTTCTCTGACTCGTATGGCATTGGGCCTGGCAGGTATATGACCAAAGGGGTTACTTGGGTCTTTCAACTGTCATAAGTGACCTCAATCGGTTCCAGCTCGGGAATGTTGGAAAATTTTCCACTGTCGAAAGGGATTTCCAAGTGCTTTGGCTCATTGAGCAGAGGAATTACGATGAAAACATCCTTGTTAATTCCATAATTAATAGGCCTTATTTCATTGAAGACTGTGACGGTTCTTTTGTTCAAAAGTTCCAGGATCTCACTCTGGACAGGGAGGCAACCATGTACCATATTAATCGACTAAGAATTTAGGCATAGTTGGGTTTCCCCTTGGTCTAATTGATTCTGGAGAGCTGCTCACACGATGTAGCACCCTTGGCTATTTTCTGAACATATCTGACAACGTTCATAATTGTGAGGTAGCACCCGGCCGTACCCACTCTATATGCAGTGTATCTTTACCAAAGCCGTTTCCAGTAAGCGAATGTCGCAGCTTTGGTGTCTTTCCGGATTTCCATTGGTTATGCTAACTTGATGTGTGTTTTCATCCTGATTGACTGGAAGCCACCAATGGTCCAACAGATGTTGAATATTTCTTTGTACAAGTGCGCAACCTTGATCGTTTTCAGAGCAATCTTTGAAGTTCTGATAATTATGCGAGGACAGAAAACCGAGTCTGACTTGCTTGGCATGTAATTTTACCAAGTTGGTATTCATTAAACGAATGTCGAAAATATGAATCATGTTAACCTGGTTATTATCCCTTCCATGGTAGTCTTGGATCCATCATAGATCCATTTGACGCTGAAGGGATTGTTGTACAAAAGAACATCCTTGGTTGTCTTTTGAACAAATCGGGCAAGCGTTGTAGTCGTGCATCGGCAGATTGTAATACTGACTTTGTCTTGAGTGCATTGCAGCTAGATTGACATTCATTGCGCAGATGTCATGATTTTGAACAATGTTTGGATGTTCATAAGCTATATTTATTCCATGAATCTTGTGATCTTGGATCCAGCCTTGATCCATCTGTTCCTGAAGAGCTGCTTGTACAATGATGCACCCTTGATTATTCTTAAAACAAATGTCGCATTGGTGATAGTTGTGAGATGGCACGTGGCCATACCCGCTTTGCCTGCAATGCATTTTTACCAGATTTGTTCCTAGTAGGCGTACATCGCGAATTTGATAATTGTTGTCAGGTTCTTCGTCTATCAAGTTTACTGAATCTTTTTCATGTTGAGGCAATGAGTTTGCTAGAACATTTGGATTCGTATCTTTGAAAGATAAAACTCCATTTTTTTACGAGCCTTTGTATGTCAGATTTGAAGTTGAGGCAGCTCTCAATGCTATGCCCCAATCCTCCTTGATGATAAGGGCAAGATTGATCAACTTTGAACCAATAAGGTAGATTGTCCGACATTGTGAGAGGATTTCTGGTTTGAACGTGACCCTTTGCTAGCAAAAGTGGGAATAGTTCTGCTTATAACATTGGTATGGGGTCAAACCCTGGCAATCGGGGAAAACGATTGCTGTTATTGTATTGTGGGTGAGCCTACTGAAGAGGTTGTTGCTACCTTTGCTGATATAGTTGTTGATTTGGCTATCTCTGAGTAACCTGTGGTTGATATGTTGGGATCGGCGTTGGGTTGATAACAGGAGACACCGTTGCTACCTGTCGAGGTTGGTATCTTCGCCTTTGATTACCCTGCAAGATATTACTAATATCTTGTTCTTTCTTCTTTTAGAATGCACTCCCGTATCTCTTGCTACTACTGGATGGTTCTGAATCTTTAACCAATCGACCTTCTCGGACCGCTTCTTCAAGGCGTACCCCCATGTTCACCATCTCAGTGAAATCACTAGGTGCACTGGCGACTATTCGGTCATAATAAAATGAGCTTAATGTTTTCAAGAAGATTTTCTTCATTTCTTTCTCCTCAAGAGAATTACAAATTTGGGCGGAGATTTCACGCCATCTTTGAGCGTACTCCTTGAAGGTTTCTTTATCTTTTGGGGGCATAGCTCTGAGTTGGTCTTTGTCGGGTGCCATATCCAAATTGTATTTGTACTGCTGAACAAAAGCTGCCCCCAAGATCTCTGAAGGTACTGATCTTGGTACAGTTTAATTCCATGTACCATTTGAGCGCGGCACCGGTTAAACCGTCTTGAAAGTAGTGGATTAGTAGCTGTTGGTTTTCTGTTTGGGTAGACATCTTTCGGGCGTACATTACCAAGTGACTTTGAGCGCAAGAGTTGCCTTTGTACTTTTCAAAGTCGGGGACCTTAAATTTGTGCGGCATTTTGACGTTAGGGACTAAACAGAGGTCAACGGCATATCTGCCAAACAATTCTTGTCCACGAATGTCATGCATTTCTTTCTGCATTTTCAAGAACCGTTCTTGGAATTCATTCATTCTTTCGTATACTTCTTCATCTTTGCTAGGAGTGGTCTGTAGAATTTGTTCCTTTGGGATAGCATGTATCACAGGTAGTGGTATAGACATTACTACGGCAAGTCTCAGCGCTTCGGTGACCTGAAGTTTGTAACCTTCAGGTACGGGAATCTCTGTCGTAGCCCTTGCATCTTCGTTCACCTGAAGTTTGTAACCTTCAGATCTGGAGGTTCCGGTTGCGGCTTCTAGGTCTCCAGTGACCGGTGGTATATATCCCTCAGATATAAAATTTAAAGGCATGCCCCAGGGAAAACCTTTAGGCATGTTGTACTACGGAAGACTGACAGGTATCTCAAACGTTGGCGTAGGCACAATTTTTGAGATCGCAGTCCTTTGAGGTGGTTGATCCTGAGCTGCTGCCAGGGATTCAATCATGCTGTTGAGTCTTTCCAGACTTTCCTTCAGAGTGTTAACTTCCTCTCTTAGCTCTCTGTTTTCCTCCTCAAGATCATCCATTTTCTTTTGTCGATTGGCCCGAATGAGACAATTTGACTCTAAAGTGTAACACATGTGAGATACTTTATGACAAAGATGTGTAATGCAAGAATAATGAATGATATACAAAGAATGATTTTTTTTTGTTTTGGTTTCAAAATAACTTTTAAAAATTGTATTGCAAATATCATACAACGGTGGAAGCTTTTTATTGAATTCAAAGGATTACAATATCTTAAAGGGAAAAGTACATTATTTTACAAAGTGCAGGAAGGAAAACTAGGCCCGTGAATCCTAAGGAATCTTTGACAAAGGTCCGGATGCTGGCTGATGATCCCCTTTTCTCTTCTTTGATCGGGCCTCCTCAACCGTTGTCGGGTCGATGATCCTTTTCCATGTGAAAGGAGAGAGTAAACTCCTTTGTTCTTCTTGACTTTCTATAGCATGCTGTTCTAGTATTTCAATCAGAGCATCTTTCTCTTTTAGTAACTCTTGAATCTTTGTGCACTCCAAGCTAACAATCTGATACTTGTTTTTCCAAGATTTCTTTTCACATTGAGTTTTGCTAAAAGCAACCTGCAGTTTCTCTGTGTCATTCATGAAATAGAGGATAAATTCTTTTAAGGGGAATACTTATTGACGAGGGTAAGGCATTTTTAACTTGATGGATCTAGTTTGTACCCATTAGAGATGAGACTCTGCGGAGATACAGTTTGGTTTTCCTAGAGACTCTCTTTCTTTCTTATGAACATGATGCCAGGCATGCACAATTTCCTCCTTGAGTGCTCTGTCATTTTCTCCTTCCTTGAAGAAAAGACCTTCTAGATGAATGTTGTAAGGTACGTCCTTCATTGGGTATCCGAGCCGACGACAAGCTAAAACTGGATGATAATTGGTCCCTTCTTTAGTACTAATGAGGGGTACATTGGGGAAACTTCCACATTTGTCAATGATCTTTATTCTGTTATAGACCCGATTGTACCAATCTATGTCAGAATAGGTGAGAGACATAATCTTTTGTGACCATCGCATACCACTTTTGAGATCCCATAAAGCAGCAGATTTGGGTAAGTGGGAAATAAACCATTTGTAGAGTAATGGTACACAGCATGTAATCATCCCTCTCCTGTACAAGTTCCTTAAATGCACAGAGTGGTAAGCATCTGCAAGCAAAGTTGGGACTGGGTTCCTAATTAAGAATATTTTGATAGCGTTTATGTCGACGAAATTATCAATGTTAGGGAAAAGGAGCAACCCATAGATGAGTATAACGAAGTTATCCTCAAAAGAAACTATGTTTCCTATGCTGGCAAAGTACAAGGCTTTTTCCAATAGAAACCTAAATGGTAGACCTTGCATTCCTCCCTTTGTGGTCATGTGAGTTTTGATATCTAATACTTTCAAAGAGGCGACTCTTGCAATGATTTGATCTTTAGGAATTTCTTCCAGTCCAGAGAATGGATCCTGATCAGTGATGGGTAAATCAATCAAGTGAGAGTATTCTTCCAATGTTGGTGTGAGTTGATAATCTGGAAACGTGAAGCAATGATACACTGGATCATAAAACTGAACCAATGTAGACAGGACTCCTTCCACCATGTTGACCTTTAACTGAACCAATGTAGACAGGACTCCTTCCACCATGTTGACCTTTAAAAGGGATAAGAGTCCCCCATACTTAGCTCTGGAAGCTTTTGGATTAGTAATCAACCTTCCCAATCTTCTCAGGTCTTCAAGTTTTGGACTTCTGAAGGTGTACTTATGAGTTTTTCTTCTGCCAAAATCCATAACATGGTTTCTGATATTTGCAACACCCCGTTTTTAGTTCTTTTGAAAATTTTTTAGAAAATTTTTTTTGAATGTTTTTGATGAATGCATGAATGCAGTAAACACAAATATATGAAAACATAGGTTTAAGGTTTTATCGTCACGAGCATGAAGTCATGGATCTACCCATCCTAAAGGTATGTACTAGGGGTTCTTTTTTGCACCTGTAGAACGGGTTCTAACAAGGTTCCCAAAATCATTGACTCCTCTTAAGAATATTACCAGCAAACCGACAAACTCATGAGAGCTGTAATATCTCTAAGATGAATCTTATTTGAGTGTAGTATCGCGTATCAGCTATTCCTGATAGTCACCGCACTACGTCCTAGAAATGGTCAAGGTTAAGTGTTTACTAATCCTCAGTTTCACGGGTGTCCAGTGGAAAAAGTAATGTTTTCACGACTTGCTCGTTCAACATCAGTAATTCCAAAAGGGTACCTCTACTCATTTGGTGGACTTTCAAGTTAGCTTGGTCGGGACTCACTCCCTATAAGCCTTCTTGAGTCTGCCACCTCTTATCTTAAAACATGCTCTCAAGCCCACTGAGGACTTTTTGACTCACCATATGTGTATTAATCACATTCCCAGATAACAGTAATTTTAAACAAGTATGGCAGATAAGCAAATAGTATGATGGAAAACAGTAAATGATATCAAATGAAAAAGAAACTAAAACAACAAAAATATGCTATGCAAGGCTTAACCCTCCTAGAAAAAGATAAAAGTCCCCAGCAGAGTCGCCATTTTTCTGTAGCTCGGTTTTTGTGACGCGGCCACTACTGCTTTTAGTGCTACTTTCTGATTTCTATATTTATCCTATGAAGCTTAAAAGGAAATGGAAGATATCTTAAACTAACCATGCATGCAAATGTTTTCCTTTACAAATGCGAAGAGATCTGGAATCCGGGGTTGGTTATACAAGGGGAAGCTATTAACATCCGGAGTATCTATAGTAATATATAGGAACTTTTATTTGCATATATTTCTAAATGTTGAATTGCTTGGTTGCTTAAATCCATTTGCTATTGATTGGGGAAAGTTTCTCCTTTGAGAAGGCCGAGGAAATGTTTTTGTTGTTTTAGGCTTTTCTTATTGTTTTTGGGAATGTACTTGACCTAAGATTTTTTATTAGTGTGCTCGCTAAGATTTCACAATCTTATGCCTACGTATTCCTGTAAAGAGATCTGGGGAAATCAGAGCGTTCATAGTTCCTCCTATTCTATGGGAGGAAAAAGTTTGGTGTCTTGTTCAAAGCCCAAGATTGAAGCTAAATGAGTATTTATGTCTTGTTCAAAGCCCAAGATTGAAGCTAAAGGAGTATTTGTGTCTTGTTCAAAGCCCAAGATTGAAGCTAAAGAGTTATTTGTGTCTTGTTCAAAGCCCAAGATTGAAGCTAAAAGAATATTTGTGTCTTGTTCAAAGCCCAAGATTGAAGTTAAAGGAATATTTGTGTCTTCTGCAAAGCCCAAGATTGAAGCTAAAAAGGTTTGACTGAGAGAGAATTTGTCATCTCTAAAGGGAGATATCTCACCTATTCATCACAAACATTGAAGAATTGATTTATAAGGGAAGTTGCTTTAACTGGGATGTGTGGAATCCAGCAATGCCATATCTTCCTTTATAGGAGAGGTGGATGTCATGAAGGAAGAAGCTTTAACTCAGTGTAGAGCAATTCCACTTTTTCCTTTATGAACCTTTTCATGCTAAGAGATGGACATTGACTTGGATGTGTAGAATCCAGAGGTTTGCCACTTACATCACTTAGATGAAAGAGAACTTTAGCCATGATAAAGGAGGGACTCTAGCTTGGATTTTGAGTCAACAAGTGTGCCACTTGCATCAATTATCTGGAAAAAGGGTTTAATTGTTTGTTTTGACATGTGATGTATAGAGGAAATATCTTCCTACAGAGAGCACTCATGGTCTCATTTGTGGGGATGTTCAATTTTTTACCTTGATCAAAGCCCAAGGTTGAAGCTGACAAAAAAGTTGAAAACTGACTCAACTGGGGGAGTATTATATCTATCTTGTACAAAGCCCAAGATTGAGGCTAACTGGGAAAATCATTATATGAAGCCTAAGAGGAGGCTGACTCTTGCAGAAGATTATTTAAATCCAGGAGAAGGTCTGAACTGTTTTGAGGAATCAAAAGGGAAACTAACTCTTGCTGGAGATTAGAAAAGAGTTGAATTATTAAATGCCACAAGGGTTTTGATTCTTTGGGGGATTTATTGATGGTAACCTAGTCCTGGCTGGGGATTTTAAAGTGAAAACCAAACCTTGTTGAGGATCAAAAGAGACTTAAAGGATGAGTTTGAATGCCTTAGAGGTTTTGACTCTCCTGGGGACTGGTGTATTGATAGAGATGACTAGGTGTTGATGAGTAATTCGGGGGTGTTTTTATAATATCCACAGGGATTGCGTGATATCAATGCTTTCCATTCAATAGTCGAAACGTTTTAAGTAAGGGGGTTTCAAATTGTTCTTGGTTTTGTAACATCAATTTGGTAGCAAAGAAGTAAACTATGACAAAGATGTTGTAAGTTTTATAAAAGCATGTCAAGATTAGATTTCGCTAATCCTTTTCATACGTATCCGATTAATCAAGCATATGAACTTAGTTTCGATCAATACAATCGCGTATCCTTGCGAATAAGTTTATGCCTAAAGCAAATTCGTGAGTATCGTTGTTTAAATCGTTAGATGATGTCTCACGACAACAATCGAAACTACAACCGTTAAGATCAATACAAAGCGAATAATAAACCCCAAATCTATATCTAGAGTTTGGTTTCTAAGACATGAAGATATTAGGTCAAGATTTGGAAAATCTATGTTTAGAGTGATTCAAACCACAAATATATCATTAAAAACAAACAACTTCATCATATATTGATCATCAACCTTGTTCATATACAAAAGATCAAAAGAGATACATATAAGCAAGATTAACTACCTCTAATCTTAACACAAGACGTATTTAGCTACACATATTCATAGTAGCTTGTATCACAAGTTTCCTGAGGAGATGAAAGAGCATCCGCGTTGAATAATTGAGATCGGATGCGACTTCAGCTTCTCTATGTGAAAAATCTCTCTTTGATGAAGAAAACTCAGAAAAATATGTTTTGGTGTGAAAAGGTGAAGTTATGATCCCAAGAAAATGTAAAAATCTATTTATAATGCACTTGGGATCTGATGCATTCGCATTGCGAATGAACCATTCGCCTAGAGAATGAAGAAAATGGCACCTGAAGTGCCTTCTGAAAGCTAAACCGCCCTTGTCTGTCTGCGCGAGTTCGCAATGCGAATGTTTCATTCGCAAAGCAAACTACTCGCCAAAACATTCGCAAAGCGAATTTTGGGTCCTTTTGCCACTGCCATAGCCAAGGGTTCTTCGCCAGGACTTTCACAGAGCGAGTAAAGCAGCGAACATTCACTGGAGTTCGCAAAGCGAACTTTGGTCCCTTTTCCAACTGCCATATTCTGGGACCATTCGCTGGAGACCTTGCTAGTTGTTCGCAAAGTGAACCTTCGCTAGCTAGTTCGCAAAGCGAACTTCTTGAAGTTATCCTCTATTCTTTGGCAGCTTGCATAAATTCTTTGTGTCTTCTTTCTTTGATCAATTAGTGCACTTTCCTGCACAATAGCACACACATTACAAGCACCAAAGGTATATATACAATGTTTGAAGAACAACAACAATTCACTACTAAAATCCACAATTAAAACATAGAAAGTGTTGAAAAATGTCAAGTATAAAATTCAAATATATAACATGTTTGACATCTAACACTAGTATCTATCCTAAGCATTTAGGAAGCCTGAGGGTCCTTGTATGAAGCCCAAGAGGAGGTTGGGGATGCTTCTAGGAAGCCTGTGGGTCCTTGTATAAAGCCCAAGAGGAGGCTGGGTATTGAGACTTTCCAAGTCTAGGAAGAGCTCAAGAAAGGTTTCACCGGGAAATAATCCTTTCTTTGTTGAACTGTTCCAGAGTTAAAGGGGTTAAAGAAGAGGTTTCACCGGGAAAAATTCTCTCTTTATTGAACTGTTTCATGGTTGAACAAATTGAACAAAGCCCAAGAGGAGGCTGACTGCATTGGGAAGAAGGATTCCTTTGTACAAGAGGGAACTAGTTGTTTGAGCTAAGTTATACTGATTGAAAGGATCCTATTGAACTAGTCTAAACTGAGGATGATTTAAATGCTAAGAGAAACTTAACAAGATATGTACAAGTATATATACAGATATATGAACAAGTATATAAACAAGTAGGAATTGAATTGAGAAAGGTGATGGGTCTTATTCTCTGGATAGAGGCCCAAGTGTATTGTGATTAATTAGATGTTTTCTTCAAGATTGAATCAGAAATTTGAAGAAATTGAAGAAAGTTTTGAATTTTGAAGATGACTTGATCTTAAGTAGGAAAGGAACAAAGGTGTTGGGTCTTACACTCTAGATAGAGGCCCAGATGATTGTTTTAAACAAAGTTTATGTACAAAGGGATTGGACCTACACTCCTAGCAGTGGCCCAAAGATTGTTGTGAAAACAGTGACCGCACCGTGATTTTGATTCAATCAAGACAAGATAAACGACTCAAATAAACAACAATTGTAACAAAGCAACAATTACACCATCCTGAATCAACAATGCAAAAGAACTTGACTCTTAAACAAATCTCAGACAGTGTTTCAAGAGACAACTAAACCATCATGCTCATGTCACTCTAACATTCCTCTTTGAAAAAGGATTGAAGGAAATTAACGTGTTTGCAACCGCGGGGCAAGTTCGCTCGAATGACAAATGATGCAAATATAAAGCAATTCATACAATATCTAAATGATCACATAATAAATCATGGAAATAAGAGATCACTAAATCGAAATTTCCGACGCAAAAGAACATTCACTATACAAGGTATTCACACACATCTCAACTTCATTCACCAATTTTCCACCTTTATCACAAACCTTCTCAAACTTCCTCATGGACAATTATTGGTTTCAATTTTTCTCATTCAAGCAAGCATCCTTTTCTATTTTTTTCACATTCATATTCACATTCTCTTTTCTTTTCATGCTTGCTTGAAATTTTTCAAAAGTTTGAGCAATTTACCAATCTTCTTTTTCATTCTCCCCAACTTATATTCAACTAAACCTTAAGTGAATGCTCCTTGCTTTTTAAGGCAAGGAAATCAATAAAACAAAGTTCCAAGGTTCAAGAAGAAATTTTTTTTAGAAACTCAAAAATTCAATGATGAACTTGGTTTTCAAATTATGTACAACACAAAGTTCATCACTAAACGAGATCTAAACTATTTAGGCTCAAGGGGGTTAACGAATACTCGCTACTCACGGGTAAATTACTATTTGGAAATGGTTGTGCTCAATATCAACAAGTGCCTTGATCATGTCTAATGCTTCCACAATATCACATAAATCACAAGATAACGCATGAATTAAAAGTATAAAGCAAAATTCATCATCAATCCAAAGCATTTAGTATAACATGGAGGTTTCTCACTTTTGTGGTTTTTGGACCTAAATGACACAAGCAATCAATAAATTTGTAACAAGAAACACAATTTCATTTGTAATAATACAAAAAGTTCTAACACATTCTAAATTCTAGAACTAGGTAACTATGTACCTTGCCAACAATACATGCTTAAAATTACTATCACAACCATCTAATCTTGGAAGAATCTTCTTTTATGCACAACAACACCAACCTAAAATTCTTCAAGTTAACACCAAAAGATGGAAATATTAAACTGCCACAAGCATACCAACATAAAGCGATAAAAAGCATACCAACAATTTAAGAGTTGAACATTCGTAAACTGAAGAATTCAACTCTTAACAACAATAATAATAAAAACTAAAATAAAAATGAAACTAAACATATTTAACTGAAAACAACATAATATTCATAATATCATAATAATGTAAGGGTGTGAAAACACCTACAAAATCAAAAGTACTCCATACGGGTACAAGTACATCAAAATATCAAAATAATCCACCGAGTGGATAAAGTACATCAATAAAAACTGAAACAAAAAGCAAAATACAAGAAAAATCCACTTTGATGCTCAAAGGAAGTACAAAATCAGAACAGTAAAATCAGTCCTCCTCGGACTCTGAACCGAACACCTCAACCAACTCTTCATCCTCTAAGCCAGAAACAGAACCTGACACCTCAACATCAGCACCATTGCCCTCCTCCTCATCAGCATCATCAGGAATAGCCGCATCATCTCCCCCTCCAAAAACTGGCCTGACCTCAGGCCAACCAGCATGAGCAATGAACTGCTCCCTCATCATCAAAGTATGATCAGCGGCGGGATCACAGATTTGTAGCTGAAGTACCTGCATAGAGTCATGTAAATCCATCATGGCACGCTGAGAATCCGCCATCCAATCCCAGTTATACTGGCAAAGTCTGAACCGGACACCTCAACCAACTCTTCATCCTCTGAGCCAGAAACAGAACCAGACATCTCAACATCAGCACCATCACCCTCCTCCTCATCAGCATCATCAGGAATAGCCGCATCATCTCCCCCTCCAAAAAATGGCATGGCCTCAGGCCAACCAGCATGAGCAATGAACTGCTCCCTCGTCATCAAAGTATGATCAGCGGCGGGATCACAGATTTGTAGCTGAAGTACCTGCATGGAGTCATGTAAATCCATCATGGTGCGCTGAGAAGCCGCCATCCAATCCCAGTTATACTAGAAAATCTCCTACTGATAAGGGTAAAAACCTTGTGACCCAGAACCAGAACCATCACCACCCCTTGTGTCGGCATCAGCACCAACACTCGATGTCTCACCCCTAGCCCCCTTTGGCTTGCAAAACTTGTCGACATAACGGTCATCAATAGCCGACGGGATAGTCACCTGATGGCGAGTGGGGAGATTAACCCAGCATGTGCACACAGTGTCATGATGAGGCAAGGAAAAGTAAGAGGGGTATTCTTCCAAGAAGCAAACCAAGACCACTCTCAATAACAGCCCTTATCTCATCGGCGATAATCCAGGCTACATCAATTTGTACATTGGTTAAAATGCTATGGACAAGATGGGCTAGTGGTATAGGGATAGTTGATGTATGAGACTTCGGCTTAATGTTGGTTACCACCAAAAGTAAAATAAGTTGTGGCAAAGGTCTCATGTCTTCACGACGGTATCTAATGGCAACAACAGATGGGTTGAGCTCAATAGTTTTACCCTCTCATAGAAGATCTCTAGTCATGGCAGATATGTCTCGGTGAAGGTGTAAGTCTCTATGGAAATCATCTATCTGGCTAGCTCTCAAAGTTAAGGGACTTCCAAGGACAGTATTAAATGTTCCACGATCAAATCGCACCACTTTTCCGCCAACAAAAGTTGTCCACCCAAATTGGTCCCCATCATCAGGAAGGGCGTTTGCATAAAACTCGCAGACAACCTCCACATTGTAGCTATCCACAGGAGTTATTAGTCTTCCCCATTATTTCTCTTCAAGTAGCAAAGCCACCGACCGGTAACTCCCATGTTCACTCAGGTTATATCTCTTTTCTGGAAAAATGGTTCTCTTCTCCAAGGTTAGATACCTTGTTGTCTGCTTGGCTCCTCTGAAACGATCGCTGTCAAACTGAATTGGCACTTGTCTTGAAGTGTTGGCCTTTTGTTTCTTAGCGGGATTGATCTTAGGATCCATCTGCACAAATCAACAAATAAAACAACAACAAGCAGCAACATAGTCCATTGGAAACGGGAGCCAAAACAAAATTCCAACTGAGATAACATAAAGAAAATTTCAGAATTCTGATATGTTCGCAGCAGAGTTCGCAAAGTGAAGGCTGGCGAACATTCGCCCCAGATTCGCAAAGCGAGTTTCTGGCGAATGCTCGCCCAGGTTCGCAAAGAGAACTAGGCACCGAACCTGCGATAATTTTCAAAAATAACAGCATCCAAACTTCCAACATCAGAGTTCCATTTACAATCCCATTTCTATTATAAGGTTTTCACAAAATTCAACATGCAATCAATCAAACCTTAAAACAGAGGTGAAACCCTAGAATAAAAAATGTCTCTAATGTTTAATCCAATAACCCTAACCACAATGTCTAATCAGAAAGTAACAGAGAGAAAGAAAACGAGATTCAAACTTGAACTTGTTGGTGATTTGGGGAAACTTGGTGAAATTTGAGTGAAATAGAGAGCGTGAGAATTTGTTCTTGCTTGTGCGTGTTTGTGAAAGTGAAAGAGTAAAAGTGAGAGTGTCCAAGGGAGTATGGGTTCCCTTCACAAGCTCAGAAAAAAGGATGGGTCATGGGCCCAAATGCTGGCCCACCCATAAAATTAACTCTTTTTTAATGAGGTGGTAGGAAAAAAATATTCCCCTGTCTCGCTGAGTTCGCAAAACGAACTGGCCAGTGAATGCTCGCCCCAGGTTCACAAAGCAAACCAGCCAGCGAAAGACAGAATTTTCAAAAATTTGTCTGCATCAGCTGCTACCACACTACCTAATTTCTAAACACTTAAAATCATTAAAACAACAAAGAAAACATAAATACTTACAATGTTGGGGTGCCTCCTGTAACGCCCCGGTTTTGTCTTATTTATTTAATCGAGTCGATTTAACTATTTTTGTTTTATATTATTTTATTCTTGACTTTTATTTGAGAATATATTATTTTTTATCGCTGTTTATGTTTTATCGCATTTTGAGAGCGTTTGCGAGATATTTGAGCTGAGGGGTAAAATGGTCTTTAAGGAGTTTAGATATTTTATATAAATAGAAAGTGGAGAGAAATAGAGAGAAAAGAAAGAAAAAGGAAAGAAAGAGAAGGGAAGGAACGGAAGAGGAAAGAAAAGAGGAGAAGAGGAAAATCGACATAACTCCGTTTTGAGCGCGATTAATCGGGTAAGGGTGAGAAGTTTCAATTATATCTTGCTTGTGTATGTATATGTGTTGTTTGTTGTAATTGTTTTGTTTGTTTCGCAACTTTTCGTATCGATTGGAATTAGGAGCGATTGATAGAAATCGATATTTTCACGGATGAAATTCAATATAAACTGAGTAGAATACTTGTTGTTAGGTTTGGATCATGTTTTGTTTGTTATAGTATGTTTTGGAAGTGTTTGAGTGGAAGAAATGATGTATTTTGACCCCAAATGACCTAGGTTATCGCTGCTGGAAATTCTAAGTTTCGCAGGTTCGCACTGCGAGCCACAGTGAAGGAATCAGCGAACGTTCGCTAGCCATTCGCATTGTGAACGTTAGGTAATTTTTGCTACTACCACGGTTCGCTGGGAGCTTCGCACTGCGAACGTGACAGATTTTCAGTTTTTGTTTTCTTCATAACTTTTGATCCGTAAATCGGATTGAGGCACGGTCGGATGTGTTGGAAAGCTCTTTCAATGCTCTTTATGATAGTGGAATAGAAACATATGTTCATGCCTTGGATTTATAAGAAAATAAGGAAAAGTGATGTATGTGTGAAAAGTGTGTTTTATGTTTCCACCGTAACTCCCGAATCGAGAGTCCGATTGATGTGGGACTTGAGGCAATAGATAGATAACATAATATGCTATTAAATGGTGATGTTAGACCATGATTTAACAAAGAATATTTGGTAGAGGATAATTAGTGATTTGTAGGTTTTGTTGTGTTTGTTTGTGTTTAATGCGATATGTTATCGTCATATAAATGTGGGTCTTTTGTGCTATCTATATGATGTTGATGCATATGATAATGATGTTGTTATGATGTGTTGTGGGTAGCCTTTGTGGTGTGAATCCCTTGTGGAAGTAATTGTGATTGCATGATTGTTGTGGTTTGTGGTTTGTGATGAAATGCATTGTTTGAAGTGTTTTTCAATGCATGAATAATGATGATGAGATAATTCATATTGTTGAATTGTGGTGATGCATTTGATTGTCATGAGTTCTTGTATGCCAAGCATCATGATATGCATTCTTGAGACGTCCTGAGTGACGGATTGACTCCAGAGGGAATCTGCTATAACATCGTGAGCCTTAAAAATAAGAGGTATGAATCGCCTTAAAAATAAGAGGACCGAAAACGATGGTTATAGACGATCATGAGCCTTATACAAAGAGGACCGAAAGCGACCGGATTGTGAGCCTTATACAAAGAGGACCGAAAGCAATCCATAAACGTCGTGAGCCTTAAAAATAAGAGGACTGAAAGCCATCTGATTGGATCGTGAGCCTTAAAAATAAGAGGACTGAAAGCCATCTGATTGGATCGTGAGCCTTAAAAATAAGAGGACCGAAAGCGACGGGGAACATCGTTTGCCCGTCGGGGTGTTATTGAGTGGTCCTCAGTAACGAGCGATGATTGCAGCAGAGTTCCTGAGTGAACTAGTGATGAGAAATGTTGGAAGTCGGTACCGCATGGCATTTGCATAGAGTCGTTGTGTCGGTCTCTGTGCATTTGCATAAATCATGGATTGATTATATGTGATAATTGTGAATGGATGCATTATGTGTGGAAAATCATGATTTGATTGGTTATGTGTGGAAATTGTGCATTGATTTGTTATGTGTTGAGATTGTGATAGCATTGGTAATTTGATGTGCATATGTGATAAATGCATTGGTTGTGGATAATATGTATTATGCGTAGACATATGCTATGTGATGTGTGATGTGTTTCTAAATGTTATGACTTGGTATGCCTTATGTGCAAATATGTGAGTATATTGGATAATTGATATATGCTATATTGTTGGATTAATAGATATATGTTACGTATATGTGATATGTTATATGTATTAGTATGTGGTGTTTGTGGTGAGAATAGCTATGCATGTGAATTGTTATGTATTTGCATATTATTATGCAATCTTGATTTTAGTTGTTATTTCTCACCCTTCTGCTGTGGTTTATTGCTCTATGAGGCAATTGCAGATTAGTGGTCTTGGAGGCTTTTGTGAAGATTAGTCTTCCGTCCTTTGTCGTCTGTCTGCTCTGATACGTAGCACGGGAGTCGGGGAACGATTATGTTATATATGTATATAATTGTTGAATCTATTTTTGTATTACTTTTGTATGTGTACTTTGACGTTATAAAACCATTTATTTGTAAAACAAGTCGGTTATGGATCTTTCTGCTTTATTCCATAATTGACCTTTCCTTTTATATGGGAAACGTTTCCCCTTGAGGGTATTCGATTGATTGTGTTATGTTCCAGAAACATTGAGCAGGGGTTGTATTTTCTTCATTTAAATATGGCATCCTTGTTTCTGTCAGAAAAATAAATATTTATTTACTCTGATTTAATTATGTATTATTTGTTCGCAATGGGAATTGGGGTGTTACATTAGTGGTATCAGAGCAGGTCGGTCCGTCCGGCCAAGTTGTTGAGTCAGTTGGTGTGATAGTTGAATACTGTCATTGTTGTTTGTCCCTTAGTACGTGATATGTGTGGAAGCACTGTCAGTACTTTCTAGTTTTCTAATCCTTGGTCTTCAGGTGTGAGAATGAGATAAGTGGGGGAGAAGCTGGTACTTCTCCAAGTTGCTTCAGGTGTGGAGCATTGGCTCAAGTGTGCCGTTGGTTGCAAGATTGTAAGTGTTGTTTGGACATTGTTGTTCCCGATTCTGGAGGGAATGCGGAGGTAAGGTTTATGTCGATTAAGGATTTGTGCCTTAGGTAGTGGTGCATGAGATGTAAGGAATACTATTATAGTTTGGTAAAGATGGTTTATGCCCCATCATGATTGTCGGCTATCTATTAACAAATTGAGGAACTGATCACCCTTAATCTCTTATTGATAGTAGACGAAATTATGTTGGATGGAATAGACATGTAGACATGTCTTTCCGGCTTTGATAGTGTGTGCAATGAATGGTTTAAAATTTTAGAAATGGTTACAGATTATTTTGATGAGTCGATGAAGATT
Source organism: Lathyrus tuberosus (assembly GCA_022829125.1). Lineage (NCBI taxonomy): Eukaryota > Viridiplantae > Streptophyta > Magnoliopsida > Fabales > Fabaceae > Lathyrus > Lathyrus tuberosus. The sequence continues at coordinate 9,857,521 of JALAZF010000112.1, forward strand.
CTTATATCTGAAGATGAGGCGGATTAGAGGTTTTGTATATTGGTCAAGTTGGAATGTCTCTGAGGGAGAATGATTGGGTATTACTAATGGTTGTTCTCAGAGAGTATAGTGTGAACTTAAATTGGACGAAGGAGATTAGTTGAGGTTATATCTGCTAAGTGAGTAGGACACTTTTTGGAGTCGAGACTAAGGTGTTTGTTATATTTGTGAGGCTAGTGTTCTGGAAATTGGCAGGAAAGCCACAGTAATGGGCCGTCAGTTGTGCATGGTTTTTAGATGTGTTTTGGATGAAACGTTAGTGTGTCGACTCAAAGAGGTCCAGCATGGTTGGTAAGGGAAAAAGATGATAGTAGGAGGTTGCATGGTAACCAGTGAGTAGTATGGAAACTTGCGGTTGTGTTCTAGATAACTTGAGTTTTGAATTGTGACGAATCGTAAACGATTTGGAATTCCTTGATGGTATGAGTCTATGGAAATTTTGAGAAACCTTTGTGTGTGGATGTAATATTTAAGAGTTCTTTTTGGTTGGTTGTTGATACATGTTGGAAATTGTGGAATTAGATGGTTGAATGGGAACGTGAAGATTCGCTGGAGCTTCGCAGTGCGAAGGACAAGGCGAAGGCTCGCTAGTAGTCCGCAGTGCGAACTTTATGCCCTTTTTCTTCTGCCTTGGTTCGCTGGGGGTTCGCATTGCGAATGAGGAAAGCGAATGCTCGCTGGGGGATTCGCATTGCGAATATGGCAGATCTTTCCAAATTGTTTCTTTCTTAACTTTGGCTTCGTTTATCCGATTTAAACGTTCTTGATATCGTTGTGGAGCTATGAAAGGGTTTTACGTTTTGGAAAGCAGAAATATTATTTATGGAATTTGGATTGTTAAGAGAAGAACTTGTGTATGGATTACTAACAGTGGAATAAGGTAACGATTGGGAATAAGTGTCCACTTTCGGGAATAGATAACTGGAATTGGGTTGGTTGAGTTTGATTGAAATTACAATTGTTTGGAATGTTTGATAAGAATGGTGAATTGTGTGAGTTGAGGCTTTGATCGATTTAATGTGGATGGTTAGGGTTGTTATCCTCAGAATAGGTTGTTATTTACTTGGTTAAGCTTGTATGTGAGTAACCAGTTACCAGTGGGAAGTTTTGCAAAAGCTCTAAGAATTTATATCTTTTGGAATTGGTTGGGCATTACAATGCACAGTGATGTTGCTCGGTGTTAGTAAGGTGTCTGGAATGTTTGTGGAGTAGAGGAATCGTATCTTCCATATTTATTTGGATAAGTTCATGGTGGTTTTGATTGAGGATATTCGGATCTGTTATAAACTCAGAGGAAGAATAGGTAGAGCGTTTGAGATTTGAATTACAAGTGTTGAAAAGAGACGAAGTTTTATGCTAAGTTATTCGAGTGAGAATTTTGGTTGAAAAGGGTAAGTCGTTTGTTTTGGATGTTCGTTGTGAGTGAGTTTTAGAGAGCGGAAGTAGAAGTTGTCTACAGTTTCAGTTTTGATTCTGTGTGATCCTAATAAACCGGTTGTGAGGTATGGGGATGCGTCTATGATGAGTTTAGTCTGTGGTTAATGCAAGGGGGTAAAGACGTGGCTTATGCTTTATGATAATTGAGGATTTATAAAAGGATCTATACTATTCTGGATTTGGAATTGGTGGCGGTTGTATTATGTTGGAATATTTGGAGGTATTATCTTTATGGTTCTAGGTTCAAGTGTTTGGTAATCACAAGGATATTGAGTACTTGTTTGGTTTGAAGGAATAGAGTATGAGACAACAAGAATGGTTAGAATTTGGGATGCGTTATGACTTTGGCTCGAATTATCCTATTGGGGAAAAGCTGATGTTGTGCCTGAAAAGTTAAGTCGAAAGTTGTTATGCATGTCTGTTCTGATGGTCAGAGAATTAAAATTGTTTGAGTAGTTCAGAGACTTGTGTCTGGTGTGTGGAATAACACAGGAGAGTATGAGGTTGGGTATATAAAAAGTGAACAGTGATTTTTTGGTGAATATGAGAAAGAGTTAGATTTTGGACGTGAGACTGGTAGTTTTGATGGTTACGAGTAATCAGAGTGTGCAGCGGAAGTGTGTTGTGGCCCATTTTGTATTTGTGTGTGTGACTTGTAAGAATTCATAAGTTGAACATAGGGAATATGTAGGATTGGTAAGACTATTGGACGTTTCAGTATGGAAGTGTTAGGCGAAAGGCTTAAATATTAATCAGGTACTAATATGTAGTTGAGTGTTTTGGTCGTATGTTCGATTGGGGAATCGTAGCATTGTTGTAATGTTGTTGTATGACAAGGATATTGGTATCATGGTTATGTAGAGGTTGTTGAAACGATGTTGGGTCGTGGAACTTTATGTTCTTGTTGTGTTTCGGTTCGAGAGTGAACCTATGTGTGTTCGTAACTTGTGTATTCCTTGAGTCGTGAGTTGGTCGTCAAGTGCATTGTATGGGCTTTGCATCTTGTCGTTGTGGTCGTTGTTGTAGTTGCTGTTAGCGAGGTGGTTTGTCAGTTTGTGTTATTCGTGGTGCCTCTTGTTTCATGTTAGTTTGTTGGTCGGTGGCGAGAGTCGTGTCCGGAGTTATTCGTCTCAGTATATTTTCGAGGACGAAAATGTCTAAGTGAGGGAGAATTGTAACGCCCCGGTTTTGTCTTATTTATTTAATCGAGTCGATTTAATTATTTTTGTTTTATATTATTTTATTCTTGACTTTTATTTGACAATATATTATTTTTCATCGCTGTTTATGTTTATCGCATTTTGAGAGCGTTTGCGAGATATTTGAGCTGAGGGGTAAAATGGTCTTTTTGGAGTTTAGATATTTCATATAAATAGAAAGTGGAGAGAAATAGAGAGAAAGAAAAGAAAAAGGAAAAAAAAAGAAGGGAAGGAAAGGAAGAGGAGATAAAAGAGGAGAAGAGGAAAATCGACATAACTCCGTTTTGAGCGCGATTAATCGGGTAAGGGTGAGAAGTTTCAATTATATCTTGCTTGTGTATGTATATGTGTTGTTTGTTGTAATTGTTTTGTTTGTTTCGCAACTTTTCGTATCGATTGGAATTAGGAGCGATTGACAGAAATCGATGTTTTCACGGATGAAATTCGATATAAACTGAGTAGAATACTTGTTGTTAGGTTTGGATCATGTTTTGGTTGTTATAGTATGTTTTGGAAGTGTTTGAGTGGAAGAAATGATGTATTTTGATCCCAAATGACCTAGGTTATCGCTGCTAGAAATTCTGAGTTTCGCAGGTTCGTACTGCGAGCCACAGCGAAGGAATCAGCGAACGTTCGCATTGCGAACGTTAGGTCATTTTTGCTACTGCCACGGTTCGCTGGGAGCTTCGCACTGCGAACGTGACAGATTTCCAGTTTTTGTTTTCTTCATAACTTTTGATCCGTAAATCGGATTGAGGCACGGTCGGATGCGTTGGAAAGCTCTTTCAATGTTCTTTATGATAGTGGAATAGAAACATATGTTCATGCCTTGGATTGATAAGAAAATAAGGAAAAGTGATGTATGTGTGAAAAGTGTGTTTTATGTTTCCACCGTAACTCCCGAATCGAGAGTCCGATTGATGTGGGACTTGAGGCAATAGATAGATAACATAATATGCTATTAAATGGTGATGTTAGACCATGATTTAACAAAGAATATTTGGTAGAGGATAATTAGTGATTTGTAGGTTTTGTTGTGTTTGTTTGTGTTTGATGCGATATGTTATCGTCATATAAATGTGGGTCTTTTGTGCTATCTATATGATGTTGATGCATGTGATAATGATGTTGTTATGATGTGTTATGGGTAGCCTTTGTGGTGTGAATCCCTTGTGGAAGTAATTGTGATTGCATGATTGTTGTGGTTTGTGGTTTGTGATGAAATGCATTGTTTGAAGTGTTTTTCAATGCATGAATAATGATGATGAGATAATTCATATTGTTGAATTGTGGTGATGCATTTGATTGTCTTGAGTTCTTGTATGCCAAGCATCATGATATGCATTCTTGAGACGTCCTGAGTGACAGATTGATTCCAGAGGGAATCTGCTATAACATCGTGAGCCTTAAAAATAAGAGGTATGAATCGCCTTAAAAATAAGAGGACCGAAAGCGATGGTTATAGATGATCGTGAGCCTTATACAAAGAGGACCGAAAGCGATCGGATTATGAGCCTTATACAAAGAGGACCGAAAGCAATCCATAAATGTTGTGAGCCTTAAAAATAAGAGGACTGAAAGCGATCTGATTGGCTTAAAAATAAGAGGACCGAAAGCGACTGGGAACATCGTTTGCCCGACGGGGTGTTATTGAGTGGTCCTCAGTAACGAGCGATGATTCCAGCAGAGTTCCTGAGTGAACTAGTGATGAGAAATGTTGGAAGTCGGTACCGCATGGCATTTGCATAGAGTCATTGTGTCGGTCTCTGTGCATTTGCATAAATCATGGATTGATTATGTGTGATAATTATGAAGGGATGCATTATGTGTGGAAAATCATGATTTGATTGATTATGTGTGGAAATTGTGCATTGATTTGTTATGTGTTGATATTGTGATAGCATTGGTAATTTGATGTGTATATGTGATAAATGCATTGGTTGTGGATAATATGTATTATGCGTAGACATATGCTATGTGATGTGTGATGTGTTTCTAAATGTTATGACTTGGTATGCCTTATGTTCAAATATGTGAGTATATTGGATAATTGATATATGCTATATTGTTGGATTAATAGATATATGTTACGTATATGTGATATGTTATATGTATTAGTATGTGGTGTTTGTGGTGAGAATAGCTATGCATGTGAATTGTTATGTATTTGCATATTATTATGCAATCTTGATTTTAGTTGTTATTTCTCACCCTTCTGCTGTGGTTTATTGCTCTATGAGGCAATTGCAGATTAGTGGTCTTGGAGGCTTTTGTGAAGATTAGTCTTCCGTCCTTTGTCGTCTGTCTGCTCTGATACGTAGCACGGGAGTCGGGGAACGATTATGTTATATATGTATATAATTGTTGAATCTATTTTTGTATTACTTTTGTATGTGTAATTTGACGTTATAAAACCATTTATTTGTAAAACAAGTCGGTTATGGATCTTTCCGCTTTATTCCATAATTGACATTTCCTTTTATATGGGAAACGTTTCCCCTTGAGGGTATTCGATTGATTGTGTTATGTATCAGAAACATTGAGCAGGGGTTGTATTTTCTTCATTTAAATGTGGCATCCTTGTTTCTGTCGGAAAAATAAATATTTATTTACTCTGATTTAATTATGTATTATTTGTTCGCGATGGGAATTGGGGTGTTACACCTCCCAACAAGCGCTTGTTTAACGTCGACTAAGTTCGACGGTTCGGATACTTGACGCCTCGAAACCAAAAGCTAAAGAATTGGCTTCCGAGAAAAACACATTTTGCGAACAAGAAATTCAACTGTTATCATGTCCTTTCTTTGGTCCCCTTTTTTTCAAGAAGGAAAAATCCCAACATGATCGCAACATGGCCACTTTTGCATCTTTATTTTTTTCTTCCACAAAGCCTCTCTTTCTAATTCTTTCTTTTTATGATCGCTTTCATCTACTTGATTTGCATACATCACTCCTTTGAACAATGTAAAACAAGCTTCTTCCACTTTTCAACTATCCTTGATCCGCACCTTCATTATGCTTTCATCAATATCCACCAACATTTTGGCAGTTTTCATGAACGATCTTCCCAATATAATTGGCGTATCTTCATCCTCATCTATGTCAATGATCACGAAATCAACCGGAAACAAGAATTTGTCCACTTTTACAAGCACATCCTCCACAACACCATGAGGACGAGTCCTAGACTTATCCGCAAGTTGTAATGTCATGGTTGTTGACTTCACATTCATATTATCAAGTCTTTTAACCACGGACAACGGAATGAGATTAATACTAGCACCCATGTCAACCAAAGCTTTGCATTTAAAATCATTACCTATAGTAATAGGTAAAGCTACTCTTCCCGAATCTTGCTCTTTCCGCGGAAGCACACTTTGAATGACGGCACTACACTCGGCATTGAGATCAATGTTATCTTTGTCTGTGCACCTCTTCTTTTTCGTAAATATGTTCTTCATGAATTTGACATACTTAGGCATTTGCTCAAGAGCTTTAGAGAAAGGAATGGTTACTTGCAACCGACTAAACAATTCTAAGAATCTTGCGTAATGCCTATCGTTCTCTTTTTTATTAGGAGCAGGGGGATATGGTAATCTTCTTTGTAAAACTTCCTTTTCATGCTCCTTTCTTTTTCTTTCTTTTTTTCTTCCTTACTTCTTCATCATTCTTTTCAACTACACCTTTTTCATCATTTTTTTCGACTTCCTCCAATACAATATCATTTTCCTTTTCGACTACCACCTCATGTTCAACATCTCCTCCAATTGTTCTTCCACTTCTTGTGAAAATGGCTTTACAATGCTCCTTTGGATTTGTTTGAGTGTTGGCGGAGAAGGATGACCCCGGTTGCTTTTTGGCTAATTGCTTTGCAAGTTGCCCTACTTGAGATTCAAGATTTTTAATCGAAGCTTCCGTACTCTTTTGAGTTGCCATTGATAATTGCATAAATTGTGTGAAAGTCTCCTCCATTTTTGAACTTCCACTTTGATCTTGGGGTGGTTGGTAAGGATTTTGTCGGTATCCTTGTTGATTTTGGTAGTTGCCTCTTGTTTGGTAGCCTTGTTGATTTTGGTAAAGTTGTTGAGAATTTTGGTAAGGAGGTCTTCCTTGATAACCTTGAGTAGGGTTTCCCACATAATTTACTTCTTCCACTACCGGAGGACAATACCCGGTAGGATGATCCCCTCTACAAAATTCACAACAAGCTACTTGCACACTCTTGCTCGGAGAGTTATGAATCTCTTTGAGTTGTTGAGGGAACTTGGACATTTTTTGCTTTAACAACTCAACTTGTTGAGATAATAACTTGTTCTGAGCAAGAATTGCATTATTTGTTCACAACTCAAGTACTCCAGGCTTCTTTTGAGAAGGGCCACGATTATGGTTCCCTTGATGGTTATTTAGAGCCATCCGGTCAATGATGGAAATGGCTTCATCGGCACTTTTGCTCATTAGAGATCCACCAGCGGTGGCATCCAACAATGTTTTATGAACCAACTGAATACCATTTCTAAATATGTGAACTTGAGTAAGCTCATCAAAACCATGCCTTTACACTTTCTCAGCATGGACTTGAATCTCTCCCAAGCTTCGTTGAGAGATTCATTTCCACCCTGAGTGAAAACTACAATTGCTGTTTTAGCCTCCATGAAACGATTGTGTGGATAAAATCATTCCAAAAACTTTTCCTCAAGCATATTCCAGTCCGTCATGATTGCCGTAGATTGGTCAAGATAGCATTCCTTAGCCCCCCCAATGAGGGAATGCGGGAATAGTCTCTTGAACAAAGACTCTTCTTCAGCTTCGGGTGCACCAGTCACGCCCGCAATCTCATAGAACTTAGCCAGGTGTGTAAAGGGATCCTCGTGATCCATACCAATAAATGAATTCTGATATAGAAGAGAGAGGATACCCGTCTTCATTTCTGAATTCCGACCATTCTGAGCATTACGTGCAAATTGTGCAGTATGTCTCAGACTATTAGTACAAGAAACTGAAGCAGGTAGTGGTGGTGGTGGTGGAGCAGCCATAGGTGGCGGTAACTGTGGTATTGGCGTCGAAGTTGAACTTTCGTCTCGTTCTATTCTTCCTTGGCAAGTTGCCTCATCCGCCTTGTTCTGCTATTTAACTTACGCGCATTTCTTTCGATTTCAGGATAAAAAAGAAGTTGGTCTGCGGGTAACTTTCCTCGCATAAAACGGAGTTTTCACACTAAACCAAACAAATTAACAAGCACAAGAAAAAGTTAAACAAGCTTAAAACTTAACAACTATTGAAATGCTTGCAATATCAAACAACAATCCTCGGCAACGACACCATTTTTTTTATGAGTAATTCGGGGGTGTTTTTATCGTATCCACAGGGATTGCGCGATATCAATGCTTGTCGTTCAATAGTCGAAACATTTTAAGTAAGGGGGTTTCAAATTGTTCTTGGTTTTGTAACATCAATTTAGTAGCAAAGAAGTAAACTATAACAAAGATGTTGTAAGTTTTATAAAAGCATGTCAAGATTAGATTTTGATAATCCTTTTCATACGTATCCGATTAATCAAGCATATGAACTTAGTTTCGATCAATACAATCGCGTATCCTCATGAATAAGTTTATGTCTAAAGCAAATTCGTGAGTATCGTTTTTTAAATCGTTAGATGATGTCTCACGCCAACAATCGAAACAACAACCGTTAAGATCAATACAAAGCAAATAATAAACCCCAAATCTATATCTAGAGTTTGGTTTTTAAGAGATGAAGATATTTAGGTCAAGATTTGGAAAATCTATGTCTAGAGTGATTCAAACCACAAATATATCATTAAGAACAAACAACTTCATCATATATTGATCATCAACCTTGTTCATATACAAAAGATCAAAAGAGATGCATATAAGCAAGATTAACTACCTCTAATCTTAACACAAGATGTGTTTAGCTACACATATTCATGGTAGCTTGTATCACAAGTTTCCTGAGGAGATGAAATAACATCCGGGTCGAATAATCGAGATCGGATGCGACTTCAGCTTCTCTATGTGAAAAATCTCTCTTTGATGAAGAAAACTCAGAAAAATATGTTTTGGTGCGAAAAGGTGAAGTTATGATCCCACGAAAATGTAAAAATCTATTTATAATGCACTTGGGATCTGATGCATTCGCACTGCGAATGAACCATTCGCCTAGCGAATGAAGAAAATGGCACCTGAAGTGCCTTCTGAAAACTAAACCGCCCTTGTCTGTCTGCGCGAGTTCGCAGTGCGAACGTTTCATTCGCAAAGCGAACTACTCGCCAAAACATTCGCAAAGCGAATTTTGGGTCCTTTTGCCACTGCCATAGTGAAGGGTTCTTCGCCAGGACTTTCGCACAGCGAGTAAAGCAGCAAACATTCACTGGAGTTCGCAAAGTGAACTTTGGTCCCTTTTCCAACTGCCATATTCTGGGACCATTCGCTGGAGACCTCGCTAGTTGTTCGCAAAGCGAACCTTCGCTAGCTAGTTCGCAAAGCGAACTTCTTAAAGTTGTCCTCTATTCTTTGGAAGCTTGCATCAATTCTTTGTGTCTTCTTTCTTTGATCAATTAGTGCACTTTCCTGCACAATAACACACACATTACAAGCACCAAAGGTATATATACAATGTTTGAAGAACAACAATAATTCACTACTAAAATCCACAATTAAAACATAGAAAGTGTTGAAAAATGCCAAGTATCAAATACAAATATATAGCATGTTTGACATCTAACACTAGGATCTATCCTAAGCTTTTAGGAAGCCTGAGGGTCCTTGTATGAAGCCCAAGAGGAGGTTGGGGATGCTTCTAGGAAGACTGTGGGTCCTTGTATAAAGCCCAAGATGAGGCTGGGTATTTATACTTTCCAAGTCTAGGAAGAGCTCAAGAAAGGTTTCACCGGGAAATAATCTTTTCTTTGTTGAACTGTTCCAGAGTTAAAGGGGTTAAAGAAGAGGTTTCACCGGGAAAAATTCTCTCTTTATTGAACTGTTTCATGGTTGAACAAATTGAACAAAGCCCAAGAGGAGGTTGACTGCATTGGGAAGAAGGATTCCTTTGTACAAGAGGGAACTAGTTGTTTGAGCTAAGTTATACTAATTGAAAGGATCCTATTGAACTAGTCTAAACTGAGGATGATTTAAATGCTAAGAGAAACTTAACAAGATATGTACAAGTATATATACAGATATATGAACAAGTATATAAACAAGTAGGAATTGAATTGAGAAAGGTGATGGGTCTTATTCTCTGGATAGAGGCCCAAGTGTATTGTGATTGACTAGATATTTTCTTCAAGATTAAATCAGAAATTTAAAGAAATTGAAGAAAGTTTTGAATTTTGAAGATGACTTGATCTTAAGTAGGAAAGGAACAAAGGTGTTGGGTCTTACACTCTAGATAGAGGCTCAGATGATTGTTTTAAACAAAGTTTATGTACAAAGGGATTGGACTTACACTCCTAACAGAGGCCCAAAGATTGTTGTGAAAACAGTGACCGCACCGTGATTTTGAAAAGTGCGACGGGACTTATACTATAGCAGAGGCCCTTGAATTGATTTATTTACAAAGAGGATTGGGTCTAACACTCTAATAGAGGCCCATGAGTGTTGAAATGAAGTTTGAAAGATAGAATCAAAGTAAAACCCTAATTTCCTTTTTTTAAGATATTTTTTAAAAGGAAAATCAATAAAAAAAATGTATAATTTATCAAATGAATCCATTAATCATGTTATAAACAATGATTAAGGTTTATGAAAAAGGTATTTTATCCACATGAATATTTAAAATCATTTTGCTTTAAGAAAAATCAAGAAAAGAAAATCATTTTAAAAATATTTAAAACAATTTGAAATAATATTTTTAATATATTAAAAATATATCACATACATTTTTTTGTGATTTTTTTGTGGATTAACATAATAGGGTATTTAAACGACATGTGTGAAAAAATTGGGATTGAAAATAATTAATTAGATAGGTAAAATCAATATTTTAAATTATTTTTAAAACAATTTAAAAATAATATATTTAATATATTAAAAATATATCAACTATAAAATATTTTTTTGATGAATAAATTATTTAAATATGTGGATAATATTTGTGCAAAAATTCATTTGAAAATAATCAAAATTGGATGTGGAAAATAATTTTTGAAAATAAAATGAAAATATTTAAAAATTCAAAAATTTGAAATATGGCGCGAAGAACGTCATCTTCTTCCTCGTGCCACCCATATTTGCAAAACCCTTCATATCTCTCTCAATTCGTAATGAAATTGCACGATGTAAACATGAAAGTTGTTCGTTTTCAAACAAGGAACGTGATGGTACTAATTAATTTCATTTCTTTTAGGTGTGGAGTGAGTTATTAAGTGATGAACAGATGAACCCTAATTTTTGCAAGAACATTTTGAAAACCTATACACGATTGATATATAGCAATTGATCGAGGGAAAACATTCTATATAAGTGCATAAACATGTAGGTAACTTGAAATATAAAAAATGATGCATGTTTCATGGAGTTTGGGAAGTTCAGGCTTACCTATGCAAGAGGAATTCAAATCTTCAGTTGTAGGTGTTACATATGTGAAATGATGACCTGGACAACTTCCCTAGACCTCAAGGAATGTGTTGATGTGCTTGGAATAGATGGAAACCTTCTATATTGAAGGGCTCGACTCCAACTCTAGCTTATGATGTATTTTGAGCAAATGGGGTATGACTTGATGATTGTGATGTTACAAAAGTTGTTTAAGTGTTTAGATCACTCATACATGATGTATGTGAGGTGTTTGAATCATTGGTTTCACCTAAGAAACTCTGGTTTTGAAAACACGATTCTCACTTTTTGAAAATTTGAAAACTTGGAGCAAAAGCAAGAAAGAAGGGAAAACAAGTATTGTGTTGTTTTGGTGTGTTTTGAATGATCAAAAGTGAGCTATATTTATAGGTGAATGAGTTTGTCTTGGATGAATAGTGATGGCTTGGTGGATAAGAGATCATTCAATGTTTTTGGCAAGATGTCATTACTTCCATGCCAAGGTACAATAGCTCCTCCAAATAGCACAGCTACCAATTGACCAATACCACATTCCTCAGATGTTTTTATTGTTGTTTAAGTGAGCATCTTGACTGAAAAGAGTACTTTTGTTGAATGTGCACTATTGCACATAAATGCCTTTGAATTCAAGGCATATGTGACAAAGCTTCATCATTCTAATTTTGAGATTTTCCTTGATTCTTTGACTCAATTCGGCAGGTTTGTTGTGACTCACCCTGATCACATTGAATTAGTGTAGCTCCATGATCATTGCACTTGAAAAAACAGCCGTGTACCATAAGAAATGGCCAATCTGATTTTGGAAAAACAGTTGCAGCAAGGTGTATTGCAACCTCCATAACCCTTTGCTCAAGTGGAGTTATCTCATGCTCTTAGCCTCTTTGGAAAGCTGGGATTATGTACTTCAATTTTGATGTTCAGCATTGGACTTGATTCATCTTAGATCATGGTGAAAAACTCCTCCATATTTTGGTGTTTTACCTGATCTTACCTTAGGTAGATTTTCACTAAGTGTTGAAATTCAATTCATACTATTCTTGATTTTGATCACTTCATAACTTAAAATCCAAGCATTTTTTGACCATGGATCAGTTTTACACTTTTGTAGTATGTAATAAGGTCTATCATTTGAGCTTTGGATCCAAGAAAATGGTTGTTTGGGTTGGAAGTTATGGCCTTTAGAAGTTGGGTACCTAAACACTTTTTTCCATAACTTAGTGAAATTTTCACTTTCTCAACATTGCCCCTTTTTACAAGTTACCTTGATTTCTTGATCAAATTTTGTTCAAATGCAACAATGGATCATGTTTTCTTGTATAATGGTTCATGATGAACATTTTTGGTCAAAAAGTCAAACTTTGACTTTTGGTCTTAGACGAATTTTGTGCAGAGAAACCCTAATTCCTGATTTTCAATGAATGGATATCTCAAGGTGATTTTGAACTTATGAATGGATATCAAGGGTACATTTGAGTGTCTTGAATCATATCCCAAGGTTTGAGATCATGTCTTGGCCAAAAATCAAAGGTATGGTTGACTTTTCATCAAAACCCTAGTTTGTGGCTCAGATGGATTCGAATTTTTGCATTGCTTATGAATCAAGTTCTTTGAATCAATCCAATCATATGAATGGACTAATATGATGTACTTGAGGTCCTTGAAACATATCTTGAGGTCTTGGCTCATGCCCAGATGAAAATTTCCCTCTGGAAGCCTTGGGCGACCAAAACCCTAATTTGGTGACACTGATGTCTTGAGGCTTGATCAACTTGAAATGGTGCAATCTTGTCCTCGATTCTTGATGTTGAGGATCTCTTGACCTTTATGAATGATTAGGAGGCTTGATAAGTTGAAGATCATGTCAATTCTTGATTGATCCTTTGCCTGAATCCTCTGTAGGGCTTAAAAAACCCTAATTCTTGGCTATAGTGAACACTCAACAATCTTTGAAAGGATTAGTGAGGTATGTGTACATCCATATTGTGGTGATGATTTGCACAATGATGTGAATTCTTGGGGTCAAAATTTAGGGTATGACTCGTTTCATTCTCCTCCAACTGTCCTTTGAAAAAATGAATTGTAGGACCATCCATACATAATTGTGCCAATTTCACTTTGATTTCAGGTATAGTATTCTGCACATTGAAATAGACTTCCGCCCTAGCAATCCAACCAGCGGGATCCTCACCATTAAACATCGCTAATTCCACCTTCTTCACAGATATGAGAAATTATCCAAAGCTTGACCCTGTAAGCCAGAACTTCTTTTTGGTACCAACTGATCCATTATCGTGCGACTATTCTCCCACATCTCTCTCCTTATTCGAATTTAATAAAGAGATGATCTTCTCCTGATTGTCTATATTTTGATTCTGCATTTCATGTAAAGTAACCTCCAGAGTTTCGAGTTTCTCTTCAAGTGCAGTCACTATGGCCTTCATCTTCTTCGGTGGCATCCGACAGGTCGGGCCAATTTGATAGGATGAACAATACCCCGGTAGAACAGAATTATAGAGAAAGAGAAATGGCAAGAAACTTGCGAGTTTTCATTGATAAACAAAGGAAATACAATCTGAAAAACTACAAGAGCAGTTTGCTCTCTCAAAAGATAACTTCTTCTGGCCTAGTAACTTCCCAATAAAAACTCCCCTAAAAAAACAATAAACAACTTAAATACAATCCACAACATCAGCCAATAACTAACTATTTGAATTTAAAATAATACACTAAAATTATATTACTTATTTATTTTATTTATCCTTTGATAAACCCTCCAAATGACGAGTTTATCCTTCTCCTTAGTCTGTGTGATATCGCGGTGCTTGGCTTATCCATGTCTTATACTCAAGTATTCTGCATTAATTATCATAATAGGATACGAATATTACATGCGGGATCCATAGGTATAATAAACTAATTTTTTAAGAAAGAAAACAAGGTAAGAAAGACATTACCAACCAAGTTCACAATAAAAGCTATTAATTGTAAGTTCTAACAGCTCTCTCAAAACCCCTTCGAGTTCAAGTGATCTACTTCATATTTAGAACCTGTCTCATAAAACTTAGATTTTAATGCATGGTTCTCACAGGTGTTATTTTGATCCAAACATATTTATGAGGAAAAAAGGAGTGGCTAGATTAAGGGAAGTAGTAGGTAATCTATTTATAAGAAAAACAACAGTGATGAAGGCATGATCCAATGATATTCTTGTGCAATTTTTAAGATATTGAGTTGAAACTTGAAATGTGGCTTTTGGTAGATCCGTCGTGAAAGAAGACACTGAATTCAGTGGATCAGCATGCACTAGTAAGGGTGGTGGTGTAGGTGGACGAGTATTTTCCTGATTGATACAGTTGAGTCATGACGGAATCTGATGAATTTATAGGTTGCCTAATCCTCCCAAACTCATTTCATTTCCATGCAATGATTGCAATCCCAGTTTCCAAATACCAGAAACAACAATATTTACTATCATTATTTTGAAATTAACCTTAAATTGATGCCTAATCCCATATTAGTTTGAGCAGATTCCAAAACCAAAGTACCAAATCAATCTCCAAAACGACAAAATATCATTAATTCTCACCCAAAAACTATAACTCTTCATTCTTTGGCTTATCAAATCAAAAGATGGAAGCTAAGGGAGACATAAACTAAAACTAACACTTGATTCCCGTTCAAGAATTTCACCAAAACTTGATGAATTCCGAATCAAACCATGATGAACAAGAATCAATCTTTCTGATTGATTACTCCTCATGTTCTTCACTCTTCACTCGAGTGAATCAATCACTCTTGGTTGCAAGATTATATTGTTGCACAATTAATAATTGAAAGAAGAAAGAAAACTGAATTGGGAAGAAAAGGAATTAGGGTTTTAACGTGAAAGGGAAGAAGAGTTATAAATTCTGCAGAATTTCTCTCTGCTCTCAAACTTTGCAAACTGCAATTATTCACACTCAAAATTACAATCATAATAGGTTGAGTTCAAACAAACCCTAACTAACCTAACTAACTCAGCTAAACAAAACAAATAAAGC
Source organism: Lathyrus tuberosus (assembly GCA_022829125.1). Taxonomy (NCBI): domain Eukaryota; kingdom Viridiplantae; phylum Streptophyta; class Magnoliopsida; order Fabales; family Fabaceae; genus Lathyrus; species Lathyrus tuberosus. Next base: position 9,872,812 of record JALAZF010000112.1, read on the forward strand.
TAAATCAACATTTCTGTCAAGACACACTTCGACATTTTAACGCACAACATTTCGACATTTCCTTGCTTCTGTCGAGCAACATAATTCGTCACAAAGAATTATAATTCAACATTGTTTGATAAAAATTATATGTAATCAAATATATTCCTTTTCAATTATAGACTCAATTAACCCACCCAAAGCACAACATTAGTAACACTGTCACATACCTTAAAGGCTTAAACCGCAAATTTAGGGATAAACATTGTGTGTAAAAATCCTCCATGTAAGAACCAATTATCTCTTCTTTATTATATCTATCACAATTTCCATGTCCTTCCTTACACACACACAAAAAAACTCAGCTTTGACAGCCATCCTTGGAAACATTTCAACTTATATACGCAATACACAGTAGTATATATAAGTAAGTGTAAATAAAAGGCAATAGAAAAATGCATCAAAATCTTCAGTTTTTTTGATATTTATTAGCAAGACAATGTAACAAATACCAATTGAATCATGTAAGCACAAATATTTGTATAGAAACCAACATAATATTTTTAAAAACAATCAATTATAATATTTTTATAAATAAATAATAAAAATAATTTTTTCTCTCTCTTACATAATAACCACTGCTCAATGATTCCAATTAAAAACAAAATTAAATTTATAATAAATTTAATTTTTTCTCTATTCTTATTGATTGCTTATAACCATATAGAAATATGTGTGTTCCTATACAAGTCTTTCTCGTCATGAATGTAGGAAATTTATTACCAAAATTGAAATTGGATTCCCTCCATTCATGAATGCTGTAAATCATATTTGGAATCATTGGATTGTTAGCATTTGCAATCATCTTCTTCATTGTTTCAAGCGTGCCACTCATACAGTGCCTCTAGATGTGGTGACCAAGTATCGCTTTGATGTCCAAGCTGCGGAAGAAGGAAGAGCTTCGGATTTTCAGTGTTGGGCACGGCCACGGTGACAAGAAGAGATGGAAACAAGTAAATTCTCGTGCCATAACCTCAAGAATTCTTTGGGGAGGCTTGAATCTTGAGAGTGCTCTTCTGAATATTCTGAATTTGAATCATGTACTAACAATTCTTGTGTTTGGTCTGGACACCAGAGTTTTGCTCTGGTTTTAAATAGATCCGTTAGTAGACAGTATAATTGGTTCTCTTAGATTAATCGGTAGGAATACAGAATACTAAGATTTAAATAAAACTAAATAACTAATACATATTGTTATTTTTTTAAAAATAATAACAGTTTTGAATCTATAATATTTTTAACTATATATTAATTCATTTGATTTTTCTTAAGTGATAAATAACATGGATAATTTTGTCAAAAGGAATCAATAGTACTTTTTAACTTGAAAAACGGTAATTAAAAATAATATAAGTTAATAAAAAAAATAACACTAAAAAAAAAAACCAAAGACATAATTATTTTATTTTTTAAATTAATTATTTTTATATTAAAAACAACATTTATTCATTCAAATTAATAGAATAAATTGAATAATATGAATTCTAAATCGCTATAAATTGAAAATGATAACATGCGAACAAACTCATAATACTCACATTATTAGTATATGACGGTGAGTCTGCAGTGTTGACGACGTCAAACTCATTGATTGAATATACATTGAGTCGAAATTAATATATCAATCTAAACTGAATAAAGAGTTCACCAAGATGAAAAAATTAAATAACACCGCAATAAAACGACGATCAACACAACGTCGCACTAAGACGATGAAATCACGAAGAAAAAAAATTAAAAATATATATCAAATCACTTATTTAAATGAAAAAGAAAAATAATTTAGAGGGTTGATTTTGAATTAAAAATAGACCATAAAATCACCCATTTTTAGTGGATGAAAAAAAAAAGAAAAAATTAGAGTTGATAAAAGAAGGGAGGCGGTTGGTTGTAGTAAATGAGGTTCAATTATCATTAACTACTTAAAGAACATAAAATGTCAACGGACCATCAAAATTATTCATCCAAATTTGACAAATCTACATTATTATTTTAGCATTCACTCTCCTTAATCTACATGTCAATGTCATTATAATACAATTATAGAAAAATGTGAATTCCTAATATTTTTAATCCCGAATCCTATTCACGTGTTTCAAAATGTTATCGATATTGTTAAGGTTCGTCTATAAGGCTCAAATGTAAAGCGGAAGTGAAAAAGCGTGCATAACTGAAAAATATATTGATTAGAAGTTGTAGCGCGATTTTTGTGGTTTCGAATCCTTATCGCTTTGGTACTACAGTTCGATTCATTTTTTATCCTGTGAAGCTGATTAAAGAAGGGAAATAGATGTCTCCAATTAACCCTGCTTGCAAACTGAGGTTGAACAGTCAAAACTGTTGGTTTACAGATGCTATCAAAATAGGGGGGGTTCTTCTTTTGGGTTATTTGCTTAAAAACAGTGTCTAGGCTATTGGTAAGGTGTTAGGTCTGATGCTTTTCGATTGATGTATGAAGGTACGGGATTTTGGGTTTTTGATTAGTATGCTCGCTAAGATTTTTGCAATCTTATGCCTACGTATTCCCGAAACAGGGAAATCAGAGCGATCGTAGTTCTTCCTATTCTATGGGAGGAAAGAGATTGTTTTGGTGTCTTGTTCAAAGCCCAAGACATGAAACTAAAGGTGGTTTGTACCTTGTTCAAAGCCCAAGATGTGAAGCTAAAAGGTTTTGGATTAGAGAGAATTTGTCATCTCTAAAGAGGAGTGGTTGATGTTTGTATACTGTGAGCAATGCACAACTTTGATGTTAAAAGGTTGATTGACTCAACCGGAGCTTTCTTTATACAAAGCCTAAGAGGAGGCTAGAAGTTTGACTTTTCCGGAGGAAAATGTTCTTTCCGTCTTGTACAAAGCCCAAGATTGAGGCTAAAAGGAATTTTGACTCCGTTGGGGAGAATGTATCTTGTATAAAGCCCAAGATGGAGGCTGCAAGGGTTTGACTTAACAAGAGAGTACTTTTATATGTCCTGTATAAAGCCCAAGATGGAGGCTAAAAAGGTTGACTCAACAAGAGAGTCTTGAACAGGTGATTGACTCAACAAGAGAGTCTGAAGGTCGATTGACTCAACAAGAGAGTCTTTTATACTCAACAAGAGAGTGATTTGCGGTCTCGTACGAAGCCCGAGATTGAGGCTAAAAGGAGATTGACTCAACAAGAGAGTCTTTTATACTCAACAAGAGAGTGTTTTTCTATGTCTTGTACAAAGCCCAAGACGGAGGCTAGAAAGGGTTTTACTCAACAAGAGAGTCTTTTATACTCAGCAAAAGAGTGTTTTACTATCTGTCTTGTACAAAGCCCAAGACGGAGGCTAAAAGTTGACTCAACAAGAGAATCTTTTATACTCAACAAGAGAGTGTTTTTCTATCTCGTACGAAGCCCGAGATGAAGGCTAATAGTTGACTCAACAAGAGAGTCTGAAAAGGTTAGCTCCGCTGGGGAGAATCATTTGTACAAAGCCCAAGAGGAGGCTGACTTACTGCTGAGGGTTATTGAGATCTTGAAGCGGGTCCAAGTGTGGGGAACTCTCATGAGAGAGATCGGGTTTCTGCTGGAGATTGATCCAGAGTGATCGGTATTTTTTCCTATGTTTGAAAGGAACTTGAGAATGTCTTTGAGACTCAAGAGTTTTAGACTGTCCAAGCCTAGAGTTTTATCTTTTGTACAATGCCCAAGAGGAGGCACGGGCATTAAGGGATGAGTATCAACCCTACAATGGCCGGAGTTTTGACGCGGGAAAGACTGCTCTAGCAAAGGATGACTAAGTTATGTCTTATACCTTTAAGAGGTCGTCAGGGTCCTTGTATTAAGCCCAAGAGAAGACATGAGAACTTCTAAGAAGCCGAAGGGTCCTTGTACAACGCCCAAGAGGAGGAGGGGATGCTTTTAGGAAGCCTGTGGGTCCCCAAACCAAGAGAAGTTCAAGAAATGCAATTCACCGAGAAGAGATCATTCCAGGAAAGTTCGAGAATTTGGAAGAAACTCAAGAGATGTCATTCACGGAGAAAAGATCATCTATGGGGAGTTAGAGTTTCTTTGACAATTTCTAAGGGTGACAGTCTGAGAAAAGGTTCACCGAGAATACTGTCTTTCTCTTTGTTCCATATTGTTTAACCCCAAGAGGAGGGAAGACTCTATCTGGAATCCTACGGGGGATCTAGTTTTGTTTGTATTTAAGAGTGACCAACATGGTTTTACCTAGTTCTAGACGTAGTTGCCGGGAAAAACTCTAAATAACTATACTAGTATTACACAGTGGATATGTGACAAGTATATAAAAGGATGTGAAAGAAGACTTACAGTGAAACAACCCCACAATACAGTTTATATACATATGAAAGTGGTAATTGAAAGCGGATAAACACTTACCCGTTGTAGAGCTTCCATGTTGTTTAATTAGTTGTTCAACAAAGAAATTAAATAAATTTTTGATGACAACATATATTTTAATTCAAAATCAAAGGAGAAAGTGCTTTGAAAAGATTGTTGGGGCTTACAGCTCGAGGAGAGGCCCAAGTTTTAACGATGATCACACCATTACTTTAAAAACTGTACAAAGGGACTTATACAATACGTGAGGCCCAAAAAGTTTTTATGTACAAGGGGATGAGTCTTACACTCCATTAGAGGCCCAAAGATTTTGAAAAGAAAAGAAATGGGGCATACAACACGAGGGTTGGCCCAGATGATTTGATTTTTGAACTGGCGATTGCGCCGAGATTTTTCTTTTAACGCAGAGGGACTTATACAATATCTGAGGCCCAAAATGGTTTTGGTTAAAAGGGGATTGAGTCTTACACTCTATTAGAGGCCCAATGAATAATTTTTGTACAAGTGATGGGGCTTACAACTCAGGGAGTGACCCAGATGATTTTTGTTAAAAAGGCGACGATCGTGCGGAACTTTTTGACGGTATCGGGACTTATACAATACACTGAGGCCGAAAAAGGTTTTCAAGAGGGGTTGGGTCTTACACTCTAGTAGAGGTCCATGAGTGTTTGAAAATGATTTGTTTAGGGTGATTAAGATCAAAACCTTAAATTAATTTCAAAATGTATTTTAATTAAATTTAATTAAAATAATCAAAATTATCAAACATGTGTGAAAAACAAGTTGTGATCTTGGATTAATGTTTGAAAAATCATGTTTATATCCACAAAATGATTGGAAACCAATTAAATTTGGAAAATCAAGGAGGAAAAAATATTTTAAATGTTAAAAACAAATAAAGATTAATTCTTAGCAAAAATATCAAGTAAATGAGATAAATAATATTTTTTGGTAATTTTTGGCAAAATAAAATATTTTAACATTTTTGTGAATTATTAAAAAAAGAATCAACTCACAATCATTAAAACTCAGAGAGAAATTAATTTTTGAATCAATTAAATAAAATCACAAAATTCAAATATTTGAATTTGTGAAAAAGGCGCCAAGAACATGGCAAGAACACGCGCGTGTTCTGAGTTTGGCCTGATTTGCATTTTCTATCCAATCTCACTGAATACTTGATGAAATCACAAAATCCACATATCAATCTGCTCGTTTTCACCTCACGATCATGTCTATGGTCTTTAATTTCATTTATTTTAAGCATGGAATAAGAAATCAAGACAAAACCTCAAGAACCCTAAAATTTGCATGAAGGCTGAGAATTTTGATACACGATTCAAACAAAGCAATTAATTGAGGGGAAACATTCTATGCATGATTATGAACATTTGGCAAAAGTATTGTGCGAGGAAATATGCATAGATTAAGAGATGACCAAGTTTAGGCTTACTTAAAGGTCGTGACAGCAAGAGCAAAGTGATTTTTGAGTTGGAGGTGTTACAAATGAGTTGTGATGATCTGAACAGCTTCCCTACACCATATGGAGTGCGTTTGAATGCTTGGACTTGATTGGAAATGGCTGGATCACTTCATGGCATCTCAGCTGCAATTTGGTTAAAACCTTGAGCAACTGGCTGGTGATTGTGAGAAATCAGTGTTACAGTTGTTGTTTAAGTGTTTTGATCACTTCTATATGATGTTTATGAGGTGTGTGTGTGTGATTGGTTTGGTTGGAATAGCTCTCAAACTCAAAACCCGATAGTGACTTGCTTTGGAAGGCAAATTTGGAAGTGAGAAGGTGATTTTGAGGAAAACATCTATTTTATGGCTTTGGTGTACTTAAACTGAGCACAAATGAGCTCTATTTATAGTAGAGCAAGTTTGTTTTGCAAGCAATAGTGAATGGCAACTGCAGCAGACCTTTGGCCAATTGGATAATTTTGGAATCTCAAGTCTCCTCTAGCCATTGACTAGAGTTTAGAGCATAGGCCTTTGGTTCCCTAGTTCAGAGATCATCATTGACTCATTCAGTTGGAAAAGGCTCGGTTCATGCCACCTTGGCGCATCCATTGAATGCTCCAAAACAAAATTGGAGTCTTGTCCCCTCTTTAGGGTTTTTTAGGTTTGGCATGCTATTTTTAGTTCCAAAGACTTGGGAGGCTTATGGATCAGTGTTTGTCCCTCCTTGGTCTCCCCCTAGGTGTTCAAGTGGATAAACTTGTTTTTCATTTTCACAAATTGCTCAAATCGAGCAAAATGCACAAATCTGCCTTGTTATGACAGTTGCAGCAAGGCATATTGCCACTGTCATAACTCTTAGCTTATGTGGGATTTCATGGGGTTCTTGGCCATTTTGGAAAGCTCTCATATGATACAACATATGTGTGATCATAGTTTGTCTTGACACTTTTTGGATCCAAGTGAAAAATTCCCTTACATTTTGGAAAAAGTGAAACAGATTCCGACTTAGTGAAAATTTCATCAAGTGTTGGAAAAAGTGACATTTCATGTTTTCAGCCATTTTGATCCAACCATAACTCAAAATCCATGATGAATTGGAATGAGGTGTAGTTTACACTTTTAAAGTAGGCCATGAGATCTATAAATCCATCTTTGGACCAGCCAAAATGGTTGCTTGGATCTCAAGTTATGATCCTTGGAAGTTGGTACCCTAGCCACTTTGTTCCATAACTTAGAAAATTTCTAAGTTTTTTAAGGTTACCCCTTTTACAAGTTATCCCACTTTTATTGATTTTTCTTGATGAATGATGATTCCAATCACACATTAACATCATTTTAGGGTTAGGGAACCATAATTGATCAAAAAATCAAAAAGTCAAACTTTGACTTTTGGGCACAGTTGACTTTTTATCAGATGAATTCCAAACTGTGCGATCCTCTATGAAATCAAATCCTTGACCTAAATCAAACTTGATGGATTGATTTCATAGGTGTTATAGGGTGTATTGAATCATGTCCCAAGGTCTGGGAGCATGTCCTGGTCAACAGTCAAAGGCACAGTTGACTTTTTCCGCAAAACCCTAACTGTGGTTCTGATGAACTTGAAACTTGTGAATCAAGCTTCTTGGATCAATACATTGTTGCAAATGGATCAATGTAGTGTATTAGGGACCCTCAAATCATGTCTTGAGGTCTTGACTCATGTTTTGTCCCAAAAGTCAACTTAGGGGTGAATTAGGTCAAGAAACCCTAATTCCTGATTTTTTATGAATGCATCCCCTGAGGCTAAATTGACTTGATGATTGGGTTTATGAGGCCCCTTAGTGTATTTTGGGTTATGCTTTGAAGCATTGGCTTATGCCCAGAGGAAAAATTCCATCTGGAGGTCCTGGTCGACCAAAACCCTAATTTGGTGACACTGGCGATCCTGAGGCTTAATCCACTTGGAATGTTGCAGCCTTGTGCTTGATCCTTGATGTGGGAGTCCTCTTGATCCATTGTGGATGTTTAAGAGGTTTAGACAAGTTGAAGATCATGTCATTTCTTGATTGATCCTTTGTCTAAGAGCTCTGAGAGGGCTTGAAGCCCTAAGTTTGATTATAGTGGATGCTCACCCATCTTTGGGGAGACTAATGAGGTATGATGGTTCATCCATATTGTGATGATGATTTGCACAATGATGGGAATCTTAGTGGTCAAAATTTGGGGTACGACAGATGCCCCTATTTAATCTTCTTGGACCCGAAGGTATGAATGGCGAAGGTATTCGGGCATTCGGGGTGCAAGAGGATTAAATATCGAAATACCCAAAATTTTGATGGTGGTTATGAATGGTAGCTTACGTATTCATCTTCTTTTGCTAAGCGATGATGCTTAGAAAAGGTAAAACTTCCCCTCGATCCTGGTTTCCTTTCAAGGAATTGGTCTCAGTTTTTTTTTAAAATAAACTTCCCCTCGATCCTGGTTTCCTACCAAGGAACTGGTCTTAGTTGCGGAAATAAACTTCCCCTCGATCCTGGTTTCCTACCAAGGAACTGGTCTCAGTTTTTGATATAAACTTCCCCTCGGTCCTGGCCTTTAGCCAAGGAACTGGTCTCAGTTTCTTTTATCAATAAACTTTCTTGACAAGGGACGCTGTTCGTAGTGGTTTTCCTCAAACTTCTCGCCGAATTTTCCTGGGGAGATGCCATTTGATGGAAAAAGATTTGATGTCAGACCTTCTGGGGAACCCATCTGTCTGAGTTGTAGAGGTGTACAAACTTCTTTGTTGGAGATGCCATTCGTTGACTCTACTGGGGGAAAACGAGTCTCTTGAGAGATTGCTTTCGCTTGGGGTTACTACATCATACTTTTCTCGGGATCTTCTCGGAGAAATGCCATATGATGTGATCCAATTTTGAGGTGCCGATAACCTTTTCGTCAGCGAATTTTTTGGAGAAAAACTGTTGTACTGCCGAATCTCTGATTAAGAGGCTTTCTCTGGGGATTTTCCTTAATCCGGGAAAGCGAAGATATCATCTTCAATGGCGAAGAGTGATGTTTGTCGGAAGCTCTCTGAATTTTCAGAGGTTCAAGTTATCAAAGTGGTCAAAGAACCACCTTCAATCCAGAAATAAACTAGAGGAGAGATCGTTTAGATGATTCACTTCCTGACGAGGAAAGAACTGACAACTCGATTGAGAGGACTTTTATCACTTGGGAACAAGACCGACTAGAGTGATAGTGATGCAATATGAATATGAATGACTTAATAATGCATGATGTATATATGTATATGCTGACAAAACTGACACGACATACAGACTAACGGATGAACATGACGGGATATTCGGCCACAGTGGAAGATGAAAAGTATCACTGGTTCACGATAGCAATTCTGCCTTGCTTAGGAGAGATAGTCCCCGTGGGGAACAACCGTTGGTCGGGCTTAGGAGGTAAGAACTCTGTCGGGGGTGTCAGATGAAACACGGTCTCTGACACAGTCGATCCTTCGTTCAGGTGCACTAGCTTAGAAGGAGTACTTTGATTCTGCACTTTGAAGCTCGATTACTTCTGGGGGAAGCGATCAACGTTCTTTCAATGTTCAACAGTAAAAAGAATTGCCATCTTTATTTTAAAAGCAGAAAAATTTTAACAAGTAAAATTCATTTTTGTTTTATTTCAAGAATCGTTAATCATGTTAAAATGTCGTTCTGTAAAGCTAAAACAAATGAGAATTGCAAACAAAAGCACTAGGGCTCAAATTTTATTGACAGGACGGAGATCAGCCAAGCGCGTGATTTCATAGAGTATTTTCAAAGTCTAGAAAATGGTAATTTAAGGGAAAAAGGCTACATTGAAACATAACGACCACTATCCTTTCACCAACTTTGAGTTCTAGACATCCTGAGCTTCGGTCGAAGATGACCTTGACTGGAGTTTTTCTCGGATGGTGTAACTGCTGCTGAGGGACTTGCCCCTTTGTTGGACATAGTTACTTGCCATTATCCCTAACTTTTGCCTGGATTGTACTCTGAGATTTCCAAACCACCGGGATGATTTTTTTATTGTGTCTCTAATTTTTGCCTGGACCGCCCTTTCGGGTTTTCAATTCACCGAGACGTTTTTTTTATTTAGGCGAAGTATTTCTTGACTACATCAACATTTGTGGGGTAGACAAATTCCTCTCCGTCCATGGTTGCGAGTCTCAAGGCACCACCTGAGAAGGCTTTCTTGACCACGTAGGGGCCGTCATAATTAGGGGTCCACTTGCCCCGGGAATCAGTGAGAAATGATTGTATCTTTTTTAGCACAAGGTCTCCTTTTCTGAAAACACGGGGTCAGACCTTTTTGTCAAATGCATTCTTCATTCTTTGTTGATACAACTGACCGTGGCATATAGCTGTTATTTGCTTTTCTTCGATCAGATTCAGTTCGTCGTGTCGACTTTGACACCATTCAGCCTCTGTTAACTTAACTTCCATCAATACCTGGATCGATGGGATCTATACTTCTATGGGGAGCACTGTCTCTATGCCATATACTAGAGAGAAAGGGGTTGCCCCTGTTGAAGTGCGGACAGATGTGCGATAACCATAAAGAGCAAAGGGTAATATCTCGTGCCAGTCTTTGTAGGTTACAGCCATCTTTTGAACGATCTTCTTAATGTTCTTGTTAGCCGCTTCTACCACTCTGTTCTTCTTGGGTCGGTAGGGAGATGAGTTATGGTGTTCGATCTTGAACTCAGCGCACAACTCTTTCATCATCTTATTGTTTAAGTTAGATCAATTATCAGTAATGATCTGGCTTGGAATGCCATAACGGCAGATGAGATTATTTTTGATAAATTGGACCACCACTTGTCGGGTTACATTGGCATATGATGCTGCTTCGACCCATTTGGTGAAGTAGTCAATGGCTACTAGAATGAACCGATGTCCGTTTGAAGCTTTAGGTTCAATCATGCCAATCATTTTGATTCCCCATATGGAAAAAGGCCACGGGGAAGAAAGAATTTTGAGATGCGTTGGCGGTACATGGATTTTGTCTGAGTATATCTGACACTTGTGACATCTTCTCATGTACTTGTGGCAGTCAGATTCCATGGTCAACCAGTAGTACCCTGCTCTTAGAATTTTTCTCTCCATTGTGTGTCAGTTGGCATGAGTGCCAAAGGATCCTTCGTGAATTTCATTCATCAGCATGTCTGCTTCTGGTCTGTCTACACATCGGAGCAAGACCATGTCAAAGTTTCTCTTATAGAGTGTATCGTCGCTCAGAAAGAAGCTGCCTGCCAACCTTGTGAGGGTCTTTCTGTCCTTCCTGAATGCCCCAGGTGGATACTCTTATTTCTAAAGAAAGCATTTGATATCGTGATACCAAGGTTTGTCGTCTATGACTGTTTCAATCGTGAAGATGTAAGCGGGCCTTTCAAGGCGCATTATGTCGATCTTAGGTATGTTGTTCCATTGACCTACACTAATCATGGAAGAGAGAGTGGCTAATGCATCAGCCATGTGATTTTCTTCACGAGGGATATGGTGAAACTCGATTCTGTTGAAGAATGGTAACAACCTTCTCGCGTAATCTTTGTAAGGAATCAAACCTGATTGGTATGTGTTCCAATCTCCTTTAATCTTATTGATCGGCCTTGTTGTTTGTACACTTGAATGTCAGTCGGGCGGTGAAAGGAATGTGGGTACCCTGAGGTGTTATGATGATTGCCCCAATTCCATTTCCATAATGATTGACGGCTCCGTCAAAGATTAGTCCCCATTGGCAACCTGGTTCTGGCCCTTCAATGGGTAGCGGTTCATCGCAATCTTTCATTTTTAAGTACATGACATCTTCGTCTGGGAAGTCAAATACGACTGTTTCCTGATCGTCAATCGGTTGATGAGCCAAATGATCGGCTAAAACACTTCCCTTAACGGCTTTCTGAGCATGGTACTCGATGTCATATTCTGATAACAACATCTGCCAACGGGCAATCCTTTCCGTAAGAGAAGGGTTTTCAAAGACGTACTTGATCGGATCCATTTCAGAGATTAACCAAGTAGTGTGACGAATCATATATTGGCGAAGATGTTTGGCTGCCCATGCCAAAGCGCAGCAAGTTTTCTCAAGCATAGTGTACCGAGTTTCACAGTCAGTGAACTTCTTGCTTAAATAGTAGATGGCAGACTCTTTCCTTTTGGTTTCGTCTTATTGGCCAAGGACGCAACCCATGGAGTCTTCCAAGACTGTTAGGTAGTAGATCAGTAGTCTTCCTTCCACTGGAGGTGATATAATCGGTGGGTTCAATAGGTATTCCTTGATACTGTCGAAGGTGATTTGGCAGTCTTTTGTCCAAACGCAGTCCTCATTCTTTTTGAGTAATTTGAAAATCGGCGCGCATGTCGCTGTCATGAGGAATATAAATCTGGAAATGTAATTCAGACGTCCCAGGAATCCCCTGACTTGTTTTTCAGTCTTTGGAGAAGGCATTTCTTGAATGGCCTTGACTTTGTCAGGATCTACCTCAATTCCTTTCTGGCTGACGATGAACCCTAAGAGTTTTCCTGAGCGGACACCGAAGATGCACTTATTGGGATTCAAGCGGAGTTTGTACTTTCTCAACCGCTCGAATAGTTTGGACAGGTGGGTCACATGCTCCTCCTCTGTTCTAGATTTGGCAATCATGTCATCGACATATACCTCGATTTCCTTGTGTATCATGTCATGAAACAGAGTAGTCATGGCCCTTTGATAGGTTGCCCCGGCGTTCTTCAAACCGAACGGCATTACCTTGTAACAAAAGGTACCCCATGGGGTGATGAAGGAAGTTTTATCCATGTCTTTCGGCGCCATTTTTATCTGGTTATAGCCCGAGAATCCATCCATGAAGGAGATGACCTTGAACTTTGCTGTACTGTCAACCAGCATGTTAATGTGTGGTAAAGGAAAGTTATCCTTTGGACTAGCCTTGTTTAGACCTCTGTAATCCATACACATTCTGACCTTTCCGTCCTTTTTTGGAACTGGTACTATGTTGGCTAACCATTGAGGATATTCTGACGTGGCGAGGAAAACCGCGTCAATCTATTTCTGTACTTCCTCTTTGATTTTGATAGCCATGTCTGGATAAGTCCGTCTCAACCTCTGTTTTACTGGCGGACATTCTGATCTTAACGGTAGATGATGTTCCACGATGCTGGTATCCAACCCTGGCATGTCCTGATAGGACCAAGCGAATACATCGGGAAACTCTTTGAGAAGCTTTATCAAAATTTCTTTGACAGTCGGACTGAGCAGTTCCCCAATCCCGATTTCTTTTCTCTCTTCTTCTGAACCCAAGTTGACCGTTTCCAATGGCTCTTTGTAAGGTTCAATGGACCTTTCCTCTTGTATGAGTAGTCGGGAGATCTCTTCTGGAATTTCTTCGTCATCTTCTTCTTCAGCCTCAAATACCGGGAATTCAAAGTTGGGAGAAGGCATCGGATCGTACATTTCAATGGGGTTTAAAACAAGCAATCTGCATGACGTGATGATTATTTTTTTATAAGAGATAGAGAGAAATGCAAGAGTGTGTGCAGTGTATTTTTTTTACTGCTTGTTTTTATTATTTGTTGTTTTTTTGGATTACCATTTTCTGAAAAAACGAAAAGAGAAAACAACAATTAATGCGGAAATTACAAAACGACGTTATTTTATTTATGATCTTGTCGATTCTTGAAACTAGAGCCCTATAAAACAAAACTCTGTCGCTTTGAGCGAAGCGAATAGGGATATCTACAGAAAGTGAGCCCTATCAAAACATCCGTTTCACCTGGGCAGGGTGAAAGGTTAAGATAAAGACGACAATTACTTTGACTTATGAACGATCTTCGGAACATCGACAACAACCCATTGGCGGCGAACTCCTCGGTGAATCACAAAGTCTGTTACCTTCCTTGATTTGTCCTCAGAAATAACACTGATTTCTGGTGGAGCAGGATCATTGGAATCTATCTCCCAGGCAGAGTTGTCGTAGGAGGATTCCTCAGTTGTATTTTGCATAGTATTTGTACTCTCAGGAAAATCCCCCCATCCAGTTGGCTGGATGTCTTCGAGCCTGATACGAGAGCTTTTAGGAGCGGTGTATTTAACCATGAAGTCATATTTGCCACTTAGTTGTCCCAAGGTGTCCCACACTTCTTTGGAACTAGAGGAGTCATCCCTTTCGATGACGTTGACCTCGGGAACAACATAGTTAATGAATTCTAGTCCTGTAAACTTTGCAAATTCATCGTCGTGCTGGACGTTTTCTGAATGACCTGAGTGTTGATCCCATGACATGGTGGGGACGCAGGTATTTTTCCCAATGACGCTCAGCTGATTTTCATTGTTCGGCTGATTTTCTTGCCCCAAGTCTCCTGGGTAGGGCTGCCAGATAGGCATACCATCCATCGGGCCATAGTAGTCGTGGTCAAAGTTTTATTTCATCGGAGTGTCTTCCTCTAATGAATTTGGTGGAGCACGGCATCCTTCGGGATCACAATCTCTGTATATCATTTCGACGTCTGACCTCGGTATAAATCTCGAACTCTGTGCGGGATAGCAAAATGACATAGGCACCTCTTCCTGAGACATATAACCGTCCTCATTAAGATAGGACTTCCATTCATCATCTGTGTCGGAGGAATCTCCCTCATTGATGGTATGTACTTCTTGAGACACTGGGTGAAGGAAACCTCCATTATGGAAGAAGTTCTGAATGAGATGAAGACTTTCATCGTTAGCAGCTGTCTGGGTACAGGTTGCAGAAAAACCAAGACCCTTCTTTGTTTTATTATCAGTAGGAATGACAAGCTGTCCCCATCCCTTTGCATTGTTACTCTCGATTACTTTGAGAGCATCTTTGTACGAGGAAATCAATGTTCCTTTTTCTAATTGATTCTTATTGCTTACCGAAAGCGCTTGGAACTGAGTTCTAATAACCTCCTTGGGTTCTACCGCAGTGGACAATGAAAGGTTACTCACGAGCAAGGCATGCTCTCCGCACACCGTGACGAGTTGGTCATTCTTGACGAACTTCAGCTTCTGGTGAAGTGTCGAAGTGACTTCCCCAGCCTGGTGTATCCAAGGTCTTCCTAATAAGCAACTGTATGTTGCCCGGATGTCTATGACCTGGAAAGTGACTAGGAAAGTGTAAGGACCGATATTTATGGGAAGGTCGACTTCACCGATAACTGTTTTTCTGGACCCGTCAAATGCTTTGACGGCGGCCTCACTGCCTCTCATCGGAGATCCTTTGAATGATAGTCACATTAGGGTGGACTTTAGCATAACGTTGAGAGCCGATCCGGTGTCTACCAGTACGCTGGCTAAAGCATTGCCCTGGCAGTTGACTGTGATATTGAGCGCCATGTTATGGCTTTTTCCTTCTTCTGGAAATTCCTCATCGCTAAACCCCAAGTTGTTACAGGAAGTGATGTTAGAGACGATGCTGTCAAACTGTCGTATTGACATATCTTGTTCCACAAAGGCTTGTTCTAAGACTTTCTGTAGAGCCTCTCTGTGGGCTTCGGAACTGAGTAAAAGAGATAACACAGAGATCTTTGAAGGAGTTTGTAACAGCTGATCAACAATGTTGTATTCACTCCTTTGGATGAGCTTCAGCATCTCATTATTGTTCTTTGAAAGGTCGGGATCACTGGATTGACCGACTGGTGGATTAGGAACTTCTGTTTGAGGTTCCTTTTCTCTGGTAGGTTCTCCAACTCCTCGGTTAAAGATTCGACTACTCCGTGTTACTCGACTGATGTCTGCAATATTCACGACGGAGGGTAATGGAATTTCCTTTCCATTCTCAATTGTTGTTGCACCGTATTTGTAAGGGATCACCTTAGTTGATTCATACGATAATGGTCCCAGTAGATAGATAACTACAGGGGCCTTCTGATTCTTCTGACTGTCACAAGTAACTTCAATCAATTCCTGGTTAAGAACCTTCGATTCGTCAAGTAGAGGGATGATGGTACAAACATCTTTGGTCCCTTTGCGATCAGAGATCACGACAACATCCTTAATCTGATCAGCGAAATAGTCTTGATTGATCCAGAACTTGGACACAGTTGAATCTCCTTGGGAGCCAACTGACTTTGAAGGGCTGCTCGCACGAGGTAACATCCTTGATTATTTTTCGAACAGACTCTACAGCGCTCATAGTTATGCGGTGGCACCTGGCCACGTCCGCTTTGAATGCAGTGTAACTGACCAGATCTATTTCCATAGATCGGACATCCTGACTTTGATGCCTAGTAGGGTTTCTATTTGTCACACTGATTTGTTGCGTCTCTTCATCCATATAGATCGGAAGCCACCAGTGGTTTAACAAGTTGTCGCTCCCGGGATTTTCATCTAGGTACAAACGCGAAAGTGGCGCGGAAGAAAGAAAGAAGAGTCTCCAACCAGACATTTTTATCCCAAAGAAAGGGAAAGGTAATGCTGTACAAACCCGAGAGAAAGGAAAGAACAAGGTCTCGCGAACCAAAGAGAATGGGTAAGGGAGTTGGTTACGTGAAGGGAAGGTTAGCGCACCCCTTCACGTCCATCGTACTCGACGGGATCCACGCTTGAAGTACTGCTCAAAGGGTGATAGAAAAGATACTGGAAAAAATAATGGAAAGAGAACGAGAAACAAACGTAGGGAAAATAAAAGAAGTGCTCGAATGGGCCCTACCCCACTGCCTACGTATCTCATCAGGAACATGAGAATCAGAGCGATGTAGTTCCCCTCAACAAGGGTTGCTTTGTTTGTGTTTTTTAATGGAAATGTCAGAGTGCGCGTCCCAGCAGTTAGGTGTTTCAGCTCGCTGTATGGAGACTTAGGCGTTACCTGTTTGCGGTAGAACGGACATGACGAGTCCTTAAGAATGGAATGAAGGAGATGTGAAGAGAATTGTTTGTTTGTTTTTGTATTTTAGAAAGAAGTATTTTGATTATTGGTGTGTATAACGCATATTGTATTTAAGTCTTTCACGAAGGATCGAATGCCTCGCATATCGACCCAAGACAGGACGTATGCTAAGCACTCTAAGAAAGTGAGAAAAGACCCCTCACCATCTTATTCTCACATGAAAGGCTCAAATACAATATATGTTATGCCTTTATTAAGTGTTTTTGCTTTTGTTTTGAGATGATAAGAAGAGAGACTCAAATGGTTAAGAAAGGTAAAATCTAATGAGGGAGACTAAGATTCAAACCCTAAAGTTATCATACATGGATGTTCCTAATGGTTTAGTGTGGTTTAGAAACCTAACTCTAAAAGAAAAGAGAAGAAGAGGGAATTCTAACTTACTTCCAAGATGGAAGTTAAGTTAAGAACTCAAAGGGAATGGATGAGATTGAACAAGGAAAGCATTAGATGCTTATCACAATCACAACTTGAAAGCTTAAAAGAGATCAAAGAAGAGGTTGTATGTGGGTGCAGACCCACACACTTGACTTACCATTAGCCCCTGAAAATGTTAGCAAAACAATTTGCAAGTAAAGAATGAATGACAAGTAAAGATCAAACAAGTTAAGAACTAAAGAAGACATGTCCTAAAGGTTTATAAAGTTTCTAAGTCAGAACTAATACCCTAAGAAATTCCTCTAAAGTTAAGGTACCAAACACAATCAAACTTTGCACAAACAATGCCTTAAACATCAAAGAAATGCACCATGAAAGTAGATGAGAAAAGATGAATAAAAATGCAAAATGAACATGTATTTATGCTTAATGAAATGGCAAGGTCAGAAGCATACATCATTTATGAATGTCTTATAATGCATATGAACCATCATACAAGTCATGGATGAAATGATTCAAGTAATAGAAAATAGATGAAGAAGAAATGGTAAGGAAATAGACATGTTTCAATTAGATGCACAAACTTACATATTAAAGATGCATAGCATATGAAATGGGTATGGATGCATATGGACCAGTAGCATATAATTGATGATATGCAAATTATATAAAGGAAATGGCATATTCAATGCAAACACAAATCATGTAGAGCACAAGAAGAGATGAGATGAGGAATTAGGTCAAAAATACAAATTAAAATGCACAACCACACATCAAAGGAAACCCCAAATCAAAAGGATTTAAAAAAGAATCAAGGAGGACCTATAATCCTCTAAGCAAACCCTATGAAAGGATCACAAAGAAAACAAAATAAGGTGGCACAAGTGCCTCATCAAAATCATATTAGATGGAAATAGAAGAATATGCACACAAGTTAGTTTACTTACAAGACAAGTCACACATGATGGTGAAATACAATTATGAATGCAAATGCACATGGATCAGTAGCATACCTATTATAATATGACATGAGAATGCACAAATGAACAAGTTTGGTCCATACACAAGTCACATTGAAAATTAAGAAGAAGGGAACATAATTAGAAGTTCATACAAAATGGAAACACACTTCAAATGTTTATGTGATTGTGATGCATATGATATGACAATATGAGTCAATAAAAAATGATGAAATGGTTTATGTACAGTAGAGAGACATATAAGAATAAGTGTGGATGGCATACCATTATGAGATACACACAACTATATGAAAGAAGAGCAAGTGATAGATGCACAATTAAGTGTGGATGCAAGATGAACATCAATTTCAAAACATGTCCAAATGAAATATGAAAGACCTATAATTTGACATACATGACCTACAATATTCAAAAAAACACGTGTCAAAAGATAACATCAATCATCTCAAGAGAGCATAGGCAATATGACACAAAACCATAGCATATGCATACAATGAAGAACAAAAATGCACATGTAATCAATCAATAAGGAAAAAATAGGAAGAGACTTGGAAAAATTATGGAAATAGGTTATAAAGTACCTAAGTCAGAATCTAAACACATTTCAAAAGCTCACACAAAAATTCAAGAAGGAGCATGCTCAAATAAAGCAACAAAATCACATTAGGTCAACAATGAATAATGCACAAAGATATGGTTCAAATGCTATGTAAAAATGATTCTAAAAATATGAGAAAATTTTTTTAGATGTATTAAGATATTTAATATGATCATACAAAATTCCATGCAAAAATTCAGAAAAGAACTAGTTCAATTAAAATAAAAATGAGCCAAGCATCAAGAAGAATGCACTTTAAAAGAAAAATAAAATAAAATTAAGAAAATAATGGAAAAATAAAAGAAAATCAGAAATAAAAAATATGGAAAATTATGTTAATGTGTCAAAATGGTTGGTGAATTTTTATAGAATTTTTAGAAGCATTTTAGTATTTTTAATAAAAGGAAATGGAAACAATATGAAAATAAAAAATAAGATGCAAAGGAAACACTCAGGGGGTGCAGCAAAAGTAAAATATTAGTGTAAAATGATATTGGGCTTAGAAGTGAGAGTGCAGATAGAAATTAAGGCCTGGTCTAGTAAGGCACATGTGTGTGTGAATTAAGGTGCACCTCAGTCATATGTTTGATGCAATCACAGCCATAGGATTAAGTCATGATGAGATTATCAAAGAAGTAATTCAATCTAAAGGATCAGGATGCACGCACACCACAATAAACACGCACGCACACACATGCAAGTCATCAGAGGCAAAAAAATGGTACGTGATGGGGACGCTCTCTCATTTATGTGTTGGCACGTTTCCAGCCCTAGGATCAAACAAATCCAACGGTTATGATATAAACTGAGCCTTAAACCCTAAACAAACCTCACCGGCCGGAGAAGGACCTCCGGTCATATTCTCCGGCCACTCTCCGGTGACTGCAACTTCAAAACCTCCAAAAAATCACAAGGCATACATCAAAATAAAGAGGAAGTCACGTAGAATGCAAATCCACACTTAGATTTCACGTAACACGCATGTACAGAGAGATTCGAACACAAACATTTTGCCCTAATTTTGGATCTACACCTCTAAAAGGTCTATCAACTAGCCGAAAATGTCACATTGCTTCTAGTAAGCTTCAAACAGAATGAAACAAGCTTAAAATCAATGAATTGAGCATGAAGAGTTAAGAAATGTTGAACCTGAAACTTGAAGAAAACTTGAATCAAAAGAAAAACAGAGGTGTAGTTGTGATCCTGAACTTCAATTGAGCAAAATAAATGCTATGGAGCCTTGAAACTTGAAGAGAATAGAGAGAAATTCACTCTGCAACAAAATTGTGCTTGAGGAGAATGAGCTTGTTCTTGCTTGCTCTTGAACAATGATGAACAAGTGATGATGATGATGATGAAATGAAGAAGAAATCGTGCAATAAGAGAGAGCTCAGAGAGAATATTCAGAGAGAAAAAGTGAGAACGATTGGTGAAATTTGTGAAAATGAATGAAGCCCCCAAAAAACTATGTGAGTTTAGTTTATATAGTTGTGGTTAGTTATTAACTAGTGTGGTTAAAAGTTGGAAAGAGAGTTAAATGAGTTGAGGTAAGTGAGTTTGAGTTAACTAACTGAGTGAAGTTAGTTAGTGTCACGAGTTGGGGTTTGGTTATGGTGATGGTGAGCTCATGGCAGCTATGGTGAGGTTTAAATGATCATTGGTGGTGATGAGGTTATGTAGTGTATTAGCAAGCTTGTTGGACAAGTTTTGTTCATTTTCCTCTTGTATGTATGATAACAACATGGCATGGCATGTGTAAGAGTTATGTGTGTTCAAATGAGGAAATGTGAATGGTGTGGGAAGTACACGCGTGCAAACAAGCTGAACATCAACCAACAATGTTATGACATTCTATTTTGGCAGCCAACATCCAAAGCAAATGTGGGAGTTTGAGAGTGGAATTCTCTATGTAGGTTGCATGAAATGAGGAATTTTTGATGTCTATGAAAAGAGGAAACATTATAGAACATTGTTGATGTTGGAATCAAAGTGAAAGAAGATCTTTAACACACTTGAAAATGGCTTGAAACTCAAGGGATCCAAACTGGTTTATGGGCGTGCCAACCTGCATGACGTGCATGACAATGGCCTTGTGGATTTTCAGCATGAAACATCTCTCTTGGAACCCTCATATGACCTTCATAACATGTTCAAATGAAAAAATGTCCAACATCAAAGTTGAATAGGACATGGAGATGAACAACTTTGATGTTCAAAATTTTTTCATTTGAAGCCTTCTTGATTGAGAAAATGGGCTTGACATTTGGCACACCAAGTGTTTGATGAAATCATGGCCTGGAGGCCTGAACTTGCCTTGCCTTGACTTGAGATTTGCCTTGATTTTGTCCCACTTTGATTGATCATAACTCTCTCAATTTTGATCCAATGAAAGAGTTTTTTAGATGGATTTGAAGCTTGGAATGTGATCTTTAATTGGATCAACTTGGGCATGAGGTTTGAAGCTTTTATCTTGGAGAAAGAATGCCTTGAAGTGTAGTGCAAAATGGTCCAAAACTTGCCATTTTTGGAAACCCTAAGTTTCTAAAAATGGAAACTTTGTACATTTCTTAATTTTTTATGATTCCTCCATCATTTATTGATCAACTCTTGTCCAATGAACATATTTAACTTGAATTTCATGAATTTGATCCAAAAAAGTCAGGAGTTGACTTTTTCCTCTGCACAGTTGACTTTTTCCCCAATTTCTTGATTCTCAAGCAACTGGCCAATTGAACCTCTTCTGAAATGAACCAATGGGCAATCTTCCCTCCTTAGATACTTGATATCATGTAGAAAACATTGAGATCAAGTTTGAACCAAAATTTCATCTAGAGAGGGCTTGAATCCAAAACCCTAATTTTGACTGTTTTGATAGGAGGTGATGAACTGTCCAATCTTCTTGATGAATTCCCATCTTCCAATGACTTGTGGGATCAATTGAGATCATATGAGATGTAAGAGACTCTTGAGGCTTGCTTGAAGACCCTTGGCTCTAGCTCTCTTGCCTTGGATGATCAATACTCTGAAGAGAGCTGATCACATGCCCTATGCTGAATGCAATGCAATGCTTTATTTTCTATGACTTGAATGCAATGTAATGCAATGAAGACACATGCCAAATGATATGAAAAATGAGAGGGAAAATTTTGGGGTGTTACAGCTGCCCCTATTCAATCACTGTAGACTTGAATGGATGATAGCGGTTGCTTTCAGACTTTTAAGATATGGAGAGATTGAATACTGAAAATAACCAGAAAATTTGCACTCTGTGGAGAAGAAGAAAAGGGATATAAACCCATGATGATAACCATACTGCTGGAGAGATGTCTTTTGAACGATGCCAGATGACTACTGGCTTGCCATACTGCGGATGGACTTGGAAAACGTCTTTTGTACGACGCCAGATGACTACTGGCTTGCCACGCTGCCGGTGGGCTTGGAAAACGTCTTTTGTACGATGCCAGACGACTACTGGCTTGCCACGCTGCAGGTGGACTTTAAGAATGTCTTTTGGGACGACGCCAGACGACTACTGGCTTGCCACGCTGCCGGTGGGCTTTAAGAATGTCTTTTGGGACGACGCCAGACGACTATTGACTTGCCACGTTGCTGGTGGGCTTTAAGAATGTCTTTTGGGACGACGCCAGACGACTACTGGCTTGCCACGCTGCCGGTGGGCTTTAAGAATGTCTTTTGGGACGACGCCAGATGACTACTGGCTTACCACGCTGCCGGTGGGCTTTAACAATGTCTTTTGGGACGACGCCAGACGACTACTGGCTTGCCACGCTGCCGGTGGGATTTAAGAATGTCTGTTGTACGACGCCAGATGACTATTGGCTTGCCACGCTACCGGTGGGCCTTAAGAATATCTTTTGGGACGATGCCAGATGACTACTGGCTTGCCACACTGCCGGTGGGCTTTAAGAATGTCTTTTGGGACGACGCCAAACGACTACTGGCTTGCCACACTACCGGTGGGCTTTAATAATGTCTTTTGGGACGACGCCAGATGACTACTGGCTTGCCACACTGCCGGTGGGCTTTAAGAATGATTCAACACTGGATTACGCTCTGCATACATGTTAGGCATCCCTGCTGACTCTGCTGAGGAACAATGATCAATGATTTGACCTCAGAAGCTCCTGAAAGGATAATAACTCTGCCGGAGAATGAATGAACAATCCGTCTGCTTTGAATTGTCACGCTTGCCAAAAATAAATTGGACTTTGAGATATAGGGAAGTGATGACTCTGCCAGGAATTATTTCATCTGCCTGGGGATGAATTCTGGTCATAGCAACTCCGCTGGGGATGAGAATTTTTTAATGATGTCCTGCTGAGGAAAAAAAGCCATTAAAACTCTGCTTGGGGATCTATCAAACCTGAGATCCTTTGCGGGGATCATCAGCTTTCTGACTCGGCTGGGGAAAGAATATACTAACACTCTGCTGAGGAAGAGATTCTGTTGATCTGCTAAACCTCTGTGGGGAGAAAGAACAACTCAGCTGGGGAGTATTACTGACACAATTCAATGCTGAACTCTATAGGGATACAACTTCCAGAGATGCGATCTTGCTGAGGATCGGAACTACTCCGCTGGGGATAAGCGAATCCTGGTTGGAAGACGTTTCGTTGCAACATGCTGAGAAATAGTCCCTAGAGATCTTCTGGGTAAACACAAAGCAAATCCACGGTAATCTTTCAAGGAACAAAACTGCCGAGCTTAGGATAAGTGCCACAATGCCCCATGTTAGATGAACTTTCCGTTTGACGACTCCACTAGGGATAATGAGTTTACAACACTCTGTTGGGGAGAACTGCTTCAAAGCGTCTCGTGCTGGGGAAGCCTCTTAAGAGAATTTTATAGAAGACCGAGCATCTTCAAACTCTTAGACAAATACTGAGACTTGAGCTAGTCGTATTAACTGGTAGATTACTCTACTGGGGATAATAGATCTGGAACACATCCTATCAGAGGGATTTCAAGATGCCCCATGCTTGGGAAGAATCACAAACTTGCTTTTGCCCCGGGTTACACGACTGATCCGAAGAAATCGTCCTAAGAGGATTTTACAGAAGATTTGGCGTCTTCTAACTCCTGGACCCTCATTGAGTCTTGAACATTAGCTGCAAGGTCTGCGAAGCAACTCTACTGGGGAATTTCCAACCGTTATCGACATAGAAAAGCTTATAGCTGTTGGAAGTACTGAATGAGAGAATCGACTTAATAAGATACACCGACATTGCCAGAGTTGCCTGTCAATCTCATGCCGTTGCGAGTGACCGCTAATCAATCGGTGAACTTAATTAGTAAAAGTTGTGACAAAAAGATGACATGTGAACCCTTTCCCGAACATGATTGCCCCGGTATTCTGCATTAGGGGTGAGTGATCACTTGTATGGAAGAAACAGTCTGTGCTCTCGAAAAGGCTTCAATCTTGCTTTCGAGCCTAGTAT
Source organism: Lathyrus tuberosus (assembly GCA_022829125.1). Taxonomy (NCBI): domain Eukaryota; kingdom Viridiplantae; phylum Streptophyta; class Magnoliopsida; order Fabales; family Fabaceae; genus Lathyrus; species Lathyrus tuberosus. Next base: position 9,896,975 of record JALAZF010000112.1, read on the forward strand.
GAGGCTGCTACCTGCAAGCAAAAGGATATGCACGTATGCCCCGTGCTGGATATGACTTCTGCAACTGAGAAAATCTAACTCTGAACCACCACTTGTTGGGGAGAAAGGTTTTGATGCATCTCTTGCTGGGAACATGATTAATGAAGCCGGCTGAAGACAGGGGACCACAAATGCCTTGGGTTGGAATGCCCCTTTGTTTCAAGCCTTTTGGCTGATTGACTGCATATGCGTGAACAACAGTTTTTTACAATTTTCCACTTGCCCCAGACCAACACGGTCCACCAGAAGAAATTGTCTCAAGAGGATTTTACAGAATACTTGACATCCGAAACGCTTCAAACTCTTGGAGAGATTCGTCGGATCTCGAAGTAACTGCCTCAGACTGTATGGTCTACAGAGGAATTCGCCTCGAGAAGATTCATGAACAATCTCATATCACCGTGAGATATTCTGCCCCAGTATTCTGAACCCTGGATAGGCTGATCAGTTGTCTGGATGGACTAACTTCTCGTGCTCTTGGAATGGCCTGCCCCAGTATGAACCTTGAAGTGGTTTTGCCCCTGACTACTGATCTTCTAAGGAAGACCCCGAATACCTGCCTTTGGAGAGATTTGAATTTCGAAGTAATTGCCCCAGTTTGGTTGGACTCTGGAGAGATTTCTCGACGTGATTGGCTCAAGTTGGCTACACCTTAAAGAGATGATTCGACGTGATTGCACCAGATCGGCTACGTCTTAACACAACTTGTTGGGAAAGCTCCCGCTCAACAAAGTTTCCTGAGGAAGTACCACTGGATGTGGCTATCCTTCGGGAGTTTCAGGATTCTCAACTCGGCAAGATTAAGCTTCTGGACTGAATTTCCATATGTAAACTTCTTTTGATGTCAAACAAATGTATGCAAGCAGAAAATGTTTTATTCTGAGAATGAAAATTCTAATGCAACACACATGTTAATCTTGAAGTTTTACTGAAAAGATGTCACAAACCCTTTGTGAGTGGATCACGGATTAGGATACGACATTAATTTTTGAATGAAAGAATGCAATGCACATGCAACACCAACAAAGATCTTTTAGCACAACCCACAGGAGTCAGGAACGCTATCTCTTGGTAGCATGCTTTCGAAATAACCCTGTTTCAATTGAGGACTTTCGGTTTTGTAACGGGGCCTGGTTCACGTTTATTGAAACAAGGGATATAAGGCTCAAAATTTATTAGTGCCCACCCACTCTTCGTGATGTCCTCCAGTCCTACGTTCAATTAGTTCGGCACTAGCGTTCACCTCTCAAAAGAAACCTTTGTGATGGTTGAGGAACCATTGACTTTTAACAGTTTAAGCACCAATCAGTTTATTGGAGTAACAGTCATCCCTTTTCGTCTTTGTGTCTGTGTCACACGACTTTGTTCTTTTGCTTGAGGATCTTTCTTGGGTAATCCTGTTCACATTTCGCTTTCACATTCTTTTGTTTATCCCTAACTTTTGCCTGGACAGATTCTTTTGAATCTTTGATTTCGGAGTCCAGCGGGATGCCCTAATTTTTGCCTAAGTTGCTTGTTTTCAAGTTTCAACTTAGCGGGCTTTTTCATTTCTCTTTTTTTTTTGAACACGTCGTGTGACACTGGCTGTCTTGATTTCTTTGGAAGGGTTGTGAGTGTTTCACTTCTCAGTTGATGAGGGATAACCATTGTGGTTTCCGCTCTTTGGACCTCTTGATGCGGTAGAGTGAAAAGTAATGAATCCTCAGATGCACATTCCTTTTGAGGTTTGAACGCTCGGTCAAACTAACTGACGCCTACCCTGCCCCGGGGATAAATGTTAGGTTTTTTTTTACTAAAAGAAACTCCTACTTTAGGGCTCCTATTTGGACGAGGGTCTATCTCCTTATATCTTCAGTGTTTGGGATTTGAAACAATGCCTTTACACATCGTCAACAGGGTTTTATCCCAAAAGCACACAATTAGAGATTTTTACGTTTTCAACTCATCATCCTCCTTCAAGAGTTTAAGCACGACAGTTGGTATTGCAATGCACATATACAAACTTATGAGTGAATACGAATGGATTACTTCAGGAAAAGCATGCACGCTTTATTAGGATTAACATAAAAAGAAAAACAGATTTCATGCATGCATACAAATGTTTTGACAAACATAAAAAGCTACACATGAGAATGCAGTAAAGAAGCTAAATGATTGTCCTTGTTGAGGAGGCTTGACTCCGTCCGGACTTATTGATTCTGAAGATGTCTTTGCAAACTGGGTGCTCAATCTAATGAAGAAAGTTCAATTTATAGGCCACCCATCTGGTGTGATAACCTTTGAGTCAATCAAGTCTTGCACCTTATGTTTGAACACTCTACAACTGTCAATTGTATGTCCAAACGTTCCCGAGTGAAACTCGCACTTGGCATTCATGTCATAATCCAGAGGAAAAGGAAACGGCACTGGCGCTACCTTGCCCAGCTGAATCAAAGAGCCTTGGAGAAGGCGAGCAAGAAGCCGGCTTTGAGAAATAGGAACTGAAGCAAACACTCTTTCAGACCTCTTGAGTCCTTGTTGCCTCTGTTATTGACGGTTTTGCTGCCAATGTTGATTATGGTGCCTAGTCTGGCCTTGTACTTTTCTTTCCACATTTAGCTGAGGAACAAACAAAGGTTGCTGACGTGATGACTTTGAAACCTGGAGCTAAGGAGTATTCCCACGACCTGGGGTAGATCCTAGAGAGGGGAAAGGAATACTCACTTCCTCTACAGCTACTGGAGTAAGACCACCTGATACCTTCATGCCTTCCGGTCTGAACTCAATTGCTTTGGAGTCAATTAAGTCTTGTACTTGGTGCTGGAATGCTCTACACCCCTCAATATCATGGCCTGGTGCCCCTGAATGAAAATCACAATAAGCCTTGGCATTCCATCCTTTTGGAAGCTTTGCAGGAGGAGTCAACTTCTGAAGCTTAATCAATCTTAACTGAAGCAGTTGCTGAAGTAATTTGGCATGACACATCGGTAGAGGATAAAAAACCCTTTCTTGCTTCTGTTGATGATGAAGGGATGCAACCGGGAGGGTCCCAGCTGTGATTTGCTGATGTGGTAGTTTCGGAATCTAAGGGTTCTGGATTGAGGAAGGTCCCTGAGAGGAGGGAAGAAAATCCATTTCTTTAGCAGCAGTTGGAGGAACATCTCTTCGCTTGACAATGCTGATGGGCGCAAACTCGATTTCCCCTGAATCAATGAGCCCTTGGACCTTATACTGGAGCATCTTACAATTTTCAACATTATGACTAGGTACCCCTGAATGGAATTCACACCTAACATGGACATTGGAACTCATACGACACTTGGTGTATGGAGGTCCCGCAACAATCAATACAACTAGCCGAAACTTGAGCAAGTGTTGAAGCAACTGAGCGTATGGCATCAGAATCAGATCAAACTTCTTTTCAAGCTTTTCTGGATTAAGACCTTCAAGAAACAGTTGGTGATGAAAAAGCTCTGACGGTGGAGAGGATTCACGAGGCAATCCATGGTCTAGAGGAGACCCCAAAGAGGTAGGAGGAATGAGAACCTCTGCTGCGGAAGCGGACACCTGATTGTTTTCCTTTCTTAACACTTCATTCAGAATTTCCATAACCCAGCCCACCTGAGTCTTCATCAGATTGACTTCTTCTCTCAGCAGTTCCTGACCTCAGGACAACGCCTGAATGTCCATCATGAAATACCCCAGTTGGGCCCTCACCTCGGTCACCTCCGCTCGGAGTTGTTCAATATCTGAACCTTGATTGTGGTGAATCAAGTAGTTGGAAGAAGTCATGTTGGCCGTTCTGTAGAAAATACCCAGTCAGAATGAGAAATCCGCTCCGGAACACCTGTTATGCATATGAGTATGAGAATGCCATGCAGAATGCCATGTTCGAATATTTCCAAGGAATCATTATGCTTTGATTCAAAAAAAATTTCACAGACGAACCACAAGACATGGATGGAAATGCTCAGTAGCAAATCTCAAAGTTAATATCCCTTGGAAATACAAGAACATGTATGCGAAAATGATGATGCAGATGCAACAGACATGGGATCAAAGCTTCCATATGGTATGAATAATCACTATACTGGTGATTGAATAAGTTCACAAGGTCTGCTCTGAAGAGAATACCGGAATATCCGAATAACCAAGATACCAGAATAACCAGCATATCGGCATAATCAGAATACCAGAATGCCAGGGTGCCGGAATAATCAGAATACCAGAATATCGACATAATCAGAATCCCAGAATACCAGGCTGATGAGTCGAAACTGATAGGAAAACTAGAATATCGGGTAGGTTGAAGGTCAAAGTTACCTGCAAACCTATAAACAACCCGCCCCTCTCACATGTGGGTACTAAGATCCTCAGTATCCCGGGCTCTCAGGTCGAGAAATGATGATACGTTCACCATTTCTGCTTTGGCATCATCATTAATTGAGGAGGCCTCAACTGATTCTCCCAAACGAAAGGTCCTTAGCTTCTGGCACTGAGGTCGAGAAGCAATAGTACATTCATCCCTTGGGGTACAGTACTATCGCCAATCGAGGAGTGCCTCACTGATTCTCTTTCAAAAAGGATATCCTATAGCGAATTCCCAGCATTGGGTCCTCAGATCAAGAAGTGTAATGGGTTTGCCACTTCTGGTCTGCCATTATCACATCTTGGGAGGAGTGCTGTTACTGAGTCCTCGGGAATGGTCACCAGAGTCGACAGCTTCCTAGGTTAACACCCCGAAATGCACAAGACGCGCAAATCAGAACATCTCCCAAGAAAACCTCGTCTGGTTGTGGATTTCGTATAAACCATACATAACAAGATGCTATGTAGGCCACACTACTTTCCACTCAAATCCTATGTACTCAAGCCTGTGTAATGGGCTTATCTCTCAGAATACCCATCCCGCCAAACAGAAAACCAGCACAGCATAGTCCAATATAATAATGAAATATGATGCAGTAAATGCGGTAAACACAGTAATGTATAGTAAAGCCGTAAAACAGTAAAACAGCAAAATAGCATCAAAGTAAACACCCAATGAAAGAAAAATAAACAAGTGCTAGGATTGACTCGCCAAAAGGGGATGGAACAGCAAGAGGTCAACCTGTCCCCAGCAGAGTCGCCAGCTGTCGCTCCCGGGATTTTCATCCAGGTACAAACGCGAAAGTGGCGCAGAAGAAAGAAAGAAGAGTCGCCAGCCAGGCATTTTTATCCCAAAGAAAGGGAAAGGTAATGCTGCATAAACCCGGGAGAAAGGAAAGAACAAGGTCTCGTGAACCAAAGAGAATGGGTAAGGGAGTCGGTTACATGAAGGGAAGGTTATCGCACACCTTCACGTCCGTCGTACTTGACGGGATCCACGCTTGAAGTACTGCTCAAAGGGTGATAGAAAAGATACTGGAAAAAAGAATGGAAAGAGAACGAGAAACAAACGTAGGGAAAATAAAAGAAGTGCTCGAATGGGCCCTACCCCACTGCCTACGTATCTCATCAGGAACATGAGAATCAGAGTGATGTAGTTCCCCTCAACAAGGGTTGCTTTGTTTGTGTTTTTTAATGGAAATGTCAGAGTGCGCGTCCCAGCAGTTAGGTGTTTCAGCTCGCTGTATGGAGACTTAGGCGTTACCTGTTTGCGGTAGAACGGACATGACGAGTCCTTAAGAATGGAATGAAGGAGATGTGAAGAGAATTGTTTGTTTGTTTTTGTATTTTAGAAAGAAGTATTTTGATTATTGGTGTGTATAACACATATTGTATTTAAGTCTTTCACGAAGGATCGAATGCCTCGCATATCGACCCAAGACAGGACGTATGCTAAGCACTCTAAGAAAGTGAGAAAAGACCCCTCACCATCTTATTCTCACATGAAAGGCTCAAATACAATATATGTTATGCCTTTATTAAGTGTTTTTGCTTTTGTTTTGAGATGATAAGAAGAGAGACTCAAATGGTTAAGAAAGGTAAAATCTAATGAGGGAGACTAAGATTCAAACCCTAAAGTTATCATACATGGATGTTCCTAATGGTTTAGTGTGGTTTAGAAACCTAACTCTAAAAGAAAAGAGAAGAAGAGGGAATTCTAACTTACTTCCAAGATGGAAGTTAAGTTAAGAACTCAAAGGGAATGGATGAGATTGAACAAGGAAAGCATTAGATGCTTATCACAATCACAACTTGAAAGCTTAAAAGAGATAAAAGAAGAGGTTGTATGTGGGTGCAGACCCACACACTTGACTTACCATTAGCCCCTGAAAATATTAGCAAAACAATTTGCAAGTAAAGAAAGAATGACAAGTAAAGATCAAACAAGTTAAGAACTAAAGAAGACATGTCCTAAAGGTTTATAAAGTTTCTAAGTCAGAACTAATACCCTAAGAAAGTCCTCTAAAGGTAAGGTACCAAACACAATCAAACTTTGCACAAACAATGCCTTAAACATCAAAGAAATGCACCATGAAAGTAGATGAGAAAAGATGAATAAAAATGCAAAATGAACATGTATTTATGCTTAATGAAATGGCAAGGTCAGAAGCATACATCATTTATGAATGTATTATAATGCATATGAACCATCATACAAGTCATGGATGAAATGATTCAAGTAATAGAAAATAGATAAAGAAGAAATGGAAAGGAAATAGACATGTTTCAATTAGATGCACAAACTTACATATTAAAGATGCATAGCATATGAAATGGGTATGGATGCATATGAACCAGTAGCATACAATTGATGATATGCAAATGATATAAAGGAAATGGCATATTCAATGCAAACACAAATCATGTAGAGCACAAGAAAGATGAGATGAGGAATTAGGTCAAAAATGCAAATTAAAATGCACAACCACACATCAAAGGAAAACCCAAATTAAAAGGATTTAAAAAAGAATCAAGGAGGACCTATAATCCTCTAAGCAAACCCTATGAAAGGATCACAAAGCAAGCAAAATAAGGTGGTGCAAGTGCCTCATCAAAATCATATTAGATGGGAATAGAAGAATATGCACACAAGTTGGTTTACTTACAAGACAAGTCACACATGATGGTGAAATACAATTATGAATGCAAATGCACATGGATCAGTAGCATACCTATTATAATATGACATGAGAATGCACAAATGAACAAGTTTGGTCCATACACAAGTCACATTGGAAATTAAGAAGAAGGGAACACTTTTTGAAGTTCATACAAAATGGAAACACACTTCAAATTGTTTATGTGATTGTGATGCATATGATATGACAATATGAGTCAATAAAAAATGATGAAATGGTTTATGTATAGTAGAGATACATATAAGAATGAGTGTGGATGGCATACCATTATGAGATACACACAACTATATGAAAGAAGAGCAAGTGATAGATGCACAATTAAGTGTGAATGCAAGATGAACATCAATTTCAAAACATGTCCAAATGAAATATGGAAGACCTATAATTTGACATACATGACCTACAATATTCAAACAAACATGTGTCAAAAGATAACATCAATCATCTCAAGAGATCATAGGCAATATGACACAAAACCATAGCATATGCATACAATGAAGCACATAAATGCACATGTAATCAATCAACAAGACAAAAATAGGAAGAGACTTGGAAAAATTATGGAAATAGGTCAAAAAGTACCTAAGTCAGAATCTAAACACATGTCAAAAGCTCACACAAAAATTCAAGAAGGAGCATGCTCAAACAAAGCAACAAAATCACATTAGGTCAACAATGAATAATGCACAAAGATATGGTTCAAATGCTATGCAAAAATGATTCTAAAAATATGAGAAAAATGGTTTTAGATGCATTAATATATTTAATATGATCATAAAAAATTCCATGCAAAAATTCAGAAAAGAACTAGTTCAATTAAAATAAAAATGAGCAAAGCATCAAGAAGAATGCACTTTAAAAAAAAATAAAATAATGGTAAAATAAAATAAAATCAGAAATAAAAAATATGGAAAATTATTTTAATGTGTCAAAATGGTTGGTAAATTTTTATAGAATTTTTAGAAGCATTTTAGTATTTTTAATAAAAGGAAATGGAAACAATATGAAAATAAAAAATAAGATGCAAAGGAAACACTCAGGGGGTGCAGCGAAAGTAAAATATTAGTGTAAAATGATATTGGGCTTAGAAGTGAGAGTGCAGATAGCAATTAAGGGCTGGTCCAATAAGGCGTGTGTGTGTGTGAATTAAGGTGCACCTCAGTCATATGTTTGATGCAATCACAGCCATAGGATTAAGTCATGATGAGATTATCAAAGAAGTAATTCAATCTAAAGAATCAGGATGCACGCACACCACAATAAACACGCACACACACATATGCAAGTCATCAGAGGTAAAAAAATGGCACGTGATGGGGACGCTCTCTCATTTATGTGCTGGCACGTTTCCAGCCCTAGGATCAAACAAATCCAACAGTTGCGATATAAACTGAGCCTTAAACCCTAAACAAACCTCACCGGCCGGAGAAGGACCTCCGGTCATCTTCTCCGGCCACTCTCCGGCGACTGCAACTTCAAAACCTCTAGAAAATCACAAGGTATGCATCAAAATAAAGAGGAAGTCACGTAGAATGCAAATCCACACTTAGATTTCACGTAGCACGCATGTACAGAGAGATTCGAAGACAAACAGTTTGCCCTAATTTTGGATCTACACCTCTAAAAGGTCTATCAACTAGCCGGAAATGTCACATTGCTTCTAGTAAGCTTCAAACAACATGAAACAAGCTTAAAATCAATGAATCGAGCAAGAAGAGTTAAGAAATGTTGAACCTGAAACTTGAAGAAAACTTGAATCAAAAGAAAACCAGAGGTGTAGTTGTGATCCTGAACTTCAATTGAGCAAAATAAATGCTATGGAGCCTTGAAACTTGAAGAGAATAGAGAGAAATTCACTCTGTAACGAAACTGTGCTTGAGGAGAATGAGCTTGTTCTTGCTTGCGCTTGAACAATGATGAATAAGTGATGATGATGATGATGAAATGAAGAAGAAATCGTGCAATAAGAGAGAGCTCAGAGAGAATGTTCAGAGAGAAAAAGTGAGAACGATTGGTGAAATTTGTGAAAATGAATGAAGCCCCCAAAAACTGTGTGAGTTTAGTTTATATAGTTGTGGTTAGTTATTAACTAGTGTGGTTAACAGTTGGAAAGAGAGTTAAATGAGTTGAGTCAAGTGAGTTTGAGTTAACTAACTGAGTGAAGTTAGTTAGTGTCACGAGTTGGGGTTTGGTTATGGTGATGGTGAGCTCATGGAAGCTATGGTGAGGTTTAAATGATCATTGGTGGTGATGAGGTTATGTAGTGTAGCAGCAAGCTTGTTGGACAAGTTTTGTTCATTTTCCTCTTGTATGTATGATAGCAACATGGCATGGCATGTGTAAGAGTTATGTGTGTTCAAATGAGGAAATGTGAATGGTGTGGGAAGTACATGTAACACCCCACTTTTCCCACTTTTAAAATAGACAAAATAATCAATGAAATAATCAGAGTTTTTACACCAAAATCAAGTAGGATGCCACATTTGCAAAACAACACCAAAACTCCTTTATTAAATGAAATAAACAGCGGAAATATTTATTCATTTATTCAATTTACGGTCATCTGCCAAATACACCAAAATCCCACATAAAATCGTGGTCCACCAAAATAATCATCCAAAAGAAAGATACGTAACAAAAGAATAACAAATAACAAATAAATGAAAATCCCCAAAATAATCCCGTGTTACGTATCAGAGCACTCCTATAGACTCAATCAGCAACACCAATATCCAAGTTAGCTAAGTACTTGGATTATCTGTACTTCCGAAGAAGCACAGACACAACAACAACAACAAAGGGGTGAGAAATCACGTTCAAATATTATAGGTGAATAATTACATGATAAACAGGTAGTCATCACATACAAGTATTATCAATCATCAAACACGGCCTACTACCCAATATCATCAACACCAAATAAGAATGTAATGCGACACAACACCATGCATGCGGTACCGACTCATTGGTTCATTCAATCGAACCCAGGATAGATCACATACACCCCTACTTGGCAATGATCTATCCCCACCATTCTCCACATAGGAGTACGGATGAATCGTATACACTCCTCCTGAGCAACGATCCATCCCACCAATCACCATGATTATGCAAGACTCAAAATGCACCACAAAACATGTATATTATATAATACATGCACACGATCCTCCTGATCACACCATACAAATCAATAACACCAACATTATGCCAATTACTCCAAAAATACACCAAATACTAAATTAATTGATTAATTAATTAAAAATTATCAAATTATTATTTCCATCACCAATGTCTTATTTCCCAACACCTGGCACCTATTCCCAACCTCTCAAACCGAAGGAAACCGAATCGGACGCGAAAACGGGAAAGAATTCACGAAACGGTAAAATTCTGCAGCTCTGCAGGCCATACGCGTATTTCCCCATGCCATAGGCGTATGCCAGTCCACTCGCCCAACTCGTACGCGTATTTCTTCCCTTCGTACGCGTATGCCTCACAATGCCCAATGTCAATACGCGTATGCCTTGTGCCGTACGCGTACGAACATAAACGTTTTATCACTGAATTTCCCAAATTCCAATACCATACGCGTATCACCCTCTAATACGCGTACCGTCTACTTCCTTACGCGTATGGCCCTATTTCCTTCACTCTCATACGCGTATGACCTAGCCCCATACGCGTATGGCCAGATCTATTACGCATTTCACCAGAGACCTCCCTATTCTGCAGTCTGCTATGATTTCTACATTTTTCCACTTCTAATCAGTCCTATAATCGTTTCTACCTTGATTTTAGGTCCAATTTTCATCTTTACACTTGCATCTAATCTTACTACAGATATTACAAGCCTAAAATCTCAAATCGTTCACCCAAATTTGAATCAAAAATTACAGATCTGCAACAAGTGTTTATACAACAGCAATAACACTCAAAATTCATGAAAATACACAGTAATTTATGCACGAATCTCAGATTCACAACCAGCATACACAACAATTAATAGTTCAACAATTGCACATCAATTTCCTATGGGGTTAAGGACTCCCCACTACCCGATCATGAAATAAACACCAATATTAAACCCGTTTCTCCCCCTTACCTCGAATTCTTGCTTAATTCCTGCGAAAATTGAAGAATGCTCCTTGCCCTAAAGCTCCCTTGTTCTTCCTCTCCTTAGCCTTTTCTCTTTCTATCTCTAAAATTCAGACTATTCTCACTAATCTCATTAACCCAATATCCACTTAATTATATTAGGTCCTATTTACTAAATAATCTTAATAATAATAATAATAACCAAAACCATAATAATACTAGTAGTAATAATAATAATATGAAATATGCTATTAAAATAATAATAATAATAATAATAATAATAATATTTCCATATTACTAATATTACCCCCCACGCACTCAAACACGCACCCAACCAAAGCCAACAATTAAAATAAAACCGGACGATCAAATAATTAAAAATGGGGTGTTACAACTCTCCCCCACTTAAATTATTTTCGTCCTCGAAAATTACCTGATGGAAACAATTCTGGATACGACTCTCGCATCCTGCTTTCCAATTCCCAGGTCACACTGCCTCCTGCAGCACCTCCCCAAGCTACTCTCACCAGAGGTATCTCCTTTCCTCTGAGTTGTTTCATCTTACGATCCTCGATCCTCAACGGCATCGTCTCTACGGTAAGATTCTCCCTGATCTGAACTTCGTCCCTCTCAATCACATGAGACGGATCTGAAACATACTTTCGAAGCTGCGACACATGAAACACATCATGCAAGTTCGAAAGTTCCGGTGGCAACGCCACTCTATAAGCAACTGCACTAACTCTCTGCAAGATTTGATACGGTCCAATAAACTTAGGATCCAACTTCTTGGATTTCAAGGCACGACCCACACCGGTCACTGGGTTAACTCTTAGGAATACGTGATCACCTTCACTGAATTCCAATTCCTTCCTCCGATTATCATGGTAACTTTTCTGTCTACTCTGAGATGCTTTCATCTTCTCAGGGATCATCTGAATTGTCTCAGTAGTCTGTTGCACAATTTCTGGTCCAAGCACCACATTCTCACCTGTTTCATACCAACACAGAGGCATTCTACACCTCCTACCATACAAAGCTTCAAAAGGTGCCATTCCGATGCTAGAGTGGTGACTGTTGTTATACGTGAACTCAATCAATGGCAAATGAGTATCCCACGCACCACCTTTCTCCAATACACAGGCTCTCAACAAATCCTCCAACGACTGAATGGTCCTCTCTGACTAACCATCGGTCTGAGGATGATAAGCTGAACTCAACTTCAACTTAGAACCTAAGGCTTCCTGTAGACTCTTCAAAAATTCTGAAGTAAACCTCGGATCTCTATCCGACACTATGCTTGACGGAACACCATGCAACTTCACAATTATTCTGATATAAATCTCCGCCAGCTTCGACAACGGAAAACTGATGTTAATTGGTATAAAATGTGCGGACTTCGTAAGTCGATCCACCACTACCCAAATAGCATCAAAGCCTCTCGCCGTATTTGGCAAACCAGTCACAAAATCCATCACAATACTGTCCCACTTCCACTCAGGAATCTCCAACGGTTGCATCAGTCCAGAAGGCTTCTGATGCTCCACTTTTGACTTCTGACATGTCAAACAAGCATAGATGAACTGAGCTATGTCCCTCTTCATACCGGACCACCAAAACAACTTCTTCAAATCATGATACATCTTTGTAGCTCCCGGATGAATACTCAAGCTACTCCGATGACTTTCCTCTAATATTGCCTTTTTCAATTCCTCATTATCCGGCACACAAATTCTGCCCCGGAATCTCAGCACACCAACATTATCCACTTTAAAGTCACTATCAGGATCATCTCCTCCTGTAGGCATCAAGTCTACCAACTTCACATCCAGTTTCTGATTCTCCTTAATCACATCCAAAAAGTCATTATTCACTTTCAGCATACCCAATCTGATACTTCTCGGCGTAGTTTCACAAACCATGCTCAAATCTCTGAACTGTTCAATCAATTCCATTTCCTTCACCATTAACGCAGACATATGGATTGTCTTCCGACTCAGAGCATCTGCCACAACATTAGCTTTACCCGGATGGTAACTCAAATTAAAGTCATAGTTTTTCAAGAATTCTAACCATCTTCTCTGCCTCATATTTAATTCCTTCTGATCAAACAAATATTTCAAACTCTTGTGATCACTAAACACTTCAAACCTCAACCCATACAAATAATGCCTCCATATTTTTAGCACGAATACCACTGCAGCTAATTCAAGATCATGAGTTGGATAGTTCCTTTCATGCACCCTTAATTGTCTTGAAGCATAAGCCACTACCTTTCCATCTTGCATTAACACACCGCCTAATCCCATTTTAGACGCGTCGCAATACACCACGAAAGAATCATTTGGACTTGGCAAAATCAACACTGGCGCTGTAGTCAATCTTTTCTTCAGTTCCTCAAAACTTTCCTCACAAGCAGCATCCCAGACAAAAGCTTGATTTTATCTGGTCAGTTGAGTCAACGGCAACGCCAATTTAGAAAACCCTTCGATGAACCTTCTATAGTAACCTGCTAAACCCAAAAAGCTTCTAATCTCCGTTGCGGTCTTCGGAGTTTCCCACTGAAGTACTGCACTTACTTTAGAGGGATCCACTGCTACACCATCACCAGAAATCACATGGCCCAAGAAACTCACGGTCTTCAACCAAAATTCACACTTCGAGAACTTTGCAAACAGTTTATTATCCTTCAACATCTACAATGCAATTCTCAAGTGACCTGCATGCTCTTCGTCAGACTTAGAATAAATCAATATATCATCAATAAACACTACAATAAACTGATCCAGATACGAATGGAAAATACGATTCATGTATTCCATAAATACACCCGGTGCATTAGACACTCCGAACGACATCACTGCATATTCGTAATGTCCATAGCGAGTTCTAAAAGCAGTCTTCTGAATATCACCCTCCTTTACTCTAATCTGATGGTAACCCGACCTCAGATCAATTTTGCTAAAAATACGAGCTCCTACAAGCTGATCCATTAAGTCATCAATCCTAGGAAGTGGATACTTATTCTTAATGGTTACTTTATTCAACTGACGGTAATCAATGCACAGACGCATACTACCATCCTTCTTCTTCACCAACAACACTGGAGCTCCCCACGACGATACACTTGGTCTGATAAACTTCTTATCGAGCAATTCCCCTACCTGAGATTTCAACTCTGCCAACTCTGATGCAGACATCCTGTACGGTGCCATAGAGATAGGTCTGGTACCATGTACAAGATCAATATCGAACTCAACTTCTCTTGTCGGAGGCAATTCTATAATGTCATCTGGAAACACTTTAGGAAATTCATTAACTACAGGCAATTCATTAACTGAAGTCTTGCTTTCAACAGATAACGAGGCAAATACTGCAAACAACTTTGCTTCATCCCCCAACAACGCCCTCAACTCCTTGCTAGATAGCGAATCTGCTAGTGCTTCCTCTTCAGGAGTAAGAAACAGTAACGTCTTCCTGAAGCAATCAATATAAACCCAGTTGAACTCCAACCAGTTCATCCCCAAAATAACATCAAGATTACCGAGTGGCAAACAAATCAAGTCCACTCTGAAATCTCTACCAAACACGGTCAGCGGACACTTCAAACACACCAAAGAAGTAACCACGGAACCAATAGACGGAGTTTCAATCGTCATCCTCTGCTCGAGAGTAGATGGCACAATCCCTAATCTCTTCACACAATCAACAGAAATAAACGAGTGCGTTGCACCCGTGTCAATGATAGCAATCAAAGGAACATCATTAATAAAGCAAGTACCTTTGACGGAACGCTCCTCCTCAGTGGATTTGGCTCCCACTAAGGCAAACACCTTCCCACTAGTCTGAGATGCCAGAGACTTCTTCGGCTTCTCACAGTGAGTGCTGATGTGACCTTTCTCACCACAATTATAACAAGTAGGCATAGTGGCTCTACAATCAGATATAACATGACCTGCTTTGCCACACTTGAAGCACTTCTTCACTTCAGTCTGACAGTTGTTAGCACGGTGACCCGCGCCACCACATTTGAAGCACTTGAGAGTATCAGCACCTACTCCCTTCTCCTTTGGCTTCTTTCCCACATCAGTCTTCTGTTTCCCCTTATCAGTTGGAGCACTGTAAGGAGTTCCTCCAAATCTCTGCTTATTTTTCTTCTCATTCACAGCTTTGTAATGAGCAATTCTGGCCCTGTTATCATTATCATAAATTCTGCTTCTGCTTACCAGCTCTGGATAGTTTCTTATCTTCTGAAAAGCAATCCCCAATTTGATCTCGGGACGCAGCCCGTTCTCAAACTTCAAACACTTCGAAGTCATAGCTTCTTCAGTATTGTAATGAGCACAATACTGAACCAACTTCTCAAACTTAGCAGCATATTCGACAACTGTCTTGTCACCCTGCTTCAGCTCCAAAAATTCTACCTCTTTGGCACTACGGATGTCCTCCGGAAAATACTTTTCCAGAAACTCAGCTTGAAACACAGCCCAAGTAATCTCAGTACCTGCAGCTTCCAATCTTTGACGACTGTTGTCCCACCAAGCCTCAGCCTCTCCTTCCAGCATATGAGTACCAAACCGTACCTTCTGAGCATCACTGCATCCCATGGTCCTGAAGATCTTCTCCACAGCCTTCAGCCATTTCTGTGCAGCCTCTGGATTCAAGATATCTCCCTCATATGTAGGCGGCTTGTTGCTCTGAAACTGTGCTAAGTCATGAAACTGAGCACCTCCACCCTGGTTGGCATTCTCTACAGCTTGTGCCATGGCTTGCATAGCAGCAGCAAGAGCAGCATCATTCCTTCCTGCCATACTGGACAACAATAATCACAAGGTCAGAATACACAAACAACTTCTATCCTAAGGACAAACTCGACTCTAACACCTGGACGGACGGACCGACCCGCTCTAATACCAATTGTAACACCCCACTTTTCCCACTTTTAAAATAGACAAAATAATCAATGAAATAATCAGAGTTTTTACACCAAAATCAAGTAGGATGCCACATTTGCAAAACAACACCAAAACTCCTTTATTAAATGAAATAAACAGCGGAAATATTTATTCATTTATTCAATTTACGGTCATCTGCCAAATACACCAAAATCCCACATAAAATCGTGGTCCACCAAAATAATCATCCAAAAGAAAGATACGTAACAAAAGAATAACAAATAACAAATAAATGAAAATCCCCAAAATAATCCTGTGTTACATATCAGAGCACTCCTATAGACTCGATCAGCAACACCAATATCCAAGTTAGCTAAGTACCTGGATTATCTGTACTTCCGAAGAAGCACAGACACAACAACAACAACAACAAAGGGGTGAGAAATCATGTTCAAATATTATAGGTGAATAATTACATGATAAACAGGTAGTCATCACATACAAGCATTATCAATCATCAAACACGGCCTACTGCCCAATATCATCAACACCAAATAAGAATGTAATGCGACACAACACCATGCATGCGGTACCGACTCATTGGTTCATTCAATCGAACCCAGGATAGATCACATACACCCCTACTTGGTAATGATCTATCCCCACCATTCTCCACATAGGAGTACGGATGAATCGCATACACTCCTCCTGAGCTACAATCCATCCCACCAATCACCATGATTATGCAAGACTCAAAATGCACCACAAAACATGTATATAATATAATACATGCACACGATCCTCCTGATCACACCATACAAATCAATAACACCAACATTATGCCAATTACTCCAAAAATACACCAAATACTTAATTAATTAATTAATTAATTAAAAATTATCAAATTACTATTTCCATCACCAATGTCTTATTTCCTAACACCTAACACATATTCCCAACCTCTCAAACCGAAGGAAACCGAATCGGACGCGAAAATAGGAAAGAGTTCACGAAACGGTAAAATTCTGCAGCTCTGCAGGCCATACGCGTATTGCCCCATGCCATACGCGTATGCCAGCCCACTCGCCCAACTCGTACGCGTATTGCTTCCCTTCATATGCGTATGCCTCACAATGCCCAATGTCAATACGCGTATGCCTTGTGCCGTACGCGTACGGATAGAAACGTTTTATCACTGAATTTCCCAAATTCCAATACCATACGTGTATCACCCTCTAATACGCGTACCGTCTACTTCCTTACGCGTATGGCCCTATTTCCTTCACTCCCATACGCGATGACCTAGCCCCATACGCGTATGGCCAGATCTATTACGTATTTCACCAGAGACCTCCCTATTCTGCAGTCTGCTACGATTTCTACATTTCTCCACTTCTAATCAGTCCTATAATCGTTTCTACCTTGATTTTAGGTCCAATTTTCATCTTTACACTTGCATCTAATCTTATTACAGATATTACAAGCCTAAAATCTCAAATCGTTCACCCAAATTCGAATCAAAAATTACAGATCTGCAACAAGTGTTTATACAACAGCAATAACACTCAAAATTCATGAAAATACACAGTAATTTATGCACGAATCTCAGATTCACAACCAGCATACACAACAATCAATAGTTCAACAATTGCACATCAATTTCCTACGGGGTTAAGGACTCCCCACTACCCGATCATGAAATAAACACCAATATTAAACCCGTTTGTCCCCCT
Source organism: Lathyrus tuberosus (assembly GCA_022829125.1). Taxonomy (NCBI): domain Eukaryota; kingdom Viridiplantae; phylum Streptophyta; class Magnoliopsida; order Fabales; family Fabaceae; genus Lathyrus; species Lathyrus tuberosus. The sequence continues at coordinate 9,914,783 of JALAZF010000112.1, forward strand.
TACCTCGAATTCTTGCTTAATTCCTGCGAAAATTGAAGAATGCTCCTTGCCCTAAAGCTCCCTTGTTCTTCCTCTCCTTAGCCTTTTCTCTTTCTATCTCTAAAATTCAGACTATTCTCACTAATCTCATTAACCCAATATCCACTTAATTATATTAGGTCCTATTTACTAAATAATCTTAATAATAATAATAATAACCAAAACCATAATAATACTAGTAGTAATAATAATAATATGAAATATGCTATTAAAATAATAATAATAATAATAATAATAATAATATTTCCATATTACTAATATTACCCCCCACGCACTCAAACACGCACCCAAGCAAAGCCAACAATTAAAATAAAACCAGACGATCAAATAATTAAAAATGGGGTGTTACAGTACACGCGTGCAAACAAGCTGAACATCAACCAACAATGCTATGGCATTCTATTTTGGCAGCCAACATCCAAAGCAAATGTGGGAGTTTGAGAGTGGAATTCTCTATGTAGGTTGCATGAAATGAGGAGTTTTTGATGTCTATGAAAAGAGGAAACATTATAGAACATTGTTGATGTTGGAATCAAAGTGAAAGAAGATCTTTAACACACTTGAAAATGGCTTGAAACTCAAGGGATCCAAACTGGTTTATGGGCGTGCCAACCTGCATGGCGTGCATGACAATGGCCTTGTGGATTTTCAGCATGAAACATCTCTCTTGGAACCCTCATATGACCTTCATAACATGTTCAAATGAAAAAATGTCCAATATCAAAGTTGAATAGGACATGGAGATGAACAACTTTGATGTTAATTTTTTTTTCATTTGAAGCCTTCTTGATTGAGAAAATGGGCTTGACATTTGGCACACCAAGTGTTTGATGAAATTATGGCCTGGAGGCCTGAACTTGCCTTGCCATGACTTGAGATTTGCCTTGACTTTGCCCCACTTTGATTGATCATAACTCTCTCAATTTTGATCCAATGGAAGAGTTCTTTATATGGATTTGAAGTTGGAATGTGATCTTTAATTGGCTCAACTTGGGCCTGAAGTTTGAAGCTTTTATCTTGGAGAAATAATGCCTTGAAGTGTAGTGCAAAATGGTCCAAAATTTTGATGATTCCTCCATCATTTCTTGATTCCTCCACCATCTTGGAGAAAGAATGCTTTTATCTTATACATTTCTTAATTTTTGATGATTCCTCCATCATTTCTTGATCAACTCTTGTCCAATGAACATATTTAACTTGAATTTCATGAATTTGATCCAAAAAAGTCAGGAGTTGACTTTTTCCTCTGCACAGTTGACTTTTTCCCCAATTTCTTGATTCTCAAGCAACTGGCCAATTGAACCTCTTCTGAAATGAACCAATGGGCAATCTTACCTCCTTAGATACTTGATATCATGTAGAAAACATTGAGATCAAGTTTAAACCGAAATTTCATCAGGAGAGGGCTTGAATCCAAAACCCTAATTTTGACTGTTTTGATAGGAGGTGATGAACTGTCCAATCTTCTTGATGAATTCCCATCTTCCAATGACTTGTGGGATCAATTAAGATCATATGAGATGTAAGAGACTCTTGAGGCTTGCTTGAAGACCCTTGGCTCTAGCTCTCTTGCCTTGGATGATCAAAACTCTGAAGACAGCTGATCACATGCCCTATGCTGAATGCAATGCAATGCTTTATTTTCTATGACTTGAATGCAATGTAATACAATGAAAGCACATGCCAAATGATATGAAAAATGAGAGGGCAAATTTTGGGGTGTTACACAAGTGTTGTAAAGTTCTTTGAACGAGAGCGCACCCTTGGTTACTCTCACGACATACTTTACAGTTCTGATAATTATGCGAAGTCAGGAAACCGAGTTGGACTTGTGTAGCGTGTAACTCCACCAAGCCGGTATTCATCAAACGAATATCAAAGATTTGAATCATATTAACTTGATACTGATTTCCATCGCGGTAATCCTGAATCCATCCAAGATCCATCTGACGCTGGAGGGCCTCTTGTACGAAAGAGCATCCCTGTTTGTTTACCGAGCAAGTCAGACAGGAATTGTAATCATGCCGTGGAAGATTATGATGTTGGCTTTGCCTTGAGTGCATTGCCACCAAGTTGACATTCATTGCAAGGATGTCGTGGTTCTGAATGATGTTGGAACTTGTATAAGTCATGTTGAGCCCACGAACTCGATGCTCTTGGATCCATCCGAGATCCAATTGTTCCTGTAGAGCCGATTGCACCACAGAACATCCTTGATTGTTTTTAGAGCAGATGTCACACTGGTGATAATTATGAGGTGGCACATGGCCGTATCCACTCTGTCTACAATGCATCTTGACCAAGTTGACCCTTAATAAGAGTACATCATGAATTTGATAGTTGTTGTTGGACTCTCCCTCTATCAAATTTACCGCAGCTTTCTCGTGTTGAGGCAACGGGTTCGTGAGAACATTAGGATTCGTATCCTTGAAGGATAAGACCCTACTCCTAACAAGCTTTTGCACATCGGATTTGAAACTGAGACAGTTTTCTATGTTATGCCCTGGTCCTCCTTGGTGGTAAGGGCAAGTCTGATCCTCTTTAAACCAAAAAGGCGGATTCTCCGGTACTGTAAGAGGAGCCCTGATTTGGACATGCCCCTTGACCAGTAAGAGTGGAAACAATTCTACGTACAACATTGGTATAGGGTCAAACCCGGGAGGTCGTGTCGTACGATTGTTGTTATATGGAGGACGAGCGTGCTGAAGAGGTTGTTGTGTCCTTTGCTGAAATTGTGGTTGAATCGGTTGGCTCTGAGCAACCTGAGGTTGATAAGTAGGAATAGGCGCAGGGTTGATAGCAGGAGTTACGGATGCTACTGGTTGGTACCGTCGCCTTTGCTTTCCGAGAGAGATATTCCCAATATCCTGCTCTTTTTTCTTAGGGAGAGCACTACCGTATCGTTTTGTACTACTTGATGATCCAGCGTCTTTAACTAAACGTCCTTCTCTGACTGCTTCCTCAAGACGAAATCCCATGCCCACCATCTTGGTGAAGTCGCTGGGCGCACTGGCAACCATTATGTTATAGTAAAATGAGCTTAAGGTTTTCAAGAAGATCTTTGTCATCTCTTTTTCCTCAAGAGGTGGATAAATCTGAGCGGCAATTTCACGTCATCTCTGAGCGTACTCCTTAAAGGTTTCCTTGTCCTTTTGTGACATCGATCTGAGTTGATCTCTGTCCGACGCCATGTCCAGGTTATACTTATATTGTTAAACGAAGGCAGCGCCAAGGTCTCTGAAAGTGCCGATCTTAGTACGGTTTAAAACCCATGTACCATTTGAGTGCGACACCGGTTAAACTATCTTGGAAATAGTGGATCAGTAGCTGGTTGTTCTCTGTCTGAGTTGACATTCTCCGAGCGTACATCACCAAATGGCTTTGAGGGAAAGAGTTAGCCTTGTACTTTTTAAATTCGGGCACTTTGAATTTGTGCGGAACTTTCACATTGGGGACCAAACAAAGGTCTGCGGCGTCTTTTCCAAATAGATCCTTACCGCGAAGGGCTTGTAGTTCTTAATGCATTTCCAGGAACTGTTCCTGGAACTCATTTATTCTATCGAACATACTTTCGTTTCCACTAGAACGTATCAGTGGGATCTGTCCTTCGGGGACAGTGTGTAACCCGGGTGGTGGTATAGTCATCATGGCAGTGACTCTAGGTCCTTCCCTCTCCCAAAGTTTGTAACCTTCAGGAGTTGCTGTCATGCCCCGGGCATCTTCGCTTTCCCGAAGTTTGTAACCTTCAGGTCCAACGGCTCCTGCTGCGGTTCCCTGATCTTCAGTGATCGGTGGAACATATCCTTCCGGGATATAGTTAATAGGCATGCCCCAGGGACGATCTTTAGGCATGTTATACCGAGGATCATACTTTTCCACTATGGTCGTTGATGTGATCTCTAAGATCACAGTCCTTTGTTGTTGCATCTGAGCTTCTGCCAGAGCTTGCATATTGTTGTGAAGCTTTCTCAGATCCTCTTTCAGACTGTCAATCTCTTCCCTCAACTCTCTGTTCTCCTCGAGATCATCCATCTTTTTTTGTCGATTGGCCCGAGTATTGTACGAATGAGACAGTTTGACTCTAGAATCGAGACGCAAACGTGAGATTCGTAGGTAAGAAGAATGCGTTACGAATGATATGCAATGATTATATTTTAATATTTTTTGTTTAATCAAAATAAACTTCAACAATTGGATTGCAAATATCAAACAGTGGGGAAACCCCGTTTTAATGAATTCAAAGATTACAGAATGGAAATACAGTAATTTACATAGTGCTGCAAAAGGAAATCTAAACTTATGGGTCCTGAGTCCTCTCTGAAGCGAGCTCAGGTGCTGGTTCTGGTACTTTCCTTTCCTTTGACCGGGGCTCTTGAGCCGTTGTCAGGTTGTCATTCCTTTTCCAAGTGAAAGGAGCGAGCAAATTCCTCGGGTCATCCTGATTTTCTATAGCATGTTGCTCTAAAATCTCGATCAGAGCATCTTTATCTTTTAATAGTTGCTGTATTTTCTTACACTCCACATTAAGAATACGGTACTTGTTCCTCCAAGACCTCTTCTCCTGCTGAACTTTGTTGAGGGTAACCTGAAGTTTTTCTGTATTAGACATAAAATAAAGGACAGGGTCCCTTAACGGAAGAACTTCATAACGAGGGTAAGGCATCCTCAACTTGAGAGCTCTAATTTGTACCCAGTGGAGATAAGGCTCCACCGAGACATAGTCTGGTTTTCCTAGAGACTCTCTTCCTTTCCTATGAACGTGTTTCCAGGCATGCACTATTTCTGTCTTTAGTGCCCTGTCATTTTCTCCTTCCTTGAAGAAAAGACCTTCCAGATGAGCATTACGCGGGACATGCCTCATCGGGTACCCAAACTGACGACGAACTAAAACGGGATGATAGTTGATTCCTCCCCTAGTTCCTATAAGGGGTACATTTGGGAAATTTCCACAACGGTCGATGATTCTGATCCCGTCATAGATTCGATTGTACCAATCGATGTCAGAGTTGGTAAGAGACACGATTCTCTGCGACCAACGTAAAGTATTCTTTTGATCCCAAAATGCAGCAGACTTGGGCAAATGGGAAGTGAATCATTTATACAGCAGGGGTACACAACATGTGATCATTCCTCCGCTGTACAAATTCCTTAAGTGTACAGAATGATAAGCATCTGCAAGCAAGGTCAGTACATGGTTTCCAATCATAAAAATCTTAATGGCGTTGATATCAACAAAATTATCAATGTTGGGAAACAAAAATAACCCGTAGGTAAGCAAAACAAATATGCTTTCGAAAGCGGCCACGTTCCCTATACTAGCAAAGTACAGAGCTTTCTTTATTAAGAACTGGGCTGGCAAACCCTGGATCCCACCCTTAGTGGTCATGTGAGTCCTGACTTCTGACTCGTCCAAATAGATTGCTCTTGCAATGGTTTAATCCTTTGGAATCTCTTCCAGTCCAGAAAAGGGAACTTGATCAATAATATGTAAATCAGTCAGGCGAGAGTACTCCTCCAGTGTTAGTGCTAGTTGATAATCCGGGAATGTGAAACAGTGATAGACCGGATCGTAGAACTGGATTAGTGTGGACAGGATTCCTTCAATTACACGGACCCTTAACAAGGACAGCAGTCCTCCATACTTAGCTCTAAAAGCCTCAGGGTTGGTTATCATCCTTGCCAATCCTCTTAAATCCTCTAATTTTGGAACCTTGAAGGTGTACTTGTGAGTTTTCCTTCTACCAAAATCCATTAGCAATCTCTTTATTTGACATTTGCAATCATTGTCTTAGTTATTTGAAAAAGAGAGACTAGAAGAGAATATTTTTCTTTGTTTTTTAATGAAATGAATGCATGAATGCAGCACACAAAAACATAGAAAAAACATGGGTCGAAGGATCGGTGTCATGAAGTCAAGGCTCTACCCATCCCCAAAGGTTTATACTGGTGATTTTTTTTACCTGTTCTCAAAATCACTGATCCCTCATCAGACGACGACAGCAAGCGGATCACCAAGCGAGCTGGTTCATCTTTAGAGTAATCTCAAATGAGGGTAGTATCGCGTGACAACTATTTCCGATAGCTTCCGCACTACAAAATGGTTTAAGTCTGCTAAAATCCTCAGCTTCTCGGATAACCCAATGGAACAATCTGCTTTCAATAACCGAAGTCGTATAGGCATTGAATCCGCAAAGGGTATCTCCACTGATTTGATGGCCGACCGGGACCTCTTATCTGGGATTCACTCCCCGTAAGATTACCCGTATAATGCCATCACTTATCTTAGGTGTATATTCAATCTTTCCAGATGCGGCATCACACGCATTCCCATTAGCAGAAAAATAAACACGGATATCAATTAGGAAAAGCAATATATATATTTTTCCTAACATCCTAGACCTCTAGTCTTATGATCCTGTACAGACAATGACTCCCCTAGCAGAGTCGTCATTTCTGTGGTATTTTGTGAATTTAAGGCTTTCACCCTAAAAGAGGCTAGAAAGAATGTCTCCCACTGTGGTCGCCATTTTTCTGTAGCGCGACTTTTGTGGTTTCGAATCACTATAGCTTTGGTACTATAGTTCGATTCATTTTTTATCCTGTGAAGCTGATTAAGGAAGGGAAATAGATGTCTCCAATTAACCCTGCTTGCAAACTGAGGTTAAACAGTCAAAACTGTTGGTTTACAGATGCTATCAAAATAGGGGGGTTCTTCTTTTGGGTTATTTGCTTAAAAATAGTGTCTAGGCTATTAGTAAGGTGTTAGGTCTGATGCTTTTCGATTGATGTATGAAGGTACGGGATTTTGGGTTTTTGATTAGTATGCTCGGTAAGATTTTTGCAATCTTATGCCTACGTATTCCCGAAACAGGGAAATTAGAGCGATCGTAGTTACTCATATTCTATTGGAGGAAAGAGATTATTTTGGTGTCTTGTTCAAAGCCCAAGACATGAAGCTAAAGGTGATTTGTATCTTGTTCAAAGCCCAAGATGTGAAGCTAAAAGGTTTTGGATGAGAGAGAATTTGTCATCTCTAAAGAGGAGTGGTTGATGTTTGTATGCTGTGAGCAAGGCACAACTTTGATGCTAAAAGGTTGATTGACTCAACCGAGGTTTTCTTTATACAAAGCCTAAGAGGAGGCTAGAAGTTTGACTTTTTCGGAGGAAAATGTTCTTTCTGTCTTGTACAAAGCCCAAGATTGAGGCTAAAAGGGATTTTGACTCCGTTGGGGAGAATGTATCTTGTATAAAGCCCAAGATGGAGGCTGCAAGGGTTTGACTCAACAAGAGAGTACTTTTATCTGTCCTGTATAAAGCCCAAGACGAAGGCTAAAAAGGTTGACTCAACAAGAGAGTCTTGAACAGGTGATTGACTCAACAAAAGAGTCTGAAGGTTGATTGACTCAACAAGAGAGTCTTTTATACTCAACAAGAGAGTGATTTACGGTCTCGTACGAAGCCCAAGACGGAGGCTAAAAAGGGTTTGACTCAACAAGAGAGTCTTTTATACTCAGCAAGAGAGTGTTTTACTATATGTCTTGTACAAAGCCCAAGACGGAGGCTAAATGTTAACTCAACAAGAGAATATTTTATACTCAACAAGAGAGTGTTTTTTTATCTCGTACGAAGCCCGAGAGAGAGGCTAAAAGTTGACTCAACAAGAGAGTCTGAAAAGGTTAACTCCGTTTGGGAGAATCATTTGTACAAAGCTCAAGAGGAGGCTGACTTACTGCTGAGGATTATTGAGATCCTTAAGCGGGTCCAAGTGTGGGGAACTCTTGTGAGAGAGACCGGGTTTCTGTTGGAGATTGATCCAGAGTGATCGGTATTTTTTCCTATGTTTGAAAGGAACTTGAGAATGTCTTTGAGACTCAAGAGTTTTAGACTGTCCAAGTCTAGAGTTTTATCTTTTGTACAATGCCCAAGAGGAGGCACGGGCATTAAAGGATGAGTATCAACCCTACAATGGCCGGAGTTTTGACGCGGGAAAGACTGCTCTTGCAAAGGATGACTAAGTTTTGTCTTATACCTTTAAGAGGTTGTCAGGGTCCTTGTATTAAGCCCAAGAGAAGGCATGAGAACTTCTAAGAAGCTGAAGGGTCCTTGTACAACTCCCAAGAGGAGGCGGGGATGCTTTTAGGAAGCCTGTGGGTCCCCAAACCAAGAGAAGTTCAAGAAATGCAATTCACCGAGAAGAGATCATTCCAAGAAAGTTCGAGAATTTGGAAGAAACTCAAGAGATGCCATTCACGGAGAAAAGATCATCTCTGGGGAGTTAGAGTTTCTTTGACAATTTCTAAGGGTGACAGTCTGAGAAAAGGTTCACCGAGAATACTGCCTTTCTCTTTGTTCCATATTGTTTAACCCCAAGAGGAGGGAAGACTGTATCTGGAATCCTACGGGGGATCTAGTTTTGTTTGTATTTAAGAGTGACCAACATGGCTTTACCTATTTCTAGACGTAGTTTCCGGGGAAAACTCTAAATAACTATACTAGTATTACACAGTGGATATGTGACAAGTATATAAAAGGATGTGAAAGAAGACTTACAGTGAAACAGCCCCACAATACAGTTTATATACATATGAAAGCGGTAAATGAAAGCGGATAAACATTTACCCGTTGTAGAGCTTCCATGTTGTTTGGTTAGTTGTTCAACAAAGAAATTAAAGAAAGTTTTGATGACAACATATATTTTAATTCAAAATCAAAGGAGAAAGTGCTTTGAAAAGATTGTTGAGGCTTACAGCTCAAGGAGAGGCCAAAGTTTTAACGATGATCGCACCGTTGTTTTGAAAACTATACAGAGGGACTTATACAATACGTGAGGCCCAAAAAGTTTTTATGTACAAGGGGATGGGTCCTACACTCTATTAGAGGCCCAAAGATTTTGAAAAGAAAAGAAATGGGGTTTACAACACGAGGGTAGGCCCAGATGATTTGATTTTTGAACTGGCGATTGCGCCGAGATTTTTATTTTAATGCAGAGGGACTTATACAATATCTGAGGCCCAAAATGGTTTTGGTTAAAAAGGAATTGGGTCTTACACTCTATTAGAGGCCCAATGAATAATATTTGTACAAGTGATGAGGATTACAGCTCAGGGAGAGGCCCAGATGATTTTTGTTAAAAAGGCGACGATCGTGCCGAACTTTTTGACGGTATCGGGACTTATACAATACACTGAGACCCAAAAAGGTTTTCAAGAGGGGTTGGGTCTTACACTCTATTAGAGGCCCATGAGTGTTTGAAAATGATTTGTTTAGGGTGATTAAGATCAAAACCTTAAATTAATTTCAAAATGTATTTTAATTAAATTTAATTAAAATGATCAAAATTATCAAACATCTGTGAAAAACAAGTTGTGATCTTCGATTAATGTTTGAAAAATCATGTTTATATCCACAAAATGATTGGAAACCAATTCAATTTGGAAAATCAAGGAGGACAAAATATTTTAAATGGTAAAAACAAATAAAATATTAATTCTTTGCAAAAATATCAAGTATATGAGATAAATAATATTTTTGGAAATTTTTGGCAAAATAAAATATTTTAACATTTTTTTGAATTATTAAAAAAAGAATCAACTCACAACCATTAAAACTCAGAGAGAAATTAATTTTTGAATCAATTAAATAAAATCACAAAATTCAAATATTTGAATTTGTGAAAAAGACGCCAAGAACATGGCAAGAACACGCGCGTATTCTGAGTTTGGCCTGATTTGCATTTTCTATCCAATCTCACTGAATACTTGATGAAATCACACAATCCACATATCAATCTGCTCGTTTTCACCTCACGATTATGTCTATGGTCTTTAATTTCATTTATTTTAAGCATGGAATAAGAAATCAAGACAAAACCTCAAGAACCCTAAAATTTGTATGAAGGATGAGAATTTTGATACACGATTCAAACAAAGCAATTAATTGAGGGGAAACATTCTATGCATGATCATGAACATTTGGCAAAAGTATTGTGCGAGGAAATATGCATAGATTAAGAGATGACCAAGTTTAGGCTTACTTGAAGGTCGTGACAGCAAGAGCAAAGTGATTTTTGAGTTGGAGGTGTTACAGATGAGTTGTGATGATCTGAACAGCTTCCCTACACCATATGGAGTGTGTTTGAATGCTTGGACTTGATTGGAAATGGCTGGATCACTTCATGGTATCTCAGCTGCAACTTGGTTAAAACCTTGAACAACTGGCTGGTGATTGTGAGAAATCAGTGTTACAGTTGTTGTTTAAGTGTTTGGATCACTTCTATATGATGTTTATGAGGTGTGTGTGTGATTGGTTTGGTTGGAATAGCTCTCAAACTCAAAACCCAATAGTGACTTGCTTTGGAAGACAAATTTGGAAGTGAGAAGGTGATTTTGAGGAAAGCATCTGTTTGATGCCTTTGGTGTACTTAAACTGAGCAGAAATGAGCTCTATTTATAGTAGAGCAAGTTTGTTTGCAAGCAATAATGAATGGCAACGGCAGCAGACCTTTGGCCAATTGGATAATTTTGGAATCTCAAGTCTCCTCTAGCCATCGACTAGAGGTTAGAGCACAGGCCTTTGGTTCCCTAGTTCAGAGATCATCCTTGACTCATTCAGTTGGAAAAGCTCAGTTCATGCCACCTTGGTGCATCCATTGAATGCTCCAAAACAAAATTGGAGTCTTGTCCCCTCTTTAGGGTTTTTTAGGTTTGGCATGCTATTTTTAGTTCCAAAGACTTGTGAGGCTTATGGATCAGTGTTTGTCCCTCCTTGGTCTCCCCCTGAGGTGTTCAAGTGGATAAACATGTTTGTCATTTGCACAAATTTCTCAAATCGAGCAAAATGCACAAATCTGCCTTGTTATGACAGTTGCAGCAAGGCATATTGCCACTGTCATAACTCTTAGCTCAGATGGGATTTCATGGGGTTCTTGGCCATTTTGGAAAGCTCTCATATGATACAACATATGTTTGATCATAGTTTGTCTTGACACTTTTTGGATCCAAGTGTAAAATGCCCTTACATTTTGGAAAAAGTGAAACAGATTCTGACTTAGCGAAAATTTCACTAAGTGTTGGAAAAAGTGACATTTCATGTTTTCAGCCATTTTGATCCAACCATAACTCAAAATCCATGATGAATTGGAATGAGGTGTAGTTGACACTTTTAAAGTAGGCCATGAGAGCTACAAATCCATCTTTAGACCAGCCAAAATGGTTGCTTGGATCTCAAGTTATGATCCTTGGAAGTTGGTACCCTAGCCACTTTGTTCCATAACTTAGAAAATTTCTAAGTTTTTTATGGTTACCCCTATTACAAGTTATCCCACTTTTCTTGATTTTTCTTGATGAATGATGATTCCAATCACACATTAACATCATTTTAGGGTTAGGGAACCATAATTGATCAAAAAATAAAAAAATCAAAAAGTCAAACTTTGACTTTTGGGCACAGTTGACTTTTTATCAGATGAATTCTAAACTGTGCGATCCTCTATGAAATCAAGTCCTTGACCTAAATCAAACTTGATGGATTGATTTCATAGGTGTTATAGGGTGTATTGAATCATGTCCCAAGGTCTGGGAGCATGTCCTGGTCAACAGTCAAAGGCACAGTTGACTTTTTCTGCGAAACCCTAACTATGGTTCTGATGAACTTGAAACTTGTGAATCAAGCTTCTTGGATCAATCCATTGTTGCAAATGGATCAATGTAATGTATTAGGGACCCTAAAATCATGTCTTGAGGTCTTGGCTCATGTTTTGTCCCAAAAGTCAACTTAGGGGTGAATTAGGTCAAGAAACCCTAATTCCTGATTTTTTATGAATGCATCCCTTGAGGCTAAATTGACTTGATGATTGGGTTTATGAGGTCCCTTAGAGTATTTTGGGTTATGCTGTGAAGAATTGGCTCATGCCCAGAGGAAAAATTCCATCTGGAGGTCCTGGTCGACCAAAACCCTAATTTGGTGACACTGGCGATCTTGAGGCTTAATCCACTTGGAATGTTGCAGCTTTGTGCTTGATCCTTGATGTGGGAGTCCGCTTGATCCATTGTGGATGTTTGAGAGGTTTAGACAAGTTGAATATCATGTCATTTCTTGATTGATCCTTTGTCTAAGAGCTCTGAGAGGGCTTGAAACCCTAAGTTTGATTGTAGTGGATGCTCACCCATCTTTGGGGAGACTAATGAGGTATGATGGTTCATCCATATTGTGATGATGATTTACACAATGATGGGAATCTTAGTGGTCAAAATTTGGGGTATGACAGACGTGATCAGACTGGATTGTCGTGGCCTTCGCGTAGGGCAGATGATGATGCTTGTAGGAGAGGAGGGGGTGTACTTGCAAGGCACTCCGACGCTCAAGTAAGAAAAGGCCAGAGAAAAGGGGCAATTACAAAGTATGTTCTTAGGATGATAATTGGATACCTGTCCCTCTCAAGCGAGGGGGTTTATATAATACCCCCAGCGCGTGGCCAACGGTCCCTATTTTTGGGGCGGAATAATCGTTTCCCAAAGAATAGGTAACTGCCCAAAAACTAGCCGTTATGTCGGGCAGGGTGCCCAACACTAGCCGTTATGTCGGGCAAAGGTGTAGCTCCGGGCGCATGCCCATGACTATCCGGGGACTAATGGAGCCGTGCATGACGGACAGAAGCACCGGGGAGGAGCAAATGTCCTTGGGGTTCATTCGTCCAATGGTGCCCGGTAGGAGGGAAGAAAGGTAAATTCTACCCTTCGTGGACTGGACTTAGGAAGTTGGGTTATTTTGGGAGCAGAAGTGGATTGGGCCATGCCTAGCCATTGGTCTAGTCCAGAACAGGAGCCCCATAAGTTGTTGCTCCCGAGCATGGGAGTGATGACTTAAGGATAACCCGTTGTTCCGGGGAATTATAATGGAGTCGTCGGAGGGAGTTGTCTCGTGGTGCCCGTGGGCCCTAGTATTCGTAAGGCTCGCAACAGCGCTTGGTTTTCCCAGCGTATGGGGAGACCAACGGTTAGGAGGAATTAAAGCGATGGGGCACCACGTGTGCCTCGAGCCCTGTACTGCAGTAACTAGGAAATGATGGCTAGTCTAGGGCCATTATGACCTACACGGGCGTGCTTCCACACGTGCTCCCCAGCTGTATATAAGGAGAGAGGGTCTGGTCATTTTACACTTTCATTTCTCTCTCTTCTTCTCCGTCTTCTTCAGAAGTTCCCCTCATCGCCGCCGTCGACCGCCGTTTCAGCCACCTTGATAACTTTGAGCACTTCTCTGCACCTCTTCGACCACTTAAGTCTTCTGATTCCTTGTTTTCTTCCAGCTTTTTCATTCTCAGTTTAGAATGTATGTGGTTAGGTTAGTTTTAGGTGAGATAGTGACGCTTTTCTGGTGGCTGTTGGTGGTGGACGGTGGCTAGGCCACCCTCCGCTGCTGACGTGGCCGCCGGAGTCCTTGATGGAACTTAAGAGTGAGGTCGTTGCCTACACTGTTGCGAGGATGGCGCATGCGCAACCGGCATGGCTGTTCAGTTTCCGGCGCTCTGATGAAGTTTCTGGTGGGTGCGTGAAGTTTCTGGTGGATCTTCAAACTGAAACTAGAAAGTAGCTTGGGGAAGTTCCTCGTTGTATGTCGGGTTCTCCCCGAGCAGTTCCTCGTTTGAGGCTTGTGTTTATGTTTAATTTAGGACTTAGTCCGGGGACGCCGTCCTCAGCCCTTTGCGCGCCCTTTGACTTGACTAGCGGTGGAAGGGTGGATTTGATTTCGCGGTCAAATTCACTTTTGTCCTCTGCTTTTCAGGTGATCGAGATGGCGACAGGGCTTGACGGAGAGACTTTAATAGATTCGTCCGAGGAGAGCTCCTCAGAGAGTAGCAGCACATAAGCTTCAACTGCCCCCAGCGAAGTCAGGGAGGAGCTCGAGGAAGATACCGCGGAGGGCTGGTCGGTGGCAGAGCCTGCCGAGCATGAATCTATCTTCGCAACTTTTACCGGGGCCGTTTTGACAGATGTTGGACCAGAGGGGGAATGGAAGGTGCATTTCCCCTCCCAAGATGATCGGATTTGTACGGATTACGGGGAAAGATTCTCTATGTACGAGTATGCCTTTAAGGAACTGGGGTTGAGGCTCCCCTTCACTAACTTCCAGAAGTCCGTTTTCATACACCTGGACATGGCCCCGTCACAATTGCACCCTAACTCGTTGGCATTCATTCGCGTCTTTGAGCTGACCTGTGAGTTCTTGAAGGTAGGAGCCACATTGATTTTGTTCTTCACCATCTTCCATCTTCAGAGGCAGGTCACGGGGAGGAGATATGGCTGGGTTTCGTTGAAGTAACCCCGAAAGTTATTTAAGCCTTTCTCGGAGTCTATCCGGACGTTTAAGGAGAGGTTTTACATTATTAAACCTGTGTCAGGGCGAGCCCAGGACAACACGTACGTTTGTACGGTGTCCATTGACGAGAATGGTAATAACATGCGTGATGAGAACGGGAAGTTGATCGGGGACAGAGAGTTCAAGTTTCCCTTTCATTGGAGTGGGCGTCACTTCTCTAAGGAGCCCAATGGTTATGTTGCCCAGCCGAGCATGTTGGACGAGCAGGACCTGGCCGGCTATGAGACACTGGTGAACTATGTCAATTTTTTCCAGCTTGCTGATTGCTGGACGAAGAAGGGTGACCCAATTTTTGAGGAAGACGGTAGCCAACGAGTGGAGTACTGTTATATCAACACAAAGGCGCTTCTGGAGTGCAAGACTCACGCGGATGCTTATAAATTGCTTGGTAGTTTTACCCTTTTGACTTGCTCGAATTATATTTTCTTCCTCGTCTAATATGTTTGCTGTGTTTTCGCAAGTGAGATGCCCTCCGCCCACGAAAGAATGGTGAAAAATGCTGTTGCGAGGAACAAGCCTGGTGCGGCCGCTCCAAAGTCTCGATTTCCCCATCGGGTACCTCCTCCTCCGCCACAGACAGAGAGCTCTTCACCCATTCGTGCCTCTGCTCAGGGGTCTCCAGCGCCTTCGGCTTCAAGGTTCAAGTGGGCTAGGGCCAACGAACTGGTGGACCTTAGCCGAGCAGCCGAGAAATGCAAGTTCGAACTTCCTCCTTGCCTCCATGATAGGACATACTTCTAGGGGACGTCTCTGGTGGTTCCCCGGGTAGAATCTCTTAAGTTGGAAGGCATGGATCGTCCAAGTAAGCGGGCATTGTTGGCGCAAGATGCCTCCGTGGTGGTCCGCATTTTGGAGATGGCGGCGGTGTATATGGAGGGCGACACCTCCTCCGAACTTGAGCTTAAGAGGGCCCAGGAGACAATAACTGCTTTGGAGGAGAAATTCAAGAAGGCTAAGGAGGAGGCCAACGCTGCTTTTGCTGCGAGGAAAAAATTAGACGAAGAAGTTGTCCGGTTAAGGGGAGAGAACGAGACATTGACTACCGAGAAGAAAGCTGTCGAGGATCTGGTCGAGCAGCTGAGATCCGTAAGTGCTCCAGCCGAGGATGAGCCTGAAGACGTAAAGGCGTTGAAGACCAGGGCGGAGATAGTTTCTCGTATGCTTCGGGCGGAAGAGGACGTGTTTTCCATTGGAGAGGAATCGTTCGATAATGTTGTGGTCTAGCTCAGGCTGGTGAACCCTGGCGTCCAAATTTCTAAAGAGGGTACCAACTTTCTCGACCATGTGGAGAACGGCAAGATAGTAGTCCCTGAGTTTCTTAACCTTGGTGTCGAGCACGCCCGTCCCGAGGAAACCCAGCTGCCGCGGCCTATCCCCGAGCAATCAGAGTTTTTCCAGGATCAGACAGAGCAGATGGAGGAATGATTTCTTTTTCTCTTGTTGTAATTTATCTGGCCCGCGTGTGTTTTGATGTATCTTTGTCTTGTTTGGGGGCATGGCCCCCTTGTTTTGTAATATGAACAGCTTGTGGCCCTTGTGGTCACTTTAACTTAAATGTATGTGTCCGGTCAGTGTGGTCGGGTTTGTATGTTTGCGCATGGCTTTTATTGCTTATTTTTTCTAAGTGTTACACTGTTGCTCGATAAGCTTTTATCCCTGCACTAGGGGTTACTGATCTATTTTAATATTTAGGGAATTTCTCGATGTAGATGTGTTCGACAGTAAGGGGGACTGGTCGAACGGTCGGGGAAGTGGTTTCGCCGGTGATGAGACTAGGATCTCGGTTGAGGTACTAATCCCATAGGTTATTTGTTGTTTCAGCGAAGCTTCGCGGAGAGCGACTCCTGACCGTATTTCTTTGACCAGATCGAGCTCTTCTCTTAAGGCTTCATCGTTCATCTCCTCGTCAAGGGGAGCTTCTGTTCGTTGTGAAGGTTCCCTGATCTCCACCGATATCATCGCCTCAGTTCTGTAGGCTAATCGGAAAGGGGTTTCCCCGGTGGTGGAGTGTGGTGTTTTTATGTAGGCCTAGAGCACACTATGTAGCTCTTCAACCCATCTCTTCTGGGCGTCGCCCAACCTTTGTTTTATACCGCGGAGGATTACCCTGTTCGCAGCCTCTGCTTTCCCGTTGGTCTGGGGATGCTCGATGGAAGTGAAGTGTTGCTTCGTGCCTAATCTTGTGACGAAGTCCTGGAACTTCCTGTCCATGAATTGTGTCCCATTGTCGGTCACGAGGGCCTGGGGTACTTCGAATCGCGCGAGGACGTTCCTTTTGTAGAAGCGGAGTATGTTGAAGGCAGTAATTTTGGCGAGGGCTTCAGCTTCTATCCATTTAGTAAAGTAGTCGACGACCACGATTAGAAATTTGTTTTGATAAGATTCCATTGTGAAGGGGCCGAGTATGTCCATCCCCCACCAGGCGAAGAGCCAAGGTGAGGACAGAGTCTTCAACTCGTTGGGGGGTGCCAAGTGTATGTCCCCGTGGCGCTGGCATCAGTCACATTTTTGGACGTGCTCTTTGGCGTCGTGCTGCATGGTCGGCCAATAGTATCCTGCTCGTAGGGCTTTTCGCGTCAATGATCTCCCTCCCAAATGTGTGCATTGATGCCTTCATGAATCTCTTAGAGAATTTCGGGGACCTTGTCCTCCTTGACACATTTCAGGAAGGGAATGGAGAATCCTCGTCATTAGAGTTTGTCCCCAATCATCACGTAGGAGCAAGCCTGTCGTTTAGTCACGCTGGCCTCCCTACTGTCCTCGGGCAGTCCCCCCCGATGGCGTTGACGTCGAGCAGCTCTGGTGGTTTCTCGATGTTGGGTCGGGCGAGTATTTCTTGCACGACGGATTTATTGCCACCTTTATTTCAGGTGCTAGCTAATTTGGACAAAACATCTGCCCGCGTGTTTCTTTCGCGAGGAATGTGTTGGACTTACCATGCGTCAAACTTGGTAATTCGTTCCATCATCAGCGTCAGATATTCGGCCAGTTGGTCATTCTTTGCTTGAAACTCTCCTCGTACCTGAGATGTTATGAGCTGGGAATCGGTGTAAATTTTTACCTCCTTGGCGCCCACGTCCTTTGCCAGCCGTAGTCCCGCGAGGAAGGTCTCGTATTCGGCTTGGTTGTTGGACGTAGGAAAGGACAGGACTAGAGATACTTCGATTAGTATTCCTTTCTCGTTTTCGAGGATAATACATGCGTCGCTACCTGAGGGGCTGGATGCCCCGTCCACGTAGATGGTCCATCTCTACGTTCTGCTTGGCGGGGACTACGGAGGCGTCATCTCTGCCACGAAGTCGACCAGGACTTGAGCCTTAAGGGCCTTCCTTCCCTTGTATTAAATGTCGAATTCTGACAACTCCAGGGACCATTTGAACATTCTGCCGGCCATACCTGGTCGGCGAAGCAACTGTCTGATGGGCTGGTCCGTGCGTACTACTATGGTGTGGGCCATGAAGTAATGTCTGAGTCTTTTCGCGGCGATAACGAGGGCAAGGGAGACTTTCTCTATCTATGCGTACCTGATTTCTGGCCCTTGCAGGGCCTTGCTGGTGAAATAGATGGGCTTCTGCCCGTTCATTGTTTCGCGAATGAGTGCAGCGCTAATGGCTTCGCCAGTAATGGAGAGGTACAGATACAATGTCTCCCCGTACTCTGGTCGGAATAGCACGGGAGGCTCGGATAGGGCTTGCTTGAGATGGGTCAGAGCCTGCTCGTACTCGTCCGTCCATTCGAATGTGGCCTCCTTTCTGAGGAGTTTAAAGAAGGGCATGGCGTGCTAAGCAGACTTGGCCACGAAACGAGAAAGTGACGCGAGCACCCCGTTGAGAGATTGGATGGATTTCTTCGACCTAGGCGTAGGAAACTCCGCGAATGCTCGGTACTTATCTGGATTCGCCTCTATTCCCCTCTCGGTGAGGTAGAATCCGAGGAACTTCCCCGCCCGCACACCGAAGGTTCATTTTTCTGGATTAACGCGCATTTTGCACTTTCTGGCCTGGTCGAAGATCTTTTACAAGTGGGTCGTATGGTCGGATTCCTCTATGGATTTCACGATCATATCGTCCATGTAAAATTCGAGCATGTCCCCAATTTCTGATCGGAAGACCTTGTTCATCATGCGCTGGTATGTGGCCCCAGCATTTTTCAGACCGAAGGGCATTACATTGTAGTAATAGTTCTCCGACGAGGTCATGAACGCGGTGTACCTCTTGTCCTTTTCGGCCATAGGGATTTGGTTGTATTCCGAATATGTGTCCATGAAGGACAAAAGTTTGAAACCTGCAGATTTATCTACGAGTTTATCTATGCTCGGTAAGGGATAAGCATCTTTCGGGCAAGCCCGATTGAGATCGGTATAGTCAATGCACATGCGCCATTTTCCACTATGTTTCTTAACAAGTACAATATTGGACAGCCAGGTTGTATACCTGGCCTCCGAAGTGAATTTTGCCTCTAAGAGGTCTTGTACAAGTTTTCGGCAGCCTGTTCCTTTTCGTCAGATTGTTTCCGCCTGCGCTGTGCGACGTCCCGGGCAGTTGGATAAATGGTCAAATGGTGGTGTAACGCCCCAGTCAGTTTTGTCAGTTTTGTCGTTTTATTTAGTCGTTTTAAGTATTTTATTATTATATTATTTTATTTCTGACTTTTATGTGAAAATATGTTATTTTTCGTCGTGAATATATTTTATCGCGATTTGGGAACATTTGCGAGATATTTGAGTGTAGGGGTAATTTGGGCATTTTGATTTATTTTGTTAAGTTAGAATATAATAGAATAGAAAGAGAGAAAAATAGTAAGAAAAAGAAAAAGAAGAGAAGAAGAAAAGAAAAGGAGAAGAGAAGAAAAGAGAGAATTTGGAAAACTTGGGAATCAATCAACCGACTTTCTAGAACATGATTAAATCGGGTAAGGGTGTGAAACTCAATTATCTTATGCTTGTGTATGGTTATGTATGTATGTGTTTGCATATGCTATTGTTTTTCTATAGTTTAGGATTCTAGGTTGAAATAGGAAATATAATGAGAAATCGATGTTTTCGCGGTTGAAAATCGGCGTAAACGTAGTAGAATACTTGTTATCATGATTGAGTTATGTTTTGACTGCTATATGTTGGTTTGGAAATGTTTTGGTTGAGAAAATATCATTTTTGGATGATCTGGTGCGCTGCTGGGTTTTCCTGAAATCGCAGGTTCGCACTGCGAATGGCCAGCGAATGGGTGGCGAGCGTTCGCGTGAGGTTTGCACTGCGAACGTTGTATTATTTTTCATTCTGCCACTGTTCGCTGGAGGATTTGCATTGCGAATGGGGTAGCGAGCATTCGCTGGATGGTTCGCACTACGAACGTTGAAAAATTTCTAGGCTATTTTGCTTCTGCCACGGTTCGCCAGGACATTCGCACTTTGAATGAGGGAGCGAAGGACTCGCTAGGAGCTTCGCACTGCGAACATGACAGTTTATTCCAATTTGTTTTCTTTGTAACTTTTGATCCGTGAGTCGGTTTAAGGCGTGGTTGGGTGCGTTAGAAAGCTTGTAGCATGTGCTTTCTTATGATGATGGTTTTGAGATTGTTGGCCGATTAAATTATGTCGGGAATTAGAAAATGTGTTGTTTTGTTGTCGACTTTTGCCGTTTAATTGAGTGAACTTGATGTGTATGTGCAATATGCTGTTGGTGTGGATATTGTATGACTTGTGTACTGTTGAGTGATGAAATTGCATGAAATATATATTGTGATGAGGGTTGGTGGCCTTACGGTAAGAAAATGCGATGTATGGTAATTGTTGATATATGCATGATTATGGATGGGTATATGTGTGCATATTGAATGTCGTGAGTCATTGTATGCCAAGCATCATGATATGCATTCTTGAGACGCCCTGAGTGACGGATTGATTCCAGAGGGAATCTTCTATAACATCGTGCGCCTTAAAAATAAGAGGTATGAATCGCCTTAAAAATAAGAGGACCGAAAGCGATGGTTATAGACGATCGTGTGCCCATGTGGGGTGTGAGCGATCGGATCGTGCGCCTTATACAAAGAGGACCGAAAGCGATCCATAAACATCGTGCGCCTTATACAAAGAGGACTGAAAGCAACGGGGAACATCGTATGCCCGATGGGAAGTTACAGTGATGTAACGAGCGATGGTTCCAACAGAGTTCTTGAGTGAAGTAGTATTGAGAAATGTTGGAAGTCGGTACCACATGTGTATTGCATAAGAGTCGTTGTGTCGGTCTCTGTGCATTTGCATAAATCATAGATTAATTGGGTATGAATTTGTGAAGGTGATTGATGAGATGGAATATGTGTAATTGAATTGATGGTGAGTGTATTGTATATGATTGATGTGTATTGGTAGTGGATACTTGAGAAATGTACTATGTTGCGTTGTATTTGATTATGGTGCATTTGTGGTGAGGATATTTTACTTGTGCATTTCTGTGTTAATATATAATGATATGCAACTGTATTATGATTATTTTTCTCACCCTTCTGCTGTTTTATAATGCTCTACGAGGCATTGCAGAGTAGAGCTGCTGGAGGTCTTTTTGTGAAGCTTTGCATCTTCATTCTTTTGTCGGTCGGCTCTGATATGTGACACCGGGTAGTTAGGGTGATCGAGTGTGATTATTTTGTATTATGTATATGTATCTTTTGAATCGTACATGTATGGTTATATATGACGAACAAACTTTCATTATGTATGTATATATATATATATATGTTGATATTCAGTTACGGATTTTCCGCTTTTATTCCGTTTATGAATTGTGGGTGTAATACTACCTGAATTGTTGCATATCTTTATGAGCAGGTGTTGTATGTTTTGTTTCAAATTGATGTGGCCCCTCGGTCTATGCCGTGCATGTTTAATTATACTCTGATGAAATTTTGAAATTTATTTTACTGCTTTAATAGCTTGAGAGTATAGATTGGGGGTGTTACATTAAGTGGTATCAAAGCCAGTCCGTGTCAGTTCGTGTCTGGTTGTGTCAGTTCTGGTCTGTGTGGTGTGTGGAGTGAGCTGTTTGTTTAACCATAGTTTATGTTATTGGAAATGAACAAAATATGGCTGGTAGGAATGATGCTGCTTTAGCTGCTGCTATGCAAGCTATGGCTCGTGCTGTACAGGGTGCACCTAATGCTGCGGGTAATGATGAGTTCAGGAAGAACAAACCGCCTGTCTTTAAAGGGAGACATAATCCTGATGGTGCACAGATTTGGTTGAAAGAGATTGAAAGGATTTTCCGAGTTATGGATTGTGCTGAGGACAGTAAGGTGAGACTGGGAACTCACATGTTACAGGAAGAAGCAGATGACTGGTGGGTTAGTACTCGTCAGGTGTTGGAAGCTGGGGATGAAGAAGTTACTTGGGAATTGTTTAGCCAGGAGTTTCTGAGGAAGTATTTTCCCGAGGATGTTAGAGGAAAGAAGGAAATTGAGTTCTTGGAACTGAAACAAGGTAATCTGTCTGTTGTTGATTATACTGCTAAGTTTGTTGAACTTGTGCAGGTTTATCCTCATTATGCTGAAGCGACTGCAGAGTTTTCTAAGTGTGTGAAGTATGAGAGTGGATTGCGTCCTGAGATTAAGCAAGCAATCGGTTATCAAAGGATAAGAAGGTTTTCTGATTTGGTGGAATGTTGTAGGATTTATGAAGAGGATAGTAGGGCTCGTTCTACTCACTACAAGAGTGTGAGTGACAGAAAAGGGAAGCAACAGTTCCGTGGTGGGCCGTATGTAACACCAGCTGATAAAGGTAAACAAAGGGGTACTTTTGATCGAAGGTCAAGTGGGGGAGGTATGTCTGGTCCTTTGAGGTGTTATAGGTGTGGTGAAGTGGGACATCGTCAGTTTGACTGTAGGAAGAATTTGGGGAAGTGTACCAATTGTGGAGGTGTAGGACATGTTGCAGCTGAGTGCAAAAGGAAGAATGTGGTGAAGTGTTTCAACTGTGGTGAACCTGGTCATATTAGCACAAAGTGTCCGAAACCGAAGCAGGCTCCATCTGGTGGGAAAGTGTTTGCATTGGCAGGGACTCAGACTTCTAGTGCAGATCGTCTGATCAGAGGTACTTGTTTTATTAATAGTACGCCTTTAGTTGCTATTATTGATACTGGAGCGACTCATTTGTTTATTTCGTCTGAGTGCGCGAAGCGTTTGAATCTTGTGTTGTCTTTGATGGATGGTGAGATGGTTATTAATACTCCAGCAATGGGGTCAGTAACTACTTCTTTGGTTTGTTTAAGTTGTCCTTTAACCATTTATGGTAAAGACTTTGAGATGGATTTAGTGTGTTTGTCGTTGGAAGGTTTAGATGTGGTTCTGGGAATGAATTGGTTGCAATTCAATCGGGTTCATGTTGATTGTTATCATAAGTTAGTACGGTTTCCTTCTCTTGAGGAAGACGAAGACTCGAGTTTCTTATCTACCAAAGAGTTGAAGAGACTTTTGGTGGAGGAAGCTCAGTTGTTTGGGTTGTTTGCGTCGTTGACTGTGGATAGTCAAGTGTTGCTTGATGTGTTTTCGGTTGTGTGTGATTTTCCTGAAGTGTTTCCTGAGGATATTTCAGATGTGCCGCCAGAGAGAGAGAGGTGGAGTTTTCGATAGATCTAGTTCCTGGTACTAGACCTGTTTCTATGGCACCTTATCGTATGTCGGCATCTGAGTTGGTAGAGTTGAAGAAGCAATTGAATGAGTTGTTGGAGAAGAGGTTTGTGAGGCCAAGCATTTCTCCTTGGGGTGCTCTAGTTTAATTGGTGAAAAAGAAAGATGGAAGTATCTGGTTGTGTATTGATTATCGCCAGTTGAATAAGGTGACGATTAAGAATAAGTATCCTCTTCCGAGAATTGATGATCTGATGGATCAGTTGGTTGGTGCTTGTGTGTTCAGTAAGATTGACCTAAGGTCGGGATATCATATGATTAGGGTGAAGGAGGAAGATATTCAGAAGACGACTTTTAGGACACGTTATGGTCATTATGAATATTTTGTGATGCCGTTCGGGGTTTCTAATGCGCCAGGTGTGTTTATGGAGTACATGAATCGTATTTTTCACGAGCATTTGGATCGATTTGTTGTTGTGTTTATTGATGACATTTTGATTTATTCTAAGTCTCGAGAGGAGCACACGGAGCATTTGCGTATTGTTTTGCATGTTTTGAAGGAAAAGAAGCTTTTTGCCAAATTGTCTAAGTGTGAATTTTGGTTGTCGGAGGTGAGTTTTCTTGGACACATAATTTCAGGTAATGGTATTTCTGTGGATCCATCTAAAGTAGAAGCAGTTCTACTATGGGAGGCTCCGAGATCTGTTACTGAAATTCGAAGCTTTTTGGGTTTGGCCGAATATTATCAAAGGTTTATTGAAGGTTTTTCTAAGCTAGCACTTCCTTTGACCCAGTTGACTTGTAAAGGGCAAGCGTTCATTTGGGATATTCGGTGTGAGGAAAGTTTTAATGAGCTGAAGAGAAGATTGACGACAGCTCCGATTTTGATTTTGCCGAATCCTAATGAACCGTTTGTGGTGTATTATGATGCGTCTTTGATTGGCTTAGGTGGTGTGCTAATGCAAGACGGTAAGGTCGTGGCGTATGCTTCGAGGCAGTTGAGAGTGCATGAGAAGAATTACCCTACACATGACTTGGAGTTAGCGGCTGTGGTGTTTGTATTGAAAATTTGGAGGCATTATCTTTTTGGTGCAAGGTTTGAAGTCTTTAGTGATCACAAGAGTTTGAAATATCTATTTGATCAGAAGGAATTGAATATGAGGCAACGAAGATGGTTGGAATTTTTGAAGGACTACGACTTTGGCTTGAATTACCAAGCATGGCCACACGACCGAGGACTACGTGCACCTTAAAGATGCTATCGAAATCCTCATCAAGGAGGGTCACTTGAAGCAGTACATAAATAAAGGCGAGTCTTCCCAGCAAGAGGCTTCAGACTCGAAGAAGGAAGCAGAAACATCTCCACCCAGTCCTCCCCCGCAGGTCGCTATGTCCATCACGCGACCAGGGGACTTTGCCATCCCCGAATATCTCGAGGAACCTTCTCAGATATCCACGCACAGCACTTGGGAAGCCTTCCCTGCGGCCATGGTTATCTCATGCGGGGGGTACAACGAGCTGATGGTGGGATCTGTCAAGAGAAAGTTTGATCAGCTCATTAATTGCTGTCCTGACCGGCTATTCTCACTGGAGAAGATCAAGGGGCGCTCCCAACCGATCACCTTTTACCGTGAAGAGCTTCCTGGAACTCACACATCCC
This sequence comes from Lathyrus tuberosus, assembly GCA_022829125.1. NCBI lineage: Eukaryota > Viridiplantae > Streptophyta > Magnoliopsida > Fabales > Fabaceae > Lathyrus > Lathyrus tuberosus. Next base: position 9,939,470 of record JALAZF010000112.1, read on the forward strand.
CTTGCTCATCAAGGCAAGGTTGGAAAGCACTGACGTCAGAAGGATCCTGGTTGACTAGGGTAGTTCGGTGGACATAATGTACACCGGCCTGTTTCGTGCCCGCAAGCTGGACCAGAAAAACCTCTCACCATACGTGGGGTCAGATTTGCAGGGATTCAACGGAGCCACGACCAGACCCTGGGGGTATGTGGAGCTGCTGGTCACGTTCGGGGAAGAAGAGGCGTCTAGGTCAATCAAAACCCAGTTCCTGGTGATTGATTGCCCGTTACTATACCAATGCATCTTGGAGAGACCAGCCCTCGCGGAGCTAATTGCGGTCCCTTCAACTGTCCACCTCAACCTGAAGTATTAAATGGAAAAAGGTCACATCGCGACATTGCACGGGGACATAGAAGCTACCCGCAGATGTTTTGAAGCAGCTACCCGAGGACAAAATCAAATCGATAGCACCCAAAGCAGCTAAGCGGGCAAGGGAGGAAGATCGTCCATCCAAAGACGGCCAGCCGGATAAGAAACCTGCACTCCCCGTACACACTATCGACATGGACAGCCAGATTTCAGATGAAGACAAGGAAGATGGTAGCAAAGGCGCGTCAACGGGGACGACCAGCTCCTCCATATCAGTCCTCATGCGCCCAGTTCCAAACGGGGAGTTTGAAGTCATCGCCTTCAGCAATAACCCCAACAGAGGGGTGAAGATTGGTGTGGGACTGCCCGACAAAGTTAAGCAACAGCTGAAGAAATGCTTGGATGACAACGCTGATCTGTTTTCTTGGAGTGCCGCAGACATGCCCGGCCTGTACCCTGAAATCGCATGCCACCATTTCACCATTGATCCAACTGCCCGGGCCGTCGCACAGCGCAGGCGAAAACAATTTGACGAAAAGGCACAGGCTGCTGAAAAACTTATACAAGACCTTTTAGAGGCAAAATTCATTTTGGAGGCCAGGTATACAACCTGGCTGTCCAATATTGTACTTGTCAAGAAACATAGTGGAAAATGGCACATGTACATTGACTATACCGATCTCAACCGTGCTTGCCCGAAAGATGCTTATCCCTTACCGAGCATAGATAAACTCGTAGATAATTTTGCAGGTTTCAAACTTTTGTCCTTCATGGACGCATATTCGGGATACAACCAAATCCCTATGGCCGAAAAGGACAAGAGGTACACCGCGTTCATGACTTCGTCAGGGAACTATTACTACAATGTAATGCCCTTCGGTCTGAAAAATGCTGGGGCCACATACCAGCACATGATGAACAAGGTCTTCCGATCAGAAATCGGGGACATGCTCGAAGTTTACATGGACGATATGATCGTGAAATCCCAAGAAGAATCCGACCATACGGCCCACTTGCAAAAGGTCCTCGACCAGGCCAGAAAGTGCAAAATGCGCTTTAATCCAGAAAAATGCACCTTTGGCGTGCGAGCGGGGAAATTCCTCGGATTCTACCTCACCGAGAGGGGAATAGGGGCGAATCTAGACAAGTGCCAAGCATTCGCGGAATTTCCCACGCCCAGGTCAAAGAAATCCATCCAATCTCTCAACGGGGTGCTCGCGTCACTTTCTCATTTCGTGGCCAAGTCTGCTCAACACACCCTGCCCTTCTTTAAACTCCTCAGAAAGGGAGGCCACATTCTAATGGACGGGCGAATGCGAGCAGGCCCTGACCCATCTCAAGCAAGCCCTAACCGAGCCTCCCATGCTATGCCGACCAGAGTACGGGGAGACCTTGTATCTGTACCTCGCTGTTACCGGTGAAGCCATTAACGCTGCACTCATTTCCGAAACAACGGACGAGCAGAAGCCCATCTATTTCACCAGCAAGGACCAGAAATCAGGTATGCACATATAGAGAAAGTCGCCCTTGCCCTCATTATCGCTGCGAGAAGACTCAGACATTACTTCCGAACAGATATGGCTGGCAGAATGCTCAAACGGTCCCTGGAGTTGTCAGAATTCGACATTCAGTACGAGGGCAGGAAGGCCCTTAAGGCACAAGTCCTGGCCAATTTCGTGGCAGAGATGATGCCTCCGTCGTCCCTGCCAAGTGGAACGCAGAGATGGACCATCTACGTGGACGGGGCATCTAGCCCCTCAGGTAGAGGCGCAGGTATTATCCTCGAAAATAGGGAAAGAATACTAATCGAAGTGTCTCTAGTCATATCCTTCCCTACGTCTAACAACCAAGCCGAATACGAGGCCTTCCTCGCAGGATTATGGCTGGCCAAAGACTTGGGCGCCAGGGAGGTAAAAAGTTACATCGATTCCCAGCTCGTAGCATCTCAGGTACGGGGAGAGTTTCAAGCAAAGAACGACCAGCTGGTCGAATATCTGACACTAGTGATAGAATGAATTACCAAGTTTGACGCATGAGAAGTCCAGCACATTCGTCGCGAACAAAACACGCGGGCATATGTCTTGTCCAAACTAGCTAGCACCAAAAAAAAGGCGGCAATAAATCCGTCGTGCAAGAAATACTCACCCGACCCAGCATCGAGAAACCACCAGAGCTGCTCGACGTCAAGGTCATTGGAGACAGCCACTGTTGGATGACCCCTGTGTATAATTACCTCACCAAGGGGGAACTGCCCGAGGACAGCAAGGAGGCCAGCGTGACTAAACAACGGGCTTGCTCCTACGTACTGATTGAGGACAAACTCTACCAACGAGGATTCTCCATTCCCCTCCTGAAATGTGTCAAGGAGGACAAGGTCCCCGAAATCCTCCAAGAGATTCATGAAGGCATCAATGCACAACATTTGGGAGGGAGATCATTGGCGCGAAAAGCCCTGCGAGCAGGATACTATTGGCCGACCATGCAGCACGATGTCATACCCTAAATTTTGACCACTAAGATTTCCCATCATTGTGTAAATCATCATCACAATATGGATGAGCCATTATACCTCATTAATCTCCTCAGAGATGTTTGAGCATTCACCACAATCAAGGACTAGGGTTTCAAGCCCTCTCAGAGCATTTAGACAAAGGATCAATCAAGAAATGACATGATCTTCAACTTGTCTAACCTAACAAACCACATAAATGATCAAGAGGACTCCCACATCAAGAATCAGGCACAAGGTTGCAGCATTCCAAGTGGATTAAGCCTCAAGATCGCCAGTGTCACCAAATTAGGGTTTTGGTCGACCAGGGCCTCCAGATGAAAATCTTCATCTGGGAATGAGCCAATGCTTCAAAATATAACTCAAGATACTCCAAGGGACCTCATGGACCCAATCATCAAGTCAATTTTACCTCAGGGGATGCATTAAAAAAATTGGGAATTAGGGTTTCTTGACCTAATTCACCCCTAAGTTGACTTTTGGGACAAAACATGAGCCAAGACCTCAAGACATGATTTGAGGGTCTCTAATAAACCACATTGATCCACTTTCAACAATGGAATGATCCAAGAAGCTTGATCCACAAGTTTCAATTTCCTCAGGACCACCATTAGGGTTTTGAAGAAAAAGTCAATTGTACCTTTGACTTTTGACCAGGACATGCTCCCAAACCTTGGGAAATGATTCAATACACCCTATAACACCTATGGAACATACCCATCAAGTTTGATTTAGATCAAGGACTTGATTTCACAAAGGGTCGCACAGTTTGGAATTCATCTGATAAAAAGTCAACTGTGCACAAAAGTCAAGTTTGACTTTTTGAGATTTTTCACAATTATGGTTCCTCAACCCTAAAACAATGTTAATATGTGATTTGAATAATCATTCATCAAGAAAGATCAAAGAAAGTGGGATAACTTGTAAAGGGGTAACCATAAAAACCTTAGAATTTTTCTAAGTTATGGGACAAAGTGGCTAGGGTACCAACTTCCAAGGTTCATAACTTGAGATCCAAGCAACCATTTTGGATGGTCCAAAGCTGGATTTGTAGCTCTCGTGGCATACTTTAAAAGTATCAACTACACCTCATTCCAATTCCTCATGGATTTTAAGTTATGGAGTGATCAAAATGGCTGAGATATTTTTCCAACACTTAGTGAAATTTTCACTAAGTCAGAATCTGCCTTATTTTTTCCCAAATGTAGAGGAATTTTTCATTGTAATTCAAGTTGGATCAAAACCAAAGTTGGACATCATGTTGAAATAGGATATATCAACTTTCCAAAATGTCCAAGAACTCCATCAAGTTCCATCTGAGCTAGAAGATATGACAGCTGGAACATGCCTTGCTGCAAACTGCTGTGCAAGGCAGATTTGTGCATTAGGGCTCAATTTGATCAATTTGTGCAAACAAAAAACAAGTTTATCCATCTGCACACCTCAGGGGGAGACCAAGGAGGAACAATCACTGATCCATAAGCCTCCCAAGTCTTTGGAACTACATATAGGTTTGGCATGTATCAGAGCAAAGATGAAATTTTCAGTCAAGCCTTATCCTTGAATCAGAGAACCATAGGCCTGTGCTCTAATCTCAAGTCAATGGCTAGAGGAGACTTGAGATTCCATTTGATCCACATTGGCCAAAGGCCTGCTGCAGTTGCCATTCCCTATTCTTTGCAAAACAAACTTGACACACTATAAATAGACCTCATTTATGTTCAGTTTGGGTACACCAAAGGCCTATAACACTTGCCTTTCTCAAAATCACACTTTCACTTCCAAATTTTCCTTCTAAAGCAAACCACTATCAGGTTTGTAGTTTGAGAGCAATTCCAACCAAACCAATCACACACACACACACCTCATAAACATCATATAGAAGTGATCTAAACACTTAAACAACATCTGGAACACCAGATTCTCAAAATCACCAGCCATCTGCACAAGCTTTTGACAGATTTGCAGTTGAGGTGCCAAATCAAGTTCCAGCTCAATTCAATCCACTCCAAGCATTCAGACACACTCCATAGCACCTAGGGAAGCTGTCTGCATCATTGGAACCAAGTTGTAACACCTCTAACCCAAAACACGATCACCAGCTACAAGAGGTAAGCCTCAACTTGGTCATCTCATAATTCATGCATATTTCCTCGCACAATAATTTTGCCATATGTTCATAATCATGTATGGAATGTTTCCCCTCAATTAATTATTTTGTATGAATCGTGTGTGGAATTTCTGAGCCTTCATGCATAATTTAGGGTTCTTGAGGTTTCTCTTTGATTTCTTATTCCATGCTTAAAATAAATGAAATTAAAGACCATAGACATGATCGTGAGGTAAAAACGAGTAGATTGATATGTGGATTGTATGATTTCATCAAGTATTCAGTGAGATTGATGAGAAAATGCAAATCTGGGCAAAACTCAGAACACACGCGTGTTCTTGGGTGTTCTTGGCGCCCTTTTTCAAAAATTCAAATATTTGAATTTTGTGATTTTATTTAATTGATTCAAAAATTATTTTCTCTCTGAATTTTAATGATTTTGAGTTGATTCTTTTTTTAATAATTCACAAAAATGTTAAAATATTTTATTTTACAAAAAATTCCCAAAAATATTATTTATTTCATATACTTGATATATTTGCAAAGAATTAATTTTTATTTGTTTTTTAACATTTAAAATATTTTTTCCTTCTTGATTTTCCAAACTTAATTGGTTTTCAATCATTTTGTGGATAAAAACATGATTTTTGAAACATTGATCCAAGATCACCACTCATTTTTCACATGTTTTCAATATTATTTATTATTTTTTAAACAAAATTAATTCCATTTTAGACAGAATTAGGGTTTTGATTAATTCCACTCTCATCAACCTTTTTCAAACACTCATGGGCCTCTAATAGAGTGTCAGACCCAATCCCTCTTTGAAACCAAAATAGTTTAGGCCTCAGTCATTGTATAAGACCCACGGTGTTTTCAAAAATCTCGGCGCGATCGCCAGTTTAAAATAAAACCACTTGGGCCTCTCCCTGAGTTGTAAGCCCTATTCTTTTTCTTAAAATTACTCATGGGCCTCTAATAGAGTGTAAGACCCAATCCTTTTTAATCAAAACCTCTGTGGGCCTCAGACATTGTATAAGTCCCTCTGCGTTAAAAAAATCTCGGCGCGATCGCCATTTTCAAACAAGAAAATCATCTGGGCCTACCCTTGTGTTGTAAGTCTCATTTCTTTTCTTTAAATAATCTTTGGGCTTCTCCTTGAGTTGTAAGACCCAACCCTTGTTGTACATAAACCTTTTTGGGCCTCAGTCGTTGTATAAGTCCCGGTACAATATTCAAAACAACGGTGCGATCACTGTCAAACTCTTTGGGCCTCTCCTTGAGTATAAGTCCCACAATCTTTTCAAAACAATTCCCTTTTGATTTAGATTCAAATATATGTATTGTTATCAAAACTTTCTTTAATTTCTTTGAACAACTAACAATACAGCATGGAAGCTTGCTCACCTGTAAGTTTTATCCGCTTTCATTCTTTCATTCTTTTAAATACACGTCAAATATATATATAACTGTATTGTAGGAAGCTGCGCATGGCTAGTATTCTTTCATACCCTTTTAAAATACTCGCCATATATCAACTGTATATATACTAGTATAGTTATTTAGAGTTTTCCCCGGCAACTAGGTCTAGAACTAGGTAAAGCCCTGTTGGTCGCTCTTAAATACAAACAAAACTAGATCCCCATAGGATTTCTAGATACAGTCTTGCCTTCTCTTGGGCTTAAACAATATGGAACAAAGAGAAAGGCATTATTCTTCGTGAACCTTTTCTCAGGCTGTCACCCCTAGAAATTGTCAAAGAAGTTCCACTCCCCGGAGTTGATCTATTCTCGGTGAATAACATCTCTTGAATTTCCTTAAATCACAAAACTTTCATTAAATGATCTATTCTCGGTGAATAGCATTTCTTGAACTTTTCTTGGTTTGGGACCCACAGTCTTCCTAAAAGCATCCCCACCTCCTCTTGGGCTTTGTACAAGGACCCTCTGACTTCCTAGAAGTTCTCATGCATTCTCTTACGCTTAATACAAGGACCCTGACGACCTCTTAAAGGTATAAGACAAAACTTAGTCATCCTTTGCTAGAGCAGTCTTTCTAGTGTCAGACCTCATGCCACTTTAGGGTTGATTCTCATCCCTTAATGCCCTTGCCTCCTCTTGGGCATCATACAAAAGATAAAACTCTTCCACCCCAATAGACTTGGACTGTCTAATCCCCTTGAGTCTCAAAGACATTCTCAAGTTCCTTACAACTATACGAAAAACCCCGGGCATCCTGGATCGATCTCCAGCAGAAACCCAGCCTCTCTCATGAGAGTTTCCCGACCAGGGTCAACACTACCTTTAATCAGAACCTCAAGGTATCTAACATCTCAACTCTTCTATAATCCTCAGCAAGAGTTGATTCCCCACTTGGACCTGCCTGGAGATCTCAATTATCCCCGGCAAAAGATAGCCTCCTCTTAGGCTTTGTATAAGGACATTTCCTCAGCAGAAAGCTAGCTTCCTCTTAGGCTTTGTATAATGATCCTTCCTCAACAAAGTCATCCTCCTCTTGGGCTTTGTACAAATGATTCTCCCCAGCGGAGCTAACCTTTTCAGACTCTCTTGTTGAGTCAATCACTTTTTAGACTCTCTTGTTGAGTCAATCACTTGTTAGACTCTCTTGTTGAGTCAATCACCTTTTCGGACTCTCTTGTTGAGTCAACCTTTTTTTTAGCCTCAATCTTGGGCTTTGTACAAGACAGATAAAAATACTCTTTCGTTGAGTTGATCTTTGTCCAAGCTTGGTATAAAGATTTCCCCTAGCAGGAGTTAGCCTCCGCTCAAGCTGTGTAGAAGGATTTCTCCAGCTTGTTTAGCCACAATCCTGGGCTTTATACAGGACAGATAAAAGCACTCTCTTGTTGATTCAAACCCTTTTAGCCTCAATCTCAGGCTTTGTACAAGACAAAAATTTCCCTCTCTTGAGCTTGGGACAGATATCTTCCCTAGCAGAGTCATTTCCTCCCAGTATTTTTCTAGGCTTTGAGGAATGATTTTCCCCAAGAAGAGTCAAACTCATTTCAGCCTCAATCTTGGGCTTTGTACAAGACACATAAAAATATCCTCACCAGAGTCAGTTAAATTCCCCATTTCAGCCTCAATCTTGGGCTTTGAACAAGACACATACAAACCTCCTCGGCGGAGTCAAAATCCCCTTTTAGCCTCAATCTTGGGCGTTGTACAAGACAGATAGAACATTTCCCCTGGAAAAGTCAAACTTATAGCCTCCTCTTAGGCTTTGTATAATGATATCCCCAAAGAGTCAGTTTCTTTTTAGCCTCAATCCTGGGCTTTATACAAGACAGATAAAACACTCTCTTGTTGAGTCGGTCATTTCTAGCCTCCTCTTAGGCTTTGTATAAACAAATCCCCTAGTCGAGTCAATTAACCTTTTAGCATCAACCTTGTGCTTTGATCAAGGCACACAAAAAGTCAACAATCTCTCTTTAGAGATGGAAAATTCCCTCTCAATACCCTTTTAGCTTCAACCTTGGGCTTTGAACAAGACACAAATAACCTTTTAGCTTCAATCTTGGGCTTTGAACAAGACACCAAAACATCATTTTCCTCCCTTAGAATAGGAGGAACTTCGATTGCTCTGATTTCCCTGTTTTATTTAAATGGGAATACGTAGGCATAAGATTGCAAAATCTTGGCGAGCATACTAAACAAAAACCCTAGGTCCAGTACCTTCATACATAAGTCAAAAACTTTAGGTTTCATACCTTAGCCATCATCATCATTTTCCACAGAAAACTCACTCACCCGCTCATACTTCCCAAGAAACTTTCCCAACCCATTAACAAATAAACACCATTAATTGCAAAGCGAAACCTAAAGCTAATATCCTATGGATAACCACAAATAGGATGTGTAATTGACAACTCCCCATTGTATAACCTGACCCCGGACCCCCCAATCTCTTTAAAGTGTTTGTTCCATTAAACGTTCGCGTGCAAGGTTAGTTTTAGATAGCTTTCCTTTCCCTTCCAGCTTCATGGGAAAAATAAGAAATCAGAAAGTAGCACCCTTTCTCCTCGAGGAGGAAAACCCAAACTTCAGCGATAAGTGTAGTGCGATTTTTGTGGTTTCGAATCACTATCGCTTTAGTACTACAGTTCGATTCATTTTTTATCCTGTGAAATTGATTAAGGAAGGGAAATAGATGTCTCCAATTAACCCTGCTTGCATACTGAGTATAAATAGTCAAAACTGTTGGTTTACAGATGCTATCAAAAGGGGGGTCTGTCTTAGGTTATTTGCTTAAAAAATAGTGTCTGGACTATTTGCGAGGCTTTTGGTAATATGTTAGGTCTAATGCTTCTTGATTGATGTATGGAGGTACTGAATTTTGAGTTTTTGATTAGTATGCTCGCTAAGATTTTGCAATCTTATGCATACGTATTCCCTTTTAACGAAACAGGGAAATCAGAGCGATCGTAGTTCCTCCTATTCTATGGGAGGAAAGGGATTGTTTTGGTGTCTTGTTCAAAACCCAAGACATGAAGCTAAAGGTGGTTTGTATCTTGTTCAAAGCCCAAGATATGAAGCTAACAGTTTGACTGAGAGAGAATTTGTCATCTCTAAAGAGGAATTATTGATGTTTGTATGCTGTGAGCAAGGCACCAATTTGATGCTAAAAGGTTGATTGACTCAACCGGGGTTTTCTTTATTCAAAGCCTAAGAGGAGGCTAGAAGTTTGACTTTTACAGGGAAAATGTTCTTTCTGTCTTGTACAAAGCCCAAGATTGAGGCTAAAAGGGATTTTGACTCCGTTGGGGAGAATGTATCTTGTATAAAGCCCAAGATGGAGGCTGAAACGGTTTGACTCAACAGGAGAGTACTTTTATCTGTCCTGTAGAAAGCCCAAGACAGAGGCTAAAAAAGGTTCACTCAACAAGAGAGTCTTGAGCAGGTAATAAACTCGACAAGTGAGTCTGAAGATTGATTGACTCAACAAGATAGTCTTTTATACTCAACAAGAGAGTGATTTGTTGTCTCGTACGAAGCCCGAGATTGAGGCTAAAAGGGGATTGACTCAACAAGAGAGTCTTTTATACTCAACAAGAGAGTGTTTTATATGTCTCGTACGAAGCCCGAGATTGAGGCTAAAAAGGGTTTGAATCAACAAGAGAGTCTTTTATACTCAACAAGAGAGTGTTTTACTATCTGTCTTGTATAAAACCCAAGACGGAGGCTAAAAGTGGTTGACTCAACAAGAGAGTCTGAAAAGGTTAGCTCCGCTGGGGAGAATAATTTGTACAAAGCCCAGGAGGAGGTTGTCTTACTGCTGAGGATTATCGAGATCCTGAAGCGTGTCCAAGTGTGGGGAACTCTCATGAGAGGGATCGGGTTTCTGCTGGAGATTGATCCAGAGTGATCGGTGTTTTTTCCTATGTTTGAAAGGAACTTGAGAATGTCTTTGAGACTCAAGAGTTTTATACTGTCCAAGTCTAGAGTTTTATCTTTTGTACAATGCCCAAGAGGAGGCACGGACATTAAGGGATGAGTATCAACTCTACAACGGCCGGAGTTTTTGACGCGGGAAAGACTGCTCTAGCAAAGGATGACTAAGTTCTGTCTTATACCTTCAAGAGGTCGTTAGGGTCCTTGTATTAAGCCCAAGAGAAGGCATGAGAACTTCTAAGAAGCCAAAGGGTCCTTGTACAATGCCCAATAGGAGTCGGGGATGCTTTTAGGAAGCCTGTGGGTCCCCAAACCAAGAGAAGTTCAAGAAATGCAATTCACAGAGAAGAGATCATTCCAGGAAAGTTCGAGAATTTGAAAGAAACTCAAGAGATGCCATTCACGGAGAAAAGATCATCTCTGGGGAGTTAGAGTTTCTTTGACAATTTCTAAGGGTGACAGTCTGAGAAAAGATTCACCAAGAATATTGCCTTTCTCTTTGTTCCATATTGTTTAACCCCAAGAGAAGGGAAGACTGTATCTGGAAATCCTATGGGGATCTAGTTTTGTTTGTATTTAAAGAGTGACCAACAGGACTTTACCTAGTTCTAGACATAGTTGTCGGGGAAAACTCTAAATAACTATACTAGTATTACACAGTGGATATGTGACAAGTATATAAAAGGATGTGAAAGAAGACTTACAGTGAAGCAGCCCCACAATACAGTTATATACATATGAAAGCGGTAAATGAAAGCAGATAAACACTTACCCGTTGTAGAGAGTCCATGCTGTTTTGTTAGTTGTTCAACAAAGAAATTAAAGAAAGTTTTGATGACAACATATAATTGAATTCAAAATCAAAGGAGAAAGTGTTTTGAAAAGATTGTTGGGGCTTACAGCTCAAGGAGAGGCCCAAGTTTTAACGATGATCGCACTGTTGTTTTGAAAACTGTACAGAGGGACTTATACAATATGTGAGGCCCAAAAAGTTTTTAAGTACAAGGGTATGGGTCTTACACTCTATTAGAGGCCCAAAGAAACTTTAAGAAAAGAAATGGGGCTTATAACACGAGGGTAGGCCCAGATGATTCGGATTTTGAACTGGCGATTGCGTCGAGATTTTTCTTTTAACGCAGAGGGACTTATATAATATCTGAGGCCCAAAATGGTTTTGGTTAAAAGGGGATTGGGTCTTACACTCTATTAGAGGCCCAAAGTTTTTGTTTTTGAAAAGGAATGGGACTTATAGCTCGAGGAGAGGCCCAATTGGTTTTGTTAAAAAGGCGACGATCGCGCCATTGTTTTTGAAAATACAGTGGGACTTATACAATGACTGAGGCCCAAAAAGTGGTGTATTTACAAAGGGGATGGGTCTTACACTCTAATAGAGGCCCAATGAGTGTTTGAAAATGATTGATGAGGGTGGAATCGATCAAAACCCTAATTTCATCATTTTTAAAAGTGAATTCTTAAAGAAAATCAATAAAAAATGATAAAACACCAAATAAGCTTGAATAAACAACTTGTGATTTTTGGTTAAGGTTTGAAAAATGAGGTTTTAATCACAAGATGAATTAAAACTCATTTGGTTTTGATTTTTCAAGATGAATATTCACTTTTAAAATGTTTAAAAACAATTAAAAATGAATTTATTCATAAAAATACCAACTATATTAAATAAATAATATAAATTTGATTTTTTTTGTGGAATAAAATATTTCAACATTTTTGTGATTTTTTGCAAAAAGAACCAATAAAAAATAATTAAAATTGAGGGAGTTATTAATTTTTCAAATCATTAAAAATAATAGGAAAAATAATAGAAAAATGGAAAAAATAATAAAAAGGGGTCTGGGGCGAGGGGGATTCGAACCCCAGACCTCTTGTGTGCAGTGTGCGCTTCCTACCACTGGGGTGGTGATACATCCGTGTATCAAAGCCCACCCACAAATATACAAGGCTTGCCTTGTTTTTGGCCTGGCCAAGGCAAGACAAGGTTTTAGCCAAAAACGTGAAGCTTGTAGCTTTCTCATTTCTCCATGGATTGGGACAAAATTTAGGTCCATCCTTCCTAGAATTTCACAAGGAATCCAATGGTGGTGGTGGTTTTTCAGATGAGGTCCCCATTTTAAAACCCGGTAGTGGTTTTGAAATAGGCCTCCATTTGCATTTTCTGTGCTACCTCATGGTACAGGCATGAATTACATGATGAATTGGTCCAAACACAACATATATAACATGTATGAGATGTGTATGATCAGTGGTCTTCAAAGCAATGCATATTTCTAAGAGTTCAAGTTGTGATGCTTACCTCTTTAGGAGCTTTTTGGGCAATCCGTCAAGTGCTTTGTTCCAGAAACAATTTGATGCTTTGGACACCCTCAAATGATCCCTTGTAAGCTTTTAGGATGATTGGAAACAGCTGGAAACCTCAGGAATGGAAACTGGCCCTTTCTTGCAAAAGGGGCAAAAGTGACCAAATTAGAAACTCTCTCAAATGGTGTTCCAGATGTGGGGAACCATTTGGGACAGTTTAAGGATGATATTTGGAGTGTGCTTGAGGCTTTATCTGGTTTTGAAAGTGACTGAATCAAGACATGGCTTGAAAAATGCAAAAAATTCCAATTTTGAGGTTTTGAGAGGGGACTTTGTGATTTTGGTGTTACAGGTCACTTGTGAGAGTTTGGACAGCTTAGATATGACATATTGGATGTGTTTGGATCATGAGCTGTGATGGAATTGCTCTCTAACTCAAAAACTCAGAGTTACCTTGCTAAAGAAGGCATTTTTGCCTAGAGAAAGAGATTTTGAGGAAAGCAAGTGTTGTAGTGCTTTGGTGTACTCAAACTGAGCACAAATGAGCTCTATTTATAGTAGAGCAAGTTTGTTTTGCAAGCAATAGTGAATGGAGGCTGCTGCAAACCTTTGGCCAATTGGAACATTTTGGAATCTCAAGTCTCCTCTAGCCATTGACTAAAGGTTAAAGCACAAGCCTTTGGTTCCCTAGTTCAGAGATCATCCTTGACTCATTCAGTTAGAAATGGCTCAGTTCATGCCACCTTGGTGCATCCATTGAATGCTCCAAAACAAAATTGGAGTCTTGTCCCCTCTTTAGGGTTTTTTAGGTTTGGCATGCTATTTTTAGTTCCAAAGACTTGGGAGGCTTATGGATCAGTGTTTGTCCCTCCTTGGTCTCTCCCTGAGGTGTTCAGATGGATAAACTTGTTTTTCATTTGCAGAAATTGCTCAAATCGAGCAAAATGCACAAATCTGCCTTGTTATGGCAGTTGCAGCAAGGTATATTGCCACTGTCATAACTCTTAGCTCAGATGGGATTTGATGGAGTTCTTGGACATTTTGGAAAGCCCTTATATAATACAACACATGTGTGATCATAGTTTTTTTTGAAACTTTTTGGATCCAAGTGAAAAATGCCCCTATATTTTGAAAAAAGTGAAACAGATTCTGACATAGTGAAAATTTCACTAAGTGTTGGAAAAAGTGTCATTTCATGTTTTCAGCCATTTTGATCCAACCATAACTCAAAATCCATGATGAATTGGAATGAGGTGTTGTTGACACTTTTAAAGTATGCCATGAGAGCTACAAATCCATCTTTGGATCAGCCCAAATGGTTGTTTGGATCTCAAGTTATGATCCTTGAAAGTTGGTACCCTAGCCACTTTGTTCCATAACTTAGAAAATTTCTAAGTTTTTTATGGTTACCCCCCTTTTACAAGTTATCTGACTTTTCTTCATTTTTCTTGATGAATGATGATTCCAATCACACATTAACATCATTTTAGGGTTAGGGAACCATAATTGATCAAAAAATCAAAAAGTCAAACTTTGACTTTTGGGCACAGTTGACTTTTTATCAGATGAATTCCGAACTGTGCTATCCTCTATGAAATCAAGTCCTTGACCTAAATCAAACTTGATGGATTGATTTCATAGGTGTTATAGGGTGTATTGAATCATGTCCCAAGGTTTGGGAGCATGTCCTGGTCAAAAGTCAAAGGCACAGTTGACTTTTTCCGTGAAACCCTAACTGTGGTTCTGATGAACTTGAATCTTGTGAATCAAGCTTCTTGGATCAATCCATTGTTGCAAATAGATCAATGTAGTGTATTAGGGACCCTTAAATTATGTCTTGAGGTCTTGGCTCATGTTTTGTCCCAAAAGTCAACTTAGGGGTGAATTAGGTCAAGAAACCCTAATTCTTGTTTTTTATGAATGCATCCCCTGAGGCCAAATTGACTTGATGACTGGGTTTATGAGGTACCTTAGAGTATTTTGGGTTATGCTTTGAAGCATTGGCTCACGCCTAGAGGAAAAGTTTCATCTGGAGGCCCTGGTTGACCAAAACCCTAATTTGGTGACACTGGCGATCTTGAGGCTTAATCCACTTGGAATGTTGCAGCCTTGTGCTTGATCCTTGATGTGGGAGTCCTCTTGATCCATTGTGGATGTTTGAGAGGTTTAGACAAGTTGAAGATCATGTCATTCCTTGATTGACCCTTTGTCTAAGAGCTCTGAGAGGGCTTGAAACCCTAAGTTTGATTGTAGTGGATGCTCACCCATCTTTGGGGAGACTAATGAGGTATGATGGTCCATCCCTATTGTGATGATGATTTGCACAATGATGGGAAATATTAGTGGTCAAAATTTGGGGTATAACAATAAGGTGGTTGTGTCACCAAAAAAAATCACTCGCTACAGTAAAATGGCGACTCTGCTGGAGAGTCCTTAGAATGATCCTTGGGGCATCATCCCCATTTTCTAACAGAAAAATGGCGATTCTGCTGGGGAGTCCTTAGAATGACTCTTGGGGTATGGTCCCCATTTTCCAATAGAATGGCGAATCTGCCGGGGAAATCCTTAGAATGATCCTTGAGGCATCGTCCCCGTTTTCCAACAGAAAAAATGGCGACTCTGCTGGGGAGTCATTGTCTGTATAGGACTGCGGGTGATGCCGCATCTGGAAAGATTGAGTATACACCTAAGATAAGTGATGGCAATAGACGGGTAATCTTACAGGGAGTGACTCCCAAATAAGAGATCTCGGTCGACCATCGAATCAGTGGAGACATCCTTTGTGGATTCAATGCCTATACGACTTCGGTTGTTGAAAGCAGATTGTTCGATTGTGGTTGTCCATGAAACTGAGGATTTAGTAGGCTGAGACCTTGTTACTATTTTGTAGTGCGTAAGCTATCGGAAATAGTTGTCACGCGATACTACCTTCATTTGAGATTACTCTAAGATACTGCAGCTCGCTCAGGTGAACCAGCCTGCTGTTGTTATCCCAAGAGGGGTCAATGATTGTGAGGACAGGTACAAAAATCACCAGTATAACCTTTGGGGATGGGTAGAGCCATGACTTCATGACACCGAACCTTTGACCCCATGTTTTTTCTATGTTTTTGTGTGCTACGTTCATGCATCCATTTCATTAAAAAAACATTAATAAAAAAAATTTTCTTTTCTACTCTCTCTTTTTTCAAATTAAACTAAGACAATGATTGCAAATATCAGAGAAAGGAGATTACGTTATGGATTTCGGTAGAAGGAAGACTCACAAGTACACCTTCAAGGTTCCAAAACTAGATGATTTAAGAGGATTGGCGAGGATGGTCACTAACCCTGATACTTTTCGAGCTAAATACGGAGGATTGTTGTCTCTGTTAAGGGTCCATGTAATTGAAGGAATACTGGCTACACTCATTCAGTTTTATGATCCGTTCTATCACTGTTTCACATTCCCGGATTATCAACTGGCACTAACACTAGAGGAATACTCTCACCTGACTGATTTACCCATCACTGACCAAGCTCCCTTTTCTGGACTGGAAGAAATTCCAAAGGATCAAACCATTGCAAGAGAAATTTATTTGGATGAGTCAGAAGTCAGGACTCACGTGACCACTAAGGGTGGAATCCAAGGTTTACCAGCCAAGTTTTTGATAAAGAAGGCTTTGTACTTTGCTAGTATAAGGAACGTGACTGCTTTCGAGAGCATCTTTGTCTTACTCACCTACGGGTTATTTCTGTTTCCTAACATTGATGACTTTGTTGATATCGATGCCATTAAGATTTTTCTGATTGGAAACCCTGTACCGACCTTGCTCGCGGATGCTTATCATTCTATACACTTAAGGAATTTGTACAGCGGAGGAATGATCACATGCTATGTACCCCTACTTTACAAATGGTTCATTTTCCACTTACCCAAGTCTGCTGCATTTTGGGATCCTAAGAATACTTTACGTTGGTCGCAGAGAATCATGTCTCTTACCAACTCTGACATAGATTGGTACAATTGGATCTATGATGGGATAAGACTCATTGACCGTTGTGGAAATTTCCCTAATGTACCCCTCATAGGAATTAAAGGAGGAATCAATTATCATCCAGTCTTAGTTCGTCGTCAATTTGGATACTCGGTGAGGCATGTCCCGTGTAATGCTCATCTGGAAGGTCTTTTCTTCAAGGAAGGAGAAAACGATAGAGCACTAAAGATAGAAATAGTGCATGCCTGGAAACATGTTCACAGGAAAGGAAGAGAGTCTCTAGGAAAACCAGATTGTGTCTCTGTGGAACCTTATCTCCACGGGGTACAAACTAGAACTCTCAAACTGAGGATGCCTTACCCTCAAAAGGAGTTCTTCCGTTAAAGGAGTCTGTCCTTTATTTTATGTCAGATACGGAAAAACTCTCAAACTACAACTCTCAATGTGGAGTGTAAGAAAATACAGCAACTATTAAAAGAAAAAGATGCTCTGATTGAGATTTTAGAGCAACATGTTGTAGAAAATCAAGAAGACCAAAGGAATTTGCTCGCTCCTTTCACTTGGCAAAGGAATGACAACCCGACAACGGCTCGAGAGCCCCGGTCAAAGAAAAGGAAAGTACCAGAACCAGCACCTGAACTCCCCTAAGAGAGGACTCGGGATCCATTAGCTTAGACATTTCCTTTTACAGCACTATGTAAATTACTCTATTTCCATTTCCGCAATCTTTCAATTCAATAAAACGGGGTTCCCCCATTATTTGATATTTGCAATCTAATTGTTGAAGTTTCTTTTGATTAAACAAAAAATATATATAATATAATCATTGTATATCATTCATCATTCTCACATAACACATTCTTCTTACCTACGAATCTCATGTTTGTGCCTCGATTCTAGAGTTAAACTGTCTCATTCGTACAATACTCGGGCCAGTCAACAAAATAAAATTGATAATCTCGAGGAAGAGAACAGAGAGTTGAGAGAAGAACTCGACGCTCTGAAAGAAGACTTGAGAAAGCTTCACAATGACATGCAAGCTCTGGCAGCAGCCTAGATGCAACAACAAAGGACTGTGATCTCAGAGATCACATCGACACCCATAGTGGAAAAGTATGACCCTCGATATACCATGCCTAAAGATCGTCCCTGGGGCATGCCACTCAACTATATCTCAGAAGGATATATTCCGCCGATCACTGAAGATCCCGAAACTGCAGCAGGACCCGCTGGGCCTGAAGGTTACAAACTTCGGGAAAGCGAAGATGCCAGGGGCATGACAACAACTCCTGAAGGTTATGTCATACCCCAAATTTTGACCACTAAGATTTCCCATCATTGTGCAAATCAACATCACAATATGGATGAACCATCATGCCTCATCAATTGCCTCAGAGATGTTTGAGCATTCACCACAATCAAGGACTAGGGTTTCAAGCCCTCTCAGAGCATTTAGACAAAGGATCAATCAAGAAATGACATGATCCTCAACTTGTCTAACCTCTCAAACACACATAAATGATCAAGAGGACTCCCATATCAAGAATCAGGCATAAGGTTGCAGCATTCCAAGTGGATTAAGCCTCAAGATCGCCAGGGTCACCAAATTAGGGTTTTGGTCGACTAGGGCCTCCAGATGAAAATATTCATCTGGGCATGAGCCAATGCTTCAAAATATAACTCAGGATACTCCAAGGGACCTCATGGACCCAATCATCAAGTCAATTTTACCTCAGGGGATGCATTCACCAAAAATTAAGAATTAGGGTTTCTTGATCTAATTAACCCCTAAGTTGACTTTTGGGACAAAACATGAGCCAATACCTCAAGACATGATTTGAGGGTCTCTAATAAACCACATTGATCCATTTGAAACAATTTATTGATCCAAGAAGCTTGATCCACAAGTTTCAATTTCCTCAGGACCACCATTAGGCTTTTGAAGGAAAAAGTCAACTGTACCTTTGACTTTTGACCAAGACATGCTCCCAAACCATGGGACATGATTCAATACACCCTATAACACCTATGGAACATACCCATCAAGTTTGATTTAGATCAAGGACTTGATTTCACAAAGGGTTGCACAGTTTGGAATTCATCTGATAAAAAGTCAACTGTGCACAAAAGTCAAGTTTGACTTTTTGAGATTTTTCACAATTATGGTTCCTCGACCCTAAAACAATGTTAATATGTGATTTGAATCATCATTCATCAAGAAAAATCAAAGAAAGTGGGATAACTTGTAAAAGGGGTAACCATAAAAACTTAGAATTTTTCTAAGTTATGGAACAAAGTGGCTAGGGTACCAACTTCCAAGGATCATAACTTGAGATCCAAACAACCATTTTGGATGGTCCAAATATGGATTTGCAGCCCTCATGGCATACTTTAAAAGTGTCAACTACACCTCATTCCAATTCCTCATGGATTTTAAGTTATGGAGTGATCAAAATGGCTGAAAACACAAAAGTGACATTTTTCCAACACTTAGTGAAATTTTCACTAAGTCAGAATCTGTCTTATTTTTTCCCAAATGTAGAGGAATTTTTCATTGTAATTCAAGTTGGATCAAAACCAAAGTTGGACATCATGTTGAAATAGGATATATCAGCTTTCCAAAATGTCCAAGAACTCCATCAAATTCCATCTGAGCTAGAAGATATGATGGCTGCAATATGCCTTGCTACAAACTGCTGTGCAAGGCAGATTTATGCATTAGGGCTCGATTTGATCAATTTGTGCAAACAACAAACAATTTTATCCATCTGCACAGCTCAGGGGGAGACCAAGGAGGAACAAACACTGATCTATAAGCCTCCCAAGTCTTTGGGACTACATATAGGTTTGGCACCCCTAAAAGCTAAAGATACCTCAAGACTCCAATTTTGTTTTGGAGCATTCAATGGATGCTTAGAGGTGGCATGTATCAGAGCAAAGATGAACACTTCAGTCAATCCTTATCCTTGAATCAGATAACAATAGGCCTGTGCCCTAATCTCAAGTCAATGACTAGAGGAGACTTGAGATTCCATTTGATCCACATTGGCCAAAGGCCTGCTGCAGTTGCCATTTCCTATTCCTTTCAAAACAAACTTGACACACTATAAATAGACCTCATTTCTGATCAGTTTGAGTACACCAAAGGCCTATAACACTCGCCTTTCCCAAAATCACACTTTCACTTCCAAATTTGCCTTCCAAAGCAAGTCACTATCGGGTTTGGAGTTTGAGAGCAATTCCAACCAAACCAATCACACACACACACCTCATAAACATCATATAGAAGTGATCCAAACACTTAAACAACATCTGGAACACTAGATTCTCAAAATCACTAGCCATCTGCACAAGCCTTTGACAAATTTGCAGTTGAGGTGCCAAATCAAGTTCCAGCTCAATTCAATCCACTCCAAGCATTCAGACATACTCCATAGCACCTAGGGAAGCTGTCCACATCATTGGAACCAAGCTGTAACACCTCTAACCCAAAACACGATCACCAGCTACAAGAGGTAAGCCTCAACTTGGTCATCTCATGATTCATGCATATTTCCTCGCACAATAATTTTGCCATATGTTCATAATCATGTATGGAATGTTTCCCCTCAATTAATTGCTTTTTATGAATCGTGTGTGGAATTTCTGAGCCGTCATGCAGAATTTAGGGTTCTTGAGGTTTCTCTTTGGTTTCTAATTCCATGCTTAAAATAAATGAAATTAAAGACCATAGATATGATCGTGAGGTGAAAACGAGTAGATTGATATGTGGATTGTATGATTTCATCAAGTATTCAGTGAGATTGATGAGAAAATGCAAATCTGGGCAAAACTCAGAGCACGCGCGTATTTTTGGGTGTTCTTGGTGCCCTTTTCAAACATTCAAATATTTGAATTTTGTGATTTTATTTGATTGATTCAAATATTAATTTCTCTCTGAATTTTAATGATTTTGAGTTGATTCTTTTTTTAATAATTCACAAAAATGTTAAAATATTTTATTTTACAAAAAATTCCCAAAAATATTATTTATTTCATATACTTGATATTTTTGCAAAGAATTAATTTTTATTTGTTTTTTAACATTTAAAATATTTTTTCCTTCTTGATTTTCCAAACTTAATTGGTTTTCAATCATTTTGTGAATAAAAACATTATTTTTGAAACATTGATCCAAGATCACCACTCATTTTTCACATGTTTTTGATAATTTTTATTAATTTTTAAACAAAATAAATTCCATTTTAGACAAAATTAGGGTTTTGATTAATTCCACCCTCATCAACCTTTTTCAAACACTCATGGGCCTCTAATAGAGTGTAAGACCCAATCCCTTTTTGAAACCAAAATAGTTTAGGCCTCAGTCATTATATAAGACCTACGGTGTTTTCAAAAATCTCGGCGTGATAGTCAGTTTAAAATAAAACCACTTGGGCCTCTCCCTGAGTTGTAAGCCCCATTCTTTTTCTTAAAATTACTCATGGGCCTCTAATAGAGTGTAAGACCTAATCCTTTTTTGACCAAAACCTTTCTGAGCCTCAGACATTGTATAAGTCCCTCTGCGTTAAAAAACCTCGGCGCGATCGCCATTTTCAAACAAGAAAATCATCTGGGCCTACCTTGTGTTGTAAGTCTCATTTCTTTAAATAATCTTTGGGCTTCTCCTTGAGTTGTAAGACCCAACCCTTGTTGTACATAAACCTTTATAGGCCACAGTCATTGTATAAGTCCCGGTACAATATTCAAAACAACGGTGCGATCACTGTCAAACTCTTTGGGCCTCTCCTTGAGTATCAGCCCCACAATCTTTTCAAAATAATTCCCTTTTGATTTAGATTCAAATATATGTATTGTTATTAAAACTTTCTTTAATTTCTTTGAACAACTAACAATACAGCATGGAAGCTTGCTCACCTGTAACTTTTATCCGCTTTCATTTACTTGCTCAAATATATATGTATAACTGTATTGTGGGAAGTGGCGCATGGTTAGTCTTCTTTCACTCTTTTAAATACACGTCAAATATATATATAACTGTATTGTGGGAAGCTACACATGGTTAGTCTTCTTTCTTACCATTTTTTATACTTGTCATATATCAACTGTATATATACTAGTATAGTTATTTAGAGTTTTCCCCGACAACTAGGTCTAGAACTAGGTAAAGCCCTGTTGTTCACTCTTAAATACAAACAAAACTAGATACCCATAGGATTTCCAGATACAGTCTTCCCTTCTCTTAGGGTTAAACAATATGGAACAAAGAGAAAGGTAGTATTCTCGGTGAACCTTTTCTCAGACTGTCACCCCTAGAAATTGTCAAAGAAATTCTACTCCCCGGAGTTGATCTATTCTCTGTGAATAGCATCTCCTGAGTTTCTTCAAATCACAGAACTTTCACTAAATGATCTATTCTCGGTGAATAGAATTTCTTGAACTTTTCTTGGTTTGGGACCCACAAGCTTCCTAAAAGCATCCCCGCCTCCTCTTGGGCTTTGTACAAGGACCCTCCAGCTTCTTAGAAGTTCTCATGCCTTCTCTTGGACTTAATACAAGGACCCTGACGACCTCTTAAAGGTATAAGACAGAACTTAGTCATCCTTTGCTAGAGCAGTCTTTCCAGTGTCAGACCTCGGGCCACTTTAGAGTTGATTCTTATCCCTTAATGCCCTTGCCTCCTCTGGGGCATCATACAAAAGATAAAACTCATCCACACCAGTAGACTTGGACATTCTAATCCCCTTGAGTCTCAAAAACATTCTCAAGTTCCTTACAACTATAGGAAAAAACCCCGGGCATTCTGGATCGATCTCTAGCAGAAATCCAGCCTCTCTCATGAGAGTTCCCCGACCAGGGTCAACACTACATTAAATCAGAACCTCAAGGTATCTGACATCTCAACTCTTATGTAATCCTCAGCAAGAGTTGATTCCCCACTCGGACCTGCCTGGGGATCTCAATTATCCCCGACAAAATATAGCCTCCTCTTAGGCTTTGTATAAGGACCTTTCCTTATCAGAAAGCTAGCCTTCTCTTAGGCTTTGTATAATGATCCTTTCTCAGCAAAGTCAACCTCCTCTTGGGCTTTGTACAAATGATTCTCCCCAGTGGAGGTAACCTTTTCAGATTCTCTTGTTGAGTCAATCACTTTTTAGACTCTCTTGTTAAGTCAATCTCTTGTTAGACTCTCTTGATGAGTCAATCACCTTTTCAGACTCTCTTGTTGAGTCAACCTTTTTTTTAGCCTCAATCTTGGGCTTTGTACAAGACAGATAAAAATACTCTCTCGTTGAGTCGATCTTTGTCCAAGCTTGGTATAAAGATTTCCCCTAGCAGGAGTTAGCCTCCTCTCAAGCTGTGTAGAAGGATTTCTCCAGCTTGTTTAGCCACAATCCTGGGCTTTATACAGGACAGATAAAAGCACTCTCTTGTTGAGTCAAACTCTTTTAGCCTCAATCTTGGGCTTTGTACAACACACAAATTTCCCTCTCTTGAGCTTGGGACAAATATCTTCCCTAGCAGAGTCATTTCCTCCTAGTCTTTTTCTAGGATTTGAGAAATGATTTTCCCCAAGAAGAGTCAAACTCATTTCAGCCTCAATCTTGGGATTTGTACAAGACACATAAAAATATCCTCACCAGAGTCAGTTAAATTCCCCATTTCAGCCTCAATCTTGGGCTTTGTACAAGACACATACAAACCTCCCCGGCGGAGTCAAAATCCCCTTTTAGCCTCAATCTTGGGCGTTGTACAAGACAGATAGAACATTTCCCTTGGAAAAGTCAAACTTAAAGCCTCCTCTTAGGCTTTGTATAATGATATCCCCAAAGAGTCAGTCTCTTTTTAGCCTCAATCTTGGGCTTTATACAAGACAGATAAAACACTCTCTTGTTGAGTCGGTCATTTCTAGCCTCCTCTTAAGCTTTGTATAAATAAATCCCCTAGCCGAGTCAATTAACCTTTTAGCATCAACCTTGTGCTTTGATCAAGGCACACAAAAAGTCAACAATCTCTCTTTAGAGATGACAAATAACCTTTTAGCTTCAATCTTGGGCTTTGAACAAGACACCAAAACATAATTTTCCTCCCTTAGAATAGGAGGAACTACGATTGCTCTAATTTCCCTGTTTTATTTAAACGGGAATACGTAGACATAAGATTGCAAAATCTTAGCGAGCATACTAAACAAAAACCCTAGGTCCAGTACCTTCATACATAAGTCAAAGACTTTAGGTTTCATACCTTAGCCATCATCATCATTTTCCATAGAAAACTCACTCACCCGCTCATACTTCCCAAGAAACTTTCCCAACCCATTAATAGATAAACACCATCAATTGCAAATTGAAACCTAAAGCTAATATCCTGTGGATAACCACATATAGGATGGGTAATTGACAACTCCCCATTGTATAACCTGACCCCGAACCCCCCAATCTCTTTAAAGCGTTTGTTCCATTAAACATTCGCGTGCAAGGTTAGTTTTAGATAGCTTCCCTTTCCCTTCCAGCTTCACGGGATAAATAAGAAATCAGAAAGTAGCACCCTTTCTCCTCGAGGAGGAAAACCCAAACTTCAGCGATAAGGTGGTCGCGTCACCGACAAAAATCGCTCGCTACACACGACGCCAAAGAGCACGCCCAAAAATGTGACTGATGCCAATGCCACAGGGACATGCACTTGGCACCCCCCCTAACGAGTTGAAGACTCTGTCCTCACCTTGGCCCTTGCCTGGTGGGGGATGGACATACTCGGCCCCTTCACAATGGGGTCTTATCAAAACAAATTTCTAACCGTGGCCGTCGACTACTTTACTAAGTGGATAGAAGCTGAAGCCCTCGCCAAAACCATAGCCTTAAACATACTCCGCTTCTACAAAAGGAACGTCCTCGCGCGATTCGGAGTACCCAAGGCCCTCGTGACCGACAATGGGACATAATTCACGGACAGGAAGTTCCAGGACTTCGTCGCAAGATTATGCACGAAGAAACACTTCACTTCCGTCGAGCATCCCCAGACCAACGGGCAAGCAGAGGCTACGAACATGGTAATCCTTCGCGGTCTAAAACGAAGGTTGGGTGACGCCAAGAAGAGATGGGTCAAAGAGCTACATAGCGTGCTATGGGCCTACAGAATAACACCACACTCCACCACCAGGGAAACCCCTTTCCGATTAGCCTACAGAACTGAGGCGGTGATACCGGTGGAGATCAGGGAACCTTCCAGACGAGCAGAAGCTCCCCTTGACGAGGAGATGAACGACGAAGCCTTAAGAGAAGAGCTCGATCTGGTCGAAGAAATACGGTCAGGAGAAGCTCTCTGGGAAGCTTTACTGAAACAACAAATAACCTTGCGCCACGACGCTAAGGTCATAAAGCTCGACTTCCCCGTTGGCAGCTTGGTCCTATGCAGGAACCAGAAGGATTCGCGCGAAGGAAAGCTGGCCGCGAACTGGGAAGGACCCTATAGGGTCAAGTCCAAAACGGGCACCAGAGCCTACTACTTAGAAACTCTGAACGGAGAATCATTTGTTCGATCATGGAACGCTGAAAAGCTCAAACAATAATACAGTTAGAACCAACTACGAGGTTGGACTAACTGCCGACGAGATCACCCCTAACAGGGAGACGGCTCAGCCACCGGACCGTGCCCCGGTGTAAGCACGATCCATTTTACAACACCGGCCAGTTTCTGCTTATGAAACGAGCAGACTCTGCGCATAACGGGGATACCTCAATCGAGCTCCGCCATTGCCACACCAACTAGGCAGGACACCCAGCTCGCGATGGGATCAGTCCAAGCCTATGGGATTAGTACCTCAACCGAGATCCTAGTCTCATCACCAGCGAAACCACTTCCCCGGCCGTTCGACCAGTCCCCCTCACTGTCGAACACATCTGCATCAAGCAATTCCCTAAATATTAAAATAGATCAGTATCCCCTATTGCGGGGATAAAAGCTTATCGAGCAACAGTGCAACACTTAGAAAAAATAAGCAATAAAAGCCATGCACAAACATACAAAACCGGCCATTCTGACCGAATACATACAGTTAATTTAAGGTGACCACAAGGGCCATAAGCTGTGCATATTATAAAACAAGGGGGGCCATGCACCCAAATAAAATAAAGATACATCAAAACAAGGCACGCAGGCCAGATAAATTACAACAAAATAAAAAGAAATCATTCCTCCATCCGCTCCGTCTGATCCTGGACAAACTCTGACTGCTCGAGGATAGGCCGCGGCAACTGGGTTTCCTCGGGACAGGCGTGCTTGGCACCAAGGTTGAGAAACTCAGGGACTACTATCTTTCCGTTCTCCACATGGCCGAGAAAGTTGGTACCCTCTTTGGAAATTTGGACGTCAGGGTCCACCAGCCTGAGCTGGGCCACAACATTATCGAATGATTTCTCCCTAATGGAAAAGACGTCCTCTTCCGCCCGAAGCATACGAGCAACTATCTCCGCCCTGGTCTTTAATGCCTTTACGTCTTCAAGCTCATCCTTAGCTGGAGCACTTACGGATCTCAGCTGCTTGACCAGATCCTCGGCATCTTTCTTCTCGGCAGTCAAAGTCTCGTTTTCTCCCCTTAACCGGACAGCTTCTTCGTCTGATTTTTTCCTCGCAGGGGAAGCAGCGTTGGCCTCCTCCTTGACCTTCTTGAACTTCTCCTCAAAAGCAGTTATCATTGCCTAGGCCCTCTTAAGCTCAAGTTTGGAGGAGGTGTCGCCCTCCGCATACACCGCCGACATCTCCAAAACGCGAACCACCGTGGAGGTGTCTTGCGCCAGCAATGCCCACTTACTCGGACAATCCATGCCTTCCAACTTAAGAGATTTTGCTCAGGGAACCACCGGAGACGTCCCCTCAAAGTATGTCTTATCATGGAGGCAAGGAGGAAGTTCGAAATTGCGTTTTTCGGGCGCCCGGCTAAGGTCCACCAGTTCGTTGGCCCTGGCCCATTTGAATCTTGAAGCCAAAGGCGCTGGGGACCCCTGAGCGAAGGCAGGAACGGGCGAAGAGCTCCCTGTCTGTGGCGGAGGAGGAGGTACCCACTGGGGAAATCGAGACTTTGGAGCGGCCGCACCAGACTTGTTCCCTGCAACAACTTTTTTCACCATTCTTTTGTGGGCGAAGGGCACCTCACCTGCGAAAACACAACATATTAGACGAGGAAAAAAATATAGTTCGAGCAAGTCAAGAGGCTAAAACTACCAAGCAATTTATAAGCATCTGCGGGAGTCTTGCACTCCAGAAGCGCCTTTGTGTTGATGTAACGGTACTCCACCCGTTGGCTACCATCTTCCTCGAAAATTGGGTCACCCTTCTTCGTCCAGCAATCAGCAAGCCGGAAAGAATTGACATAGTTTACCAGTGTCTCATAGCCGGCCAGGTCCTGCTCGTCCAACATGCTCGGCTGGGCAACATAACCATTGGGCTCCTTAGAGAAATGACGCCCACTCCAATGAAAGGGAAACTTGAACTCTCTGTCCCCGATCAACTTCCCGTTCTCATCACGCATGTCATTACCATTCTCATCAATGGACACCGCCCAAATGTACGTACTATCCTGGGCTCGCCCTGACACAGGTTCAATAATATAAAACCTCTCCTTGAAAGTTCGGATAGACTCCGAGAAAGGCTTAAACAGTTTTTGGGGTTGCTTCAATGACAGCCAGCCATATCTCCTCCCCGTGACCTGCCTCTGAAGATGTAAGATGGTGAAGAACAAAGGCAGCGTGGCTCCCACCTTCAGGAACTCACAGGTCAGCTCGAAGGCGCGAATGAACGCCAACGAGTTGGGGTGCAATTGTGACGAGGCCAGGTCCAGGTGTACGAAAACGGACTGCTGGAAGCCAGTGAAGGGCAGCCTCAACCCCAGTTCATTAAAGGCATACGCGTACATAGAGAATCTTTCTCGGTAATCTGTACATATCTGATCGTCTTGAGAGGGGAAATGCACCTTCCATTCCCCCTCTGGTCCAGCATCCGTGAAAATGTCCCCAGTGAAAGTCGCGAAGATAGATTCATGCTCGGCAGGCTCTGCCACCGACCAGTCCTCCGCGGTATCTTCCTCGAGGTCCTCCCCAACTTCGCTGGGGGCAGTTGAAGCTTTTGTGCTGCTACTCTCCGAGGAGCTCTCCTCGGACGAATCTATTAAAATCTCTCCGTCAGGCCCTATCGCCATCTCGATCACCTGAAAAGCAGAGGACAAAAGTGAATTTGACCGCGAAATCAAATCCACCCTTCCACCGCTAGTCAAGTGAAAGGGAACGCAAATGGTTGAGGATGGCGTCCCTAGCCTAGCCATCATTGCTTTAGTTACTACAGCACAGGGCTCGAGGCACACGTGACGCCCATCACTTTAATTCCTCCTAACTATTGGTCTCCCCGTATGCCAGACAAACCAAGCACTGTTGCAAGCCTTACAAACACTAGGGCCCACACGCACCACGAGATAACTCCCTTCGACGACTCCGTTACAATTCCCCGGAACAACGGGCTATCCTTAAGTCATCACTCCCATGCTCAGGAGCAACGACTTGGGGGTCTCCTATTCTGGGCTGGACCAATGGCTAGGCATGGTCCAATCCACTCCTGCTCCTAGAACGGCCCAATTGCCTAAGTCTAGTCCACGAAGGGCAGAATTTGCCTTTCTGCCCTCCTACCGGGCACCATTGGACAAATGAACCCCAAGGAAATTTGCTCCTCCCCGGTGCTTATGTCCGTCATGCACGACTTCATTAGTCCCCGGACAGTCATAGGCATGCGCCCGGAGCTACGCCTTTGCCCGACATAACCGCTAGTGTTGGGCGCCCTGCCCGACATAACGGCTAGTTTTTGGGCAGTTACCTATTCTTCGGGAAACAGTTATTCCGCCCCAAAAATAGGGATCGTTGGCCACGTACTGGGGGAATTATATAAACCCTCTCGCTTGAGAGGGTCAGGTATCCAATAATTATCCTAAGAACATACTTTGTACTTGCCCCTTTTCTCTGACCTTTTCTTACTTGAGCGTCGGAGTACCTTGCAGGTACACCTCCTCCTCTCCTACAAGCCTCATCATCTAGCCTACGCGAAGGCCATGACGCTCCAGTCTGATCACTTCCGATCATTTATGCTTTTGAAAAATTTAGATCTTATTTGTTAGGGTCTAAGACTATTGTGTATACTGACCATGCTGCTTTAAAGTATTTGTTTTCTAAACATGAATCAAAGCCAAGGCTCCTGAGATGGATATTCCTTCTTCAAGAATTTGATCTATAGATCCAAGATAAAAAAGGTTATGAAAATACAGTGGCAGATCACTTGTCCTGCATGTCCCCAATTGAGGAAACAGGAGAGAAACACCTGATTAAGGATGCATTTGCTAATGAATGCATCTTGGTTATTACCGGTGTTCCATGGTTTGTAGACTATGCAAACTATCTGGTAGGTGGGGCGATACCTGATGATTTTTATTATAACAAAAAGAAAATTTTTTTACATGATTGTAGGTTGTATATGTGGGATGACCCATTCCTATACACAAGGGGAGTAAATAGGCTGATTAGAAGATGTGTTCCGGAAGAAGAGCATAGGGATATCCTGAAAGCTTGTCATGATTCAGAGTATGGAGGACACTTTAGTTGAGATATGACACCAGCGAAAGTTCTTCAGTCGGGGTTATACTGGCCTACTCTGTTCAAGGATGCTCATTGCATAGTTCGAGAATGTGACAGATGTCAGAGGACATGTAATATCTCAAAAAGGAGTCGGATACCTCAGAATGCCATGTTAGAGGTAGAATTGTTTGATGTATGGGGCATAGATTTCATGGGACCCTTCCCATCATCTTTTGGAAAGAATTATATATTGGTTGCAGTGGATTATGTCTCAGAGTGGATAGAAGCTATATCACTACCTACTAATGATGCTAAAGTGGTGATGAATTTTCTAAGAAACTGTATATTCTCAAGGTTTAGGGGTATCGAGAGTATTAATCAGTGATGAAGGCACCCATTTCTTGAATAAGTTTATGGAAAATTTGTTGAAGAAATATAATGTGAAGCACATGATTGCCACTCCTTATCATCCTCAAACGAGTGGGCAAGTCGAAGTGTTGAATAGGCAAATCAAGCAGATTCTTGAAAAGACTAATTAACCAAGCTGGATGAAGCAATGTGGGCGTACAGAATGGCGTTCAAAACACTCATAGGTATTTCTCCCTATCAGCTATTTTATGGAAAAGTCTGTCATTTACCACTTGAGTTAGAGCACAAAGCGTTTTGGGCCTCCAAATTCTTGAACTATGATCTTACAAAAGCTAGTGAATCCCGAATTCTTCAACTTCACGAGTTAGAAGAATTTAGGAATCAAGCTTATAAGAATGCCAAAATTTATAAAGAACAAACAAAAAAATGGCATGATAAAAATATTGAAAAAAATAATAATTTTGGGAAGGACAGTTGGTTCTCTTGTTTAATTCCAGGTTGAAGTTGTTCCCTAGGAAGCTGAAGTCCAGATGGTCCAGCCAGTTTATTGTAAACAAAGTGTTCCCTCAAGGAGCAATAGAACTAAAGAATCCGAAAAATGGGGACACTTTTAAGGTTAACGGGAAGAGATTGAAACCTTACTACCAAGGACAAGTAATTGGCCTGGTAGAAGATGTTCGACTCGAAGGACATAATGGTAAGTCGTTAGCTATGGACGTAAAAAAGCGCTTCTTGGGAGGCAACCCAAGGGAGGTATCTGTTAATTTTATTTCAGTTTGGTGTTTATTTCCTTTATTTTAGTCATGTTGCGTCAATGGCAAGCCAGGTTTGCAGATAAACAAGACATAGGAAAAAAAAGAATTGAAATTTTTTGAAAATACATCATGTTCTGTCCATACGCATATGGGAATGCAAAATGGCACCTCCCTGCTGCAATGCGTAGCATACGCGGATAAGGGTCCATGCCTTACGCGTAAAAGGGCTTCTACGCGTATCATACGTGTACTGAGTGATCATACGAGGCACATATGAGATCTAAAGATTTTTCGGCTGTGATTGATACACGTAATGCTCGTATGGTACGTGCATTGCAACAGTCAGATTGGACCATACGTGTACCATATAAGATCTGTAAATTGTGAACTAAAACGGCCTCGTATCATACGAGTAAGTGCTTCTGATACGCATATTGCCTTTAGGAAATTCGTATCTTACGCGCATGATGTTTTGTGCCACGTTTATATTGTTTTTTCGTACAATTGCTTCCATTTTCCAACTTTTCCCTAACACAATTTCCTCGTCTCACTTTTTTTCCTTACACTTTTCTTCATTTTTCCAAAATTTTTACAGGTCCATCACTGATCTCTTAGCTTAATCAATCATGTCTTCTTCATCTTATGATTCTCAAAGATTTAAATCTGTTGTGCATGCTGAACGATTCTGAATTCTTTCAGAGCGCAAAATAATTGAGGAGAGGGCTTGGAACCTACCACCGGACCAACTACCAGAGGTTACCGAGGTTCTCAAAAAGCACAACCTCACATATTTGAATCAATAGATCCAGCCTGTAGCGCACGAGCTCGTTCTTGAATTCTAGGCTAACGTCTACAGAGCCCCTGACGACGATTTTGCTTCTGTCACTGAGTTGGAGTCATGGGTCTGAGGGAAGAAAATTGAGTTTAATTGGAAAAAAATTAACAGGGTGTTGAAGTGTAAGTTTCTAAAGTCTAATTGCAGATTTCACACGATGAAGTCATCTTCTCGAGTCATCTGGCCCTATAATGAGATGCGGGAACTGTTAGCTCAGCTGGGTAAAGACTGGCAACCAACTGTGAAGCAGAGCCCTTCCAAGATGCTTGTTGTGGATACAACTCCTATTTTGAAGGCATGGGAAAACTTAATGTACCACGCTCTGGATACGAACTGGAGTAGTTCTGATTTGATTGTTGAGAGAGATTTAGAGTTGTACCTGCTTCTCATGTGTCATCCTGTCAAGATAGGCAAGATTATTGCTAGAGACATCGATGAGATAGCTCAGTCCCCGAAGAATTCATTGGGACATGCTACTGTGATCCTATTGTTGTGTCAGAAGGTAGGGGTAGCTAACCTGGACGACAGGCAGATGGTGAAGTCAGCTCGATCTTTGGACCCTGTCTGGTTGAAAGAGAACATTGTGGCGAGGGGGATCAGAGATCTATTAGGCGACCACAGGCAGCTGATGCAGGACCGAGCGCCCCACCCAGGTAGGACGCACCTCATGGAGTGCCTTAGGCAACTCCGATTGTAGCTGATGAGGAATCTCAAGCACATTTTGACCGAATGAGTCAGTTTTGCTTTGTGCAAGATATGTGTGCACACTTTGGGGTGTCTGGCCGTTATCTAACTCTCCAGATACACACTTGGGCAGCTGCTCAGAGATTTCAGATCGCTTTGCAGGAGAGCCATTAGCCTCGCACTATGGTCGTTATTGGTACCCTGGGTTAGAGACTCCGATCCAGCTGAGAGAACCAATTCATCGGCAGCCTCACACACAGTAGAATCCCTTCCAACAATCGCCTCATCAGCATCATCAGTATCAACAGACTCCATAGGGGCAGCCAGGATTGATGTCCCCTATTTCTGCTTTTGTGCATGGGGATCAGGGGACTGATAGGATCGCGTTCATCGACTTTGATGCTAACATGCATGATATGGATGGTGAGGATGTAGTTTAGACTTTAGTTGTATTTTGTTTAAATTTTTAATTTTCATTTTTCATTTTTAGTTTGTTATATGTTATTTTTATTTGAGTTTCTTATTTTATTGTTATTTTGTTTTGTTTTTAATCTGGTTGTAATAGCCCATTTCAGGCTTGAACTTTAATAGAATTATGTTTCAATTTATACAATGTGTTTGTTTCTTTTTCGAATAAGTGATGATTACTAGCTATAGTGGATGACAAGGTTCACTCAGACAAAATGCTTAGAAGTTCTCTGCTTATTTACCCCTAAGTGTTGATACCTCTGAAAGTGATTGTCGTGATTTTCTTGAGTTCTACTAATATGGAACAATGTTTGTCATAACTGAAAGTGAAGTTACATCACACAAGAGGTACTTTGGAGTCTGTAAAGTTTAACCCAACATGGTGAGGTCAGAAAAGCCAAACACAATATTCATCATGAGAAGATATTCAGGTATGTCTTTATCAAGCAAAGTTTGTGTACGTTCTTTTCGAATGTTGATTGCACTATTACACACACTGAGGCATGTTGTTGAAGGTGCGAGAAAGACACAAGAAAGGGGGGGTTTGAATTGTGTATTTACTCTTTTATAAAATTTTTCGTATTTTGATAAGGAGACGCTCAAGAACCTTCAATGTTCGTTGAGAGATTCTGATCTCTTAATTATGGAGCATGAGAACCATATAGGTTCTGATCATAAGATACGATACTCAGAACTTGCAGTGTGGAAGCTGATCAGAGATAGGCAACAAGGTTCTGACTTTGTTTAATATGAGATTCTGATATTCAATGCAGAAACATAAATAGAGATACTAAGCAAGAGAGTAAAGGACACACGATATATCCTGGTTCACCACGCGGGCTAATCCAGTCCACCCTCCTTAGGTGATTTCGCCTTGAACACAAGGACTTAATCCACTATAACCAAATCATTGATTACACTTGCATGGGCCACGCCGGTGACTAACAACTTGCACAGCCGCATTGTATCTAACAACTTGCACAGCCGCATTGTGACTAACAACCCAATGAACTGTTCAGGGATCCAACATGATATAACGTTCATTGACCGAGCAGACCCACTGCTGGGATTTCACAGCTAGACGTTCAGGGATTCATAGCAATGAATATAACGCTACTGACCCTATTTCAGGATTTTCCACAATGACACCCAGCCATTGTCATCTCAAGTATCTGATCACCATGTGATCTACTCAAGGGCCTCAACTCACAGCTGAACTGTTCAGGGATCCCATCAGGATATAACGTTCACTTGAGGAGTCTCAATTCATTTAGTTGAATTGGAAAACTGGAGATTACAAATTGTGCTTCTTAATAAGTAAGTTTCTCCTAAGTTTAAGTACAAAGAACACACACATGTGTTCAAGCAAGATTTGAGCAATCAGCTCCTTGCTTTCCTAAGAAACTACAAAGATGTATTTAGATATTACAATTGTTGACATCTTATAGATCTTCTTCTTCTTCGTCTTCTGGTTGAGCAAGCTTTGAGCATCAACTCCTTGCTTCAGATCTTCAATGTAGTCCTGACGAGAAGGTAGGTTGATGACTTGGCAGATCTTCAATGTTGTCTTCTTCATCAACAGCTTCTATTTGATTGTTGTTGTTGTGTTGATTTATCTTCTTGAGTTTCAACAACAATTGCCATTAGTGAAATAATGATAGCTCTGAATATGTTAAGTGTTACAACGAGAACTCATCGTTGTTGCTATCTTCACAATGACTTGGTCAATTTTGTAGATGAACATTCAGTTCATGTTTCTACAAGTGATCGACACCTTAGTAGCAAGAAACTCTTTCCATTAAATAGCCAGTAGAAATATAGCCGTTTGAGAATACTGTTGACTGTTTGAAAAAGAGACATTGTGATAAAATGAGTTGTACCGACACATCTCCTTTTTGCAGAGGAAGAAGTGACCGGACATATTTTCTTGGGTATTGTGTACATTTAACTCACAACGGAAATATTTAGACTTCAAAACTTTAGTGGCTACTGATGTTAATTTGATGAAGCATGAGTAGAGTCTTCATAGCAGAATATCTGATGCTTCAAGTCTTCAGTCAATTGAAGAAGTCCATTAGGAATCAGTCTTCAGAACTTCAGCACTTGGTCTTTTAAGAACGTTATTCTTTTCTGCTTCAAGTCTTCCGAATCTTCAGAACCTATCTTCAGAGTCTTCAGAACTTGATATTCGAAACCTTGATCTTCAGAACCCATAAGTCTTCAGATTCTTTCTGCACTTGGTTCTTTCAGAGTGTACTTCTTCAGAAGCTTCGCTATCTTCAGAATCTCAATCACTTTCAGAGAGCATCCATAAGAGCATTGCAACAACAATCTTGGCATCCTTGGATCTAGCTGATCATGACTAGATAAAGAAAAGTTCTTGCTTCTGGCGACTTTAGTCACACATAGTAACTTCGCATATATATTCAATCATAGTACATCTAGCTAGTGTATGTTGGTTCTGTTGTCTTTAGTTCTTATGATCTGCACACAACACACGTTAGACCATAAAATGGTTCTTTCACAAATACTTATTGTTATCATCAAAACATAGATTGACTTGTAGAGACAATTCTTGCTCTCACAATCTCCCCCTTTTTGATAATGACAAAACCAAGTATTTTGATTGAACATTTTATACAAGGTAATCACCAAAGCAAATAGATTCAGAGTTTGGAACAGCAGCTCCCCCTTAATGAGTTATCCTCAAAGCTTTATCTGAGATCATCTAGGATTTTATATAATCCAAAGATATACAAAGATATACAGAGTAACAACTTGAGTTGTTAGAACAGGAATAGAAAAGAGTTACTTCTCTATCTTTTCTTTAGGAAAACGAAGAGTCTTTAGCATCTAGACTAGTTCATCAGAACTTCCATCTTCAGATCTTCAGAACTCAATTTTCTTTGTTGTCGTATCAAAGCATATTATCTTCAGAGACATCTGAAGTATTTCTACTTTTCAGCAAATTCCATTAAGCATAAGGTCAGAACAGTTCTTGACTGATAATCATAGCCTTTCTATCTATCAGAAACAGACACTGTCTTTAAAGGAAACTCCCCCTAAGTTTCAGACTATATGAAGATTTTTGACTTTATATTTTCATCTTCTGGGTAGTCTCCCCCTAATTACCATAAGTCATATATTGGGATCTTTAGAATCGAGATTCAGAGTTGTAAGATTTTAATCACCAATGTGGAGTGTGACTTTTCAGAGTTTGACCTTTGACCATAGGTTCTTATCTTGTTAATCTCATGGCTCAGTGGGTTTTCAAAGCTTGATTTCTGATCAGATACTAATTTCTGGTTAATTTATGCGTTCGATCAACACTTGATTTTGAATCTGGTACTCATGATTTGATCCTGGTCTGATATCACGTGATGTGCTGAGTCTTATACCAGAGTATGTTGAGTCTGATACCAAGTAAAGAATTTCTTCTCATACCACTTGAGAGGTATTTCCTTAATGTGCTGAATTGATACTAGTGAAGGTATTTGATAATAATTCACAACTTTGCTCTGATTGATGAGTCTGATACTAGTCTTTGTGTACTGAGTCTGATTACCAATTATTGATTTAGTCTGATACCAAATCATTTTCATTTCAAATGGTTCCTGGTAAACATCAGAACGACTTCTTTCTTGGATCTTCAATCCAGATCTTCAGACAGCTCTTGGCTTCCGATTTGACCAGTTCCTCTGAGTAAGCATCTTGAGAATGTGTACTGCTTTTAGAGTTTTCTTACTGATTCTAATTCTTAGACAGCTTCTATTATATGATTGAAGTTCTTCATTCTTAGCCTGTTCCTGTTCTTGGAATGCCTAGTGAACTTGTTTAGAGTTCCTCGGATAACATCAAACAACAAACTTTAGTAGTAACATATTTTTATACTTTGTTTGAGTTCTGCATTCTTTCATATTTCCTTCTTTCAATCATTATATTTCTCCCCCTTTTTGACATCATCAAAAAGTGTCAGGGCATATGAGCAATTGACATAATTAATTAAATCAAGTATATGAGTGATATCAATTGAAGATAATGGAAGCCAATTGTGAAGGACGTGAATCTAGTGTTCAGGTACTTTAGAAGCAATTAGGTTCATTTTACTAATTTTTTTTATGGCATAATTAATCTGAAGGACAATTATAAGAAGCTTATTAAAAAGATTAACTGCATTTAAGCATAGAAGTTCATAGATTGTATTAGATAAAGATTTAAACAAAAACATATAGATTACATAAAAATATAGATTATATTACGAACGGATTTCATCAAAACTTACAGATCTAGACTAGACGAAAACAGGTTCTTATAAGAGAAAAATTTTAGAGTCACGTATTTCCGTGTTATGAAGGATTGAGATATTCCTCAATAGTTGATCAGTCGAACGGCTGTATGCATATTTCAAGAGAATTGAATGGCTGAGAAATTTCTAGTAAGAAATAAGGGAGTAGCCATTTGTACGCAATTTCCTAGATGGGATAAATTAATGAGTTTCTTTTAATTTAGCCATTATGATTTCTAATATGGTTGAATTATCTAAAGGACTCTATGAGAAGGAGTTAGGTTTTAAAATTTTCATATGAGACTAATAAAGCATTTTCATTAATTCAAGGGTGATTGTACATTAAACACAAAATATTAAAGACTGTAATTTTTCAAAACATAGTACTGCTAGAAGATCATCACAACTTTAATCATCAGAATCCTCAACACTGTCCATATTTTCACAACTGATTTCAACATGAGAAGTACCGGGTTCAAGCCTGATAATTAAATCCCAGGCCTTTTCTTGTAGAAGTATTTCCGATATTATTCTTCCATACGGAATGAAGGCCTACACTTTGTTTCTAGAGACTTTGATAGAATGTTTCATATGGTTGAAAATGGTTTTAGGGAGATCTATTGTAACATGATGTGTTAGAAGAAAGATAAGGATTCTGTCATTGTGCGTTAAGATGTTCTCAGGAGCCATACGAGGACGAAGGTTAGTCAAGGAAAATTTGAACCATGCTTTTGAAGATGGAGAAGCCTCTCAGGGTTGTTTGGTTCGTAAGGGACTGAGTCGTCAAATAAAATTTTGCATTGATCCACCAAGCTTAGGTTCGATTGATAGTCATCAATCGTAGCTCCGGAGGAGACACAACCAGTGATTTTCTCTATCGAAGAGACAGAGACAGCAATGGGTTGAAGGTAGACTTCCGACCAGATGGTTTTTCCATCGTTGCTAATTCTAGCATATTTCCAGAACTCTTTAACAAGGTTTGGATAGACGGGACCATATAGGAGAGCGTAATAGCCTTGCCAAGACTGGGCTTACATGCTTCTGAGTATCTCCAAACCATTGTCTCTGGGATGAGCAAGGTTGAGTTTCTTCTCAGGAATAAGGTGTAGATTTTCTTTGTTTCCAAGGAAGGTTGGTCCAATCCTTTGAGAGTTCATTGTTCTAGTGAGGGGATAGTATTGAGAAGGTAAGGATAGATTTGAGTGTAGATCTGAGGAAAGAGACAATTCTAGTATTTATGGACGGGTTAGGATGAACGATCTTAGTGTAACGGATCTGATTTACTATTTTCTAGATATGTTATGATTAGTTGAGTATACAGATGGATGTAATCGTGTGTGAGAAGGAATCGGAGTAGTTACCTCTTTATTGGGAAGAGTAAAAAGTTAGTAACTGCTTTTTATTCATTTATCATAAGATTTGATATTTTAATGGTGATTTCGTGAATCGCGGAAAAGTTTTAGTGATAGTGACAAGACATTCTATGTTTTCTTATATTTTTTTTTTAATTTTGGTAAATTGGTAGTATTCAGAGAGACCCCTTTTTAGTACGACTTTGTGAACTGGAATTAACAGAACAATAGCAGAAATAACTATTTCGACGGAAAAGAGATTTGAGCTAGTTACAAAATTCAGACAGAATTTGAACAGTTTCCTAGCTACCAAAGGATTCGCAATTAATCTTCAACAAGCAGTTTTCTGGAAGGATATCAGACTCATCTTCCTCAATTCTTCCTTTGATCATATCAACGATCCCATCCCTGAAGAAAATCTCGGACAAAACTCTTCCATAAGGGATGTAGGTCTTTGCGAGATTTCTGGATTCAGAGATAGTCTTCCAGAGACAGTTGAAGATGGTGTATGTGTAGCGAGCGATTTGGGACGCGGTTCTTAAGCGCTGGTCGCTCTCTGCGGTTGAGCTTAAAACTACAGGTCGATTCATTTTTTATCCTATTGTGAGCTGAATAAGGAAGGGAAATAGATGTCTCCAATTAACCCTGCTTTGCATACTGAGTTTAAACAGCGGTCTGTTAGGTTACATATGCTATCAATGTGGGGGGGCCTTTGTACTGGTTATTTGTATTTTCGCCAATACTATTTTCTTTCTTTTTTACCTGGGCAGAAGGTTTCTGGCGGGGAAAAGGATTAGGATGTTAGGACTGATGCTTTTGAATTACTACTTTTAATTGATGGAGATATGGGATTTGGGTTTTTTGTTGATTGCGCTCGCTAAGATCTTTTCTTTCGATCTTATGCCTACGTATTCCCGTTTACCGAAACAGGGAAATCAGAGCGTTCGTAGTTCCTCCTATTCTATGGGAGGAAATGGGTGTTTTTGGTGTTTTGGTGTCTTGTTCAAAGCCCAAGACGTGAAGCGAAAGGTGGTTTGTATCTTGTTCAAAGCCCAAGATGTGAAGCTGAAAGGTCTATTTGTGTCTTGTTCAAAGCCCAAGACGTGAAGCTGAAAGACCTCGACTTTAGAGAGAATTTGTCATCTCTAAAGAGGGGGAAGGAGAATTACTTTAACTGGGATACGCGGATCCGAGCAATGCCATAATTTCCGAAGAAAGGGTTTTAACCTGAAGGAGAAGACTTTAACTCAGTGTAGAGCAATGCCATCTTTCCTTAGGAATTTCTCATGCTAAAAGAGGGACAGTGGCATGGATATAGATGATCCAGAGGCTTGCCGCTTACAGCGATTAGATGAAAGGAAAAGGAGTTGTTGATGTTTGTGTACTGTGAACGAGGCACAACTTTGATGCTAAAAGGTTGATTGGATCAACCAGTGGTTTTCTTATACAAAGCCTAAGAGGAGGCTAATTTCCGCTAGGAAAATCATTATACAAAGCCTAAGAGGAGGCTATTTTGTGTCTCGTACAAAGCCCGAGAGAGAGGCTAAAAGTTTGTTTGACTCTACGAGGGAGTCTTTGTGTTTCGTACGAAGCCCGAGATAGAGGCTATTGTTTGTTTGACTCTACGAGGGAGTCTTTGTGTCTCGTACGAAGCCCGAGATAGAGGCTAAAAGTTTGACTCAACAAGAGAGTGTTTTTGTATCTCGTACGAAGCCCGAGATGGAGGCTAAAGGTTTGTTTCAGTTGAGTGACAGATCCAATATACTGATTTTAAAAGAGAAAATCAGTTCTTATATGAGCAACACTGTACTCAAGGATTTGATTTGAGGATATTTCCTTCTCTTTGAGGAAACGGGAAATCCAAAGGGTATTGAGACTGTCCGAGTCTGCGGGTTTCCTTCCTATTTAACGAAGGGGTCACTTGAGAATGTCTTTGAGACTCAAGGAAGTTAGACTGTCCAAGTCTAGAGTTTTTTTCTTTTGTACTATGCTTTGAGAAACAGTAGTAGACTCTATGAAAGGACTGTTCTATGCAGATGACTAGGTTCTGTTCCTATACCTCTAGGAGGTCGTCGGGACAATTTGTACGAAGCCCAAGAGGAGGCTGGAAACTTTTAAGAAGCCGACGGGTCCTTGTACGAAGCCCAAGAGGAGGCTATCATTCCCGAAGGAAGAGATCATTATACGAAGCCTAAGAGGAGGCTGTGAATACTTCTAAGAAGCCGTAGTGTCCTTGAATAATGCCCAAGAGGAGGCCGATGCTTTTAAGAAGCCCGTGGGTCTTATCATCTCCTTTCCATTAGGAGAGATAAATCTTTTAAAGATAAAAACCACTGGTAAACGTGCGAGGTTTACTATCCAGCGACTTTTAGCTTTTAAAGAGGGTTCCTTAGTTAAGGTCCAAGATTATGACCGTAGTGGGTACCCAAACCCCGAGACATTCAAGGCAAGCTATCCACAAGGAATAGATCAAGTCAGGAAAGTTCGAGAATTTGGAAGAAACTCAAAGATGCCATTCACGGAGAATACATTCATCTTGGGGAGTAGAGCTTCTTGACGATTCCTAAGGAGGACAGCCGAAGAGAAGACTGTATCTGGTGCTCCTATTGGGGATCTAGGCGTCTATTTCTACGAATAAATGAAACGGCGTCACCTAGTTCTAGACGTAATTGCCGGGGAAACTCGAAATATCTATACTATTATTACACAGTAGATATGAGTTTATGAAAGGAGACTTACAGTGAGCAGCCCCACAATACAGTTTATAATATGAAAGCAGTAAATGAAAGCGATAACCACTTACTCGGTTGTAGTGCTTCCATGCTGTTTGGTTAGTTGTTCAACAAAGAAAGATTGAAAATAACAGTATATTCAAAATCAAAGGAGAAAGTGCTTTGAAAAAGAAAGATTTGGGGCTTACAGCTCAAGGAGAGGCCCAGGGTTTTATCAGTGAGCACACTGTTTGAATTTGTACAGAGGGACTTATACAAGGGACTGGGGCCCAAAAAAGGTTTTCTGTACAAAGGGATGGGTATTACACTCTCTCAAGAGGCCCAAAAAAAAGGTTTAAAGAAAAGAGAGGGGCTTATAACACGAGGGTAGGCCCAAATGATTTTTCGTTTAAAAATGGCGATCGCGCCGAGGTTTTCTTTTAATGCAGAGGGACTTATACAATAAGTGAGGCCCAAAATGTTTTGGTTAAAAGGGGGATTGGGTCTTACACTCTAATAGAGGCCCAAAGTGTTTTGAATGGGTCTTATAGCTCAAGGAGAGGCCCAAAAGGTTTTTATTTTTAAACGGGCGACGATCGCGCCGTTTACTTGTACAGAGGGACTTATACAATGAGTGAGGCCCAAAAAGTTTTTGTACAAGGGGGGATGGGTCTTACACTCTCTCAAGAGGCCCAAAGTGTTTTGAAAATGATTTATGAGGGTTGAATTAATCCAAAACCCTAATTTGTTTTCAAAATGTATTTAATTGAATAAAAATTCAATTAAAATGATCAAATATTGTTTAACACATGGAAAACAAATTGTGATCTTGGATTAATGCTTCAAAAATTAAGTATTGACCTACAAAATAATTAGAAAGCATTAAAAGTTACAAAATCAATGTAGAAAAAATATTTAAAATGTCAAAAACAATTAAAATATTAATTCTTTGCAAAAATATCAATTATATAAAATAAATAATATTTTTGGGATTTTTTGATA
The DNA here is from genome assembly GCA_022829125.1 of Lathyrus tuberosus. Classification (NCBI taxonomy): domain Eukaryota; kingdom Viridiplantae; phylum Streptophyta; class Magnoliopsida; order Fabales; family Fabaceae; genus Lathyrus; species Lathyrus tuberosus. Next base: position 9,981,213 of record JALAZF010000112.1, read on the forward strand.
AAATAAAATATTTTAACATTTTTGTGAATTATTAAAAAAAGAATCAACTCAAAATCATTAAAACTCAGAGAGAAATTAATTTTTGAATCAATTAAACAAAATCACAAAATTCAAATATTTGAATTTCTAAAAATGGCGCCAAGAACTAGTTGAAGAACACGCGCGTGTTCTTGGTTTCTAAGATTTGCATTTTCTATCCAATCTCCATGAATACGTAATCATATCATGCAATCCACATATCATTATGCTCGCCTCAACCTCACGATCATGTCTATGTACTTTAATTTCATTTAAATTAAACATACAACAAGAAATCACGAAGAGACCTCAAGAACCCTAATTTCTGCATGAAGGCTAGGATTTTTTATACACGATTCAAACAATGCAATTAATTGAGGGAAAACATTCCATGCATGATTATGAACATATGGCCAAATTATTGTGCGAGGAAATATGCATAGATTGAGAGATGACCAAGTATGTGCTCACCTCTAGGCCGTGACAGCAAGTTCAAAGTGATTTTTGATTTGGAGGTGTTACAGATGAGTGGTGATGATCTGAACAGCTTCCCTACACCCTATGGATTGTGTTTGGATGGTTGGACTTGATTGAAATTGGCTGGATCATTTTGTGGTACCTCAGCTGCACTTTGGTTAAAACCTTGAGCAACCAGCTGGTGATTTTGCGAAATTGATGTTTCAGAAGTAATCTAAGTGTTTGATCAGCTCATATGTGATGTATGTGAGGTGTGTGAGTGATTGGTTTGATTGGAATTGCTCTCAAACTCAAAACCCGATAGTGACTTGCCTTAGAAGGCAAAATTGGAGTGAAAGAAGAGATTTTGAGGAAAGCATCTGTTAGATGGCTTTGGTGTACTCAAACTGACCACAATTGAGCTCTATTTATAGTAGAGCAAGTTTGTTTTGCAAGGAATAGTACATGGCAGCTGGTAAGTAGGTTTGGCCAATGTTGGCAAATGAAAATCCAAGTCTCCTCTAGCCATTGACTAGAGGTTAGGGCACAGAGCTTTGGTTCCCTTGGTCTTGGATAAGTCTTGACTGATTTCAGATGAGAATGGCTCAGTCCATGCCACCTTGATGGTTTCATTGAATGCCTCATTCCAAATTTGAAGTCTTGTCCCTATTTTGGCCATTCTAGGTTCAACATGTTATTTCTTGTTCCATGGACTTTGGAGGCTTAGCTCAGTGATTGTCCCCTTTAGATTCAATCCTCTGAGGTGTCCAAGTGGATAGGAGCAATTAAATTTGGCTGATTTTGGCAAATCGACCAAAGTTGCAAATTCTGCCTTGCCTTGACAGATTTCAGCAAGGCAACTTGGCAATGTTGTATCTCATGGTGTAGGTTGAATTTGGCAATGTTCTTGGCCATTTTGGAAAGCTCTTACATGATACAACAACTGTTTGAACAAGTTTGGTTTTGATCTCTTTTGATTCCAAGTGAAAAATCCCCCTACATTTGGCAAAAAGTGAGGCAGAATCTGACTTAGTGAAAATTTCACTAAGTGTTGGAAAAAGTGACATTTTCACTTTTTAGCCACTTTGATCACTCCATCACTCAAAATCCTTAATGAATTGGAATGACTTGTAGTTGAAGTTTTTGTAGGTGATAATGAGGGCTACAAATCCATCTTTGGATGAGAAAAAATGGCCTTGTGGTTTAGGAGTTATGGTCCTCCAAAGTTGGTACCTTTGCCACTTTATTTTTAACTTAGAAAAATTTCTAAGTTTTATGGTTACCCCTTTTACAAGTTATCTCACTTTTCTTGATTTTTATTGATGAATGATGATTCAAATCATACATTAACATCATTTTAGGGTTAAAAATCCATTTTGGTGAAAAATCTCAAAAAGTCAAAGTTGACTTTTGTGCACAGTTGACTTTTTATCAGATGAATTCCAAACTGTGCAATTCTTCAGGAAATCATGTCCTTGACCTAAATCAAACTTGATGGACATGTTCCAGGGGTGTCATAGGGTATATTCAATCATGTATTAGGGTTTGGGAGCATGTCTTGGTCAAAAGTCAAAGTTACAATTGACTTTTCTCTTAAAACCCTAATTGTGGTGCAGATGAAATTGAGACTTGTTGCTCAAGCTTCTTGGATCAATCCATTGTTCCAAATGGATCAATATAGTATATTAGAGACCCTCAAATCATGTCTTGAGGTCTTGGCTCATGGTTTGTCCCAAAAGTCAACTTAGGGGTGAATTAGGTCAAGAAACCCTAATTCCTGATTTTTGATGAATGCATCCCCTGAGTCAAAATTAACTTGATGCATGGGTTCATGAGGTTCCATGAAGTATATTAGGTCATGTTTTGGATCATTGCCTTGTGCCCAGATGAAAATTTCCATCTGGAGGCCCTGGTCGACCATAACCCTAATTTGGTGACACTGTCGATCTTGAGACTTGATCCACCTAGAAGGGAGCAGCCTTGTGCTTAATCCTTGAAGTGGGAGTCCTTTTTGATCCATTGTGGATATTTAAGAGATTATACAAGTTGAAGATCATGTCATTTCTTGATTGATCCTTTGTCTAAGCACTCAGAGAGGCTTGAAACCCTAATTTTGATTGTATTGGATGCTCACCCATCTTTGGGGAGACTGATGAAGCATGATGGTTCATCCATATTGTGATGATGATTTTCACAATGATGGAAAATCTAAGTGGTCAAAATTTGGGGTATTAAAGTATGGTAAATTTATTCGAAAATCATTCATAAGAAGGTGAATAAACTCATGGTCATGAAACCTGATTTTGTTAGTACTTTCTCCTCTGGGAAGAAAATTTGTCAGCATAAGTTTGTACCAATCTTTGGGAATAGGTATTTTCAGGATTGTAAGGAATGTATCTGGAGGTTAGATCATGAAGGGAGGCAAAAATTTTAGCAGGAAATAATTTGTGTATGTCAAAATTAACATGAATTCCTACATCCTCACATCCAGTTGCAAGGATCACTGAGAATAGGTTGATGACAATTGGGATATCAAAAACATAGGAAGTGATACATTTGTTTTCAATATCAAGATCAACATATTTCCAAAAATCTTTGACCAGGTTTGCATAGATAGGTTTTTCTAGCATCATGGAGTACCTGGTCCATTGTTGAGTATATAAGATATCTGCTATACTACAAGCAGTGCCTCTTGAGAGTGAAGGAGTAATGAATGAGAATCGTTTCTCATGAATGAGTTCAAGAAGATTTGGATTTCCGAGAAAGGTTAGTGGAGGCATGATAATGGATGGATAAAGAGGCTTAGAACTTTATGGTATTGAGTATAGGATGTATGAAAGGGAGACGTGATTTTATAGAAAAAGTAGGTAGAATTATGCCTAGTCTAGGGAAGATATAGGTTAGTGCAAAAGATTTTAATGAGATTTAGCTGTTAGAGATATGTTGTGTTTTCAAAAGATTCGCATTTATTATGGTGTTCCTTTGCGTGTAGACTTTGTTAAAGAATTTTCTTTTATCTAGCTAAATTTTAACAGATATTCTTTTAGTGCAAAATTTTCTTAAAGAGGTATGTAATGAGTCCTAAACATTTAACTAGTAAGATATGTCATGACATTTTGTAAAAGTATTTTTATGGGTATACAGATTATAAAAGAAAGAGAAAGTGTACCTTAGGGATGCTTAACTTTTGAAGAGAATCTTTTAGCTAAACCTTTTCGTGAAAGCATTCCTTTCTGAATCTTTGAGCATCTTTCTGATTCTGCCTATTTCCGAGTAAGCTGCAGAGATTTATTGGGTTCTTCAAGATACGCTTGTATTCTGACTTTTGAGGAAAATGAATATTTTCTTGGAATGTGATCCTGGTTGAATTACAATTTTCTCTCTTTTCTTGTTCAACCTTGTCCATCAACTTTCTAGGTTATAATAACCGAGATTAAGACTTAACATGATCAGAGTGACCATTTCATCTGAACTTAGCCAATTGCATGCAATCCTTTTGGTGAGGCGATGTAATGAATGTTCTGAAGAAAAATTGACACTCATATGCTTGGGAGCAGTACTGAGTGAACAGTAAATTCTATTTGATGACCCCATTCATAACCAACAGATTACATCTATTTTTGATTGCTTCTCACTTCTCATTTCCTTGATTCATAGAACCTGTTTAGTTCCGATACAGTTCTTAAGTTATGGATCTGAATCTTAAATGACAAACTTTGAGAATTGGTTGAGTTCTCCTTTCACAACCTGAATTTAGTTTGCGTTTGTGAGAATTTATTTTCTTCAAGAGATGGTTGATTTCACAAGATTAGTGAGAACCTTTGAAAGGTTATTCAAAGAGGAATTAATATATCAGCTTCTGACTTTGTTCCTCAAGGTTGTTTCAGAACTTGTTCAGAACCAAAACATCATCACAAAACACATGTGTACATCACTAGACATGGTTTACATGAACTTTCTTGTTCTCACAATGCTGATCAACTTATTTGGGGTTGGTCATGCCTATCTATGAGTTAACTGATTTCTTCACAAGAACATTATTAATGTCATCAGTTAGAGAACCTAGATGTCTGAATTAATAGCTTCTAATTTTATGGCTCAAATGGTTCTGAGAACACTTGATCTGGCAAAAATCAGATTATCAACATTTGGTTCTACTAGGATAATCTCAAGCTGTTGGAGCTTGATTACTGAACTAGTTTAAAGCTTAAGAGTTCGTTCAGAATCAAGTATTTACTGAATCTTTGGGATTCAGTTCTTCATTGAATCTTTTGATCATTCTAGATTCTGATATTGAATCATTTCTAATAATTTGAATTTTTTAGATTCTGATTTTAACAGATTTCTTTCTGAAATTCAAAGTCTTAGAACATCAATCTTTTCTTCTTTACACGAAGAGGTTCTGAATGAGTTTTAAACGAGAAAGTCAAGGGTGGACCTAATCTGTTTCTTGAAAACATCTCAAAAACTCATAAAGAATTAATCTTCAGCAGACAAGATTTCTTGCTTTCTGATGATTCAAATTTTAAGTTTATACGTGGTTTTATCCACTCGTATTTTCTAGGATGAGCATTCAACAAATACTGCCTTTTATCTGATGAATTTATCTTATCAGCTGATTCTTCAATTTTAGTGGGACTTCATCTAGAATCACTGAATTGCTCAAGAACTAATTAGATTGATTACAATTTTGTACACAGTCAACTGCTAAATTGTTACAGAAATTGTAAGTGGATTTGAATCTTACCAAGAGTACTTCTACGCACCACATCTGGATCTTTTTCTAACACTGTTAAGTGTTTGATGTGAGTCAATAATAGAACGGGAGCTCTGATACCAATTGAAGGTGTGAGAAAGAAACAAGAAAGGGGGGTTTGAATTGTGTATTTACTCTTTTATAAACTTTTCGTATTTTGATAAGGAGGCGCTCAAGAACCTTCAATGTTCGTTGAGAGATTCTGATCTCTTAATTATGGAGCATGAGAACCATATAGGTTCTGATCATAAGATACGATACTCAGAACTTGCAGTGTGGAAGCTGATCAGAGATAGGCAGCAAGGTTTTGACTTTGCTTAATATGAGATTCTGATATTCAATGCAGAAACATAAATAGAGATACTAAGCAAGAGAGTAAAGGACACATGATATATCCTGGTTCACCACGCGGGCTAATCCAGTCCACCCTCCTCAGGTGATTTTGCCTTGAACACAAGGACTTAATCCACTATAACCAAATCATTGATTACACTTGCACGGGCCACGCTGATGACTAACAACTTGCACAACCGCACTGTGACTAACAACTTGCACAACCGCGCCGTGACTAACAACCCAATGAACCGTTTAAGGATCCAACAGGATATAACGTTCATTGACCGAGCAGACCCACTGTTGGGATTTCACAGTTAGACGTTTGGGGATTCATAGCAATGAATATAACACTACTGACCCTATTTTAGGATTTTCCACAATGACACCCAGCCATTGTCATCTCAAGTATCTGATCACCACGTGATCTACTCAAGGGCCTCAACTCACAACTGAACCGTTCAGGGATCCCATCAGGATATAACATTCACTTGAGGAGTCTCAATTCATTTAGTTGAATTGGAAAACTGGAGATTACAGATTGTGCTTCTTAATAAGCAAGTTTCTCCTAAGTTTAAGTACAAAGAACACACACATGTGTTCAAGCAAGATTTGAGTAATCAACTCCTTGCTTTCCTAAGAAACTACAAAGATGTATTTAGATATTACAATTGTTGACATCTTGTAGATCTTCTTCTTCTTCTCCGTCTTCTGGTTGAGCAAGCTTTGAGCAGCAACTCCTTGCTTCCGATCTTCAATGTAGTCCTGACGAGAAGATAGGTTGATGACTTGACAGATCTTCAATGTTGTCTTCTTCATCAACAGCTTCTATTTGGTTGTTGTGTTGATTTGTCTTCTTGAGTTTCAACAATAATTGCCATTAGTGAAATAATGATAGCTCTGAATATGTTAAGTGTTACAATGAGAACTCGTCGTTGTTGCTATCTTCACAATGACTTGGTCAATTTTGTAGATGAACATTCAGTTCATGTTTCTACAAGTGATCAACACCTTAGAAGCAAGAAACTCTTTCCATCAAATAGCCAGTAGAAATATAGCCGTTTGAGAATACTGTTGGCTGTTTGGAAAAGAGACGTTGTGATAAAATGAGTTGTACTGACACATCTCCTTTTTGCAGAGGAAGAAGTGATCGGGCATCTTTTCTTGGGAAGTGTGTACATTTAACTCACAACGGTAATATTTAGACTTCAAAACTTCAGTGGCTTCTGATGTTAATTTGATGAAGCATGAGTAGAGTCTTCATAGCAGAATATCTGATGCTTCAAGTCTTCAGTCGATTGAAGAAGTCCATTAGGAATCAGTCTTCAGAACTTCAGCACTTGGTCTTTTAAGAACATTATTCTTTTCTGCTTCAAGTCTTCCGAATCTTCAGAACCTGTCTTCAGAGTCTTCAGAACTTGATATTCGAAACCTTGATCTTCAGAACCCATAAGTCTTCAGATTCTTTCTGCACTTGGTTCTTTCAGAGTGTACTTCTTCAGAAGCTTCGCTATCTTCAGAATCTCAATCACTTTCAGAGAGCATTGCAACAACAATCTTGGCATCCTTGGATCTGGCTGATCATGACTAGATAAAGAAGCGTTCTTGCTTCTCGCGACTTTAGTCACGTATAGTAACTTTGCATATATATATTCAATCATAATACATCTAGCTGGTGTATGTTGGTTTTGATGTCTTTAGTTCTTATGATCTGTACACAACACACGTTAGACCATAAAATGGTTCTTTCACAAATACTTATTGTTATCATCAAAACATAGATTGACTTGTAGAGACAATTCTTTCTCTCACAGTTGTTTGTATTCACCCCTGAGCCTTTCTAGCCATCGCATCTATAATTATCCATTGTTAACCCCTTTTGAGCCTATATCCCTTTATTTGTATAAATGTCATATTCTAAACCCATGGTCCAAATACTTCCTCACCCATTTTAGAGTAATTGTGGTTTATTCTTAGATTTGTGTTCCATTCTAATTTGCAGTTGCTGTTGGAATAACAACCTTTAAGTTTGGGGTAGCTGTGTAACATTGATAAAGGTGAGTGAACCTGAAGAAAAGAGAGAAAAGTTGAAAAATCAACTCAAAAAAAAAGAAAAAAAAATTCATAAAAGAACTCACCAAAAGAACAAATCAGTGGATATAAAGAATCAAAGAAAAATCCAAAAGCTGAGTAGTCCATGGATGCTAACCCTAAAGGCATGTATTAGAAAAGCTCCAGAAGTGATACATTAGAAGGAACTCAATAAAAATAATGATCGCAGTAACTCTGAACCAAACCTACTCATCCATATAATATCCCACTGTCATACCCTAATTTTTATCCCTAAGATCCCGCATCTTTTTGCACCATCTACATAGCCTATCATGCATTTCATCTTGCATAATGCCCGAATTATCAGCTGGAATAAACTTGTTGGAATTATAGTCGAATTAGTCAAACTAAAAGTCAACTATGCGTAAAATCAGCAGACGAAAAGTTTTAAAATCGAGCTTACAAATGTCATTTATATTAATCTACGTTTATGTAGCGCGGTTTTTATGGTTTCAAATCACTATCGCTTTGGTACTACAGTTCGATTCATTTTTATCCTGTGAAGCTGATTAAGGAACGGAAATAGATGTCTCCAATTAACCCTACTTGCATACTGAGTTTAAATAGATGATTGTTGGTTTACAGATGCTATCAAAATAGGGGGGGTCTGTCATAGGTTATTTTGCTTAAGAATAGAGTGTTCATGAGACTTTTGGGAAGATACTTTGTCTAAAAATTTTCTGACTGATGTATGACGGTACTGGACCTAGAGTTTTTTATTAGTATGCTCTCTAAGATCTCGCAATCTTATGCCTACGTATTCCCGTTTAACGAAACAGGGAAATCAGAGCAATCGTAGTTCCTCCTAATCTAGGGGAGGAAAAAGATGTTTTGGTGTCTTGTTCAAAGCCCAAGACATGAAGCTAAAGGTGATTTGTATCTTGTTCAAAGCCTAAGATATAAAGCTAAAGGGTTTTGGCTGAGATAGAATTTGTCATCTCTAAAGAGAGATTGTTGATTTTTGTGTGCTATGATCAAAGCACAAGGTTGATGCTAAAAGGTTAATTGATTTGGCTAGGGATTTCTTTATACGAAGCCTAAGAGGAGGTAAAAGCTTTACTTTTCTGGGGAAAATGTTCTTTCTGTCTTGTACAAAGCCCAAGGTTGAGGCTAAAAGGGATTTTGGCTCCGTTGGGGAAAATTTGTATGTATCTTGTACAAAGCCCAAGATGGAGGTTGAAATGAGTTTGTATCAACAAGAGAGTGCTTTTATATGTCTTGTACAAAGCCCAAGACGGAGGCTAAAAGAGTTGACTCAACAAGAGAGTCTTGCAAAGGTGATTGACCCAACAAGAGAGTCTGAAAGTTAATTGACTCAACAAGAGAGTCTTTTAAACTCAACAAGAGAGTAATTTGTTGTCTCGTACAAAGCCCGAGATTGAGGCTAAAAGGAGATTGACTCAACAAGAGAGTCTTTTATACACAACAAGAGAGTGATTTGTTGTCTCGTACAAAGCCCCAGATTGAGGCTAAAAGGAGATTGACTCAACAAGAGAGTCTTTTATACTCAACAAGAGAATGATTTGATGTCTCGTACGAAGCCCGAGATTGAGTCTAAAAGGGTATTGACTCAACAAGAGAGTCCTGAAAAGTGATGGACTCAACAAGAAAGTCTGAAAAAGTTAGCTCCGCTAGGTGGAGAATTATTGTACTAAGCCCGAGAGGAGGCTGACTGTGTTGAGGAAAGATCATTATACAAAGCCTAAGAGGAGGCTATCTTACTTCTGAGGGTTATTGAGATCCCTAAGCAGGTCCAAGTAGAGAACTCTCATGAGAGAGACTAGGTTTTTGCTGGAGATTGATCCAGAATGATTGGGGTTTCTTCCTATGTTTAGAAGGAACTTGATACTGTCTTTGAGACTCAAGAGGATTTAGACTGTCCAAGTCTATTAGTATAAGCGATTTTTATCTTTTGTACGATGCCCAAGAGGAGGCACGGGCGTTAAGGGATGAGAATCAACCCTAAAATGGTCGGAGTGTTGACACTGGGAAGACTGCTCTATCAAAGGATGAGTAAGTTCTATCTTATACCTTTAAGAGGTTGTCAGGGTCCTTGTATTAAGCCCAAGAGAAGGCATGAGAACTTCTAAGAAGCCGAAGGGTTCTTGTACAATGCCCAAGAGGAGGCGGGGATGCTTTTAGGAATCCTGTGGGTCCCCAAACCAAGAGAAGTTCAAAAAATGCAATTCACTGAGAAGAGATTATTCCAGGAAAGTTCGAGGATTTGGAAGAAACTCAAGAGATGCCATTCAAGGAGAAAAGATCATCTCTGGGGAGTAGAGTTTCTTTGACAATTTCTAAGGGTGACAGTCTGAGAAAAGGTTCACAGAGAATATTGCATTTCTCTTTGTTCCATATTGTTTAACCCCAAGAGAATGGAAGATTGTATCTGGAATCCTATGGGGATCTAGTTTTGTTTGTATTCAAGAGTGACCAACGAGCTTTACCTAGTTCTAGACGTAGTTGCCGGAGAAAACTCTAAATAACCATACTAGTATATACACAGTTTATATATGACGAGTATGTAGGAGGTATGAAAGAAGACTTACAGTGAAGCAGCCCCACAATACAGTTATTTATATGAAAGTAGATAAAAGAAAGCGGATAAACACTTACCCGTTGTAGAGCTTCCATGTTGTTTTGTTAGTTGTTCAACAGAGAAATTAAAGAAAGTTTTGATAACAACTATATATTTGGATTCAAAATCAAAGAGAAAGTATTTTGAACAGAGGTCGGGGCTTACAACTCAGGGAGAGGCCCAAATTTTAACAGTGAGTGCCCTGTTGTTTTGACTTTGTACAAGGACTTATACAAGATACTGAGGCCCAAAGAAAGGTTTTCTGTACAAAGGGATGGGTCTTACACTCTCTTAAGAGGCCCAAAAATATTTTAAAGAAAAGAAATGGGACTTACAACACGAGGGTAGGCCCAGTTGTTTGTTTGAAAATGGCGATCGCGCCGAGGTATTTGAAAATACAGTGGGACTTATACAATGACTGAGGCCCAAAAATGATTTTGGTTTTTCAAAAGGGGTTGGGTCTTACACTGTATTAGAGGCCCAAAGAGTTTGAAAATGAATAAAGATGGGTCTTATAGCTCAAGGAGAAGCCCAGTTGACAATAGTCTAAAAATGACGATCGCGTCGAAATTTCTGATGGTATCGGGACTTATACAATACACTGAGGCCCAAAATTGTTTATTTACAAAGGGATGAGACTTACACTCTACCAAGAGGCCCAAAAGTGCTTTGAAATATTTGAGTATGATTAAAAATCAAAGAAACCCTAATTTTCACTTTTTAAAAGTAATTTTTCAAAGAAAATTAATAAAAATTGATAAAAATACCAAATAGGTTTAAATAAACCACTTGTTATTTTTGGTTAAGGTTTGAAAAATGAGGTTTTAATCACAAGATGATTTAAAACTCATTTGGTTTTGATTTTCAAGATGAATATTCATTTTTAAAATGTTTAAAAACAATTAAAATGAATTTATTTACAAAAAGACCAATTATATTAAATAACTAATATAAATTTGATTTTTTTTTTGTAGAATATAATATTTTACTATTTTTGTGATTTTTCAGAAAAAGAATCAACCAAAAATGATTAAAATTGAGAGAGTTATTAATTTTTTAAATCATTTAAAAATAATATGAAAAATGATAAAAAGTGGAAAAATGGTAAAAAAGAGGATCTGGGGCGAGGGGGATTCGAACCCCGGACCTCTTGTGTGCAGTGCGTGCCTCCTACCACTGGGGTGGTGATACATCCGTGTATGAAAACCACCCCATGGATATATGAGGCATGCCTTATTTTTGGCTGGCTAAGGTAAGGCAAGGCAAGATTTCGGCCAAAAACGTGAAGCGTGTAACTTTCTCATTTCTCCATGGATTGGGACAAAATGCAGGTTTATCCTGCCTAGAATTTCACAAGGAATCCAATGGTGGCGGTGGTTTTTTTTCAGATGAGGATCCTATTTCAAAACCCGATATTGTTCTTGAAATAGGACTATAATTGAATTTTCTATGCTATCTCTTGTTACAGGCATGAATTACATGATGAATTGGTTCAAACACAACATATATAACATGTATAAGATGTGCATGATCAGTGGACCTCAAAGCAATGCATATTTCAAAGAGTTCAAGTTGTGATGCTTACCTCTTTAGGAGCTTTTTGGGCAATCTGTCAAGTGCTTTGTTCCAGAAACAATTTGATGCTTTGGACACCCACAAATGATCCCTTAGAAGCTTTTAGAATGGTTGGAATCAACTGGAATCCTCAGGAACAAGTTTGAGGTCTTTCTTGCAAAAGGGGCAAAAGTGGCCAATATAACAACTCTCTCAAATGGTGTTCCAGATGTGGGGAACCATTTGGGATAGTTCAAGGATGATATTTGGAGTGTGTTTGAGGCTTTATCTGGTTTTGAAAGTGACTGAATCAAGACATGGCTTGAAAAATGCAAAAAAGTCCAATTTTGAGGTTTTGAGAGGGGACTTTGTGATTTTGGTGTTACAGGTCACTTATGAGAGTTTGGACAGCTTAGATATGACATATTGGATGTGTTTGGATCATGAGTTGTGATGGAAATGCTCTCTAACTCAAAAACTCAGAGTTACCTTGTAAAAGAAGGTATTTTTGCCTAGAGAAAGAGATTTTGAGGAAAGCAAGTGTTGTAGTGCTTTGGTGTACACAAACTGAGCACAAATGAGCTCTATTTATAGTAGAGCAAATTTTTTTTTGCAAGCAATAGTGAATGGCAACTACAGCAGCTCATTGTCCAATTGCATCACTTTGGAATCTTAAGTCTCCTCTAGCCATTGAATAGAGGTTAGAGCACATGCCTATGGTCTTTAGTTCAGAGATAAACTTGGACTGAATTCAATTGGAAATGGCTCAGTTCATGCCACCTTGGCGCATCCATTGAATGCTTGGAAACAAAATTGGAGTCTTGGCCTCTTTTAGGCTTTTTAGGGTTTGGCATGCTACTTTGGGAATCTTGGACTTGGGAGGCTGATGAATCAGTGCTTGTCCCTTAGTTATTCCCCCTTGAGGTGTTCAGATGGATAAGCATGCTTGGAATTGCACAATTTGAGCAAATTGAGCCTTTATGCACAAATCTGCCTTGCCAAGACAGTTTGCAGCAAGGCATGTTGCAGCTGTCATAACTCCTAGCACAGATGGAGTTTGATGAAGCTCTTGGACATTTTGGAAAGCCCTTATGTGACACAACACATGTGTGATCATAGTTTGTCTTGAAACTTTTTGGATCCAAGTGAAAAATCCCCCTACATTTTGAAAAAAAGCAAGACAGATTCTGACTTAGTGAAAATTTCACTAAGTGTTGGAAAAAGTGACATTTCATGTTTTCAACCATTTTGATCACTCCATAACTTAAAATCCATGAAGAATTGGAATGAGGTGTAGTTGACACTTTTAAAGTATGCCATGAGATCTACAAATCCATCTTTGGATCAGCCAAAATGGTTGCTTGGATCTCAAGTTATGATCCTTGGAAGTTGGTACCCTAGCCACTTTGTTTTATAACTTAGAAAAATTCTATGTTTTTTATGGTTACCCCTTTAACAAGTTATCCCACTTTTTTTTATTTTTCTTGATGAATGATGATTCTAATCACACATTAACATCATTTTAGGGTCAAGGAACCATAATTGTGAAAAATCTCAAAAAGTCAAAGTTGACTTTTGTGCACAGTTGACTTTTTATCAGATGAATTCTAAACTATGCGATCCTTGGTGAAATCAAGTCCTTGACCTAATTCAAACCTAATGGCTATGTTCCAAAGGTGTTATATTGTGTATTGAATCATGTCCCAAGGTTTGGGAGCATGTCCTGGTCAAAAGTCAAAGGTACTGTTGACTTTTTCCTTGAAAACCCTAATTGTGGTCCAGATGAAATTGAAACTTGTGGATCAAGCTTTTTGGGTCAATCCATTGTTGCAAATGGATCAATGTAGTGTATTGGAGACCCTCAAATCATGCCTTGAGGTCTTGGCTCATGTTTTGTCCCAAAAGTCAACTTAGGGGTGAATTAGGTCAAGAAACCCTAATTCCTGATTTTTGGTGAATGCATCCCCTGAGGCTAAATTGACTTGATGATTTGGTCCATTAGGTCCTTTAGAGTATCTTGAGTTATGTTTTGAAGCATTAGCTCATGCCCAGAGGAAAATTCCCATCTGGAGGCCTTGGTCGACCAAAACCCTAATTTGGTGACACTGGCGATCTTGAGGCTTAATCCACTTGGAATACTGCAACCTTGTGCTTGATTCTTGATGTGGGAGTCCTCTTGATCCTTTATGGGTGTTTGAGAGGTTAGACAAGTTGAAGATCATGTCATTTCTTGATTGATCATTTGTCTAAGTACCATGAGAGAGGTTAAAACCCTAATCTCTGATTGTAGTGAATGCTCAACAATTCCATGAGGAGATTGATGAGGCACAAAGGTACATCCATATTATGATGATGGTTCGCACAATGATGGGAAATCTTAGTGGTCAAAATTTGGGGTATGACAAATGCCCATATTTAATCTTCTTGGACCCGAAGGTGTGAATGGCGAAGGTATTCGAGCATTCGGGGTGCAAGAGGATTAAATATCGGAATACCCGAAATTTTGATGGTGGTTATGAACGGCATCTTGCTCATCCATCTTCTTTCGCTAAGCAATGATGCTTAGAAAAGGTAAACTTCCCCTCGATACTGGTCTTCAGCCGAGGAACTGGTCTCAGTTTTCTTTTGAAATAAACTTCCCCTCGATCCTGGTTTCCTACCAAGGAACTGGTCTCAGTTTCTGATGTAAACTTCCCCTCGATCCCGGTTTCCTACCAAGGAATTGGTCTCAGTTTCTAAAATAAACTTCCACTCGATCCCGGTTTCCTACCAAGGATCTGGTCTCGGTCTCTGAAATAAAATTCCCCACGATCTTGGTTTCCTACCAAGGAACTGGTCTCAGTTTCTTTTGTCAATAAACTTTGACAAGGGACGCTATTCGTAGCAGTTTTCCTCAAACTTCTCACCGAATTTTCCTGGGGAGATGCCATTTGATGGGAAAAAGTTTTGATGTTAGACTTGCTGGGGAAACCCATTCGACTGAGCTGTAGAGGTGTACAAACTTCTCTATTAGAGATGCCATTTGTGGACTCTATCGGGGAAAATGAATCTCTCGAGAGACTGTTTCCTGTTTGGGGGTATTACATCATACTTTTTCTCGAGATCTTCTCGGAGGAATGCCATACGATGTGATCCAATTTGGAAGGGCTTTCTCTGGGGATTTTCCTTAATCCGGGAAAGCAAAGATATCATCTTCAATGACGACGAGTGATATTTGTCGAAGGTTTTCTTGCCTTTTCAGAGGTTCAAGTTATCAAAGTGGTCGAGGACCGTCTCTAATCCATAGATAAACTGGAGAGAGATTACTTAGATGATTCAATTCCTGACGAGGAAAGAACTGACAACTGGATTGAGAGGACTTTTATCACTAGGGGATAAGACCGACTAGAGTGATAGTGATGCAATATGAATATGAATGTAAATTAATAATGCATGATGTATGTATGTTTATACTGACAAAACTGACGCGATATACATACTAAATATATGAACACGATTGGATACTCGGCCACTGCAGGGGACGAAGAGGCATCTTAGGTTCAAAATTGCAATTCTGCCTTGCTTAGGAGAGATAGTCCCTGTGGGGAACAACGTTGATCGGGCTTAGGAGATCAGAACTCTGCCGAGGACGTCGGACGGAACATTCGCATCTGACACAGCTGATCCTTCATTCAGGTATGATGGTTTTAGAAGGAGTACTTTGATTCTGCACTTTGAGGTTCGATTACTTTTGGAGAAGCGATCGATGTTCTTTCGATGTTAAACAGTCAAAAGAATTGCCATCTTTATTTTAAAAGCAGAAAAATTTGACAAGTAAATTCATTTTTGTTTTATTTCAAGAATCGTTAATCATATTAAAATGTCGTTCTGTAAAGCTAAAACAAATAAGAATTGCAAACAAAAGCCTTAAGGCTCAAATTTTATTGATAGGATGGAAATCAGCCAAACGCGTGATTCCATGGAGTATTTACAAAGTTAGAAAATGGTAATTTAAGGGAAGAGGGCTACATCGAAATATAACGACCGTTATCCTTCTACCAACTTTGAATTTCGGGCATCCTGAGCTTCTGTCGAAGATGACCGTGATCGAGATCTTCTTGACGGATGGCGTGACTGCTGCTAAGGGATTCGCCCCTTCGCTGGACGCAGTTACTTGCCATTATCCCTAACTTTTGCCTGGATTGTACTTTGAGGTTTCCAATCCACCGGGATGATTTTTGATTATGTCTCTAATTTTTTCCTGGACCGCCCTTTCGGGTTTTCAATCCACCGAGACGTTTTTTTTTTAATTTAGGCGAAGTATTTCTTGACTACGTCAACATTTGTGGGGTAGGAAAATTCCTCTCCATCCATAATTGCGAGTCTTAAGGCGCCGTCTGAGAAAGCTTTCTTGACCACATAGGGGCCGCATAATTCGGAGTCCATTTGCCCCGGGAATCAGTGAGAAATGATTGTATCTTCTTGAGCACAAGGTCTCCTTTCCTGAAGACACGTGGTCGGACCTTTTTGTCAAACACCTTCTTCATTCTTTGTTGATATAACTAACCATGGCACAGAGCCATTATTCGCTTTTCTTCGATCAGGTTCAGTTTGTCGTGTCGACTTTGACACCATTCAGCCTCTGTTAACTTGGCTTCCATTAATACCCAGATTGATGGGATCTCTACTTCTATGGGGAGCACTGCCTCCAGGCCATATACTAGAGAGAAAGGGGTTGCCCCTATTGAAGTGCGGACAGATGTGCGATAACTGTGAAGAGCAAAGGGTAGCATCTCATGCCAATCTTTATAGGTTACAACCATCTTTTGAACGATCTTCTTGATGTTCTTATTAGCCGCTTCTACCGCTCCGTTCATCTTAGGTCGGTAGGGAGATGAGTTATGGTGTTCGATCTTGAACTCAGCGCACAACTCTTTCATCATCTTGTTATTTAGGTTGGATCCATTATCAATAATGATCTGGCTTGGAACACCATAACGGCAGATGAGATTGTTTTTGATAAATCGGACCACCACTTGTCAGGTTACATTGGCGTCGACCCACTTGGTGAAATAGTCAATGGCTACCAGAATGAACTGATGTCCATTTAAAGCTTTGGGTTCAATCATGCCAATCATGTCGATTCCCCATATGGAAAAAGGCCATGGGGAAGAGAAAACTTTGAGATGCGTTGGCGGTACATGGATTTTGTCTGAGTATATCTGACACTTGTGACACTTCCTCATGTACTTGTAGCAATCGGATTTCGTGGTCAACCAGTAGTATCCTGCTCTTAGAATTTTTCTCTCCATTGTGTGTCCGTTGGCATGGGTGCCAAAGGATCCTTCGTGGATTTCCTTCATTAGCATGTTTGCTTCTGGTCTGTTTACGCATCGGAGAAAGACCATGTCGAAATTTCTCTTATAGAGCGTGTCAGCGCTCAGAAAGAAGCTGCCATCCAGTCTTTTGAGGGTCTTTCTATCCTTTCTGGATGCCCCAGGTGGGTATTCTTGTGTCTGAAGGAAGCATTTGATATCGTGATACCAGGGTTTTTCGTCTATGACTGCTTCAATTGTGAAGATGTAAGCGGGCCTTTCAAGGCACATTATGTCGATCTTAGGTAAGCCGTTCCATTGACCTACACTAATCATGGAAGAGAGAGTGGCTAATGCATCAGCCATGTGATTCTCTTCACGAGGGATGTGATGAAATTCGATTCTGTTGAAGAAGGGTAACAACCTTCTCGCGTAATCTTTGTAAGGAATTAGTCCTGATTGGTATGTGTTTCAATCTCCTTTGATCTGATTGATAACTAGGGCTGAGTCGCCATATACGTCCAAGTTTTTAATCCTTAAGTTGATCGCTTCTTCGAGACCCATGATACAAGCTTCGTATCCGGCCTCGTTGTTTGTACACTTGAATGTTAATCTAGCAGGGAAAGGAATGTGGGTACCCTGAGGGGTAACAATGATTGCCCCAATTCCGTTTCCATAATGATTGACAGCTCTGTCAAAGATAAGTCCCCATTGGGAACCTAGTTCTGGCCCTTCACTGGGTAGCGGTTCATCGCAATCTTTCATTTTCAAGTACATGACATCTTCGTCTGGGAAGTCAAATCCGACTGATTCTTGATCATCACTCAGTTCATGAGCCAAATGATCGACTAAAACACTTCCTTTTATGGATTTCTGAGTGTGGTACTCAATGTCATATTCCGATAATAACATCTGCCAACGAGCAATCCTTCCCGTGAGAGCAGGCTTTTCAAAGACGTACTTGATTGGATCCATTTCAGAGATTAACCAAGTAGTGTGACGAATCATATACTGGCGAAGACGTTTGGCTGCCCAAGCCAGAGCACAACAAGTTTTCTCAAGCATAGTGTACCGAGTTTCGCATTCGGTAAACTCCTTGCTTAAATAGTAAATGGTAGACTCTTTTCTTTTTGTTTCGTCTTGTTGGCCAAGTACACAACCCATCGAGCCTTCCAAGACTATTAGGTATATGATCAGTGGTCTTCCTTCCACTAGAGGGGATAGAATCGGTGGATTCGACAAGTATTCCTTGATACTGTCGAAGGCAGTTTGGCAGTCCTCTGTCCAAACGTAGTCCTGATTCTTTTTGAGTAATTTGAAGATCGGCGCGCATGTCGCGGTCATGAGGAATATAAATCGGGAAATATAGTTCAGACGTCCTAGGAATCCCCTGACTTGTTTTTTAGTTTTTGGAGAAGGCATTTCTTGAATGGCCTTGACCTTGTTAGGATCAACCTCAATCCCTTTCTGGATGATGATGAACCTTAGCAGTTTCCCCAAACGGACACCGAATGTGCATTAGTTAGGATTCAAACGGAGTTTGTACTTTCTCAACCGCTCGAATAGCTTTGACAGGTGGGTCACATGCTCCTCCTCTGTTTAGATTTGGCAATCATGTCATCGACATATACCTCGATTTCTTTGTGTATCATGTCATGAAACAGAGTAGTCATGGCCCTTTGATAGGTTGCCCCAGCATTCTTCAAACCAAACGGCATTACCTTGTAACAAAAGGTGCCCCATGGGGTGATGAACGAAGTTTTATCCATGTGTTTCGGCGCCATTTTTATCTGATTATAGCACGAGAATCCATCCATGAAGGAGAAAATTTTGAATTTTGTTGTACTGTCTACCAGCATGTCGATGTGCGGAAAGGGAAAGTCGTCTTTCGGACTTGCCTTGTTCAGATCCCTGTAGTCCACGCACATTCTGACTTCTCCGTCCTTTTTCGGAACTGGTACTATGTTGGCTAGCCATTGAGGATATTCTGAGGTGGCGAGGAAACCCACGTCAATCTGTTTCTGCACTTCCTCTTTGATTTTGATGGCCATGTCTGGATGAGTCCGTCTCAGCCTTTGTTTTACCGGCGGACATTCTGATCTCAATGGTAGCTGATGTTCCACGATGCTGGTATCCAACCCTGGCATATCCTGATAGGACCAAGCGAATACATCGGGAAACCCTTTGAGAAGCTTTATCAAGTCCTCTTTGACAATTGGACTGAGCAGTGCCCCAATCTTGACTTCGTTTCTCTCTTCTTCTGAACCCAAGTTGACCGTTTCCAACGGCTCTTTGTGAGGTTCAATGGACCTTTCCTCTTGTCTGAGTAATCGGGAGATCTCTTCCGAAATTTCTTTGTCTTCTTCTTCTTCAGCCTCAAATACCGAGAATTCAAAGTTGGGAGAAGGCATTGGATCGTATATTTCAACGGGGTTTGAAACAAGCAATTTAGACTTAGGAACGATCTTCGAGACATCGACAATAATCCATTGGCGGCGAACTCCTCGGTGAATCACAAAGTCTGGTACCTTCCTTGATTTGTCTTCAGAAATAACGCTAATTTCTGGTAGAGCAGGATCATTGGAATCTGTCTCCCAGGCAGAGTTGTCGTGGGAGGATTCCTCAGCTATATCTTGCACAGTGTTTGCACTCTCAGATGTATCTTCCCATCCAGTTGGCTGGATATCTTTGAGCCTGATACGAGAGCTTTTAGGAGCGGTGTACTTGACTAAGAAGTCGAATTTGCCACTCGGTTGTCCTAAGGTATCCCACACTTCTTTGGAACTGGAGGAGTCATCCCTTTCGATGACGCTGACCTCGGGAAAAGCAAAGTTAAGGAACTCTTGTCCTGCAATCTTTGAAAATTCATCGTTGTACTGGATATTGTCTGAATGCCTTGAGTAATGATCCCATGCTTCTGTGGAGATGCAGAGTGTTGCGGTGAGAATCAGATATCAAGCTATTAATTAACTTGAATCACAAAACTTTGAAATCCACCACCGAGCTTTGATTTATCCAAAGGAAAGGTTAAAGACCGAAAAACCCTAAGTGCGCTATGTAGGAACACAGCTAGAGATCTAAGGTTCGGGGGTTGGTTATACTAAGGGAAGGTATTAGCACCCTAAGTATCTGTAGTACTCTACAGGAACCTCTTGTTAGTATTTGTGTTATGTTATTGTTTGCTTGCTAAGGGGAATGTGCTAAGGTAAAGACCTAGGGGTATATACACTAAGTATGCTCGCCAAGACGTCGCATCTTGTGCCTACGTATCCTGACAGGAATGGAATCAGAGCATTTGTAGTTCCCCACAATGGGGTAAAAGGGTGTAAAAGAAAATGGGGAATCCGAGAAGGCATCGGATGTAAAGGTAAAAAGGGTGGAATTCGAGAAGGCATCAGATGTAAAGGTAAAAAGGTGGAAAAAGAAAAAGGTGAAAAAAGAAAAGGTGGCTCGCTAGGATCATCGCAATCCTATGCCTACGTATTCTCAAAGGGTACTTTGAGAAATCAGAGCGTCCGTAGTTCCCCTCAATGCGGGTGAAGAACTCTTGACTGTGGTCAAGGTTCAAAGGGAAAGTAGGGTCTGACAGCAAGACACCTACATGGAGTGCAGCGACTCCAAACCTAAGGCTAGGCAATACGGGAAAGGAAGTCTCGATCGCGCGGCGGCGTGAGATAAGGGGATGATGGACAAGGCTATGACATGTCAGTCAACGGGAATGACCCTTTCCTTTGGAATGAGGTGTAAGGTACGGAGAGACAAAGAGGAAAAATCCTCGGGTCAAGTGTATGATAAACAGCAATATGTACAACAAATGAATATCAGAAATGAACTAAGATAAAAATATGAAGATGGTAAGGTAAATAAGAATTAACTGAAATAACTAATAAAAGTAGAAATTAATTAAAACTAAATAAACAAATTGATTCTAGCTAAAATGATTAATTTCTAAACTAATCCTAATCTTAACTAACTTAATCTAGTTTATTGAACTAGTTTCTAATCAACATTTATACTAATGTCTAGTTCTTGAACTAAAAGAATTAACGCCTAATTCTAAATCTTAATTCTAAAATATAGCAATCTTAAAATTAAAACTAAAATAATTAAACCCTAATTAACTTAAAATCTAGTTAAACAAAATTCCTAAAAAAAACTGACTAGGCTATCTAACTAAAACAAGGCGTATGGGAAAGGGCCACGAATCAAAATAAGAAACAGCAAAAGCCCAAATAGGGCGCCTTGGTCGGGTCGTGTTCTGGTAGGTATGGCACGGTTGGTAATTTAAACAAAATGAAAACATCAACCCTAAAAAGGTAAACTGAAACACGACAAACTCACATAAAAAAAAAAAACAAAATTCCGCCTCCTTTCTGTGCCTCGCGACTTCTCGTGGTACGATCTCCCTTTCAAACCGCCCTCTTCTTCTTGTGAAAACTCATCAATCAAACATCATTCAAAACTCTTTAAACGTAGAACAAAACAAAACACGGCTACCTCAAAATGTGCCGAAACTCGTCGTCTCTCTGTGTGCAGCGGCGGTTTTCTTCTCCCTTCGTCACAGTCTCGATCTCTCTTTTCTTCTTTCAAGTTGTTGTTGAGGATGATGATTGGGAGTTTGATATTTCGAATGATGTTGTTGTTGTCTGTTTCTGGTCCCTGTTCGAACTTCAACTCTTCTCTCTATTTCTATCTTTTTGAAAGTAAAACGGTGGTGGTGATGAGTGTGGCGTTTTGGAGTCGTGTGATGTTTATGGTTTTTGTTTGTCTTTTTGGGAGGGTATGGTCAGTGTGGTGATGTAGAAAGGAGAGTGTTTAATGGAGGTTAATGAAGGTTGTTTAGTGGTTTTTGTAGAAGACAAAATAGAGAGGAAGGTATGTTAAAAGTGGTATTATGGTTGATGAAGTTGTTACGATGGTTCACAATTGTGTATGGACGGTGGTTTTGTGAAAACTTAGTGAAAAAAAGAAGATGGTTGTCGTGTGAAGAAGGTGGGTGATGGTTGATGAAGTTGAAGGGTAAGAAACAGGGGTCTTAAGGTTGCATGAATGTGTGGTATTTATGGTGTGTGAGTATTGAGATACAGTGGTTTTGTTGTTGTGCGCTGCGTTGGAGGAAGGTGAGTGTGTATGGCTTATGGTGATGATGTTGTTTTTTCGAAAATCAAAGGATCCGTCTGAAAGTGAGTTTTTGTACGAGCTCTCCCTTCTAATTTTCCTCTGTTCCTTTATAAAACTGAAAACAAGTCCTCCTTTTTTTCGAATTTCAAAATTGTGATGATGTTGTGTTGTTGTTGTCACTGCAGAAAGCTTTGTTGCATTTGGGTGTTGTATGCTGGTCTTGGTTTTGGCAGATGATGGTAGCAGGGGAGTGAACATGTTTTTGTGAAAGGAAATCACAGGGACAGACAGGTTTTGTAGCAGGTCGAGGTTGTGGAAATGGCAGGTTGTATTGTTGCTTTCCTTAACAGGTCTATGGAGTGATGAGAGCAGTACAAGGCACAATTTGGTGATTATTTTGTTTCTTTGAAATGTAAAAATGCTGCTACTTAGTCAATGTTATTTTGTGAAAGCTTTGGTCAAGGTGCGGTTTTAGCAGATGGATGGAGTGTGGTAGCTTGTAGTGTCTTTGTTTTCTTTCTCTCTTTTTTTTTTTAATTTTGAAATTTGTAATATATTATAACTAAAAGAAAAATGGACACTATTTTTAAAAATTATTATTTTTTAAAACAAAAGAAATAATAAAAATGGAAACTAATTAATAACTAAACTTAAATTAAAATTAAAATTAAAATAGCCTAAACCAAATTAATAGAATTAATCTAATTGAATTAAATCAAATAAAATTAAAATAAACTAAATTAAAAATAATTTAATTAACTAAACTAAAATAAAAACGAAACTAAAATTAAAAGTAAATTAAATTCAAAAATAAAGTTATAATTAAAGATAAACCAACTTAAATAAAACTATATAACAAGATGAGCTAATACTAGAATTAAACTAACTAAATCTCAAATAAATCTAAGATTATGAAAACAAATTTAAAGTGGAATGACAACAATCGACAAAAAGCGCATGATTGATGATTAGCAAAAAAAGAGACGACTCATGATGATATGACAATGATTAGAATCTGAGGGTAAAATTTGGGGTACAACAGTTGCCCCTATTTAAATATCTTTACTGGATGACATGAGTGATGATAATCTTCATGAAATCATGGTGGAAGGTATTTAAATATAGATAACCGAAAATTTTGCCCTCAGATGCACTGATATGCAATGCTATGGACAAAAGAGAGCTAAACAAATGCTGACAAGCTACGGACTCTAATATTATGGAGTGGTGGAATGATAAATGCAGAAATGCAGACAAGGACAAAGTCCACACAATGAGCAATCACTCACTGGGGATGACAACAACACTGGGGAAGCCGAAACAAAACAGGGAAACCTAAAGTGATAGAACAAGAGGTTCAAACATGACCGGATGACACTTCAGAAAGAAAAGATAACACAGGATCCTCAATGGAAGTAGCACCAGAAAAATGGTCTCCACTGGGGAATCAAAAGTCACCATCCATGAATGGAAATGGTTGGAAAAGAGTCACGACATTCAGAAGATCATTGAATGAGGCGAGGAGAAAAACTGGGAAATACATGAGACAAGCAAACATCAGAGGTATTCAGAAAAGCATTGAATAAACTCTGGGAAACAAATTGACAACAGAGACATTCAGAAGAGCATTAAATGAACTCCGGGAAGCATATCAGAGATATTCGGAAAAGCATCGAATAAACAACATTAAATCTGGAAGAACATCAGATAAACAAGGCCATATCCGGAAGAGCATCAAATAAGCACAAAATGTGCTCTGGAAAAACATCAGGAGCAAAAGACTCAATCTGGAAGAGCATCAGATAGACACAAAAAGTGCTCTGGAAAAACATCAGGAGCAAAAGACTCAATCTGGAAGAGCATCAGAAAGGGGGACACATCCAAAAAAGCAATCAGATGGAAAAGGCAATGTCATTCCGGAAAAGCATCAGACTTAACAAAGCAAAATATCTGGAAAAACATCAGATAAGTTCTGGAAGAACATCAGAACAAAAGACTCGGTCTGGAAAAACACCAGAAAGAGAAACACATCCGGAAAAGCATCAGATGATGAAAGCAATGTCATTCCGGAAAAGCATCAGAATAAACAAAGTGATTATCTGGAAAAACATCAGATAAGTTCTGGAAGAACATCAGAACAAAAGAATCGATATGGAAATACATCAGAAAGAGAAAGGCACATCCAGAAAAGCATCAGATGATGAAAGCAATGTCATTCCGGAAAAGCATCAGAATAAACAAAGTGATTATCTGGAAAAACATCAGATAAGTTCTGGAAGAACATCAGAACAAAAGACTCGATCTGGAAAAATATCAGAAAGAGAAGGACACATCCGGGATAGCATCGTATGGGAAAACCAATGTCATTCTGGAAAAGCATCAGAATCACAAAGGGGTATATCTGGAAAAACATCAGATAAGTTCTGGAAGAACATCAGAACAAAAGACTCGATCTGTAAAAACATCAGAAAGAGAAACACATCCGGAAAAGCATCAGATGATGAAAGCAATGTCATTCCGGAAAAGCATCAGAATAAACAAAGTGATTATCTGGAAAAACATCAGATAAGTTCTGGAAGAACATCAGAACAAAAGAATCGATATGGAAATACATCAGAAAGAGAAAGGCACATCCAGAAAAGCATCAGATGATGAAAGCAATGTCATTCCGGAAAAGCATCAGAATAAACAAAGTGATTATCTGGAAAAACATCAGATAAGTTCTGGAAGAACATCAGAACAAAAGACTCGATCTGGAAAAATATCAGAAAGAGAAGGACACATCCGGGATAGCATCGTATGGGAAAACCAATGTCATTCTGGAAAAGCATCAGAATCACAAAGGGGTATATCTGGAAAAACATCAGATAAGTTCTGGAAGAACATCAGAACCAAAGACTCGATCTGGAAAAACATCAGAAAGAGAAACACATCCGAAAAAGCATCAGATGATGAAAGCCATGTCATTCCAAAAAAGCATCAGAATAAACAAAGTGATTATCTGGAAAAACATCAGATAAGTTCTGGAAGAACATCAGAACAAAAGACTCGATCTGGAAAAACATCAGAAAGAGAAAGGCACATCCGGAAAAGCATCAGATGATGAAAGCAATGCCATTCCGAAAAAACATTAGAATAAACAAAGTGATTATCTGGAAAAACATCAGATAAGTTCTAGAAGAACATCAGAACAAAAGCCTCGATCTGGAAAAACATCAGAAAGAGAAAGGCACATCCAGAAAAGCATCAGATGATGAAAGCAATGTCATTCCGGAAAAGCATCAGAATAAACAAAGTGATTATCTGGAAAAACATCAGATAAGTTCTGGAAGAACATTAGAACAAAAGACTCGATCTGGAAAAATATCAGAAAGAGAAGGACACATCCGGGATAGCATCAGATGGGAAAACCAATGTCATTCTGGAAAAGCATCAGAATCACAAAGGGGTATATCTGGAAAAACATCAGATAAGTTCTAGAAGAACATCAGAACAAAAGACTCGATCTGGAAAAACATCAGAAAGAGAAACACATCCGGAAAAGCATCAGATGATGAAAGCAATGTCATTCCGGAAAAGCATCAGAATAAACAAAGTGATTATTTGGAAAAACATCAGATAAGTTCTGGAAGAACATCAGAACAAAAGACTCGATCTGGAAAAACATCAGAAAGAGAAAGGCACATCTGGAAAAGCATCAGATGATGAAAGCAATGCCACTCCGGAAAAGCTTCAGAATAAACAAAGTGATTATTTGGAAAAACATCAGATAAGTTCTGGAAGAACATCAGAACAAAAGACTCGATCTGGAAAAACATCAGAAAGAGAAAGGCACATCCGGAAAAGTATCAGATGTAGAAAGCAATGTCATTCCGGAAAAGCATTAGAATAAACAAAGTGATTATCTGGAAAAACATCAGATAAGTTCTGGAAGAACATCAGAACAAAAGAATCGATATGGAAAAACATCAGAAAGAGAAAGGCACACCCTGAAAAGCATCAGATGATGAAAGCAATGTCATTCCGGAAAAGCATTAGAATAAACAAAGTGATTATCTGGAAAAACATCAGATAAGTTCTGGAAGAACGTCAGAACAAAAGACTCGATCTGGAAAAATATCAGAAAGAGAAGGACACATCCGGGATAGCATCAGATGGGAAAACCAATGTCATTCTGGAAAAGCATCAGAATCACAAAGGGGTATATCGGGAAAAACATCAGATAAGTTCTGGAAGAACATCAGAACAAAAGACTCGATATGGAAAAACATCAGAAAGAGAAAAACATCCGGAAAAGCATCAGATGATGAAAGCAATGTCATTCCGGAAAAGCATCAGAATAAACAAAGTGATTATCTGGAAAAACATCAGATAAGTTCTGGAAGAACATCAGAACAAAAGACTCGATCTGGAAAAACATCAGAAAGAGAAAGGCACATCCGGAAAAGCATCAGATGATGAAAGCAATGCCACTCCAGAAAAGCATCAGAATAAACAAAGTGATTATCTGGAAAAACATCAGATAAGTTCTGGAAGAACATCAGAACAAAAGACTCGATCTGGAAAAACATCAGAAAGAGAAAGGCACATCCGGAAAAGTATCAGATGATGAAAGCAATGTCATTCCGGAAAAGCATCAGAATAAACAAAGCGAAATATCTAGAAAAACATCAGATAAGTTCTGGAAGAACATCAGAACAAAAGACTCGATCTGGAAAAACATCAGAAAGAAAGACACATCCGGAAAAGCATCATATGGTAAAAGCAATGTCGTTCTGGAAAAGCATCAGAATTAACAAAGCGAAATTTCTGGAAAAACATCAGACAAGTTCTGGAAGAACATCAGAACAAAAGACTCAATCTGAAAAAACATCAGAAAGAGACAAATAAACGATATCCAAGAATGATATTGGAGAAAAGACAGGCGAAGACATCGAAGAATGACATTGGACGCAAAAGAAGAACAAACATATCCGTAAAAACATCGGATAAGAAAGGTCATATCTGGAAGAACGTCAGATAGACACGACATGACCTGTTTGGTAGGTGCCACGTGAGTTGGACTTTGGCAACAAGGTAAGACGTGGATAACGATACGACCTCGGGAGAAATGCAAATGAGGATGAAACACTCATGCTATGCATATGGTAAAAATTATGCAGATAATATATGATCGAATGCAAATACAGATGCTGACAACATAACTCGACTCTTGAGAAAAGACAAGACTAGAAGACTGATTCCTCAACACGGAGATCGCTGCCATTCTGCTTGGGGACTAGAGATGCTATTGCTGGACAAATCTCTGCCACACTGGTAAACTGTATCCAAATTGATGATCCTTGTAGGAAAGATAAAGAGTTGCTTGGGGATTCTTCAAATTAACTGCCCCAAATTAGCTGATTGTTATAGATGAGCTGATCATTGCTTCAGCTTGATTGACTCTGGAAATGACCGTTTCATGGTGCTCTTAGAAAGCTTGCCCCGGTCTGAGTCTTGAAAGATGATTGTTTTACAGTACACTAGGAAAGCTTGCCCCAGCCTGAGTCTTGCAAAATCTTCTGTATAAACCAATTCTAAGAAGTCTCCATTAAACCAAAAATCTTGAACTGATTCTCAACAGGATATGGAAGGAACTTGCCCCTGATTGGATCACCGACCAAGTTTCTTAACTGTTTGAAAATTCCTTAAGAGGAAGCTAGTTTGCAAACAAAAGTATTTGTACAAACATGGTAAATGCAAAGTTCATGCAACTTTGGAAATCAAAATCATTTTGAAAGAGGTGCAAAGTATATGGAATACTGGTCAAAACATGGTGGTTCAAGACATTTAAAAATGAAAGGTAAGGCACAAGGCATGATGCCAAAACAGGTGATCCGCAAAGATCTTTGGGAGTCAGTTTACACAACCTTGTTGTAGTATGCTTTCAAAATAACCCTGCTTCAGTTAGGTATTTTTGAGGGTTATAACGTAGCCTGGTTCACGGTTTAAGAAACAAAGGATAAAGGCTCAAAGTTTATTTGTGACCCACCCAATCTACGTGATGAACTTCAGTCCTATGCTCAGCTAACTCGAACTATGCACTCAAATTCCCATAGGTTAGGAATTGCACTGATGATAGTAATGATGGTGGTTCAAAATTCAATGGACTTGAGATGGTAGTCACTGCTTTCTTACTAAATTGTTTGCCATTGAGGACTTTCAGGATAAAGGATTTAAAGATTTCCTCCTTTGGTTGTCATACAAACTTTTCTTTCTTATTTTTTTTTATTCTTTTTTTATTATTTTTTTTTATATTTTTTTTAGTGACTGTCTGGCTTAAGGATTACGACGAACCATCATTGGCGTTCGACTTGAAAGACATCTTCGACACTTGCTTGTTGTGTGTGAAGGAAAATTTGTGAATGCACCCTTTTGTTGAAAGGTGTCTCGTATGAAACTCTTGTATTTGAATGCATAATCAAGTTAACTGAGAACTACCCTGCCCCAGGTTAAGATTGCGGGTTTTTATTTGTAAAGAAAGAAACTCCTACTTCTAGGCTCGAAGGGGTTAAAGAGGGGTTAACTTCCTTATTTCTCCACTGTTTAGGAGTTGAAACAATGCCTTACATCGTCAGCAAAGTTTTGATTTGAAAGCATACTAACAGCAATTATGAGTATAAAGTATCATCATCCTCCCTCCAATCTTTGCATAATCAAAAGGAAAGTGGTAAGAGATAAAGTATTTATTGAAAAAGAAAGCATAAAGTTGTAAATAGCAAACACATATGAATTGAATCAAAAAGTTGCAATGCTTATTTCATTAATTTTGAAAGTACAAACATAATTTGAAAGCAAACAACCAGTACAAAATAAGGAAAATGCAAACAACAAGAAACAAGGCCTAGTGAATAATCAGAAACAAATATGAGTTGTCTTGTCTGAAACACTAGCCTTTAGGAAGATAGCATGCTGAAGTCGACTGAAGCTTCACTTGGTGTGATCTGGCAGCATTGTGCTCATAGAGAGAGTTCTCAAAAGTAGCTCGAGTAGTCTGGGCTGAAGTCAACTGAAGCTTCACTTGCCACACCTGGCAGATGATTGTTCTTGACATTCTGCATCTAAAATTAGCTCTAGTCCTGAATCGGTGTCGAGGAATCAGCTTGACGACTCACAGACAGACTTTGGAATATAGAAACAGCTGGAGATGAGTACCTGGACAGACAGACGTATGCAATGAATCATGCAAAGATGCAAATGATATGCAATGCAATGCAAACAGGACGCAAAACACAAGCAACAGGATCAAAGGTTTGAAATCACGGCATGGAGTCTGGGTAAAGAACCAACCACGGGGTGTGTACTAGGGTTACTGTATCCGTAGAGCAGGGTTCTAAGAAGTTCCTAGAGTCAACAACCCATCTTTCAGATTTTATCGACTTCTCGAATGACTCGGTAATCAATAAAATTCTCAAGAGAATCTCGTCTGAGTGTAGTATCGCGTGATAACCATTTCAGAAATAGACTCCCTCATGGTCACCGCACTACATCCTAAGAGGCCAAGTGGGGTTAAAGGTAACTAAGGTTCTCAGTCTTGAAACACCTATGTCGAGAGTAGCACGTTTTCACGAATAAACTCGTTCAACATGACTAGACTCTCAAGAGGGCCTAAACTGAGTGATGGTGTCTCAAGTCAACTTTTTCAGGAATCGACTCCCTCAAAGCCTCCTTGAATATACCATCGTCCTATCATAAGTGTACGCTCAAATCCGGGTATAGGACATATCCTTACCACTCAAAGTAACCATCCTGCATACAGAAAAAGCCCAAGCACAACAGGTATATAAAGATATACAAAATATACAAATATACAAGCAAGCAAACATATAAATAACACAAAGACAAACAAGGTGGGCTTAACCCTCTTAGGGGAGGATCCCCAGTGAAGTCGCCATTTCTGTTGCGGTGAGAATCGGATATCAAGCTATTAATTAACTTGAATCACAAAACTTTGAAATTCACCACCGAGCTTTGGTTTATCCAAAGGAAAGGGTAAAGACCGAAAACCCTAAGTGCGCTATGTAGGAACACAGCTAGAGATCTAAGGTTCGGGGGTTGGTTATACTAAGGGAAGGTATTAGCACCAAAAGTATCTGTAGTACTCTATAGGAACCTCTTGTTAGTATTTGTGTTATGTTATTGTTTGCTTGCTAAGGGGAATGTGCTAAGGTAAAGACCTAGGGGTATATATACTAAGTATGCTCGCCAAGACGTCGCATCTTGTGCCTACGTATCCTGACAGGAATGGAATCAGAGCATTCCTAGTTCCCCACAATGGGGTAAAAGGGTGTAAAAGAAAATGGGAAATCCGAGAAGGCATCAGATGTAAAGGTAAAAAGGGTGGAATCCGAGAAGGCATCATATGTAAAGGTAAAAAGGTGGAAAAAGAAAAAGGTGAAAAAAGAAAAGGTGGCTCGCTAGGATCATCGCAATCCTATGCCAACATATTCTCAAAGGGTACTTCGATAAATCAGAGTGTCTGTAGTTCCCTTCAATGGGGGTGAAGAACTCTTGATTGTGGTCAAGGTTCAAAGGGAAAGTAGGGTCTGACAGCAAGACTCCTACATGGAGTGCGGTGACTCCAAACCTAAGCCTAGGCAATACGGGAAAGGAAGTCTCAATCGCGCGGCGGCGTGAGATAAGGGGATGATGGACAAGGCTATGACATGGCAGTCAACGGGAATGACCCTTTCCTTTGGAATGAGGTGTAAGGTACGGAGAGACAAAGAGGAAAAAACCTCGGGTCAAGTGTATAATAAACAGCAATATGTACAACAAATGAATATCAGGAATGAACTAAGATAAAAATATGAAGATGGTAAGGTAAATAAGAATTAACTGAAATAACTAATCAAAGTAGAAATTAATTAAAACTAAATAAACAAATTGATTCTAGCTAAAATGATTAATTTCTAAACTAATCCTAATCTTAACTAACTTAATCTAGTTTATTAAACTAGTTTCTAATCTACATTTATACTAATGTCTAGTTCTTGAACTAAAAGAATTAACGCCTAATTCTAAATCTTAATTCTAAAATATAGCAATCTTAAAATTAAAACTAAAATAATTAAACCCTAATTAACTTAAAATCTAGTTAAACAAAATTCCTAAAAAAAAACTGACTAGGCTATCTAACTAAAACAAGGCGTATGGGAAAGGGCCACAAATCAAAATGAGAAACAACAAAAGCCCAAATAGGGCGCCTGGGTCGGGTCGTGTTCTGGTAGGTATGGCACTGTTGGTAATTTAAACAAAATGAAAACATCAACCCTGAAAAGGTAAACTGAAACACGACAAACTCACACGAAAAAAAAAAAGAAAACTCCGCCTCCTCTCTGTGCCTCGCGAATTCTCGTGGTACGATCTCCCTCTCAAATCGCCCTCTTCTTCTTGTGAAAACTCATCAATTAAACAATCACTCAAAACTCTTTAAACGTAGAACAAAACAAAACACGACTACCTCAAAATGTGCCGAAACTCGTCCTCTCTCTGTGTGCAGCGGCGGTTTTCTTCTCCCTCCGTCACAGTCTCGATCTCTCTTTTCTTCTTTTAAGTTGCTATTGAGGATGATGATTGGGAGTTTGATATTTTGAATGATGTTGCTGTTGTCTATTTCTGGTCCCTGTTTGAACTTCAACTCTTCTCTCTGTTTCTATCTTTTTGAAAGTAAAACGGTGGTGGTGATGAGTGTGGCGTTTTGGAGTCGTGTGATGTTTATGGTTTTTGTTTGTCTTTTTGGGAGGGTATGGTCAGTGTGGTGATGTAGAAAGGAGAGTGTTTAATGGAGGTTAATGAAGGTTGTTTAGTGGTTTTTGTAGAAGGAGAAACAGAGAGGAAGGTATGTTGAAAGTGGTATTATGGTTGATGAAGTTGTTACGATGGTTCACAATTGTGTATGGACGGTGGTTTTGTGAAAACTTAGTGAAAAAAAAGAAGATGGTTGTCGTGTGAAGAAGGTGGGTGATGGTTGATGAAGTTGAAGGGTAAGAAACAGGGGTATTAAGGTTGCATGAATGTGTGGAATTTATGGTGTGTGAGTATTGAGATACAATAGTTTTGTTGTTGTGCACTTCGTTGGAGGAAGGTGAGTGTGTATGGCTTATGGTGATGATGTTGTTTTTTCGAAAATCAAAGGATCCGTCTGAAAGTGAGTTTTTGTACGAGCTCTCCCTTCTAATTTTCCTCTGTTCCTTTATAAAACTGAAAACAAGTCCTCCTTTTTTTCGAATTTCAAAATTGTGATGATGTTGTGTTGTTGTTGTCACTGCAGAAAGCTTTGTTGCATTTGGGTGTTGTATGCTGGTCTTGGTTTTGGCAGATGATGGTAGCAGGGGAGTGAACATGTTTTTGTGAAAGGAAATCGCAGGGACATACAGGTTTTGTAGCAGGTCAAGGTTGTGGAAATGGCAGGTTGTATTGTTGCTTTCCTTAGCAGGTCTATGGAGTGATGAGAGCAGTACAGGGCACAATTTGGTGATTATTTTGTTTCTTTGAAATGTAAAAATGCTGCTACTTAGTCAATGTTATTTTGTGAAAGCTCTGGTCAAGGTGCGGTTTTAGCAGATGGATGGAGTGTGGTAGCTTGTAGTGTCTTTGTTTTCTTTCTCTTTTTTTTTTTTAATTTTGAAATTTGTAATATATTATAACTAAAAGAAAAATGGACTCTATTTTAAATTTTTTTTTTTTTAAAAATAAAAGAATTAATAAATATGAAAACTAATTAATAACTAAACTTAAATTAAAATTAAAATTAAAATAGACTAAACCAAATTAATAGAATTAATCTAATTGAATTAAATCAAATAAAATTAAAATAAACTAAATTAAAAATAATTTAATTAACTAAACTAAAATAAAAACTAAACTAAAATTAAAAGTAAATTAAATTCAAAAATAAAGTTATAATTAAAGATAAACCAACTTAAATAAAACTATATAACAAGATGAGCTAATACTAGAATTAAACTAACTAAATCTCAAATAAATCTAAGATTATGAAAACAAATTTAAAGTGGAATGACAACAATCGACAAAAAGCGCATGATTGATGATTAGCAAAAAAAGAGACCGACTCATGATGATATGACAATGATTAGAATCTGAGGGTAAAATTTGGGGTACAACAGTTGCCCCTATTTAAATATCTTTACTGGATGACATGAGTGATGATAATCTTCATGAAATCATGGTGGAAGGTATTTAAATATAGATAACCGAAAATTTTACCCTCAGATGCACTGATATGCAATGCTATGGACAAAAGAGAGCTAAACAAATGCTGACAAGCTATGGACTCTAATATGATGGAGTGGTGGAATGATAAATGCAGAAATGCAGACAAGGACAAAGTCCACACAATGAGCAATCACTCGCTGGGGATGACAACAACACTGGGGAAGCCAAAACAAAACAGGGAAACCTAAAGTGATAGAACAAGAGGTTCAAGCATGACCGGATGACACTTCAGAAAGAAAAGATAACACAGGATCCTCAATGGAAGTAGCACCAGAAAAACGGTCTCCACTGGGGAATCAAAAGTCACCATCCATGAATGGAAATGGTTGGAAAAGAGTCACGACATTCAGAAGATCATTGAATGAGGCGAGGAGAAAAACTGGGAAATACATGAGACAAGCAAACATCAGAGATATTCAGAAAAGCATTGAATAAACTCTGGGAAACAAATTGACAACAGAGACATTCAGAAGAGCATTAAATGAACTCCGGGAAACATATCAGAGATATTCGGAAAAGCATCGAATAAACAACATTAAATCTGGAAGAACATCAGATAAACAAGGTCATATCCGGAAGAGCATCAAATAAGCACAAAAAGTGCTCTGGAAAAACATCAGGAGCAAAAGACTCACTATGGAAGAGCATCAGATAGACACAAAAAGTGCTCTGGAAAAACATCAGGAGCAAAAGACTCAATCTGGAAGTGCATCAGAAAGGGGGACACATCCAAAAAAGCAATCAGATGGAAAAGGCAATGTCATTCCGGAAAAGCATCAAAATTAACAAAGCAAAATATCTGGAAAAACATCAGATAAGTTCTGGAAGAACATCAGAACAAAAGACTCGATCTGGAAAAACATCAGAAAGAGAAACAAATCTGGAAAAGCATCAGATGATGAAAACAATGTCATTCCGGAAAAGCATCAGAATAAACAAAGTGATTATCTGGAAAAACATCAAATAAGTTCTGGAAGAACATCAGAACAAAAGACTCGATCTGGAAAAACATCAGAAAGAGAAAGGCACATCCGGAAAAGCATCAGATGATGAAAGCAATGTCATTCCGGAAAAGCACCAGAATAAACAAAGTGATTATCTGGAAAAACATCAGATAAGTTCTGGAAGAACATCAGAACAAAAGACTCGATCTGGAAAAATATCAGAAAGAGAAGGACACGTCCGGTATAGCATCAGATGGAAAAACCAATGTCATTTTGGAAAAGCATCAGAATCACAAAGGGGTATATCTGGAAAAACATCAGATAAGTTCTGGAAGAACATCAGAACAAAAGACTCGATCTGTAAAAACATCAGAAAGAGAAACACATCCGGAAAAGCATCAGATGATGAAATCAATGTCATTCCGGAAAAGCATCAGAATAAACAAAGTGATTATCTGGAAAAACATCAGATAAGTTCTGGAAGAACATCAGAACAAAAGACTCGATCTGGAAAAACATCAGAAAGAGAAAGGCACATCCGGAAAAACATCAGATGATGAAAGCAATGTCATTCCGAAAAAGCATCAGAATAAACAAAGTGATTATCTGGAAAAACATCAGATAAGTTCTGGAAGAACATCAGAACAAAAGACTCGATCTGGAAAAACATCAGAAGGAGAAAGGCACATCCAAAAAAGCATCAGATGATGAAAGCAATGTCATTCCAGAAAAGCATTAGAATAAACAAAGCGAAATATCTGGAAAAACATCAGATAAGTTCTGGAAGAACATCAGAACAAAAGACTCGATCCGGAAAAACATCAGAAAGAGAGACACAGATGGTAAAAGCAATGTCGTTCTGGAAAAGCATCAGAATTAACAAAGCGAAATATCTGGAAAAACATCAGACAAGTTCTAGAAGAACATCAGAACAAAATACTCAATCCGAAAAAACATTAGAAAGAGACAAATAAACGACATCCAAGAATGACATTGGAGAAAAGACAGGCGAAGACATCCAAGAATGACATTGGACGCAAAAGAAGAACAAACATATCCGGAAAACATCGGATAAGAAAGGTCATATCTGGAAGAACGTCAGATAGACACGACATGACCTGTTTGGTAGGTGCCACGTGAGTTGGACTTTGGCAACAAGGTAAGACGTGGATAACGATACGACCTCGGGAGAAATGCAAATGAGGATGAAACACTCATGCTATGCATATGGTATAAATTATGCAGATAATATATGAACGAATGCAAATACAGATGTTGACAACACAACTCGACTCTTGAGAAAAGACAAGACTAGAAGATTGATACCTCAACACGGAGATCACTGCCATTCTTCTTGGGGACTAGAGATGCTATTGCTGGACAAATCTCTGCCACACTGGTAAACTGCATCCAAATTGATGATCCTTGTAGGAAGGATAAAGAGTTGCTTGGGGATTCTTCAAATTAACTGCGCTAGATTAGCTGATTGTTATAGATGAGTTGATCATTGCTTCAGCTTGATTGATTCTGGAAATGACCGTTTCATGGTGCTCTTAGAAAGCTTGCCCCGGTCTGAGTCTTGAAAGATGATTGTTTTACTGTACACTGGGAAAGCTTGCCCCAGCCTGAGTCTTGCAAAATCATCTGTATAAACCAATTCTAAAAAGTCGCCATTAAACCAAAAATCTTGAACTGATTCTCAACAGGATATGGAAGGAACTTGCCCCTGATTGGATCACCGACAAAGTTTCTAAACTGTTTGAAAATTCCTTAAGAGGAAGCTAGTTTGCAAACAGAAGTATTTGTACAAACATGGTAAATGCAAAGTTCATGCAACTTTGGAAATCAAAATCATTTTGAAAGAGGTGCAAAGTATATGGGATACTGGTCAAAACACGGTGGTTCAAGACATTTAAAAATGAAAGGTAAGGCACAAGGCATGATGCCAAAACAGATGATCCGCAAAGATCTTTGGGAGTCAGTTTACGCAACCTTGTTGTAGTATGCTTTCAAAATAACCTTGCTTCAGTTAGGTCTTTTTTAGGGTTATAACATGGTCTGGTTCACGGTTTAAGAAACATAGGATAACGACTCAAAGTTTATTTGTGACCCACCCAATCTACGTGATGAACTTCAGTCCTATGCTCAGCTAACTCGAACTATGGACTCAAATTCCCATAGGTTAGGAATTGCACTGATGATAGTAATGATGGTGGTTCAAAATTCAATGGACTTGAGATGGCAGTCACTGCTTTCTTACTAAATTGTTTGCCATTGAGGACTTTCAGGATAAAGGATTTAAAGATTTCCTCCTTTGGTTGTCATACAAACTTTTCTTTCTTATTTTTTTATTCTTTTTTTTTAATTATTTTTTATTTTTTTTAGTGACTGCCTGGCTTAAGGATTACGATGAACCATTGTTGGCGTTCGACTTGAAAGACATCTTCGACACTTGCTTGTTGTGTGCGAAGGAAAATTTGTGAATGCACCCTTTTGTTGAAAGGTGTCTCACATGAAACTCTTGTATTTGAATGCATAATCAAGTTAACTGAGAACTACCCTGCCCTAGGTTAAGATTGCAGTTTTTTATTTGTAAAGAAAGAAACTCCTACTTATAGGCTCAAAGGGGTTAAAGAGGGGTTAACTTCCTTATTTCTCCAGTGTTTAGGAGTTGAAACAATGCCTTAAATCGCCAGCAAAGTTTTGATTTGAAAGCATACTAACAACAATTATGAGTATAAAGTCTCATCATCTTCCCTCCAATCTTTGCATAATCAAAAGGAAAGTGGGAAAGAGATAAAGTATTTATTGAAAAAGAAAGCATAGAGATGTAAATAGCAAACACAAATGAATTGAATCAAAAAGTTGCAATGCTTATTTCATTAATTTTGAAAGTACAAACATAATTTGAAAGCAAACAGCCAGTACAAAATAAGGAAAATGCAAACAACAAGAAACAAGGCCTAGTGAATAATCAGAAACAAATATGAGTTGTCTTGTCTGAAACACTGGCCTTTAGGAAGATAGCATGCTGAAGTCGACTGAAGCTTCACTTGGTGTGATCTGGCAGCATTGTGCTCATAGAGAGAGTTCTCAAAAGTAGCTCGAGTAGTCTGGACTGAAGTCAACTGAAGCTTCACTTGCCACGCCTGGCAGATGATTGTTCTTGACATTCTGCATCTAAAATTAGCTCTAGTCCTGAATCGGTGTCGAGGAATCAGCTTGACAACTCACAGACAGACTCTGGAATATAGAGACAGTTGGAGATGAGTAACTGGACAGACAGTCGTATACAATGAATCATGCAAAGATGCAAATGATATGCAATGCAATACAAACAGGATGCAAAACACAAGCAACAGGATCAAAGGTTTGAAATCACGGCATGGAGTCTGGGTAAAGAACCAACCACGGGGTGTGTAATAGGGTTACTGTATCCGTAAAACAGGGTTCTAAGAAGTTCCCAGAGTCAACAACCCATCTTTCGAATTTTATCGACTTCTCAAATGACTCGGTAATCAATAAAATTCTCAAGAGAATCTCGTCTGTGTAGTATCGCGTGACAACCATTTCAGAAATAGACTCCCTCATGGTCACCGCATTACATCCTAAGAAGCCAAGTGGGGTTAAAGGTAACTAAGGTTCTCAGTCTTGACAGCACCTATATACAGATATACAAAATTTACAACTATACAAGCAAGCAAACATATAAATAACACAAAGACAAACAAGGTGGGCTTAACCCTCTTAGGGGAGGATCCCCAGTGAAGTCGCCATTTCTGTTGTAGTGAGAATCGGATATCAAGCTATTAATTAACTTGAATCACAAAACTTTGAAATTCACCACCGAGCTTTGATTTATCCAAAGGAAATGGTAAAGACCGAAAAACCCTAAGTGCGCTATGTATGAACACAGCTAGAGATCTAAGGTTCCGGGGTTGGTTATACTAAGGGAAGGTATTAGCACCCTAAGTATATGTAGTACTCTATAGGAACCTCTTGTTAGTATTTGTGTTATGTTATTGTTTGCTTGCTAAGGGGAATGTGCTAAGGTAAAGACCTAGGGGTATATACACTAAGTATGCTCGCCAAGACGTTGCATCTTGTGCCTACGTATCCTGACAGGAATGGAATCAGAGCATTCCTAGTTCCCCACAATGGGGTAAAAGGGTGTAAAAGAAAATGGGGAATCCGAGAAGGCATCGGATGTAAAGGTAAAAAGGGTGGAATCCGAAAAGGCATCAGATGTAAAGGTAAAAAGGTGGAAAAAGAAAAAGGTGAAAAAAGAAAAGGTGGCTCGCTAGGATCATCGCAATCCTATGCCTACGTATTCTCAAAGGGTACTTTGAGAAATCAGAGCGTCCGTTGTTCCCCTCAATGGGGGTGAAGAACTCTTGACTGTGGTCAAAGTTCAAAGGGAAAGTAGGGTCTGACAGCAAGACACCTACATGGAGTGCGGTGACTCCAAACCTAAGGCTAGGCAATACGGGAAAGGAAGTCTCGATCGCGCGGTGGCGTGAGATAAGTGGATGATGGACAAGGCTATGACATGGCAGTCAACGGGAACGACCCTTTCCTTTGGAATGAGGTGTAAGGTACGGAGAGACAAAGAGGGAAAAACCTCAGGTCAAGTGTATAATAAACAGCAATATGTACAACAAATGAATATCAGGAATGAACTAAGATAAAAATATGAAGATGGTAAGGTAAATAAGAATTAACTGAAATAACTAATAAAAGTAGAAATTAATTAAAACTAAATAAACAAATTGATTCTAGCTAAAATGATTAATTTCTAAACTAATCCTAAGCTTAACTAACTTAATCTAGTTTATTAAACTAGTTTCTAATCTACATTTATACTAATGTCTAGTTCTTGAACTAAAAGAATTAACGCCTAATTCTAAATCTTAATTCTAAAATATAGCAATCTTAAAATTAAAACTAAAATAATTAAACCCTAATTAACTTAAAATCTAGTTAAACAAAATTCCTTAAAAAAAACTGAGTAGGCTAGCTAACTAAAACAAGGGGTATGGGAAAGGGCCATGAATCAAAATAAGAAACAGCAAAAGCCCAAATAGGGCGCCTGGGTCGGGTCGTGTTCTGGTAGGTAAGGCACGGTTGGTAATTTAAACAAAATGAAAACATCAACCCTAAAAAGGTAAACTGAAACACGACAAACTCACACGAAAAAAAAAAGAAAACTCCGCCGGCTCTCTATGCCTCGCGACTTCTCGTGGTACGATCTCCCTCTCAAATCGCCCTCTTCTTCTTGTGAAAACTCACCAATCAAACAATCATTCAAAACTCTTTAAACGTAGAACAAAACAAAACACGACTACCTCAAAATGTGTCAAAACTCGTCCTCTCTCTGTGTGCAGCGACGGTTTTCTTCTCCCTCCGTCACAGTCTCGATCTCTATTTTCTTCTTTCAAGTTGCTGTTGAGGATGATGATTGGGAGTTTGATATTTTGAATGATGTTGCTGTTGTCTGTTTCTGGTCCCTGTTCGAACTTCAACTCTTCTCTCTATTTCTATCTTTTTGAAAGTAAAACGGTGGTGGTGATGAGGGTTGCGTTTTGGAGTCGTGTGATGTTTATGGTTTTTGTTTGTCTTTTTGGGAGGGTTGGTCAGTGTGGTGATGTAGAAAAGAGAGTGTTTAATGGAGGTTAATGAAGGTTGTTTAGTGGTTTTTGTAGAAGGCGAAACAGAGAGGAAGGTATGTTGAAAGTGGTATTATGGTTGATGAAGTTGTTACGATGGTTCGCAATTGTGTATGGATGGTGGTTTTGTGAAAACTTAGTGAAAAAAAAGAAGATAGTTGTCGTGTGAAGAAGGTGGGTGATGGTTGATGAAGTTGAAGGGTAAAAAACATGGTTCTTAAGGTTGCATGAATGTGTGGTATTTATGGTGTGTGAGTATTGAGATACAGTGGTTTTGTTATTGTGCACTGCGTTGGAGGAAGGTGAGTGTGTATGGCTTATGGTGATGATGTTGTTTTTTCGAAAATCAAAGGATTCGTCTGAAAGTGAGTTTTTGTGCGAGCTCTCCCTTCTAATTTTCCTCTGCTCCTTAATAAAACTGAAAACAAGTCCTCCTTTTTTTCGAATTTCAAAATTGTGATGATGTTGTGTTGTTGTTGTCACTGCAGAAAGCTTGGTTGCATTTGGGTGTTGTATGCTGGTCTTGGTTTTGGCAGATGATGGTAGCAGGGGAGTGAACATGTTTTTGTGAAAGGAAATCGCAGGGACAGACAGGTTTTGTAGCAGGTCGAGGTTGTGGAAATGGCAGGTTGTATTGTTGCTTTCCTTAGCAGGTCTATGGAGTGATGAGAGCGGTACAGGGCACAATTTGGTGATTATTTTGTTTCTTTGAAATGTAAAAATGCTGCTACTTAGTCAATGTTATTTTGTGAAAGCTTTGGTCAAGGTGCGGTTTTAGCAGATGGATGGAGTGTGGTAGCTTGTAGTGTCTTTGTTTTCTTTCTCTTTTTTTTTTAATTTTGAAATTTGTAATATATTATAACTAAAAGAAAAATGGACTCTATTTTTAAAAATTATTTTTTTTAAAACAAAAGAAATAATAAAAATGGAAACTAATTAATAACTAAACTTAAATTAAAATTAAAATTAAAATAGACTAAACCAAATTAATAGAATTAATCTAATTGAATTAAATCAAATAAAATTAAAATAAACTAAATTAAAAATAATTTAATTAACTAAACTAAAATAAAAACTAAACTAAAATTAAAAGTAAATTAAATTCAAAAATAAAGTTATAATTAAAGATAAACCAACTTAAATAAAACTATATAACAAGATGAGCTTATACTAGAATTAAACTAACTAAATCTCAAATAAATCTAAGATTATGAAAACAAATTTAAAGTGGAATGACAACAATCGACAAAAAGCGCATGATTGATGATTAGCGAAAAAAGAGACCGACTCATGATGATATGACAATGATCAGAATCTGAGGGTAAAACTTGGGGTACAACACAGGTATTCTTTTCGATGATGCTTAGCTGATAATCATCGTTCGGCTGATTCTCTTGCCCCGAGTCTCCTGGGTACGGCTGCCACATTGGCAGACCATCCATCAGGCCATAGTAGTCGTGGTCAAAGTTGTCTTTCATCAGAGTGTCCTCCTCTAATGAGTTTGGTGGAGCACGACATCCTTCTGGATCACAATCTCCGTATATCATTTTGACATCTGACCTCGGTATAAATCTCAGACTTTGTGCCGGAAGGAAAAATGGTGTAGGCACCTCTTCCTGAGACATATAATCGTCCTCGTTAAGATAGGACTTTCATTCTTCATCTGTATCGGAGGAATCTCCCTCGTTGATGGTATGTACTTCTTGAGACACTGGGTGAAGAAAACCTCCATTGTGGAAGAAGTCCTGAATGGGATGAATGCTTTCATCGTTAGCAGCAGTCTGGGTACAGGTTGAGGAAAAGCCAAGATCTTTCTTTGCTTTGTTATTAGTAGGAATGACAAGTTTTCCTCATCCTTTCGCATTGTTGCTTTTGATTACTTCGAGAGCATCTTTGTACAAGTAAATCGAGGTTCCTCTCTCTGATTGATTGTCATTGCTCATCGAAAGTGCTTGGAACTGGGTTCCGATAACCTCCTTTGGTTCTACACAAGTGGATGATGATAAGTTACTCACGAGCAAGGCTTGCTCTTCGTAGACCGTGACGAGTTGGTTGTTTTTGACAAACTTCAGCTTTTGGTGAAGTGTCGAAGTGACTGCCCCCGCCTCGTGTATCCAAGATCTTCCTAACAAGCAACTGTATGTTGCTCGGATGTCCATGACCTCGAAAGTGACTTGGAAGGTGTGCAGACCGATAGTTATGGGAAGGTCGACTTCGCCGATAACTATTTTTCGGGATCCGTCAAATGCCATGAAAGTGACCTCACTGGCTCTCATCGGAGATCCTCGGTATGATAATCGCATCAATGTAGACTTCGGTATCACATTTAGAGCTGATCTGGTGTCTACCAGTACGCTGGCTAATGCATCGTCCTGCAGTTGACTGTAATATTGAGTGCCATGTTATGATTTTTGTCTTCTTCTGGCAATTCCTCATCACTAAATCCCAAGTTATTGCCAGAAGTGATGTTGGAGATGAAGCTGTCGAATTGTCTTATTGACACATCTTGTTCCACAGAGGCTTGCTTTAAGATTTTCTGTAGAGCTTCTCTGTGAGCTTCAGAACTGAGTAAAAGTGATAACACCGAGATTTTTGAAGGAGTTTGAACAGTTGATCAACAATGTTGTATTCACTCTTTTGGATGAGTCTCAGTATCTCATCGTTGTTCTTTGAAAGGTCGGGACCATTGGACTGACCAACTGGTTGATCAGGAACTTCTGTTTGAGGTTCCTTTTCTCTGGGTTCTCCAACTCCTCTGTTGAAGATCCGACCGCTCCGTGTTACTCGACTGATGTCTGCGATATTTACGACAGAGGGTAATGGAGTTTCCTTTCCATTCTCAATTGTTGTGGCACCGTATTTGTAAGGGATAACCTTAGTTGATTTATACGGTAGTGGTCCCAACAGATAGATAACTACAGGAGCCTTCTGATTTTTCTGACCATTGTAAGTAATTTCAATCAGTTCCTGGTTAAGAACCTTCAATTCGTCAAGTACAGGGATGATGGCACAAACATCTTTGGTCCTCTTATGATCAGAGATTACGACAACGTCCTTGATTTGATCAATGAAATAGTCTGGCATCAAGTTGATTGATCCAGAACTTGGACACGGTCGAATCTCTTTGTGATCCAACTGACTTTGAAGGGTTGCTCGCACGAGGTAACATCCTTGATTATCTTCCGAGCAAACTCTACAGCGTTCATAGTTGTGTGGTGGCACCTGGCCACGTCCGCTTTGTATGCAGTGTAACCCTACTAGGTCAGTTTCCATTGATCGAACATCCTGACTTTGATGCCTAGCAGGGTTCCCGTTAGTCATACTGACTTGTTGTGTGTCTTTATCCATATAGATCGGAAGCCACCAGTGGTTTAACAAGTGTTGAAGAGTTCTTTGAACGAGAGCACATCCTTGATTACTCTCACAGCACACTGCACAGTTCTGATAATTATGCGAAGTCAGAAAACCGAGTCGGACTTGTGTAGCGTGCAACTCCACCAAGCTGCTATTCATCAAATGAACATCAAAGATTTAAATCATGTTGACTTGATAAGGATTCCTATCATAGTAATCCTGGATCCATCCAAGATCCATC
This sequence comes from Lathyrus tuberosus, assembly GCA_022829125.1. Lineage (NCBI taxonomy): Eukaryota > Viridiplantae > Streptophyta > Magnoliopsida > Fabales > Fabaceae > Lathyrus > Lathyrus tuberosus. The sequence continues at coordinate 10,024,917 of JALAZF010000112.1, forward strand.
TGACACTGGAGGGCCTCTTGTACAAAAGAGCATCCCTGTTTGTTTACCGACCAGACCAGACACGAATCGTAATCATGCCGTGGCAGATTATGATGCTGGCTTTTCCTTGAGTGCATTGCCACCAAGTTGATATTCATCGCACGGATGTCGTGATTCTAGATGATGTTGGAATTCGAGTAAGTCATGTTGACATCACGAATTCGGTGCTCTTGGATCCATCCGAGATCCAATTGTTCTTGTAAAGCTGATTGCACCACAGAACATCCTTGATTATTTTTGGAGCAAATATCACACTGGTGATAATTGTGAGGTGGTACATGGCCGTATCCGCTCTGTCTACAATGAATCTTGACCAAGTTAACCCTCAATAAGAGTACATCATGAATTTGATAGCTGTGGTTAGACTCTCCCTCTATCAAATTTACCGCAGCTTTCTCGTGTTGAGGCAGCGGGTTCATGAGAACATTTGGATTTGTATCCTTGAAGGATAAGACCCCGCTCCTAACAAGCTTTTGCACATCGGATTTGAAACTGAGACAGTTCTCTATGTTATGCCCTGGTCCTCCTTGATGGTAAGGACAAGTCTGATCCGTTTTGAACCAAAAAGGCAGATTCTCCGGGAATGCAAGGGGAGCCCTGGTTTGGACGTGCCCCTTGACCAGTAGTAATGGAAACAATTCTGCATACAACATTGGTATAGGGTCAAACCCTGGTGGTAGTATTTTATGGTTGTTGTTGTATTGAGGACGCGCCTGCTGAAGAGGCTGTTGTGTCCTTTGCTGAAATTGTTGTTGATTTGGTTGGCTCTGAGCAACCTGAGGTTGATATGTAGGTACAGGCGCATGGTTAATAGTAGGATTTACCGCTGCTACTGGTTGGTACCGTCGCCTTTGCTTTCCAAGAGAGATATTCCCAATATCCTGCTCTTTTTTCTTAGGGAGAGCACTACCGTATTGTTTTGTACTACTTGATGATCCGGCATCTTTGACCATACGTCCTTCTTGGACCGCTTCCTCAAGACGAACTCCCATGCCTACCATCTCGGTGAAGTCGCTGGGCGCACTGGCGACCGTTCTGTCTTAGTAAAATGAACTTAAGGTCTTTAAGAAAATTTTTGTCATCTCTTTTTCCTCAAGAGGTTGACAAATCTGAGCGGCAATTTCACGCCATCTCTGAGCGTATTCCTTAAAGGTTTCCTTATCCTTTTGTGACATGGCTCTAAGTTGATCTCTGTCCGGTGCCATGTCCAGGTTATACTTATATTCTTGAACGAAGGCAACGCCAAGATCTCTGAAAGTGGCGATCTTAGTGCGGTTTAATCCCATGTACCATTTGAGTGCGGAACCGGTTAAACTATCCTGGAAATAGTGGATCAGTAGCTGTTGGTTCTCTGTCTGAGTTGACATCCTCCGAGCGTACATCACCAAATGACTTTGAGGGCAAGAGTTACCCTTGTACTTTTCAAATTCGGGCACCTTGAATTTGTGCGGAACTTTCACATTGGGGACCAAACAAAGGTTTGCGGCGACCTTTCCAAATAGATCCTGACCGCGAAGGGCTTGCAGTTCTTTCTGCATTTCCAGGAACTGTTCTTGTAACTCCTTCATTCTCTTATCCAGACTTTCATTTCCACCAGAAGGTATCTATGGAATCTGTCCTTCTGGGATAGTATGCACCACGGGTGGTGGTACAGTTATTACGGCAGAGACTCTTGGTGCTTCCCGAAGTTTGTAACCTTCAAGAGTTGCTGTCATGCCTCTTGCATCTTCGCTTTCCTGAAGTTTGTAACCTTCAAGCCCAGCGGTTCCTGCTGCGGTTCCCTGATCTTCAGTGATCGGTGGAACATATCCTTCTGGGATATAGTTAATGGGCATGCCCCAGGGACAATCTTTAGGCATGTTATACCGAGGATCATACTTCTTCACTATGGGCGTCGACATGATCTCTGAGATCACAGTCCTTTGAATCTGAGCTTCTGCCAGAGCTTGCATGTCATTATGAAGTTTCCTCAGATCTTCTTTCAGAACGTCGAGTTCTTCTCTCAACTCTCTGTTCTCTTCCTCAAGATTATCCATTTTCTTTTGGCGATTGGCTCGAGTATTGTACGAATGAGACAGTTTGCCTCTAGAACCGAGACACAAACGTGAGATTCGTAGGTAAGGAGAAAGCGTTATGTGAGAATGATGAATGATATGCAATGATTATATTAATTAAAATTTTGTTTAATCAAAATAAACTTCAACAATTGGATTGCAAATATCAAACAGTGGGGAAGGCCCCGTTTTATTGAATTCAAAGATTGCGGAAATGGAAATACAATAGATTACAAAGTGTTGCAAAAGGAAATGTCTAAGCTAATGGATCCAGAGTCCTCTCTGAGGAGGGCTCAGGTGCTGGTTCTGGTATTTTCCTTTTCTTTGACCAGGGCTCTCGAGTCGTTGTCGGGTTGTCATTCCTTTGCCAAGTGAAAGGAGCGAGAAAACTTCTTTGGTCATCTTGGTTTTCTACAACATGTTTCTCTAAAATCTCAATCAGAGCATCTTTTTCTTTTAACAGTTGTTGTATTTTGTTACACTCCTCGCTGAGAATGCGGTACTTGTTCTTCCAAGACCTCTTCTCCCGTTGAACTTTGTTGAGAGTAACCTGAAGTTTTTCCGTATCAGACATAAAGTAAAGGACAGGGTCACTTAACGGAAGAACTTCTTGACGAGGGTAAGGCATCCTCAGCTTGAGGGCTCTAGTTTGCACCCAGTGGAGATAAGGCTCCACCGAGACATAGTTCGGCTTTCCTAGAGACTCTATCCTTTCCTATGAACATGTTTCCAGACATGCACTATTTTTGCCTTTAGTGCCCTGTCATTTTCTCCTTCCATGAAGAAAAGACCTTCCATATGAACATTACGCGGGACATGTCTCATCGGGTATCCAAATTGACGACGAACTAAAACTGGATGATAATTGATTCCTCCTTTAGTTCCTATGAGAGGTACATTAGGGAAGTTTCCACAATGGTCAATGATTCTGATCCCGTCATAGATCCGATTGTACCAATCGATGTCAGAGTTGGTAAGATACATGATTCTCTGCGACCAACGTAGAGCACTCTTATGATCCCAAAAAGCGGCAGATTTAGGTAAATGGAAAGTGAACCATTTGTATTGCAGGGGTACACAGCATGTGATCATTCCTCCGCTGTACAAATTCCTTAAGTGTACAGAATGATACGCATCTGCGAGTAAAGTCGGTACAGGGTTTCCAATCAGAAAAACTTTAATGGCATTGATATCAACGAAGTTATCAATGTTGGGAAACTGAAATAACCCGAAGGCGAGCAAAGCAAAGATGCTTTCGAAAGCAGTCACGTTCCCTATACTAGTGAAGTACAGAGCTTTCTTTACTAAGAACTTGGCTGGTAAACCTTGGATTCCACCCTTAGTGGTGATGCGGTGCTTTCGCAAGTATACGAATCGCGTCAGAGTAATTTAAAAGATTATCGACCCTACAGAGACCAAACGTCAATCTATCGGTTTCTATTGTTACGATGTTTATCTGAGGCAAATCAATCGGGAGTTCGTGAGTGCACAGTAAAAGCGAAGTAAAGTACAAAGATATAAAATTCAATTTAAAACAACAGGCCTGAATGTAATTCACACAGTCGGATAGTATTCCAAATGCTTGTAAATAGAACCACTTATGGGGTAATGTTTTCTACTTATGAAAAGAACTAATTTAACGGGAACTGTCGCTTTCGCGTATTCAGAACCGAGTTTATCCCTTAATCGAACCCTCTTATTGTCACTTATAAAAAGGTTCGCATTGCGTTAAAGTAATAAACCTATTTTTAAGAAATATAGTTTCTTGACTCAGTTGAAAAGTATTTTGACTTGGAACTTTTAACAAAAAGAGGTTCATGCGAACCGGACTTTAAACCCATAAACGTGTCCGAAAATAGTTTTAAAATCGTTTTTATAAAGTATTAAAAACTCCTACTTAACTAGACAAAGCGCTTTCGCTTCCTTTGAACAGTTAAGACTAACCAAGTTTAACCAAAGGTTGGACGGCTTTCGATCTTACCCAACAGAAATAAAGTGCAGAAAACTTGTATTAAAAATCAGAATAACCCCTAAGCATTTCTATTGACACCTTGTATGGAATACTACTTTAACTATGATCCTTACATTCTAACCTTTAAAATTTAGCCGGACATGGAAATGTAAATAGGCATGTTGAAATAGAACATGTTAAAGTAGATTCTTTTTAAGTAAATAGTGCGAGAAAGTAAATAGTGCGAGAAAATAAATGGTGCGGGAAAGTAGATAGTGCGAGGAAGTAAATAGTGCGAGAAAATAAATGGTGCGGGAAAGTAAATAGTGCGAGGAAGTAAATAGTGCGAGAAAATAAATGGTGCGAGAAAGTAAATAGTGCGAGAAAATAAATGGTGTGGGAAAGTAAATAGAAACCTGCTCCAAATTGGAGGCTTTAAATATGGTACGACTGGAAATAAATGACTGGAAATGAAAATGGCGGCAGGATTAACTTCTACCAGAGTGCTCCAAACTCAATTACAGACTCGATCAAACAGTGTGATAACTCCCTGATGTGAGAAGTTTATCACTTTACAATAATGAAAATATATGGCTTGAGTTTTGAAACTAAGCTTGGATGAAGAAAAAGGATCAAGGACTCATCTATTTATAACCTAGGAAAAACTATGGAAGGACCAAAGTGCCCCCCAACTTCTTTTGGGAGGGAAACCATACGACAAAGGTGGCGCCCGCCACCCCCTCATGGCGCCTGCCATGTGAAACAAGGGAAAAAGAAGTGGAGATCGTGGCAGTTGACAAAAGTTGACTCCTATCCAAGTCATGGCCTACCCTATGGCGCCCGCCATGGTGGATGCCATGTGTACAATTTCCTCAAAAACTGGTTTTCTTGCTCGTTTTTCTTCATTCCTTCACGAGGAGCTCTGGGAATACAAAGAACCTGGAAACAAAACAAAACACAAGCATAACACAAGAAAATAACAATAAAATCCTAAGAAACATGTGCAATCCGAGTCAATTACGTAGTGTGATTTAGTGTTATCAAATTCTCCCACACTTAGACCTTTGCTTGTCCTCAAGCAAAACACTTTATAGCTCATGACAGAAAAAGGTGGTATCAACGAATAATTTGGGCTAAAAGGGCTTCTAAGTTCAAACTAGGATGAAGTGATAGGTACTAACTAAGTGAACCAAGGATATCGTAATGACACTTTTCGGCAGACACGGACATAAACTTCATTCCTATACAAACCAATCCATACTACCCCACTGTACCTAGGCCTACCTTTTGCATCTCTTTTGGGTCCACTTCATTCCGGTGCAATCACATTAAGCCCGTTATCCGTACATACTCATAGTAAAGTGACCGGTTAGTGATTCTGATCTCAAGCATGGGGCTCTGGTACACAAAATGGTGTAACCCCTTTTATTGACTCAATTGTAGTTGTGGGGGATCGGATCGTAACCCGCCCTACCAAGTCCAGCACCAGATACCTCTGAACCAACCAACAATGGGCAAATTTTATTCTCTTTTTTTTTGCAAATTTTTACAACTTTTTGGGTTAAATGACCTTGTGAGGGTTACCTATACCCGAGTTGCATTTTTATGAAGCACATCATACAGATCATTCACTTATATTCATCAGTCCCTTACGTAGGGTATGCTTAGGCCGGAGCCGACTGCTAGGATAAACTACTAAGGACCTACTCTAAAAAGATAATTAAGTCCATGGTATATGGGGTATCGGGGTCGATTCCTATAATCACGAAGCCTATGGTGTTAAAACGATACCGATGTTTCAAAAAAGTTTTCCCAAGTCATCCTCATCCTAACTCAAACCTGTCTCAAAGCCCAAATTTTTAGAACAATACACTTTCTTTTGTCAAAAAAAAATTTTTTTTTGGTAAGGCTAAGGAAATGGGGAAATTGGGATACACTACACAGATGACTCGTCAAGCACATGCATATTCTAAAAACAAACTAAAAACAAGATAAATAAACTAGAAAGTAATAAAAAAGTAAAAGGAAAGAAAAGGCAAGTAAAACAGATAAAGTCTCCTCCCACACTTAAAACGAACATTGTCCCCAATGTTTCGAAATAAGATAGGGAAAGAGTAACCTGGAAGTCCTATGGCGTGCTACTGGTACTGTCGTCACCGTGCGGTGAGCGCCTAGGGTGACGAGATCTGCTGCGGCGACGATCGCTCTGAGAAATTGCGAACTCGTCAAATCTGGTGGTCAAAGCAGCCTGAGATTGTATGATACTTTGAATGGAGCGGTCTGTCTGCTGCTGTGACTCTTGCATGAATCTCATGTTGTCGGTCAGTTGCTGCTGGATGGCAGCAAGCAAGCCATCATGCCTTTCTTCTCTGGCCAGCTGGTCGCGCCACATCTGCTCAGTAATATAGAAACCAGGAGCTGTACCTGCAGAAGGGTGAGAAGAAGACGATGCAGTGGGTGCAGGTGATACATGGTGGGGTGACATATGATGATCGGGAGACTGCTCTCGCTGGTCATACTTGTCATCAGTCTCGTTCCCGTCCCCAGTAGGAACATTAGGAGGCAGTGGACCCGTAACAGGTGGAGTGCGAGGCTCAGCAACTGTCTCTCCATAACCCTCTAAAGCATAACTCCAATTAGCAGGGTCGTGGACACTAGTCATCATAGGATCAGGTAAAGTGAAGTAATGGATGGTCTCGCCATCGATCAAGAGCCTGAACTGGTTAGGGTGAAAGGAAGCTCTCCTCATCAACCCTCGGTCTAAGCAAAAATCGATATCCAGCATGATATACCCGCAGTAGGGAGTCAGGTGAAGCAGCTTACTAGTAAGACCCAAAGCGGTAGCAATCTGAGTAACTGTTCCTCCCACATGGATGATTCCTTCAGAAGATCTGGCTGTGAGTGTGAAGTTATCAAGCAGAAAGTTCCCACAGGCCACATGACGCGAATGGTTCGCACAGAAAAGGAAGAAGATCTCCTCCTCACTAACATGGACATCAGCATCAGCCTTTCCAAGGAAGGTGTGGGCAAGGATCATCTGGAAATACCTGAGAGCTGGGTTATGGATAATGTGAGATAGCTGGGTGGACAGATCAGGGCTTCCTCCACCTGTAATATCGCTCAAGAACTTGTTGATATCTCGACTTATAAAGTATCCCATAGGTAAATCAGGAATGACATCAGGGGAAATCTGGAAACCTAGCAAATCACCAAACCCCTTATGGGTAAAAGAGTACTTTGTCCCAAACAGTCTGAAAATGACGCTGCCGTCCTGACCAACATATGGCTCATGGCTAAATGAACTGAGGAACTCCAGGGTGAGGTTTCTGTAGGTCGAATGCATGTCATTAGCATACTCACCCCACTAGAGCTGGCTACATAGAAACCTTATATTGGGCTCGATGCCTAAGGCATCCATGCAAGCCTGGTCAGGGTAACGGGTAGGTGCCATGGGGCGCTGATAAAGGACTAAATAGCGTTGTCTCTGTGCGTCATCTCTGAAAGCGACGTGCATGTCGTCGGAGGTCTGCATCTTGAAAAGAAGGGTTAGAGAATGGGACCTGAAAACATAAACATTATAAAAGGTCAGTCTATACAAACAAACTAATAAAAATAAAATGTAAGACATGAAAAGTAATAAACATAAAAGAAAAAATAAAGAAAAATAAAGAAAACCGTGGGTTGCCTCCCATGCAGCGCTTGTTTAACATCGTTAGCTTGACGAGTAGAACTCATGTAGCTGAAGTAGATAGTGGTGGATCGATCAGAGTGTGGCTGGAGTAGTCAATGGGAATGTCACCTCCTTCGTAGTGTTTTAACCTCTGTTCATTTACAATGAATGGACTACAAGAATGGTTCTTGATCTCAACTGCTCCAGATTTTAGGACTTTAGAAACTTCGAAAGGACCTGTCCATCTTGAACGAAGCTTGCCAGGAAAAAGTCACAACCTGGAATTAAAGAGGAGAACAGGATCTCCTATATTGAAATCTTTCTTTATAATTCTTTTATCATGCCAAGCTTTGGTTCTTTCTTTATATATTATGGCATTTTCATAGGCAGACTGGCGGAGTTCTTCTAGTTTATGAATGTCAAGGATTTGCTTTTCACCAGCAGTCAAATAATCTAAGTTTAAGGTTTTAATGGCCCAATAGGCCTTGTGTTCTAACTCAAAGGGTAGGTGATAGGACTTTCCATAGACCAATTGGTAAGGAGTTATTCCAATAGGGGTTTTAAAGGCAGTTCTGTAGGCCCATAGTGCTTCTTGTAGCTTCTGAGACCAATCTTTTCTAGTTATTGAAACAGTTTTCTCTAAGATTTGTTTAATCTCCCTATTAGATACCTCTACTTGGCCGCTAGTCTGTGGATGGTAAGGTGTTGCTACTCTATGTTTAACTCCATATTTGCTTAAAATTTTATCAAAAATCCTTGATATGAAGTGCGATCCACCATCGCTTATAACAAGACGGGGTACTCCGAATCTAGGGAATATATAATTCCTTGACAGCTTAATCACTACTCGTGTGTCATTTGCGGGTGAGGCTATGGCTTCAATCCATTTAGACACGTAGTCAACAGCTACTAAGATATATTTATTACCTAATGAGGATGGAAATGGTCCCATAAAATCGATACCCCAAACATCGAAAAGTTTTACTTCCTGAATATTCCTTAAAGGCATTTCGTCACGTCTGGAGATGTTCCCAGTGCGCTGGCACCGGTCACATTTGACTATATAAGCATGAACATCACGCCACATTGTGGGCCAGAAAAGGCCAGCTTGAAGAATTTTAGCGTGTGTCTTGGAGGTGCTAGCATGTCCTCCGTAGGGTGCAGAGTGACAGTGTTCTATGATATTTCTTACCTCTTCTTCTGGAACGCAACGACGAAAAATACTGTATGTACCTCTTTTGAAAAGAAGTGGCTCGTTCTAATAAAATTGTCTTACATCGTTAAAGAGCTTCTATTTATGTTGATAGTTAAGGTCAGGAGGTATGATATCAGTGGCTAGGTAATTAACAAAATCAGCGTACCAAGGTATGCCACTTACCGCCAAAGATTTTTCAGGGTTCTTATAAGGATCTAGGTTATTTTCTTCAATGGGTTCTATCTTAGCTATTAACCTGTCATAGGAAAAATCATCATTTATAGGCACTAAATCTGGTTTCAGGTACTCAATTCTAAAAAGGTGATCAGCAACTACATTTTATGTGCCTTTCTTGTCTCGAATATCTAGATCAAACTCCTGTAATAAAAGGATCCATCAAAGTAACCTAGGTTTGGCATCTGTCTTGCTTAATAGGTAACGAATAGCAGCGTGGTCTGTGTAAACTATAATTTTAGCTCCTACCAGATAAGATCGAAATTTGTCCATAGCAAAAACCACGACAAGGAGTTCTTTTTCAGTGGTTGCGTAGTTAAGCTGAGCAGCATCTAGGGTTCTACTAGCATAATAAATTACATGTAATTTCTTATCCTTTCTTTGACCTAGAACAGCTCCTACAGCGTAATCGCTAGCATCGCACATGATTTCGAAAGGTTTGGCCCAATCTGGGGGTTGCATAATGAGTGCTGAAATTAGCGCTTGTTTCAAAAGGTTAAATGCTTCAATGCATTTTTCATCAAAATTAAATTCGACATCTTTCATCAGGAGGCCATTTAAAGGTTTGGTTATTTTAGAGAAATCCTTGATAAAACGCCGGTAGAAACCAACATGCCCAAGAAAACTTTGGACTTCTCTAATGGTCTTAGGGGGTTTTAGGTTTTCTATTACCTCTATCTTGGCTCTATCTACTTTAATACCCCTTTCAGAGACTATGTGTCCTAAAATTATACATTCGGTAACCATAAAGTGACATTTCTCCCAGTTTAGCACCAGGTTTACATCCACACATCTTTTCAGGATTTTCTCAAGGTTAACGAGACAGTTTTTGAAATCAAATCCGCATACCGAGAAATCGTCCATGAATGTTTCCATAATTCCATCAAGGTAATCAGCGAAGATTGACATCATGCAACGCTGGAAGGTAGCTGGAGCATTACAGAGGCCGAAAGGCATTCGTCTATAGGAAAAGGTTCCATAAGGGCATGTGAAAGTTGTTTTTTCTTGATCTTCTGGGTGAGTAGGAATTTGGAAGAATCCTGAATATCCATCAAGATAACAAAAATAGGAGTGTCTGGCTAAACGTTCCAGCATTTGGTTTATAAATGGTAAAGGGAAATGACCCTTCTTAGTTGCTTTGTTTAATTTTCTGTAATCTATGCACATACGTCATCCTCCTTCTATCTGTTTTGCTACATGTTCGCCTTTCTCATTTTGCACGAATGTGATGCCTCCCTTTTTAGGTACTACATGCACAGGGCTCACCCACTTACTATCTGAGATTTGATAAATTATACCTGCTTCCCGTAACTTAAGAACGTCATTCTTAACAACATCACTCATTATAGGGTTTATCCTTCTCTGATATTCTCTGGAGGGTTTCGAATCTTCCTCAAGTAAAATCCGGTGCATACACACGGATGGACTTATACCTTTCAGATCAGAGATATTATATCCTAAGGCTAAGGGATATTTCCACAAAACATATAAGAGCTGGTTTGTTTCTTCTTGGTTTAAGGTAGCACTGACTATAACTGGACGGTTCATTTCCTCGTCCAAAAACTCATATCTTAGATTCTTGGGTAGTTCTTTAAGTTCTAAAGTTGGTTTCTTGGGGCATGGTATTGGATTGGGGGTAAGGGATAAACATTCGTGAAGGTTATCATCAATGTAGAGTTCCATAAATCCATCATCTTCCCTTATGAGGGTTGAAGGTAGTTTGATTGTTTCTATGGGTTCTTCTTGATCTAGTTCCCTAATGCATTCATCAATGATGTCTATGGCGTAACATGCGTCTCCTAATACTGGTGCCATAAGAAATTTCGACAAAATGAATCATATATTTGCATCACCTGCCTCAAAAGTCAACTTTCCTCTCTTGACATCTATTATGGCTCCTGCGGTTCATAAGAATGGCCTACCTAGGAGGATTGGGATGTCATCATCTTCTTTAATGTCCATTACAACGAAATTAGTAGGGATAAACAACTGACCAATCCTAACTGGGACGTCTTCTAATATGCCTACTGGATATTTGACGGATCTATCGGCTAATTGAAGAGACATCTTAGTAGGTTGCAGTTCTCCTAGTTTTAACCTTTCACAAACTGCTAGAGGCATTAAGCTCACACTAGCTCCTAAGTCCAGGAAAGCTTTATCGATGACATGACTCCCCAAAATACAAGGTATGGAGAAATTTCCAGGATCTTTCTCCTTTTTGGCAAGTTTATTCTCGGAAATGGAATTGCATTCCAAAGGTTTTGGATCGTCAAGTCTACGTTTATTAGTAAGGATGTCTTTGAGGAACTTTGCATAATATGGTATCTGGGTGATGGCTTCTGTGAAAGGGATCTCCACATGAAGTTTCTCTATGACTTTAATGAATTTCTGGTATTGGTTATTGATCTTGGTTTGTTTGAGTCTTTGTGGATAGGGTATTAGAGGTTTGTATGGCGGGGGTGGTTCATTAGTTTTATCTATAGTTTCTCCCTTATCTTGGTTTTTCTGTTCTTCAGATTCCACTGATTCCTCTACTTCGTCCGTAGGTACAACGCTTTTCTTAGAAGTTTTGGGTTTGCCCAATGCCGGGTTAAACGGTTCATCGTAAGCGGTCCCACTTTGTAAGGTAATTGCATTGGCTTGTCCTCAGGGGTTTTGTTGAGGTTGTCCAGGAAATTGTCCTCCAGGTGTGGTTTCGGAAGCTTGTTTGAGAGCTACCAGAGAGATCTGGGTTTCAAGCATCTTATTGTGGGTGACTATTTGGTCTAGCTTGGTTCCTAACTGGGTAATCATTTCGTTTACATGAATGTTTTGGTTTAGGAATTCTTTGTTTTGCTGGGTTTGAGCCGAAATGAAATTTTCCATGATTTTCTCAAGGTTTGGCTTGGGCAACACAACTTGCATAGGTTGGTTTTGTCTATGGGCTTGAAAATCGGGTGGTCTCGGAGGTGCAGGGTTTTGGATAGGGTTATTGTTTTTGTAGGAAAAGTTTGGGTGATTCCTCCATCCAAGGTTATAAGTGTTTGAAAATGGGTTCCCTTGGGCATAGTTAACCTGGTCTGATTTAGTTTCATTCAACAGATTGCATTCCACTGATTGGTGTCCTTTGGTTCCACATAATTCGCATTCCGACGAGACTGCTGCTGCAGTAGCTGGGTTTGCGTACATATGTTCGACCTTAAGGGCCAAAGCGTCCATTTTGGCTTACATCATGTCTATAGAACTTATCTCATATATTCCTCCTTGGGCTTCTTTCTTCTCCATTGTTGCTCTTTTTTTCCCATTGACAATGGTTTTGAGCCATATCTTCGATGAGAGCGCAAGCTTCAGGGTAAGATTTATTCATCAGAGCGCCACCAGCGGCAGTGTCGATGGTCATCTTAGTGTTATAATGAAGTCCATTATATAAGGTATGAATGATTAGCCATGATTCCAGGCCATGATGTGGACATATTCTCAATAGGTCTTTATATCTCTCTCAAGCTTCAAAGAGTGATTCACCTTGGTTTTGAGTGAATCTGGTTATTTGGTTTCAAAAAATAGCAGTTTTACTTGGGGGAAAATATCTAGCAAGGAATACTCTCCTAAGGTCTTCCTAAGTTGTTATAGAATTGGCTGGAAGGGAATCTAACCATGTAAGGGCTTTGTCTCCGAGGGAGAAAGGAAATAGTCTTAGACGAATCGCCTCAGGAGTAGCACCATTGGTTTTAAAAGTGTCAGCTAATTGGATGAAGACTTTTAGATGTTGATTTGGGTTCGCAGAAGGGAGACCCGCGAATTGGTTTTGCTGTACTAATTGTAATAGGGAGGGTTTCAGTTCGAAATTATTAGCAGGAATATTAGGGTTTATTATACTAGAACTGGGTTCGTCATCGGATGGTTGAGCGAAATCCTTAAGGGGTCTTTGGTTACGGTCTTCGGCCATAGTTTCCTTAATTCTATGAAGTGAGAGACGTGCACGAGCGTAACGTTCAGGTTCCGCTAAAGGATCTATAAGACTACCGGTGCTGCAAGTTCTTCGCATTGACCATTAGGTAAAGCCTTAGTCTAGACGGTATAACAACAGGGTACGAAATTTGACGTAATTGGTCCCCGGCAACGGCTCCAAAAACTTGATGCGGTGTTTTCACAAGTATATGAATCACGTCAGAGTAATATAAAAGATTATCGATCCCACAGAGACCAAACGTCAATCTATCGGTTTCTATTGTTACGATGTTTATCTAAGGCAAATCAATCGGGAGTTCGTGAGTGCACAGTAAAAGTGAAGTAAAGTACGAAGATATAAAATTCAATTTAAAACAACAGGCCTGAATGTAATTCACACAGTCGGATAGTATTCCAAATGCTTGTAAATAGAACCACTTATGGGGTAATGTTTTCTACTTATGAAAATAACTAATTTAACGGGAACTGTCACTTTCGCGTATTCAGAATCGGGTTTATCCCTTAATCGAACCCTCTTATTGTCACTTATAAAAAGGCGCGCATTGCGTTAAAGTAATAAACCTATTTTTAAGAAATATAGTTTCTTGACTCAGTTGAAAATTATTTTGACTTGGAACTTTTAACAAAAAGAGGTTCATGCGAACCGGACTTTAAACCCATAAACACGTCCGAAAATAGTTTTAAAATCGTTTTTCTAAAGTATTAAAAACTCCTACTTAACTAGACAAAGCGCTTTCGCTTCCTTTGAATAGTTAAGACTAACCAAGTTTAACCAAAGGTTGGACGACTTTCGATCTTACCCAACAGAAATAAAGTGCAGAAAACTTGTGTTAAAAATAAGAATAACCCCTAAGCATTTCTATTGACACCTTGAATGGAATACTACTTTAACTATGATCCTTACATTCTAACCTTTAAAATTTAGCCGGACATGGAAATGTAAATAGACATGTTGAAATAGATCATGTTAAAGTAGATTCTTTTTAAGTAAATAGTGCGGGAAAGTAAATAGTGCGAGAAAGTAAATAGCGCGACAAAATAAATGGTGCGGGAAAGTAAATAGTGCGAGGAAGTAAATAGTGCGAGAAAATAAATGGTGCGGGAAAGTAAATAGTACGAGGAAGTAAATAGTGCGAGAAAATAAATGGTGCGGGAAAGTAAATAGTGCGAGAAAATAAATGGTGCGGGAAAGTAAATAGAAACCTGCTCCAAATTGGAGGCTTTAAATATGGTACGACTGGAAATAAATGATTGGAAATGAAAATGGCGGCAGGATTAACTTCTACCAGAGTGCTCCAAACTCAATTACAGACTCGATCAAACAGTTTGATAACTCCCCGATGTCACAAGTTTATCACTTTACAATACTGAAAATATATGGCTTGAGTTCTGAAACTAAGCTTGGATGAAGAAAAAGGATCAAGGACTCATCTATTTATAGCCTAGGAAAAACTATGGAAGGACAAAAGTGCCCCCCAACTTCTTTTGGGAGGGAAACCATACGACAAAGGTGGTGTCCGCCACCCCCTCATGGCGCCCTCCATGTGAACCAAGGGAAAAAGAAGTGGAGATCGTGGCAGTTGACAGCAGTTGACTCCTATCCAAGTCATGGCCTACCCTATGGCGCCCGCCATGGTGGATGCCATGTGTACAATTTCCTCAAAAACTGGTTTTCTTGCTCGTTTTTCTTCATTTCTTCACGAGGAGCTCTGGGAATACAAAGAACCTGGAAACAAAACAAAACACAAGCATAACACAAGAAAATAGCAATAAAATCCTAAGAAACATGTGCAATACGAGTCAAATACGTAGTCTGATTCAGTGTTATCAAGTGGTGTTAGTTCTGCAGCCATGTAGTATTTGTGTTGGCTAAACATCAGAAAGAGAAACACATCCGAAAAAGCATCAGATGATGAAAGCAATGTCATTCCAGAAAAGCATCAGAATAAACAAAGTGATTATCTGGAAAAACATCAGATAAGTTCTGGAAGAACATCAGAACAAAAGACTCGATCTGGAAAAACATCAGAAAGAGAAAGGCACATCCGGAAAAGCATCAGATGATGAAAGCAATGTCATTCCGGAAAAGCATCAGAATAAACAAATTGATTATCTGGAAAAACATCAGATAAGTTCTGGAAGAACATCAGAACAAAAGAATCGATATGGAAAAACATCAGAAAGAGAAAGGCACATCCGGAAAAGCATCAGATGATGAAAGCAATGTCATTCCGGAAAAGCATCAGAATAAACAAAGTGATTATCTGGAAAAACATCAGATAAGTTTTGGAAGAACATCAGAACAAAAGACTCGATCTAGAAAAATATCAGAAAGAGAAGGACACATCCGGGATACATCAGATGGGAAAACCAATCTCATTCTGGAAAAGCATCAGAATCACAAAGGGGTATATCTGGAAAAACATCAGATAAGTTCTGGAAGAACATCAAAACAAAAGACTCGATCTGGAAAAACATCAGAAAGAGAAACACATCCAGAAAAGCATCAGTTGATGAAAGCAATGTCATTCCGGAAAAGCATCAGAATAAACAAAGTGATTATCTGGAAAAACATTAGATAAGTTCTGGAAGAACATCAGAACAAAAGACTCGATCTGGAAAAACATCAGAAAGAGAAAGGCACATCCGGAAAAGCATCAGATGATGAAAGCAATGCCATTCCGGAAAAACATCAGAATAAACAACGTGATTAACTGGAAAAACATCAGATAAGTTCAGGAAGAACATCAGAACAAAATACTCGATCTGGAAAAAAATCAGAAAGAGAAAGGCACATCCGGAAAAGCATCAGATGATGAAAGCAATGTCATTCTGGAAAAGCATCAGAATAAACAAAGTGATTATCTGGAAAAACATCAGATAAGTTCTGGAAGAACATCAGAACAAAAGACTCGATCTGGAAAAATATCAGAAAGAGAAGGACACATCCGGGATATCATCAAATGGGAAAACCAATGTCATTTTGGAAAAGCATCAGAATAACAAAGGGGTATATCTGGAAAGACATCAGATAAGTTCTGGAAGAACATCAGAACAAAAGACTCGATCTGGAAAAACATCATAAAGAGAAACACATCCGGAAAAGCATCAGATGATGAAAGCAATGTCATTCTGGAAAAGCATCAGAATAAACAAAGTGATTATCTGGAAAAACATCAGATAAGTTCTGGAAGAACATCAGAACAAAAGGCTCGATCTGGAAAAACATCAGAAAGACAAAGGCACATCCGGAAAAGCATCAGATGATGAAAGCAATGCCACTCCGGAAAAGCATCAGAATAAATAAAGTGATTATCTGGAAAAACATCAGATAAGTTCTGGAAGAACATCAGAACAAAAGACTCGATCTGGAAAAACATCAGAAAGAGAAAGGCACATCCGGAAAAGTATCAGATGATGAAAGCAATGTCATTCCGGAAAAGCATCAGAATAAACAAAGTGATTATCTGGAAAAACATCAGATAAGTTCTGGAAGAACATCAGAACAAAAGACTCGATCTAGAAAAATATCAGAAAGAGAAGGACACATCCGGGATAGCATCAGATGGGAAAACCAACCTCATTCTGGAAAAGCATCAGAATCACAAAGGGGTATATCTGGAAAAACATCAGATAAGTTATGTACGAACATCAGAACAAAAGACTCGATCTGGAAAAACATCAGAAAGAGAAACACATCCGGAAAAGCATCAGTTGATGAAAGCAATGTCATTCTGGAAAAGCATCAGAATAAACAAAGTGATTATCTGGAAAAACATCAGATAAGTTCTGGAAGAACATCAGAACAAAAGACTCGATCTGGATAAAACATCAGAAAGAGAAAGGCACATCCGGAAAAGCATCAGATGATGAAAGCAATGCCATTCCGAAAAAACATCAGAATAAACAACGTGATTATCTGGAAAAACATCAGATAAGTTCAGGAAAAACATCAGAACAAAAGACTCGATCTGGAAAAAAATCAGAAAGAGAAAGGGACATCCGAAAAAGCATCAGATGA
The DNA here is from genome assembly GCA_022829125.1 of Lathyrus tuberosus. Taxonomy (NCBI): domain Eukaryota; kingdom Viridiplantae; phylum Streptophyta; class Magnoliopsida; order Fabales; family Fabaceae; genus Lathyrus; species Lathyrus tuberosus. The sequence goes on from JALAZF010000112.1 coordinate 10,042,029, forward strand.
TGAAAGCAATGTCAATCTGGAAAAGCATCAGAATAAACAAAGTGATTATCTGGAAAAACATCAGATAAGTTCTGGAAGAACATCAGAACAAAAGACTCGATCTGGAAAAATATCAGAAAGAGAAGGACACATCCGGGATAGCATCAAATGGGAAAACCAATGTCATTCTGGAAAAGCATCAGAATCACAAAGGGGTATATCTGGAAAAACATCAGATAAGTTCTGGAAGAACATCAGAACAAAAGACTCGATCTGGAAAAACATCAGAAAGAGAAACACATCCGGAAAAGCATCAGATGATGAAAGCAATGTCATTTCGGAAAAGCATCAGAATAAACAAAGTGATTATCTGGAAAAACATCAGATAAGTTCTGGAAGAACATCAGAACAAAAGACTCGATCTGGAAAAACATCTGAAAGACAAAGGCACATCCAGAAAAGCATCAGATGATGAAAGCAATGCCACTCTGGAAAAGCATCAGAATAAATAAAGTGATTATCTGGAAAAACATCAGATAAGTTCTGGAAGAACATCAGAACAAAAGACTCGATCTGGAAAAACATCAGAAAGAGAAAGGCACATCCGGAAAAGTATCAGATGATGAAAGCAATGTCATTCCGGAAAAGCATCAGAATAAACACAGCGAAATATCTAGAAAAACATCAGATAAGTTTTGGAAGAACATCAGAACAAAAGACTCGATCTGGAAAAACATCAGAAAGAGAGACACATCCGGAAAAGCATCAGATGGTAAAAGCAATGTCGTTCTGGAAAAGCATCAGAATTAACAAAGCGAAATATCTGGAAAAACATCAGACAAGTTCTGGAAGAACATCAGAACAAAAGACTCAATTTGAAAAAACATCAGAAAGAGACAAATAAACGACATCCAAGAATGACATTGGAGAAAAGACAGGCGAAGACATCGAAGAATGACATTGGACGCAAAAGAAGAACAAACATATCCGGAAAAACATCGGATAAGAAAGGTCATATCTGGAAGAACGTTAGATAGATACGACATGACCTGTTTGGTAGGTGCCACGTGAGTTGGACTTTGGCAACAAGGTAAGACGTGGACAACGACACGACCTCGGGAGAAATGCAAATGAGGATGAAACACTCATGCAATGCATATGGTAAAAATTATGCAGATAATATATGATCGAATGTAAATACAGATGCTGACAACATAACTCGACTCTTGAGAAAAGACAAAACAAGAAGACTGATTCCTCAACACGGAGATCACTGCCATTCTGCTTGGGGACTAGAGATGCTATTGCTGGACAAATCTCTGCCACACTGGTAAACTGTATCCAAATTGATGATCCTTGTAGGAAAGATAAAGAGTTGCTTGGGGATTCTTCAAATTAACTGCCCCAAATTAGCTGATTGTTATAGATGAGCTAATCATTGCTTCAGCTTGATTGACTCTGGAAATGACCGTTTCATGGTGCTCTTAGAAAGCTTGCCCCGATCTGAGTCTTGAAAGATGATTGTTTTACAGTACACTGGGAAAGCTTGCCCCAGCCTGAGTCTTGCAAAATCTTCTGTATAAACCAATTCTAAGAAGTCTCCATTAAACCAAAAATCTTGAACTGATTCTCAACAGGATATGGAAGGAACTTGCCCCTGATTGGATCACCGACCAAGTTTCTTAACTGTTTGAAAATTCCTTAAGAGGAAGCTAGTTTGCAAACAAAAGTATTTGTACAAACATGGTAAATGCAAAGTTCATGCAACTTTGGAAATCAAAATCATTTTGAAAGAGGTGCAAAGTATATGGAATACTGGTCAAAACACGGTGTTTCAAGACATTTAAAAATGAAAGGTAAGGCACAAGGCATGATGCCAAAACAGGTGATCCGCAAAGATCTTTGGGAGTCAGTTTACACAACCTTGTTGTAGTATGCTTTCAAAATAACCCTGCTTCAGTTAGGTCTTTTTGAGGGTTATAACGTGGCCTGGTTCACGGTTTAAGAAACAAAGGATAAAGGCTCAAAGTTTATTTGTGACCCACCCAATCTACGTGATGAACTTCAGTCCTATGCTCAGCTAACTCGAACTATGCACTCAAATTCCCATAGGTTAGGAATTGCACTGATGATAGTAATGATGGTGGTTCAAAATTCAATGGACTTGAGATGGCAGTCACTACTTTCTTACTAAATTGTTTGCCATTGAGGACTTTCAGGATAAAGGATTTAAAGATTTCCTCCTTTGGTTGTCATACAAACTTTTCTTTCTTATTTTTTTTATTCTTTTTTTATTATTTTTTTTTATATTTTTTTTAGTGACTGTCTGGCTTAAGGATTACGACGAACCATCGTTGGCGTTCGACTTGAAAGACATCTTCGACACTTGCTTGTTGTGTGCGAAGGAAAATTTGTGAATGCACCCTTTTGTTGAAAGGTGTCTCGCATGAAACTCTTGTATTTGAATGCATAATCAAGTTAACTGAGAACTACCCTGCCCCAGGTTAAGATTGCGGGTTTTTATTTGTAAAGAAAGAAACTCCTACTTCTTGGCTCGAAGGGGTTAAAGAGGGGTTAACTTCCTTATTTCTCCACTGTTTAGGAGTTGAAACAATTCCTTACATCGCCAGCAAAGTTTTGATTTGAAAGCATACTAACAACAATTATGAGTATAAAGTATCATCATCCTCCCTCCAATCTTTGCATAATCAAAAGGAAAGTGGGAAAGAGATAAAGTATTTATTGAAAAAGAAGGCATAAAGATGCAAATAGCAAACACATATGAATTGAATCAAAAATTTGCAATGCTTATTTCATTAATTTTGAAAGTACAAACATAATTTGAAAGCAAACAACCAGTACAAAATAAGGAAAATGCAAACAACAAGAAACAAGACCTAGTGAATAATCAGAAACAAATATGAGTTGTCTTGTCTGAAACACTGGCCTTTAGGAAGATAGCATGCTGAAGTCGACTGAAGCTTCACTTGGTGTGATCTGGAAGCATTGTGCTCATAGAGAGAGTTCTCAAAAGTAGCTCGAGTAGTCTGGGCTGAAGTCAACTGAAGCTTCACTTGCCACGCCTGGCAGATGATTGTTCTTGACATTCTGCATCTAAAATTAGCTCTAGTCCTGAATCGGTGTCGAGGAATCAGCTTGACGACTCACAGACAGACTTTGGAATATAGAGACAGCTGGAGATGAGTACCTGGACAGACAGACGTATGCAATGAATCATGTAAAGATGCAAATGATATGCAATGCAATGCAAACAGGATGCAAAACACATGCAATAGGATCAAAGGTTTGAGATCACGGCATGGAGTCTGGGTAAAGAACCAACCACGGACCCCCTGTTCTACGAAGTTCCCAGAGCCAACAACCCATCTTTCGGACTTTATCGACTTCTCGAATGACTCGGTAATCAATAAAATTCTCAAGAGAATCTCATCTGAGTGTAGTATCGCGTGATAACCATTTCAGAAATAGACTCCCTCATGGTCACCGCACTACATCCTAAGAGGCCAAGTGGGGTTAAAGGTAACTAAGGTTCTCAGTCTTGACAGCACCTATGTCGAGAGTAGCACGTTTTCACGAATAAACTCGTTCAACATGACTAGACTCTCAAGAGGGCCTAAACTGAGTGATGGTGTCTCAAGTCAACTTTTTCAGGAATCGACTCCCTCAAAGCCTCCTTGAATATACCATCGTCCTATCATAAGTGTACGCTCAAATTCGGGTATAGGACATATCCTTACCACTCAAAGTAACCATCCTGCATACAGAAAAATCCCAAGCACAACAGGTATATAAAGATATACAAAATATACAAATATACAAGCAAGCAAACATATAAATAACACAAAGACAAACAAGGTGGGCTTAACCCTCTTAGGGGAGGATCCCCAGTGAAGTCGCCATTTCTGTTGCGGTGAGAATCGGATATCAAGCTATTAATTAACTTGAATCACAAAACTTTGAAATTCACCACCGAGCTTTGGTTTATCCAAAGGAAAGGGTAAAGACCGAAAACCCTAAGTGTGCTATGTAGGAACACAGCTAGAGATCTAAGGTTCGGGGGTTGGTTATACTAAGGGAAGGTATTAGCACCATAAGTATCTGTAGTACTCTACAGGAACCTCTTGTTAGTATTTGTGTTATGTTATTGTTTGCTTGCTAAGGGGAATGTGCTAAGGTAAAGATCTAGGGGTATATATACTAAGTATGCTCGCCAAGACGTCGCATCTTGTGCCTACGTATCCTGACAGGAATGGAATCAGAGCATTCGTAGTTCCCCACAATGGGGTAAAAGGGTGTAAAAGAAAATGGGGAATCCGAGAAGGCATCGGATGTAAAGGTAAAAAGGGTGGAATCCGAGAAGGCATCAGATGTAAAGGTAAAAAGGTGGAAAAAGAAAAAGGTGAAAAAAGAAAAGGTGGCTCGCTAGGATCATCACAATCCTATTCCAACGTATTCTCAAAGGGTACTTCGATAAATCAGAGTGTCTGTAGTTCCCTTCAATGGGGGTGAAGAACTCTTGATTGTGGTCAAGGTTCAAAGGGAAAGTAGGGTCTGACAGCAAGACTCCTACATGGAGTGCGGTGACTCCAAACCTAAGGCTAGGCAATACGGGAAAGGAAGTCTCGATCGCGCGGCGGCGTGAGATAAGGGGATGATGGACAAGGCTATGACATGGTAGTCAACAGGAATGACCCTTTCCTTTGGAATGAGGTGTAAGGTACGGAGAGACAAAGAGGAAAAAACCTCGGGTCAAGTGTATAATAAACAGCAATATGTACAACAAATGAATATCAGGAATGAACTAAGATAAAAATATGAAGATGGTAAGGTAAATAAGAATTAACTGAAATAACTAATCAAAGTAGAAATTAATTAAAACTAAATAAATAAATTGATTCTAGCTAAAATGATTAATTTCTAAACTAATCCTAATCTTAACTAACTTAATCTAGTTTATTAAACTAGTTTCTAATCTACATTTATACTAATGTCTAGTTCTTGAACTAAAAGAATTAACGCCTAATTCTAAATCTTAATTCTAAAATATAGCAATCTTAAAATTAAAACTAAAATAATTAAACCCTAATTAACTTAAAATCTAGTTAAACAAAATTCCTAAAAAAAACTGACTAGGCTATCTAACTAAAACAAGGCGTATGGGAAAGGGCCACGAATCAAAATAAGAAACAGCAAAAGCCCAAATAGGGCGCCTGGGTCGGGTCGTGTTCTGGTAGGTATGGCACTGTTGGTAATTTAAACAAAATGAAAACATCAACCCTAAAAAGGTAAACTGAAACACGACAAACTCACACGAAAAAAAAAAAAAAAAACTCCGCCTCCTCTCTGTGCCTCGCGACTTCTCGTGGTACGATCTCCGTCTCAAATCGCCCTCTTCTTCTTGTGAAAACTCATCAATTAAACAATCATTCAAAACTCTTTAAACGTAGAACAAAACAAAACACGACTACCTCAAAATGTGCCGAAACTCGTCCTCTCTCTGTGTGCAGCGGCGGTTTTCTTCTCCCTCCGTCATAGTCTCGATCTCTCTTTTCTTCTTTCAAGTTGCTGTTGAGGATAATGATTGGGAGTTTGATATTTTGAATGATGTTGCTGTTGTCTATTTCTGGTCCCTGTTTGAACTTCAACTCTTCTCTCTGTTTCTATCTTTTTTAAAGTAAAACGGTGGTGGTGATGAGTGTGGCGTTTTGGAGTCGTGTGATGTTTATGGTTTTTGTTTGTCTTTTTGGGAGGGTATGGTCAGTGTGGTGATGTAGAAAGGAGAGTGTTTAATGGAGGTTAATGAAGGTTGTTTAGTGGTTTTTGTAGAAGGAGAAACAGAGAGGAAGGTATGTTGAAAGTGGTATTATGGTTGATGAAGTTGTTACGATGGTTCACAATTGTGTATGGACGGTGGTTTTGTGAAAACTTAGTGAAAAAAAAGAAGATGGTTGTCGTGTGAAGAAGGTGGGTGATGGTTGATGAAGTTGAAGGGTAAGAAACAGGGGTATTAAGGTTGCATGAATGTGTGGTATTTATGGTGTGTGAGTATTGAGATACAGTGGTTTGGTTGTTGTGCACTTCGTTGGAGGAAGGTGAGTGTGTATGGCTTATGGTGATGATGTTGTTTTTTCGAAAATCAAAGGATCCGTCTGAAAGTGAGTTTTTGTGCGAGCTCTCCCTTCTAATTTTCCTCTGTTCCTTTATAAAACTGAAAACAAGTCCTCCTTTTTTTCGAATTTCAAAATTGTGATGATGTTGTGTTGTTGTTGTCACTGCAGAAAGCTTGGTTGCATTTGGGTGTTGTATGCTGGTCTTGGTTTTGGCAGATGATGGTAGCAGGGGAGTGAACATGTTTTTGTGAAACGAAATCGCAGGGACATACAGGTTTTGTAGCAGGTCAAGGTTGTGGAAATGGCAGGTTGTATTGTTGCTTTCCTTAGCAGGTCTATGGAGTGATGAGAGCAGTACAGGGCACAATTTGGTGATTATTTTGTTTCTTTGAAATGTAAAAATGTTGCTACTTAGTCAATGTTATTTTGTGAAAGCTCTGGTCAAGGTGCGGTTTTAGCAGATGGATGGAGTGTGGTAGCTTGTAGTGTCTTTGTTTTCTTTCTCTTTTTTTTTTAATTTTGAAATTTGTAATATATTATAACTAAAAGAAAAATGGACTCTATTTTTAAAGTTTTTTTTTTAAAACAAATGAATTAATAAAAATGAAAACTAATTAATAACTAAACTTAAATTAAAATTAAAATTAAAATAGACTAAACCAAATTAATAGAATCAATCTAATTGAATTAAATCAAATAAAATTAAAATAAACTAAATTAAAAATAATTTAATTAACTAAACTAAACTAAAATTAAAAGTAAAATAAATTCAAAAATAAAGTTATAATTAAAGATAAACCAACTTAAATAAAACTATATAACAAGATGAGCTAATACTTGAATTAAACTAACTAAATCTCAAATAAATCTAAGATTATGAAAACAAATTTAAAGTGGAATGACAACAATCGACAAAAAGCGCATGATTGATGATTAGCAAAAAAAGAGACCGACTCATGATGATATGACAATGACTAGAATCTGAGGGTAAAATTTGGGGTACAACAGTTGCCCCTATTTAAATATCTTTACCGGATGACATGAGTGATGATAATCTTCATGAAATCATGGTGGAAGGTATTTAAATATAAATAACCGAAAATTTTACCCTCAGATGCACTGATATGCAATGCTATGGACAAAAGAGAGCTAAACAAATGCTGACAAGCTACGGACTCTAATATGATGGAGTGGTGGAATGATAAATGCAGAAATGCAGACAAGGACAAAGTCCACACAATGAGCAATCACTCACTGGGGATGACAACAACATTGGGGAAGCCGAAACAAAATAGGGAAACCTAAAGTGATAGAACAAGAGGTTCAAGCATGACCGGATGACACTTCAGAAAGAAAAGATAACACATGATCCTCAATGGAAGTAGCACCGGAAAAACGGTCTCCACTGGGGAATCAAAAGTCACCATCCATGAATGGAAATGGTTGGAAAAGAGTCACGACATTCAGAAGATCATTGAATGAGGCGAGGAGAAAAACTGGGAAATACATGAGACAAGCAAACATCAGAGGTATTCAGAAAAGCATTGAATAAACTCTGGGAAACAAATTGACAACAGAGACATTCAGAAGAGCATTAAATGAACTCCGGGAAGCATATCAGAGATATTCGGAAAAGCATCGAATAAACAACATTAAATCTAGAAGAACATCAGATAAACAAGGTCATATCCGGAAGAGCATCAAATAAGCACAAAAAGTGCTCTGGAAAAACATCAGGAGCAAAAGACTCAATCTGGAAGAGCATCAGATAGACACAAAAAGTGCTCTGGAAAAACATCAGGAGCAAAAGACTCAATCTGGAAGGGCATCAGAAAGGGGGACACATCCAAAAAAGCAATCAGATGGAAAAGGCAATGTCATTCCGGAAAAGCATCAAAATTACCAAAGCAAAATATCTGGAAAAACATCAGATAAAATCTGGAAGAACATCAGAACAAAAGACTCGATCTGGAAAAACATCAGAAAGAGAAACACATCTGGAAAAGCATCAGATGATGAAAACAATGTCATTCCGGAAAAGCATCAGAATAAACAAAGTGATTATCTGGAAAAACATCAAATAAGTTCTGGAAGAACATCAGAACAAAAGACTCGATCTGGAAAAACATCAGAAAGAGAAAGGCACATCCGGAAAAGCATCAGATGATGAAAGCAATGTCATTCCGGAAAAGCATCAGAATAAACAAAGTGATTATCTGGAAAAACATCAGATAAGTTCTGGAAGAACATCAGAACAAAAGACTCGATCTGGAAAAATATCAGAAAGAGAAGGACACGTCCGGGATAGCATCAGATGGAAAAACCAATGTCATTTTGGAAAAGCATCAGAATCACAAAGGGGTATATCTGGAAAAACATCAGATAAGTTCTGGAAGAACATCAGAACAAAAGACTCGATCTGTAAAAACATCAGAAAGAGAAACACATCCGGAAAAACATCAGATGATGAAAGCAATGTCATTCCGGAAAAGCATCAGAATAAACAAAGTGATTATCTGGAAAAACATCAGATAAGTTCTGGAAGAACATCAAAACAAAAAACTCGATCTGGAAAAACATCAAAAAGAGAAAGGAACATCCGGAAAAGCATCAGATGATGAAAGCAATGTCATTCTGGAAAAGCATCAGAATAAAAAAAGTGATTATCAGGAAAAACATCATATAAGTTCTGGAAGAACATCAAAACAAAAGACTCGATCTGGAAAAACATCAGAAAGAGAAAGGCACATCCGGAAAAGCATCAGATGATGAAAGCAATGTCATTCTGGAAAAGCATCAGAATAAACAAAGTGATTATCTGGAAAAACATCAGATAAGTTCTGGAAGAACATCAGAACAAAATACTCGATCTGGAAAAACATCAGAAAGAGAAAGGCACATCCGGAAAAGCATCAGATGATGAAAGCAATGTCATTCCGGAAAAGCATCAGAATAAACAAAGTGATTATCTGGAAACACATCAGATAAGTTCTGGAAGAACATCAGAACAAAAGACTCGATCTGGAAAAACATCAGAAAGAGAAAGGCACATCCGGAAAAGCATCAGATGATGAAAGCAATGTCATTCCGGAAAAGCATCAGAATAAACAAAGTGATTATCTGGAAAAACATCAGATAAGTTCTGGAAGAACATCAGAACAAAAGACTCGATCTGGAAAAATATCAGAAAGAGAAGGACACGTCCGGGATAGCATCAGATGGAAAAACCAATGTCATTTTGGAAAAGCATCAGAATCACAAAGGGGTATATCTGGAAAAACATCAGATAAGTTCTGGAAGAACATCAGAACAAAAGACTCGATCTGTAAAAACATCAGAAAGAGAAACACATCCGGAAAAGCATCAGATGATGAAAGCAATGTCATTCCGGAAAAGCATCAGAATAAACAAAGTGATTATCTGGAAAAACATCAGATAAGTTATGGAAGAACATCAAAACAAAAGACTCGATCTGGAAAAACATCAGAAAGAGAAAGGCACATCCGGAAAAGCATCAGATGATGAAAGCAATGTCATTCCGGAAAAGCATCAGAATAAACAAAGTGATTATCTGGAAAAACATCAGATAAGTTCTGGAAGAACATCAGAACAAAATACTCGATCTGGAAAAACATCAGAAAGAGAAAGGCACATCCGGAAAAGCATCAGATGATGAAAGCAATGTCATTCCGGAAAAGCATCAGAATAAACAAAGTGATTATCTGGAAACACATCAGATAAGTTCTGGAAGAACATCAGAACAAAAGACTCGATCTGGAAAAATATCAGAAAGAGAAGGACACGTCCGGGATAGCATCAGATGGAAAAACCAATGTCATTTTGGAAAAGCATCAGAATCACAAAGGGGTATACCTGGAAAAACATCAGATAAGTTCTGGAAGAACATCAGAACAAAAGACTCGATCTGTAAAAACATCAGAAAGAGAAACACATCCGGAAAAGCATCAGATGATGAAAGCAATGTCATTCTGGAAAAGCATCAGAATAAACAAAGTGATTATCTGGAAAAACATCAGATAAGTTATGGAAGAACATCAAAACAAAAGACTCGATCTGGAAAAACATCAGAAAGAGAAAGGCACATCCGGAAAAGCATCAGATGATGAAAGCAATGTCATTCCGGAAAAGCATCAGAATAAACAAAGTGATTATCTGGAAAAACATCAGATAAGTTCTGGAAGAACATCAGAACAAAAGACTCGATCTGGAAAAACATCAGAAAGAGAAAGGCACATCCGAAAAAGCATCAGATGATGAAAGCAATGTCATTCCGGAAAAGCATCAGAATAAACAAAGCGAAATATCTGGAAAAACATCAGATAAGTTCTGGAAGAACATCAGAACAAAAGACTCGATCTGGAAAAACATCAGAAAGAGAGACACAGATGGTAAAAGCAATGTCGTTTTGGAAAAGCATCAGAATTAACAAAGCGAAATATCTGGAAAAACATCAGACAAGTTCTGGAAGAACATCAGAACAAAATACTTAATCCGAAAAAACATTAGAAAGAGACAAATAAACGACATCCAAGAATGAAATTGGAGAAAAGACAGGCAAAGACATCCAAGAATGACATTGGACGCAAAAGAAGAACAAATATATCCGGAAAAACATCAGATAAGAAAGGTCATATCTGGAAGAACGTCAGATAGACACGACATGACCTGTTTGGTAGGTGCCACGTGAGTTGGACTTTGGCAACAAGGTAAGACGTGGATAACGAAACGACCTCAGGAGAAATGCAAATGAGGATGAAACACTCATGCTATGCATATGGTATAAATTATGCAGATAATATATGAATGAATGCAAATACAGATGTTGACAACACAACTCGACTCTTGAGAAAAGACAAGACTAGAAGATTGATTCCTCAACACGAAGATCACTGCCATTCTTCTTGGGGACTAGAGATGCTATTGCTGGACAAATCTCTGCCACACTGGTAAACTGTATCCAAATTGATGATCCTTGTAGGAAGGATAAAGAGTTGCTTGGGGATTCTTGAAATTAACTGCGCTAGATTAGCTGATTGTTATAGATGAGCTGATCATTGCTTCAGCTTGATTGATTCTGGAAATGACCGTTTCATGGTGCTCTTAGAAAGCTTGCCCCAGTCTGAGTCTTGAAAGATGATTGTTTTACTGTACACTGGGAAAGCTTGCCCCAGCCTGAGTCTTGCAAAATCTTCTGTATAAACCAATTCTAAGAAGTCACCATTAAACCAAAAATCTTGAACTGATTCTCAACAGGATATGGAAGGAACTTGCCTTTGATTGGATCACCGACCAAGTTTCTTAACTGTTTGAAAATTCCTTAAGAGGAAGCTAGTTTGCAAACAGAAGTATTTGTACAAACATGGTAAATGCAAAGTTCATGCAACTTTGGAAATCAAAATCATTTTGAAAGAGGTGCAAAGTATATGGGATACTGGTCAAAACACGGTGGTTCAAGACATTTAAAAATGAAAGGTAATGCACAAGGCATGATGCCAAAACAGATGATCCGCAAAGATCTTTGGGAGTCAGTTTACGCAACCTTGTTGTAGTATGCTTTCAAAATAACCTTGCTTCAGTTAGGTCTTTTTTAGGGTTATAACGTGGCCTGGTTCACGGTTTAAGAAACAAAGGATAACGGCTCAAAGTTTATTTGTGACCCATCCAATCTACGTGATGAACTTCAGTCCTATGCTCAGCTAACTCGAACTATGGACTCAAATTCCCATAGGTTAGGAATTGCACTGATGATAGTAATGATGGTGGTTCAAAATTCAATGGACTTGAGATGGCAGTCACTGCTTTCTTACTAAATTGTTTGCCATTGAGGACTTTCAGGATAAAGGATTTAAAGATTTCCTCCTTTGGTTGTCATACAAACTTTTCTTTCTTATTTTTTTTATTCTTATTTTTTTTATTATTTTTTATTTTTTTTAGTGACTGCCTGGCTTAAGGATTACGACGAACCATTGTTGGCGTTCGACTTGAAAGACATCTTCGACACTTGCTTGTTGTGTGCGAAGGAAAATTTGTGAATGCACCCTTTTGTTGAAAGGTGTCTCGCATGAAACTCTTGTATTTGAATGCATAATCAAGTTAATTGAGAACTACCCTGCCCTAGGTTAAGATTGCGGGTTTTTATTTGTAAAGAAAGAAACTCCTACTTCTAGGCTCAAAGGGGTTAAAGAGGGGTTAACTTCCTTATTTCTCCAGTGTTTAGGAGTTGAAACAATGCCTTACATCGCCAGCAAAGTTTTGATTTGAAAGCATACTAACAACAATTATGAGTATAAAGTCTCATCATCCTCCCTCCAATCTTTGCATAATCAAAAGGAAAGTGGGAAAGAGATAAAGTATTTATCGAAAAAGAAAGCATAGAGATGTAAATAGCAAACACAAATGAATTGAATCAAAAAGTTGCAATGCTCATTTCATTAATTTTGAAAGTACAAACATAATTTGAAAGCAAACAGCCAGTACAAAATAAGGAAAATGCAAACAACAAGAAACAAGGCCTAGTGAATAATCAGAAACAAATATGAGTTGTCTTGTCTGAAACACTGGCCTTTAGGAAGATAGCATGCTAAAGTCGACTGAAGCTTCACTTGGTGTGATCTGGCAGCATTGTGCTCATAGAGAGAGTTCTCGAAAGTAGCTCGAGTAGTCTGGGCTGAAGTCGACTGAAGCTTCACTTGCCGCGCCTGGCAGATGATTGTTCTTGACATTCTGCATCTGAAATTGGCTCTAGTCCTGAATCGGTGTCGAGGAATCAGCTTGACGACTCACAGACAGACTCTGGAATATAGAGACAGCTGGAGATGTGTAACTGGACAGACAGACGTATACAATGAATCATGCAAAGATGCAAATGATATGCAATACAATGCAAACAGGATGCAAAACACAAGCAACTGGATCAAAGGTTTGAAATCACGGCATGGAGTCTGGGTAAAGAACCAACCACGGGGTGTGTACTAGGGTTACTGTATCCGTAAAACAGGGTTCTAAGAAGTTCCCAGAGTCAACAACCCATCTTTCGAATTTTATCGACTTCTCAAATGACTCGGTAATCAATAAAATTCTCAAGAGAATCTCGTCTGTGTAGTATCGCGTGACAACCATTTCAGAAATAGACTCCCTCATGGTCACCGCATTACATCCTAAGAGGCCAAGTGGGGTTAAAGGTAACTAAGGTTCTCAGTCTTGACAGCACCTATATACAGATATACAAAATATACAAATATACAAGCAAGCAAACATATAAATAACACAAAGACAAACAAGGTGGGCTTAACCCTCTTAGGGGAGGATCCCCAGTGAAGTCGCCATTTCTGTTGCGGTGAGAATCGGATATCAAGCTATTAATTAACTTGAATCACAAAACTTTGAAATTCACCACCGAGCTTTGATTTATCCAAAGGAAGGGGTAAAGACCGAAAAACCCTAAGTGCGCTATGTATGAACACAGGTAGAGATCTAAGGTTCCGGGGTTGGTTATACTAAGGGAAGGTATTAGCACCCTAAGTATATGTAGTACTCTACAGGAACCTCTTGTTAGTATTTGTGTTATGTTATTATTTGCTTGCTAACGGGAATGTGCTAAGGTAAAGACCTAGGGGTATATACACTAAGTATGCTCGCCAAGACGTCGCATCTTGTGCCTACGTATCCTGACAGGAATGGAATCAGAGCAGTCGTAGTTCCCCACAATGGGGTAAAAGGGTGTAAAAGAAAATGGGGAATCCGAGAAGGCATCGGATGTAAAGGTAAAAAGGGTGGAATCCGAGAAGGCATCAGATGTAAAGGTAAAAAGGTGGAAAAAGAAAAAGGTGAAAAAAGAAAAGGTGGCTCGCTAGGATCATCGCAATCCTATGCCTACGTATTCTCAAAGGGTACTTTGAGAAATCAGAGCGTCCGTTGTTCCCCTCAATAGGGGTGAAGAACTCTTGACTGTGGTCAAAGTTCAAAGGGAAAGTAGGGTCTGACAACAAGACACCTACATGGAGTGCGGCGACTCCAAACCTAAGGTTAGGCAATACGGGAAAGGATGTCTCGATCGCGCGGCGGCGTGAGATAAGTGGATGATGGACAAGGCTATGACATGGCAGTCAACGGGAACGACCCTCTCCTTTGGAATGAGGTGTAAGGTACGGAGAGACAAAGAGGAAAAAACCTCAGGTCAAGTGTATAATAAACAGGAATATGTACAACAAATGAATATCAGGAATGAACTAAGATAAAAATATGAAGATGGTAAGGTAAATAAGAATTAACTGAAATAACTAATAAAAGTAGAAATTAATTAAAACTAAATAAACAAATTGATTCTAGCTAAAATGATTAATTTCTAAACTAATCCTAAGCTTAACTAACTTAATCTAGTTTATTAAACTAGTTTCTAATCTACATTTATACTAATGTCTAGTTCTTGAACTAAAAGAATTAACGCCTAATTCTAAATCTTAATTCTAAAATATAACAATCTTAAAATTAAAACTAAAATAATTAAACACTAATTAACTTAAAATCTAGTTAAACAAAATTCCTTAAAAAAAACTGAGTAGGCTAGCTATCTAAAACAATGGGTATGGGAAAGGGCCATGAATCAAAATAAGAAACAGCAAAAGCCCAAATTGGGCGCCTGGGTCGGGTCGTGTTCTGGTAGGTAAGGCACGGTTGGTAATTTAAACAAAATGAAAACATCAACCCTAAAAAGGTAAACTGAAACACGACAAACTCACACGAAAAAAAAAAAGAAAACTCCGCCGGCTCTCTATGCCTCGCGACTTCTCGTGGTACGATCTCCCTCTCAAATCGCCCTCTTCTTCTTGTGAAAACTCACCAATCAAACAATCATTCAAAACTCTTTAAACGTAGAACAAAACAAAACACGACTACCTCAAAATGTGCCGAAACTCGTCCTCTCTCTGTGTGCAGCGACGATTTTCTTCTCCCTCCGTCACAGTCTCGATCTCTCTTTTCTTCTTTCAAGTTGCTGTTGAGGATGATGATTGGGAGTTTGATATTTCGAATGATGTTGTTGTTGTCTGTTTCTGGTCCCTGTTCGAACTTCAACTCTTCTCTCTGTTTCTATCTTTTTGAAAGTAAAACGGTGGTGGTGATGAGTGTTGCGTTTTGGAGTCGTGTGATGTTTATGGTTTTTGTTTGTCTTTTTGGGAGGGTTGGTCAGTGTGGTGATGTAGAAAAGAGAGTGTTTAATGGAGGTTAATGAAGGTTGTTTAGTGGTTTTTGTAGAAGGCGAAACAGAGAGGAAGGTATGTTGAAAGTGGTATTATGGTTAATGAAGTTGTTACGATGGTTCACAATTGTGTATGGATGGTGGTTTTGTGAAAACTTAGTGAAAAAAAAGAAGATGGTTGTCGTGTGAAGAAGGTGGGTGATGGTTGATGAAGTTGAAGGGTAAGAAACATGGGTCTTAAGGTTGCATGAATGTGTGGTATTTATGGCGTGTGAGTATTGAGATACAGTGGTTTTGTTATTGTGCACTGCGTTGGAGGAAGGTGAGTGTGTATGGCTTATGGTGATGATGTTGTTTTTTTGAAAATCAAAGGATCCGTCTGAAAGTGAGTTTTTGTGTGAGCTCTCCTTTCTAATTTTCCTCTGTTCCTTTATAAAACTGAAAACAAGTCCTCCTTTTTTTCGAATTTCAAAATTGTGATGATGTTGTGTTGTTGTTGTCACTGCAGAAAGCTTGGTTGCATTTGGGTGTTGTATGCTGGTCTTGGTTTTGGCAGATGATGGTAGCAGGGGAGTGAACATGTTTTTGTGAAAGGAAATCGCAGGGACAGACAGGTTTTGTAGCAGGTCGAGGTTGTGGAAATGGCAGGTTGTATTGTTGCTTTCCTTAGCAGGTCTATGGAGTGATGAGAGCAGTACAGGGCACAATTTGGTGATTATTTTGTTTCTTTGAAATGTAAAAATGCTGCTACTTAGTCAATGTTATTTTGTGAAAGCTTTGGTCAAGGTGCGGTTTTAGCAGATGGATGGAGTGTGGTAGCTTGTAGTGTCTTTGTTTTCTTTCTCTTTTTTTTTTGAATTTTGAAATTTGTAATATATTATAACTAAAAGAAAAATGGACTCTATTTTTAAAAATTATTTTTTTTTAAAACAAAAGAAATAATAAAAATGGAAACTAATTAATAACTAAACTTAAATTAAAATTAAAATTAAAATAGACTAAACCAAATTAATAGAATTAATCTAATTGAATTAAATCAAATAAAATTAAAATAAACTAAATTAAAAATAATTTAATTAACTAAACTAAAATAAAAACTAAACTAAAATTAAAAGTAAATTAAATTCAAAAATAAAGTTATAATTAAAGATAAACCAACTTAAATAAAACTATATAACAAGATGAGCTAATACTAGAATTAATCTAACTATATCTCAAATAAATCTAAGATTATGAAAACAAATTTAAAGTGGAATGACAATAATCGACAAAAAGCGCATGATTGATGATTAGTGAAAAAAGAGACCGACTCATGATGATATGACAATGATCAGAATCTGAGGGTAAAACTTGGGGGTACAACACAGGTATTCTTTTCGATGATGCTTAGCTGATAATCATCGTTTGGCTGATTCTCTTGCCCCGAGTCTCCTGGGTACGGCTGCCACATTGGCAGACCATCCATCAGGCCATAGTAGTCGTGGTCAAAGTTGTCTTTCATCAGAGTGTCCTCCTCTAATGAGTTTGGTGGAGCACGACATCCTTCTGGATCACAATCTCCGTATATCATTTTGACATCTGACCTCGGTATAAATCTCAGACTTTGTGCCGGAAGGAAAAATGGTGTATGCACCTCTTCCTGAGACATATAATCGTCCTCGTTAAGATAGGACTTCCATTCTTCATCTGTATCGGAGGAATCTCCCTCGTTGATGGTATGTACTTCTTGAGACACTGGGTGAAGAAAACCTCCACTGTGGAAGAAGTCCTGAATGGGATGAATGCTTTCATCGTTAGCAGCAGTCTGGGTACAGGTTGAGGAAAAGCCAAGATCTTTCTTTGCTTTGTTATTAGTAGGAATGACAAGTTGTCCCCATCCTTTCGCATTGTTGCTTTTGATTACTTAGAGAGCATCTTTGTACAAGTAAATCGAGGTTCCTCTCTCTGATTGATTGTCATTGCTCATCGAAAGTGCTTGGAACTGGGTTTCGATAACCTCCTTTGGTTCTACACAAGTGGATGATTATAAGTTACTCACGAGCAAGGCTTGCTCTTCGTAGACCGTGACGAGTTGGTTGTTTTTGACAAACTTCAGCTTTTGGTGAAGTGTCGAAGTGACTGCCCCCGCCTCGTGTATCCAAGATCTTCCTAACAAGCAACTGTATGTTGCTCGGATGTCCATGACCTGGAAAGTGACTTGGAAGGTGTGCGGACCGATAGTTATGGGAAGGTCGACTTCGCCGATAACTGTTTTTCGGGATCCGTCAAATGCCATGACGGTGACCTCACTGGCTCTCATCGGAGATCCTCGGTATGATAATCGCATCAATGTAGACTTCGGTATCACATTTAGAGCTGATCTGGTGTCTACCAGTACGCTGGCTAATGCATCGTCCTGGCAGTTGACTGTAATATTGAGTGCTATGTTATGATTTTTGCCTTCTTCTGGCAATTCCTCATCACTAAATCCCAAGTTATTGCCAGAAGTGATGTTGGAGATGATGCTGTCGAATTGTCTTATTGACACATCTTGTTCCACAAAGGCTTGCTTTAAGATTTTCTGTAGAGCTTCTCTGTGAGCTTCAGAACTCAGTAAAAGTGATAACACTGAGATTTTTGAAGGAGTTTGCAACAGTTGATCAACAATGTTGTATTCACTCTTTTGGATGAGTCTCAGTATCTCATCGTTGTTCTTTGAAAGGTCGGGACCATTGGACTGACCGACTGGTTGATCAGGAACTTCTGTTTGAGGTTCCTTTTCTCTGGGTTCTCTAACTCCTCTGTTGAAGATCCAACCGCTCCATGTTACTCGACTGATGTCTGCGATATTTACGACAGAGGGTAATGGAGTTTCCTTTCCATTCTCAATTGTTGTGGCACCGTATTTGTAAGGGATAGCCTTAGTTGATTCATACGGTAGTGGTCCCAGCAGATAGATAACTATAGGAGCCTTCTGATTTTTCTGACCATTGTAAGTAATTTCAATCAGTTCCTGGTTAAGAACCTTCGATTCATCAAGTAGAGGGATGATGGCACAAACATCTTTGGTCCTCTTATGATCAGAGATTACGACAACGTCCTTGATTTGATCAACGAAATAGTCTGGCATCAAGTTGATTGATCCAGAACTTGGACACGGTCGAATCTCTTTGTGATCCAACTGACTTTGAAGGGTTGCTCGCACGAGGTAACATCCTTGATTATCTTCCGAGCAAACTCTACAGCGTTCATAGTTGTGTGGTGGCACCTGGCCACGTCTGCTTTGTATGCAGTGTAACCCTACTAGGTCAGTTTCCATTGATCGAACATCCTGACTTTGATGCCTAGCAGGGTTCCCGTTAGTCATACTGACTTGTTGTGTGTCTTTATCCATATAGATCGGAAGCCACCAGTGGTTTAACAAGTGTTGAAGAGTTCTTTGAACGAGAGCACATCCTTGATTACTCTCACAGCACACTACACAGTTCTGATAATTATGCGAAGTCAGAAAACCGAGCTGGACTTGTGTAGCGTACAACTCCACCAAGCTGGTATTCATCAAACGAACATCAAAGATTTAAATCATGTTGACTTGATAAGGATTCCTATCATAGTAATCCTGGATCCATCCAAGAACATCAAAGATTTAAATCATGTTGACTTGATAAGGATTCCTATCATAGTAATCCTGGATCCATCCAAGATCCATCTGACACTGGAGGGCCTCTTGTACAAAAGAGCATCCCTGTTTGTTTACCGACCAGACTAGACACGAATCGTAATTATGCCGTGGCAGATTATGATGTTGGCTTTTCCTTGAGTGCATTGCCACCAAGTTGATATTCATCGCACGGATGTCGTGATTCTGGATGATGTTGGAATTCGAGTAAGTCATGTTAACATCACGAATTTGGTGCTCTTGGATCCATCCGAGATCCAATTGTTCCTGTAAAGCTGATTGCACCACAGAACATCCTTGATTATTTTTGGAGCAAATATCACACTGGTGATAATTGTGAGGTGGTACATGGCTGTATCCGCTCTGTCTACAATGAATCTTGACCAAGTTGACCCTCAATAAGAGTACATCATGAATTTGATAGTTGTGGTTAGACTCTCCCTCTATCAAATTTACCGCAGCTTTCTCGTGTTGAGGCAGCGGGTTCGTGAGAACATTTGGATTTGTATCCTTGAAGGATAAGACCCCGCTCCTAACAAGCTTTTGCACATCGGATTTGAAACTGAGACAGTTCTCTATGTTATGCCCTGGTCCTCCTTGATGGTAAGGACAAGTCTGATCTGTTTTGAACCAAAAAGGCGGATTCTCCGGGATTGCAAGGGGAGCCCTGGTTTGGACGTGCCCCTTGACCAGTAGTAATGGAAACAATTCTGCATACAACATTGGTATAGGGTCAAACCCTGGTGGTCGTATTTTACGGTTGTTGTTGTATTGAGGACGAGCCTGCTGAAGAGGCTGTTGTGTCCTTTGCTGAAATTGTTGTTAGTTTGGTTGGCTCTGAGCAACCTGAGGTTGATATGTAGGTACAGGCGCATGGTTAATAGCAGGATTTACCGCTGCTACTGGTTGGTACCGTCGCCTTTGCTTTCCGAGAGAGATATTCCCAATATCCTGCTCTTTTTTCTTAGGGAGAGCACTACCGTATTATTTTGTACTACTTGATGATCCGACATCTTTGACCATACGTCCTTCTCGGACCGCTTCCTCAAGACGAACTCCCATGCCTACCATCTCGGTGAAGTCGCTGGGCGCACTGGCGACCATTCTGTCATAGTAAAATGAACTTAAGGTCTTTAAGAAAATTTTTGTCATCTCTTTTTCCTCAAGAGGTTGACAAATCTGAGCGGCAATTTCACGCCATCTCTGAGCGTATTCCTTAAAGGTTTCCTTATCCTTTTGTGACATGGCTCTAAGTTGATCTCTGTCCGGTGCCATGTCTAGGCTATACTTATATTCTTGAACGAAGGTAATGCCAAGATCTCTGAAAGTGGCGATCTTAGTGCGGTTTAATCCCATGTACCATTTGAGTGCGGCACCGGTTAAACTATCCTGGAAATAGTGGATCAGTAGCTGTTGGTTCTCTGTCTGAGTTGACATCCTCCGAGCGTACATCACCAAATGACTTTGAGGGCAAGAGTTACCCTTGTACTTTTCAAATTCGGGCACCTTGAATTTGTGCGGAACTTTCACATTGGGGACCAAACAAAGGTTTGCGGCGACCTTTCCAAATAGATCCTGACCGCGAAGGGCTTGCAGTTCTTTCTGCATTTCCAGGAACTGTTCTTGTAACTCCTTCATTCTCTTATCCAGACTTTCCTTTCCACCAGAAGGTATCTATGGAATCTGTCCTTCTGGGATAGTGTGCACCACGGGTGGTGGTACAGTTATTACGGCAGAGACTCTTGGTGCTTCCCGAAGTTTGTAACCTTCAAGAGTTGCTGTCATGCCTCTTGCATCTTCGCTTTCCTGAAGTTTGTAACCTTCAGGCCCAACGGTTCCTGCTGCGGTTCCTTGATCTTCAGTGATCGGCGGAACATATCCTTCTGGGATATAGTTAATAGGCATGCCCCAGGGACAATCTTTAGGCATGTTATACCGAGGATCATACTTCTTCACTATGGGCGCCGACATGATCTCTGAGATCACAGTCCTTTGAATCTGAGCTTCTGCCAGAGCTTGCATGTCATTATGAAGTTTCCTTAGATCTTCTTTCAGAACATCGAGTTCTTCTCTCAACTCTCTGTTCTCTTCCTCAAGATTATCCATTTTCTTTTGGCGATTGACCCGAGTATTGTACGAATGAGACAGTTTGACTCTAGAACCGAGACACAAACGTGAGATTCGTAGGTAAGGAGAAAGCGTTATGTGAGAATGATGAATGATATGCAATGATTATATTAATTAAAATTTTGTTTAATCAAAATAAACTTCAACAATTAGATTGCAAATATCAAACAGTGGGGAAGGCCCCGTTTTATTGAATTCAAAGATTGCGGAAATGGAAATACAATAGATTACAAAGTGTTGCAAAAGGAAATGTCTAAGCTAATGGATCCAGAGTCCTCTCTGAGGAGGGCTCTGGTGCTGGTTCTGGTATTTTCCTTTTCTTTGACCAGGGCTCTCGAGTCGTTGTCGGGTTGTCATTCCTTTGCCAAGTGAAAGGAGCGAGAAAACTTCTTTGGTCATCTTGGTTTTCTACAACATGTTGCTCTAAAATCTCAATCAGAGCATCTTTTTCTTTTAACAGTTGTTGTATTTTGTTACACTCCTCGCTGAGAGTGTGGTACTTGTTCTTCCAAGACCTCTTCTCCTATTGAACTTTGTTGAGAGTAACCTGAAGTTTTTCCGTATCAGACATAAAGTAAAGGACAGGGTCCCTTAACGGAAGAACTTCTTGACGAGGGTAAGGCATCCTCAGCTTGAGGGCTCTAGTTTGCACCCAGTGGAGATAAGGCTCCACCGAGACATAGTTCGGCTTTCCTAGAGACTCTATTCCTTTCCTATGAACATGTTTCCATACATGCACTATTTTTGTCTTTAGTGCCCTGTCATTTTCTCCTTCCATGAAGAAAAGACCTTCCATATGAACATTACGCGGGACATGTCTCATCGGGTATCCAAATTGACGACGAACTAAAACTGGATGATAATTGATTCCTCCTTTAGTTCCTATGAGGGGTACGTTAGGGAAGTTTCCACAATGGTCAATGATTCTGATCCCGTCATAGATCCGATTGTACCAATCGATGTCAGAGTTGGTAAGATACATGATTCTCTGCGACCAACGTATAGCACTCTTATGATCCCAAAAAGTGGCAGATTTAGGTAAATGGGAAGTGAACCATTTGTATAGCAGGGGTACACAGCATGTGATCATTCCTCCGCTGTACAAATTCCTTAAGTGTACAGAATGATACGCATCTGCAAGTAAAGTCGGTACAGGGTTTCCAATCAGAAAAACTTTAATGGCATTGATATCAACGAAGTTATCAATGTTGGGAAACAGAAATAACCCGTAGGCGAGCAAAGCAAAGATGCTTTCGAAAGCAGTCACGTTCCCTATACTAGCGAAGTACAGAGCTTTCTTTACTAAGAACTTGGCTGGTAAACCTTGGATTCCACCCTTAGTGGTGATGCGGTGTTTTCGCAAGTATACGAATCGCGTCAGAGTAATATAAAAGATTATCGATCCCACAGAGACCAAACGTCAATCTATCGGTTTCTATTGTTACGATGTTTATCTAAGGCAAATCAATCGGGAGTTCGTGAGTGCACAGTAAAAGCGAAGTAAAGTACGAAGATATAAAATTCAATTTAAAACAACAGGCTTGAATGTAATTCACACAGTCGGATAGTATTCCAAATGCTTGTAAATAGAACCACTTATGGGGTAATGTTTTCTACTTATGAAAAGAACTAATTTAACGGGAACTGTCGCTTTCACGTATTCAGAACCGAGTTTATCCCTTAATCGAACCCTCTTATTGTCACTTATAAAAAGGTGCGCATTGCGTTAAAGTAATAAACCTATTTTTAAAAATATAGTTTCTTGACTCAGTTGAAAAGTATTTTGACTTGGAACTTTTAACAAAAAGAGGTTCATGCGAACCGGACTTTAAACCCATAAACGTGTCTGAAAATAGTTTTAAAATCGTTTTTATAAAGTATTAAAAACTCCTACATAACTAAACAAAGCGCTTTCGCTTCCTTTGAACAGTTAAGACTAACCAAGTTTAACCAAAGGTTGGACGGCTTTCGATCTTACCCAACAGAAATAAAGTGCAGAAAACTTGTGTTAAAAATCAGAATAACCCCTAAGCATTTCTATTGACACCTTGTATGGAATACTACTTTAACTATGATCCTTACATTCTAACCTTTAAAATTTAGCCGGACATGGAAATGTAAATAGACATGTTGAAATAGATCATGTTAAAGTAGATTCTTTTTAAGTAAATAGTGCTAGAAAGTAAATAGTGCGAGAAAATAAATGGTGCGGGAAAGTAAATAGTGCGAGGAAGTAAATAGTGCGAGAAAATAAATGGTGCGGGAAAGTAAATAGTGCGAGGAAGTAAATAGTGCGAGAAAATAAATGGTGCGGGAAAGTAAATAGTGCGAGAAAATAAATGGTGTGGGAAAGTAAATAGAAACCTGCTCCAAATTGGAGGCTTTAAATATGGTACGACTGGAAATAAATGACTGGAAATGAAAATGGCGGCAGGATTAACTTCTACCAGAGTGCTCCAAACTCAATTACAGACTCGATTAAACAGTGTGATAACTCCCCGATGTGAGAAGTTTATCACTTTACAATAATGAAAATATATGGCTTGAGTTCTGAAACTAAGCTTGGATGAAGAAAAAGGATCAAGGACTCATCTATTTATAGCCTAGGAAAAACTATGGAAGGACCAAAGTGCCCCCCAACTTCTTTTGGGAGGGAAACCATACGACAAAGGTGGCGCCCGCCATCCCCTCATGGCGCCTGCCATGTGAAACAAGGGAAAAAGAAGTGGAGATCGTGGCAGTTGACAAAAGTTGACTCCTATCCAAGTCATGGCCTACCCTATGGCGCCCGCCATGGTGGATGCCATGTGTACAATTTCCTCAAAAACTGGTTTTCTTGCTCGTTTTTCTTCATTCCTTCACGAGGAGCTCTGGGAATACAAAGAACCTGGAAACAAAACAAAACACAAGCATAACACAAGAAAATAACAATAAAATCCTAAGAAACATGTGCAATCCGAGTCAAATACGTAATGTGATTCAGTGTTATCAAATTCTCCCACACTTAGACCTTTGCTTGTCCTCAAGCAAAACACTTTATAGCTCATGACAGAAAAAGGTGGTATCAACGAATCATTTGGGCTAAAAGGGCTTCTAAGTTCAAACTAGGATGAAGTGATAGGTACTAACTAAGTGAACCAAAGATATTGTAATGACACTTTTCGACAGACGCAGACATAAACTTCGTTCCTATACAAACCAATCCATACTACCCCACTGTACCTAGGCCTACCTTTTGCATCTCTTTTGGGTCCTCTTCATTCCGGTGCAATCACATTATGCCCGTTATCCGTACATACTCATAGTAAAGTGACCGGTTAGTGATTCTGATCTCAAGCATGGGGCTCTGGTACACAAAATGGTGTAACCCCTTTTATTGACTCAATTGTAGTTATGGGGGATCGGATCGTAACCCGCCCTACCAAGTCCAGCACCAGATACCTCTAAACCCACCAACAATGGGCAAATTTTATTCTCTTTTTTTTTTTGCAAATTCTTACAACTTTTTGGGTTAAATGACCTTGTGAGGGTTACCTATACCCGAGTTGCATTTTTATGAAGCACATCATACAGATCATTCACTTATATTCATCGGTCCCTTACGTAGATCATGCTTAGGCCGGAGCGGACTGCTAGGATAAACTACTAAGGACCTACTCTAAAAAGATAATTAAGTCCATGGTATATGGGGTATCGGGGTCGATTCATATAATCACGAAGCCTATGGTGTTAAAACGATACCGATGTTTCAAAAAAGTTTTCCCAAGTCATCCGCATCCTAACTCAAACCTGTCTCAAAGCCCAAATTTTCAGAACAATACACTTTCTTTTGTCAAAAAAAAATTTTTTTTTTCGTAAGGCTAAGGAAATGGGGAAATTGGGATACACTACACAGATGACTCGTCAAGCACATGCATATTCTAAAAACAAACTAAAAACAAGATAAATAAACTAGAAAGTAATAAAAAAGTAAAAGGAAAGAAAATGCAAGTAAAACAGATAAAGTCTCCTCCCACACTAAAAACGAACATTGTCCCCAATGTTTCGAAATAAGATAGGGAAAGAGTAACCTGGAACTCCTATGGCATGCTACTGGTACTGTCGTCACCGTGCGGTGAGCGCCTAGGGTGACGAGATCTGTTGCGGCGACGATCGCTCTGAGAAGTTGCGAACTCATCAAATCTGGTGGTCAAAGCAGCCTGAGATTGCATGATACTTTGAATGGAGCGGTCTGTCTGCTGTTGTGACTCTTGCATGAATCTCATGTTGTCGGTCAGTTGTTGCTGGATGGCAGCAAGCAAGCCATCACGCCTTTCTTCTCTGGCCAGTTGGTCGCGCCACATCTGCTCAGTAATATAGAAACCAGGAGCTGTACCTGCAAAAGGGTGAGAAGAAGATGATGCAGTGGGTGCAGGTCATAAATGGTGGGGTGATATATAATGATCGGGAGACTTCTCTCGCTGGTCATACTTGTCATTAGTCTCGTTCCCGTCCCCAGTAGGAACATTAGGAGGCAGTGGACCCGTAACAGGTGGAGTGCGAGGCTCATCAACTGTCTCTCCATAACCCTCTAAAGCATAACTCCAATTAGCAGGATCGTGGACACTAGTCATCATAGGATCAGGTAAAGTGAAGTAATGGATGGTCTCGCCATCGATCAAGAGCCTGAACTGGTTAGGGTGAAAGGAAGCTCTCCTCATCAACCCTCGGTCTAAGCAAAAATCAATATCCAGCATGGTATACCCGCAGTAGGGAGTCAGGTGAAGCAGCTTACTAGTAAGACCCAAAGCGGTAGCAATCTGAGTAACTGTTCCTCCCACATGGATGATTCCTTCAGAAGATCTGGCTGTGAGTGTGAAGTTATCAAGCAGAAAGTTCCCACAGGCCACATGACGCGAATGGTTCACACAGAAAAGGAAGAATATCTCCTCCTCACTAACATGGACATCAGCATCAGCCTTTCCAAGGAAGGTGTGGGCAAGGATCATCTGGAAATACCTGAGAGCTGGGTTATGGATAATGTGAGATAGCTGGGTGGACAGATCAGGGCTTCCTCCACCTGTAATATCGCTCAAGAACTTATCGATATCTCGACTTATAAAGTATCCCATAGGTAAATCAGGAATGACATCAGGGGAAATCTGGAAACCTAGCAAATCACCAAACCCCTTATGGGTAAAAGAGTACTCTATCCCAAACAGTCTGAAAATGACGCTGCCGTCCTGACCAACATATGGCTCATGGCTAAATGAACTGAGGAATTCCAGGGTGAGGTTTCTGTAGGTCGAATGCATGTCATTAGCATACTCACCCCACTAGAGCTGGCTACATAGAAACCTTATATTGGGCTCGATGCCTAAGGCATCCATGCAAGCCTGGTCAGGGTAACGGGTAGGTGCCATGGGGCGCTGATAAAGGACTAAATAGCGTTGTCTCTGTGCGTCATCTCTGAAAGCGACGTGCATGTCGTCGAAGGTCTGCATCTTGAAAAGAAGGGTTAGAGAATGGGACCTGAAAACATAAACATTATAAAAGGTCAGTCTATACAAACAAACTAATAAAAATAAAATGTAAGACATGAAAAGTAATAAACATAAAAGAAAAAATAAAGAAAAATAAAGAAAACCGTGGGTTTCCTCCCATGCAGCATTTGTTTAACATCGTTAGCTTGACGAGTATAACTCATGTAGCTGAAGTAGATAGTGGTGGATCGATCAGAGTGTGGCTAGAGTAGTCAAAAGGAATGTCACCTCCTTCGTAGTGTTTTAACCTCTGTCCATTTACAATGAATGGACTACAAGAATGGTTCTTGATCTCAACTGCTCCGGATTTTAGGACTTTAGAAACTTCAAAAGGACCTGTCCATCTTGAACGAAGCTTGCCAGGAAAAAGTCGCAACCTGGAATTAAAGAGGAGAACATGATCTCCTATATTGAAATCTTTCTTTATAATTCTTTTATCATGCCAAGCTTTGGTTCTTTCTTTATATATTATGGCATTTTCATAGGCAGACTGGTGGAGTTCTTCTAGTTTATGAATGTCAAGGATTTGCTTTTCACCAGCAGTCAAATAATCTAAGTTTAAGGTTTTAATGGCCCAATAGGCCTTGTGTTCTAACTCAAAGGGTAGCTGATTGGACTTTCCATAGACCAATTGGTAAGGAGTTGTTCCAATAGGGGTTTTAAAGGCAGTTTTGTAGGCCCATAGTGCTTCTTGTAGCTTCTGAGACCAATCTTTTCTAGTTATTAAAACAGTTTTCTCTAAGATTTGTTTAATCTCCCTATTAGATACCTCTACTTGGCCGCTAGTCTGTGGATGGTAAGGTGTTGCTACTCTATGTTTAACTCCATATTTGCTTAAAATTTTATCAAAAATCCTTTATATGAAGTGCGATCCACCATCGCTTATAACAAGACGGGGTACTCCGAATATAGGGAATATATAATTCCTAGACAGCTTAATCACTACTCGTGTGTCATTTGCGGGTGAGGCTATGGCTTCAATCCATTTAGACACGTAGTCAACAGCTACTAAGATATATTTATTACCTAATGAGGATGGAAATGGTCCCATAAAATCGATACCCCAAACATCGAAAAGTTTTACTTCCTGAATATTCCTTAAAGGCATTTCGTCACGTCTGGAGATGTTCCCAGTGCACTGGCACCGGTCACATTTGACTATATAAGCATGAACATCACGCCACATTGTGGGCCAGAAAAGGCCAGCTTGAAGAATTTTAGCGTGTGTCTTGGAGGTGCTAGCATGTCCTTCGTAGGGTGCAGAGTGACAGTGTTCTATGATATTTCTTACCTCTTCTTCTGGAACGCAACGACGAAAAATACTGTATGTACCTCTTTTGAAAAGAAGTGGCTCGTTCCAATAAAATTGTCTTACATCGTTAAAGAGCTTCTATTTATGTTGATAGTTAAGGTCAGGAGGTATGATATCAGCGGCTAGGTAATTAACAAAATCAGCGTACCAAGGTATGCCACTTACCGCCAAAGATTTTTCA
Source organism: Lathyrus tuberosus (assembly GCA_022829125.1). NCBI lineage: Eukaryota > Viridiplantae > Streptophyta > Magnoliopsida > Fabales > Fabaceae > Lathyrus > Lathyrus tuberosus. Next base: position 10,070,156 of record JALAZF010000112.1, read on the forward strand.
GGGTTCTTATAAGGATCTAGGTTATTTTCTTCAATGGCTTCTATCTTAGCTATTAACCTGTCATAGGCAAAATCATCATTTATAGGCACTAAATCTGGTTTCAGGTACTCAAGTCTAGAAAGGTGATCAGCAACTACATTTTCTGTGCCTTTCTTGTCTCGAATATCTAGATCAAACTCCTGTAATAAAAGGATCCATCAAAGTAACCTAGGTTTGGCATCTGTCTTGCTTAATAGGTAACGAATAGCAGCGTGGTCTGTGTAAACTATAATTTTAGCTCCTACTAGATAAGATCGAAATTTGTCCATAGCAAAAACCATGGCAAGGAGTTCTTTTTAAGTGGTTGCGTAGTTAAGCTGAGCAGCATCTAAGGTTCTACTAGCATAATAAATTACATGTAATTTCTTATCCTTTCTTTGACCTAGAACAGCTCCTACAGCGTAATCGCTAGCATCGCACATGATTTCGAAAGGTTCGGCCCAATCTGGGGGTTGCATAATGAGTGCTGAAATTAGCGCTTGTTTCAAAAGGTTAAATGCTTCAATGCATTTTTCATCAAAATTAAATTCGACATCTTTCATCAGGAGGCCATTTAAAGGTTTGGTTATTTTAGAGAAATCCTTGATAAAACGCCGGTAGAAACCAGCATGCCCAAGAAAACATCGGACTTCTCTAATGGCCTTAGGGGGTTTTAGGTTTTCTATTACCTCTATCTTGGCTCTATCTACTTCAATACCCCTTTCAGAGACTATGTGTCCTAAAATTATACATTCGGTAACCATAAAGTGACATTTCTCCCAGTTTAGCACCAGGTTTACATCCACACATCTTTTCAGGATTTTCTCAAGGTTAACGAGACAGTTTTTGAAATCAAATCCGCATACCGAGAAATCGTCCATGAATGTTTCCATAATTCCATCAAGGTAATCAGCGAAGATTGACATCATGCAACGCCGGAAGGTAGCTGGAGCATTACAGAGGCCGAAAGGCATTCGTCTATAGGAAAAGGTTCCATAAGGGCATGTGAAAGTTGTTTTTTCTTGATCTTCTGGGTGAATAGGAATTTGGAAGAATCCCGAATATCCATCAAGATAACAAAAATAGGAGTGTCTGGCTAAACGTTCCAGCATTTGGTTTATAAATGGTAAAGGGAAATAACCCTTCTTAGTTGCTTTGTTTAATTTTCTGTAATCTATGCACATACGCCATCCTCCTTCTATCTGTTTTGCTACATGTTCGCCTTTCTCGTTTTGCACGAATGTGATGCCTCCCTTTTTAGGTACTACATGCACAGGGCTCACCACTTACTATCTGAGATTTGATAAATTATACCTGCTTCCAGTAACTTAAACACGTCCTTCTTAACAACATCACTCATTATAGGTTTTATCCTTCTCTGATGTTCTCTGGAGGGTTTCGAATCTTCCTCAAGTAAAATCTGGTGCATACACACGGATGGACTTATACCTTTCAGATCAGAGATATTATATCCTAAGGCTGAGGGATATTTCCGCAAAACATATAAGAGCTGGTCTGTTTCTTCTTGGTTTAAGGTAGCACTGACTATAACTGGACGGTTCATTTCCTCGTCCAAAAACTCATATCTTAGATTCTTGGGTAGTTCTTTAAGTTCTAAAGTTGGTTTCTTGGGGCATGGTATTGGATTGGGGGTAAGGGATAAACATTCGTGAAGGTTATCATCAATGTAGAGTTCCATAAATCCATCATCTTCCCTTATGAGGGTTGAAGGTAGTTTGATTGTTTCTATGGGTTCTTCTTGATCTAGTTCCCTAATGCATTCATCAATGATGTCTATGGCGTAAGATGCATCTCCTAATACTGGTGCCATAAGAAATTTTGACAAAATGAATCATATATTTGCATCACCTACCTCTAAAGTCAACTTTCCTCTCTTGACATCTATTATGGCTCATGCGGTTCATAAGAATGGCCTACCTAGGAGGATTGGGATGTCATCATCTTCTTTAATGTCCATTACAACAAAATTAGTAGGGATAAACAACTGACCAATCCTAACTGGGACGTCTTCTAATATGCCTACTGGATATTTGACGGATCTATCGGCTAATTGAAGAGACATCTTAGTAGGTTACAGTTCTCCTAGTTTTAACCTTTCACAAACTGCTAGAGGCATTAAGCTCACACTAGCTCCTAAGTCCAGGAAAGCTTTATCGATGACATGACTCCCCAAAATACAAGGTATGGAGAAATTTCCAGGATCTTTCTCCTTTTTGGCAAGTTTATTCTCGGAAATGGAATTGCATTCCAAAGGTTTTGGATCGTCAAGTCTACGTTTATTGGTAAGGATGTCTTTGAGGAACTTTGCATAATATGGTATCTGGGTGATGGCTTCTGTGAAAGGGATCTCCACATGAAGTTTCTCTATGACTTTAATGAATTTCTGGTATTGGTTATTGATCTTGGTTTGTTTGAGTCTTTGTGGATAGGGTATTGGAGGTTTGTATGGCAGAGGTGGTTCATTAGTTTTATCTATAGTTTCTCCCTTATCTTGGTTTTTCTGTTCTTCAGATTCCACTGATTCCTCTACTTCGTCCGTAGGTACAAGGCTTTTCTTAGAAGTTTTGGGTTTGCCCAATGCCGGGTTAAACGGTTCATCGTAAGCGGTCCCACTTCGTAAGGTAATTGCATTGGCTTGTCCTCAGGGGTTTTGTTGAGGTTGTCCAGGAAATTGTCCTCCAGGTGTGGTTTCGGAAGCTTGTTTGAGAGCTACCAGAGAGATCTGGGTTTCAAGCATCTTATTGTGGGTGACTATTTGGTCTAGCTTGGTTCCTAACTGGGTAATCATTTCGTTTACATGAATGTTTTGGTTTAGGAATTCTTTGTTTTGCTGGGTTTGAGCCGAAATGAAATTTTCCATGATTTTCTCAAGGTTTGGTTTAGGCAACACAACTTGCATAGGTTGGTTTTGTCTCTGGGCTTGAAAACCGGGTGGTCTCGGAGGTGCAGGGTTTTGGATAGGGTTATTGTTTTTGTAGGAAAAGTTTGGGTGATTCCTCTATCCAGGGTTATAAGTGTTTGAAAATGGGTTCCCTTGGGCATAGTTGACCTGGTCTGATTTAGTTTCATTCAACAGATTGCATTCCACTGATTGGTGTCCTTTGGTTCCACATAATTCGCATTCCGACGAGACTGCTGCTGCAGTAGCTGGGTTTGCGTACATATGTTCGACCTTAAGGGCCAAAGCGTCCATTTTGGCTTGCATCATGTCTATAGAACTTATCTCATATATTCCTCCTTGGGCTTCTTTCTTCTCCACTGTTGCTCGTTTTGTTCCCCATTGACAATGGTTTTGAGCCATATCTTCGATGAGAGCGCAAACTTCAGGGTAAGGTTTATTCATCAGAGCGCCACCAGCGGCAGCGTCGATGGTCATCTTAGTGTTATAATGAAGTCCATTATATAAGGTATGAATGATTAGCCATGATTCCAGACCATGATGTGGACATATTCTCAATAGGTCTTTATATCTCTCTCAAGCTTCAAAGAGTGATTCACCTTGGTTTTGAGTGAATCTGGTTATTTGGTTTCGAAAAACAGCAGTTTTACTTGGGGGAAAATATCTAGCAAGGAATACTCTCCTAAGGTCTTCCCAAGTTGTTATAGAATTGGCTGGAAGGGAATCTAACCATGTAAGGGCTTTGTCTCTGAGGGAGAAAGGAAATAGTCTTAGACGAATCGCCTCAGGAGTAGCACCATTGGTTTTAAAAGTGTCAGCTAATTGGATGAAGACTTTTAGATGTTGATTTGGGTTCGCAGAAGGGAGACCCGCGAATTGGTTTTGCTGTACTAATTGTAATAGGGAGGGTTTCAGTTCGAAATTATTAGCAGGAATATTAGGGTTTATTATACTAGAACTGGGTTCGTCATCGGATGGTTGAGTGAAATCCTTAAGGGGTCTTTGGTTACGGTCTTCGGCCATAGTTTCCTTAATTCTATGAAGTGAGAGACGTGCACGAGCGTAACGTTCAGGTTCCGCTAAAGGATCTATAAGTACCGGTGCTGCAAGTTCTTCGCATTGACCATTAGGTAAAGCCTTAGTCTAGACGGTGTAACAACAGGGTACGAAATTTGACGTAATTAGTCCCCGACAACGGCTCCAAAAACTTGATGTGGTGTTTTCACAAGTATACGAATCGCGTCAGAGTAATATAAAAGATTATCGATCCCACAGAGACCAAACGTCAATCTATCGGTTTCTATTGTTACGATGTTTATCTAAGGCAAATCAATCAGGAGTTCGTGAGTGCACAGTAAAAGCGAAGTAAAGTACGAAGATATAAAATTCAATTTAAAACAACAGGCCTGAATGTAATTCACACAGTCGGATAGTATTCCAAATGCTTGTAAATAGAACCACTTATGGGGTAATGTTTTCTACTTATGAAAAGAACTAATTTAACGAGAACTGTCGCTTTCGCGTATTCAGAATCGGGTTTATCCCTTAATCGAACCCTCTTATTGTCACTTATAAAAAGGTGCGCATTGCGTTAAAGTAATAAACCTATTTTTAAGAAATATAGTTTCTTGACTCAGTTGAAAATTATTTTGACTTGGAACTTTTAACAAAAAGAGGTTCATGCGAACCGGACTTTAAACCCATAAACGCGTCCGAAAATAGTTTTAAAATCATTTTTCTACAGTATTAAAAACTCCTACTTAACTAGACAAAGCGCTTTCGCTTCCTTTGAACAGTTAAGACTAACCAAGTTTAACCAAAGGTTGGACGGCTTTCAATCTTACCCAACAGAAATAAAGTGCAGAAAACTTGTGTTAAAAATCAGAATAACCCCTAAGCATTTCTATTGACACCTTGAATGGAATACTACTTTAACTATGATCCTTACAGTCTAACCTTTAAAATTTAGCCGGACATGGAAATGTAAATAGACATGTTGAAATAGATCATGTTAAAGTAGATTCTTTTTAAGTAAATAGTGCGGGAAAGTAAATAGTGCGAGAAAGTAAATAGCGCGACAAAATAAATGGTGCGGGAAAGTAAATAGTGCGAGGAAGTAAATAGTGCGAGAAAATAAATGGTGCGGGAAAGTAAATAGTGCGAGGAAGTAAATAATGCGAGAAAATAAATGGTGCGGGAAAGTAAATAGTGCGAGAAAATAAATGGTGCGGGAAAGTAAATAGAAACCTGCTCCAAATTGGAGGCTTTAAATATGGTACGACTGGAAATAAATGACTGGAAATGAAAATGGCGGCAGGATTAACTTCTACCAGAGTGCTCCAAACTAAATTACAGACTCGATCAAACAGTTTGATAACTCCCCGATGTGACAAGTTTATCACTTTACAATACTGAAAATATATGGCTTGAGTTCTGAAACTAAGCTTGGATGAAGAAAAAGGATCAAGGACTCATCTATTTATAGCCTAGGAAAAACTATGGAAGGACCAAAGTGCCCCCCAACTTCTTTTGGGAGGGAAACCATACGACAAAGGTGGCGCCCGCCACCCCCTCATGGCGCCCGCCATGTGAACCAAGGGAAAAAGAAGTGGAGATCCTGGCAGTTGACAGCAGTTGACTCCTATCCAAGTCATGGCCTACCCTATGGCGCCCGCCATGGTGGATGCCATGTGTACAATTTCCTCAAAAACTGGTTTTCTTGCTCGTTTTTCTTCATTTCTTCACGAGGAGCTCTGGGAATTCAAAGAACCTGGAAACAAAACAAAACACAAGCATAACACAAGAAAATAGCAATAAAATCCTAAGAAATATGTGCAATCCGAGTCAAATACGTAGTGTGATTCAGTGTTATCAAGTGGTGTTAGTTCTACAGCCATGTAGTATTTGTGTTGGCTAAATTTTGTTAAAACCTATATGATAGCTTTATGTCACTAAAGTTGTTTTAACATGCTGTTTTGTGTATCTGCCATAATAGTTTAGTTGCAGGTTGTGAGATGTCAAGTGTGATGTCTTGACATGTTGTGCTGCACTAAGCTGATGTGAGTGCATGGTTGTTTTAAGGTGTTGTTGTTTTGCTGTCATGTGTTGGTTAATCAAGATGTTCTAGTTTACTGTATTCAACATGTCGGATAAAGATGGCCCATCCTGGATCATAGGACATCGCGTCTGTTATTGGCTTGAAAGAAGATTCTGTTAGTTGTTATTTGTTATTGAATATTCTATGAATATTTAGTTACCCTATGTGGCGTCCAAAGCAATGGGGTTGAGATTTTGTGTTGGTTTTTGGATTTTCACTACTTTCTAAATATGGAGACATATTAGGAAACATTTGATTGAAGACCTATTATATAGCAGAAGGTTCTGCTGATTTATAGCAGTTGATATGCTGTGATTTGAAGCCCAAATCCAGTTGGGATGTAGGTTATAAATAGGAGTGTTTGTAACCTGATTCAATAACAATTCCAAGATGTAAAATTATTAGGGTTTCGTTCTTGTGAACCACTCTCTAGGGGAGTTGGTATGTGTGAACCACTCGGATTGTGAGATGGTCACTGTACTCCTCGAAGCTTTTAAGCAAGAGTGAGTGTTGTTCTTGGAGGAACCTGTTAAGCAACTCTGAGTATTGTTCTTAGTCATGTGTGTCATGTCTAGGTATTGTTATTGATGTGTGTCTTCTATTTTTCTGTGATTGAAGAGCTGTTGGAAATCAAGTTGTTGATGCAGTGGCTGAGGTGTTGACTGCTAGACATCATTGCGATGATTGGAAGTGAGATGGAGTGTCTTACCTAGGGAGGACTTAGGTAGAAGGGTCATTGGGTAGTTATTAAGTTAGGAGATTGTCAACTGGGTTTGTTGAGTCTGTAATTTGATACTGCTAATAGTGGACTTCCTTCCTGGCTTGGTATGCCCCCAGATGTAGGTTGTTAGACCGAACTAGGTGAACAAATTCTGTGTGTGGTTTATGCTTTTTAGTACTGTTATTGGTTATACCTTGCCATGTTTTCTCTAATAGACCAGATGTCTCGACATCCTGTAGGACATCTGGGATCTATCATACCAGAATTTCAATTGGTATCAAAGCAGGCATCCTGTTCTGTTTCTGGGTGAGATCCGAGGGGGATACTTTCTGGTTCATGGTAAAGGAAGAAGGATGTTATACTGAAAAGCTGATTGAACGTGATAGGTTCATATTGGTGTTTGAATGGTCCCTAGAAGTGGAGGATGGACTATTCGCAGAAAATGATGTGTGTTGGTTTTGTGTAATATGTTGTACCTGAAGACTGTTGAAGAGGTTGTGATTGTTGTGTATTTCGCTGCATGGTATCTGATGGAACCCTGGGGGTCCTTGTGTCGCTAGTAAAGGAAGGGCAGTAGGGTTGGTCTCCTCAGAAGAGTTGTTGTGTGATGATGTAGTGTATGCAAGACTGTTTCAACCAACTGTGTAAAGTTGCCAATGATACTTGAGTTTTATTTCTCAAGTCCACTCTTAAAGGCACTATAGTGTGTGGTTGATTTACTCTTCAAGAAATCTGTTGAAGAAAGGATAGAGCCATTTATTTTGGTCTCTAGAAGAGTCTTTCTAATACTTGACCTAATTAGGAAAGTGACTCTGAGTCTTGCTGTTGTTTAGTTTTACTGGAGCTTGGATTAGTTTTGAAGACCTTTAAGATGATCAAGGGAAGTATTCATCTAGCTTAGGTTCAGCTATGTGATGCCTCCTACATGATGAACACTTGGAAGAGTAAAAGATGTCGACGTGTTGATGGTGTGTATCATGCAAGTATTTATGGTCTGATCAGAAAGAATGATCAGCTACTGGTGAACTCTTGTATCACCTGCAAAGATTTGTACATGGATTACTACTGATGTTGTCTCCAAAGCCATAGTAGTTGTTAATGTGATTTAGACTGATGTCGGAACTAATGTTGAAACATCATTTCAGTTCATTGCTTCCTCAGCCAAAGAAAGTTAGTTATGCTCATGGTGGAGTATCAGGTCAAGCCATTTACCTAATCTGAAGTGATCAGTGGTGTGGATTAATAAATGAGGGATCAGCTAGTGCTTCAAGGGTGCAAGAAAAGAATGTCAGACCAGATCAAATGTCGTACCTTGTGTGAGAAGGTTACCTTATCACATATGATAAATAGCTTGATAGCAGTTGAGTATTTGTCTGCTTTTGATAAGGATGTGCATCTAACCGATAGTGAATACTCTGACAGGAGCTGAGTGTTTATCTAAGATGTTGTGCATTCAACTAATGACAATATACATTGACGGGAGACTATGTATAAGTCTGATGTAAAAGTGCAGGACTGCTGAAGTGTTGTGAATTTACTTTTGTCTATGTGGCTATTTATTTCTCTTCGTGGTGTGTTGGTGTGTGACGACCTGAATTAATTGCTGAAGGTGTGATCCTTGGAGATCATCCTGGGTTCAAGGAACTCTGTGTTGATGTCCTACATGATATTGAAACTATCATGGTGGTTAAAAGAAGCTTGGGATTATAAAGATTAGATTGTGTGGCTATGGGGTAGTCTTGGACTACTTATTTTCTGAAGATTCAGATATGGCAGATTTGAAGTCTTTGGAGTTTCTGAGCAGGATGGAGGTTGTCTACTCAAACTTAGTTGTTGAATCAAGTCTATGAGAGCATGGAAATCTGTTTCTGCAAAGGGGGGAGGTTCTTCTGAGTGGCAGAAGGAAGAGCTGAATTCAACAGTTGGATGTCATAATGTTCTGACATCTAGCTTAACATCAGAAGTCTCAGTTGGTGATGTGGCACATCAGCTTATGATAGGGTGATCTACAGGAATGAACAATAGGATATTTCAAAAAAATCATTCTCATGGCAGTTTGCGGGAGCTGCAGGAAGTAGAAGATGTTACATGACCATGGCTTAGGGAGTCTAAGTGTGTTTACTATTGAGCAATTGGAACATGTGACTTGAAGATCAAGTTTCCTTGATGGATCAGGATATCTTTGTGAGAGTTCTGACAAACATGAAAAAGATCAAAATGTGGCACTTGGTTGTTTTCATATGAGGATTCATGAATGAGGTGATCAAACTGTGGCATTTGGTTAATCTCAGAAGTGGATTCGAAGAATCAAGATAATCAGAGTGTGGCAGCTGGTTATTATTGAGGATTGTCTTGGAATAAGTTACTCTTGGGCAGAAGGGTGATGAGTTGAAGACTCAAGGAGATTATTCTTCTTGAAGGTGGATGAGAGCTTATTTCTCTAGTTCTTTGGATTACTATGCTAGAGTAAGTCCAGCTGGTGGAGCATATCAAGAAGCATGGTGATGATGTCGTGGTGTGTGGCAGATGTTCTAACTTGTGTTGGGACATTATCTGGTTGGATATCCTTGGTGAAGGATGATTTTACTCTGGTTCTGGAGCTTGGTGCCTACGTTGTGCCTAAGGAGCGTCTACATAGTCATACGGGAGAATGTAAAGAAGACTGAAGCAGATCAGGTATTGATTACTTGAAAGTCTGAAGGTGAAGATACTCATCAACTGATCAGGAGTATTCCAAATTATCATATGGGAGAATGATAGGGAATGATTGCCTTTGGAGAGTTGGGTGAGAGAATACTGTTCTTGTGTTCTTGTGATGTGATGTGTTTTTGTTTTGGTTGTTTCTGGTCCCTTGGCTTAAGAGTGAGCTTGGAGATTCTGGTTTTATTTGGAATGTGATGTTTTTCTTAGTGCAGATGGATTCTGTTCATGATGTCAAGACTGATGTCTTAACATCTACTGACAGAACATTCTGTTCAGAGTGTTATGGTTTTTATCTCCAGAGAACACAAGCTTCTATCTGATTTATGTACTGTTGTGGTACAGGGTTTGCTTGAGGGTCAAGCAGTAGGTGAATGTGTTCAGCAGGTGTGTTGAACAGAGGGTGCGCTCTTGAAGACATGAAGATGCGTCTTGTGTTTTCCATTCATTTTGGGTGTTTTTCTTGCAATGGAGCATTGGTTATCCATGTCAGGGAAAGTACTGTATACTGTCAGATTGTACAAGCTTCTGAGTTGGATGTGTTCTGCTACTGACTTGCTTGCTGTTGGTTGATTGTCCTTAGATGCATAATTGCTTGGTTTGGTATATTATGGCTAAAAAGAGGGAGAAGTAAGAAGTAGTAGTGTTCCTTGGTTGTTTCCTTGAGGGGGAGCTGGTTGTGTTATTCAAAGGTTGTATGGATATTGCTCTGGTGTGCTATTGCTTTGTCAAATTTGGCTAAAAAGGGGGAGAGTGTGTGATTGCATGATGTGCTGATATCTGATGTCCCATATGATGTTCTAACATTTATTTGTGATTGCTAGTGTGATTGGTGAGCTAGTTGGTAAATGTTGTTATGGAGTTACTACTGTGTGAGGTTGTGTATGTGTGCAGATGAAGATTGAGTGCTGATCTGCTTGTGTAGGTGTTACAATTCTGATAATTGTTTTATCTACTACTGATGTGTGTAACTATCTTCTGCTGCTGATATATTTGATATGATATGATGGTTTTAGCCAAAATTTGCCAAAGGGGGAGTTTGTTAGTTCTGCAGCTATGTAGTATTTGTGTTGGCTAAATTTTGTTAAAAACCTATATGATAGCTTTATGTCACTAAAGTTGTTTTAACATGCTGTTTTGTGTATCTGCCATAATAGTTTAGTTGCAGGTTGTGAGATGTCAAGTGTGATGTCTTGACATGTTGTGCTGCACTAAGCTGATGTGAGTGCATGGTTGTTTTAAGGTGTTGCTGTTTTGCTGTCATGTGTTGGTTAATCAAGATGTTCTAGTTTACTGTATTCAACATGTCGGATAAAGATGGCCCATCCTGGATCATAGGACATCGCGTCTGTTATTGGCTTGAAAGAAGATTCTGTTAGTTGTTATTTGTTATTGAATATTCTATGAATATTTAGTTACCCTATGTGGCGTCCAAAGTAATTGGGTTGAGATTTTGTGTTGGTTTTCAGATTTTCACTACTTTCTAAATATAGAGACATATTAGGAAACATTTGATTGAAGACCTATTATATAACAGAAGGTTCTGCTGATTTGTAGCAGCTGATATGCTGTGATTTGAAGCCCAAATCCAGTTGGGATGTAGGTTATAAATAGGAGTGTTTGTAACCTGATTCAATAACGATTCCAAGATGTAAAATTATTAGGGTTTCGTTCTTGTGAACCACTCTCTAGGAGAGTTGGTATGTGTGAACCACTCGGATTGTGAGATGGTCACTGTACTCCTCGAAGCTTTTAAGCAAGAGTGAGTGTTGTTCTTGGAGGAAGCTGTTAAGCAACTCTGAGTATTGTTCTTAGTCATGTGTGTCATGTCTAGGTATTGTTATTGAAGTGTGTCTTCTATTTTTCTGTGATTGAAGAGTTGTTGGAAATCAAGCTGTTGATGCAGTGGCTGAGGTGTTGACTGCTAGAGATCATTGCGATGATTGGAAGTGAGATGGAGTCTCTTACCTAGGGAGGACTTAGGTAGAAGGGTCATTGGGTAGTTATTAAGTTAGGAGATTGTCAACTGGGTTTGTTGAGTCTGTAATTTGATACTGCTGATAGTGGACTTCCTTCCTGGCTTGGTATGCCCCCAGATGTAGGTTATTAGACCGAACTGGGTGAACAAATTATGTGTGTGGTTTATACTTTTTAGTACTGTTATTGGTTATACCTTGCCATGTTTTCTCAAACAGACCAGATGTCTCGACATCCTGTAGGACATCTGGGATCTGTCATACCAGAATTTCAAGTGGTCATGTGAGTCCTGATTTCTAACTCGTCCAAATAAATTGCTCTTGCAATGGTTTGATCCTTTGGAATTTCTTCCAGTCCAGAAAAGGGAGTTTGGTCAGTAATGGATAAATCAGTCAGGTGAGAGTACTCCTCCAGTGTTGGTGCTAGCTGATAATCCGGGAATGTGAAATAGTGATAGACCGGATCGTAAAACTGAATGAGCGTAGCCAGGATTCCTTCAATTACATGGACCCTTAACAGAGATAGCAGTCCTCCGTACTTAGCTCTGAAAGCATTCGGGTTGGCGATCATTCTTGCCAACCCTCTCAAATCCTCTAGTTTTGGAACCTTGAAGATATACTTGTGAGTCCTCCTTCTACCGAAATCCATTAGCGCAATCTTTTTCTCTGATATTTGCAATCATTGTCTTAGTTTAATTTGAAAAGGAGAGACTAGAAGAGAAGATTTTCTTTGTTTAATGTTTTTTAATGAATGAATACATGAATGCAGCACACAAAAACATAGAAAAAACACGGGGTCAAAGGTTCGGTGTCATGAAGTCAAGGCTCTACCCATCCCCAAAGGTTTATACTGGTGATTTTTGTACTTGTCTCTCAAAATCAGTTATTCCTCTTGGGATAACAACAGCAGGCTGGTTCACCCCGAGCGAGCTGCAGTATCTTAGAGAGAAATCTCAAATGAGGGTAGTATCGCGTGACAACTATTTTCGATAGCTTCCGCACTACTAAATGGTCTTAGTCTACTAAAATCCTCAGCTTCTCTGACAACCACAATCGAACAATCTGCTTTCAACAGCCGAAGTCGTATAGGCATTGAATCCGCAAAGGGTGTCTCCACTGATTCGATGGTCGACCGAGGTCTCTTATTTGGGAGTCACTCCCTGTAAGATTACTCGTCTAGTGCCATCACTTATCTTAGGTGTATACTCAATCTTTCCACATGCGACATCACACGCATTCCCATTAGTAGAAAAATAAACACAAATATCAATTAGGAAAAGCAGTATATATATTTGTCCTAACATCCTAGACCTCTAGTCCTATGATCCTATATAGACAATGACTCCCCACAGAGTCGCCATTTCTGTGACACTTTTGTGAGCTTAAGGCTTTCTACCTAAGACTGTAAGAGAGAATGCCTCCCACTGTGGTCGCCATTCTTCTGTAGCGCGGTTTTTGTGGTTTCGAATCACTATCGCTTTGGTACTATAGTTCGATTCATTTTTTATCCTGTGAAGTTGATTAAGGAAGGGAAATAGATGTCTCCAATTAACCCTTCTTGCATACTGAGTTTAAACAGATGACTGTTGGTTTACAGATGCTATCAAAATAGGGGGGGTCTGTCTTAGGTTATTTTGCTTAAGAATAGAGTGTTCATGAGACTTTTGGGAAGATACTGTGTCTAAAATTTTTCTGACTGATGTATGAAGGTACTGGACCTATAGTTTTTGATTAATATGCTCGCTAAGATCTCGCAATCTTATGCCTACGTATTCTCGTTTAACGAAACAGGGAAATCAGAGCAATCGTAGTTCCTCCTATTCTAGGGGAGGAAAAAGATGTTTTGGTGTCTTGTTCAAAGCCCAAGACATGAAGCTAAAGGTGTTTTGTATCTTGTTCAAAGCCCAAGATATGAAGCTAAAAGGTTTTGGCTGAGATATAATTTGTCATATCTAAAGAGAGATTGTTGATTTTTGTGTGCTATGATCAAAGCACAAGGTTGATGCTAAAAGGTTAATTGATTTGGCTAGGGATTTCTTTATACGAAGCCTAAGAGGAGGCTAAAAGCTTTACTTTTCCAGGGAAAATATTCTTTCTGTCTTGTACAAAGCCCAAGGTTGAGGCTAAAAGGGATTTTGGCTCCGTTGGGGAGAATTTGTATGTATCTTGTACAAAGCCCAAGATGGAGGCTGAAATGAGTTTGTCTCAACAAGAGAGTGCTTTTATATGTCTTGTACAAAGCCCAAGATGGAGGCTAAAAGAGTTGACTCAACAAGAGAGTCTTACAAAGGTGATTGACCCAACAAGAGAGTCTGAAAGTTGATTGACTCAACAAGAGAGTCTTTTATACTCAACAAGAGAGTGATTTGTTGTCTCGTACAAAGCCCGAGATTGAGGCTAAAAGGAGATTGACTCAACAAGAGAGTCTTTTATACTCAACAAGAGAGTGATTTGATGTCTCGTACGAAGCCCGAGATTGAGGCTAAAAGTGTGTTGACTCAACAAGAGAGTCCTGAAAAGTGATGGACTCAACAAGAAAGTCTGAAAAGGTTAGCTCTGCTAGGGGGAGAATTATTGTACAAAGCCCAAGAGGAGGCTGACTGTGTTGAGGAAAGATCATTATACAAAGCCTAAGAGGAGGCTATCTTACTTCTGAGGGTTATTAAGATCCCTAGGCAGGTCCAAGTAGAGAACTCTCATGAGAGAGACTGGGTTTCTGCTGGAGATTAATCCAGAATGATCGGGGTTTCTTCCTATGTTTAGAAGGAACTTGAGACTGTCTTTGAGACTCAAGAGGATTTAGACTGTCCAAGTCTATTAGTATAAGCGAGTTTTATCTTTTGTACGATGCCCAAGAGGAGGCACGGGCGTTAAGGGATGAGAATCAACCCTAAAATGGCCGGAGTTTTGACACTGGAAAGACTGCTTTATCAAAGGATGACTAAGTTCTATATTATACCTTTAAGAGGTCGTCAGGGTGTCATACCCCAAATTTTTACCACTAATATTTCCCATCATTGTGCAAATCATCATCACAATATGGATGAACCATCATACCTCATTAGTCTCCCCAAAGATGGGTGAGCATCCACTACAATCAAAATTAGGGTTTCAAACCCTCTCAGAGCTTTTAGACAAAGGATCAATCAAGAATGACATGATCTTCAACTTGTCTAAACCTCTCAAACATCCACAATGGATTAAGAGGACTCCCACATCAAGGATTAAGTACAAGGCTGCAACAGTCCAAGTGGATCAAGCCTCAAGATCGCCAGTGTCACCAAATTAGGGTTTTGGTTGACCAAGGCCTCCAGATGGAAATTTTCCTCTGGGCATGAGCCAATGCTTCAAAGCATAATGTAAGATGCTCCAAGGGACATCATGAACCCAATCATCAAGTCAATTTTGCCTCAGGGGATGCATACACAAAAAATCAGGAATTAGGGTTTCTTGACCTAATTCACCCCTAAGTTGACTTTTGGGACAAAACATGAGCCAAGACCTCAAGACATGATTTGAGGGTCCCTAATACACTACATTGATTCATTTTCAACAATGGGTTGATCCAAGAAGCTTGATCAACAAGTTTCAAATTCATCAGAACCACAATTAGGGTTTCGCGGGAAAAGTCAACTGTATCTTTGACTTTTGACCCAGGCATGCTCCCAAACCTTGAGACATGATTCAATACACCCTATAACACCTATGAAATCAATCCATCAAGTTTGATTTAGGTCAAGGACTTGATTTCATAGAGGATCACACAGTTTGGAATTCATCTGACAAAAAGTCAACTGTGCACAAAAGTCAACTTTGACTTTTTGAGATTTTTCACAATTATGGTTCTTTGACCCTAAAATGATGTTAATGTGTGATTGGAATCGTCATTCATCAAGAAAAATCAAGAAAAGTGGGATAACTTGTAAAAGGGGTAACCATAAAAAACTTAGAAATTTTCTAAGTTATGGAACAAAGTGGCTAGGGTACCAACTTTGGAGGATCATAACTCCTAAACCACAAGGCCATTTTTCCCCATTCAAAGCTGGATTTGTAGCTCTCATGGCCCTCTACAAAAGCTTCAAACACAACTCATTCCAATTCCTCAGGGATTTTAAGTTATGGAATGATCAAAATCACAAAAAGTGAAAATGTCACTTTTTTCCAACACTTAGTGAAATTTTCACTAAGTCAGAATCTGCCTTCACTTTTTTCCAAATGTAGGGGCATTTTTCACTTTGATCCAAAAAGTATCAAAACCAACTATGATCAAACAGTTGTTGTATCATATGAGGGCTTTCCAAAATGGCCAAGAACTCCATCAAATTCCACTTGAGCCATGAGATATGACAATGGCAATATGCCTTGCTGAAAACTGTCAAAGCAAGGCAGATTTGTGCATTTTGCTCGATTTGCCAAATTTGTGCAAATGACAAACACACTTATCCATCTGAACACCTCAGGGGGAGACCAAAGAGGGACAAACACTGATCCATAAACCTCCCAAGTCTTTGGAACCAAAAGTAGCATGCCAAACCTAGAAATCCCTAAAGAGGGGACAAGACTCCAATTTTGTTTTGGAGCATTTAATGGATGCACTAAGGTGGCATGGACTGAGCCATTTCCAACTGAATTCAGTCAAGACATATCCAAGACCAAGGGACCAGCAGCCTGTGCCCTAACCTCTAGTCAATGGCTAGAGGAGACTTGGATTCTCATTGATCAACATTGGCCAAACCTCTGCAGCAGTTGCCATTCACTATTGCTTGCAAAACAAACTTGCTCTAGTATAAATAGAGCTCATTTGTGATCAGTTTGAGTACACCAAATCCATCAAACAGATGCTTTACTCAAAATCACCTTCTCACTTCCAAAATTGCCTTCGAAAGCAAGTCACTATCGGGTTTTGAGTTTGAGAGCAATTCCAACCAAGCCAATCACACACACACACGCCTCATAAACATCATATAGAAGTGATCCAAACACTCACATAACATCTGGAACACCCAAATCACAAAATCACCAGCCAACTGCTCAAGCTTTTAGCAGACTTGCAATTGAGGTGCCAAATCAAGTTCCAGCTCAATTCAATCCACTCCAAGCATCCAGACACACTCCATAGCACCTAGGGAAGCTATCCATATCCTTGGAACCAAGCTGTAACACCTCTAACTCAAAAAACGATCACCAGCTGCAAGAGGTAAGCATGAGCTCTTCTAACTCTATGATCCATGCATTTTTTGCTGCACAATAATTTGGCCATATGTTCATAATCATGCATAGAGTGTTTTCCCCCAATCAATTGTTTTGTTTGAATTGTGTATGGAATTTATGAGCCTTCATGCAAATTTTAGGGTTCTTGATGTTTCTCTTTGATTTCTTATTCCATGCTTAAAATAAATGAAATTAAAGACCATAGACATGATCGTGAGGTAAAAATGAGTAGATTGATATGTAGATTGCATGATATCATCAAGTATTCAGTGAGATTGGATAGAAAATGAAAATCTGCAAAAACAGAGGGTGGCGCGTGTTCTTGCCATGTTCTTGGCGCCCTTTTTGAAAATTCAAATATTTTAATTTTTGTGATTTTATTTAATTGATTCAAAAATTAATTTCTCTCTGAGTTTTAATGATTTTGAGTTGATTCTTTTTTTAATAATTCACAAAAATGTTAAAATTTATTATTTTACCAAAAAATCCCAAAAATATTACATATTTCATATATTTGATATTTTTACAAAGAGTTAATGTTTTATTTATTTTTAACATTTGAAATATTTTTTCTCCCTTGATTTTCCAAACTTAATTGATTTCCAATTATTTTGTGGGTATAAACATGACTTTTTCAAATATTTATCCAATACCACAATTTGTTTTGCACACATGTTTAACAATTTTGATCATTTTAATTGAATTTGTATTCAATTAAAATATATCTTGAAAACAAATTAGGGTTTTTGATCAATTCAACCATCACAAATCTTTTTCAAACTTTTGGGCCTCTAATAGAGTGTAAGACCCAACCCCTTTGAAAACAAAAACCTTTTTGGGCCTCGGTCATTGTATAAGACCCACTATGTTTTCAAAAATATCGGTGCGATCGCCATTTCAAAACGGAAAAACCTCTGGGCCTCTCCTTGAGTTGTAAGCCCCATCTTTTCTTTTAAAATCATTTTTGGGCCTCTAATAGAGTGTAAGACCCAACCCCCTTTTAACCAAAATCTTTTTGGGCCTCAGATATTGTATAAGTCCCTCTGCGTTAAAAAAGAAAACTCGGCGCGATCGCCAGTTCAAAAATCAAACCAGCTGGGCCTACCCTCGTGTTATAAGCCTCATTCCTTTTCTTTAAACATCTTTGGGCCTCTTGAGAGAGTGTAAGACCCTTCCCTTTGTACATAAAACCTTTTTGGGCCTTAGTCACTCGTATAAGTCCCTGTAAAAATTCCAAACAACAGTGCAATCACTGATAAAACCTTGGGCCTCTCCTTGAGCTGTAAGCCCCAACAATCTTTTCAAAGCACTTTCTCCTTTGATTTAGAATATAATATTGTTATCAAAGCTTTCTTTCTTGAACAACTAACAAAACAACATGGAAGCTCTACAATCGAGTAAGTGTTTACCCGCTTTCTTTATCCGCTTTCATATATATATATATATATATATATATATATATATATATAACTGTATTGTGGGGCTGCTCACTGTAAGTCTTCTTTCACAAACTTTTATATACTTGTCAAATATCAACTGTGTAATACTAGTATAGTTATTTAGAGTTTTCCCCGGCAACTACGTCTAGCACTAGGTAAAGCCCTGTTGGTCACTCTTAAATACAAACAAAACTAGATCCCCATAGGATTACTAGATACAGTCTTCCCTCCTCTTGGGGTTAAACAATATGGAGACGTAAAAGGCAGCATTCTCAGTGAACCCTTTCTCATACTATCACCCTTAGACATTGTCAAAGAAACTCTACTCCCCAGAGATGATCTTTTCTCGGTAAATGGCATCTCTTGAGTTTCTTCAAACCTCGAACTTTCATGAAATGATCTCTTCTCGGTGAATTGTATTTCTTGAACTTCTCTTGGTTTGGGACCCACAGGCTTCCTAAAACCATCCCTGCCTCCTCTTGGGCGTTGTACAAGGACCCTTCGGCTTCTTAAAAGCTCTCATGCCTTCTCTTGGGCTTAGTACAAGGACCCAGAGACCTCTACAGGTATAGGAACAGAACCTAGTCATTAATTTGCTAGAGCTGTCTTTCTGAGTCAAGTGTCAGACCTGTTAATGGGTTGACCTTCATCGCTTAACATACCAGTCTTCTCTTGGGCATCATACAATGATCATTCACTATCTGAGAATCGATTTCTCAAAACACCAGTAGACTTGGACAGTCTCAATACCCTATGGATTTCCCATTTCCTGAAAGAACGGGAAATAACCCTGATCCTTTCATCAATCCCAAAGCACAAACATACCTTTAATCTTTCCTTCATAAGAACTGATTTTCTCTTTTATCCAACATACTGGACCTGTCACTAAACTGAAACAGTCACCAGCATAGACAACCTCCTCTTGGGCTTTGTACAATGATTCTCCCCACACTCTCTTGTTGAGTATAGAAGACTCTCTTGTTAAGTCACCCTTTAGCCTCCATCTCGGGCTTCGTACGAGATAGAAAATCACTCTCTTGTTGAGTATAAAAGACTCTCTTGTTGAGTTACCCTTTAGCCTCCATCTCGGGCTTCGTATAAGATAGAAAATCACTCTCTTGTTGAGTATAAAAGACTCTCTTGTTGAGTCACTTCTTTAGCCTCCATCTCGGGCTTCGTACGAGATACAAATCACTCTCTTGTTCTCTTGTTGAGTCAAACCTTTAGCCTCCTTCTTGGGCTTTGTACAAGACATATAAAACACTCTCTTGTTGAGTATAAAAGACTCTCTAGTTGATTCAATCACCTGTCAAACATACTCTTTTAGCCTCCATCTCGGGCTTCGTACGTGATAGAAAACACTCTCTTGTTGAGTATAAAATACTCTCTCATTGAGTCAAACAACCTCCAGACTCTCTTGTTGAGTCAATCACCTGTTCAAGACTCTCTTGTTGAGTCAAATCTCTTTAGCCTCCGTCTTGGGCTTCATACAAGACACCTACAAAACACTCTCTTGTTGAGTATAAAAGATTCCCTTGTTGAGTCAACCCTTTTAGCCTCTATCTCGAACTTTGTACGAGACAACAAATACCCTCTTGTTGGGTCAATAGCCTCCTCTTAGGATTTGTATAAGGAAAACCCCGGTTGAGTCAATCAACCTTTTAGCATCAAATTTGTGCCTTGCTCGCAGCATACAAACATCAAACAACTCCTCTTTAGAGATGAGAAATTCTCTCTCAAGCCAAAACCCTTTAGCTTCATATCTTGGGCTTTGAACAAGATACAAACCACCTTTAGCTTCATGTCTTGGGCCTTGAACAAGACACCAAAACAATCTCTTTCATCCCATAGAATAGGAGGGACTACGATCGCTCTGATTTCCCTGTTTCATCAAACGGGAATACGTAGGCATAAGATTGAAAAATCTTAGCGAGCATACTAATCAAAAACCCAAAATCTCATACCTTCATACATCAATCGAAAAGCACCAAGTCTTAACATCTTACCAAAAACCTCACAGATAATCCAGACACTTGTATTCTTAAGAAAATAACCCTAAGGAGGACCCCCTATTTTGATAGCATCTGTAAACCAACAGTTTTGACTGTTTAAACTCAGTACGCAAGCAGGGTTAATTGGAGACATCTATTTCCCTTCCTTAATCAGCTCAACAGGATAAAAAATGAATCAAACTGTAGTACCAAAGCCATAGTGATTCGAAACCACAAAAATCGCGCTACAGAAAAATGGCGACCACAGTGGGAGACATTCTTTCTTGCGTTCCCAAGGGTAGAAAACCCTGAGTTCACAAAATGTCACAGAAATGGCGACTCTGCTGGGGAGTCATTGTCTGTATAGGATCATAAGACTAGAGGTCTAGGATGGTTAAGACAAATATATATACTGCTTTTCCTAATTGATATCTGTGTTTATTTTTCTTCTAATGGGAATGTGTATGATGCCGCATGTGGAAAGATTGAGTATACACCTAAGATAGGTGATGGAAATGCAGGTAATCTTGCGGGGAGTGAACCCCAGTTAAGAGCCCCCGATCGACCATCAAACTCAGTGGAGACTCTCTTTGCAGATACATTGCCTATACGACTTCGGTTGTTGAAAGTAGTGTGGTCGACTGGGTTATCTAAGAAGTTGAGGTTTTTAGTAGACTTAAGCCATTTTGTAGTGCATAAGCTATCGGAAATAGTTGTCACATGATACTACCCTCATCTGAGATCACTCTAGGATACATCAGCTCGCTGGCGATCCGCTTGCTGTTGTCATCCCAAGAGGGATCAATGATTTTATGGACAGGTACAAAAAATCACCAGTATAAACCTTTGGGGGGGAGGGGTAGAGCCTTGACTTCATGACACCGACCCTTTGACCCCATGTTTTTTCTATGTTTTTGTGTGCTGCATTCATACACTCATTTAAAAAACATTAAAACAAACAAAATCTTCTCTTCTAGTCTCTCTTTTTCAAATTAAACTAAGACAATGATTGCAAATGTCAGAGAGAAAGGAGATTGCGCTAATGGATTTCGGTAGAAGGAAAACTCATAAGTACACCTTCAAGGTTCCAAAGTTAGAGGATTTAAGAGGTCTGGCAAGAATGATCACCAACCACGAGGCTTTCAGAGCCAAGAATGGAGGACTGCTGTCTTTATTAAGGGTCCATATAATCGAAGGAATCCTGTCCACACTAATCCAGTTCTACGATCCGGTTTATCACTGTTTCACATTCCCGGATTATCAGCTAGCACCAGCACTGAAGGAGTATTCTCACTTGACTGATCTGCATATCACTGATCAGGCTCCCTTTTCTGGAATGGAAGAAATTCCAAAGGATCAAACCATTGCAAGAGCAATTTATTTGGAAGAGTCAGAAGTCAGGACTCACAAGACCACTAAGGGTGGCATCCAAGGTTTGCCAGCCCAATTCTTGATAAAGAAAACCCTGTACTTTGCCAGTATAGGGAACGTGGCCGCTTTCGAGAGCATCTTCGTTTTGCTCACCTACGGGTTATTTTTGTTTCCAAACATTGATAACTTCGTAGATATCAACGCCAATAAGATTTTCCTGATCGGAAACCCTGTACCGACCTTACTCGCAGATGCGTATCATTCGGTACACTTAAGGAATTTATACAGCAGAGGAATGATCACGTGCTGTGTACCCTTGCTTTACAAGTGGTTCACTTCCCACTTGCCCAAGTCTGCTGCATTTTGGGATCAAAAGAATACTTTACGTTGGTCACAGAGAATCATGTCTCTTACCAACTCCGACATCAATTGGTACAATCGAATCTAAGATGGAATCAGGATCTGACCGTTGTGGAAATTTCCCAAATATACCCCTTATAGGAGGAATCAACTATCATCCGGTGTTAGTTTGTCGTCAATTTGGATACCCGATAAGGCATGTCCCGCGTAACGTTCATCTGGAAGGTTTTTTCTTCAAGGAAGGAGAAAATGACAGGGCACTAAAGACAGAAATAGTGCATGCTTGGAAACACGTTCATAGGAAAGGAAGAGAGTCTCTAGGGAAACCAGATTGTGTCTCGGTGGAGCCTTATCTCCACTGGGTACAAACTAGAGCTCTCAAGCTGAGGATGCCTTACCCTCGCCAGGAAGTTCTCCCATTAAGGGACTCTGCCCTTTATTTTATGTCTGAGACGGAAAAGGTTTAGGTTACTCTCAGCAAAGTTCAGCAGGAGAAGAGGTCTTGGAGGAACAAGTACCGTATTCTCAATGTGGAATGCAAGAAAATACAGCAGCTATTAAGAGAAAAAGATGCTCTGATTGAGATTTTAGAGCAACATGCTGTAGAAAATCAGGATGACCAAAGGAATTTGCTCGCTCCTTTCACTTGGCAAAGGAATGACAACCCGACAACGGCTGAAGAGCCCCGATCAAAGAAAAGGAAAGTACCAGAACAAGCACTTGAGCTCTCCTCAGAGAGGACTCAGGATCCATTAGTTTAGATTCCTTTTACAGCACTTTGTAAATTACTGTATTTCCATTTCCGCAATCCTTTGAATTCATTAAAACGGGGTTTCCCCACTATTTGATATTTGCAATCCAATTGTCGAAGTTTACTTTGAATAAACGAAAACATACAATTAATATAATCATTGCATATCATTCATCATTCTCGCACAACGCATTCTTCTTACCTACGAATCTCACATTTGTGTCTCGATTCTAGAGTCAAATTGTCTCATTCGTACAATACTCGACCCAATCGTCAAAAAAAGATGGATGATCTCGAGGAAGAGAACAGAGAGTTGAGGGAAGAGATTGACACTCTGAAAGAGGATCTGAGAAAGTTTCATAACGACATGCAAGCTCTAGCAGAAGCTCAGATGCAGCAACAAAGGACTGTGATCTCAAAGATCACATCGACGCCCATAGTGGAAAAGTATAATCCTATGTATAAAATTCCGAAAGATCGTCCCTGGGGCATGCCACCCAACTATATCCCGGAAGGATACGTTTCGCCGATCACTGAGGATCAGGGAACCGCAGCAGGAACCGTTGGGCCTGAAAGTTACAAACTTCGAGAAAGCGAAGATGCCAGGGGCATGACAGCAAGTCCTGAAGGTTACAAACTTTGGGAGGCATCGAGAGTCTCGGCCATAATGACTACACCACCACCTGTGGTACACACTGTCACGGAAGGACAGATTCCACAGATACCTTCTGGTGGAAATGACAGCATGTTCGATAGAATGAATGGGTTCCAGGAACAGTTCCTGGAAATGCAGAAAGAGCTGCAGGCCCTTCGCGGTCAGGATTTATTTGGAAAGGACGCTGCAGACCTTTGTTTGGTCCCCAATGTGAAAGTTCCGCACAAGTTGTAGGTACCCGACTTTGAAAAGTACAAGGGTAACTCTTGCCCTCAGTGCCATTTGGTGATGTACGCTCGGTGAATGTCAACTCAGACAAAGAACCAGGAGCTACTAATTCACTACTTTCAGGATAGTTTAATCGGTGCCGCATTAAAATTGTACATGGGTTTAAACCACGCTACGATCGGTACGTTCAGAGATCTTGGTGCTGCCTTCATTCAACAATATAAATACAATCTAGACAAGGCACCGGACAGAGATCAGCTCATATCAATGTCACAGAAGGATAAGGAAACCTTTCAGGAGTACGCTCAGAGATGGCGTGAAATTGCCGTTCAGATTTCTCCACCCCTGGAGGAAAAAGAGATGACAAAGATCTTCTTGAAAACCTTAAGCTCATTTTACTACGATAGAATGGTTGCCAGTGCGCCCAGTGACTTCACCGAAATGATGGGCATGGGAGTACGTCTCGAGGAAGCAGTCTGAGAAGGACGCTTAGTTAAAGACGCTGGATCATCAAGCAGTACAAAATGATACGGTAGTGCTATCCCTCAGAAAAAAGAGTAGGATATTGGGAATATCTCTCTCGGAAAGCAAAGACGATGTTACCAACCAGTAGCAGCTATAACTCCTGCTATTAACCCCGCGCCTGTTCCTACGTATCAACCTCAGGTTGCTCAGAGCCAACCTAATCAACAGCAATATCAGCAAAGGACACAACAACCTCTTCAGTAGGCTCGTCCTCCGTACAACAACAATCGTACAATGCGGCCACCAGGGTTCGGTCCTATACCCATGTTGTACGCAGAACTGTTTCCATTATTACTGGTCAAGGGGCATGTCCAAACCAAGACTCCTCTTACAGTACCATAAAATCCGCCTTTCTGGTTCAAAACGGATCAGACTTGTCAATACCATCAAGGAGGACCAGGGCATAACATAGAAAACTGTCTCAGTTTCAAATCCGATGTGCAAAAGCTTGTCAGGAGCGGGGTCTTATCTTTTAAAGATACGAATCCTAATGTTCTCACAAACCCGCTGCCTCAACATGAGAAAGCTACAGTCAATTTCATAGAGGGAGAGTCTAACAACATCTATCAAATTCATGATGTACTCTTATTAAGGGCCAATTTGGTCAAGATGCATTGTAGACAGAGTGGATATAGCCATGTGCCACCTCATATTTATCACCAGTGTGAGATCTGTTCTATAGACAATCGGGGATGTTCTGTGGTGCAATCAGCTCTACATGAACAATTGGATCTCGGATGGATCCAAGAACATCGAGTTCGTGGAGTCAACATAACCTATACGAATTCCAACATCATTCAGAACCTTGACATCCGTGCAATGAATGTCAACTTGGTGGCGATGCACTCAAGGCAAAGCCAGTATCACAATCTGCCACGGCACGAATACAATTCCTGTCTCACTTGCTCGGTAAACAAACAGGGATGCTCTTTCGTACAAGAGGCCCTCCAGCGTCAGATGGATCTTGGATGGATCCAGGACTACCATGATAGAAATCCCTATCAGATCAACATGATTCAAATCTTCGATATTCGTTTGATGAATACCAGCTTGGTGGAGTTACACGCCAGGCAAGTCCAACTCGGTTTTCTCACTTCTCACGATTATATGAGCTGTAAAGGATGTTGTGAGAGTAACCAAGGGTGCGCTCTCGTTTAAAGGACTTTACAACACTTGTTAAACCACTGGTGGCTTCCAATCTATATGGGTGAAGACACGCAACAAGTCAGTATGCTTAATGGGAACCCTACTCGGCGTCAAAGTCAAGATGTCCGATCTATGGAAACTGACCTAGTGAGGTTACACTGTATCCAAAGAGGGCGTGGCCAAGTGCCACCACATAATTACGAACGCTGTAGAGTCTGCTCGGAAAATAACCAAGGATGTTACCTTGTGCGGGCAGCTCTTCAAGGTCAGTTGGATTGTAAAGAGATTCACCCATGTCCGAGGTCCGAGCCAATCAACTGGACGTCGGACTACTTCGCTGATCAAATCAGAGACGTTGTCATAATCTCTGATCATCGACAGAACAAGGATGTTTGTACCATCATCCCTCTACTAGACGAATCAAAAGTTCCTAGCCAGGAACTGATTGAAGTTACTTGCGACAGTCAGAAAAATCAGAAGGCTCCTGTAGTTATTTATCTGTTGGGACCGCTACCGTATGAATCAGCTAAGGAGATCCCTTACAAATACGGTGCAACAATAATCGAGAATGGAAAGGAAATTCCATTACCCTCCGTTGTGAATATTGCAGACATCAGTCGAGTAACTCGGAGCGGTCGAATCTTCAATCGAGGGGTTGGAGAACCTAACAAAGAAAAGGAACTTCAGACAGAAGCTCCCAATCCACCAGTCGGTCAATCCAGTAATCCCGACCTTTTAAAAAACAATGATGAGATGGTGAAGCTCATCCAAAGGAGTGAATACAACATTGTTGATCAGCTGTTACAAACTCCTTCAAAGATCTTTGTGCTATCACTTTTACTCAGTTTTGAAGCCCATTGAGAGGCTCTACAGAAAGTCTTAGAGCAGGCCTTTGTGGAACAGGATGTGTAAATACGACAGTTTGATAGCATCATCTCTAACATTACTTCCTGCAACAACTTAGGACTCAGTGATGAGGATTTGCCAGAGGAGGGCAAACACCACAACATGGCGCTCAATATCACAGTTAACTACCAGGATGATGCTTTAGCCAGTGTACTGGTAGATACCGGATCGGCCATCAACGTTATGCTGAAGTCCACCTTAATGTGACTATCATTCAAAGGATCCCCGATGAGGGGCAGTGAGGTTATCGTCAAAGACTTTAACGGATCTCGGAAAGCAGTTATCGGCGAAGTCGACCTTCCCATAACTATCGGTCCTCACACTTTCCTAATCACTTTCCAAGTCATGGACGTCCGGGCAGCGTACAGTTGCTTATTTGGAAGACCTTGGATACACCAGGCTGGGGCAGTTACTTCAACGCTGCACCAAAAACTAAAGTTTGTCAAGAACGATCAACTCGTCACGGTCTGTGGAGAACAAGCCTTGCTCGTGAGTAATCTATCATTATCTACTTGTATAGAACCCGAGGAGGTCATTGGGACTCAGTTCCAAGCACTTTCGGTGAGCAATGAGAATCAATCAGAGAAAGGAACCTCTATTTTCTCATACAGATATGCTCTCGAGGTAATTGAAAGTAACAATGCCAAAGGATGGGGACAACTTGTCATTCCTACCGATAATAAATTTCTTTAAACTGTACCCAGACAGCTGCTAACGATAAAAGTTTTCATCCCATTCAGAACTTCTTCCACAATGGAGGTTTCCTTCACCCAGTATCCCAAGAAGTACACACTATCAACAAGGAAGATTCCTCCGATACGGAGGGAGAGTGGAAGTTCTATCTTAACGAGGACGATTATATGTCTCAGGAAGAGGTGCCTACGCCATTTTGCTTTCTGGCACAGAGTCCGAGATTTATACCAAGGTCAGATGTCGAAATGATATACGGAGGTTGTGATCCGGAAGGATGTCGTGCTCCGCCAAATTCATTAGAGGAAGACACTCCGATGAAGGATAATTTTGACCACGAATATTATGGCCCAATGGATGGCCTGCCTATCTGGCAGCCATACCTAGGAGACTTGGGGCAAGAAAATCAGCTGAACAATGAAAATCAGCTGAGCATCATTGAACAAAATACCTGAGTCCCCACCATGTCATGGAATCAACACTCAGGTCATCCAGAAAATGTCCAGCACGACGATGAATTTGCAAAGTTTGCAGGACTAAAATTCATTAACTATGCTTTTCCCGAGGTCAACGTCATCGAGAGGGATGACTCCTCCAGTTCCAAAGAAGTGTGGGACACTTTAGGACAACTGAGTGGCAAATACAACTTCATGGTCAAGTACACCGCTCCTGAAAGCTCTCGAATGAGGCTCGAAGACATCCAGCCAACTAGATGGGGAGATTTACCTGAGAGCACAAATACTATGCAGAATACAACTGAAGAATCCTCCTACGGCAACTCTGCCTGGGAGACAGATTCCAATGATCCTGCTCCACCATAAATCAGCGTTATTTCTGAAGACAAATCAAGGAAGGTAGCAGACTTTGTGATTCACCGAGGAGTTCGCCGCCAATGGGTTGTTGTCGATGTTCTGAAGATCGTTCATAAGTCAAAGTAATTGCCCTCTTTATCTTAACCTTTCACCCTGCTCAGGTGAAACAGATGTTTTGATAGGGCTCACTTTCTATAAATATCCCTCTTCGCTTTTCCCAAAGTGACGGAGTTTTATTTTATATGGCTGTAGTTTCAAGAATCGACAAAATCATAAATAAAATAACGTCATTCTGTAATTTCCGCATTAATTGCTGCTTTCTTTTTTTGCTTTTCAGAAAATGGTAATCCTAAAAAACAACTTAATAATAAAAACAAGCAATTTTCCTAAAGAAAAACACTGCAAACACTCTTGCATTCTCTCTTTCTCTTCTAAAAAACAATCATCATGTCATGCAAATTGCTTGTTTTAAACCCCGTTGAAACACACGATCCAATGTCTTCTCCCAACTTTGAATTCCCGATATTTGGGGCTGAAGAAGAAGTTGATGACGAAATTCCAGAAGAGATCTCCAGACTACTCAAACAAGAGGAAAGGTCCATTGAACCTCACAAAGA
Source organism: Lathyrus tuberosus (assembly GCA_022829125.1). Taxonomy (NCBI): domain Eukaryota; kingdom Viridiplantae; phylum Streptophyta; class Magnoliopsida; order Fabales; family Fabaceae; genus Lathyrus; species Lathyrus tuberosus. Next base: position 10,098,290 of record JALAZF010000112.1, read on the forward strand.
GTTGTTGGAAACGGTCAACTTGGGTTCAGAAAAAGAGAGAAAAGAAGTCAAGATTGGGGCACTACTCAGTCCAACTGCTAAATAAAGTTTGACAAAGCTTCTCAAAAAGTTTCTCGATGTATTCACTTGGTCCTATCAGGATATGCCAGGGTTGGATACCAGCATCGTGGAACATAGTCTACCGTTAAGGTCAGAATGTCCGCCAGTAAAACAAAGGTTGAGAAGAACTCACCCGGACATGGCCATCAAAATCAAGGAGGAAGTACATAAACAGATTGACGCGGGTTTCCTCGCCACATCAGAATATCCTCAATGGTTAGCCAACATCGTACCAGTTCCAAAAAAGGACAGAAAGGTCAGAATGTGTGTAGATTACAGGGATCTAAACAAGGCAAGTCCAAAGGACGACTTTCCTTTACCACACATTGACATGCTGATTGACAGTACAACAAAGTTCAAAGTTTTCTCCTTCATGGATGGATTCTCGGGCTATAATCAAATCAAAATGGCGCCGAAAGACATGGATAAAACTTCGTTCATTACCCCATGGGGTACCTTTTGTTACAAGGTAATGCAGTTCAGTTTGAAGAACGTCGGGGCAACCTATCAAAGGGCCATGACTACTCTGTTTCATGACATGATACACAAAGAAATCGAGGTATATGTCGATGACATGATTGCCAAATCTAAAACAGAGGAGGAGCATGTGACCCACCTGTCAAAACTATTCGAGCGGTTGAGAATGTACAAACTCCGCTTGAATCCCAACAAATGCACCTTCGGCGTCCGTTCAGGGAAACTCTTAGGGTTCATCGTCAGCCAAAAAGGAATTGAGGTTGATCCTGACAAAGTCAACGCCATTCAAGAAATGCCTTCTCCGAAAACTGAAAAACAAGTCAGGGGATTCCTAGGACGTCTGAACTACATTTCCAAATTTATATTCCTCATGACCGCGACATGTGCGCCAATTTTCAAATTACTCAAAAAGAATCGGGATTGCGTTTGGACAGAAGACTGTCAAACCGCCTTCGACAGTATTAAGGAATACCTGTTGAACCAACCAATTTTATCACCTCCAGTGGAAGGAAGGCCACTAATCATTTACTTAACAGTCTTGGAAGACTCCGTGGGTTGTGTGCTTGGCCAACAGGACGAAACAAAAAGGAAAGAGTCTGCCATTTACTATTTGAGAAAGAAATTCACCGACTGCGAGACTCGGTACACTATGCTTGAGAAAAATTGCTGTGCTCTGGCTTGGGCAGCCAAACGTCTTCACCAATACATGATTCGTCATACTACTTGGTTAATCTCCGAAATGGATCCGATCAAGTACGTCTTTGAAAAACATGCTCTCACGGGAAGGATTGCCCGTTGGCAGATGTTGTTATCAGAATACGACATTGAGTACCATGCTCAAAAAGTCGTTAAAGGAAGTATCTTAGCCAATCACTTAGCTCATCAACCGATTGACAATCAGGAATCAAACAGGTTTGACTTCCCAGACGAAGATGTCATGTACTTAAAAATGAAAGATTGCGATGAACCGCTACCTAGTGAAGGGCCAGAACCAGGTTCCCAATGGGGACTAATCTTTGACGGAACTATCAATCATTACGGAAACGGAATTGGGGCAATCATCATAACACCTCAGGGTACCCATATTCCTTTCACTGCCCGACTGACATTCAAGTGTACGAACAACGAGGCCAAATGCAAAGCTTGTATCATGGGTCTCGAAGAAGCGATCGACTTAAAGATCAAGAACTTGGATGTATATGGCGACTCAGCCCTAGTTATCAATCAAATCAAAGGAGATTGGAACATATACCAATCAAGATTGATTCCTTACAAAGACTACGCAAGAAGGTTGCTACCCTTCTTCAACAGAATCGAGTTTCATCATATCCCTCGTGAAGAGAATCACATGGTTGTTGCATTAGCCACCCTCTCTTCCATGATTAGTATAGGTTAATGGGACGACCTACCTAAGATCGACATAATGCACCTTGAAAGGCCCGCTTACATCTTCACGATTGAAGCAGTCATAGACGACAAACCTTGGTATCATGATATCAAGTGCTTCCTTCAAAAACAAGAGTACCCACCTGGGGCACTAAGGAAAGACAGAAAAACCCTCAGAAGGCTAGCAGGTAACTTCTTTCTGAGCGGTGATACACTCTATAAGAGAAACTTTGACATGGTCTTGCTCCGATGGGTAGGCAGACCAGAAGCAAACATGCTGATAAAAGAGATTCACGAAGGATCCTTTGGCACTCATGCCAACGGACACATAATGGCGAGAAAAATTCTAAGAGCAGGGTACTATTGGTTGACCATGGAATCCGATTACTACAAGTACATGAGGAAGTGTCATAAGTGTCAGATATACTCAGATAAACTCCATGTACCGCCAACACATCTCAAAGTTCTTTCTTCCCCGTGGCCTTTTTCCATATGGGCAATCGACATGATTGGCATGATTGAACCTAAGGCTTCGAACGGACATTGGTTCATCCTGATAGCCATTGACTACTTCACCAAGTGGGTCGAAGCAGCGTCATACGCTAATGTAACCCGACAAGTGGTGATCCGATTTATCAAGAACAATATCATCTGTCGTTATGGTGTTCCAAGCCAGATCATTACTGACAATGGATCTAACTTGAACAACAAGATAATGAAAGAGTTGTGCGCTGAGTTCAAGATTGAGCACCATAACTCATCTCCCTACCGACCCAAGATGAACGGGGCGGTAGAAGCGGCTAATAAGAACATCAAGAAGATTGTTCAAAAGATGGTTGTAACCTACAAAGATTGGCACGAGATGCTACCCTTTGCTCTTCAGGGTTATCGCACATCTGTTCGCACTTCAACAGGGGCAACGCCTTTCTCTCTAGTATATGGCAAGGAAACAGTGCTCCCCATAGAAGTAGAGATCCCATCAATCTGGGTATTGATGGAAGCTAAGCTTACAGAAGCTGAATGGTGTCAAAGCAGACACGACGAACTGAACTTGATCGAAGAAAAGCGAATAACGGAACTGTGTCATGGTCAGTTATATCAGCAAAGAATGAAGAAGGCGTTCGACAAAAAGGTCCGACCTCGCGTCTTCAGGAAGGGATACCTCGTGCTCAAAAAGATTCAGTCATTTCTCACTGATTCCCGGGGCAAATGGACTCCGAATTATGACGGCCCCTATGTGGTCAAGAAAGATTTCTCATGAGGCGCCTTGAGATTTGCAACCATGGATGGAGAAGAATTTGCCTACCCCACAAATGTTGACGTAGTCAAGAAGTACTTCGCCTAAAAAAAAAGTCTCGGTGGATTGAAAACCCGAAAGGGCGGTCCAGGCAAAAATTAGAGACATAATCAAAAATCATCCCGGTGGATTGGAAATCTCAAAGTACAATCCAGGAAAAAGTTAGGGATAATGGCAAGTAACTACGTCCAACAGGGGCAAATCCCTCTGCGGCAGTGATGCAATCCATCAGAAAACTCCGGTCAAGGTCATCTTCGACAGAAGCTCAGGATGCCCAGAATTCAAAGTTGGTAGAAGGATAACGGTCGTTATGTTTCAATGTAGCCTTTTTCCCTTAAATTACCATTTTCTAACTTTGTAAATACTCTATGGAATCACGCGTTTGGATGATTTCCATCCTATCAATAAAATTTGAGCCCTAGTGCTTTTGTTTGCAATTCTTATTTGTTTTAGCTTTATAGAATGACATTTTAACATGATCAACGATTCTTGAAATAAAACAAAAATGAATTTATTTGTCAAACTTTTTCTGCTTTTTAAATAAAGATGGCAATTTCTTTTGACTGTTGAACATCGAAAGAACATCGATCATTTCTCCAGAAGCAATCGAGCTTCAAAGTGCGGAATCAAAGTACTCCTTCTAAACCAGCACGTCTGAACGAAGGATCAACTGTGTCAGAGACCGTGTTTCCTCTGACATCCCCGGCAGAGTTCTTGCCTCCTAAGCCCGACCAACGTAGCTCCCAACAGGGACTATCCCTCCTAAGCAAGGCAGAATTGTTATTTTCGGAACCAGTGATATTTTTCATCTCCCACTGTGGCCGAGTATCCCGTCGTGTTCATCTACTAGTCTGTATGTTGCGTTAGTTTTATCATCATAAACATACATACATCATGCATTGTTGATTTACATTCTCATTCATATTGCATCACCATCACTCTAGTCGATCTTATCCCCTAGTGATAAAAGTCCTCTCGATCGAGTTGTCAGTTCTTTCCTCGTCAGGAAATGTTGCGTCTGAACAATCTCTCCTCCAGTTTATTTCTGGATTAGAATTGGCCCTTGACCACTTTGATAACTTGAACCTCTGAAAGGCCAGAGGGCCTTCAGCCAACGTCACTCTTCGCCATTGAAGATGATATCTTCGCTTTCCAGGATTAAGGAAAATCCCCAGAGAAAGCCTCGTAGTCATAAATTCAACAATACGGCACTTTTTCGCAGAAAAATCCACTGACGAAAAGGTCATCGGCACCTCAAAATTGGATCACATCATATGGCATTTCTTCGAGGAAAGTATGATGCCATGTGATGTAATATTCACACCTTCGGGTCCAAGAAGATTAAATAGGGGCATCTATCATACCCCAAATTTTGACCACTAAGATTTCCCATCATTGTGCAAATCGTCATCACAATATGGATGAACCATCATACCTCATTAGTCTCCCCAAAGATGGGTGAGTATCCACTACAATCAAAATTAGGGTTTCAAGCCCTCTCAGAGCTTTTAGACAAAGGATCAATCAAGGAATGACATGATCTTCAACTTGTCTAAACCTCTCAAACATCCACAATGGATTAAGAGGACTCCCACATCAAGGATTAAGTACAAGGCTGCAACAGTCCAAGTGGATCAAGCCTCAAGATCGCCAGTGTCACCAAATTAGGGTTTTGGTTGACCAAGGCCTCCAGATGGAAATTTTCCTCTAGGCATGAGCCAATGCTTCAAAGCATAACGTAAGATGCTCCAAGGGACATCATGAACCCAATCATCAAGTCAATTTTGGCTCAGGGGATGCATACACAAAAAATCAGGAATTAGGGTTTCTTGACCTAATTCACCCCTAAGTTGACTTTTGGGACAAAACATGAGCCAAGACCTCAAGACATGATTTGAGGGTCCCTAATACACTACATTGATTCATTTTCAACAATGGATTGATCCAAGAAGCTTGATCAACAAGTTTCAAATTCATCAGAACCATAATTAGGGTTTCGCGGGAAAAGTCAACTGTATCTTTGACTTTTGACCCAGGCATGCTCCCAAACCTTGAGACATGATTCAATACACGTTATAACACCTATGAAATCAATCCATCAAGTTTGATTTAGGTCAAGGACTTGATTTCATAGAGGATCACACAGTTTGGAATTCATCTGACAAAAAGTCAACTGTGCACAAAAGTCAACTTTGACTTTTTGAGATTTTTCACAATTATGGTTCTTTGACCCTAAAATGATGTTAATGTGTGATTGGAATCATCATTCATCAAGAAAAATCAAGAAAAGTGGGATAACTTGTAAAAGGGGTAACCTTAAAAAACTTAGAAATTTTCTAAGTTATGGAACAAAGTGGCTAGGGTACCAACTTTGGAGGATCATAACTCCTAAACCACAAGGCCATTTTTCCCCATTCAAAGCTGGATTTGTAGCTCTCATGGCCCTCTACAAAAGCTTCAAACACAACTCATTCCAATTCCTCATGGATTTTAAGTTATGGAATGATCAAAATCACAAAAAGTGAAAATGTCACTTTTTTCCAACACTTAGTGAAATTTTCACTAAGTCAGAATCTGCCTTCACTTTTTTCCAAATGTAGGGGCATTTTTCACTTTGATCCAAAAAGTATCAAAACCAACTATGATCAAACAGTTGTTGTATCATATGAGGGCTTTCCAAAATGGCCAAGAACTCCATCAAATTCCACTTGAGCCATGAGATATGACAATGGCAATATGCCTTGCTGAAAACTGTCAAAGCAAGGCAGATTTGTGCATTTTGCTCGATTTGCCAAATTTGTGCAAATGACAAACACACTTATCCATCTGAACACCTCAGGGGGAGACCAAAGAGGGACAAACACTGATCCATAAACCTCCCAAGTCTTTGGAACCAAAAGTAGCATGCCAAACCTAGAAATCCCTAAAGAGGGGACAAGACTCCAATTTTGTTTTGGAGCATTTAATGGATGCACTAAGGTGGCATGGACTGAGCCATTTCCAACTGAATTCAGTCAAGACATATCCAAGACCAAGGGACCAGCAGCCTGTGCCCTAACCTCTAGTCAATGGTTAGAGGAGACTTGGATTCTCATTGATCACTATTGCTTGCAAAACAAACTTGCTCCAGTATAAATAGAGCTCATTTGTGATCAATTTGAGTACACCAAATCCATCAAACATATGCTTTACTCAAAATCACCTTCTCACTTCCAAAATTGCCTTCGAAAGCAAGTCACTATCGGGTTTTGAGTTTGAGAGCAATTCCAACCAAGCCAATTACACACACACGCCTCATAAACATCATATAGAAGTGATCCAAACACTCACATAACATCTGGAACACCCAAATCACAAAATCACCAGCCAACTGCTCAAGCTTTTAGCAGACTTGCAGTTGAGGTGCCAAATCAAGTTCCAGCTCAATTCAATCCACTCCAAGCATCCAGACACACTCCATAGCACCTAGGGAAGCTGTCTATATCCTTGGAACCAAGCTGTAACACCTATAACATAAAACACGATCACCAGCTGCAAGAGGTAAGCATGAGTTCTTCTAACTCTATGATCCATGCATTTTTTGCTGCACAATAATTTGGACATATGTTCATAATCATGCATAGAGTGTTTTCCCTCAATCAATTGTTTTGTTTGAATCGTGCATGGAATTTCTGAGCCTTCATGCAAATTTTAGGGTTCTTGAGGTTTCTCTTTGATTTCTTATTCCATATGCTTAAAATAAATGAAATTAAAGACCATAGACATGATCGTGAGGTGAAAACGAGTAGATTGATATGTAGATTGCATGATATCATCAAGTATTCAGTGAGATTGGATAGAAAATGCAAATCTCCAGAAACAGAGGGTGGCACGTGTTCTTGTCATGTTCTTGGCGCCCTTTTTGAAAATTCAAATATTTGAATTTTTGTGATTTTATTTAATTGATTCAAAAATTAATTTCTCTCTGAGTTTTAATGATTTTGAGTTGATTCTTTTTTTAATAATTCACAAAAATGTTAAAATATTTTATTTTACCCAAAAATCCCAAAAATATTACTTATTTCATATATTTGATATTTTTGCAAAGAATTAATGTTTTATTTATTTTTAACATTTGAAATATTTTTTCTCCCTTGATTTTCCAAACTTAATTGATTTCCAATTATTTTATGGCTATAAACATGACTTTTTCAAACATTAATCCAATACCACAATTTGTTTTTCACACATGTTTAACAATTTTGATCATTTTAATTGAATTTTTATTCAATTAAAATATATCTTGAAAACAAATTAGGGTTTTTGATCAATTCAACCATCACAAATATTTTTCAAACTTTTGGGCCTCTAATAGAGTGTAAGACCCAACCCCTTTGAAAACAAAAACCTTTTTGGGCCTCAGTCATTGTATAAGACCCACTATGTTTTCAAAAATCTTGGCGCGATCGCCATTTCAAAACGGAAAAACCTTTGGGCCTCTCCTTGAGTTGTAAGCCCCCTCTTTTCTTTTAAAATCATTTTTGGGCCTCTAAAATAGTGTAAAACCCAAACCCCTTTTAACCAAAAATTGTTTGGGCCTCAGATATTGTATAAATCCCTCTGCATTAAAAAAGAAACCTCGGCGCGATCGCCAGTTCAAAAACCAAACCAGCTGGGCCTACCCTCGTGTTATGAGCCCCATTCCTTTTCTTTAAACACCTTTGGGCCTCTTGAGAGAGTGTAAGACCCTTCCCTTTGTACAGAAAATCTTTTTGGGCCTCAGTCACTCGTATAAGTCCCTGTACAAATTCCAAACAACAGTGCAATCACTGATAAAACCTTGGGCCTCTCCTTGAGCTGTAAGCCCCAACAATCTTTTTAAAGCACTTTCTCCTTTGATTTTAAATATAATATTGTTATCAAAGCTTTCTTTGTTGAACAACTAACAAAACAGCATGGAAGCTCTACAACCGAGTAAGTGTTTACCCGCTTTCTTTATCCGCTTTCATATATATATAATTGTATTGTGGGGCTGCTCACTGTAAGTTTTCTTTCACAAACTTTTATATACTTGTCAAATATCAACTGTGTAATACTAGTATAGTTATTTAGAGTTTTTCCCGGCAACTACGTCTAGCACTAGGTAAAGCCCTGTTGGTCACTCTTAAATACAAACAAAACTAGATCCCCATAGGATTATCAGATACAGTCTTCCCTCCTCTTGGGGTTAAACAATATGGAGACGTGAAAGGCAGCATTCTCAGTGAACCCTTTCTCAGACTGTCACCCTTAGACATTGTCAAAGAAAATATACTCCCCAGAGATGATCATTTCTCGGTGAATGTCATCTCTTGAGTTTATTCAAACCTCGAACTTTCATGAAATGATCTCTTCTCGGTGAATTGTATTTCTTGAACTTCTCTTGGTTTGGGACCCACAGGCTTCCTAAAAGCATCCCCGCCTCCTCTTGGGCGTTGTACAAGGACCCTTCGGCTTCTTAAAATCTCTTATGCCTTCTCTTGGGCTTAGTACAAGGACCCAGAGACCTCTACAGGTATAGGAATAGAACCTAGTCATCAATTTACTAGAGCTGTCTTTCTGAGTCAAGTGTCAGACCTGTTAATGGGTTGACCTTCATCCCTTAACATACCAACCTTCTCTTGGGCATCATACAAAGATCATTCACTATTTGAGAATCGATTTCTCAAAACACCATTAGACTTGGACAGTCTCAATACCCTTTGGATTTCCCATTTCCTGAAAGAACAGGAAATAACCCTGATCCTTTCATCAATCCCAAAGCACAAACATACCTTTAATCTTTCCTTCATAAGAACTGATTTTCTCTTTTATCCAACATACTAGACCTGTCACTAAACTGAAACAGTCACCAGCACAGACAGCCTCCTCTAAGGCTTTGTACAATGATTCTCCCCACACTCTCTTGTTGAGTATAAAAGACTTTCTTGTTGAGTCACCCTTTAGCCTCCATCTCGGGCTTCGTACGAGATAGAAAATCACTCTGTTGTTGAGTATAAAAGACTCTCTTGTTGAGTCACCCTTTAGCCTCCATCTCGGGCTTCGTACGAGATAGAAAATCACTCTCTTGTTGAATATAAAATACTCTCTTGTTGAGTCACCTCTTTAGCCTCCATCTCGGGCTTCGTACGAGATAGAAAACACTCTCTTGTTGAGTATAAAAGACTCTCTCATTGAGTCAAACAACCTCCAGACTCTCTTGTTGAGTCAATCACCTGTTCAAGACTCTCTTGTTGAGTCAAATCTCTTTAGCCTCCATCTTGGGCTTCATACAAGACACCTACAAAACACTCTCTTGTTGAGTATAAAAGATTCCCTTGTTGAGTCAACCCTTTTAGCCTCTATCTCGGGCTTCATACGAGACAACAAATACCCTCTTGTTGGGTCAATAGCCTCCTCTTAGGCTTTGTATAAGGAAAACCCCGGTTGAGTCAATCAACCTTTTAGCATCAAATTTGTGCCTTGCTCACAGCATATAAACATCAAACAACTCCTCTTTAGAGATGACAAATTCTCTCTCAAGCCAAAACCCTTTAGCTTCATATCTTGGGCTTTTAACAAGATACAAACCACCTTTAGCTTCATGTCTTGGGCCTTGAACAAGACACCAAAACAATCTCTTTCCTCCCATAGAATAAGAGGAACTACGATCGCTCTGATTTCCCTATTTCGTCAAACGAGAATACGTAGGCATAAGATTGGAAAATCTTAGCGAGCATACTAATCAAAAACCCAAAATCACATACCTTCATACATTAATCGAAAAGCACCAAGTCTTAACATCTTACCAAAAACCTCATAGATAATCCAGACACTTGTATTCTTAAGAAAATAACCCTAAGGAGGACCCCCCTATTTTGATAGCATCTGTAAACCAACAGTTTTGACTGTTTAAACTCAGTACGCAAGCAGGGTTAATTGGAGACATCTATTTCCCTTCCTTAATCAGCTCAACAGGATAAAAAATGAATCGAACTGTAGTACCAAAGCGATAGTGATTTGAAACCAGGGTCCTTGTATTAAGCCCAAGTGAAGGCATGAGAACTTCTAAGAATTCGAAGGGTGCTTGTACAACGCCCAAGTGGAGGCGGGGATGCTTTTAGGAATTCTGTGGATCCCCAAACCAAGAGAAGTTCAAGAAATGCAATTCACCGAGAAGAGATCATTCCAGGAAAGTTCGAGGATTTGGAAGAAACTCAAGAGATGTCATTCACAAAGAAAAGATCATCTATGGGGAGTAAAGTTTACTTGATAATTTCTAAGGGTGACAGTCTGAGAAAAGGTTCACCGAGAATACTGCCTTTCTCTTTGTTCCATATTATTTAACCCCAAGAGAAGGGAAGACTGTATCTGGAATCCTATGGGGATCTAGTTTTGTTTGTATTTAAGAGTGACCAACGGGCTTTACCTAGTTCTAGACGTAGTTGTCGGGGAAAACTCTAAATAACTATACTAGTATATACACAGTTGATATATGATGAGTATGTAGGAGGTATGAAAGAAGACTTACAGTGAAGCAGTCCCACAATACAGTTATTTATATGAAAGAAGATAAAAGAAAGCGGATAAACACTTACCCGTTGTAGAGCTTCCATGCTGTTTTGTTAGTTGTTCAACAGAGAAATTAAAGAAAGTTTTGAGAAAAACTATATATTTGGATTCAAAATCAAAGGAGAAAGTATTTTGAACAGAGGTCGGGGCTTACAACTCAGGGAGAGGCCCAATTTTTAATAATGAGTGCACTATTGTTTTGACTTTGTACAGGGACTTATACAAGTGACTGAGGCCCAAAGAAAGGTTTTCTGTACAAAGCGATGGGTCTTACACTCTCTTAAGAGGCCCAAAAATATTTTAAAGAAAAGAAATAGGACTTACAACACGAGGGTAGGCCCAGTTGTTTGTTTGAAAATAGCGATTGCGCCGAGGTTTTTGAAAATATAGTGGGACTTATACAATGACTGAGGCCCAAAAATGATTTTGGTTTTTCAAAAGGGGTTGGGTCTTACACTCTATTAGAGCCCCCAAAGAGTTTGAAAGTGAATAAAGATGGGTCTTATAGCTCAAGGAGAAGCCCAGCTGACAATAGTCTGAAAATGACGATTGCGTCGAAATTTCTGACGGTATCGGGACTTATACAATACACTGAGGCCCAAAAATGTTTATTTAGAAAGGGATGGGATTTACACTCTACCTAGAGGCCCAAAAGTGCTTTGAAATATTTGAGTATGATTAAAAATCAAAGAACCCTAATTTTCACTTTTTAAAAGTAATTTTTCAAAGAAAATTAATAAAAAATGATAAAAATACCAAATAGGTTTAAATAAACCACTTGTGAATTTTGGTTAAGGTTTGAAAAATGAGGTTTTAATCACAAGATACTTTAAAACTCATTTGGTTTTGATTTTCAAGATGAATATTCATTTTTAAAATGTTTAAAAACAATTAAAATGAATTTATTTACAAAAAGACCAATTATATTAAATAACTGATATAAATTTAATTTTTTTGTAGAATAAAATATTTTACTATTTTTGTGATTTTTCAGAAAAAGAATCAACCAAAAATGATTAAAATTGAGAGAGTTATTAATTTTTCAAATCATTTAAAAATAATATGAAAAATGATAAAAAGTGGAAAAATGGTAAAAAAAAGAGGATCTGGGGCGAGGGGGATTCGAACCCCAGACCTCTTGTGTGCAGTGCGCACCTCCTACCACTGGGGTGGTGATACATCCGTGTATCAAAACCACCCCATAGATATATGAGGCATGCCTTGTTTTTGGTCTGGCCAAGGCAAGGCAAGGCAAGATTTTGGCCAAAAACGTGAAGCTTGTAACTTTCTCATTTCTCCATGGATTAGGACAAAATTTAGGTCTATCCTGCCTAGAATTTCACAAGGAATCCAATGGTGGTGGTGGTTTTTGCAGATGAGGCTCCTATTTCAAAACCCGATAGTGTTCTTGAAATAGGCCTATAATTACATTTTCTATGCTATCTCTTGTTACAGGCATGAATTACATGATGAATTGGTTCAAACATAACATATATAACATGTATGAGATGTGCATGATCAGTGGACCTCAAAACAATGCATATTTCAAAGAGTTCAAGTTGTGATGCTTACCTCTTTAGGAGCTTTTTGGACAATCTGTCAAGTGCTTTGTTCCAAAAACAATTTGATGCTTTGGACACCCTCAAATGTAGAGATGGCAACGGGTCGGGTCGGGTGCGGGTTTCGCACTACCCAAACCCGCACCCGAAATCACCACCCGAACCCGAACCCGAACCCAAAGACTATTCGGGTGGCAAAATAACACCCACGCCCACACCCGTTGGGTTCGGGTTTTTTCACCCAAACCCGAACCCGTAGCAAAAACACAAAATATATATATATATATATATATATATATATATATATATAATGATTCGGGTGTGGTTTCGGGTTTCGGGCTCGGGTTTCACACTACCCAAACCCGCACCCGAAATATCGGGTGGCACCCGAACCCAGTCAATTCGGGTTTTCACCCGTTGACTCGGGTTCGGGCGCGGGTGGGCCCCGCGGGTTTGGGTCTGCTTGCCATCCCTACTCAAATGATCCCTTAGAAGCTTTTAGAATGGTTGGAATCAACTGGAATCCTCAGGAACAAGTTTGAGCTCTTTCTTGCAAAAGGGGCAAAAGTGGCCAATATAGCAACTCTCGCAAATGGTGTTCCAGATGTGGGGAACCATTTGGGACAGTCCAAGGATGATATTTGGAGTGTGTTTGAGGCTTTATCTGGTTTTGAAAGTAACTGAATCAAGACATGGCTTGAAAAATGCAAAAAAGTCCAATTTTGAGGTTTTGAGAGGGGACTTTTTTATTTTGGTGTTACAGGTCACTTATGAGAGTTTGGACAACTTAGATATGACATATTAGATGTGTTTGGATCATGAGCTGTGATGGAAATGCTCTCCAACTCAAAAACTCAGAGTTACCTTGCAAAAGAAGGTATTTTTGCCTAGAGAAAGAGATTTTGAGGAAAGCAAGTGTTGTAGTGCTTTGGTGTACTCAAACTGAGCACAAATGAGCTCTATTTATAGTAGAGCAAGTTTGTTTTACAAGAAATAGTGAATGGCAACTGCAGCAGCTCATTGTCCAATTGCATCACTTTGGAATCTTAAGTCTCCTCTAGCCATTGACTAGAGGTTAGAGCACAGGCCTATAGTCTTTTGTTCAGAGATAAACTTGGACTGAATTCAGTTGGAAATGGCTTAGTTCATGCCACCTTGGTGCATCCATTGAATGCTTGGAAATAAAATTGGAGTCTGGGCCTCTTTTAGGCTTTTTAGGGTTTGGCATGCTACTTTGGGAATCTTGGACTTGGGAGGCTGATGAATCAGTGTGTATCCCTTGGTTGTTCCCCCTTGAGGTGTTCAGATGGATAAGCATGCTTGGAATTGCACAATTTGAGCAAATCGAGCCTTTATGTACAAATCTGCCTTGCCAATACAGTTTGCAGCAAGGCATGTTCCAGCTGTCATAACTCCTAGCTCAGATGGAGTTTGATGAAGCTCTTGGACATTTTGGAAAGCCCTTATGTGACACAACACATGTGTGATCATAGTTTGTCTTGAAATGTTTTGGATCCAAGTGAAAAATCCCCCTACATTTTGAAAAAAAGCAAGACAGATTCTGACTTAGTGAAAATTTCACTAAGTGTTGGAAAAAGTGACATTTCATGTTTTCTGCCATTTTGATCACTCCATAACCTAAAATCCATGAAGAATTAGAATGAGGAGTAGTTGACACTTTTAAATTATGCCATGAGATCTACAAATCTATCTTTGGATCAGCCAAAATGGTTGCTTGGATCTCAAGTTATGATCCTTGGAAGTTGGTACCCTAGCCACTTTGTTTTATAACTTAGAAAAATTCTAAGTTTTTTATGGTTACCCCTTTAACAAGTTATCCCACTTTCTTTGATTTTTCTTGATGAATGATGATTCTAATCACACATTAACATCATTTTAGGGTCAATGAGCCATAATTGTGAAAAATCTCAAAAATTCAAAGTTGACTTTTGTGCACAGTTGACTTTTTATCAGATGAATTCCAAACTATGCGATCCTTGGTGAAATCAAGTCCTTGACCTAATTCAAACCTAATGGCTATGTTGCAAAGGTGTTATAGGGTGTATTGAATCATGTCCCAAGGTTTGGGAGCATGTCCTGGTCAAAAGTCAAAGGTATAGTTGACTTTTCCCTTGAAAACCCTAATTGTGGTCCAGATGAAATTGAAACTTGTGGATCAAGCTTCTTGGGTCAATCCATTGTTGCAAATGGATAAATGTAGTTTATTGTAGACCCTCAAATCATGCCTTGAGGTCTTGGCTCATGTTTTGTCCCAAAAGTCAACTTAGGGGTGAATTAGGTCAAGAAACCCTAATTCCTGATTTTTGGTGAATGCATCCCCTGAGGCTAAATTGACTTGATGATTGGGTCCATGAGGTCACTTGGAGTATCTTGAGTTATGTTTTAAATCATTAGCTCATGCCCAGAGGAAAATTCCCATCTGGAGGCCTTGGTCGACCAAAACCCTAATTTGGTGACACTGGCGATCTTGAGGCTTAATCCACTTGGAATGCTGCAACCTTGTGCTTGATTCTTGATGTGGGAGTCCTCTTGATCCTTTATGGGTGTTTGAGAGGTTATACAAGTTGAAGATCATGTCATTTCTTGATTGATCATTTGTCTAAGTACCCTAAGAGAGGTTAAAACCCTAATCTCTGATTGTAGTGAATGCTCAACAATTCCTTGAGGATATTGATGAGGCACAAAGGTACATCCAAATTGTGATGATGGTTTGCACAATGATGGGAATTCTTAGTGGTCAAAATTTGGGGTATGACAGTTTCGCGTAGTTTAACCTGGTGTGCTCGTTTGAATTTTTCGACTGATTTTCGGTAGTTTTTTTATCAGTTTGAGCCTTTTAACCGGGTAAAATTTATTTCAAAATTTGACTGAACGCTGTAATTTTCTTAGTCATTTATTTCTCGCTGATCATTTTGGTGTATTCATTTTATTTTTTCGAGCACTTCGATACCAGACCGTTTTTTTCATTTTAAACCAATTTTATTTTTATTTTTAGTTATTAATTATTTTAATTAATCAATTTTTATTTTAGATCATTTATTTTATTATAGTTTATTTTATTTTTACTTTATTTATTATTAGGAAAAACTTAATAGTTAAGTTTTTTAATTAATCAATTGTTTTTTACTTATATTAGGAAAAACTTAATAGTTAAGTTTGTTAAAGTTTGTATTGTTTTCAACTTCATTTTGTAAAAATACCTGCAAGCATGCATGCACCAGATAGCTCAGGTGGTCCCCAAATACTAGCTTTATCATTTTTGAATAAAAGAAAAAACAATAGTAGGAAGAAAACAAAAGGGCACTGCACATGGCTCACATATCACGTGGTCTCCTTCTGTACACACACCACCCTTCATCTTTTTTTTCATATCCTTAGTTATGATAGATACACACACACACCTGCACCTTATTTTAAGAATAAAAACACTTCTTTCTTTAAAAAGCCTCCCATCGCTACTTTCAACGCAAGAACTCACCCCCACTACACTATTTTTCATCTTCATCACTTCACAAAGGACCACAGAGATAAGCTCCTTCTCACTTTTGGTCACAACAAAAAACCTACATATTTTTTTAAAAGAGAAAAACATGACCCTTTCCATATGACTCAAAACACTAAATTCACACATAAACCATCACACCATTAATACGCATGCACCCCCACCACTTGCATTTGAAAAGAAAAATAGAACAAAAGCCAAAAAAATACTGCACTTGCAAACAAAAAAAAAACCACACGCGGACTTACTCCCTCTCTCTCCTCCCAGCTTCCTCAACCTTACACAACCTCCATGTAACTTCTCCATTAGCCTTCTCCCAACATAACTTCCTACTTCACGAACCTACAACCACAAGACCACGCACCATTTCCCCAGCTTGTTCTTCAACTAGAAAAGTCGTAGCACATCTCAAGAAAAAAAACCATTAAACTTTCTGCACAAAAACAACACAACCAACTTCATTTCTCCCCTTCAACTCACATAACCATAAACAAACAACACCACACCACCTCTCAATTCAAAAGCTCTAACAACTTCTGAGTCTCGTTTCCGATACAACCTCCCACAAAACTCTTCCATAAAACAATAATATCACTACCCTCAACGTTCTTCTCTTCCCGTTGTCATCTTTAACAACCACTGCAACACGATGTCCGTATGACGTAAAACACCCAACAACATCGCCACAGTATCGCCACCACCTTCGCCGGAGATTTGAAGTGCCCTTTTACGTCGTGTCCGATTGGTATGTTTCGATTTATCCTTTCCTGTTTTTAGTGGTGTTCAATGTAGATTTTGTTTATGTTACTTTGTTGTGATCATGAGAATAGATATAAGAGTTTTGTTTTATCGTTTTACTATTTCTTTGTGTGAGAGAGAGTGAGTAAAATGAGTTTCTTTTTTATAATGGAACATGAAATGTCTTGTATAGTTGTTGCTTATAATTTATTTGAATTTCATGGTTTGCATTTTTTATGTTTAACTACTGCCAAACTGGAATATGTTCATATGCATCACGCTTCTCTCTCTCTCTCTCTCTCTCTCTCTCTCTCTCTCTCTCTCTCTCTCTCTCTCTCTCTCTCTCTCTCTCTCTATTTTATCTATAGTCTTTATTATTATTAAATTTTTGTTTGTCTTTTTTTTATTTATTTAATTCTTATTTAGAAGTGGGTTTCGCTCAATCCCAAAAAAAAAAACTAAATTTGTATTTTTATTACTAACTTAATTTTTCAAGTTTTTTATTTGTAATATTAGAAAAAATACCCAAAAAAAAAAACATTTTATATCATTTTTTTAATGTTCTCATTTTCTAGTTTAGGTATATATTAAAAATGTGAAAAAAATAATGTTATAATTATTAATCTTTTTAAATATTTTTATTTAATATTGATTAATTAATTTATTAAATAATCTTATTAAATATTTATATTTAAATTAATTAATAATTCATTTGTTGCCCGATTTTACTTTGCGACTTGCTTGCTTCCATTGTTTTGGGCATGTTCTATCCGATTAATTCTCGATGTTCTTCCTTGATAAATCTGTTTATCACGATGCTTTGTCATGAATATTGTTTATTGATTACGTGATACTTTGCCACGTATCTCTGTTGATTCTTCTTGATGCTTTTCCTTGATGAATCTGAATACATGATGCTTTACCATGTATGTTGTTGATCGTACTTTGTTGATCAAAATTGTTGATTCACACGATGCTTTGTCGTGACTGTTGTTGATATCGTCTGTTCTTTTTCCATGATGCTTTGTTGTGTATTTTTCCTCTATTTTTACCACGATGTTCTGCCATGACTGTTTGTGGATTTTATATGTTGATGATTTTACAGGATGTTTATGCCATGTACTTGTTGTCTTCTATAGATGTTCACATGATGTTTTACCATGTGTTTGTCAATTTCTCACGATGCTTTGTTGTGACTCTTTGTGGATTTTACACGATGCTTTGCCGTGTTTGTTGTTGATTTCCTGTTATGGATATCGCGATGCTTTACAGTGTATTTTCTGTTTGTTGATATCATTTAGCTTGATTCACACGATGCTTTGTCGTGTGTATTTGTTTCATTTTGTTTGTTGTTCATACTACATGATACTTTGCCATGTATCTCTGTTGACTTTTCGTTGTCTGATTACCATGATGTTTTACTATGTGTATTATGTGATTTCTTGTTTGTTTGACCATACATGATGTTCTTGTCATGTACTATGTCTGTGTCTTTATCTGATGCCATTTACATGATGATTTGTCTTGTATCTTTTGCTTACTTTCTATGCCTTATGACCTAATCCAACGGAAGAGGTTTGTTTATTGACTTATTGTCATGTGCTTACTTCTTGTATGATTTTATCCTTCTTTATTTGTCTTTACTATTGTACTTGGTTCTTAAAACTTAACAACACGTAGTTCTGAACTACGATTGCTCTAACTTCCTATTAAGGATACGTAGACATAGGATTGCGAGATCATAGCGAGCTACCTTTTTTTTCTTTTAGACCTTTTTTTTTTCTTTCTACCTTTTTCTTTTTTCCCCTTTTCTCTTTACTTTGCCCATCCTTACCTTTAGCAAACAATTTTAGCCAAAACACAAATATTTCAAGAGGTTCCTGTAGAGTACTGCTAATACTTAGGGTGTAACGCCCCAGTTTTGCCAGTTTTGTTTATTGAGTCTTTTTGGATTATTTTATTATTATTTTATTTTATTCTCGACTTTTATGCGAAAATATGTTATTTTTCGTCGTGATTATATTTTATCGCGTTTTGGGAACATTTGCGGGATATTTGAGTGTGGGGGTATTTTGGACATTTCATAGATATTTTTACTAAGTTAGTAAGAAAGAAAAGAAAATAGAAAAGAAAAGGGAAAGAAAAATAGAGAGAAAGAAAGAAGAAAGAAGGAAAAAGAGAAGAAAAGAGGAGAAGAGAGAAAATTGGAGAAAGAGTGGAAAAATCATCAAGAACAATTTCTAGGAATCGATTAATCGGGTAAGGGTGCGAAACTCGATTATTCTATGATTGTATATGATTATGTATGTGTTTTGTTGTTGTTTTTGGATTGATTTGGAGAATATTAGTAAAACTTAGATTGTGTAAGAATTGATTAGAAATGAATTTGATTGTGGTAAAAATCTTGTTGAATGCATTGTTGATTGTTCATACATGTTTGTGGTATGCTATTACACTTCAAATTGCTGTTTTTCTGAGTTTTAGGTGAAGAAATTGGTTGATGTTGGGTAGGAAAACGCAGAAATTGTTCTGCAGAATTTTTCTGGGTATGCTCTGGCCATACGCGTAAGGGGCATGTCCATACGCGTATGAGCCAAGGCGATACGCGTATCATTGGCTTGTTTTTGGGCCAATACGCGTATGAATCTTGGCATTACGCGTAACAAGGGCGAGCCATGGGCCAATACGCGTATGGGTTTTGGAACGAGGAATTTGTGAAGGAAATGGGTTCTGTCCGTACGCGTATGGACATGAGTGATACGCGTATGGACAGGAGAATGTCAAAAATGTGATTTTTCAAAATGTGTTTTCGGTTTTGTCCGTAACTTTTGTTCCGTTTATCCGATTTTTGCATTCTTGGTGTCGTTAGAAAGGTATCGAGTTGTACTTTGTGAATATGAGGTTTTGAGAATCGTTAGCCGATTAAATTTGGTCGGAAAATGTGAATAGTGTTGAATCTCGACTTTTGTCGTTTTTAATAGTGCGTATTTGACTTGTATTGTGTTATATGTTTGTGCTTTGGATGTGTATGCCTTATGTGCTGTTGTGATGACGATTTGTGGCCGAGAGGCAAGAAAATGCTAAGTGTGGTATATTGGTGTTTGTGGCCATTTTGGGCAATTGTGTGCATTACTTTGTGTGCACTTGAAATACATGAATATTGTTGATGCATGAGTATTTGATGTTGGCATGAGTCATTAATGTGTCAAGTATCATGATATGTATTCTTGCATGGGAAGATTCATAGATGAATCAGTTTTATAGTCTTACGCCATGAAATATTGGTAGAAGCGATTAATCCCAATTGATTGTGCGCCCTGAAATACTGGTAGAAAGCAATCGGATTGTGCGCCCTGAAATACTGGTAGAAAGCAATCCATAAACGTCGTTCGCCCTGAAATATTGGTTTATAGCGACGGGGAACATCGTAGGCCCGACGGGGAGTTACTCTATGTAACGAGCGATGATTCCAAGAGTTCCTGGGGGACTAATGAATT
Source organism: Lathyrus tuberosus (assembly GCA_022829125.1). NCBI lineage: Eukaryota > Viridiplantae > Streptophyta > Magnoliopsida > Fabales > Fabaceae > Lathyrus > Lathyrus tuberosus. The sequence goes on from JALAZF010000112.1 coordinate 10,118,435, forward strand.
ACAAGATTTGAAGTCGGTACCGCATGGCATGTGCATAGAGTCGTTGTGTCGGTCTATGTGCATTGCATAAATCATGAGTAATTGTGCTTGGAACGTGTTTGATTGTATTGTGAATGATTGATGTGATGTGGTATACGATAAGTGAGAATTGTACCGTGTGATATTATATGCGACTGTTGAGCATTTGTGGTGAGAATGTGTTGCTTGTGTATTTTTGTGTTAATATATATAATTTTATGCAATTATATTATGGTTGTTTTTCTCACCCTTCTGCTGTTTTATAACGCTCTATGAGGCGTTGCAGATTAGGTTTGCTGGAGGTATTCTTTTTGTGAAGCTTTGCATCTTCATTATTTTGGTCGGTCGGCTCTGATATGTGACTCCGGGTAGTTAGGGTGGCCGCGTGCTATTGTTTTGTATATCTGATGATATATTATATTTTGGTTGTACATATGCTACTTGATGTATGACAAACTGTTTATATGTGTATATGTTAATCAGATTTTAGATTTTCCGTTTTATTTCTAATTTCTGAAAAGTGGGTGTAAGGAACGAAGTTTCCTCTGTATGATTGCTACCCCACAGTTGCATATCATTATGGGCAGGTGTTGCATGTTATGTGTATATTTTGGTTACGTTGATGGGATGTCTCCTTTCTATGCCGTGATTTCAAATGTACTCTGATCAATTTTTGAATTTTTCTTTTAACTGCTTTAAATGCATGCTAATTGGGGGTATTAGATTGGGGGCGTCACATTAAGTGGTATCAGAGCTGTTTGTGTCAGTTTGTGTCAGTTGTGGTTGTTGTGTCTGGCATATTGGGCGAGTTACGTTGGACGAGTTGTTGTTTAACCATAATTTGTTATCATTGGAAACGTTCAGATTATGGCTGGAAGACGTGATGCTGCTATGACTGCGGCCATGCAAGCTATGGCGCAGGCGATGCAGAATTTACCGAATGCTGCGGCGGACGAGGAGTCGCGTAGTATGGATAAGTTTCAGAAGAATAACCCACCGAGCTTCAATGGTACTCATGATCCTGAGGGAGCACAGATTTGGCTGAAGAAGATTGAGAAGATCTTCCGTTTCATTAAGTGTTCCGAGGATCAGAAAGTGCAGTTTGGTACTCATGTGCTGGAAAAGGAAGCTGAAGATTGGTGGATAAATGCTTCTCAGAGGTTTGAGGAGGATGAAATAGTGGTTACGTGGGCTGTGTTCAAAGATGCTTTTCTCGAAAAGTATTTTCCGGAAGATGAGAGAGGTAAGAAGGAAATTGAATTTCTTGAACTGAAACAGGATAATTCCTCTGTTGCGGATTATGCTGCTAAGTTTGAGGAACTTGTGAAGTTCTGTCCTAATTATAATACAGCGGGTTCAGAGAGGTCGAAGTGTTTGAAGTTTGTGAATGGCTTGAGGCCAGAAATCAAGCAGGGTATCGGTTATCAGGAGATAAGACAGTTTTCAGTGTTGGTGAACAAGAGTCGGATCTTTGATGAGGATAGCAAAGCACGTGCTACTCATTACAAGAATCTGAATGATAAGAAAGGAAAGGGGCAGTTCAGAGGTAGGCCTTATGTTACCCCTGTTGACAAAGGGAAACAGAAGTTTGCTTTTGATAGGAAGCCTAGTGGTGGAGGAATGAATTCTGCTGTGAAATGTTACAATTGTGGTGGTTTAGGACATCGTATATCGGAATGTAAGAGGAAAATGAATAATGTGGATATGTGTGCTAGTTGTGGTTTGAAAGGTCATGTGGCTGCTGATTGTAGGAGGAAAAATGGAGTTACATGTTATAATTGTGGGGAAGTTGGTCATGTTAGTACAAGGTGTACGAAACCAAGACAGGCTCAACCTGGAGGAAAAGTGTTTGCACTAGCAGGAACTCAGACCTCGAATGCAGATCGTTTGATTAGAGGTACTTGCTTTATTAATAATACGCCTTTAATTGCTATTATTGATACTGGAGCGACTCATTCGTTTATTTCGTCTGAGTGCGCGAAGAGTTTGAATCTTGTGTTGTCTGTGATGGGTGTTGAGATGGTTATTGATACTCCAGCGATGGGATCAGTAACTACTTCTATGGTTTGTCTAAATTGTCCTTTAGCCATTTATGGTAAAGATTTTGTGATGGATTTGGTGTGTTTACCATTGGAAGGGTTAGATGTGGTGTTGGGAATGAACTGGTTACAATTTAATCGGGTTCACATTGATTGTTATCATAAGCTAGTAAGGTTTCCTTCTCTGGAGGAAGACGAAGACTCGAGTTTCTTATCTACCAAAGAGTTGAAGAGACTTTTGGCGGATGAGGCTCAGTTGTTCGGTGTGTTTGCATCGTTGTCGGTGGAGAGTAAAGTTTCTCTTGAGGTGTTTCCTGTTGTGTGTGATTTTCCTGAGGTATTTCCTGAAGATATTTCAGATGTACCGCCGGAGAGAGAGGTGGAATTCTCGATAGATCTAGTCCCTGGTACTAGACCTGTTTCTATGGCACCTTATCGAATGTCGGCATCTGAATTGGTGGAGTTGAAAAAGCAGTTGAATGACTTACTGGAAAAGAGGTTCGTAAGACCAAGTGTTTCTCCTTGGGGTGCTCCAGTTTTGTTGGTGAAAAAGAAAGATGGGAGTATGCGATTATGTATTGATTATCGCCAGTTGAATAAAGTGACGATTAAGAACAAATATCCGCTTCCAAGGATTGATGATCTGATGGATCAGTTGGTTGGTGCTTGTGTATTTAGTAAGATTGACTTGAGATCGGGGTACCATCAGATAAGGGTGAAAGAAGAAGATATTCAGAAGACGGCCTTTAGGACACGCTACGGGCATTACGAGTTTGCTGTGATGCCGTTCGGGGTTTCTAATGCGCCTGGTGTGTTCATGGAATACATGAATCGGATTTTCCACGAGCATTTGGATCGTTTTGTGGTGGTGTTTATTGATGATATTTTAATCTATTCTAAGTCTCGTGAGGAACATGCAGAGCATTTACGTATTGTTTTGCAGGTTTTGAGAGAAAGGAAGCTTTTTGCCAAATTGTCCAAGTGTGAATTTTGGTTGTCGGAGGTGAGTTTTCTCGGGCACGTGATTTCAGGTAATGGTATTGCTGTGGATCCATCTAAAGTAGAAGCAGTTCTACAATGGGAGGCTCCTAGATCCGTTACTGAAATTCGAAGCTTTTTGGGTTTGGCTGGTTATTATCGGAGGTTCATTGAAGGTTTTTCCAAGCTAGCATTACCTTTGACGCAGTTGACTTGTAAGGGCAAAGCGTTCATTTGGGATATTCAGTGTGAAGAGAGTTTTTGTGAGCTGAAGAGAAGATTGACGACAGCTCCGATTCTTATTTTACCTAATCCTAATGAACCATTCGTTGTGTATTGTGATGCTTCTTTAATTGGTTTGGGTGGTGTTTTGATGCAGGAAGGTAAAGTTGTAGCTTATGCTTCAAGGCAATTAAGAGTTCATGAGAAAAACTATCCTACTCATGATCTTGAATTAGCTGCTGTGGTTTTTGTGTTAAAGATTTGGAGACACTATCTCTATGGTGCGAGGTTCGAAGTCTTTAGTGATCATAAAAGCTTGAAATATCTATTTGATCAGAAAGAGTTGAACATGAGGCAACGGAGATGGTTGGAATTCTTGAAAGACTACGACTTTGGCTTGAATTACCATCCTGGTAAAGCTAATGTGGTAGCCGATGCATTGAGCCGTAAGTCTTTGCATATGTCCGCATTGATGGCGAAAGAGTGGGAACTTTTGGAATCATTTAGAGACTTGAGTTTAGTTTGCGAAGTGACATCGGTGAGTGTGAGACTTGGTATGTTGAAAGTTACGAATGAGTTTTTGTTGTCGATTTGTGAGAAACAAAAGCTGGATTTGAAATTTGTTGATTTGATGATGAACGAGAATGAGGATTTCAAGGTTGATAAGTTTGGCGTTTTGAGATTTCGTGATCGTATTTGTATTCCTGACGATGCGGAGTTGAAAAGAATGATTTTGGAGGAAGGACACCGGAGTATTTTAAGTATTCATCCCGGAGCGAATAAAATGTACCAAGATTTGAGGAAGATTTTCTGGTGGTCTGGTTTGAAAAGAGATGTGGCTCAATTTGTTTATGCTTGTTTAACTTGTCAGAAATCGAAAGTGGAACATTTGAGGCCTAGTGGTTTATTGCAACCATTAGACATTCCTGAGTGGAAATGGGATAGCATTTCGATGGATTTTGTAACGGGGTTACCGAATACTCAGCGAGGGCATAATGCTATTTGGGTGATTGTGGATAGGCTGACTAAATCGGCGCATTTCATTCCGATTGACATCAGTTTTTCTTTGGAGAGGTTAGCTGAGATTTATGTCGGTGTGGTTGTGAAATTGCATGGTGTCCCGTTGAGCATTGTTTCTGATAGAGATCCGAGGTTTACATCGAGATTTTGGGAGAGTCTACAGAAGGCTTTGGGTTCTAGATTGAAGTTGAGTTCGGCTTATCATCCGCAGACGGATGGTCAGACCGAAAGAACTATTCAGTCTTTGGAGGATTTGTTGAGATCGTGTGTTTTGGAACAAGGTGGTACGTGGGACAGTTATCTTGCTTTGGTTGAGTTCACGTACAATAACAGTTTCCATTCTAGTATCGGAATGGCACCTTTTGAGGCTTTATATGGACGAAGATGTCGAACGCCGTTGTGTTGGCACGAAACAGGTGAGAGTTCTGTGGTTGGACCGGAATTGGTGCAACAGACGACGGAAAAGGTAAAGTTTATTCGTGAGAAAATGAAGGCTTCTCAGAGTAGGCAGAAGAGTTATCATGATAAGAGACGGAAGGATCTTGAGTTTCAAGAGGGTGATCACGTATTTCTGAGGGTTACGCCGGTTACGGGTGTTGGTCGTGCTTTGAAATCTAAGAAACTTACTCCTCGATTTATTGGTCCTTACCAGATATCTGCGAGAGTTGGTGCTGTAGCGTATCGGGTGGCGTTACCGCCGAATCTGTCGAATTTGCATGATGTGTTTCATGTTTCGCAGTTGCGGAAGTATGTTTCAGACCCTTCACATGTGATTCCTATGGACGAGGTTGAGGTAAGAGATAACCTTACGGTCGAGGCATTACCAGTTAGTATTGTGGATCGCGAGGTGAAGCGGTTGAGGGGTAAAGAGATTGCACTTGTGAAAGTGGCGTGGGGAGGCGCTGCTGATGGTAATCTGACGTGGGAGTTGGAAAGTAGGATGCGGGAGTCGTATCCAGAGTTGTTTGAATCAGGTAAGATTTTCGAGGACGAAAATTTCTAAGTGGGGGAGAATTGTAACGCCCCAGTTTTGCCAGTTTTGTTTATTGAGTCTTTTTGGATTATTTTATTATTATTTTATTTTATTCTCGACTTTTATGCGAAAATATGTTATTTTTCGTCGTGATTATATTTTATCGCGTTTTGGGAACATTTGCGGGATATTTGAGTGTGGGGGTATTTTGGACATTTCATAGATATTTTTACTAAGTTAGTAAGAAAGAAAAGAAAATAGAAAAGAAAAGGGAAAGAAAAATAGAGAGAAAGAAAGAAGAAAGAAGGAAAAAGAGAAGAAAAGAGGAGAAGAGAGAAAATTGGAGAAAGAGTGGAAAAATCATCAAGAACAATTTCTAGGAATCGATTAATCGGGTAAGGGTGCGAAACTCGATTATTCTATGATTGTATATGATTATGTATGTGTTTTGTTGTTGTTTTTGGATTGATTTGGAGAATATTAGTAAAACTTAGATTGTGTAAGAATTGATTAGAAATGAATTTGATTGTGGTAAAAATCTTGTTGAATGCATTGTTGATTGTTCATACATGTTTGTGGTATGCTATTACACTTCAAATTGCTGTTTTTCTGAGTTTTAGGTGAAGAAATTGGTTGATGTTGGGTAGGAAAACGCAGAAATTGTTCTGCAGAATTTTTCTGGGTATGCTCTGGCCATACGCGTAAGGGGCATGTCCATACGCGTATGAGCCAAGGCGATACGCGTATCATTGGCTTGTTTTTGGGCCAATACGCGTATGAATCTTGGCATTACGCGTAACATGGGCGAGCCATGGGCCAATACGCGTATGGGTTTTGGAACGAGGAATTTGTGAAGGAAATGGGTTCTGTCCGTACGTGTATGGACATGAGTGATACGCGTATGGACAGGAGAATGTCAAAAATGTGATTTTTCAAAATGTGTTTTCGGTTTTGTCCGTAACTTTTGTTCCGTTTATCCGATTTTTGCATTCTTGGTGTCGTTAGAAAGGTATCGAGTTGTACTTTGTGAATATGAGGTTTTGAGAATCGTTAGCCGATTAAATTTGGTCGGAAAATGTGAATAGTGTCGAATCTCGACTTTTGTCGTTTTTAATAGTGCGTATTTGACTTGTATTGTGTTATATGTTTGTGCTTTGGATGTGTATGCCTTATGTGCTGTTGTGATGACGATTTGTGGCCGAGAGGCAAGAAAATGCTAAGTGTGGTATATTGGTGTTTGTGGCCATTTTGGGCAATTGTGTGCATTACTTTGTGTGCACTTGAAATACATGAATATTGTTGATGCATGAGTATTTGATGTTGGCATGAGTCATTAATGTGTCAAGTATCATGATATGTATTCTTGCATGGGAAGATTCATAGATGAATCAGTTTTATAGTCTTACGCCATGAAATATTGGTAGAAGTGATTAATCCCAATTGATTGTGCGCCCTGAAATACTGGTAGAAAGCAATCGGATTGTGCGCCCTGAAATACTGGTAGAAAGCAATCCATAAACGTCGTTCGCCCTGAAATATTGGTTTATAGCGACGGGGAACATCGTAGGCCCGACGGGGAGTTACTCTATGTAACGAGCGATGATTCCAAGAGTTCCTGGGGGACTAATGAATTACAAGATTTGAAGTCGGTACCGCATGGCATGTGCATAGAGTCGTTGTGTCGGTCTATGTGCATTGCATAAATCATGAGTAATTGTGCTTGGAACGTGTTTGATTGTATTGTGAATGATTGATGTGATGTGGTATACGATAAGTGAGAATTGTACCGTGTGATATTATATGCGACTGTTGAGCATTTGTGGTGAGAATGTGTTGCTTGTGTATTTTTGTGTTAATATATATAATTTTATGCAATTATATTATGGTTGTTTTTCTCACCCTTCTGCTGTTTTATAACGCTCTATGAGGCGTTGCAGATTAGGTTTGCTGGAGGTATTCTTTTTGTGAAGCTTTGCATCTTCATTATTTTGGTCGGTCGGCTCTGATATGTGACTCCGGGTAGTTAGGGTGGCCGCGTGCTATTGTTTTGTATATCTGATGATATATTATATTTTGGTTGTACATATGCTACTTGATGTATGACAAACTGTTTATATGTGTATATGTTAATCAGATTTTAGATTTTCCGTTTTATTTCTAATTTCTGAAAAGTGGGTGTAAGGAACGAAGTTTCCTCTGTATGATTGCTACCCCACAGTTGCATATCATTATGGGCAGGTGTTGCATGTTATGTGTATATTTTGGTTACGTTGATGGGATGTCTCCTTTCTATGCCGTGATTTCAAATGTACTCTGATCAATTTTTGAATTTTTCTTTTAACTGCTTTAAATGCATGCTAATTGGGGGTATTAGATTGGGGGCGTCACATAGGGTGTTAGTATCTTCCCTTAGTATAACTAACCCTCGTACCTTTGATCTCTCTTTACTTAGATTTAGGCCTTGCTTTTTGCTTTGCATGTTTACTTAGGGTTTTTGTTTGATCTTTTGCCCCTTCCCTTAGAAAAATAAAAGTTTGGTGGTGATATCATTGTTTTTGCAAGTCAAGCTGATCTGATAGCTTTGGTCTGCGATTCTCACTGCGATAGAAAATGGCGACTTCACTGAGGATTATTGTTCAATGGGTTGAGCCAAACTTGTTATATTTATGTCGTATTATTGTTTGTTGTTGCTTGGGTTTTTCTGTTTTTCATGTTGATATATTTGTGAGATAAGTCCTAACCCGAACTTGAGTGCACCATGAGATAAGATAGTAGTATGATCAAAAGTTACATGTCCGGAGTAATCTGGAGCATGATTAACATATGATGTAACCACGCTCAGTGGAGCCCCCTTTGAGAGTAGTATTTGTTGAACGAGTAATCGTGAAGGTATTACTACTTTCGATCTGGGAGCCCGAGAAGCTGAGGACCATTAGTACCCCTTTACCCCACTTGGTCTTCTAGGATGTAGTGCAGTGACTATGAGGGTGTAAACCCAAATTAGTTGATACACGATGCTACACTCATACGAGGTTCTCTTAAGAATATTACTGATTCCCGAGTAATTGGTGTACAAGTAATATTCGAAAGAGGATTATGGACTCTGGGAACCTTGATAAAACCCGTTGTGCAAGTGCTTTACCCCTAGTACACACCTTGTGGTTATTCTTCACCCAGACTCCATGTTGTGATCCTGAACCTTTGATCTTGTTACCTGTGTTCTGCATCATGTTGCATGGCATTGGTTATCATTTGCACCCTTTGCATGATTCATTGTATACATCCAATTTGTCCAGTGACTCATTCCAGCTGTCTTTATCTTCCAGTGTCATCTGTCAATCGTCAAGCTAATTCCTCGTCATCGATACAGGACTAGAGCTAATTTGAGACACAGAATTTCAGAGCAAGAATAGCACAACGCAGAGATCAGAATGAATATTAATGATTTGAAGTCATGCATGACTAAGCTTACTGAGATCCTCTCCCTGCCGGCTACAGGGCTGATCTTCATTGTGAATTCCATCAAGGTGGCACAGACCACGATTTAGAAAATTGCTATGCACTGAAGGCTAGAGTGCGTGATTTGATCAAAGATGGGATCCTCACCTTCCATGATGTTGCTCCTAATGTCAACAACAATCCTCTGCCAGGGCATAACAAATGAAGCTTCGGTCAACCTCAACCGACTATCTTCCTAAAAGCCAGTGTTTCAAACAGGCCAGCTCACCTCTGTTTCTAATTAGTCACTAGGCCATGTTTCTTTTTGTTTGCATTTTCTTTTATTTGTATTAGCTATTTACTTTCAAATTATGTTTGTACTTTCATGTTAATGAAAAAATCATTGCAACATTTTGATTCAATTCATTTTTGTTTTTTATTTACATCTTTATGCTTTCTCTTTCAAAAATATATATCTCTTGTCCACTTTCTTTTGATTATGCAAAGATTGGAGGGAGGATGATGAAAATGTAATACCCATAATTGTTGTTGGTATGCTTTCAAATAAACTTTGCTGACGATGTAAGACATTGTTTCAATTTCCCAAACACTGGAGAAATAAGGAAGTTATCCCTTTGTCAACCTATTCAAGCCTAGAAGTTGGAGTTTCTTTTTGTATGAAAAAATCTCAACCTTAACCTAGGGATGGGTAGTTCTCGGTTAACTTGGTTGTGCATTCAGACACCTTTCAAATAAAGGTTGCATTTACAAATCTTCCTTCGCACACAACAAGCAAGTGTCAAAGACGTCTTTCAAGTCAAAAGCCAATGATGGTTCATTGTAATCATTAAGCCAGGAAGTCACTTTCTTCCTCAAAAAAAAAAGAAAAAATTAAAAGAAAAAGCCCGCTAAGTCAAAACCTATGAAGGATACTTAGGCAAAACGGGGACATCCCGCTGACTGTAAACTATAAAAGAAACAGTTCAGGCAAAAGTTAGGGATAACAAAAGAAGAAATCTTTATATCCTCACCCTGAAAGTCCTCAATGGTAAAAACAACTAAATGTTGTAAGGGAGTAGTGACTGCCATCTCAAGAGTCCCTTGACTTCTGAACCATCATCATCGCTATCATCAATGTGATTCCCAACCTCTTGGAACCTGAGCGTATAGTCTGAGTTAACTGAGCGTAGGACTGAAGATCATCACGGAGATTGGGTGTGTACAAATAAACTTTGAGCCTTTATCCTTTGTTTCATAAACCGTGAACCAGACCACGTTACAACCCACGAAAGACCTAACTGAAGCAAGGTTATTTTGAAAATATACTACAGCAAGGTTGCGTAAACTGACTCTAAAAGATTTTTACAAATCAATTGTTTTGGTGCTACAACTTTTCTTTACCTTTCATTATGAATGTCTTAAACCACCGTGTTTTGACAAGTGATTCATATATACTTTGCATCATTCCAAAAATGATTTTGATTTCAAAAGTTGCATGAATTTTGCATTAAAATTACCATGTTTGTATGAATACTTTTGTTTGCAAACTGGCTCTCCTCTTAAGGAATTTTCAAACTGTTGAGAAACTTGGTTGGTGATCCTATCAGGGGCAAGTTCCTTCCAAATCCTATTGAGAATCAGTTCAAGATTTGTTGTTTAGTGCAAGTCCTTCAGAATTGGTTTATCTAGAAGATCTTTCGAGACTCATGCTGGGGCAAGTTTTCCAAGCGCGCAGTAAAGTAGTCATATCCAAAATTAGACAAGCTAAAGCAATGATCAGTTTATTTACAACGGTCAGATAATCTGGGGTAACTTACTTGAAGAATCCCCAAGTAGCTCTCCATCCTTCCTACAAGGATCATCAACTTGATACAGTTACCAGCGTGGTAGAGATGTGTTCACCAGCAGCATCTCTAGTCCCCAGGCAGAATGGCAATGATCTATGTGTTGAGGAAACATTCTTCCAATCTTATCCTCTCCCCCTAAATGAGTCAAGCCATGTCTTCGACATTTGCATCTAATCATACATCATAGTAAAATTCATATACATAAGTATAACAAGAGTGTTTCATTCTCATTTGCATTCTCCAGAGGTTGTGTTGCTATCAATGTCTTACCTTGTGGTCAAAGTCCAACTTACTTGACATCTACGAAACATATACTTTTATGTCTTATCTGATGTTCCACCAGATTTGACTTTCTTATCCGATTGTTTTTTCGGATATGTCTATTGTTCTGATGTTATTTCCAAAACCCCTTTGTGTTTATCTGATCAATTTTTCAGATATGACATTTCTTATCTGATTGTTTTTTCGGATATGTCTATTGTTCTAATGTAATTTCCAGAACCCATTTGTATCTATCTGAATGATTTTCCAGATATGACATTTCTTGTCCGATTGTTTTTCCGAATATATCTCTTGTTCTGATGTTATTTCCAGAACCCCTTTGTGTCTATCAGATCGATTTTCCAGATACGACCTTTCTTATCCGATTATTTTTCTGGATATGTCTATTTTTCTGATGTTATTTTCAGAACCCATTTGTGTCTATCTGATCGATTTTCCAGATATGACCTTTCTTATTCGATTGTTTTTCCGGATATATCTATTGTTCTGATGTTATTTCCAGAACCCCTTTATGTCTATCTGATCGATTTTCCAGATATGGCCTTTCTTATCCGATTGTTTTTTCGGATATGTCTATTGTTCTGATGTTATTTCCTGAACCCCTTTATGTCTATCTGATCATTTTTCCAGATATGACCTTTCTTATCTGATTGTTTTTCCGGATATGTCTATTATTCTGATGTTATTTCCAAAACCCCTTTGTGTCAATCTGATCGATTTTCCATATATGACCTTTCTTATCTGATTATTTTTTCGGATATGTCTGTTGTTCTGATGTTATTTCCAGAATCCCTTATGTCTATCTGATTGTTTTTTTGAATATGACTTTGCTTATCTGATGTTCTTTCGGATATGCCTTCAAAACCTTTTCCCGTAAATTTAAAGTTTTTCTAAATATTTTGGACGTAGCTTCAGGATCTTTGTTTTCATCTAATGATATTCTAGATGTTTTCAATTTATCTCTGACTTTGGTTAATAGTGACTGAATGCCTTTAAGGCTATTTCCATTCTTCATCCAATGCTTTTTCTGGATGTGTTCCGGAGTTTATTCAATGTTTTCCTAAATATCTCTGATGTTTTCATGTGTTCCAGATTTCATTCAATGTTTTCTTGGATATCTCTGATATTTTCCATATGTTCAAGAGTTTATTCAATGCTTTCCTGAATATCGCTGATGTGTTCTGGAGTTTATTCTATGTTTTTCTTAATATCTCTGATGTTTTCATATGTTCTAGAGTTCATTCAATGTTTTCCTGAATGTCTCTGATGTTTTCTTGACTATCTCTATTATTTGCTTGAGTTCCATAGTTCGTTCTATGTTTTTCTGAATATCTCTGATGTTTTCCTTAATGTCCCCAATGTTTTCCTGATTATCTTTGATGTTTGCTTATATTCCAAAGTTTCATTCAACGTTCTCCTGAATGTCTTTGATGGATGATACTGTTATTTTCCAGGGTTTGTTCAACGTATTTCTGAGAAAACCTCTAATGACTGTAACTCTTTCCCCCAGTAAGGTTTCTTTCGCTTTCTGGATGTTCATGAGTATTCCACAATAAAGTTGAGTGCTCTCTCGGAAGTCTTTGTTGTATCCTCAGATTTAGTCTCATTCCACATCTAATATTTTTCTAGATGTTTCTGATTTGTTTTCTAAAGTGTCATACTTTCTACATCTGATGCCTTCCTGGATGTCTGTATCTCCTGTTTAGGGTTTGTCCATCTCTTTCCAAGTATTACTGGATACTCTTTGTCAGCTTGATAGATTTCCATAATATCTTGCTTTCCTCAGTTGTGTCTCTTTGAGATTTGTTACTTATTCTCTTGTGGTGTTCCTTTTGTTCTTCGCTTGCAGTAGTTTGTCTTCTGTGGTTTCATTCCCCACAGAACTTTAAGTCTTGCATTCATATCATATCATAAGCATCTTTATGGTATCTTAGGGCCAAAAATCGTGCATCTTTGTATTTAAATCTCTCTGATCTTATCGACATGAAGATTTCAATCTTCATATCTCCGGATTAAAGAAACTTAAATAGGGGCATCTGTCATACCCTAATTTTTATCCCTAAGATCCCGCATCTTTTTGCATCATCTGCATAGCCTGTCATTCATTTCATCTCGCATAATGCCCGAATTATCAACTAGAATAAACTTGTTGGAATTACAGCCGAATTGGTCAAACTAAATGTCAACTATTCGTAAAATTAGTGGACAAAAAGTTTTAAAATCGAGCTTGCAAATGCCAGTTATATTAACCTACGTTTTGCATAGTTTAACCTGGCGCGTTCGTTTGAATTTTTCGACTGCTTTTCGGTCGCTTTTTGATCAGTTTGAGCCTTTTAACCGAGTAAAATTTATTTCAAAATTTGACCGAATGTTGTGATGTTTTGATGAATAATTGATGATCTGAATTACTATGAGTTTATTGATGATTATGAACCGTTTATACATGATTTTGAAGGTTAATTGATTATATGAATTACCCTGATGTATATTGATGTTATGAGCTGCGTATATGTGATGTTCGATGATTAAATGACGATGTGAATGACCATGAGTTATATTGATTATGAGATGATGATGCATGAGTATTTTGATGTGAATTCCCTTGAGTTGTATTGGTGATTATAAGATGATGATGCATGATGTTTTGATGAATGAATGAGGGTATGATGATATTTTGATGAATGATGATGCACATAATGATTTTATTGACGATGATGATTATTGATGTTGTGTATCATGCATTCATATCATATTTTGATGATGATGTTAGGACTTCGGTCCAGTGATGATGAGGTTAGACTTCGGTCTATTGTGGCTTCCATCCCATTGTGTGGATGTGAAGTGGTTTATGACGTGCTCCGGTTCTTGTGTGGAACCGATCCTAATGACGGGGATCTTTGGAGGGTGATGGCCTAAGTGTCCATCAACTGTGACGATTGGTACCACATGCATGAGTCTTGTTGTGCATTGCATTTATGTGGCATTTGTTGATATTTATAATGTTGTGTTTTGATGTTTGCCTTGTGATGACTCTGATGATGTTGTATATGATGATGACGCCATTTTTATGCATATCTTATTTTATATTGATTATAATGAATTGTATTACTCACCCTGCCTATTTGAATGTTGCCTCCACGTGGATAACATGCAGGTGATCAGGATTAGTCGTGGATGCTTTTGAGGACTTTTGAAGTTATTTGCTTTTGGTCGATATGGAGGGTCTTGCTCTGATAGTGTAACATCGGGTTGGTTCGTTGAGTCGAACCATGTTGAGTTTTATTAGGCTGTTATTTTATTGATTATTTGAAGACTGTGGTTTACTTTAATAAACCCTTTTGTGGGATTTTTGTGGTTATGGTGGTTCTGCTGCCCTTTGAAGGCATTTTGAGTTATTTTGAGGAAAACCCATTGTTTACAGAGCAATTTTGTTGATTTGGATTTATTGAGAAATGTGCACCCTTTGAGGTGATTCTGATTTTACTATGATTTTATATTTAATCCGCTGCGATATTTGTGGGGTAGAAAAGGGTGTTACATATTTAGTCATCCACCTCTTCTTAATCAATCCTTCTATTGCATCTTTCAGCTAGATGCAATCATTTTTATTATGACTATGACTCTTGTGGAACCACATTATTTAGACTTGTCTATTTATGACGGTTCCTTAATGGGGTAAGGGTTCTTGATCCCATCCTCCTTAAACTCAATGTTCTCACACTCTTTCCAGGTTTTCTCTCTAGAAGTGTTCAGGGGAGGTGTCAGCATTGAACCTGGACTAGAGACCATGTTATTTTTCTTCTCTACGATGGCCACAATCTTTTTTCTTAGGCCCTATTAGGTTTGGAGTTCGCAAACCCTCGACCTCTTTCGCATCCCTTGGCCAGGAGTTTTCCTTCACAATTGATGTAGGGTAGTGCCATACTTAGAAAATGACTTAAGCTACAAGCTCCCTCTAGCACTAATATTTTTCAAGAACATGTAGTAAGACCTTAACTCCTTCTCGAATATCAAACACCTCAAACTTTCATTTTTCCCCTATGACTAGTGTCATTTTGGTGAAGTACTCAATGTATTTGCATATGATATATTTCTTCTGCCGAGTGCCTCCTTTAGGCAATGAATTGGGCAGTGAACGTTTCACAGAGGTCATTCCAATAATTTGTGCTCTCATTAGAGGGGGTATTAAACCATGTCATTATAGATATGGTCAGGGTTAGTGCAAAAAGTTTGCATTTTACTGCCATTGGGTGAAATAATAGTCTAAATGGTTGTCTACATGCCTAATGTGTTCATCTTGGTCTTCGGTCCAATCATAGCTCAACAAATTTGGAGGCTTCTTTAATAACCTCTAAATCTGACTATCGAGGATGCAAATGGATAAAAGGTTACTTTTTTGCTATGGAACCAAAACATCTGCATCCTACCTATCACTCATTTGAGGATGTTGAACTTATGGGGGAGTAAGTTTACCGCTCCTCCCTTCAGGGTCGGAGGGAGGATTCATATGTCTTCGGTGATGGTCGTGAGAAAGAAACCTTTAGGTTTGTCCTTATGATGATGTTGTCTTGATTGAGGAAGATTCAAGAACATCTGCTTGATTACCTTGGAAGACCGCATCCTGCACAATATCGTTTCTTAGTGTGACATGATGCAAACTCTATTCAATCCTGTAGAGCCTTTCTACCAAGAATTATGAATTTTTCTATTACATCATATTATAAACACTGTTTAACAGGTCGTTAGGTCTATGTATTCCACGGTTGACCTGTAACAGCTAAAGTCCCAGGGAACATTTCTTGTCCAGGTACCACAAACAATAGTGGAGTTTGATGCGATGATTCACCTTGGTGGAACTATTATGTAGAGCCGAAGAGCAAAAGAACTTAAAATTCTTCTTGACCAACTCTTGGTGGATAGGGTCTCGTTGTGAAAGATTGAAAGAAGATGTTACTAGGAATGGGTCGTCCTATACTTCAGGTGGAGGCAGAGCTTTAATAGCTTCAACATTGGCTTTTTATAAGACAGAAGATCGAGTGGCTTTGGATGCCACCATTATCAATTAATATAAGCATGTATTTGTTAGAGGTTTAAGAAGATAAAAAAACTTTCAAGGAAGAAGATAAAAAACAGAGATATGAAAAGATATTTAGATATCTAGATCAAAGGAGATATGAACGTGGAAATGCATGGGAATCAGATTTTGATTCCTGTGACAGCCTTCTACCCCACAAAATACTAGAGAATAAATTAACTAATTAAAGATAAATAAATCAGAGTAAAACACCACAAGGGTGCCACATTTCGTCATAAAACATCAATCAACATCCTGCTCCGTAACATGGGTTCTTTCACCAACAAATACAATCAAAACTACAAGGCAGCGGAAATCATAATCTTAAGTAATTAAAATCTAAGACGACAAAATAGTAAAACACAGTGACATCATGTCAAAAAAACTAGAACATAAAAGTTCCACTCGAGGACGTCCCGACCCGATGTTACATATCAGAGCAAGACACCTTCTAAGTTCAACAGAAAACAAAACTAAACACTCCAAAAGCTAGACCTTCACGCACCAAGAGAGCTAATCCTGATCACCTGCATGTTACCCACGTGGAGGCAACATTCAAACAGGCAAGGTGAGAAATCACAAATCATTATACGAGATATAAAGAAAAAGATAAACAAGTACAACAGTATCAACAAAATAAGCATCAATAAGTCATCAGCGTCATACTTCACTTAAATCACATCACAATAACATCATTTATCACAACTATGCAATGCCACATAGTATGAAATGCAACAACATAGACTCATGCATGTGGTACCAATTCATTTGATGGACACTGGGCCATCACCCTCCAAATATCCCCACCATAGGATCGATTCCCCCTTTGGAACCGGAGTACATCATAAACACTTCAATCCGCACAATGGGATTAAAGCCAACACTGAACCGAAGTCCTAACATCAACACTGGACCGAAGTCCTAAATTATGCTATGAATGCATGATGCAAAACGTCATAATATCACCATCATAGAATCGTCAAAATTGCATCATCATTCGTGGGAATTCATCGAAACATCATAGCTCAACATCATTTACATTCATCACTGCTCTTCATATTACTTCACAATTCATTATGCTATAATCGATAATACACATCATGTCAATTACCCCACGACACAAGGTCAACAAAGGACAAGACAACACGAGAAAAAGGAAACAAAACAAAATAGTTAAAGAAAACATCTGCTTCTGCTCGCCTGGCGAAGCAGTTTGCATGCCTGGGCTTCGCCCGGCGAAGCAGGGGCGAAAACCCTCCCCCATACAATTTCCAGTAGCACCCATTTTCACCCGTCGCTCGCCTCAATTTTTGCCTGGCGAGGCTGGGGCGAAATTGCTTTGCCCGGCGACACGGGAACGCGCGCGGCAAATTATGCAGACCTACAACTTCTCAGTTACGATTCTGCACCAGTTCAGTCCCAATTTATCTAGCGATTTCAATACCATTCAGTCCAAAAATAAACATCAATCACAAGTCAATCAATACTACAACAATAACACATCATACTAGACAACATATACGTCATTTCCGCTCATCCTACACATCCCTAAATCACAAAATTCATCATAATTCGTCAGATTATCATCCAGTTCCCTCAAAGCTCCCTAAAACCCCAATTACTTATATACCTCTAACCTTATATCAATTATAATGACAAACGATACTCCTTATACCTTAGAATTCGGAGTTCTGATCTTCCTCTTGAGTTCTTCAGAGTTCTCTCTGAGCCCTAGTCTCTCCCTCTTTCTTTCCTCAGAGCGCTCTCCCAAAAACACGATCATACAAAAGTGGACTTCTCCCTTTCCTCTTTTCCTTTTGTCGTTCTTACCCCTTGGACCCTTATTATGACTTTCCCATCTTACCCTCGCTTATCCCCTTACAAAAGACCACATTGCCTTTAGTGTTCCACTCCTTTTTATTTTAATTATTAATAATAGTCTAATAATATTATTCACATTATTTCTATTATTATTACCACTAAAATAATTCCAATTCATCACTTATTTTATAAATACTCTACTTATTCCCTTAGTTCACCAACATCCCACAACACACAATACAAATATACCATGCGTCATAATATTTCATCAAAATTCATCGAGAATCACGAACAATTATAATAAATCAGTTAAATAAATATTATAATTATTTAGGGGTGTTACAATTCCCATAGATGACACAAATGTTTTGTTGAAGATGTCATACCCCAAATTTTGACCACTAAGATTTTCCATTATTGTGCAAATCATCATCACAATATGGATGTACCTTTATGCCTCATCAATCTCCTCAAGAATTGTTGAGAATTCCCTGCAGTCAAGCATTAGGGTTTTAAGCCCTTTTAGAGCCTTAGACAAAGGATCAATCAAGAAATGACATGATCTTCAACTCGTCTAACCTCTCAAACACACATAAATGATCCAGAGGACTCCCACATCAAGAATCAGGCACAAGGTTGCAGCATTCCAAGTGGATTAAGCCTCAAGATCGCCAGTGTCACCAAATTAGGGTTTTGGTCGACCAGGGCCTCCAGATGAAAATCTTCATCTGGGCATGAGCTAATGCTTCAAAATATAACTCAAGATACTCCAAGGGACCTCATGGACCCAATTATCCAGTCAATTTAGCCTCAGGGGATGCATTCACCAAAAATCAGGAATTAGGGTTTCTTGACCTAATTCACCCCTAAGTTGACTTTTGGGACAAAACATGAGCCAAGACCTCAAGACATGATTTGAGGGTCTCTAATAAACCACATTGATCCATTTGCAAAAATGGATTGATCCAAGAAGCTTGATCCACAAGTTTCAATTTCCTCAGGACCACAATTAGGGTTTCGAGGAAAAAGTCAACTGAACCTTTGACTTTTGACCTGGACATGCTCCCAAACCCTGGGACATGATTTAATACACCCTATAACACCTATGGAACATATCCATCAAGTTTGATTTAGATCAAGGACTTGATTTCACAAAGGATCGCACAGTTTGGAATTCATCTGATAAAAAGTCAACTGTGCACAAAAGTCAAGTTTGACTTTTTGAGATTTTTCACAATTATGGTTCCTCAACCCTAAAACAATGTTAATATGTGATTTGAATCATCATTCATCAAGAAAAATCAAAGAAAGTGAGGTAACTTGTAAAAGGGGTAACCATAAAAAACTTAGAAGTTTTCTAAGTTATGGAACAAAGTGGCTAGGGTACCAACTTCTAAGGATCATAACTTGAGAACCAAACAACCATTTTGGATGGTCCAAAGATGGATTTGTATCTCTCATGGAATACTTTAAAAGTGTCAACTACACCTCATTCCAATTCCTAATGGATTTTAAGTTATGGAGTGATCAAAATGGCTGAAAACACAAAAGTGACATTTTTTCAACACTTAGTGAAATTTTCACTAAGTCAGAATCTGCCTTATTTTTTCCCAAATGTAGAGGCATTTTTCATTGTAATTCAAGTTAGATCAAAACCAAAGTTGGACATCATGTTGAAATAGGATATATCAGCTTTCCAAAATGTCCAAGAACTCCATCAAATTCCATCTGAGCTAGAAGATATGATGGCTGCAATATGCCTTGATGCAAACTGTCTTGCAAGACAGATTTGTGCATTATGGCTCGATTTGATCAAATTGTGCAACTCCAAGCATGGTTATCCATCTGCACACCTCAAGGTGGAACAAACAAGGGACAAACACTGATATATCAGCCTCCAAAGTCCCGAAATCTACGATAGCCATGCCAAACCTAAAAAGCCTAAAGAAGGCCAAGACTCCAATTTTGTTTTGGAACATTTAATGGATGCTTAGAGGTGGCATGTATCAGAGCAAAGATGAACACTTCAGTCAAGCCTTATCCTTGAATCAAAAAACCATAGGCATGTGCACTAATCTCAATTCAATGGCTAGAGGAGACTTGAGATTCCATTTGATCACAATTGGCCACAGACCTGTACCAGTTGCCATACACTATTGCAGCCAAAACAAACTTGTTGCAATATAAATATACCTCATTTGTGATCAATTTGAGTACACCAAAGCACCCAAACTGATGCTTTCCTCAAAATCACCTCTTTCACTCCAATTTTGCCTTCTAACTCAAGTCACTATCAGGTTTTGAGTTTGAGAGCAATTCCAACCAAACCAATCACACACACAGCTCATAAACATCATATAGAAGTGATCCAAACACTTAAACAACATCTGGAACACCAGATTCTCAAAATCACCAGCCATCTGCACAAGCCTTTGACAAATTTGCAGTTGAGGTGCCAAATCAATTTCCAGCTCAATTCAATCCACTCCAAGCATTCAGACACACTCCATAGCACCTAAGGAAGCTGTCCACATCATTGGAACCAAGGTGTAACACCTTTAACTCAAAACACGATCACCAGCTGCAAGAGGTAAGCCTCAACTTGGTTATCTCATGATTCATGCATATTTCCTCGCACAATAATTTTGCCATATGTTTATAATCATGTATGGAATGTTTCCCCTTAATTAATTGCTTTGTATGAATCATGTGTGGAATTTCTGAGCCTTCATGCAGAATTTAGGGTTCTTGAGGTTTCTCTTTGATTTTTTATTCCATGCTTAAAATAAATGAAATTAAAGACCATAGACATGATCGTGAGGTGAAAACGAGTATATTGATGTGTGGATTGTGTGATTTCATCAAGTATTCAGTGAGATTGATGAGAAAATGCAAATCTGGAAAAAACTCAGAACACACGTGTGTTCTTGGGTGTTCTTGGCGCCCTTTTTCAAAAATTCAAATATTTGAATTTTGTGATTTTATTTAATTGATTCAAAAATTAATTTCTCTCTGAATTTTAATTATTTTGAGTTGATTCTTTTTTTAATAATTCACAAAAATGTTAAAATATTTTATTTTACAAAAAATTCCCAAAAATATTATTTATTTCATATACTTGATATTTTTGCAAAGAATTAATTTTTATTTGTTTTTTAACATTTAAAATATTTTTTCCTTCTTGATTTTCCCAACTTAATTGGTTTTCAATCATTTTGTGGATAAAAACATGATTTTGAAACATTGATCCAAGATCACCACTCATTTTTCACATGTTTTCAATAATTTTTATTAATTTTTAAACAAAATTAATTCCATTTTAGACAAAATTAGGGTTTTGATTAATTCCAGCCTCATCAATATTTTTCAAACACTCATGGGCCTCTAATAGAGTGTAAGACCCAATCCCTCTTTGAAACCAAAATAGTTTGGGCCTCAGTTATTGTATAAGACCCACGGTGTTTTCAAAAATCTCGGCGCGATCGCCAGGTTAAAATAAAACCACTTGGGCCTCTCACTGAGTTGTAAGCCTCATTCTTTTTCTTAAAATTACTCATGGGCCTCTAATAGAGTGTAAGACCCAATCCTTTTTTTAACCAAAACCTTTTTGGGCCTCAGACATCGTATAAGTCCCTCTGCGTTATAAAAATCTCAGCGTGACCACCAGTTTCAAACAAGAAAATCATCTGGGCCTACCCTTGTGTTGTAAGTCCCATTTCTTTTCTTTAAATAATCTTTGGGCTTCTCCTTGAGTTGTAAGACCCAACCCTTGTTGTACATAAACCTTTTTGGGCCTCAGTCGTTGTATAAGTCCCGGTACAATATTCAAAACAACAGTGTGATCAATGTTAAACCTTGGGCCCCTCCTTGAGTATAAGCCCCACCAATCTTTTCAAAATAATTCCCTTTTGATTTAGGTTCAAATATATGTATTGTTATCAAAACTTTCTTTAATTTCTTTGAGCAACTAACAATACAGCATGGAAGCTTGCTCACCTGTAAGTTTTATCGGCTTTCTTTTACACGCTTTCATATGTATGTAACTGTATTGTGGGAAGCTGCGCATGGTTTGTCTTCTTTCATACCTTTTTAAAAATACTTGTCATATATCAACTGTATATATACTAGTATAGTTATTTAGAGTTTTCCCCAGCAACTAGGTCTAGAACTAGGTAAAGCCCTGTTGGTCACTCTTAAAATACAAACAAAACTAGATCCCCGTAGGATCTCCAGATACAGTCTTGCCTTCTCTTGCGCTTAAACAATATGGAACAAAGAGAAAGGCAGTATTCTTTGTGAACCTTTTCTCAGGCTCTCACTTTAGAAATTATCAAAGAAATTCTACTCCCCTGATTTGATCTATTCTCGGTGAATAGCATCTCTTGAATTTCTTCAAATCACAGAACTTTCACTAAATGATCTATTCTCGGTGAATATCATTTCTTGAACATTTCTTGGTTTGGGACCCACAGGCTTCCTAAAAGCATCCCCGCCTCCTCTTGGGCTTTTTATAAGGACCCTCCGGCTTCTTAGAAGTTCTCATGCCTTCTCTTGGGCTTAATACAAGGACCCTGACGACCTCTTAAAGGTATAAGACAGAACTTAGTCATCCTTTGCTAGAGCAGTCTTACCAGTTTCAGACCTCAGGCCACTTTAGGGTTGATTCTCATCCCTTAATTCCCTTGCCTCCTCTTGGGCATCATCCAAAAGATAAAACTCTTCTACACCAGTAGACTTGGACAGTCTAATCCCCTTGAGTCTCAAAGACATTCTCAAGTTCCTTATGACTATAGGAAAAAACCCTGGGCATTCTGGATCGATCTCCAGCAGAAATCCAGTCTCTCTCATGAGAGTTCCTCGATCAGGGTGAACACTATCTTAAATTAGAACTTCAAGGTATCTGACATCTCAACTCTTCTGTAACCCTCAGCAAGAGTTGATTCCCCACTTGGACCTGCCTGGGGATCTCAATTATCCCGGGCAAAATCTAGCCCCCTCTTAGGCTTTGTATAAGGACCTTTCCTTAGCAGAAAGCTAGCCTCCTCTTAGGCTTTGTATAATGATCCTTCCTCAGTGAAGTCAGCCTCCTCTTGGGCTTTGTACAAATGATTCTCCCCAGTGGAGCTAACCTTTTCAGACTCTCTTGTTGAGTCAATCACCTTTTCAGACTATCTTGTTGAGTCAATCACTTTTTAGACTCTCTTGTTGAGTCAATCACCTTTTCGGACTCTCTTGTTGAGTCAACCTTTTTTAGCCTCAATCTTGGGCTTTGTACAAGACAGATAAAAATACTCTCTCGTTGAGTCGATCATTGAGCCTCATCTCAAAGTTGTGTAGAATAATTTCTCCAGCTTATCCAGCCTCCATCCTGGGCTTGGTACAGGACAGATAAAAACACTCTTTTGTTGAGTCAAACCCCTTTAGCCTTAATCTTGAGCTTTGTACAAGACATAAATCTCCCTCTCTTAAGCTTGGGACAGATATCTTCTCCAACAGAGTCATTTCCTCCCAGCCTTCCTTTAGGCTTTGGGGAATGATTTTCCCCAAGAAGAGTCAAACTTATTTCAGCCTCCTCTTAGGCTTTGTATAATGATTTTCCCAGCCTCAAATCTTGGGCTTTATACAAGACACATACAAACCCTCCCCAGCGGAGTCAAAATCCCTTTTAGCCTCAATCTTGGGCTTTGTACAAGACAGACAAAATATTTTCCCCGAAAAAGTCAAACTTCTAGCCTCCTCTTAGGCTTTGTATAAAGAAATCCCCTAGCCGAGTCAATTAACCTTTTAGCATCAACCTTGTGCTTTGATCAAGGTACACAAAAATCAGCAATCCTTCTTTTAGAGATGACAAATTCTCTCTCAGTCAAAACCTTTTAGCTTCAATCTTGGGCTTTGAACAAGACACCAAAACATTTTCTCCTCCCTTAGAATAGGAGGAACTATGATTGCTCTGATTTCCCTGTTTCATTTAAACGGGAATACGTAGGCATAAGATTGCGAAATCTTAGCGAGCATACTAATCAAAAACTCTAGGTCCAGTACCTTCACATCAAAACTTAGGTCCAGTACCTTACCAAAAACACCCAAACATCAACAAAATCTCACTCACTCACTCATACTTCCCAAGAAACTTTTCCAACCCATTAACAGACAAACACCATCAATTACAAAGCGAAACCTAAAGCTAATATCATGTGGATAACCACATATAGGATGGGTAATTGAAAACTCCCCATCATATAACCTGACCCCGACTCCCCGAATCTCTTTTAAGCATTTGTGCAGTTAAACATTCGCGTGCAAGGTTAGTTTTAGATAGCTTCCCTTTCCCTTTCAGCTTCATGGGATAAATACGAAATCATAAAGTAGCACCCCCTCCTACCATTGCGGTGAGGAAAACCCAGCGATAAGGTGATCGCGCCACCGACAAAAATTGTTTGCTACAGAAAAATGGCGACTCTGTTGGGGACGTCGTTGATCTGTTAGGATTAGGCTATAGCTCTTAAGAGGTCTAGGATGTTAGTTTTAGGAATAAATATATATCGCTTTTCCTAATTGATATCCGTGTTTATTTTTCTGCTAATGGGACTGCGGGTGATGCCGCATCTGGAAAAATTGAGTATACACCTAAGATAAGTGATGGCACTAGACGGGTAATCTTACATGGAGTGACTCCCAAATAAAAGACCCCGGTCAACCATTGAATCAGTGGAGACACACTTTGCAGATTCAATGCCTATACGACTTTGGTTGTTGAAAGTAGATTGTTCGATTGTGGTTGTCCATGAAACTGAGGATTTAGTAGGCTGAGACCTTGTTACTATTTTGTAGTGCGGAAGCTATCGAAAATAGTTGTCACGCGATACTACCCTCATTTGAGATTATTCTAAGATACTGCAGCTCGCTCGGGTGAACCAGCCTGCTGTTGTTATCCCAAGAGGGGTCAATGATTTTGAGGACAGGTACAAAAATCACCAGTATAACCTTTGGGGATGGGTAGAGTCATGACTTCATGACATTGAACCTTTGACCCCATGTTTTTTCTACGTTTTTGTGTGCTGCATTCATGCATTCATTTCATTAAAAAACTCTAAACAAAAAAATCTTCTCTTCTAGTCTCTCTTTTTCAAATTAAACTAAGATAATGATTGCAAATATCAGAGAAAGAAGGTTGTGTTATGGATTTCGATATAAGGAAGACTCACAAGTACACCTTCAAGGTTCCAAAATTAGAGAATTTGAGAGGGTTGGCAAGGATGATCACCAACCCTGATGCTTTCAGAGCTAAGTATGGAGGACTGCTATCTCTGTTAAGGGTCCATGTAATCGAAGGAATCCTATCTACTCTCATTCAATTTTACGATCTGGTCTATCACTGTTTCACATTCCCGGATTACTAACTAGCACCAACACTGGAGGAGTACTCTCACCTGACTGATTTACCCATCACTGACCAAGCTCCCTTTTCCGGACTGGAAGAAATTCCAAAGGATCAGACCATTGCAAGAGCCATCTATTTGGACGAGTCAGAAGTCAGGACTCACATGACCACTAAGGGTGGAATCCAAGGTTTACCAGCCAAGTTTTTGATAAAGAAAGCTCTGTACTTTGCTAGTATAGGGAACGTGACTGCTTTCGAGAGCATCTTTGTCTTACTCGCCTACGGGTTATTTCTGTTTCCCAACATTGATAACTTTGTTGATATCAATGCCTTTAAGATTTTTCTGATTGGAAACCCCGTATCGGCCTTGCTCGCAGATGCTTATCATTCTGTACACTTAAGGAACTTGAACAACAGAGGAATGATCACATGTTGTGTACCCCTGCTGTACAAATGGTCACAGAGAATCATGTCTCTTACCAACTCTGACATTGATTGGTACAATCGAATCTATGACGAGATCAAAATCATTGACCGTTGTGGAAACTTCCCTAATGTACCCCTTATAGGAATTAAAGGAGGAATCAATTATCATCCAGTTTTAGTTTGTCGTCAATTTGGATACCCGATGAGACATGTCCCGCGTAATGCTCATCTGGAAGATTTTTTCTTCAAGGAAGGATAAAATGACATAGCACTAAAGACAGAAATAGTGCATGCCTGGAAACATGTTCACAGGAAAGGAAGTGAGTCTCTAGGAAAACCGGATTGTGTCTCTGTAGAACCTTATCTCCACTGGGTACAAACTAGAGCTCTCAAACTGAGGATGTCTTACCCTCTTCAAGAAGTTCTTCCGTAAAAGGAATTTGTCCTTTACTTTATGTCAGATACAGAAAAACTTCAAGTTACTCTCAACAAAGTTCAATAGGAGAGGAAGTCTTGGAAGAACAAGTATCGTATTCTCAATGTGGAGTGTAACAAAATACAGCAACTATTAAAAGAAAAAGATGCTCTGATCGAGATTTTAGAGCAACATGCTGTAGAAAGTCAAGAAGACCAAAGGAATTTGCTCGCTCCTTTCACTTGGCAAAGTAATGACAACCTGACAACGGCCCGAGAGCCCCGGTCAAAGAAGAGGAAAGTACCAGCACCTGAGCTCTCCTCAGAGAGGACTCAGGATCCATTAGTTTAGACATTTCCTTTTACAGCACTTTAAAATTACTGTATTTCCATTTCCACAATCTTTGAATTCAATAAAATGGGGTTTCCCCACTGTATGATATTTGCAATCCAATTGTTGAAGTTTCTTTTGATTAAAGTAAAAAAAAAAATTATTAATATAATCATTGCATATCATTCATCAGTCTCACATAACGCATTCTTCTTACCTACGAATCTCACGTTTGTGTCTCGATTCTAGAGTCAAACTGTCTCACTCGTACAATACTCGGGCTAATCGACAGAAGAAAATGGATGATCTCGAGGAAGAGAACAGAGAGTTGAGAGAAGAACTAGATGCTTTGAAAGAAGATCTGAGAAAGCTTCATAATGACATGCAAGCTCTGGCAGCAGCTCAGATGCAACAACAAAGGACTGTGATCTCAGAGATCACATCGACACCCATAGTGGAAAAGTATGATCCTCGGTATAACATGCCTAAAGATCGTCCCTGGGGCATGCCTATTAACTATATCCCGGAAGGATATATTCCACAGATCACGAAAAATCGGAAACTGCAGCAAGAACCACTGGGCCTGAAGGTTACAAACTTCGGGAAAGCAAAGATGCCAGGGGCATGACAACAATTCATGAAGGTTACAAACTTTGGGAAGCACTAAGAGTCGCTTCCGTAATGACTATACCACCACCCGTGGTACACACTGTCCTGGAAGGACAAATTTCCCAGATACCGTCTGGTGGAAACGAAAGTATGGACGAGAGAATGAAGGAATTCCAGGAACAGTTCCTGGAGATGCAGAAGGAACTGCAAGCCATTCGCGGTCAGGATCTATTCGAAAAGGACGTCGCTGACCTTTTTCTGGTCCCCAATGTGAAAGTTCTGCACAAATTCAAGGTGCCCGATTTTAAAAGTACAAGGGTAACTCTTGCCCTCAAAGCCATTTGGTGATGTACGCTCGGAGAATGTCAACTCAGACAAAGAACCAACAACTACTGATCCACTATTTTCAAGATAGTTTAACCGGTGCCGCACTCAAATGGTACATGGGATTAAACTGCACTAAGATCGTCACTTTATGAGATCTTGGTGCTGCCTTCGTTCTACAATATAAGTATAACTTGGACATGGCACCAGATAGAGATCAACTCAGAGCCATGTCGCAGAAGGATAAGGAAACCCTCAAGGAGTATGCTCAGAGATGGAATGAAATTGCCGCCTAGATTTGTCCACCTCTTAAGGAAAAAGAGATGACAAAGATCTTCTTGAAAACCTTGAGCTCATTTTACTATGACAGAATGGTCGCCAGTGCGCCCAGTGACTTCACTGAGATGGTGGGCATGGGAGTTCGTCTCGAGGAAGCAGTCCGAGAAGGACGTTTGGTCAAAAATGTCAGACCATCAAGCAGTACGAAAAGATACAGTAGTGCTCTCCCTAAGAAAAAAGAGCAAGATATTGGTAATATCTCTCTCGGAAAGCAAAGGCGACGGTACCAACCAGTAGCAGCTGTAACTCCTGCTATCAACCCTGCGCCTGTTCCTACGTATCAACCTCAGGTTGCTCAAAGCCAACCGAATCAACAACAATATCAGCAAAGGACACAACAGCCACTTCAGCAGGCTCGTCCTCTGTACAACAACAACCGTACAACACGACCACCAGGGTTCGACCCTATACCCATGTTGTATGCAGAATTGTTTCCATTATTACTGGTCAAAGGGCACTTCCAAACCAAGGCTCTTCTTGCAATACTGGAGAATCCGCCTTTTTGGTTCAAAGCGGATCAGACTTGCCCTTACCATCAAGGAGGACCAGGGCATAACATAGAAAACTGCCTCAGCTTCAAATCCGACGTACAGAAGCTTGTTAGGAGCGGGGTCTTATCCTTCAAGGATACAAGTCCTAATGTTCAGACGAACCCGCTGCCTCAACACGAGAAAGCTACGGTAAATCTGATAGAAGAAGAGTCTAAACGCAGCTATCAAATTCATAATGTACTCTTATTGGGAACCAACCTGGTCAAGATGCATTGCAGACAGAGCGGATATGGTCATGTACCATCTCATAACTATCACCAATGTGATATCTGCTCTAAGAACAATCAAGGGTGTTCTGTGGTGCAATCAGCTCTACAAGAACAGATGGATCTCTGATGGATCCAAGATCACCGAATTCGTGAAGTCAACATGACTTATACAAATTCCAACATCATTCAAAACCACGACATCCGTGCAATGAATGTCAACTTGGTGGCAATGCACTCAAGGCAAAGCCAACATCATAATCTGCCACGACACAATTATGATTCCTGTCCTATCTACTCAATAAACGATCAGGGATACTTTTTTGTACAAAAGGCCCTCCAGCATTAGATGGATCTTGGATGGATTCAGGATTACCGCGATAGAAATCAGTATCAAGTGAATATGATTCAAATCTTTGATATTCGCTTGATGAATACCAGCTTGGTGGAGTTACATGCTAAGCAAGCCCAGTTCGGTTTTCTGACTTCGCATAATTATCAGAACTGTAAGGGATGTCGTGAGAGCGACAAAGGATGCGCTCTCGTTCAAAGAACTTTGCAACACTTGTTAAACCACTGGTGGCTTCCGATCTATTTAGACGAAGACACACAACAAGTCAGTATGATTAATGGGAACCCTAATAGGCATCAAAGTCAGGATGTTCGATCAATGGAAACAGATTTAGTGAGGTTACACTGCATACAGAGTAGGTGTGGCCGGGTGCCACCACACAACTATGAACGCTGTAGAGTTTGCTCTGAAGATAATCAAGGATGTTACGTCGTGCGAGCAACCCTTCAGAGTCATTGGACAACAAAGAGATTCGACCGTGTCTAAGTCCTGGGTCAATCAACTTGATGCCCGACTATGTCGCTCATCGAATCAAGGACGTTGTCGTAATCTCTGATCATAAGAAGATCAAGGATGTTTGTACCATCATCCCTTTACTTGACGAATCGAAAGTTCCCAACCAGGAACTGATTGAAATTACTTACAATGGTCAGAAGAATCAGAAGGCTCATGTAGTTATCTATCTACCGGGACCGTTACCGTATGAATCAACTAAGGATATCCCTTACAAATACGGTGCAACAACAATTGAGAATGGAAAGGAAATTCCATTACCCTCCTTCGTGAATATTTCAGACATCAGTCGAGTAACACTGAGTGGTCGAATATTCAACCGAGGAGTTGGAGAACCTACTAGAGAAAAGGAACCTCAAACGAAAGTTCTTGATCAACCAATCGGTCAGTCTAGTGATCCCAACCTTTCAAAGAACAGCGAAGAGATGTTGAAGCTCATCCAGAAGAGTGAATACAACATTGTTGATAAGCTGTTGCAAACTCCTTCAAAAATCTCTGTGCTATCTCTTTTACTCAGTTCCAAAGCTCACAGGGAGGCTCTACAGAAAGCCCTAGATCAGGCCTTTGTGGAACAAGATGTGTCAATAAGATAATTTGACAGCATCTTCTCCAACATCACTTCCTGCAACAACTTGGGGTTTAGTGATGAGGAATTGCCAGAAGAAGGCAAAAGTCACAACATGGCGCTAAATATTACAGTCAACTGCCAGGACGATGCTCTAGCCAGCGTACTGGTTGACACTGGATCGGCTCTGAATGTTATGCCTAAGTCCACTTTAATGCGACTATCATTTAAAGGATCTCTAATGAGAGGCAGTGAGGTCATCGTCAAAGCATTTGACGGATCCCGGAAAATAGTTATCGGCGAAGTCGACCTTCCCATAACTATCGGTCCTCATACTTTCCAAGTCACTTTCCAGGTCGTGGACATCCGGGCAGCATACATCTGTTTGTTTGGAAGACCTTGGATATACGAGGCTGGGGCAGTCACTTCGACGCTTCACCAAAAGCTGAAGTTTGTCAAGAACGACCAACTCGTCACAGTCTGCAGAGAGCAAGTCGTGATCGTGAGCAACTTATCATCGTCCACTTGTGTAGAACTAGAGGAGGTTGTTGGAACCCAGTTCCAAGCATTTTCGGTGAGCAATGACAACCAATCAAAAAGAGGAACGTCGATTTCCTTATATAGAGATGCTCTCGAAGTGATCAAAAATAACAATACAAAAGGATGGGGACATCTTGTCATTCCTCTTGATAACAAAGCGAAGAAAGGTCTTGGTTTTTCTTCAAACTAAGCCCAGACAGCTACTAACGATGAAAATCTTCATCCCATTCAGAACTTCTTCCATAGTGGAGGTTTCCTTCACCCAGTGTCTCAAGAAGTACATACCATCAACGAGGGAGATTCCTCCGATACAGATGAAGAATGGAAGTCCTATCTTAAAGAAGACGGTTAAATGTCTCAGGAAGAGGTGCCTACACCATTTTGCTTTCTGGCACAAAGTCTGAGATTTATACCGAGGTCAGATGTCAAAATGATATAAGGAGATTGTGATCCAGAAGGATGTCGTGCTCCACCCAACTCATTAGAGGAAGACACTCTGATGAAAGACAACTTTGACCACGACTATTATGGCCCAATGGATGGCCTGCCTATCTGGCAGCCGTACCCAGGAGACTCGGGGCAAAGAAATCAGTCGAACGATGCATATCAGTTGAGCATCATTAAAAATAATACATGCGTCCCCACCATGTCATGGGATCAACACTCAGGGCATTCAGAATACATCCAGCACGACGATGAATTTGCAAAGGTTGCCGGACTAGAGTTCATCAACTACGCTTTTCTCGAGGTCAACGTCATCAAAAGGGATGACACCTCCATTTCCAAAGAAGTGTGGGACACATTAGGACAACCAAGTGGCAGGTACGACTACTTGGTCAAGTACACCGCTCCCAAAAGCTCTCGTATCAGGCTCGAAGACATCCAGCCAACTGGATGGGGAGATTTACCTGAGAGTGCAAACACTGTGCAAGATACAGCTGAGGAATCCTCCCACGACAACTCTGCCTGGGAGACAGATTCCAACGATCCTGCTCCACCAGAAATCAGCGTTACTTCTGAAGACAAATCAAGAAGGAAAGTACCAGACTTTGTGATTCACCGAGGAGTTCGCCGCCAATGGGTTGCAGTCAACGTTCTGAAAGTTGTTCCTAAGTCTAAGTAATTTCCGTCTTTATCTTAACCTTTCACCTTGCCCAGGTGAAACGGATGTTTTGATAAGGCTCACTTTCTGTAAATGTACCTCTTCGCTTCACCCAAAGCGATACAGTTTTGTTTTATAGGGCTATAGTTTCAAGAATCGACAAGATCATAAATAAAATAATGTCGTTCTGTAATTTCCACATTTATTGCTGTTTTTTCTTTTTGCTTTTTCAGAAAAAAGGTAATCCTAAAAAACAACTCAAATAATAAAAACAAGCATTTTTCAGAAAATACATTGCACGCACTCTTGCATTCTCTCTATCTCTTCTAAAAACAAATCATCACATTATGCAGATTGCTTGTTTTAAACCCCATTGAAACATACGATCCAATGCCTTCTCCTAATTTTGAATTCCCGGTATTTGAGGCTGAAGAAGAAGATGATGACGAAATTTCGAAAGAGATCTCCCGATTACTCAGACAAGAGGAAAGGTCCATTGAACCTTACAAAGAACCATTAGAAACAGTCAACTTGGGTTCAGAGGAGGAGAGAAAAGAGGTCAAGATTGGGGCACTGCTCCGTACAACTGTCAAAGAAAGTTTGACAAAGCTTCTCAAAGGGTTTCCCGATGTATTCGCTTGGTCCTATCAGGATATGCCAGGGTCGGATACCAGCATCGTGGAACATCACCTACCGTTGAGATCAGAATATCCGCCGGTAAAACAAAGGTTTAGACGGACTCATCCAGACATGGCCATCAAAATCAAAGAGGAAGTACATAAATAGATTGACGCGGGTTTCCTCGCCACATCAGAATATCCTCAATGGCTAGCCAACATAGTACCAGTTCCAAAAAAGGACGGAAAGGCCAGAATGTGTGTAGACTACAGGGATCTGAACAAAGCAAGTCCAAAGGATGACTTTCCCTTACCGCACATAGACATGCTGGTAGACAGTACAGCAAAGTTCAAAGTCTTCTCCTTCATGGATGGATTCTCGGGCTATAATGTGATAAAAATGGCGCCGAAAGACATGGAGAAAACTTCCTTCATCACCCCATGGGGCACTTTTTGTTACAAGGTAATGTGTTCGGTTTAAAGAACGTCAGGGCAACCTATCAACGGGCCATGACTACTCTATTCCACGACATGATACACAAAGAAATAGAAGTGTATGTCGATGATATGATTGCCAAATCTAGGACAGAAGAGGAGCATGTGACCCACCTGTCAAAACTATTTGAGCGGTTAAGAAAGTACAAACTCCGCTTGAATCCCATCAAATGCACATTCGGTGTCCGTTCAGGGAAACTTTTAGGGTTCATCATCATCCAGAAAGGAATTAAGGTTGATCCTAACAAGGTCAAGGTCATTCAAGAAATGCCTTCTTCAAAGACTGAAAAACAAGTCAGGGGATTCCTGGGCCGTTTGAACTACATTTCCAGATTCATATTCCTCATGACCGCAACATGTGCGCCAATTTTCAAATTAGTCAAAAAGAATCAGGACTACGTTTGGACAGAAGATTGCCAAACCGCCTTTGACAGTATCAAGGAATACCTGTTGAACCCACCGATTCTATCACCTCCAGTGGAAGGAAGACAACTGATCATTTACTTAACAGTCGTGGAGGACTCAATGGGTTGTGTACTTGGCCAACAAGACGAAACCAAAAGGAATGAGTCTGCCATTTACTATTTGAGCAAGAAATTTACCGACTGCGAGACTCGGTACACTATGCTCGAGAAAACTTGTTGTGCTTTAGCTTGGGCAGCCAAACGTCTTCGCCAGTACATGATTCATCACATGACTTGGTTAATCTCCGAAATGGATCCTATCAAGTACGTCTTTGAAAAGCCTGCTCTCACGGGAAGGATTGCCCGTTGGCAGATGTTGTTATCAGAATACGACATTGAGTACCATGCTCAGAAAGTCGTTAAAGGAAGTGTTTTAGCCAATTATTTGGCTCATCAACCGATTGACGATCAGGAATCAGACGGGTTTGACTTCCCCAACGAAGACGTCATGTACTTGAAAATGAAAGATTGCGATGAACTACTACCCAGTGAAGGGCCAGAACCAGGTTCCTAATGGGGACTAATCTTTGACGGAGCTGTCAATCATTACGAAAACGGAGTTGGGGCAATCATCATAACACCTCAGGGTACCCACATTCCTTTCACTGCCAGATTGACATTCAAGTGCACAAACAACGAGGTCGAATACAAAGCTTGTATCATGGGTCTCGAAGAAGTTATCGACTTAAGGATCAAGAACTTGGATGTATATGGCGACTCAGCTCTAGTTGTCAATCAGATCAAAGGAGATTGGAATACGTACTAATCAGGACTGATTCCTTACAAAGATTACGCGAGAAGGTTGTTACCATTCTTCAACAGAATCGAGTTTCATCATATCCCTCGTGAAGAGAATCACATGGCTGATGCACTAGCCACTCTCTCTTTAATGATTAGTGTAGGTCAATGGAACGACATACCTAAGATCGACATAATGCGCCTTGAACGGTCCGCTTACATCTTCACGATTGAAGCAGTCATAGACGACAAACCTTGGTATCACGATATCAAATGCTTCCTTCAGAAACAAGAGTACCCACCTGGGGCATCAAGAAAAGATAGAAAGACCCTCAGAAGATTGGCAGGCAGCTTCTTCCTAAGCGGTGATACACTCTATAAGAGAAACTTTGACATGGTCTTGCTTCGATGCGTAGACAGACCAGAAGCAAACATACTGATAAAAGAAATTCACGAAGGATCCTTTGGCACTCATACCAACGGACACACAATGGCGAGAAAAATTCTGAGAGCAGGGAACTATTGGTTTATAATGGAATCTGATTGCTACAAGTACATGAGGAGGTGTTACAAGTGTCAGATATACTCAGACAAAATCCATGTACTGCCAACACATCTCAAAGTTCTTTCTTCCCCGTGGCCATTTTCTATATGGGGAATCGACATGATTGGCATGATCGAACCCAAGGCTTCGAACGGACATCGGTTCATCCTGGTAGTCATTGATTACTTCACCAAGTGGGTCGAAGAAGTGTCATACGCCCATGTAACCAGACAAGTGGTGGTCCGATTTATCAAAAACAATATCATCTGCCGTTATGGTGTTCCAAGCCAGATCATTACTGATAATGGATCCAACTTGAACAATAGAATGATGAAAGAGTTGTGCGGTGAGTTCAAGATCGAACACCATAACTCATCCCCCTACCGACCCAAGATGAACGGAGTGGTAGAAGCGGCTAACAAGAACATCAAGAAGGTCATTAAAAAGATGGTTATAACCTACAAAGACTGGCACGAGATGTTACCTTTTGTTCCACGGTTATCGTACATCTGTCCGCACTTCAACAGGTGCAACCCCTTTCTCTCTAGTATATGGCATGGAAGCGGTGCTCCCCATAGAAGTAGAGATCCCATCAATCCGGGTATTGATGAAAGCTAAGTTAACAGAAGCTGAATTATGCCAAAGTTGGCACGACGAACTGAATCTGATCGAAGAAAAACGAATAACGGCACTATGCCACGGACAGTTGTATCAACAAAGGATGAAGAAGGTGTTTGACAAAAAGGTCCGACCTCGTATCTTCAGGAAAGGAGACCTTGTGCTCAAGAAGATACAATCATTCCTCACTGATTTCGGGGGCAAGTGGACTCCGAATTATGACGGCCCCTATGTGGTCAAGAAAGCCTTCTCAGGCGGCGCCTTGAGACTCGCAGCCATGGATGGAGAAGAATTTGCCGACGCCACAAATGTTGACGTAGTCAAGAAATACTTCGCCTAAATAATAAAAATAAATAAAAAAAACGTCTCGGTGGATTGAAAACTCGAAAGGGCGGTCCAGGCAAAAATTAAATACATAATCAAAAATCATCCCGATGGATTAGAAATCTTAAAAGTACAATCCAGGCAAAAGTTAGGGATAATGGCAAGTAACTACGTCCAGCAAAGGGGCAAATCCCCGAGCAGCAGTCATGCCATCCATCAGGAAAATGCCAGTCAAGGTCATCTTCGACGGAAGCTCAGGATGTCCAGAATTCAAAGTTGGTAGAAGGATAGCGGTCGTTATGTTTCAATGCAGCCCTTTTCCCTTAAATTACCATTTTCTAACTTTGTAAATACTCCATGGAATCACGCGTTTGGCTGATTTCCATCCTATCAATAAAATTTGAGCCCTAGTGCTTTTGTTTATAATTCTCATTTGTTTTAGCTTTACAGAACGACATTTTAATATGATTAAGGATTCTTGAAATAAAACAAAAATGAATTTACTTGTCAAACTTTTTCTTCTTTTAAAATAAAGATGGCAATTTCTTTTGACTGTTGAACATCGAAAGAATATCGATCGCTTCTCCATAAGTAATCGAGCTTCAAAGTGCAGAATCAAAGTACTCCTTCTTAACCAGTACACCTGAATGAAGGATCAGCTATGTCAGATGCGAATATTCCGTCCGACATCCCCGGCAGAGTTCTTATCTTCTAAGCCCGACCAACGATTTTCCCCACAGGGACTATCTCTCCTAAGCAAGGCAGAATTGCTATTTTGGACCAAATGGTACTTCCTCGTTCCCCGTAGTGGCCGAGTATCCAATCATGTTCATCCGTTAGTCTGTATGTCGTGTCAGTTTCGTCAGCATGTACATACATACATCATGCATTATTGATTCATACATGTTCATATTGCATCACTACCACGCTAGTCGGTCTTACCCCCTAGTAATAAAAGTCCTCTTGTCAATTGAGTTGTTAGTTCTTTCCTCGTCAGGAAGTGAATCATCTAAACAATCTCTCTCCAGTTTATCTATGGATTAGAGACGGTCTTCGGCAACTTTGATAACTTGAACCTCTGAAAAGCAAGAAATCTTTCGACAAACATCACTCTTCGCCATTGAAGATGATATCTTCGCTTTCCCGGATTAAGGAAAATCCCCAGAGAAAGCCTCTTAATCAAAGCTTCGGCAATACGACAGTTTTTTCTCCAGAAAATTCACTGACGAAAGGGTCATCAGCACCTCCAAACTGGATTACATCACATGGCATTTCTTCGAGAAGATCTCGAGGAAAAGTATGATGTAATACCCCCAAGCAAAAAGTAGTCTCTCAAGAGACTCATTTTCCCCAGTAGAATCAACAAATGGTGTCTCCAATAGAGAAGTTTGTACACCTCTGCAGCTCATACGAATGGGTTCCCCAGCAAGTCTGACATCAAAACTTTTTCCATAAAATGGCATCTCCCCAGGAAAATTCGGCGAGAAGTTTGAGGAAAACCGCTACGAATAGTGTCCCTTGTCAAGAAAGTTTATTGACAAAAGAAACTGAGACCAGATCCTTGGTAGGAAACCAGGATCGAGGGGAAGTTTATATCAGAAACTGAGACCAGATCCTTGGTAGAAAACAAGGATCGAGGGGAAGTTTATATCAGAAAACTGAGACTAGTTCCATAGCTTAAGACCAGGATCGAGGGGAGGTTTAGTCCAAAAGAAAACTTAGACCAGTTCCTTGGTAGGAAGCCAGGATCGAGGGGAAGTCTGTATCAAAAACTGAGACCAGTTCCTTGGTAGGAAACCAGGATCGAGGGGAAGTTTTACCTTTTCTAAGTATCAACGCTTAACAAAAGAAGATGAAAGCATAAACTACCATTCATAACCACTGTCAAAATTTCGGGTATTCCGATATTTAATCCTCTTGCACCTCGAATGCCCAAATACCTTCGCCATTCACACCTTCGGGTCCAAGAAGATTAAACAGGGGCATCTGTCATACGCCAAATTTTGACCACTAAAATTTTCCATCATTGTGCAAATCATCATCACAATATGGATGTACCTTTATGCCTCATCAATCTCCTCAAGAATTGTTGAGCATTCCCTGCAGTCAAGCATTAGGGTTTTAAGCCCTCTTAGAGCCTTAGACAAAGGATCAATCAAGAAATGACATGATATTCAACTTGTATAACCTCTCAAACACACATAAATGATCAAGAGGACTCCCACATCAAGAATCAGGCACAAGGTTGCAGCATTCCAAGTGGATTAAGCCTCAAGATCGCCAGTGTCACCAAATTAGGGTTTTGGTCAACCAGGCCTCCAGATGAAAATCTTCATCTGGGCATGAGCCAATGCTTCAGAATGTAACTCAAGATACTCCAAGAGACCTCATGGACCCAATCATCAAGTCAATTTAGCCTCAGGGGATGCATTCACCAAAAATCAGGAATTAGGGTTTCTTGACCTAATTCACCCCTAAGTTGACTTTTGGGACAAAACATGAGCCAAGACCTCAAGACATGATTTGAGGGTCTCTAATAAACCACATTGATCCATTTTCAACAATGGATTAATCCAAGAAGCTTGATCCACAAGTTTCAATTTCCTCAGGACCACAATTAGGGTTTCGGGGAAAAAGTCAACTGAACCTTTGACTTTTGACCTGGACATGCTCCCAAACCCTGGGAAATGATTCAATACACCCTATAACACCTATGGAACATATCCATCAAGTTTGATTTAGATCAAGGACTTGATTTCACAAAGGATCGCACATAGGGTACCAACTTCCAAGGATCATAACTTGAGATCCAAGCAACCATTTTTGATGGTCCAAAGATGGATTTGTAGCTCTCGTGGCATACTTTAAAAGTGTCAACTACACCTCATTCCAATTCCTCATGAATTTTAAGTTATGGAGTGATCAAAATGGCTGAAAACACAAAAGTGACATTTTTCCAACACTTAGTGAAATTTTCACCAAGTCAGAATCTGCCTTATTTTTTCCCAAATTTAGAGGCATTTTTCATTGTAGTTCAAGTTGGATCAAAACTAAAGTTATACTTCATGTTGAAATAGGGTATATCAGCTTTCCAAAATGTCTAAGAACTCCATCAAATTCCATCTAAGCTAGAAGATATGATGGCTGCAATATGCCTTGATGCAAACTGTCTTGCAAGACAGATTTGTGCATTATGGCTCGATTTGATCAAATTGTGCAACTCCAAGCATGGTTATCCATCTGCACACCTCAAGGGGGGAACAAACAAGGGACAAGCACTGATCTATCAACCTCCAAAGTCCCAAAATCTACAATAGCCATGCCAAACCTAAAAAGCCTAAAGAAGACCAAGACTCCAATTTTGTTTTGGAACATTTAATGGATGCTTAGAGGTGGCATGTATCAGAGCAAAGATGAACACTTCAGTCAAGCCTTATCCTTGAATCAAAGAACCATAGGCTTGTGCTCTAATCTCAAGTCAATGGCTAGAGGAGACTTGAGATTCCATTTGATCATAATTGGCCACATACCTGTACCATTTGCCATACACTATTGCAGCCAAAACAAACTTGTTGCACTATAAATACACCTCATTTGTGATCAGTTTGAGTACACCAAAGCACCCAAACTGGTGCTTTCCTCAAAATCACCTCTTTCACTCCAATTTTGCCTTCTAACTCAAGTCACTATCGGGTTTTGAGTTTGAAAGCAATTCCAACCAAACCAATCACACACACACCTCATAAACATCATATAGAAGTGATCCAAACACTTAAACAACATCTGGAACACCAGATTCTCAAAATCACCAGCCATCTGCACTAGCCTTTGACAGATTTGCAGTTGAGGTGCCAAATCAAGTTCCAGCTCAATTCAATCCTCTCCAAGTATTCAGACACACTCCATAGCACCTAGGGAAGTTGTCCACATCATTGGAACCAAGCTGTAACACCTCTAACTCAAAACACGATCACCCGCTGCAAGAGGTAAGCCTCAACTTAGTCATCTCATAATTCATGCATATTTTCTCGCACAATAATTTTGCCATATGTTCATAATCATGTATGGAATGTTTCCCCTCAATTAATTACTTTGTATGAATCGTGTGTGGAATTTCTGAGCCTTCATGCAGAATTTAGGGTTCTTGAGGTTTCTCTTTGATTTCTTATTCCATGCTTAAAATAAATGAAATTAAAGACCATAGACATGATCGTGAGGTGAAAACGAGTAGATTGATATGTGGATTGTGTGATTTCATCAAGTATCCAGTGAGATTGATGAGAAAATGCAAATCTGGGCAAAACTCAGAACACGCGCGTGTTCTTGGGTGTACTTGGCGCCCTTTTTCAAATATTCAAATATTTGAATTTTGTGATTTTATTTAATTGATTCAAAAATTAATTTCTCTCTGAATTTTAATGATTTTGAGTTGATTCTTTTTTTAATAATTCACAAAAATGTTAAAATATTTTATTTTACAAAAAAATCCCAAAAATATTATTTATTTAATATACTTGATATTTTTACAAAGAATTAATTTTTATTTGTTTTTTAACATTTAAAATATTTTATCCTTCTTGATTTTCCCAACTTAATTGGTTTTCAATCATATTGTGGATAAAAACATGATTTTGGACACATTGATCCAAGATCACCACTCATTTTTCACATGTTTTCAATAATTTTTATTAATTTTTAAACAAAATTAATTCCATTTTAGACAAAATTAGGGTTTTAATTAATTCCACCCTCATCAATCTTTTTCAAACACTCATGGGCCTCTATTAGAGTGTAACACCCAATCCCTCTTTGAAACCAAAATATTTTGGGCCTCAGTCATTGTATAAGACCCACGGTGTTTTCAAAAATCTCAGCGCGATCGCCAGTTTAAAATAAAACCACTTGGGTCTCTCCCTGAGTTGTAAGCCCCATTATTTTTCCTAAAATTACTCATGGGCCTCTAATAGAGTGTAAGACCCAATCCTTTTTTTAACCAAAACCTTTTTGGGCCTCAAACATTGTATAAGTCCCTCTGCGTTAAAAAAATCTTGGCGCGATCGCCATTTTCAAACAAGAAAATCATCTGGGCCTACCCTTGTGTTGGAAGTCCCATTTATTTTCTTTAAATAATCTTTGGACTTCTCCTTAAGTTGTAAGGCCCAACCCTTGTAGTACATAAACCTTTTTGGGCCTCAGTCGTTGTATAAGTCTCGGTACAATATTCAAAACAACGGTGCGATCACTGTTAAACCTTGGGCCCCTCCTTGAGTATAAGCCCCACCAATCTTTTCAAAACAATTCCCTTTTGATTTAGGTTCAAATATATGTATTGTTATCAAAACTTTCTTTAATTTCTTTGAACAACTAACAATACAGCATGGAAGCTTGCTCACCTGTAAGTTTTATCGGCTTTCTTTTGCACGCTTTCATATATATATATATATATATATATATATATATATATAACTGTATTGTGGGAAGCTGCGCATGGTTAGTCTTCTTTCATACCTTTTTTAAATACTTGTCATATATCAACTGTATATATACTAGTATAGTTATTTAGAGTTTTCCCCGGCAACTAGGTCTAGAACATGGTAAAGCGATGTTGGTCACTCTTAAAATACAAACAAAACTAGATCCTCATAGGATCTCCAGATACAATCTTGCCTTCTCTTGGGCTTAAACAATATCGAACAAAGAGAAAGGCAGTATTCTTCGTGAACCTTTTCTCAGGCTATCACTTTAGAAATTGTCAAAGAAATTCTACTCCCCGGATTTGATCTATTCTCGGTGAATAGCATCTCTTGAATTTCTTCAAATCACAGAACTTTCACTAAATGATCTATTCTCGGTGAATAGCATTTCTTAAACTTTTCTTGATTTGGGACCCACAGGCTTCCTAAAAGCATCCCCGCCTCCTCTTGGGCTTTGCACAAGGACCCTCCGGCTTCTTAGAAGTTCTCAGGCCTTCTCTTGGGCTTAATACAAGGACCCTGATGACCTCTTAAAGGTATAAGACAGAACTTAGTCATCCTTTGCTAGAGCAGACTTTCCAGTGTCAGGCCTCAGGCCACTTTAGGGTTGATTCTCATCCCTTAATGCCCTTGCCTCCTCTTGGGCATCATACAAAAGATAAAACTCTTCCACACCAGTAGACTTGGACAGTCTAATTGTAACGCCCAAGTTTTAGTATTTTTATTTAAGTGAGTCGTTTTTTATTATTTTATTATTATATTATTTTATTTTCGACTTTTATCTGAAATTATGTTATTTTTCGATATGATTATATTTTATCGTGTTTTGGAATCGTTTGCGAGAAATTTGAGTGTAGGGGTATTTTGGGCATTTGGGTGTATTTTGTTAAGTTAGTAAAAGAAAGAAAAATAGAAATAGAAGAAAAATAGAAAATTAGAAAGAGAAGAAGAAAAGAAGAAAAAGAGAAGAAAAGAAGAGGAAAGGAGAGAAAGAGAGAAATTGGAGAAAACTTGGGAAATCAAAGAGAACAAGTTCTAGGAATCGATTAATCGGGTAAGGGTGCGAAACTCGATTATTGTATGATTGTATACGATTATGTATGTGTGTTTGTTGTTGTTTTGGATTGATTTGGAGAAAATTAGTAAAAATCATTTTTTTTGAAAAATATGTGTTTATGACATAATCGTTCGAATCAATAGTTTTAGCGGATGAAATGGATTGAAACTCTGGATATGTGATTGTTGTGTATTAGTTGTTGTATTGTGATAATCATTTTGATACTTGTTGATGATTTTGTGAGATTTTGGAAAAATTGAGTTTATGTTGATTTTATGCATAATCGGTAGAATCGGGAGATTTCACGGATGAATTTCGAAACGGATTGCGTAGTTTAGTCGAGTGAAGTGAGGCCGACGTTATAGAAACTCGTTTCGTTAAAATCGGTTGATATTTGAAAATTTGGCGTTTTTAGGTTCCGGAATAGTGTTTTTCAAAAGTCGCGGAATCGCGTAATTTTTGATTCTAATACGTCCGTATACATTTATGGAGGATTATCATGTATTTTGTTTGAAGAAAATAATTGAATCGGTCGGGTTTCGGGCGAAAACGCCCCAAAAATCACTGCTGAACCAGAACTGGTGTATTTTCACGCAGTCGTACGGACACGACTGCTAGTGTGAAAATTCTGGTTTCGTGCGATTTTCGGAAATTCATATCTTTTGATCCGTAAGTCGGTTTTAACCCCCGTTCGAAGCGTGGGGAAGCTAACGAGATGTTCTTTCTAGGAAAAATGATTTTGAGGTCTGAACCTAGTCCAATCGGTACAGTTTTTTCGAACCGTTTCGTAGTGTCGGGCGTCCGGGTTTATGTTTTTGCGTTATTTTGAAATGTTCGTAACTTTTGTTCCGTTTATCCGATTTTTGCATTCTTGGTGTCGTTGGAAAGGTATCGAACTGTACTTTGTGAATATGAGGTTTTGAGAATCGTTAGCCGATTAAATTTGGTCGGAAAATGTGAATAGTGTCGAATCTCGACTTTTGTCGTTTTTAATAGTGCGTATTTGACTTGTATTGTGTTATATGTTTGTGCTTTGGATGTGTATGCCTTATGTGCTGTTGTGATGACGATTTGTGGCCGAGAGGCAAGAAAATGCTAAGTGTGGTATATTGGTGTTTGTGGCCATTTTGGGCAATTGTGTGCATTACTTTGTGTGCACTTGAAATACATGAATATTGTTGATGCATGAGTATTTGATGTTGGCATGAGTCATTAATGTGTCAAGTATCATGATATGCATTCTTGCATGGGAAGATTCATAGATGAATCAGTTTTATAGTCTTACGCCATGAAATATTGGTAGAAGCGATTAATCCCAATTGATTGTGCGCCCTGAAATACTGGTAGAAAGCAATCGGATTGTGCGCCCTGAAATACTGGTAGAAAGCAATCCATAAACGTCGTTCGCCCTGAAATATTGGTTTATAGCGACGGGGAACATCGTAGGCCCGACGGGGAGTTACTCTATGTAACGAGCGATGATTCCAAGAGTTCCTGGGGGACTAATGAATTACAAGGTTGGAAGTCGGTACCGCATGGCATTTGCATAGAGTCGTTGTGTCGGTCTCTGTGCATTTGCATAAATCATGAATTAATTGGCATGGAAATGTGATTGTGATTGATGAGATGAAATATGTGGAATTGTATTGAATGGTATATGTTTGATTGGAGTATGTGATTATGTGTGGAAAATCATGATTTGATTGATTATATGTGGAAGTTGTGTATTGATTAGTTATGTGTTGAGATTGTGATAGCTTTGGTGAGTTGATATGCATTTTGATAAATGTATTGAGCATGATTGGTATGCTTTGTGATGGATGCATAAATGATTATGTGTTGTGAATTATGTTATGTCTTGGTGACATGCTATATATATTGGTAGGTGATGTTGTGGTGAGAAATATTTTATATGTGAATTTATTTGTGTTGTGGCATATTATTATGCAATCTTGTTATAATTGTTATTTCTCACCCTTCTGCTGGAATATGCTTTTTATGGCATAGTGCAGATTGTCAGCTTTAGAGGCTTGGAGGCTTTTGTGGAGATTAGTCCTCCGTTCCGTTGTCGTTCGTGGTGTCTGCTCTGATACGTAGCACGGGAGTCGGGGAACGTTTTGTTATATGTATATAATTGTTGAATATATTTTGTATTTATATTTTGATGTTCTAAAACCATTTATTTGTAAAACAAGTCAGTTATGGATCTTTCCGCTTTATTCCATAATTGACCATCCTTTTGTAAGGAAAAAGTTTCTCTTTGTGTTATGTATCAAAAATGTGGAGCAGGGATTGTATTTTGTTCATTTAAGTGTGACATCCGTGTTTCCTGTCGGAGAAATAAATTTTTAGTTACTCTGATATTTATTATGTGTTATTTATTTTATTCGCGATGAGAATTGGGGTGTTACACAAGTGGTATCAGAGCAAGTCGGTCCGTCCGGCCAAGCTATT
Source organism: Lathyrus tuberosus (assembly GCA_022829125.1). Classification (NCBI taxonomy): domain Eukaryota; kingdom Viridiplantae; phylum Streptophyta; class Magnoliopsida; order Fabales; family Fabaceae; genus Lathyrus; species Lathyrus tuberosus. Next base: position 10,162,585 of record JALAZF010000112.1, read on the forward strand.
GAGTCAGTTGGTGTGACAGTTGAATACTGTCGTTGTTGTTTATCTCTTAGTACGTGATAGGTGTGTGGAACACTGTCAGTACTTTCTGGGTTTTCTAATCCTTTGTTTTCAGGATTGAGTTTGAGATAAGTGGGGGAGAAGTTGGTACTTCTCCATGTTGCTTCAGGTGTGGAGCGTTGGCTCAGTGTATTGTGAATTGCAAGATTGTAAGTGTTGTTTGGATAGTGTGGTTCCCGGTTCTAGAAGGGATGCGGTGGTAAGGTTTATGTCAACTAAGGATTTGTGCTTTAGGTAGTTTTGTGCACAGGATGCAAGAAATGCTATTATAGTTTGGTAAAGACGGTTTATGCCACATCATGATTGTCGGCTTCTATTGACAAATTGAGGAACTGATCACCCTTAATCTCTTGTTGATAGCAGACGGAAATTATGTTGGATGGAATAGACGTGTCTTTCCGGCTTTGATAGCGTGTGAAATGAGTGTTTGGAATTTAAGGAAACGATTACAGATTGTTTTGATGAGTCGATGAAGATGCTAATATCGGAAGATGAAATGGATTAGAGGTTTTGGTATGTTGGTCCAGTTGGGAAGTTTTGAGAGAGAATGATTGGGCATCGTTAATGGTTGTTCTCAGAGAGAAAAGTGTGAACTCAAATTGGACAAAGGTAAGGATTTCAGGTTTGGATCTGCTAAGTAAGCAGGAGAACTTTTAGGAAGTGAAACTAAGATGTTGTTATGTTTGTGATTATAGTTTTCTAGAAATTGGCAGGGAGGACACAGTGATGAGCTACCGGTTGTGCGTGATTTTAAGACGTATTCCCAGATGGAATATTGGATGTTAGCGTTAGAGGTACCCGGACTGATAGAGCAGTTGGAAGATTTACTGGAAAGGAGAATTGTGAGGCCAAGTGTGTCGTCTTGGAGAGCTTCAGTGTTGTTAGCAACAAAAAGGAAGGATGATTGACCGAAATAACAAGCATGATGTGTATAATGGTATTGAGACTATGGAAAGCCAAACTTAGAGTTCCGAAGAGGTTTGGAGTTTTTGGAATTTTAGAGCATTAATGGAAATTTTGAGAAAACCTTAAGTGTGGATGTATTATTTAAGAGTTCTTTTTGGTTGATTGTTGCTACATGTTGGGATTTATAGAGTTTGGATTGTTAAGAGGAGAAATTGTGTATGGATTACTAACAGCGGATAAGGTGACGATTGAGAATAAGTGTTCACTTTCGGGAATAGATAATTGGAATGGTTTGACTGAGTTTGAGTGAACTTGCAATTGTTTGGAATGTTTGATAAGAGTGGTGAATTGTGTGAGTTAAGACTTTGATCGATTTAATGTGACTGGTTATGTGGTTATCATCGGAATAGGCTGTTAATTACTCGGTTAAGCTTGTATGTGAGTCTGGACAAGTTTGGATGAGGTTTGGTTTGTTTGGACATTACAACGTGCAGTGATGTTCTTTTTGGTGTTAGAAAGGAATTTGTAATGTTTGTGGAGTAGAGGAATCGTATCTTCCATATTTATTTGGATAAGTTAGTAGTGGTTTGATTGAGGATATTGGGATCTGTTATAAACTCAGAGGAAGAACATGTATAGTGTTTGAGAATTGCATTACAAGTATTGAAAAGAGATGAAGTTTTATGCTAAGTTATTCGAGTGAGAATTTTGGTTGAAAAGGCTAATTTTATGGGATATGTTATTTCAGGTAATGGTATTGTTATGGATCCATCGGAAGTAGATCTGGTTCTACAATGAGAGGTTCCGAAGTTGGTTAAGGAGATTAGAAACTTTTGGGCTCAGTCGGTTGTTACGAAAGGTTATGGAAGACTTTGCTAAGTTCGTACTTCTGTTATTTCAGTTGGCTTGCAAAGGATGAGTCATTTGTTTTGGATGTTCGTTGTGAGTAAGTTTTGGGTGAGCCGAAGTAGGATTTGTCTACGGCTGCAGTTTTGATTCTGTGTGATCCTGTTCAACCGTTTGTGAGGTGTCTTTGATGAGTTAGTCAGTGTGTTAATGTAAGGGAGTAAAGTCGTGGCTTATGCTTTACGACAATTAAGGATTCATAAAAGGATCTATACTATTCTGGATTTGGAATTAGTCGCGGTTGTATTGTGTTGGAAAATTTGGAGGTATTATTTTTATGGTTCTCGGCTCGAAGTGTTTGGTAATCGCAAGAGTCTAGAGTACTTGGTTGGTTTGAAGGAATAGAGTATGAGACAATGAGGATGGTTGGAAATTTTGATGAGTTATGACTTTGGTTGGAATTATCCTGTTGGTAAAGGTAAGGTCTTGCTTGGAAAGTTAAGTCGAAAGTTTCAGGGTATGTCTGTTTTGATGGTCAGAGAATTAGAATAATTTGAGCAGTTCCGAGACTGGTGTCTGGTGTGTGAGATAACACAGGAGAGTGTGAGGTTAGGAATATTAAAAGTGAACAGTGATTTTTAGTGAATAAGAGAAAGAGTTAGACCTTGGACGTGAAATTGGTAGTTTTGATGGTTGCGAGTAATCAGAGTGCACAGCGGATGCGTGGTGTTGCACAATTTGTATTTGCGTGTGTGTGACTTGTAAGAGTTCATAAGTGGAATATTGGGAATATGTAGGATTGATGAGACCATTGGACGTTTCAAAATGGAAGTGATAAGTGAAAGGTTTAAATGTTATCCATGGGCTACTATGTAGAGGGATGTTTCGGTTATATGTTCGATTGGTGGATCGTAGCATTGTTGTAGTATGGTTGTGTGGAGGTTGTTTAAACGATGTTGTATCGTGGAACTTTATGTTCTTGTTGTGTTGTTGCCTCGTTTCCATGGTGATGGTTCGAGTGTGTGTAGCTAATTCCTGTGTGGGGAATTAGGGGAGTGTTACCTATGGTAGGGTAACGATCTTGTTGTGTTTCAGTTCTAGAGTGAACCTGTGTGTTGGTATCGTGGTTTTCCTTGAGTTGTGAGTTGGTTGTCAAGTGCATTGTATGGGCTTTGCATCTTGTCGTTGTTGTTGTCGTCGTTGTTGTATCTGCTGTTAGCAAGGTGGTTTGTCAGTTGTGTTATTCGGGGTGTGCCTTTTTGTTGGCATGTTGGTTTGTTAGTCGGATGCGAGAGTCGTATCCAGAGTTGTTCGTCTCGGTTATATTTTCGAGGACGAAAATTTCTAAGTGGGGGAGAATTGTAACGCCCAAGTTTTAGTATTTTTATTTAAGTGAGTCGTTTTTTATTATTTTATTATTATATTATTTTATTTTCGACTTTTATCTGAAATTATGTTATTTTTCGATATGATTATATTTTATCGTGTTTTGGAATCGTTTGCGAGAAATTTGAGTGTAGGGGTATTTTGGGCATTTGGGTGTATTTTGTTAAGTTAGTAAAAGAAAGAAAAATAGAAATAGAAGAAAAATAGAAAATTAGAAAGAGAAGAAGAAAAGAAGAAAAAGAGAAGAAAAGAAGAGGAAAGGAGAGAAAGAGAGAAATTGGAGAAAACTTGGGAAATCAAAGAGAACAAGTTCTAGGAATCGATTAATCGGGTAAGGGTGCGAAACTCGATTATTGTATGATTGTATACGATTATGTATGTGTGTTTGTTGTTGTTTTGGATTGATTTGGAGAAAATTAGTAAAAATCATTTTTTTTGAAAAATATGTGTTTATGACATAATCGTTCGAATCAATAGTTTTAGCGGATGAAATGGATTGAAACTCTGGATATGTGATTGTTGTGTATTAGTTGTTGTATTGTGATAATCATTTTGATACTTGTTGATGATTTTGTGAGATTTTGGAAAAATTGAGTTTATGTTGATTTTATGCATAATCGGTAGAATCGGGAGATTTCACGGATGAATTTCGAAACGGATTGCGTAGTTTAGTCGAGTGAAGTGAGGCCGACGTTATAGAAACTCGTTTCGTTAAAATCGGTTGATATTTGAAAATTTGGCGTTTTTAGGTTCCGGAATAGTGTTTTTCAAAAGTCGCGGAATCGCGTAATTTTTGATTCTAATACGTCCGTATACATTTATGGAGGATTATCATGTATTTTGTTTGAAGAAAATAATTGAATCGGTCGGGTTTCGGGCGAAAACGCCCCAAAAATCACTGCTGAACCAGAACTGGTGTATTTTCACGCAGTCGTACGGACACGACTGCTAGTGTGAAAATTCTGGTTTCGTGCGATTTTCGGAAATTCATATCTTTTGATCCGTAAGTCGGTTTTAACCCCCGTTCGAAGCGTGGGGAAGCTAACGAGATGTTCTTTCTAGGAAAAATGATTTTGAGGTCTGAACCTAGTCCAATCGGTACAGTTTTTTCGAACCGTTTCGTAGTGTCGGGCGTCCGGGTTTATGTTTTTGCGTTATTTTGAAATGTTCGTAACTTTTGTTCCGTTTATCCGATTTTTGCATTCTTGGTGTCGTTGGAAAGGTATCGAACTGTACTTTGTGAATATGAGGTTTTGAGAATCGTTAGCCGATTAAATTTGGTCGGAAAATGTGAATAGTGTCGAATCTCGACTTTTGTCGTTTTTAATAGTGCGTATTTGACTTGTATTGTGTTATATGTTTGTGCTTTGGATGTGTATGCCTTATGTGCTGTTGTGATGACGATTTGTGGCCGAGAGGCAAGAAAATGCTAAGTGTGGTATATTGGTGTTTGTGGCCATTTTGGGCAATTGTGTGCATTACTTTGTGTGCACTTGAAATACATGAATATTGTTGATGCATGAGTATTTGATGTTGGCATGAGTCATTAATGTGTCAAGTATCATGATATGCATTCTTGCATGGGAAGATTCATAGATGAATCAGTTTTATAGTCTTACGCCATGAAATATTGGTAGAAGCGATTAATCCCAATTGATTGTGCGCCCTGAAATACTGGTAGAAAGCAATCGGATTGTGCGCCCTGAAATACTGGTAGAAAGCAATCCATAAACGTCGTTCGCCCTGAAATATTGGTTTATAGCGACGGGGAACATCGTAGGCCCGACGGGGAGTTACTCTATGTAACGAGCGATGATTCCAAGAGTTCCTGGGGGACTAATGAATTACAAGGTTGGAAGTCGGTACCCGCATGGCATTTGCATAGAGTCGTTGTGTCGGTCTCTGTGCATTTGCATAAATCATGAATTAATTGGCATGGAAATGTGATTGTGATTGATGAGATGAAATATGTGGAATTGTATTGAATGGTATATGTTTGATTGGAGTATGTGATTATGTGTGGAAAATCATGATTTGATTGATTATATGTGGAAGTTGTGTATTGATTAGTTATGTGTTGAGATTGTGATAGCTTTGGTGAGTTGATATGCATTTTGATAAATGTATTGAGCATGATTGGTATGCTTTGTGATGGATGCATAAATGATTATGTGTTGTGAATTATGTTATGTCTTGGTGACATGCTATATATATTGGTAGGTGATGTTGTGGTGAGAAATATTTTATATGTGAATTTATTTGTGTTGTGGCATATTATTATGCAATCTTGTTATAATTGTTATTTCTCACCCTTCTGCTGGAATATGCTTTTTATGGCATAGTGCAGATTGTCAGCTTTAGAGGCTTGGAGGCTTTTGTGGAGATTAGTCCTCCGTTCCGTTGTCGTTCGTGGTGTCTGCTCTGATACGTAGCACGGGAGTCGGGGAACGTTTTGTTATATGTATATAATTGTTGAATATATTTTGTATTTATATTTTGATGTTCTAAAACCATTTATTTGTAAAACAAGTCAGTTATGGATCTTTCCGCTTTATTCCATAATTGACCATCCTTTTGTAAGGAAAAAGTTTCTCTTTGTGTTATGTATCAAAAATGTGGAGCAGGGATTGTATTTTGTTCATTTAAGTGTGACATCCGTGTTTCCTGTCGGAGAAATAAATTTTTAGTTACTCTGATATTTATTATGTGTTATTTATTTTATGATGGGAATTGGGGTGTTACACTAATCCCCTTGAGTCTCAAAGACATTCTCAAGTTCCTTACAACTATAGGAAAAAACCCCGGGCATTCTGGATCGATCTCCACCAGAAACCCAGTCTCTCTCATGAGAGTTTCCCGACCAGGGTCAACACTATCTTAAATCAGAACCTCAAGGTATCTGACATCTCAACTCTTCTGTAATCCTCAGCAAGAGTTGATTCTACACTTGGACTTGCCTGCAGATCTCAATTATCGCCGGCAAAAGCTAGCCTCCTCTTAGGCTTTGTATAAGGAACTTTCCTCAGCAGAAAGCTAGCCTTCTCTTAGGCTTTGTATAATGATCCTTTCTCAACGAAGTCAGCCTCCTCTTGGGCTTTGTACAAATGATTCTTGTAACACCCCCAATCTATACCCCTAAATAAATAAAGCGATAACAGTTAATCAGAGTATAATTAAAACATTCACGACATAGAAAGGGGCGCCACATCAATTTGAAACAAATATACAACACCTGCTCATAAAGATATGCAACAATTCAGGTAGTAATACACCCACAATTCAGAAACAGAATGAAAGCAGAAAATCCGTAACTGAATCTCATATATATATATATATATATATATATATATATATATCATAAAAGTTTGTTTGTCATATACAACATCATACATGTACAATCCAAAAAATACAAATACATAATACAAATCAATCACACTCGATCTCCCCGACTACCTGGTGTCACATATCAGAGCCGACCGACAAAATAATGAAGACCTAAGCTTCACAAAAAGACCTCCAGCAATCTAATCTGCAATGCCTCGTAGAGCATTTAAAACAGCAGAAGGGTGAGAAACACAATCATAATATAATTGCATACAAATATATATAACCGCAAAATACACATATAAATTATTCTCACCACAACTCATAATAGAATTCAACCACCAAAACAACACAATGTATATTTCATATAGCCATCACCAAGGTATATCAACCATGCACAATACAAATGTCACCAACACATATAAATATACCAATTCATCGATTTCATCCACAAATCCACACACAATCAATTCATTCATGATTTATGCAAATGCACAGAGACCGACACAACGACTCTATGCAATGCACATGCGGTACCGACCATCCATCAAATCTCAACACTAGTTCACTCAGGAACTCTGCTGGAATCATCGCTTGTTACTTAGGATTACTCATGTAACACCCCGTCAGGCAAACGATGTTCCCCGTCGCTTTAGGTCCTCTTATGTATTTAAGGTGCACGACGTTTATGGATTGCTTTAGGTCCTCTTTGTATAAGGTACACAATCCGATCGCTTTAGGTCCTCTTTGTGTAAGGCGCACGATCGTCTATAACCATCGCTTTAGGTCCTCTTATTTTTAAGGCTCACGATCCAATCAGATCGCTTTAGGTCCTCTTATTTTTAAGGCGCACGATGTTATAGCAGATTACCTCTGGAATCGATTCTTCGCTCACACCCCACAAGGGCACACGACATTAACAACATGCATATCATGATGCTTGGCATACAATGACTCATGACATTCATATGCACACATATATGCAACCCTCTCAATCAACAATAATCATGCTTTACCACCAAGCCCAAAACAATGCATTTAATTGCCATACGGCCATAACCCTCATCATACCATCTCACACATGCATTTACGTCATACAGCAGCACGCAAGTCATACCATATCTATCCAAGGCATATAGCATGATAACACATCAAATACACACCAATAAAACGGTAAAAGTCGACAAAACGACCCAATCCAAATTTCCTACATAATTAAATCAACCAACAATCTCAGAACCAATACTATAAGAAAGTACATTTCATAAGCTTTCTAACGCACCCAACCGCGCCCCGATCCGACTTACGGATCAAAAGTTATGAAGAAAACAAAAATTGCACAATCTGCCATGTTCGCTAGGCGAACCTCTAGCGAGCATTCGCTACCACCTTCGCTAGGCGAATGTCCAGCAAAACCACTATCAGCTAAAAACAGACACAAAGTTCACTAGGCGAACCCCTTGGCGAACCAGGGCAACAACAACCAGAACCAAAAAGACACAAAGTTAGGCGAACCCGCGAAAACTCATTCTGTACCACCTTCGCTCCAGGTTCGCTAGGCGAACCAAGGAAAACCCAGAATTCTGCAGCGCTGTTTGAAAACCCAAAACCCATATTTTCCACCAAAATCTCTTTCTAATCAAAACATAACAATTAGAATATAACCCAATCATGGTAACAAGTAATCTACAACATCTACATCATATTTCAACCACGAAAACACCGATTCCTAATCATTTTATCATTTTTGACCTAGAAGTGAAAAAAACATGGAAAGCAAGAGAATCATCCAAACACACACATACATAATCATACACAATCACAAGATAATCGAGTTCCGCACCCTTACCCGATTAATCGTGTTTTTGAAAGTCGGTTGATTAGATTTCTTGAGCCACAAGTTTTCTCTCTTTTTCTCCTTTTCTTTCTCTTTTCTTTCTTCCTCTTTTTCTTCTCTTCTTTTTCTTTCCCTTACTATTTTTCTCTCTTTCTATTCTTACTAACTTAATCAAAATAAAATGAAATGACCAAAATACCCCCACACTCAAATATCTCGCAAATGTTCCCAAAACGCGATAAAATATAATCACGATGAAAAATAACATATTATCACATAAAAGTCAGAAATAAAATAATATAATAATAAAATAATCAAAAACGACTCAATTAAATAAAACTGACAAAACTGACAAAACTGGGGCGTTACAACTCTCCCCCACTTAGAAATTTTCGTCCTCGAAAATATACCTTAGATGAACAACTCCGGATACGACTCCCACATCCGACTCTCCAACTCCCAAGTCAAATTGCCCTCAGCAGCGCCTCCCCATGCTACCTTCACCAGTGCAATATCCTCGCCCCTTAACCGCTTCAACTCACGATCCAAAATACTCACCGGTAAGGCCTCAACCGTAAGGTTCTCCCTTACCTCAACCTCATCCATCGGAATCACATGCGACGGATCTGGAACATACTTCTGCAGCTGTGAAACATGGAACGCATCATACAAATTCGACAGATTCGGCGGCAACTCCACCCGATAAGCCACAGCACCAACTCTCGCGGATATCTGGTAAGGACCAATAAACCGATAAGTAAGCTTCTTCGATTTCAATGCACGACCAACACCCGTTACCGGCGTAACTCTCAAAAATACATGATCACCCTCTTGGAACTCGAGATCTTTCCTTCTCCGATCATGATAACTTTTCTGCCTATTCTGAGAAGCCTTCATTTTCTCGCGAATAAACTTCACCTTATCCGTAGTCTGTTGTACCAATTCCGGTCTAACCACCGAACTCTCACCAGATTCGTGCCAACACAAAGGTGTTCGACATCTTCATCCATACAATGCTTCAAACGGTGCCATTCCAATACTCGAATGGAAACTGTTATTATACGTGAATTCAATCAATGCAAGATAACTATCCCACGCACCACCTTGTTCAAGAACACGCGCTCTCAACAAATCCTCTAACGACTGAATCGTTCTCTCCGTCTGTCCATTCGTCTGCGGATGATAAGCCGAACTCAATCTCAATTTAGATCCTAAAGCTTTCTGTAAACTTTCCCAAAATCTCGAAGTAAACCTCAGATCTCGATCTGAAACAATGCTCAACGGAACCCCATGCAACTTCACAATCACAGTGATATAAATTTCTGCCAATATCTCAAAAGAAAAACTGATGTCAATCGGAAGGAAATGAGCCGATTTAGTCAGCCTATCCACAACCACCCAAATAGCATTATTCCCTCGCTGAGTATTCGGCAACCCTGTCACAAAATCCATGGAAATGCTGTCCCATTTCCACTCAGGAATATCCAACGGCTGCAACAAACCACTAGGCCTCAAATGTTCGACCTTCTACTTCTGACAAGTCAAACACGCATACATAAACTGAGCCACATCTCTCTTCAATCCAGACCACCAGAAAATCTTCTTCAAATCCTGATACATCTTATTCGCTCCCAGATGTATACTCAAATTACTCCGGTGTCCTTCCTCCAAAATCATCATTTTCAACTCCGAATCATCAGGAATACAAATTCGACCTTGGAATCTCAAAACACCTTGATCATCCACTTTAAAGTCCTCATTTCCACTTTTATCTCAAAGCGTCATCAAATCCACAAATTTCACATCCAATTTCTGTTTCTCGCTAACGGTCAACAAAAATTCATTAGTAACCTTCAACATACCAAGCCTTACGCTATCCGACGTCAATTCACATACCAAACTCAAATCTCTAAACGATTCCAAAAGTTCCCACTCCTTAACCATCAAAGCGGACATATGCAACGATTTCCGGCTCAACGCATCGGCTACCACATTAGCTTTACTAGGATGGTAATGCAAGCCAAAGTCGTAGTCCTTCAAAAACTCCAACCATCTACGTTGCCTCATATTCAATTCTTTCTGATCAAACAAATATTTTAAGCTTTTATGATCACTAAAGACTTTGAATCTTGCACTGTAGAGATCATGCCTCCAAATCTTCAACACAAACACCACGGCCGCTAACTCAAGATCATGAGTAGGATAATTTTTCTCATGAATCCTCAATTGCCTTGAAGCATAAGCTACAACCTTACCTGCCTGCATCAACACACCACCTAGACCGATCAAAGACGCATCACAATAGACCACAAACGGTTCATTAGGATCCAGTAAAATCAAAATCGGAGCTGTCGTCAATCTCCTCTTCAGCTCACTAAAACTTTTCTCACACTGAATATCCCAAATGAACGCTTTGCCTTTACAAGTCAACTGGGTCAAAGGAAGTGCCAACTTAGAAAAACCTTCAATAAACCTTCGATAATATCCGTCCAAACCCAAAAAGCTTCGAATTTCAGTAACAGATCTCGGAGCTTCCCATTGTAGAACTGCTTCTACTTTAGATGGATCCACAGCAATACCGCTACCTGAAATCACGTGACCAAGAAAACTCACTTCCGACAACCAGAATTCACACTTGGACAATTTAGCAAAAAGTTTCCTTTCCTTCAAAACCTGCAAAACAATACGCAAATGCTCCGCGTGCTCCTCCCGAGACTTAGAGTAAATCAAAATGTCATCAATAAACACAACAACAAAACGATCCAAATGCTCGTGAAAAATACGATTCATGTATTCCATAAACACACCTGGCGCATTAGAAACCCCGAACAGCATCACAGAATATTCATAATGACCGTATCGTGTCCTAAAAGCCGTCTTCTAAATATCTTCCTCTTTCACCCTTATTTGATGATACCCTGACCTCAAGTCAATCTTACTAAACACACAAGCACCTACCAACTGGTCCATCAAATCATCAATTCTCGGAAGAGGATACTTATTCTTAATTGTCACCTTATTCAACTGGCGATAATCAATACACAACCGCATACTTCCATCTTTCTTTTTCACCAACAAAACTGGAGCACCCCAAGGCGACACACTCGGTCTCACAAGCCTCTTTTCCAACAATTCATTCAACTGTTTCTTTAACTCAACCAACTCAGATGCCGACATTCTATAAGGTGCCATAAACACAGGTCTAGTACCAGGAACTAGATCTATAGAAAACTCCACCTCTCTCTCTGGCGGCACGTCCGAAATATCCTCAGGAAACACTTCCGAAAATTCACACACAACAAGAAACACATCAAGTGAAACTTGACTGTCCACAGTCAATGATGTAAACAACCCAAACAACTGAGCTTCATCCGCCAAAAGTTTCTTCAACTCTTTGGTAGATAAGAAACTCGAGTCTTCGTCTTCTTCAAGAGAAGGAAATCTTACAAGCTTATGATAACAATCAATGTGGACCCGATTACACACCAAATCCATCTCAAAGTCTTTACCATAAATGGTCAAAGGACAACTTAAACAAACCAAAGAAGTAGTTACTGAACCCATTGCTGGAGTATCAATAACCATCTCTCCGTCCATCGAAGACAACACAAGATTCAAACGCTTCGCGCACTCAGACGAAATAAACGAATGAGTCGCTCCAGTATCAATAATAGCAACTAAAGGCATACTATTAATAAAGCAAGTACCTCTTATCAGACGATCAGTACTTGAAGTCTGAGTCCCTGACAACGCAAAGACTTTCCCACCAGTTGGAGCCTGCTTCGGTTTCGGACACTTTGTGCTAATATGACCAACTTCGCCACAATTGAAGCACTTCGCCACATTCTTCCTCTTGCACTCGGCTGCGACATGCCCTAAGCCTCCACAATTAGAACACTTCCTCATATCTTTCCTACAATTAAACTGTCGATGTCCTAGATCACCACACCTAAAACATCTTAGAGGACTAGACATTCCTCCCCCACTTGGCCTTCGGTCAAAAGTACCCCTTTGTCTACCCTTATCAGCTGGTGTCACATAAGGACCACCACGCACCTGTTGCTTCCCTTTCCTGTCGGTCATACTCTTATAATGAGTAGAATGAGCCTTACTATCTTCCTCAAAAATCCTATAACAATCCACCAAGTCTGCAAACCTTCGAATCCTCTGATAACCAATAGCCTGTTTAATCTCAGGACGCAACCCATTCTCAAACTTAACACACTTGGAAAACTCCGCAGTCGCTTCCGTATAATGCGGGTAAAACTGCACCAGCTCCACAAACTTAGCAGTATAGTCAACAACAGACATACCACCTTGTTTCAATTCCAAGAACTCTATCTCTTTCTTTCCTCTGACATCCTCGGGAAAATACTTCCTCAAGAACTCCCGGCTAAAAACTTCCCAAGTGATCTCTTCCTCCTCTGCAGCTTCCAACACATGACGTGTACTAACCCACCAATCATCAGCTTCTTCCAGCAACATGTGAGTACCCAGTCTCACCTTCTGATCCTCATCACAATCCATCACTCGGAAAATCCTTTCAATCTCTTTCAACCAAATATGTGCACCATCAGGATCATATCTTCCTTTAAAGATAGGCGGCTTATTCTTCCTGAACTCATCATTACCTGCAGCATTAGGTTCACCCTACACAGCCCGAGCCATAGCATGCATAACAGCAGCTAATGCAACGTCATTCCTTTCTGCCATATTCTGTTCATTTCCAATAACAGTAACTATGGTTAAACAAACAGCTCATCCAAACATAACAACCAACAAGGACTGACACAACTGACACGAACTAGCTCTGATACCACTTAATGTAACACCCCCAATCTATACCCCTAAATAAATAAAGCGATAACAGTTAATCAGAGTATAATTAAAACATTCATGGCATAGAAAGGGGCGCCACATCAATTTGAAACAAACATACAACACCTGCTCATAAAGATATGCAACAATTCAGGTAGTAATACACCCACAATTAAGAAACAAAATGAAAGCGGAAAATCCGTAACTGAATCTCATATATATATATATATATATATATATATATATATATATATATCATAAAAGTTTGTTTGTCATATACAACATCATACATGTACAATCCAAAAAATACAAATACATAATACAAATTAATCACACTCGATCTCCCCGACTACCCGGTGTCACATATCAGAGCCGACCGACAAAAGAATGAAGACCTAAGCTTCACAAAAAGACCTCCAGTAATCTAATCTGCAATGCCTCGTAGAGCATTTAAAACAGCAGAAGGGTGAGAAACACAATCATAATATAATTGCATACAAATATATATAACCATAAAATACACATATAAATTATTCTCACCACAACTCATACTAGAGTTCAACCACCAAAACAACACAATGTATATTTCATATAGCCATCACCAAGGTATATCAACCATGCACAATACAAATGTCACCAACACATATACATATACCAATTCATCGATTTCATCCACAAATCCACACACAATCAATTCATTCATGATTTATGCAAATGCACAGAGACCGACACAACGACTCTATGCAATGCACATGCGGTACCGACCATCCATCAAATCTCAACACTAGTTCACTCAGGAACTCTGCTGGAATCATCGCTTGTTACTTAGGATTACTCATGTAACACCCCGTCGGGCAAACGATGTTCCCCGTTGCTTTAGGTCCTCTTATGTATTTAAGGCGCACGACGTTTATGGATTGCTTTAGGTCCTCTTTGTATAAGGCGCACAATCCGATCGCTTTAGGTCCTCTTTGAATAAGGCGCATGATCGTCTATAACCATCGCTTTAGGTCCTCTTATTTTTAAGGCGCACGATCCAATCAGATCGCTTTAGGTCCTCTTATTTTTAAGGCGCACGATGTTATAGCAGATTCCCTCTGGAATCGATTCGTCGCTCACACCCCACAAGGACACATGACATTAACAACATGCATATCATGATGCTTGGCATACAATGACTCATGACAATCATATGCACACATATATGCAACCCTCTCAATCAACAATAATCATGCTTTACCACCAAGCCCAAAACAATGCATTTAATTGCCATACGGCCATAACCCTCATCATACCATCTCACACATGCATTTATGTCATACAATAGCACACAAGTCATACCATATCTATCCAAGGCATATAGCATGATAACACATCAAATACACACCAATAAAATGGTAAAAGTCGACAAAACGACCCAATCCAAATTCCCGACATAATTAAATCGACCAACAATCTCAGAACCAATACTATAAGAAAGTACATTTCATAAGCTTTCTAACGCACCCAACCGCGCCCCGATCCGACTTACGGATCAAAAGGTATGAAGAAAACAAAATTATACAATCTGCCATGTTCGCTAGGCGAACCTCTAGCGAGCATTCGCTACCACCTTCGCTAGGCGAATGTCCAGCGAAACCACTATCAGCTAAAAACAGACACAAAGTTCGCTAGGCGAACCCCTTGGTGAACCAAGGCAGCAACAACCAGAACCAAAAAGACACAAAGTTTGCTAGGCGAACAACTTAGCGAACATTCACTGGCCTTCGCTAACTGGTTCGCTAGGCGAACCCGCGAAAACTCATTCGCTACCACCTTCGCTCCAGGTTCGCTAGGCGAACCAAGGAAAACCCAGAATTCTGCAGCGCTGTTTGAAAACCCAAAACCCATATTTTCCACCAAAATATCTTTCTAATCAAAACATAACAATCGGAATATAACCCAATCATGGTAACAAGTAATCTACAACATCTACATCACATTTCAACCACGAAAACACCGATTCCTAATCATTTTATCATTTTCGACCTAGAAGTGAAAAAAACATGGAAAGCAAGAGAATCATCCAAACACACACATACATAATCATACACAATCACAAGACAATCGAGTTCCGCACCCTTACCCGATTAATCGTGTTTTTGAAAGTCGGTTGATTAGATTTCTTGAGCCACAAGTTTTCTCTCTTTTTCTCCTTTTCTTTCTCTTTTCTTTCTTCCTCTTTTTCTTCTCTTCTTTTTCTTTCCCTTACTATTTTTCTCTCTTTCTATTCTTACTAACTTAATCAAAATAAAATGAAATTACCAAAATACCCCCACACTCAAATATCTCGCAAATGTTCCCAAAACGCGATAAAATATAATCACGGTGAAAAATAACATATTATCACATAAAAGTTAGAAATAAAATAATATAATAATAAAATAATCAAAAACGACTCAATTAAATAAAACTGACAAAACTGACAAAACTGGGGCGTTACAATTTTCCCCAGCGGAGCTAACTTTTTCAGACTCTCCTATTGAGTCAATCACTTTTTAGACTCTCTTGTTGAGTCAATCACCTTTTCAGACTCTCTTGTTGAGTCAATCACTTTTTAGACTCTCTTGTTGAGTCAATCACCTTTTCGGACTCTCTTGTTGAGTCAACCTTTTTTAGCCTCAATCTTGGGTTTTGTACAAGACAGATAAAAATACTCTCTCGTTGAGTCGATCTTTGTCCAAACTTGGTATAAATATTTCCCCTAGCAGGAGCTAGCCTCTTCTCAAAGTTGTGTAGAATAATTTCTCCAGCTTGTCCAGCCTTCATCCTGTGCTTGGTACAGGATAGATAAAAACACTCTCTTGTTGAGTCAAACCCCTTTAGCCTCAATCTTGGGCTTTGTACAAGACATAAGTCTCCCTCTCTTAAGCTTGGGACAGATATCTTCTCCAACAGAGTCATTTCCTCCCTGCCTTCCTTTAGACTTTGGGGAATGATTTTCCCCAAGAAGAGTCAAACTCATTTCAGCCTCCTCTTAGGCTTTGTATAATGATTTTCCCAGCCTCAAATCTTGGGCTTTGTACAAGACACATACAAACCCTCCCCAGTGGAGTCAAAATCCCTTTTAGCCTCAATCTTGGGCTTTGTACAAGACAGACAAAATATTTTCCCCGGAAAAGTCAAACTTCTAGCCTCCTCTTAGGCTTTGTATAAAGAAATCCCCTAGCCAAGTCAATTAACCTTTTAGCGTCAACCTTGTGCTTTGATCAAGGCACACAAAAATCAACAATCCTTCTTTAGAGATGACAAATTCTCTCTTAGTCAAAACCTTTTAGCTTCAATCTTGGGCTTTGAACAAGACACCAAAATATTTTCTCCTCCCTTAGAATAGGAAGAACTACGATTGCTCTGATTTCCCTGTTTCATTTAAACGAGAATACGTAGGCATAAGATTGCGAAATCTTAGCGAGCATCCTAATCAAAAACTCTAGGTCCAGTACATTCACATCAAAACTTAGGTTCAGTACCTTACCAAAAACACCCAAACATCAACAAAATCTCACTCACTCACTCATACTTCCCAAGAAACTTTCCCAACCCATTAACAGACAAACACCATCAATTACAAAGTGAAACCTAAAGCTAATATCCTGTGGATAACCACATATAGGATAGGTAATTGACAACTCCCCATCGTATAACCTGACCCCGACTCCCCGAATCTCTTTTAAGCGTTTGTTCAGTTAAATATTTGCGTGCAATGTTAGCTTTAGATAGCTTCCCTTTCCCTTTCAGCTTCATGGGATAAATAAGAAATCAGAAAGTAGCACCCCCTCCTACCATTGCGGTGAGGAAAACCCAACGATAAGGTGGTCGCGTCACCGACAAAAATCGCTCGCTACAGAAGAACCAAAGATGAAATAGAACCTTGAAACGATGAAGTAAACTTCTAGTACGACGAAGATGAGGTTGACCTACCAGGTCAGCACTTCAACGCCCAAACCAGTGAGAAAATTAAAAGTGACGAGACAATGAGAATGAATTTAAATACTTGATAATAACACACTTTCTATCTTATATAGTTTGAGCGATTTAAATCAAAAATAGGGAGTGTGGTGTATATCGCAGTCAATCGTCCGATTAATCTGGATGGTTGGTAATGTTTTAGAGGCAGAATTGTCTACGCTCAACGAGGATAGAGGAAGACATGGTTCTCGCATGCGCTTCCTTATTCTAGTTCTTAACCCTATGAGGTCCCCAAATCAAGTCTAATTACTTAATTTGATCACTTATCAATTAAATTTCTTAATTAATACTTGTATTACTATTATACACTTGATTTAATTCAAAAGCATGTATGCGAGGGATCGAACTGTGGTCCTCCCTATCAAATTCAATATCAATCACCACTGAACCAATTAAAGATTTGTGCATTTAATGATGATAGTTGGTTTATAAAATTTTACTAAAGATACTATGTATAATATAGTAAAATTAACTTTAATTATATGAAATCAAGAAAATTAATTACACTTAACTAACTTTCTTAATCAATGTGAAATTAATTATTTTTAATAAATAATATAACTGAGAGAATATATAAATAATATAATTAAACGACAATATAACTATATAAATATATCAAAATTAAATAAAATATTTCATTACTGTTATAAAACTAAATAAAATTACATAGAGATCAAAGAGAGGAAGAGAGGAGAGAAAGTAATCTTATTTTATCTTCATCAAATGTGTTCTTTACATTCCAATGTTGGTCTTATTTATAGTAAGTGACCAATAAATAATCATTAACTTAAGGAATACAAAAGGCTTAGGAAATTAACTCATAGGAGTTAAGGAATATGAAAAGTTGGGTAAATGAACATCCACACCTATTTATTATTATTCATAACACTCCCCCTTGGATGTTCATTAAGGATATGCCTCGTTAAAACCTTACTAGAAAAAAACCCAGTGGGAAAAAATCTAGTGAAGGAAAAAGAGTACAATATCCTTTCATTACTCCCCCTCAGCTGAACAATCATTTCTTCGATGAAGACCAATCTTTTGTACTAGTTGATTAAAAATTCTACTTGGGAGTGACTTTGTGAAAAGGTCTGCAAGATTATCACATGAACATATTTGTTGGATGCTTATATCACCACTCTTTTGAAGATCATGAGTAAAAAAAACTTTGGAGAAATGTGTTTTGTCCGGTCTCCTTTAATGTAACCATATTTCAATTGTGCGATGCATGCAGTATTATCTTCATATATGGTCGTTGTATTTAATGTCTCAGAAGATAAACCACAAGTATTTTGGATGTGCTGAATTAAGGATCTCAACCAAACGCATTCTCGACTTGCCTCATGTAATGCTAAAAGTTCTGCATGATTAGATTATGTTGCTGCTATGGTTTGTTTGACTAATCTCCATGAAATAGTTGTACCCCCACATATAAATAAATAACCTGTTTGTGATCTACCATTATGAGGATCTGACAAGTAACCTGCATCTGCATAACCTGTTAATTCAAATCTGGATACTTTGTTATAAAACAAACCCATATCTATTGTACCTCTAAGGTAACGGAGTATATGTTTGACTCCGTTCCAATGTCTTTGTGTAGGTGAAAAACTTATCTTGCTAATAGATTGACAGCAAATGATATATCACGACGTGTATAATTAGCAAGGTACATTAGTGCTCCAATTGCAGTGAGATATGGTACTTCAGGACCAAGCAATTCTTCATCCTTTTCTCGAGGTCTGGAAGGATATTTCTCCACATATAATGATTTAACAACCATTGGAGTAGACAACGGGTGACATTTGTCCATATAGAAGCGTTTTAACACTTTTTCTATATAGCCTTCTTGATGTACAAATATTCCTTTGTCCAAATGTTCAATTTGCAAACCTAGACATAATTTTGTCTTTCCTAAGTCCTTCATCTCAAACTCTTTCTTTAAACAATTCATAGCTTTTGGAAGCTCTCCGGGAGTTCCAATAATATTTATGTCATCCACATAAATAACATTATTGCAAATTCCTTTCCTGATCTTTTTATAAAAATACAAGGACGAATGGAGTTATTTGTATATCCCTCTCTAAGCAAATATTCACTGAGACGATTATACCACATTCGTCCAGATTGTTTCAGCCCATAGAGAGACTTGTTCAATCTTATGGAGTAGCTTTCTCAAGATTCAGATTTGTGTGTATCTAGTATATTGAACCCTTCAAGGAGTTACATGTAAATTTTACTATCAAGTGAACCATACAGATAAGTTGTTACAACATCCATCATGTGCAAATTGAGCCCTTCATGTGCTACAAATCTAATTAAATATCAAAAATTGAATTACATCCACTACAGGTGGATATGTTTCATCAAGATAAATTTTAGGTCTTTGTGAAAATTCTTGAGCAACAAATAATCGAGGGGGTCAACGAGGGAGCATTTCTTAATTGGGACACACCTTTGTGAGAGACACGCCACATACTCACCTAAAACCTTAAGGTGATAGGTGTGTGCGTTCTCCCACTTATAAAGTGTTTAATCTTCCCTTTTCTAATCAATGTGGGACTTCTTCCTCACACTTGATTCTCAACACTCCCCCTCAAGTGTGAGTTTATACACAATGCTCCCCCTTATGTGGAAGCTCTCTCTTCCACGTACACTTGTATCACCGTTGAACTCAACGGAACGCCTTCTACCCACACCTGCGAGATGTGTTTCAATACAAGTAAGCCGGTCCCTTTCTCGAACCAAAGGCTCATGATACCATTCTCATTTTGCTTTTTCACAAAAACTCATTTATATTCAATTGATTTCACATCTTGAGGTGTTCGAACTACAGGTCCAAAATCGAGTCACTTGTAAAGTGAGTTTAATTTTTCTTCAATTGAATATGTTCATATTGGCCAATTTTCACTTTGTCTACAATCTTTGATAGACTTTGACTCATGATCCTCGTTAGCATTTATCATCTTTAGCGCTATATCATACACAAAGAGATTGTCAATATTGACTTTATTTTGGTTCCATCATATTCCATTCATGACATAATTTATCGAGATCTCTTAATTTTCATAAGTTTCAGGTACCTGGTTAGTTCTTCTGGAACTCAAAATTAAATTATGTCAAAGTGCTCTTAGAGTTTTCATATCCTCACTTGGGTCATCTTTAACTTTAGTTTCTTTTCTTGGTAGAGGACTTTTAACATCGGAACCGACTTTTCTACCATGCTTCAGACGCAACTATAACTCATTTGCAATATTATATTGTCCAATATTAGAATCCACATTGAGTGGAATATTAGCAGCTAATAATTTGTTTCATAAATATTGCAAATGAATTGTGTTTTGAACTTCGAGGATCAAAATGTTATTATAATATTTTATTTTAAATTGTTAATTTGAACTTCTGGTTCACACTTTCAGCTGCTTATTCTCTCCCCCTAATATTGAGAAAATTAATTTATCAATTGATAATCAGCCTACTGGGCTTCAAATAAGTATTCACTTATTGGATCAAGGTATATCCTCAAGTACGGGATTCATATAAAATACCATTTCTCAAAATTCTTTCAAAACTCATATTATCGTACTAAATTAGAGCAATTGAATATTTACAACACATCCAAAAGTTTACATAGATGAGATATAATAGGTTGTTAACCTAAAATAATTTGTAAGTTAAGGGGAGAATCATCTTATATTAACTTGTTGGCTTAATGCAAATAAATATCTTAATATCATACTTTGTGTGTTTCAAATATCTAGTTTAGAATTGATGATCTCACAAGTATCAATTATATAACTAACTTTAGACGTCTAAAGAATGGATCTTCAAGTCCATTTTTTTTATGAGCATGTTCTTCAAGATGTTCAATATTAATTTTAGTAATATATGTGATACTTATCAAGGAATTTCTGAAAAATCCAGAAAACAAGATCTTAGTCTAATTAGTTGAGAAAATAATTTCACAAACTTCTAGCTGTGAATAGACATATGCACGATCTTTTAGTCGATGCAACAATTAATGTCATAAAAACTCAATTTCTCAAATTTTCCTTTAGGAACACACAAATTTTATTGGCCTTGAAGAAACTTCTAGTTCTTCAAAACTAGTTCTCACATCATAATACATCTGAGATGACCCAACCGATTTTGCCAACAACACACTTAAGTGTGATTTGTAAACATCTGGTTTACCATAATACATATGATTCTATTATTCTATTTGTTTCAATCTCTATAAAATAATTTGTATTTTTATTATATTGTTCTAAAATTTAGGAGACGCTTACTATTAAAATGATTCATACAAATAAAATATAATAATATTTTAATAGAAGAAAATTAAATATAGTGATTAATTTAAAACAAAATTAACAATAAAATATACACATATGATATAAATCATAAATTGTTACTATTTTACTACTTTTTCTTCATTTGTTTATAAATATATTATTATTATATTTTTTTTTTATTTTGCCAAAGGTACTAATATCATCTCACAACACAATCTTACGTAGCATGAGTGTGTGGGAAAAAAACCCTTACCTTGTGTGCTTCCTAACTTTTGATATTCGACAACATATTGGACAATCAAGCGCTTAGTGCTCCCTTTTTCTTAAGAAGTTTCGGAACATAGAAATGTTCAAGAGAGAGTGATAATTTTATTTGTGTATTTTTTCTTTTCACATGTGAGATATGGGATGAGATTATGAGTATTTATAAGAGTGGAAATTGAAAAAAAAAAAAAAAAGAGGAATATGAGTGTCTCCTAATAAAAAAAGGCACTAGAGAAAATAAATTAATTAGCTAAGAGTTTTATGATAGTGGAATGTGGATAGTATTATTTTATTAAATTAATTCAATATCATTCATTTCAACTATCCAATTTCTAGCATTCATAATGCACTCAATTAAGAATTTATTATTCCACTCACAAATGATTAACGTTATTTCTCATGCTATGCATTCTTTTGTCTTTCCCACTCATCATTCATATAATAATAATATATGCATTCTTAAGTCATTCAAACATAAAGTAGAAAATAATAAGACACATGTTCTTGTTTTTCTTTAGACTATTGAATATATTGATTCAAATTTAATTTATAAAATGCTACTAACAATAACACATATGTTTTAAATTTTAGATTATTTATTTTTTTTCCTTAAACTAATAAATTATTTATTCATTTTTGTTTTGGCTATATCAAAATAATTTGAATATAGTATAAATAAGAGGTAATTAAGAAAATAAATAAAGTTCTTTGTAACTGTAAGAATATAAAACTTTCTATATCTATTAAGTGAAGAATTGGAGAGACTGACTACTTGAATGTAATTATTTCCGTTATCAATAGAAAATAAATTATTATCACCTTATAATAAAATAAATCACCTATTGAATAATATGAAATAAAATTATCGAATGATCTCAAAGTACACAAAAATACAACAATTCAACTCTTCTAAACACACGTAGTGTCAACAACTAACAATTTTGTTACCCTTCTTTTTCTTATAATCTAATTCATAAATCTCGCACAACAATTATACAAGAAACTTCTCATAATTAAATATATAAAAAAATCACTTCTTTAAAATTAAAATTTCTAAATTTTCATTCAAAAATAAATATGTTCAATAATAACCAAAATATATTTAAATCAGATAACATACTAAAAACTATGTATATAATATATATTTTTCAATCTTAATAAATTTACATTTATTAATATTATTCATGCAATCCTTTTGTGATTGTCAATTTTTCTAAGATCCATGAAAATTGTCATTGATACTTTTCTGATCAATGGAGACAGAATAATCATTTTCTTATCAATCATCGAGGGATGGAGAAAAGTAATTCATTCTTTGAACAATCCTCTAGGGATCATTTCTAAATATATAATTTTTCGAGAGTTAGATCATAGATCTTCAAACAATGATAAAGATAAACAGTTTTCGTGCAATCCTCCGGAGATGCATTATAAGTTCTTCAAGAACTATATACATTATTATTTTTCAATCATTCATGGATCTTGATTAGTTCTACAAGAACTATATAATAAATTATTATTTTGCTATCCTTCAGGGATGCTTGGTAAGTTCTTCAGGAATTACATAAATGATTTGTTACAAATAATGATCTAAAAATTATAATCATCCTTCTGAGATGCGTTAAAATTATTTGTGTCATTCTTCTGGAATAACAATCTTTTAGCAACTTTTATATTACATACTCAATTTTTTTTTTATTTCCATGATTCTAAACAAATGATGGTTTAATATTAATTTGAGATGGAAGCAAAATAATCATACCTGAGAGCTTCGTGTTGATAACGTGTTATAAAACTAAATAAAATTACATAGAGATCAAAGAGAGGAAGAGAGGAGAGAAAGTAATCTTATTTTATCTTCATCAAATGTGTTCTTTACATTCCAATGTTGGTCTTATTTATAGTAAGTGACCAATAAATAATCATTAACTTAAGGAATACAAAAAGCTTAGGAAATTAACTCATAGGAGTTAAGGAATATGAAAAGTTGGGTAAATGAACATCCACACCTATTTATTATTATTCATAACAATTACCATAATTTATATTAGTTTGTAATCAACACATTTTATGCCCTCATAAAAAAATAATTATTCCTCTGTAATTATTAATGATAATCAAATTGTTAATTTCCAACACTTTTATTTAAATTTTTAATAACATTGTAGACTATTTATCTTTTATTGGACAATAACGGATATTCATCAAATTCTTATATTTTAAATGTAATTATATTTATATTCAAAAGTTGTTTCAATTTTAAGGCGTGTCTTAACTTCTATAGTTGTTTGTCATTTAATTTTTTATCAATAAAAAAACTCGTTTAACATAAAATATAATTTATAAAAACATACACCTTAAACGAGTTTTGTTGTAGTCAATTTTATTTTATACAAAATTGACTATAATAAAATTTTGTTTTGTTGTAGTCAATTTTTATTATTTATTTATATATATATATATATATATATATGAGATTAATTACTATGCACTGACAGTGTAAAAAGTTTTACACTGTCAATACATCACCATCACCCGTTTGGATTACTTTACAGATTATTAAAATAAAAGTCAAACTTCTCTTTACATCCAACGGTTATAATTAACTGACAGTGTAAAATCTTTTTACACTGTCAGTGCATTTCAATTAAATCCTATATATATATATAAAGTTCATATCCTATAAAAATGTCATTTTTATGTAAGAACATAAAAATGAATCCGAGTCATTAGATTTTAAAATAAATGGTAGAGATTATGTGTGGTTTTTATTTTTCTCTCTCCTCCTTTATTAAAATAAATGATGGAGAAGAGAGATAAAAACTGACACATAATCTCCACCATTTATTTTAAAATCTAATGATTCAGATTCATTCTCACGTTTTCACATAAAAATAGCATTCTCATATGATACGTTCCATATATATATATATATATATATATATATATATATATATATATATATATATAATTTGAATTAGTTGGTATATGACATTTACATATATTTTATATTTTATTATTTTCTATTATTTAATGAGAAAAAAATGATGCACTAACAATGTAAATTTATTTTACACTATCAACCAATAACGATCATATATCCTACCAAATTAAATTGAAAATTTTAAATTACGACATAGTGATATATTTTGATTCATTAAAAAATGGATGTAGTGTATCATCTACCATATAAGAAAGCAATATGCTATGCAAAGTACATTACTGTCCTTTGTTTTGTTTGGCCAGATTCAACTTTTTTATGGTTATATTTGTTGACATAAATATGCCAGCAACTTCATATGCATTTAGTAATTCATATACTTTTCTACACGTTACTTTTATGTTCTCCTTTCCAACTTTTTGTTTGTTTCAAAAAAAATTTTCCAATGTCTCACATCACATCACATCCAATTCAAATGTCTTTTCTCTTTTCTCTCACTTTTAACTTCCCTCTTCTCTCACTTCCAGAATCATGTTTTTATTCCTTTTTCTCTTCTTCTTTCTTTTCTCTATTTTGGTTCCTCTTTTTCTTTCTTTTCTTTATTTTGGTTTTAAGACGATTCGTCTTTTTCTTAAAGTTTTTTTCATTTCTTCTCAAGTTTAGTTCTTCGACAATCTTCTTCACACGCAATATGGAAGACGACGACTATGGCATTTCCGACAGTATTACTGCTATGTGCGGTTCTGCAGTGGCAGATATGTGGTGGTGGCAATGCGTTTTCAGAAGCAAGTGTAGTGGTGGTTTCATTAGAAATGGTTGTTGTGTTTTACCGATGAACTGACAACTCAGGAAGTTTAACAGTTCAGGGCATGGTGTTTACTTTTTTATATGTCACTCATTGATATTCTTTTTACGGTTGTGTGAGAAATTTGTTGGAATTGATTTGTGGAATAGATTATGTGTTTGACTTTACTTCTCTCTATCAACTCTACTGTTGTTGTCGTAGGGTTATTTTGTTGTTGCCTTTCTATTCTGATTATTCTTTCTTCGTATTCTTCTTATTTTTTAAAAAATGGTTTACGAAAATTATTTCTTCTAAAAGTTCTTGCAAACTTGTCTTCATAAGAAGAATTTTTTTTATTATTGAATGGTTAATGGTTTGTTTGACTCATTACTTTTTTGATTGATTTTTCAGACAGGTTTGTTGTGGAGGTAAGTACTCATGGATTATTTTAAGTCTACTATCTATCTAATACTAAGCAGTTAGATGCTTTTCCAATAATGCCCTTTAACTAAAAAAAAAATCACTATCAAAAGGGTGATTCAATAAATAACAAAAGACCACATTAATTCACTTCCTCATGCACTTTTCTGCCCACGTGTCGCGCAATCATTTCCATTTCAAATTCAAAACTTTCTTTACATCATTTCACACTTCTCTCTCTCTCTCTCTCTCTCTCTCTCTCTCTCTCTCTCTCTCTCTCTCTCTCCTCCTAAAAAAACCTACACTGTCGGCGCCCCCTTCTCCCTCGTCTCCATTTTTTGTTGCTTTCTATTTGCTTTAAATTATTTCAAAAACATCAAGATTGTTGTCTAGTTTGATGTGTTGCTTTGAATGCTTAACTATATTTTAAAGTTTTTGATGTTGTTGATTAAGATTTGAGTTTAGATTTGTCTTCTTCATTTGACTGTTGTTGTTTATTATTGTTGTTTTTGTGTTCATGTGTTTTCATGTTAATGCAGTTTTCTTTATGTTGTTGTTTCTGTTTTTGTTTTCTTTATGTCGTTTTCAATTTGTCTCCTATCATGCCAGTGCAGTGAAGAAATTGTGAAGAAATCATTTGGAAAGACACTAGAATAGTTTAAAAACAGAGTGAGAAATTATAAAGTTCAAATCTAGATCTAGATCTAGGTCATTTTATCTTTGTTCTCTCTGACTCCAATTGCTCCACAGCAACGACGATATTACCGGCCATTCCATTTATGGTTTTTGCATCTTTTGCCGTTCAATATGCATGGTTCTGTGCAACGTTGATTTCTTGCTTGGAACACTAACTTTTTTTGTCGGAACCGAAGCACGTAAAAGAAATATATGTTTTCTCCATTCAAAACCCTTTCTTAATCTTCCCATCTTCTCAAACTTTAAGAATTTGTACTTAGTATTTGTTGCGGTGAGAATCGGATACCAAGCTATTAATTAACTTGAATCACACATCTTTGAAATTCACCACCAAGCTTTTATTTATCCAAAGGAAAGGGTAAAGATCGAAGAAAACCATAAGTGCGCTATGTGAAGACACAGCTAAGAGATCTAAGGTTCGAGGGTTGATTATACCTAGGGAAGGTGTTAGCGTCCTAGATATTTGTAGTACTCTACAGGAACCTCTTGTTTTTATTTGTGTTATGTTAATGTTTGCTTGCTAAGGAATCTACTAAAGGTAAAGACCTAAGGGTATATACACTAAGTATGCTCGCCAAGACATCGCATCTCGTGCCTACGTATCCTGATAAGGATGGAATCAGAGAATTCGTAGTTCACCTAACTAGGGTTGAGGAACCATTGACTATGGTCAAAGTTCCAAGGGGAAATGAGTATTCATGATCATGATACTCATATAGATTTAAAGAACTCTCTAAGTCTAAGTTGAAAGACTAGTCTAAGGAGATCGACTTTGAACAAAGTCAAGAGGGAAGTGAATACTCATTATGATGGGAATCACATAGAGTTTAAGAACTCTATCCTAATTTCTAAGTTAAAGGGATGAATGGCTCTAATAAGGCCAAAGGGAAATGGAACATCATTATGATGATGCTCACAGAGAGTTAAAGAACTCTAGGTTAATCCTAAGTTATAAGGTAAGTGGCTCTAATGAGGCCAAGGAGGGAAGTAAGCAACTATGACGATAGTGCTTACAAGAGGGGTAAGGATCCTAAACTAGGTCGAGGGGGAGTGGCTCTAATGAGGCCAAGGGTGGATGATGGCTCTAAAGAAGCCAAGATGTAATGAGCTATCTATGACATTAAAGTCAATAGAGAGACTTTCCTTTGGAAGGAGAGGGACAAAGAGGGTTAAGGAGGAAAGCTAACAAGCTAGACTCACTTAAGGGGTTAACTTGATAAAGTTGGAAAGTAAAAGATAACAAATGATATTATCACATGAATTAAAGATGGTAAAAACACATGATGGTGAATATGATGACATTCAAAGCAAGTATTCAAAAGAATGTACAAGTGTCAAGCTAATACGCTCAAGAACTATATTACTTTGGGCAAGGTAAAGACCTAAAGGGAACATGGTATGAGTCTTAACTAAGTAGGTGATGATCTAACATAGTCTTTATACAAAGGGGAAGTATCACTCTGTTTGAAGTCCACTTTTTAGAGATGGAAAGGTTAAGTGTTTTAGACACATAGTGTGTCCTAAGTTGATATTTTGTATTCACATGGGTATATTATAAACAAGGGAAATAATCTTTATTGTAGGTGAAGACCTAACTAAGACTTCAAAGGGGGATGACAAAAGTTCATAAGTTAAAACATATAAATATACACTTAAAAGTGTACATAAACCAAACTATACATGTATGTGCAAGTTTAAGTCAAGGTTCCAAGGTCTAAACATGTTAGGGCAGGTTGCAAAAGTCTCAAAAATGCAAAGGGAACCAAGTGGTATACTTATGGAAGTAACAAATTCTCCTAAGTAAACCCTAAAAAAAACCTTACACTTTACATATGAACAAAAGCCTAAAAATAAATTATTTTTGGGAAAATTCTAATGTCAAAATAAAATATGCAAAAAGAGTGAAAAGATGCAAAAAGAATGAGTTGAAAACCCCTAAAAATGGAAGAGTTATGGTTTTTGAAAGTTTGTGAAGAAAATATAAAAACCAAGTGATAAAAAATAAAGGGAAGGGTCCAAGTGGGAGTTGAACCCACGCCTTTGGTCTTAGATTCAAAACCAATAACCAGCTGCGCTGGTTGTTAGGCTTGTCTAACATATGCCTTAGTTTAAATATATATGAAGCTTAATGTTGAATGCATACCATAAGTAAAACGCGCTGAAGCAAAAGGGTTGACACAAGGATCGAACCCGGGACAAGAGGATCAGTGGGCAAGGCAAGGCAAAGGTAGCGCCACTGGGGTGGCCAATACATCCAGTTTTTAAAATGAAACCAAATAAATATAAGGGAAATAAGCTTCTAGGCCCAGAAAGGGCGCCATAGCAAGGCAAGACCTGGTTGGTGACCTAGTGTTTGTCCTTTGCAAGAAGGGTTCTAACTCTCTCAATACTCGATAAAAATGGAAGATGTAAAAACCTAAATTGTGTATTTTTATGAGGATTCCAGTGGTCCAGTTAGTTTTGGCAATAGGTGTCTCTAATTCAAAACACGATAGGGGTTCCTAAACAATGTTCATATTTGCATTTTCTAATTCACAGTCCACTACAGTCATGTTATATCACAATAAATGAGTTAAACATGTCAAATATAACATACACGAACTGATCATACTTAATGTACATCAAAGATCATCATATTTCAAAGAGTTGTAGTTTGAAGTGAGACTTACCTCTTGTAGCTCAATATGCAGTTCTCAAAACAAAAGCTCCAGCAAGAAACCAATGACTTAGACAGCTTCTACACGCCTTCTTGGACTTCTCTAAATGCTTGGAAACTAAAGGAAGTGGTCAGACTGGTGTACAGCTTCTTCTTGCAAGAGTCACCAAAGGGGTCAAAATGGAATTTGAAGCAAATGGTGTTACAGTTGGTGAAGTGAGTTTGGAACACCTTAAGAATGATTTATGGAAGGTTTCTGAGGTGTTGGAATGGTTGGAAGTGGGAGGAATCAAGACTGATCTACAAAAATACAGAAAGTCAAACTTTCTTAAGTTTGAAAGTTGATTTTTGATTCTGGGAGATTTTTAATGGTGGTGATGATTTGAGCAGCTCTAACACATGTTTTGTAATGTGTTAGAGTGGTTTGTTTAGTGGTTTTGTGTTTGGAAATGATTTTGGCAAGGTTTGTGCAAAGTGTGTTCTTGTTTGGCACAAAAGTTGCTTGATTGCAAGGACTGAGTTTGGATGAGTTTGTGGAGGTTTTTGCTCTGAGTTCTTCCCCTTTAAAATGTGGAATGAGGTCCTATTTATAGGCAACAAGAGTGAAAGAAGTCAGTTTGCAGAAATACAATTTGGTTGGTTTTGGTTTGGACTTGGTTTGGTTAAAATGTAAGTGTAGTTGCAAAGATGTTTCAAGAGTTCCAAGGCATTCTACTATTCTCTTTTAGATTTGTTGGAAAGCTCAGACACTTGCTTCTATTCAAAGAAAAAGTTCTGGTGCAGAAGGAGCAGTTTGGGAGCTCAAGATCACACTTTATGCAAAAGCCATACTTTTCCAAAATGGTAGTCAACCCTTTATGCCATAAATGGAGTGATCTCATGGTTAATGCTTCAATTTGATGGACAAAGATTCCAATTTTCGTGTAATCTTCTAAAAAAGTGAAGATTTGCAAGTAAACCATTCTGAAATGCAAGATTATGTAGCCAAGGGTAGGTTTTGCTTCAAGTGCATCAAGTGGAAAGCATGGAAAATCAAGTTTCATGGGCCTAACTTCATGGATTCGAAACTCACAGCTCACACATTGGATTGGGGTGTTCTGGTACTTTTTGGAAAGCCCCAAGTATGCTCTATAATGTTCATGTTTACTCCAAGTCTTGAATCCGGAGGGATCATGATGAAAAATGTGGTTGAAGTTGGCTGCAAATTAGGGCAAAAAAGGTGAAATTTCACTAAGTCCTAAACTTGACTTAAGCTTCCAAGCCTTATAACTTAAAAATCAAGCCTCTTTTGAGGAATGACCCTCTAATACAATTTAAAGTTCATGATGAGGGCTTCAAATTGAGCTTTGGATCACTAAAAATGGGTGTGTGGATTGAAAGTTATGACTCTTCAGAGTTCACACAATGACTAAAGTTTTCCACACTTAGAAAAATTTCAAAAACCAAACTTTGCCATTTTTGCAAGAAACTTCTTAAATCTTGATTTCTCATGCTCTAATCCAAATATCACACATGTCTTGATGGAATATGACTTGAATACTTCATCTTGGACCCAAAATACCAAAAGTCAAAGGTTTGACTTTTCAGACAAAACCCGAATTTCTTCATGAATTCAACTGTGTGATACTTGATAATCTTGCTTTCTCAACCTTCCCAAAAATCATAGATGACTTCCAAGGATGTATATGAACATATGGAATCATGTCCCAAGACTTGGGATCATGCCTTGATCAAAAGTCAAAGGCATGGTTGACTTTTCCTGATAAAACCCTAATCTGGGGGCCAGATGAACTTGAGGCTCATAGCACTTATGATGGGAACCAAACACACTTGATTCCTTGATGAATAAGGTCTCTTGAAGGTATATAAGCTCAATTAGTTGATTAACCAATCAAGACATTGACTGATCACACCAAGATTCCCTTGTAGTCCTTTAGGTCAAAACCCTAATTTTCACATCTCCTCATTTTAGGATTCTCCTTGATTTCTCTTGATCTAATCACATGAGACCATGGAGTATGACTTGAAAACTTCATGATTAGCCCTCAAGACCAAAGGTTGAACTTCTGGGGCCACATTTGACCTTCTTGATCAGATGGATTCAAAACTTCCCTTTATTACCTTGTGAGCACTTGGGATGGATGTATTGAGTCAAGAAGTGCCTTAGGAAACCTTGAAAAGCATGAGAGTTTGGCTTGTTTCCCTTGCCCTCTCCTTGTGCAAAACCCTAGCTTTCAAAAGGAGAACAAACTAGCAAAATAAGGATGGTTAGTTGACAATGCATAGATGGTTGAACCCTAATGCAAATGCAAGATGTCATGACATCTAAGGGGTAAAATTTAGGGTATAATAGTATCCTTTGATCTATTCTTTTATTTGGGGTGTTATGATTTCATTTTTGTTTGTTTCTTCTCATTTGGGGTGTTTTTTTAGGGAATTTGATTTCAGAATAAATAGGCAGAGCAAGTGAACAACAAATGTTGATTGGAGAAATGAGATGCACTAGCTCTTCCCAATCCAGAGTAAACTCAGGTTCTGAATGATTTGAAAAGCCTCCTGTAGCAACAAGTCAAGTCAGAACTATATTAAACCCCTTTCTGTAAAATGTCATTTACTTACTAGGTAATGAAACAACTGAAGAAAAATATGATTAATTTATGTTTGGTTATGATTGCAAATTGATGTTTATCCTATTGTATAATAGTCTTTGTCTTTTCTTATGTTTAATTTGTAAAACAATTTCATTATTTACTGATGTATCTAATTAATTATGAGAGGAAAGTTATAGATAGATATAAAATATCCATCTCAGTTCAGAATATATTAAGTGAAATGTTTTCTTTTTTACTAAATGATTTCATTTATATAATATTTTCTATTTTTAGGTATAATTTTGATGGTAATAATATGTCATTGACATATAAAGGCATCAAAGTCTTTCAAGACATTACAATATTTGGTTGGTAATGATGTGCAAACTAATTCCATAAGAATATAATGGAGTCATTCCAAAATTTCTTTTGAAAATAAAACGTGGGCTTGAATTTCTCAAGGTGATATTTCAACAAGTTCTTCTTACAGAGTATATGCATCTTATTCATTCGCAACTTTACCATTTATTGTGTATTATTATTAATGTTTGATTTGATATATGTTTTTGATAAGAGATACAGTTTCTAAGGCTTAACACACAGATACAAAGCAGCAGCTATATTGGAAAGTCAGTGAAGATGGTAAGTTTAGCATAACATTTGCTACCGTGACTTTAAATAAATAATTAATGTTTAAAACTTTAACTATTGTAGTTATGATGTTAACAAAATTTTAAGTTTAGAACTGATAATGAACCATTCAAGGCAGAGACAGTTTACCACGAAGATTGTGGATTTGATGAAAAAGATAATTTATATGCATCGCAAAGAGGACCTATTATTTTATCTTAGATTTCATTCTCATAAAATCATAAAAAATAATTCAATTTTTTTTTTGGAAATTACTACTCAGTTATATTATATGGCAGATTAAAAATAATTTATGATTTCAAGCTTTGTAACTGAATTTTTATAAGAAATAAAAGAATTTTTGAAGCTATTATTACAAATAAATAGCATAGGTTCTTTGTATGGGTCATTCAAAATTATGCCTAATTAGACACTTGCTTCTTCTGTAGGTTCAAGAGTTAGAGAATGACCTCTAAAAGGTGATAATTCAAGGGTCGGAGAACCTTGATGTGTTAAAAAAAGCTGGAATAAGGGCTACAAACTGCAGCTGATATGATGTCGAAGGGCAAACTAGAAGCGAATCACAACCCGTCGTATTTTTTCCCAGTTGAGGTAAGTGGACCAACTTCGAAGACAAGACTTTTAGCGTTACCTGTGTCACCTAGATACCATGTCTAATGAAAGGGAATAAGCTCAAGATAATGCATGCAAAATAAACATAGGAGGTACAATTCCTATTTACATATTATATATGTTTATATAATCATCCAATTCAATCAATACATTTATCCTACTATATTTTCAACAATTTCCAATCAAAGCATAGATTTCTTTTAAAGTGCGCATTCCCTGCATTTATATTGTCATGTCTAAAGGACAACTTTCTTTAAATCTCCATATACTTATGTGTTATGACATTATATAGAGGGGGAACTACTAAGCACATAATATTAAAAATAATGACAATCATTGTTTGTATACTTATTTTTTCTATTCCTTATATATTTGTTGATTGTTTTGCGAGAATATTGTCACACACAGTTTGACATTACAAAAGCAGTTAAGTTATTATGCTCATGTTTCTCTCAATATAAAGGTTGTTGTGTTTTCATTTTTGTTTGATTTGTTTCATTATATTGATTTCTATATATCAATTATTTAGCTTTATTTATTTTTATATCCCTGCGTTTTTCACTATTGGACAGTCTGGCTAAACTACTGTAAGTGTGAGTGTTTTTTTCTATGTTGTTGTTGTGTTGTTTATCTCAAAGGAAAAAGGTCAACGTTGAAGGTGCTGGTGTACTACTCTTTATGTGTGGTGTAGTTATCACTTAGCCTCAAAATTCTATGTGTTTGCAGAGATAACCTCTCTTCAGATTTGAGTTCATTCACATGTGTCAATAACTTCATGTGTGAATTGACCAAATAAATGAAAATAAGTTTTGTGGTAAGAATGGTGTGAATGTAAATCTCATATTATGTAATGATTAGTTTTCTTTTTTCAGTTGGAGATACATGCTTGATTAAAATAAGGGCTGAAAAGTTTTATTGTTGAAGTGTATGGATACTTTCTGGATATTTCATGTTATGTTGAATTGTTGATAATATCAAGAGTCTACTAACTTTGAGTTTGATGAGATATAAAATGTTGACAAAATATTTTTTGCTTTAAGTTATGTATATTACTGATGTAGGTTCATGTTTTTTTATTCTTGTGCCATGACGTTTCTTAAAAGAATTATTGCTTCTTGAATGGATTATTGCTTCTCTTTTTTAAATAGACAAACCATGTTATGAAAAAACAATAAATAATTGAAACTTAAATATTTTAAACAAATTTTATATTTGGAGTAAAATGTTTAGAACAAAGTTGTAAAATATATTTCAATAAAAAGTAGGGTTAATAGCTATCTAGCTCCCTGTCATTTGGGCGAAATTTGAAAAACCCCCCTGTAAAAAAAAATTAGATTCCCCCCTTAATATTTGAAGATTCTACCGATTCAGTCCCTCATTAAACCAACTCATCAAATTTTCTAACGTAGCATTGCCAATGTGTATTTTTTTTTTTGTTATTTTCATTTTATTATATACCCACGTGAAATACCCACGTGTTATTTTCATTTTCATTTTATTATATTTTAATTTTCAGATGATTTAATTTACACAAAGTGAAATGTCTTAACCCTAAATTCCAAATTAGAAAATCCACGTGCATGCATAATCTCATTGTCTTCTCCCAACTGCATTCAAATTGATCGTTGCCTTCATCCTACCCAAGCCTGAGATTCGTGCTTCAAAAGCAGTCAACGCAAGTGGAGCATTCTCTGTTGTCGTTCTTCAAGATATTAGTGTAGAAAGAAGATATGTTTTCATATCAGACCAACAGAAGGTACTTTTATATTGTTTCATGCAAATTTTGTTTCATTTACTTTTGTTGTATTATACCTTCATCTAACTGTTGATGCTATGAATTTTGTTGTAGGGACTAGTTAATGTATTTGAAGAAATGTTTGAACAAATTGAACACAAGATATGTCTTAGGCACCTGTATGTTAATTTCAAGAAGAAGTTTGGAGGTGGAGCTGAAATACGAGACTTACTCATAGGAGCTCTAAAAGCTACTTGTTTTCTGAGTTGTAATGACATTATGCCTATGGCAACTTAATTATATATGGAAGTACTATTTGGAACATCTATTTTGTTTTGTAAGCACAACTTTTGTTTTCATTCAATTCACATCAACCATGTTGTTAACATGTTGTACTGTCTTTATGTTTTGTAAGTTGGTACAACAAGTTTAATGCACATTATGTTGTGTTAGTTGTAATGACATTATGCCTATGGCTGCATAATTAAATATGGAAGTACTCTTTGGAGCAACTATTTTATTTTGTAAGCAAAAACTTTGTTTTCATTCAATTCAAATCAACCAATTTGTTAACAGATCACAACATTCATTGATTCATCACAATACAACATTCATTCTACATAATTAACACTTAAAACAATACAACTATCATCCTGCTTAGACAATGACAAAATAAACCCAAGAACAAGTAAGTACTATAACTACAAAGGCCAGCTTCTTACTTGTACTCTCTAACTTGTTCTTCATATCTTCCATCTCCTTAGAACACAGTTTTGTCCCAAATTCTCTTCCAAATTCCTTCCTAAAATCCTTTCCAAATTTTCTCAAATACTCTATCATGACATCACATCTACTACAACCATCATCATCTTCCTTAATTCTCTTCCTATCAATAGAACCAAAGTACTCATCATCCCAATAAAGTAACTGATAGTCTTCTTCTTTCCCCCAAAATTTGCACTTCCAATATTTTCTACCAGGATTTGCAGCAGACTTTGAAACGAACACCTTCATTGAAAGACCGTGTCCACATTTGGGAATGATTCTATCATTAGAGGACATGCTACTCTTTGAACTTTCAGCCATTGATTGATCATGCACGCAGTTATATATGGAGGAAGAAGGAAGAATGCGGAGATGTTAGACGCCTGCAGATGGTAGCTCGAAGGAGGGAGAGGAAACTTGGATTATGCGTGAAAAGTCATTTGGGATTTAGGGTTAATAAATTTCACATTGTGTAAAAATTATCACTTGAAAATTAAAATATATTACACGTGGAATAATAATAAAATGAAAATAACAAAAAATTACACACTGGTAATGCCACCTCAGACAATTTGATGAGTTAGTTTAATGAGGGACTGAATCAGTGCAATCTTCAAATGTTATAAGGGAATCTAATTTTTTTTACAGGGTTTTTTTTCAAATTTCGCCCAAATGACAGAGGGCAAAATAACTATTAACCCTAAAAAGTATTAAATACATTCCTACAGTATATTCCACTTAGTAGCTACAAGAAGTTCATACTTGACGTTTAAATTAATGATTTTTTTACTTTTTCATATTAAATGTGTATGATTATAAAAACTAAACTACTTGAATATTTGTATAGGCATTAGCCGCACCTTCTCTATTTTACCAGTCATCAAATTTTATTTTTATACTTTAATAAATAAGAAATAATTAATAATTAATAAGATTAATTTTAATAAATATAAAAACTATAATTAAAGAATGAATTGATGATATAACTTTAAATTCAATTTGTCATAAACCACTATTACTATTTTCAGCCAAATTAAAATAGGGAAATCCTAACGAGTGTTCGGGGCACTGGTTAAGAGATTAAAATAGTAAGTTGAATATTATTTAAGAGATTAACAAAAACATATTTTTTTTAAAAATATGTGTATTCAATACACTGAAAACATAATCAACTTTTTAAAAGAATATTGTGTGTATTCAATGAATTAAACATAACATACTTCTTAATTAATACCCCAGACACTGTTTAGTATGACTCATTAAAATAATATAACTCCAAATTTAATATGTTTTAATCAAATATTTTAACATACAATTAAAAACTATATATATATATATATATATATATATATAAAGAGTTAAGTTGCTTAAGAATTCAAAGATTTAGTGTGTTTATTATAGTTACTTGAGAATATAATTACAAAAATCTATCTAGTCTTTTGTTAAAATCATTTTAAGTATTTTATTTTGTTTATAAACTTTATCATTTAATTGGAACTAGAAAAACTAGTATTAATTTGAATGAATGCTTCAGCATTGTTTTTTTTTTTTTTGCTTAATTGCACTTTTAGTCCCCTTATTTACATATTTTTAACGTTTTGGTCTTCCTTTTAATTTTTTTAGCCTTTTGGTCCTTCAAGTTGTCATTTTTTAGGATTTTTTTAAGTCCCCCTCCTGTTTTGATTATGTGGCGGTTAAAATTGTTATTTGGCATGGTAAGTTATATGCCATGTCATTTAATGAGTTGATCAATTTAATGACATGGCATGAAATTGGTATTTTCATTTTTTTAATAAAATTTTAAAACTTGAATTTTTTTAATTGACTGTGTTTATATGAAAGGAACTCTAATTTCATCTTCTCATTCCCTAATTTCTTCATCTCCTTCCATAATTTCATCAACTCCCTGCGAACGCGAAATCACCATTGAAATTAAAGATCAAGCAAGAACAAAAATAAGGAACAAGTGAAATATTGTATGAGGTAAGTGATTTTTTAATGAAATTAGGGTTTATGGTTTTTACGCATAATGTTTCCATTTCTGAAACATGTGGTCCATTCTTCTTGTTGTTTATTCTGAATGTGGTCCCAATTAATGTTGTTTTGTCTGAATTAGGGTTTATTATGAATATGGTCCCAAATATTGATGTTTATTCTGAACCCTTGTTTATATTATAGACCAAGTCAAAATCAAGGCATTAGGATATGATTTCATCTTAGGGGAAAGTTAGTGTCTGAACCTGTGAAGTGGTATGTTAACGGGGTAATTTCTGAAATGAACTGGGAATGGGATATGGATTATGTGTCCTATATGCAATTGGAAAAGTTGATTCACAATGAGGGATATACCAATATTAAGTGTTTATGGTATTGGAACCCTAAATATAGTTTTTCGCGTGGCCTTAGACCCCTAAATTCTGATGAAGATATGCTGAAATTTGTTGCTGATGTTAAGGAATATGAGGTTGTAGATGTGTATGTAGAGCACTCAGTTTGTACTCCTGATATTATATATAAGGCTGAGCTAGGAAAGGAACATGACAATGTGGAGGGAGAAATAGGAAATGAAGATGACAATGTGGAGGGAGGGATAGAAAATGAAGATGAAAATGTGGAGGGAAAGGAACATGACAATGTGGATGGAGGAATAGGAAATAAAGATGACAACGTGGAGGAAAATGAAGATGACAATGTGGAGAGAAAGAAACATGAGAATGTGGATGGAGGAATAGGAAATGAAGATGACAATGTGGAGGGAGGGATAGGAAAGAAAGATGATAATGTGGATGGAAAGTAACATGACAATGTGGATGGAGGCAATGATTCATTAAGTGAAGGTGATGATGAATATGTTGCAAGTGAAGGTGATGATGAATATGTTGCAAGTGAAGGTGAGAATGATTCATCAAGTGAAGGTGAGGATGACTATGTTACAAGTGAGGATGTCTCTGAATATTACACGTATGTGCATTCACCATATGTATCTGCTTATTATGTTTGCTTATTATGACTTAATTTCTGCTGAGATATTGTTGAATTGGTTGTGCAGGAAGTCTTTTTTAATAATAGTTATTCACATATAATCTACCCTACAAATGGGCCCCAGTTATGGTCTTTGTTGGAGGGTCGGGTACCATTCAAACCCCAAGTGCTCAGAAGGGCTATTGGTCGACCCAAGAAGCTGAGGAATAAAGTGGATGATGAACCAAGAAATCTAAATGTACTTCCTAGGAAGCTTACAATTGTGAGTTGTAAACCCTAATTACCTAATTAAATTAAAGTTATTAATTTAATTAATTAAAAAACTCTAAACCCTAATTAAAATTATCCTAATCAAATAATTAAAGTAAGTTATTAATTTAATTATATATAAAACCCTAAATTAAAAGAAATATTAACTTAATTAATCAACTAAATTAAGTAATTAATCTAGTTGATAAAACCCTAGTAAACCTAATTAAACAATTAAATTAAGTAATTAATTTAGTTGTTTAAATTAACCCTAAAACCCTATTTCTTATGAACCCTAAATGTAATTAACCTAATTCCATAATTAAATTAAGTAATTAATTTAATTATTAACACCCTAAACCCTCTTTCCTATATCCTAATTAAAATTTAAACAAAATCACTAATTAAATTATGTTAATAATTTAATTAACTAATTAAACCAGGGGGTGTGTTTTAGTGTCTAATCCAATTGGGCTTGGAGATGGAGGTTGTAGGTAGTAATTAGGGCGCAGGGCCCAATTACAAAATCCAATTCTGAGAAAAAAAAGAAAAAAAAAGCCACGGTGGGGAGAGTCTGATCGTTGACTCTCCCTGTGCCACATGATCATTATCCTAAGGCGTTAAACATTCTTGATCTCGTCCACGGATCTTGTTGACTGGTCTAAGTACACAAAACGGACGGCTACGATATGCAGTTAACACAGGCTCACCATGGACAAACCCGCATGTGATTGGTTAGCTGACCGTCCCAGTCAACATATCCAAGAGCGAAGGGGACGCCACTTGGCATCCATCAACGGCCACGAGAGGAGAGTATTTAATCCAAAATTCCCTCAGATCCTCCTCATTTCTCACTTCGCTCTCTCTCTCTTCATTCCTCATCCTCTTTCTACCTCTCAAAGACACTCTCCCTTCTCTCTTCCTCAACCACCAGTGTGCTTCGCCGGCCACCGTGCGACACCACACAAACCACCGTATATTCCAGATTCCGGTTAAGGATTCAACCAGAAGTTTCAAATGGCAAGAACCATAACCCCACCCCAACCCAGATCTTCAACCGTTCTTAAGGGTTCGAGATGAACCCTAAGAACCCTAGGGTTCTTGGGAAGAACCCTAACCTAATATTCAACCCAAACCCAGTTACGTTCGTGAACCCTACGAACCCTAAACCTCCTAGATGAACCCTAACCCTAAACCCAAAGAACCGTAACCCCCTTTATGAGCCCTAACCCCAAACCAAAACCCAGAAACACAACACAATCCACAATTCAACAATCGGCCACAATAAAATGAAGTTGAGTGGCTTACCTTTCCCTACCGTGACCCTAATCGTAAATTATCCTATGGCTTCTGTTTATCCACTCCTCTAATCTTCCTCTTTCTACTTTTGCAGTTAACCAAAGAAGGCTTGGGAAATTCGCGGCGGCTGGATTCCTTCGTCTAACCCCCCCCCCTTTTGTTCATTAGTTTTTTAGTTTATATACTATAGAAATTAGGTCGAAGAAATTAATTAGATTAGATTCTGACTTAGGAAGTTTTGGGTTTGATTTGATTTCAGTTTTAGGAGTAGGGTTTGATTCCTTGTAATCTTTTAGATCTGATTGTATTTGTTAGGTTTTTTTTGTATTTGATTTTGTAATATATTCTGATTGTAATTTGTGGACCTGATTTAATTTTGTGTGAATTAAACGATTCACTTTGATATGATTTGATCAGTTTTATCCATAATCTACGCAGAGTTAGGGTTAACAGCAAGGGGAGGAAGACCACTTCCTCTTGGTCAACAATTTTGACCATCTTTGAAAATAAAAAATAAATAATAAAAATAATAAAAACTAATACTTTAATTTTAACTACACTACTCAACTGAATAATAAATAAGAAATAATAATAAAATAAATAAATAAAAATAAAAGAAATAACCATAAATAAAACATCAATAATCAACTTAATTAATAATAATGATCTAGAAAGCCCTATTTAGGGATGGCAATGGGCAGGGTATGGGTAGGGTACTATAGTACCTGTCCCCATACCCGCAGTTGAAAAAAATCCCCGTACCCGAGCCCATACCCGCTTGGGTATCAAAATTGGCACCCGTCCCCGTACCCTATGGGTATATAAGTGCTCGTACCCGTACCCGTTACCCACATTTCTAATAAAAATAAATATATCAAGTATAAAATATCATAATATTTTATGTTTTTAAAAATATTAAAAAGATTTTAAATTTTTTTATTGTTGAATTATAAAATAAATGATCACTTATATTAAATTGTAGTAGTTTAAAATTGATTTTTTTAAAATTTTATAAACATTTATTTTTATATAATAATATAAATTAAAATATATAAATATATATTGTGCGGGTATGGGGCGGGCTGGGTACTAAGGTGCCCATACTCGCACTCATCCCCACTTATTTAAGTGGGTAATTACCCGAGCCCATACCCATACCCATTTTTGCGGGTTTTTACCCTACCCGTTGTGGGTAATTTTGTGGGCACCCACTGGGGATGGGCCAAATTGTCATCCCTAGCCCTATTAACCAATTAACCAACGTATTAGTAAATAAATAGTAAATAATAATAATAATAATTAATCAATAACCAAATTAAAAACATAATTAATAATAATCATAAGAACTTAACCTTAAAACAAACCATACCCCTAATTTAAAACCAGGCACATAAGTATTCAATTAACAACAATCCCTCCAAAAGACCACTAAATAAGAAAAAATAAAAAAATTAACTCTAAAAATAAAACATATTAACATCTAAAAGGCCCAAATTTTCCTAATAAAAATAAGATCCCAATTAATCATAAAAATCTAAAATAATAAATTCTGAAATCCCCAATAAATTCAAAGGAAAACTCTATTTTCTAATATTTTCTTTTAAAAATAATTTAAAAAAATAAAATTAAACTTAACAAATTTTAAATCCTAACTAAAAATAAAAAAAGGTCCCTCATATAAACCCAAACCCCAAAATAGGCCTAAAAGTACTAACAAACCCCAAAGCCCATTGACACTTAGATGACACCCCCCTGGGTAGCACAAGAAAAAATCCCAAAAGATAAAAACACTGGTCAAAATTTAGGGTACTACAGCTGCCCCTATTTAATTGTCTTCGAATCAGAAGGATGATGTCGATGAGCCTTCCTCCTTTGAGGAGGAGACGATTAAATACAAGAAGGACCCTAATTTTGACCGCAAAACCAGAAAGGTGCTAAGCTGATATCCTAAAGTCCTTGGTAACAAACCCTTGGCGAAATACCCGATTGATCCCCCTGAAAAACTTTTTAGTGGAACCCGCTTAATAACTCCTTTTGATGAACCCCTCAAAACTTAAGTAAAAACCCACAGCAGAATCCCCTGATAAAATCCCTTGGTGACATCCCTCTGGCGCTTATGAACCCTATGCATGTATGCATGTTTGTGTATATGAGTGCATGTATGCGTGCTCTTATGTATGATGCATTATTTGGGCTAACGCCTCTTTTTATGATATGCAATATATGTCTATGTCTGAAATAATACTTTTCATAACTTCCTGACCCCCTGACCCTTGAAACTTTGATAATTATAGTAAGCCATGATATCCTTGATTCTTGTTTAACATGCCATTAAAGAACCTCCCGTGTCGGTTAGATTGTAACGGATATTCCTGTCAGTGTATAGACCCTATATCCTGCTTTGGAAGAACATGATCCCTTTGATGATTCCAAAAACCGAAGTAAAATCCATTTTCCTTTTTTAAAGCTTTTATTTATACCTGATATTTTAATGCATTATTTCACAATTAATCGACACCTTGTAATCAAGCGGAATAATTTAGGGGGCAAAGAAATATATTTGAAAAGCAAATTTTATTGAGAGTTGGCCCGAAAATGGGCAATGATAAGTAAGGAGGGTAATTCTCATAAGGAGATATTACCGTAAATCCAGGAAAATGTAAAATGGCAATAAGAAAACAAATTTATTTATGTTCCTGTTAAATTTAACACCGGCTAATATCCCTAAGACTCCAAGATCACGACACTTCGCTTCTGTAGATGACGACTAGAATAATCGCTCCCTTCTGAATTCCTGTTACGGGGTGACTTGAGTGTTTTCAGTCATATGCCTTTTGGATATCCCTAACTTTTGCCTGGACCACTCTTTTTAGAGTCTTAGCCCACCGGGATGATATACCATTTTTTTTCAACAAAGCCACCCTTTAGGGTTTTCGACTTGTCCGGTATCATTTTTGTCTAAGTCCCTAATTTTTGCCTGGATTACTCTTTCGAGTTTTCAATCCACCGGGACGCCTTAATTTTTGCCTAAGTCACCCTTTAGGGTTTT
Source organism: Lathyrus tuberosus (assembly GCA_022829125.1). Classification (NCBI taxonomy): domain Eukaryota; kingdom Viridiplantae; phylum Streptophyta; class Magnoliopsida; order Fabales; family Fabaceae; genus Lathyrus; species Lathyrus tuberosus. The sequence goes on from JALAZF010000112.1 coordinate 10,205,756, forward strand.
CGACCTAGCGGGCTTTTATCCTCTTTTTCTAGACATAGCATTTTTGACCGAATCGGAGTTCACTAGTCGTGGTAAATCCGCTCCATCCACGGTTGTTAATTTTAGTGCTCCGTCAGAGGGGCACTCTTCACGACATATGGCCCTTCATAGGGTGGGGTCCATTTGACGTGGTGGTCTTTATGGATGGGTAATATTTCCCTTAGCCCCAAGTCTCCCTCTTCGCGTAGGCGAGGACGAATTTATTTGTCAAACGCTCTCTTAATTCCCTATGGAAATAACTGCCCACAACCATACGTTTCCCTTATACGAGGTTAGCTGATCGAGCCTAGTTTGCACCCATTCTGCCTTATCCAGATTAGCTTCCTTTATGATCCTAAATTCCTATTGATAGCTCCTATCCTTATGCCAGTATAAGTTTCCCTCGAGATCCTGGTCCTTCATAGGAGTCCAAAGTTTCACAATCCATTGGATTCTCAAATTTTGTTAAGTACATTATGAGTGGTCTCCTTGGGACTGGTGGCACCAATATAGGTGGCTTTTGCAAATATTCCTTGATCCAATCAAAATCCTTTTGACAATCTTCATTCCATTCCATGATTTGATCCTTTTCTGAGTAGTTTGAAGATTGGCTCACAAGTAGCTGTAAGGTGGGAGATATCTCCCCAAAAATCCATGAACTTCCCTTTTTTATCCTTGGAGCCGGCGTCCCTTGAACGACTTTCATTTTGTCCTTTATTCCCCTTTGACTGACCATGGACCCTAATATTTTCCAGATCTGATTCCATAGGTACACCTTGTAGGCCTTAGTCGTAACTTGAATTTCCTTAACTGGTCCAATAACTTTTGCAAGTTAGTTATGTGATCTTCTTCCTTTTGCGACTTGGTAATCGTATCATCCATATGAACCTCTATCTCCTTATGCCCCATATTACCATAGTCTTTTGATAAGTTACTCCTACGTTCTTTAGCCCAACAAACGTTACCTTGTGACAAAAAGTCAAATTGCTTCTTGACTTCTTCCCTGATCTGGAGGATCATATCTAATCTAGTCTTCCTCAGCTTTTGCTTGATTGGCATGCATTCTAGTTTGAGTAGTGGTTTGTGCTTGCCGATGCTTGTATCAAGTCCTGGCGTATCTTGGTATGACCATGCAAACATGTCGGAGTATCCTCGCGATAGCTCGATCAGTCTTTCCTTTATATCCTTATCTGGAGAAATAATGATAAACCTAAAAATCCTTAATCCCAAGGGCAGAGATTCCTAAGGTTCGGGAGTCGGTTAAGTGAGGGGAAGGTGTTAGGCACCCCTCACTTCCATTGTACTCAATGGGATCCTCCTTAGATTTTAGGGTATGCTTGTTTGTTTGTCTAAATGATTTATTTACAAAGGAAACCTAAGTATTTTATTAATTATACTCGCTAGGGTTCACAACCCTATGCCTACGTACCTTCAATTTTGAAGGATCAGAGTAACCGTAGTTCACCTCCCCTATTCCTACCCCCTAATCCTATTCCCATTCCTAATCCTAAACCCAATCCACTATTTATACTCTTGGATAAAGAGTTCTATCCCTTGATCTTTATTTATACTCCTAGATAAGGAGTTTTATCCCTTAATCTATTATTTATACTCCTAGATAAGGAGTTTTATCCCTTGTCCATTGTTTATACTCTCGGACGGAGAGTTCTATCCCTAATCCATTTGTTTATACTCTCGGATATCAAGAGTTCTATCCCTAATCCATTTATTTATACTCTCGGATATCAAGAGTTCTATCCCTAATCCATTTGTTTATACTCTCGGATATCAAGAGTTTTATCCCTAATCCATTTATTTATACTCTCGGATATCAAGAGTTTTATCCCTAATCCATTTATTTATACTCTCGGATATCAAGAGTTCTATCCCTAATCCATTTGTTTATACTCTCAGATATCAAGAGTTTTATCCCTAATCCATTTATTTATACTCTCGGATATCAAGAGTTCTATCCCTATTCCATTTGTTTATACTCTCGGATATCAAGAGTTTTATCCCTAATCCATTTATTTATACTCTCGGATATCAAGAGTTTTATCCCTAATCCATTTATTTATACTCTCGGATATCAAGAGTTATATCCCTAATCCATTTGTTTATACTCTCGGATATCAAGAGTTCTATCCCTAATCCATTTGTTTATACTCTCGGATATCAAGAGTTTTATCCCTAATCCATTTGGCCTATGTTTTAACTCTTGGAACCTAAGAGTTTTATCCCTTATCCCATCCCTTATTTAGGCTCTCGGACTAAGAGCTTTATCCCTTGATTTTATATCCCAAAGAAAAATCCCTTTTTATCCATGTATTAAAAACCAAAATGCCATCTTGTGCTAAAGAACCTAGCAAAAATAATCCCCAGTCATTCCAGAATAACCCCTAAATTTCTAATGATCCAAGAATAATAATATTTTAACACCAAAGTTAAATTGAATCTAATTTAACTTGTTTTCATCCCACACCCAAATTTATATAAAAGAATTTACAAATTCTATTTTGTACAAGAATAAACCACACATTCTAAATATATGTAAGTATAGATTTAAAACCCAAACCTACAATTAACCCAAAAACCTAAATAAAATCCCTAAACAAAATTAGATTCCTAAAAAAGAAAAAACCCAATTACCTAATTAAATTAAAGTTATTAATTTAATTAATTAAAAAACTCTAAACCCTAATTAAAATTATCCTAATCAAATAAATAAATTAAGTTATTAATTTAATTATATATAAAACCCTAAATTAAAAGAAATATTAACTTAATTAATCAACTAAATTAAGTAATTAATCTAGTTGATAAAACCCTAGTAAACCTAATTAAACAATTAAATTAAGTAATTAATTTAGTTGTTTAAATTAACCCTAAAACCCTATTTCTTATAAACCCTAAATGTAATTAACCTAATTCCATAATTAAATTAAGTAATTAATTTAATTATTAACACCCTAAACCCTCTTTCCTATATCCTAATTAAAATTTAAACTAAATCACTAATTAAATTATGTTAATAATTTAATTAACTAATTAAACCAGGGGGTGTGTTTTAGTGTCTAATCCAATTGGGCTTGGAGATGGAGGTTGTAGGTAGTAATTAGGGCGCAGGGCCTAATTACAAAATCCAATTCTGAGAAAAAAAAGAAAAAAAAGCCACGGTGGGGAGAGTTTGATCGTTGACTCTCCCTATGCCACATGATCATTATCCTAAGGCGTTAAACATTCTTGATCTCGTCCACGGATCTTGTTGACTGGTCTAAGTACACAAAACGGACGACCATGTGCAGTCAACACAGGCTCACCATGGACAAACCCACACGTGATTGGTTAGCTGACCGTCCTAGTCAACATATCCAAGAGCGAAGGAGACGCCACTTGGCATCCATCAACGGCCACGAGAGGAGAGTATTTAATCCAAAATTCCCTCAGATCCACCTCATTTCTCACTTCGCTCTCTCTCTCTTCATTCCTCCTCCTCTCTCTACCTCTCAAAGACACTCTCCTTTCTCTCTTCCTCAACCGCCGGTGAGCTTCCTCGGCCACCGTGCGACACACAAAAACCACCGTATATTCCAGATTCCGGTTGAGGATTCAACCGAAAGTTTCAAATGACAAGACCCTAACCCCACCCCAACCCAGATCTTCAACCGTTCTTAAGGGTTCGAGATGAACCCTAAGAACCCTAGGGTTCTTGGGAAGAACCCTAACCTAATATTCAACCCAAACCTAGTTACGTTCGTGAACCCTACGAACCCTAAACCTCCTAGATGAACCCTAACCCTAAACCCAAAGAACCTTAACCCCCTTTATGAGCCCTAACCCCAAACCAAAACCCAGAAACACAACACAATCCACAATTCAACAATCGGCCACAATAAAATGAAGATGAATGGCTTACCTTTCCCTACAGTGACCCTAGTCATAAATTATCCTATGGCTTCTGTTTATCCACTCCTCTAATCTTCCTCTTTCTACTTTTGCAGGTAACCAAAGAAGGCTTGGGAAATTCGCGGCAGCTGGATTCCTTCGTCTAAACCCCCCCCCCCCCTTTGTGCATTAGTTTTTTAGTTTATATAGTATAGAAATTAGGTCGAAGAAATTAATTAGATTAGATTCTGACTTAGGAAGTTTTGGGTTTGATTTTATTTCAGTTTTAGGAGTAGGGTTTGATTCCTTGTAATCTTTTAGATATGATTGTATTTGTTATTTTTTTTATTTGATTTTGTAATATATTCTGATTGTAATTTGTGTGAATAAAAATATTCACTTTGATATGATTTGATCAGTTTTTTCCATAATCTGCGTAGAGTTAGGGTTAACAGCAAGGGGAGGAAGACGACTTCCTCTTGGTTAACAATTTTGACCATCCGTGAAAATAAAAAATAATAAATAATAAATAATAAAAACTAATACTTTAATTTTAACTACACTACTCAACTGAATAATAAGTAAGAAATAATAATAAAATAAATAAATAAAAATAAAAGAAATAACCATAAACAAAACATCAATAATCAACTTAATTAATAATAATGATCTAGAAAGCCCTATTAACCAATTAACCAACGTATTAGTAAAGAAATAGTAAATAATAATAATAATAATTAATCAATAACCAAATTAAAAACATAATTAATAATAATCATAAGAACTTAACCTTAAAACAAACCATACCCCTAATTTAAAACCAGGCACATAAGTATTCAATTAACAACAATCCCTCCAAAAGACCACTAAATAAGAAAAAATAAAAAATTAACTCTAAAAATAAAACATTAACATCTAAAAGGCCCAAATTTTCCTAATAAAAATAAGATCCCAATTAATCATAAAAATCTAAAATAATAAATTCTGAAATCCCCAATAAATTCAAAGGAAAACTCTATTTTCTAATATTTTCTTTTAAAAATAATTAAACAAAAATAAAATTAAACTTAACAAATTTTAAATCCTAACTAAAAATAAAAAAGGTCCCTCATATAAACCCAAACCCCAAAATAGGCCTAAAAGTACTAACAAACCCCAAAGCCCATTGACACTTAGATGACACCCCCCTGGGTAACACAAGAAAAAATCCCAAAAGATAAAAACACTGGTCAAAATTTAGGGTACTACAACTGCTTCAAGTGACCCTCCTTGATGAGGATCTCGATAGCATCTTTAAGGTGCACGCAGTCTTCGGTCGTGTAACCATGGCTGCGGTGGAAATGCCAATATTTACTTTTGTCCATGTTGCCTTTGGACGTTGTCGGTTTGGGGAACCTGACGCCTCCCTGCTTGAATTCTTTATTGACGCATTCAGAGAGAATTGCTCACGAGGAGAGGTGAGCAGGGTATATTCCGTGAATCGGCCAGCAGGGCCTTTACCTTCCCGGGGGCGACAGTCTTGTCGCCTCTCTTTCCCTTGCCTAGATGTCTCTGGCTCGTCTTTTTTTGGGTGCCCGGGTACCTTCTCAATATCTTGCGTCCCGGGCATGAAATGCGGCTTCCTTCTCTTCGTACTGTATATACGCTCCAGCTTTCCGGAGAAGTTCCGTCAACGTTTGGGGAGTTCGATTCCGACGGCTTTGCGAAACTCGCTTTTTGGTCTCAAGCCTTTCTAGAGGAGATACTTTTTCATATGGTCCGTCGTACGGACCTCCACGGCCTCTTTGTTAAACCTTTCAATATATGCCCGCAGAGTCTCGTCCCTGCCCTGTATGATAGCTTCTAAGGTGGGCTCCGACTTGGGATGTCGTCGAGAGGCCGTAAAGTGTTGGGTGAACCGGGTCTTTAATTCTCTCCAAGATGTGACCGACCCCCGGGGAGGCGCTTGAACCAAGTCATAGCCCTTTCCTGAGGGTGATTGGGAACAATCTGCACTTTATGGCTCCACTCACATTGTGGTAGTGGAGCATTGCCTCAATGTTTTCTATGTGTTCGCCGGGGTCGGTGGTCCCGTCATACGTTGCTAGAGTGTTAGGTGCGGATTTGAACTAAAAATGAGCTATCTTTCTTTGCACTTTTTCCACTCTTTTCTCATGTTTTCATTGGTTTTTCTAATGATTGTTGTTGTTCTTCTAAACATTGTGAATATACCTTTGGTGCTTGTAATGTGTGTGTTATTGTGTAGGAAAAGGAATAAATTGATCAAAGTTGTAAGACACAAGAAATGGTGCAAGCTGCCAAAGAAATGAAGAATACATCAGTAAGTTCGCTTTGCGGACTCTGGCGAATTGCCAGCGAAGCTTCGCTTTGCGAAATCTGGAGAGGTCTCTGGCGAATGGTCCCAGATTTTGGCAGGGGCAAAAGGCACTAAAGTTCACTTTGCGAACGGGAAAACGAGTGTTCGTTTTCCGAGTGATCCTTCGCATTGCAAACTCACGAGAATTTCTGGGGCAGTTTAACTATTCAGAGGCACCTAAAGTGCCTATTTTTACCATTCGTTGTGCGAATGAGTGGTTCGCTTTGTGAACTGTGAAATTTCTGATTGCATTATAAATATAACTTTCACACTTTTTAGATTAAGTTTTTGGATTTTTTATACAACTTGTAATTAAAGATCAGAACTTGATATTTCTTCATTCTAAGGGAGAAAAGGTAGGATCTTTGATCTCTTGTTGGATGAGGATGTAATCTTTTGATACCTTTTGTATTTCATCTAATGTATGTTTGTGAATATGTTTTGATTCTCCATTGTTGTTGTCTTTGATTGATTATTTGTGGTCTTAACAAAACCTTTACAAATCCTTGATCTTAGATTTTCATCTATCAATGAACCAAACTTTTGACATGGTTTTGTGAATTGATATTCATTGTATCTTTTGTTGTATTGTGTTGATTAAGTAGCATGGCTAGCATGAGTAGGATCGATACGGTATTGCGAGGATACGTGATAATAGTGATGAAGAACGATATTCACATTCATTGGGAAAATTAGTTGAATACATGTAAAAAGGGTTAAACGTATGTACGTATTCTGATCGTTGGCATTTTATATGAAGCAGTCATTTATCTGATTTGGGTGTCATCTTTGTTTACCTGTTTATCTTTGATTTGAACCGCTATAGACATATACTCTTCAGATCTGGATCTAAGATGATTATCTGTTTTGTTCTGAACTCTAGAAATAGATTTAGGCTTAACACTTATGTGAGTATCAGCTCTTAATGCTCTGTGTTGGTTTTTGTTGCGTGAGACATCACCAATGAGGCAATACGGTCGATCTCTCGACGTTACGTTAGACATAACCTCTGTCATGGGTGATACGTGAGGATATTAGGCGAATGATTGATTTATGTTTAATATGATTAGAAGAATGCATGTGTTATCAATTGATGAGATCCAATTCTAACAAGGCTCCGTTTATAATTCATTCTTTATTTTATATTTTTAGTCTTTACATTTTTCGCATTTTCTTTTGGTTCCGTTTTAAACCAGAACTTTTGAACTATGAGCTTAGAAACATAGAAACCGTCGAATGGCATTCTTTCCCTCGCGTTGATCCCTGTGGTACGACAAAACTGGGTTACTTATATATTTTTGCTTGCTGCTATTCTAGCTTCAACAAAATGGCGTCGTTGCCGGGGATCGGTGTTTAGATATTGAGTCGCATCGCGATAGTTTCTATATTTTTGAGCTTTGTACATTTGTTTATATTATATGTATTTGTTTTCTTTTATGTTTTCTCTAGTGTGATCAGGAATGATGATAATTTCTTCTAGATTGGTTGCTATTTGTATAAAAGTATTCAATGAAGCTTCGACCGAGTCTGGATGGTGAGATTTGAATATTTGAGAGGTAAATTGTACCGCTTTATAGAATGTTAGAATGATTTAAGAATTTTGTGCTTTGTGCAAATGTGTATTCTTGTTTCATTTTGCAACTTGTTTGAATGCTTGTTTCACTTAGGTCCAAAAGTCACAAATTGTGAGAAACTTCCATTGTTTACTATATGCTAGGATGGCTGATAACTTTGTTTAATTCATTTGATTCATGCTTTATCTTTTGATTATTGTGATTTTCTGGAAGCATTAGAAATGATCAAGGCATTTGTTTATATTGAGCACAATTGTATCCAAAAGTACCATACCCGTGAGTAGAGAGAATTTGTTAACCCCTTTGAGGCTAAACAGTTTAGATCTCATTTTAGTGATGAACTTGGTTTATGTACATAATTTGAAAGTTTGGTTCATCATTGAATTTTGTGAGGTTCTAAAGATTTCTTCTTGGACCTTTGAACATTGTTTCAATTTGATTTCCTTGCCTTAAAAAGCAAGGAGCATTCACTTGAGGTTTGGTTGAATTCAAGTTGGGGAGAATGAAAATGAAGATTTGTAGGGTGCTATAAACTTTTGAAAACGTTCAAACAAGCATGAAAAGAAAAAGTGTGAATATGAATTTGAAAAACAAAAGAAAATGAATGCTTGTTTGAATGAGAAAAATAGAGTGAAATAATTGTGCATAAGGAAGTTTGAGAAGGTTGGTGATAAAGGAATGAAATTGGTGAATGAAGTTGTGATGTGTAAATACCATGTATAGTGAATGTTTCTTTTTGCATCGGCAATTTCGATTCAATGGCCTTTAGAAATGTCCCTTTGTTGTGAACCCGACCAAGCTACAACCTTTAAAGCCCTTAGTGATCTTTTTGCTTCCATGTTTTCATTTTTGATTGTTAGATGTTATATGAATTGGATTGCTATTAGCATTGTTTGTCAGGTGAGTGAAATTTTCCCGCAGTTGCAAACGCGATAATTCTTATTTTGAAGAGGAGTGTTAGAGTGATTCAAGTATGAAAATTTAGTTGTCATTTGAACCATTCCATGATATTTGTTTAAGAACTTAATTCTTTGTCATTGTTCGATTCTATCGAGTGGTGAACGCTGCTTGTGCGCATTTTCATCTTTTCTTGGTTGAATTAAACGTTTGAACAAATCCTCTTGTTTTCATGAGGGGCATACTTTGCTTGAGGACAAGCAAAAATCTAGTTGGGGAGAGTTGTTAGGTGCGGATTTGACCTAAAAATGAGCTATCTTTCTTTGCACTTTTTCCACTCTTTTCTCATGTTTTCATTGGTTTTGCTAATGATTGTTGTTGTTCTTATAAACATCGTGAATATACCTTTGGTGCTTGTAATGTGTGTTTTATTATGCAGGAAAAGGCATAAATTGATCGAAGTTGTAAGACGCAAGAAATGGTGCAAGCTTCCAAAGAAATAAGGAATACATCAGTAAGTTCGCTTTGCGAACTCTGGCGAATTGCCAGCGAAGCTTTGCTTTGCGAACTCTGGCGAGGTCTCTGGCGAATGGTCCCAGATTTTGGCAGGGAAAAAGGCACTAAAGTTCGCTTTGCGAACGGGAAAGCGAGTGTTCGCTTTGCGAGTGATCCTTCGCATTGCCAACTCACGAGAATTTCTGGGGCGGTTTAACTATTCAGAGGCACCTGAAGTGCCTATTTTTACCATTCGCTGTGCGAATGAATGGTTCGCTTTGCAAACTGTGAAATTTCTGATTGCATTATAAATAGAACTTTCACACTTTTTAGATTAAGTTTTTGGATTTTTGATACAACTTGTAATTAAAGATCAGAACTTGATATTTCTTCATTCTAAGGAGAAAAGGTAGGATCTTTGATGTCTTGTTGGATGAGGATGTAATATTTTGATACCTTTTGTATTTCATCTAATGTATGTTTGTGAATATGTTTTGATTCTCCATTGTTGTTGTCTTTGATTGATTATTTGTGGTCTTGACAAAACCTTTACAAATCCTTGATCTTAGATTTTCATCTATCAATGAACCAAACTTTTGACATGGTTTTGTGAATTAATATTCATTGTATCTTTTGTTGTATTGTGTTGATTAAGTAGCATGGCTAGCATGAGTAGGATCGATACGGTATTGCAAGGATGCGTGATAATAGTGATGAAGAACGATATTCACATTCATTGGGAAAATTAGTTGAATACATGTAAAAAGGGTTAAACGTATGTACATATTCTGATCGTTGGCATTTTATATGAAGCAGTCTGTAATACCCCGTATTTCTATTTCCTCGGATAATATTTTATTGTGATCGACTGAGCCCAGTGTACTCTGAGGAATTGTTTGATAAAATAATTAGAGTAACTGTGGAACTGAGATTAAATCCAATTAATATTATCTGACTCTGAGGCATTTTATTAATTTGGACTTAAGAGACTTTTTGGACATTTAGTAGTATTAATTCTAATACTAAGTTTACTATGTGAATTCTTTTCCTTCCACTTTGCCAAACGAAAGAAAAAGATAGTAAGGAAAGAAAGAAGAAAGAAAGGAAAGGAGAGAAAAGAGGAAAGAGGAGAAAAAGCTCAAGAACATCAAGATCATCATCATCCATTCATCAATCTTCATCCAATCTTCTCAATCATCTTCATCTTGCTTATCTCAAGGTGGGTTCTAGTTAGGACTTTAGTTTTAGAGTTTTTGGAAATGTTTGAGTTAGGTTAGAGTTATTGGAATTGATGTTCTAACGGTTGAAATGTGTTATAAATTGTATAGCATGCTTAATATATGTGTGGAATCATCTGTTTATAATTGTTATGAAGTTTGATCATGAATTGAATGAGTTTGGGTTGGAAATGTGTGAATAAAAATAGGTTTTTATGGTTCTGCGCGCAGTGTAACCGGTTACAGCATAACTGCTAACCGGTTACCCTTTTGAAAAACTGTACTTCCTGCACAGAGTTTGAACGCAGTAACCGGTTACAGCATAAGTGCTAACCGGTTACGAAATGTGCCTCTAACTCACATTTAGCCTCTGTTTCAGTGTAACCGGTTACAGCATATCTGCTAACCGGTTACCACTGTAACTTTTCTAAAAATATTTTCTAAAATTCATAACTTTTTACTCGGATGTCCGATTTAAGCGTTCTTTATATCGATGCGAAGCTAAGGAAATATTCTATGCAATGGAAGTAAAATTTGTTGATTTTACCGACCGATTAAATAATCGGGAAAGTTCGAAATGATGGAAATTGTGTTTCAAATTGTGTTAAACTATCCTATTATTGTTTAACTTGATTGTAATTAAATATGCATGTTAATACGGAAGAAGAAATAGGAAGAGTGAGGAAAACCCCTTATGAACTATAGGAGAATTTAGAAGTTGGAAACACTAGTATGGAACGTGTGGTTAACCTTTGTGGGTTTGAGCCGGCATGAGAGGCCGGGAGGCATTATAGCCTTGTGATTGTCGAATACAATCGTGTCGTTGTGTATGATCACGTAATCGTAACTGGGTTATATTGAGTGTAGTTTCATGAGTCTCAGACTCCTCTGAAATGGATGCACAACTACTTGGCAGGTTTGATTCCCCGTGCTGTACGAATGGCGCCCATGGAGCGTATGCTTGTGACGGTAAAAGGCCCGTGTGAAGTGACGGTTCATAACGGTAAAAGGCCCGTAGAACCCGAATCCATTCGTATGTCAAGTAGGTTACAAGGATCTATGACTCGGGCCACCTTCTAGACGTAGAAGCGGACGGGAACAGGAGATACCTTGGTATGGTTATCGATTAGTGATACTTTGAGTTGATGAACTCATGGCATGTTTCCATATAGTGTGAGAATTGAAATGTGAACTCAAGAGTCCTTTCCCCTTTTTCCCCGGACTTGAGTTAGGATTGTTAGAACCTTGATAATCTGAGAGAACCCATAAGATAGGGAACTCACTGAGATTTGATGTATCTCACCCCACGTTGTTGATGTATTTCAGGTGCTTCAGGTACAGAGAAGGGTAAGGATAAGGTCGTTTGATCTTTCCTTGCATGTTGATGGCTAGCTTCCGCTATGTTGTTATTTTGAGATCATTGTTATGATCTAGTTCTTAGTTTTTATCATTTTGGAACATCTTGTATATGTAATGCCTTAGACTTTAAGTGTTATGTATTAGAGGCATTTATGTGTATAATGTGTTAACTAGGAACTTATTGTATTTCAATACCAAATACTTGGATTCATATATATAATTTATGCTTTGATGTATGGATTTTATATATGGGTGTTACAGTTGGTATCAGAGCAAGTCGTATCCTCGACCTAGCCATGAAATAGTATAAGTATTTATTTCCGTTTCATATACGTTGTGTCGCCATTGGTCTTAAGTGTTATATTTATGGTATTGAGCCTGATCAACTTAATCCTATTTGTATGACCTTTAGGAACATGGTTGATGGACGTAGAAACACTCGTGGTAGACCTCGCACCACTCCTCAAGGGATGAATCCGCCGGGCGGCGATGGCAATGCTCCTCTGTATCAGTTTATGCAACAGATGCAGCAGCAACAGAATCTATTCATGCAGCAAATGGTGCAATGAATGAATGGAGGTTTGCATCCTACGGTAGTTGTTCCAGAAGCTGAAGGTGGGAAATTCCGGGATTTTATCCGCATGAATCCCCCAGAATTTCATGGTGGATTGGATCCCGTGAAGGCTCACGAATGGATTTCTGGTATAGAGAGGATTTTCTTGATAGTCCAGTGCAGCGAGGAGAACAAAGTGTTGTTCGCCTCTCACTCATTGAAGGGTCCCGCTATGAGATGGTGGGAGAGTTCCTCGGCTCTAATGGTTATTCAGGAAGTGACAAAGGTTTGGGAGCAGTTCAAGGTTGTTTTTATGGAGAAGTATTTTCCGAGCTCTTTGAGAACTCAGAAAGAGTTTGATTTTCAACAACTAAGACAAGGTAGTATGACTGTGGCCAGTTATGCTGAAAAGTTTGAAGACATGGCTGCTTATTCTAGGCAGGCTATGTATGCTCCAGATGAGAGGTGGAAGGTGGACCAATTTATTTTTGGACTTAGAGCTGAAATATCCCATAGTGTATCTCAGAGGGAGTTCACTACTTATGCCGAAGTTTTAAGACAATGCTATGTAGCTGAACATAGTTTGAAGAAAGTCCAAGCGGAAGGTGTTACGAGTAGGGTGAATCAAGGGGATCACGGGAGATCCAACCAACAATTCAGGCCTAGGCAACAAGTCTTCAAAGGAAAGCAAGTTCAAGATTCAAGGGCGAGTGCACCTCCGGTGTGTCGCACTTGTCAAAAGATGCATTATGGAAAGTGTGGTATAGACAATGTGAAGTGTTACCAATGTCAGAAGATGGGTCATCTGAAGAGAGATTGTCCTCAGAATAGGACTCAGACACAAGGAAGGGTTTATACCTTAGATGCAAGGAAGAAGAAGAGTGACAATTCCTTAATTGCCGGTACGTGTTTCGTTAACGGATTTCCTTGTTTTGTTCTATTTGATTGTGGAGCTACACACTCTTTTGTATCGATGCAATGTATGAAGCGACTTGGATTGTGGTCCGTTCCTTTGTCTCCTCCTATGGTGGTCACTACCGCCATGGATGAAATAGTCGAGACACCGTCGATGTGTGAAAATTGTGTTTTGTCTGTGGACGGTAGAGTTTTTCAGATTGATCTTATTTGCTTACCACTTAAGAAAGTTGATGTCGTTTTGGGAATGGATTGGCTTTCTGCTAATTCGGTGTTTATTGGGTGTGAAGAAAAGCTCATCATCATTCCATCTGTTGATGCTACCCCGAAAGATGTCTTAACAACTATCCTAGAAGGTACGATTGGAATGATAAATTTCTTGTTCGAAGAAGAGAAATCTGTTCTTCTGGTTCTCACTAAGGAAGGGAGTAGCGACCTTCAAGTTTCAAAAATTCCCGTAGTTTGTGAGTTTTCGGAAGTTTTCCCCGAAGATGTCACTTCTCTTCCTCCGGGGAGGGAAGTGGAATTTTCTATTGACCTGGTACCGGGAACGGCTCCTATATCCGTTTCTCTGTATCGTATGGCACCGCTTGAATTGAGAGAACTGAAGGATCAATTGGAAGAGCTTTTGGCTAAGCATTTTGTTAGACCTAGTGTCTCACCATGGGGAGCCCCAGTTTTGTTAGTAAAGAAGAAAGACGGCGGGATGCGGTTGTGTATTGACTATCGTCAGCTGAATAAGGTCACCATTAAGAACAAGTATCCCTTACCAAGGATAGATGACCTATTAGATCAATTGAAAGGAGCCTGTGTGTTCTCGAAGATTGATTTGAGGTCGGGTTATCACCAAATCCGAGTGAAGAGTTCCGATGTACCTAAGACTGCATTTAGGACCCGTTATGGTCATTACGAATTCTTAGTGATGCCTTTCGGTGTGACTAATGCCCCAGCTGTTTTTATGGACTACATGAATCGGTTATTTCAAACTTACTTGGATCAATTTGTGGTGATATTCATTGATGACATTCTTATCTATTCCCGTACTCCGCAAGAGCACGAAGAACATTTGAGAATCGTCTTATCGATCTTGCAAGAGAAGCAACTTTTTGCCAAGTTAAGCAAGTGCGAGTTCTGGATGTCTGAAGTTAGTTTTCTTGGTCACGTTATATCACAGGGTGGTGTAGTGGTAGATCCGTCAAAGGTTGAAGCTGTGATTAATTGGGAGAGACCGAAGAATGTATCGAAAATTAGAAGCTTCTTGGGTCTAGCAGGCTACTACAGAAGGTTTATCAAAGGTTTTTCACAACTAGCATTACCCATGACTAAACTCACTCGGAAGGATTGCCCCTTTGAGTGGGATTCGGCGTGTGAACAAAGTTTTATGAGTTTGAAAGAAAGGTTGACTACAGCTCCCGTCCTGATTATTCCCGATCCTAGCAAGTTGTATGAGGTATTTTGTGATGCGTCTAAGATGGGACTAGGAGGCGTTTTAATGCAAGAAAGTCACGTGGTGGCTTATGCTTCTCGACATTTGAAAATTCACGAAAAGAATTATTCAACCCACGATTTGGAATTAGCGGCTGTGGTGTTTACTTTGAAGGTGTGGCGTCACTATTTATATGGAGTACATTTTGAAATGTTTAGTGACCACAAGAGTTTAAAGTACCTCTTTGACCAAAAAGAGTTGAATATGCGTCAAAGAAGGTGGATGGAATATTTAAAGGATTATGACCTAGAGCTAAAATATCATCCGGGTAAAGCGAACAAGGTTGCCGATGCCTTGAGTAGGAAAGTTTTGAGGAAGGCCGAATTGATGATGTTAGAATATTCGTTGTTGGAAAAGTTTAGAGATTTAAATCTTCAATTTGTGTGGAATCCTAACGGAGTGATTATGGGAAATTTGAATGTCAATTCTACTTTAAGAGTTGAAATTCAACAAGGACAATTATTGGATGAGGAGTTGCAAGAGATGCTAAGTCAACCGGGTTTTGTGCACGCTAGCGATGGAATGATTATGTTTAACCAAAGAATTTTTGTTCTGAATGATGCAAATTTGAAAAGAAGGATTTTAGAGGAAGCGCATAAGGGTGCCTTCACTATACATCCGGGTTCTTCAAAGATGTATCAGGATTTAAAGAAGGACTATTGGTGGTCCGGTATGAAAAGAGATGTGGCGGTCTTCGTGTCGGAATGTGCGGTATGCAACCAAGTTAAGATTGAACATCAAAGACCGGGTAGATTATTACAACCATTAGAAATCCCAGTTTGGAAATGGGATAGTATTTCTATGGATTTCGCAGTAGGTTTACCTCGTACGCAAGGTGGTTATGATTCGATCTGGGTAATAGTAGATCGGTTGACAAAGTCGACGCATTTCTTGGCCGTGAAGACTACCTTCAAGGCAAGTCATCTTGTGAGGTTGTTTATTGCGGAAATTGTAAGATTGCATGGTATTCCCTCTAGTATTGTGTCGGATAGAGATCCGAAGTTTACTTCAAGATTTTGGAAAGTTTTTCAACGAGCTATGGGGACGGAGTTGCCTTTGAGCACGTCTAATCATCCCCAGACGGATGGTCAGACTGAACGAACGATACAAACAATGGAGGATATGTTGAGAGCTTGTGTGTTAGAGAGTAAAGGGAATTGGAAAGAACTTCTGCCATTGATTGAGTTTTCTTATAATAATAGTTACCATGCGAGCATCGGTATGGCTCCGTATGAAGCGTTGTATGGAAGAAAGTGTAGGACACCTTTGTGTTGGGCGGAAGTTGGGGAAGATAGAATCTTAGGACCCGAAATCATCCAAGAGACTACGGAAAAGATTCGAATGATCCGCGAAAAAATTAAGCAAGCACAAGATCGACAAAAGAGTTATGCGGACAATCGAAGGAGACCTTTGGAATTTGAATAAGGTGACCATGTGTTTTTGAAAGTTACCCCTAGATTGAGATTGAGAGGACCGTTTAAGTCACGGAAGTTGAGTCCGAGTTACGTGGGACCGTATCAGATCTTAGAAAGGATTGGTGAAGTAGCTTACAGGTTGGCCTTACCGCCTTCTCTGTCGGAAATGCATGATGTCTTTCATGTATCTCAACTTCGCAGATTTGTTCCAGATCCTCTTCAGCCAATTCTACCGGATATTGTTGAAATAGAAGCAGACTTAACGTTTGAACCTCAACTGAGACGCATTGTGGGAAGAGAAACGAAAGTATTAAGGAACAAGGAGATTCCTCTCGTTAAGGTGCAGTGGGATGTAACTCATCCGGGTGATGCAACTTGGGAACTTGAATCAGAAATGCGAGATACTTACCCCGCATCTTTTCAGGTAATCTTTAAATTCGAGGACGAATTTCTATTTAAGGGGGGGAGGATGTAATACCCCGTATTTCTATTTCCTCGGATAATATTTTATTGTGATCGACTGAACCCAGTGTACTCTGAGGAATTGTTTGATAAAATAATTAGAGTAACTGTGGAACTGAGATTAAATCCAATTAATATTATCTGACTCTGAGGCATTTTATTAATTTGGACTTAAGAGACTTTTTGGACATTTAGTAGTATTAATTCTAATACTAAGTTTACTATGTGAATTCTTTTCCTTCCACTTTGCCAAACAAAAGAAAAAGATAGTAAAGAAAGAAAGAAGAAAGAAAGGAAAGGAGAGAAAAGAGGAAAGAGGAGAAAAAGCTCAAGAACATCAAGATCATCATCATCCATTCATCAATCTTCATCCAATCTTCTCAATCATCTTCATCTTGCTTATCTTAAGGTGGGTTCTAGTTAGGACTTTAGTTTTAGAGTTTTTGGAAATGTTTGAGTTAGGTTAGAGTTATTGGAATTGATGTTCTAACGGTTGAAATGTGTTATAAATTGTATAGCATGCTTAATATATGTGTGGAATCATCTGTTTATAATTGTTATGAAGTTTGATCATGAATTGAATGAGTTTGGGTTGGAAATGTGTGAATAAAAATAGGTTTTTATGGTTCTGCGCGCAGTGTAACCGGTTACAGCATAACTGCTAACCGGTTACCCTTTTGAAAAATTGTACTTCCTGCACAGAGTTTGAACGCAGTAACCGGTTACAGCATAAGTGCTAACCGGTTACGAAATGTGCCTCTAACTCACATTTAGCCTCTGTTTCAGTGTAACCGGTTACAGCATATTTGCTAACCGGTTACCACTGTAAGTTTTCTAAAAATATTTTCTAAAATTCATAACTTTTTACTCGGGTGTCCGATTTAAGCGTTCTTTATATCGATACGAAGCTAAGGAAATATTATACGCAATGGAAGTAAAATTTGTTGATTTTACCGACCGATTAAATAATCAAGAAAGTTCGAAATGATGGAAATTGTGTTTCAAATTGTGTTAAACTATCCTATTATTGTTTAACTTGATTGTAATTGAATATGCATGTTAATACGGAAGAAGAAATAGGAAGAGTGAGGACCCCTTATGAACTATAGGAGAATTTAGAAGTTGGAAACACTAGTATGGAACATGTGGTTAACCTTTGTGGGTTTGAGCCGGCATGAGAGGCCGGGAGGCATTATAGCCTTGTGATTGTCGAATACAATCGTGTCGTTGTGTATGATCACGTAATCGTAACTGGGTTATATTGAGTGTAGTTTCATGAGTCTCGGACTCCTCTGAAATGGATGCACAACTACTTGGCAGGTTTGATTCCCCGTGCTATACGAATGGTGCCCATGAAGCGTATGCTTGAGACGGTAATAGGCCCGTGTGAAGTGACGGTTCATAACGGTAAAAGGCCCGTAGAACCCGAATCCATTCGTATGTCAAGTAGGTTACAAGGATCTATGACTCGGGCCACCTTCTAGACGTAGAAGTGGACAGGAACAGGAGATACCTTGGTATGGTTATCGATTAGTGATACTTTGAGTTGATGAACTCGTGGCATATTTCCATATAGTGTGAGAATTGAAATGTGAACTCAAGAGTCCTTTCCCCTTTTTCCCCGGACTTGAGTTAGGATTGTTAGAACCTTGATAATCCGAGAGAACCTATAAGATAGGGAACTCACTGAGATTTGATGTATCTCACCCCACGTTGTTGATGTATTTCAGGTGCTTCAGGTACAGAGAAAGGTAAGGACAAGGTCGTTTGATCTTTCCTTGCATGTTGATGGCTAGCTTCCGCTATGTTGTTATTTTGAGATCATTGTTATGATCTAGTTCTTAGTTTTTATCATTTTGGAACATCTTGTATATGTAATGCCTTAGACTTTAAGTGTTATGTATTAGAGGCATTTATGTGTATAATGTGTTAACTAGGAACTTATTGTATTTCAATACCAAATACTTGGATTCATATATATAATTTATGCTTTGATGTATGGATTTTATATATGGGTGTTACACAGTTATTTATCTGATTTGGGTGTCATCTTTGTTTACCTGTTTATCTTTGATTTGAACCACTATAGACATATGCTCTTCAGATATGGATCTAAGATGATTATCTATTTTGTTCTGAACTCTAGAAATAGATTTAAGCTTAACACTTGCGTGAGTATCAGCTCTTAATGCTCTGTGTTGGTTTTTGTTGCGTGAGACATCACCAATGAGGCAATACGGTCGATCTTTCGACGTTGCGTTAGACATAACCTCTGTCGTTGGTGATACGTGAGGATATTAGGCGAATGATTGATTTATGTTTAATATGATTAGAAGAATGCATGTGTTATCAATTGATGAGATCCAATTCCAACAAGGCTCCATTTATAATTCAGTCTTTATTTTATATTTTCAGTCTTTACATTTTCCGCATTTGATTTTGGTTCCATTTTAAATCAGAACTTTTGAACTAGGAGCTTGGAAACATAGAAATCGTCGAGTGGAATACTTTCCCTCGCACCGATCCCTGTGGTACGAAAAAACTGGGTTACTTATATATTTTTGCTTGCTGCTATTCTAGTGTCCATGATCTCCTGTGAGAGTGGACCATGGGCGTCATCGTCACTGCTTGTGCTCGGAGAACGGGAAAAAGAATAGCTACGACCAAGGCTTCTGCTTCGTCGAGGAGAATGCTTGCGCGAACGATGATGCTCGTGCTTTTCTGAGGGCCTGGATCTCTTTGATGCGGGGAATGTCTTGACCTCCGCAGGGGAGAGCGGTGTCACCTTCTTGCAAGGTCGGGTGCGGGCTCTTCTGATCTTGATCTTCTTCTCTTTGGGGAGAGGCTTCTGAAGCTGTCACGCCTCCGTTTCTGAGGAGGAGGCCGAGGACGTGGAGAAGGGCTGCCAGGTTTCTCCAAGGACAAGAGTTCCTAGAGGACGTGCTCGAGAGCGTTGATCTTTTCACCTTGTTGGAAGATCAAGAGGTTTGACTTGTTGAGGGAGGCAATGAGAGCAGTTGTGATGGGGTCCGCGTTTTGTGGAACCGGATAGGCTCAAAAACGCGGTCAGCAGCGTGTGCCCGAGGTTTCATGTCATCGGGAGTAGGGGAGGCAGTTTTCCTGTCTCGATGGTCAGTCTCCAGGAAAGCAGCTCCAGAGAGGGTGTGGTCGGCGTTATCAGTGATAACGGCGACAGTAGGCTCTTGACGGACATCATCATTCTTGGTGGAGGCCATGATGATCGGAAGGAGTTTGAAGAGAGCTTTGGTATTTGAGGTGAAAAAGAGAGGATCTTGAATCAAAAGACGGGGAAGCTTGTTCCCACAGACGGCGCCACTGATCAGACGTGATCAGACTGGATCGTCATGGCCTTCGCGTAGGGCAGATGATGATGCTTGTAGGAGAGAAGGGGATGTACCTGCAAGGCACTCCGACGCTCAAGTAAGAAAAAGGTCAAAGAAAAGGGGCAAGTATAAAGTATATTTTTAGGATGATTATTGGATACCTGACCCTCTAAAGCGGGAGGGTTTATATAATGCCCCCAGTGCGTGGTCAACGATCCCTATTTTTGGGGCAGAATAACCGTTTCCCGAAGAATATGTAACTGCCCAAAAACTAGCCGTTATGTCGGGCAGGGTGCCTAACACTAGCCGTTATGTCGGGCAAAGGCGTAGCTCCGGGCGCATGCCCATGACTGTTCGGGGACTAATGGAGCCATACATGACAAACAGAAGCACCGGGGAGGAGCAAATGTCCTTGGGGTTCATTCGTCCAATGGTGCCCCGTAGGAGGGCAGAAAGGTAAATTCTTCCCTTCTTGGACTGGACTTAGGCAATTGGGTCGTTCTGGGAGCAGAAGTGGATTGGGCCATGCCTAGCCATTGGTCCAGTCCAGAACAAGAGTGTAGAAAGACCAAATTCCTCACTAATTTGGATTGGAATCCCTAATCTTAGAGAAATTTTGAAAAGGGTTTTCAGGGTTTTGTGAAGAGTTCAGAGATTTGTGAGTGTTGTGAGAGTTGAGAGAGATGCAAATGATAAGATGGAGGAATAGAAAGACACAAATGATGATATGTAATTCCTAAGGCAAACATGAAACGTTTCAGTTTTAAAAAAAATTACAGAACCATGAGCGATGTGTCGACCTCCAGCGTGTAATGCGTCGATGCATACGAATTAAATTTTCAAAAATTTAAATGTTCAGTATGTGTCAACGCATGAGGAACCCTCAGGTCGACGCATGACTGGCAGAAACATTCATGTTTGAATTGAGATAATCATGAGTCGACCTACACCCTGTTCAGGTCGATGCATGCAGTTGATACATGAAAAAAATAGAAAAACATGATGCACAAAAACATCAATAGCAAGCCCATATTATTTCAAAACATCAAAATAGAGTAAGAAAAGAATCTAAACTATCATTTAAGCAACAAGATAGCACTCCAAACATAGTACAAACACATATGTAGTCAAGATAAATCAAATAGATATGAACGATAGTACCTCCAATGGTGATGAACGATGAATGCCCTCACATAGCTTAAGCTTTATAACATGGTTAATCAATGTATATACAAACATAGATAGAGAGCATGCATGAATTTCATTTAACCACGATCTGAGATAAAGAGAACACCAAGTTCCCTACGAATGTTAAAGAAGGGTTTCATTGCACGTGGTTTTGTAAAAATGTCGGCAAGTTGATTTTGCTATCAACGTGCTCGAATACCACATCACCTTTATCTACATGATCCCTAAGGAAATGGTGGAGAATTTCAATATGTTTCATGCGTTAATGTAGCAATGGATTTTTGGTTAAGTTAATGGCACTCGTGTTGTCACATAAAATAGGAATACGATCAAGTTTAACATTGAAATCGAGTAATTGTTGCTTGAGCCACAAGATTTGGGCACAACAGCTACTGGATGCGACGTATTCTGCCTCGGCAATTGACAAAGCAACAGAAACTTGCTTTTTGCTATGCCAACTCACTAAGGAATTTGAAAAGAAATGACAAGTTCCACTAGTGCTCTTCCTATCCTATTTGCAACCTGCAAAATCGAAATCGAAATAGCCAACCAAAGTACAATCACTTCCCTTGGAAAACCAAATCCCATACTTTGGAGTACCACATAGGTATCTAAGTATGCGCTTGACAGCTTTTAAATGCGATTCCTTGGGACTTGATTGATATCTAGCACACATACAAACACTAAACATGATATTCGGTCAAGATGCGGTGAGATAGAGAAGAGAACCTATCATACCTCTATACTTATTTACATCGACGACCTTACCATTCTCATCTCGATCTAAGTTCACACATGTAGGCATTGGAGTATTAATAGCTTTTACGTTAGCCATATCAAAGCTCTTGAGTAGCTCATAGCTATACTTTGTTTGGCTCACAAATGTTCCTTCTTCGAGTTGTTTGATTTGGAGTCCAAGAAAGTAGTTTAGCTCCCCCATCATACTCATCTCAAACTCACCCTACATTAACTTAGAAAATTCCTTGATCAAGTGCATATTATTAAATCCAAAGATAATGTCATCTACATAAACTTGTACTAAAATGGAGTGTTTTCCTTGACGCTTAATAAAGAGGGTGGTATCAACCTTTCCTTTTAAGTATCCTTGGTCTAGTAAAAATTTGCCAAGTCACTCATACCAAGCCCTAGAGGCTTGTTCGAGACCATACAAAGCACGTTAAAGTTTATAAACATAATTTGGATACTCGTGACTTTCAAAATCGGGAGATTGAGATACATAGACCTTTTCATTAATGTATCCGTTTAGGAAAGCACTCTTAACATCCATTTGAAATAATTTGAAATTCTTGGAACAAGCATATGCTAGCAAAAGGCGTATAGCCTCAAGGCAAGCAACAAGAGCATAAGTTTCCTCATAGTTTATGCCCTCCTCTTGGTTATAGCCTTGTGCCACTAAACGGGCCTTATTTCTAGTTATTACTCTGTTTTCGTCTAGTTTGTTCCTAAACACCCATTTGGTACCAATTACTCGATGGCGTCGTGAAGGGGGGACAAGGTCCCAAACCTCATTTCTTTTAAATTGATTTAATTCCTCTTGCATTGACGAAAACAAATGTTCATCAAGTAAGGCCTCTTTGGAGTTTTTAGGCTCAATTTGAGAGACGAACGTAAAGTGATAACAAAAGTTACTTATCTTAGACCGTGTAGTTACTCCTTTTGCAATGTCTCCAAGAATATTGTTGATTGGATGATCCTTAGAGGGTTTCCAAACTAAAGGAAGGTCATCGTTACTAATCATATAATCCTCCTCAATCTTTTCGAAGTTGTGATCTTCCTCCTCCTCAACTTTCACCGATTCAGGTTGATCAGTCTCTTTTTCAGTTTCTTTGAGTATGTCTTCTGAAGATACACCTTCACCATGAAAAGAGAAACCTTTCCCGACATTTTTTGGATAAGATTCATCAAAAGTAACATGCACAGATTCTTCTACAATAAGTAACCTTTTATTGTATACTCTATATGTTTTGCTAGTTTGAGAGTATCCAAGAAAGATACCTTCATCAGCTTTTGAATCAAATTTTCCAAGATTCTCTTTTACATTATTTAACACAAAGCGTTTACATCCAAAATCATGAAGATGTGATACATTAGGCTTCCTTCCTTTTTAAAGCTCATATGGAGTTTTGTTGAGAATAAGACGGATAAGCACCCTATTCAAAACATAACACGCCGTACTAATAGCATCGGCCCAAAAATATTTAGGAAGACCACTCTCATTGATCATAGTTCTTCCTAGCTCTTCTAAAATGCGATTTTTACGTTCCACCACTCCATTTTGTTGAGGGGTACGTGGAGCGAAAAAATTATGATCAGTGACATATTTATCATAAAATCCTCAAAGATGTGGTTTTCAAATTCACCATAGTGATCGCTTCGGATAGTGACAATGCTAGTATTTAATTTTTTTTGAGATAGCTTGGCAAACTTTTCAAATGCTGAAAAAGTATCACTCTTGCTAGCCAAGAAAATAGTCCAACAAAATCTAGAGTAGTCTTATACAATCACAAAACCATAGTAATTACCACCCAAGCTTTTGATCCTAGATGGTCCAAAAAGGTCCATATGGAGGAGTTCAAGAGGTCTCGTTGTAGAAACAACATTTTTAGATTTAAATGAGATCCTCGTTTGCTTCCCCATTTTGTCACACATCATAAGTGATATATTGAAAATTTTATTTTGGGTATTGCCGACAACTAGATCCTTTGAAACTACCTTATTTAGCAAGTCAAAGTTGACATATGTTAAGCGCCTATGTCATAGCCACGAGTCTTCACTCATGGTGACAAGACATTTAGTGCTAGTTAAAGATACTTCATTCAAGTCAAGAATATATACATTGTTTACCCTCAAGCCTTTAAAAATATCATTTTTCTTATCATTGTGTTTAATCATGCAACAATATTTTGAAAACGAAACTCTATAACCTTTGTCGCACAATTGACTAATGCTAATAAGATTGTGTTTAAGACCTTCAACTAATAGGACATCTGAGATAGTAGTGGAAGAGGGATTACGTACACTACCTTTTCTGAGTATAGCTCCCTTGTTATTGTCACCGTAGGTCACAAATCCTTTCTTCTTTTCCAAAAATTCAATGAATAAGGAAATGTCTCCCGTCATGTGTCTTGAGCATCCACTATCGAGAACTCATCTTCTCTCTGTAGACTCAAGACATTGTACCTACAAAATTAAACAAGGGAAATAGGTACCCAATTTTTATTGGGTCCTTGTGTGTGAGTGAATCTTTGGTTGCATTTGGGCAACCATTGGAAAATACCTTTAGGAACCAAGAATCTCCTAAATCGAAATTTAGCAATGGTGTGTCCCTTCTTGCAACAATATAGACAAGTTAGGTTAACGTTGGAGTTACTTTTGCTATTTTGATCTCTAATCACATAAGTATATTTTTGATAAGGATTATTTATACTACTTCAAAAAAGTGATTGATCAATAGCAAATGTAACTTTAGGTTCTAAAGCCTTGTCTAATTTGGCTTTAAGAGTTCTAACCTCCTTTTACCAAATGTGACAAGTTTCACAACCCGCCCAATTTAACCAAGTACACTTGTCATCCTCGATTTTAGCATTTGTAGCTTCCACCATTGAGTTCTTAAGAGCTTCTAATTCCTTTTCGGAATTGGAAATATTTTTCTCTAAATGTGAAAAAAAAAATTTGTTTGAAGCTAAGCGTTTGAAAGTTTCTTTAGCTTTATGGTGTAAAGGTTTAAAGGCATTTTGCAATACAGAATGAGACATTTTATTAGCATGTTCATATTTAGAATGTCTTACATTCTTTTTCTTCTTTTGATAAGCCGAGAGACAAGGATTGACAGATTCGTCTTCATCACTTGAGTTATCTTCGCTAGAGGACTCACTATCACTTTCCCAAGCAATGTATGCCCTTCTAGGTTTGCTCGATTTCTTTTGTTAATGATTCTTGTATTTTTCTTTATCTTTCTTCATCAATGGACAATACGGCTTGTAGTGACCGACCTTTCCACAATTGTAGCATGAACCTTTTGATTTTTCACCCATGTTTCCTTCATGCTTTGAGGACTTTGATTATCGTCGAAAGTTGATGAGATTCTTTCCCGAATGATGAATTCCATTTTTCCTGATATATCTATTATATCTTCTCACGAACAGCCCCATATCTTCATTCGTATCTTCATCATCATCACTTGACTCACTTTCACTAAGCTCTTTTGTGGTGGACTTTCAGCTAGAAGCCTTTAGAGCAATAGACTTCTTATCTGTGTCTTTTGACTTCTCTTTCTTCTTTTTTTTGTGTAGATCGAGACTTATGAGCTCTTGCTCATGTTCCTCAAGCTTGCCAAACAAAGTTGTGATGTCCAATGTCATAAGATCATTAGCTTCCTTGATGGTCGTGACTTTAGGTTGCCATATCCTATTAAGACATCTCAAAATTTTGTTAGTAGCAACATAGTTGGAAATGGGTCTACCAATTGAATTTAAACGATTGATTATGTGAGTGAATCACTTTTGCATTTCCACAATGGTTTCACCATGCTTCATGTGAAAGAGATCAAACTCTTTGTGTCAAAGTATTTATTCTACCTAGTTTAACATCATTAGTTCCCTCATGGGCAACTTGTAATGCGTCCCACATAGCCTTAGCAGTAGTACAATGGGAAACTCTATAATATTCATCAACTCCCAAAGAGGATATGAGAATATTTCTGGCTTTCTAATCATAATTGTACTTTTTCTCATCCTCATCGTTCCATTGTGTTTCTGGCTTAGGTACAAAAATATTATCTACATTGGTCATAGTTATTTCAATAGGACCATTTTGAATAATGCTCCATACCTTTCTATCAATAGAATTGATATGCACCCGCATACAATCTTTCCAATAACCCTAATTTTCACCATTAAAAATCGGCGCTCTATCGTACGCCCCTTTAGGTTCGTTATCCATTTTCTAATAAGTTATATGCGAAGCACTAGACGAACCGGTGCTCGTGATACCACTTGTTAGATGATGGCAGTGATCTAGAAGGGGAGGTTGAATAGATCACTAATTTTTAATAAAATTGGCACTTAAAAATTGTTTAAAAAATGTGTGGAAGCGGTCTTGACTTTAAAATCGTCTAAACGAACCCTTATTGGTAAGATCAAATATACGAAACCGAATGGAATAATATTGATGAGATAATGGAATCAATAACATTCCCAATCAAAAAATTCAAATAAATACCACTTTGAGTTTACCGGTTTCTAAAGAATTATAAATGATAAAATTGAATTGACAATTTTACGAACAGTTTGTGTGCGATCAATATGTCGAACACTTGGTGTGCAAAGCACCCCAAGTTCAATTTCCTTTGAAATTGTAGTGCATAAATTTTCACAATTGCAATCAAAGTGATTGCAATGGTTTTTCAAAACTGTTTTACAGCACTACAAATCAATCGAAATGTATCTAACAGTTGATTTCACACAAACATTAACAACACAAAGTAGAGAGAGAGAGAGAGAGAGAGAGAGAGAGAAAGAGAGAGAACGACAACCGATTTGTTTAGGCAGTTCCCCTTTCGTCCTTGTCATACCCCAATTTTGTCAACCCTTCATATACTTTCGAGTGGCTTTTATTTTGAATAAATGAGATATTACAGTTGGTAAGAAGGTATGTGTAAGAGGTTTAATCATAAGGTCGCGGGTTCAAGTCCCATTGCATTACTTTTTGTATTTATTTTTCTTTTTGTGTGTTTTCATTAAAAAAAGGCAAAAAGATCATTTTTTCCATTATTTAATTATTATTTTCGTTTTTTATTTAGGAGTATTTTTAAAAAATAATTTTTTATTTTTAAATCTTTATTTTATGCATTAAACAAATAAAAAACCCAACAAAATAAAAAATAAATAAAATCTCAAGACCAATTCAAGATTCATTCCAAAACAAGTTTTAAACATAATCCAGACATGTTTGATTGAAAGAAGAAAGTTTTCAAAATCACAAAACGTGTTCCAGGCAAATTCGAATTCCTTCCAAATCAGTAACTCAATGTCAAGATTCAAAATATCTATAAAAGAGGGCAAAAGACCAACACTAGACGAGAAAAAGACCAGCACTAGCAGCATATGAGAGAAAAGAGAGAACCGAAATATAGGAGCATCGGTATTTTTTTTTGGTACTATTGTTCTTCATTCTTCATGTATGTTATGTGTATCATTATACCGTTTCTTCTTTTTTGGTTTTCTTACGTATAGTTTCCATTGTTATTTTATATTGTCACTTTATCGTTTGTGTTTCTTATATACATGTTCAGTTTACACTCTATATATTTGTTTGTGATTCTTATATATTTATGCATATGCCGGGATTACATAGTGCGTACAATATATATTTGTTTGTGTTTCCTATGTATATAAATATGATCACTGTTTAATTTTTTTTAGATATATTTGCCCTTGTTTTAAGTTTAGGAGATATATATATATATATATATATATATATATATATATATATATATATATATATATATATATATATATATATATATATATATATATATATACACACTTTTTTTTAACTTTAACGTTTTTTTCTAGTTCTTAACATATAATTATACTTTTTTTTAGTTTAGTTATAATATATATGTATTTTTTTTTAAGTTAATATATATTTCTCTTTAACTAATTATAACATATATTTATATTTGTTTAGGTATGACATAGTCATTTTTATAAATTACAGGTGTACTTTGAGTTATATATATATATATATATATATATATATATATATATTGTTGTGTGTTAATATTATTTTCACTTTTCATTTTATTTTTAACTTTATGACGATTATATTTTATTTTTAGTTTTATGTCAATTTCGTAGCAATATACCTTCTTTGTGGATTGCATGTGCATATTGTGTTTAGCTTTCTATTTTTCAAATTAATGTGAGTTGATGTAAAAATTTGTGACACTATCGTAATAATAATAATGTCTTTGAGTGTCGTTTGGTTTATTATTGCATTTCGATTTCAGAGTTAAAATCTAATTTAACTTTCGAGAACCGCTTGAGTGTATATCTTCATTTGCTCGGTTTCTCATAGAGTGATTCCTACATGAATCCACTCTAAGTTAGCTTCAGAGTTAAATTCAGTTGCTCTTCGATTTCGGTTGGTTTCGGTCCCGCATTTACTTGTTCGAATGTTTAGTATTTTAGTCATTTTCTTACTTCCCATTGACAAAATGTATCCCTCACTCTCGTGTGTAATTGTTATTTGTTCTTGCCGCCTTTATTTCTTTAGATAGATAATTAATAAAAACAAAAAATATATAAAATCAAAATTTCAAAAAATCAAAAAATTTGGTCAACACCAAGTTCCATTTTCAAAAACATTGGTCGACACCAATTGATCAATCAACCCAAGCATTCTTGATCCATATATCAAGCCATACCCCCATTTTTGTAAGTCGACCGCTTTATGCGTCGCCATCAACCTTTCCCTTTTCCTTTTCAAATCTTTTTCAAACTCATCCCGCGTTAAAACCCTTGATCCAACATCAATTGACATTTTCTTGAGTAAACTTCAAAAGACACAATAAAAGGCAATTGCATTCCACGAGTCTTAAGTGGTGGAGAAGGGGCAAGAATGGATTTCCATACACTCACTCTGATTATTTCAACACAAGGCGTTCGACTTGGTTGATTGGAATAATCACCTCTACCCATAGTCTTTAGCGTGATCCAAGTCAGAAACAAATCTTCTCAAAACCTAAAAAACACTTCAACACATCAAACTTGTCTTTTCTCGCCCCCGTGCGATTGAAACTTTTCAAGAGACTAAGTCATCACTTCAACTCAAACAACTTTTTCAAAAGAACATTGTTTAGTCCATTCTTCCGCGCATATAAACTAGTGCTTCAGCCTCCCCTAGTGAGCAGACAAGCCAATGTTTAGCAGTTAGAATGTGACCTAAACACTCGTTCATAAAAAATAAACAACCATTTTTTAGCCGAACTATGATTGCTCTGACTTTCCCATTGCATGAGGGAATACGTAGGCATAAGGGCCCTAACCCTTGGAGAACACTCTAATAAAAAAACCAACCAATTTCCCTTAGCAAGCAATAAGATATCGAACACCTTTCATGCCTAGACAACTTAGACGGTTCCCATCGAGTACGATGGATGTAGGGAGTGCTAACACCTTCTCCTTACATAACCGACTTCCGAACTCAACATGGTTGCGATGACCATACCCTATCCTTTTTTTCCCGTGGGTTTTCTTGATATTTTCCATTTCCCTTCTTGGGAATAAATAAAGTTTGGTGACGACTCTCATAAGTTCATCCGTGATCGTGCAAACTCTAGTTTTTATGCATCGCGAAGATCGTATTTTTCGAGGTACGACAGATGGCGACTCTGCTGGGGATTGGTTCACCCCTAAGCAAGTCAAGCCTAGTCTAGGTTTTCTTTGCATGTTTGAGTGTTTGTTCATTTTATCTGCTTGCTTAATTTCTTTATTTCTTTCTATATTATGTATTATATATGTGGTTCTTTGGCTCTGTTGAATGAAACTTTGATTACAAACCTTGAGGGAAAGGCTCTATGCCCGAGTCTAGAGTGAAAACACAAGATATGAGAGGTTAAGTAGTATGGGGCACTGGGGAGTTTCTCCTCGTGTAGTTCGATACGAGAACCTAGCTTAGAGTTAGATCCTAATGAGAATGTTGGCGACCGTCAAGCCTTTTGACATGGATGACCAACGTCTTCATTGGGATCCATGACTCTAAGGACCTTTTAGAACCTTGAAACACTTGGCCAAAAAGTATGGGACACCGAGGTTTACTTCCCCCGTAGTTCGATACGAAGATCTCAATCAGAAGAGACTTTCTTGATGGATTCGTTTGCCTGGTAATCACTGAAATACACAACAAACAGTTAAGGAAGTCCATGACTGTGAGACATTTGTTTAGAACTCGATGTCGATGATCGCATAGTATAGGACATTGAGGTGCACATCTCGTGTAGTTCAATATCAAAACCTCACCCAAAAGAGATTCATATGATGGAGCCATCAACCCTCATGTTCATGGCGTGGCTTATGAACAGTTATATGAATCCGTGACTTTGGGGTTCCTTTAAACTATAGCTTCTATATGGTGAGAACCTTGTGTTCAAGCAATCAGTCTTTATCCTCCATCTGTACCTTGGATCCTGTATCTAGGATAACCTAAAAAATACATTACATCCATCTGCATATCATTGCATTTGCATCTCATTTACATTACATTCTCCCAGCAGAAACTCATTCCATCCTCTGTTCATTGAGCATGCCAGTTGATTTCCCGTCACTCATACTGAACTTGTGGTAGCTGCAGGGCATTTGAAGCAAGTCTAATCAAAGATAAGAGGATCATAGACAACTTGAAAGGCCAGATAGATAAACCAAGTTGGAAGCTGTGGTAGCCATGTTAGAAAACAACTTTCAACATGCTGAGGTGAAAAATCTTAATCCTCCACCAGGTTTTGTTGTGTCGACCAATCCACTATATGATCTTCGGCTTGATGATGATCTTCCACGAGTAAGCACTCCTACTCAACCTCAGATGATTCCATTGACTGACTCTATGAAGGAAATGTTTTATGCCCTTGAGAAGGAAGTTTGAGCTATGAAAACGCATAATACACCTGTGCTCGATGCTGTTGATATGTGCTTAGTGTCAGGCTTATGATTCCTCCGAGATTCAAAGTTCCTAATTTTGAGAAGTGCATTGGTCTCAGTTGCCCAAAGTGTCATTTGGTGATGTTCTACCGGAAGACCTTCTATATCCACAATGATAATTTGATGATTCACTATTTTCAAGACAGTTTGAGTGGAGCATCTTTGAGATGGTATATAGATTTAGAAAGAAGTTGTATCCAGTCATGGAGAGACTTATCCAACGCCTTTTCGAAATAGTACAAGTTTAACTCGGATATGGCTCTGAACCGCATGCAATTACAAAGCCTATCTCAGAAAGACGAATCTTTCATAGGATGTGAGCAACGATGGAGAGAATTTGCAGTCCAAGTGCAACCACCACTCTTAGAGTAGGAACTGGTTGATTTGTTCATGAGAACCTTGTAAAGCCCATACTTCGAAAGGTTGACGAGCAGTGCGATATCAGACTTCGCCCACCTAGTGAAAATTGGAGAACGCATCGAAGGTGGCCTAAAAAATGGAAGAATCAAGGCGCTTCAAGCAGCCAAGGTAGTGAAACTGAGTCTCACAGTAATTTCCAGGAGGAGGAAGAGGAGGAAATTAATGCAGTCGTAGCAAATTTCGAGTATTCTCATGGCGCACCGACAAAACCTTATGGTCCCTCATATTCTCAGCGGTCATCATTTTCAGTGTCATCCTATCCTTATGGGAAACCAACAATGCCTAAGCACCATACCAGAAACATCAAATTGCTCATCATGCAAATCAACGAGTCCATGGTGGAGGACATCAGAATGAGCGTCAAAATCAGCATAGGCCTCGAAAGAATCTGGAAATAAGGAATGCTCCTCTCAATCCAGTTCATATGTCTTATAGTCAACTTCTGCCACATCTGGTCCAAAACTCACTGATAGAGCCTAAGTCTCTCATACTGTTGCTAGAACCATACCCGCCTGGGTACAATCCTAATGTGTGATGTGGATATCATGCTGGGTCAATGGGGCATTCAACTGAAGACTGCAAAGCATTCCAAGCCAAAGTGCAACAGTTGACTAAAAAGAAGTACATATCCTTTCTAGAAGAAAACTTGGTCGTGCACACCAACTTCTCGCCTGAATGAGTTTTAAGACTTCAAGAGGCATCTCCTAAAGTCAGTGGTTCAGACAAGAAGACATTCTCCTTAGAATTGGAAATCATTGGATCGCTTTTATCATTTTCATTTGTAGTTTTTTTCTTGTTAAAGGCTATTTGTTTTTAAACATTGTTGTTTTAAATGGTAATATTAATGATGTGATCATGTATTTTATGAATTAATCATGTCGCATTCGCTCAATTTTCTTCACTTATATCAAAAATAAAAAAAATAAAAAGATATATCCATATACCTCTCGTCCACTTTCTTTATCAAACTGTTGGTTTAACAAAGATTGGAGGGAGAATGATGAAAGCGAAATACTCATAATTGCAAACTGTATGCTTTCGAATAAAATCCTGCTGATGATGTACAGCCATTGTTTTAAATCCCTAAACACTGGAGAAATAAGGAGTTAATCCCTAGTCAACCACTTTGATCCTAGAAGTAGGAGTTTCCTTCAGATTTCTAAACCCTTACGCTTAACCTGGGGCATGGGTAGTGTTCAATTAATATGACTACACATTTGATTACAAGATGAAACATCCCGTCTGAGGACCAATCATATATCATTCTACGAACACATCCTAAAGTGTCGAAGGAATCGTACAAAACTCAAAAGTTATGACGGTTGTTCTTAAATGATCAATGACTTGGTAGTCACAAGCCTTTCCAAAAAAAATATCATAAAAGAAAGAAAAGCTTGCTAAGTCAAACACCCAAAAAAGGTGACTTAGGCAAAAATTAGGGCAATCCAGGTGGACTTAAAAAAAATCAGTCCATGCAAAAGACAGGGATTAAAAAAATATCAAAATCAAAAGAGGTCCTCAAATCCTCAATAAAGCAGAACAGGATTCAGTGACCATCATGTCAAAATAAAAAGGGTCACTGACATCCGTGACAAAAGCAAATAAAGTGACTGCCATTTCAAGCAAATATGGAATCCTCATTTACACTTCCACACTGTCGAACTCTCTTAGAAGACGGATGTGTATCAATTTAACTGAACGTAGGACTGGAGAACATCACGAAGAAGGGGTGGGTACAAATCAAATTTGAGCCTTATACTTTTTCCTATAACCGTGAACCAAACCACGTTACAACCCTTAAAAGACCTAATTGAGACAGGGTTTATTTTGAAAACATACTACAACAAGGTTGCGTAAATTGACTCCTAGAGATTTGCTAATCTTCTTCTTGTTGTATCCTTCACACACTAGCTAAATCAGCACTGCATTTAAACTAATGGTCCATTCGTCACACACTATCACATCATTCCAATGATTTATTTTTTTCAAAACTTGCATGAGCATTGCATTAAAATTACCATTTGTGAATAAACAGTTTTAATTTCAAGTCAGCACTTGACATCAAGGAAATTCCAACAAAGGAACAATCAAAGAGGACTTGATCATTCGTCAAACTCGATCAGAGTCAAGATCACCTCATGGATAAGAGGCATTAACATCCAATGATTATGGAACTAGTCAATACAAAGCAAGTCCCCAAGCATCAGTTGATTATGGGATAAATCATTCAAGAATCAGGTTGATTAGAAGAGCATCATCTCAAGACACTACCAATCAAGGGCATGCATTCAGAGGTTTCTTTTGTTTAAGGGTGAATCCCCCCAGTACTTAGACAACATACGTTAAGTCGCTTCAACGCTCATTTTGGGGCAAGCTACCTCAAGGATACTTTGAAGTCAAATACTCCAAGAGTCAGTCAATCAAGGAAGAATCCTTTCACGACTTTGAATTCTGGAGCAAACCATCTCGAGTTCATCTCATGGTACAACTGTTTCCAACTTCCTTTCAAGGAACAATCCTTTCATGACTTCAAATTATGGGGCAACCCATCTCGAGTTCATCTCATGGTACAACTGTTTCCAACTTCCTTTCAAGGACTAATCCTTTCATGGCTTGAAGTTCTGGGGAAAACCATCTCGAGTTCATCTAATGGTACAACTGTTTCCAACTTCCTTTCAAGGAACAATCATTTCATGACTTAAAGTTCTGGGGAAACCATCTCGAGTTCGTCTCATGGTACAATTGTTTCCAACTTCCTTTCAAGGACTAATCTTTTCATGACTGGAAGTTCTGGATCAAACCATCTCGAGTTAATATCATGGTAAAACTATTTCCAACTTCCGTTCAAGGCACAATCATTTCATGGCTTGAAGTTTTGGGGCAAACCATCTCGAGTTCATCTCATCGTACAACCGTTTCCAACTTCCTTTCAAGGACTAATCCTTTCATGGCTTGAAGTTCTGAGGCAAACTATATCGAGTTCATCTCATGGTACAACTATTTCCAACTTCCTTTCAAGGAACAATCATTTCATAACTTAAAGTTCTGGGGCAAACCATCTCGAGTTCATCTCATGATACAACTGTTTCCAACTTTCTTTCAAGGACTAATCTTTTCATGACTGGATGTTATGGGGAAAACCATCTCAAGTTCATCTCATGGTACAACTGTTTCTAACTTCCTTTCAAGCAACAATCATTTCATGGCTTAAAGTTTAGGGGCAAACCATCTCGAGCTCATCTCATGGTACAACTGTTTCCAACTTCCTTTCAAGGAACAATCATTTCATGGCTTGAAGTTCTGGGGCAAATCATCTCGAGCTCATCTCATGGTACAACTGCTTCCGAATTTCCTTTCAAGGACAAATCCTGTCATGACTCAGAATTTTGGGGCAAATCATCTCGAGTTCATCTCATGGTACAGCTGCTTCCAAACCTCCTTTCAAGAAAAATTCTTCAAAGACCCAGATTGGGGCAGGATGAGTCATAGAGGGGTAAGACCTTTCCATGCTTTCAAGCAATTCAACCAAACTTTGTTGACAACCTTTGAGTTCAAGATGAGTTTCGGGGAATCATGTTATCACCCTACCAACAACTTTTGCCTTCTGACAAGAAGCCTTGCTACAAAAGGAATCTTTTATCCATTACCCTTTACTAGGACATTTTTTTGGAAAACTTCATATCATTGCATAAATCATTTGCATGCATTAGTCATGTCGCTTCGCTCAAGCATAGAGCCATGCATATCATATAATTCATTGGGCCTTACCCCTACAACATGAATTTGACATCTCAAAATCCTTGTAACCCAGGATTTGACACCAAAGTCCAAGTTCCCGTCTGGCAGTTAAAAGTCCAAGTTCCCGTTTGGAAGTTAAAAGTCCAAGTTCCCGTCTGGCAGTTAAAAGTCCAAGTTCCCGTCTGGCAGTTAAAAGTCCAAGTTCCCGTCTGGCAGTTAAAAGTCCAAGTTCCCGTTTGGCAGTTAAAAGTCCAAGATCTCGTCTGGCAGTTAAAGTCCAAGTTCCCGTCTGGCAATTAAAAGTCTAATTTCCCGTTTGGAAAACCTTTTATTGGCAACTACTCAAAAGTCCACCTTTGTTGACACCTTCATAATCCGATAGTCCAATTTTTATTGGCAACTACCTAAAAGTCCACCCTTGTTGGCACCTTCATAATCCAAAAGTCCAATTTTTATTGGCAACTACTTAAAAGACCACCCTTGTTGGCACCTTCATAGTCCAAAAGTCAAATTTTCATTGACAAGCACCGAAAGTCCACCCTTGTTGACACCTTCATAAAACCTAAAGTCCAATTTCATTTGGAGATTCCTAAATCCAATCCCCAATGATATCCAGAAGGGTCTCACCCTCAAAGGGAGACCTATCCCAAGCATACTCCATCATTTGCATTGTCACATGCATGACATGCATATCATTCTTGCCCAAAACAAGAATGTCATCAAACACGGTCATTGCAATCATCAATATAACAAAATCATGTGCATTCATACATGCACAAGAATCCCCAACATTTGCATCCTCATAAGTAACTTCATGCATCATGTAATGCATATCATTTCCACCCAAGGTGGAATGACATATCATGACAGGATCCAGGATCGATCAGCAAGCACCTCGGCCAGTCCACTTTCAAAGTCGACAGTATTTATATGAAAAGAGCTAATATCCCGCACGTGCGCACGGGATTTCTGTCCCCCAACAATTCATTCTTCAACCATACAGTTGATAATGATAATCCCCAGCATCTTCGCTTTTGTTGCTCCCCAAGCAGAGTTTACCCTAAAAAGTCTCCTATGAGCTTTTCCACTGCAAAGCTTTACCAATAAATTTGTTCTTCCTTTATTTCATTTCATTTTCACTGCTTTCTCTTTCTACATTTCATCTCTGCATTTCATGTCCACCTTTTAGGAAAAAATTTGGGGTCTTTCTGTATTTAATTATCTTCCACCAGGAATGTACGAAGACCACTGTCATTCATACCTTCTGATTCAAGTTAATTAAATAGGGGCATCAGTCATACCCCAATTTTGTCCACCCTTCATATGCTTTCGAATGGCTTTTATTTCGAATAAATGAGATAGCACAGTTGGTACGAAGGTATGTGTAAGAGGTTTAATCATAAGGTTGTGGGTTCAAGTCCCATTGCATTACTTTTTGTATTTATTTTCCTTTTTGTGTGTTTTCATTAAAAAAGGGTAAAAAGATCATTTTTTCCATTATTTAATTATTATTTTCGTTTTTTATTTAGGACTATTTTATAAAATTAATTTTTTATTTTTAAATCTTTATTTTATGCATTAAACAAATAAAAAAAACCCAAAAAAAATAAAAAATAAAAAATAAAATAAAATCTCAAGACCAATTCAAGATTCATTCCAAAATAAGTCTTAAACATAATCCAGACATGTTTGATTGAAAGAAGAAAGTTTTCAAAATCACAAAACATGTTCTAGACAAATTCGAATTCCTTCCAAATCAGCATCTCAATGTCAAGATTCAAAATGTCTATAAAAGATGGCAAAAGACCAACACTGGAGGAGAAAAAGACCAGCATGTGAGAGAAAAGAGAGAGCCGAAATATAGGAGCATCGGTATTTTTTTTTCCGGATCTACTATTGTTCTTCATTCTTCATGTACGTTATGTGTATCATTATACTGTTTCTTCTTTTTTGGTTTTCTTACATATAGTTTCGATTGTTATTTTATATTGTCACTTTATGGTTTGTGTTTATTATATATCGTTTTGTGTTTCTTATATACATGTTCAGTTTACACTCTATATATTTGTTTGTGATTCTTATATATTTAGGCATATGCCGGGATTACATAGTACGTACAATATATATTTGTTTGTTTCCTATGTATATAAATATGATCACTGTTTACTTTTTTTAAAATATATTTACCATTGTTTTAAGTTTAGGATATATATATATATATATATATATATATATATATATATATTGTTGTGTGTTAATATTATTTTCACTTTTCATTTTATTTTTAACTTTATAACGATTATATTTTATTTTTAGTTTTATGTCAATTTCGTAGTAATATACCTTCTTTGTGGATAGCATGTGCATATTGTGTTTAGCTTTCTATTTTCAAATTAATGTGAGTTGATGTAAATATTTGTGACACTACCGTAATAATAATAATGTCTTTGAGTGTTGTTTGGTTTATTATTGCATTTCGATTTCAGAGTTAAAATCTACTTTAACTTTCGAGAACCGCTTGAGTGCATATATTCATTTGCTCGGCTTTTCATAGAGTGATTCCTATATGAATCCACTCTAAGTTAGCTTCAGAACTAAATTCAGTTGCTCTTCGTTTTCGGTTGGTTTCGGTCCCGCATTTACTTGTTTGAATGTTTAGGATTTATTCATTTTCTTACTTCCCATTGACCAAATGTATCCCTCACCCTTGTGTGTAATTGTTATTTATTCTTTCCGCCTTTACTTCTTTAAATAGATAATTAATAAAAACAAAAAAAAAATCAATCTTTCAAAAAATCAAAGAATTTGGTCAATACCAAGTTCTATTTTCAAAAACATTGGTCGACACCAATTGATTAATCAACCCAAGCATTCTAGATCCATATATCAAGCCATACCCCCATTTTTGGAAGTCGACTGCTTTATGCGTCGCCATCAACCTTTCCCTTTTCCTTTTCAAACCTTTTTCAAATTCATCCTGCGTTAAAACCCTTGATCCAACATCAATTGGCACTTTCTTGAATAAACTTCAAAACACACAATAAAAGGTGATTAGGATTGCGTTCCACGAGCTTTAAGTGGTGGAGAAGGGACGAGAATGGATTTCCATACACTCACTCTGATTATTTCAACACAAGGCATTCGACTTGGTGGTTGATTGGAATAATCACCTCTACCCATAGTCTTTAGCGCGATCCAAGTCATAAACAAATCTTCTCAAAACCTAAAAAACACTTCAACACATCAAACTTGTCTTTTCTCGCCCCCGTGTGATTGAAACTTTTCAAGACACTAAGTCATCGCCCCCGTGCGATCCACAACTCAAACAAATTTTTCAAAAGAACATTGTTTAGTCCCTTCTTCCGCGCATATAAACTAGTGCTTCAACCTCCCCTAGTGAGCAGACAAGCCAACGTTTAGCAGTTAGAATGTGACCTAAACACTCGTTCATAAAAAACAAACAACCATTTTTGAGTCGAACTACGATTGCTCTGACTATCCCATTGCATGAGGGAATACGTAGGCATAAGGGCCCTAATCCTTGGCGAGCACTCTAATAAAAAAACCAACCAATTTCCCTTAGCAAGTAATAAGATATCGAACAACTTTCATGCCTAGACAACTTAGACGGTTCTCATCGAGTACAATGGATGTAGGGAGTGCTAACACCTTCTCCTTACATAACCGACTTCCGAACCCAACATGGTTGCGATGACCATACCCTATCCTTTTTTTCCCGTGGGTTTTCTCGATATTTTCCTTTTCCCTTCTTGGGAATAAATAAAGTTCGGTGGCGACTCTAATAAGTTCATTCGAGATCATACAAATCCTAATTTTTGCGCATCGCAAAGATCATATTTTTCGAGGTACGAAAGTCCTCGCTTCGGGTATGTCTGCCCCCAATTCTAAAACTAGAATTGAGATATGTATAATATCTGTTGACAAAGTTTTGTATAAGAGAAGCTCTAGCTACCACACAATCAAACCTAATGGTTGATGTTGATTTTATCCACTTCTCTCCCATTAATTCCAGCCGAATCAAGAACATCAAACTCTTCGATTAAACCTCTGGCTACCGCTACTCACTTGATTCTTCAAGTATTTAACTCGGCTGATTTCAATCGCAAATCTTTCAATACAATCCTCTGGTTACCACTACTTCCTTGACCGAACCCACCGTTCTTCAAGACTTTCAGTCGGCTGAATCTGTATTGCAAATATTTGTGCAAAAACCCCCAAATCTCCACGATCTTGGAGGAAAAAACCCTAGTGGTTTTATTTGAACAAAATCCCATTGATTCTCAACCCAAATAATGATATACAAATCCTAAGTTTGGACGTTATCACTCTTGAAGAAAGCACTAATCAACAAAGATAAATATGTGTGATTATTGTAACGCCCCGTTTTGTCCGATTTATTTAATCTAGTCGATTTAAGTATTTTCGTTTTTATATTATTTTATTCTTGACTTTTATTTGACAATATATTATTTTTCATCGTTATTATGTTTTACCGCGTTTTGAGAGCGTTTGCGAGATATTTGAGCTGAGGGGTAAAATAGTATTTTTAGGGGTTTAGATATTTGTTATTATAAGAAAGAAAGAAAGAAAAGAGAGTTTAGAGAGGAAATAGAGAGAAAGAAAAAGAGAAGAGAGAAAGGAAGAGAAGGGAAAAGAAGAGGAAAACTTAGGATAGAATAAATCATCCGTTCAAGCGCGATTAATCGGGTAAGGGTGAGAAGTTTCGATTATATCTTGCTTGTGTATGTATATGTGTTGTTTGTTGTAATTGTTTTGGTTGTTTCACAACTTTTTCTCATTGATAAATTGATGAACAATTGATAGAAATCGATGTTTTCATGGGTGAAACTCGATATAGACTGCGTAGAATACTTGTTGTTATGTTTGGAACATGTTTTGGTTGATATATTGTGATTTGGAAGTGTTTGGGTGGAAGAAATGAGGGATTTTGGCCCCATATGACCTATATTGACGCTGCTGAGAATTTCTGGGTTCGCAGGTTCGCTTTGCGAACCAAAGCGAAGGGGAAAGCGAAGGTTCGCCCAGAAGTTCGCATTGCGAACTTTATGCCTTTTTTCTTCTGCCATGGTTCGCTGGGGGTTCGCATTGCGAATAGGAAAGCGAACGTGACAGATTTTCCATTTTGTTTCCTTCATAACTTTTGGTCCATAACTCGGATTAAGGCACAGTCGGATGCGTTGGAAAGCTAATGAGATGTTCTTTCTTATAAAAATGGTTTGGAGGACAGTAGATGATTTATTTAAGTCATGGTTGTGTAAAAGTGTTGGGTTGTCGGGTTTTTATCGCGTTAAATGCGTGCGGTTGGTGTTTTATAGTGTGTTGTGCTATTGTTATATGACGTGGAGCTTTTATGTGGTTTATATAATGTTGAAGCATGTGATAAGTTGTTGTAATTGTTGTGACCTTATGGCAAAATACTTTGTTGACTTGAATACAAATGTATGGTATTAATGTATGTTGTTGTGGGTAGTCTTCGTGGCGTGAATCCTAGTGTTGTGAGTATCATTGTATGATTGCAGGATTGTTGTGGTTGATGGTGAGTAATTCTTAATGTGAATTGTTATGAGTGTATATGCTAAAATGCTAATTGTTGTGGTTTGTGGATTATGATGAAATGCATTATTTATGTGAAATTCAATGTGTGTTATTTGGTGGCCTTATGGCAAATAAATGCATTGTTTTGGGTTTGATTGCAATGCATGATTATTGATGTTGAGATGGTTCACATGGTTATATGTGTATATGCATTTGATTTTCATGAGTCATTGTATTCCAAGCATCATGATATGCATCTTGTGATGTCGTGTGCCCTTGTGGGGTGTGAGCGACGAAACGATTCCAGAGGGAATCTGCTGTAACGGTCGTGAGCCTTATACAAAGAGGACCTAAAGCGATGTTATAAAAGATCATGAGCCTTATACAAAGAGGACCTAAAATGATCGGATCGTGAGCCTTATACAAAGAGGACCTAAAGTGATCCATAAACGTCGTGAGCCTTATACCAAGATGACCTAAAGCGACGGGGAACATCGTTTGCCCGACGGGGAGTTACACTAAGTAACAAGCGATGATTCCAATAATTCATGAGTGAATTAATGATGAGAATGATGGATGGATTGGTACTGCATTGCATTGCATTGAGTCGTTGTGTCGGTCTCTGTGCATTTGTATAAATCATGAATGGATTGATTATGTGTGGGAAATTGTGAATTGATTGATTATGTGTTGAGCTCGTGATAGCATTGGTGATTTGATATGCATTCATGATAAATGTATGGATTATGGATGATATGTTTTATGAATGGACATATGCTATGTTTTGTGGAGACGTTATACATTACAAAGATTGTTTGGATTATCGTTGATATGCTGTATATGAATATATGTGATGTGGTGGTGTGTTTCCATATGTCATAACCTTGGTATGCCTTATGTGTGAATATGTGATTATGTTGGTATAATTGATATATGCTATGTGGTTGGATTA
Source organism: Lathyrus tuberosus (assembly GCA_022829125.1). Classification (NCBI taxonomy): domain Eukaryota; kingdom Viridiplantae; phylum Streptophyta; class Magnoliopsida; order Fabales; family Fabaceae; genus Lathyrus; species Lathyrus tuberosus. Next base: position 10,247,326 of record JALAZF010000112.1, read on the forward strand.
TTAGATATATGTTATGTATCTGTGGCATGCTATATGTATTAGTATGTGATGCTTGTGGTGAGAATAATTATGCAATGTGAATTTATATGTGTTTGCATATTATTATGCAATCTTGATTTAGTTGTTATTTCTCACCCTTCTGCTGTGGTTTGTTGCCCTATGAGGCCATTGCAGATTAGTACCTTGGAGGCTTTTGTGAAGATTAGTTCTCCATCCTTTTGTCGGCCTGTTTGCTCTGATACGTAACACGGGAGTCGGGGAACGCTTTTGTTATATATGTATACATTTGTTGGATCTATTTTGTATGACCTTTGTATGAATATTTTGATGTTATAAAACAATTTATTTTGTAAAACAAGTCAGTTATGGATCTTTCCGCTTTATTCCATAATTGAACTTTCCTTTTGTATGGAAAAAGTTTCCCTTTTAGGTTTATTCCATTTTGTGTTATGTATCAAATTTATGAGCAGGGATTGTGTTTTCTTTCTTTAAATGTGGCATCCTTGTTTCTGTCTAAGAATAAAATTTTATTCACTCTGATTTATTTATGTATTATTTATTCGCGATGGGAATTGGGGTGTTACATTAGTGGTATCAGAGCAGGTCGGTCCGTCCGGCCAAGTTGTTGAGTCAGTTGGTATGACAGTTGAATACTGTCGATGTTGTTTGTTCCTTAGTACGTGATATGTGTGTGAAACACTGTCAGTACCTTCTGGTTTTCTAATCCTTTGTCTGCAGGATTTAGAATGAGATAAGTGGGGGAGGAGCTGGTGCTTCTCCAAGTTGCTTCAGTTGTGGAGTGTTGGTTGCCAGAGTGTAAGTGTTGTTTGGACAGTGTTGTCCCCAGTTCCGGAGGGAATGCGGATGTAAGGTTTATGTCGACTAAGGATTTGTGCCTTAGGTAGTTTTGTGCACAAGATGCAAGAAATGCTATTATAGTTGGGTAAAGACGGTTTATGCCCCATCATGATTGTCGGCTATCTATTGACAAATTGAGGAACTGATCACCCTTAATCTCTTGTTGATAGTAGACGAAATTATGTTGGATGGAATAGACGTGTCTTTCCGGCTTTGATAGTGTGTGCAATGAATTGTTTGGAATTAAGAAAATGATTACGGATTATTTTGATTAGTCGATGAAGATTCTTATATCGGAAGATGAGGCGGATTAGAGGTTTTGGTATGTTGGTCCAGTTGGGAAGTCATTGAGAGAGAACGATTGGGTATCGTTAATGGTTGTTCTCAGAGAGTAGAGTGTGAACTCAAATTTGATGAAGGTGGAGATTTGAGGTTTGGATCTGCTAAGTAAGTAGAAGAACTTTTAGGAAGTGAAACTTAGATGTTGGTCATGTTTGTGATGATAGTGTTCTGGAAATTGGCAGGAAGCCACAGTGATGGGTCGTCAGTTGTGCATGGTTTCAGATGTGTTTTTGGATGGAACATTAGTGTGTCGACTTGAAGAGGTCCAGCATGGCTGGTAAGGAAAAGGATGATAACATGAGGTTATGTGTTAATCAGTGAGTAGTATGGAAACTTGCGATTGTGTTCTGGATAGATTGAGTTTTGAATTGTGACGAATTGCGAACGATTTGAAGTTCCTTGATGGTATTACTTTTGTTACAGGTTGAGATCTCGTGTTAGCAGAAACCTTGAGTGAGTTGGAACCCCGTAAGAAGAATTGATATGGAATGTGGTAACCAGAGATGGTTAAGCTATTTTGGATAAATTGTTTCGAGCTCAGAATGAATTTTGAAGGTTGTATATGTTATGGTTGTGGAGTATATGAATCGTATCTTCCATACTTGTTTGGATAAGTTAATAGTTATGTTTATTGGATGATATTCTAATTTATTTTAAATCAAAGGATGAGTATGTAGAGTATTTGAGGATTGAGTTACAAGGGTTGGAAGAGAGGGAGCTTTCTGCTAAATTATCGAAGTGAGAATTTTGATTGAAAGAGGTTAGTTTTCTTGGTTATGTTATTTCCGATGATGGTATTGTTGTGTATCCATCCAAAATAGATGCAATTCTATATTGAGAGACTCCAAAGTCGGTTAAGGAGATTAGAAATTTTTGGGCTTAGTTGGTTGTTATTGCAAGTTATGGAAGACTTTGCTAAGTTAGTGCTTCTGTTATCTCAGTTGACTTGCAAAGGGTGAGTCGTTTGTTTGGGATGTTCGTTGTGAGTAAGTTTTAGTGAGCTGAAGTAGAGATTGACTACGGCTCAAATTTTGATTCTGCCTTATCCTAATAAACTGTTTATGGAATATTGGGATGCGTCCTTGATAAGTGTAGTTAGTGTGCTAATGCAAGAGGGTAAAGTCATTTCATATGCTTTACGACAATTGAGGATTCATGATTTCAAGATGGCTATGGTTACTTTGGTGTTGAGAATCTAGAGGCATTATTTTGAGGGTTTTAGGTTCAAGGTGTTTGGTAATCACAAGGGTTTAGAGTACTTGTTTGGTCAGAAAGAATAAAGTAGGAGACAACGAGGATGGTTGGAATTCCTGATTAGTTATGACCTTGGCTCGAATTATCCTATTGGTAAAGTTAATGTCGTGCCTGATGAGTTAAGTCGAAAGTTTTTACATATGTGTGCTTTGATGGTTAAAGAGTGGGAACTTTTGGAAGAATTTAGAGATTTGAGTTTGGTGTGTGAATTGACATCTGATAGCGTGAGGCTTGGTATGTTAAAGGTCACTAATGATTTTTTCTGTTGACCGTTAGCGAGAAACAGAGGCTGGATGTGAAATTTGTTGATTTGATGACGATTGGAGATAAAGGTGTGAATGGTGACTTTAAAGTGGATGATCAGGGTGTTTTGAGATTCCGTGGTAGAATTTGTATTCCTGATGGTTCGGAATTGACAAAGAGGATATTAGAGGAAGGACACTGGTGGGGTTTGAGTATACATCCGGGAGCTAATAAAATGTATCAAGATTTGAAGAAGATCTTTTGATGGTCAGAGAATTAGAGTTGGTTGAGCAGTTCAGAGACTTGTGTCTGGTGTGTAAGCTAACACAGCAGAGTGTGAGGTTGGGTATATTGAAAGTGAACAGTGATTTTTGGTGTATATGAGAAAGAGTTAGACTTTGGACGTGAAATTGGTAGATTTGATGGTTATGAGTCATCAGAGTGCGTAACGGAAGCGTGATGTGGCATAATTCGTATATGCGTGTGTGACTTGTAAGAGTTCATAGGTTGAACATTGAAAACATGTAGGAATGATGAGACCATTGGATGTTTTAGAATGGAAGTGTTAGGTGAAAGGTTTAAATATTATTCGTGGGCTACTATGTAGATGGATGTTTTGGTTGTATGTTCGATTGGTGAATCGTAGCATTGTTGTAATATTGTTGTGTGACAAAGATGTTGGTATTGTGGTTATGTAGAGGTTGTTGAACGATGTTGGGTCGTGGAACTTTATGTTCTTATTTGTGTTGTTGCCTCGTTTCCATCGTGATGGTTCGAGTGCGAGTAGTTAATTCCTGTGTAGGGAATTAGGGGAGTGTTACCTATAGTGAGGGTAACGATCTTGTGGTGTTTCGGTTCAAGAGTGAACCTGTATGTGTTCGTAACTTGGGTATTCTTTGAGTCGTGGGTTGGTCGTCAAGTGCATTGTATGGCTTTGCATCTTGTCGTTGTAGTTGTCGTCGTTGTCGTGTCGTTGTTGTAGCTGCTGTTAGCAATGTGGTTTGTCAGTTTGTGTTATTCGTGGTGTGCCTTTTGTTGGCATATGATAGTTTGTTAGTCGGACGTGAGAGTCGTATCCGGAGTTATTCGTATCAGTTATATTTTCGAGGACAAAAATGTCTAAGTGGGGGAGAATTGTAACGTCCCGTTTTGTCTGATTTATTTAATCGAGTCGATTTAAGTATTTTCGTTTTTATATTATTTTATTCTTGACTTTTATTTTACAATATATTATTTTTCATCGTTATTATGTTTTATCGCGTTTTGAGAGCGTTTGCGAGATATTTGAGCTGAGGGGTAAAATAGTCTTTTTAGGGGTTTAGATATGTGTTATTATAAGAAGGAAAGAAAAGAGAGTTTAGAGAGAAAATAGAGAGAAAGAAAAAGAGAAGAGAGAAAGGAAGAAAAGGGAAAAAAAGAGGAAAACTTCGGATAGAATAAATCATCCGTTCAAGCGCGATTAATCGGGTAAGGGTGAGAAGTTTCGATTATATCTTGCTTGTGTATGTATATGTGTTGTTTGTTGAAATTGTTTTGGTTGTTTCACAACTTTTTCTCATTGATAAATTGATGAACAATTGATAGAAATCGATGTTTTCACGGCTGAAACTCGATATAAACTGCGTAGAATACTTGTTGTTATGTTTGGAACATGTTTTGGTTGATATATTGTGATTTGGAAGTGTTTGGGTGGAAGAAATGAGGGATTTTGGCCCCATATGACCTATATTGACGCTGCTGAGAATTTCTGGGTTCGCAGGTTCGCTTTGCGAACCAAAGCGACGGGGAAAATGAAGGTCCGCCCAGAAGTTCGCATTGCGAACTTTATGCCTTTTTTCTTTTGCCATGGTTCGCTGGGGGTTCGCATTGCGAATAGGAAAACGAACGTGACAGATTTTCCATTTTGTTTCCTTCATAAATTTTGATCCGTAACTCGGATTGAGGCACGGTCGGATGCGTTGGAAAGCTAATGAGATGTTATTTCTTATAAAAATGGGTTGGAGGACAGTAGATGATTTATTTAAGTCGTGGTTGTGTAAAAGTGTTGGGTTGTCGGGTTTTTATCGCGTTAAATGCGTGCGGTCGGTGTTCTATAGTGTGTTGTGCTATTGTTATATAACGTTGAGCTTTTATGTGGTTTATATGATGTTGAAGCATGTGATAAGTTGTTGTAATTGTTGTGACCTTATGGCAAAATACTTTGTTGACTTGAATACAAATGTATGGTATTAATGTATGTTGTTGTGGGTAGTCTTCGTGGCGTGAATCCTAGTGTTGTGAGTATCATTGTATGATTGCAGGATTGTTGTGGTTGATGGTGAGTAATTCTTGATGTGAATTGTTATGAGTGTATATGCTAAAATGCTAATTGTTGTGGTTTGTGGATTATGATGAAATGCATTGTTTATGTGAAATTCAATGTGTGTTATTTGGTGGCCTTATGGCAAATAAATGCATTGTTTTGGGTTTGATTGCAATGCATGATTATTGATGTTGAGATGGTTCACATGGTTATATGTGTATATGCATTTGATTTTCATGAGTCATTGTATTCCAAGCATCATGATATGCATCTTGTGATGTCGTGTGCCCTTGTGGGGTGTGAGCGACGAAACGATTCCAGAGGGAATCTGCTGTAACGGTCGTGAGCCTTATACAAAGAGGACCTAAAGCGACGTTATAAAAGATCGTGAGCCTTATACAAAGAGGACCTAAAGCGATCGGATCGTGAGCCTTATACAAAGAGGACCTAAAGCGATCCATAAATGTCGTGAGCCTTATACCAAGAGGACCTAAAGCGACGGGGAACATCGTTTGCCCGACGGGGAGTTACACTAAGTAACAAGCGATGATTCCAATAATTCCTGAGTGAATTAATGATGAGAATGATGGATGGATTGGTACTGCATTGCATTGCATTGAGTCGTTGTGTCGGTCTCTGTGCATTTGCATAAATCATGAATGGATTGATTATGTGTGGGAAATTGTGAATTGATTGATTATGTGTTGAGCTCGTGATAGCATTGGTGATTTGATATGCATTCATGATAAATGTATGGATTATGGATGATATGTTTTATGAATGGACATATGCTATGTTTTGTGGAGACGTTATACATTACAAAGATTGTTTGGATTATCGTTGATATGTTGTATATGAATATATGTGATGTGGTGGTGTGTTTCCATATGTCATAACCTTGGTATGCCTTATGTGTGAATATGTGATTATGTTGGTATAATTGATATATGCTATGTGGTTGGATTATTAGAAATATGTTATGTATCTGTGGCATGCTATATGTATTAGTATGTGATGCTTGTGGTGAGAATAATTATGCAATGTGAATTTATATGTGTTTGCATATTATTATGCAATCTTGATTTAGTTGTTATTTCTCACCCTTCTGCTGTGGTTTGTTGCCCTATGAGGCCATTGCAGATTAGTACCTTGGAGGCTTTTGTGAAGATTAGTTCTCCATCCTTTTGTCGGTCTGTTTGCTCTGATACGTAACACGGGAGTCGGGGAACGCTTTTGTTATATATGTATATATTTGTTGTATCTATTTTGTATGACCTTTGTATGAATATTTTGATGTTATAAAACAATTTACTTTGTAAAACAAGTCATTTATGGATCTTTCCGCTTTATTCCATAATTGAACTTTCCTTTTGTATGGAAAAAGTTTCCCTTTTAGGTTTATTCCATTTTGTGTTATGTATCAAATTTATGAGCAGTGATTGTGTTTTCTTTCTTTAAATGTGGCATCCTTGTTTCTGTCTAAGAATAAAATTTTATTCACTCTGATTTATTTATGTATTATTTATTCGCGATGGGAATTGGGGTGTTACAATTATTGATGAATGCAATTTGTGAGAGTGAAGATGATGAGCAATCCAATGTAGCTTTCAATTTTCTTTTTGGTTGTATGTACAAACTGATGCATATGAATATATATATATATATATATATATATATATATATATATATATATATATATATATATATATATGGAAATGCTAACATACACCCAAAATTGGTGGGCCCCACACAAAAATACACTACATCTATTTTCTTTCTATTTTTTTTCTTCATCTTTCTAATGTGAGTTCCACCCAAAATTAGTGGGCCCCACACAAAAATACATTAAGGTGTATGTTGCTAATGCACACCTACATGGGTGTGTATTAGCATGACCTATATATATATATATATATATATATATATATATATATATATATATATATATATATGAGTATGAAAATATAACAGAAAAAACAGACTTTGGGAACACAAAGATGCAGAAAATTGAGTGAAAACGCGCGACAGGTCGACCTACAGAAGCTGTGTGTCGACCTTAACAAGGCAGAATGCAAAAATGCGCAAACAATAAGACTGTGCGTTGACCTGCAGCTGGGCCATGCGTCGACGCATGAAGGCCAGAAAGTTACACTTGTGATTCTTTTAGTATGCGTCGACCTCCACATGAGCCATGTGTCGACGTTTGAAGGCCATATTCTTTTACCCACTTTTTTACATCAGTGTGTGTCGACCTGAAGAGGTCCTGAGTCGACACATGCTTGCCAGAATGTTTCAAACTACATTTTTCTTAGTTGTGAGTCAACCTATATCACTAGTGAGTCGACACAATGCACCAAAATTGACTCGAAAACACATTTTAGACATAGAGTATGATCCTATATGCCTAAGTTCATGTATGTAGGCTTTTATGCGCATTTGAAAAAGATGAATGCAAGCTAAGACAAGGTGATACCGTCCAAAATACACAAGTACGGAATTTTCCTAGTTTTGACATCATTAAAACAAAGTAATAAAGGAACCTTGCCCTCATAATTGTCTATGTAATGACTTTAGTGATATCATTATGAAGTAATGTTAAATTTCTCAACTTCATTGTCAGTTAATTCGGCATTATTTGAAGCAAGCATCTGCATATGTAATTAGAACATGACATGTCCTATTATTTGAAACTGACATGTCCTTTAATTGGAACATGTTCTATGTAATGACTATAGTTAGAACACGTCCAATAATTGGAACATGTACAATATGTAAACAAATGGAACATGTCCTATAATCTGCATCTGCATCTGCTAATTCAACAATTCAGCAATTCAAATACCATATAAACCATAAACATATTAAACCAAATACCATATAAACCATATACATATTAAACCAAAAATTATCATTCGCATTCATCAATTCATAGGTTATATTCATACTGTCAGATTCATTACACTTGTTACAACTAAACCATAAACACACTACATCATTTTTTAACCACAACCTACTTCATTACACTTTTTACAACTAAACCTAATAACAATACAAAGCTCATAACACATGTAAATTTCAGTTGCATATTAAAGAACTTCATCTTCATCTTCAACTCATCCTCTTTGACTCTGCATTCATTAACCTTATTCTTCTCTGAGCATAATTTTCCCTTCAAAGATGTAATCATTTCTTTTGCTCTTGGGGTCATCTCTTCGTTATACCAAACAAAATGACTACACCTCTTTTGTCCCACAAGCGACAAGCAACATATGAGAAAAATATGTAAGACATTTTCATGATTGGAGAAAGTATAAGTGATAACTCATAGAAAAATAATACCTTATACACCCCACAACCATAAAAGCGTCGTCCTGGGTTAGAATCAGTCCATGATGTCATTAGTGGTGCATTGAGGTCGCATATACATTCACCTCGGTTTGATTTGAAGTTCGAATGGAATTTTGTGCGACTGCTTGCTTGGGAAAAACCAGACATGGACAAGAGGAGGTAGAAGACGTGGAGAAGAGGAAGTAGAAGACGTGGAGAAGAAGGAGTAGCAACAAAATTTCTAGAGAAGAAGAAAAGGACGAACACGATGCAATTTAGGGTTCTTTATTATATAGATTATTAAACATTAATTTTTGTTTTTTAAAATATTAATGTTTTATTAAAATATATAAATGACATGGCAACTCATTAAATGACATGACATCTGACTTACCATATCAAATCACCATTTTGAGTGCCACATAATCAAAACAGGAGTGAGACTAAAAAAATCCCAAAAAATGACAACTTGAGGGACCAAAGGACTGAAAAATTAAAAAGGGACACTAAAATGTTAAAAATGTATAAATAGTGGGACTGAAAGTGCAATTAAGCCTTTTATTTTAGTTTAGCTTTATCCAAAAAAAAAAATATTTTATATAATTGTGAGTTTGCAATTTTTTGTTTTTATGAAATATTTAATTGTTTCTATTTATTTCCTATCACTAAAAAGTATTATTTTTTTTATTTTAATAAATTAATAATTTATTTTATAAAAATAGATAATACTCCATAGTTATGCAAACAACTAATTTTCCATCGTATGAATCATTATTATCACAATATCTATTTTATTTTATTTTACAATTATATTTATTTGACAAACACATTCTTATTTTCAAATATCAATTTTTTTTGTCTATCTCACAAGTCATTTTTTGTTTTTGTTTTTGTATGATTATTTAATATAATTAAATTTATAAGATTGTTGTTCATTTTAAAGTTAAATAACTCATTTCAAATTTATATGTGTATTTAAATATATTTTATAGCGTATCAAATTAATTTACCTATGTGGAGAACGTTTAATTCAATGTGGTGTGATTGATGATCGTTATTAATTGACAATATAAAAATAATTTAATTATGAGTGTATCACCCATTTTTTTAATATAATTAAAATAACAATAAAAAACGGTATGTATAATGGTTTTATTCCATAAAATGTCATAAAACGCATTATTTTATTTTGAAAAAAAATCAAATAACTTGGTTGACGTGGATATTAGTATTAGGGTATGTTTGGTTGGGGGTAAATGGAGGGGAGGGGAGGAAATATTGATTAGTTTTTGTGTTTGGTTCAAATTTTAAGAGGGGGAGGGGAGGTAGATGGAGGGGACTAAATTTCCTCCTGAATCACTTTTTGCTCCCCTCCGGTTTGGAGAGATTTGGAGGAGAGGGGAGGTGTCTCATTTTAATTATAATTATATTTACATTTTTACCCCTTATTTATTTATTTAAATATAAATTTTAACTTATTAAAATATTAAAAATATTATTTTGAACAAATTTTATCTTTTTTTTTATATATTTTTTATTTATTTTTATATCTTCATCTTGTTATTATTATATGTGTTTAAATTATTTTATTTTATTTTTTATATTTTAAAGTTGTTTTTTAATTATCATAATATTTTTGTTTTTAATAATTTTTGTTAAATTTTATTGTATTTGATAATTTTTTAAAAATTATATATTATAATCGTTATGTTTTTATAAAAAATTTCATGATGTTTTCTGATTGAATATTTATATTTTGGCAATAAATTTGTATTTGAATTATAAACGGTAAATATTATGATTCTTATGGTAAAATTAAAAGGACAAAAAAGTAAAATAATTTTAAAATACCTCCCCTCGCCCTGTGAACCAAACATATTTGTAAATAAAATGTCTCCCCTCCCATTCTCTTTCATATTTTGAACCAAACATGTAATTAAAATTCCTCCCCTCTCCTCCCCTCCCCTCCCCTTCCCTTGATAAAAATCTCTCTCTTCCCCTCCCTTTCATATTAGCGATTGTTATACACGTATTCTCTCTTCTCTTCTCTTCTCCTCCTACTCAAGCCTCAAAACCGAACACAACAAAATCCAATGGCCTCACTCTCCAGCACCACCGCTCTCGCCCCTCCTCTTCCTCCACCCACAATATCTCGTCTCAGAACCACTTCAATTCGTGCGCAATCCATTTCCCTGCCCAATCCCGAACCGAACACCAATTCTCCTCCACCTTCTTCAATTTCCGGAGTAGATAATCTACGGCACACAACAATGGCGGTGACGGATGAACGGACGAAGAGAATAGCGAAGGAAGTGGAGAAGATGAAATCGAAGGAAGCGAAGGAGAGAAAGGAGATGAAGAATAGGAAGGTGGCGTCGCAGAAAGCGGTGTCTGTTATACTTCGTAGAGAGGCCACAAAGGCTCTTATTGATAAGAGAAGGAAGAAAGGTCCTGTTAATTCTAAGAAGCTTTTACCTAGAACTGTACTTGAAGCGTTGCATGAAAGGATTGCGGCGTTTCGATGGGAATCTGCTCTCAAGGTTTATTTCTTTCTTTTTGTTTTGTTTTTTTAGATGAATTGAATGTGATTGCTTACGTGGACGGTTAAAAATCAACACGAGAATAAAATAAGTGTAGTAGAGATGAGTATGTTGCGTTGGATGTGTGGTTAGATTAGAAATGATAGTATTACAGAGAGTGTTGAGGTAGAATCTATAGTAGAAAAGATGGTAAAAAATAGACTTAGGTGGTTTGGACATGTAAAGTGAAGAGGTAGAGGAAGACTTGGAAAAACTATAAGAGAAGTTATTAAGAAAGATTTCGATATTAACGATTTGGATGGAAGCATGGTTCTTGATAGAACATTATGGAGAAGCTTGATCCATGTAACCGACTCCATTTAGTGGGATAAAAATTGGTTGCTGTTGTTGTTCGTATGATTGATTTTGGTCTATGAAGAACACACCTACATCACAATGACACATAGTCACTAGCAACCAGGGATTGAGCTCAAGTGGTTAATGAACTCCTCTTAAGAACGGATCATTCTGAAAAAAACAAGTTTGAATATGGGTGGAACAATTATTGGCTAGGCTGTATTTTGAAAAAAAAAACGAGTTTGAATATGGGTGGAACAATTATTGGCTAGGCTGTGCTTACTTCCTGACTGAATTCCATATTACCAAGGTCCATTTCCCTTAACACCAAACATAGGCACATACTAGCAATAATTTAAGAGAATAAGTGTGTTAGACATTGAATACACCTTCAATGTGTAGTGTCGATGTTACATAGGTTTTGGTTTCTTGTGTTTTATTTTATGGGAATATATGAGTCTGATATGAGTTTTTGTTTCTTTCTTTGTTTATTTGATTAGTTGATTGTGGATAGAGTTCCATTAGGTTGGTTTTGGTTTTGAGTTCATCAATGGATCTATCCCAATGCAAAGCTGATAATCAAAACAATGGAAACAAAAAAAAAATCTCTTATTGTAAGGTAAAGAAAGCTCCCACTTCTAAGCACATGCACTGTCTATGGGCCTGTTTGTTTTAGCTTTAAAAAACTGGATTTTTTCTTTGTATTTTCAAAAATGGATTTTGTAAAACCGTTTTTCAAAATATTACAAATTTTTCTATATTAATTTTTTTTAAATTGCAAGACTAATTTTAATATCATACAACATAAATATACATTATTGAAGATCAAAACATAGTCGAAATCTTAATTTTTGAAAAAATTTGTATCTAAAAAATGATTTTTATGAAAAGCTATTTGAAATAGCTTCAAAATTAAGTGATTTTTTGAAATTTTGATATCCAAATTTTTTTTCGATAAAATATTGATATATCTAAAATAACATTTTAAGAATAACTATTCAAACCAAATTTTCATTTGAAACTTTTATTAAAAGTTTCTTTGTAAACTTTTTTTTCACAAAATTTTGTTACACTATAAAAATCATTTTTAAAAAAAGCCAAAACAAACGGACCCTATATCTCATCCAATGAGAGACTCTTAACACCTATGTTAAAAAACCAATCCAATCTAGACTGAACCAACTATACTTCTATATACATGTATTGAATATCAGTTGGATATGCCTACACACAATCCTTTTTTGCGTCCTTATATCGACGAAGAGAAGAAGTATTTGTTTTTTTGAAAGTTTTCAATATTCATCAACTGACAATTTGTATGTGAGTTATTTATATATCATGGTATTTGTTCTGTATGTCAGTCTAGTCAAGAGAATGCACATGGGACGCTGCGTTAAATTTGTTATTTTGAGTTTGAGTCTTAGGGATCATTTGTGTTACCTTGGAATTCTGTGCTTGTAACTTTTGTGGTTGACTTATTTTATAGTTTTTTCTGACAAACATAATTTATAGTTAAATTCAAATCCATATGGGTTCTGTTGTAGGCTTTAGCTGTGGTAACTGGTAATATTAGTTTGCTGTTTGTTCTGTGGCATTAAATTGTACCATGTTAACTTTTTCTTGGGAACATGGGAAAGCCAAAGTTAGAATAAATGGATGAGTAGCTTTGACTATGATAATCTATGAAGCACGGAATCCGACACGGAGAGCGGGACACGACACGACACGGACACTCCGACAATGATAATGTTAAAACATAGGACACCGACACCGCTATATATAAGAGAGTATTTCAGTTTTATTTATCCATCTATGATTAAAAAAGTTAAAAATATTCTAATCAAAATTAATGTCTTTAATTCTTTATTGATAATATTGCTTAAATACACGTTTAACAATTTTAAATTTGTGTGAAATTTGTCCAAAATATGTAGAAAAGTGTGTTGAAGCAAAGAAAAAAAAACAAATTTTTGTTTGAAACACTTGTTTAAATTGTCTGACTCTGACATATATGTTATGAGTGTCATACGGATGTCAACCATTGATTCGAAAAGTGTCGAAACAAAGAAAAAACCATTTTTTAGTGGACACTTGTTTGACTTTTCTGACACTTCTTTAACTTTTCTGACACATGTCGGACACCGCAACACGCCTACTCCTAGAGGTGTCCGTGCTTCATAAATGATAATCTTTGATTTGATTGAATTTTGATTATCTTTTGGGAAAATAATTAATTAGATGGATGAGAATGAAAATTAGTTAGCTAATTCACAAAAGAGAGAGAATCATAATTCAACTGGAGTTCAATCCGATTGACCCATGGACCCTTATAGTTAAACCTAACCTTTTATAGGTCCAATCCAATGCGCAATTGTTTAAATATTGGTTACTTATTGAAGAAGCTCATCTATTTATAGTGTTATCTTAGTATGTATAGAGATGTGGAAAGAAAAAGTGACCTAGAAAAAGTGAAGTGATGTGGTTCCAATGTTAGATGTTAAGGAAGCATATTTGCACAAAAGATACAGATTATAGAAATAAAATGGTAGGTGTAATTGAATAATGTAGCAACAAAATGCAGACTCGAAGAATTAAATTGATCGAGAACGTTTTATCTTTCTGCTGTTTAACTTTAAGGATTTCTTGTACTGTGAAAGACGTCCATTTAGGATCTTATTTGCATGTATTAAAACATAATTAAATTAGTTTTAAAACAGTGGTTGAAATTTGAAGCTGCACTCTTTCTTTTTTCTCTTGTGCACACGTACACTTGTGAAACTGTTTAGTTTACAGGAAGACTTGATATCACATCAAAGCATGCTCTCATGGTTTCAGGTTTTTGAACTACTGCGTGAACAGCTTTGGTACAGACCTTACACTGGTGTATACATCAAATTAATAGTCATGCTTGGAAAATGTAAGCAACCCGATAAAGCTTTTGAACTCTTTCAAGCTATGGTTGAAGAAGGTTGTGTTTTGGACTGTGAATCATACACAGCATTGTTAGCTGCCTATGGTAGGAGTGGTCTCTTGGATAAAGCCTTTTCTCTTCTTGAGGAAATGAAGAGTACACCTGGTTGTCAGCCAGATGTCCAGACTTATTCAATCCTCATTAAATCGTGCTTGCAGATTTCTGCCTTTGACAAAGTTCAGAGTCTTATATCTGACATGGCCACTCTTGGTATCAAACCAAACACAGTCACCTACAACACCCTTATTGATGCTTATGGGAAGGCAAAAAGGTAAAATGTTAACCTTTCTTTCTTTATCTTGTGAAAGAACTACATGCACAGTCTGGTTGCTGACTGAAGTTGAAAAAAGAATTTTATCAACTACCTACTTTTCCAACACATCACTATCCAGTTCTGGATTGTCGCCGATAAAGTTGTGGTGAAAAATTGTTCATTTTTTGTTGTTTACTTGTATTTTTAGTCTTTTAGCAACCAGCTGCAGCATAACTCAATGCGTATTTGCATATCTGTAATATAATTTTATGCTCTTAAAAGGTTTTCAGAAATGGAATCTACACTTTTGGAAATGCTTGCTGAACAAGATTGTCAACCAGATGTATGGACCATGAATTCAACACTCAGGGCCTTTGGCAACCTTGGGCAGATAGAAACAATGGAGAGGTGTTATGAGAAGTTTCAGGCATCTGGAATCCAACCAAATGTTCAAACCTTCAACATTCTCTTGGATTCCTACGGTAAAGCCCATGATTACACGAAAGTGAGTGCTGTAATGGAATACATGCAGAAATATCATTATTCATGGACAATTGTCACCTACAATATTGTGATTGATGCTTTTGGGAAGGCTGGGGATCTCAAACAGATGGAGTATTTGTTTAGACTGATGCGGTCAGAGAGAATAAAACCTAGTTGTGTCACACTGTGTTCACTTGTGAGGGCTTATGCACATGCAGGTAAGTCTGAAAAAGTTGGCGGTGTCTTGCGTTTTGTTGATAATTCAGATGTAACACTGGACACTGTATTCTTCAATTGCTTGGTGGATGCTTATATGAGATTAGATTGTTTGGATGAGATGAAGGGAGTCCTTGAGATCATGGAACATAAAGGTTGTAAGCCCGATTTCTTAACTTATAGAACAATGATTAAAGCTTATTCATCTAAGGGTATGCATAGTCATGTTAAGGGGCTTAAAGAGCTCCTCGCAACAGTGAAGAAGCCTCCTTTAGAAAGAAACAAACCTGACTTTTGATGAGAAGATCTAGATATTTTTGCTTCAATATGTTTGGTTTTCTATGATCTGTTTATTTGTGCATACGTTGAATATTATCTAGTTTAGTTGAGTTTTTTTTTTTTTTTTCCTTTTCTTAGTTTTATAGTTAGTCAGTTTAGGAGGAAAGAGACAGAAGAAAATAGTGGCAAGAAAAATGAGAGTAAAAGTGTAAAATACTATGTTAAGAAAGGGAGGGAGGGAAATAGAGAGGAAGTAAAAGGACTGATATAGGTTTAGGGTCAAATTTCTTTACTCTGGCCTTACAGAAAATGGAATTCAAAATGTCAATATTACTATTTTCGATTTCATTTCCATACTTGTCTCATTTTTTGTTGGGTTGTTCCTTTTAAATGTAGAGGCATTGTTTGTGATGAGCACATAATGTAATGTTTTTGTAGACATAAGGTTTGTCTTTCTTCTGGATGATTCAAAATTGTTTTACTAGGCCATGAAAGGAAGATTCCAACTTCTTGAAGATGTCTTTGATTCATAAGCAGAGTAGATTTTTGGATTCTTACATAGGCTTTGTCGTATTCACATCATTGAGAAGATCCCTAGTAAAAAGTGTGTAGTCTTGACATCTTTATGTCATATTTATGCGCAATTTGCAACGATAGTCAGTTTAATTCCAACGGATTTAGGCATCACAATTGGAGAGAAAGTTTTATCACACTTTAAATGTTTTGTTTGGTGTCTGGTATAGGATTGAGGCATGATAGAATAAAAAAGAGGTGGATAATGTTGGTCGGTATGATCTACCGGATTTAAATAGGGATTGAATAGATGATGCGATAAATTGAAACAAATGATTTTATCACCATGATTTGATTCAACATTTAAAAAATTTGAAATGATTCTATTCATTTACTTGAAAAAAAAAGGTGAAGAAATCATGCGATATTCAAATCAAGACTTAGTGTGGTGTTTGGTAGCAATTCAAATGGTCGCTACCACACGTTTACATGCTCTCCACCACAAGTTTTACGGATGCTACAACTACTAGCTTCTACTCACCGTGCGGTTCCACCATGGGTTTTTAATATAACAAACATATGCTTAGATTGATTTAAATTGTTTGGTTATCACGGAGAGCATTTACATTTAGTCAAGAGTAACACACAAATAAGAAACACATCACATATTTATTCAAAATTTTAAGGTGATAGATGTATGAGTCATCTTATTTATAAAATATTTAATTCACTTTTTTACATTCAAGATTTTAAAATGATAGATGTATGAGTCATCTTACTTATAAAATGTTTAATCTTCACTTTTTTAAATAATATAGGACTTTCAAATCACACTTGTAAACAACACAAATAATATGCATCAGAAAACTTTTCATATGAGTGACTCTGATTTGTACTTCAATTCATGCATCCATACGAGAGAAATTTTCAAGAATGGGATCAAGTGATATGATTCAACACAAGTAAATGGGTGGTTCAAATGAAGTGTACTAGAAACTAAAAATTTGAAAGAAAATTTGTTTTATGATGTAGCGCAAGTTTTAAAATAATTCATGAGTGTTTTTAAAGAAGTAGGCACAAAGAGATTATTGAGACGCACAAGTTAAAACAACGGTAAATTAACCTATGCACATCAAATGAGAGAATTGTTCTTTTCTCGTTTGTGTGTATATCACACATTTAAAAACTCGAAAATGCCTTTCATATTTTATGAGATGTATTTTCGAACGCATCACAAAATTACACTAGTTTTTATTTTTTTGAGATCCATCTCAAATTGAAAAAAAAATAGTTCGGAGATGCATCTCCGTTATTACTTTAATATATCCGAAAACGTATCTCTGTTAACCATGCAACTTAAAGGGGCATCACATTTTCTCAAACCGGTGTCATCTCATTTAAATTTTCGGAGAGGAGTTTTATACTTCCCACTTCTTTCACATCTCATTGTCATAAGTGCAACTCTTTTATATTAACTATTATCAAACCTTTCAATTACAACACAAAATCCCAATTTAAATGTCTCCATGTGAATCCGTTGAAGGATATGATCTTGAAACTCAAACTCTTGTTCATTTGTAAATTGGTTGCCGACATCTACCTCATTCACATCAATATATTTGACATCAGTAGACACAATAGATTTGGGAAAAATTTCAAAGTCACCATATCTAATGCAAACAATAACAGAGAGTATAAAAAAATAGATTGAAATTGATCGTGAAGGCTGATCAGATCCTGTAATGGGCCAAAAAGAACGTCTGTGATACTGGGTGCGTGAGATGAGGAGGGGGGTGTACCTGTAAGGCACTCCGATGCTAAAGTAAGAATCGGGGGAGACAAAGGCAAGTACAAAAGTATGAGTTCTAAGTATGATTTTTGGATACCCGACCCTCTCATTTGAGAGGGTTTTTATAATGCCCCCAGCGCGTGGCCAACGGTCCCTATTTTCGGGGCAGAATAACCGTTTCCTGAAGAATAAGTAACTGCAAAAAACTAGCCGTTATGACAGGCAGAGGTGCCAAAAACTAGTCGTTGCCACGAGCAAAGGCGTAGTTTAGGGCACAGGCGTCATGACCGCTCTTGGATGGTGGAGCCGTGCGTAACGGGCAGGAATGTCGGGGAGGAGCAAATGACCTTGAGACTCATCTGTCCATATGTGCCCGGTAGAGGGGCAGAAAGGTAAATGCTGCCCCACCTCAGCTGGACTTAGGTAATTGGGTCGTTCTGGGAGCAGAAGTGGATTGGGCTATGCCTAGCCATTGGTCCAGTCCGGAACAGGAGCCCCCCAAGTCGTTGCTCTCGAGCATGAGAGTGATGACTTAAGGATGGCTCGCAGCCCCGAGGACCTCTGAAGGAGTCGTCTTTTGTCGACGAGACGGAATTGTCCTTGGATGCCCGGGGATTCTAGTGCCCGCGGGATACGTACCACGGGATTCTAGTGCCACGTGTGCCTCGAGCCTTGTGCAGCATTAACTGTGTCATGATGGTTAGGCTAGGGTCATGATGATGCCCTTAGCTGCGCGTGCTCGTGCACGTGCTTTCAGACTGTATATATAGGAGGGAGAGCTGCTCATTTGCATTTTCGCTTCTCTCTCCTTCTTCGTTCTTCTCAGAGCTCTCCGTCCGTCGCCGCTGTTAACCGCCGCGTTAGCCGCCGCACGTAGCTTCGAGCAAGCTCTTCGGTCCTCCACACTTTTTTCGACCACGTTGTAACCTATTTTTACCCCTAAGATTTCGCACATCTCATTTGTATCTTATACCACAAACAAGATCACAATCTTTGTTTCTCCTAAGCAACTGTGTATTTCTCACTTGCTTTATTATTTGTTTATGTTTATCTAACATCTGACTAAAATACCAAAAATATGCTGCAGTTTGCTTGTTTTCCTCTCTGTGTGTTTAGATTTTGTGGGGTTGTCAAAGCAAGGGCATGGTTTCAAGTCACATGTGGTTGTTCGTTCATGATCCAGTTCAGATGGAAGTTTGACCTAATTTTGGTCAAACCATCAAGAGATTGCTTCAAGTACAAGTTATCTGTTTTAGTGGGCTATTTATCAAGCAGTGGTTCATGTCAAGTTTGGTTTTAGAAAGTCAGGTTCATCATGATCAGAGTTCATCAGTTTAATATTCAACTGTGTTCATCTGTGGATTTATTTTCCAAGATAATTGATTCAGACGAATTTTGAAGTGATTCAAAACTTATTATCAGAGATTTAGAGGATGTTTGATTTAGATGTTTTGTTTCAGCGACAAGATTTTTCAGTGGTAGCTGTGTTGCATACTTCATCAGAGGCTTGTGAGAGGATTAAGTGGGCTTTGGATCAAAAACAAGATTTTGTATCCACTATCATTTCCATTTTTTCTAAACCAATTATCCACATTTTAACCAATCTATCCATATTCTTTTATTTTACTACCAAGACCATTTTTCAACTATCCAAAAACCAAATTTTCTAATCCATTTCTTCATCACCAATTTTCAATATCCATTCTTAAATACATTTTGATTTGAATTCAATTCAAATGTCCATATCCATATCATTTCCAATTATCCAAACATATTTCAAATATTCGTTGTCTAAAATCCATTTCTATATCCATTTCCTTTGTTATATCCATTTATTCATATTCAATTACCATCTAAATCAAATTCACAAAATTCTAATTATCCATTTTTTAATATCTAATAACCATGTTTATCTTTTTAATCCATTTCACATACACCTTTTATTTTTTAACCAAATATCCAATTTTTTTTAATATATTAATATCCATTTTTCTCCTAAAACAATTAAACCCATTACATCCTCAAGTCCAATTCAAAGGTACAAAAATGCAGCCCATCTACATTACAACAAAAAAAAAAGGCCAAAATTTAGAAAATTGGGCTCATGGAATAACATAGTCACATCCTTCATGCTATAAAATTCCAGCCACACATAAAACGAACAAGTCATAGCTCCCAAGAGTCTCACGTCCAGCTGCAATCTTTTCCAAGCTACATGAGCCATTCCAAATGCCATATAATACACAAGCTGCTAGCAAAATGTTCAAGCCCTCATGAAATTATCTCCAAACGGCTTCCAAACTTCACGCTGAACCAAGCTACTATCGCCATGCTTTACAAGCCGTTGAAGCCAAGCTTTCCAAACTAGCTGCAAATATATTCCAAAATAAGCATCCAAAAGCTGCTACAATTCACAAGCCAGCAAAACACCCTGCCAACTCCATTTCGTTCCAAGCCACGCGAGCCAAACAAGCTATAAGGGAGGAATCCAAAACGCGACCAGCACAAGTTCAAAACTACTACAAAACGACATTCACAAACAAACTGCAGCAAGCAAAACGCAGTGCACAACAGATTCAAAACGAAACGCAGAAAAATTCAAGAAACGACAAATTGAAATTTTGAATTTCTAAATTCATTTCAAAAACTCACCTCAAATTCATTATAAATAGAACACCCTCTCATTCCATTACTCTCAAGCTTTGATAAGCTAGAAAAACTCTGCAAAAATACAACCAACGCCTCAATCAATTCCTTTCCCCTTCATCAATTCATCTTCAATCATCTCATACAATCTTCCATAACTTCAAGCTTCAACCAACCTCTCAATACTAACCTTCAACAACCAAATATATTCATCACCTTCTCCATTTTTAACTTTCTTCAATCTCAAATCAACAACAACACTCGCACATCAACAACAACAACTTCAGAAAATTCAAGCAAAAAGGCAAGAGAAGAGGAGTAGAAGAAGATTCGGAAGTGTAACTCATCATTTTTGAAGGTAGTTCGAGACATTTCTGGCATTTCGATCTGTTACCGTTTGCTACGATTCTTCGAATTGGTTACACCATTGCGTTCAGCTCTACGTTTCGATCCTTTCCGACTAAGTTTCGTATCCCGTCGCTCCGTCGTGGTGAGCTCACCGTCGTGAACAGTTGCGCGGCCGTGAGAGTTTTAGAAGGGAAGATGATGAAACTCGTTTGATTTCTGATTCCATTTGTATTATTTTGTTTTTATTGTTTATTTTTTAAATAAAGAAGGTTATCTTGTATTTTGGGTTGGGCCGTGAGGAGGCCTTATTGTTACACCCTCCCTTCCTTTTCTTTTTTATAAAAACTCAATTTAATTTTTACTACTTTCCTTTTTTTTTCTTTATCAATGATTTTTGTTAAAATAGATTTTAAGTTTTTATGTTAATTTTGGTATTTTAAATGCTACCTTAAAGAAATTTCTTAAAAAAAATTATTTGAAAATATTTTAATTCTTTCTTTTTTTCATTTAATTTCTTTATAACTTTTTTTTTCTATATTTTGATGAATTATTGGTTGTTGATGGATCATAAATGTTAGATCCATCTTTTTCTCCATCTTTTTTTCTTTTTGGTCGATGAAAATCTAAGAATCGAAGATTATTGATTTTCGAAGATGTTTAATATTAATTATTTCAAATCCATGGATGAATGATCATTTGGATCATTCTCCATACTTTGGAATCGTGATAGATTTCCTTTGATAAATCAATGTGAAATCTCGATTACGATTAGACCGTTCCATTTTTTCTTTTTGTGTGGCATGTTTTAGGAGAGTGATTTACATATCACTTCTCTAACATGTATTAACACGTAAAGTGCATTGACCGGCCTCGAGTAGGGTGACTTTTATATAAGTTACTTGGCGATTGCTTAACATAGCGCTACATTTGTCCCTCTCTCCGAATCGGAACTTGATCTTTCGTGGCCCAAACCTTTTGGTTGTGTAAGCCCAATGATGGTTAATCTTTTGTATTAGGCTCAAAATCTTTGAAGCTTGTTGTGTAGAGGCTTTGATTCTATCAATCTTTTGACAAGTCTTCATTAACCTTGACCTAAGTACATTGTTTGATCATTATAGTTCAAGACGCGAGACAGAACAATCGATGATACTATTATGTATATACTACTAATCACTAACTTACTAACAATATTATTGTACTAATCTTGTTTATGATTCCTTCTCGCTCCCTATCTCTCTTTTACTTTTAAGCGATAAAACTAAGTGTTTTGGCTGACCATTTGGCACACCAGTCAATTGATGATTATCAACCTATCGGGTTTGATTTTCCTGATGAAGACGTGAAGTACCTAAAGGTTAAAGATTGTGAAGAACCATTACCTGATGAAGGGCCTGAGCCTGGATTCCGTTGGGGTTTGATTTTTGATGGAGCTGTTAATGAGTATGGCAATGGTATTGGAGCAATAATTGTTACTCCTCATGGTTCTCATATTCCTAAGTTACCTGTTTTCCTCACTGTAACGCCCCAATTTAATTTAATTATTTTAGTAATTAAATTATGAATTGTTGTGGTTTATGTGTGGTTGTAGGTATTTTTGTGGCGTTTGAGTTGTCCTCATGAGGGTAGTGACCTTGAAATTGTGGGACTTGAAGTGTTGGAGATGAGATGGAAGGGTATGTGGATTAATAATATTTAATTATATTATTTTATGGGATATAATTATTATTATAAAGTTAGTTGAAATAATACTAATAATAATAATAATAATATTTAAATTAAAATATAATAATAATAATATTGTTATTTTATGGAAATATAAAAAGAGAGATAAAGGGGTTTTTGTTCAGTACGTGAAAACAAAACCTAAAAGGCAGAGCTACGAGGCAGACATGGGAAAGGAAGAGAAGCCATTGTTGAAGGTTGAAGGCTAACCGAAAGAAAAACCTCAAGGTAAGGGTGGAGTTCTTCTATCTTAAAAGGATTATATGATAATTGCATGTTGGGTGGGTAATTGTTTATGATAATACCTCTTGAAAGTTATTAACGTGGGATTCGAAGGTTTGCCTTTGAAGGCCTGACTGAAAAAGGCCTAGGTTTGTTGTTAGGTTCGGTGATTTTTTAGGATAATTGGTTATACGGATAATCGGTATGTATATCTGTGATTTTCGGTGTATTATGGACTGATTTGGTGTGTAAATTGGAGGTGTTGCGGTGGCTGTGGTGATTGGAACCACGACTGCAATTCTGCAGAATCGCAGGTTCGCTAGGCGAATAAACCATTTGCTAGGCGAATGCTCGCGCCAGTTTCGCAAAGCAAACTAGGCAGCAAATGAGACAGTAGAGATGTTGAGTTCTGGATGTTGAAGGGAGAAGTTTGTCGGATGGTTCGCACGACGAGGTTGCCATCGAGGTGGTTCGCCTAGCGAGGACGATGGTGAAGGGAGAGTGGAAAAGTGACGCTCTCTGGATTTTGTATGGGGTCGGGGCTTCGCGGCGAGTTCGCTAAGCGAACTCCCTAGCGAAGGGATTCGCTGAGAGGTTCACACAGCGAACCTTTTGTCATACCCCAAATTTTGACCACTAAGATTTCTCATCATTGTGCAAATCATCATCACAATATGGATGTGTCATTATGCCTCATTAGTCTCCCCAAAGATGGGTGAGCATCCACTACAATCAAAATTAGGGTTTCAAGCCCTCTCAGAGCTCTTAGACAAAGGATCAATCGAGGAATGACATGATCTTCAACTTGTCTAACCCCTCAAACATCCACAAAGGATCAAGAGGACTCCCACTTCAAGGATTAAGCACAAGGCTGCTCCCTTCTAGGTGGATTAAGCCTCAAGATCGCTAGTGTCACCAAATTAGGGTTTTGGTCGACCAGGGCCTCCAGATGGAATTTTCCTCTGGGCATGAGCCAAGGCTTCAAAGCATAATCTAAGATGCTCCAAGGGACATCATGGACCCAATCATCAAGCCAATTTTTCCTCAGGGGATGCATTCATAAAAAATCAAGAATTAGGGTTTCTTGACCTAATTCACCCCTAAGTTGACTTTTGGGACAAAACATGAGCCAAGACCTCAAGAGAGGATTTGAGGATCTCTAACACCCTACATTGATCCATTTGCAACAATGGATTGATCCAAGAAGCTTGATTCCCAAGTTTCAAGTTCATCAGAACCACAGTTAGGGTTTCGTGGGAAAAAGTCAACTGTGCCTTTGACTTTTGACCCAGGCATGCTCCCAAACCTTGGGACATGATTCAATACACCCTATAACACCTATGAAATCAATCCATCAAGTTTGATTTAGGTCAAGGACTTGATTTCATAGAGGATCGCACAGTTTGGAATTCATCTGACAAAAAGTCAATTGTGCACAAAAGTCAACTTTGACTTTTTGAGATTTTTCACAATTATGGTTCTTTGACCCTAAAATGATGTTAATGTATGATTGGAATCATCATTCATCAAGAAAAATCAAGAAAAGTGGGATAACTTGTAAAAGGGGTAACCATAAAAACTTAGAAATTTTTCTAAGTTATGGAACAAAGTGGCAAGGGTACCAACTTTGGAGGATCATAACTCCTAAACCACAAGGCCAATTTTCCCCATCCAAATCTGGATTTGTAGATCTCATTGCCCTCTACAAAAGCTTCATCTTGCCTATTTGTGTGGAGAAGATCTTGCAGTGTGGAGAAGATCTTGCCTATTTGTGTGGAGAAGATCTTGCAGCTGAATTAAAAAGTGGAGATTTAAAAGATACATAATATCCTGGAAATATTATGTGGAGCTGAAGATTGAGTATTTAAAATATGAAGATTTGATTGAAGATTTAATTGAAGATTTGATTGAAGATTTAATTGAAGATCTATTTAGTAGCAGAATCTTTGGCAGATTGATAGCAGAAGATATGATATGATTTGAAGGCCCAAATCCAGTTGGGAAAAAGATATAAATAGAATGCTTGTAACCTAGAATAGGTACGGGTCCAAGATTTAGATCATTAGGGCTTTGTCTAAGTGAACCACTCGGGTTGTGAGATGGTCATTGTGTTTAACTCAGAAACCTGTAGGTAATGAGTTTGGTATTGTTCTTGGAGGAAGCTTTGAAGCAACTCCAAAGTGTGTCATGAAAGGGTGTCTTTTATGATTGAACAGTTGTTGGTAATCAAGCTCTTGATGCAGTGGCGGTGTAGTCGATTGCTAGACATCATTGTGATGATTGGAAGTGAGATGGAGTCTCTTACCTAGGGAGGACTTAGGTAGAAGGGTCATTGGGTAGTGATTAAATTAGGTAGATGGTCAACTGGTCTGTTGAGTCTGTAATTTGATACTGCTAATAGTTGACTTCCTTCCTGGCTTGGTATGCCCTCAGTTGTAGGTTGTTGAATCGAACTGGGTGAACAATTCAGTGTGTTATTTACTGTTTCTATTATTGCCTTGTTCAGCAGATTGCGATGTTGTGACATTGCACAAAGACATCACACATCTGTACCAGAATTTCAATTGGTATCAGAGCAGGCATCCTGTCTGTTTCTGGATGAGATCTAAGGAAGATACTTTCTGATTCATAAGCAAGGAAGATAGTTTTGCTGAGTTATGGACTTGGTCAGTTCATATAGTTGTTTGTATGATCCCTTGAAGTGAAGAATGGACTATTTATGACAGTATATGTATTGGACATGTCTGTTGTTATCAGGAGAACTGCTGATGTGAGTTTGATTTGTTGGCACTTGGTTTATGGTGATGGTGTGCAAGGATTATTGAGAAGTGCCTGAAGGTTGTTGAGGAGTTGGTGTATGTTCCGCTGCATATGGTATAACCCTGGTTGGGTCATGTATCTCTGGTGGTGAGATTCTAGGAAGGTATTCTCATGGAAGGACATTAGGGTTTGGTCTCCTCAGCAGGCTCTCTATGATGGTGTAGTTTATGCAAGACTGCTTCAACCGGTTGTTTAGAGAAGCCAAAGATACTTGAGGATTATCTCATATCTTTGAAAAGTAGTGAATGGATCTTATTAAAGAGTGTATGACATGGAAGTTTCAGTTTTGAAGAAGAATGTATTTCAAATCAGGTATTAAAGACCAATCTGTCCAGAACGTTGATTCCTTCCTTCTTGATGGTGAAAGAAGAGGGTGGAACCAAAGCAAAAGAGTATCACTGTCAAATTTTTCATGCGAGAGTGAAGATCTTGATCAGTCATCTCTTAAGCTTATTTGTAGTTTCATCAAGAAAGAAGCTGAGCTTAATATGTCAATTCAAATGTCTCGACATCGTGCTTCTCATTAGCAGTTTATGATAAATACTAAGTCAAGACCTGTTAGAGTGTAGCTGCTTAGAAGGATCACTGAAGCTGTGAAGTTGAAAAATTTTTTAGATGCTGTTCAGTATGTCATAGCATTTCAGCAGGAGCTGGTTGAAGAGAAAGGAAAAGGCATCCAAGAGTTTGTGTGCAGTAGCAGGGTAATTCAGCCGGTGGTCAATTGGTATTTACATAAGCTCTTCCAGTTTTGTGGATCGAAGGATTAAAAGTAGCAGATTGTCTATGGGCAGAAGGATGGCAGTTATCCCTCTTAAGTTTGACATAAGATCTGAACCTTGTGCTTATAAGAAGAAGCTTCTGGAAGAGTGTGTTATACAAGCTACTGCAGTGTGCTCCCTACAAGAGATATGTGTGGAGGACTGATGTTAGAACTGATGTGCTCAGGATGGAGTAAAAGATTAAGACACTGACCTAACCTTGAAGGCATTTGTAGGAATGGTTGTCATGATGGTTTGCTTTGAAGAAGAATCATCAGATGCCGGTTGCGTGAGAAGGAGCTGAGTGTTTATCTAGGAGGTTGTGCATTCAACTAATGACAATATACATTGATGCGAGACTATGTATATGTCTGATGTAAAAGTGCAGAACTACAGAAGTGTTGTGGTGTGTTGGTGGGTGACGACCTAAATTATGTTGTTGAAGATGGAAGACTATGAAGACATCATAATCTTGATGGTTACAGCTTGGATCTGTTTGATCTAAGTGGTTTGGAGCATGGTGTTTGCTCTGGTTGTGAAGGTCTAGGATAAGTGGCAGTTATCTCTGGCTTTCTACTGACGGCTCTACTAAGGGAAATGACCTTCTTTAGTATTGCTATGGGGTAGTCTTGGACTAATGTTCTGAAGATTCAGATGTGGTAGGTTTGAAGTCTTTGGAGTTTCTAAGCAGGATGGAGGTTGTCTACTCAAACTTGATTGTTGAATTAAGTCTATGAGAGCATGGAAATCTGTTTCTGCAAAGGGAGGAGGTTCTTCTGAGTGGCAGAAGGTAGAGCTGAATTCAACAGTTGGATGTTCTGACATCTAGCTTAACATCAGGAGTCTCAGCTGGTGACGTGGCACATCAGCTAATGATAGGGTGATCTTCAGGAATGATAGGATGCTTCAAAAAGATCGTTCTCATGGCAGTTTGCGGGAGCTGCAGGAAGGAGAAGATGTTACATGACCATGGCTTAGGGAGTCTAAGTGTGTTTGCTTTTGAGCAAGTGGAACATGTGACTTGAAGATCAAGTTTCCTTGGTGGATCAAGATATCTTTGTGAGAGTTCTGACAAATGTGAAAATGGTCAAAATGTGGCAGTTAGCTGTTTTCATATGAGGATTCATGAATGAGGTGATCAAACTGTGGCATTTGGTTGATCTCAAAAGTAGATTCGAAGAATCAAGAAAATCAGAGTATGGCAGTTGGTTATTATTGAGGATTGTCTTGGAACAAGTTACTCTTGGGCAGAAGGGTGATGAGTTGAAGACTCAAGGAGGTTATTCTTCTTGAAGGTGGATGAGAGTTAATTCTCAAGTTCTTTGGATTACTATGCAATAGTAAGTCCAGTTGGTGGAGCATATCAAGAATCATGGTGATGATGTCTTGGTGTGTGGCAGATGTTCTAACTTGGGTTAGGACATTATCTGGTTGGATATCCTTGGTGAAGGATGATTTTGCTCTGGTTCATAAGGGTGGTGCCTACATTATGCCTAAGGAACGTCTACATAGTCATACGGGAGAATGATGAAGTAGAAGGTATGCCTTGGATGGAGAGTGTAGAGAAGACTAAAGCAGATTAGGTATTGATTGCTTGGAAGTCTGAAGGTGAAGATACTCATCAACTGATCAGGAGTTTTCCAATTTATCATACGGGAGAATGATAGGGAATGACTGCCTTTGGATAGATGGATGATGGAGGGCCCTGCTAAAGCCAGGTGTGAGAGAGTCCTTTGAATGGTAATGAGAAGCTGATGTCTCTAATGATGTTGTAACATCATGATTGCTGATTGAGATTGCGCATATGGAGGTTGATGCTCAAGCATTTTTGTCAGAAGAGGTGTGTCTGACTATGTGGATTAGAATGTGGAGATTCTGACCTTGTGTTAGTAGTATGTCTGGAAAAGCATGACTACGAATTTGGAAGACTTCACTAGTATCAAAAACCACTAGTGGATGAAATAGCAGAGGAATTGCGTCAGATAAGTTGAACTGTTCAAAAAGTTTTTTTGGCTGCTCTTACTTCTGTTGCAAGTATCTCTTGAAGAGATTGGTTCTCAGTAAAGCTTTTAAGTAAGCTGAGAAATCATGGATGTTTGTGAAGCATTCCTGACAGGATGAATGCAGACTATGAAGTTCATTCCTGAGAGAAGTTGATCAGCCTGGCAAGATGTGAGTTTTGGAGCATGAGAAGATAACCAATCAAGAGGGAATCATGTGATCTTTGGTTATTTGAGGATTAAGCATTAAGTGAATGCGTTCAGCAGGAGAGTTGAACAGAGAGTGCGCTCTTGAAGACATAAAGATGAGTCTTATGTTTTCCATTCATTTAAGGTAGGTGTTCTTCTTGCAAAGGTGCACTGGTTATCTTAGATAGGGGAGTTGATTGTTTTGTTGAAGTAGTTGTCAGACTAAGATGTTACTGGAGAAGTTCATGGTGTTCTTGACAGTTTAGACCTGGTTCTGTAGATTTGTGTGTCAATGGATTGAATCAGAAGTATACATTTACACCAATGTTTGTCAATTTTTGGCCATAAAGGGGGAGAGAATGTACAGTAGTAGCTGCTGAGTCTAGATTTTGTTGGATGATTCAGAGTTTGATTTTGGAATTTTTTGTGCTTGCTGCGATGTTCAGAGTTTGTCCAATTGTGGCTAAAAAGGGGGAGAGAGTTGCCAAGGTGTGGTTGTGAAAGACAAGGTGTGGTTGTGAAGCCTTTTCTGATATGGTGCAGCAGTTGAGGGGGAGAGTGTAAGAACAGTTGTGAGCTGGTTCTTGGTTTGAGGGGGAGTTTGCCCTATGATGGTGTTTTGAACTGGTTAGTGAGTTTGTGAAGCTTGTTGAAGAGGTGCTGCTATGGCAGAGTTTGTTTTAGCCAAAATTAGCCAAAGGGGGAGATTGTTAGTTCTTGTTATTGGCTGGAATTTTGGTAAAACAATGGCGGTGTTAATGATGTCATATGTCTGATGTCTTAACATGAGTTACTAACATTCAGTTTGTGTTAAGTTTGTTAGGGTTGCAGTTTTGTATGCTGATGTTATAAGTGATGTCTTGACATCACTATACCAGAACATCAGAACATCAGTTTGTGATGTTTTAGGGTTGCGCGTTTCTGCTGAGAGATAGAGAGATTGCAGGCGAATTTATTGGAGAAGATTTATTCTGATACAATTAATTCTGTATATCTTGTGGAGAATAGTTTGTTACTATTTTTGTGCAAATAAACATGGAGAATTGTTCCTATTCGTGTGGAGAAGATCTTGCCTATTTTAGTGCAAATAAACATGGAGAATTGTTCCTATTCGTGTGGAGAAGAACTTGCCTATTTGTGTGGAGAAGATCTTGCAGCGTGGAGAAGATCTTGCCTATTTGTGTGGAGAAGATCTTGCAGCTGAATTAAAAAGTGAAGATTTAAAAGATACATAATATCCTGGAAATATTATGTGGAGCTGAAGATTGAGTATTTAAAATATGAAGATTTGATTGAATATTTAATTGAAGATTTGATTGAAGATTTAATTGAAGATCTATTTAGTAGCAGAATCTTTGGCAGTTTGATAGCAGAAGATATGATATGATTTGAAGGCCCAAATCCAGTTGGGAAAAAGCTATAAATAGAATGCTTGTAACCTAGAATAGGTATGGGTCCAAGATGTAGATCATTAGGGCTTTGTCTAAGTGAACCACTCGGGTTGTGAGATGGTCACTGTGTTTAACTCAGAAACCTGTAGGTAATGAGTTTGGTATTGTTCTTGGAGGAAGCTTTGAAGAAACTCCAAAGTGTGTCATGAAAGGGTGTCTTTTATGATTGAACAGTTGTTGGTAATCAAGTTGTTGATGCAGTGGCGGTGTAGTCGACTGCTAGACATCATTGTGATGATTGGAAGTGAGATGGAGTCTCTTACCTAGGGAGGACTTAGGTAGAAGGGTCATTGGGTAGTGATTAAATTAGGTAGATGGTCAACTGGTCTGCTGAGTCTGTAATTTGATACTGCTAATAGTGGACTTCCTTCCTGGCTTTGTATGCCCCCAGATGTAGGTTGTTGAACCGAACTGGGTGAACAATTCAGTGTGTTATTTACTGTTTCTATTATTTCCTTGTTCAGCAGATTGCGATGTTGTGACATTGCACAAAGACATCACACATCTGTACCAGAATTTCAGAATCCAAAGTGGTGTTAGAGGCTCAATAAAATTGGAAGATTCAAGTCAATTGAAGTGCATCCAGTGTACAAACATATCTCAAAAATATGGATCAAAACCACTTAGGGATCATGCATAAACATGCTTCACAATCTCATATAAGTCACATAAATAAAGTGCTCAAAGATGGCATTCAAACATCAACCAAAAGTGACCTAAAAAAATCTATAAAAATGCTTGAGATGCTTTTATATACCATACAAGCATATACCAATTTGCATGTGAAAATTCAAATCAAAACTATGTCAAACAAATTGAGAATGAAACATGTATCATGAATGGATATTCATACAAAAAGAATTAAATGAAAATTCATGAAAAAATAGAAGAATATGCCAAAATCAGAAAATAAAATATACAAAAATTATTAAAATGCATTAGAATGTTCCATGAATTTTTTCAGAATTTTATCATGCTTGGAAGTATTTAAAAAAAATAAAAAACCAAACAAGTATGAAAAAGAAATAAAAAACAAAAGAAATAAGACAGGGGGGTGCCACGAAAGCAAAAGTCCAGTTCAATTGTGCTTTGGGCTCAGAAGCGTGGGGTGTGAATAACAAAAAGAGCCCAGTCCAATTACACGCTCTCAGATGAGGTGTATGTTGTGGACTTCAGTGAATCCATTGACTCAATCTCATCCCTTGGATAGAGTCAGCATATGATGATAAATAAAGTACACGTATCATGTGGATCATAGTGCGTATACATGCTAAACAATCATGAAACATACACATGGAACCACACAATTTGAATTAAATCAGAAATAGAGGCACATGCCTTCCACCCTCTCTCATTAATGCGTTGGCATGATGAGAAACCTTAGATCAAAAAGATCCAACGGTCCTGTTATAAACTGGAGTCAGGCTAGGGTTCTTGTGGTTTGAAGAACACCACCGGCCGGAGAAGACTCCGGTCAGCTTCTTCGGCCACTCTCCACCATGGTAAAATTCACAGGCAACCAAAAATTAACAAGCAATATACCAAAATGTTCCTTAGGCCATGTAGATCATGGATCCAGCATAAAAAAACACAAACAACTCACATACAAAGAGAATCGAAGAGAATAAGCTTGCCCTAGAAAATTCCACTAAGCACCTAAGGTGCCTATCAACTAGCAGATTCATCACAACTCCTATTGAGCTCAAAACAAGCAAAAAAACAAGTTCAGATTAAAGTATAAGAGGAGCAAAAATTTGAAGTGAAACCTGTGCTTTGATGAACTCTTAACTCAAAAGAAATCCAGAGATGAGGCTCTTTTTGCTCCTTGAACTTCAAACTGGCCAAATAAAGGCTATGAACTTATGGTGCTTGCAATTCAATGAAGAAGATGAATGAATCCTATGCAATGTGATGCCTCTATGCTCCTTCTCCTTTGAGGTTTCTTGAAGAAGAATCAAAGAGGAATTTGCAGTGGAATTGAGGAAGATTGAGACTCGTGAGTGAGAAAACTCAGAGAGAGAGAATGAGAATTTTCAGAGGAGTGAAGAGTGTAGAATGAGCAAAGTTGGTTATGATTTCTGTTAGAAGCTCATTTTATATCTTGAGTTAACTGTTAACCACCTTGGTTAACAGTTATAACTCTGGTTAATGCTAGGTGTAGTGAGAAATGGAGAGGGTGAGCTGAGAAATAAAGATTGAGTGAAGCTTGTGGAGGAATCCTCGTGTGTGATTTGATTCAATGTGGAGAGGATTATGAAGTGTTGTGGTGAGGTTCCAACTGAATGGTGATGATGATGTA
Organism: Lathyrus tuberosus; assembly: GCA_022829125.1. NCBI lineage: Eukaryota > Viridiplantae > Streptophyta > Magnoliopsida > Fabales > Fabaceae > Lathyrus > Lathyrus tuberosus. The sequence continues at coordinate 10,279,487 of JALAZF010000112.1, forward strand.
TTGAGTTATATCTGATGCAACTTCTCAAGCAAGTTTATTTTATTCTCTTTTGGTTTGGACAAAGATGGTATGGATGGTACAAAAGCATGTATGGCATGTAAGAGCTATGTTCATCTTAAAAAAGCAATGTTTAGTGACATGGGATGAAACATGCGCATGACATCAACAAAGTGCACTAAATTCTGTTTACTTGGCCTAGAAGAAACAATTGGTATGATGATGAGTTTGAAGCATGATATCTCCATGATCATAGGATGAAATGACATGGTTAATGGCTCTTTGGAAAGAGGACATGGAGTAGAGCAAGATAGGAGTGAAAAACAAATGCAAATGGAACCCCTAACCTACTTAAAAAACTCATAAAGATGCTTGGTTCTGACTGCATAGGCGTGTCACCAAACCTACCCTCGACCAGCTCACCTGCGTGGGGGAATAGATCAACTAGTGTCTCCACTTTGGACCAAAATATCTCTCCAATGATTGATCAAATGAAAAATTGTTCAACATCAAAGTTGAAGAGGAGATGGAGGGGAACAATATTGATGTTGAACATTTTCCAAATTGAAGCCTCCATCAATGAGATATTTTCTTTTGAACTTACACATGTCATGCACACCAAGTGCTTGTGAAAATAACTGCGTGCTGACTGGTCATGACTTGCCATTTTGCCTTGATTTGCCTCAAATTTAACCCATCATATCTCTCTCAATTTTAATCACATGGAGATGTTCTTGGTATGGTTTTGAAGCTTGGAATGTGAACTTTTGATAGGCCTCCCTACCTTTTCAATTTGGAGCTTGGACCATAGAGGAAGAATGCTTCAAAAGTGACCCCTCAGCTTGACAAAACTTGCCATAAATGGAAACCCTAAGTTTCTAAATTTGGCAACTTTGAATCTTTCTTGATTTTTGATGGATCCCTTGATATTTCTTGATCAAACCTTCACCAATGATCATATTTGAGATGAGGAACATGAAATTGACCCCAAAAAGTCAAGAGTTGACTTTTTCCTCTGCACAGTTGATTTTTCCCCAATTCTCCTGATTTTCAATCAATTGATCAATTGAAGCCCTTCTAAACCAAATTGATGGATAATCCTTCAATCTTAGACCTTTAAGGACATGAGAAATACCATGAAATCAAGTTTTGCCCAAAAAATCAGAAATAAACTAATTTTATGGCAAACCCTAGTTTTGGTGCCCTCGGTCTAGGAGGAATCAACACATCCTCCAAATCCAAATTCCTCTGAGTATGAAGTGCATCCTCTCAAACAAAGATGAAATATGCCATTTGGAGATGATAAAAGCTCAAAGATGTTGCCCATTGGGGTGTTATACTCAAGAATCCCAAAACCCTAATCTTGCACTGGTTAGGAGAATGTGATTTCCTTGAAATTTCTTGTCAAGTTTGAGCATATGATAAGGAGATGAATCAATTAAGATCTCTTGAGGCTCAAGGCTCCTTTGTGACTCAATTACCCTGATCCCATGCTAAGGCCCAATGATATGCAAAGATGATTATGCAAAGAATGAAATGAAACATAAGCCAGTTAATGCTAAAACAAGAGGGCAAATTTTGAGGTGTTACAGCTGCCCCTATTCAAACTTCTTGGATCCGAGGGTATGATAGCAACGACTTTCAGACAATCAGGATACACAGGGTTTGAATACCAAAATAACCTGGAAATTTGCAACCTGTGGGTAGATACAAAATAAAGTGTTTGTCAACCGAAGGTGGGCTTAGAAACAGTGGGTACCAACCAATAGTTGGGACAAGGAGGATGCCGACCAAAGGCGTGCTCACAACAAAGGAGACCAACCAAAAGTTGGGAAAACAGATACTAACCAAAAGTTAGGATAACGAGGACGCCGACCAAATGCGAACTCATAACGAAGAATACCAACCAAGAGTTGGAATGACGGGTACTAACCAAAAGTTAGGATAACGAAGGACGCCGACCAAAGGCGAACTCATAACGAAGAATACTAACCAAGAGTTGGAATGACGGATACTAACCAAAAGTTAGGATAACGAAGGACGCCGACCAAAGGCGAACTCATAACGAAGAATACCAACCAAGAGTTGGAATGACGGATACTAACTAAAAGTTAGGATAACGAAGGACGCCGACCAAAAGGGAACTCATAACGAAGAATACCAACCAATAGTTGGAATGAAGGATACTAACCAAAAGTTAGGATAACGAAGGATGCCGGCCAAAGGCGAACTCATAACGAAGAATACCAATCAAGAGTTGGAATGATGGATACTAACCAAAAGTTAGGATAACGAAGGACGCCGACCAAAGGCGTACTCAACAAAGATTACCAACCAATAGTTGGGATAAAAGAAGGGTACCAACCAATAGTTGGAATAACAAAGAGAAATTAGGATAACCAAGAGAATACCAACTAAAAGTTGGGACAACAACGAGAATACCAACCAAAAGTTGGGATAACAAAGGGAATACCAACCAAAAGTTGGGATGAACGAGGACGCCGACCAAAGGCGAACTCAACAAAGGATACCAACCACCAGTTAAGATAGAAGATACTAACCAAGAGTTAGGATAACGAGGACGCCAACCAAAGGCGTGATCACCCAAAAGGAGACCAACCAAGAGTTAAGATGAACAAAGACCAACCAATAGTTGGGATGGAAAACACTAACCAAAAGTTAGGATAACGAGGACACCGACCAAAGGCGTGCTCACCACAAAGGAGACCAACCAAGAGTTGGGATGAACGGAGACCAACCAATAGTTGGGATGAAAAACACTAACCAAAAGTTAGGATAACGAGGACGCCGACCAAAGGCGTGCTCACAACAAAGAATACCAACCAAGAGTTGGGATGAAAGGAAACCAACCAAAAGTTGTGATAAAAGAAGGGTACCAACCAATAGTTGGAATAACAAAGAGAATACCAACCAAAAGTTGGAATAACAGTCGAAAATGCACAGGAAGTAGAATCAACAGACTTACGACCTGAAAAGAAAATGACTCCGCTGGGAATAGAGAAATCCACCCAGGCAACTCTGTAGGGGAGTATAGGAAGGAACAACAGTAAGGAGGACGAATCCACTGGTTGCAGTGTAATGTCAAACAACATCTCTTGAATTACATCTCTTTCTGCTGGGGACAGGACCTGGTAACAGATATCAAACCTGGCTTATGCTTCGAATGCATATGTTTGAATTTTTCTATGGCGTAATGCTCCATACAAAATGGAAATGCTACGCGTTTGGGAGGATGCCATGCAAGAATGCTTATGCAATGCAAAAGAGGCGTGCCAGCAAAATAAATGCTGAAGACAAAGGAAACTCCGCTGGGATGACAAACTAAATTGTCCTCTGAATTACAAGATCCTGCTGAAGAATATTTCACTGAACGACTTCCTGACCACCAACTCTGCTGGAAATGAAAAACTCTGAGAGAAACGTCCACTCTGTTGGAGATGGATAAAGATGAACATTGAAGATGAAACCCAAGAAATTTCTCTCCGCTAGGGATTACCAATGACTTCTACCGAAGACAGAACCCAAAACCTGGATATGAAATATGCCAATAACAATTGGACTTAAAACCCGATGGGGATGTCAACTGTCATTGAACAAACTGCTGCGAAGATCACCACCAAACTCTACTTGGGGAGACAAGTCAATAATACTGAACCTGCTTGGGGATATTACTAAAATTAACCTGCTACTGAGAGACATCTGTACCTCCACCCTACTGGGGGATATCAGCCACTATTAGAAAACCTGCTTAGGGAATGGTGATTGACGACATCAACTCTTCTAGGGGATACCATCAAGCTCACTCATCTGTTGGGGATTAGATTATATCGTTGCTGATGAGAAAAACACTTCCTGACTAGCTGAGGAAAATGAGTGCCAAGACTCTATGGGGAAAAACATCTTTGTCCAAAGAAGATATTCCATCAGTCTCTTGCTGGGGATGCAGAAGTATCAACTTCTAGCTGCTTGCTAAGAGAGTAATAAATCAACCATAACTCTAGCTGGGAAAGTAATCCTTTGTACTCTGACTGAGGAGAGCAACAACTTGCTGAGGAGGATGAAATTTCAATGCTGAGGAGAATAGCTCTGCTGGGGAGAAATCCTGCTATCCTACAAACAAAATCAACAGTATATGCAAAACGACCATCTAGATTACCATCCTAATGACTGTTGTCTGAGCAATTTCCACTGTTTTCCGATATGCTTCGCAAAACTTAACATTTTTGCATGCAATGTTTATCAAAATATCAGACGTTTTCACAAGCAAAAACAGTTAAAGCAAAAACACAAAGGAAAGCTTTTTGAATAAAATGAAAATTTTATTGAATGGATTGGCCTGTAAATAGGCATTTACATCCGGAAGTAATTCCTGAAAAGAGGTAATTGCATAAAAAGGTAAAAGAAAATACACATGTCGGCAATGTGGGGAACAGATATCCATCATGTTTCAATTCAGCTATGACCCGATATGGCTCGTTTATCCGTATATGCTTTGACCTTCGAAGAGACTGACTGGACTGATTCCTTTCCTTTGAAACTTCCAAGTATCAAAAGTGTTCACAGATCAAACGCAGATCGTAGTCTCTTGCTTTCAAATCCCTAACTTTTGCCTGGATCGCCCTTTTTGGATTTTCAATCCACTGGGATACCCATTTTTGCCAAAGTTGCCTTTTCAGGTTTTCAACTTTGCGGGTTTATTCTTTTTCTTTTTATCCCTAACTTTTACATGAACCTTTTCTTTTTATGGTTCGCCAGGATGCCCCTTTTTTGCCTGGATCTTCTTTTTATGTCTAGCAGGTCTCTTTTATGCAAAGTATTTTTTAACTACGTCTGCGTTCACAGGGCACGTAAAATCTTCACCATCCATAGTTGAGAGTAATAAGGCTCCACCAGAGAAAACATGTCTTACTACATATGGCCCTTCGTAGTTTGGAGTCCATTTGCCCCTGTGATCTGTTTGGGGAGGCAAGATCCTTTTCAAAACCAATTCACCAGCCTGAAAGCACTGAGGACGCACCTTCTGATCAAATATTTTCTTCATCCTGCTCTGATACAACCGACCATGTGCAATGGCTGCCAATCTCTTTTCCTCCATAAGGTTCAGCTGATTCAATCTGGAATGCACCCATTCAGCTTCATCAAGCTTCACATCTGCCAGAATTCTCAAAGAAGGAATCTCAACCTCTAATGGTAGAACTGCTTCCATACCATATACCAGTGAGAAAGGAGTTGCCCCAGTTGATGTGCGCACCAAAGTACGATAACCGTGTAAAGCATAAGGCAACATCTCATGCCAGTATTTATACGTCACTACCATTTTCTGCACAATCTACTTGATATTCTTATTTGCTGCTTCAACAGCCTCATTCATCTTCGGACGATAGGGAGAAGACTTGTGATGTTCAATCTTAAAGCTCTGACATAGCTCCTTCATCATCTTGTTGTTCAAATTTGAACCATTATCAGTAATGATTCTCTCCGGGACTCCATACCGGCAGATGATGTCCTTCTTGATAAACCGAGCTACCACTTGTCTGGTGACGTTGGCGTACGAGGCTGCTTCCACCCACTTCGTGAAGTAATCAATGGCAACCAAAATGAAACGATGCCCATTGGAAGCAGTCGGCTCAATCTTTCCAATCATATCAATGCCCCACATGGCAAAGGGCCAAGGTGATACAACACATTCAGAGGAGTAGGCGACACATGCACCTTATCTGCATAAATCTGGCATTTGTGACATTTTTGGGCGTATTTGAAACAATCAGACTCCATAGTCATCCATTAATACCCCGCTCTCAGCAGTTTTCTGGCCATAGCATGCCCATTGGCATGGGTACCGAAAGAACCCTCATGAACTTCTTCCACTAACAAGTTTGCCTCGTGTTCATCAACACAACATAGCAAAACCATGTCAAAGTTCCTCTTGTACAACACATCGTCTTTGGTCAGAAAGAAATTTCCCGCCAACCTCCTAAGAGTTTTCTTATCTTTGGTTGACGCCCCCTCTGGGTACTCTTGACTCTTCAGAAAAACCTTAATATCATGATACCAAGGTTTGCCATCTGATACCCCTTCAACTGCAAATACAAAAGCGGGTCTATCCAGACGTATGATTCTGATTGCGGGAGTTTCATTCCAACGATTCACCTGATACATCGTTGCCAGCGCATCTGCCATCTGATTCTCTAACCGAGGTATATGATGGAAATCAACTCTGTCGAAGAAAGGTAACAACCTTCTGGCATAGTTGTTATAAGGCACCAGATTGGCCTGACGAGTTTCCCATTCTCCTGTAATCTGATTAACCACCAACGCGGAATCACCATAGACATCAAGGTTCTTAATTCTCAAATCAATTGCTTCTTCTAACCCCATGATGCATGCTTCATACTCCGCCTCATTGTTGGTGCATATGAATGCTAATCGGGCAGTGAAGGGTATATGAGAACCCCGTGGAGTCGTAATGATTGCCCCGATTTCGTTACCATATGAGTTAACAGCCCCACCAAAGACCAGCTTCCATTGGGATCCAATTTCAGATCCTTCGTCATGCAGAGGCTCTTCACAGTCTTTCATCTTCAGAAACATGATATGTTCATCTGGAAATTCAAACTTCATCGGTTGATAATCCTCAATTGGTTGTTCAGCAAGATATTCTGACAAAACACTTCCCTTAATGGCCTTTTGGGAAACATATTAAATATCGTATTCTGTCAGAACCATCTGCCAACGGGCTATTCTTTCAGAAAGCGCCTGCTTTTCAAACACATACTTGATCGGATCCATCTTTGAAATCAAGAGGGTTGTGTGGTTTAACATATACTGCCTCAAATGCTTAGTTGCCCAAGCGAGTGCACAACATGTTTTTTCCAACATTGAGTACCTTGACTCATAATCAGTGAACTTTTTACTCAGGTAGTATATGGCATGCTCTTTTCTACCTGACTCGTCGTGTTGACCGAGCACACACCCCATTAAATTCTCAAGAACCGTAAGATATATAATTAATGGCCTTCCTGGCACTGGCGGCATAAGGACCGGAGGTTCCTGCAAATATTCTTTTATTTCTTCAAACGCCTTTTGACAATTTTCGTTCCACCTGACCTCTTGATCTTTTCTTAACAATTTGAATATTGGTTCACACGTGGCTGTAAGATGAGAGATGAATCTAGCAATGTAGTTCAACCTCCCTAAGAAACCACGAACTTCTTTTTCTGTTCTCGGTTCAGGCATTTCTTGTATGGATTTTACTTTTGTAGGATCAACCTCGATACCTTTTTCGCTAACAATAAACCCCAATAATTTTCCAGATCTCACCCCAAAGGTGCACTTGTTCGGATTCAACCTCAGTCTGAACTTTATCAACCTTTCAAATAGCTTCTGAAGATTCACCAGATGCTCCTCCTCCGTTTGTGACTTCGCAATCATGTCATCAACATAGACCTCGATCTCTTTGTGAATCATATCATGAAAGAGAGTCACCATAGCCCGCTGATAGGTTGCCCCAACATTTTTCAATCCAAAGGGCATTACCTTGTAACAGAATGTTCCCCACGGTGTTATGAACGTCGTCTTCTCCATGTCCTCTGGGGCCATTTTGATTTGGTTATACCCAAAGAAGCCATCCATGAAGGAAAATACAGAGTATTGAGCAGTATTGTCCACTAACACGTCAATGTGAGAAAACGGGAAATCATCTTTCGGGCTTGCTCTATTCAGATCTCTGTAATCGACACACATCCTGACCTTTCCTTCCTTCTTAGGTACAGGCACAATGTTAGCAACCCACGGAGGATAACTTGTTACAGCCAGAAATCCAACATATATCTGTTTCTGAACCTCTTCTTTGATCTTGACAGACATTTTCGGTTTCGTCTTTCTCAGCTTCTGCTTAACCGGAGTACATCCTTCTTTGAGCGGCAACTGGTGTACCACAATGTCAGTGTCAAGCCCGTGCATGTCTTAGTAAGACCAGGAGAAGATATCAACATACTTTCGAAGCATTTCAATCAATCTTCTTTTTACACTATCTTCCAAAGCAGCCCCAATATTTACTTCTTTCTTTGAGTCCTCGGTCCCCAAGTTAACAATCTCAATATCCTCCTGATAAGGTACAATGACCCTTTCCTCCTGTTTCAACAGTCTGGCCAATTCCTTGGGTAAGTCACAATCTTCATCAGTCTCTTCTTCAGCCTGATAAATGGGATTGTCGAAATCATATCGAGCCATAGCTGAATCATGATTGGTGGTATCTGAACAAGGAATCCAGCATGATTGATGATTTATGTTTATTATGTATGCAACAAATAAACACATTTCCATTTTGATGTGATTTAATGCAAAAAAGTAAAAACAGAAAGACAGGGATCAAAATATTTGAATGTGAAAATCGTCCTTTATTAATGATAAAGAAAACACACAAAATATTTAAGCCCTACAAACAAAAATCGCTACGTCTTGGGCAGAACGTAGGATTGTCATAACAGGAAAACAAAGGCAATTACACTGGCCCGGTCACTTGAATGGCTTTCTCTGATGACCAGTTGCAAAGACTTTGACCTGGAATGAAGGGGCGGATCCAATTATCCATATCGCAGTCGCTATCCCCTTCCTCATCAATAGCATTGATTCTGTCAAAGAACACACCAGCACTGGTAAACCGAACCGGACCATAAAACTTGGGAGGATCCTCAGGACGCCTGGGTGGCTTATATCCCAGCCTGTAAGTATTCTGCTTTTTCTGGACCTCAATAACTTGACCCCATTTCTGCGAATTGCCGGCTTCAACCATAGCCCGTGCATCCTTGAAGGAGGACATGGAAATCTCTGGCTGATTCACTACTGCAGACTGCTTTATCAATTCAGATTGGCTGGCTTCCTTGAGAGATTCCTCAGGGATCTTCACTGCTTCAAAATCCTGACATAAAGTTTCATGTATTTCGCCATCTACCTCCACATACTTGAAAGTAGACAGGTGGCTTATCATAATATCTTTCTCACCGCAAACCGTCACTACATGTCCGTCTACCATGTACTTCAGCTTCTGATGCAGAGTGGACGTTACAGCCCCAGCACTATGAATCCATGGACGGCCCAGTAGACAATTGTAAGCAGGTTGGATGTCCATGATATAGAAGGTAGCGTCAAAAACCTCCGGACCAACCTTACTTGGCAGCACAATTTCCCCGAAGACAGATCTCTTGGAACCATCGAAAGCACGCATCACCAAATCACTTGGCGTGCAGATTAACCCACGAGTGTCCAACTTCATCAGTGCTTTCTTCGGTAAAACATTCAAAGATGACCCAGTGTCAACAAGCACATGCGACATTAACGATCCTCGGCATTCAACTGAGATGTGCAAAGCATTATTATGATTTCTCCCTGCTGGAATCAAATCAACATCTGTAAATCCCAAACCATTACCTGCATTTACATGGGCCACTACCCCCTCAAGCTGATTAACTGAGATCTCCTGGGGTACATACGCAGTATTCAATACCTTCAACAGCGTGTTTCGATGCGCTTCCAAGCACAATAACAAAGACAAAATGGATATCTTAGACGGTGTTTGGTGCAGTTGGTCAACAATTTTGTAGTCACTCTTCTGAATCAGCCTCATAAACTCTACTACATTCTCTGAAAAAGAATTATCAACTAGCTTTGCTGCGGAATCGCTCACTACCGGCGTCTGTATTGAATTATCCATAACCTACTTTCCTTTGTCTGGCCTAGAACCACCAGCCTGATCATCAGATGGGATAAAGACTCTACCACTCCTCGTTATAGCTCATGCTTCCTCATTATTCTTAGAACCGGAGTTCAACACTAATGTTCCCATCAACTCTTGCTTCTGCCCGTTAACAAACACTTCAGCACCATAATTCTAGGGGATAACTTTTGTGCTCTCATACGGAACAGGCCCGGGAGTGGTGATAATGACTGGCGTTGGTCTTGCCGGCGCTGAAATAGTTACCGTCTTGAAAGGGATAGTAACAGTGGCAATATCATTCCTTCTGCCAGTCTTCTTTTGATCGCACCTATCAAACTGTAACCGTCCTTCATTAATTAGCTTCTGAATACCAGACCTCAACAGATCACAACCATTAGCCTGCACCACACATTCTGAACAGCTTTTATCACAACCGGGGGACACCCCACCCTTTAGTAATCTCTCCTTCACTACCAACAAAAGGGTCTTCAGTTCATTCACGTCTAGAACCAAATTCAAAGATTCATCATCTTCTATAACAACATTGACCCTCGGCCCGCCGTGATTTGGCATGGGGTTTTGGATGACATTGGGCACGCGTTGGAGAAATTGATGGCCTTCGAGTCCACCAAATCCTGGACTTTATGCTTAAAAGCCTTACCATTCTCAATATGGTGTCCTGGTGCACTAGAGTGAAATTCACAGTGAGCGTTGGCGTTATAACCGGGAGGTGGATTGCCGGTATGGGGGGCCAAATTCCTCTTCTGGACTAATTGCAACTGCAGCAAATGCTAAAACAACTGGGCATAAGACATGGGAGGTGTCGCAAAATGCCTATCAGTCGTTCTCTGCCTAGCTGGGTACTGACGCGGAGCAGTGTTTTGTTGTTGAGGTGCTGCTGCAGGAATAGTTACTGAGGCCACTTGCTGATTATAATTTTGACGTTATTTTCCCTTACCGCGGTGTGATGACACAAAATTCACATCTCCTTCTTTTCTCTTGTAGTTCACATAAGGTTTCTTCCCTCCACTAGAAGAAGACCCATCATTGCCCGACACCTTTCCAGTTTTAATTCCACTTTCCAACATTCCCCCCACCAAGATTAAATCAGCAAATTTTTCGAACATGCAAGGTAGCAACTTCTCGTAATAATGACCCAGCAAGGTAGCCATGAACATATTCAGCATCTCCTTCTCCAACATGGGAGGTTGTACCCTCGCTGCCAGTTCACGCCACCTCTGGGCGTATTCCTTGAAGCTTTCACTGTTCTTCTGAGACATACTCTGCAGCTGAGTCCTATTGGGAGCCATATCAGTATTATACTGATAGTGCTTGACAAAAGCCTCTACCAGTTCTCTCCAGTTGCGTACGTTACATCTCTCCAATTGCATATACCATTCCAGCGATGCCCCAGATAGGCTATCTTGGAAGAAATGCATCAGTAATTTCTCGTCCCTAGAGTACGCAACCATTTTCCTTGCATATGCCTGGACATGAGTCTTTGGGCAAGTGGTACCATTGTATTTCTCAAATGTGGGAACCTGAAACTTGTGCGGAATTACGACACCGGGGACCAGCCCTAAATCATCCAAATCCATACCCACAGAGTTCTGATTCACAACCCCTTTCAGCTGTTCTTCAATCAACTTGATCCTCTGATCATCAACAAGCGGGGGAACACCAGCATCCCCGCCTTGCACAGAAAATATGTCATCCTGTTGGTCATCATATCGACGACCATGAATATCACATACACTATTTCCTCCTCCTCCAACAGAAGGAATCACAACCTGCTCTCCTCCGCCCGGAGGGACGACAACAGAAGGAATGGGAACACCTCCGCCCAGAGGACCAATAGGAATACCATTACCCCCAACACCTCCGCCCGGAGGAATGACATCATTATAAAGGCTGCCATGAAGAACGTCATCCTCGTCAACTCTCGCCACCAAGGGTTGGACAAGGGTCCTCAGCTGTTCTTGCCCTTGTGCCACGCCTTGCATTAGTTCCATGAATTGGGTCATGCGAGCCTGCATGGCAGCCATCTCAGCCTGCATCTGTTCCATAGCTCTCCTTTGATTGGATCTGGTAGAATACCGATGAATCTGCTGATCAGCAATCCTGTTTGTAACCAAATAAAGGTTAGAAAACCCCGGGACAAGTACCTGTTATGCAAAAAAATGATATGTATGAATGCATGCATATGCCATGTCTTTCATTTCTAGGGCATTTCATGTAATGCCCCGAATTTAATTAATTAGTTAATTAAATTAGTGAAGGGTTTTATTATTGGATTTAGACGAAGTTTGAGAATTAATCGAGTAATTGGGTGTTGTCGGTATTATTTTAAGAGGCTAATTGGTTTGATATGTCGATCGGAATTATTAAGTTAAAGTCGGATTAATAGTCGGTTAATCGAAAAATTAATAAGTTGATTATGCTGAAGGAGTAATATTAGTAATAATATTATTATTTATTTGGGTTAGTTGTGGTGTGGTATGTGGCAATAAGGAGGTATGAATAGTAAGCCCGATGGATTAGTTAGATTAATTGGTATTATTATTATAAAATAAGGGTTGTAAAGAAAAGAGAAAAGAAGTGGCTGTAAGAAAATGAGAAAAAGGGAAGTTACAGAGACAGAACGAGGGTTGGAAGCACAAGATTGGAGAAGAGGAATTACGAGAAGTGCGCAGCCGGAACCGGAGAATTCGAACTGCCGTTAAAATCCAAGGTAAGGGTGGGTTCGACTATTATAACCGGGTTATGATGATTGACATGTGGGGTTTGGATTGTCTAAAATTGCTGCTAGATGTGTTTGTTGTGTGTAGAATTCTGAAATTATTGCTATGAAATTCTGTTGTTCTGCGATCGATTGATTGTGCTGTGAGTTTTGCGGTTACGATGAAAATAAATCGTAACATTTATGGTAAATCTCTGGGAATGGAAACTACGAATATATTATGGAGAAAATCTGAGAAAATCTGGGTTGAAGTTAAAATGGTGTGGTGAGTTAATCCGAAAATATTAGGGACTTCCGTCTCAAGTAATTGAAAAAGATGGAGGATGACCCCACAAGTTGGGAGGCGGACGCCTCCATTGGCATAAAAGGGAGGGGGCGGTCTTCTCCAAGGGTTGAGGTGGGCGCCTCCAATGCCCCTTTGGATTTTTGTCATCTATTTGTTTGTTGTGTTTTGTAGTATTATTTACTGGTTATATATATATAATATATATTGGTATAAGGTAATAATAAAAATGGAATTGACACCTGCATAATGAATTTGATTAGAAAGAAATAATATATATATATGTATGCTTGAGGCGAGTGTCTCCTAGTGTATTTTGGGGGAGGTGGGCGCCTCCTTTTATGGTGAGGGCCACTGAGTTTGGTTTGAGTTGGTTCCAGTAAGCTGCATGTTTCTTATGTAGTATTATAATCTTGTATAACTTGACGTGGCCTCATTTAATTATATGTATGTAGAGGGTAAGAGTCACTTAGTGGCATATGCAGAAGTTGAGGGATGCATATATATGATAATACCAGGAACTAGAAAGCAACTGATAAGAAGTTGGTTAATTATGAGCTTGGAGTAGATATCTATATACATAAACGTATTGAAAAGCATCCGGTTAGTATAGCAGGTTTTATTTTAGCAGCAACAAATTATACAAAGAGCAGGGATATATGTAGTAGTAGCAGTGTTGACAAAAAATAGAACAAGTAGCACGAGCAGAATTTTGGCAGAAGCTTGGAAATGATTTTAAGAAAATCGTAACAGAAAGTAGAAGTTTGTAATTAAACTGGGATTAAATGACAGAAGGTAAAATAGTACTGTTTCAGTCGGTTTAGCCGGTTTAGGCGAGAAACTTAGTTGTCCGGAATTTAACGAAAATTGTCGAGCTAGTTCGTAATAATTAGTAGGTGATTTTAGTCGGTTTGTTTTGTTGAATTAAGTTGAACGCGTGGAATTGCAGGCAAAGTTAGATAAGTTGTATTGTCCCGATTTACGGGCGAAGTATTTAAGTTGCAGGTCTTATGACCAATGTTGTTTGAGTTGTGTTGTTGTTGATTAAGTTGTAGGTCGAACGACCAATATTGTTTGAGTTGTGTTGTTGTTGATTAAGTTGTAGGTCGAATGACCAATGTTGGATTAAGTTGATGCTATTGATGCATGTTTGAGTTGTTGTTTTCGTTGTTGCTGTTCTGGTTGTTCTTGTTGATGATGTAGTTGATTGTATGCCTTTGATAATTGTCGCATACATTGCATTCATGAGTCGGGGCTGTATGCTCACACCACGTTGGCCTTGATGGCATTGATTAAGTTGGCCTTGATGGCACCACGTTGAAGGCTTATGCCTTGTTGAAATGCCTCGATAACCTGGCATATGTTTAAGTTGGGAGTTTTACTCCGATAGTACCATATGCATGTGCATAGTTGTGTCACATTTTGAGTCGTTGTGAAGTTGTTCTTGTTCTTGATTCGTTGTTGTTGTGAGGTTGCCGTTGTGGTGAAGTTGCCATTGTTGTGAAGTTGTTGCTTGTTATAAGTTGTTATTGCTATGTCTTGTTGCTTGATATAAATTACTAATGTCGTGAGCTGTTGTTATATATGTTGTTCTTACTATAATTTGCATCTTTTATATAAGTTGTTGGTATATGTTGTTATTTGTTGTCAATACAAGTGGGGTTACTAATAAGTTGTTTATTTCTGGTTGTTGCATGACTGTCGTATGAAGCGGTGGAATTTATATGATTCTAATCTAGCATATTAATTATCATATTTTGTTTATAATATTCGATATCTCACCCCTTCTGTAATGATGTTACCTATTATGGGTAACTGAGCAGGTACTCAAGAATAGCTGCAGAAGTTGAGGTATATTGTGAAGTCTTAGATGCTGTTAGCTCAAGTTGGTCTTGCTCTGATACGTAGCACTCGGGGGGATGAACGATTTTTGTTTATGTTGTTGTTTCAAATTGTTGTTACTACTAATTGTTGAACAGTATAAATTGAACAAAGTTTAGTTGAATAAAGTTGTTGACCAGTTTATGATTTAAAGGTTGTGATAACTGATTAAAGATATGAATGAAGTTTAAGTTGAATTTGGTTTTCCGAATGCTATGTATCCATGTTGAATGAATTACAGATTTTAACGATGTTGGTTAAGTCGCAAATGTGACATCTCATCCGTGTTATGTTTGAAAATTTTTTGAACTCTGATTTTATTACGTATCCGCCGGGTAGAAATGGGGTGTTACATTTCACACCCTGATTCCAGTCTTAAACACAAGAAGCTGAGTAATAGACATATTTTATTGAGAGAATTTTGTGGAGAATAAACGTGCTTTGATAATATGCTTGTGAATATCAACATTGCCAAGGAATCATCTCTGAATAAACCAGTCATTTCAAATTAAAGGGAAACCAATGTGTGCCGAAGCATTCTACAACGAGTTCATAAATTAGAAATGCATTAAAAAAGTGGCTCCATCAACAGGCTTGATGGTAACCACAATACATCAACAAAAGTAGCATTAGGAAAATGGAAAAGGAACTATCAATCATATAACTCCAAATCTTTCAGCTCCTCACTAGAATGCCTAATTTCTTCGAAGAGTACTCTGGTGCGCTGATGGCTTGGTCTTTCAATCATTTCCTTAATCAAAAAATCCCTCTTCTTCAAAGCTTCAGCTAATGAATCCATATGCATCAAAAGAGCCTCGTCATTACTCACCTTCTTAGGCCTTTTCAAACCCACTTGTACTTTGAGCTCTTCCATTTCTGCCATAGCATCCTCAAGTTCTCTCTTTGAAGCTTCCAACTCATCTTTAACCTTCTTCAACTGCTCTTGGCTTTTACCGAAGTCTTCACGATGTTTTCTTCATTGTTTGTGTGCTCTCCAAAGCTCATCGCCTTTGGTCTTTAATTGCTCTTGCAGCTCTGCATTCTCAATTCTAACTTCGTCCCATGCTTTCTGAAGTTTAGTGAGCTTGGCTTTTGTTTCGGCCAAAGATTGTTTAGTCTTCCTGTAAGTTTGAGCAGAAGTTTCGACAACCATATAAACTTTCTGGTAATGTCGGGCTCTGTCGGCAAAATCTTTTTCTCTTGCCGTTAAGATCTTTTCTGCGTCTTGGGCTTTGCATTCCAGTCCCCTGTTGGTATGTAAAGTGTCTTGAAGACGGCTGCTCAAATCAGAATTCTCCACTCTAAGCTCTTTCACCAGAATCTACAATTTGTTGAATTCCTCCATGGCCACTGTGGTAGGTTGTTCCTGTATCACTGGGTATAGAGGAGTCTCTCTTGAGAAAGGCAAGAGCACCTCTTTTACCTTTATCTGGATCCACCTTGTGTAATCAGGGTAGGCTCTACAGTCTCCTATCCCTAAGACGGTTTTTCCTGTCTTGTGCATATGCATCCAAGCGCTCACAGCTTCCCTTAGCACCTCTTTGTCCTCGACCCCATTAAAGAATAAGGATTCTTCGATATCTCAGTCAGCGGGAGGATTCCTTAAAGCATATCCAAATTGTCTGATAGCCAGGATTGGGTTGTAGTTAATTCCCCCTTTCTTGCCTATCAGAGGCATATTTGGAAAATTCCCACAGCTGGTAATAATCTCTACTCCTCGCAACTGATGGTCAAACCAAACAATGTTATCAGCAGTCAACCTCATTATCTGTTTAGACCACTTTAAAGAATCCTTCGTGTCTACAAAGGCGCCGGCCTGAGGTAAATGCTTCAAAAACCAGTTGGATAAGAGTGGAGTGCAGTAGTTGACCTGTCCTCCCCTTCTCTTCTCATTCTTGAAATGCACGGAGTGGTAGAAATCTCCCAACAAAGTAGGAACCGTATTTTTCAAGACGAAAACCCTTACTGCGTGCATATCCACAAAGTAATGTTGGTTAGGAAACAAAACGATACCATAGATGCACAAGGCTAAGATAGAATTATAGACCTCCCAATTATTGGCGTTGGCACACTCTTGAGCTTGGTTGGCAAGAAATTCCAAGTGAAAACCCTTCACTCCATTCTTACTAGCAACATTTCTCTTCAGTACTGATTGTTCCACCTGTAAGGCAGTTGCAATTTCTTCTACGTTAGGGTGATCCCCAAAAAAGAATGGTACTGTTGATTTGATTGAGATACCCAAGATGAATGAAAACTCCTCCAGTGTAGACATCAAGATATACTCCGGAAAGATAAAGCATCTCAACGACAGCTCATAGAACTGCAATAATGTGTGGAGAGCGTCATGCTCATACTTTGTAATGTTATGGACCATTTTCACCAATCTCCCATATTTCTTCTGGAAGATGATAAGAACACCCGGGTCAGCCATGGCTACCACCTTGTGAAGTAGGTCTAAAGTTGGCTCTGGAAATCTGTAAGCAACATTATTCTTCCTCTCAGCATTGGTCTCTGTCGAACCCATTGACTGGAATCAGGGGTAAAGTAAGCACCTGTAAAAGATAAATATGAATGTTATGATATGATAATGGAATGCAAAAAGCATGGGATCAGAGTGCCGTGTGTCTGTGCTGGACTGTGAATGGTGTCAGTGTAGATCTGAGAATATCATAGAACCGTGGACAAGAACCATCTAAATATAGTAGGATGAATAGTCCTTTTGTGTAATAATACCAGAAAACCAGGGTATGTGGGAGGTTATGGTTACCTGCAAACCTGCAAACACCCGCCCATTCTCACATGTGGGTACTAAAATGAAGGTTCTTCAGTTTTGGATTCTCCATTTGAGAAGCAATAGTACATTCATCCCTCGGGGTACAATACTATCGCCAAACAAAGAAGTCGTCCACTGATTCCCCAAAAATAAGGTCATCCTATAGCAAGTTCCCAGTTTCGGGTCCTCGGATCAAGAAACGTAATGGGTTTGCCATCTCTGGTCTGCCATTATCGCTCCTTGGGAAGAGTGCCTCAACTGAGTCCTTGGGAATGGTCACCAGAGTCGACAACTTTCAAGGTTAACATCCCGAAATGCACAAGACGCGCAAATCAGAACATCTCCCAAGAAAACCTCGTCTGGGTGTGGATTTCGTGTAAACCAAATGTACCAAGACGCTACGTAGGCCACACTACTTTCCACTCTAGTCCTATAAGTGCACTCAAGCCTGAGTAATGGGCTTATCTCTCAGAACACCCTGCCCACCAAACAGAAAAAAAATTCAGCACAGTCCAGCACACAATAGAGTATATGAAGGCAATCCCTTAAACATATGAGGGGGAGAATGTGAAGGGTTATTTCACATTTACTCCAAAGTCCAAGGGTTATTTCACATATGAGGATTCCCTTAAAGAAATAATTATTGGCATTGGCAAAGTTGAAGCACTAACTTTCACATCCATTGAAGATGTACTTTAAGTTGACAAACTAAAGCATAATCTTCCTAGTATAAATCAACTTTGTGACAAAGACTTCAAAATCATGTTTCGGCAAGGATAAATGTTTGATAAAGTCTTTCATGAGGTAAAACTCATAGGTAAAAATTATTTTTCATTTTTCAAGATTTCTTTATATATTTCAAGTCTTTTCCCATCCTTTTTGCTAATGACAAAGGGGGAGAAGATGTATGTGTTTGTGTTTGTTTTTTTCTCTAACAAAATGCAGCTAGCAAAGACACTCTAAATCATGAATTTAGGGGGAGCATTGATCAAGGGGGAGCTTTTTGTATTAGAGAAACAAGATTAAAGCAAATTTTCAAAATTGGGTTGTCAACATCAAAAAGGGGGAGAATGTGAAGGCAAGCTTCTCAATGGTTTTGATGAAGACAACATTATTCATTCAAGATGTTATGCTTGCTCAAAAAGAATGGATCAAGACATTGAAGTTAGCACAAAGTTTTTAATTTTTATAAGTCTTGAAGAATTCTCAAGTATAATCAAGGTATAACTCTCACTTATCAATATGGTTGCATACAAGGGTTCAAAAGTGTCTCAAGCATGCAATATATATTGATAAAATAGTTCTCAAAATAATCTTCAAAATTCACTTGCATACATGGTTCATGTGGTTGAAAATATATCATTATTTCTAGCTTTAAAAAACAAAATATTTTTATCATACATTTGAAACTTTATTTACTTTATTTATTTATTTGTTTTTTTTTATTTTGAACCATGTTAAATCACTTTCAAATATAATCTATTGACTTGGGTAAATCAATAGATGTTGTATAAAATTGGTTCAAATACTAAGACAAATTTTTTAATTATTTAATTTATTTAAACATTCAGTTTTTGGTAAATTATGGCGTTTTTAACTGTCGTAACAGCACCAGAAACCGCCATAATTCACACCGTTCTGAACCAGTATTTTAAATTTTAAATTTCAAAATTATTTGGTAAATTGTGGCGTTTTGAAACGACGTAACAGACCAAACAACCGCCACAATTTACAACGTAACTGAAACAGTGTTTTTTATTTAAAATTGAAAAATGTTTTGTTTGAATGCACCTTTTCATTATATCTTTTATGGCATCTCTTACATCATTTATCTTATTAAATTCCGAATTTTTCTAACCATTGCCATGACTTTTGAATGGTTGCTTTCATCAATATAAATACATGTCATTTTCAGATTAAAACTTACCTCCTAGAAATTTCATAATAAAAAATCCACTCATTCTTTTCATCTTTTAGTTATTCTTCAAGTGTTCATTCAAACATATTTTTGAGAGAAACCTTTGTATAAATTTCACACATTATCATTGTTTCATCTCATTTTATTCAAGAACACTTGTATATTTCATTTGAGTGATATTTATTTCAAGGAGAAGATCAATCATTTGATTGATATACACTTCAAAGATTCATCATCAACAATTACTCAATAAAATTCAGATTTATTTAAAGACACATCTTATTTTAGGATTGTTAAAATAAGATTGTGGAGTTGTATTACCTTGTTGTCCAGGATTGTTGGAAACAAGTGAGTGTTTTGAAGAGGATTGTTCTTCATACACTTAATTACCTATAGGTTAGATAGTAAGCATCACTATTGGTGTGATTAGGTTGTACAATAATTCTAAACTATAGTGAACTCTCTTTCGTGTTGAAGGAGGAGTGGAGTACTCTCGGGCTGTGAGGGGAACCACTATAATTCTCTTGTGTCATTTTTCCTTTCTGCACTTTACTTTCAAGCACTTATCATAAAACGGAAAAATAACCAAGAACCGGTAAAAAGATCAAAGAAATTTTTAAGAACCTAATTCACCCCCCCCCCCTCTTAGGCGAATTTACACTTACAATCGACCCAAGACGGGACGCGCGCTAAACACTCTAGGAGAGTGAAAGGAAGCCCCTCACTCTCCATTTCCCATGTACAAGGCTCATGCGCAATACATGTTAACTTTATTAAGTGTTTTAGAAGTGGTTATGAGATGAGAAGAGAAGACTCAAAGAAAAAGAAAACACTTAGGGGAGTTCTCTCCTAATGTTACCATGCAAAGGTGGCCCTAAGGTCAAGGTTTGAGAACCTAAGTCTAAAGAAAAGAGAGGGATAGCACTACCTAATGCTTATCCTACCTCACCTTAATAAAAAATTAAGGATGAGCTAGGATCCCAAAGGGTGTGAGAAAGTTGTACACAAAACATTATATCATGTTATTCACAAAAGGAAAAGACAAGTAAGATAGATGAGAGATGAAAGAAGAGATGAAAATGGATGACCATCCACATGTTCAAGTACATTACCTCAGCCCCTACATAAAAGGTTAGTACCAAATGATTACAAGTAATGAATACAAGTATCAAAAGTAAACCAAACAAATGCTAGTTGCTTAAAGAAGACAACTTAAGAAGTAAACAAAGCTTAAACCAAAAGAGAAAGGTCCTAATGGTTAAGGAACATCTAAGGTCAGTAGGTATAGGCAAAGGTATCCTACTAAGTTTAAGGTACCAAATGAAAGCAAACAATGTCAAACTATGCATCAAAAGTTCATACACTTACAAGTTATGCACAAACTATGTAATATGAATGCATATGAATCATGAACATGAATAAATACATATGTAAACATCAAAGTAAGAATTGTATGACATTTAAGAATATGTAGAGATGTCATTAAGATAGCATGAGAACCATAAATGCAAGCATTGATCAAGTAGTAGGAAGTGGTAGCAAACAAACATCACACAAGTTCAACAATGAAGAATACTTGTAACACAAGTAAGAAATGCAGACGCAAGATGAACATTATTGTAAATGGATGCAAGTCAGTAGCATATGACATTTTAAATGACATTTAGAAGTCAAGAATGATCACATAAAATCCACACAAGTGTCATGTTGAAGCACATAGAAGATTA
This sequence comes from Lathyrus tuberosus, assembly GCA_022829125.1. Classification (NCBI taxonomy): domain Eukaryota; kingdom Viridiplantae; phylum Streptophyta; class Magnoliopsida; order Fabales; family Fabaceae; genus Lathyrus; species Lathyrus tuberosus. The sequence goes on from JALAZF010000112.1 coordinate 10,300,542, forward strand.
GAAGCAAACTTGGTTCAAACAAGTTCAAACAAGCATGCAAAGGTTTATGGACTTAGAAACATGCAAGATGCAATTAGGGGTCATGTTATATGGTTGAAAATGATCACAAACAAAAGTGGAATCATCTCAAAGTGAATATGCAAGATCATACAAGAGTTGATACAAACATGTGCTCAAAGGAGGTCAAGTGAGAATGCACAATTACACAACACATTTCAAGTTAAAACATGTGCATACAAGTCATGTAAGGATGAACTTTGAGTGATATATAACATGATAAAAGTGACCTATAATGTCCATGCAACATGGATTAAAAGGTCTCAACAATTGTCAAATAAGGTTGCACACAATGCATATTAAAACCCTAGCACAAGATCCTTAACATTCACACAAACAAACATGCTTTTAAAATGAATCCAAAGTAGTGTTAGAGGCTCAATAAAATTGGAAGATTCAAGTCAATTGAAGTGCATCCAGTGTACAAACATATCTCAAAAATATGGATCAAAACCACTTAGGGATCATGCATAAACATGCTTCATAATCTCATATAAGTCACACAAACAAAGTGCTCAAAGATGGCATTTAAACATCAATAAAAAATGACCTAAAAAAACTATAAAAATGCAAGAGATGCTTTAATATACCATACAAGCATATACCAATTTGCATGTGAAAATTCAAATCAAAACTATGTCAAACAAATTGAGAATGAAACATGTATCATGAATGGATATTCATACAAAAATAATTAAATGAAAATTCGTGAAAAAATAGAAGAATATGCCAATATCAGAAAATAAAATATAAAAAAATTATTAAAATGCATTAGAATGCTCCATGATTTTTTTCAGAATTTTATCATGCTTGGAAGTATTTAAAAAAAAATACAAAACCAAACAAGTATGAAAAAGAAATAAAAAAACAAAAGAAATAAGACAGGGGGGTGCCACGAAAGCAAAAGTCCAGTTCAATTGTGCTTTGGGCTCAGAAGCGTGGGGTGTGAATAATAAAAAGAGCCCAGTCTAATTACACGCTCTCAGATGAGGTGTATGTTGTGGACTTCAGTCAATCCATTGACTCAATCTCATCCCTTGGATAGAGTCAGCACATGATGATCAATAAAGTACACGTATCATGTGGATCATAGTGCGTATACATGCTAAATGTAACACCCCCAATCTATACCCCCAAGCTATTAAAGCGGTAAATAAAATTCAAAATTTCATCAGAGTATAATTAAACGTGCACGGCATAGACTGGAGACGCCACATCAATTTGAAACAAACATACAACACCTGCTCATAAAGATATGCAACAATTCAGGTAGTAATACACCCACAATTCAGAAACAGAATAAAAGCGAAAAATCCGTAACTGAATCTCTTATATATATATATATATATATATATATATATATATATATATATATATCATAGAAGTGTATGTGTCACATACAACCATACATGTACAATTCAAAAGATACATATACATAACACAAATAATCACAAACGGCCTCCCTAACTACCCGATGTCACATATCAGAGCCGACCGACAAAAGAATGAAGACCTAAGCTTCACAAAAATACCTCCAGCAACTCTAATCTGCAATGCCTCATAGAGCATTATAAAACAGCAGAAGGGTGAGAAAAACAATCATATTACAGTTGCATATAATTATATATTAACACAGAAATGCACAAGTAAAATATTCTCACCACAATTGCACCACAATCAAATACAACACAGCACAGTACAATTCTCAAGTATCAAATACCACTACACTTCAATCATACACAATACACTCATCATCAATACAATTACACATATTCCATCTCATCAATCACGTTCACAAATTCATACCCAATTAATCCATGATTTATGCAAATGCACAAAGACCGACACAACGACTCTTATGCAATGCACATGCGGTACCGACTTCCAATATTTCTCATCACTAGTTCACTCAGGAACTCTGCTGGAACCATCGCTCGTTACTTAGTGTAACTCCTCGTCGGGCATACGATGTGCCCCGTTGCTCACACCTCTTTATATAAGGCACACGACATTTATGGATCGCTCACACCTCTTTGTATAAGGCACACGACCCGATCGCTCACACCTCTTTGTATAAGGCACACGATCGTCTATAATCATCGCTCACACCTCTTATTTTTAAGGCACACGATCCATCTGATCCCTCACACCTCTTATTTTTAAGGCACACGATGTTATAGGGGATTCCCTCTGGAATCAATCCGTCACTCAGGACGTTACCAGAATGCATATCATGATGCTCAGCATACAATGACTCATGACATTCAAATGCACACATATACACATTCCATAATCATGCATATATCAATAATTACCACACATTTCATTTTCTTGCCCTAAGGCCACCAATCATTATCACCATATGTATTTCATGCAATTACATCACACAACAGTACGCAAGTCATAAAATATCCACACCAACAGCCTATTGCACATACACATCAAGTTCACCCAGTTAAACGACAAAAGTCGACAACAAAACAACACATTTCCTAATTCCTGACATAATTTAATCGGCCAACAATCTCAAAACCATCATCATAAGGAAGAACATTTTATAAGCTTTCTAACGCATCCAACCACACCTCAAACCGAATCACAGATCAAAAGTTATAAATAAAACAAGTAGGGAAAAACTGTCACATTCGCAGTGCGAAGCCCCTAGCGAGTCCTTCGCTTCTTCATTCGCAGTACGAATGTCCCAGCGAACAGTGGCAGAAGCAAAATAGCCTAGAAAATTTCCAACGTTCGTAGTGCGAACTCCCAGCGAATGCTCGCTACCCTATTCGCAATGCGAGTCCTCCAGCGAATAGTGGCAGAACGAAAAATAATACAACGTTCGCAGTGCGAACCTCACGCGAACGCTCGCCACCCATTCGCTGGCCATTCGCAGTGCGAACCTGCGATTTCAGCAAAACCCAGCAGCGCACCAGATCATCCAAAAATGATATTTTCTCAACCAAAACATTTCCAAACCAAGATATAGCAGTCAAAACATAACTCAATCATGATAACAAGTATTCTACTACGTTTACGCCGATTTTCAACCGCGAAAACATCGATTTCTCATTATATTTCCCATTTCAACCTAGAATCCAAAACTATAGAAAGACAATAGCATATGTAAACACATACATACATAGTCATACACAAGCATAAGATAATCGAGTTTCACATCCTTACCCGATTAAATCGCGTTCTAGAAAGTCGGTTGATTGATTTCCAAGTTTTCCAAATTCTCTTTTTTCTTCTCTTCTCCTTTTCTTTTCTTCTTCTCTTCTTTTTCTTTCCCCTTACTATTTTTTTTCTCTCTTTCTATTCTATTATATTCTATCTTAACAAAATAAATCAAAATGCCCAAAATACCCCTACACTCAAATATCTCGCATATGTCCCCAAAACGCGACAAAATATATTCACGATGAAAAATAACATATTTTCACATAAAAGTCAGAAATAAAATAATATAATAATAAAATACTCAAAACGACTCAAGTAATTAAAAAGACAAAACTGACAAAACTGACAGGGGCGTTACAACTCTCCCCCACTTAGAAATTTTCGTCCTCGAAAATATTACCTGAGACGAACAACTCTGGATACGACTTCCGCATTCGACTCTCCAACTCCCAAGTCAAATTGCCCTCAGCAGCGCCTCCCCACGCCACCTTCACAAGTGCAATATCCTTGCCCCGCAACCTCTTCAACTCTCAATCCAAAATACTCACCGGTAAAGCCTCGACCGTAAGGTCCTCCCTTACCTCAACCTCGTCCATCGAATCACATGCGACGGATCCGGAACATACTTCCGAAGCTGTGAAACATGGAACACATCATGCAAATTCGACAGATTCGGCGGCAACGCCACCCGATAAGCTACAACACCCACTCTCGCAGATATCTGGTAAGGACCAATAAACCGAGAAGTAAGTTTCTTCGATTTCAATGCACGACCAACACCCGTTACCGGCGTAACCCTTAGAAATACATTATCGCCCTCTTGAAACTCAAGATCCTTCTGTCTCCGATCATGATAAATCTTTTGCCTACTTTGAGAAGCCTTCATTTTCTCACGAATAAGTTTCACCTTTTCCGGAGTCTGTTGCACCAACTCTGGTTCAACCACCAAACTCTCACCAGATTCGTGCCAACACAAAGGTGTTCGACATCTTCGTCCATACAACGCTTCAAACGCTGCCATTCCAATACTCGAATGGAAACTGTTATTATACGTGAATTCAATCAACGCAAGATAACTATCCCATGCACCACCTTGGTCAAGAACACAAGCTCTCAACAAATCTTCCAAAGACTGAATCGTTCTCTCCGTCTGTCCATCCATCTGCGGATGATAAGCCGAACTCAACCTCAATTTAGAATCCAACGCCTTCTGTAAACTTTCCCAAAATCTCGAGGTAAACCTAGAATCTCGATCCGAAACAATACTCAATGGAACCCCATGCAACTTCACAATCACACTGATATAAATCTCAGCTAACCGCTCCAAAGAAAAACTGATGTCAATCGGAATGAAATGAGCCAATTTAGTCAATCTGTCTACAGCCACCCAAATAGCATTATGACCTCACTGAGTATTCGGCAACCCCGTTACAAAATCCATAGAAATGTTATCCCATTTCCATTCCGGAATATCCAACAGTTACAACAAACCACTAGGCCTCTGATGTTCCACTTTCGACTTCTGCCACGCAAACAAGCATACACAAACTGAGCCACATCTCTTTTCAAACCCGACCACCAGAAAATCCTTTTCAAATCTTGGTACATCTTATTCGCTCCCGGATGTATACTCAAATTACTCCGGTGTCCTTCTTCCAAAATCATCCGTTTCAAATCCGAATCGTCCGGAATACAAATTCGCCCACGAAACCTCAACAAACCATTAACATCCACTTGAAAATCACTACTTGCATCTTTTCCGCCCACCAACATCAAATCCACCAATTTCACGTCCAACTTCTGCTTCTCGCTAACCGTCATCAGAAAATCATTAGTAACCTTCAACATACCCAACCTCACACTATCCGACGTCACTTCACATACCAAACTCAAATCTCTAAACGATTCCAAAAGTTCCCACTCCTTAACCATTAAAGAGGACATATGTAACGATTTCCGGCTCAATACGTCGGCTACCACATTAGCTTTACCCAGATGGTAATTCAACCCAAAGTCGTAGTCCTTCAAAAATTCCAACCATCTTCGTTGCCTCATATTCAATTTCTTCTGATCGAACAGATATTTCAAACTCTTGTGATCACTAAAGACTTCAAACCTCGCACCAAAAAGATAATGCCTCCAAATTTTCAACACAAAAACCACAGCCGCTAACTCCAAGCCATGCGTAGGGTAATTCTTCTCATGCACTCTCAACTGCCTCGAAGCATACACCACGACCTTACCGTCTTGCATTAGCACACCACCTAGACCAATCAAAGACGCATCACAATACACCATAAATGGTTCAGTAGGATCCGACAACATCAAAATCGAAGCTGTCGTCAATCTTCTCTTCAGCTCATTAAAACTTTCCTCACATCGAATATCCCAAATGAATGCTTGCCCTTTACAAGTCAACTGGGTCAAAGGAAGTGCTAGCTTAGAAAAACCTTCAATAAACCTTCGATAATATCCGGCCAAACCCAAAAAGCTTCGAATTTCAGTAACAGATCTCGGAGCCTCCCATTGTAGAACTGCTTCTACTTTAGATGGATCCACAGCAATACCATTACCTGAAATTACGTGCCCAAGAAAACTCACTTCCGACAACCAAAATTCACACTTAGACAATTTGGCAAAAAGCTTATTTTCCTTCAAAACCTGCAAAACAATACGCAAATGCTCCGCGTGCTCCTCCCGAGACTTAGAATAAATCAAAATATCATCAATAAACACAACAACAAATCGATCCAAATGCTCGTGGAAAATACGATTCATGTACTCCATAAACACACCTGGCGCATTAGAAACCCCGAACGGCATCACAGAATATTCATAATGACCGTAACGTGTCCTAAAAGCCGTCTTCTAAATATCTTCCTCCTTCACCCTAATCTGATGATATCCCGACCTCAGGTCAATCTTACTGAACACACAAGCACCAACCAACTAATCCATCAAATCATCAATTCTCGGAAGAGGATACTTATTCTTAATCGTCACCTTATTCAACTGGCGATAATCAATACACAACCGCATACTTCCATCTTTCTTTTTCACCAATAAAACTGGAGCACCCCAAGGCGAAACGCTTGGTCTCACAAACCTCTTCTCCAATAACTCATTCAATTGCTTCTTCAACTCTACCAACTTAGATGCCGACATTCGATATGGTGCCATCGATACAGGTCTAGTATCAGGAACCAGATCTATAGAAAACTCCACCTCTCTCTCTGGCGGCACATCTGAAATATCCTCAGGAAACACTTCCGAAAATTCACACACAACCGGAAACACATCAAGTGAAACTTGACTATCCACTGTCAACGACGCAACCAACCCAAACAACTAAGCCTCATCTGCCAAAAGTCTCTTCAACTCTTTGGTAGATAAGAAACTCGAGTCTTCGTCTTCCTCAAGAGAAGGAAACCTTACTAACTTATGGTAACAATCAATATGAACCCTATTGAACTGCAACCAATTCATTCCCAGAGCCACATCTAAACCCTCCAACGGCAAACACACTAAATCCATCTCAAAGTCTTTACCATAAATGGTCAAAGGACAACTTAAACAAACCAAAGAAGTAGTTACTGACCCCATTGCTAGAGTATCAATAACCATTTAACCATCCATCAAAGACAACACAAGATTCAAACGCTTAGCGCACTCAGACGAAATAAACGAATGAGTCGGTCCAGTATCAATAATAGCAACTAAAGGCGTACTATTAATAAAACAAGTACCTCTTATCAGACGATCTGCACTTGAAGTCTGAGTCCATGCTAAGGCAAAAAATTTCCCACCAGCTGGAGCTTACTTCGGTTTCTGACACTTCGTACTAACATGTCCAAGCTCACCACAATTAAAGCACTTCACCACGTTCCTCTTACAATCAGCTGCAATGTGTCCTATACCTCCACAGTTAGAACACTTCCTAAAATCTTTCTTACATTCGAACTGACGATGTCCCACTTCAACACACCTATAACACCTCAAAGGACCAGACATACCTCCACCACTTGACCTTCGATCAAAAGTACCCCTTTGTTTACCTTTATCAACTGGTGTCACATACGGCCCACCTCGAAACTGTTGCTTCCCTTTTTTGTCACTCACACTCTTGTAGTGAGTAGAACGAGCCCTACTATCCTCTTCATAAATCCTATAACATTCCACCAAATCAGAAAACCTTCTTATCCTTTGATAACCGATTGCTTGCTTAATCTCAGGACGCAATCCACTCTCATACTTCACACACTTAGAAAACTCTGCAGTCGCTTCAGGATAATGAGGATAAAACTGCACAAGCTCCACAAACTTAGCAGTATAATCAACAACAGACATATTACCTTATTTCAGTTCCAAGAACTCAATTTCCTTCTTTCCTCTAACATCCTCAGGAAAATACTTCCTCAGAAACTCCTGGCTAAACAATTCCCAAGTAACTTCTTCATCCCCAGCTTCCAACACCTGACGAGGACTAACCCACCAGTCATCCGCTTCTTCCTGTAACATGTGAGTTCCCAGTCTCACCTTACTATCCTCAGCACAATCCATTACTCGGAAAATCCTTTCAATCTCTTTCAACTAAATCTGTGCACCATCAGGATCATATCTTCCTTTGAAGACAGGCGGTTTGTTCTTCCTGAACTCATCATTACCAGCAGCATGAGGTGCACCCTGCACAGCCCGAGCCATAGCTTGCATCGCAGCAGCCAAAGCAGCATCGTTCCTACCAGCCATATTCTGTTCATTTCCAATAACAGAAACTACGGTTAAACAAACAGCTCACTCCACACGCTGCACCGACAAGGACTAACACAACCAGACACGGACTGACATAAACTGACACGGATTAGCTCTGATACCACTTAATGTAACACCCCCAATCTATACCCCCAAGCTATTAAAGCGATAAATAAAATTCAAAATTTCATCAGAGTATAATTAAACGTGCACGGCATAGACTAGAGACGCCACGTCAATTTGAAACAAACATACAACACCTGCTCATAAAGATATGCCACAATTCAGGTAGTAATACACCCACAATTCAGAAACAGAACAAAAGCGGAAAATCCGTAACTGAATCTCTTATATATATATATATATATATATATATATATATATATATATATCATAGAAGTGTATGTGTCACATACAACCATACATGTACAATTCAAAAGATACATATACATAACACAAATAATCACAAACGGCCTCCCTAACTACCCGGTGTCACATATCAGAGCCGACCGACAAAAAAATGAAGACCTAAGCTTCACAAAAAGACCTCCAGCAACTCTAATCTGCAATGCCTCATAGAGCATTATAAAACAGCAGAAGGGTGAGAAAAATAATCATATTACAGTTGCATATAATTATATATTAACACAGAAATGCACAAGTAAAATATTCTCACCACAATTACACCACAATCAAATACAACACAGCACAGTACAATTCTCAAGTATCAAATACCACTACACTTCAATCATACACAATACACTCATCATCAATACAATTACACATATTCCATCTCATCAATCACGTTCACAAATTCATACCCACTTAATCCATGATTTATGCAAATGCACAGAGACCGACACAACGACTCTTATGCAATGCACATGCGGTACCGACTTCCAATATTTCTTGTAACGCCCCAGTTTTGGTCTTTTACTTTAATTGAGTCGTTTTTGATTATTTTATTATTATATTATTTCATTTCTGACTTTTATGTGAAAATATGTTATTTTTCGTCGTGAATATATTTTATCGGGTTTTGGGAACGTTTGCGAGATATTTGAGTGTAAGGGTATTCTGGGCATTTGGGTGTATTTTGTTAAGTTAGTAAAGAAAAGAAAAATAGAAATAGAGAGAAAAATAGTAGAAGAGAAAGAATGTAAGCAAAGAAGAAAAGAGAAGAAAAGAGGAGAAGAGAGAAAAGAGAGAAATTGGAGAAAAAGCTTGGGAAATCAAGAGAACAAGTTCTAGGAATCGATTATATCGGGTAAGGGTGTGAAACTCGATTATCTTATTGTTGTGTATGATTATGTATGTGCGGTTGTATGTTGTATTGTCTCGTTCGGTAGTTTTTCGGATATAGGCCGAAATCGTGTAATCGAGTAGAAATCGATGTTTTCACGGACGGAATTCGATATAATTTGTGTTGTATGATCTATGTATGTGTATGAACCATTGCTAGTAATTGTTTTGCTGTTGGAAATGATTTGGGGAAGAAAATGGGAGAAATTGGAGGTATGGAACAGTGTTCACGCAGCAGAATTTTTCTGCTTCTGGTGCAGAGCGCCGGGCGAAAGGTCCTGAGCGTCGGGCGATGTGTTCTTTTCGCCGGGCGGTTCGAGAGGCGCAGAGGTGCCAAGCTTCTGCCTCTTTGAATTATTTTGAGGGATTGGTATCGCCTGTGTTTCGCCGGGCGAAGCAGAGGCGAAGCGCGTTTCGCCGGGCGGTGAGCATGCTTCGCCGGGCGGTTGGTTGTTTTTGAAAACAATTTTCCTTTTTTTTTAAATCCATATCTTTCGAACCGTATTTCCGATTTAAGTGATATTTATACCGTTAGAAAGCTTATGAAATGTACTTTTGGATGATGATGATTTTGGAATTGTTATTCAATTTAATTATGTCGAAAAATCGGGAATAGTGTTGTTTTGTCGACTTTTGCTGTTATAATTGTGTGAATTGGGTGTGTAAGGTACACCGTAGTGTTAATATGAATGTTGTGTGGATTGTGTGCTGTGTTGGGATAAGAATACTATGTGTCGATGATAATTTGTGTCCTAAGAGCAAGAAGATACTATGTGTGATATTTGATGATAAATGCATGATCATGAATGTGTGTATGTATGCAATGTGAATGTCATGAGTCATTGTATGTCAAGCATCATGATATGTATTGTGGAAACGTCCTGAGTGGCGGTTTAATTCCTGAGGGAATTTGCTATAACATCGTGTGCCTCGAAAATATGAGGCGCTGCCTGAGGACCTAAAGCGATGGTTGTAGACGATCGTGTGCCCATGATGGGACTTAAAGCGATCCATAACGTCGTGTGCCTCGAAAATATGAGGCGATGCCTGAGGACCTAAAGCGACGGGTGAACATCGTAGGCCCGACGGGGTGTTACTTGAGGTTCTCAGTAACGAGCGATGGTTCCAATAGTTCCTGAGTGAACTGGTGATGAGACATGAGAATAATGGGAGTCGGTACCGCATGGCATGTGCATAGAGTCGTTGTGTCGGTCTCTGTGTATTTGCATAATCATGGATTAAATGTGTATGTTAATTGTGAATGTGATAATGTGATGGAATATGTATAATTGTGTTGATGAGGAGTGTATTATGGGTGATTGACGTGTATTGGTGATGAATACCTGATAATTGTACTGTGTTATGTTTTATTCGATTGTGGTGCATTTGTGGTGAGAACTTTATACTTGTGTATTTTCGTGTTAATATATAATTTTACTCAACGGTATTATGATTGTTTTTCTCACCATTCTGCTGTTTTATAATGCTCTATGAGGCATTGCAGATTAGAGTTGCTGGAGGTCTTTTTGTGAAGCTTTGCGTCTTCATTCTTTTGTCGGTCGGCTCTGATATGTGACACCGGGTAGTTAGGGTGGCCGTGTTGTGATTATTGTTGTATTATGTATATATATCTTTTGACTTGTACATGTATAACTTGGTGTATGACAACTTTCATGATGTATATATGTTATTCAGTTTTAGATTTTCCGCTTTTAATTCTAAAATCTGAAATGTGGGTGTAAGGAACTGAGTTCCTCTGTTGATTGCTACCCCACTGTTGCATATCTTAATGAGCAGGTGTTGTATGTTATGTGGGTTTCAAATTGATGTGATGCTCCCTGTCTATGCCATGTTTTTAAATATACTCTGATGAAATTTCGAATTTTTTTTATTTACCGCTTTAATAGCCTGGGGGGCGTCACATTAAGTGGTATCAGAGCCAGTTCGTGTCAGTTGTGTCTGTTGTGTTTGTTGTGTCAGCTGTGTCTGACATCTTGGGCGAGATGTGTTGGACGAGTTGTTGTTTAACCATAGTTTCTGTTTTTGACGAACAGAATATGGCTGGTCGTAATGATGCTGCTTTGGCTGCTGCGATGGAAGCGATGACACGAGCTGTGCAGGGTGCACCGAATGCTGCCGGAAATGATGAGTTTAGAAAGAATAGGCCACCGGTCTTTAAAGGGAAGCATGATCCGAATGGTGCGCAGTTGTGGTTGAAAGAGATTGAGAGGATTTTTAGGGTAATGGATTGTGATGACGATGATGATAAGGTGAGGCTGGGCACTCATATGCTACACGAAGAGGCTGATGACTGGTGGGTCAGTACTCGTCAGGTGTTGGAAGCTGATGAGGAGGAAGAAGAGATCACTTGGGAGGTGTTTAGCCGAGAGTTTCTAAGGAAGTATTTTCCCGAGGATGTCCGAGGAAAGAAGGAGATTGAGTTTTTAGAGCTAAAACAAGGTAATATGTCGGTTATTGACTATACTGCTAAGTTTGTGGAACTTGTGCAGTTTTATCCTCACTATGTGGAAGCGACAGCTGAATTTTCAAAGTGTGTAAAGTATGAAAGTGGCTTGCGTCCTGAGATAAAGCAGGCTATTGGTTATCAGAGGATTCGAAGGTTTGCTGATTTGGTTGAATGCTGTAGGATTTATGATGAGGACAGTAAGGCTCGTTCTGCTCATTATAAAAGTGTAAGTGACAAAAAAGGGAAACAACAGTTCCGTGGTGGTCCGTATGTGTCACCGGCTGATAAGGGTAAACAAAGGAGTACTTTTGATCGTAGGTCAGGTGGAGGTGGTATGTCTAATGCTCCGAGGTGTTTTAGATGTGGTGGATTGGGACATCGTCAGTCCGAGTGTAGGAAGAATTTGGATAAGTGTTCTAACTGTGGAGGTGAAGGACATGTTTTAGCTGATTGTAAAAGAAAGAATGTGGTGAAGTGTTATAACTGTGGGGAACCTGGTCACATTAGTTCGAAGTGTCCTAATCCGAAGAAGGCTCAGACTAGTGGGAAGGTGTTTTCGTTGGCGGGAACTCAGACTTCAAGTGCTGATCGTCTGATAAGAGGTACTTGCTTTATTAATAACACGCCTTTAATTGCTATTATTGATACTGGAGCGACTCATTCGTTTATTTCATCTGAGTGCGCGAAGAGTTTGAATCTTGTGTTGTCTGTGATGGATGGTGAGATGGTTATTGATACTCCAGCGATGGGGTCAGTAACTACTTCTTTAGTGTGTTTGAGTTGTCCTTTGACCATTTATGGTAAAGACTTTGCGATGGATTTGGTGTGTTTACCGTTGGAAGGTTTAGATGTGGTGTTGGGAATGAATTGGTTGCAATTCAATTGGGTGCACATTGATTGTTATCATAAGCTTGTAAGGTTTCCTTCTCTTGAGGAAGACGAAGACTTGAGTTTCTTATCTACCAAAGAGTTGAAGAAGCTTTTGGCGGATGAAGCTCAGTTGTTTGGATTATTTGCATCTTTGACGGTGGATAGTCAAGTTTCATTGGAGGTGTTTCCTGTTGTGTGCGAATTTCCTGAGGTGTTTCCTGATGATATTTCAGATGTGCCGCCGATGAGAGAGGTTGAATTTTCTATTGATCTAGTTCCTGGTACTAGACCTGTATCTATGGCACCTTATAGAATGTCGGCATCTGAATTGGTGGAGTTGAAAAAGCAGTTAAGTGAGTTGTTGGAAAAGAGGTTCGTGAGGCCAAGTGTTTCTCCTTGGGGTGCTCCAGTTTTGTTAGTGAAAAAGAAGGATGGGAGTATGCGATTATGTATTGATTATCGCCAGTTGAACAAAGTGACGATTAAGAACAAATATCCGCTTCCAAGGATTGATGATCTGATGGATCAGTTGGTTGGTGCTTGTGTATTTAGTAAGATCGATTTGAGATCGGGGTACCATCAGATAAGAGTGAAAGAAGAGGATATTCAGAAGACGGCCTTTAGAACACGTTACGGTCATTATGAATATTCGGTGATGCCGTTCGGGGTTTCTAATGCGCCTGGTGTGTTTATGGAATACATGAATCGGATTTTCCACGAGCATTTGGATCGTTTTGTGGTGGTGTTTATTGATGATATTTTAATCTATTCTAAGTCTCGTGAGGAACATGCAGAGCATTTGCGTATTGTTTTGCAGGTTTTGAAGGAAAGGAAGCTTTTTGCCAAATTGTCCAAGTGTGAATTCTGGTTGTCTGAGGTGAGTTTTCTTGGGCACGTAATTTCAGGTAATGGTATTGCAGTGGATCCATCTAAAGTGGAAGCAGTTCTACAATGGGAGGCTCCTAGATCCGTTACTGAAATTCGAAGCTTTTTGGGTTTGGCTGGTTATTACCGGAGGTTCATTGAAGGGTTTTCTAAGCTAGCTCTTCCTTTGACGCAGTTGACTTGTAAGAGCAAAGCATTCATTTGGGATATTCAATGTGAAGAGAGTTTTTGTGAGCTGAAGAGAAGATTGACGATAGCTCCTATTCTGATTTTACCTGATCCTAAGGAACCGTTTGTTGTGTACTGCGATGCTTCTTTGATTGGTTTGGGTGGTGTTTTGATGCAGGAAGGTAAGGTTGTAGCTTATGCTTCAAGGCAGTTAAGAGTTCATGAGAAAAACTATCCTACTCATGATCTTGAATTAGCGGCTGTAGTTTTTGTGTTGAAGATTTGGAGGCACTATCTCTATGGTGCAAGGTTCGAAGTCTTTAGTGATCATAAAAGCATGAAATATTTATTTGATCAGAAAGAGTTGAACATGAGGCAGCGGAGATGGTTGGAATTCTTGAAAGACTATGACTTTGGCTTGAATTACCATCCTGGTAAAGCTAATGTGGTAGCTGATGCATTGAGCCGGAAATCGTTGCATATGTCCGCATTGATGGTGAAAGAGTTGGAACTTTTGGAATCGTTTAGAGACTTGAGTTTGGTATGTGAAGTGACTTCGGTTAGTGTAAGGATTGGAATGTTGAAGGTTGCTAATGAATTTTTGTTGTCGGTTAGTGAGAAACAAAAGCTGGATTTGAAATTCGTTGATTTGATGAGGAATGAGAATGTGGATTTCAAGGTGGATAATTTTGGTGTTTTGAGGTTCCGTGGTCGCATTTGTATACCTGATGATGCAGAGTTGAAAAGAATGATTTTGGAGGAAGGACACCGAAGTAATTTAAGTATTCATCCGGGAGCGAATAAGATGTACCAAGATCTGAAGAAGATTTTCTGGTGGTCTGGTTTGAAAAGAGATGTGGCTCAGTTTGTTTATGCATGTTTGACTTGTCAGAAATCGAAGGTGGAACATTTGAGACCTAGTGGTTTGTTGCAACCGTTGGATATTCCTGAGTGGAAATGGGATAGCATTTCGATGGATTTTGTGACGGGATTACCGAACACTCAGCGTGGGCATAATGCTATTTGGGTGATTGTGGACAGGCTGACTAAATCGGCGCATTTTATTCCGATTGACATCAGTTTTTCTTTGGAGAGGTTGGCTGAGATTTATATCGGTGTGGTGGTGAAATTGCATGGGGTTCCTTTGAGTATTGTTTCTGATCGAGATCCTAGGTTTACATCGAGATTTTGGGAAAGTTTACAGAAGGCTTTGGGTTCTAGATTGAGGTTGAGTTCGGCTTACCATCCGCAGACGGATGGTCAGACCGAAAGAACGATTCAGTCGTTGGAGGATTTTTTGAGAGCGTGTGTTTTGGAACAAGGTGGTGCGTGGGACGGTTATCTTGCTTTGATTGAGTTCACGTATAATAACAGTTTCCATTCTAGTATTGGAATGGCATCTTTTGAGGCTTTATATGGACGAAGATGTAGAACGCCGTTGTGTTGGCACGAAACTGGTGAGAGTTCTGTGGTTAGACCGGAATTAGTGCAACAGACGACGGAAAAGGTAAAGTTTATTCGTGAGGAAATGAAGGCTTCTCAGAGTAGACAAAAGAGTTATCATGATCGGAGATGTAAGAATCTTGAGTTTCAAGAGGGTGATCACGTATTTCTGAGAGTTACGCCGGTAACGGGTGTTGGTCGTGCTTTAAAATCTAAGAAGCTTACCTCTCGATTTATTGGTCCTTACCAGATATCTGCGAGAGTGGGTGCTGTAGCGTATCGTGTGGTGTTACCGCCGAATCTGTCAAATTTGCATGACGTTTTTCATGTTTCACAGCTTCGGAAGTATGTTCCGGACCCTTCACATGTGATTCCGATGGATGAGGTTGAGGTAAGAGAGAATCTTACAGTTGAGGCTTTACCTGTTAGGATTTTGGATCGCGAAGTGAAGCAGTTGCGAGGCAAGGATATTGCTTTGGTGAAAGTGGCGTGGGGAGGCGCTGCTGAGGGTAATTTGACGTGGGAATTGGAGAGTCGGATGCGGGAGTCGTATCCAGAGTTGTTTGTTTCAGGTGAGATTTTCGAGGACGAAAATTTCTAAGTGAGGGAGAATTGTAACGCCCCAGTTTTGGTCTTTTACTTTAATTGAGTCGTTTTTGATTATTTTATTATTATATTATTTCATTTCTGACTTTTATGTGAAAATATGTTATTTTTCGTCGTGAATATATTTTATCGGGTTTTGGGAACGTTTGCGAGATATTTGAGTGTAAGGGTATTCTGGGTATTTGGGTGTATTTTGTTAAGTTAGTAAAGAAAAGAAAAATAGAAATAGAGAGAAAAATAGTAGAAGAGAAAGAATGTAAGAAAAGAAGAAAAGAGAAGAAAAGAGGAGAAGAGAGAAAAGAGAGAAATTGGAGAAAAAGCTTGGGAAATCAAGAGAACAAGTTCTAGGAATCGATTAAATCGGGTAAGGGTGTGAAACTCGATTATCTTATTGTTGTGTATGATTATGTATGTGCGGTTGTATGTTGTATTGTCTCGTTCGGTAGTTTTTCGAATATAGGTCGAAATCGTGTAATCGAGTAGAAATCGATGTTTTCACGGACGGAATTCGATATAATTTGTGTTGTATGATCTATGTATGTGTATGAACCATTGCTAATAATTGTTTTGCTGTTGGAAATGATTTGGGGAAGAAAATGGGAGAAATTGGAGGTATGGAACAGTGTTCACGCAGCAGAATTTTTCTGCTTCTGGTGCAGAGCGCCGGGCGAAAGGTCCTGAGCGCCGGGCGATGTGTTCTTTTCGCCGGGCGGTTCGAGAGGCGCAGAGGTGCCAAGCTTCTGCCTCTTTGAATTATTTTGAGGGATTGGTATCGCCTGTGTTTCGCCGGGCGAAGCAGAGGCGAAGCGCGTTTCGCCGGGCGGTGAGCATGCTTCGCCGGGCGGTTGGTTATTTTTGAAAACAATTTTCCTTTTTTTTTTAAATCCATATCTTTCGAACCGTATTTCCGATTTAAGTGATATTTATACCGTTAGAAAGCTTATGAAATGTACTTTTGGATGATGATGATTTTGGAATTGTTATCCGATTTAATTATGTCGAAAAATCAGGAATAGTGTCGTTTTGTCGACTTTTGCTGTTATAATTGTGTGAATTGGGTGTGTAAGGTACACCGTACTGTTAATATGAATGTTGTGTGGATTGTGTGCTGTGTTGGGATAAGAATACTATGTGTCGATGATAATTTGTGTCCTAAGAGCAAGAAGATACTATGTGTGATATTTGATGATAAATGCATGATCATGAATGTGTGTATGTATGCAATGTGAATGTCATGAGTCATTGTATGTCAAGCATCATGATATGTATTGTGGAAACGTCCTGAGTGGCGGTTTAATTCCTGAGGGAATTTGCTATAACATCGTGTGCCTCGAAAATATGAGGCGCTGCCTGAGGACCTAAAGCGATGGTTGTAGACGATCGTGTGCCCATGATGGGACTTAAAGCGATCCATAACGTCGTGTGCCTCGAAAATATGAGGCGATGCCTGAGGACCTAAAGCGACGGGTGAACATCGTAGGCCCGACGGGGTGTTACTTGAGGTTCTCAGTAACGAGCGATGGTTCCAATAGTTCCTGAGTGAACTGGTGATGAGACATGAGAATAATGGGAGTCGGTACCGCATGGCATGTGCATAGAGTCGTTGTGTCGGTCTCTGTGTATTTGCATAATCATGGATTAAATGTGTATGTTAATTGTGAATGTGATAATGTGATGGAATATGTATAATTGTGTTGATGAGGAGTGTATTATGGGTGATTGACGTGTATTGGTGATGAATACCTGATAATTGTACTGTGTTATGTTTTATTCGATTGTGGTGCATTTGTGGTGAGAACTTTATACTTGTGTATTTTCGTGTTAATATATAATTTTACTCAACGGTATTATGATTGTTTTTCTCACCCTTCTGCTGTTTTATAATGCTCTATGAGGCATTGCATATTAGAGTTGCTGGAGGTCTTTTTGTGAAGCTTTGCGTCTTCATTCTTTTGTCGGTCGGCTCTGATATGTGACACCGGGTAGTTAGGGTGGCCGTGTTGTGATTATTGTTGTATTATGTATATATATCTTTTGACTTGTACATGTATAACTTGGTGTATGACAACTTTCATGATGTATATATGTTATTCAGTTTTAGATTTTCCGCTTTTAATTCTAAAATCTGAAATGTGGGTGTAAGGAACTGAGTTCCTCTGTTGATTGCTACCCCACTGTTGCATATCTTAATGAACAGGTGTTGTATGTTATGTGGGTTTCAAATTGATGTGATGCTCCCTGTCTATGCCATGTTTTTAAATATACTCTGATGAAATTTTGAATTTTTTTATTTACCGCTTTAATAGCCTGGGGGTATTAGATTGGGGGGCGTCACATTTCTCATCACTAGTTCACTCAAGAACTCTGCTGGAACCATCGCTCGTTACTTAGTGCAACTCCTCGTCAGGCATACGATGTTCCCCGTCGCTCACACCTCTTTGTATAAGGCACACGACGTTTATGGATCGCTCACACCTCTTTGTATAAGGCACACGACCCGATCGCTCACACCTCTTTGTATAAGGCACACGATCGTCTATAATCATCGCTCACACCTCTTATTTTTAAGGTACACGATCCATCTGATCCCTCACACCTCTTATTTTTAAGGCACACGATGTTATAGCGGATTCCCTCTGGAATCAATTCGTCACTCAGGATGTTACCAGAATGCATATCATGATGCTCAGCATACAATGACTCATGACATTCAAATGCACACATATACATATTCCATAATCATGCATATATCAATAATTACCACACATTTCATTTTCTTGCCCTAAGGCCACCAATCATTATCACCATATGTATTTCATGCAATTACATAACACAACAGTACGCAAGTCATAAAATATCCACACCAACAACCTATTGCACATACACATCAAGTTCACCCAATTAAACGGCAAAAGTCGACAACAAAACAACACATTTCCTAATTCCCGACATAATTTAATCGGCCAACAATCTCAAAACCATCATCATAAGCAAGAACATTTTATAAGCTTTCTAACGCATTCAACCACACCTCAAACCGAATCACAGATCAAAAGTTATAAAGAAAACAAGTAGGGAAAAACTGTCACATTCGCAGTGCGAAGCCCCTAGTGAGTCCTTCGCTTCTTCATTCGCAGTGCGAATGTCCCAGCGAACAGTGGCAGAAGCAAAATAGCCTAGAAAATTTCCAACGTTCGCAGTGCGAACTCCCAGCGAATGCTCGCTACCCTATTCGCAATGCGAATCCTCCAGCGAATAGTGGCAGAATGAAAAATAATACAACGTTCGCAGTGCGAACCTCACGCGAACGCTCGCCACCCATTTGCTGGCCATTCGCAGTGCGAACCTGCGATTTCAGCAAAACCCAACAGCGCACCAGATCATCCAAAAATGATATTTTCTCAACCAAAACATTTCCAAACCAAGATATAGCAGTCAAAACATAACTCAATCATGATAACAAGTATTCTACTACGTTTACGCCGATTTTCAACTGCGAAAACATCGATTTCTCATTATATTTCCCATTTCAACCTAGAATCCAAAACTATAGAAAGACAATAGCATATGCAAACACATACATACATAATCATACACAAGCATAAGATAATCGAGTTTCACACCCTTACCCGATTAAATCGCGTTCTAGAAAGTCGGTTGATTGATTTCCAAGTTTTCCAAATTCTCTCTTTTCTTCTCTTCTCCTTTTCTTTTCTTCTTCTCTTCTTTTTTTTTCCCTTACTATTTTTTTTCTCTCTTTCTATTCTATTATATTCTATCTTAACAAAATAAATCAAAATGCCCAAAATACCCCTACACTCAAATATCTCGCAAATGTTCCCAAAACGCGACAAAATATATTCACGATGAAAAATAACATATTTTCACATAAAAGTCAGAAATAAAATAATATAATAATAAAGTACTCAAAACGACTCAATTACTTAAAAAGACAAAACTGACCGGGGCGTTACACTAAACAATCATGAAACATACACATGGAACCACACAATTTGAATTAAATCAGAAATAGAGGCACGTGCCTCCCACCCTCTCTCATTAATGCGTTGGCATGATGAGAAGCCTTAGATAAAAAAGATCTAACGGTCCTGTTATAAACTGGAGTCAGGCTAAGGTTCTTGTGGTTTGAAGAACACCACCGGCCGGAGAAGACTCCGGCCACTCTCCACCGTGGCAAAATTCACAGGCAACCAAAAATTAACAAGCAATATACCAAAATGTTCCTTAGGTCATGTAGATCATGGATCCAGCATCAAAAAGTACAAACAACTTACATACAGAGAGAATCGAAGAGAATAAGCTTGCCCTAGAAAATTCCGCTAAGCACCTAAGGTGCCTATCAACTAGCCAGATTCATCACAACTCCTATTGAGCTCAAAACAAGCAAAAAAAAAAGTTCAGATTAAAGTATAAGAGGAGCAAAAATTTGAAGTGAAACCTGTGCTTTGATGAACTCTTAACTCAAAAGAAATCCAGAGATGAGGTTCCTTTTGCTACTTGAACTTCAAACTGGCCAAATAAAAGCTATGAACTTGTGGTGCTTGTAATTCAATGAAGAAGATGAATGAATCCTATGCAATGTGATGCCTCTATGCTCCTTCTCCTTTGAGGTTTCTTGAAGAAGAATCAAAGAGGAATTTACAGTGGAATTGATGAATATTGAGACTCGTGAGTGAGAAAACTCAGAGAGAGAGAGAATGAGAATTTTCAGAGGAGTGAAGAGTGTAGAACGAGCAAAGTTGATTATGATTTCTGTTAGAAGTTCCTTTTATATCTTGAGTTAACTGTTAACCACCTTGGTTAACAGTTAGAACTCTGGTTAATGCCAGGTGTAGTGAGAAATGGAGAGGGTGAGCTGAGAAATAAAGATTGAGTGAAGCTTGTGGAGGAATCCTCGTGTGTGATTTGATTCAATGTGGAGAGGATTATGAAGTGTTGTGGCGAGGTTCCAACTGAATGGTGATGATGATGTATTGAGTTATATCTGCTGCAACTTCTCAAGCAAGTTTCTTTTATTCTCTTTTGGTTTGGACAAAGATGGTATGGATGGTACAAAAGCATGTATGGCATGTAAGAGCTATGTTTATCTCAAAAAAGCAATGTTTAGTGACATGGGATGAAACATGCGCATGACATCAACAAAGTGCACCAAATTCTGTTTACTTGGCCTGGAAGAAACAATTGGTATGATGATGAGTTTGAAGCATGATATCTCCATGATCATAGGATGAAATGACATGGTTAATGGCTCTTTGGAAAGAGGACATGGAGTAGAGCAAGATATGAGTGGAAAACAAATGCAAATGGAACCCCTAACCTGCTTAAAAAACTCATAAAGATGCTTGGTTCTGACTGCATAGGCGTGTCACCAAACTTGCCCTCGACCAGCTCCTGCGTGGGGGAATAGATCAGCTAGTGTCTCCACTTTGGACCAAAATATCTCTCCAATGATTGATCAAATGAAAAATTATTTAACATCAAAGTTGAAGAGGAGATGGAGGGGAACAATATTGATGTTGAACATTTTCCAAATTGAAGCCTCCATCAATGAGATATTTTCTCTTGAACTTGCACATGTCATGCACACCAAGTGCTTGTGAAAATAACTGCGTGTTGACTGGTCATGACTTGCCATTTTGCCTTGATTTGCCTCAACTTTAACCCATCATATCTCTCTCAATTTTAATCCAATGGAGATGTTCTTGGTATGATTTTGAAGCTTGGAATGTGAACTTTTGATAGGCCTCCCTACCTTTTCAATTTAGAGCTTGGAACATAGAGAAAAAATGCTTCAAAAGTGACCTTTCAGCTTGACAAAATTTGCCATAAATGGAAACCCTAAGTTTCTAAATTTGGCACCTTTGAATCTTTCTTGATTTTTGATGGATCCCTTGATATTTCTTGATCAAACCTTCACCAATGATCATATTTGAGACGAGGAACATGAAATTGACCCCAAAAAGTCAAGAGTTGACTTTTTCCTCTGCACAGTTGACTTTTCCCCAATTCTCTTGATTTTCAATCAATTGATCAATTGAAGCCCTTTTAAACCAAATTGATGGACAATCCTTCAATCTTAGACCTTTAAGGACATGAGAAATACCATGAAATCAAGTCTTGCCCAAAAAATCAGAAATAAACTAATTTTATGGCAAACCCTAGTTTTGGTGCCCTCAGTCTAGGAGGAATCATCACATCCTCCAAATCCAAATTCCTCTAAGTATAAAGTGCATCCTCTCAAACAAAGATGAAATATGCCATTTGGAGATGATAAAAGCTCAAACATCTTGCCCATTGGGGTGTTATACTCAAGAATCCCAAAACCCTAATCTTGCACTGGTTAGGAGAATGTGATTTCCTTGAAATTTCTTGTAAAGTTTGAGTATATGATAAGGAGATGAATCAATTAAGATCTCTTGAGGCTCAAGGCTCCTTTGTGGCTCAATTACCCTGATCCCATGCTAAGACCCAATGATATGCAAAGAATGAAATGAAACATAAGCCAGTTAATGCTAAAACAAGAGGGCAAATTTTGAGGTGTTACAAGTATTTGTAAATATTTTTTAATTGTAAAAAAATATAAACATATTTTTTCCGTGTTTGGATTCATACATTATTTAAAATATATTTACTTTTATTTTCTTTAATGGTACATAATTGTAAAAATTTGTGCGTTCGCACAGATTCTGGTCTGAATACCCGTGCGTACTGGTGTGTTACGCGCATTTGTTTCTAAAATGTATTACCAATGAAAAGAAAAAAAAATTGATTAACCAAAAAAGTTTATTATTTTTAAAAGAAGACATATTTTTATTTATATTTGGATTATAAATATCATTTTTCCATATAAAAAAATAGATGGATTAACCATATATTTTCCTTTATGTAAATATGATTTTTGTTTTGACATTATTTATAAAAATATTTGGATAAAAAAAATTGCTCCCATTTAAAAAAAATAGGGTTAATAGCCATTTTGCCCCCTGCCATATAGGCGATGTTCGAAAAACCCCTGTAAAAAAAACTTGAAAAAAAAACCCTAACATTTGAAGATTCTCTCAATTTTGACCTTCATCACATCCAGTCACCAAAAAAACTGATGTGGCAGGGGTCAAAATAAAAATGCTGCCAAAATGGCAGGGGTCAAAATAAAAACGCTGCCAAAATGGCAGGGGTCAAAATGACAGGTTTTTGGTGACTGGATGTGATGAAGGTCAAAATTGAGAGAATCTTCAAAAGTTAGGGTTTTTTTTTGCAAGTTTTTTTTACAGGGGGATTTTTCGAACATCGCATATATGGTAGGGGGCAAAATGGCTATTAACCCAAAAAAATATTAAGATTCACTCATTAATTTTAAATAAAAACATAACTTTTTTCGTTTTTAGATATTTGGATTAATGATAGATTGTTTTCCCGTATTTTAATTTGTTTGCATTACATGTTTGATTATTTGCATGATTTTTGTAAAAAAAAACCTACATTAAAATAGTCTATAAATTAAAATTAAATTTAATAGACAAATTGCAACAAACAAAAATTTGCATAAGTTAAACAACTCAATGAAGATAAAATCATCCAATATGCATTCAAAATCAATCTCAAAAGGATGTTACGTATTCTCATTTCATATTTAACATATTCCCTCAAAGTCCAAATATTCAAAAACTAAACTACTACAAAACGCGTAAACAACAACGCCAGGTTTACAACATATTCATATACACCGTTGTAATAGGTTAAAATTTTCGCGCACAATGAGTAGCTGGATTTATAAACAGTAATTTAATGACGGTTGTCTTAAAACACCTTAGTAATAAATGATGTGTAAAAACTTCGATTCCCAGCAACTACATTTTTTCCATTTTTTAAAGTACATTAAGCGTGTGTCACTTAAGTCCATTATTTAAAAAATAAATTGTAAATGATTTTACAACGGTGAAGTAAACCAACCGTTGTTAGAGGACTTAAGTCCATTATTTAAAACATGCATAAATTGTAAATGATTTTACAACGGTGAAGTAAACCAACCATTGTGAGAGGACTTACAATTTCACTACGGATGGGTTGTCCAACCGTGATTAAAGGGTTTACTGATAAATTAAAACAAAACTTATTCTGTATTTCTATCATAAGACACCCTAGGCAAACAAGCGAGACAGAGACGATAGCGATGGCGTAATCTTTACCCTCTTCGTATCCATTAATTTGTAGCTCAAATCTTTATCCTCTTCGTTCATTTGATTCTTCAGCTTCAAAGTACGGTACTCTTCAACATCTTCATTCCTTTTTTCTTGGTTTATGTTGTATATGCTCAAATATTCAACCTCTTCGTTCATTTGATTCTTCAACTTCGAAGTACGGTACTCTTCAACATCTTCATTTCTTACGTGCATAAGATTCTCCAGCTTCGAAGTACAGTATTCTTCAACATCTGCATTCATTTTTTTCTTTGTTTATGTTGTATATCACTACAAGAAAAAAAGGAGATTTACGACACATAAGTTGCGACAGTTCCCACAAAACCGTCCTTATTTCTGGATTGCGATGCTTGTCACGACAGTTAAGACTAACTGTCATACATTTTTTAGGCATATTGAGTAAAATAATTGTAATTGTTTCTAATAAACCACCATCTTTCTATATCCGCGACAGTTAGAGGGAACTGCCGCGACTATTTTAGCCAATCATCATCCTACTTTTTTATTTATTTCTTTTCTTATTATTTTATTCTTTTATTTTCTAATTAGATGCTAAAGAATTAAAAAAAAAAAAAATAAATATAAATTTTTACTTTTACTAAAACTATATTTTATTTTATAATATTATTTATTATTATACTATTATATTATTTAAAAAAAAACAAAAAAAACTCAGATTTTTTTGGGTGAGTTATCCCTTTTTCTATTAGGGTTCAGGGTTTTCGATTCTTCATCTTGAAACAGTTTTCAAAACTTTCAAACGAAATATTCAAACCTCTCAAATTTCAATTGATCCTATTTTAACCTTTCATCTCAATCATTGATCGTTATTGTTGAGGAATTGAGATGGCTCGGGTTCGGGTTCAGCCTCAAAATGCGATGTCAGATCCTAACGGTGATGCTGCGGCGACGGCTGGTGGGAATCAGTTTGTGACGACTTCGCTTTACGTTGGAGATCTTGATGTCAATGTTACGGATTCTCAGCTTTATGACCTTTTCAACCAATTGGGTCAGGTTGTGTCTGTTAGGGTTTGCAGGGATTTGACCACTAGGAGGTCACTTGGTTATGGTTATGTTAACTATAGCAATCCTCTAGATGGTCAGTTAATTTACTTGCAGTTTTCCTCTTTTGATTTGTTCAATTACTATGAATCATCTTTTTGTTTGATTAAGAAATAGGATTGTAGAAAGAATTAATTTTACTAATCAATTTTTAGTTTCCGAATTAGGGTTATAAATTCTGCGATACCTCTACTTCAAACTCTATGAGAAATGCTGGTCACCCCAGCGGTAACTGAATTTTTTAGGCCAGTGACTGTTACAGAAATAGGAATAATTTTGTGCTAGAATCATATAGTTCTTGTAAATTTTGCATACCAATCAAAGACCTGCATATATAGTGTGTATGACCTC
This sequence comes from Lathyrus tuberosus, assembly GCA_022829125.1. Classification (NCBI taxonomy): domain Eukaryota; kingdom Viridiplantae; phylum Streptophyta; class Magnoliopsida; order Fabales; family Fabaceae; genus Lathyrus; species Lathyrus tuberosus. The sequence goes on from JALAZF010000112.1 coordinate 10,325,901, forward strand.
TGTTATGTTAATAGCTTTACAAAGGGATGGATTCCATACTTTTAATTGGAGCTGGATATAAAAATTCTATGATTTTTGTTTTTCTCTATTGCTCTCTTTTGGTTGATTTAGCTTAATTCTCTAGCACTACAGTGTTCCCAATCATTTGTCAATCTACTTTTGGTTTTTTTGTCATCCTCTTGTTTTGGTCACTATAATGTTATAGACATGTCATATAACATATGAGAATTTGTCAGCTGAGGACTCTATTTGTTATCAATAAGATGAGTTTATTAGTAACACATCATATGGAATATTAAAGTAGTGGAATGTTGTGTACTTTGTTACACTCAATATTAGTGTTGGATCCTAACGGTGGTGGTGCTGTGGCGGCGGCTGCTGCAGCGGCTGGTGGGAATCAGTTTGTGATGACTTCGCTTTACGTTGGAGATCTTGATGTCAATGTTACAGATTCTCAGCTTTATGACCTTTTCCACCAATTGGGTCAGCTTGTGTCTGTTGGGGTTTATTGGGATTTGACCACTAGGAGGTCACTTGGTTATGGTTATGTTAACTATAGCGATCCTCAAGATAGTTACTTAATTTCGTGTTTTGTTTACTTAGAAATGTTTGAGCTTTTGATTTGTTCAATAACTGTGAATTATCTTTTTGTTTGATTAAGAAATGGGATTGTAGAAAGGATTAATTTTACTAATTGATTTTTAGTTTCTGAAGTAGGGTTATATGAGAATTTTGGACATTGGTTATGTAATTAGTATTTGTATTATTGTCAATCCCCTGGCGTGGTTAATACTGTTAGTTTGATTTTGTATACACAATTTTCCCCTTATTTCCACAAATCTAACACATTATCCATTAACTTAGTTCCCATATCAATTATTTGAAGTTGTTAATTGTGTTTTTATGTCACATGATAGGTATTTGTTGTTGCTCAAAACGAATATGTGGATTCATTCTTTTCACAAGTATGAACTCTCTTTTCTCTTGTAGGGATTTGTTAGATCCTGCACTTCTTCGACCAGGTCGCCTTGATAGAAAGGTTTCTTTCTGTGGCTGAGTTACTGATTTCTTCCTCTCTCTTTTAGTGGTAATACACTGTTAATGGTCATTTAGTTTTTTCTTCCTGTAGATCAAGATTCTCCCTCCAAATGCAAAAGGAAGACTTGATATTTTGAAAATATATGCTACCAAAGTAAAACTGTCAGATTCTGTTGATTTGTTCAGCTATGCTCAGAACCTACCTAGTACAGACTCTTTGTCTTAACTTTGAAATTTTCATTTCAATCTCTGAACAAATTTATTAATTCCAGGATGGCCTGGAGCAAGATTAGCACAATTGATCCAAGAGGAAGCTCTTGTGGCTGTCAGGAACCGACATAACTCAATTCTTCGGTCAGATATGGATGAAGCAGTTGATAGACTTACCGTGGGACCTAAGTGTCTTGCAATAGAATTAGGTTATCAAGGACAGTGTCGTAGAGCAACTATGGAAGTGGGGGTTGCAATAACTTCTCATCTTCTCTGGCGATATGAGAATGCAAAAGTCGAATACTGCGAATGCATCTCAATAGTACCTCGTGGTCAGGTCCTTGTTCAGCTTACTTTACTATATGTTATCGTCAACTATCTCCTAGATGCATTTTTGTCTATCTTTCCTATGCTAAGGTTTGAAAAATTGCCAATGCCTATATAGCAAATTAATAAAGAAAATCTGACACTGATACGCTGTTTCACTACTGTAACATTGGAGAATCTGGAATGAAATAGTATGATAATCCAAGTGTGTTCCTAATTAACTAATTTCACCTAGTTTTTCCTAATTAACTACACTGTCTGACAATCTTACAAGTTCTAAATATAAATATGTTCTGTATTGCACATAGATCGAAGCTAAAAATCCTTCATGGAATATTGGTTCATATTTTGCATTAAAGAAGGCTGTGAAGAGTTCCCCTAAAGTGAAAATTGATTTTGATTGAGATATGATTGATGAGAATAGTCTTTTGTTCGAAGATTTAAAGAAACCCCAACTGCCATATGGTAAAGAGTACTTTTATCAATATCTCTAGCTTTATTCTTCAACTAGCGTTCTGTGAGATATTTGGCTATTAGCTAACATGTTATGCAATAGGTGATTGTGAAATCTGAACTACAAGAAAGGCCTGCAAAAATTGATTATGTGGGAGGGAAGAAGAGGAAAAAGTATTGAAGTTAGGATTGACAACAGAGCAGTTCAATAATCCTCAATCAGCCTGTGGCAGTGTATGTCTTTTCTCTTTCTTGTTTAAATTAATTTGTTGGTCCCTATATCATCCAATTTTTAGTTAACTCCTTATATGCTATAGTTTAAAAACATTAAAGTGTTTTTAGCATTAAAATCGTGATTAAATCCATAACAATATTAATTACGTAACGTGCCCAAAAAATGTTCAAGTAGTCGCGATCCCAATATCCTAGTCTTTGGTTTGGATGCCGCTCCACGCCGCTATTCGCATTTGACAAAGTAGTTGTCAATACTATTTGGTTCTTATGGAACCCATGATTATATTATGCATGCCTTTCTTGTTGCATTAATTTTATTTTGTTTTTCTGGTTCTTACTTATTGATCTTATAAAGCTAACATTTCTACAATGAATACTTTGACAGGAAAATATTGAACCAATTCCATTTTTAGTAGGATTTTACATATTACATTGGCATAATTTGTATCCACTTTAACTTAACATCCTACCCTTCAATTCCATATCTACGTATCAAAATCTACCACCAACCTATCTTCCTTGCAAATATTAAATGTTCTCTGCTTGCAAAACTTTCATCTGTTGCTCCTGTCAAATTCCAAGGAAGTTCTACACCACATTTTGTGGTGGTATTGCCGGTCCGAGGAGGTATTTTGGCGCTTGTCTCTCAGCTTAGTTTCATAGATAATTTTACACATTGTTTACATTGTTTAGCATATAATCCACTAGTTTGAGCTAGATAACTGCCTTTATAGGTTTTGTTTGAATGTACTTGTTTACTGAATTGCTTCATTCATGTTGTACTGAACTTGAACTGCTTCTTTCAGAAATGAGTTTGAATTCAGCGGGTATTTTACTTTCTAATTTATTTTGTGAACTAATATGCATGGATTGTGCTACTTTCGTACGATATTCTATTGTAGGTTGTTTCCCGATGTTTAATGCTTGTTTCTGTATTTATAGATGGAAGAAAATAATGAAGAGATGAGAGCTAGGACAAGTGGAGTAATGCTTCAAGAGCCAGGACACTCACTTTTCGATAAGGTTCAGTGTTAAATTTATTGCCTGAACATTTTTAGTATTTTCTTGGCTAAACGTATTTATTATATCATTGACTTTCTTCAACATGTTTTGAAACTATATTGGAATAACTTTTCTTGATTGCCAAAGTAATTCTACCGATGTTAACATGCACGTGGGGTAACTTGTCTGATAAGCAATCTAGAAATCCTGACAGAGTTTTCATAATTAATTGCATGTTACTTATTTTCTCAGGTGAAGTTAGGGAAACCTAGATACAAGGAAAGGTATTATGTTCAAAAATTTGGTGTATCAAGTCTGGAGGTGATTGATAAAATTAAGAAAGATGTAGTCAGTTCTATCAATTTTTCTTACAAATAATCAACCTTGTCAAATTATTTGTTGTTCTTGGATCACATTACATGCTCATATAATGTACTGATTCTAATATATTGTTAAAGATAATATATAGAGTTAAAACATTTGTAAATCTTATGTTTTCACATAATAACTTCAGCTTTTTGAGTAGCTGTTTAATACTATGGTTACAAAACATCCATGACCAAGAGGTCTAGAGTTTGCACCTTGCCACCCCCATTTTTTAAATAAAAAGTTGAACTGCAGTAAAAGATGTGTGTGTTTCTGCATGTTCACGCTTAAAGTACAAAGATCTATGTTTGTTCCAAAGGAGAGAAGTAAGTTTGTCCATGTGAATATGTTAACATCATATGGCTATCTGTAGATACTGGTTTAAATAAAGTTCAATCTTGGAACCAATAACAACTATTTTGATGGATATATATTTCTCAAAATCCAATGTAGGATTCTGGGATTTTTTTAATTTTACCATTTTAGCAGGTTATCAAATTCTTGGAAGCAACAATTAAATCTGCTTGGAGTAATTGAAGAGAATTTCTGCACTTGAAAAAGGAAGGTACACTTTAATATTAACTTTTTAAAAATCTTTTCACTTCTATTATTTAACCTTTTGTTAAACCATGCCTAGTATTTATAGACAAATGAATAGTTCTAAAGTCCATGCTTAAAGCCACGCTCAAATTGACATTAATAGTTCAAACAATGGTGTTATGTTAATTATTATCATATATTATAGTTGAAAGTGTAAACATGCAATGAAATGCAGATGTATTCTATGTGAATAATACTCGATACTTCATTGTAAATGCGTTATATTTTTCATTGGCAGACTTGCATCTTCTGGGTTTTGAATATGTGATTCATCAATAACATTACATTAAGAGGGAAAGGAGGCACCATTTCAGCTATGGAGTAAGGAGGAGCTCAAATGTTTCTATGAAGTTTACTAGGAATATGGGAAAAAATGGAAGAAGTATAGTTATAGTTTCTTAGTAATAATAAGTTTTTTTATTGAATTTGTTAAAAAAACAAGTCTCACCCTCATTTTTTAGTATATAAGATTGTAAATGAACTATGAATCTAGTAAATACTGCTATAATTTCTGCGTCTTGTTTTGTGAATCTACTACTATCTTTAATGCACTTCTATTTTCTGTATACAAGTTGCTCTAATATAACATTAGTTTGATGCTATAAATTTCAATGCTACTGTTGGGAAGAAATATTTTTTTTTAATTTTAGAAGTAAATTAGCTGCGGACTTACGTGCGGATTTAAAATTTTATTCGGATTTACCTATGGTTTTTGAATTGTTACAAAACCCAAGTAAAATTAATGATGGTTAAAACCGTCGTAATTTTATTTTTAAGGCAGTTCCAAAAGTGTCGCAAATATTAAAGGTGGTTGGAACGAACCGTCATAGAACATGCTGGCGACACACGTTTTAAGGACAGAACAAAAACCGTCGCGACTTTCAATTTGTGGCGGTTCAAACCACCGTAATCTGTCAAAATGAACCGTCGTAATTTGCCAATTTTCTTGTAGTTGCTCAAGTCAGTATGAGAGTACATGTTTCATATGCTTTAGGTTTAGATTTGCATATGCACATGCTTAATTTTTTGTAATAGATTTTTGTGTGTCATTCACATTATTATACGTGTATAAATTTCAGAAGTTGTTATGGATCGTAGTTGGATGAAAGCCGATAGATTAGGTCCGGTTTATGAGAACAGAGTTCTTGAATTTCTTGAATACGTTGATAAAATTCTTCCCGACAATAATGGTATCTTTTATTGTCCTTGTGTTGTTTGCGCGAATATCAAAAAGGGTACAAAGAAAGAAATATTCCATCACCTTTGTTGTGATGGTATATGTCAAAATTATATAATATGGATGTGGCATGGTGAGGTGCTTAAAGAGGAAAGTTAGGCGTCACAAAGTCAAAGAGTGGATGAAGATGAATATATGGAAGATCAACTGGAGGATATGTCCCGTGATATTGGAGAATCTTCTTTTAAGAATGCTCATATTTATGATACTTTATGTAGTGATAAAGACACCCCTTTATATAAGGGATGCACAGATTTTACACGATTGTCGGCGGTGTTAAAGTTGTTTAATCTGAAGGCAAAAAATGCATGGTCGGATAAAAGTTTCATGGAATTACTTGAATTGCTAAAGAAAATGTTACCAGAAGATAACAAATTGTCGGATCGTTGCTATGAGGCCAAGAAGATATTGTATCCAATGAGTCTGGAGTATATCAAAATACATGCTTGCTCTAATGATTGCATATTATACCAGAAAGAGTACGAAGACTTGTATCAATGTCAGAAATGTGGTGTGTCGCGTTACAAGCTGAAGGCCAACAATGGTGATGACAATGACTATGACAATGTTAGTAGGAAACATCCTCCTGCTAAAGTGTTATGGTACTTGCCAATAATTTCATGATTTAAGAGACTTTTTGCTAATTCAAATGACGCAAAGAATCTTAGATGACATGCAGATAAAATGACCTGTGATGGAAACATTTGCCATGTAGTTGATTCATTGCAATGGAAGAAAATTGATTCGTTGTTTCTGGATTTTGGAGTTGAGCCAAGAAACCATAGGCTTGGGCTTGCCACCGATGGAATGAACCCCTTTGGTAATCTGAACACTAATCATACTTCGTGGCATGTTCTTCTCACTATTTACAACCTATCTCCTTGGTTGTGCATGAAGCGCAAGTATATACTGTTAAGTATGATGATTTCTAGACCACGACAACCTGATAACAACATAGATATTTATCTAAGTCCATTAATTGATGATTTACGACTCTTGTGGGATGAAGGCGTTGAAGTTGATGATGCATATTCTGGGGAAAAATTTAAGATTCGTGCAATGTTATTTTGCACAATCAACGACTTTCCTGTTTAAGGTAACTCGGCTGAATATAGTGTCAAAGGACATAGAGTGTGTCCTATATGTGAAGATGATACTTGTTATCACCAACTTGAGTTTGGAAAAAAGACCTTTTACCTTGGGCATCAAAAATTTCTAAAACCCGATCATCCTTATCGTAGATTGCGGAAGGCTTTTAATGGAGAGCAAGAGTTTGATGAGGCACCCGAACATTTAACCGGGAATGAAGTTTATCAACGGCAGAAACACATTAATGTTGTCTTTAGGAAGAGAGAAAAAGAAATAGGGGCAATTGCGAAAAATATATGGAAAAAGAGGTCCATCTTCTTTGATGTTCCATATTGGTCAAGTCTTGATGTTAGACATTGTCTTGATGTGATGCACGTGGAGAAAAATGTGTGTGATAGTTTGATTGGCACACTTCTAAACATTCTAGGCAAGACTAAAGATAGTAAGACTCTCCGTCTTGATATGGAGAAGATGGGTATACGAAAATAGTTGGCTCTAATAGAGAAAGGAAAAAGAACTTATCTGCCTCCAGCATGTCACACTCTATCTAAAAAGGAAAAGAAAATTTTCTGCGAGTGTTTGCAAGGTATTAAAGTTCCGCAAGGTTACTCATCAAACATCAAGAAACTTGTATCAATGAAAGATCTCAAGTTAATTGGTTTAAAATCTCATGATTGTCATGTATTGATGCAACAACTTCTACCAGTGGCTATCCGTGGGATCCTACCAAAAAACGTGAGAGTAACAATAATGAGATTGTGCTTATTCTTCAATGCCATATGTATTAAAGTTCTTGATTTCAAAAAACTAGATGAATTAGAAGATGAGGCTGCCATAATCTTGTGTCAATTGGAGATATATTTTCCTTCATCATTTTTTGACATTATGGTTCATTTACTTGTTCATCTAGTAAGAGAAATCAGAATTTGTGGTCCAGTTTATTTAAGGTAGATGTATCCACTAGAGCGATATATGAAGATCTTTAAAGGATATACGAAGAATCATCACAGACCGGAAGTTTCGATTGTTGAAAGGTACATCACAGAAGAAGCTGTTGAGTTTTGTACAAACTATTTATCAGACGCAAATTCTATAGGAATTCCAAAGTCTCGTTATGCTGACACAGACGAAAGAGGTATTCAAGGTCTAAATGTTAAGTCAATGGCTCGGGATGTAGTTATTCAAGCACATTTCTATATATTGAATAATATAGATGAGTTCAACCTTTCATAGATACTCACAAAGGACTTTTGAGGAAAAAAAATCCCAGAATGAGTGACAAGTTATTGCTGATAGATCATAACAAGAGATTCATAGATTGGTTTAATAAAAGTGTATCTAATGACCGTAGTGCATCCGAGATACTTAAATGGTTGTCGTACGAGCCAAAATTTTGTGTCATTACTTGGACTGCATACGACATTGGTCATTATACCTTTTATACAGAATCAAAAGATGATTGTAGTACAATGCAAAATAGTGGGGTTATGGTTGAAGCCAAATCAATGTATTTCTCTAGTTCGAAAGATAAGAATCCTGTATTGGCAACTTCCGCGCTTTATGGTGTCATTGATGAGATTTGGGAGATTGATTATGTTATTTTCAAAGTGGCTTTATTTAAATGCAAGTGGGTTCCCAATAATAGTAACGGTGTACACATTGATGACTTAGGATTCACCCGGGTCGACCTTGGCAAGGCATCTTTATGACCGAACCATTCATCATGGCTTCTCAAGCAAAACAAGTTTTCTATATTACCGACCCATCAGACATATCGGGGAAATGGTCAATCGTTCTCCAAGGAAAACACATTCCTCTTAGTGATGGAAGTCTTGATATTCCTTCCACACCTTCTTACACAACACAAGTTCCTACCTCATATGATGAAGTTGATGGAGATGTCGTGCATGCTATTCGAATCGATCATGAAGAAGGGATATGGGAAAATTAACAAGTACTTAATTTATTCTTTATTCATAATATATTAATTGTATGTTATAGCTTCTAAGTATTTTTACTAACAAGTATAATTATTTGAAATCATAGGTCTTTAGAGTCAAGACACCAAGAGAGAAGACACCAAGAGACAAGAAACCAAAACACCAAGTTACAATTATGTGATGTTATGTAATGTGTAAACTGTAGGTTGTTTGTTCTAATAAATTGTAGGATGTTTGTTGCGTTACAATTGAATATGATACAATTATGTGATATTATGAATATGATACAATTAATATTATTATGATAACTTTATCACAAATGTGAGTTATATTGTTTGTTGTGATATGGTGAACAATAATACAAGTTAAAAAATGAGATTAATTATAAAAGCAGGATACTATTTGTTAATTCTATAGAAAATGTAACAATTGTTATATATCATAACCGTTATAATATTTCGCCCGCTGTCCAGAAAAAAATAATATCAAAACGGCACAGCTGAGAATCGAACCTAGGACCATTATTTTTATCACAACGGTCTTTTGGAAAATCGTTGTGATAGGGCGCACGCTTTCCAGTTTATTACAACGGTTACTGGTCCGTGATTGTAAGTATCATATATACAACGACACTCTACATAACAACGTCTGTGCCCGCTGATTATTTAACTTTCTCAACCGTTGTTAAATTAGTTTTCCGTAGTAGTGCTACAAAAGAAAATGCAAAAGAATTAAATCACATTGCAATGACATAGATTCATTGTTAATTTAAAAATGTATACCATACCAAATAATTTATTTTTAATTAAAGTTCATTAATTACTTAAAGTTTGTCTCAAATAAGTTTCATTAGCCATAAAATGACAAAGACTGGTTCACCACATATTGGTTCAGAGCTTAAGAAACAAAAGTATATATTATTATAAATTGATTCAGAGTTCATAATAACTTGCAATTATCACAAAATAAGGTAATATGTTAATAGTAAAAACATTTTAAATTATGTATTAAGGATATTTTTGATCCTATAAAATTTATATATTGAATTCTTAGAAAAAAAAGATCTTCAAACTTCAATTAGTAAAATAACTATTTTTTTAGAGACAAAGAAAATAATTATTTTACATTAATAATAATTTAATTAACATAATAATTCTATTAATATTTTAAACACATAAAATTGAGTAGTTGAAAATAATTACGTTGACATCGCACATTAATGTTTTTTAACCAAAAATATAAGTTATTATTGTTATATATTTTTTATAATAATTAATACATAAATAAGAAATTAATAGTAATAAATAAAATTAAGAAAATCTAGAAAGTTTTATCATTTCATGTTATTGCTATTATATTTTATATAGTCATTTTACATTGAAACAAAAATGTTACATTTCAAAAATTAAAAACTACACTTAATTCGATAACCAATATGGAAAAGTAATAATGGTGACAAAATATTATAAAAAAGTTTCTTTAATTTTGTTTCCTTATTTATAGAAATTTCATTATGAGCAATTATTAATGAAAAAAGTTGCTGAGAAATTATGAATGTCATTTGTAAATAATTTTCACATGTTAAAAAAGGAAAAATTATAAATAATTATATTTTTAATCTTTTTTTAACTATAATTAAAAATGATTGATAATAGTAAAAATTAAAATAAGAAAAAATGTATAATAGTATTACACTTATACAAAAAATATTAATATTTTAATTGGAAGTTAAAAAAATAAATTCAAAAAGATATGGGACTAAAATTTCATTTTACAGTAAGTCTCAACTATTGCAGTTTCAATAATATTAATGAAACTATTTTACAATATATGGAATATAGGGAATAAAGAATATGAATTTACAAAGTATATTGATGCAGAAACATGTTGTTCCTTCTGCTACCTCCAATTCCTGTAAAATAATTAGCAACACAATTTCACATCTATATTCTCTCTAAATGATTATGTCACTGTATTTCCCCTATCATTATTTATATTCATTATTTTGTTCAATTTCTCTCTGTCCCTTCACTCTCATTATTGTTTCTTCCTTTTAACTCAATTAATTAAAATAAAGATACAATCTATCATAATAAAAAAATTCCTAAAGAAAAATGAAGACAATTTTGCTAATATAGTTTTCTCTTCTTTCCTTCTCAAATATTGAAATGAGATCAAATATTGTTTTATAGAAAAGAAAATTAAGATATTAACATTCTTTAAAAAGAACATCAAAATTTTCAAAATAAAATATATGTTTAATCACACTAAGAGCAATATATATATATATATATATATATATATATATATATATATATATATATGGTTCATATCCTTTTAGAATGTCATTTTTATGTAAGAACATGAGAATGAATCTGAATCATTAGATTTTAAATAAATGGTGGAGATTATGTGTGGCTTTTGTTTTTCTCTCTCCCCTATTATTAAAATAAATGATGGAGAGAGAAAAAAATCTGACACATAATTTCCACCATTTATTTTAAAATATAATTGTTCAGATTCATTCTTATGTTCTTACATAAAAATTGCATTTTCATATGATATGTTCCATATATATATATATATATATATATATATATATATATATATATATATATATATATATATATATATATATATATATATATATATATATATATATATATATATATAATAGATAAAGTAGAAGAAAAAAAAAAAAATACACAAAAAAGAGGAATTGAAGATGAGAAGAATAGAGAAAGAAAAACAATGAAAACCCCAAAAAGGAGGATGGATTTTATGATATAGGTTTCAAAGCCCAAAAGAAAATATAACAATTTTACCTGAGGTTGAAGATATGTTGCTGATATAAGAACAAATGAGTTTTTTGGAATGGTAAAACCAGTTGAAGAGGTGAAAGAGATGAAGATTGAAGAAAACAGTGATGAGCGAGAAAGATAGGATTCTTAGGAAAATTATAATGGGGGAGAAGTATGTTATTTTACTCAACACAATAGATGGATGGAGGTGACCAGATAGATATTGTGCAGATTTCTAAAATCAAGATGAAAAAAATTTGTACAGTCTGTTTTGAGTGAGAGTATGTTTAGGTTTTGTTCCCAAGGAAAGTTGAACAACTTGTTACGATTTTCTCAAATGAACTTGCTACGTTCAATTAGTGGTTGGATTTGAATCGACAGATATAATTGGTTGGATTTAGTTCATTAAAGATACATAATGCCATTCAAACCGTGACATGGCAATTATAGACCAAAAGGCTTTATTGTAAAATACAGAACAATCACATTTCTTATATTATAGATAGTATTTCAAATGATAATTAAATGGTAATTAGTATATTATATATTTTAAAAATAAACATTAATTAAATAAATATAATAGAATAGATGATAAAATATATACTACAAACATAAAACTAATGATATGTGCAAAATCAATCTCTTTCTCTCTCTCACACACACACACACACACACACACACACGCAAACGCTCGCGTGCGCACACCCACGCGCACGCATGCACACAAACACGCGCGCGCGCACACACACGCACACATACACACACACACACACTGAAGACTCTAAACATTTGACCAAATTTTGGTAAAGTAGGTTACTGTACAAGATGTTCCAACAACAAAGAAGAATTTTGCTGAAAGAAGACATGTCAGATAAGATGTCCCAACACGATGTTAGGACATCGTGTCTGTTACTAACAGCAGGTTGTTGCTAATCTGGTACAAGAATTAAGGAGCAATCAAAATATGGATCAAGGAATCAGCCAACAGAAGATTGAAAGTCCAACGCTGCAAAAGGCTATAAAAGAAGACCAAGACCTAGGTAGAAAAGATAGAGAGAACGACATAGACTTAGGAATCCTATTTTGTAAAGTAGGGTTTAGGGTTTTGAGAGTCATAGGTTTCTCTTGTAAGTCTCCCTCTGTATCGATTTGATACATTGTGGAAGACATATGTACTTGTACAGATTCAGAAACCCGTAGGTAGTGAATCATGTATTGTTCTTGGATGAAGCTTTTAAGCAAATCCAAGTTAACTTGTTAGTCAAGAATGCTTGACTGAACTTTGTATTGAAAGGGGTGTATTTCAATAGGATGATACAATTATTGTGTTTATAACAATTAGATAATCACTGGTTGTGATTTAGGGAGTGAGATGGGTTTTTCTTATCTAGGATGAGTTCTTAGATAAAGTTTTTATTGGGTAGTGATAGGTAAACCAGGGGTGTTTACTGTAAACCAACGGTTGTTTACATAAAACTATTTTACTGATAATGGATTCTTCTTCCTGGCTTGGTATTGTAGCGCGCGATTTTTATCGGTGAAGCGACCACCTTATCGCGGAATTTGGGGTTTCTCCTCAATGAAGAGGAGGGGGTGCTACTTTCTGATTTCTTATTTATCCCGTGAAGCTGGAAGGGAAAGGGAAGATATCTAAAACTAACCTTGCACGCGAATGTTTAACTGAACAAATGCTTAAAGAGATTCGGGGAGTCGAGGTCAGGTTATACAATGGGGAGTTGTCAATTTCCCATCCTATATGTGGTTATCCATATGTTGTTAGCTTTAGGTTCTGCTTTGTACTTGATGGTGTTTATCCGTTAATGGGTTGGGAAAGTTTCTTGGGAAATATGAGAGAGAGAGTGAGTTTTTGTTGATGTTCGGGTTTTCCCGATGTTTTTGATAAGGTACTGGACCTATGTTTTGATTGATATGAAGGTACTGAACCTAGAGTGTTTGTTTGGTATGCTCACTAAGATTTCGCAATCTTATGCCTACGTATTCCCGTTTAAACAAAACAGGGAAATCAGAGCAATCGTAGTTCCTCCTATTCTAAGGGAGGAAAAGATATTTTGGTGTCTTGTTCAAAGCCCAAGATTGAAGCTAAATGGAGTATTTGTGTCTTGTTCAAATCCCAAGATTGAAGCTAAATGGAGTATTTGTGTCTTGTTCAAAGCCCAAGATTGAAGCTAAAAGGTTTGACTGAGAGAGATTTTGTCATCTCTAAAGGGAGACATTTGGTCAGTTTATCACAACTGTTGGATGACTATTTATAATGGAGGATTACTTTAACTGGAATATGAGAATCCAGCAATGCCATAATTTCCTTTATAGGGGTGTTATCCTGAAGGGGAAAACTTTAACTCAATGTAGAGCAATGCCAGTTTTCCTTAGGAATTTCTCATGCTAAGAGAGGGACAGTGGCGTGGATGTAAAGAATCCAGAGGCTTGCCGCTTACAACAATTAGATGAAAGAAATTATTTACCAGGATAAGAGATGGACGACAGCTTGGATATTTGAATCAACAAGTGTGCCACTTACAGCAGTTATCTGGAATTTAGGGTTTGTTTTGAATCTCTGTTTTGATAAGTGATAAACATAGAAATGATTTCCTACAGAGAGCTTTTGATTTCCTCTGAGGGGATGTTGATTTTTGTGTGCCTTGATCAAAGCCCAAGGTTGAAGCTAAGAGGTTGATTGACTCCACTAGGGAAGTCCTTATACAAAGCCTAAGAAGAGGATGGAAATGACTGACTCAACAAGAGAGTGTTTTTATATGTCTTGTACAAAGCCCAAGGTTGAGGCTAAAAGAGAGTGACTCTTTTGGGAAAGAGATCTTTATTTGTCTTGTACAAAGCCCAAGATTGAGGCTAAAAGAGACTTTACTGACTCGGCTGAGGATATTTTAAGTGTCTTGTACAAAGCCCAAGATTGAGGCTAAAGGGGTTTGACTCTACGGGAGAGTATTATCTGTCTTGTACAAAGCCCAAGATTGAAGCTGAAAGAGGATTGACTCCGGTTAGGAAATTTATATGGTGTCTTGTACAAAGCCCAATATTGAGGCTGAAAAGGGTTTGACTCAACAAGAGAGTGCTTTTATCTGTCCTGTACAAAGCCCAGGATTGTGGCTGAACAAGCTGGAGAAATCATTATACAAAGCCTAAGAGGAGGCTGACTTTTGCTAGGGGAAATCATTATATCAAGCCTAAGAGGAGGTTGGAAAAAGATTGACTCAACAAGAGAGTGTTTATCTGTCTTATACAACACCCAAGATTAAGGCTAAAAGGGTTGACTCAACAAGAGAGTGTTGAAAGGTGATTAACTCAACAAGAGAGTCTGAAAGTAGATTGACTCAACAAGAGAGTCTGAAAAGGTTAGCTCCGCTGGGGAGTATCATTGTACAAAGCCCAAGAGGAGGCTGGCTTTGCTAAGGAAAGGAAGGATCATTATACAAAGCCTAAGAGGAGGCTATCTTCTGCTAGGAATTATTGGGATCCCAAGGCAGGTCCATATGGGGAATCAACTCTTGCTGAGGGTTACAGAAGAGTTGAGGTATCAGAGACCTTGAGGTTCTGATTTGAGATAGTGTTATACTGATGATAAACTGATCCCGGCTAGGGATTTTTAGGAGAGAGACTGAGTTTTAGAACCCAGGGTTTTAACTATGTTGGAGATTGATCCAGAATGATTGGGGTTTCTCATATGTTTGTAGGGAACTTGAGAATGTCTTCGAGACTCAAGAGGAGATTTAGACTATCCAAGTCTACTGGGATGGAAGAGTTTATCTTTGTATGATGCCCAAGAGTGGGCAAGTGTTTTAAGGGATGAGAATCAACCCTAAAATGGTTTGATGTTTTGTCACTGGAAAGACTGCTCTAGCAAAGGATGACTAAGTTCTGTCTTATACCTTTAAGAGGTCTTCAGGGTCCTTTTATAATCCCAAGAGAAGGCATGAGAACTTCTAAGAAGCCGGAGGGTCCTTGTACAAAGCCCAAGAGGAGGCGGGGATGCTTTTAGGAAACCTGTGGGTCTAAACTTAAGAATAGTTCAAGAAAAGTTTCAGCGGGAATAATATTTTCTTTAGTGAACAGTTATAGGGTTTGAAGAAATTCAAGAGAAGTTTCACCGGGAATTAATCCTCTATGGGGAAACTGAATTTCTTGGACAAGTTCTAATAGTGACAGTCTGAGAAAAGGTTCACCGAGAATACTGCCTTTCTCTTTGTTCCATGTTGTTTAACCCCAAGAGGAGGGAAGACTGTATCTGGAATCCTACGGGGGATCCAGTACTGTTTGTATTTAAAGAGTGACCAACAAGGTTTTACCTAGTTCTAGACGTAGTTGTCGGGGAAAACTCTAAATAACTATACTAGTATTACACAGTGGATATTTGGCAAGTATATAAAAGTTTGTGATAGAAGACTTACAGTGAAGCAACCCCATAATACAGTTATATATATATGAAAGCAAGTAAATGAAAGCTGATAAAAACTTGCAGGTGAGCAAGCTTCCATGCTGTATTTGTTAGTTGTTCAAAGAAATTAAAGAAAGTTTTGATAACAACTGTATATTTGAACCTAAATCAAAAGAGAAGTTGTTTTTGAAAAGATTATTGGGGCTTATACTCAAGGAGAGGCCCAGGTTATTTTGTTTTGAACTGGCGATCGCGCCGATATTTTCTAAAACACAGTAGGACTTATACAATGACTAAGGCCCAAAAATGGTTTTGATTAAGAAAGGGATTGGGTATTACACTCTATTAGAGGCCCAAAGTGTATTTTTAAAAGAAAGGTGGGACTTACAACACGAGGGTAGGCCCAGATGAAAACAACGATCGCACCGTTATTTTGAAAATCGCATCGGGACTTATACAATGACTGAGGCCCAAAATTATTTATGTACAACAAGGATTGGGTCTTACACTCTATTAGAGGCCCAAAGTGTATTGAAAATTTAAAATCGAGAGAAACCCCTAATTTTAAATAAAAATGTTATTTTTCAAAGGAAATTAAATGAAAAAAATGATATAAAATACCAAATATATTCAAAAATAAGTTGTACACTTCGAAAAATATTTTGAAAAATCATATTTAATTACATGAGAGTTTGAAATTCAATTGGTTTTGAAAGATCAAAGTGGGAATTCCATTTAAAAATGTTAAAAAAAAAATAAAAATAAATTAATCACAAAAATTCTAACTATATTAAATAAATAATATAAATTGGATTTTTTGTAAAATAAAATGTTTAAACATTTTAGTGAACTTTGAGAAAAAGAATCAATTCAAAAACATAAATATTCAGAGAGAGATTAATTTTTGAATCAATTAACAAAAATAACTAAAATTCAAAAATTTTAATTATGGCGCCAAGAACACTTGGTTCTTGCCCGCGCCCTCTGTTTTTTCAGATTTGCGTTTTCTCACTTTTCTCCATGACTTCTCAATGGTTTTGCACGATTCAAATGCCAATCTTGTTCGTTTTTGAACAAGGATCACAACCATATAGATTAATTGCATTTATATTAAGTATTGAGTGAGAAATCAGAAGAAAACCTCAAGAACCCTAATTTCAGCATGAACACAATGAAATTCCATACACGATTGATTCATGGCAATTGATTGAGGGTTATCACTCTACATACATGCAGGAACAAGATGGTAACTCACAAATTCATTTATGATGCATGGAACATAGAGTTTGAAGGGTTCATGCTTACCTCTTGCAGCTGGTGATCGAGTTTGGTGATGGAGGTGTTACAGCTAGGTTCCAATGATCTGGACAGCTTCCTTAGGTGCCAAGGAGTGTGTTTGAATACTTGGAATGGATGGAAATGGTCTGGAGCTGGTTGTGGTACCTCAACTACAAATTTGTCAAGAACTTGAGTAATTGGCTGGTGATTTTGTGAATTTGATGTTCCAGATGTGATTTTATGTTATGGATCACTCATACATGATGTTTATGAGGTGTGTGTGTGATTGCTTTGGTTGGAATTGCTTTCAAACTCAAAACCTGATAGTGACTTGAGATCGAAGGCAAAATTAGAGTGAAAGGGAGATTTTGAGGAAAGCATCAGTTTTGGTGCTTTGGTGTACTCAAACTGATCACAAATGAGTTATATTTATAGTAGAGCAAGTTTATTTTGCAAGCAATAGTGATGGCAACTGGTACAAGTCTGTGGCCAATTGTGATCAAATGGAATCTCAAGTCTCCTCTAGCCATTGACTTGAGGTTAGAGCACAAGCCTAATGTTCTTTGGTTCAGGGATAAGTCTTGACTGAACTTGGATAACATTGTCTTGATGAATGCCACTTCTATGCATCAGTTAAATGCTTTGAGACAAAATTGAATATTTGAAGCATCTTGAATTCTAGGGATGACATGCCTAAACATAGATTCATGGATTTGTGAGGCTGATAAATCAGTGTTTGTCCCTTGGTTGTTCCTCCTTGAGGTGTGCAGATGGATAACCATGCTTGAATTTTCCCAAATTGATTAATTCGAGCACTAAGGCACAAATCTGCCTTGCAAAAATAGTTTGCATCAAGGCATGTTGCAGCTGTCATAACCTCTAGCTCAGGTGGAGTCTTCTTATGTTCTTGGGCTCATTGGAAAGCTCTCATATGATACAGCACATGTGTGATCATAGTTTGTCTTGAAACTATTTGGATCCAATTGAAAAAACCTCATGAACATTGATGTTCAAGGCTGGTAACTTAGGAAGATTTTCACTAAGTGTTGGACATGTGTCATTTTCATGTTTTCAGCCACTTTGATCACTCCATAACTAAAAATCCATGAAGAATTGGAGCTTGATGTAGTTAAAATTTTGTAGAGTGTAGCAAGACCTACAAATCCAGCTTTAGATCTCCCAAAATGGTTGCTTGGATCTCAAGTTATGGTCTTTGGAAGTTGGTACCCTAGCTACTTTGTTCCATAACTTAGAAAAATTATATGTTTTTTTATGGTTACCTCTTTAACAAGTTAACTCACTTTCTTTTATTTTTCTTGATGAATGATGATTCAAATCACATATTAACATTGTTTTAGGCTTAAGGAACATTGTTTGACCAAAAATCCAAAAAGTCAAACTTGGATTTTTGTACAGTTGACTTTTTCATCAGATGAAATTTTGACTTTGTGACCCTTTTGTGAAATCAATCCTTGGGCTTGATTAAATTTCATGGATGGCCTCCAAGGGTATTTAGGAATGTCTTGGACCCCTCCCCAAGGTTTGAGATCAAGGGTAGGTCAACAGTCAAGGGTAGGGTTGACTTTTTCCATCAGAAACCCTAATTTGTAATCAGATGGTTTTGAGCTCTTGTGGCTTATGGCTTGAGCTCTTTGAGTTAATCAAATCTTGTAAACATGCCAATATGATGTATTTGAGGTCTTTGAAGTTCATTTTGAAGCTTAAATCCATGCCTCACTTTACTAGTTAACTCAAGGGTTGAATTAGGTCAAAACCCTAATTCCTGATTTTTTGCTAGATGGACCTTCAAGGTGATTTTGTCATTGTGGATGGGATCTTGAGATCCTTTTGAGTTTATTGGAGCATACATTGAGGTATTGGCTCATGTCCAGATGGAAATTTTCATCTGGGGACCCTGGTCGACCAAACCCTAATTTGGTAACACAGGCGATCTTGAGGCTTAATCCACTTGGAATGTTGCAACTTTGGGCTTGATTCTTGATGTGGGAAACCTCTTGGACCTCCATGGATGTTTAAGAGGTTAGACAAGTTGAAGATCATGTCAATTCTTGATTGATCTTTTGTCTAAATGCTCTGAGAGAGGTTAAAACCCTAATCTTTGATTGTAAAGAATGCCTAACAAACCCTGAGGAGATTGATGAGGCATGAAAGTACATCCATATTGTGATGATGATTTGTATAATGATGGGAAATCTTGGTGGTCAAAATTTGGGGTATGACAGATGCCCCTATTTAATCTTCTTGGACCCCTCGATCCTGGTTTTTACCCACGGAACAGGTCTCATTTTCTGAAATAAACTTCCCCTCGATCCTGGTTTTTAGCCACAGAACTGGTCTCAGTTTCTGAAATAAACTTCCCCTCGATCCTGGTTTTTAGCCACCGAACTAGTCTCAGTTTCTTTTGTCAATAAACTTTTTGACAAGGGACGCTATCTGTAGCAGTTTTCCTCAAACTTCTCGCTGAATTTTCCTGGGGAGATGCCATTTGATGGGAAAGAGTTTTGATGTCAGACTTGCTGGGGAACCCATTCGTCTGATCTGTAGAGTTGTACAAACTTCTATGTTGGAGACACCTATAACACCCCAAAATTTGCCCTCTTGTTATTACATAGCTTATGTTTCATTGCATTGTGTTTATATCTCATTTCATCTCATATCTCATACAAGTTGCAAAGGGCATGTGATCAGTTGATTTCAGAGCATTGATTATTCAAAGCAGGAGAGATAAAGCCTAAGGTCTTCAAGGAAGCCTCAAGAGTCTCTTATGTATCATATGATCTCAATTGATCCTGAAATTCTGGTACCAGACGTGTGATGTTAAGTGCGATGTCACAACAACACACTCTGCACAATGGACAAAATAAACAACAGAAGAACACACCAAATTGTTCACCCAGTTTGGTTTCAACTACCTACGTCTGGGGGCTACCAAGCCAGGGATGAATTTCATTATCAGTAGTTTTAATTTACGGACTCAACAACCCAGTTGAAATCTCCTAAACTTAATCACTACCCAATGAACCTTCTACTTAAGAGACCACTTAAGTATGAGAACCCTACTCAATCCCTAAAACACTTCAGTGATATAATTCAACGATCACACACTTTGAATAACACTACTTGATTCTGCTTCACAGCTTTGATCAAGAACAACTCAATTCAACAATACCAATTCACACTCAAATGGTTTACAAAACATACACGAAGACACAAACGACACTCAGTCTTTAGCTCTCTTTCTTCGTTACTTTCCTTCAGTACTGATGCGCTTTATATAGCTCTTTGAATTGGGCTTGGACCTGCTACAATATCTGACCTGATTTGTTATTTAAAACTGAATCTTCAAAACAGATTTTCTCTCTCAAAATCTTCTTAAATCTTCAGCTTTTAAACCTCCTACAAATCTGCATCAAATCTCTATACAACAGAGAATATCTATCCCAAAATATCCGCATCCAATTAGACAACCTGCTCTCCATAATTCCAGCTAAAACGCAAACCCTAACAACATCACTACACCTGATGTTATTAATTCTGCAGATATAATGTCACAACATCGCTTGTGACATCAGACATCCAACTTAACTCTTAACACAGCCCAGTGTTAAGACTCAATGTTGTGACATCACCCATATGACATCAAACACTGAACCGCTTCACTACTTAACACAGCCCAGTGTTAAGACTCAATGTTGCCATACCACTACCTTGACATCAACATTGAACAACCTTTGTTTTACCAAAATTCCAGCCAATCCAAGAAACTAACAATCTCCCCCTTTGGCTAATTTTGGATAAAACAATCTCTGCACCTTCAGAGACTTCAGCAGCGGAAAAAACTTCAATTTAAGCAGCAGCATCTTCAATACATAAAGACTTCACTTCACAAAACTCTGCTACAGCACCAGCTTCAACAGCTCCAATCTTCAACAAAAACAACAATGGTGCTCCCCCTCAAACATGAACCAGCATAACAGCTGTTCAGCAGATCAGCAAATTTCTGCACTATAACATCAGCAATCAGCTACATCCTCATGTTATTCCTTGACTTCATTCCTTAGCAGCAACAACCATAAACTCCTTTGACAACATTTGACATATGTACTCTTTGATACTCTTGGCTCTTTGGCTACTTCTCCCCCTTTTTAGCCACAATTTGACACACTTCAACCAGAAGCCCTGCTAACCACAGTTAGGACTACCCTAGCTCTCATTGTTAGCCTCACAGTCAGCAAAAGGACATAACAAATCATATAACAAAAAAAACATAAAGGGTGCATATACAGCACAATATTCATGTTACAAACCAAGCACATTAAGTGCTGAAACAAAGACAACATTGCAGAAAAAAAACTAAAACTACTAGAAGCAAAAGCAAATAAGCAAGTCTTCATTTGAACTTGATCCAACTCCAGTATCCTCTTCATCCTCCTCTGAGCTATCAGTACTGGCATTATCACACTCATCATTCTTATCAGCACTAACAGGAACATCATCTTCTTCTGAGCCATCAACATTGTTCTCATTATTTTCTACAGGAACATCCTCACCATTGTCTTGTTCTAACTGCTGGATCAGCTTTTCAAGTCTCTCTTTTCTAACCAGACTGGTACTGATGTCTGCCTCAAGGTATTTGCACATGGTCTTCAATTCTTCAATCAGTTCAGCCTTTGTAGTCTTCTTCTTGTCTTCAGCAGTTGATGTTACAACAATGTCTGGAACATGATGTCCAGTAAACAGTTTAGGGTGTAGGGACAAGGCTGTCATCCTCTGGCAAGCTATATCTGAGCTTGTTAAAGTCTCAGGTTACTGATCTAAAATGATTCCACAAACCAAAGAGGGGAATGCTATAGGTAACTTGACAGCATTGGTTTCAGCATGTTTTACCACCTGGTTAAAAATGTATCTACCAAAGTCAAATTTCATTTTCTTTCCAACAGCATAGATAAATTTTCCAAGACCAACAACAATTGTTGTTTTATGGTTGGTTGGCACCCAGTTAGCTGCAACAATCCTGTGAAGAACGACATACTTGATGCTGAGTTTGCTAGTCTTCAGCTTCCCTTTCAATGGCCAAACCTTCACTTGTCCAGCAGTAATCTCCTTGCAGATATCATTATCAGTAGACTCAAGCTCACTACACTCTCCATCATCTCTACCTAGATATTTGTTGATGATACTAGGAGAAAAATTAATACACTTCCCTCTAACAAAAACTTTCATGAAGTCTGTGCTTCTCTTATCAGTAATGTTGACAGGGATGTTTACAATAAACTCTTTGACAAGCCCATCATAACATTTTGGAAGTTTTGTCACAATCTTCTCCAGTCCAGCAGTATTAATTAATTCCATAATTTCCTCCATTTCCAAAGCTTCTTTACCTAGTTCCCTTTCAAGAGCTAGTCTTCTCTGACAAACAAACTTCCACATAGATGCACTACTGGCATAATGGAAAGAAATGTTGTCAATTGGAACTTCAGGAACCTTGTCAGATATTCTCTTTAGAATAGTTTTCCTGACAGGCGTGATGTCCTGAACATCATCTTCGACATCATAGTCATACTCTGAATGCGCCACAACCTTCCTCTTTCTAGGATTTACTTCCACTTTACTCCAGGCTTTTGCTGGTCCAACAGTAATGTTCTTCTTCTTATCATCAGATGACTTCTTAGGAGATGGTTCAACCTTCTTTCCCTTCCTATACTTTAATCTCTTTGCAATACTTGGGACTGCTCTTGCTATCACCTTATCATCTAATAGATCATCTACATTGATCACATCAGCATGATCTTTACCAACAGAAGTAGGTTCAGCAGATGTCCTAACATTCTCCTCAACATTGGTTTCTTCATGCATGTCTTCACTCTGATCAGCATCTTCAATAACTGTTATTGCTAGTTGTTGAAGACTTGACTTACCTCCTTGCATGTTATCTTTCTCAGCTGGCATCTGATTCAGAGGAATTGAAATTCCTTTAACAGGGATGCCTTTGTCCAGAATTTTTGAGGCAAGATTATCCATCCTTTTGTCTACATCAAACTTCTCCTCAATAGACTGAGAAGTAGATGATTTTGGCACAGTTTTGTCGCCAAATAACATACTGGTAACAACTTTCTTTATTTCAGGATTCATAAAGACAGTAACAGGTCTCTTAGGAGTTAGTTTAGTGGGTCTCGACGTACCTGATTTAGGAAGAATTGTTGAGATGGGCTCAATGTTTATAGGATCGGATGCTGAACCTTCATCAGTGGAAACCCTAGCTATTCCTTTTGTAGAACTTTGAAACGCAGATTTCTTGGATGGAGAAGCCATGAATCCTTTGAGATAGGTAAGATTTAGTGAGGATTGATTCTTGAAGGCGAAGAAGGTGAACAGTTGTGAGAACAGGGCTTTGAAGAAGCGTGATGTTGCAACACTAGGAAATGACGGTCTAAGGCAAGGAGCTTGATTTTGAGTATTAATGACTTTCTCCCTCCATACAAACTTTCCTTTTAAATTTTTAAACGGATTTATATCAGAATTCATTAATTCTGATTGCCCTTTCAGTATTTTTTCATGCTTGATGTTACCATCTGATGTTACAACATCAATCATAACATTACCATATAAGCTGACCTCTTTTGGTATCCATTGATAGCCATTATCTTTGGATCTTATACCCTTCATCACAACCAGATTATGCTCATCAGATACCACACACTTCTCTTTGGTGTAGTTAACAATGTAACCTTCATCACATAATTGGCTTATGCTGATCAAATTTGCATTCAATCCATTGACAAACAGAACATTGTTAAGTTCAGGTCCACCACCACACTTTATTCTTCCAACACCTTTCAACACTCCTTTCTCTCCGTTTCCAAACGTAACATCAATTGAGGAGCAAGGACAGACATCCACCAATTTAGGTTTGGATCCAGTCATGTGCTTTGAACATCCACTATAAAAGTACCATGTATCCTTATCAAACTGTCTATCTGAAGTGTGGGCTAACAGACATTTCACCTTCTCCTTAGGTACCCATTGTTTAACAACTTTCGGCCTGACCTCCTTTAGTTTTCTTTGAGGAGCAGATTGTGGATAACCATGCAATTTAAAACAAGAGTATTGCATATGTCCAAACCTTCCACAATAGAAGCATCTAACTCTGTCATCTCTGAATTGGTTAAATCTTCTACCATTATGATGATGATATTGCTGTTGCTCCCACCCATAATGTTGTCTCCTTCTTCCATAGTTGGCCTATCTTCTATGGTGCTGTTGTCTTTTACCATAGGTAGACTGTCTCCTGAACTGATGATGCTGTCTTCTAGGCTGTCTCTTATGGTGGTGAGGCTTCCTTCTTCCATAGTTATGAGGCACACATTGTTGTATCCATATCCATATCCATACCAGTTACCCTGATGTTGAGACATCTGATGAAACCTGTTCTGATTGGACCTAACAGCCTCCATGCTCTTGTGATATTGAGGAGGCATATACTGACTAGCTCCTTGAGGCTGCACCTTCCTTTGATGAGTACTATTTTTCTTCTCAACATTCTGTGGCTGAACAACCTTCTTAGGTGTAGGATCCTGTCTCTTGGTTTAATGTTGAGACAATGATTGAGACAATGGTTGAGACATCTCTTTCTTGGTTCCTGAAGTGCTTGCTTCAGCAGATACCTTTTTCTCAGCCACAAATCCTATACCTGATTTATCTCCAGCAACTTTCTATGACTGAAGAATCTTATCAAGAGTGGCTGTACCACTGTTCATCATCCTAACAGATCTTGTCATCTGATCAAGTTGAGATTTAACTAGTACAACTTCATTTTCCAAATCGGCTTTTACATTCTCAAGCTGAGCAATCTATTGCTTGTGACACTTATTTTCTTGACAAATCTCAGCACTTTTTAAACACAACTCTTGATAAGTAGATGCTAACTCCTCATAAGTTATTTCTCCATCACTATCATCATCAGAAACAACAGTTCCTGTTAAGGCTCTAACATGCTTTGCCGACTCACCTTCACTTTCACTATCAGATTCAGACCAGGAAACTGTCATACCCTTCTTCTGCTTCTTCAAGAATGTGGGACATTCTTTCTTGACATGTCCATACCCTTCACATTCAAAGCACTGAACACCTTTATCCTGGGCAGTCTTCTCTTCATCTTTCTCTTTTGACTTGCAGATGTCAGAAGGGATGTTCTTGACATTAGGCTTGTAGTTATTGTTCCACCTCTTGAACACTTTGTTGAACTGCCTTCCCAACATAGCAATGGCTTGAGACAGATCTTCCTGAGAATCATCATCTATAACTTTCTTAGCTTCTGCAGGAGTGGAGACCAAAGCTATACTCTTGGGCTTCTTTTCTGGTTCAATGAGCTCAAAAGTTTGAAGAGATCCAATGAGCTCATCAACCCTCATCTTGCTGATGTCTTGAGCTTCTTCAATAGCAGTCACCTTCATCTTGTACCTCTTAGGGAGGGACCTAAGGATCTTCCTTACAAGCTTTTCATCTGACATCTTTTACCAAGAGAACTGGATGCATTAGCCAGCTCAAGAACACTCATGTGGAAGTCATGAATAGTCTCATCTTCTTTCATCTTTAGACTTTCAAATTTCAATGTTAGAAGCTGAAGTCTTGACATCTTGACTCTAGATGTTCCTTCATGTGTAGCCTTCAAAATATCTCAAGCTTCCTTAGCAACCTCACAGGTATTGATCAACCTGAATATGTTCTTATCCACTCCATTAAAAATTGCATTTAAAGCTTTGGAATTTCCAAGGGCAAGCTCATCTTCTTCCTTGGTCCATTCTTCTTCAGGCTTCGGCTTTGAGGTGCCCTCTTTATCTTTCCCAGCATCATCTTTTTCAAACACTACAGGTGCTTTCCATTCTTTAATGATAGCCTTCCAAGCCCTGCTGTCCAAGGATTTCAAAAAGGTGATCATCCTTGGCTTCCAATAGTCATAATTTGAGCCATCCAAAATAGGGGGTCTGTTGAAAAATCCTCCAACTTCTTTGTCCATATTTACACCAGAAGGTAACTTCCCTAGATCTCACCCAGAGACAGACAGAATGTCTGCTCTGATACCAATTGAAATTCTGGTACCAGACGTGTGATGTTAAGTGCGATGTCACAATAACACACTCTGCACAATGGACAAAATAAACAACAGAAGAACACACCAAATTGTTCACCCAGTTCGGTTTCAACTACCTACGTCTGGGGGCTACCAAGCCAGGGATGAATTTCAATATCAGTAGTATTAATTTACAGACTCAACAACCCAGTTGACATCTCCTAAACTTAATCACTACCCAATGAACCTTCTACTTAAGAGACCACTTAAGTATGAGAACCCTACTCAATCCCTAAAACACTTCAGTGATATAATTCAAAGATCACACACTTTGAATAACACTACTTGATTCTGATTCAAAGCTTTGATCAAGAACAACTCAATTCAACAATACCAATTCACACTCCAATGGGTTACAAAACATACACGAAGACACAAACGACACTCAGTCTTTAGCTCTATTTCTTTGTTACTTTCCTTCAGTACTGATGCGCTTTATATAGCTCTTTGAATTGGGCTTGGACCTACTACAATATCTGACCTGATTTGTTATTTAAAACTGAATCTTTGTAATACCCCAAATTTTGACCACTTAGATTTCCCATCATTGTGAAAATCATCATCACAATATGGATGAACCATCATGCTTCATCAGTCTCCCCAAAGATGGGTGAGCATCCAATACAATCAAAATTAGGGTTTCAAGCCCTCTCTGAGTGCTTAAACAAAGGATCAATCAAGAAATGACATGATCTTCAACTTGTCTAATCTCTTAAATATCCACAATGGATCAAAAAGGACTCCCACTTCAAGGATTAAGCACAAGGCTGCTCCCTTCTAGGTGGATCAAGTCTCAAGATCGACAGTGTCACCAAATTAGGGTTTTGGTCGACCAGGGCCTCCAGATGGAAATTTTCATCTGGGCACAAGGCAATGATCCAAAACAGGACCTAATATACTTCATGGAACCTCATGAACCCATGCATCAAGTCAATTTTGACTCAGGGGATGCATTCATAAAAAATCAGGAATTAGGGTTTCTTGACCTAATTCACCCCTAAGTTGACTTTTGGGACAAACCATGAGCCAAGACCTCAAGACATGATTTGAGGGTCTCAAATATACTATATTGATCCATTTGGAACAATGGATTGATCCAAGAAGCTTGAGCAACAAGTCTCAATTTCATCTGCACCACAATTAGGGTTTTAAGAGAAAAGTCAACTGTAACTTTGACTTTTGACCAAGACATGCTCCCAAACCCTAATACATGATTGAATATACCCTATGACACCCATGGAACATGTCCATCAAGTTTGATTTAGGTCAAGGACATGATTTCCTGAAGAATTGCACAGTTTGGAATTCATCTGATAAAAAGTCAACTGTGCACAAAAGTCAACTTTGACTTTTTGGGATTTTTCACCAAAATGGATTTTTAACCCTAAAATGATGTTAATGTATGATTTGAATCATCATTCATCAAGAAAAATCAAGAAAAGTGAGATAACTTGTAAAAGGGGTAACCATAAAACTAAGAAATTTTTCTAAGTTAAAAATAAAGTGGCAAAGGTACCAACTTTGGAGGACCATAACTCCTAAACCACAAGGCCATTTTTTCTCATCCAAAGATGGATTTGTAGCCCTCATTATCACCTACAAAAACTTTAACTACAAGTCATTCCAATTCATTAAGGATTTTGAGTTATGGAGTGATCAAAGTGGCTGAAAAGTGAAAATGTCACTTTTTCCAACACTTAGTGAAATTTTCACTAAGTCAGATTCTGCCTCACTTTTTGCCAAATGTAGGGGGATTTTTCACTTGGAATCAAAAGAGATCAAAACCAAACTTGTTCAAACAGTTGTTGTATCATGTAAGAGCTTTCCAAAATGGCCAAGAACATTGCCAAATTCAACCTACACCATGAGATACAACATTGCCAAGTTGCCTTGCTGAAATCTGTCAAGGCAAGGCAGAATTTGCAACTTTGCAACTTACGTTCAAATGTACGAACAACGAGGCCGAATACGAAGCATGTATCATGGGTCTCGAAGAAGCGATTGATTTAAGGATCAAAAACTTGGACGTATACGGCGATTCAGCCTTGGTTATTAACCAGATAAAAGGAGATTGGAACACATACCAATCAGGATTGATTCCTTACAAAGACTATGCAAGAAGGTTGTTACCCTTCTTCAACAGAGTCGACTTTCATCACATCCCTCGTGATGAGAATCACATGGCTGATGCATTAGCCACTCTCTCTTCCATGATTAGTGTAGGTCGATGGAATGACATACCTAAGATCGACATCATGCGCCTTGAACGGCCCGCTTACATCTTCGCGATTGAAGCAGTCATAGACGACAGACCTTGGTATCACGATATCAAATGCTTCCTTCAGAAACAAGAGTACCCATCTGGGGCACTCAGAAAAGACAGGAAAACCCTCAGAAGATTGGCTGGAAACTTCTTCCTGAGCGGTGACACTCTTTATAAGAGAAATTTTGACATGGTGTTGCTCCGATGTGTCGACAGACCAGAAGCAGACATGCTCATGAAAGAAATTCATGAAGGATCCTTTGGCACTCATGTCAACAGACACACAATGGCGGGAAAAATTCTCAGGGCCGGGTATTATTGGTTGACCATGGAATCCGACTGCTACAAGTACATGAGGAGGTGTCACAAGTGTCAGATATACTCCGACAAAATTCATGTACCGCCATCACATCTCAAAGTTCTTTCTTCCCCGTGGCCTTTTTCCATATGGGGAATCGACATGATTGGTATGATTGAGCCCAAGGCTTCAAACGGACATCGGTTCATCCTGGTAGCCATTGATTATTTCACCAAGTGGGTCGAAGCAGCGTCATTCGCCAATGTAACCCGACAAGTGGTGGTCCGATTTATCAAAAACAATATCATCTGCCGTTATGGTATTCCAAGCGAGATCATTACTGATAATGGATCTAACTTAAACAATAAGATGATGAAAGAGTTGTTCGCAGAGTTCAAGATCGAACACCATAACTCATATCCCTACCGACCCAAGATGAACGGAGCGGTAGAAGCGGCTAACAAGAACATCAAGAAGATCGTTCAAAAGATGGTTGTAACCTATAAAGACTGGCACGAGATGTTACCCTTTGCTCTTCACGGTTATCGTACATCTGTCCGCACTTCAACAGGGGCTACCCCTTTCTCTCTAGTATATGGCATGGAAGCAGTGCTCCCCATAGAAGTAGAGATCCCATCAATCCGGGTATTGATGGAAGCTAAGCTTACAGAAGCTGAATGGTGTCAAAGTCGACACAACGAACTGAATTTGATCGAAGAGAAATGAATCACGGCACTATGCCATGGTCAACTATATCAACAGAGAATGAAGAGGGCGTTCGACAAAAAGGTCCGACCTCGTGTCTTCAGAAAAGGAGACCTTGTGCTCAAGAAGATACAATCATTTCTCACTGATTCTCGGGGCAAATGGACCCCAAATTATGATGGCCCCTATGTGGTCACGAAAGCTTTCTCAGGCGGCGCCTTGAGACTTGCAACCATGGACGAAGAGGAATTTGCCTACCCCACGAATGTTGATGTAGTCAAGAAATACTTCGCCTAAAAATAAAAAAAAAACGTCTTGGTGGATTGAAAACCCGAAAGGGCGATCCAAGCAAAAGTTAGAGATATGAAAAAAAATCATCCCGATGGATTGGAAATCTCATAGTACAATCCAGGCAAAAATTAGGGATAATGGCAAGTAACTATGTTCAACAGAGGCAAGTCCCTCAGAAGCAACAACAGTTGCATCATCCATCGGAGGAAATCTCCAGTCAAAGGTCATCTTCGACGGAAGCTCAGGATGTCCCGAACTCAAAGTTGGTAGAAGGATAGTGGTCGTTATGTTTCAACGTAGCCCTTTTCCCTGTAAATTACCATTTTCTAACTTTGTATATACTCTTTGGAATCACCCGTTTGGCTGATCTCCATCTTATCAATAAAATTTGAGCCCTTGTGCTTTTGTTTGTAATTCTTTACTTGTTTTAGCTTTACAGAACGACGTTGTTTAAACTTAATCAGCGATTCTTGAAATAAAATAAAAATAAATTTACTTGTTAAACTTTTTCTGCTTTTAAATTAAAGATGGCATTTCTTTTGACTGTTGAACATCAGAAGAACATCGATCGCTTCTCCCGAAGTAAGCAAACTTCAAAGTGCAGAATCAAAGTGCTCCTTCTAAACCAGTTCGCCTGAATGAAGGGATCAACTGTGTCAGAGACCTTGTTTCGTCTGACATCCTCGGCCGAGTTCTCATCTCCTAAGCCCGATCAACATAGCTCCCAACGGGACTATCTCTCCTAAGCAAGGTGGAATTACTATTTTGAATCAACGGTACTTCTTCGCCCCGCGATGGCCGAGTATCCAATTGTGTTCATCTCTTAGTCTGTGTGTTGCGTCTGTTTTGTCAGCACATACATACATACATCATGCATTTTTTATTTGCATTCACATTTCATATTGCATCACTATCACTCTAGTCGGTCATGTCCCCTAGTGGTAGAAGTCCTCTCAATCGAGTTGTCAGTTCTTGCCTCGTCAGGAAATACTGTGTCTGAACAACCTCGCTTCCAGTTTAATTCTGGAAAGAAGTTGGTCCTTGACCACTTTGATAACTTGAACCTCTGAAAAGCCAGAGAAAACTTTCAATAAGCATCACTCTTCGCCATTGAAGATGATATCCTTGCTTTCCCGGATTAAGGAAAATCCACAGAGAAAGCCTCGTGATCAGAGATTCGGCAGCACGCCAGTTTTGCTCCGAAAAACCACTGATGAGAAGGTCATTGGCACCTCAAAATTGGATCCCATCATATGGCATTTCTCCGGGAAGATCCCGAGAAAAGTATGATGTAACCCCAAATGAAAACAGTCTCTCAAGAGACTCGCTTTCCCCAGTAGAATCGACAAATGGCATCTCCAACGGAGAAGTTTGTACAACTCTACAATTCAGACGAATGGGTTCCCCAGCAAGTCTGACATCAAACTTTTTCCACTCAAATGGCATCTCCCCAGGAAAATTCGGCGAGAAGTTTGAGGAAAACCGCTACTAATAGCGTCCCTTGTCAGTAAAGTTTATTGACAAAAGAAACTTAGACCAGTTCCTTGGTAGAAAACCAGGATCGAGGGGAAGTTTATTTCAAAAGAAACTAAGACCAGTTCCTTGGTAGGAAACAGGATCGAGGGGAAGTTGACAAAAGAAACTTAGACCAGTTCCTTGGTAGAAAACCAGGATCGAGGGGAAGTTTATTTCAAAAGAAACTAAGACCAGTTCCTTGGTAGGAAACCAGGATCGAGGGGAAGTTGACAAAAGAAACTTAGACCAGTTCCTTGGTAGGAAACCAGGATCGAGGGGAAGTTTATTTCAAAAGAGACTGAGACCAGTTCTTGGTAGGAGACCAGGATCGAGGGGAAGTTTACCTTTTCTAAGCATCATTGCTTAGCTAAAGAAGATGAATGTGTATGCTACCATTCATAGACGTCGTCAAAATTTCGGATATTCCGATATTTAATCCTCTTGCACCCTGAATGCCCGAATACCTTCGTCATTCACACCTTCGGGTCCAAGAAGATTAAATAGGGGCATCTGTAATACCCCAAATTTTGACCACTTAGATTTCCCATCATTGTGAAAATCATCATCACAATATGGATGAACCATCATGCTTCATCAGTCTCCCCAAAGATGGGTGAGCATCCATTACAATCAAAATTAGGGTTTCAAGCCCTCTCTGAGTGCTTAGACAAAGGATCAATCAAGAAATGACATGATCTTCAACTTGTCTAATCTCTTAAATATCCACAATGGATCAAAAAGGACTCCCACTTCAAGGATTAAGCACAAGGCTGCTCCCTTCTAGGTGGATCAAGTCTCAAGATCGAAGCGTCACCAAATTAGGGTTTTGGTCGACCAGGGCTTCCAGATGGAAATTTTCATCTGGGCACAAGGCAATGATCCAAAACATGACCTAATATACTTCATGGAACCTCATGAACCCATGCATCAAGTCAATTTTGACTCAGGGGATGCATTCATCAAAAATCAGGAATTAGGGTTTCTTGACCTAATTCACCCCTAAGTTGACTTTTGGGACAAACCATGAGCCAAGACCTCAAGACATGGTTTGAGGGTCTCTAATATACTATATTGATCCATTTGGAACAATGGATTGATCCAAGAAGCTTGAGCAACAAGTCTCAATTTCATCTGCACCACAATTAGGGTTTTAAGAGAAAAGTCAACTGTAACTTTGACTTTTGACCAAGACATGCTCCCAAACCCTAATACATGATTGAATATACCCTATGACACCCATGGAACATGTACATCAAGTTTGATTTAGGTCAAGGACATGATTTCCTGAAGAATTGCACAGTTTGGAATTCATCTGATAAAAAGTCAACTGTGCACAAAAGTCAACTTTGACTTTTTGAGATTTTTCACCAAAATGGATTTTTAACCCTAAAATGATGTTAATGTATGATTTGAATCATCATTCATCAAGAAAAATCAAGAAAAGTGAGATAACTTGTAAAAGGGGTAACCATAAAACTTAGAAATTTTTCTAAGTTAAAAATAAAGTGGCAAAGGTACCAACTTTGGAGGACCATAACTCCTAAACCACAAGGCCATTTTTTCTCATCCAAATATGGATTTGTAGCTCTCATTATCACCTACAAAAACTTCAACTACAAGTCATTCCAATTCATTAAGGATTTTGAGTTATGGAGTGATCAAAGTGGCTGAAAAGTGAAAATGTCACTTTTTCCAACACTTAGTGAAATTTTCACTAAGTCAGATTCTGCCTCACTTTTTGCCAAATGTAGGGGGATTTTTCACTTGGAATCAAAAGAGATCAAAACCAAACTTGTTCAAACAGTTGTTGTATCATGTAAGAGCTTTCCAAAATGGCCAAGAACATTGCCAAATTCAACCTACACCATGAGATACAACATTGCCAAGTTGCCTTGCTGAAATCTGTCAAGGCAAGGCAGAATTTGCAACTTTGCAACTTACGTTCAAATGTACGAACAACGAGGCCGAATACGAAGCATGTATCATGGGTCTCGAAGAAGCGATTGATTTAAGGATCAAAAACTTGGACGTATACGGCGATTCAGCCTTGGTTATTAACCAGATAAAAGGAGATTGGAACACATACCAATCAGGATTGATTCCTTACAAAGACTATGCAAGAAGGTTGTTACCCTTCTTCAACAGAGTCGACTTTCATCACATCCCTCGTGATGAGAATCACATGGCTGATGCATTAGCCACTCTCTCTTCCATGATTAGTGTAGGTCGATGGAATGACATACCTAAGATCGACATCATGCGCCTTGAACGGCCCGCTTACATCTTCGCGATTGAAGCAGTCATAGACGACAGACCTTGGTATCACGATATCAAATGCTTCCTTCAGAAACAAGAGTACCCATCTGGGGCACTCAGAAAAGACAGGAAAACCCTCAGAAGATTGGCTGGAAATTTCTTCCTGAGCGGTGACACTCTTTATAAGAGAAATTTTGACATGGTGTTGCTCCGATGTGTCGACAGACCAGAAGCAGACATGCTCATGAAAGAAATTCATGAAGGATCCTTTGGCACTCATGTCAACGGACACACAATGGCGGGAAAAATTCTCAGGGCCGGGTATTATTGGTTGACCATGGAATCCGACTGCTACAAGTACATGAGGAGGTGTCACAAGTGTCAGATATACTCCGACAAAATTCATGTACCGCCATCACATCTCAAAGTTCTTTCTTCCCCGTGGCCTTTTTCCATATGGGGAATCGACATGATTGGTATGATTGAGCCCAAGGCTTCAAACGGACATCGGTTCATCCTGGTAGCCATTGATTATTTCACCAAGTGGGTCGAAGCAGCGTCATTCGCCAATGTAACCCGACAAGTGGTGGTCCGATTTATCAAAAACAATATCATCTGCCGTTATGGTATTCCAAGCGAGATCATTACTGATAATGGATCTAACTTAAACAATAAGATGATGAAAGAGTTGTTCGCAGAGTTCAAGATCGAACACCATAACTCATATCCCTACCGACCCAAGATGAACGGAGCGGTAGAAGCGGCTAACAAGAACATCAAGAAGATCGTTCAAAAGATGGTTGTAACCTATAAAGACTGGCACGAGATGTTACCCTTTGCTCTTCACGGTTATCGTACATCTGTCCGCACTTCAACAGGGGCTACCCCTTTCTCTCTAGTATATGGCATGGAAGCAGTGCTCCCCATAGAAGTAGAGATCCCATCAATCCGGGTATTGATGGAAGCTAAGCTTACAGAAGCTGAATGGTGTCAAAGTCGACACAACGAACTGAATTTGATCGAAGAGAAATGAATCACGGCACTATGCCATGGTCAACTATATCAACAGAGAATGAAGAGGGCGTTCGACAAAAAGGTCCGACCTCGTGTCTTCAGAAAAGGAGACCTTGTGCTCAAGAAGATACAATCATTTCTCACTGATTCTCGGGGCAAATGGACCCCAAATTATGATGGCCCCTATGTGGTCACGAAAGCTTTCTCAGGCGGCGCCTTGAGACTTGCAACCATGGACGAAGAGGAATTTGCCTACCCCACGAATGTTGATGTAGTCAAGAAATACTTCGCCTAAAAATAAAAAAAAAACGTCTTGGTGGATTGAAAACCCGAAAGGGCGATCCAAGCAAAAGTTAGAGATATGAAAAAAAATCATCCCGATGGATTGGAAATCTCATAGTACAATCCAGGCAAAAATTAGGGATAATGGCAAGTAACTATGTTCAACAGAGGCAAGTCCCTCAGAAGCAACAACAGTTGCATCATCCATCGGAGGAAATCTCCAGTCAAAGGTCATCTTCGACGGAAGCTCAGGATGTCCCGAACTCAAAGTTGGTAGAAGGATAGTGGTCGTTATGTTTCAACGTAGCCCTTTTCCCTGTAAATTACCATTTTCTAACTTTGTATATACTCTTTGGAATCACCCGTTTGGCTGATCTCCATCTTATCAATAAAATTTGAGCCCTTGTGCTTTTGTTTGTAATTCTTTACTTGTTTTAGCTTTACAGAACGACGTTGTTTAAACTTAATCAGCGATTCTTGAAATAAAATAAAAATAAATTTACTTGTTAAACTTTTTCTGCTTTTAAATTAAAGATGGCATTTCTTTTGACTGTTGAACATCAGAAGAACATCGATCGCTTCTCCCGAAGTAAGCAAACTTCAAAGTGCAGAATCAAAGTGCTCCTTCTAAACCAGTTCGCCTGAATGAAGGGATCAACTGTGTCAGAGACCTTGTTTCGTCTGACATCCTCGGCCGAGTTCTCATCTCCTAAGCCCGATCAACATAGCTCCCAACGGGACTATCTCTCCTAAGCAAGGTGGAATTACTATTTTGAATCAACGGTACTTCTTCGCCCCGCGATGGCCGAGTATCCAATTGTGTTCATCTCTTAGTCTGTGTGTTGCGTCTGTTTTGTCAGCACATACATACATACATCATGCATTTTTTATTTGCATTCACATTTCATATTGCATCACTATCACTCTAGTCGGTCATGTCCCCTAGTGGTAGAAGTCCTCTCAATCGAGTTGTCAGTTCTTGCCTCGTCAGGAAATACTGTGTCTGAACAACCTCGCTTCCAGTTTAATTCTGGAAAGAAGTTGGTCCTTGACCACTTTGATAACTTGAACCTCTGAAAAGCCAGAGAAAACTTTCAATAAGCATCACTCTTCGCCATTGAAGATGATATCCTTGCTTTCCCGGATTAAGGAAAATCCACAGAGAAAGCCTCGTGATCAGAGATTCGGCAGCACGCCAGTTTTGCTCCGAAAAACCACTGATGAGAAGGTCATTGGCACCTCAAAATTGGATCCCATCATATGGCATTTCTCCGGGAAGATCCCGAGAAAAGTATGATGTAACCCCAAATGAAAACAGTCTCTCAAGAGACTCGCTTTCCCCAGTAGAATCGACAAATGGCGTCTCCAACGGAGAAGTTTGTACAACTCTACAATTCAGACGAATGGGTTCCCCAGCAAGTCTGACATCAAACTTTTTCCACTCAAATGGCATCTCCCCAGGAAAATTCGGCGAGAAGTTTGAGGAAAACCGCTACTAATAGCGTCCCTTGTCAGTAAAGTTTATTGACAAAAGAAACTTAGACCAGTTCCTTGGTAGAAAACCAGGATC
This sequence comes from Lathyrus tuberosus, assembly GCA_022829125.1. Classification (NCBI taxonomy): domain Eukaryota; kingdom Viridiplantae; phylum Streptophyta; class Magnoliopsida; order Fabales; family Fabaceae; genus Lathyrus; species Lathyrus tuberosus. The sequence continues at coordinate 10,362,232 of JALAZF010000112.1, forward strand.
GAGGGGAAGTTTATTTCAAAAGAAACTAAGACCAGTTCCTTGGTAGGAAACAGGATCGAGGGGAAGTTGACAAAAGAAACTTAGACCAGTTCCTTGGTAGAAAACCAGGATCGAGGGGAAGTTTATTTCAAAAGAAACTAAGACCAGTTCCTTGGTAGGAAACCAGGATCGAGGGGAAGTTGACAAAAGAAACTTAGACCAGTTCCTTGGTAGGAAACCAGGATCGAGGGGAAGTTTATTTCAAAAGAGACTGAGACCAGTTCTTGGTAGGAGACCAGGATCGAGGGGAAGTTTACCTTTTCTAAGCATCATTGCTTAGCTAAAGAAGATGAATGTGTATGCTACCATTCATAGACGTCGTCAAAATTTCGGATATTCCGATATTTAATCCTCTTGCACCCTGAATGCCCGAATACCTTCGTCATTCACACCTTCGGGTCCAAGAAGATTAAATAGGGGCATCTGTAATACCCCAAATTTTGACCACTTAGATTTCCCATCATTGTGAAAATCATCATCACAATATGGATGAACCATCATGCTTCATCAGTCTCCCCAAAGATGGGTGAGCATCCATTACAATCAAAATTAGGGTTTCAAGCCCTCTCTGAGTGCTTAGACAAAGGATCAATCAAGAAATGACATGATCTTCAACTTGTCTAATCTCTTAAATATCCACAATGGATCAAAAAGGACTCCCACTTCAAGGATTAAGCACAAGGCTGCTCCCTTCTAGGTGGATCAAGTCTCAAGATCGAAGCGTCACCAAATTAGGGTTTTGGTCGACCAGGGCTTCCAGATGGAAATTTTCATCTGGGCACAAGGCAATGATCCAAAACATGACCTAATATACTTCATGGAACCTCATGAACCCATGCATCAAGTCAATTTTGACTCAGGGGATGCATTCATCAAAAATCAGGAATTAGGGTTTCTTGACCTAATTCACCCCTAAGTTGACTTTTGGGACAAACCATGAGCCAAGACCTCAAGACATGGTTTGAGGGTCTCTAATATACTATATTGATCCATTTGGAACAATGGATTGATCCAAGAAGCTTGAGCAACAAGTCTCAATTTCATCTGCACCACAATTAGGGTTTTAAGAGAAAAGTCAACTGTAACTTTGACTTTTGACCAAGATATGCTCCCAAACCCTAATACATGATTGAATATACCCTATGACACCCATGGAACATGTACATCAAGTTTGATTTAGGTCAAGGACATGATTTCCTGAAGAATTGCACAGTTTGGAATTCATCTGATAAAAAGTCAACTGTGCACAAAAGTCAACTTTGACTTTTTGAGATTTTTCACCAAAATGGATTTTTAACCCTAAAATGATGTTAATGTATGATTTGAATCATCATTCATCAAGAAAAATCAAGAAAAGTGAGATAACTTGTAAAAGGGGTAACCATAAAACTTAGAAATTTTTCTAAGTTAAAAATAAAGTGGCAAAGGTACCAACTTTGGAGGACCATAACTCCTAAACCACAAGGCCATTTTTTCTCATCCAAATATGGATTTGTAGCTCTCATTATCACCTACAAAAACTTCAACTACAAGTCATTCCAATTCATTAAGGATTTTGAGTTATGGAGTGATCAAAGTGGCTGAAAAGTGAAAATGTCACTTTTTCCAACACTTAGTGAAATTTTCACTAAGTCAGATTCTGCCTCACTTTTTGCCAAATGTAGGGGGATTTTTCACTTGGAATCAAAAGAGATCAAAACCAAACTTGTTCAAACAGTTGTTGTATCATGTAAGAGCTTTCCAAAATGGCCAAGAACATTGCCAAATTCAACCTACACCATGAGATACAACATTGCCAAGTTGCCTTGCTGAAATCTGTCAAGGCAAGGCAGAATTTGCAACTTTGCAACTTACGTTCAAATGTACGAACAACGAGGCCGAATACGAAGCATGTATCATGGGTCTCGAAGAAGCGATTGATTTAAGGATCAAAAACTTGGACGTATACGGCGATTCAGCCTTGGTTATTAACCAGATAAAAGGAGATTGGAACACATACCAATCAGGATTGATTCCTTACAAAGACTATGCAAGAAGGTTGTTACCCTTCTTCAACAGAGTCGACTTTCATCACATCCCTCGTGATGAGAATCACATGGCTGATGCATTAGCCACTCTCTCTTCCATGATTAGTGTAGGTCGATGGAATGACATACCTAAGATCGACATCATGCGCCTTGAACGGCCCGCTTACATCTTCGCGATTGAAGCAGTCATAGACGACAGACCTTGGTATCACGATATCAAATGCTTCCTTCAGAAACAAGAGTACCCATCTGGGGCACTCAGAAAAGACAGGAAAACCCTCAGAAGATTGGCTGGAAATTTCTTCCTGAGCGGTGACACTCTTTATAAGAGAAATTTTGACATGGTGTTGCTCCGATGTGTCGACAGACCAGAAGCAGACATGCTCATGAAAGAAATTCATGAAGGATCCTTTGGCACTCATGTCAACGGACACACAATGGCGGGAAAAATTCTCAGGGCCGGGTATTATTGGTTGACCATGGAATCCGACTGCTACAAGTACATGAGGAGGTGTCACAAGTGTCAGATATACTCCGACAAAATTCATGTACCGCCATCACATCTCAAAGTTCTTTCTTCCCCATGGCCTTTTTCCATATGGGGAATCGACATGATTGGTATGATTGAGCCCAAGGCTTCAAACGGACATCGGTTCATCCTGGTAGCCATTGATTATTTCACCAAGTGGGTCGAAGCAGCGTCATTCGCCAATGTAACCCGACAAGTGGTGGTCCGATTTATCAAAAACAATATCATCTGCCGTTATGGTATTCCAAGCGAGATCATTACTGATAATGGATCTAACTTAAACAATAAGATGATGAAAGAGTTGTTCGCAGAGTTCAAGATCGAACACCATAACTCATATCCCTACCGACCCAAGATGAACGGAGCGGTAGAAGCGGCTAACAAGAACATCAAGAAGATCGTTCAAAAGATGGTTGTAACCTATAAAGACTGGCACGAGATGTTACCCTTTGCTCTTCACGGTTATCGTACATCTGTCCGCACTTCAACAGGGGCTACCCCTTTCTCTCTAGTATATGGCATGGAAGCAGTGCTCCCCATAGAAGTAGAGATCCCATCAATCCGGGTATTGATGGAAGCTAAGCTTACAGAAGCTGAATGGTGTCAAAGTCGACACAACGAACTGAATTTGATCGAAGAGAAATGAATCACGGCACTATGCCATGGTCAACTATATCAACAGAGAATGAAGAGGGCGTTCGACAAAAAGGTCCGACCTCGTGTCTTCAGAAAAGGAGACCTTGTGCTCAAGAAGATACAATCATTTCTCACTGATTCTCGGGGCAAATGGACCCCAAATTATGATGGCCCCTATGTGGTCACGAAAGCTTTCTCAGGCGGCGCCTTGAGACTTGCAACCATGGACGAAGAGGAATTTGCCTACCCCACGAATGTTGATGTAGTCAAGAAATACTTCGCCTAAAAATAAAAAAAAAACGTCTTGGTGGATTGAAAACCCGAAAGGGCGATCCAAGCAAAAGTTAGAGATATGAAAAAAAATCATCCCGATGGATTGGAAATCTCATAGTACAATCCAGGCAAAAATTAGGGATAATGGCAAGTAACTATGTTCAACAGAGGCAAGTCCCTCAGAAGCAACAACAGTTGCATCATCCATCGGAGGAAATCTCCAGTCAAAGGTCATCTTCGACGGAAGCTCAGGATGTCCCGAACTCAAAGTTGGTAGAAGGATAGTGGTCGTTATGTTTCAACGTAGCCCTTTTCCCTGTAAATTACCATTTTCTAACTTTGTATATACTCTTTGGAATCACCCGTTTGGCTGATCTCCATCTTATCAATAAAATTTGAGCCCTTGTGCTTTTGTTTGTAATTCTTTACTTGTTTTAGCTTTACAGAACGACGTTGTTTAAACTTAATCAGCGATTCTTGAAATAAAATAAAAATAAATTTACTTGTTAAACTTTTTCTGCTTTTAAATTAAAGATGGCATTTCTTTTGACTGTTGAACATCAGAAGAACATCGATCGCTTCTCCCGAAGTAAGCAAACTTCAAAGTGCAGAATCAAAGTGCTCCTTCTAAACCAGTTCACCTGAATGAAGGGATCAACTGTGTCAGAGACCTTGTTTCGTCTGACATCCTCGGCCGAGTTCTCATCTCCTAAGCCCGATCAACATAGCTCCCAACGGGACTATCTCTCCTAAGCAAGGTGGAATTACTATTTTGAATCAACGGTACTTCTTCGCCCCGCGATGGCCGAGTATCCAATTGTGTTCATCTCTTAGTCTGTGTGTTGCGTCTGTTTTGTCAGCACATACATACATACATCATGCATTTTTTATTTGCATTCACATTTCATATTGCATCACTATCACTCTAGTCGGTCATGTCCCCTAGTGGTAGAAGTCCTCTCAATCGAGTTGTCAGTTCTTGCCTCGTCAGGAAATACTGTGTCTGAACAACCTCGCTTCCAGTTTAATTCTGGAAAGAAGTTGGTCCTTGACCACTTTGATAACTTGAACCTCTGAAAAGCCAGAGAAAACTTTCAATAAGCATCACTCTTCGCCATTGAAGATGATATCCTTGCTTTCCCGGATTAAGGAAAATCCACAGAGAAAGCCTCGTGATCAGAGATTCGGCAGCACGCCAGTTTTGCTCCGAAAAACCACTGATGAGAAGGTCATTGGCACCTCAAAATTGGATCCCATCATATGGCATTTCTCCGGGAAGATCCCGAGAAAAGTATGATGTAACCCCAAATGAAAACAGTCTCTCAAGAGACTCGCTTTCCCCAGTAGAATCGACAAATGGCGTCTCCAACGGAGAAGTTTGTACAACTCTACAATTCAGACGAATGGGTTCCCCAGCAAGTCTGACATCAAACTTTTTCCACTCAAATGGCATCTCCCCAGGAAAATTCGGCGAGAAGTTTGAGAAAAACCGCTACTAATAGCGTCCCTTGTCAGTAAAGTTTATTGACAAAAGAAACTTAGACCAGTTCCTTGGTAGAAAACCAGGATCGAGGGGAAGTTTATTTCAAAAGAAACTAAGACCAGTTCCTTGGTAGGAAACAGGATCGAGGGGAAGTTGACAAAAGAAACTTAGACCAGTTCCTTGGTAGAAAACCAGGATCGAGGGGAAGTTTATTTCAAAAGAAACTAAGACCAGTTCCTTGGTAGGAAACCAGGATCGAGGGGAAGTTGACAAAAGAAACTTAGACCAGTTCCTTGGTAGGAAACCAGGATCGAGGGGAAGTTTATTTCAAAAGAGACTGAGACCAGTTCTTGGTAGGAGACCAGGATCGAGGGGAAGTTTACCTTTTCTAAGCATCATTGCTTAGCTAAAGAAGATGAATGTGTATGCTACCATTCATAGACGTCGTCAAAATTTCGGATATTCCGATATTTAATCCTCTTGCACCCTGAATGCCCGAATACCTTCGTCATTCACACCTTCGGGTCCAAGAAGATTAAATAGGGGCATCTGTAATACCCCAAATTTTGACCACTTAGATTTCCCATCATTGTGAAAATCATCATCACAATATGGATGAACCATCATGCTTCATCAGTCTCCCCAAAGATGGGTGAGCATCCATTACAATCAAAATTAGGGTTTCAAGCCCTCTCTGAGTGCTTAGACAAAGGATCAATCAAGAAATGACATGATCTTCAACTTGTCTAATCTCTTAAATATCCACAATGGATCAAAAAGGACTCCCACTTCAAGGATTAAGCACAAGGCTGCTCCCTTCTAGGTGGATCAAGTCTCAAGATCGAAGCGTCACCAAATTAGGGTTTTGGTCGACCAGGGCTTCCAGATGGAAATTTTCATCTGGGCACAAGGCAATGATCCAAAACATGACCTAATATACTTCATGGAACCTCATGAACCCATGCATCAAGTCAATTTTGACTCAGGGGATGCATTCATCAAAAATCAGGAATTAGGGTTTCTTGACCTAATTCACCCCTAAGTTGACTTTTGGGACAAACCATGAGCCAAGACCTCAAGACATGGTTTGAGGGTCTCTAATATACTATATTGATCCATTTGGAACAATGGATTGATCCAAGAAGCTTGAGCAACAAGTCTCAATTTCATCTGCACCACAATTAGGGTTTTAAGAGAAAAGTCAACTGTAACTTTGACTTTTGACCAAGACATGCTCCCAAACCCTAATACATGATTGAATATACCCTATGACACCCATGGAACATGTCCATCAAGTTTGATTTAGGTCAAGGACATGATTTCCTGAAGAATTGCACAGTTTGGAATTCATCTGATAAAAAGTCAACTGTGCACAAAAGTCAACTTTGACTTTTTGAGATTTTTCACCAAAATGGATTTTTAACCCTAAAATGATGTTAATGTATGATTTGAATCATCATTCATCAAGAAAAATCAAGAAAAGTGAGATAACTTGTAAAAGGGGTAACCATAAAACTTAGAAATTTTTCTAAGTTAAAAATAAAGTGGCAAAGGTACCAACTTTGGAGGACCATAACTCCTAAACCACAAGGCCATTTTTTCTCATCCAAATATGGATTTGTAGCTCTCATTATCACCTACAAAAACTTCAACTACAAGTCATTCCAATTCATTAAGGATTTTGAGTTATGGAGTGATCAAAGTGGCTGAAAAGTGAAAATGTCACTTTTTCCAACACTTAGTGAAATTTTCACTAAGTCAGATTCTGCCTCACTTTTTGCCAAATGTAGGGGGATTTTTCACTTGGAATCAAAAGAGATCAAAACCAAACTTGTTCAAACAGTTGTTGTATCATGTAAGAGCTTTCCAAAATGGCCAAGAACATTGCCAAATTCAACCTACACCATGAGATACAACATTGCCAAGTTGCCTTGCTGAAATCTGTCAAGGCAAGGCAGAATTTGCAACTTTGGTCGATTTGCCAAAATCAGCCAAATTCAATTGCTCCTATCCACTTGGACACCTCAGAGGATTGAATCTAAAGGGGACAATCACTGAGCCAAGCCTCCAAAGTCCATGGAACAAGAAATAGCATGTTGAACCTAGAATGGCCAAAATAGGGACAAGACTTCAAATTTGGAATGAGGCATTCAATGAAACCATCAAGGTGGCATGGACTGAGCCATTCTCATCTGAAATCAGTCAAGACTTATCCAAGACCAAGGGAACCAAAGCTCTGTGCCCTAACCTCTAGTTAATGGCTAGAGGAGACTTGGATTTTCATTTGCCAACATTGGCCAAACCTACTTACCAGCTGCCATGCACTATTCCTTGCAAAACAAACTTGCTCTACTATAAATAGAGCTCAATTGTGGTCAGTTTGAGTACACCAAAGCCATCTAACAGATGCTTTCCTCAAAATCTCTTCTTTCACTCCAATTTTGCCTTCTAAGGCAAGTCACTATCGGGTTTTGAGTTTGAGAGCAATTCCAATCAAACCAATCACTCACACACCTCACATACATCACATATGAGCTGATCAAACACTTAGATTACTTCTGAAACATCAATTTCGCAAAATCACCAGCTGGTTGCTCAAGGTTTTAACCAAAGTGCAGCTGAGGTACCACAAAATGATCCAGCCAATTTCAATCAAGTCCAACCATCCAAACACAATCCATAGGGTGTAGGGAAGCTGTTCAGATCATCACCACTCGTCTGTAACACCTCCAAATCAAAAATCACTTTGAACTTGCTGTCACGGCCTAGAGGTGAGCACATACTTGGTCATCTCTCAATCTATGCATATTTCCTCGCACAATAATTTGGCCATATGTTCATAATCATGCATGGAATGTTTTCCCTCAATTAATTGCATTGTTTGAATCGTGTATCAAAAATCCTAGCCTTCATGCAGAAATTAGGGTTCTTGAGGTCTCCTCGTGATTTCTTGTTGTATGTTTAATTTAAATGAAATTAAAGTACATACATATGATCGTGAGGTTGAGGCGAGCATAATGATATGTGGATTGCATGATATGATTACGTATTCATGGAGATTGGATAGAAAATGCAAATCTGAGAAACCAAGAACACGCGTGTGTTCTTCAGCTTGTTCTTGGCGCCATTTTTAGAAATTCAAATATTTGAATTTTGTGATTTTGTTTAATTGATTCAAAAATTAATTTCTCTTTGAGTTTTAATGATTATGAGTTGATTCTTTTGTTAATAATTCACAAAAATGTTAAAATATTTTATTTTATCAAAAAATCCCAAAAATATTATTTATTTCATATAATTGATATTTTTGCAAAGAATTAATATTTTAATTGTTTTTGACATTTTAAATATTTTTTCTACATTGATTTTGCAACTTTTAATGCTTTCTAATTATTTTGTAGGTCAATACTTCATTTTTGAAGCATTAATCCAAGATCACAATTTGTTTTCCATGTGTTAAACAATTTTTGATCATTTTAATTGAATTTTTATTCAATTAAATACATTTTGAAAACAAATTAGGGTTTTGGATTAATTCAACCCTCATAAAGCATTTTCAAAACTTTATGGGCCTCTTGAGAGAGTGTAAGACCCATCCCCCCTTGTACAAAAACTTTTTGGGCCTCACTCATTGTATAAGTCCCTCTGTACAAGTAAACGGCGCGATCGTCGCCCATTTAAAAATAAAAACCTTTTGGGCCTCTCCTTGAGCTATAAGACCCATTCAAAACACTTTGGGCCTCTATTAGAGTGTAAGACCCAATCCCCCTTTTAACCAAAACATCTTGGGCCTCACTTATTGTATAAGTCCCTCTGCGTTAAAAGAAAACCTCGGCGCGATCGCCATTTTTAAACGAAAAATCATTTGGGCCTACCCTCGTGTTATAAGCCCCTCTCTTTTCTTTAAACCTTTTTTTTGGGCCTCTTGAGAGAGTGTAAGACCAATCCCTTTGTACAGAAAACCTTTTTGGGCCCCAGTCACTTGTATAAGTCCCGCTGTACAAAGTCAAATAGTGTGCTCACTGATAAAACCCTGGGCCTCTCCTTGAGCTGTAAGCCCCAAATCTTTCTTTTTCAAAGCACTTTCTCCTTTGATTTTGAATATACTGTTGTTTTCAATCTTTCTTTGTTGAACAACTAACCAAACAGCATGGAAGCACTACAACCGAGTAAGTGGTTATCGCTTTCATTTACTGCTTTCATATTATAAACTGTATTGTGGGGCTGCTCACTGTAAGTCTCCTTTCATAAACTCATATCTACTGTGTAATAATAGTATAGATATTTCGAGTTTCCCCGGCAACTACGTCTAGAACTAGGTGACGCCGTTTCATTTATTCGTAGAAATAGACGCCTAGATCCCCAATAGGAGCACCAGATACAGTCTTCTCTTCGGCTGTCCTCCTTAGGAATTGTCAAGAAGCTCTACTCCCCACGATGAATGTAATCTCTGTGAATGGCATCTTTGAGTTTCTTCCAAATTCTCGAACTTTCCTGACTTGATCTATTCCTTGTGGATAGCTTGCCTTAAATGTCTCGGGGTTTGGGTACCCACTACGGTCATAATCTTGGACCTTAACTAAGGAACCCTCTTTAAAAGCTAAAAGTCGCTGGATAGTAAACCTCGCACGTTTACCAGTGGTTTTTATCTTTAAAAGAGTTATCTCTCCTAATGGAAAGGAGATGATAAGACCCACGGGCTTCTTAAAAGCATCGGCCTCCTCTTGGGCATTATTCAAGGACCCGTCGGCTTCTTAGAAGTATTCACAGCCTCCTCTTAGGCTTCGTATAATGATCTCTTCCTTCGGGAATGATAGCCTCCTCTTGGGCTTTGTACAAGGACCCCTCGGCTTCTTAAAAGTTTCCAGCCTCCTCTTGGGCTTCGTACAAAATGTCTCGACGACCTCCTAGAGGTATAGGAACAGAACATAGTCATCTGCATAGAACAGTCCTTTCATAGAGTCTACTACTGTTTCTCAAAGCATAGTACAAAAGAAAAAAACTCTAGACTTGGACAGTCTAACTTCCTTGAGTCTCAAAGACATTCTCAAGTGACCCCTTCGTTAAATAGGAAGGAAACCCGCTGACTCGGACAGTCTCAATACCCTTTGGATTTCCCGTTTCCTCAAAGAGAAGGAAATATCCTCAAATCAAATCCCTGAGTACAGTGTTGCTCATATAAGAACTGATTTTCTCTTTTAAAATTAGTATATTGGATATGTCACTCAACTGAAACAAACCTTTAGCCTCCATCTCGGGCTTCGTACGAGATACAAAAACACTCTCTTGTTGAGAATCAAAGACTCTCTTGTTGAGTCAAACTTTTAGCCTCTATCTCGGGCTTCGTACGAGACACAAAGATTCCCTCGTAGAGTCAATCAAACAATAGCCTCTATCTCGGGCTTCGTACAAAACACAAAGACTCCCTCGTAGAGTCAAACAAACTTTTAGCCTATCTCTCGGGCTTTGTACGAGACACAAAATAGCCTGCTCTTAGGCTTTGTATAATGATTTTCCTAGCGGAAATTAGCCTCCTCTTAGGCTTTGTATAAGAAAACCACTGGTTGATCCAATCAACCTTTTAGCATCAAAGCCGTGCCTCGTTCACAGTACACAAACATCAACAACTCCTTTTCCTTTCATCTAATCGCTGTAAGCGGCAAGCCTCTGGATCATCTATATCCATGCCACTGTCCCTCTTTTAGCATGAGAAATTCCTAAGGAAAGATGGCATTGCTCTACACTGAGTTAAAGTCTTCTCCTTCAGGTTAAAACCCTTTCTTCGGAAATTATGGCATTACTCGGATCCGCGTATCCCAGTTAAAGTAATTCTCCTTCCCCCTCTTTAGAGATGACAAATTCTCTCTAAAGTCGAGGTCTTTCAGCTTCACGTCTTGGGCTTTGAACAAGACACAAATAGACCTTTCAGCTTCACATCTTGGGCTTTGAACAAGATACAAACCACCTTTCGCTTCACGTCTTGGGCTTTGAACAAGACACCAAAACACCAAAAACACCCATTTCCTCCCATAGAATAGGAGGAACTACGAACGCTCTGATTTCCCTGTTTCGGTAAACGGGAATACGTAGGCATAAGATCGAAAGAAAAGATCTTAGCGAGCGCAATCAACAAAAAACCCAAATCTCATATCTCCATCAATTAAAAGCAGTAATTCAAAAGCATCAGTCCTAACATCCTAATCCTTGTTCCCCGCCAGAAACCTTCTGCCCAGGTAAAAAAGAAAGAAAACAGTATTGGCGAAAATACAAATAACCAGTACAAAGGCCCCCCACATTGATAGCATCCGTAACCTAACAGACCGCTGTTCAAACTCAGTATGCAAAGCAGGGTTAATTGGAGACATCTATTTCCCTTCCTTATTCAGCTCACAATAGGATAAAAAATGAATCGACCTGTAGTTTTAAGCTCAACCGCAGAGAGCGACCAGCGCTTAAGAACCGCGTCCAAAATCGCTCGCTACAGAAAAATGGCGCCCACCGTGGGGCCAATTTCTGATTTCCTTTTTCTTCACTTTTGTGAAAACCACAGATTGGGGTTTCCGCCGGGGAACCCAATTTCTGTCAGGAACTTAGGAATCATAGCTTTATAAGTCTAGGATGATTAGGACAAATATATATACTGCTTTTCCTAATTGCTATACGTGTTTATTTTTCTGCTAATGGGAATGCGGGTGATGCCGTATGTGGAAAGATTGAGTATACACCTAGAAAAGCCAACCCTTTCGTAGTGCGGAATCTATCGGAAATAGCTGTTACGCGATACTACCCTGATTTGAGGCTGGTGATCTATTCTCGGTGAATAGCAGTTATCTAAGATTGCACACAACTCGCTGGCGATCCGCTTGTTGTCTGCCTTCCTGGGAGGAGCTGATGATAATGAGTACAGGTACAAAAATCACCCTAGTATAAACCTTTGGGGATGGGTAGAGCCTTGACTTCATGACAACGACCCTTTGACCCCATGTTTTTTCTATGTTTTTGTGTGCTGCATTCATGCATTCATTTAATAAAACATTAAAACATTCAAAAAACTTTCTCTTCTAGTCTCTCTATTTTTCAAATTAAACTAAGACTGTGATTGCAAATATCAGAGAAAAATATTACGCTAATGGATTTCGGTAGAAGGAGAACTCGCCAGTATACCTTCAAGGTTCCAAAACTAGGGGATTTGAGAAGGTTAGCAAGGATGATCACTAACCCAGAGGCTTTTAGAGCCAAGCACGGAGGTCTGCTATCACTGTTAAGAGTCCATGTGATTGAGGGAATCATGGATGCGTTCATCCAATTCTACGATCCGGTTTATCATTGTTTCACATTCCCGGATTACCAGCTATCACCAACGCTGGAGGAGTATTCTCATTTGGCTGATTTACATATCACAGATCGAGCTCCATTTTCTGGACTGGAAGAAATTCCAAAGAATCAGATCATTGCAAGAGCAATTCATTTGGACGAGTCTGAGGTCAGGACTCACATGACCACTAAGGGTGGCATCCAAGTTTTGCCAGCCCAGTTCTTGACAAAAAAGGCTCTATACTTCGCTAGTATAGGGAACGAGACTGCTTTTGAAAGCATCTTTGTCTTGCTCACCTACGGATTATTTTTGTTTTCCAACATCAATAACTTCGTCGATATCAACGCTATTAAGGTTTTTCTCATTGGAAACCCTGTGCCGACTTTGCTCGCAGATGCGTATCATTCTGTACACTTGGGAAATTTGTACAGCGGAGGGGAGATCACATGCTGTGTACCTTTGCTCTACAAATGGTTTATCTCTCACTTGCCCAAGTCTGCTGCTTTTTGGGATTGCAAGAGTGTCTTACGTTGGTCGCAGAAGATCATGTCTCTCACCAATTCCGATATAGATTGTTGTAATAGGATTTATGAGGGAATCAGAATCATTGACCGTTGTGGAAACTTCCCCAGCGTACCCCTCATAGGAACTAAAGAAGGAATCAACTACCATCCGATATTGGTTCTTCGTCAATTTTGATACCCGATGAGACACATCCCACTGGGTGTTCATCTGGAAGGTCTTTTCTTCAAAGAAGGAGAAAATGACAGAGCACTAAAGATGGAAATAGTGCAAGCTTGGAAACAGGTTCATAAGAAAGGACGAGAGTCTCTGGGAAAACCAGACTGTGTCTCGGTGGAGCCTTATCTCCATTGGGTACAAACTAGAGCTCTCAAGCTAAAAATGCCTTATCCTCGTTACGGAATTCTTCCACCGAGGGAAACTGTCATGTACTTCATGACGGAAACTGAAAAGCTTCAGGTTACTCTCAATAAAGTTCAAAAGGAAAGAAGATCTTGGAAGAACAAGTACCGCACCCTCGACGTAGAGTGTATCCAAATACAACAACTACTAAAAGAGAAAGACGCTCTGATTGAAATTTTGGAGCAGCATGCTGTAGAGAATTAAGATGACCAAAGGAATTTGCTCACTCCTTTCACTTGGCAAAGGAATGACAACCCGACAACGGCCCAAGCGCCCCGGTCAAAGAAAAGGAAGATACCAGAATCAGCACCCGGTTTCTCCTCAGAGAGGACTCGGGACCCATTAGTTTAGGTTTCTGTTTCTGCACTTTGTAATCTACTGTATTTCCATTTCTGTAATCCTTTGAATTTCAATAAAAAGGGGTTTCCCCACTGTTTGATATTTGCAATCTAATTGTCGAAGTTTATTTTGATTAAACCAAAAAACAACAATTAATATAATCATTGCATTCATCATTCTCACATCGCGTATTCTTCTTCCCTACGAATCTCACGTTTGTGTCTCGATTCTAGAGTCAAACTGTCTCATTCGTATAATACTCGGGCCAATCGTCAGAAAAAGATTGACGATCTTGAGGAAGAAAACAGAGAGTTGAAAGAAGAGATCGACGCTCTGAGAGAGGATATGAGAAAGCTTCGTAACGACATGCAAGCCATGGCAGAAGCTCAGCTACAAAGAACTGTGATCTTAGAGTTCACCTCAACGTCCATCATAGAAAAGTATGATCCTAGGTATCAGATGCCAAAAGATCGTCCTTGGGGCGTGCATGTTAACTATATCCCGGAAGGATATGTTCCGCCGATCACTGAAGATCGGGGAATCGCAACAGAAGCCGCTGGGCCTGAAGGTTACAAACTTCGGGAAAGCGAAGATGCCAGGGGCATACTGAAGACTCCTGAAGGTTACAAACTTTAGGAAACGCCAAGATTCACTGCCATAGTCACGGTACCACCCCCTGTGGTGCACACTGTCCCGGAAGGACAGATTCCACAGACACATTCTGGTAAGAAGGAAACTATGTTTGACAGAATGGATGAATTCCAGGAGCAGTTCTTGGAAATGCAGAAAGAACTGCAAGCCATTCGCGGTCAGGATCTATTTGGAAAGGACGCCGCAAACCTCTGCTTGGTCCCAAATGTGAAAGTCCCGCACAAGTTCCAAGTGCCCGACTTTGAAAAATACAAGGGTAACTCTTGCCCTCAGAGCCATCTGGTGATGTACGCTCGGCGGATGTCAGCTCAGACGGAGAATCAGGACCGGCTGATTCACTACTTTCAGGATAGTTTAACCGGTGCCGCACTCAAATGATACATGGGTTTAAACCGTACTACGATCAGTACATTCAAAGATCTTGGTACTGCCTTCGTCCAACAATACAAGTACAATTTGGACATGGCACCCGACAGAGATCAACTCAGATCAATGTCGCAAAAGGACAAGGAAACCTTTAAGGAGTACGCTCAAAGGTGGCGTAAAATTGCCGCTCAAATTTGTCCACCTCTTGAGGAAAAAGAGATGACAAAAATCTTCTTAAAGACCTTAAGCTCATTTTACTATGACCGAATGATTGCCAGTGCACCCGGTGATTTCACCGAAATGGTCGGCATGGGTGTACGTCTTGAGGAAGCCGTCCGAGAAGGACGTTTGGTAAAAGACACTGGATCAACGAGAGGTACTAAAAAATACGGTAGTGCTCTCCCTAAGAAAAAAGAGCAAGATATTGGGAATATCTCTCTCGGAAAGCAAAGGCGACGTTATCAGCCAGTAGCAGTTGTTACTCCTGCTATCGGCCCCGCGCCTGTTCCTATGTATCAACCTCAGGTTGCGCAGAGCCAACCTGACCAACAAAGGACACAACAGCCTCTTCAGCAGGCTCGTCCTCCATATAACAACAACCGTACAATACGGCCACCAGGATTTGATCCTATACCCGTAACGTACGCAGAGCTGTTTCCGTTACTGCTGGCTAAGGGGCACATTCAGACTAAGTCTCCCCTTTCAGTTCCGAAAAATCCGCCTTTTTGGTTTAAAGCGGATCAAACATGCCCTTATCATCAAGGAGGTTCAGGGCATAACATTGAGACTTGTCTCAATTTCAAATCCGACGTGCAAAAGCTTGTTCGGAGCGGGCTCTTATCTTTCAAAGATACGAATCCTAATGTTCTTACGAACCCGCTGCCTCAACACAAGAAAGCTGCAGTCAATCTGATTGAGAAAGAGACTAACAATGTCTATCAAATTCACGATGTACTCTTGTTAAAGACCAATATGGTTAAGATGCATTGTAAACAGAGTGGATATGGCCATGTGCCACCTCATAGCTATCACCAGTGTGATATCTGCTCTAAAGATAACCAAGGGTGTTCGGTAGTGCAAGCAGCTCTACAGGAACAAATGGATCTTGAATGGATCCAAGAGCACCGAGTTCGTGGAGTTAACATGGTTTACACGAATTTCAACGTCATTCAAAACCACGACATCCGTGCGATGAATGTCAACTTGGTGGCGATGCACTCAAGGCAAAACCAGTATCATAATCTGCCGCGGCACGATTACAGTTCCTGTCTGATTTGCTCGGTAAACAAACAGGGCTGCTCTTGCATACAAGAGGCCCTCCAGCGTCAGATGGATCTTGGATGGATCCAAGACTACCATGATAGGAACTCTTATCAGATCAATATGGTTCAGATCTTCGACATCCGCGTAATGGATACCAACCTGGTAGAGGTACATGCTGAGCAGGTCCGACTTGGATTCTTAATATCACATGACTATCAAAATTGTAAAGCGGGTTACAAAAACGATCGAGGTTGTACCCTTGTCCAGGAGGCACTTCAGCACTTGTTAAATCATTGGTGGATGCCAATCTACATGGACGAAGATACTCAGCAGATTAGTATCAATAACAGGAATCCTACTCGTCGCCAAAGTCAGGATGTCCGATCAATGGAAGGTAACCTAGTAAAGTTACATTGTATTCAAAGTGGGCGTGGCCAGGTGCCACCACACAACTATGACAGTTGCAGCGTCTGTTCAGAAAGTAACCAAGGGTGTTACCTTGTGAGAGCAACTCTTCAGGGTCAGGTCGATCATGGAGAAATTCGTCCATATCCAGGTTCAGGACCCATCATTTGGTCGCCGAACTACCTTGTCGAGCAAGTTGAGGATGTTGTCACGATCTCTAATCATCACAGGACCAGGGATGTTTTTGCCATCATCCCTCTACTTGACAAATCTAGAGTTCCCAACCAGGAACGGATCAAGGTTACTTATGATGGTTAGAAAAATCAGAAGGTTCCCATAGTCATCTATCTACCGGGGCCACTACCGTATGAATCAGCTAAGGCAATCCCTTACAAATACGGTGCAACAATAATCGAGAATGGAAAGGAAATTCCATTACCCTCCGTCGTGAACATTGCAGACATCAGTCGTGTAACACGGAGCGGTCGAATCTTCAACCGAGGGGTTGGAGAATCCAACAAAGAAAAGGAACTTCAGGCGGAAATTCCTGATCCACCAGTCAGTCAATCTGGTAATCCCGGCTTTTCAAAAGACAAAGATGAGATGCTAAAGCTCATCCAAAGGAGTGAATATAACGTTATTGATCAACTGTTATAGACTTCTTCAAAGATCTCAGTATTATCACTGTTACTCAGTTCAGAA
The DNA here is from genome assembly GCA_022829125.1 of Lathyrus tuberosus. Lineage (NCBI taxonomy): Eukaryota > Viridiplantae > Streptophyta > Magnoliopsida > Fabales > Fabaceae > Lathyrus > Lathyrus tuberosus. The sequence continues at coordinate 10,379,184 of JALAZF010000112.1, forward strand.
GCACACAGAGAGGCTCTACAGAAAGTCTTGGAGCAAGCCTTTGTGGAACAGGATGTAACAATCAGACAGTTCGATAGTATTGTCTCTAACATCACTTCCTGCAATAATTTGGGATTTAGTGATGAGGAATTACCCGAAGAGGGTCGCCGTCATAACATGGCGCTCAATATCACAGTTAACTGCCAGGGCGATGCTTTAGCCAACGTACTGGTAGACACAGGGTCAGCCCTGAATGTTATGCCGAAGTCCACTTTGATGCAATTATCATTTAAGGGCCCTCCGATGAGAGTCAGCGAGGTCGTCGTCAAAGCATTCGACGGATCCAGAAAAACAGTTATCGACGAAGTTGATCTTCCCATAACTATTGGTCCTCACACTTTCCAAGTCACTTTCCAGGTCATGGACATCCGGGCAACATACAGTTGTTTATTAGGAAGACCTTGGATACATCAGGCTGGAGCGGTTACTTCAACCCTCCACCAAAAGCTAAAGTTCATCAAGAACGATCAACTTGTCACGGTTTGTGGGGAACAAGCCTTGCGTGTAAGCAACTTATCATCATCTACTTGTGTGGAACCCGAGGAGGTTATTAGAACTCAGTTCCAAGCACTATCGGTGAGCAAGAACGATCAATCCGAAGAAGGAACTTCAATTTCTTCATACAAAGATGCTATCAAAGCGGTCGAGAGTACCGATACGACAGGATGGGGACGGCTTGTCATTCCTATTGACAATAAAACAAAGAAGGGTCTTGGTTTTTCTGCGACCTGTACTCAGACAGCCGCCAACGATGAAAGTCTTCATCCCCTTCAAAACTTCTTCCACAGGGGAGGTTTTCTTCACCCAGTGTCTCAGACAGTTCATGCTATCAATGAGAAAGATCCCTCTGACACAGATGAAGAATGGAAGTCCTACCTTAACAAGGACGACTATATGTCTCAGGAAGAGGTGCCTATGCCTTTTTGCTTTCCTACAGAAAGTCCGAGATTTATACCAAGATCAGATGTCGAAATGATCTACGGAGATTGTGATCCGGAAGGATGCCGTGCTCCGCCAAATTCATTAGAGGAAGACACTCTGATGAAAGAAAACTTTGATCACAATTACTATGGCCCGATGGATGGTCTGCCAATGTGGCAGCCTTACCCAGGAAACTTGGGGCAAGAAAGTCAGCCGAGTAATGAAACTCAACTGAGCGTCATTGAACAGAATACCTATGTCCCCACCATGTCATGGGATCAACACTCAGGTCCTTCAGAAACTACTCAACATGAAGATGAATTTGCAACGTTTGCAGGACTTGAATTCATCAGCTATGCTTTTCCCGAGGTCAACGTCATCGAGAGAAATGACTCCTCCAGTTCCAGAGAAGTGTGGGACACCTTGGGACAACTGAGTGGAAAATACGACTATATGGTCAAGTACACCGCTCCCAAAAGCTCTCGTATCAGGCTCGAAGATATCCAGTCAATTGGATGGGGAGATACAGCTGAGAGCACCAATGCTATGCAAAATGCAACAGAGGAATCCTCCTACGATAATTCTGCCTGGGAGACAGATTCCAATGATCCTGCTCCACCAGAAATCAGCGTTATTTCTGAAGACAAATCAAGGAAGGTGCCAGACTTTGTGATTCACCGAGGAGTTCGCCGCCAATGGGTTGCTGTCGAGGTTCCGAAGGTCGTTCATTAGTCAAAGTAATTGCCATTTTTAAACCTTTCACCCTGCCCAGGTGAAACGGATGTTTTGATAGGGCTCGCTTTCTGTAAATTTCCCTCTTCGCTTCGCCCAAAGCGACAGAGTTTTGTTTTATAGGGCTGTAGTTTCAAGAGTCGACTTGTTCATTAATAAAATAACGTCGTTCTGTAATTTCCGCATTAATTGCTGTTTTCTCTTTTTGCTTTTTCAGAAAATGGTAATCCTAAAAAAAACAATTCAAAAATAAAAACAAGCAATAAAATAAATACACTGCACACACTCTTGCATTTTTCTCTATCTCTTCTAAACACGAATCATCATGTCATGCAGATTGCTTGTTTTACACACCGTTGAAATATACGATCCGATGTCTTCTCCCAACTTTGAGTTCCCGGTATTCGAGGCTGAAGAAGAAAATGACGACGGAATTCCAGAAGAGATCTCCCGACTACTCAGACAAGAGGAAAGGTCCATTGAACCTCACAAAGAGCCGTTGGAAACGGTAAACTTGGGTTCAGGAAAAGAGAGAAAAGAAATCAGGATCGGAGCACTGCTCAGTCCAACTACCAGAGAGGGTTTGATAAAACTTCTCAAAGAATTCCCCGATGTATTCGCTTGGTCCTATCAGGATATGCCAGGGTTGGATACCAGCATCGTGGAACATCCTTACCGCTAAGATCGAAATGTCCGCCAGTAAAGCAAAGGTTGAGACGCACTCATCCGGACATGGCCATCAAAATCAAAGAGGAGGTACAGAAACAGATTGACGCAGGTTTCCTCGCTACATCTGAATATCCTCAATGGTTAGCCAACATCGTACCCGTTCCCAAAATGGATGGAAAGGTCAGAATGTGTGTTGATTACAGAGATCTAAACAAGGCAAGTCCAAAGGACGACTTTCCTTTACCACACATTGACATGCTGGTTGACAGCACAACAAAGTTCAAAGTATTCTCCTTCATGGATGGATTCTCGGGCTATAATTAGATCAAAATGGCACCGAAAGACATGGAGAAAACTTCGTTCATTACCCCATGGGGTACCTTTTGTTATAAGGTAACGCCGTTCGGTTTGAAGAATGCCGGGGCAACCTATCAAAGGGCCATGACTACTCTGTTTCATGACATGATACACAAAGAAATCGAGGTATATGTCGATGGTTTGATTGCAAAATCAAGAACAGAGGATGAGCACGTCGAACATCTGTCAAAATTGTTCGAACGTCTAAGAAAATTCAAGCTCCGCTTGAATCCTAACAAGTGCACCTTCGGTGTCCGTTCGGGGAAATTGCTAGGGTTCATCGTCAGTCAAAAAGGAATTGAGGTTGATCCTGACAAGGTCAAGGCCATTCAAGAAATGCCTTCTCCGAAAACTGAAAAACAAGTCAGAGGATTCCTGGGACGTTTGAACTACATCTCCAGATTCATATTCCTTATGACCGCGACATGCGCGCCGATCTTCAAGTTACTCAAAAAGAACCAGGATTGCATTTGGTCAGAAGATTGCCAAACCGCCTTCGACAGTATCAAGGAATATCTGTTGAATCCTCCGATTCTATCACCTCCAGTGGAAGGAAGACCACTGATCATTTACCTCACAGTCCTGGAGGACTCAATGGGATGTGTACTTGGCCAACAAGACGAAACTAAAAGGAAAGAGTCTGCCGTTTACTATCTAAGCAAGAAATTCACCGACTGCGAGACTCGGTACATAATGCTTGAGAAAACTTGTTGCACTTTGGCTTGGGCAGCCAAACGTCTTCGCCAGTACATGATTCGTCATACTACTTGGTTGGTCTCCGAAATGGATCCAATCAAGTATGTTTTCGAAAAACCTGCTCTCACGGGAAGGATTGCCCGTTGGCAGATGTTACTATCAGAATATGACATAGAGTACCATGCTCAGAAAGCCGTTAAAGGAAGTATTTTAGCCGATCATTTGGCTCATCAACCGATTGACGATCAAGATTCAATCGGGTTTGACTTCCCAGACGAAGATGTCATGTATCTAAAGATGAAAGATTGCGATGAACCGCTACCCAGTGAAGGGCCAGAACCAGGTTCCCAGTGGGGACTTATCTTTGACGGAGCAGTCAATCATTATGGAAACGGAATTGGGACAACCATTATTACCCCTCAGGGTTCCCACATTCCTTTCACTGCTAGACTTACGTTCAAATGTACGAACAACGAGGCCGAATACGAAGCATGTATCATGGGTCTCGAAGAAGCGATTGATTTAAGGATCAAAAACTTGGACGTATACGGCGATTCAGCCTTGGTTATTAACCAGATAAAAGGAGATTGGAACACATACCAATCAGGATTGATTCCTTACAAAGACTATGCAAGAAGGTTGTTACCCTTCTTCAACAGAGTCGACTTTCATCACATCCCTCGTGATGAGAATCACATGGCTGATGCATTAGCCACTCTCTCTTCCATGATTAGTGTAGGTCAATGGAATGACATACCTAAGATCGACATCACGCGCCTTGAACGGTCCGCTTACATCTTCGCGATTGAAGCAGTCATAGACGACAGACCTTGGTATCACGATATCAAATGCTTCCTTCAGAAACAAGAGTACCCATCTGGGGCACTCAGAAAAGACAGGAAAACCCTCAGAAGATTGGCTGGAAACTTCTTCCTGAGCGGTGACACTCTTTATAAGAGAAATTTTGACATGGTCTTGCTCCGATGTGTCGACAGACCAGAGCAGACATGCTCATGAAAGAAATTCATGAAGGATCCTTTGGCACTCATGCCAACGGACACACAATGGCGGGAAAAATTCTCAGGGCCGGGTATTATTGGTTGACCATGGAATCCGACTGCTACAAGTACATGAGGAGGTGTCACAAGTGTCAGATATACTCCGACAAAATTCATGTACCGCCATCACATCTCAAAGTTCTTTCTTCCCCGTGGCCTTTTTCCATATGGGGAATCAACATGATTGGTATGATTGAGCCCAAGGCTTCAAACGGACATCGGTTCATCCTGGTAGCCATTGATTATTTCACCAAGTGGGTCGAAGCAGCGTCATTCGCCAATGTAACCCGACAAGTGGTGGTCCGATTTATCAAAAACAATATCATCTGCCGTTATGGTATTCCAAGCGAGATCATTACTGATAATGGATCTAACTTGAACAATAAGATGATGAAAGAGTTGTGCGCAGAGTTCAAGATCGAACACCATAACTCTTATCCCTACCGACCCAAGATGAACGGAGCGGTAGAAGCGGCTAACAAGAACATCAAGAAGATCGTTCAAAAGATGGTTGTAACCTATAAAGACTGACACGAGATGTTACCCTTTGCTCTTCACGGTTATCGTACATCTGTCCGCACTTCAACAGGGGCTACCCCTTTCTCTCTAGTATATGGCATGGAAGCAGTGCTCCCCATAGAAGTAGAGATCCCATCAATCCGGGTATTGATGGAAGCTAAGCTTACAGAAGCTGAATGGTGTCAAAGTCGACCCGACGAACTGAATTTGATCGAAGAGAAATGAATCACGGCACTATGCCATGGTCAGCTGTATCAACAGAGAATGAAGAGGGCGTTCAACAAAAAGGTCCGACCTCGTGTCTTCAGAAAAGGAGACCTTGTGCTCAAGAAGATACAATCATTTCTCACTGATTCTCGGGGCAAATGGACCCCAAATTATGATGGCCCCTATGTGGTCACGAAAGCTTTCTCAGGCGGCGCCTTGAGACTTGCAACCATGGACAGAGAGGAATTTGACTACCCCACGAATGTTGATGTAGTCAAGAAATACTTCGCCTAAAAAAAAAAAAAACGTCTTGGTGGATTGAAAACCCGAAATGGCGATCCAGGCAAAAGTTAGAGATATGAAAAAAAATCATCCCGATGGATTGGAAATCTCATAGTACAATCCAGGCAAAAATTAGGGATAATGGCAAGTAACTATGTTCAACAGAGGCAAGTCCCTCAGCAGCAACAACAGTTGCATCATCCATCGGAGGAAATCTCCAGTCAAAGGTCATCTTCGACGGAAGCTCAGGATGTCCCGAACTCAAAGTTGGTAGAAGGATAGTGGTCGTTATGTTTCAACGTAGCCCTTTTCCCTGTAAATTACCATTTTCTAACTTTGTATATACTCTTTGGAATCACGCGTTTGGCTGATCTCCATCTTATCAATAAAATTTGAGCCCTTGTGCTTTTGTTTGTAATTCTTTACTTGTTTTAGCTTTACAGAACGACGTTGTTTAAACTTAATCAGCGATTCTTGAAATAAAACAAAAATAAATTTACTTGTTAAACTTTTTCTGCTTTTAAATTAAAGATGGCATTTCTTTTGACTGTTGAACATCAGAAGAACATCGATCGCTTCTCCCGAAGTAAGCGAACTTCAAAGTGCAGAATCAAAGTGCTCCTTCTAAACCAGTTCGCCTGAATGAAGGGATCAACTGTGTCAGAGACCTTGTTTCGTCTGACATCCTCGGCCGAGTTCTCATCTCCTAAGCCCGATCAACATAGCTCCCAACGGGACTATCTCTCCTAAGCAAGGTGGAATTGCTATTTTGAATCAACGGTACTTCTTCGCCCCGCGATGGCCGAGTATCCAATTGTGTTCATCTCTTAGTCTGTGTGTTGCGTCTGTTTTGTCAGCACATACATACATACATCATGCATTTTTTATTTGCATTCACATTTCATATTGCATCACTATCAATCTAGTCGGTCATGTCCCCTAGTGGTAGAAGTCCTCTCAATCGAGTTGTCAGTTCTTGCCTCGTCAGGAAATACTGTGTCTGAACAACCTCGCTTCCAGTTTAATTCTGGAAAGAAGTTGGTCCTTGACCACTTTGATAACTTGAACCTCTGAAAAGCCAGAGAAAACTTTCAATAAGCATCACTCTTTGCCATTGAAGATGATATCCTTGCTTTCCCGGATTAAGGAAAATCCACAGAGAAAGCCTCGTGATCAGAGATTCGGCAGCACGCCAGTTTTGCTCCGAAAAACCACTGATGAGAAGGTCATTGGCACCTCAAAATTGGATCCCATCATATGGCATTTCTCCGGGAAGATCCCGAGAAAAGTATGATGTAACCCCAAACGAAAACAGTCTCTCAAGAGACTCGCTTTCCCCAGTAGAATCGACAAATGGCGTCTCCAACGGAGAAGTTTGTACAACTCTACAATTCAGACGAATGGGTTCCCCAGCAAGTCTGACATCAAACTTTTTCCACTCAAATGGCATCTCCCCAGGAAAATTCGGCGAGAAGTTTGAGGAAAACCGCTACTAATAGCGTCCCTTGTCAGTAAAGTTTATTGACAAAAGAAACTTAGACCAGTTCCTTGGTAGAAAACCAGGATCGAGGGGAAGTTTATTTCAAAAGAAACTAAGACCAGTTCCTTGGTAGGAAACCAGGATCGAGGGGAAGTTGACAAAAGAAACTTAGACCAGTTCCTTGGTAGAAACCCAGGATCGAGGGGAAGTTTATTTCAAAAGAAACTAAGACTAGTTCCTTGGTAGGAAACCAGGATCGAGGGGAAGTTGACAAAAGAAACTTAGACCAGTTCCTTGGTAGGAAACCAGGATCGAGGGGAAGTTTATTTCAAAAGAGACTGAGACCAGTTCTTGGTAGGAGACCAGGATCGAGGGGAAGTTTACCTTTTCTAAGCATCATTGCTTAGCTAAAGAAGATGAATGCGTACGCTACCATTCATAGACGCTGTCAAAATTTTGGATATTCAGATATTTAATCCTCTTGCACCCTGAATGCCCGAATACCTTCGTCATTCACACCTACGGGTCCAAGAAGATTAAATAGGGGCATCTGTAATACCCCAAATTTTGACCACTTAGATTTCCCATCATTGTGAAAATCATCATCACAATATGGATGAACCATCATGCTTCATCAGTCTCCCCAAAGATGGGTGGGCATCCAATACAATCAAAATTAGGGTTTCAAGCCCTCTCTGAGTGCTTAGACAAAGGATCAATCAAGAAATGACATGATCTTCAACTTGTATAATGCCTTAAATATCCACAATGGATCAAAAAGGACTCCCACTTCAAGGATTAAGCACAAGGCTGCTCCCTTCTAGGTGGATCAAGTCTCAAGATCGACAGTGTCACCAAATTAGGGTTTTGGTCGACCAGGGCCTCCAGATGTAAACTTTCATCTGGGCACAAGGCAATGATCCAAAACATGACCTAATATACTTCATGAAACCTCATGAACCCATGCATCAAGTCAATTTTGACTCAGGGGATGCATTCATCAAAAATCAGGAATTAGGGTTTCTTGACCTAATTCACCCCTAAGTTGACTTTTGGGACAAACCATGAGCCAAGACCTCAAGACATGATTTGAGGGTCTCTAATATACTATATTGATCCATTTGGAACAATGGATTGATCCAAGAAGCTTGAGCAACAAGTCTCAATTTCATCTGCACCACAATTAGGGTTTTAAGAGAAAAGTCAACCGTAACTTTGACTTTTGACCAAGACATGCTCCCAAACCCTAATACATGATTGAATATACCCTATGACACCCATGGAACATGTCCATCAAGTTTGATTTAGGTCAAGGACATGATTTCCTGAAGAATTGCACAGTTTGGAATTCATTTGATAAAAAGTCAACTGTGCACAAAAGTCAACTTTGACTTTTTGAGATTTTTCACCAAAATGGATTTTTAACCCTAAAATGATGTTAATGTATGATTTGAATCATCATTCATCAAGAAAAATCAAGAAAAGTGAGATAACTTGTAAAAGGGGTAACCATAAAATTTAGAAATTTTTCTAAGTTAAAAATAAAGTGGCAAAGGTACCAACTTTGGAGGACCATAACTCCTAAACCACAAGGCCATTTTTTCTCATCCAAAGATGGATTTGTAGCCCTCATTATCACCTACAAAAACTTCAACTACAAGTCATTCCAATTCATTAAGGATTTTGAGTTATGGAGTGATCAAAGTGGCTGAAAAGTGAAAATGTCACTTTGTTCCAACACTTAGTGAAATTTTCACTACGTCAGATTCTGCCTCACTTTTTGCCAAATGTAGGGGGTTTTTTCACTTGGAATCAAAAGAGATCAAAACCAAACTTGTTCAAACAGTTGTTGTATCATGTAAGAGCTTTCCAAAATGGCAAAGAACATTGCCAAATTCAACCTACACCATGAGATACAACATTGCCAAGTTGCCTTGCTGAAATCTGTCAAGGCAAGGTAGAATTTGCAACTTTGGTCGATTTGCCAAAATCAGCCAAATTCAATTGCTCCTATCCACTTGGACACCTCAGAGGATTGAATCTAAAGGGTACAATCACTGAGCCAAGCCTCCAAAGTCCATGGAACAAGAAATAACATGTTGAACCTAGAATGGCCAAAATAGGGACAAGACTTCAAATTTGGAATGAGGCATTCAATGAAACCATCAAGGTGGCATGGACTGAGCCATTCTCATCTGAAATCAGTCAAGACTTATCCAAGACCAAGGGAACCAAAGCTCTGTGCCCTAACCTCTAGTCAATGGCTAGAGGAGATTTGGATTTTCATTTGCCAACATTGGCCAAACCTACTTACCAGCTGCCATGCACTATTCCTTGCAAAACAAACTTGCTCTACTATAAATAGAGCTCAATTGTGGTCAGTTTGAGTACACCAAAGCCATCTAACAAATGCTTTCCTCAAAATCTCTTCTTTCACTCCAATTTTGCCTTCTAAGGCAAGTCACTATCGGGTTTTGAGTTTGAGAGCAATTCCAATCAAACCAATCACTCACACACCTCACATACATCACATATGAGCTGATCAAACACTTAGATTACTTCTGAAACATCAATTTCGCAAAATCACCAGCTGGTTGCTCAAGGTTTTAACCAAAGTGCAGCTGAGGTACCACAAAATGATCCAGCCAATTTCAATCAAGTCCAACCATCCAAACACAATCTATAGGGTGTAGGGAAGCTGTTCAGATCATCACCACTCGTCTGTAACACCTCCAAATCAAAAATCACTTTGAACTTGCTGTCACGGCCTAGAGGTGAGCACATACTTGGTCATCTCTCAATCTATGCATATTTCCTCGCACAATAATTTGGCCATATGTTCATAATCATGCATGGAATGTTTTCCCTCAATTAATTGCATTGTTTGAATCATGTATCAAAAATCCTAGCCTTCATGCAGAAATTAGGGTTCTTGAGGTCTCTTCGTGATTTCTTGTTGTATGTTTAATTTAAATGAAATTAAAGTACATAGACATGATCGTGAGGTTGAGGCGAGCATAATGATATGTGGATTGCATGATATGATTACATATTCATGGAGATTGGATAGAAAATGCAAATCTGAGAAACCAAGAACACGCGCGTGTTCTTCAGCTTGTTCTTGGCGCCATTTTTAGAAATTCAAATATTTGAATTTTGTGATTTTGTTTAATTGATTCAAAAATTAATTTCTCTCTGAGTTTTAATGATTTTGAGTTGATTCTTTTTTTAATAATTCACAAAAATGTTAAAATATTTTATTTTATCAAAAAATCCCAAAAATATTATTTATTTCATATAATTGATATTTTTGCAAAGAATTAATATTTTAATTGTTTTTGACATTTTAAATATTTTTTCTACATTGATTTTGCAACTTTTAATGCTTTCTAATTATTTTGTAGGTCAATACTTAATTTTTGAAGCATTAATCCAAGATCACAATTTGTTTTCCATGTGTTAAACAATTTTTGATCATTTTAATTGAATTTTTATTCAATTAAATACATTTTGAAAACAAATTAGGGTTTTGGATTAATTCAACCCTCATAAATCATTTTCAAAACTTTATGGGCCTCTTGAGAGAGTGTAAGACCCATCCCCCCTTGTACAAAAACTTTTTGGGCCTCACTCATTGTATAAGTCCCTCTGTACAAGTAAACGGCGCGATCGTCGCCCGTTTAAAAATAAAAACCTTTTGGGCCTCTCCTTGAGCTATAAGACCCATTCAAAACACTTTGGGCTTCTATTAGAGTGTAAGACCCAATCCCCCTTTTAACCAAAACATCTTGGGCCTCACTTATTGTATAAGTCCCTCTGCGTTAAAAGAAAACCTCGGCGCGATCGCCATTTTTAAACGAAAAATCATTTGGGCCTACCCTCTTGTTATAAGCCCCTCTCTTTTCTTTAAACCTTTTTTTTGGGCCTCTTGAGAGAGTGTAAGACCCATCCCTTTGTACAAAAAACTTTTTTGGGCCCCAGTCACTTGTATAAGTCCTGCTGTACAAAGTCAAACAGTGTGCTCACTGATAAAACCCTGGGCCTCTCCTTGAGCTGTAAGCCCCAAATCTTTCTTTTTCAAAGCACTTTCTCCTTTGATTTTGAATATACTGTTGTTTTCAATCTTTCTTTGTTGAACAACTAACCAAACAACATGGAAGCACTACAACCGAGTAAGTGGTTATCGCTTTCATTTACTGCTTTCATATTATAAACTGTATTGTGGGGCTGCTCACTGTAAGTCTCCTTTCATAAACTCATATCTACTGTGTAATAATAGTATAGATATTTCGAGTTTCCCCGGAAACTACGTCTAGAACTAGGTGACGCCGTTTCATTTATTCGTAGAAATAGACGCCTAGATCCCCAATAGGAGCACCAGATACAGTCTTCTCTTCGGCTGTCCTCCTTAGGAATCGTCAAGAAGCTCTACTCCCCAAGATGAATGTATTCTCCGTGAATGGCATCTTTGAGTTTCTTCCAAATTCTCAAACTTTCCTGACTTGATCTATTCCTTGTGGATAGCTTGCCTTGAATGTCTCGGGGTTTGGGTACCCACTACGGTCATAATCTTGGACCTTAACTAAGGAACCCTCTTTAAAAGCTAAAAGTCGCTGGATAGTAAACCTCGCACGTTTACCAGTGGTTTTTATCTTTAAAAGAGTTATCTCTCCTAATGGAAAGGAGATGATAAGACCCACGGGCTTCTTAAAAGCATCGGCCTCCTCTTGGGCATTATTCAAGGACCCGTCGGCTTCTTAGAAGTATTCACAGCCTCCTCTTAGGCTTCGTATAATGATCTCTTCCTTCGGGAATGATAGCCTCCTCTTGGGCTTCGTACAAGGACCCGTCGGCTTCTTAAAAGTTTCCAGCCTCCTCTTGGGCTTCGTACAAATTGTCCCGACGACCTCCTAGAGGTATAGGAACAGAACATAGTCATCTGCATGGAACAGTCCTTTCATAGAGTCTACTACTGTTTCTCAAAGCATAGTACAAAAGAAAAAAACTCTAGACTTGGACAGTCTAACTTCCTTGAGTCTCAAAGACATTCTCAAGTGACCCCTTCGTTAAATAGGAAGGAAACCCGCAGACTCGGACAGTCTCAATACCCTTTGGATTTCCCGTTTCCTCAAAGAGAAGGAAATATCCTCAAATCAAATCCCTGAGTACAGTGTTGCTCATATAAGAACTGATTTTCTCTTTTAAAATCAGTATATTGGATCTGTCACTCAACTGAAACAAACCTTTAGCCTCCATCTCGGGCTTCGTACGAGATACAAAAACACTCTCTTGTTGAGTATCAAAGACTCTCTTGTTGAGTCAAACTTTTATCCTCTATCTCGGGCTTCGTACGAGACACAAAGACTCCCTCGTAGAGTCAAACAAATAATAGCCTCTATCTCGGGCTTCGTACGAAACACAAAGACTCCCTCGTAGAGTCAAACAAACTTTTAGCCTCTCTCTCGGGCTTTGTACGAGACACGAAATAGCCTCCTCTTAGGCTTTGTATAATGATTTTCCTAGCGGAAATTAGCCTCCTCTTAGGCTTTGTATAAGAAAACCACTGGTTGATCCAATCAACCTTTTAGCATCAAAGTTGTGCCTCGTTCACAGTACACAAACATCAACAACTCCTTTTCCTTTCATCTAATCGCTGTAAGCGGCAAGCCTCTGGATCATCTATATCCATGCCACTGTCCCTCTTTTAGCATGAGAAATTCCTAAGGAAAGATGGCATTGCTCTACACTGAGTTAAAGTCTTCTCCTTCAGGTTAAAACCTTTTCTTTGGAAATTATGACATTGCTCGGATCCGCGTATCCCAGTTAAAGTAATTCTCCTTCCCCCTCTTTAGAGATGACAAATTCTCTCTAAAGTCGAGGTCTTTCAGCTTCACGTCTTGGGCTTTGAACAAGACACAAATAGACCTTTCAGCTTCACATCTTGGGCTTTGAACAAGATACAAACCACCTTTTGCTTCACGTCTTGGGCTTTGAACAAGACACCAAAACACCAAAAACACCCATTTCCTCCCATAGAATAGGAGGAACTACGAACGCTCTGATTTCCCTGTTTCGGTAAATGGGAATACGTAGGCATAAGATCGAAAGAAAAGATCTTAGCGAGCGCAATCAACAAAAAACCCAAATCCCATATCTCCATCAATTAAAAGCAGTAATTCAAAAGCATCAGTCCTAACATCCTAATCCTTGTTCCCCGCCAGAAACCTTCTGCCCAGGTAAAAAAGAAAGAAAACAGTATTGGCGAAAATACAAATAACCAGTACAAAGGCCCCCCCACATTGATAGCATTCGTAACCTAACAGACCGCTGTTTAAACTCTGTATGCAAAGCAGGGTTAATTGGAGACATCTATTTCCCTTCCTTATTCAGCTCACAATAGGATAAAAAATGAATAGACCTGTAGTTTTAAGCTCAACTGCAGAGAGCGACCATCACTTAAGAACCGCGTCCAAAATCGCTCGCTACAATCTTCAAAACAGATTTTCTCTCTCAAAATCTTCTTAAATCTTCAGCTTTTAAACCTCCTACAAATCTGCATCAAATCTCTATGCAACAGAGAATATCTATCCCAAGATATCCGCATCCAATGAGACAACCTGCTCTCCATAATTCCAGCTAAAACGCAAACCCTAACACATCACTAAACCTGATGTTATTAATTCCGTAGATCTAATGTCACAACATCGCTTGTGACATCAGACATCCAACTTAACTCTTAACACAGCCCAGTGTTAAGACTCAATGTTGTGACATCACCCATATGACATCAAACACTGAACCGCTTCACAACTTAACACAGCCCGGTGTTAAGACTCAATGTTGCCATATCACTACCTTGACATCAACATTGAACAACCTTTATTTTACCAAAATTCCAGCCAATCCAAGAAACTAACAGATCCCACAAGTCATTGGAAGAAGATAATTCACCAAGAAGTTGGACAGTTCATCATCTCCTAGCAAAAACAGTCCAAATTAGGGTTTGTGATTCAAGCAGTCTCCTGATGAAATTTTGGTTCAAACTTGATCTCAATGTTTTTTACATGATATCAAGTATCTAAGAATGAAAGATTTCCCATTGGTTCATTTCAGAAGAGGTTCAATTGATCAGTTGCTTGAGAATCAAGAAATTGGGGAAAAAGTCAATTGTGCAGAGGAAAAGTCAAATCCTGACTTTTTAGGTCAAATTCATGAAATTCAAATCATATATGTTCATTGGACAAGATTTGATCAAGAAATGTAAAGGGATTCATCAAAAATCAAGAATTCTACAAAGTTGACAAATTTGGAAACTTAGGGTTTCTAAAAATGGAAAGTTTAGGCCATTTTGCACTCTACTTCAAGGCATTCTTTCTTCAAGATAAAAGCTTCAAACTTCAGGCCTAAGTTGAGCCAATTAAAGATCACATTCCAAGCCTCAAATCCATGTAAAGAACTCCTCCATTGGATCAAAATTAAGAGAGTTATGATCAATCAAAGTTAAGGAAAAGTAGGGCAAATTGGCAAGTCAGACTGGTCATGGGCGAGCCATATGCGCCATAATTTCATCAAGCACTTGGTGTGCATGATGTGTCCAACTTATAAGCAATTTTTCTCAATGATGGATGCTCTAAATGGAAAAATGTTGAACATCAAAGTTGTTCCTCTTGATCTCCTCTACAACTATGATGTTGGGAAAATTTTCATATGATCAATGTATGAAGAGATATGGTGGTCTAAAAATGGTGGTCTCAAACTGAAATTTTCATAGGTCCATGACCAGGTCTACAAGCAATTTGACATGCCCATGATGCAGTTTTGGTTCCTTATGTTCTAAGTCATTTTCCACCACTTTAGAGGTTTCCATTTACTTTAATTTCAACATCAATGTTGTTCTATTACATGTCCTCTTTCCATAACATCCAAAATCTCACCATTTCATACATCATACATGGAGAATTCTTCCATTGAAGTTCAACATGTCCATTGTAATCTTGTACTGCCAAAACAAGAAGGATTATGCAGGATATTGTTTGATTCACATATTCACACGCAGAGGACACATTGTACACTTCACATACCATTACTCCTTATGGCCATACACAACTCTTACACATATACATACCTCATGGCAGCATGCATAGAAGAGGAAAAATGAGAAGCTTGTATGACCCGGAAATGTTGTAACATCATTATCATACACATCACCATCCTTCATCATCCTCACCATAATTATCATGAGCTTTCTCCACACATGAACAAAAACTCAACCCGTGCCAATGACAACCTGACTCATTCAGTTAACTCACAACTCAGTTAACTAACTCACTCTAACTTGAGATCTAACCATCAACTACACTAGTTAGATCTTAACCTCAGATATATAAACTCCCCCTAACAGAATTTGTGAAAAACTTTCTCATTCTTCACATTTCACTTCAAAGCTCTAAAAAATTCTCTCTGAGTTCTCTCTCTCATTTCACACGAGTTTCTTCATTTCTTCTTCTATCTTCATAATCAAGTTACATTGAAGCATTGAGGTATTGAATAGTTGAAGCACCTTCAAGTTCCAGATTTCAATTCCTCTGCAAGATCAAGCTTCTATAAGCCTTTATTTGGCCAGATTAAGCTCAAAGTTCATCTGGAAGAATCTCTGGTTTTCTGAAGATTCAAGTTACTTCAAATTTCCAGGTTTCAATTCAAACTTTTCTTGCACGATTCCTACTATTTTTTAGCTTGTTGATGTTGTGATTTTAGCTTATTAGAAGCTCTTGAGCTCTGGCTAGTTGATAGAGCTTGTTAGAAGCTTAGATGAATTTTTAGGGCAAACTTTCTCCCTTCGATTCTATCTGTACACGTGTGATTTGTGAAAACTAATTGTGGATCCATGTTCTTCTTGAGCTCAGCTTTCATTTGATATAATTTTTGTCAATTTCTGGAACATGTGAGTAGTTGCAGTCACCGGAGGTGGTCGGAGAAGATGACCGGAGGTTCTTCTCCGGCCGGTGAGGTTCAGTTAGGGTTTTGTCTTCAGAACATGTCACAGCCGTTAGATCATTTCAATCCTAGGGCGTGTGTGTTGCCAGCACATAAATGAATCTCATGCCTCTCACGTGCCTCTCTTTCTTCAGATGTTGACCTTGACTTGGCTTGGTGTGCGTGCGTTCATCATTGTTAGCATGCGTGTGCATTCTGATTCGTTAGATTTGATTACTTGTGTGATTATCATCTGTTGACTGAATTGTGTGGTTCTGATTGAGTCAATGTTTGACTGCATTCCAACTTAACTCACATGCACATAGGCGTATAACTGGACTGGACTTAAAATGCTATTCACACACCCCTTGTTGGAGCCCAACCACTTTTGAACTACAGATTTACTTTCGTGGCACCCCCTGCATATTTCTTTTTTTCTTTTAATTTCTTTTTGACATAGTTTCATTTCTTTTTTTATTAAAAATACTAAATTTCATCTAAAAATTCTAAATTAATTCAAATGACATCAAGACACATTTAAATAATTTTCTAAATTTTTTAATTCTGATTTTATTGATTTTTTCTTATAGTTTCATAATTTCCTTTTATTTTCTTTTTAAATAATCTTCTTCATTGATATTTGAACTTCTCCATTTTATTTATCTTGAATCACATAATCTTTTGCACTCATTATTTTTGTCATGATTAAACAATACTTTGAAGTATCTAAAAATATTTTTGTTTTATTTTTAAAGTCATTTTATCATTAATTCTCATGTACATCTTTTTGCATTCTCTTGATGTGTTTCAATATTACTTTGTGGATTGGTTTGAGCATGTTCCCTTTTGAATTTTACCATGATATTTTTATGTATGTTTTACCTCTGACTTAGGTCATTTGTGACCTACTTTAATAATTTTCTCATTTGGTTTGGTAATTGTTTGATGCCTTGTCTTTGAAGTAACATTTGTGTTCATTATTTTACTTCTTTCTAGCATAGTTTGAGAAGGCACTTGTGCCATCTTATTAGGTTTTATTTGTGTGAGATTATAGGACCTAATTAGGATGTTATAGGTCCCTTGATGGGAATCATAAGTCATTTGCATTGTATTTTCATTTGGATTGTGTATAGGTTCTAAATACATCCTTACTTGATTTCTTATGACCTAGTTTCACTTCTCTTCTCTTCTAACCATTAACATGACTTGTACTTGAATCATCAATGCCTATTCATGCATTCTAATTGCATCTCATATTTGGTATGCTACTGACCCATAATCATCTCATGCATTTAAATGTTCATTTATATCATCTTGCATACTTGTTTATGTTTGACCTTATTCATCTTTCTTTCTTAACTAGTTTTAATGTGGTTTGCATATGCATCTTGTATGATTAATTCTTGCATTATAATTACATCTTAAATGTCATTTGATACTGATCTATGATCCATGTTCATCCATTTTTGGTTTTCCACTTTAACTTGTGTTCCATGTTACTTCTTTTCTTTAAGTGAAACTTGTTTCTTCTCTTCTCACTTCTTCTTCATCTAACTTCTTATACTTGATCATAAATTTTCATAACTTGTATGCCCATTCATATGCATTATAGGACATTCATATATGATGTATGATTCTGGCTTTGACACTTCATTAGGCATTAGTGCATGTTCATCTTGCATAATCATTCATCTTTCATCAATTACTTTTATGGTGCATTTGTTTGTTGTTTAAGACATTGTTAGTGCATAGTTTGTTTATGTTTGATCTCTTAACCTTAGAGGACTTTCTTAGGGTATAAGTTCTGACCTAGAAGCTTTCTCAACCTTTAGGATCTTTCTTCTTTAGTTCTTAACTTGTTTGATTCTTACTTGTTCTTCTCTCTTTATTTCTTCACTTGTAAATTGTTTTGCTAACATTTTCAGGGGCTAATGGTAAGTCAAGTGTGTGGGAGAGCACCCACATACAACCTCTTTTCTTATCTCTTTTAAGCTTTCAAGTTGTGATTGTGATAAGCATCTTATGCTTCTTTGACATTTCATTGCTTTCATCCCTTTGAGTTCTTAACTTAACTTCAATCTTTGAAGTAAGTTAGAACTCACTCTTATTCTCTTTTCTTTTAGAATTAGGTTTCTAAATCACACTTAACCATTAGGAACATCCAAGCATGATAACTCTTAGGATTATTAGTCTCCCTTTAGACTTTTACCTTTCTTAACCTTTGATTCTCTCTGCTCCTCACCTCAAAACAAAAAGCAAAACATCTAATAAAGGAATAACATATATTGTATTTGAGCCTTTCATGTGAGAATAAGATAGTGAGGGGTCTTCTCTCACTTTTTTAGAATGTTTATCATACGTCCCATCTTGGGTCGATATGCGAGGCATTCGATCCTACGTGAAAGACTTAAATACAATATGCGTTGTAAACACAAAATAATCAAAACACTTCTTTTCAAAATACAAAAACAAACAAACAATTCTCTTCTCATCTCCTTCATTCCATTCTTAAGGACTCGTCATGTCCGTTCTACCGCAAACAGGTAACGCCTAAGTCTCCCTACAGCGAGCTGCAACACCTAACTGCTGGAATGCGCACTCTGACGTTTCCATTAAAAAACACAAACAAAGAAACCCTTGTTGAGCTGAACTACGTTTGCTCTGATTCTTCTTTCTCGTTTGATTGAAGATACGTAAGCACGAGATGCGATATCTCGACGAGCAATCTTCCCCGTAGTCCGTCGAACTATGTTGAATCTGACTTTCCCATTGCACTGAGGGAATACGTAGGCCTAGGACAACGGTAATGTCCTATCGAGTCATTTCTTTCTCCCCTCCCTTCTCCTTTCTATCTTTCATTTTTAGTTCTCCAGTTAGCAGTTGATTTCCAGTTTCCTTACACCCTTTGATCGAGACAACAAGCGTGGATCCCATCGAGTACGATGGACGCGTGGGGGTGCTAATACCTTCCCCTCGCGTAACCGACTCCCTTACCCATTTCTCTTGGTCACGAGACCTCGTTCTTTCCTTCCCTCAGGTTTACGCAGTGTTTCCTTTCCCTCTATTGGGATAAATACAGATTGCTGGCGACTCTGTTTCTGCGCCACTTTCGTGTTTGTACTTGGATGAAAATTCCGGGAGCGACAGCTGGCGACTCTGATGGGGATAGGTTGACCTCTTGCTGGTCCATCCCCTTTTGCGAGTCAATCCTAGCGCTTGTTTGTTTTTCTTTCATTGGGTGTTTACTTTGATGCTGTTTTTTCTGTTTTACTGTTTTACGGCTTTACTGTACATTACTGTATTTACCGCATTTACTGCATCATATTTCATTATTATACTGGACTGTGCTGTGCTGGTTTTCTGTTTGGCGGGATGGGTATTCTGAGAGATAAGCCCATTACACAGGCTTGAGTACATACATAGGATTAGAGTGGAAAGTAGTGTGGCCTACGTAGGATCTTGTTATGTATGGTTTATACGAAATCCACAACCAGACGGGGTTTTCTTGGGAGATGTTCTGATTTGCGCGTCTTGTGCATTTTGGGGTGTTAACCTAGGAAGCTGTCGACTCTGGTGACTGATCATTGAGGACCTTAGTGGAAACATCCCTCTCTAGTGGTGATAGTGGCAGACCATATTCTGTGGCAAACCCATTCGCACCCGAGGGCCCACTTTGGAACTTGCATAGGATGGCCTTTATTTTGTGGTGAATCAGATGACGATCTCTTTGTTTGGCGATAACATTGTATCCTACAAGCTGAATGTGCTATTGTTTCTCATTCCAGGATCTGAGTCTGAGGATCCTACCTTTTAGAACACACATGTGAGATTGGGGGGTTGTTTACAGGTTTGCAGGTAACCTTGACCTTCTACATACCTTTTTGTGTGGTTCTCCTATGATCAGTGATAGTGGTACTTTCGTTCTGGTATTATTAATATGATTCTATGCCGGCACTCGGTTTGGCATTCCGGATATGGTTCTATTCAAACACTTGGCTCATGGTTTTACACTGACATGGCAGATTCATGGAAAGTATGACCATCAACCTACAGGGGTTCTTCTGGCTTTCTGGTTTTCTTGTTGGACCTTTGATCCTGCATACTAGACCGATTATTGTTCAGCCAGATCGGTTCAGCACAGTTTTATTCAGGATATTTATGGAAACCCTGATCACATGTCTGTACATATGTAACATCATAGCATTTCAGCACACATGTTCTGTTATTTCCAAGGATCTTATATCTGAATTTTGCTATTGAGCAGTTTCCCCCTTTCTTGTGGATTATTCTGTACAAAATTTGAATCAAAGCAGATAGATTCCTTGGAAATAACCGAACATGGCAGTTGCATACATTCATGCACTCATGCATTCATAACAGGTACCCGAATCTGAGGGGGTGGATTATCATTCTGACTGGGTATTCTCTACAGAACAGCCAACACGACTTCTTCCAACTACTCGATTCACCACAATCAGGGTTCAGATATGGAACAACTCCAAGCAGAAGTGAATGAGATGAAGGTCCAGCTGGGGCATTTTATGATGGACATTCAGGCGTTGACCCGAGGTCAGGAACTGCTAAGAGAAGAAGTCAATCGGATGAAGACTCATATGGGTCGGGTTACAGAAATTTTGAATGCAGTGTTAAAGAAGGAAAACAATCAGGTGCCCGCTTCTGCAGCAGAGGTTCTCATTTCTCCTATCTCTTTGGGGTCTCCTCTAGACCATGGATTGCCTCGTGAATCTCCTTCACGACCAAAATTTTCCTATCGGCAATCACTTCCTGTTCTCCAAGAGGATCCTAATCCAGAAAAGCTTGAAAAGAAGTTTGATCCGATTCCGATGCCATATGCTTAGTTGCTTCAACACTTGCTTCAACACTTGCTCAAGCTTCAGCTAATTGAGTTAATTGTTGCGGGACCTCCACACACCAAGTTTCGTATGGGTTCCAATGTCCATGATAGGTGTGAATTCCATTCAGGGGTACCTGGTCATGATGTTGAAAATTGTAAGATGCTCAAGTATAAGGTCCAAGGGCTCATTGATTCAGGGGCAATCGAGTTTGCGCCCATCAGCACTGTCAAACGAAGAGATGTCCCTCCAACTACTGCTAAAGAGGTAGATATTCTTCCCCCTCTCAGGGACCTTCCTCAATCCAGAACCCTTGGGTTCTGAAACTACCGCATTAGCAAATCACAGTTGGGACTCTCCCGGTTGCATCCCTTCATCATCAATAGAAGCAAGAAATGTTTTTTGATCCTCTACTGATGTGTCATGCCGAATTACTTCAGCAACTGCTTCAGTTAAGATTGATTGAGCTCCGGAAGTTGACTCCTCCTCCTGCTGAGCTTCCAAAAGGATGGGATGCTAATGTTCATTGTGATTTCCATTCAGGGGCACCAGGCCATGATATTTAGGGGTGTAAAGCATTCCAGCACCAAGTGCAAGACTTAATTGACTCCAAAGCAATCGAGTTCGGACCGGATGGCATAAAGGTATCAGGTGATCTTACGCCAGTAGCTGCAAAGGAAGTGAGTATTCCTTCCCCTTCTCTAGGGTCTACCTCAGGTCACAGGGGTATTCCTCAGCTTCAACTTTCAAAGTCATCACGTCAGCAACCTTTGTTTGTTCGTCGGCCAAATGTGGAAAGAAAAGTACAGGGGCAGACTAGGCACCCTAATCAACATTGGCAGCAAAACCGTCAGCAACGGAGGCAATGAGGACTTAGGAGGTCTGAGAGAGTGTCTGTTCCAGTTCCTATTTCTCAAAGCCGACTTCTTGCCCGCCTTCTCCAAGGCTCTTTGATTCAGCTGGACAATGCCACGCCAGTGCCGTTTCCTTTTCCTCCGGATTATGACATGAATCCCAGGTGCGAGTTTCACTCGGGAACGTTTGGACATACAATTGACAATTGCAGAGTGTTCAAACATAAGGTGCAAGACTTGATTGACTCAAAGGTTATCACACCAGACGGGTGGCCCATAAATTGAACTTTCTTCATCAGATTGAGCACCCAGTTTGCAAAGACATCTTCAGAATCAATAAGTCCAGACGGAATCAAGCCTCCTCAACAAGGACAATCATTTAGCTTCTTTACTGCATTCTCATGTGTAGCTTTTTATGTTTGTCAAAACATTTGTATGCATTCATGAAATTTGTTTTTCTTTTTAATGTTAATCCTAATAAAGCGCGCATGTTTTTCCTGAAGTAATCCATTCGTATTCACTCATAATTTTGTATATGTGCATTGCAATACCAACTGTCGTACTTAAACTCTTGAGGGAGGATGATGAGTTGAAAACGCAAAAATATCTAATTGTGTGCTCTTGGATAAAAACCTGTTGACGATGTACAGGCATTGTTTCAAATCCCAAACACTGGAGATATAAGGAGATAGACCCTCGCCCAAATAGGAGCCCTAAAGTAGGAGTTTCTTTTAGCATTAAAAAAAAACCCCTAACATTTAACCCCGGGGCAGGGTAGGCGTCAGTTAGTTTGACCAAGCGTTCAAACCTCAAAAGGAGTGTGCATCTGAGGATCCATTACTTTTCACTCCACTGCATCAAGAGGTCCAAAGATCGGAAACCACAATGGTTATCCCTCATCAACTGAGAAGTGAAATAATCACAACCCTTCCAAAGAAATCAAGACAGCCGGTGTCACACGATGTGTTAAAAAAAAATAGAATAAAAAAAAGAAATGAAAAAGCCCGCTAAGTTGAAACTTGAAAACAAGCGACTTAGGCAAAAGTTAGGGCATCCCGCTGGACTTCGAAATCGAAGATTCAAAAGAATCTGTCCAGGCAAAAGTTAGGGATAAGCAAAAGAATGTGAAAGCGAAATGCGAACAGGATTACCCAAGAAAGATCCTTAAGAGAAAGAACAAAGTCGTGTGACACATACACAAAGACGAAAAGGGATGACTGTTACTCCAACAACCTGATTGGTGCTTAAACCGTTAAAATTCAATGGTTCCTCAACCATCACAAAGGCTTCTTTTGAGAGGTGAACGCTAGTGCCGAACTAGCTGAACGTAGGACTGGAGGACATCACAAAGAGTGGGTGGGCACTAATAAATTTTGAGCCTTATATCCTTTGTTTCAATAATCGTGAACCAGGCCCCGTTACAAAACCAAAAGTCCTAAATTGAAACAGGGTTATTTCGAAAGTGTACTACCAAGAGATAACGTTCCTGACTCCTATGAGTTGTGCTAAAAGATCTTTGTTGGTGTTGCATGTGCATTGCATTCTTTCATTCAAAAATTAATGTCGCATCCTAACCCGTGATCCGCTCACAAAGGGTTTGCGACATCTTTTCAGTAAAACTTCAAGATTAACATGTGTGTTACATTAGAATTTTCATTCTCAGAATAAAACATTTTCTGCTTGCATACATTTGTTTGACATCAAAAGAAGTTTACATATGGAAATTCAGTCCAGAAGCTTAATCTTGCCGAGTTGAGAATCCTGAAACTCCCGAAGGACAGCCACATCCAGTGGTTTTTCCTCAGGAAACTTTGTTGAGCGGGAGCTTTCCCAATAAGTTGTGTTAAGACGTAGCCGATCTGGGGCAATCACGTCAAATCATCTCTTTAAGGTGTAGCTAATCTGGGCCAATCACGCCGAGAAATCTCTTCAGAGTTCAGCCAAACTAGGGCAATTACTTCGAGATTCAAATCTCTCCAAAGGCAGGTATTCTGGGTCTTCCTTCGAAGATCAGTAGTCAGGGGAAAAACTACTTCAAGGTTTATACTGGGGCAGGCCATCCCAAGAGCACGAGAAGTTAGTCCATCCAGACGACTGATCTGCCTATCCAGGGTTCAGAATACTGGGGCAGAATATCTCACGGTGATATGAGATTGTTCATGAATCTTCTCGAGGCGAATTCCTCTGTAGACCATACAATCTGAGGCAGCTAATTTGAGATACATTGAATCCCTCCAAGAGTTTGAAGACACTGAAGCATTGAGCATGCCAAGTCTTCTGTAAAATCCTCTTAAGATGACTTCTTCTAAATAATCCATGCAGTCCGGGGCAGTTACTTCGAGATCCGACGAATCTCTCCAAGAGTTTGAAGACATTGAGGCGTTTCGGATGTCAAGTCTTCTGTAAAATCCTCTTGAGACAATTTCTTCTGGTGGACCGTGTTGGTCTGGGGCAAGTGGAAAATTGTAAAAAAAACTGTTGTTCACGCATATGCAGTCAATCAGCCAAAAGGCTTGAAACAAAGGGGCATTCCAACCCAAGGCATTTGTGGTTCCCTATCTTCAGTAGGCTTCATTAATCATGTTCCCAGCAAGATATACATCAAAACCTTTCTCCCCAACAAGTGGTGGTTCAAAGTTATATTTTTTTCAGTTGCAGAAGTCATATCCAGCACGGGGCATATGTGCATATTTTTTGCTTGCAGGTAACAGCCTCGTATTAGGCTCAAAAGCAAGATTGAAGCGGTTTCAAAAACACGACAGCATGGACCGTGTCTTCCAAATGAGTAATCACTTATCCCTATGCAGAATACCGGGGCAATCATGTTCAGGAAAGGGTTCACATGTCACCCTTTTGTCACAACTTTTACTGATTGAGTCCATCATTCGGCCGACGGTCGCTCACGACGATTCGATATAGACAAGTTAATTTCCACTGGGTATCATTGTATCTTATTAAGTCGATTCTGCCATTCAGTACTTCCAACAGCTACAAGCTTTTCTGTGTCGATAATAGTGGCTGATTCCCCAACTGAGTCAGAAGGCTGATTATCTCTAGCAAAGGATCTTGGGTTTGATAGATCCCCAAGCAGAGTTTTAATGACTCTTTTTCCTCAGCAGAACGTCATTCAGAAAGTTCTCATCCCCAGCGAAGTTCCATGAGCAGAATAATTTTTCTAGGGCAGAGTCATTCCAGTGGAAACTTCTTCAACAGGATCATCACACCTCAGTGCATCTGCAAGCCAATTTATTTTTGGCAATGTGTGGTAAGCGTTATCCCCGGCAGAAGGGTTAATCCCCACAGAGCAATTGAAGGATCGAACAATGATCTTTTCCCCGTGGAGTTGGATTCCTCGTCCGGAGTTTCTTTTGCATTTGCATATATCATGACATTTGCATTTTCTAAAGCGTAGCATTCCATTGATATGGAGCATTACGGTAAAACTCAAACATACGCATACAAAACATAAGCCAGGTTCAACCGTTTACCTACAAGCCAGAGTAATTCACAGACAAAACATTGTCATGCAACCCCAACAAAACTTACTACAACACTTGATCGTACAATGTTAATTCAATACCCGTCCGTATTGACCCTTTTCAGCACCTGTCCGTGTTTGAACTTTTTAGTTGATACTCGTCTGTATTGTGATACTCGTCCGTATCTGTCTTAATTATCGTCCGATACTCATTCGTATCGTCGACTTGGTCACTCGTCGTGTTCCTTTGATGATTGTCCGATGCTCGTTCGCATCGTTGACCCGAACACTTATGTGTGTTCCTTTCTTAATCATCGTCCGATACTCGTTCGTATCGTTGACTTGGTCACTCGTCGTCTTCCTTTGATGATTGTCTGATGCTTGTTCATATCGTTGACCCGAACACTTGTGTGTGTTCCCTTCTTAATCATCGTCCGATACTCGTTCGTATCGTCGACTTGGTCACTCGTCGTGTTCCTTTGATGATTGTTCAATGCTCATTCGTATTTTTGACCCGAACACTTGTGTGTGTTCCCTTCTTAATCATCATCCGATACTCGTTCGTATCATCGACTTGGTCACTCGTTGTGTTCCTTAGATGATTGTCCGATGCTCGCTCGTATCTTTGACCTGAACACTTGTGTCTGTTCCTTTTCTTAATCATCGTCCGATACTCGTTCGTATCGTCAACTTGGTCACTCGTCGTGTTCCTCTGATGATAGTCTGTTGCTCGTTCGCATCGTTGACCTAAACACACGTCCGTGTTTCCTTTCCGTACTCGTCCGTATGATCATTGATAATCGTCTGTATCCCTATTTCGATACACGTCGTATCAATCTATGCAGTTATTTGCTGATACTTCCAGAAGGGTTTATATCCCTTTTCTTCTTCATTCAGCGTGCAAATTTTCTGGTTGTTTTGGTATTCAATCACAATTCACCTTGATTGTCTGAATAGCCATTGCTTTCATCCTTCTCGGGTTCATAGATGATTGAATAGGGACAGCTGTAACACCCCAAAATTTGCCCTCTTGTTATTACATAGCTTATGTTTCATTGCATTGCATTTATATCTCATTTCATCTCATATCTCATACAAGTTGCAAAGGGCATGTGATCAGTTGATTTCAGAGCATTGACTATTCAAAGCAGGAGAGATAAAGCCTAAGGTCTTCAAGCAAGCCTCAAGAGTCTCTTATGTCTCATATGATCTCAATTGATCCCACAAGTCATTGGAAGAAGAGAATTCACCAAGAAGTTGGACAGTTCATCATCTCCTAGCAAAAACAGTCCAAATTAGGGTTTGTGATTCAAGCAGTCTCCTGATGAAATTTTGGTTCAAACTTGATCTCAATGTTTTCTACATGATATCAAGTATCTAAGAATGAAAGATTGCCCATTGGTTCATTTCAGAAGAGGTTCAATTGATCAGTTGCTTGAGAATCAAGAAATTGGGGAAAAAGTCAACTGTGTAGAGGAAAAGTCAACTCCTGACTTTTTAGGTCAAATTCATGAAATTCAAATCATATATGTTAATTGGACAAGATTTGATCAAGAAATGTCAAGGGATTCATCAAAAATCAAGAATTGTACAAAGTTGACAAATTTGGAAATTTAGGGTTTCTAAAAATGGAAAGCTTAGGCCATTTTGCACTCTACTTGTGCTGCAAAACAAGATGGATTAGGCAGGATATTGTTTGATTCACATATTCACACGTAGAGGACACATTGTACACTTCACATACCATTACTCCTATTGGCCATACACAACTCTTACACATATACATACCTCATGGCAGCATGCATAGAAGAGGAAAAATGAGAAGCTTGTATGACAAGGAAATGTTGTAACATCATTATCATACACATCACCATCCTTCATCATCCTCACCATAATTATCATGAGCTTTCTCCACACATGAACAAAAACTTAACCCGTGCCAATGACAACCTGACTCATTCAGTTAACTCACAACCCAGTTAACTAACTCACTCTAACTTGAGTTCTAACCATCAACTACACTAGTTAGATCTTAATCTCAGATATATGAACTCCCCCTAACAGAATTTGTGAAAAACTTTCTCATTCTTCACATTTCACTTCAAAGCTCTCAAAAATTCTCTCTGAGTTCTCTCTCTCATTTCACACGAGTTTCTTCATTTCTTCTTCTATCTTCATCATCAAGTTACATTGAAGCATTGAGGTATTGAATAGTTGAAGCACCTTCAAGTTCCAGATTTCAATTCCTCTGCAAGATCAAGCTTCTATAAGCCTTTATTTGGCCAGATTAAGCTCAAAGTTCATCTGGAAGAATCTCTGGTTTTCTGAAGATTCAAGTTACTTCAAATTTCCAGGTTTTAATTCAAACTTTTCTTGCACGATTCCTACTATTTTTTAGCTTGTTGATGTTGTGATTTTAGCTTATTAGAAGCTCTGGAACTCTGGCTAGTTGATAGAGCTTGTTAGAAGCTTAGATGAATTTTTAGGGCAAACTTTCTCCCTTCGATTCTCTCTGTACACGTGTGATTTGTGAAAACTAATTGTGGATCCATGTTCTTCTTGAGCCCAGCTTTCATTTGATATAATTTTTGTCAATCTCTGGAACATGTGAGTAGTTGCAGTCACCGGAGGTGGCCGGAGAAGATGACCGGAGGTCCTTCTCCGGCCGGTGAGGTTCAGTTAGGGTTTTGTCTTCAGAACATGTCACAGCCGTTAGATCATTTCAATCCTAGGGCGTGTGTGTTGCCAGCACATAAATGAATCTCATGCCTCTCACGTGCCTCTCTTTCTTCAGATGTTGACCTTGACTTGGCTTGGTGTGCGTGCGTTCATCATTGTTAGCATGCGTGTGCATTCTGATTCGTTAGATTTGATTACTTGTGTGATTATCATCTGTTGACTGAATTATGTGGTTCTGATTGAGTCAATGTTTGACTGCATTCCACCTTAACTCACATGCACGCGTATAACTGGATTGGACTTAAAATGCTATTCACACACCCCTTGTTGGAGCCCAATCACTTTTGAACTACAGATTTATTTTCGTGGCACCCCCCTGCATATTTCTCTTTTTCTTTTAATTTCTTTTTGACATAGTTTCATTTCTTTTTTATTAAAAATACTAAGTTCATCTAAAAATTCCAAATAAATTCACATGACATCAAGACACATTTAAATAATTTTCTACATTTTTTAATTCTGATTTTATTGAATTTTACTTATATTTTCATAATTTCCTTTTATTTTCTTTTTAAATGATCTTCTTCATTGATATTTGAACTTATCCATTTTATTTATCTTGACTCAAATAATCTTTTGCACTCATTATTTTTTCCATGATTAAACAATACTTTGAAGTATCTAAAAATATTTTTGTTTGATTTTTAAAGTCATTTTATCATTAATTCTCATGTACATCTTTGTGCATTCTTTTGATGTGTTTCAATATGACTTTGTGGATTGGTTTGAGCATGTTCCCTTTTGAATTTTACCATGAGATTTTGATGTATGTTTTACCTCTGACTTAGGTCGTTTGTAACCTACTTTCATAATTTTCTCATTTGGTTTGGTAATTGTTTGATGTCTTGTGTTTGAAGTAACATTTGTGTTCATTCTTTTACTTCTTTCTAGCATAGTTTGAGAAGGCACTTGTGCCATCTCATTAGGATTTTATAGGTCCCTTGATGTGAATCATAAGTCATTTGCATTGTATTTTCATTTGGATTGTGTATATGTTCTAAATACATCCTTGATTTCTTATGACCTAGTTTCACTTCTCTTCTCTTTTAACCATTAACATGACTTGTACTTGAATCATCAATGCCTATTCATGCATTCTAATTGCATCTCATATTTGGTATACTACTGACCCATAATCATCTCATGCATTTAAATGTTCATTTATATCATCTTGCATACTTGTTTATGTTTGACCTTATTCATCTTTCTTTCTTAACTAGTTTTAATGTGGTTTGCATATGCATCTTGTATGATTAATTCTTGCATTATAATTACATATTAAATGTCATTTGGTACTGATATATGATCCATGTTCATCCATTTTTGGTTTGCCACTTTAACTTGTGTTCCATGTTACTTCTTTTCTTTAAGTGAAACTTGTTTCTTCTCTTCTCACTTCTTCTTCATCTAGCTTCTTATACTTGATCATTCATTTTCATAACTTGTATACCCATTCATATTCATTATAGGACATTCATATATGATGTATGATTCTAGATTTGACATTTCATTAGGCATTAGTGCATGTTCATCTTGCATAATCATTCATCTTTCATCAATTACTTTTATGGTGCATTTCTTTGTTGTTTAAGACATTTTTAGTGCATAGTTTGTTTATGTTTGATCTCTTAACCTTAGAGGACTTTCTTAGTATATAAGTTCTGACCTAGAAGATTTCTCAACCTTTAGGATCTTTCTTCTTTAGTTCTTAACTTGTTTGATTCTTACTTGTTCTTCTCTCCTTATTTCTTCACTTGTAAATTGTTTTGCTAACATTTTCAGGGGCTAATGGTAAGTCAAGTGTGTGGGAGAGCACCCACATACAACCTCTTTTCTTATCTCTTTTAAGCTTTCAAGTTGTGATTGTGATAAGCATCTTATGCTTCTTTGACATTTCATTGCTTTCATCCCTTTGAGTTCTTAACTTAACTTCAATCTTTGAAGTAAGTTAGAACTCACTCTTCTTCTCTTTTCTTTTAGACTTAGATTTCTAAACTACACTTAAACATTACGAACATCCAAGCATGATAACTCTTAGGATTATTCGTCTCCCTTTAGACTTTTACCTTTCTTAACCTTTGAGTCTCTCTTCTCCTCACCTCAAAACAAAAAGCAAAACATCTAATAAAGGCATAACATATATTGTATTTGAGCCTCTCATGTGAGAATAAGATAGTGAGGGGTCTTCTTTCACCTTTTTAGAATGTTTATCATACGTCCCGTCTTGGGTCGATATGCGAGGAATTCGATCCTACGTGAAAGACTTAAATACAATATGCGTTGTAAACACAAAATAATCAAAACACTTCTTTCCAAAATACAAAAACAAACAAACAATTCTCTTATCATCTCCTTCATTCCATTCTTAAGGACTCGTCATGTCTGTTCTACCGCAAACAGGTAATGCCTAAGTCTCCCTACAGCGAGCTACATCACCTAACTGCTGGAATGCGCACTCTGACGTTTCCATTAAAAAACACAAACAAAGCAACCCTTGTTAAGCCGAACTATGTTTGCTCTGATTCTTCTTTCTCGTCTGATTGAAGATACGTAAGCACGAGATGCGATATCTCGACGAGCAATCTTCCCCGTAGTCCGTCGAACTATGTTGACTCTGACTTTCCCATTGCACTGAGGGAATACGTAGGCCTAGGACAACGATAATGTCCTATCGAGTCACTTCTTTCTCCCCTCCCTTCTCCTTTCTATCTTTCATTTCCAGTTTTCCAATTAGCAGTTGATTTCCAGTTTCCTTCACCCTTTGATCGAGACAACAAGCGTGGATCCCATCGAGTACGATGGACGCGTGGGGGTGCTAATACCTTCCCCTCGCGTAACCGACTCCCTTACCTATTTCTCTTGGTCACGAGACCTCGTTCTTTCCTCCCCTCAGGTTTATGCAGTGTTTCCTTTCCCTCTCTTGGGATAAATACAGATAGCTGGCGACTCTGTTTCCGCGCCACTTTCGCGTTTGTACTTGGATGAAAATCCCGGGAGCGACAATGCCATTTGTTGACTCTACTGGGGTAAACGAGTCTCTTAAGAGACTGCTTCCTGCTTGGGGATATTACGTCATACTTTTCTTCGAGATCTTCTCGGAGAAATGCCATGTGATGTGATCCAATTTTGAGGTGCTGATGACTTCATTATCATTGACTTTCTTGGGGAGAAAAATCAATGTGTTGCTGAGAGTCTTTAGTTGTGAGGCTTTCTCTGGGGATTTTCCTTAATCCAGGAAAGCGAAAATATCATCTTCAATGGTGAAGAGTGACGTTTGTCGAATGCCTTCTTGCTTTTCAGAGGTTCAAGTTATCAAAGTGGTCAAGGACCGTCTCCAATCCAGAAATAAACTGGGGGAGAGATTGTTTAGATGATTCACTTCCTAACAAGGAAAGAACGAACAACTCGATAGATAAGACTTTTATCACTTGGGGTTAAGACTGACCAGAGTGATAGTGATGCAATATGAATGTGAATGCAAATCAATAATGCATGATGTATGTATGTTTATGCTGACAAAACTGACACGACATACAGACTAGTGGACGAACACGACTGGATACTCGGCCACTGTTGGGGACAAATAAATACCGTTCGGTCCAAGATAGCAATTCTACCTTGCTTAGGAGAGATAGTCCCTGTGGGGAAAACATTGGTCGGGCTTAGGAGATAAGAACTCTGCCGGGGTTATCAGATGGAATATTCGCATATGACACAGCTGATCCTTCATTCAGGCATACTAGTTCGAGAAGGAGTAGTTTGATTCTGCACTTTGAAGCTTAATCGCCTTTGGAGTAGCGATCGATGTTATTTTGATGTTCAACAGTCAAAAGAAATTGCCATATTTATTTTTAAAAGCAGAAAAAGTTTGACAAGCAAATTCCTTTTTTGTTTAATTTCAAGAATTGTTAACCATGTTAAAATGTCGTTCTGTAAAGATAAAACAAATAAGTATTGCAAACAAAAGCACTAGGGCTCAAATTTTATTGATAGGATGGAAATCAGCCAAGCGCGTGATTCCATAGAGTATTTACAAAGTTAGAAAATGGTAATTTAAGGGAAAAAGGGCTACATTGAAACATAACGACCGCTATCCTCCTACCAACTTTGAATTCTGGACATCCTGAGCTTCTGTCGAAGATGACCTTGACTGGAGTTTTCCTGATGGATGGCATGATTGCTGAGGGATTTAACCTTGTTAGACGTAGTTACTTGCCATTAATCCCTAACTTTTTCCTGGATTGTACTTTGAGATTTCCAATCCACCGGGATGATTTTTTGCTTATGTCTCTAATTTTTGCCTGGACCGCCCTTTCGAGTTTTCAATACACCGAGATGTTTTTTTTTTGGTTTTTTTATTTTTTATTTAGGAAAAGTATTTCTTGACTACGTCAACATTCGTGGGGTAGGCAAATTCTTCTCCATCCATGGTTGCGAGTCTCAAGGCGCCGCCTGAGAAGGCTTTCTTGACCACATAGGGGCCATCGTAATTCGGAGTCCATTTGCCCCGGGAATCAGTGAGGAATGATTGTATCTTCTTGAGAACAAGGTCTCCTTTCCTGAAGACACGAGGTCGAACCTTTTTATCAAACTCTTTCTTCATTCTTTGCTGATACAACTGACCGTGGCACAAAGCCGTTATTCGCTTTTCTTCGATCAGATTCAGTTCATCGTGTCAACTTTGACACCATTCATCCTCTGTTAGCTTAACTTCCATCAATACCCTGATTGACGGGATCTCTACTTCTATGGGAAGCACTGCCTCCATGCCATATACTAGAGAGAAAGGGGTTGTCCCTGTTAAAGTGCAGACAGATGTGCAATAACCATGAAGAGTAAAGTGTAGCATCTTATGCCAGTCTTTGTAGGTTACAACTATCTTTTGAGCGATCTTTTTGATGTTCTTGTTAGCTTCTTCTACCGATCCGTTCATCTTGGGCTGGTAGGAAGATGAGTTATGGTGTTCGATCCTGAACTCAGCGAACAACTCCTTCATCATCTTGTTGTTTAGATCCATTATCAGTAATGATCTGGCTTGGAACACCATAACGGCAGATGATATTGTTTTTGATAAAGCAGACCACGACTTGTCGGGTTACATTGGTGTATGACACTGCTTCAACCCACTTGGTGAAGTAGTCAATGGCTACTAGGATGAACCGGTGTCCGTTTGAAGCCTTGGGTTCAATCATGCCTATCATATCGATTCCCCATATGGAAAAAGGCCATGGGGAAGAGATAATTTTGAGATGTGTTGGCGGTACATGGATTTTGTCTACGTATATCTGACACTTATGACATCTCCTCATGTACTTGTAGCAATCGGGTTCCATGGTTAACCAGTAGTATCCTGCCCTCAGAATTTTTCTCGCCATTGTTTGTCCGTTGGCATGTGTGCCAAAGGATTCTTCGTGAATTTCTTTTATCATCATGTTTGCTTCTAGTCTGTCTACGCATCGGAGCAAGACCATGTCAAAGTTTCTCTTATAGAGTATGTCACCACTCAGGAAGAAGCTGTCATCCAGCCTTCTGAGGGTCTTTCTGTCTTTTCTAGATGCCTCAGGTGGGTATTCCTGTTTTTGAAGGAAGCATTTGATATCGTGATACCAAGGTTTGTCGTCTATGACTGCTTCAATTGCGAAGATGTAAGCGGGCTGTTCAAGGCGCATTATGTCAATCTTAGGTATGTCATTCCATTGACCTACACTAATCATGGAAGAGAGAGTGGCTAATGCATCAGCCATGTGATTCTCTTCACGAGGGATATGATGAATCTCGACTTTGTTGAAGAATGGTAACAACCTTCTCGCGTAGTCTTTATAAGGAATCAGTCCTGATTGGTATGTGTTCCAATCTCCTTTGATTTGATTGATAACCAGGGCTGAGTCGCCATATACATCCAAGTTCTTGATCCTTAAGTCGATCGCTTCTTCGAGACCCATGATACAAGCTTTGTATTCGGCCTCGTTGTTTGTGCACTTGAATTTCAGTCGGGCGGTGAAAGGAATATGGGTACCCTGAGGTGTTATGATGATTGCCCCAATTCTGTTTCCATAATGATTGACAGATCCGTCAAAAATTAATCCCCATTGGGAACCTGGTTCTGGCCCTTCACTGGGTAGCGGTTCATCGCAGTCTTTCATTTTCAAGTATATGACATCTTCGTATGGGAAGTCAAATACGACTGATTCCTGATTGTCAATCGGTTGATAAGCCAAATGATTAGCTAAAATACTTCCTTTTACGGCTTTCTGAGCATGGTACTCGATGTCGTATTCTGATAAGAACTTCTGCCAACGGGCGTTCCTTCCGTGAGAGCAGGTTTTTCAAAGACGTACTTGATAGGATCCATTTCGAAGATTAACCAAGTAGTGTGTCAAATCATATACCGACGAAGAAGTTTGGCTGCCCAAGCCAGAGCACAACAAGTTTTCTCAAGCATAGTATACCGAGTTTCACATTCGTTAAATTTCTTGCTCAAATAGTAGATGGCATACTCTTTCCTTTTGGTTTCGTCTTGTTGGCCAAGTACACAACCCATTGAGTCTTCTAAGACTGTTAGGTAGATGATCAGTGGTCTTCCTTCCACTGGAGGTGATAGAATCGGTGGATTCAACAGGTATTCCTTGATAGTGTCGAAGGCGGTTTGACAGTCTTCTGTCCATACGCAGTCCTGATTCTTTTTGAGTAATTTGAAGATTGGCGCGCAGGTCGCGGTCATAAGGAATATAAATCTAGAAATGTAATTCAAACGTCCCAGGAATCCCCTGACTTGTTTTTCAGTCTTTGGAGAATGCATTTCTTGAATGGACTTGACCTTGTCAAAATCAACCTCAATTTTTTTCTGGCTGACGATGAACCCTAAAAGTTTCCCTGAACGGACACCAAACGTGCACTTGTTGGGATTCAAGCGGAGTTTGTACTTCCTTAGACGCCCGAATAGCTTTGACAGGTGGGTCACATGCTCCTCTTCTGTCTTAGATTTGGCAATTATATTATCGACATACACTTCAATTTATTTGTGTATCGTGTCGTGGAATAGAGTAGTCATGGCCCTTTGATAGGTTGCCCCGGCGTTCTTCAAACCGAACGACATTACCTTGTAACAAAAAGTGCCCCATGGGGTGATGAATGAGGTTTTCTCCATATCTTCTTGTGCCATTTTGATTTGATTATAGCCCGAGAATCCATCCATGAAGGAGAATACTTTGAACTTTGCTGTACTGTCTACCAGCATGTCTATGTGCGGTAGGGGAAAGTCATCCTTTGGACTGGCTTTGTTCAGATCCCTGTAGCCTACACACATTCTGACCTTTCCGTCCTTTTTTGGAACTGGCATTATGTTGGCTAGCCACTGAGGATATTCTGATGTGGCGAGGAAACTCGCGTCAATCTGTTTTTGTACTTCCTCTTTAATTTTGATGGCCATGTCTGGATGAGTCCGTCTTAGTCTTTGTTTTACCGGCGGACATTCTGACTTCAACGCTAGATGATGTTCCACAATGCTGGTATCCAACCCTGGCATATCCTAATAGGACCAAGCAAATACATCGGGAAACTCTTTGAGAAGCTTTTCAATCCTTCTTTTCTCTCTTCTTCTGAACCCAAGTTGACCGTTTCCAACGGCTCTTTGTAAGGTTTAATGGACCTTTCCTCTTTTCTGAGTAATCGGGAGATCTCTTATGGAATTTCTTCATCATTTTCTTCTTCAGCCTCAAATACCGGGAATTCAAAGTTAGGAGAAGGCATTGGATCGTATGTTTCAATGGGGTTTAAAACAAGCAATCTGCATGACGTGATGATTATTTTTAGAAGAGATAGAGAGAATGCAAGAGTGTGTACAGTGTATTTTCTGAAAAATGCTTGTTTTTATTTTTTTTTGAGTTGTTTTTAGGATTACCATTTTCTGAAAAAGCGAAAAGAGAAAACAACAATAAAATGCGGAAATTACAGAACGACGTTATTTTATTTATGATCTTGTCGACTCCTGAAACTACAGCCCTATAAAACAAAACTCTGTGGCTTTGGGAGAAGCAAAGAGAGACATTTACAGAAAGTGAGCCCTATTATAACATCGGTTTCACCTGGGCAGGGTGAAAGGTTAAGACAAAGACGACAATTACTTAGACTTATGGACGACTTTCGGAACATTGACAGCAACCCATTGGCGGCGAACTCCTCGGTGAATCACAAAGTCTGGTACCTTCCTTCTTGGTTTGTCTTCAGAAATGACGTTGATTTCTGGTGGAGCAGGATCGTTGGAATCTGTCTCCCATGCAGAGTTGTCGTAGGAGGATTCTTCTGTTGTATCTTGCACAGTGTTTGCACTATCAGGCAGATCGTCCCATCCAGTGGACTGGTTGTCTTCGAGCTTGATATGAGAGCTTTTAGGAGTGGTGTACTTGACCAAGAAGTCATACTTGCCACTTGGTTGTCCCAAGGTGTCCCACACTTCTTTGGAACTGGAGGAGTAATCCTTTTCGATGACGTTTACCTTAGGAAAAGCGTAGTTGATGAAATCTTGTCCTGCGCTCTTTGCAAATTCATCGTCGTGCTGGATATTTTCTAAATGCCCTGTGTAATGATCCCATGATTTGGTGGGGACGCAGGTATTCTTTTCAATTATGCTCAGCTGATATGCATCGTTGGGCTGACTCTTTTGCCCCAAGTCTCTAGGGTACGGCTGCCAGATAGGCAGGCCATCCATTGGGCCATAATAGTTGTAGTCAAAGTTGTCTTTCATCGAAGTGTCCTCCTCTAATGAGTTTGGCGGAGCACGACATCCTTCCAGATCACAATCTCCGTATATTATTTTGACATCTGACCTCGGTATATATATCGAACTCTGTGCGGGATAGAAAAATGGTGTAGGCATCTCTCCTTGAGACATATAACCTTCTTCGTTAAGATAAGACTTCCATTCTTCATCTATATCGGAGGAATCACCCTCGTTGATGGTATGCACTTCTTGAGACACCGGGTGAAGGAAACCTCCACTGTGGAAAAAGTCCTGAATGGGACGAAAATTTTCATCGTTAGTAGCAGTCTGGGTACAGGTTGAGGAAAAACCAAGACCTTTCTTCGTCTTGTTATCCGTAGGAATGACAAGCTGTCCCCATCCTTTTGCATTGTTACTTTTGATTACTTCAAGAGCATCTTTGTACGAGGAAATCGACGTTCCTTTTTCTGATTGATTATCATTGCTCACCAATAGTGCTTGGAACTGGGTTCCAACAACCTCCTCTGGTTCTACACAAGTGGATGACGATACGTTGCTCACGATTAAGGCTTGATCTCCGCAGACCGTGACTAGTTGGTCATTCTTGACGAACTTCAGCTTCTGGTGATGTGTCAAAGTGACTGCCCCAACCTCGTGTATTCAAGGTCTTCCTAACAAATAGCTGTATGCTACCCGAATGTCCCTGACCTGGAAATTGGCTTGGAAAGTGTGAGGACCGATAGTTATGGGAAGGTCGACTTCGCCGATAACTGTTTTTCGGGATCCGTCAAATGCTTTGACGATGACCTCACTGCCTCTCATCGACGATCCTTGAAATAATAGTCGCATTAGAGTAGATTTTGGCATAACATTCAGAGCTGATTCGGTGTCTACCAGTACGCTGGCTAAAGTATCGTCCTGGCAGTTGACTGTAATATTTAGTTCCATGTTGTGATTTTTGCCTTCTTCCGACAGTTCTTTATCACTAAATCCTAAGTTGTTGCAGGAAGTGATGTTGGAGATAATGCTGTTAAATTGTCTTATTGTTACATCTTGTTCCACAAAGGCTTGCTCTAAGACTTTCTGAAGAGCTTCCCAGTGAGCTTCAAAACTGAGTAAAAGAGATAACACAAAGATTCTTGAAGGAGTTTGCAACAGTTGATCAACAATGTTGTACTCACTCTTCTGGATGAGCTTCAACATCTCATCGTTGTTCTTTGAAAGGCCGGGATCGCTGGATTGACCGACTGGTTGATTAGGAACTTCTGTTTGAGGTTCCTTTTTTCTGGTGGGTTCTCCAACTCCTCGGTTGAAGATCCGACTGCTCTGTGTTACTCGACTGATGTCTGCAATATTCACGATGGAGGGTAATGGAGTTTCCTTTCCATTCTCAATTGTTGTTGCATCGTATTTGTAAGGGATAGCCTTATTGTATTTGTACGGTATTGGTCCCGGCAGATAGATAACTACAGGAGCCTTTTGATTTTTCTGACCATCGTATCCGGCCTCAATTGGTTCGAGGTTGAGAATATTTCCGCTATCAAGAGGAACTCTTGATTCATGGAGTAGAGGGATAGTGGCGCATACATCTTTGGCCACTTCTCGTTTAGGGATTAAGAAACTTCTTTGCCTCGATTGGTCCAACTGACTTTGAAGGGCTGCTCGCACGAGGTAGCATCCTTAGTTATCCTCCATGCAAACTCTACAGCGCTCATAGTTGTGTGGTGGCACCCAGCCACGTTCGCTTTGTATGCAGTGTAACCTTACTAGATCTGTTTCCATTGATCGAACATCCTAATTTTGATGCCTAGTAGGGTTCCCGTTAATCATACTGACTTGCTGTGTGTCTTCGCCCATATAGATCGGAAGCCACCAGTGGTTCAACAAGTGTTGCAGTGTTCTTTGAACAAGTGCACATCCTTGGTCGTCATTACGACATACTTTACAATTCTGATAATCATGTGAAGTCAGAAAATCGAGCTGGACTTGCTTAGTGTGTAATTCCACCAGACTGGTATTCATCAAACGAATACCAAAGATTTGAATATTATTAACATGATAATGACTTCTATCACGGTAATCTTGAATCCATCCAAGATCCATCTAACGCTGGAGGGCCTCTTGTACAAAAGAGCATCCCTGATTGTTTACCGAGCAGATTAGACAGGAATCGTAGTCGTGCCGTGGCAGGTCATGATGCTGGCTTTGCCTGGAGTGCATTGCCACCAAGTTAACATTCATCGCACGGATGTCATGGTTTTGAATGATGTTGGAATTTGTATAAGTCATGTTGACCTCACGAATTCGGTGATCTTGGATCCATCCGAGATCCATCTGTTCTTGTAGAGCTGATTGAACTACGGAACATACTTGATTGTTTTTAGAGCAGATACCACACTGGTGATAATTGTGAGACGGTACATGACCGTATCCGCTCTGTCTGCAATGCACTTGACCAGGTTGGTTCCCAATAAGAGTACATCACGAATTTGATAGTTGTGGTTAGACTCTTTCTCTATCAAATTTACCGCAGCCTTCTCGTGTTGAGGCAACGAGTTCATCTGAAATTTGGATTTGTATCCTTGAAGGATAAGACCCCGCTCCTGACAAGCTTTTGCACATCGGACTTGAAGCTGAGACAGCTTTCTATGTTATGCCCCGGTCCTCCTTTATGGTAAAGGCAAGTTTGATCCGCTTTAAACCAAAAAGGCGGATTTTCCGATACTGTAAGAGGATACCTGGTTTGGACAAGCCCCTTGACCAGTAGTAGTGGAAACAGTTCTGCGTACAAAATTGGTATAGGGTCAAACCCTGGTGGTCGTGTTGTATGGTTGTTGTTGTACTGAGGATGAGCCTGCTGAAGAGGCTGTTGTGTCCTTTGCTGATATTGTTGTTGATTCGATTGGCTCTGAGCAACCTGAGGTTAATACGTCGGAATAGGCACAAGGTTGATAGCAGGAGTTACAGCTGCTACAGGTTGATACCGTCGCCTTTGCTTTCCGAGAGAGATATTACCAATATCTTGCTCTATTTTCTTAGGGAAAACACTACCGTATCTTTTGGTACTTATTGATGGTCCGACATCTTTGACCAGACGTCCTTCTCGGACTGCTTCTTCAGGACGTACTCCCATGTTTACCATTTCAGTAAAGTCGCTGGACGCACTGGCGACCATTCAGTCGTAGTAGAATGAGCTCAAGGTTTTTAAAAAGATATTTATCATCTCTTTTTCCTCAAGAGGCGGACAAATCTGGGCGGCAATTTCACGCCATCTCTGATCATATTCCTTAAAAGTTTCCTTGTCCTTCTGCGACATGGCTCTGAGTTGATCTCTGTCCGGTGCCATGTCCAGGTTATACTTATACTGCTGAATGAAGGCTGCCCCAAGATCTCTGAAAGTAATGATCTTAGTGCGGTTTAAACCCATGTACCATTTGAGTGCAGCACTGGTTAAACTATCTTGGAAGTAGTGGATTAGTAGCTGTTGGTTCTCTGTCTGAGTTGACATCCTTCGAGCGTACATCACTAAATGACTTTGACGGCAAGAGTTGCTCTTGTATTTTTCAAATCCGGGCACCTTGAATTTGTGCGGAATTTTCACATTGGGGACCAAACAAAGATCTGCGGCGTCCTTTCTGAATAGATCCTGACCATGAATGGCATGCAGTTCCTTCTGCATCTCCAGGAATTATTCCTAAAATTTGTTCAATCTGTCGTACATACTTTCATTTCCACCAGAAGGTATCTGTGGAATCTGTCCTTCCGGGACAGTGTGTACCACGGGTGGTGGTATAGTCATTATGGCAGTGACTCTTGGTGCTTCCCTATCCCGAAGTTTGTAACCTTCAGGAGTTGCTGTCATGCCCCTTGCATCTTCGCTTTCCCGAAGTTTGTAACCTTCAGGCCCAGCGTTTCCTGCTACAGTTTCCGGATCTTCCGTGATCGGCGGAATATATCCTTCTGGGATATAGTTGAGTGGCATGCCCCAAGGACGGTCTTTAGGCATGTTGTACCGAGGATCATACTTTTCCACTATGGGCGTAGATGTGATCTCTGAGATCACAGTCCTTTGTTGTTGTATCTGAGCTGCTGTCAGAGATTGCATGTCATTGTGAAGTTTCCTCAGATTTTCCTTCAGAGCGTCGATTTCTTCTCTCATCTCTCTGTTCTCTTCTCAATATCATCCATTTTCTTTTGTCGATTGGCCCGAGTATTGTACGAATGAGACAGTTTGACACTAGAATCGAGACAGACGTGAGATTCGTAGGTAAGAAGAATGCGTTATGTGAGAATGATGAATGATATACAATAATTATATTAATTTTTTTTAATCAAAATAAATTTCAACAATTGGATTGCAAATGTCATACAGTGGGGAAACCCCGTTTTATTGAATTCAAAGATTGCGGAAATGGAAATACAGTAATTTACAAAGTGCTGTGAAAGGAAAAATCTAGACTTATGGATCCTGAGTCCTCTCTGAAGAGAGCTCAGGTGCTGGTTCTGGTATTTTCCTTTTATTTGACTGGGGCTCTTTAGCCGTTGTCGGGTTGTCATTCCTTTGCCAAGTGAAAGGAGCGAGCAAGTTCCTTTGGTCTTCTTGATTTTCTACAGTATGTTGCTCTAAAATCTCGATCAGAGCATCTTTTTCTTTTAACAGTTGCTGTATTTTGGTACACTCTACATTGAGAATGCGGTACTTGTTCTTCCAAGATTTCTTTTCCCGTTGAACTTTGTTGAGAGTGACCTGGAGTTTTTCTGTATCAGACATAAAATAAAGGACAAATTCCTTTAACGGAAGAACTTCTTGACGAGGGTAAGGCATCCTTAGCTTGAGAGCTCTAGCTTGTACCCAGTGGAGATAAGGTTCCATCGAGACACAATCTGGTTTTCCTAGAGACTCTCTTCCTTTCCTGTGAACATGTTTCCAGGCATGCACTATTTCTGTCTTTAGTGCCCTGCCATTTTCTCCTTCCTTGAAGAAAAGATCTTCCAGATGAACATTACACGGGATATGTTTTATCGGGTATCCGAGTTGACGACGAACTAAGACTGGATGATAGTTGATTCCTCCTTTAGTTCCTATGAGGGGTACATTAGGGAAGTTACCACAATGGTCAATGATTCTTATCCGGTCATAGATTCGATTGTACCAATCTATGTCAGAGTTGGTAAGAGACAAGATTCTTTGTGACCAACGTAGAGTACTGTTATGATCCCAAAAAGCTGCAGACTTTGGTAAATGGGAAGTGAACCATTTGTATAGCAGGGGTACACAACATGTGATCATTCCTCCGCTATACAAATTCCTTAAATGTATAGAATGATAAGCATCTGCGAGTAGGGTCGGTACAGGGTTTCCAATAAAAAATATCTTAATGGCATTGGTATCAACGAAGTTATCAATGTTGGGAAATAGAAATAACTCGTAGGTGAGCAAAACAAAGGTGCTCTCGAAAGCAGTCACGTTCCCTATACTAGCAAAGTAATGGGCTTTCTTTACCAAAAACTTGGCTGGTAAACCTTGGATTCCACCCTTAATGGTCATGTGAGTCCTGACTTCTGACTTGTCCAAATAGATTGCTCTTGCAATGGTTTGATCCTTTGGAATTTCTTCCAATCCAGAAAAGGGAGCATGGTCAGTGATGGATAAATCAGTCAAGTAAGAGTACTCCTCCTGTTTTGGTGCCACCTGATAATCTAAGAATGTGAAACAGTGATAGACCGGATCGTAGAAATGAATCAGCGTAGACAGGATTCCTTCAATTACATGGACCTTTAACAGAGACAGCAGTCCTCCGTACTTAGCTCTGAAAGCATCAGGGTTGGTGATCATCCTTGCCAACCCTCTTAAATCCTCTAGTTTTAGAACCTTGAAGGTGTACTTGTGAGCCTTCCTTCTACCGAAATCCATAACACAATCTTTCTCTGTGATATTTGCAATCATTGTCTTAGTTTAATTTGAAAAAAGAGAGAGTAGAAGAGAAGATTTTTTTCTTTGTTTAAAGTTTTTTAATGAAATGAATGCATGAATGCAGCACACAAAAACATAGAAAAAAAATTGGTTCAAAGGTTCAGCGTCATGAGCATGGAGTCATGGCTCTACCCATTCCCAAAGGTTGTACTATGGTGAATTTTTGTACCTGTCCTCAAAACATTGACCCCCTTGGGATAACAACAACAGGTTGGTTAACCCGAGCGAGTTGCAGTATCTTAGGGTAATCTCAAATGAGGGTAGTATCGGGTGAAAACTATTTTCGATAGCTTCCACACTACAAAATAGTCACATGGTCTCAGTCTACTAAATCCTCAGTTTCATGGATACCACAATCGAACAATCTGCTTTTGCAACCGAAGTCACTAGACATTGAATCCGCAAAGGGTATCTCCACTGATTCGATGGTCTACCACGATCGCTTATTCGGGAAGCACTCCCTGTAAGACCACCCGTCTATGCCATCACTTATCTTAGGTATCACTCAAAATTTTCAGATGCGACATCACTCGTATTCCCATTAGCAGAAAAATAAACACGGATATCAAGTAGGAAAAGTGATATATATATATATATATATATATATATATATATATATATATATATATATTCATTCCTAAAACTAACACCCTAGACCTCTTAAGAGCTATAATCCTAGTCCTATACAAATAAAATGACTCCCCGGCAGAGTCGCCATTTTTCTGTAGCGACCACCTTATCGCAGAAATTGGGTTTTCTCCTTAATGAAGAGGAGGGGGTGCTACTTTCTGATTTGTTATTTATCCCGTGAAGCTGGAAGGGAAAGGGAAGCTATCTAAAACTAACCTTGCACGCGAAAGTTTAACTGAACAAACACTTAAAGAGATTCGGGGAGTCGGGGTCAGGTTATACAATAGGGAGTTGTCAATTTCCCATCCTATATGTGGTTATCCACAGGTTGTTAGCTTTAGGTTCTGTTTTGTACTTGATGGTGTTTATCCATTAATGGGTTGGGAAAGTTTCTTGGGAAATATGAGAGAGAGAGTGAGTTTTTGTTGATGTTCGGGTTTTCCCGATGTTTTTGGTAAGGTACTGGACCTAAGTTTTGATTGATATGAAGGTACTGGACCTAGAGTGTTTGTTTGGTATGCTCGCTAAGATTTCCCAATCTTATACCTACGTATTCCCATTTA
The DNA here is from genome assembly GCA_022829125.1 of Lathyrus tuberosus. Taxonomy (NCBI): domain Eukaryota; kingdom Viridiplantae; phylum Streptophyta; class Magnoliopsida; order Fabales; family Fabaceae; genus Lathyrus; species Lathyrus tuberosus. Next base: position 10,422,930 of record JALAZF010000112.1, read on the forward strand.
AACGAAACAAGGAAATCAGAGCAATCGTAGTTCCTCCTATTCCAAGGAAGGAAAAGATATTTTGGTGTCTTGTTCAAAGCCCAAGATTGAAGCTAAATGGAGTATTTGTGTCTTGTTCAAAGCCCAAGATTGAAGCTAAAAGGTTTGACTGAGAGAGAATTTGTGATCTCTAAAGGGAGACATTTGGTCTATTTATCACAGCTGTCGGGTGACTGTTTATAAAGGAGTATTACTTTAACTGGGATATGATAATCCAGCAATGCCATAATTTCCTTTATAGGGGTGTTATCCTGAAGGGGAAAACTTTAACTCAATGTAGAGCAATGCCATTTTTCCTTAGGAATTTCTCATGCTAAGAGAGGGACAGTGGCATGGATGTAAATAATCCAGAGGCTTGCCCCTTACAACAATTAGATGAAAGAAAGGATTTACCAGGATAAGAGATGGACAACAGCTTGGATATTTGAATCAGTAAGTGTGCCACTTACAGCAGTTATCTGGGATTTAGGGTTTGTTTTGAATCTCTGTTTAGATAAGTGATAAACAGAGAAATGACTTCCTACAGAGAGCTTTTGATTTCGACTGAGGGGATGTTGATTTTAGTGTGCCTTAATCAAAGCCCAAGGTTGAAGCTAAGAGGTTGATTGACTCCACTAGGAAAGTCCTTATACAAAGCCTAAGAGGAGGCTGGAAATGACTGACTCAACAAGAGTGTTTTTATATGTCTTGTACAAAGCCCAAGGTTGAGGCTAAAAGAGACTGACTCTTTTGGGAAAGAGATCTTTATCTGTCTTGTACAAAGCCCAAGATTAAGGCTAAAAAAGACTTTACTGACTCGGCTGAGGATATTTTAAGTGTCTTGTACAAAGCCCAAGATTAAGTCTGAAAGGGCTTGACTCTACGGGAGAGTATTATCTGTCTTGTACAAAGCCCAAGATTGAGGCTGAAAGAGGATTGACTCCGCTTAGGAAATTTATATGGTGTCTTGTACAAAGCCCAAGATTGAGGCTGAAAAGGGTTTGACTCAACAAGAGAGTGCTTTTATCTATCCTGTACAAAGCCCAGGATTGTGGCAGAACAAGCTGGAGAAATCATTATACAAAGCCTAAGAGGAGGCTGAATTTTGCTAGGGGAAATCATTATATCAAGCCTAAGAGGAGGCTGTAAAAAGATTGACTCAACAAGAGAGTGTTTATCTATCTTGTAAAACGCCTAAGATTGAGGCTAAAAGGGTTGACTCAACAAGAGAGTGCTGAAAGGTGATTGACTCAACAAGAGAGTCTGAAAGTTGATTGACTCAACAAGAGAGTCTGAAAAGGTTAGCTCTGCTGGAGAGAATCATTCTACAAAGCCCAAGAGGAGGCTGGCTTTGTTGAGTAAAGGAAGGATCATTATACAAATCCTAAGAGGAGGCTATCATCTGCTGGGAATTATTGGGATCCCGAGGCAGGTCCATATGGGGAATCAACTCTTACTGAGGGTTACAGAAGAGTTGAGGTATCAGAGACCTTGAGGTTCTAATTTGGGATAGTGTTATACTGATGATAAACTGATCCTGGCTAGGGATTTTTAGGAGAGAGAATGGGTTTTAGAACCCTGGATTTTAACTCTATTGGAGATTAATCCAGAATGATCAGGGTTTCTCCTATGTTTGTAGGGAACTTGAGAATGTCTTCGAGACTCAAGAGGAGATTTAGACTGTCCAAGTCTACTGGGATGGAAGAGTTTATCTTTGTATGATGCCCAAGAGTAGGCAGGTGTTTTAAGGGATGAGAATCAACCCTAAAATGTTTTGATGTTTTGACACTGGAAAGACTGCTCTAGCAAAGGATGACTAAGTTCTGTTTTATATATTTAAGAGGTCTTTGGGGTCCTTGTATTAAGCCCAAGAGAAGGCATGAGAACTTTTAAGAAGCCGGAGGGTCCTTGTACAAAGCCCAAGAGGAGGCGGGGATGCTTTTAGGAAGCCTATGGGTCCAAACTTAAGAATAGTTCAAGAAAAATTTCACCGGGAATAATCTTTTCTTTAGTGAACAGTTCTAGGGTTTGAAGAAATTCAAGAGAAGTTTCACCGGGAATTAATCCTCTCTGGGGAAACTGAATTTCATGGACAAGTTCTAATAGTGATAGTCTGAGAAAAGGTTCACCGAGAATACTGCCTTTCTCTTTGTTCCATATTGTTTAAGCCCAAGAGAAGGCAAGACTGTATCTGGAAATCCTACGGGGATCTAGTTTTGACTGTATTAAAGCGTGACCAACTAGCTTTACCTTGTTCTAGACCTAGTTGTCGGGGAAAACTCTAAATAGATATACTAGTAATATACAGTTGATATATGACAAGTATTTAAAAGGGTATGAAAGAAGGACTTACAGGGGAGCAGCTTCCCACAATACAGTTATATATATATATATATATATATATATATATATATATATATATATATATATATATATATATATATGAAAGCAAGTAAATGAAAGCTGATAAAAACTTACAGGTGAGCAAGCTTCCATGTTGTATTTGTTAGTTGTTCAAAGAAATTAAAGAAAGTTTTGATAACAACTGTATATTTGAACCTAAATCAAAAGATAAGTTGTTTTTGAAAAGATTATTGGGGCTTATACTCAAGGAGAGGCCCAGGTTATTTTGTTTTGAACTGGCGATCGCACCGGGATTTTCTAAAACACAATGGGACTTATACAATGACTGAGGCCCAAAAATGGTTTTGATTAAGAAATGGATTGGGACTCTATTAGAGGCCTAAAGTGTATTTTTAAAAGAAAGGTGGGACTTACAACACGAGGGTAGGCCCAGATGAAAACAACGATCGCAACGTTATTTTGAAAATCGCGTCGGGACTTATACAATGACCGAGGCCCAAAATTATTTATGTACAACAAGGATTGGGTCTTACACTCTATTAGAGGCCCAAAGTGTATTGAAAATTTAAAATCGAGAGAAAACCCTAATTTTAAATAAAAATGTAATTTTTCAAAGGAAATTAAATGAAAAAAATGATATAAAATACTAAATATATTCAAAAATAAGTTGTACACTTTGAAAAATATTTTGAAAAATCATGTTTAGTTACATGAGAGTTTGAAATTCAATTGGTTTTGAAAGATCAATGTGGGAATTCCATTTAAAAATGTTTAAAAACAAATAAAAAGAAATTAATCACAAAAATTCTAACTATAGTAAATAAATAATATAAATTGGATTTTTTTTGTAAAATAAAATGTTTAAACATTTTAGTGAATTTTGAGAAAAAGAATCAATTCAAAAACGTAAATATTCAGAGAGAAATTAATTTTTGAATCAATTAACAAAAATAACTAAAATTCAAAATTTTGAATTATGGCACCAAGAACACTTGGTTCTTGCTCGCGCCCTCTATTTTTTCATATTTGCATTTTTCTCACTTTTCTCCATGATTTCTCAATGGTTTTGCACGATTCAAACACCAATCTTGTTCGTTTTTGAACAAGGATCACAACCATATAGATTAATTGCATTTATATTAAGAATTGAGTGAGAAATCAGAAGAAAACCTCAAGAACCCTAATTTCAGCATGAACACAATGAAATTTAATACACGATTGATTCATGGAAATTGATTGAGGGTTATCACTCTACATACATGCAGGAATAAGATGGTAACTCACAAATTCATTTATGATGCATGGAACATAGAGTTTGAAGGGTTCATGCTTACCTCTTGCAGCTGGTGATCGAGTTTGGTGATGGAGGTGCTACAGCTAGGTTCCAATGATCTGGACAGCTTCCTTAGGTGCCAAGGAGTGTGTTTGAATACTTGGAATGGATGGAAATGGTCTGGGACTGGTTGTGGTACCTCAACTGCATATATGTCAAGAACTTGAGCAATTGGCTGATGATTTTGTGAATTTGATGTTCCAGATGTGATTTTGTGTTATGGATCACTCATACATGATGTTTATAAGGTGTGTGTGTGATTGGTTTGGTTGGAATTGCTTTCAAACTCAAAACCCGATAGTGACTTGAGTTAGAAGGCAAAATTGGAGTGAAAGGGAGATTTTGAGGAAAACATCAGTTTGGGTGCTTTGGTGTACTCAAACTGATCACAAATGAGCTCTATTTATAGTAGAGTAATTTTGTTTTGCAAGCAATAGTGAATGGCAACTGGTACAGGTCTGTGGCCAATTGTGATCAAATGAAATCTCAAGTCTCCTCTAGCCATTGACTTGAGGTTAGAGCACAGGCCTAAGGTTCTTTGGTTCAGGGATAAGTCTTGACTGAACTTGGATAACATTGTCTTGATGAATGCCACCTCTATGCATCAGTTAAATGCTTTGAGACAAAATTGAACATTTGAAGCAAATTGAATTCTAGGGATGACATGCCTAAACATAGATTCATGGACTTGTGAGGATGATGAATCAATGTTTGTCCCTTGGTTGTTCCCCCTTGAGGTGTGCAGATGGATAACCATGCTTGAATTTTCCCAAATTGATCAATTCGAGCACTAAGGCACAAATCTGCCTTGCAAAAACAGTTTGCAACAAAGCATGTTGCAGCTGTCATAACCTCTAGCTCAGGTGGAGTTTTCTCATGTTCTTAGGCTCCTTGGAAAGCTCTTATATGATACAGCACACGTGTGATCATAGTTTGTCTTGAAACTATTTGGGTCCAATTAAAAAAAACCTCATGAACATTGATGTTCAAGGCTGGTAACTTAGGCAGATTTTCACTAAGTGTTGGAAAAGTGTCATTTTCATGTTTTCAGCCACTTTGATCACTCCATAACTAAAAATCCATGAAGAATTGGAGCTTGATGTAGTTGAAGCTTTTGTAGAGTGTAGCAAGACATATAAATCCAGGTTTGGATCTCCCAAAATGGTTGCTTGGATCTCAAGTTATGGTCTTTGGAAGTTGGTACCCTAGTCACTTTGTTCCATAACTTAGAAAAATTCTAAGTTTTTTTATGGTTACCCCTTTAACAAGTTAACTCACTTTCTTTGATTTTTCTTGATGAATGATGATTCAAATCACATATTAACATTGTTTTATGGTTAAGGAACATTGTTTGACCAAAAATCCAAAAAGTCAAACTTGGATTTTTGTATAGTTGACTTTTTCATCAGATGAAATTTTGACTTTGTGACCCTTTTGTGAAATCAATCCTTGGGCTTGATTAAATTTCATGGATGGCCTCCAAGGGTATTTAGGAATGTCTTGGACCCCTCCCCAAGGTTTGAGATCAAGGGTAGGTCAACAGTCAAGAGTAGGGTTGACTTTTTCCATCAAAAACCCTAATTTATAATCAGATGGTTTTGAGCTCTTGTGGCTTATGACTTGAGCTCTTTGAGTTAATCAAATCTTGTAAACATGCCAATATGATGTATTTGAGGTCTTTGAAGTTCATTTTGAAGCTTCAAGCCATGCCTCACTTCACTAGTTAACTTAAGGGTTGAATTAGGTCAAAACCCTAATTCCTGATTTTTTTGCTAGATGGACCTTCAAGGTGATTTTATCATTGTGAATGGGCTCTTGAGATCCTTTTGAGCTTATTGGACCATACATTGAGGTATTGGCTCATGTCCAGATGGAAATTTTCATCTGGGGACCCTGGTCGACCAAACCCTAATTTGGTAACACAGGCGATCTTGAGGCTTAATCCACTTGGAATGTTGCAACTTTGTGCTTGATTCTTGATGTGGGAGACCTCTTGGACCTCCATGGATGTTTGATAGGTTAGACAAGTTGAAGATCATGTCAATTCTTGATTGATCTTTTGTCTAAATGCTCTGAGAGAGGTTAAAACCCTAATCTTTGATTGTAAAGATGCCTAACAATCCCTGAGGAGATTGATGAGGCATGAAAGTACATCCATATTGTGATGATGATTTGCACAATGATGGGAAATCTTGGTGGTCAAAATTTAGGGTATGACAGGCCCCCAGATGTAGGTGATTTGCACCAAACTGGGTTATCATATTCTGTGTTGTTTATCATTCTGCATTTACAATTCAGTTTTAATTAACATGTTATAACAGATGTCAAAACATCTGTCTTGCTGCAGTTACTGATATTTTGAATATCAGTTTGCTATTCTGTTCCAGGTTTAAAGATTGTGCAGAGAACAATGTCTTGATCTGCTATGCCAGAATTTCAATTGGTATCAGAGCAGGCATCCTGTCTGCTTCTGGATGAGATATTGGGAGATACTTTCTGGCACTTTAAACAAGGAGGAGTTTTGGAGATCAGATCATTCACTCAGACATACTTAAGGGTATTAATGGATGGGATGGATGTTCTGGATCGAAGGTTACAACTTGGGGTTGTTCATGTTTTCTGAGGAGGTTCTACAACAACTGCAGGAGAAGTGGCTAGTTCTCTTATTGGGGTGTCTTATAAGATGTTCTGACATCTTATTAGGGCATGTTGAATTTATTCCTTGGTGGTTCTGCTGCATATGTTTCTAATGGAAGAACTCTGGTATTTATGGGATTCTGGAGTTGTGACTGAAGACAGATGGTGGAAGATCTCAATGGCCAGCCTCTTCTTTTGAAGATATCTTCATTCTTTCATTCCAAAGTTGGGAGCGATGGAATAGAGAGAGTTGTTGGTTGATGTCTGTCATGGTGACTTGGTAATTGGAAGGATGGTTCCATCTTGTATCCTAAAGTCAGTTTGAAGATAAGGTGAGTTGAGATTGAATTTATCAAGTTCATGCTCTAGGAATTTGATAAATTATTTTTCAGCTAAGTTGTCAAAGATACTTGAGATCTCTCTCAAGTCCACTCATAAAGGCATCTCAGTCGTGCATTTGGAGTCTTTTAGTTACTCTTCTGACTAGAGGTTGTTTTTGTGAAACACAAATCTGAAGAAAGTGGAGGTGATTTATTTTCACCATCCAAATGTGCAAGGAAGGATTCATCTTTCTTAATCTTAAGGATGAATCCAATCTGAATGGAGATTTCAGAACTGTTGAGGTAAATAGGTTTCGTTCAGAGAGAATCTTAGTTACTTAAGTCAAGGGTGGCAACCTTGGCATCTCAACACTTTGTTTGTCAAGGAAGATACTTGCAAAGATTGAATACTTGATAAGTGTTCATGGAGTGATCAGTTGAAGTATGGCTTCAACAGTGAAACAGGGTTATTAACCAAGGATTTAATATCAATTGCTATTTGTGAAATTCACAAGTATTTAATTGATTATTCTTGTATTTGAAGTTCAAGATTGCTGATGTTCAACAAGATGTTGAAACATCTCTTCATCAGAGTTTGTGCAGAATCATGGGAGGGGTACTGCATACGCTTTTGGATCTATTTCTCTTGGGTTTTGACCTAAGAATTTGCTTCAGTATGGTATGGCATAAGCATCTAATCTCTGGAGAGTTTACTGGCAAGAAACTGGTCTAGACAATGGTGTTGTTGAAGATGGAGATGAAGACATCATAATCTTGATGGATATTTCATGGATCAGTTTATTTCTGGTCCAGGTGCATTGGAGCATACTGTGGTGCTCATCATAGGGGTCAAGAATAGGTGGAAATATTCTTGATATTGTGAAGATTACTCTACTTAAGGAAAGTGGCACTCCTTTGGTATAGCTGTAGTGTAGTCCATGACTACTTCTTTTCTGAAGAATCAGACTTGGAACGTTTGAGTTATTTGGAGATGTGAAGCTGATATTCATCAAGGTGTGAGCTTGAATTGAATACACGTGATATGATTATGCAGGATGGAGGTTGTCTACTCAAACTTGGTTGTTGAATCATGTCAATGAGAACATGGAACTCTTGTTCTATTATAGGGAGGAGGTTCTTCTAAGTGGCAGAAGAAAGGGCTGAATTCCTCAGCTGGATGTCTGAACAGATGTTGTGACATCAAGCTTAACATCAGGATCTCAGTTAATGATGAGGCACATCAACTTAAGATAAGCTTATCTACAAAGGAATGGAAGATGTTGATGCTTCAAAAAGGTCTATCTTATGCAGTTTGCAGGAGCTGCGAGTAAGAGAAGATGTTACATGTCCGAGTCTTGGTGCATCTAAGATGACTTGCTACGGAGTGAGTTGATTATGTGACTTGAAGATCAAGTTTCATTGGTGGATCATTGGTTCTTTTAGGGATCTGGAGAAAGTTTAGGTAATCAAACAATGGCATTTGGTTACTCTCGAGCATGGTCTTGGAACAAATTACTCTTGAGGGTAGTTGGTTGAAGACTTAAGGAGGTTTTGGTTCTGTTCTATCTTGGAGCTTGTGGTAGAAGTTTTAAGTTGATTATGGAAGATTACCTTCTTTTGGTCGATGAGAGTTTATTTCTCTCTGTGGTGGTTTGGAGTTCTTATTGATCAAGCTGGTGGCGCAGTGTTGTCTGAAGATCTTCAGTTAGATTACTATGCAGTAGTAAGTCCAGCGTGTCATATCCCAAATTTTGACCACCAAGATTTCCCATCATTGTGCAAATCATCACCACAATATGGACTTACTTTCATGCCTCATCAATCTCCTCAAAGATGATCGAGCATTCACCACAATCAAGAATTAGGGTTCTGAGCCCTCTCAGAGCACTTAGACAAAGGATCAATCAAGGAATGACATGATCTTCAACTTGTCTAACCTCTAAAACACCTATAAACGATCAAGAGGACTCCCACATCAAGAATCAAACACAAGGTTGCAACATTCCAAGTGGATCAAGTCTCAAGATCCCCAGTGTCACCAAATTAAGGTTTTGGTCGACCTGGGCCTCCAGATGGAAATTTTCATCTGGGCATGAGCCAATGCTTTAAAGCACAACCCAAGATACTCCAAGGGACCTTATGTACCCAATCATCAAGTCAATTTAACCTCAGGGGATGCATTTACCAAATATCAGGAATTAGGGTTTCTTGACCTAATTAACCCCTAAGTTGACTTTTGGGACAAAACCTGAGCCAAGACCTCAAGACATGATTTGAGGGCCTCCAATGCACTATATTGATCCATTTGCAACAATGGATTGACCCAAGAAGCTTGGTTCACAAGTTTCAATTTCCTCAGGATCACAATTAAGGTTTCGAGGAAAAAGTTAACTGTATCTTTGACTTTTGACCAAGAGATGATCCCAAACTTTGGGACATGATTCAATACACCCTCTAACACCTATGGAATCCATCCATTAGGTTTGATTTAGGTCGAGGACTTGATCTCACAAAGGATCGCACAGTTTGGATTTCATCCGATAAAAAGTCAATTGTGCACAAAATCAAGTTTGACTTTTTGGAATTTTTCACAAATATGGTTCCCCTAAGTCAAAAATAATGTTAATGTATGGTATTGACCATCATTCATCAAGAAAAATCAAGAAAAGTGAGGTTTGTTGCAAAAGTGGCAACTATGAGAAACCAAATTTTTTCTAAGTTATGGAACAAAATGGCTTTGGTACCAACTTTGCTAGGTCATAACTCCTAAACCACAAGGCCTTTTTCTCCCATTCAAAGCTCAAATGAAAGTCCACCTGACATACTTTAAAAGTGTCAACTACAAGAGATTCCAAATCCTCATGGATTTTGAGTTATGGATTGATCAAAATCACAAAAAGTGAAAATGGCCACTTTTTCCAACACTTAGTGAAATTTTCAAAAAGTCAGAATCTGCCTTACTTTTTCCAAAATGTAGGGCCATTTTTCACCTTGACCCAAGATGAACCAGGTCCAAGGGTGAACATCAAAGTTGAAGTATGCCATGAGGGCTTTCCAACAAGTACCAGATCATCTCCAAATTCAATTTGAGTAGGGAGATACAACCCTTGGAACATGGCTTCATAAACTGATTTTTACAAGGCAGATTTTGTGCATTTGTTCGATTTGGCCAAATCAGATAACTCCAAGCCTTGTCATCTATTTGGACACATCAGAGGATAAAAACTAAGGGGAATGATCTGATCCCCAAGCCTCATAAGTCCAAGAATCTACACTTAGCCATTACAAACCTAAAAAGGCTAAAAAGTACAAAAGACTCTAATTTTGTTTCCAAGCATTTAATGGATGCATCAAGGTGTCATGGACTAACACATTCCTAACTGAGTGAGTCAAGAATCAGCACTGAATCAAAGAACCATATGCATGTGCCCTAACCTCATGTCAATGGCTAGAGGAGACTAAAGATTCCCTTGGATCAACATTGGCCAAAGGCCTGTACCAGCTGCCATTCACTATTGCTTGTAAAAAAAACTTGTTGCACTATAATTAGAGCTCATTTGTGCTAAGTTTGAGTACACCAAAGCACTACAACTGATGCTTTCCTCAAAATCTCTCTCTTTAGGTCAAAATGCCTTCTTTTACAAGTCATCTTTGAGTTTTTGAGTTAGAGAGAAATTCCACCATAGCTCATGATCCAAACACATTCAATATGTCATATATAAGCTGTCTAAACACTCACTTGTGATCTGAAACACTAAAATCAGAAAATCAACCTCCAAAACCTCAAAATTGGTCTTTTCTGCATTTTCCAAGCCATGCCTTAATCCAGTCAGTTCCAAAACCAAACAAGGCCTCAAACACACTCCAAATATCATCCTCAAACTGTCGCAATTGGCTCTCCTCATCTGGAACACCATTTGAGAGAGTTACCATATTGGTCACTTTTGCCCCTTTTGAAAGAAAGAGCTAAAACTTGTTCCTGAGGATTGCAGCTGGTTTTGATCATCCTAAAAGCTTCTAAGGGATCAATCAAGAGTGTCCAAAGCATTGGATTACTTCTGGCACAAGGATCTTAACAGTTAGCACAAGAAGCTCCAAGAGGTAAGTGCATGACAACTTGAACTCTTTGAATTATGCATTGCTTTAAAGTCCACTAATTATAAACATCTCATACATATCATATATGTTGTGTTTAAACCAATTCACCATGTTATTAGTGTGTATATGATGTGTTAGCATAGAAAATACAAATCTTGGCATTTTTTGAAACCACTATCGGATTTTTAGATTGAGACATCTTCTGAAAAATATAAAGGCACCATTGGATTCCTCATGAAATTCTAGGTCAGATGCACCTAAATTTTGTCCCAATCCATGGAGAAATGAGCAAGTTACAACCTTCATGCAAATCCACCATGACTTGGTTTCTTGCCTTGGCCAGGCCTAGAAACCAGGCCACCCTTATGTATTAATGGGGTGGTTTTGATACACGGATGTATCACCACCCCAGTGGTAGCGTGCATGTGTGTTTGGCTATGAGGTCGTGGGTTCAAACCCCACCCAGACCTTTTTTGCTACCCTTCCACATTTTTGCTATTTTTAATATTTTATAGTTTTTGTTAATTAATTCAAAAATTAATTTCTCTCAATTTTAATTATTTTTTATTGATTCTTTTTTTGAAAATTCACAAAAATATTAAAATATTTTATTCCATGAAAATTTCACAAAAATATTATTTATTTCATATATTTAGTATTTTTTGTAAAGAATTATGTTTTATTTGTTGTTTTAACACTTAAAATATTTCTTTCTCTTGATTTTGCAAATTCAAATAATTTTCAAATTATTATATGAATAAAACATGATTTTTCAAACATTAATCGAAGATCACAACTTATTTTTCACACATGTTTGATAATTTTGATAATTTTAATTGAATTTATTTATTCAATTAAAATACATTTTAAAATCAAATTAGGGTTTTGATTATTTTCACCCTCACAAATATTTTTCAAAAACACTTTTTGGGCCTCTAATAGAGTGTAAGACCCAACCCCTTTGTACATAAATAATTTTGGGCCTCAGTCATTGTATAAATCCCAATACAGTTTTCAAAACGATGGTGCGATCATTGTCAACTTTGGGCCTACCCTTGTATTATAAGTCCCATTTCTTTTATTTTTCAAACCTTTGGGCCTCTCCTTGAGTTGTAAGACCCATCCCTTTGTACAGAAAACCTTTTTGGGCCTCAGTCATTGTATAAGTCCCGATACAATTTTCAGATCAACGTTACGATTACTGTTTGTCATATGGGCCTCTCCTTGAGTATAAGCCCCAACAACCTTTTCAAAAACAACTTCCCTTTTGATTTAGGTTCAAATTCATAGTTGTTATCAAAACTTTATTTAATTTCTTGAGCAACTAACCATACAGCTGTTACAATGGAAACTTGCTCGCCTGTAAGTTTTATCAGCTTTCTTTTAAATACTTGTCATATATATATATATATATATATATATATATATATATATATATATAACTGTATTGCTGGAAGCTTGCTCACCTGTAAGTTTTTATCAGCTTTCTTTACATGCTTTCATATATATATATATATATGTTTGTATTGCTGGAAGCTTGCTCACCTGTAAGTCCTTCTTTCATATCCTTTTAAATACTTGTCACATATCAACTGTATATATACTTGTATACCTGCTTAGAGTTTTTCCCGGCAATTAGGTCTAGAATTAGATAAAGCCAGTGGTCACTCTTTCAACAGTCAAAACTAGTTCCCCATAGGAATTCCAGATACAATCTTGCCTTCTCTTGAGCTTAAACAATATGGAACAAAGAGAAAGACATTATTCCCGGTGAAACTTTTCTCAGACTGTCACTATTAGAAATTGTCAAAGAAATTCATTTCCCCCAGAGAGGATTAATTCCCGGTGAAACCTCTCTTGAATTTCTTCAAACCCTATAACTGTTCACTAAAGAAAAGATTATTCGCGGTGAAACTTTTCTTGAAATTTTCTTAAGTTTGGACCCACAGGCTTCCTAAAAGCATCCCAGCCTCCTCTTGGTCTTTGTACAAGGACCCCCCGGCTTCTTAGAAGTTCTCATGCCTTCTCTTGGGATTAATACAAGGACCCTGAAGACCTCTTAAAGGTATAGGACAAAATTTAGTCATCCTTCGCTAAAGCATCTTTCCAGAGTCAAACCTCAGACCAATTTAGGGTTGATTCTCATCCCTTAAAACACCTGCCTCCTCTTGGGCATCATACAACGATAAACTCTTCCATACCAGTAGACTTGGACAGTCTAATCCCCTCTTGGATCTCAAAGACATTCTCAAGTTCCCTACAAACACAGGAAAAACCCTGGTCATCTAACCAATCTCCAATAGAGTTAAAACCTCTATAGGTTTTCAAAACTAAATCTTTAAACTCTCACTTTAAATTTCCCCAGCTAGGGTCAGTTTATCATTAGGATAACACTATCCCAAATCAGAACTTCAAGGCATCTGATACCTCAACTCTTCTGTAACCCTCAGCAAGAGTTGATCCCCCAACTTGGACCTGCCTCTGGATCTCAATAATCCTCAACAGAAGTCAGCCTCCTCTTAGGCTTTGTATAAAGATTTTCCTCAGCAGAATTAGCCCCAACAGCTCTCTCTTGTTGAGTCAATCACCTTAAGGCACTCTCTTGTTGAGTCGACCTTTTTCAGCCTCCTCTTAGGCTTTGTATAATGATTTTCCCCAGCAGAGTTAGCTTCAAAAAGACTCTCTTGTTGAGTCAATCACCTTTCCATACTCTCTTGTTGAGTCAATGGTACAAAACAAAAACACTCTCTTGTTGAGTCAGCCGTTCCTTTTTAGCCTTAATCTTGGGCTTTATACAAGACATATATAAACTTTCTCCCACAAAGTCAAAATCTTCATAACCTTCTCTTAAGCTCGGGATAAATATCTTCCCCAACGGAGTCAATTCCTCCCAGCCTTCTTTTAGGCTTTGAGAATTAATATCCCTAAGTGGAGTTAATCCTCTTTTCAGCCTCAATCTTGGGCTTTGTACAAGACACCAATAAATAAAACACTCTCTTATTGAGTCAGTCTCATTTCAGCCTCAATCTTGGGCTTTGTACAAGACACCGTATAAATCTCTCCAGCAGAGTCAATCTTCTTTCAGCCACAATCTTGGGCTTTGTACAAGCAGATAAAACCTCTCACTCATAGAGTCAGTTTCCCCTTTTAGCCTCAATCTTGGGCTTTGTACAAGACAGACAAAATATTCCCCTAGAAAAGTCAACTTTTAGCCTCCTCTTAGGCTTTGTATAATGATGTCCCCCAAAGAGTTAGTCTCTTTTTAGCCTCAATCTTGGGCTTTGTACAAGACAGATAAACACTCTCTTGTTGAGTCAGTCTTTTCCCGCCTCCTCTTAGACTTTGTATAAGGACTTCCCCAGTGGAGTCAACCAATCTCTTAGCTTCAACCTTGGGCTTTTATCAAGGCACAGAAAAATCAACATCCCCTCAGAGGAAATCAAAATCTCTCTATAGGAAGACATTTCTCTGTGTTATCACACATTAAAATAGAAAATCAAAACAAACCCTAATCCCAGATAACTGTTGTAAGTGGCACACTTGTCGATTCAAATATCCAAGTTATAGTCCATCTTTTATCCTGGTAAATCCCTTTCTTTCATCTAATTGCTGTAAGTGGCAAGCCTCTGTATTATTTACATCCAAGCCAATGTCCCTCTCTTAGCATGAAAGATTCCTAAGGAAAAATGGCATTGCTCAATGCTGAGTTAAAGTTTCCTCCTTTAGGACAAACCCCTTATAAAGGAGATTACGGCATTGCTGGATTCACATATCCCAGTTAAAGTAATCCTCATTTATCATCAGTCACCCAACAATTATGATAAACAGACGAGATGTCTCCCTTTAGAGATGATAAATTCTCTCTCAGTCAAACCTTTTAGCTTCAATCTTGGGCTTTGAACAAGATACAAACACACCCTTTAGTTTCAATCTTGCGCTTTGAACAAGACACCAAAACATCTTTTCCTCCAATAGAATAGGAGGAACTACGATTGCTCTGATTTCCCTGTTTCTTTAAATGGGAATACGTAGGCATAAGATTGCGAAATCTTAGCGAGCATACCAATCAAAAACTCTAGGTCCAGTACCTTCACATACCAATAAAAAATTCTAGGTCCAGTACCTTCACATACTAATCAAAACTTAGGTCTAGTACCTTACCAAACTCATCAAAAACTTACTCTCTCTCTCTCTCTCATATCTCCCAAAGAAGAAACTTTCCCAACCCACAACAGATAAACACCATCAAGTATAAAAGCAGAACCTAATACTAACAACCTGTGGATAACCACATATAAGATGGGTAATTGACAACTCCCCATTGTATAACCTGACCCCGAATTCCCGGAATCTCTTTCAGAGTTTGTTCAGTTAAACATTCGCGTGCAAGGTTAGTTTTAGATAGCCTCCCTTTCCCTTCCAGCTTCACGGGATAAATAAGAAATCATAAAGTAGCACCCCAATCCTACCATTGTGGTGAGGAGAAACCCATGGCGATAAGGTGGTCGCGTCACCAACAAAAATCGCACGTTACACAGTGGTGGAGCATATCAAGAACCATGGTGTATAGTGTCTGTGATATGTGAAGGATGTCATAACTGATGTTAGAACATCATCTGGGTTGGTTATCCTTGGAGTAAGATTCTAAGTTCTGTGTGTGGAACTTGACACTCACATCGTGTCTAAGAAGTATTTATTTTGTCATACGGGAGAATGATGAAGTAGAAGGACTATCTTGGAAGTCTGATGTGAAGGTTTTTAGTAAGACTAAAGTGAATCATGGGTTGATTGCATGAAGGTCTGGATTCTGATACGATCAGAATATGGAAGTGTATATTCACCAGTTGAATTAGAAATGTTCTATCTTATCATATGGGAGAATGATAGATTAAAGATTGTCTTGGATCATGGGGTGTTTATCTAGAAGACTGAATCTTGCTAAGGTCAGAATGCTTGTGGAGAGGTGGTTTCTTCTACTACAAGTCATGCTAGAGAGAAGGGGATCTGTTTGGTGCTTTTGGAGCAATTAAGCTGAGGATTTCTGAAGCATGTGTTTGATGTTTTCAAGTGTGAAGAACATCTGGGTGAGTTAGCAAACTAAGGGGCTCTATATGTCTCTTTGAGGAATGTGAAGCATTCCAGATTCAATTGGATTGTATCTCAAGGAACATGGATATCTATACATGAGAATTCAGGAGGAATTCGTATGGTGTATGGATGGGTTCAGGAAGAGAGGGATCAATGGTGATTTTAGTCTCAATCCAAGAGTTTGTTGGTTGTGGTACAAGGATACGTTCCTGGTACTCTCACTCTATGATCATGAAGGTGTCATGGGATATCATGTGGTGATTTTGGGTGGTTCTTGCTGAAAAAGCATCTTTTGAGAAAGATAGGGGGATAACTTCTGTCTGTTAAATGTACTAGTGTGGTACATGTATTGCTTGAGGATTAGACATTAGGTGAATGCATTCAGCAGGTGTGTTGAACAAAGGGCGCTCTCTTGAAGACATGAAGTTGCGTCTTATGTTTTCCATTTATTTAGGATGTGGTTCTTGCAAAGGAGCACTGGTTATCTATGATAGGGGGAGTTAGACTTCTATTTCAGATTTATGGCTGCAGTGGTGCAGATTATTTATCAAGATTGGTTGTGGTTTCAAGCAGTTTGTGATAAATTGTCTCAGGTGAGGATGATATGTCAGACGAGATATTGTGACATTGCTCTACCAGTATAAGTTCTAGGTGGAATTATGGGGTAGTTGTGATTCTATCATTGGGTGTCAATGGACTGAATCAGAAGTGATACAAGTATCTTGGGAGTGTTCGGAGAATCATTGTTTGTTTCTGGGAGAATTTATTTTTCTCTACAGAAGTAGATAAAGTCTTTTAAGAGTCTTTGCTGCTAACTAGGAGATGTTTGAAGAAATGTATTAACATCTTAGTCAGTTATACTTGGTCTTCTGGTTGAAAGGGATTGTCGACATGCTTTAGTTGGAATAAACAAAGACTGACAAGGCTTCAGGAAATTATCTAGGACATGTGGGTGCGTCTTAATTGGCTGATTTGGATGGTGGAGAGAGTGTGGCTTAAAGAACGTGTGTTAAACACGTGTCTTGAGACATGCACATTCCTTGGATGGTTCCCCTTGAGACATGCATAATTCTTGAGACATACAAAATGTTCCAACAACAAAGAAGAATTCTGCTGAAAGAAGACATGTTAGATAAGATGTCCCAACACGATGTTAGGACATCGTGTCTGTTACAAACAGCAGGTTGTTGCTAATCTGGTACAAGAATTAAGGAGCAATCAGAACATGAATCAAGGAATCATCCAACAGAAGATTGAAAGCCCAAAGCAGCAGAAGGCTATAAAAGAAGACCAAGACCTAGGCAGAAAAGAGAGAGAGAATGACATAGACTTAGGAATCCTATTTTGTAAAATAGGTTTTAGGGTTTTAAGAGTCGTAGGTTTCTCTTGTAAGTCTCCCTCTGTATCGATTTGATACATTGTGGAAGACATATGTACTTGTACAGATTCGGAAACCCGTAGGTAATGAATCATGTATTGTTCTTGGAAGAAGCTTTTAAGCAAATCCAAGTTAACTTGTTAGTCAAGAATGCTTGACTGAACTTTGTATTGAAAGGGTTGTTTTTCAATAGGATGATACAATTATTGTGTTTTTAACTATTAGATAATCACTGGTTGTGATTTAGGGAGTGAGATGGGTTTCTCTTATCTAGGATGGAGTTCTTAGATAAAGTTTTCATTAGGTAGTGATAGGTAAACCAGGGGTGTTTACTGTAAACTAACGGTTGTTTACATAAAACTATACTACTGATAATGGATTCTTCTTCCTGGCTTGGTATGCCCCCATATGTAGGTAATTTGCACCGAACTGGGTTATCATATTCTGTGTTGTTTATCATTCTGCATTTACAGTTCAGTTTTGATTAACATGTTGTAATAGATGTCGAAACATCAGTCTTGCTGCAGTTACTGATATTCTGAATATCAGTTTGCTGTTCTGTTCCTGGTTTAAAGATTGTGCAGAGAACAATGTCTTGGCATGTGTTAGGACATCTACTATCTGCTATGCCAGAATTTCACACACACACACACACACACACACATAATCAAAGTTTTTACGCAAAACAAAAGTGTAGTCAAACTTTTAAAATATGGGTATAGTTATTAATTCTCAACAACGGAAAAAATAAATAAATAAATTTAGTATTTACTATTTTATTAATTAAGCAATTAATTTTAATATTTTTCACAAATAAGAC
Organism: Lathyrus tuberosus; assembly: GCA_022829125.1. Classification (NCBI taxonomy): domain Eukaryota; kingdom Viridiplantae; phylum Streptophyta; class Magnoliopsida; order Fabales; family Fabaceae; genus Lathyrus; species Lathyrus tuberosus. The sequence goes on from JALAZF010000112.1 coordinate 10,440,986, forward strand.
ACAGTCCCTTATCAATTATGGGTGTCCCTTACCATTCTGGATGGCTTTTTGGATATATGTATTTAAAAATATGTAATGCTTATTAATTATGATTAATTAATAGATAAGTCAATAAAATAGAAGTAGGACTGGCAATGAACCGAAGCAACTCGAAAATAGTTCGGAACTACGTTCGACAATTAAATCGTTGAACTAGGTTCATGAACCAAATGAGCTGAATATGAGCGAAAAACTAAGTTCGTTAACTAAATGAACTGAACTTGAACTATGCATAGTTCGACTCGTTAGGTTCATGAGTCAACTCGAATATATATGAGAAGAATTATATTGTCTTTAGAAGTAGGTGTAAAGATTTACTCCAAATCTTAACCTTATATTATCCCTTCCGTACTAGTTATGGCAGTAAAACTGACAATTGCATTCTTGTTGGAGGCATTATGACATGTGCGAAAATAACATGTGTAATGAAGGTTGCAAATGTTGTAATCATTCTTTGATGAAAATGTATCAATTTTTATTAATTTTTGGTGTCCTCTTTCATTAAATTTATAAGGTTCCTAAATATTTAGATTAAGTTGTGGATTTTTGAGACAAATTTAAACTGTAATTGAGTAATTTTTGAATTGGACTTTCAAATGTATCTCTTGAAAGTTGTGTAGTTTTTGAATTAGTAGATTTTTTAGACAGTTAAATTCCAATTTGATAACTTTTATTTTATTTTAAAATTTTCTTTTTAAAAAACATTAATTAAAAATGTCAAATATATAAAAAAAATAGACTTAAAAATGACTTTTAACCCCGTGAAGCAAGCGAGTTGATCCTAATGAGATAAACCTAACGAGTTGAACCGAATTGTTCGTGAACTTATAACGAGTCAAGTTTAAACTTAAAAAAAAGACCGTGTCATACTCGAACCGAGATCTGAGCTGAATCAATTCTTAACGAGTCGAGCCGAGTTGAGGCGAATTCGACTCGACTCATTTCTAGCCCTAAATAGAAGTGTGAAGGAGTATTTGTTTTAGAATTTTAGATTTTAGTTACTTTTATATTTATATTTTTAAGTAGATAAATTTTGTATATATATTCTCAGATAATAATAAAAACTCATTTAGTTTTTTTATTGAAATTTATATAGTTTATATTTGGGGGTAAACGACATCACCTATTTTTTAATTGTTTCTTTAATAAATATTAATTAATTATTAAACAAAAAACTTCAATCTTATTTATTTGTCTTTGAATTATTAAATCTTTTTGTTATTGATATTTATGATAATATCATCTCAAATATTTGCAAACTAGTTCTTTCTTAATCTTCAATTGATTTTATGCCATTAAATATTCATCAATCAACATCAAAAGCTTTGTAATTTTTGTTTTTTTACGAGAACCAATCTTGTCCATTCCATACCTATTCTTTTTAAATTAAGAAATTGCATTTTATTTTTGTAATTATATGTATAATTGTGTTCCATTGTATCTAAAGTGCATTACCAAAAATAGATCATGAATATTAATAGAGCAAAAAATTTAAAATTATTTAAATTTGAAAAAAAAAATCAACATAAAAGTGAGTTTCTAATATAATAGTTTCTTTTAACATTGGTGTGCTAATAACACATTTAAAATTTATTGATTACAATTTGTTTCCAACAAACAATCATTTGTTGCTATTTATTCATCAATCGAACGAAAACACAAAACATTACAAAAGAGTATATAACATTTCTACATCTATAAACCATGTAATATATATATATATAACTTGCACTATAATTCCAGTCTCTAATTTTGTATCCTTTAATAGCTCTCAAGTATTTGTATTAGTCATAAACATGCTACAAATAAGATATATATAGTTATATCTTATTCAAATCAATTTGCAGCAAGTCATGAACATCCTTATATTTAATATTTAATTCTTACAAAGGAAACCTCAAATCCGGCAACATCCTGTCATACCCCAAATTTGTCCTACCTTTTTCAGTTTTCTCTCTGTATGATCATCTAGGCCTTTGACATGATCTTTTGAGAACTAGGTCATAGGGTATCATGTGTGTGCTTATCATGACTAACTAACTTGTGCAGGTGCAGTGATTTCGAGTGTAGATGGCACTGGTTCTTTCAGTCAAACATTTCAGGTCATGACCAATTGATCCTAACTTAAAATGGTCCTAAGTGTCATACCCCAAATTTTGACCACTAAGATTTCCCATCATTGTGCAAATCATCATCACAATATGGATGAACCATCATACTTCATCAGTCTCCCCAAAGATGGGTGAGCATTCACTACTATCAAAATTAGGGTTTCAAGCCCACTCTGAGCTCTTAGACAAATGATCAATCTAGAAATGACACGATCTTCAACTTGTCTAACCTCTCAAACATCCACAATGGATCAATAAGACTCCCACTTCAAGGATTAAGCACAAGGTTGCTCCCTTCTAGATGGATCAAACTTCAAGATCGACAATGTCACCAAATTAGGGTTTTGGTCGACCAGGGCCTCCAGATGGAAATTTTCATCTAGGCATAAGCCAAAGATCCAAAACATAACCTAATATGCCCCATGGAACCTCATAAACCCAATCATTAAGTCAATCTTACCTCAGGGGATGCATTCATAAAAAATCAGGAATTAGGGTTTCTTGACCTAATTCACCCCTAAGTTGACTTTTGGGACAAATTATGAACCAAGACCTCAAGACATGATTTTAGGGTCTCTAATATACCATATTGATCCATTTGGGACAATGGATTGATCCAAGAAGCTTGAGTAACAAGTTTCAATTTCATCTAAACCACAGTTAGGGTTTCGCGGGAAAAGTTAACTGTAACTTTGACTTTTAACCAGGACATGCTCCCAAGCCCTAAGACATGATTCAACATACCCTATAACACCCATGGAACATGTCCATCAAGTTTGATTTAGGTCAAGGACATGATTTCCTGAAGAATTGCACAGTTTGGAATTCATCTGACAAAAAGTCAACTGTGCACAAAAGTCAACTTTGACTTTTTGAGATTTTTCACAAAAATGGATTTTTAACCCTAAATTGATGTTAATGTGTGATTTGAATCATCATTCATCAAGAAAAATCAAAGAAAATAGGATAACTTGTAAAAGGGGTAACCATAAAAACTTAGAAAATTTTCTAAGTTATGGAAAAAAGTGACTGAAATTCTGGTACAGATGTGTGATGTCTTTGTGCAATGTCACAACATCGCAACATGCTGAACAAGGCAATAATAGAAACAGTAAATAACACACTGAATTGTTCACCCAGTTCGGTTCAACAACCTACATCTGGGGGCATATCAAGCCAGGAAGGAAGTCCACTATCAGTAGTATCAAATTACAGACTCAACAGACCAGTTGACAATCTACCTAATTTAATCACTACCCAATGACCCTTCTACCTAAGTCCTCCCTAGGTAAGAGACTCCATCTCACTTCCTATCATCACAATGATGTCTAGAAGTCAACTACACCGTCACTGCATCAACAGCTTGTTTACCAACGACTTTTCTAACACAGAAAACCAGAAGACACACTTCCATGACTTTCATTGGAGTTGCTTCAAAGCTTCCTCCAAGAACAAACCCAAACTCATTACCTACAGGTTTCTGAGTTAACCATAGTGACCATCTCACAACCCGAGTGGTTCACTTTGACAAAGCCCTAAAGATCTACATCTTGGACCCGTGCCTTTTCTAGGTTACAAGTATTCTATTTATAACTTTTTCCCAACTGGATTTGGGCCTTCAAATATCAGCATATTAACTGCTACAAAATAGATCTTCAATTAAATCTTCATATCTTTAATTAAATCTTCAATTAAATCTTCATATCTTTTAGCCTTAAAAACAGTAACAAGATCTGCTCCACATTTGATTATAACAGAATATATCTATTCCATGATATTCTCCTGCAATCTCTCAATCAGATCGTATCCTTAACAAACTTGCACACGCGCAACCCTAAAACTTACCAAACTGATGTTCTGTCATCTGATGTCATGACATCGGGTTTGACATCATCACAAAACTGCAACCCTTAAAAACTTATCATAACCAAAATGTTAACTAAACATAACAAGGCTGTTAAAAACTCATGTTGAAACATCAACCATGACATCAACATTGTTTTACCAAAATTCTAGCCAACTAAAAGAATTAACAATCTCCCCCTTTGGCTAGTTTTGGCTAAAACAATTTCAGCCTACATCAGAACAACTTGTAGCGGAAAATACTTACTAACATTCACAGCACAACCTGTAGCAATACCAACTAGCTGCAACAACTAGAAACTCAACACAAAACAAATTCCCCCTCAAAGCAATAACCATTATACCAGCTGTTCAAACACGATTACTCCCCCTCAAGCCTATACCAACAACACTAGGCAACACATGGGCTAACTCTCCCCCTTTTTAGCCACAATTGGACAACCTCTGAACATAGCAGCAAGCACAAAATTTTAAAAGCAACCCCTGAGTTATCCAACCAATATACTCAGACCAGAGCAGACTAATCTCCATCTCATAATAGCTGAACAAACCTACTTCTCTCCCCCTTACTTTCTGCACTTCTGTACTATAACAACAACAATCAGCTCATAAACTTCGACTTCATTCCTTAGCAACAGCCTTCAACTCCTTTGACAACAGAGAATATTTGACAACTTTAACTCCTTGGCCTTTAACTTCTTGGCTACTTCTCCCCCTATCTAAGATAACCAGTGCTCCTTTGCAAGAAGAACACCTTAAATGAATGGAAAACATAAGACTCATCTTCATGTCTTCAAGAGCGCACCCTCTGTTCAACACACCTGCTGAACACATTCACATAAAGCTTAATCCTCAAACAATCCAAGTACCACACTAGTACAGACAGAAGTTCTCCCCTTATATTTCACAACTGATGCTCCTTGACCAATACATCATAACATTTGGAGAATCCAGACACAGTCTTCAAACTTCTCTTTAGAAGCATGTGCACACATGATTCACATGACTATACCCAATTGTCCTAACATCCAATGCCAACCAACAGCCTAATGTCATAACATGTTATCTGACATTATATCCTCATAAGATTCAACCAATCTTCACAATCTTGATCAACATGCTATCTTCACAATATATGTACCTTTGCTGCAGAATCCATAGACAAGTACTCCCCCTGTCATGGTTAACTAATGCTCTAGGTGGAGATGAACATTTGAGTACACTTGCTGAGTACATTCAAATGTTGTACTTTCACTTTTGGAGTACACAAACAAGTATCCTGACTAGTTTGACTCTGCTTACAAACTCCACGATTTCTCAGCTTACTTAAAAGCTTTACTGAGAACCAATCTCTTCAAGAGATACTTGCAACAGAACTTATCTGACGCAATTCCTCTGCCATTACATCCACTAGTGGTGGTTGATACTAGTGAAGTCTTCCACATTCGTAGTCATGCTTTGCCAGACATACTACTATCACAAGGTCAGAATCTCCACATTCTAATCCACATAGTCAGACACACCTCTTCTGACAAAAATGCTTGAGCATCAACCCCCATATGCGCAATCTCAATCAGCAATCATGATGTTACAACATCATTAGAGACATCAGCTTCTCATTACCATTCAAAGGACACTATCTCCCCAAGCTTTTCACTTGGCTTTAGCAGGGCCCTCCATCATCCAACTATCCAAAGGCAGTCATTCCCTATCATTCTCCCGTATGATAAATTGGAATACTCCTGATCAGTTGATGCGTATCTTCACCTTCAGACTTCCAAGCAATCAATACCTGATCTGCTTCAGTATTCTCTACATTCTCCATCCAAGACAGACCTTCTACTTCATCATTCTCCCGTATGACTATGTAGACGCTCCTGAGGCATAATGTAGGCACCAAGCTTCAGAACCAGAACAAAATCATCCTTCACCAAGGATATTCAACCAGATAATGTCCCAACACAAGTTAGAACATTTGTCACACACCAAGATATCATCACCATGATTCTTGATATGCTCCACCAACTGGACTTACTATTGCATAGTAATCCAAAGAACTAGAGAATTAAACTCTCATCCACCTTCAAGAAGAATAATCTCCTTGAGTCTTCAACTCATCACCCTTCTGCCCAAGAGTAACTTGTTCTAAGACAATCCTCAATAATAACCAGCTGCCACACTCTGATTATCTTGATTCTTCGAATCCACTTTTGAGATCAACCAAATGCCACAGTTTGATCACCTCATTCATGAATCCTCATATGAAAACAGCCAAATGCCACATTTTGACCTTTTTCACGTTTGTCAGAACTCTCACAAAGATATCTTGATCCACCAAGAAAACTTGATTTTCAAGTCACATGTTCCACTTGCTCAAAAGCAAACACACTTAGACTCCCTAAGCCATGGTCATGTAACATCTTCTCCTTCCTGCAACTCCCACAAACTGCCATGAGAACGATCTTTTTGAAGCATCCTATTGTTCATTCCTGTAGATCACCCTATCATTAGCTGATGTGCCACATCACCAACTGAGACTCCTGATGTTAAGCTAGATGTCAGAACATTATGACATCCAACTGTTGAATTAAGCTCTTCCTTCTGCCACTCAGAAGAACCTTCTCCCTTTGCAGAAATAGATTTCCATGCTCTCATAGACTTGATTCAACAATCAAGTTTGAGTAGACAACCTCCATCCTGCTCAGAAACTCCAAAGACTTCAAACCTACCACATCTGAATCTTCAGAAAATAAGTAGTCCAAGACTACCTCATAGCAATACCAAAGAATGCCACTTCCCTTAGTAGATCCGTCAATAGAAAGCCAGAGATAACTGCCACTTATCCTCGACCTTCACAACCAGAGCAAACACCATGCTCCCAACCACTTAGATCAAAGATAAACTGATCCAAGCTGAAACCCTCAAGATTATGATGTCTTTAACAGCACCAATAAAGAGCCACACAGAGAAGAGTATATTCTCAACACTTCAACAGTCCTGCACTTTTACATCAGACATGTACATAGTCTCCCGTCTATGTATTTTGTCATTAGTTGAAAGCACATCCTCAAAAGCAGATAAATACTCAACACCAGTCAAGGTAACCGCCATCTGCTGAATCTTCTCCAAAACAAACCATCATAACTACCACAAAACTCTTCCAGGTAAGGTCAGTGTCTTGATCTTTTACTCTATTCTGAGCAAAGAACTGAAATGATGTTTCAACATCAGTTCTGACATATCTCCTAATCATATTCATTTACACATATCTCTTTGCAGGGAACATACGAGAGCATATCAGCATCTTCCAAGATTAGACCAACAAAACTGCAGTAACTTGCATAACACACTCTTCCAGAGGCTTCTTCTAATAAGCACAGGGTTCAGACCTCCTAACCAAAGAGTAATAACTGCCATCCTTCTGCAGAAACATACCATAGACAATCTGCTACTTTGAATCCTTCAAGGCACAAAACAGAAAGAGCTCAAGCAAACACCAATTGACCACCGACTGAATTACCCTGCTACTGCACACAAACTCTTGGAAGCATCTCAAAAGTTGTTCAACTTCATAGCTTCAGTGATCCTTCAAAACAACTACAATCTAATAGGTCTTTGACTTAGCATTTACCATAAACTGCTAATGTGAAGCACGATGTCGAGACATTAGAATTGACATATTAAGCTCAGCTTCTTTCTTGATGAAACCACAAATAAGCTTAAGAGATGACTGATCAAGATCTTCACTACCGCATGAAAGATTTGACAGTGATACTCTTTTGCTTTGGCTCTACCCTCTTCTTTCACCATCACAGTACTGAACAGACTGGTCTTCTACTTCTGATCCTTCCAGCCACAAGGCTAATGCAAACCCCAATTCCATTTGACCAAAGGCTGATTGACCTATTAGGCTCAGCTTCTTTCTTGATGAATCCTCATACAGCCCAGATGCCTCCTCTTCCAAGTCAGGAGTAGGTTCCAAACAGATGTGATCAACACATTTGTTTAGCCCCCCAAGCATCTGTTATGTCACAATCTGCTGGTAGGACATAAGTTCTCTTCACACCCAAAGATTGACCTTGTACGGTTGGAGACCTCTTTTCAACAAGCTCATATAAGAGTTCCTTTGGGATGAATCACAAGTATCTTTGGCAACTCTAAGCTAGTTGAAGATGTCCTCAAGTATCACCACACCATGTGATACATCTTCAGAATGTTGCAGCCTTACCACAAAACTACCAGGAACTTTCCATCAGATATATATATATATATATATATATATATATATATATATATATATATATATATATATATATGCAGCGGAACATACACCAGAAAACTCCTCTACAACCTTCAGGCAAAACATAATAACCCTTGCCCAACACCCCAAGTGCACTAGGTCATTATAGGTTTGAAACAAGTCAAACCACACAGCAACTTACCACCAATGCTACAGGCCTTCATTCTACACTGACTATCTTCCTTGCTCATGAGCCATAAAGTATCTTCCATAGATCTCATCCAGAAACAGACAGGATGCCTGCTCTGATACCAATTGAAATTCTGGTACAGATGTGTGATGTCTTTGTGCAATGTCACAACATCGCAATCTGCTGAACAAGGCAATAATAGAAACAGTAAATAACACACTGAATTGTTCACCCAGTTCGGTTCAACAACCTACATCTGGGGGCATACCAAGCCAGGAAGGAAGTCCACTATTAGTAGTATTAAATTACAGACTCAACAGACCAGTTGACAATCTACCTAATTTAATCACTACCCAATGACCCTTCTACCTAAGTCCTCCCTAGGTAAGAGACTCCATCTCACTTCCTATCATCACAATGATGTCTAGCAGTCAACTACACCGTCACTGCATCAACAACTTGTTTACCAACGACTTTTCTAACACAAAAAACCAAAAGACACACTTCCATGACTTTCATTGGAGTTGCTTCAAAGCTTCCTCCAAGAACAAACCCAAACTCATTACCTACAGGTTTCTGAGTTAACCATAGTGACCATCTCACAACCCGAGTGGTTCACTTTGACAAAGCCCTAAAGATCTACATCTTGGACCCGTGCCTTTTCTAGGTTACAAGTATTCTATTTATAACTTTTTCCCAACTGGATTTGGGCCTTCAAATATCAGCATATTAACTGCTACAAAATAGATCTTCAATTAAATCTTCATATCTTTAATTAAATCTTCAATTAAATCTTCAATTAAATCTTCATATCTTTTAGCCTTAAAAACAGTAACAAGATCTGCTCCACATTTGATTATAACAGAATATATCTATTCCATGATATTCTCCTGCAATCTCTCAATCAGATCTTATCCTTAACAAACTTGCGCACGCGCAGCCCTAAAACTTACCAAACTGATGTTCTGTCATCTGATGTCATGACATCGGGTTTGACATCAGCACAAAACTGCAACCCTTAAAAACTTATCATAACCAGAATGTTAACTAAACATAACAAGGCTGTTAAAAACTCATGTTGAAACATCAACCATGACATCAACATTGTTTTACCAAAATTCTAGCCAACTACAAGAATTAACAGTGACAAAGGTACCAACTTTGGAGGATCATAACTCCTAAACCACAAAGTCATTTTTTTCCATCCAAAGCTTGATTTGTAGATCTCATTGCCCTCTACAAAAGCTTCATACTGACCTATGTCCAAATTCCTCATGGATTTTGAGTTACGGAGTGATCAAAATCAAGAAAAGTTACTTTGTTCCAACACTTGGTGAAAATTTCACTAAGTCAGATTTTGCCTTACTTTTTTTTCCAAATGTAGGGACATTTTTCACTTGGATCCAAAAGGTATCAAAACCAAATATGATCAAATAGTTGTTGTATCATACAAGAGCTTTCAAAATTGGCCAAGAACATCACCAAATTCAATTTGAGCCATGAGATATGACAATGGCAAGTTTCCTTGCTGAAATCTGCCAAGGCAAGGCAGATTTTTGCACTTTTGGCCGATTTGCCAAAATCAGCCAATTCCAAGCCTTGTCATCACCTTGGACACATCTGAGGATTGAATCTAAAGGGGACAATCACTGAGCCAAGCCTCCAAAGTCCTTGGAACAAGAAATAGCATCCTAAACCTAGAATTGCCCAAAATAGGGACAAGACTCCAATTTTGGATTGGAGCATTCAATGGAAGCACCAAGGTGGCATGGACTGAGCCATTAGCAACTGAATTCAGTCAAGACTTATCCAAGACCAAGGGGACCAGCATCCTGTGTCCTAACCTCTAGTCAATGGCTAGAGGAGACTTGGATTTTTATTTGCCAACATTGGCCAAACCTACTCAGCAGTTGCCATTCACTATTCCTTGCAAAACAAACTTGCTCTACTATAAATAGAGCTCAATTGTGATTAGTTTAAGTACACCAAAGGCCTACAACACTTGCCTTTCTCAAAATCCACTTCTCACTCTAAAAAATACCTTTCTTAGCAAGTCACTATCGGGTTTTTCATTAGAGAGCAATTCCACTTAAACCAATCACACACACACCTCATATACATCATATGTGAGCTGATCAAACACTTAAACAACATCTGAAACACTGATTTCTCAGAATCACCAGTCAATTGCTCAAGGTTTTAACCAAGTTGCAGTTGAGATGCCATGAAGTGATCCAGCCAATTTCCATCAAGTACAAGCATTCAAACACACTCCATAGGGTGTAGGGAAACTGTTCAGATCATCACAATTCATCTGTAACACCTCCTACTCATAAATCAATTTGCTCTTGCTGTCACGACCTAGAGGTAAGCCTAAACTTGGTCATGTCTCAATCTATGCATATTTCCTCGCACAATACTTTTGCCAAATGTTCATAATCATGCATGGAATGTTTCCCCTCAAGTAATTGCTTTGTTTGAATCGTGTATAAAAAATCCCAGCCTTCATGCAGAATTTAGGGTTCTTGAGGATTTTTCGTGATTTCTTGTTTTATGCTTAATTTAAATGAAATTAATTGCCATAGACATGATCGTGAGGTTGAAACAAGTTGATTGGTATGTGGATTGCATGATATGATTAAGTATTCAGTGAGATTGGATAGAAAATGCAAATCTGGGCAAAACTGAAAAACGCGCGTGTTCTTCAGCTGTTCTTGGCGCAATTTCTCTCAAATTCAAATATTTGAATTTTGTGATTTTATTTAATTGATTCAAAAATTAATTTCTCTCTGAGTTTTAATGATTTTGAGTTGATTCTTTTTTTAATAATTCACAAAAATGTTAAAATATTTTATTTTCCCCAAAAAATCCCAAAAATATTATTTATTTCATATAATTGATATTTTTGCAAAGAATTAATATTTTAATTGTTTTTTGACATTTTGAATATTTTTTCCACTTTGATTTTGCAACTTTTAATGCCTTCTAATTATTTTGTAGGTCAATACTCAATTTTTGAAGCATTAATCCAAGATCACATTTGTTTTCCATATGTTAAACAATTTTGATCATTTTAATTGAATTTTTATTCAATTAAAACACATTTTGAAAACAAATCAGGGTTTTTGATTAATTCAACCCTCATAAATCATTTTCAAAACACTTTGGGCCTCTATTAGAGTGTAAGACCCAACCCTTTGTAAATACAACCTTTTTGGGCCTCACTTATTGTATAAGTCCCGTTGTATTTCAAAAAGTTCAGCGCGGTCATCGTCCGTTGAAAAACAAACTCTGGGCCTACCCTCGAGTAGTAAGACCCATTTCAAAACTTTTGGGCCTCTAATAGAGTGTAAGACCCAATCCCCTTTTTAACCAAAAACAAATTTGGGCCTCAGATATAGTATAAGCCCCTTTGCGTTAAAAGAAAATCTCGGCGCGATCGCCATTTCAAACGAAAAATCATATGGGCCTACCCTCGTGTTATAAGCCCCACTCTTTTTCTTTAAACCTTTTGGGCCTCTTAATAGAGTGTAACACCCAAATCCCTTTGTACAGAAAACAATTTTTGGGCCTCAGTCACTCGTATAAGTCCCTCTGTACAAATTCAACAGTGCGCTCAGTGATAAAACCCCGGGCCTCTCCTTGAGATGTAAGTCCCAAATCTTTCTTTTTCAAAGTACTTTCTCCTTTGATTTTGAAATATAATATTGTTTTCAATCTTTCTTTGTTGAACAACTAACCAAACAGCATGGAAGCTCTACAACCGAGTAAGTGTTTATACGCTTTCATTTACCGCTTTCATATACATATAACTGTATTGTGGGGCTGTTTCGTTGTAAGTCTTCTTTCATAAACTCATATCAACTGTGTAATAATAGTATAGATATTTAGAGTTTCCCCGGCAACTACGTCTAGCATTAAGCCCATTGATCACTCTTAAATAGTCAAAACTAGATCCCCATAGGATTATCAGACACAGTCTTCCCTCCTCTTGGGGTTAAACAATAAGGAGACATGAAAGGCAGCATTCTCGGTGAACCCTTTCATAGACTGTCACTCGTAGAAGTTGTCAAAGAAACTCTACTCCCTAGAGATGATCTCTTCTCCGTGAATTGCATCTCTTGAGTTTCTTCCAAATTCTCGAACTTTATTGGCTTGATCTATTCTTTGTGAATAGCCTGTCTTGAACTTCTCGGGGTTTGGGGACCCACAGGCTTCTTAAAAAGAATTGTCAAGAAACTCTACTCCCCAGAGATGATCTCTTCTCAGTGAATTGCATCCCTCGAGTTTCTTCCAAATTCTCGGACTTTCCTGGCTTGATCTATTCTTTGTGAATAACCTGTTGTCGCTCCCGAAAGATTCGCATCCAAAGGTACAAATGCGAGAGTGGCGCAAAAGACACAAGTCGCCAGCAAAGTGTATTTATCCCAAGAGAGGGAAAGGAAACACTACGTAAACCTGAAAGAAGGGAAAGAACAAGGTCTCACGACCAAGAGAACGGGTACGGGAGTCGGTTACGCGAAGGGAAGGTGTTAGCCCCCAACATGTCCGTCGTACTCGACGGGATCCACGCTTGCTGTCTGCATTAAAGGGTGTCGTCATCTGGAACTCCACTGCTACTGGACCGGAGAAGAAACGAGAATGGAAAGAACGGAGAAACGAAGAAGAAAAGAAGAAAAAAGTGACTCGATAGGACGGTATCGTTGTCCTAGGCCTACGTATTCCCTCGTGCAATGGGAAAGACAGAGTCAACGTAGTTCGGACGAGAACTGTGGGGGAAGGTTGCTCGCCAAGACAATCGCTGTCTTGTGCCTACGTATCCTCAATCGGACGAGAAAGAGGAAATCAGAGCAGTCGTAGTTCGACCTACGGGTCGAAAAGAGACAAAGAGGTGAAAGGTTGTGAAAGAAATGTGCTCGGAGAGATCTCGCACGATCTCCTGCCTACGTATCTCACTCGCACGTGAGAATCAGAGCGACGTAGTTCCCCTAACTAGGGGAGAAAGGAAAGGATGGAAGGGTCTCAATCGCAAGGGTGCGAGAGAAGATTCTCGATCGCAAGGGTGCGAGAGAAGAGTGCTCGCCAAGGATAGGGATCCTCGTGCCTACGTATCCTCAATCGGACGAGAGAGAGGAATCAGAGCTCACGTAGTTCGTGGGAACGACCACGAAACAAGGGGAGGAAATTGGTGAAAAATGGAGAAGGTAGCCCGCCAAGATCTACACAATCTTGTGCCTACGTATCTTTACTCGGACGAGAATAAAGAATCAGGGCAGTCGTAGTTCGTGGGAACGACCACGAAACAAGGGGAGGAAATTGGTGAAAAATGGAGAAGGTAGCCCGCCAAGATCTACGCAATCTTGTGCCTACGTATCTTTACTCGGACGAGAATAAAGAATCAGGGCAGTCGTAGTTCGTGGTAACGACCACGAAACAAGGGGATCAGTCTCGATCGCACGGGTGCGAGAGAAAAGAGTCGGGACTCGCGGAAAGTCTAAGGGGAAACTGAATCCTACAAGTTATCATGCAAAATGGCCCTAAGGTCAGGATTAGAAGGGAGCTAACCTAATGTTATCATGCTTGGATTAAGAGCCTAATGTCTATCCTACTCCGAGCTTAATCAGAAATTAAGTCGGACTAGGGACCTTAAGGGAGCATGCGAATGCAGAGATAATCAGCAAGTAAACACAAGACAACCCAATCACAAAGAGAAAATCAAATAAGAGACAGTACGGAGAAATTCAAGTACAGAAAGAAAGATCAAGAATTAATCAGAAATTAGTCAGAATAAGCATAAAAAAAAACCAAGTTAGAATTAAAACACTAATTAAAAAAAAAGTATTAAATTCTAAGCAAAAAGGTTAATCTAAAATTAAAAACTAAATCGAAAATTAAACCTAAATTAAATCAAGTTAATTTCTGAAAAATCTAATTCTAACATTATTTCAAGTTAACTTCATATTAAAATCTATTTCTAAAATTAATCTAATTAAAAGAAAATGTAATTCTAAAATTATAAACTAAGAATTAAAAACCTAATATTAAAATCTAGGATTAAAAGTTAATTATCTAATTAATTCTAAAATTTAAAACAATTAAAAAAAAAAACAAACCAAGACAATTACTTAAAAAAAAAGAAAAAAAAAGAAAAAAGGGTGCAATCAGCGTCAGGTGGTGGTATGATCAGGCGCATGGGCCTTACAGGTTAGGCCCAATAATCTTTTCTTCAGTCCAGGGGGTGCACGAGTAAAAAAACGGGTGTGAGAAGGAAGAAAAACAAGTGGGCCTAATCCCGGTTCAAACAGAAATTAAACCTAATAACCCCACACCACCTCTTCTCACACTCATCTGTGACATTTCCTCTCTATGGCCGCCGTTCATCATCTCCACAACTTCTTTCTTTGTAACTTCTCCTTCGTTGGCCCTCTTACTCTCTCCCACGGCTTCGTCGCCACCACCAACCCTGTCTCAATCCTCAAATTTCTTCCGTGTTTTATATTCTCCAACATACGACTCTCTCAAATGCTCAGCTCTCTCAAACCTTTCAACTGCGCCGTCGCGGACACGTCGTCGTCGGCGTTCATCTTCCTTTTTTTCCTCAAATCGTGCCGTCGGAAAACACAACTCATGCCACTGCATCCCCACGCAACACACTCACCTCACCGCGACAAACTGATAGAGCGACCTCCGCTTCAACTCTCTCGGCACAACTCGCCGTGGAAAGTAATTAAACCACAGACCACGATCAAGAAATCGCACAAGCAAAATAGAAGTAACAAACACACGAACAACTTACCAAAAAGCACAAGAACAAGCCAAACGGAAACAGAGTTACTGGGTTTACGCGACGATGAATACAAGAGAAATGCTGCAACAGGTACGAAATTAACTTCGATCTCGCTTTCAATCTATGATCTACGTTCTCCTTCTTCTGCTCGGTTCTGCCTTTTCTTCTTTCTACTGATGATGTGAGTTGAATCTCTTCTGCTTGTTGTAGAAATGTTGTTGAATGATGTTGAAGTTATTGCTGATATGAGAGTGTTTCGCAAGTTTTGTGATGAGGTTATTGTAAGCTTCTGTAAATTCAATGTCACCACACCTTCTTCTTTTTCTTTTCTGTGCTTTATTGCTGATATTGTGAACCGCTTTTGTCGTTGGCGAGCTTGCAGGAGTTGTGAGGAATTGCTTTAGTGTTGGTTTGCAGATAAACTTTGAAGAGAAAGATGGCTCGTGAGTTCTTTTTGGCTTCTGCAGTTTTTTTTAATCAATGAAGATGAGGGATGATGATGCCGCGAATGATGAAGAGTCTTGAAGGTATTTTGAAGCAGCGATGGCCCCCCAATGACTGAGATCTGTAGCAGCTTTTATACCAGGATTAGAGGGGTAGAATTAGGTTTGCAACTGGAATTCTGTTAGAAACTTTTTGGTGTGAATCAGAATGAGCTATGCGTTGTATCGTGTAAAGAGTCACACGTTTTGCACTGGCACTGGGTTTATTATTTTTTTGTTTTCACTGCTTTTTCTTTTCCTTTTATTTATTCACAAACCAAAAACAAGGCAATTATTATTGCAATGATGATGGGCCTTTTGTAACGAACCAACATATGAGAAAGTGGGAATTTGGTTTAAAAAATGGTTAAGTCTGAATTCAAAATGAAGATGGATTGAATGAAATGTGTTTGGATTGGTTTTGATAAAAAAAGATTTAAAATTGAATGTGGTTTAAAAAAAAGTGGTTTAATTGGATAAAAGAATGATTATCGAAATAGATGTGAATTTTGGTTGGAATTTAATTTTGGACAATGGTAATGTAATTAAAAAAGAATGGTTAATGAATGGAATTTTGTAATGTAGATTTGGAAAAAATGGTTCAATGAGGATAATTGGATGATGGTTTGGATATTAAAAATGAAATGGATAAGATGAAAATGATTTGGATAAATTGGTTTAGAATTTGGATATGGTATGAATTTAAATTGGATTAAAGATGAAAATGGTTGATGGATTAAACAATGAGTTCGGATATGGATTATGGATAGAAAATGGATAACCAACTGAATTCAAAACTAATCACCAACTTTCCACAAGCCTCTGACAAAATAGTCACAACTACCACTGAACAATCTGGCCACTCACATGATCCTCTGAAGAATCTCAACCGATAACTATCCACCAGCTCAACTGTAAACAAGAACTCCAATTCTCCCTGGTATGCTGATAAATCTCGAAGAAGATGATTTGAACTGAGAAGAAATTAAAACCTGATTCACACCAATGAACCTCTGACCCAAAGCCTTCGATGCTTCCTCTAGATAAGAAAAACCTCAGAACTTGACGCACCTCTGAATAGGAAAATACCGATAATAAGAAAAATCTTCGATCCCATGTCTTAAAAGACCAATGCAAATGAAAAATGCAGAGCTATGACCTAATGAAAATGCGAATGAAAAAGAAACATAAGCCAGAAAAAGGTAGGGCAAATTTTGGGGTGCTACAGCTGCCCCTATTCAATCGACTGGGACCTGAAAGGATGATAGCAACGGCTTTCAGACGTTCAAGGTAGAAGGTGATTGAATACCAAAAGAACCCAGAAATTTGCAAACCTCAAAGGAGGGACGACTCCATTGGGGAACAAGCAATAAATACTGCACCATCACAACACGTACGAGTGTTGGAAACCAATACAGACGATGTATTGAAATGTCTTGAAATAAACACGGACGAGTGTTAGGTATGCCGGGGATAAAGTGAAACAAACTTTCCCAGGTTATGTCATCTCTGCGACAAAGAGAACTGACAAAGGAATCTCGAAATATGCCATCCCTGCTGATAAAGGGAACTGGCGAAGAAATTCTTCAACATAATGCTATCTCTGCTGATAAAGAGAACTAGCAAAATAAATGCCATCCCTGCTGATAAAGGGAACTGGCGAAGAAATTTCTCCAAGATAATAACTTCACTGGGGATGAGAGAAATTCAAACAGACAAATCTGTGGGGAAGACAGCTCAACATCGTCGAGGAATTGACGAAGATAACACGTTGTCATAGGGATGACAGGAAGAAGATGAAACCCAAGAAACACCTCGTCAAAGGGTTGACGGGAAGAAAACCTAACCGAAGAGAACGCATTGTCATAGGGATGACAGAAAAAAGATGAAACCCATATCCGAAGAAACACCTTGTCATAGGGATGACAGAAAGAAAATGAAAATCCGACCGTAGGAATACATCGTCATGGGGATGACGGAAAGAGGATAAAACCCATATCCGAAGAAACACCTTGTCATAGGGATGACAGAAAGAAAACTTGTTTTGGAATGTCGTCATCAAAGGGTTGATGGACAAGGAGATGAGAATATTCGAAGGTACACAACCTGAGCTCGGAACACATCGTCAAAGGGGTTTGACAAAAAGAAACTGCCTGCTGGGGAATGACTTGACATCCTCTCCGGGGATATGTCACTGCTTTGACTGAAAAATGATTCGGGCTTCTGTACAAGGTACCAAATCCGGCTTATGCTTCGCATGCATATGTTTGAATTTTGCCATAATGCTCCATACGAAATGGAATGCTACGCATTTGGGAGTATGAAATGAAAAATGCTTACTATATGCAAAAGGACCCCTCCAGCAAAATAAATGCTGAAGAGAAGAGGCCAACTCCGCTGGGGATGGCGAACTGAACTGTCTCCGAGGTCACGAACCCTGCTGAGAAAGTCACGCTGAACAGTCTTCCTGATATAACCACTGCTGAAGATGAAACCCGAAGAGAACTCCCACTCCGTTGGGGATTACGAATAAACCTTCTGAAGATGGTCCCCAAAGATCTGATACGGAAGAGGTGCCAATAACCATTGGACTTTGAATCTGTTGGGGATGTCAACCACTGTTGATCAAGCCATTGAGATGACTATTACCTGCTTGGGGAATGAAGTCAATAACATTGAACCTGCTGGAGAATATCATTGAACTTAGCCTGTAGTCGGGGAAACACCCTTAACCTGCTGGGGAGTACCAGCCATCACCAACACCTCTGCTCGGAGAATAACGGTTGATGATATCCACTCTGCTAGGGGACAACCTCGAGCTTACTCCTCTGCTGGAGACTTACTTTCTATCCTTACTCTGTTGGGGAGAGAAACTCTAATGGGGACGTCACGTGTCGATCATCAACATGAACCCTGCAGATGCGATATGACCAAAAGATGCCCTGATACAGCATAGCTCATAAAGGAACCTGTCTTCGATAGGTCTTATAAAGATCTTACATATCTTGCCCCATGATCTTGATTAACCGTTCTCCGGAGAGAATAACCTTTTTTCTTTTAGGGTGACCTGCCCCAGCCTTGAAGTGATTTTGCCCTTGACTGGTTGATCTGTGAAGGAGTACCTCTGACTAACTGACCTTCGAGAGATTTGTCGAATCTCGATCTGATTGCCCCAGATTGGCTAATGAATTGCCCATTTGATATGACTATTTGATGGCTTGCCCCTGCTCAACGGAGTACTTGGGCACTTTGCCTCTTATCTTGATCAATCCTTCCATTGTAGAAACTTTCATGATCAAGCACTTACTCGCAAGTAAAACAATTCATTTTGAAAATGACAATTTTAATGCAATGCATATGACAGTTTTGAAATCCAAGTCTGTTCACTGGAAAAAAAGTTGTGACATATAGTGAATGAATCACCGATCAAAATGTCACTGATACCAACATGAATGGTAAGAAGATCCTTTTAGGAGTCAGGTTCGACGCGATCTTTACCGAAGTATGCTTTCGAAACAACCCTGCTTCAATTAGGTCTTTTGAAGGTTGTAACGTGGCCTGGTTCACGGTTTTAGAAAGAAAGGATATAAGGCTCAAAGTTTGTTTTAACCCACCCAATCTCCTTATTGTTCTCCAGTCCTACGTTCAGCTAACTCGACACAAGCGCTCACCTGTCTAAAAGGTTAATGAATAGTATGAGGATAGAAAGAACCCACACGGTTTTCGGAGTGACAGCTACACCTTTTGCCTTTGGTGTCTGTAAACACACGACTTGTTCTTTACTTGAGGATTTTTCTTTTTGTTCCTCTTATTTTCACTTTTTATTCTTTTTTGTTTTTCCCTGATTTTGCCTGGACTAATTCTTTTGATTTTTTTCGATTTTGAAGTCCAGCGGGATGCCCTAACTTTTGCCTATGTCACTTGTTTTCAAGTTTCGACTTAGCAGGCTTTCTTTCTTTTGATTCTTTTTCTCCGTTTTTTTTTTGAACAAATCGTGTGACACTGGCTTGTCTGACTTGTTTGCAAGGGTTGTGACTGCCTCACTCTCCGGTTGGTGAGGGATAACCGTTGTGATTTGATCCTCGAATGGGACACTCCTTTGAAATTTGAACGCTCGATCAAATTAACTGACACCTACCCTGCCCCAGGTTAATATTGAGGGTTTTTCGTTTTCAGGAAGAAACTCCTACTTCTAGGCTCAAAGGGGTTGACAAGGGATTATCTTCCTTATATCTCCGGTGTTTAGGGATGTTGAAACAATGCCTGTACATCATCAGCAGGGTTTTGTTCAAAAGCATACAATCAGAAGTTCTGCGTCTTTGAATTTCATCATCCTCCCTCAGATCCTGCTTAAACAAGGGTTAGATATCAATAAAGAAAATATGAGTGAACACAGATGGATTTAATCAAAACATGCATATTTATTTCATTATCATTATCAATTGAAAACAGACAAGTTTTACAAATGAGTTTGCACTTTAACAGAAAAGAAACTACAAATGCAAAGAAATGACATGATCTAAAAGATTGCCAGCTTCGGGGAACTGGGCTTTCCAAGCTTGACTTGCTACTGAACTAGCCATCTTCAAAATTGCTCATCGAAGTCAGTCTGATAAAAACTAGCACCACTGCTCTCGGTGTCTTCTTCCATAACCTGAACTGATGAACCCACATGACTGGATGAAGGAGAATTGTGGATCTGAATACCCTGAGGCGTGAATGAGAACATGTTGGAGTCAAGAAGTGTTTGGACCTTACTCCTAAGCACCTTACAGTCTTCAGTTGAATGCCCCTGTGCCCCAGCATGGTACTCACAACGGGCATTGGCATCAAAACCTGGTGGATACGGAAAAGGCACTGGCTTCAATTCCTTCGGCACTATCAATCCACCTCTTATCAAATCTGGCAACATCTGACGATATGACATTGGCAACTGAGTGAAATGCCTCTCTGGCTTCCTAGGTCTTTGGCGGACGCGCTGACGCGGCTGACGGCGATATGACCGTTGATTCTGAGATCCAGAAGATTGCTGACTCTGAACAGTTGATGCATCTGAATATTGAGGATGAGATGGTGGATGTTCCCAAATGGAATTACTTTCTTCCTCCCATTCTTCTTGAGCACTGACGACTGATCCACTTTCACTAGCCGGGAAGTTCGAGGCGCTTTGGATTTTTCCCCTCTTGATATCGAACTCAACGTGTTCTCCAAGTATTACCATGTCAGAGAATTTTAATACAGTAATCAACTTTTCGAAGTATGGTCCTTGCAAAGTATCCTTGAACATATCAACCAATTCGCTTTCTAAAAGTGGTGGTTGAACGCGAGCAGCTAACTCTCTCCATCTCTGAGCATACTCTCTGAATGATTCGTTATCCGCTTTAGATAAACCTTGCAACTGCAGGCGGCTGGGAGCCATGTCAAGATTATAACTGTATTGCTTTACAAAGGCATTGACTAGATCTGACCATGATCGGATGCTACCACTTTCCAACTACATATACCAACTCAAAGATGCCCCACTCAGTCTGTCCTGGAAACAGTGAATCATGAGCTTATCATTATAGACATGTGAGGTCATTCTTCGGCTAAACATCACCAAATGCAGCTTCGGACAGCTATTCCCTTTGTATTTCTCAAAATTCGGCATCTCAAACTTTGGAGGTAACACAAGGTCGGGCACCAAACACATGCTCGCAGCATTCAGATCAAGAGTATCACGCTTCATTAAGGCATCAAGCTTCTCTTCCAACACACGACATCTTTCATCAAACTGAACAGCCCGTGAATCCTTAGGTTTAATCTTTGGAACTACCCCTTGGAAATCTGGCACAGAGAAGGCAAAGCTTTGATAGTCTATGGCATCAAGAGAAGAAGAATGCCCATCTCGGGCGATGGTACGCTCGTGTATAGCTTGATTCTCAGCACGGATTCGCACATGCTGTGCTTGAGCAACATTGTTCCCTGGTGGTGGAATGACATTCCCAATCACAGCAGTCCTCTGAACATTGGCTTCTCCCCTATTCATGGCTGTCATAGCTTCCACAAGTTGGTCCAACTGACTCTTCATCAATTCAACATCGGCCCTAGTTACAACCTGATTCTGTTCCCCTGAATTCATGATGATCTCCCCAAAAGCTGATTCAAGTCCGATGAGAAAGTCTAGAAATCAACTGCGGTTCAGACAAAGGATGGATAAGCTCTCTGATCAGGCCGGAGACAAATATGCAGAAAGATGCAAGATGCAAATGCAATGCAATATGAATGCAGCAGACATGGGATCAAAGCTTCCACATATTCTGAATAACTGCTGTGTTGCTGACTGAATAAGTTCACAAGTCTGCTCTGAAGAGAATACCAGAATACCAGAATACCAGATGATCAGAATACCAGAATACCAGGCTGATAAGTCCACACTGACAGGAAATCCAGAATACCGGGTATGTTGAAGGTCAAGGTTACCTGCAAACCTGTAAACAACCCGCCCCTCTCACATGTGGGTGCTAAGATCCTCAGTATCCCGGGCTCTCAGGTCGAGAAAGGATGATACGTTCACCATTTCTGGTTTAGCATCATCATCAATCGAGGAGGCCTCAACTGATTCACCAAAACGAAAGATCCTCAGCTTCAGAGGTTTGAGAAGCAATAACACATTCAGCCCGAAGGATACAATGCTATCGCCAATCAAAGAGGTCGTCCACTGATTCACTACAAAAAGGGAAATCCTATGGCAAGCTCCCAGCATTGGGTCCTCGGATCGAGAATGTGTAATGGGTTTGCCACAGAACGTGGGCTGCCACTGTCACATCTCAGGAGGAGTGCCGCAACTGAGTCCTCGGGAATGGTCATCAGAGTCGACGATTCCTCCAGAGAATAACTACTGGCCTGTATCAACATACAGTAGCAGATAGCTCCGGATAGAACCTCGTCTGATTGTAGGGATCGTGATCACCCACACGTGGCCAACACCACGGGAGCGTTACGCCTGCCCACGCTAAAACCTAGGTGTATACTCGAGCCTGGGTATTGATCTCATCTCTCAGAACATCCCAACCCGCCAAACAAAACAACAGCCAGCACAGCACAGTATATCCAGTATGACAATATAAAATGCAATGCGATAAAAGCTGTAAAAACAGTAAAGCAGTAAAGCAAAAATACATTAAACAACAGTACAGTAATATACAACAAAGCAAAGCACCATAGAAACACCTAACAAAAACAAACAGACAAGCGTTAGGATTGACTCGCTAAAGGGGATGGACCAGCATAGGTCAACCAGATTCCCCAGCAGAGTCGCCAGCTGTCGCTCCCGAAAGATTCGCATCCAACGGTACAAACGCGAGAGTGGCGCAAAAGACACAGAGTCGCCAGCAAAGTGTATTTATCCCAAGAGAGGGAAAGGAAACACTGCGTAAACCTGAAATAAGGGAAAGAACAAGGTCTCACGACCAAGAGAATGGGTACGGGAGTCGGTTACGCGAAGGGAAGGTGTTAGCACCCAACACGTCCGTCGTACTCGACAGGATCCACGCTTGCTGTCTGCATCAAAGGGTGTCGTCATCTGGAACTCCACTGCTACTGGACCGGAGAAGAAACGAGAACGGAAAGAACGGAGAAACGAAGAAGAAAAGAAGAAAAAAGTGACTCGATAGGACGATATCGTTGTCCTAGGCCTACGTATTCCCTCGTGCAATGGGAAAGTCAGAGTCAACGTAGTTCGGACGGGAACTGTGGGGGAAGGTTGCTCACCAAGACAATCGCTGTCTTGTGCCTACGTATCCTCAATCGGACGAGAAAGAGGAAATCAGAGCAGTCGTAGTTCGACCTACGGGTCGAAAAGAGACAAAGAGGTGAAAGGTTGTGAAAGAAATGTGCTCGGAGAGATCTCGCACGATCTCCTGCCTACGTATCTCACTCGCACGTGAGAATCAGAGCGACGTAGTTCCCCTAACTAGGGGAGAAAGGAAAGGATGGAAGGGTCTCAATCGCAAGGGTGCGAGAGAAGAGTCTCGATCGCAAGGGTGCGAGAGAAGAGTGCTCGCCAAGGATAGGGATCCTCGTGCCTACGTATCCTCAATCGGACGAGAGAGAGGAATCAGAGCTCACGTAGTTCGTGGGAACGACCACGAAACAAGGGGAGGAAATTGGTGAAAAATGGAGAAGGTAGCCCGCCAAGATCTACGCAATCTTGTGCCTACGTATCTTTACTCGGACGAGAATAAAGAATCAGGGCAGTCGTAGTTCGTGGGAACGACCACGAAACAAGGGGAGGAAATTGGTGAAAAATGGAGAAGGTAGCCCGCCAAGATCTACGCAATCTTGTGCCTACGTATCTTTACTCGGACGAGAATAAAGAATCAGGGCAGTCGTAGTTCGTGGTAACGACCATGAAACAAGGGGATCAGTCTCGATCGCACGGGTGCGAGAGAAAAGAGTCGGGACTCGCGGAAAGTCTAAGGGGAAACTGAATCCTACAAGTTATCATGCAAAATGGCCCTAAGGTCAGGATTAGAAGGGAGCTAACCTAATGTTATCATGCTTGGATTGAGAGCCTAATGTCTATCCTACTCCGAGCTTAATCAGAAATTAAGTCGGACTAGGGACCTTAAGGGAGCATGCGAATACAGAGATAATCAGCAAGTAAACACAAGACAACCTAATCACAAAGAGAAAATCAAATAAGAGACAGTACGGAGAAATTCAAGTTCAGAAAGAAAGATCAAGAATTAATTAGAAATTAGTCAGAATAAGCATAAAAAAAAACCAAGTTAGAATTAAAACGCTAATTAAAAAAAGAGGATTAAATTCTAAGCAAAAAGGTTAATCTAAAATTAAAAACTAAATCGAAAATTAAACCTAAATTAAATCAAGTTAATTTCTAAAAAATCTAATTCTAACATTATTTCAAGTTAACTTCATATTAAAATCTATTTCTAAAATTAATCTAATTAAAAGAAAATGTAATTCTAAAATTATAAACTAAGAATTAAAAACCTAATAATAAAATCTAGGATTAAAAGTTAATTATCTAATTAATTCTAAAATTTAAAACAATTAAAAAAAAAACAAACCAAGATAATTACTTAAAAAAAAAAAAAAAAAGAAAAAAGGGTGCAATCAGCGTCAGGTGGTGGTATGATCAGGCGCATGGGCCTTACAGGTTAGGCCCAATAATCTTTTCTTCAGTCCAGGGGGTGCACGAGTAAAAAAACGGGTGTGAGAAGGAAGAAAAAAAAGTGGGCCTAAGCCCGGTTCAAACAGAAATTAAACCTAATAACCCTACACCACCTCTTCTCACACTCATCTGTGACATTTCCTCTCTATGGCCGCCGTTCATCATCTCCACAACTTCTTTCTTTGTAATTTCTCCTTCGTTGGCCCTCTTACTCTCTCCCACGGCTTCGTCGCCACCACCAACCCTGTCTCAATCCTCAAATTTCTTCCGTGTTTTATATTCTCCAACATACGACTCTCTCAAATGCTCAGCTCTCTCAAACCTTTCAACTGCGCCGTCGCGGACACGTCGTCGTCGGCGTTCATCTTCCTTTTTTTCCTCAAATCGTGCCGTCGGAAGACACACCTCATGCCACTGCATCCCCACGCAACACACTCACCTCACCGCGACAAACTGACAGAGCGACCTCCGCTTCAACTCTCTCGGCACAACTCGCCGTGGAAAGTAATTAAACCACGGACCACGATCAAGAAATCGCACAAGCAAAATAGAAGTAACAAACACACGAACAACTTACCAAAAAGCACAAGAACAAGCCAAACGGAAACAGAGTTACCGGGTTTACGCGATGATGAATACAAGAGAAATGCTGCAACAGGTACGAAATTAACTTCGATCTCGCTTTCAATCTATGATCTACGTTCTCCTTCTTCTACTCGGTTCTGCCTTTTCTTCCTTCTACTGATGCTGCGAGCTGAAGCTCTTCTGCTTGTTGTAGAAATGTTGTTGAATGATGTTGAAGTTATTGTTGATATGAGAGTGTTTCGCAAGTTTTGTGATGAGGTTGTTGTAAGCTTCTGTAAATTCAATGTCACCACACCTTCTTCTTTTTCTTTTCTGTGCTTTATTGCTGATATTGTGAACCGCTTTTGTCGTTGGCGAGCTTGCAGGAGTTGTGAGGAATTGCTTTAGTGTTGGTTTGCAGATAAACTTTGAAGAGAAAGATGGCTCGTGAGTTCTTTTTGGCTTCTGCAGTTTTTTTTAATCAATGAAGATGAGGGATGATGATGCCGCGAATGATGAAGAGTCTTGAAGGTATTTTGAAGCAGCGATGGCCCCCCCAATGAATGAGATCTGTAGCAGCTTTTATACCAGGATTAGAGGGGTAGAATTAGGTTTGCAGCTGGAATTCTGTTAGAAACTTTTTGGTGTGAATCAGAATGAGCTATGCGTTGTATCGTGTAAAGAGTCACACGTTTTGCACTGGCACTGAGTTTATTATTTTTTTGTTTTTACTGCTTTTTCTTTTCCTCTTATTTATTCACAAACCAAAAACAAGGCAATTATTATTGCAATGACGATGGGCCTTTTGTAACGAACCAACATATGAGAAAGTGGGAATTTGGTTTAAAAAATGGTTAAGTCGGAATTCAAAATGAAGATGGATTGAATGAAATGTGTTTGGATTGGTTTTGATAAAAAAAGATTTAAAATTGAATGTGGTTTAAAAAAAAGTGGTTTAATTGGATAAAAGAATGATTATCGAAATAGATGTGAATTTTGGTTGGAATTGAATTTTGGACAATGGTAATGTAATTAAAAAAGAATGGTTAATGAATGGAATTTTGTAATGTAGATTTGGAAAAAATGGTTCAATGAGGATAATTGGATGATGGTTTGGATATTAAAAATGAAATGAATAAGATGAAAATGATTTGGATAAATTGGTTTAGAATTTGGATATGTTATGAATTTAAATTGGATTAAAGATGAAAATGGTTGATGGATTAAACAATGAGTTCGGATATGGATTATGGATAGAAAATGGATAACCAACTGAATTCAAAACCAATCACCAACTTTCCATAAGCCTCTGACAAAATAGTCACAGCTACCACTGAACAATCTGGCCACTCACATGATCCTCTGAAGAATCTCAACCGATAACTATCCACCAGCAAAACTGTAAACAAGAACTCCAATTCTCCCTGGTATGCTGATAAATCTCGAAGAAGATAATTTGAACTGAGAAGAAATTAAAACCTGATTCACACCAATGAACCTCTGACCCAAAGCCTTCGATGCTTCCTCTAGATAAGAAAAACCTCAGAACTTGACGCACCTCTGAATAGGAAAATACCGATAATAAGAAAACTCTTCGATCCCATGTCTTAAAAGACCAATGCAAATGAAAAATGCAGAGCTATGACCTAATGAAAATGCGAATGAAAAAGAAACATAAGCCAGAAAAAGGTAGGGCAAATTTTGGGGTGCTACACCTGTCTTGAACTTCTCGGGGTTTGGGGACCCACCGGCTTCCTAAAAGCATCCCCGCCTCCTCTTGGACATCGTACAAGGACCTGTCGGCTTCTTAGAAGTATTCACAGCCTCCTCTTAGGCTTCGTATAAATGATTTCTTCCTCTGGGAATGATAGCCTCCTCTTGGGCTTCGTACAAATTGCCCCTCGGCTTTTTAAAAGTTTCCAGCCTCCTCTTGGGCTTCGTACAAATTGTCCCGACGACCTCCTAAAGGTATAGGAACATAAATCAGTCATCTTAATAGAACAGTCTTTCCAAGAGTCTACTACTGTTTCTTTAAGCATAGTACAAAAGATGAAAATCTAGACTTGGACAATCTAATTTCCTTGAGTCTCAAAGACATTCGCAAGCACCCTTCAAGAATAGGAAGGAACCCCGTAGACTCGAACAGTCTCAATACCCTTTGGATTTCCCATTTCCTTAAAGAACAGGAAATAACCCCGATCCTTAGAACAAATCCATGAGTGCAAACATTACTCATATAAGAACTGATTTTCTCTTTAAATCAGTATACTGGACCTATCACTCAATTGAAACAACACCATAGCCTCTCTCTTGGGCTTTTTACAATGATTCTCCCCAGCGGAGCTAACAAATAGCCTCCATCTCGGGCTTCGTACGAGATACAAAATCACTCTCTTGTTGAGTATAAAAGATTCTCTTGGTGAGTCACCATCTTTAGCCTCCATCTCGGGCTTTGTACGAGATACAAAAAACTCTCTTGTTGAGTCAAATAGCCTCCATCTCGGGCTTTATACGAGATACCAAAAGACTCCCTCGTTGAGTCAAAACCTTTCAGTCTCTCTCTCGGGCTTTGTATGAGACACATATTAGCCTCCTCTTAGGCTTTGTATAAGAAAACCACTGGATGATCCAATCAACCTTTTAGCATCAAAGCTGTGCCTCGTTCATAGTACACAAACATCAACAACTCCTTCCCCTTCATCTAATCACTGTAAGCGGCAAGCCTCTGGATTATTTACATCCACGCCACTGTCTCTCTTTTAGCATGGGAAATTCCTAAGGAAAGATGGCATTGCTCTAAACTGAGTTAAAGTCTTCTCCTTCAGGTTGGAAATCCCCTATAAAGGAAATTATGGCATTGCCGGATTCACAAATCCCGGTTAAAGTAATTCTCCTTTATAAACAGTTGTGACAAAAATACCCCTCTTTGGAGATGACAAATTCTCTCTAAAGTCAACACCCTTTTAGCTTCACATCTTGGGCTTCGAACAGGATACAAATAGACCCTTCAGCTTCATATCTTGGGCTTTGAACAAGATACAAACTACCTTTGGCTTCACGTCTTAGGCTTTGAACAAGACACCAAAACACCATTTCCTCCCGTAGAATAGGAGGAACTACGATCGCTCTGATTTCCCTGTTTCGGTAAACGGGAATACGTAGGCATAAGATTGAAAGAAAAATCTTAGCGAGCACCCTAAACAAAAACCCAAAATCCCATACTTTCATACACCCACCCGTCCTAACATTTCAACTGATAGCCTAAAACACTATTTTTTAACAAAATAACCTAGGAGAGACCCCGAATCTTTGTAGCATCTGTAAACCAATAGTTTTGACTGTTTAACCTCAGTATGCAAGCAGGGTTAGTTGGAGACATCTATTTCCCTTCCTTCATCAGCTTCAATAGGATAAAAAATGAATCAAGCTATAGTACTAGAGCGATTGTGCTTCGCAACCACATCCAAAAATCACTCACTACAGAAGAATGACGACTCTGCTGGGGACTGCGAGATCTTGTTCTCTTCACATCTTTTAGTTAGAAACCTTAAAAAATTCTCTTTCTTACTTTCTTCCTTTTCTGGGGTGGGACTTCTTGTTGACTTCACTAGGAGCTTAGGTCAAAACCTTTAAAGTTGTGAAAGAACCACAAAATGGCATCTCCGTCGGGGAGCCATTTTCTGTCAGGAACATAGGATTCATAGCTTTTAAAAAAAATCTAGGACATTAGGACAAATATATATACTGCTTTTCCTAATTGATATCTGTGTTTATTTTTCTGCTAATGGGAATACGTGTGATGCCGCATGTGGAAATATTGAGTATACACTTAAGATAAGTGATGGCGATGAGGTCGACCATCAACCTCAGTGGAGGCTTCCTAATGCAACCCATTCCCTCTCATAGGCAATGGGCCGATTGTGACATCTGAGAAGCTGAGGAGCCAACCCTTTTGTAGTGCGGAAACTATCGAAAATAGTTGTCACGCGATACTACCTTCATTTGAGGCTGATGATCTATTCTTGGTGAATAGCATTTACTCTAAGATTTCATACAGCTCGCTGGCGATTCGCTTGCTGTTTGTTATCCTGGGAGGAGCTGATGATTTTGAGTACAGGTACAAAAAATAACCCTAGTATAAACCTTTGGGCATGGGTAGAGCCTTGACTCCATGACAACGACCCTTTGACCCCATGTTTTTTCTATGTTTTTGTGTGCTGCATTCATGCATTCATTTAAAAGAACATTAAAACATTCAAAAAAATTTTCTTTTCTAGTCTCTCTGTTTTTTCAAAATAAACTAAGACTGTGATTGCAAATATCAGAGAAAAGGATTGCGCTAATGGATTTCGGTAGAAGGAGAACTCATAAGTACGCCTTTAGGATTCCAAAACTAGAGGATTTAAGAGGTTTGGCGAGAATGATCACAAACCAAGAGGCTTTTAGAGCCAAGTACGGAGGTTTGTTATCTCTGCTAAGAGTCCATGTGATTGAGGGAATCATGGATGCACTTGTTTAGTTCTACGATCCGGTTTATCATTGTTTTACATTCCCGAATTACCAGATAGCACCAACGCTGGAGGAGTACTCTCACCTGATTGATTTACACATCACTGATCGAGCTCCATTTTCTGGACTGGAAGAAATTCCAAAGAATCAGACCATTGCAAGAGCAATTCATTTAGACGAGTCTGAGGTCCGGACTCACATGACCATTAAGGGTGGCATACAAGGGTTGTCAGCCCAGTTCTTGACAAAGAAAGCCCTGTACTTCGCCAGTATCGGGAACGTGACTGCTTTTGAAAGCATCTTTGTTTTACTCACCTACAGGTTATTTTTGTTGCCCAACATTTATAACTTCGTCGATATCAACGCCATTAAGGTTTTTCTCATTGGAAACCCTGTACCAACTTTGCTCGCAGATGCGTATCATTCTGTACACTTGGGGAATTTGTACAGTGGAGGGGAGATCACATGCTGTGTACCTCTGCTTTATAAATGGTTTATCTCCTATTTGCCTAAGTCTGCTGCTTTTTGGGATCACATGAGTGCCTTATGTTGGTTGCAAAAAATCATGTCTCTCACCAACTCTGACATTGATTGGTGTAATAGGATTTATGATGGGATCAGGATCATTGACCGTTGTGGAAACTTCCCCAATGTACCCCTTATAGGAACTAAGGGAGGAATCAATTACCATCCAGTTCTCGTTCGTCGTCAATTTGGATACCCGATGAGGCACGTCCCACGGAGTGTTCATCTGGAAGGTATTTTCTTCAAGGAAGGAGAAAATGACAGAGCACTAAAGACGAAAATAGTGCACGCTTGGAAACATGTTCATAAAAAAGGATGGGAGTCTCTAGGAAAACTGAACTGTGTCTCGGTGGAGCCTTATCTCCACTGGGTACAAACTAGTGCTCTCAAGCTAAAGATGCCTTATCCTCGTCATGAAGTTCTTCCACCGAGGGATTTTGTCATGTACTTCATGACTGAGACTGAAAAGCTCTAGGTTACTCTTAACAAAGTTCAACGGGAGAGGAGGTTTTGGAAGAACAAGTACCGCACCCTCAACGTGGAGTGCATCAAAATACAACAACTACTGAAAGATAAGGACGCTTTGATTGAGATTTTGGAGCAACATGCTGTAGAGAATCAAGATGACCAAAGGAATTCGCTCGCTCCTTTCACCTGGAAAAGGAATGACAACCCGACAACGGCCCAAGAGCCCCGGTCAAAGAAAAGGAAAGTACCAGAATCAGCACCCGATTTCTCTTCAGAGAGGACCCAGGACCCATTAGCTTAGGTTTCTGTTTCTGCACCTTGTAATCTACTGTATTTCCATTTCTGCAATCCTTTGAATTCAATAAAAAGGGGTTTCCCCACTGTTTGATATTTGCAATCTAATTGTCGAAGTTTATTTTGATTAAACCAAAAAAACAATTAATATAATCATT
This sequence comes from Lathyrus tuberosus, assembly GCA_022829125.1. Lineage (NCBI taxonomy): Eukaryota > Viridiplantae > Streptophyta > Magnoliopsida > Fabales > Fabaceae > Lathyrus > Lathyrus tuberosus. The sequence continues at coordinate 10,472,394 of JALAZF010000112.1, forward strand.
GCATTCATCATTCTCACATCGCGTATTCTTCTTACCTACGAATCTCACGTTTGTGTCTCGGTTCTAGAGTCAAATTGTCTCATTCGTACGATACTCGGGCCAATCGTCAGAAAAATATGGATGATCTTGAGGAAGAAAACAGAGAGTTGAAAGAAGAGATCGACGCTCTGAGAGAGGATATGAGAAAGCTTCGTAACGACATGCAAGCCATGGCAGAAGCTCAGCTACAAAGGACTGTGATATCAGAGATCACCTCAACGCCTATAGTGGAGAAGTATGATCCTAGGTATCAAATTCCGAAAGATCGTCCTTGGGGCATGCCTGTTAACTATATCCCGGAAGGATATGTCCCGCTGATCACTGAAGACCAGGGAATCACAACAGATGCCGCTGGTCCTGAAGGTTACAAACTTCAGGAAAACGAAGATGCCAGGGGTATACTGAAGACTCCTGAAGGTTACAAACTTCGGGAAACGCCAAGATTCACTGCCGTAATCATGGTACCGCCCCCTGCGGTGCACACTGTCCCGGAAGGACAGGTTCCACCAATACCTTCTGGTAAGAAGGAAACTATGTTCGATAGAATGGATGAATTCCAGGAACAATTCCTGGAAATGCAGAAGGAACTGCGAGCCATCAGCGGTCAGGATCTATTTGGAAAGGACGCCGCAGACATCTGTCTGGTCCCCAATGTGAAAGTTCCGCACAAATTTCAAGTGCCCGACTTTGAAAAATACAAGGGTAACTCTTGTCCTCAGAGCCATCTAGTGATGTATGCTCGGCGAATGTTAGCTCAGACGGAGAATCAGGACCTACTGATTCACTACTTTCAGGATAGTTTAACCGGTGCCGCACTCAAATGGTACATGGGTTTAAACCGTACTACGATCAGTACATTCAGAGATCTTGGTACTGCCTTCGTCCAACAATACAAATACAATTTTGACATGGCACCGGACAGAGATCAACTCAGATCAATGTCACAAAAAGACAAGGAAACCTTTAAGGAGTACGCTCAGAGATGGCGCAAAATTGCCGCTCAAATTTGTCCACCTCTTGAGGAAAAAGAGATGACAAAGATCTTCTTAAAGACCTTAAGCTCATTTTACTACGACATAATGGTTGCCAGTGCGCCCAGTGATTTCACCGAGATGGTGGGCATGGGAGTTCGTCTTGAGGAAGCCGTCCGAGAAGGACGTCTAATAAAAGACGCTAGATCATCGAGTAGTACAAAATGATACGGTAGTGCTCTCCCTAAGAAAAAAGTGCAAGATATTGGGAATATCTCTCTCGGAAAGCAAAGGCGCGGTACCAGCCGGTAGCAGTTGTAACTCCTATTATCAGCCCTGCGACTATTCCTACGTATCAACCTCAGGTTGCACAAAGCCAACTTAATCAGCAAAGGACACAACAACCTCTGCAGCAGGCTCGTCCTCCATACAACAACAACCGTACAACACGGCCACCAGGGTTTGATCCTATACCCATGTTGTACGCAGAACTATTTCCGTTACTATTGGCCAAAGCGGAAAATATGCCTTTTTGGTTCAAAGCAGATCAGACATGCCCTTATCATCAAGGAGGATTAGGGCATAACATAGAGAATTATCTCAATTTCAAATCCGACGTGCAAAATCTTGTTAGAAGCAGGCTCTTATCTTTCAAAGATACTAATCCCAATGTTCTCATGAACCCGCTGCCTCAACATGAGAAAGCTGCAGTCAACCTGATTGAGAAAGAATTTAACAATGTCTATCAAATTCACGATGTACTCTTGTTAAGGGCCAATCTGGTCAAGATGCATTGTAGACAGAGTGGGTACGGCCATGTGCCATCTCATAATTATCATCAGTGTGATATCTGCTCTAAAAACAATCAAGGATGTTCTGTGGTGCAAGCAGCCCTACAGGAACAGATGGATCTCAGATGGATCCAGGAGCACCGAGTTCGTGGAGTTAACATGGTCTATATGAATTCTAACGTCATTCAGAACCATGACATCCATACGATGAATGTCAACCTGGTGGCAATGCACTCAAGGCAAAGCCAGTATCATAATCTGCCGTGGCACGATTATAGTTCTTGTCTGACTTGCTCGGTAAACAAACAGGGATGCTCTTTCTTACAGGAGGCCCTCCAACGTCAGATGGATCTTGGATGGATCTAGGACTACCATGATAGGAATCCCTATCAGATCAACATGGTTTAAATCTTTGACATTCGCTTGATGAATACCAACTTGGTAGAGTTGCATGCTGAGCAGGTCAGACTCGGATTCCTGCTCTCACATAATTATCACAGCTGTAAAGCGGGTTGTGAAAATGATCAGGGATGTGCCCTTGTCCAGGAGGCACTTCAGCACTTGTTAAATCATTGGTGGATGCCAATCTACATGGATGAAGATACTCAGCAAATTAGTATCAATAACAGAAACTCCACTCGGCGTCAAAGTCAGGATGTCCGACTCATGGAAGCTAACCTAGTGAGGTTACTTTGTATTCATAGTGGGCGTGGCCAGGTGCCACCACACAATTATGAATGTTGTGGAGTCTGTTCGGAAAGTAACCAAGGGTGCTACCTTGTGCGAGCAGCTCTCCAGGGGCAGGTGGATCGTGGAGAGATCCGTCCATATCCAGGTTCCGGACCCATCAATTGGTCGCTGAACTACCTTGCCAATCAAATTGAGGACGTTGTCGTCATCTCTGATCATCAGAGGACTAGGAATGTTTTTGCCATTATCCCCCTGCTTGACGAATCAAGAATTCCCAACTGGGAACAGATCGAGATTACGTACGATGGTCAGAAAAACCAGAAGGTTCCCATAGTCATCTATCTGCCGGGACCACTACCGTATGAATCAACTAAGGCAATCCCTTACAAATACGGTGCAACGATAATTGAAAATGAAAAGGAAATTCCATTACCCTCTGTCGTGAATATTGCAGACATCAGTCGTGTAACACGGAGTGGTAGAATCTTCAACAGAGGAGTTGGAGAGTCCAAAAAAGAAAAGGAACTTCAGACGGAAGCTCCTGATCCACCAGTCGATCAATCCAGTAATCCCGACGTTTTGAAAAACGATGATGAGATGCTAAAGCTCATCCAAAGGAGTGAGTACAACATTGTTGATCAGCTATTACAAACTTCTTCAAAGATCTTGGTATTATCACTGTTACTCAGTTCAGAAGCACACAGGGAGGCTCTACAGAAAGTTTTGGAGCAAGCCTTTGTGGAACAGGATGTAACCATCAGACAGTTCGATAACATTGTCTCTAACATCACTTCTTGCAATAACTTGGGATTTAGTGATGAGGAATTACTAGAAGAGGGTCACCGTCATAACATGGCGCTCAATATTACAGTCAACTGCCAGGACGATACTCTAGCCAGTGTACTGGTAGATACAGGGCCAGCCCTGAATGTTATGCCGAAGTCCACTTTGATGCAATTATCATTCAAAGGCCCTCCGATGAGAACCAGCGAGGTCATCGTCAAAGCATTCGACGGGTCCAGAAAAATGGTTATCGACGAAGTTGATCTTCCCATAACTATTGGTCCTCACACTTTCCAAGTCACCTTCCAGGTCATGGACATCCAGGTAACATACAGTTGTTTATTAGGAAGACCTTGGATACATCAGGCTGGAGCGGTCACTTCAACCCTCCACCAAAAGCTAAAGTTCGTCCAGAACGGCCAACTCATCATAGTCTATGGGGAACAATCCTTGCTCGTCAGCAACTTATCGTCACCCACTTATGTGGAACCAGAAGGGATAATTGGAACCCAATTCCAAGCATTTTCGCTACACAAGGACGATCAATCCGGAGGAGGAACTTCGATTTCCTCATACAAAGATGCTATTAAAGCGGTCGAGAGTACCGATACAACAGGATGGGGATAGCTCGTCATTCCTACTAGCAATACAACAAAGAAGGGTCTTGGTTTTTCTGCAACCTGTACCCAGACAGCTGCTAACGATGAAAGTCTTCATCCCATTCAGAACTTCTTTCACAGTGGAGGGTTCCTTCACCCAGTGCCTCAGGCAATCCATGCTATCAATGTGGAGGATTCCTCTGACATGGATGAAGGATGGAAGTCCTATCTTAACGAGGACGATTATATGTCTCAGGAAGAGGTGCCTACGCCATTTTGCTATCCCGTACAGAGTCTGAGATTTATACCACGGTCAGATGTCGAAATGATATACGGAGATTGTGATCCAGAAGGATGCCATGCTCCGCCAAGTTCATTAGAGGAGGACACTCTGATGAAAGACAACTTTGACCACAATTACTATGGTCCGATGGACGGTCTGCCAATGTGGCAGCCTTACCCAGGAGACTTGAGGCCAGAAAGTCAGCCGAGTAATGAAACTCAGCTGAGCATCATTGAACAGAATACCTGTGTCCCCACCATGTCATGGGATCAACACTCAGGTCATTCTGAAAATACCCAGCACGACGATGAATTTACAACGTTTGTCGGACTAGAATTCATCAACTATGCTTTCCCTGAGGTCAACGTCATAGAGAGAGATGACCCCTCCAGTTCCAGAAAAGTGTGGGACACCTTGGGACAACCGAGTGGGAAATACGACTATATGGTCAAGTACACCGCCCCTGAAAGCTCTCGTATCAGGCTCGAAGACATCCAGCCAACTGGATGGGGAGATACATCTGAGAGCACAAATGTTATGCAAAATACAACTGAGGAATCCTCCTACGACAATTCTGCCTGGGAGACAGATTCCAATGATCCTGCTCCACCAGAAATCAGCGTCATTTCTGAAGACAAGTCAAGGAAGATGCCAGACTTTGTGATTCACTGAGGAGTTCGCCGCCAATGGGTTGCTGTCGATGTTCCAAGGATTGTTCATAAGTCAAAGTAATTGCCATCTTTAACCTTTCACCCTGCCCAGGTGAAACGGATGTTTTGATAGGGCTCAATTTCTGTAAATTTCCCTCTTCGCTTTGCCCAAAGTGACAGAGTTTTGTTTTATAGGGCTGTAGTTTCAAGAATCGACTTGTTCATTAATAAAATAATGTCGTTTTGTAATTTCCGCATTAATTGCTATTTTCTCTTTTTGCTTTTTCTCAGAAAATGGTAATCCTAAAAAACAATTCAATAATAAAAACAAGCAGTAATAAGAAAAATACACTGCACACTTTGCATTCTCTCTATCTCTTCTAAACACGAATCATCACGTCATGCAGATTGCTTATTTTAAACCCCGTTGAAACATACGATCCGATGCCTTCTCCCAACTTTGAGTTCCCGGTATTTGGGGCTGAAGAAGAAGTTGACAACGAAATTCCAGAAGAGATCTCCCGATTACTCAGACAAGAGGAAAGGTCCATTGAACCTCACAAAGAGCCATTGGAAACGGTGAACTTGGGTTCGGAAAAAGAGAGAAAAGAAATCAGGATTGGGGCACTGCTCAGTCTAACTGCCAAAGAGAGTTTAACAAAGCTTCTCAGAGAATTTCCCGATGTGTTTGCTTAGTCCTATCAGGACATGCCAGAGTTGGATACCAGCATCATGGAACATCACTTACCGTTAAGATCGGAATGCCCGCCAGTAAAGTAGAGGTTGAGACGCACTCACCCGGACATGGCCATCAAAATCAAAGAGGAGGTACAGAAACAGATTGACGCGGGATTCCTCGCTACATCTGAATACCCTCAATGGTTAGCAAACATAGTACCTGTTCTGAAAAAGGACGGAAAGGTCAGAATGTGTGTCGACTACAGAGATCTGAACAAGGCAAGTCCAAAGGACGACTTTCCTTTACCACACATTGACATGCTGGTTGATAGTACAACAAAATTCAAAGTTTTCTCCTTCATGGATGGATTCTCGGGCTATAACCAAATCAAAATGGCGCCGAAAGACATGGAGAAAACTTCGTTCATTACCCCATGGGGTACCTTTTGTTACAAGGTAATGCCGTTCGGTTTGAAGAACGCCGGGGCAACCTATCAAAGGGTCATGACTACTCTGTTTCATGACATGATACACAAAGAAATCGAGGTATATGTCGATGACATGATTGCTAAATCTAAAACAGAGGAGAAGCATGTGACCCACTTGTCGAAACTATTCGAGCGTCTGAGAAAGTACAAACTCCGCTTGAATCCCAACAAATGCACCTTCGGTGTCCGTTCAGGGAATCTCTTAGGGTTCATCGTCAGCCAGAAAGGAATTGAGGTTGATCCTGACAAGGTCAAGGCCATTCAAGAAATGCCTTCTCCGAAAACTGAAAAACAAGTCAGAGGGTTCCTGGGACGTTTGAACTACATATCCAGATTTATATTCCTCATGACTGCCACATGTGCGCCGATTTTCAAATTACTCTAAAAGAACCAGGATTGCGTTTGGACAGAAGATTTCCAAACCTCCTTCGACAGTATTAAGGAATATCTGTTGAATCCTCCTATTCTATCACCTCCAGTGGAAGGAAGGCCACTGATTATCTATCTAACAGTCCTAGAAGACTCTATGGGCTATGTACTTGGCCAACAAGACGAAACCAAAAGGAAAGAGTCTGCCATTTACTATCTAAGCAAGAAGTTCACCGACTGTGAAACTTGGTACACGATACTCGAGAAAACTTGTTGTGCTTTGGCTTGGGCAGCCAAACGTCTTCGTCAGTACATGATTCGTCACACTACTTGGTTGGTCTCCAAAATGGATCCAATCAAGTATGTATTTGAAAAACCTGCTCTCATGGGAAGGATTGCCCGTTGGCAGATGTTGTTATCAGAATATAACAGAGTACCATGCTCAAAAAGCCGTTAAGGGGAGTATTTTAGCCGATCATTTGACTCATCAACCGATTGACGATCGAGAATCAATTGGGTTAGAATTCCCAGACGAAGATGTCATGTATCTAAAGATGAAAGATTGTGATGAACCGCTACCCAGTGAAGGGCCAGAACCAGGTTCCCAGTGGGGATTAATCTTTGACGGAGCAGTTAACCATTATGGAAACGGAATTGGGGCAATAATTGTTACCCCTTAGGGTACCCACATTCCTTTCACCGCTCGACTTACGTTCAAATGTACAAACAACAAGGCCGAATACGAAGCTTGTATTATGGGTCTCGAAGAAGCGATAGATTTAAGGATCAAAAACTTGGATGTATACGGCGACTCATCCTTGGTTATCAATCAGATAAAAGGAGATTGGAACACATACCAATCAGGATTGATTCCTTACAAAGACTATGCAAGAAGGTTGTTACCTTTCTTCAACAGAATGAGTTTCATCACATCCCTCGTGATGAGAATCACATGGCTAATACATTAGCCACACTCTCTTCCATGATTAGTGTAGGTCAATGGAATGACACACCTACGATCGACGTAATGCGCCTAGAACGACCCGTTTACATCTGCACGATTGAAGCAGTCATAGACGACAAACCTTGGTATCATGATATCAAATGCTTCCTTCAAAAACAAGAGTACCCACCTGGGGCACTAAGGAAGGACAGAAAAACCCTCAGAAGACTGGCTGACAGTTTCTTCCTGAGTGGTGATACCCTCTATAAGAGGAATTTTGACTTGGTTTTGCTTCGATGCGTCGACAGACCAGAGGCAGACATGCCGATAAAAGAAATTCATGAAGGATCCTTTGGCACTCATGCCAACAGACACACAATGGCGAGAAAAATTCTAAGAGCAGGGTACTATTGGTTGACAATGGAATCCGACTTCTACAAGTACATGAGGAGGTGTCACAAGTGTCAGATATACTCTGAAAAAATTCATGTACCGCCAACGCATCTCAAAGTTCTTTCTTCCCCATGGCCTTTTTCCATATGGGGAATCGACATGATCGGCTTGATTGAGCCCAAAGCTTCAAACGAACATCGGTTTATCCTTGTAGCCATTGACTACTTCACCAAGTGGGTCGAAGCAGCGTCGTATGCTAATGTAACCCGACAAGTGGTGGTCCAATTTATCAAAAACAATATCATCTTCCGTTATGGTGTTCCAAACTAGATCATTACTGATAATGGATCTAACTTGAACAATAAGATGATGAAAGAGTTGTGCGCAGAGTTCAAGATCGAACACCATAACTCATCTCCCTACCGACCAAAGATGAATGGAGCGGTAGAAGCGGCTAACAAGAACATCAAGAGGATTGTTCAGAAGATGGTTGTAACCTACAAAGATTGGCACGAGATGCTACCCTTTTCTCTTCATGGTTATCGCACATCTGTCCGCACTTCAACATGGGCTACCCCTTTCTCTCTAGTATATGGCATGGAAGCAGTGCTCCCCATCGAAGTAGAGATCCCATCAATCAGGGTATTGATGGAAGCTAAGCTTACAGAAGTTGAATGGTGTCAAAGTCGACACGATGAACTGAATCTGATCGAAGAAAGGTGAATCACAGCTCTATGCCACGGTCAGTTGTATCAGCAAAGAATGAATAGGGCGTTCGACAAAAAGGTCCGACCTCGCGTCTTCAAGAAAGGAGACCTTGTGCTAAAAAAGATACAATCTTTTCTCACTGATTCTCGGGGCAAATGGACTCCGAATTACAATGGCCCCTATGTGGTCAAGAAAGCTTTCTCAGGCGGCGCCTTGAGACTCGCAACCATGGATGGAGAGGAATTTTTCTACCCCACAAATGTTGATGTAGTCAAGAAATACTTCGCCTAAAAAAAATGTCTCGGTGGATTGAAAACCCGAAAGTGCGGTCCAGGAAAAAATTAGAGACATAATCAAAAATCATCCCGGTGGATTGGAAACATCACAGTACAATCCAGGCAAAAATTAGGGATAATGGCAAGTAACTATGTTTAACAGAGGCAAGTCCCTCAGCAGCAGTTACACCATCCATCGGAGGAAAACTCCAGTCAAGGTCATCTTCGACAGAAGCTCAGGATGCCCAGAATTCAAAGTTGGTAGAAGGATAGTGGTCGTTATGTTTCAACGTAGCCTTTTTCCCTGGAAATTACCATTTTCTAGCTTTGTATATACTCTTTGGAATCACACATTTGGCTGATCTCCATCTTATCAATAAAATTTGAGCCCTTGTGCTTTTGTTTGTAATTCTCATTTGTTTTAGCTTTACAGAATGACATTTTAACATGCTCAACGATTCTTGAAATAAAACAAAAATGAATTTACTTGTCAAACTTTTTCTGCTTTTAAAATAAAGATGGAAATTTCTTTTGACTGTTGAACATCAAAAGAGCATCAACTGCTTCTCCAGAAGTAAGCGAACTTCAAAGTGCAGAATCAAAATACTCCTTCTACACCAGTGTGCCTGAATGAAGGATCAACAGTGTCGGATGTGACTAATCCATCTGACATCTTCGGCCAAGTTCTTATCTCCTAAGCCCGACCAATATAGTTCCCCGCAGGGATTATCTCTCCTAAGCAAGATAGAATTGCTAATTTTTGGACCAACGGTACTTCTTCGCCCCGCTATGGCCGAGTATCCAGTCATGTTCATCCATTAGTCTGTATGCCGCGTCAGTTCTGTTAGCATAAACATACATACATCATGCATTGTTGATTTGCATTCGCATTCGCATTGTATCATTGTCACTCTAGTCGGTTTTATCCCCTAGTGATAATAGTCATCTCAATCGAGTTGTCAGTTCTTTCCTAGTCAGGAAATGCTGCGTCTGAACAATCTCTCTCTTCCAGTTTATTTCTGGATGGAAGTTGGCTCCTCGACCACTTTGATAACTTGAACCTCTGAAAAACCAGAGAACCTTCAGTCAACATAACTCTTCGCCATTGAAGATGATATCCTTGCTTTCCCGGATTAAGGAAAATCCCGAGAGAAAGCCTCCTAATCAGAGATTCGGTGGTACAACAGTTTTTCTCCGAAAGAACCACTGATGAAAAGGTCATCGGCACCTCAAATTGGATCCCATCATATGGCATTTCTCCGGGAAGATCCCGAGAAAAGTATGATGTAAGACCCCAAACGAAGGCAGTCTTTCAGGAGACTTGTCTTCCCTAGTACAAACAAATGGCGTCTCCAACATAGAAGTTTGTGCACCTCTATAACTCAGACGACTGGATTCCCCAGCAAGTCTGACGTCAACTTTTTCCGTCAAATGGCATCTCCCCAGGAAAATTCGGTGAAAGTTTAAGGAAAACCGCTACGCCTAGCGTCCCTTGTCAATTAAGTTTATTGACAAAAGAAACTAAGACCAGTTCCTTGGTAGGAAACCAGGATCGAGGAGAAGTTTACATCAGAAACTAAGACCAGTTCCTTGGTAGGAAACCAGGATCGAGGGGAAGTTTACATCAGAAACTAAGACCAGTTCCTTGGTAGGAAACCAGGATCGAGGGGAAGTTTACATCAGAAACTAAGACCAGTTCCTTGGTAGGAAACCAGGATCGAGGGGAAGTTTACATCAGAAACTAAGACCATTTCCTTGGTAGGAAACCAGGATCGAGGGGAGGTTTATTTCAAAAGAAAACTGAGACCAGTTCCTTGGCCGAAGAGCAGGATCGAGGGGAGGTTTACATTTTCTAAGTATCATTGCTTAGCGAAAGAAGATGAATGCGTGAAATACCATTCATAGACGCCGTCAAAATTTCGGATATTCTGATATTTAATCCTCTTGCACCTCGAATGCCCGAATACCTTCGTCATTCACACATTCGTGTCCAAGAAGATTAAATAGGGGCATCTGTCATACCCCAAATTTTGACCACTAAGATTTCCCATCATTGTGCAAATCATCATCACAATATGGATGAACCATCATACTTCATCAGTCTCCCCAAAGATGGGTGAGCATTCACTACTATCAAAATTAGGGTTTCAAGCCCACTCTGAGCTCTTAGACAAATGATCACTCAAGAAATGACATGATCTTCAACTTTTCTAACCTCTCAAACATCCACAATGGATCAAGAAGAATCCCACTTCAAGGATTAAGCACAAGGTTGCTCCCTTCTAGATGGATCAAGCTTCAAGATCGACAGTGTCACCAAATTAGGGTTTTGGTCGACCAGGGCCTCCAGATGGAAATTTTCATCTGGGCATAAGCCAAAGATCCAAAACATAACCTAATATGCTCCATGGAACCTCATAAACCCTATCATTAAGTCAATCTTACCTCAGGGGATGCATTCATCAAAAATCAAGAATTAGGGTTTCTTGACCAAATTCACCCCTAAGTTGACTTTTGGGACAAATTATGAACCAAGACCTCAAGACTTGATTTGAGGGTCTCTAATATACCATATTGATCCATTTGGGACAATGGATTGATCCAAGAAGCTTGAGCAACAAGTTTCAATTTCATCTGAACCACAGTTAGGGTTTCGCGGGAAAAGTCAACTGTAACTTTGACTTTTAACCAAGACATGCTCCCAAGCCCTAAGACATGATTCAAAATACCCTATAACACCCATGGAACATGCCCATCAAGCTTGATTTAGGTCAAGTACATGATTTCCTGAAGAATTGCACAGTTTGGAATTCATCTGACAAAAAGTCAACTGTGCACAAAAGTCAACTTTGACTTTTTGAGATTTTTCACAAAAATGGATTTTTAACCCTAAATTGATGTTAATGTGTGATTTGAATCATCATTCATCAACAAAAATCAAAGAAAATGGGATAACTTGTAAAAGGGGTAACCATAAAAACTTAGAAAAAATTTCTAAGTTATGGAAAAAAGTGACAAAGGTACCAACTTTGGAGGATCATAACTCCTAAACCACAAAGCCATTTTTTTTCCATACAAAGCTTGATTTGTAGATCTCATTGCCCTCTACAAAAGCTTCATACTGACCTATGTCCAAATTCCTCATGGATTTTGAGTTATGGAGTGATCAAAATTAAGAAAAGTCACTTTGTTCCAACACTTAGTGAAAATTTCACTAAGTCAGATTTTGCCTTACTTTTTTTTCCAAATATAGGGACATTTTTCACTTGGATCCAAAAGGTATCAAAACCAAATATGATCAAACAGTTGTTGTATCATATAAGAGCTTTCCAAAATGGCCAAGAACATCACCAAATTCAATTTGAGCCATGAGATATGACATTGGCAAGTTGCCTTGCTGAAATCTGCCAAGGCAAGGCAGATTTTTGCACTTTTGGTCGATTTGCCGAAATTAGCCAATTCCAAGCCTTGTCATCACCTTGGACACATCTGAGGATTGAATCTAAAGGGGACAATCACTGAGCCAAGCCTCCAAAGTCCTTGGAACAAGAAATAGCATGCTAAACCTAGAATTGCCCAAAATAGGGACAAGACTCCAATTTTGGATTGGAGCATTCAATGGAAGCACCAAGGTGGCATGGACTGAGCCATTAGCAACTGAATTCAGTCAAGACTTATCCAAGACCAAGGGGACCAGCAGCCTGTGTCCTAACCTCTAGTCAATGGCTAAAGGAGACTTGGATTTTCATTTTCCAACATTGGCCAAACCTACTCAGCAGTTGCCATTCACTATTCCTTGCAAAATAAACTTGCTCTACTATAAATAGAGCTTAATTGTGATCAGTTTAAGTACACCAAAGGCCTACAACACTTGCCTTTCTCAAAATCTGCTTCTCACTCTCAAAAATGCCTTTCTTAGCAAGTCACTATCGGGTTTTTCATTAGAGAGCAATTCCACTCAAACCAATCACACACACATCTCATATACATCATATGTGAGCTGATCAAACACTTAAACAACATCTGGAACACTGATTTCTCAGAATCACCTGTCAATTGCTCAAGGTTTTAACCAAGTTGCAGTTGAGATGCCATGAAGTGATCCAGCCAATTTCCATCAAGTCCAAGCATTCAAACACACTCCATAGGGTGTAGGGAAGCTGTTCAGATCATCACAATTCATCTGTAACACCTCCTACTCAGAAATCAATTTGCTCTTGCAGTCACGACCTAGAGGTAAGCCTAAACTTGGTCATCTCTCAATCTATGCATATTTCCTCGCACAATACTTTTGCCAAATGTTCATAATCATGCATGGAATGTTTCCCCTCAAGTAATTGCTTTGTTTGAATCGTGTATCAAAAATCCCAGCCTTCAGGCAGAATTTAGGGTTCTTGAGGATTTTTCGTGATTTCTTGTTTTATGCTTAATTTAAATGAAATTAATTGCCATAGACATGATCGTGAGGTTGAAACGAGTTGATTGGTATGTGGATTGCATGATATGATTAAGTATTCAGTGAGATTGGATAGAAAATGCAAATCTGGGCAAAACTGAAAAACGCGCGTGTTCTTCAGCTGTTCTTGGCGGCATTTCTCTCAAATTCAAATATTTGAATTTTGAGATTTTATTTAATTGATTCAAAAATTAATTTCTCTCTGAGTTTTAATGATTTTGAGTTGATTCTTTTTTTAATAATTCACAAAAATGTTAAAATATTTTATTTTCCCAAAAAATCCCAAAAATATTATTTATTTCATATAATTGATATTTTTGCAAAGAATTAATATTTTAATTATTTTTTGACATTTTGAATATTTTTTCCACCTTGATTTTGCAACTTTTAATGCCTTCTAATTATTTTGTAGGTCAATACTCAATTTTTGAAGCATTAATCCAAGATCACAATTTGTTTTCCATATGTTAAACAATTTTGATCATTTTAATTGAATTTTTGTTCAATTAAAACACATTTTGAAAACAAATTAGGGTTTTTGATTAATTCAACCCTCATAAATCAATTTCAAAACACTTTGGGCCTCTATTAGAGTGTAAGACCCAACCCTTTGTAAATACAACCTTTTTGGGCCTCACTTATTGTATAAGTCCCGTTGTATTTCAAAAAGTTCAGCGCGATCATCGTCCGTTGAAAAACAAACTCTGAGCCTACCCTCGAGTAGTAAGACCCATTTCAAAACTTTTGGGCCTCTAATAGAGTGTAAGATCCAATCCCCTTTTTAACCAAAAACAAATTTGGGCCTCAGATATTGTATAAGCCCCTTTGCGTTAAAAGAAAATCTCGGCGCGATCGCCATTTCAAACGAAAAATCATCTGGGCCTACCCTCGTGTTATAAGCCCCACTCTTTTTCTTTAAATCTTTTGGGCCTCTTAATAGAGTGTAAGACCCAAATCCCTTTGTACAGAAAACAATTTTTGGGCCTCAGTCACTCGTATAAGTCCCTCTGTACAAATTCAACAGTGCGCTCACTGATAAAACCCTGGGCCTCTCCTTGAGCTGTAAGCCCCAAATCTTTCTTTTTCAAAGCACTTTCTCCTTTGATTTTGAAATATACTGTTGTTTTCAATCTTTCTTTGTTGAACAACTAACCAAACAACATGGAAGCTCTACAACCGAGTAAGTTTATACGCTTTTATTTACCGCTTTCATATACATATAACTGTATTGTAGGGCTGTTTCGCTGTAAGTCTTCTTTCATAAACTCATATCAACTGTGTAATAATAGTATAGATAGTTAGAGTTTCCCCGGCAACTACGTCTAGCATTAAGCCCGTTGATCACTCTTAAATAGTCAAAACTAGATCCCCATAGGATTACCAGACACAGTCTTCCCTCCTCTTGGGGTTAAACAATAAGGAGACATGAAAGGCAGCATTCTCGGTGAACCCTTTCATAGACTGTCACTCGTAGAAGTTGTCAAAGAAACTCTACTCCCCAGAGATGATCTCTTCTCCGTGAATTGCATCCCTTGAGTTTCTTCCAAATTCTCGGACTTTCCTGGCTTGATCTATTCTTTGTGAACAGCCTGTCTTGAACTTCTCGGGGTTTGGGGACCCACCGACTTCCTAAAAGCATCCCCGCCTCCTCTTGGGCATCGTACAAGGACCCGTCGGCTTCTTAGAAGTATTCACAGCCTCCTCTTAGGCTTCGTATAAATGATTTCTTCCTCCGGGAATGATAGCCTCCTCTTGGGCTTCGTACAAATTATCCCTCGGCTTCTTAAAAGTTTCCAGCCTCCTCTTGGGCTTCGTACAAATTGTCCCGACGACCTCCTAAAGGTATAGGAACAAAAATCAGTCATCTTAATAGAACAGTCTTTCCAAGAGTCTACTACTGTTTCTTTAAGCATAGTACAAAAGATGAAACTCTAGACTTGGACAGTCTAATTTCCTTGAGTCTCAAAGACATTCGCAAGCACCCTTCAAGAATAGGAAGGAACCCCGTAGACTCGGACAGTCTCAATACCCTTTGGATTTCCCATTTCCTTAAAGAACAGGAAATAACCCCGATCCTTAGAACAAATCCATGAGTGCAAACATTACTCATATAAGAACTGATTTTCTCTTTAAATCAGTATACTGGACCTGTCACTCAATTGAAACAACACCATAGCCTCTCTCTTGGGCTTTATACAATGATTCTCCCTAGTGGAGCTAACAAATAGCCTCCATTTCAGGCTTCGTACGAGATACAAAATCACTCTCTTGTTGAGTATAAAAGATTCTCTTGGTGAGTCACCATCTTTAGCCTCCATCTCGGGCTTCGTACGAGATACAAAAAACACTCTTGTTGAGTCAAATAGCCTCCATCTCGGGCTTTATACGAGATACCAAAAGACTCCCTCGTTGAGTCAAAACCTTTCAGCCTCTCTCTCGGGCTTTGTACGAGACACATCTTAGCCTCCTCTTAGGCTTTGTATAAGAAAACCACTGGTTGATCCAATCAACCATTTAGCATCAAAGATGTGCCTCGTTCACAGTACACAAACATCAACAACTCCTTCCCCTTCATCTAATCGCTGTAAGCGGCAAGCCTCTGGATTATTTACATCCACGCCACTGTCCCTCTTTTAGCATGAGAATTTCCTAAGGAAAGATGGCATTGCTCTAAACTGAGTTAAAGTCTTCTCCTTCAGGTTGGAAATCCCCTATAAAGGAAATTATGGCATTGCTGGATTCACAAATCCCGGTTAAAGTAATTCTCCTTTATAAACAATTGTGACAAAAATACCCCTCTTTGGAGATGACAAATTCTCTCTAAAGTCAACAGCCTTTTAGCTTCACATCTTGGGCTTCGAACAAGATACAAATAGACCCTTCAGCTTCATATCTTGGGCTTTGAACAAGATACAAACTACCTTTGGCTTCACGTCTTGGGCTTTGAACAAGACACCAAAACACCATTTCCTCCTGTAGAATAGGAGGAACTACGATCGCTCTGATTTCCCTGTTTCGGTAAATGGGAATACGTAGGCATAAGATTGAAAGAAAAATCTTAGTGAGCACCCTAAACAAAAACCCAAAATCCCATACTTTCATACATCCGTCCTAACATTTCAACTGATAGCCTAAAACAATTTTTTTTAACAAAATAACCTAGGAGACACCCCGAATCTTTGTAGCATCTGTAAACCAACAGTTTTGACTGTTTAACCTCAGTATGCAAGCAGGGTTAGTTGGAGACATCTATTTCCCTTCCTTCATCAACTTCAATAGGATAAAAAATGAATCGAGCAGTAGTACTAGAGCGATTGTGCTTCGCAACCACATCCAAAAATCACTCGCTACACTAAGGTTTCTACTTGATCTGGGATCCACTTTTAGAACTCTTTCTTCAATCTTGGGCCATTCTTGGATCAGCACTTTGAAGTTATCTTGGATGAACTTTCTGGCTATATTTTGTGAAATCGGGTTTTGGTAGTTTGTGAGTCAAGGTTACTTTAAGATCAAGATGATAAAGCGTGTGATTAATGCTACATCATTATTTCACCTGAATACTTGGAATTAAGGTTTTTCTCAATTCGTTTCTTCGCCGGGGCAAGAAAGTCTTCTTAGAGATTTTCCTACATGGTGCCAAAGTTGAAGTTGTGGGTTCACTAAGATTAGGTCTTGTTACGCTCTCAAATTACTCGTGTCTTAAAAGCAAGATGGGTCGAATTCAGGATTAAGATTCAAGTGTGCTTTAAGTTCAATATTTGCAAAGTGACCAAGTGGTGATTTGGCCTATGACATCAAAGTTCGATTCATAATATTTGGAATTCATATGGCTCGATTAAAATGGGATCAAGAGATAAGCATGTTAAGTTTGATTCATGTAGGTATCAGAAACTAAAGTCCGTGTTCAAGTTATCAAGCTTTAAGCTATGTTGAAATTCATTCAAGTTACAATTTTCCCATTCTCGAATCCATGAATTGTAGCGAGAAATGATTCGTATGAAAATTCACCATTCAAAAATTAAAGTTATAAAGAGCAAGGAGTTTTTGTGAGATTTGCATCAAGTTTTAATTCCAAGATTTAAGGTGCGCTAATCGATCTCAAGATTTATGATTTTTTTCGAACGTGTCGAAGTTCAAATCAAGTCCAAAATACAAAGTGCAAGTTCAAGCATGAATGTCAAGCTCCAATATCTATTCAAGTTTCAATCTCAAGACCAATTTATTTTCATACAAGATACAAGGTGCAAGATTCAATGTTTACAAAGTTCTTTACAAAACAAATAGATTTGTCTATTTACAAAAAAAAGTTCAAAGAATTTCACAAACTCTATAAAAGAATCAATGGCCAACATTTATGTTGCACTGGATGGAGATTAAAGTGATGCTAGAGTTGAATAGCCATGATATGCATTTAAAATCTATAGCTTTTCTTCCTCATTGTCCTAGGATAAGCTCGTCCATATATCTTGCAGCTTGCTAAAATTCATTGGCAGTAGGTTTCTAAGGATGAAGACAATCAAACAGGAGCCTGCAAAATTCCATATACCTTGCACGCAAATGCAACAAAAGCATGAAATTTCATTAATTCACAATCACCACATCAAAGAAAAAAATCTCACATTCAAAAGGAAACAAAATCCTTTTGACACAATTGAACATGTTCGAACCGAAAAGGAAACGTCATTACAATCATAAGAAACATGTTCCAAACAGATTCAAATTATTTCCAAAACATTCTACTTGGAAAAGGAAAGCAGCATTTAAGTCAAATATCAAAATTCAAATTCCTAAGAGATTATAAAAGCACACGATTTGCAGAAAAAAGATGACAAGGTCACATACATACGCACGCAGAAGAAACGTAGAAAAATTGAGTGGAAAAATAGTAGATACAATTTGATCCGAGGCATTGCAGTCAGAGAAAATGCCCCAGACACATGCAAAATCCACACACGCATTCTATCCATAGCAATAACACACAACATCAAGAACAATAATAATTCACAGAAGCAACATATACGCATTGGAGATCGGAAAAGTAGTAAACAACGACTTACTCGGAAAGCGACGTCATCGAACCGCCGCATCAAATTCTTCGAAGGTATGAGATTCTTGCTTTTATACTGGTGAAAATCATTTGCATCGGTGTAGAATTTTATTTCGATTCTAGTCGCTGCTATTCTAATTTCGAATAGAGGTGAATGTCACTGTGAAATCCCCTCAGCCGCCGCCGGCTTAAAGCCATGGCGCGACGGGTTTCTCAAACATTGTCGTGTGCATAGAAGATAGGGATTGGTGATGTGAGGGTGGATGAGATGAAACTACTGCGAAAGGAGAGGGAACGCCAGTGCGTCACGATCGAGGGAGGAGGCGAGAGAGTGAGAGTATCGTAGAGGGAGAAGATGATGATAGTACTGAGCATGGTTGATTCATATTTTTTAGATATGTAATGTGGATTTTTGTTGTTGGGTCGGATAGGGCTAGGAGAAGATCCGGCCAAGTATGGTTTTTTTTCTTTTTTTTCATCATGCTTTTTTTGTGAAGAGGGATGAGTCGTGTGCTAGGCCCATGATCCTTTTATTTATTAAAAACAAAAAACAAAGAAAAAACAATACACACTCCATTTTCTAATTTACCTTTTTATTATTTTTTAATTTAATTTTGTTTGTTTTAATTTTTGATCTAATAACAAGTTAGGTTGCTTAGATTGTATTGATTAATTAAGTGGACAATTTGATTTTGACTTTGTGGGATTCATTCCTAATTCAAACTTATGATTAAGTTTTGATTTAAATTTGTGATTAAATTTCTTATTTAAAGTTACAAGTTGTGGTCAAGGCTTAAGAGTATTGTTTAGAATAATGATTTTTTTACCTTGATAATTCGTCTGATATCTGTTTAGGGTGTCTAGTAATTTAGGCGTGCTTTTTTGATTGAATGATGTGCCATGCTCCCTTAGAATATATTGTTTCAATTAAATCCTCGATTAATATGAATTAAGATTAGACTTCAGATCAAATTTCTTGCCTGGTAATTTTTTAGGATAGTTCCCCTTATTCCTAATCTTAGGTTTTAGAATTAGGATAGTTTTCCTTTCCCTTTAAGACTAAAATCTCTTTTAACAAAAATAAAAAAAAATACTTTAACCATATCCCTAATTTCTTTTCAAAACCCTAAAAAACACTTCACAATTCATAAACCTTTTTGCCACTTGGCTTTTCAGTTTAAAACTTTTTCAAAAAGGACATGCTACCTAGCATCGTCCATAAAAAACACATAACAAACAAAAAATAATTTCCAATAAGAACTACAGAGTTATGATTCCCTCTAGGATACGTAGGCACTGGATTGTAAATTCAGACGAACTCAATTATAAAAATTTCTTATTTTCCCTTAAGTATTCATCACTTTTTCCCCTAGCAAGCTTATAGATAACAAATGCTCTTTCATGCCCAGACAACTTAGATGGTTTCATTCAAGTACGATGGATGTAGGGGGTGCTAATACCTTCCCCTTATATAACCAACTTCGGAACCCAACATGGTTATGATGACCATACCCTATCCTTTTTCCCTTGGGTTTTCTCGATATTTTTCCTTTCCCTTCTTGGGAATAAATAACGTTCGGTGGCGACTCTCATAAGTCCATCCGTGATCGTGCAAACCTTAGTTTTGCGCATTACGAATATCGTATTTTTTGAGGTACGACAGATGGCGACTCTGCTGGGGACTGGCTCTCCCCTATGTAAGTCAAGCCTAGTCTAAGTTGTTTCCTTCGCTTGTTTGGGTGTTTGTATTTATTCTTTGCTTGCTTATGTTTATTGTTTTATTTGCTTTGCATATTATATCTCTTGTTGATCCATTGGCACTTTGGTATTGGATGGGAACTTTGATTGCAAACCTTGAAGGAAGGGCTTTCTACCCGATCCTAGAGTGTAAACATATAAGATATGAGAGGTTAAGTAGTATGGGCTCCCGATAAATTTCTCTCGTGGATTGTCGATACGAGGACCTCGCTTGGAGTAGATTCTAATGAGAATGTTGATGACCGTCAAGTTTTGGTGTGGATGATCAATATTTTCATTGGGATCCATGACTCTAAGGACCTTTGTAAAACCTTGAACCATTGTCCAAAACTAGGATTCATGGTCACGTAGTATGGGGCACCGGGGGGTTTCTCTCGTGTAGTTCAATACGAAGATTTCACTCAGAAAAGACTTTCTTGATGGAGTTGATTACCTAGCAATGATTGACATACGCAACAAATAGTTGAGAAAGTACATGACTCTGAGATCCTTGTCAAGAACCTGATGTCGATGGTCACGTAGTATGGGGCACTGAGGGGTTTCTCTCGTGTAGTTCGATGCGAAGATCTAACCCAGAAGAGATTCATATGAGGGAGTCATCAACCGACATGCTTATGACATGTATGATGAACAACCATATAGATTCATGACTTTGGGGTTCCTTGTTAAACTATAGAGCCCACCCTGCGAGATCCTTGTAAGTAGAGCAATCAGAATATCTTTCATCTGTGCCTCATACTTTTGGAGCCGTTTGCTTGGAAATCATGCATCTTTGCATTGCATTCATTCGCATATCATTGCATTAGCATTCATTAACATGCATTGCATTTCCACCAAAACAACAAAACTCATTCCATCTTTTTCCCATGACCAGCCAGTTGATTTCCCGACACTTATACTAAACCTGTGGTAGCTGTAAAGCATTCGAAGCGGGAAAAATCAATGACGAGAAGGAACATAGACGACTTGAAAGGTCGGTCAGACAAACCAGGTTAGAAGCGGTGGTAGCTATGTCAAGAAACAACCTTCAGCATGTTGTAGTGGAGAATGTTGATCCCTCCACCAGGATTTACTGTGATGACCAACCCAATGTATGCTCTTCTTCCTGATGATGATCCTCCACAAGCGAACATTCCTACTTAATTCCAGATGATGCCATTGACTGGCCCTATGAAGGAAATGCTTCATACCCTTGAGAAGAAAGTTTGAGCTATGGAAATGCATGATATGCTTGGGCTCGATGCTGCTGATATGTGCCTAGTTCCAGACTTGGTAATCCCTCTAAAGTTTAAAGTACCCAACTTCGAGAAGTACACAGGTCTCAGTTTCCCAAAGCGTCATTTTTTGATGTTCTGCTAACAATAAGTACATATCCTATCCAAAAGGAAACTTGGTGGTATCCGTCAATCTCTCGCCTGAGTGAGTTCAAAGACTTCATGGGAGCATTTCCTAAAGTTAGTGGTTTAGACAGGAAGACATCCTCAAACACTGGCAATCATTGGATCACTTTTATCTTTTGCATTTGTAATTTCATTCCTGTTGAATGGTATTTGTTTTTTAACATTATTGTTTTGAATGGTAATATTAATGAAGTGATCATGCATTTTTTTGAATTAATCATGTCGCATTCGCTCATTTTTTCTTCACTTATATCACAAAAAATAAAATATATCCATATACCTCTCGTCCACTTTCTTTATCAAACCATTGATTTAGCAAAATTGGAGGGAGGATGATGAAAACGAAATACCCATAATTGCAAAATGTATGCTTTTAAATAAAATCCCGTTGATGATGTACAAACATTGTTTCAATTCTCTAAACACTTGAGAGATAAGGAGTTAGTCCCTAAGTAACCACTTCGAGCCTAGAAGTAGGAGTTTCCTTCGGATTTCTAAACCCTTAAGCTTAACCTAGGGCATGGGTAGTGTTCAGTTAATCTGACTACACATTTGATTACAAGATGCAACATCCCGTCTAAGGACCAGTCATATGTTATTCTGCGCATACATCCTGAAGTGACGAAGGAACCGTACAAAATTCAAAAGTTATGACAGTTTTTCCTTAATGATCAATGACTTGGCAGTCACAAGCCTTTCCAAAAAAAGAAAAAAATAAAAAAAGGGAGAAAAACCCGCTAAGTCGAACACCCAAAGAGGTGACTTAGGCAAAAATCAGGGCATTCCCGATGGACTGGAAAAACAAAATTAGTCCAGGCAAAAGTTAGGGATCTAAAAGAAAAAGTCAAAAGCAAAAGAGGTCCTCAAATCCTTAACAAAGAAAAACAGGATTCAGTGACCACTATGTCAAAAAAATAAAAGGGTCACTGACATCCATTACAAAAGCAAAATAAAGTGACTGCCCTTTCAAGCAAATCTAGAATCCTCATTTACACTCTCAAACTGTCGAATTCTCTTGAAAGACGAATGTGTGTTGAATTAAATGAACGTAGGACTGGAGAACATCACGAAGAAGGGGTGGGCACAAATCAAATTTGAGCCTTATATCCTTTGTTTCTATAACCATGAACCAGACCACGTTACAACCCTCAAAAGACCTAATTGAGGCAGTGTTTATTCTGAAAGCATACTACAACAAGGTTGCGTAAACTGACTCCTAGAGATTTGCTAATCTTCTTCTTGTTGTATCTTTCACACACTAGCTAAATTGGCATTGCGTTTGGACTAATGGTTCATTCATCACACACTATCACATCATTCCAATAACGATTAATTTTTTTAAAACTTGCATGAACATCGCATTAAAATTACCATTTGTGAATAAACAGTTTTAATTACAAGTCAGAACTTGACATCAAGGAAATTCCAACAAATGAACAATCAAAGAGGACTTGATCATTCGTCAAACTCGATCAATGTCAAGATCACCTCATGGATAAGAGGCATTGATATCCAATGATTATGGAATCAGTCAATCTATAGCAAGTCCCCAAGCATCAGTTGATTATGGGACAAATCATTCAAGAGTTAGGTTGATCAGAAGAGAATCATCTCAAGACTCTACCAGCCAAGGGGCAGGCATCCAGAGGTCCTTTTGATTAAGGGTGAATCCCTCCAATACTCAGTCAGCATAAGTTAAGTCACTTCAATGCTCATTCTAGGGAAGGCTACCTAAAGAGTACATTGAGGCCAATCACTCTAAGAGACACTCAATCAAGGACCAATCCTTTCATGACTTGAAGTTCTGGGGAAAACCATCTCGAGTTCATATCATGGTGCAACTGTTTCCAACTTTCTTTCAAGGAACAATAATTTCATGGCTTGAAGTTCTGGGGAAAACCATCCCGTGTTCATCTCATGGTACAACTATTTCCAACTTCCTTTCAAGGAACAATCTTTTCATGGCTTGAAGTTCTGGAGCAAACCATCTCGAGTTCATCTCATGGTACAACTGTTTCCAGCTTCCTTTCAAGGAACAATCCTTTCATGACTTGAAGTTCTAGGGAAAACCATCTTGAGTTCATCTCATGGTACAACTGTTTCCAACTTCCTTTCAAGGACAAATAATTTCACGACTTAGAATTCTGGGGCAATCCATCTCGAGATCATCTCATGGTACAGTTGCTTCCAATTTTCATTCAAGAAAAATTCTTCAAAGACCCAGACTAGAGTAGGATGAGCTATAGAGGGGCAAGACCTCTCCATTCTTTCAAGCAATTCTAGCAAACTCTTTCGACAACCTTCGAGTCAAAGATGAGTGTCGGGGAATCATGATATCACCCACCAAACAACTTTTGCCTTCTGACAAGGAGCCTTGCTACAAAAGGAATTTTTATCCATTACCCTTTGCTGGGGCATTTTTGGAAACTTTCAAATCATTGCATAGATCATTCACATGCATTAGTCATGTCGCTTCACTTAAAGCTAGAGCAATGTATATCGTATCATTCACTGGGCCTAACCCCTACAACATGAATTTGACACCAAAGTCCAAGTTCCCGTCTGGAAAACCTTTTAAAAGTCCAAGTTCCAGTTTGGAAAACTGTCCAAAAGTCCAAGTTCCCGTCTAGCAAACCTTTTAAAAGTCCAAGTTCCCATCAGGCAAACCTTTTAAAAGTCCAAGTTCTTGTCTGGAAAACTGTCATAAAGTCCAAGTTTGCGTCTGGAAAACCTTTTAAAAGTCCAAGTTCCTGTCTGAAAAACCTTTTAAAAGTCTAAGTTCCCGTCTAGAAAATAATTTTTCTCACCAGTTCTTGTCTGGTAATCTACCCTCAAAATCCAGTCCTCGTCGAGAAGTTCACCCTTAAGATCGAATTTTTATTGGTAACTACCTAAAAGTCCACCCTTGTTGGAACCTTCATAATCCAAAAGTCAACTTTTATTGGCAACTACCTAAAATTCTGCCCTTGTTGGCACCTTCATAATCCAAAAGTCCAATTTTTATTGACAACTACCTAAAAGACCAATCTTGTTCGCACCTTCATAATCCAAAAATCCAAATTTCATTGGCAGCTACCTAAAAGTCCACCCTTGTTGGCACCTTCATAAAACCTAAAGTCCAATTTCCCTTGGCAATTCCATAATCCAATCCCCAATGATATCCAAGAGGGTCTCACCCTCAAAGGGAGACCTATTCCAAGCATACTCTATCATTTGCATTGGCACATGCATTACATGCATAACATTCTTGCCCGAAACAAGACTGTCATCAAACACAGTCATTGTACTCATCAACATAACAAAATCATTTGTATTCATACACGCATTAAATCCCCGACAGTTGCATCCTTATGTACATATCCATGAATCATGGAATGCATAACATTTCCACCCAAAATGGAACATCATATCAAACATAGCATAACCGGATCCAGGATTAATCAATGAACCCCGGCCAGTCCTCTTTCAAAGTCGGTAGTATTTTTTCTTTGAAAATAGTTAATACCCCCGCATGCACTCATGGAATTTCTATTCCCCAGCAAGTCATTCTTCAACTCTATGGTTGATAATGATTTTCCCCAGCATCTTCGCTTTTGTTGCTCCCCAAGCAGAGGTTACCCTACAAGTCTCTTATGAGCTTTTCCACTGCAGAGCTTTGCTGATAAACTTGTTCTTCCTTTATTTCATTGCTTTTTCACTGCTTTCTCTTTCTACCTCAATTCTGCATTTTTCCTCGGGGTAGACAAATTTCGGGGTCTTCTTGTATCTAATTGATTTTTACCCTAAAAACGAACTCCATGCAGCAGTTCATCCTCTCGGGTTCAAGGCAATTAGATAGGGGCATCTGTCATACCCCAAATTCGTCCTACCTTTCTCAGTCTTCTCTCTGTATGATCATCTGGCCTTTGGCTATGATCTTTTGAGAATTAGGTCATAGGGTCTCACGTGGGTGCTTATCATGACTAACCAGCTTGTGAAGGTGCAGTGATTTCAAGTGTAGATGGTACTGGTTCTTTCAGTCAAACATTTCAGGTCATGACCAATTGATCCTAACTTAAAATGGTCCTAGGGTTTCTACTTGATTTGGGCTCCACTTTTAGAACTCTTTCTTCATTCTTAGACTGTTCTTGGATCAACACTTTAAAGATATCTTGGATGGACTTTCTGGCTATATTTTATGAAATCGGGTTTTGGTATTTTGTGAGTCAATGGTACTTTAAGATCAATATG
Organism: Lathyrus tuberosus; assembly: GCA_022829125.1. Classification (NCBI taxonomy): domain Eukaryota; kingdom Viridiplantae; phylum Streptophyta; class Magnoliopsida; order Fabales; family Fabaceae; genus Lathyrus; species Lathyrus tuberosus. The sequence continues at coordinate 10,497,945 of JALAZF010000112.1, forward strand.
ATAAAGTGTGTAATTAATGCTACATCATTATTTCAACTAAATACTTGGAATTAGGGTTTTTCTCATGTCGTTTCTTCGCCAGGGCAAGAAAGGCTTGTTAGAGATTTGCCTACATGGTGCCAAAGTTGAAGTTGAGGGTTCACTAAGATTAAGGTCTTGTTGCGCTCTCAAATTACGCGTGTCTTAAAAGCAAGATTGGTCGGATTTGGGATTAAGATTCAAGTGGGCTTCAAGTTCAATATTTACAAAGTGACCAAGTGGTGATTTGGCCTATGGCATCAAAGTTCGATTCATAATGCTTGGAATTCATATGGCTCGATTAAATGGGATCAAGAGATAAGCATGTTAAGTTTTATTCATGTAGGTATTCGAACCTATAATCCATGTTCAAGTTATCAAGCTTCAAGCTATGTTGAAATTCACTCAAGTTACAATGTTTCCCATTCTCGAATCCATGAATTGTAGCGAGAAATGATTCGTATGAAAATTCACCATTCAAAAATTCAAGTTACAAAGAGCAAGGAGATTTTTGTGAGATTTGCATCAAGTTTTAATTCCAAGATTTAATGTGCACTAATCGATCTCAAGATTTATGATTTTTTTCGAAAATGTCGAAGTTCAAATTAAGTCGAAAATACAAAGTGCAAGTTCAAGTATGAATGTCAAGTTCCAATATCGATTCAAGTTTCATTCTCAAGACCAATTTCTTTTCATACATGATACAAGGTGCAAGATTCAATGTTTACAAAGTTCTTTACAAAACAAATAGATTTGTCTAATTACAAAAAAAAAATAGTTCAGTGGCCAACATTTATGTTGCACTAGATGGAGATGAAAGTGATGCTAGAGTTGAATAGCCATGATATGCATTTAAAATCAATATCTTTTGTTCCTCATTGTCCTAGGATAAGCTCGTCCATATATCTTGCAGCTTGCTAAAATTCATTGGCAGTAGGTTTCTAAGGATGAAGACAATCAAACAGCAACCTGCAAAATTCCATATACCTTGCACGCAAATGCGACGAAAGCAAGAAATTTCATCAATTCACAATCACCACATCAAAGAACAAAATCTCACATTCAAAAGGAAACAAAATCCTTATGACACAATTGAACATGTTCGAACCGAAAAGGAAACGTCATTACAATCATAAGAAACATGTTCCAAACAGATTCAAATTATTTCCAAAACATTCTACTTGGAAAAGGAAAGCAGCATTCAAGTCAAATATCAAAACTCAAATTCCCAAAAGATTATAAAAGCACACCGTTTGCATAAAAAGATGACAAGATCACATACATACACATGCAGCAGAAAGGCAGAAAAATTAAGTGGAAAAATAGCAGATACAATTTGATCAGAGGCATTGCAGTCAGGGAAAAAGCCTCAGACACCTGCAAAATCCACACACACATTCCATCTGTAGCAATAGCACACAAAATCAAGAACATCAATAATTCACGGAAGCAACATATACGCATTGGAGATTGGAAGAGTAGTAAACAACGACTTACTCAGAAAGCGACATCGTCGAACTGCCGCGTCGAATACTTCAAAGGTACAAGATTCTTGCTTTTATACTGGTGAAAATCATTTGCGTCACTGTAGAATTTTATTTCGATTCCAGTCGCTTCTATTCTAATTGCGAATTAAAGTGAATGTTGTTGTGAAATCCCCTCCACCGTCGCCGGTTTAAAGCCATGGCGCGACGGGTTTCTCAATTGTTGTCGTGTGCGTAGAAGAGAGAGATTGGTGATGTGAGGGTGGTTGAGACGAAACCACTGCAAAAGGAGAGGGAACGTCGGTGTGTCGCGATCGAGGGAGGAGTCGAGAGAGTGAGAGTATCGTAGAGGGAGAAGAAGATGAAAGTACTGAACATGGTTGATTCATATTTTTTAGATATGAAATGTGGATTATTGTTGCTGGGTCGGATAGGGTTAGGAGAAGATCCGACCCAGTATTTTTTTTTCTTTTTTTTCATCATGGTTTTTTTGTGTGAAGAGGGATGAGTCATGTGTTAGGCCATTGATCCTTTTATTTCTTAAAAAAACAAAAAAACAATACACACTCCATTTTATAATTTACGTTTTTATTATTTTTTAATATGATTTTGTTTGTTTTAAGTTTTGATCTAATAACAAGTTAAGTTGCTTAGATTGTATTGATTAATTAGGTGGATAATTTGATTTTGACTTTGTGGGATTCATTCCTAATTTAAACTTATGATTAAGTTTTGATTTATTTTTGTGATTAAATTCCTGATTTAAAGTTACAAGTCGTGGTCATGGCTTAAGAGTTTTGTTTAGAATAATGTCTTTTTTACCTTGATAATTTGTCTGATATCTGTTTAGGGTGTCTAGTAATTTAGGCGTGCTTGTTTGATTGAATGATGTGCCATTCTCCCTTTGAATATCTTGATTCAAATTAATCCTCGATTAATTTGAATTAAGATTAGACTTCAGATCAAATTTCTTGCCTGATAATTTTTTAGGATAGTTCCCCTTAATCCTAATCTTAGGTCTTAGAATTAGGATAGTTTTCCTTTCCCTTTAAGACTAAAATCTCTTTTATCAAAAATCCAAAAAATACTTTAACCATATCCCTAATTTATTTTCAAAACCCTAAAAAACACTTCACAAATCACAAACCTTTTAGCCACTTGGCTTTTCAGTTTAAATCTTTTTCAAAAATGACATGCTACCTAGCATCGCCCATAAAAAACACAGAACAAACAAAAAAACATTTTCAACAAGAACTACGGAGTTCTGATTTTCCCTCAAGTATTCATCACTTTTTCCCTCAAGTACTCTTTCATGCCTAGACAACTTAGATGGTTCCCATCGAGTACGATGGATGTAGTGGGGTGCTAATACATTCCTCTTATATAACTGCCTTCCGAACCAAACATGGTTGCGATGACTATACCCTATCCTTTTTCCTATGGGTTTTCTCGATATTTTCCCTTTCCCTTCTTGGGAATAAATAAAGTTCGATGGAGACTCTCATAAGTCCATTGATTGTGAGTCATGGATGATGACTCCACACTTGGTGGGTTTGACATCGAGGGAGGAGGAACAAACTACTCCTGCTCTTAAGCATCTTCCTCATTCTGGTCACCTGCAACAAAATTCTCAGCATCATACTCATCCTCATCATCCTGGATAACACTCTTATATGACCAAATAGCACAGTCAAAAATACCTATTCTAGCAGGTTCAGGAAGTGCAATAATAAACCTATTCAGACTCATGACATCATAATAATCACGAGAAATAGAAATCATACCCTGCTGGATAAGAGCAGCCATGTCCAGCTTATCCTTACCCGCTACCGGTGTATCATTAAGCGCAACAAGGTCATAACCAAAATACTCATCTATCTGAGTAATCATACCCCAACAGAAATTCCCCCCTGAGTTTCCCGGCCGACTCTACCTAAGTAATCAGTCGCAAAAGTGGCGACATTCACAGATACCATACTCGCCATAGCATAAGGAAAAAAAATTCCCTCTGGGTCGCCACCCCTATACTATCACCCATACCAAACAATGTATAAGCCAACCCTTTTGGCCATACTTGAAACAGGGGTTCTGGATACCAGAGGCCTTAGCACCCTTGGCGACATACTCAGTCTTACCTGTGATCGCAGTCCAGAATGTTTTTGTATCAAATTCCTCTGGAACATTTCTGGGTCTATACAACGGGAGTCAGAGAATGCCTCCTAAATCCTCAACAATCAGTTCATGATCAGTATTATATAAGCGGAACTGCAAAGTACCATAATAGTACTTCGTCGCACCCGTCCACCTCTTTTTCAACTGAAACTCAACAGTGCTTAAAAATTCAAGAGTTATGCGCTCAAAGGCCAGCGCTTCAAATTTCATGAATTCCAACATACCCACAACATGAAATATGCGTTGAATTTCAACAATTAAACCGAGTTCAGTGAGGGTTTCATTGCACATGTACCTCGTGGGCATAATCTTACGCTTAACATGGAAGGAGTACCTCCGCTCTTGTTCTGGAGTGGCGAAAATGATATCGTGTGCATTTGGGGTACGACTACTCCTTTTTCTTGTCCTAGAGGTCTCAGCAGCGGGTTGTTTGTCTTTTACAATTCTTTTCGGAGGCATTTTATCTACCTGCAAAAAATAGAGAGAAAATGAAATATGGGGTTAATCGAAAAAGGTTATGGAATATGATAGAGGGTGGAAAGTAAGGAAGGTTTTGTGAAGACGGATGATGGTTTGGGTTGGTTGAGAGGTTGAAGTTTGAAGCTTTGTATGGTGAGAAAACGACGGGGAAGATGAAGTTGCAAGTTGAAAAGTGAGAGAGAGAAGATAGAAATCAGATTTTTAGAGGGTTAAATGAGATTTGATGAGTGATAAGTGGGGTTAAAGTCAGGTGGGGTCCACACAAGGCGAGAAGACTTTTTTTTTTAAAATTGAATTTTTGCATGCCTGACACGGGCCGTGTCCGGTGACATGACCGACTGTGTCAGGCTTCTGGTCCTCATCTCCCACAATTCCTTTTTCCAACTTCGTCCCAGTAGAGCTGACACGGTTCGTGTCAGCTGACACGGGTGGCCGTGTCAGCCTACTGGTTAACCACAATTTTCTTACTTTTTAGCATCACTCTGACACGGGTTGTGTCCGATGACACGGGCGGCCGTGTCAGGCCCCTGTTTTTCACAATTTTGCCAATTTTCTGACTTTTCTCCGTTTTTTCACTGGTACACTATATTCTGCTGATGCATGCTCAAATATATCATTCTTTGTGATGCCTCCACTTTCCTGTGAAGGACTCTATGAGTACCTAAACAAAATCTACAAACAAACAAAACAATTGAAATGATTAAAAATAAAATGCATGGGTTGCCTCTCATGAAGCGCTTCGTTTAACGTCACATGGCTTGACGGTCGTCCATCTTATCCTGTAGGAAAAACATCATCTCTCTGACCACTCTCTTGTCCTTGGTGCTCTTTTTTGTTTCTCTTCCTAGTTTCTTGAACGTATTTTGGAGTTTTGCTAAGTGCCATAGATGATTGAGATACTGCAACCTGGAAGCTTATGCCTGAGACATTTTTAAGGGGTGGTTTTGAGCTTTTGCTTTCTCCCACTATTTTGATCATTCCAACTAAAGGTTAATTATTGTTGCGGTGAGAATTGGATATCAATCTATTTAATTAACTTGAATCACAAAACTTTGAAATTCACCACCGAGCTTTGATTTATCCAAAGGAAAGGGTAAAGATCGAAGAAAACCCCTAAGTGCGCTATGTAAAGACACAGCTAAGAGATTTATGGTTTGGGGGTTGGTTATACCTAGGGAAGGTGTTAGCATCCTAGATATCTGTAGTACTCTATAGGAACCTCTTGTTAGTATTTGTGTTATGCTATGTTTGCTTGCTAAGGGATCTGTGCTAAAGTTAAAAACCTAAGGGTATATACACTAAGTATGCTTGCCAAGACGTTGCATCTCGTGCCTATGTATCCAGTCTAGGATGGAATCAGAGCATTCGTAGTTCACCTCAACGAGGGTGAGGAACTATTGACTATGGTCAAAGCTCCAAGGGGAATGAGTATGATACTCATGTAGAGTTAAAGAGCTCTCTAAGTCTAAGTTGAAAGACTAGTCTAAAGATATTGACTTTGAACAAAGTCAAGAGGGAAGTGAATACTCATTATGATGAGAATCACATAGAGTTTAAGAACTTCACCTAATTCTAAGTTGTATGGTAGATGGCTCTAATAAGGCCAAACAGGGAAGTAAGCAACTATGATGATAGTGCTTACATGAGAAGGTAAGGGTCCTAACCTAAGGTAGGTCAAGGAGGAAGTGGCTCTAATGATGCCAAGGGGTTGATGATGGCTCTAATAAGACCAAGAGGTAATGAGCTATCCATGACATTGAAGTCAATGAAGTGGCATTCCCTTGGAAAGAGAGGAGCCATCAACTTGTAACAATAAGTATGAGAGAAGTGGCAAGGATGATAATAATCAAAGTGTGGAAACCAAAAGCTTCAAATGAGGTAGTAAACCAAGAGGGGCAGCAACCATATCATATTACATCCACACTTTCATGTGGTCAAGAACAAAGTCAAACACATGTCAAGGTAACAAAACCATCTTCATTACAAACTTAAACACAAGGATGTGCAAAGAAATGAAACAAACCTTGAGTTTCAACTCAAGGTTCACATGGGACAGTATTAAACAAGTGATATAAAACTCATATTTCCCCTCTTGATATCAAGGGAACCACTCAAAGAAACAAGCTTAGAAACTAGGTCAAGGCACCCTCCAAAACAAACCCAAAATGAACCCTAACTTCAAGTCCAAGTCAAAAATAGGAAAAAGGTCAATTAAAATCCAACTCAAGGCCTTGAGTTCTGTTAAAATAGCCAAGAAGATGTGTTCAAAAGCTCACAACAATATTGGTATCAAAACCTACTCAAATGTTACCAATAAACTCATAGTACTTAAAGGAATCGAGTCCTCAAGAATCAACCCAAAAGTTAACTTAACAAATTCATTTGTGGCCACCAAGAATATTTTAGGCTCTCTACATCATGTGTAGAAAATTGACAAAAACTTAGGTCAAAAAGATTTGAGGAAGTCAGTCAAAAGTCAAGCCCTAGAACAAGGGTGTTTTAGTAAACATGTTTAAACAAAATATTTAAATAAAATACGAAAATAAATAAATAAAAAATATCAAAAATTAGTTAAGACATTAAAATTTCTAAAAATATTTTTATAGGATTTTTAGATGTTCAAAATATTAAAAATAAAATAAGAAGTTTAAAGAAATAAAAGAAAGAAAAAAAGAAACAAAGAAAGGTCGGGGGTGTGTCTAGCAAGTCTGGTTCTAAAGAGAACCTTCAGACTTATGTGTGGGCCTCAAAAGGAGAGGTGCGATTAGCAAAAACTCAAAGCCCAGTCCAGAAAACAATCAGAATAATAAAAACTGCCACGCAAGCAAAGCCATGTGGGATACTTTAAATGAGGTGGATCTCAGTTGGCGCCAACGTGGATAGTCAAAAATCAGAAAAGAAAAAAAAAAGGAGTGACACGCAGACGCCGGAGCTAGGGCTCCGGTCGTATTCTCTGGCACCTTCACCAGAGTTGCAGCGTCCAAACATTGCCAAAACAGTCGATCCTGGTACCATTCTCTTTGTCTCTCCACGTAGAGCACGTTCCTACCCTCATTCACATCATTTGAACCCTTTAAACCTATAAAATCTAGCCACGAAAGTTGGGTATCAAAACTGAAACTTCAAGGAACCCTAAACAAACTACCTATAAGTGTTCTAACACCCATCATGCATTCAAATATATACAAAACAAGAATGTTTAGACGTAAATACAGAAGGAAAAAGTTGAGAGAAAATTTACCAAACTGTGAGCTTCCTGGTGGTCGAATGGTGCTTCCAATGTTCCTCTGAACCAAGGCCAATGCTTTTTCTTATTTCTAACAAGATGATATGAACTAGAGTAATCAAAGAAATATCCCAGAACTCCAACTCGAAACCTCTTTGAGTTTTTTTAAAAAAAAAAACTTTGTTCTGACCCCACTCTCTTTCTCCTCTATCTCTCTCTATCTATCTTGTATCCATTGACAATGATCTCTTGCCCTTTTTAATATCCAGAACCTCTCTCCTTTTTCAAAACTCAGTTGCTTCTTTTTGGTACGAAAGTTAAAGTGACTCCCCTAAACCTATGCGTATGACCCTCCCTCTAAATGGCCATGAAAGCTTGGAGAACAAAGAACAATTTTTATGTTCAAAAAATTTGACTTTGAAACTTGGAACCATGAGAAAAATAGCCATGAAAATGATTCAAACATGCTGAATTTTGGTACTTAGAAAAATTTCTAAGTATAGAAAACCAAATCATGATTTCTTCCAACTTTGATCATCCATAACTTTAAATCCTTACATCTTTTGATCTTGATTCTTTCTACAAACTTGTAGTATGGAATGTTACCTTTAAAATGAGTACAAGTTTGTTTCATTTGGATTAATGATGAGTGAGATATGGTCCTTGCAATATGGCTAAAAACAATGATTTTTCACACTTAATGAAATTCTTCTAAAACCCTAATTTTCCAAATCCTCTGATTTTATCATTCCACCTTGATTTTTCTTGATCCAACTACATGTGATCATGGAATATGACTTGAAATGTTCATGGTTGACCAAAAACTCAAAGGTTGACTTTTTGAAGCCCCAGTTGACTTCTTTGATCAGATGAATTCAAAACCTATCCTCTTCACTTAGGAGGCCCTTGAAATGAGTTTGGTTGAACCAAAAGGTATCTTAGGAATCCTTGGAGTGTATAAGGACTTATTTTGTTGATCTCATCCTCAAATCTTAATTAATCAGGGCTCTCCTTTCTTTGTACAAAAACCCTAATTCCACAAAAGAAACAACACCACAAAGCTGGATAATTTGGTTAGCTATGCAAAAATGAATGAACCCTAATGCGAATGCAAAGATGTCATGACATCTAAGGGGTAAAATTTGGGGTATAACAGTTGCCCCTGTTTAGATAACTTCACTGGATGGCACGAGCGATGATAATACTCGTGAAATCAAGGTGAGAGGTATTTAAATATAGCAAACCAAAAATTTTGCCCTTTGATGCGGTGCATATGCTAAAGACAGGTGGAAACATGCAAATGCTGACATGCCATGAACTTCTAATATGATGATATGATGGCATGATGGTGCAAAAAAAAAAAGCAGGCAAAACAAGACATAAAAGGGACAAAGGCCAAACACCCATAGATGAGACTTACTGGGGATGACCAAGAAATCACTGGGATTAGAAAATAAACTATGGGGAACTCCAAAGATCCTCACTGGAGGTAGAATTCGGACAGGTGTTCTCTACTGGGGAAAGATCCTGGGAGATGAGTGACAGGTTCAGATATGACCGAACGACCTCGGGGACAACAAAAGGTAGACAAACTCTTTACTGGGGATGTAACCAGAAAGAAAACATGAACTCCACCGGGGATCAATTTGAAACAAAAAAGATAGACACCAACAACAAACTTTCTAGGGATTTCTTATACTGAAGAGTTCAAACGGGATCTTCAAGAAAAACCAGAAAAGACAGAGACAAACACGGACTCTGCATGCGCCAAATGATGATAATCACAAGGACTTTCAAAGGATATTGGTGATGACCAATCTTACGATACCAATGACAGATTGGACTTAGAAAACATGCCAGTAATTACTGGACTTATGATACTGATAATGATCAGACCCTCAACAAATGCCAGTAAACACTGGACTTCTACGGGAATACTGGTAATGACCAAACCTCTACTAGGGATAAGATTATAAAATGTCAACAATGATTGAACTTTGAAAAGCACGCCAGTAATCGCTGGACTTTAACACCAATAATGATTGGATGAAAAATATGCCAGTGAATACTGGACTTAGGAATACCAATAATGATTGGATCTTGAAACAAAGAGACGTATAATTATGACTGACCAATTAAGATTGGATTTTCTTAAAATGATGTCGGTGATCACCGGACTTAGGAATACCAATAATGATTGGATTTTCAAATAACGGCAGTAATTACTGGGCTTAGACACCAATAATCATTGGATTTGAAACAGAAAATACAGTTAAGACTGACCAATTATGATTGGATTTGGAATAATTCCAGTGATTACTGGACTTACGGTATCAATAATGATTGACTTTGAGGTAACGCCATTGAACACTGGACTTAGAGTACCAAAGAAACAGGTCTTTAAACGATGTCAGTAAACATTGGACTTTACAATACCAATAATGATTGGATTTTAAACATGCCAGTGAGCACTGAACTTAACGACACTGATGATGATCGATATTTGGAACCATGCCAGTAAACACTGGACTTTAAAATACCAATAATGATTGGGTCTTAAACATGCAAGTAAACACTGGACTTGCACGATACCGATGATGATCGATATTAAAACATGCCAGTAAACACTGGACTTCACGAATGCCAATAATGATCGGCCTGAAGGCAGAGTTTAAACAACAAATGGGACATTACCGGGGTTGCATAGTGATGACTAAGCTTCCTGGGGAATAAGGATAGTAATAAAATTTGATGCATGCTGGTGATAACCAAATGCAAGCAGGACGCAAATGACAAACCACGAACTCACAAGGGTACTTACTGAGAACAAGTTAAAGGTAAATGAAGTAAATACCCAAAAGAAACACACCCAATGCTAAAATTCACATGATATGGTATGATGCGAATGCTCAATGATATGCAAGAGTCAACTCTGACGATAGGTGAAGAGACTGGGGAAAAGGGGAAATGGATAACATATCCACTTCAATGAGCCACACTGAATCTGAAGAGAACAGCCGCTCAGGGGTCTGATAGGAAATGTTTTTCTTTCACCTGAGGAGGTAAAGACTTTCCATATTCAACAAACATATGTGGATGATACTGGGGAGAAGTCCTTTGTATCATGGTAATCAGTTATCACTGAAGTGTTCAATCTAAGAGGCATCACCAGCTAAACTTGCTTCACTAAGGAATTACACGCCAGATGGTTTAACAACGCTTTCGTCACAACAAGAACCATTGGGGGGAAGCATGTGATTTTACTAAATCGTCCCGAGAGCCAAAGTAGATTATGTTTTCATTGAGTTTTCACAAAACATTTGTTTTTATTTCAAAATTTTTCCGCTTTCAAAACCATTATTAATAAATAAATGAAGCTTTGCATAACAAGAAAAGAGTAGAGAAATGATAAATATCAAACAATGACTGGTTTAAACAAATCTGATTTTATTAGAATAGTAACTTGCAAATGGCAAAGTTCCATGGAACGTTACAATTAGAAAATGGCAATAAGAAAAAGGTTACATTGTATTCAATGACCACTACTATCTCTAATGACTAAGAATCTTCTGAAGCCTTGCTGCTGATGAGAGCGAATGAGCTTGAACTCCTGCTTGAATTCCTTGGTATTTATGACAACCCTTCTGACACTGTGAAACGCCTTTTGTCCCTAACTTTTTCCTGGATCGCCCTTTCGGGTTTTCAATCCACCGGGACGCTCATTTTTGCCTAGGCCGCCCTTTCGGGTTTTCAACCTAGCGAGCTCTCTTTTTTTTTATATAATCCCTAACTTTTTCCTGAGTCTCCTTCATAGGTTATGATCCACCGGGATACCCTTTTCTTTCCTAAGTCGCCATTTCTGGTTTTCGACTAAGCAGACTCTTTTAGGCGTAATATTTTCTTACTGCATCATCATTTACAGGGTGTGAGAGTTGTTCACCATCCATCATCGTAAGAATTAGGGATCCTCCCGAGAATACAGTTTTTACCACAAATGGGCCTTCATAATTAGGCGCCCATTTTCCACGTACATCCCTTTGAGATGGCAAGATCTTTTTTAGTACGAGTTCCCCTTCTTGGAATTCATGAACACAGACCTTCTTATCAAATGCTCTTTTCATCCTCTTTTGATACAAATGACCATGACACATTGCAGTCCGATGTTTCTCATCGATGAGGTTCAGCTGATCATATCGTTCTTGGACCCAATCCGCTTCATCAAGCTTGGTATCCATCAGAATTCTCAAAGATGGTATCTCTACTTCAATGGGAAGAACAACATTCATCCCATACACCAAAGAAAAGGGGTTTGTCCCTGTCGAAGTCCGAACCGAAGTTCTATACCCATGCAAGGCAAACGGTAACATCTCATGCCAATCTTTATAAGTCTTGACCATTTTCTACAGGATCTTTTTGATATTCTTGTTAGCAGCTTCGACAGCTCCATTCATCTTGGGACGGTAAGGCGGAGAATTATGATGTTCAATCTTGAAGCTATCACACAACTCCTTCATTGTCTTGTTCAAATTGGTTTCATTATCTGTTATGATCCTGTTTAGAATTCCATAACGACAGATAATTTGGTTCTTGATGAAGCGGGCTACCACTTGCTTGGTCAGGTTGGTGTAGGAAGCAGCCTCAACCCACTTTGTGAAGTAGTAAATAGCCACTAAGATGAACCGATGACCATTAGAAGCTTTTGGCTCAATTGCCCCAATCATGTAAATGCCCCACATAGAGAACGACCATGGTGATGACAACACATTCAACAATGTTGGAGGTACATGCACCTTGTCAGCATAAACTTGGCATTTGTGGCATTTTATGACATATTGGATGCAATCGGTCTCCATAGTTAACCAATAATATCCAGCCCTCAAGATCTTCTTAGTCATGGCATGCCCATTGGCGTGAGTTCCAAATGCTCCTTCGTGAATGTCTTGAATCAACAGGTCTGCTTCTCGTTAGTCAACACATCTCAGTAAAACCATGTCATGATTCCTTTTGTATAGCACATCATTACTGAGGAAAAACTTGGATGACAACCTCCTCAAAGTCTTCTTGTCAAGAGCTAAAGCATTAGCAGGATATTCTTGGTTCTTCAGATAATTTCTGATGTCATGGAACCATGGTTTCCCATCCACCTCTTCTTTAACTAATTGGCAGTAGGATGGTTCAGTCTTGTGTTCAATCCTAATCAGTGGCGCCTCATTAACAAATCTGACCTTCCACATTGAAGCTAACATGGCTAGAGCATCAGCTATGTGGTTTTTGGATCGTGAAACATGACGGAAAGTGATCTCATCAAAGTATTGGGTTATCTCTATAATATAAGCATAATACGGGACCAACTTGATAGATAACTAGAGCAGAATCTCCACTGACCTCCAAAATCTTAATTCTGAGGTCGATAGCTGCTTCCAAACCTAGAATGCACGCTTCATATTCAGCAATGTTGTTCGTACATTCAAAATCTAACCTTGTTGTAAATGGGGTATAGCCACCATCAGGGTTCATCAACACAACACCTACACCATGCCATCACCTCACCTACACCAACACCAACACCTTCACCATGCCGTCAAACATCATCTTCCATCGGGAACCAGGTTCAGGACCTTCATTGGGACCTGGCTCTTCACAGTCTTTCTTTATCAACATAATATCTTCATCTGGGAAATCAAACTTGAGGGGTTCATAGTCTTCCACAGGCAGATCTGCAAGGTAATCTGATAAGATACTTCCCTTGATAAACTTCTGAGTGACGTACTGAATGTCATATTTTGATAAGAGCATGTGCCAACGGGCAAGTCTTCCAGTTTGAGCAGGTTTTTCAAACATATACTTTATTGGTTCCATTTTTGAGATCAATAGAGTAGTATGACATATCAGGTATTTCCTCAAACGCCTGGCAGCCCATGCTAAAGCACAACATGTTTTTTCCAGAAGTGAATATTGACTTTCGCAATCAGTAAACTTCTTGCTCAAGTAGTAAATGGCATGCTTTTTACGCCTAGATTCATCATGTTGGCCCAAAACACAACCCATTGATCCTTCCAATAAAGTCAGATACATGAAGAGGGCTTTCCCTGGAACAGGTGGGACCAAGATTGGTGGTTCTTGCAAATAATTCTTGATTTTGTCAAAGGCCTGCTGGTAATCGGAGTTCCACTCTACAGTCTGGTCTTTGTGAAGCAGCTTGAAGATCGGCTCACAAGTGGGAGTCATATTGGAGATAAACCTGGAGATGTAATTCAAACGTCCAAGAAAACCTCTTACTTGAGACTCAGTTTGCAGAGCTAGCATTTCTTGAATAACCCGCACTTTGTCAGGGTCCACCTCAATTCCTCATTGACTAACGATAAAATCGAGCAACTTTCCTGATCTAACACCGAAGGTACATTTGGCAGGGTTCAACCTCAATTGATATTTCTGGAGTCTTTTGAACAGTTTCTGAAGGTGATCCAAATGGTCCTCCTCACTCTGGGATTTAGCAATCATATCATCAACATACACCTCAATCTCTTTATGCATCATATCATAGAAAAGAGTCACCATAGCTCTTTGATATGTTGCCCCTGCATTTTTCAAACCAAAGGGCATGACCTTGTAGCAATAATTTCCCCAAGGAGTGATGAACGTAGTTTTGTCCATGTCGGCAGGATCCATTCTAATCTGGTTGTAACCGGAGAAGCCATCCATAAAGGAGAAAACTGCAAAGCAGGATTTATTATCCACAAGAGTGTCAATATGCGGCAGAGGGAAATCGTCCTTTGGACTTGCCTTGTTGAGATCCCTATAATCCACACACATTCGCACTTTTCCATTCTTCTTCATCACGGGAACAATGTTGGCTACCCATTCAGGGTACTTTGAGACTGCCAAAAATCCTCCATCGAGTTGTCTTTTGACCTCACCCCTGATCTTGAGAGCCATGTCAGGTCTACTTATTTGGAGCTTCTGTTTCACTGGCAGGCATTCGGGTTTGAATGGTAATTTATGAACTACTATGTCTGTATCCAAGCCAGGCATGTCCTGATAGGACCATGCAAACACATCCACATACTCTTCAAGAAGATTTACCAACCGTTGTCTAATCTCTGCCCCTAGCGTTGCCCCAATCTTGACTTCCTTCTTGTCTTCATTGGTACCAAGATTGATGGCATCAACTTGTTCCTCGTGTGGCTGGAGATACGTATACTCGTACTCACACATTTTTGCCAACTCATCCGGGACTTCATAGTCTTCTTCTCCCTTATCTTTAACATGGTAGATGGGTGAGTCAAAGTCAATGGTGAAAGTAGGGTCATCGAATACAACAGGTTTGTGGATTATTCTGCATGGCGGAGTGACTTATTTTATTAAAATGCACAAAATTAAATGCAAGAAGAATATTTTTGGTATTTTTGAAAAAGATTGCCATTTTCTCTTAAAAGCAAAAACGGTAAATGAAAACAAAAGAGTTTAACAAAACATCTTCATGATTAATAAAAGTTGAAAGTGGTGGCCCATACAAAATAGTCCGATAGCCTTGGGCACGACTATGGATTTGAAAACAGACAACAAAAACAAACATATTACTCTGGCGCAGGGAACAACACAAGGATCTCAATAGCTTCCCAATTATCTAGTGCGGCATCACACTGAAACATCAAATAGCTGACATCTTCATCTGCCTCATCTTCTATCACGACATTGACCTGATATCCTTTGCTGACGAACACTTCCTGGATTGTCTTTGGCCGCATTGTTGTAGAAGCAAATGTTTAATCACGAGTTGGTTTGTAACCCACCCCTTGATACTTTTTCCTTTCTTGATCTTCAATAACCTTGCCTCAGCCTGTGAGAACACCTCCTTTCAGGGAAGATTGCATACTCTTGAATGAAACAAAAGACAAATTACTCAGGACCACCGGCTCTTCAATGTCCATTATGACAGCATTGGCTATTTCAAGAGCTTGGAAAGAAGTTTCCAAAGCGTACTCATCAGCCTCTATGTAGCGGAAGGAAGACAAATTACTGACCATCAAGTCCTCTTCAACATGTATGATAACCAGCTTATCATCAATCACGAACTTCATTTTTTGGTGTAATGTTGAAGTTACAACACCAACTTCATCGATCCACGGCCTTCCAAGTAGGCAGCTGTAGGCAGGATTAATGTCTAACACTTGGAATGTGATGTTGAAAACATGCGGGCCAATTAAGATTGGTAGCTCGACTTCACCCATTACAAATCTTCATGAGCCATCAAAAGCTTTAACAACTAGGGAGGTAGGTTTCATTTCAGCCCCTTTGTAAGCCAACTTTTCAAGTGTCCTCTTAGGTAAAACATTTAGAGAGGAGCCAGTGTCCACGAGGACTCTTGCCAAAGTGTCTTCTTAGCATTTCATGGATACATGTAAAGCAACATTGTGATTTTGACCTTCTATAGGTAACTCCTCCTTGCTAAAGCTAAGGGTGTTACAAGCAGTGATATTTGCAATTATACTGTCAAACTGGCCGGTAGTGATATCTTGAGCAACATGGGCTTGGGCCAATAACTTCTGTAAAGCAGCTCGGTGAGCAGGTGAACTCAGTAACAGAGACAAGATTGAGATTTTAGAGGGAGTCTGGTGAAGCTGATCAACCACTTTGTAGTCACTTTTTTTGATGATCCTTAAAAACTCAGCATCTTTATCACTAGTAACCATCTCCTTTTCCTTGTCCTTGGCAGGCATAGGAGCAACAGTTCCTTTGGGCGTAGTCCCTTTGAAGAGGGGAGTATAAATTCGACCACTTCATGTCATCTTTCCAGCACCAGCTATATTAGTTACTTCTTCACTAGTAGTTCCCACCTTTTTCCTTGGAACCACACTTCCAGGCTCTTTGTCGATCACAGTAGCTTCATATTTCCATGGCACGGCTTTAGAATCTCTGAAATGAAAAGGAACAGGATGTCGAATGATTTTCGATCTTGGTTGATTAGCAGCAGAAGCAACAACGAATTTGGGTGTATTGAACACTTGCTTTGGTTGATTGAAAATAGGGATCACAGAACCTGGCTTCGACATATTAAAGATGGACACCTTTTCTCTTGATTCTGGTAAATTGAATATGGGCTCGATTACCGTAATTTCCTCTTTCTTCACTTTACTGATTACTTGTAGAAAACCTTCGTTAATCAAACCTTGAATGTCATCTTGAACCAATTTACATCCTCTGGTACTGGCACCAGACTCTGCACAGTCATTGTGGCAAACCTTTACCAATCCAGCTTCAAACAACTTTGAATGGAAAACTCTAATAGGAGTCTTAATCTTAGACGCATCCATAATTAACATCTTGTCACTTTCATCTTCGATAGCATTTACAGACCCATGTGTAGGCAATGGATTATTCTTCACATTTGGCTGATTATCTCCAAAGGATAGAATCTTCTTCTCCATCAAACCCTTCACAATATATTTCAGCGCAAGGCATCCTTCTAGGTCATGACCGGCAGCGCCTTGGTGAAATGCACAATAGGCATTAGTGTTATGAAATTGCATTGACT
The DNA here is from genome assembly GCA_022829125.1 of Lathyrus tuberosus. Lineage (NCBI taxonomy): Eukaryota > Viridiplantae > Streptophyta > Magnoliopsida > Fabales > Fabaceae > Lathyrus > Lathyrus tuberosus. Next base: position 10,514,860 of record JALAZF010000112.1, read on the forward strand.
TCTCTGTAGGTGGGCCCAAGGATCTAGCAGTGATCAAACCTTGTTGGACCAATGAAGGGTAAAGCTCTGTGTAAGTCATTGGAATAGGAGGAAATGAAGGCTTTGCCACTTGTCTTCGGTAGGAAGCATTGTATTGAGGGGCTGGTGGCCTCTATTGTTGTTGGTAAGCTAAAGCATTGGGTGCTTGTTGATAGTTGGGCTGTTATTGATAAACGTGCGCCTGCTGCGCGGGCTGATAATTTGGAGCTTGATGATTAAAAGTCGGAGTCAAAACTACCACATAAGGTTGACTGGGAAAACTGCACAGGGTATACTGGTTGTTGAACAAAACCTGGGTTAGATTACTGTTGATAAACTGGCTGTTTCCAAACTTGATTCTTCTTTCTTCCTGTCATGACTGCATTTGTCTCCCCTTCTTTCTTTTTATGGAAATTACTGGGAGGTTTCCTGTTATTGTTACTGTTGGAATTGCTTGAAGAGCTAATCACATTGCCACTCTTCAAACCGGCTTCCACTTTCATGCTCACAACCACAATGTCAGCAACATTGGTGCTAACACTACTAATTATCCTTTCATAAAACTCAGGCTTCACAATGTCTACGAACCAATAAGCTAGTTCTTTCTCAGACAATGGAGGTTCTACTTGGGAAGAAGTCTCCCTCCAGCGTTGAGCATATTCTTTAAAGGAATATGAGTTGTTTTGAGACATACTTAAAAGCTACCGGCGATCTGGGGCCAAATCCATATTATACTTGTAATGTTTCACAAAAGCATCCGACAGATCTTGAAAACTGTGAATTCTGGATTGGTCCAAACCCATGTACCATTTAGCAGAGGCTCCATTCAACCTATCCTAGAAATAGTGGATCATTAGCTTGTCATTATCCACATATGCTGCCATTCTTCTGTAGTACATAATCAAGTGCGACTTTAGGCACGTCGCCCCTGAATAGTGGTCGAAGCTTGGAGTCTTGAACTTTGGTGGAATCACTAAACCAGATACCAAACACATATCTCTAGCATCAGTACTAAAGATGTTACTGCCTTCCATTGCTCTCATCTTTCTTTGGATGGTTTCCACATTTTCTTTTAGCCTTTCATGGCATTCATCTCCTTCTTCAGAAGCTTCGGGGAAATCATAAACCGGTGGTAGATTGTGGAAGATGGGGTGCACTTGAGCTTGCATAGCCGGTGGAGCAAAGGTTGGGATAGCTTGAGGGTTCTCATGCCCTACAGGAATAACCTGTTGATTAGTTGCAGCAATTGGCGTGGGCACAAAACCAGGGGGCAACCCAAACAGTGGCACAAAAGTAGTGTTGGCATTTGTAGAAGGTTCCACGGTTGGAGTGACAATCTCAGAGATTACGGTGGTCTGAGTATCTATCTTTGCCTTGATAACTTGTAGGACTTCCATGATCTGCCCTACGCTTCCTTGCAAATTGTCCAATTCATTGTTGACCCTATCCAATTCAATGTTATGCTCAGACATCTTTTGGCGAGCTTGGGCTCGAGGTTGTATTTGCGTCGGAGATTCAGTGTGACGGTTCTGAAGACAAGACGACGAGATGAGACACGACAAGAAAGAATGCACATGTTATGACATGAAAGAAAGATACTTATGCAAATGCAAACAATCAAGGAACTGAAAATTAGAATTTGCAAACATTGTAGATACTGAGGATATGTCTTAAAACAACTCATTCATTAGCAAATTTGCAAGTTTTACAGAATAGGTGGTACACCTCCAAAGTTCATTACATAAGCAAACAGAAATACAACATAAAAGGAACTAAGAATCTAATCCACTTGATAATGGTCCTTTCCCTCCATGGAGCTCCTTCATGAGTTTGTCAATTTGTTCTTGCATCCTCGCTTTGTCGAGGGTCAGCTCTTCCAATGCCTTCTTCATCTTCAACTACTCGCTTGTAGGGACTGCATGTGGCTTGTGACGCGGATAGGGCATCCTCATCACAAGAGCTATTCCACGGGCCCATTCCAAGCAAACTTCTGTGATAGTACAATCAGGATTTTCTAACGCAGTTCATCTTTGATTGTTTATGCGACGCCAAACACGCGCAATTTTGGCTCTGAACTCAGGATTTTCCCTTTCTTCAAGAAAAAGTCTTGTCAGATTGCTAGGATCAGGTTCTTCCTCCATTGGGTGACCAAGTTGTCGGCGAGCGAGAACGGGGTTATAACTGATGCATCCCTTTCTGCCAACAAGAGGTACATTGGGGAAATCCCCACAGTTGTGAATCATAAGGATCCCCCCATAAATCGGATCGTACCACTCGATATCTGAATGGGTAAACTCCATGAGTCTCTTGGACCAGATTGTACTGTCTCTCACATCCCAAAAGGTTGCGGTTCTTGGTAGGTGCGAAATAAACCACCTATAAAGGAGAGCAACACAGCAAATGATCTGTCATTCTTCTCGCAGATTCTTTGAGTGAATGGCATGATAGGCATCAGCCAACAGAGTGGGAGCCGAACTCTTGAGCATAAAAATCCGAATGGCGTTAACATCGACAAAATCTTCGATGTTGGGAAACAAGAACAGTCCATAAGCCAACAAAGCGAAGGTGGACTCAAAGAGCACATTGTTCTTCCGATCAGGAAAATTCCAAGGCTTCTCAAACAAGAACTGAGCGGACAAACCAGAAAGTCCTCCCTTAATAGTCATGTGGGCTCGAATGTCAGACAACCTTAGTCTCGTTCCTCTTGCAATGTCCTTCTCACTGAGCTCGTCTTCTAATCCGGAGAATGGAGGGAAATCGTTGACAGAGAGACCCATCAAAGCAGAGTATTCTTCCAAGGTCGGCATCAACTGGTAATCGGGAAACACGAAGCAGTGATAAATGGGATGGCAGAGTTAAACCAGCGTCTCTAATAGTCCCTCAGCCCTTTGAAGCTTCAACAACGGGATAATCCTTCCATATCTTTCTGAGAAAGCCAATGGGTCTTCAATTAGTTCCCCTAGTTCCTTTAGTTGCTCAACATTAGGAACCATGAAGGTGTATGGCCAAGTACCTCTCTTTCCAAAATCCATCTTACAATGTCTGTAAAATAAATTTTTAGTTCCTTGACAGGATTAGAAAAAAAAATGTAAAATGCAATGCAAAAGCTTCATGGAACTCAACCATTTGTGAAATATCAAGGGATATCAAAAGACTCATTCTCATTAATAATAAAATGGATTACAAAAAGTCAGTACATCTCATAAGAGTCTTAAACATAAAGCTAAATAAAATCTAACAAAAGGACCTAAAGAGATTCCCCTAAAAGCCTCGTGTTGAGCTTCCTAATCTCTTCCTCCATCTGAGCTTTTTCCATAATGAGCTTATCAACGATCAACTTCCATGGAGTGGACTGAGGGTCAGAGGTGCTTGGCTCTTCTTCTGTCCTTCTCTTTTTGCAGGAGATTATTTCTTCATTCTTCGCTTGCAGCTACTTTTGGAGCTCTAGATTCTTTTCGACAACTACTTGGTACTTATGCTTCCAAGCCTCTCTTGTCTGTTGAGCTTGGTTCAAAGCAATCTTCAGCTCCTCTGCTTCTGACATGAAAATCAAAATAGGTTCCTCTTTCAAGGAGATTGGATCTTATCGGGAATAGGGCATCTTCAGCTCAATAGCCCTCTTTCGAACCCATTGGAGATAAGGTTCCATGGATACGCAATTAGGCTTCCCTATATCATTCTTACCTTTCTTATGCCTATGACCCCAAGCACTCAAGATCATTCTTTTTTGTTCTTCATGCTTCCCATACTCTTAGAAAAAGATCTCTTCCACATGAACACCGAGAGGCTTGTCCTTCAAAGGGTATTACAATTGTCGACGAGACAAGACTGGGTTATAGCTTATTCCCCCTTTTGTGCCAAGAAGAGGCACATTCCCAAAGTTTCCACAACTGTCAGTGATCAACACCCCATCATAAACGCGGTTGTACCAGTCAATATCAGAGTGAGAGAGGGCCATAATCTTCTTTGACCACCAACCCTTCTTAAGGTCCCAAAATGCGTGCGCCTTTGGCAAATGTGAAACGAACCACTTATACAACAAAGGAGTGCAACAAGTGATCTGTCCTCCATTGTGGGCATTCCTCAGATGGACGGAATGATAAGCATCAGCTAGCAGGGTAGGTACGGGGTTCCTCATCAAGAAGATCTTGATGGAATTAAGATCTACAAAGTTCTCGAAGCTTGGAAAAAGAAAGAACCCATAGATAAGCAAGGCAAATATGGCCTCAAATGCATCCATACTCAGGTGCTTGGCATAATACTGAGCTTTCCCAACTAAGAATTCTGCAGTCAAACCAAATACTCCTCCTTTGGTAGTCATGTTGTTTCGAATGTCAACTAACTCCAAATGTGTGGCCTTAGCTATCTCTTGTTGCTTGGGATCTTTCTCAAAGATTGGGAACAAAGATTTGTCTAGAATAGGCAGACCAGCTAGCTGAGAATACTCTTCAAGTATGGGCAAGAGTTGGTAATCATGAAAGGTAAAACAATGGTAATCCGGGTCATAAAACTGAAGTAAAGTGGAAAGGAGTCCTTCATCAACCTTCACCTTCCATAGAACCCATAGCTTCCCATATCTATCCTTAAATCCTGCAGGGTCTGTTAGCAAGGTTCCCAACCTCTTTAGGTCATCTAGTTTAAGACTCTTGAAATTATACTTCACGGTGTTCTTCCTCTTACTATCCATGATGACCCTATGATATTCACAAACAAAAGGTATAAGTTCCATGAAACTGTTATGAAATGGATTCTTATGAATGCATGAGTGCAAAACCACAGATAAGCACAAATTCACATATTCAAAAATATACAGACAAAGGGCCTAGGTTTAAGTTATGAGCATGGAGCCATGGTCTACCCATCCCAACAGGTATGTACTATGGGTTTATCATTTGTAGAACAGGGTTCTAAAAAGTTTCCAGAGAACAACCCATCTTTCGGATATTATCAATTTCCCGAACAACTCGGTAATGAATAATATTCTCAAGAGAGTCTCGTTCGAGTGTAGTATCGCGTATCAACCATTTTGGGAATCAACTCCCTCATAGTTATCGCACTACATCCTAATAGGCCAAGTGGGTTTAAAGGTGACTAATGGTCATCAGTGTCATGGGCTTCTAGGTCGAGAGTAGTAACGTTTTCACGAATAGACTCGTTCAACATGACTAACTCTTAAGAGGGCCTCAACTGAGTGGTGGTTTCTCAATTCGAATTTTTCGGGAATCGACTCCCTCAAAGTCTCCTTGAATATACCACCTTCCTATCATAGGTGCACTCCAGTCAGGGTATAACACATATCCTCACTACTCAAAGTAGCAACCCTGCATACAGAAGACCCAAGCCCAGACATATATATACAAATATACAGATATACAGATGTACAAGTATACAGGCAAGCAAACATATAAAATAATACAAATACAAACAAGGTGGGCTTAACCCTCTTTGATTCTATCCCCGGTGAAGTCGCCATTTCTGTTGCGTTGAGAATCAGATATCAAGCTATTTAATTAACTTGAATCACAAAACTCTGAAATTCACCACCGAGCTTTGATTTATCCAAAGGAAAGGGTAAAGATCGAAGAAAAACCCTAAGTGCGCTATGTAAAGACACAACTAAGAGATTTAAGGTTCGGGGGTTGGTTATACCTAGGGAAGGTGTTAGCATCCTAGATATCTGTAGTACTCTATAGGAACCTCTTGTTAGAATTTGTGTTATGCTATGTTTGCTTGCTAAGGGATCTGTGTTAAAGTTAAAGGCCTAAGGGTATATACACTAAGTATTCTTGCCAAGACGTCGCATCTCGTGCCTATGTATCCTATCTAGGATGGAATTAGAGCATTCGTAGTTCACCTCAACGAGGGTGAGGAACTCTTGATTATGGTCATAGCTCCAAGGGGAATGAGTATGATACTCATGTAGAGTTAAAGAACTCTCTAAGTCTAAGTTGAAAGACTAGTCTAAAGAGATTGGCTTTGAACAAAGTCAAGAGGGAAGTGAATACTAATTATGATGAGAATCACGTAGAGTTTAAGAACTCCACCTAATTCTAAGTTGTAGGGTAGATGGCTCTAATAAGGCCAAAGAGGGAAGTAAACAACTATGATGATAATGCTTACATGGTCCTAACCTAAGGTAGGTCAAGGAGGAAGTGGCTATAATGAGGCCAAGGGATTGATGATGGCTCTAATGAGGCCAAGAGGTAATGAGCTATCCATAACATTGAAGTCAATGAAGAGGCTTTCCCTTGGAAGGAGATGAACCATCAACTTGTAACAATAAGTATGAGAGAAGTGGTAAGGATGATAATAATCAAAGTGTGGAAACCAAAAGGTTCAAATTAGGTAGTAAACCAAGAGGGGTAGCAACCATATCATATTACATCCACATTTTCAAGTGGCCAAGAACAAAGTCAAACACATGTCAAGGTAACAAAAGCATCTTCATTACAAACTTAAACACAAGGATGTGCAAAGAAATGAAACAAACCTTGAGTTTCAACTCAAAGTTCACATGGGGCAGTAGCAAAAAAGTGATATACAACTCATATTTCCCCTCTTGATATCAAGGGAACCACTCAAAGAAACAAGCTTAGAAACTAGGTCAAGGCACCCTCCAAAACAAACCCAAAATGAACCCTAACTTCAAGTCCAAGTCAAAAATAGGAAAAAGGTCAAATAAAATCCAACTCAAGGCCTTGAGTTCTGTTTAAATAGCCAAGAAGATGTGTGCAAAAGCTCACAACAAGATTGGTATCAAAACCTACTCAAATGTTACCAATAAACTCATAGTACTTAAAGGAATCGAGGCCTCAAGAATCAACCCAAAAGTTGACTTAACAAATTCATTTGTGGCCACTAAAAATAATTTAGGTTCTCTACATCATGTGTAGAAACTTGACAAAAAATTAGATCAAAAAGATTTGAGGAAGTCATCCAAAAGTCAAGCCCTAGAACAAGGGTGTTTTAGTAAACATGTTTAAACAAAATATTTAAATAAAATACGAAAAGAAATAAATTAAAAATATCAAAAATTAGTTAAGACATTAAAATGTCTATAAACATTTTTATAGGATTTTTAGATGTTCAAAATATTAAAAATAAAATAAGAAGTTTAAAGAAATAAAAGAAAGAAAAAAAGAAACAAAGAAAGGCTGGGGGTGTGACCAGCAAGTCTGGTTCTAAAGAGAACCTTCAGACTTATTTGTGGGCCTCAAAAGGAGAGGTGTGATTAGAAAAAACTCAAAGGCCAGTCCAGAAAACAATCAGAATAATAAAAACTACCATGCAAGCAAAGCCATGTGGGATATTTTAAATGAGGTGGATCTCAGTTGGCGCCAACGTGGATAGTCAAAAGTCAGAAAAGAAAAAAATGAAAATGAGTGACACGCAGACGCTAGAGCTAGGGCTCCTGTCATCTTCTCTGGCACCCTCGCCAGAGTTATAGCGTCCAAACATTGCCAAAACAGTCGATCCTGGTACCATTCTCTTCGTTTCTCCACGTAGAGCACGTTCCTACCCTCATTCACATCATTTGAACCCTCTAAACCTCTAAAATTTAGCCACGAAAGTTCGGTATCAAAACTGAAACTTCAAGGAACCCTAAAAGAACTACCCAGAAGTGTTCTAACACCCATCATGCATTCAAATATATACAAAAAAAAAGAATGTTTAGACGTAAATACAGAAGGAAAAAGTTGAGAGAAAATTTACCAAACTGTGAGCTTCTTGGTGGTCGAATGGTGCTTCCAATGTTCCTCTGAACCAAGGCCAATGCTTCTTCTTATTTCTAACAAGATGATATGAACCAGAGTAATCAAAGAAATCTCCCAGAACTCCAACTCGAAAAAAAACTTTGTTCTAACCTCACTCTTTTTCTCCTCTCTCTCTATCTATCTTGTATCCGTTGACAATGATCTCTTGCCCTTTTTAATAGCCAGAACCTCTCCTTTTTCAAAAATCAGTTGCTTCTTTTTGGTACAAAATTTGAAGTGACTCCCCTAAACCTATGCGCGTGGCCCTCCCTCTAATCAGCCTTGAGCCTTGTGTTGTACCTCCTTACTTGTGTTGAGGTTAAAGTCAGAAGCAAGTTGACAAAACCTTAAGGATCATGTGTCATACCCCAAATTTTGACAACTAAGATTTCCCATCATTGTGCAAACCATCTTCACAATATGGGTGAACCATCATGCCTCATTAGTCTCCCCAAAGATGGGTGAGCATCCACTACAATCAAACTTAGGGTTTCAAGCCCTCTCAGAGCTCTTAGACAAAGGATCAATCAAGGAATGACATGATCTTCAACTTTTCTAACCTCTTAAACATCCACAATGGATCAAGAGGACTTCCACATCAAGAATCAAGCACAAGGTTGCAACATTCCAGGTGGATCAAGCCTCAAGATCGCAAGTGTCACCAAATTAGGGTTTTGGTCGACCAGGGCCTCCAGATGGAATTTTTCCTCTGGGCATGAGGCTATGCTTCAAAGCACAACCCAAAATACTCTAAGGGACATCATAAACCCAATCATCAAGTCAATTTGGCCTCAGGGGATGCATTCATAAAAAATCAGGAATTAAGGTTTCTTGACCTAATTCACCCCTAAGTTGACTTTTGGGACAAAACATGAGACAAGTCCTCAAGACATGATTTGAGGGTCTCTAATAAACCACATTGATCCATTTGCAACAATGGATTGATTCAAGAAGCTTGACCCACAAGTTTCAATTCGCGAGAAAAGTCAACTGTACCTTTGACTTTTTACTTTTGACCAAGACATGCTCCCAAACCTTGGAACATGATTCAATACACCCTATAACACCTATGGAATCAATCCATCAAGTTTGATTTAGGTCAAGGACTTGATTTCATAGAGGATCACACAGTTTGGAATTCATCTGATAAAAAGTCAACTGTGCCCAAAAGTCTAGGTTTGACTTTTTGATTTTTGATCAATTATGGTTCCCTAACCCTAAAATGATGTTAATGTGTGATTGGAATCATCATTCATCAAGAAAAACCAAGAAAAGTGAGATAACTTGTAAAAGGGGTAACCATAAAAAACTTAGAAATTTTCTAAGTTATGAAACAAAGTGGCTAGGGTACCAACTTCCAAGGATCATAACTTGAGATCCAAGCAACCATTTGGGCTGATCCAAAGATGGATTTGTAGCTCTCATGACATACTTTAAAAGTGTCAACTACACCTCATTCCAATTCATCATGGATTTTGAGTTATGGTTGGATCAAAATGGCTGAAAACATGAAATGTCACTTTTTCCAACATAGTGAAATTTTCACTAAGTCAGAATCTGTTTCAATTTTTTGTAAAATGTAAGGGCATTTTTTACTTGGATCCAAAAAGTGTCAAGAAAAACTATGATCACACATATGTTTTATCATATGAGAGCTTTCCAAAATGGCCAAGAACTCCATGAAACTCCACTTAAGCCATGAGATATGACAATGGCAATGTGCCTTACTGCAAACTGTCATGGCAAGGCAGATTTGTGCATTTTGCTCGATTTGAGCAAATTTTGCAAATGACAAACAAGTTTATCCATCTGAACACCTCAGGGTGAGACCAAGGACGGACAAACACTAATCCATAAGCCTCCCAAGTCTTTGGAACTAAAAATAGCATGCCAAACCTAAAAAACCCTAAAGAGGGGACAAGACTCCAATTTTGTTTTGGAGCATTCAAGCGATGCACCAAGGTTGCATGAATTGAGCCATTTCCAACTGAATGAGTCAAGGATGATCTCTGAAATAGGGAACCAGCAGCCTGTGCTCTAACCTCTAGTCAATGGCTAGAGGAGACTTGGATTCCTATTGATCAACATTTGCTAAACCTCTGCTGCAGTTGCCATTCCCTACATTCCTTGTAAAACAAACTTGCTCTACTATAAATAGAGCTCATTTGTGCTCAGTTTAAGTACACCAAAGCCATCAAACAGATGCTTTCCTCAAAATCACCTTCTCACTTCCAAATTTGCCTTCCAAAGCAAGTCACTATCGGGTTTTGAGTTTGAGAGCTATTCCAACCAAACCAATCACACACATACCTCATAAACATCATATAGAAGTGATCCAAACACTTAAACAACAATTGTAACACTGATTTCTTAGAATCACCAGCCAGTTGCTCAAGGTTTTAACCAAGTTGCAGCTGAGATGCCATGAAGTGATCCAACCATTTCCAATCAATTCCAAGCATTCAAACACACTCCATATGGTGTAGGGAAGCTGTTCAGATCATCACAACTCATCTGTAACACCTCCAACTCAAAAATCACTTTGCTCTTGTTGTCACGACCTTCAAGTAAGCCTAAACTTAGTCATCTCTTAATCTATGCATATTTCCTCGCACAATACTTTTGCCAAATGTTCATAATCATGCATAGAATGTTTCCCCTCAATTGATTGCTTTGTTTGATCGTGTATCAAAATTCTCAGCCTTCATGCAAATTTTAGGGTTCTTAAGGTTTTGTCTTGAATTCTTATTCCATGCTTAAAATAAATGAAATTAAAGATCATAGACATGATCGTGAGGTGAAAACGAGCAGATTGATATGTGGATTGTGTAATTTCATCAAGTATTCAGTGAGATTGGATAGAAAATGCAAATCAGGCCAAACTCAGAACACGCGCGTGTTCTTGCCATGTTCTTGGCGCCTTTTTCATAAATTCAAATATTTGAATTTTGTGATTTTATTTAATTGATTCAAAAATTAATTTCTCTCTGAGTTTTAATGATTTTGAGTTGATTCTTTTTTTAATAATTCACAAAAATGTCAAAATATCTTATTTTTCCAAAAATTCCCAAAAATATTACTTATTTCATATAATTGATATTTTTTTGCAAAGAATTAATCTTTTATTTGTTTTTTCACATTTAAAATATTTTTCTTCCTTAATTTTCCAAATTTAATTGGTTTCCAATCATTTTGTGGATATAAACATGATTTTTCAAACATTAATCCAAGATCACAACTTGTTTTTCACACATGCTTGATAATTTTGATCATTTTTATTAAATTTTAATACATTTTGAATTAATTTAGGGTTTTGATTTTAATCACCCTCAACAAATCATTTTCAAACTCGTTGAGCCTCTAATAGAGTGTAAGACCCAATCCTTCTTTGAAACCAAAATAGTTTGGGCCTCAGTCATTGTATAAGACCCACAGTGTTTTCAAAAATCTCGGCGCGACTGCCAGTTCAAAAATCAAATCATCTGGGCCTACCCTCGTGTTATAAGCCCCATTTCTTTTCTTTAAATTTCTTTGGGCCTCTAATAGAGTGTAAGACCCAACCCCTTTTTTAAAGAAACCAAAATGATTTGGGCCTCAGTGTATTGTATAAGTCCTGATACCGTCAAAACCTACGGCGCGATTGTCGCCTTTTCAAAATAACCCTGGGACTCTCCTTGAGCTGTAAGTCCCATCTCTTGTACAAAAATAAATCTTTGGGCCTCTATTAGAGTGTAAGACCCATCCCCTTTGTAAATACACCACTTTTTGGGCCTCAGTCATTGTATAAGTCCCACTGTATTTTCAAAAACAATGGTGCGATCATCGTTAAAACTTGGGCCTCTCCTTGAGCTGTAAGCCCCAACAATCTTTTCAAAGCACTTTCTCCTTTGATTTCGAATTAAAATATATGTTGTCATCAAAACTTTCTTTAATTTCTTTGTTGAACAACTAACAAAACAACATGGAAGCTTTATAACGGGTAAGTGTTTATCCGCTTTCATTTACCGTTTTCATATGTATATAACTGTATTGTGGAGCTGTTTCATTGTAAGTCTTCTTTCACACCCTTTTATATACTTGTCGCATATCCACTGTGTAATACTAGTATAGTTATTTAGAGTTTTCCCAGGCAACTACGTCTAGAACTAGATAAAGTCTTATTGGTCACTCTTTAAATACAAACAGGACTGGATCCCCCGTATGATTCCAGATACAGTCTTCCCTCCTCTTGGGGTTAAACAATATGGAACAAAGAGAAAGACAGTATTCTCGGTGAACCTTTTCTCAGACTTTCACCCTTAGAAATTGTCAAAGGAACTCTAACTCCCCAGAGATGATCTTTTCTCCGTGAATGGCATCTCTTGAGTTTCTTCCTAATTCTTGAACTTTCCTGGAATGATCTCTTCTCGGTGAGTTGCATTTCTTGAATTTCTCTAGGTTTGGGGACCCACATGCTTCTTAAAAGCATCCCCGCCTCCTCTTGGGCGTTGTACAAGGACCCTTCGGCTTCTTAGAAGTTCTCATGCCTTCTCTTGGGCTTAATACAAGGACCTGACGACCTCTTAAAGGTATAAGACAAAGCTTAGTCCTCCTTTGTTAGAGCAGTCTTTCCCGCGTCAAAACTCCGGCCATTGTAGGGTTGATACTCATTCCTTAATGCACATGCCTCTAGTTGGGCATTGTACAAAAGATAAAACTCCAGACTTGGACAGCCTAAACCTCTTGAGTCTCAAATACATTCTCAAGTTCCTTTCAAATAGAGGAAAAAATACCGATCACCCTGGATCAATCTCCAGCCTAAACCCGGTCTCTCTCATGAGAGTTCCCTACACTTGGACACGCTTCAGGATCTTAATAATCCTTAGCAGTAAGACAACCTCCTCTTGGGGTTTGTACAAAGGATTCTCCCCAGCGGAGCTAACCTTTTCAGACTCTCTTGTTAAGTCAATCAACTTTTAGCCTCCGTCTTGGGCTTTGTACAAGACATATAAAACACTCTCTTGTTGAGTATAAAGGACTCTCTTGTCGAGTCAATCAACTTTTACCCTCCGTCTTGGGCTTTATACAAGACATATAAAATAGTCTCTTGTTGAGTATAAAGGAATCTCTTGTTGAGTCAATCAACTTTTAGCCTCCGTCTTGGGCTTTGTACAAGACATATAAAACACTCTCTTGTTGAGTATAAAGGACTCTCTTGTTGAGTCAATCAACTTTTAACCTCCGTCTTGGGCTTTGTACAAGACATATAAAATACTCTCTTGCTGAGTATAAAAGACTCTCTTATTGAGTCAGTCTCCTTTTAGCCTCAATCTCAGGCTTCGTACGAGATAGAAAATCACTCTCTTGTTGAGTATAAAAGACTCTCATGTTGAGTCAATCAACCTTCAGACTCTCTTATTGAGTCAACCCTTTTAGCCTCCGCCTTGGGCTTTATACAGGACAGATAAAAGTACTCTCTTATTGAGTCAAACCCTTTCAGCCTCCATCTTGGGCTTTATACAAGATACATTCTCCCCAACGAAGTCAAAATCCCTTTTAGCCTCAATCTTGGGCTTCGTACAAGACAGAAAGAACATTTTCCCTGGAAAAGTCAAACTTCTAGCCTCCTCTTAGGCTTTGTATAAGGAAAACCCCAGTTGAGTCAATCAACCTTTTAGCATCAAAGTTGTGCCTTGCTCACAGCATACAAACATCAACTACTCCTCTTTAGAGATGACAAATTCTCTCTCAGCCAAAACCTTTAGCTTCACATCTTGGGCTTTGAACAAGATACAAACCACCTTTAGCTTCATGTCTTGGGATTTGAACAAGACACCAAAACAATCTATTTCCTCCTATTCTAACTACGATCGCTCTGATTTCCCTGTTTCGGGAATACGTAGGCATAAGATTTCAAAAATCTTAGCGAGCATACTAATCGAAAACCCAAAATCCCGTACCTTCATACATCAATCGAAAAGCATCAGACCTAACATCTTACCAAAAAAACCTCACAAATAGTCCAGATCCTGTTTTTAAGCAAATAACCCTAAAAGACGAACCCCCTATTTTGATAGCATCTGTAAACCAATAGTTTTGACTGTTTAACCTCAGTATGCAAGCAGGGTTAATTGGAGAAATCTATTTCCCTTCCTTAATTATCTCAACAGGATATAAAATGAATCGAACTGTAGTACCAAAGCGATAGTGATTCGAAACCACAAAAATCGCACTACAGAAGAATGGCGACCACAGTGGGAGCTTTCTTTCTAGCCTCTTTTAAAGTAGAAAGCCTTAAGTTCACAAAGTACTACAGAAATGACGACTCCGTTGGGGAGTCATTGTCTGTATAGGATCATAATGTAGCGAGCGATTTTGGACGCGGTTCTTAAGCGCTGGTCGCTCTCTGTGGTTGAGCGTACTACAGGTCGATTCAGTTTTTATCCTATTAAAGCTGATGAAGGAAGGGAAATAGATGTCTCCAATTAACCCTGCTTTGCATACTGAGTTTAAACAGCGGTCTGTTAGGTTACGAATGCTATCAATGTGGGGGGGGGCCTTTGTACTGGTTATTTGTATTTTCGCCAATACGGTTTTCTCACTTTTTTGGGATTTTCTGGCGGGGTACAAGGATTAGGATGTTAGGACTGATGCTTTTTGATAGATACATGAGAGTATGGGATTTTTGGTTTTTGTTTAGTGTGCTCGCTAAGATTTTTCTTTCAATCTTATGCCTACGTATTCCCGTTTACCGAAACAGGGAAATCAGAGCGTTCGTAGTTCCTCCTATTCTATGGGAGGAAATGGGTGTTTTTAGTGTCTTAATCAAAGCCCAAGACGTGAAGATGAAGGTGATTTGTATCTTGTTCAAAGCCCAAGATGTGAAGCTGAAGAGTTTATTTGTATCTTGTTCGAAGCCCAAGATGTGAAGCTAAAGGGTTTTGACATTAGAGAGAATTTGTCATCTCTAAAGAGGGGTCTGTTTGTCACAACTGTTGGGTGACTGACTGTAAAGGAGGATTACTTTAACTGGGATACGCGGATCCTAGCAATGCCATAATTTCCTTTAGAGGGGGGTTTTAACCTGAAGGGGAAAACTTTAACTCAGTGTAGAGCAATGCTATCTTTCCTTAGGAATTTCTCATGCTAAAAGAGGGACAGTGTCATGGATGTAGATAATCCAGAGGCTTGCCACTTACAGTGATTAGACGGAAGGAGTTGTTGATGTTTGTGTACTGTGAACAAGGCACAGTTTTGATGCTACAAGGTTAATTGGATTAACCAGTGGTTTTCTTATACAAAGCCTAAGAGGAGGCTGATATGTGTCTCGTACAAAGCCCGAGAGAGAGGCTAAAAGGTTTTGACCCGATGATGGAGTCTTTTGGTATCTCGTATAAAGCCCGAGATGAAGGCTATTTGACACAACAAGAGAGTTTTTTGTATCTCGTACGAAGCCCGAGATGGAGGCTGTTGTTTGTTTGGCTCAATAAGAACCTTTTTGTATCTCGTACAAAGCCCAAGATGGAGGCGAAAGGGGTGATTGACTCAACGAGGGAGTCTCTTATGTGTCTCGTACAAAGCCCGAGAGAGAGGCTAAACGTTGTTTGACTCCGCTGGGGAGAATCATTGTATAAAGCCCAAGAGGAGGCTGTGGTTACTATTTCAGTTAAGTGATAGGTCCAGTATACTGATTTTGAAAGAGAAAATCAGTTCTTATATGAGAAACACCATACTCAAGGATTTGATTCAAGGATTCGGGTTATTCCTGTTCTTTAAGGAAGTGGGAAATCCAAAGGGTATTGAGACTGTCCGAGTCTACGGGTTTCCTTCCTATTTTTGAAGGGGTCACTTGAGAATGTCTTTGAGACTCAAGGAGATTAGACTGTCCAAGTCTGGAGTTTTATCTTTGGTACTATGCTTTGAGAAACAGTAGTACACTCTTTGAAAGGACTGCTCTATGAAGCTGACTAAGTTCTGTTCCTATACCTCTAGGAGGTCGTCGGGACAATTTGTACGAAGCCCAAGAGGAGGCTGGAAACTTTTAAGAAGCCAATCGGTACTTGTACGAAGCCCAAGAGAAGGCTATCATTCCCGGAGGAAGAGATCATTATACGAAGCCCAAGAGGAGGCTGTGAATACTTCTAAGAAGCCGACGGGTCCTTGTACTAAGCCCAAGAGGAGGCGAGGGTTGCTTTTAGGAAGCCTGTGGGTCCTTGTACGATGCCCAAGAGGAGGCCGATGCTTTTAAGAAGCCGATGGGTCCCCAAACCCCGAGAAATTCAAGGCAAGCTATTCACAAGGAATAGATCAAGTCAGGAAAGTTTGAGAATTTGGAAGAAACTCAAAAGATGCCATTCACGGAGAAAATATCATCTCTGGGGAATAGAGTTTCTTGACAAGTGCTTTTAAGAAGCCTGTGGGTCCCCAAACCCCGAGAAGTTCAAGACATGCCATTCACCGAGAATAGATCAAGCCAGGAAAGTTCGAGAATTTGGAAGAAACTCCAGAGATGCCATTCACGGAGAAAAGATCATCTCTGGGGAATAGAGTTTCTTTGATAACTTTTACGAGTGACAGTCTATGAAAGGGTTCACAGAGAAAGCTGGCTTTCATGTCTCCATATTGTTTAACCCCAAGAGGAGGGAAGACTGTGTCTAGTAATCCTATGGGGATCTAGTTTAGACTATTTCTAAGAGTGATCAACGGGCTTAATGCTAGACGGAGTTGCCGGGGAAACTCTAAATATCTATACTATTATTACACGGTTGATATGAGTTTATGAAAGAAGACTTACAGTGAAACAGCCCCACAATACAGTTATATGTATATGAAAGCGGTAAATGAAAGCAATAACCACTTACTCGGTTGTAGAGCTTCAATGCTGTTTGGTTAGTTTGTTCAACAAAGAAAGATTGAAAACAACAGTATATTCAAAATCAAAGGAGAAAGTGCTTTGAAAAAGAAAGATTTGGGGCTTACAGCTCAAGGAGAGGCCCAGGGTTTTATCAGTGATTGCACTGTTTTAATTTGTACAGAGGGACTTATACAAGTGACTGAGGCCCAAAATGTTTTCTGTACAAGGGGGTTGGGTCTTACACTCTATTAGAGGCCCAAAAGAGTTTTAAGAAAAGAAATGGGTCTTACTACTCGAGGGTAGGCCCAGGGTTATTTTGAAAAGGTGACGATCGCGCCGTTTATTTGAAAATGTAAAGAGGGACCTATACAACGAATGAGGCCCAAAATGTTTTCTGTACAAGGGGATTGGGTCTTACACTCTAATAGAGGCCCAAAAGTTTTGAATGGGACTTATAGCTCAAGGAGAGGCCCAGGTTATTTTTCAAAAGGCGACGATCGTGCCGTTTGTTTTTGACGGTATCGGGACTTATACAATACACTGAGGCCCAAAAATGATTTGGTCAAAAAAAGGATTGGATCTTACACTCTATTAGAGGCCCAAAAGTTTTAAAAATGATTTATGAGGGTTGAATTAATCCAAAAACCCTAATTTGTTTTCAAAAATGTATTTAATTGAATTAAAATTCAATTAAAATGATCAAAATTGTTTAACATCTGAAAAACAAGTGTGATCTTGGATTAATGCTTCAAAAATTAAGTATTGACCTCTAGGCCGTGACAGCAAGTGCAATGTGATTTTTGACTTGGAGGTGTTACAGATGAATGGTGATGATCTGAACAGCTTCCCTACACCCTATGGAGTGTGTTTGAATACTTGGACTTGATTGAAATTGGTTGGATCACTTCATGGCATCTCAACTGCACTTTGGTTAAGACCTTGAGCAATTGACTGGTGATTCTGAGAAATAAGTGTTCCAGTTGTTGTTTAAGTGTTTGATAAGCTCATATGTGATGTATGTGAGGTGTGTGAGTGATTGGTTTGAGTGGAATTGCCGTCTAGCTCAAAACCTGATAGCTACCTTGCTAAGAAAGGCATTTTTGCCAAGAGAAAGAGATTTTGAGAAAGGAAAGTGTTGTAGGCCTTTGGTGTACTCAAACTGATCACAATTGAGCTCTATTTATAGTAGAGCAAGTTTGTTTTGCAAGGAATAGTGAATGGCAACTGCTGAGTAGGTTTGTTCAATGTTGGCCAATGGAAGTTCAAGTCTCCTCTAGCCATTGACTAGAGGTTAGGGCACAGGCTGCTGGTTCCCTTGGTCTTGGATAAGTCTTGACTGAATTCAAATGAAAATGGCTCAGTCCATGCCACCTTGATGCTTCCATTGATTGCTCCAATCCAAATTTGGAGTCTTGTCCCTATTTTGGCAATTCTAGGTTCAACATGCTATTTCTTGTTCCAAAGACTTTGGAGGCTTGGCTCAGTGATTGTCCCCTTTAGATTCAATCCTCAGATGTGTCCAAGTGGATAGGAGTGTTTGGATTTGTACAATTTTGGCAAATCGAGCAAAAATGCAAATTCTGCCTTGCCTTGATAGATTTCAACAAGGCAACTTGACAATGTCATAACTCATAGCCCAAATGGAATTTGGCAATGTTCTTGTCCATTTTGATCTCTTTTGAATCCAAGTGAAAAATACCCCTACATTTGGAAAAAAGTGAAGACAGATTTGGACAGTGAAAATTTCACTAAGTGTTGGAAAAAGTGACATTTTCATTTTTCAGCCATTTTGATCACTCCATAACTCAAAATCCTTAATGAATTGGACTTAGGTCTAGTTGAAGTTTTTGTAGAGGGTAATGAGGGCTACAAATCCATCTTTGGATGAGGAAAAATGGCTTTGTGGTTTAGGAGTTATGATCCTCCAAAGTTGGTACCCTAGCCACTTTATATTTAACTTAGAAAATTTTCTAAGTTTTTATGGTTACCCCTTTTACAAGTTATCCAACTTTTCTTGATTTTTCTTGATGAATGATGATTCAAATCACACATTAACATCATTTTAGGGTAAAAATCCATTTTGGTGAAAAATCTCAAAAAGTCAAAGTTGACTTTTTATCAGATGAATTCCAAACTGTGCAATTCTTTAGGAAATCATGTCCTTGACCTAAATCAAACTTGATGGACATGTTCCATGGGTGTCATAGGGTATATTGAGGCAAGTCCTAGGGTTTGGGAGCATGTCTTGGTCAAAAGTTAAAGTTACAGTTGACTTTTTCCTTAAAACCCTAATTGTGGTGCAAATGAAATTGAGACTTGTTGCTCAAGCTTGTTGGATTAATACATTGTTCCAAATGGATCAATGTAGTTCATTAGAGACCCTCAAACCCTCTCTTGAGGTCTTGGCTCATGATTTGCCCTAAAAGTCAACTTAGGGGTGAATTAGGTCAGGAAACCCTAACTCCTGATTTTTGATGAATGCAACCCCTAAGGCAAAATTGACTTGACGATTGGGTCCATGAGGTTCCATGGAGTATATTAGGTTGTGTTTTGGATCATTGGCTTGTGCCCAGGTGAAAATTTTCCATCTGGAGGCCCTGGTCGACCAAAACCCTAATTTGGTGACACTGTCGATCTTGAGACTTCATCCACCTAGAAGGGAGCATCCTTGTGCTTGATCCTTGAAGTGGGAGTCCTTTTGGTCCATTGTGGATGTTTGAGAGGTTAGACAAGTTGAAGATCATGTTGTTTCTTGATTGATCCTTTGTCTAACGCTCTGAGAGGGCTTGAAACCCTAATTTTGATTGTAGTGGATGCTCACCCATCTTTGGGGAGACTGATGAAGTATGATGGTTCCCCCATATTGTGATGATGATTTGCACAATGATGGGAAATCTTAGTGGTCAAAATTTGGGGTATGACAGATGCCCCTATTTAATTTTCTTGGACCCGAAGGTGTGAATGACGAAGGTATTCAGGCATTCGGGGTGCAAGAGGATTAAATATCGGAATACCCGAAATTTTGATGGTAGTTATGAATGGTAGCTTATGCATTCATCTTATTTTGCTAAGCAATGATGCTTAGAAAAAGTAAACTTCCCCTCGATCCTGGTCTTCAGCCAAGGAACTGGTCTCAGTTTTCTTTTGTCAACTTCCCCTCGATCCTGGTTTCCTACCAAGGAACTGGTCTCAGTTGCTGAAACAAACTTCCCCTCGATCCTGGTTACCTACCATGGAACTGGTCTTAGTTTTTGATTTAAACTTCCCCTCGATCCTGCTTTCCTACCGAGGAACTGGTCTTAGTTTCTTTTGTCAATAAACTTAATGGACAAGGGACGCTATGCGTAGCAATTTTCCTCAAACTTCTCGCCGAATTTTCCTGGGGAGATGCCATTTGATAGAAAAAATTTTATGTCAGAGTTGCTGGGGAACCCAGTCGTCTGAGTTGTAGAATTGCACAAACTTCTCTGTTGGAGACGCCATTTATTTCTACTGGGGGAAAGCAGGTCTCTTGGGAGACTGCTGTCGCTTGGGATCTTACATCATACTTTTCTCGGGATTTTCCCGGAGAAATGCCATATAATGGGGTCCAATTTTGAGGTGCCGATGACCTTTTCATCGGCGATCTTTTCGGAGCGAAACTGGCATGCTGGCGAATCTCTGATTGCGAGGCTTTCTTTATGGATTTTCCTTAATCTGGGAAAGCAAGGATATCATCTTCAATGGTGAAGAGTGATGTTGACTGAGGGTTCCTCTGGTTTTTCAGAGGTTTAAGTTATCAAAGTGGCCGAGGACCGACTCTCACCCAGAGATACACTGGAAGCGAGATTGTTCAAACGCAGCATTTCCTGACGAGGCAAGAACTAACAACTCGATTGAGAGGACTGTTATCACTAGGGGACAAGACCGACTAGAGTGATAGTGATGCAATATGAATATGAATGCAAACCAAATGCATGATGTATGTATGTTTATGCTGCCAAAACTGACGTGACATACAGACTGACGAGTGAACACGACTGGATACTCGGCCATCGCGGGGCAAAAAAGTATCGCTGGTTCAAGATAGCAATTCCACCTTGCTTAGGAGAGATAGTCCCTGTTGGGAGCTATGTTGGTCGGGCTTAGGAGATGAGAACTCGGCCGAGGCGTGTCAGACGAAACAAAGTCTCTGACACAGTTGATCCCTTCATTCAGGCGTACTGGCCTAGAAGGAGTACTTTCATTCTGCACTTTGAAGTTCGCTTACTTTTGGAGAAACACTTGATGTTCTTTTGATGTTTAACAGTCAAAAGAAATTGCCGTCTTTATTTTAAAAGCAGAAAAAGTTTTAACAAGTAAATTCATTTTTTTTTATTTCAAGAATCGTTAATCATGTTAACAACGTCGTTCTGTAAAGCTAAAACAAATAAGGATTACAAACAAAAGCACAAAGGCTCGAATTTTATTGATAAGACGGAGATCAGCCAAACGCGTGATTCCAAAGAGTATATACAAAGCTAGAAAATGGTAATTTACAGGGAAAAGGGCTACGTTGAAACATAACGGCCACTATCCTTCTACCAACTTTGAATTTGGGGCATCCTAAGCTTCTGTCGAAGATGACCTCGACTGGAGTTTTCTGACAGATGATGTAACTGTTGCTGTGGAACTTGCCCCTGTTGAACATAGTTACTTGCCATTATCCCTAATTTTTGCATGGATTGTACTTCGATGTTTCCAATCCACTGGGATGATTTTTTTTTTATTTTGTCTCTAACTTTTTCCTGGACCGCCCTTTCGGGTTTTCAATCCACCGAGTCGTTTTTTTAGGCGAAGTATTTCTTGACTACATCAACATTTGTGGGGTAGGCAAATTCCTCTCCGTCCATGGTTGCGAGTCTCAAGGCACCGCCTGAGAAAGCTTTCGTGACCACATAGGGGCCATCATAATTTGGAGTCCACTTGCCCCGGGAATCAGTGAGAAATGATTGTATCTTCTTGAGCACGAGGTCTCCTTTCCTGAAGATGTGGGGTCGAACCTTTTTGTCGAACGCCTTCTTCATTCTCCGTTGATACAGCTGACCATGACATAGTGTCGTGATTCGCTTCTCCTCGATCAGGTTTAATTCGTCGTGTCGACTCTGACACCATTCAGCTTCAGTGAGCTTAGCTTCCATCAATACTCGGATTGACAGGATCTCTACTTCTATGGGGAGCACTGCTTCCATGCCATACACCAGAGAGAAAGGGGTAGCCCATGTTGAAGTGCGGACAGATGTGTGATAACCGTGAAGAGCAAAGGGTAGCATGTCGTGCCAGTCTTTGTAGGTTACAACCATCTTTTGAACGATCTTCTTGATGTTCTTATTGGCCGCTTCTACCACTCCGTTCATCTTTGGTCGGTAGGGAGATGAGTTATGATGTTCGATCTTGAACTCTGCGCACAAATATTTCATCATCTTGTTGTTCAAGTTAGATCCATTATCAGTAATGATCTGGCTCTGAACACCATAACGGCAGATGATATTGTTTTTGATAAATCGGACCACCACTTGTCGGGTTACATTAGTGAATGACGCTGCTTCGACCCACTTGGTGAAGTAGTCAATGGCTACTAGGATGAACCGATGTCCGTTTGAAGCCTTGGGCTCAATCATACCAATCATGTCGATTCCCCATATGGAAAAAGGCCATGGGGAAGAAAGAACTTTGAGATGTGATGGCGGTACATGAATTTTGTCGGAGTATATCTGACACTTGTGACACCTCCTCATGTACTTGTAGCAGTCGGATTCCATTGTCAACCAATAGTACCCTACTCTTAGAATTTTTCTCGCCATTGTGTGTCCGTTGGCATGAGTGCCAAAGGATCCTTCATGAATTTCTTTCATAAGCATGTCTGCTTCTGGTCTGTCTACACATCGGAGCAAGACCATGTCGAAGTTTCTCTTATAGAGTATGTCACCGCTAAGGAAGAAGTTTCCAGCCAGTCTTCTGAAGGTTTTTCTATCTTTTTTGAATGCCCCTGGAGGGTACTCTTGTTTTTGAAGGAAGCATTTGATATCGTGATACCAAGGTTTGTTGTCTATGACTGCTTCAATCGTGAAGACGTAAGCGGGCTTTTCAAGGTGCATGATGTCAATCTTAGGTATGTCATTCCATTGACCTACACTAATCATGGAAGAGATGATGGCTAATGCATCAGCCATGTGATTCTCCTCACGAGAGATATGATGAAACTCAACTCTGTTGAAGAAAGGTAGCAACCTTCTTGCATAGTCTTTGTAAGGAATCAACCCTGATTGGTATGTGTTCCAATCTCCTTTTATTTGATTGATAACCAGGGTTGAGTCGCCGTATACATCCAAGTTTTTGATCCTTAAATCAATTGCTTCCTCGAGACCCATAATACAAGCTTCGTATTCGGCCTCGTTGTTCGTACATTTGAACGTAAGTCGAGCAGTGAAAGGAATGTGGGTACCCTGAGGGGTAACAATGATTGCCCCAATTTTGTTTCTGTAATGATTAACTGCTCCGTCAAAGATAAGTCCCCATTGGGAACCTGGTTCTGGCCCTTCACTGGGTAGCGGTTCATCACAGTCTTTCATCTTTAGATACATGACATCTTCATCTGGGAAGTCAAATCCGACTGATTCTTGATTGTCAATCGATTGATGAGCCAAATAATCGGCTAAAATACTCCCCTTAACGGCTTTTTGAGCGTGGTACTCTATGTCATATTCTGATAACAGCATCTGCCAACGGGCAATCCTTCCCGTGAGAGCAGGTTTTTCAAATACGTACTTGATTGGATCCATCTCGGAGACCAACCAAGTAGTATGACGAATCATGTATTGGCGAAGACGTTTGGCTGCCCAAGCCAAAGCGCAACATGTTTTCTCAAGCATCGTGTACCGAGTTTTGCAGTCGGTGAATTTCTTGCTTAGATAGTAAATGGAAGACTCTTTCCGTTTAGTTTCGTCTTGTTGGCCAAATACACATCCCATTGAGTCCTCTAGAACTGTGAGGTAAATGATCAGTGGTCTTCTTTCCACTGGAGGTGATAGAATCGGAGGATTCAATAGATATTCCTTGATACTGTCAAAGGCGGTTTGGCAATCTTCTGACCAAATGCAATCCTGGTTCTTTTTGAGTAATTTGAAAATCGGTGCACAGGTCGCCGTCATAAGGAATATGAATCTGGAGATGTAGTTCAAACGTCCCAGGAATCCCCTTACTTGTTTTTCAGTTTTCGGAGAAGGCATTTCTTGAATGGCCTTGACCTTGTCAGGATCAACCTCAATCCCCTTCTGGCTGACGATGAACCCTAGTAGTTTCCCTGAACGGACACAGAAGGTGCACTTGTTGGGATTCAAGCGGAGCTTGAATTTTCTTAAACGTTCAAACAATTTTGACAGATGTTCAACGTGCTCACTCTCTGTTTTTGATTTTGCAATCATATCATCGACATATACCTCGATTTCTTTGTGTATCATGTCATGAAACAGAGTAGTCATGGTCCTTTGATAGGTCGCCCCGGCGTTCTTCAAACCGAACGACATTACCTTGTAATAAAAGGTACCCCATGGGGTGATGAACGAAGTTTTCTCCATGTCTTTCGGCGCCATTTTGATCTGGTTGTAGCCCGAAAATCCATCCATGAAGGAGAAAACTTTGAACTTTGTTGTACTACCAACCAGCATGTCAATGTGTGGTAAAGGAAAGTCGTCCTTTGGACTAGCCTTGTTCAGGTCTCTGTAATCGACACACGTTCTGACCTTTCCGTCCTTTTTGGGAATGGGTACGATGTTGGCTAACCATTGAGGATATTCTGATGTGGCGAGGAAACCCGCGTCAATCTGTTTCTGTACCTCCTCTTTGATTTTGATGGCCATGTCCGGGTGAGTCCGTCTCAACCTTTGCTTTACTGGCGGACATTCCGATCTTAACGGTAAGTGATGTTCCACGATGCTGGTATCCAGCCCTGGCATATCCTGATAGGACCAAGCGAATACATCGGGGAATTGTTTGAGAAGCTTTATCAAACTCTCTTTGGCAGTTGAACTGAGCAGTGCCCCAATCCTGATTTCTTTTCTCTCTCCTTCTGAACCCAAGTTTACCATTTCCAACGGCTCTTTATGAGGTTCAATGGACCTTTCCTCTTGTCTGAGTAGTCGGGAGATCTCTTTTGGAATTTTGTCGTCATTTTCTTCTTCAGCCTCGAATACCGGGAACTCAAAGTTGGGAGAAGGCATCGGATCGTATGTTTCAACTGGGTTTAAAACAAGCAATCTGCATGACGTGATGATTAGTGTTTAGAAGAGATAGAGAAAATGCAAGTGTGTGCAGTGTATTTCTTTTACTGCTTGTTTTTATTAGTGAATTGTTTTTTAGGATTACCATTTTCTGAGAAAAGTGAAAAGAGAAAACAGCAATAAATGCGGAAATTACAGAGCGACGTTATTTTATTAATGAACAACTCGATTCTCAAAACTACAGCCCTATAAAACAAAACTCTGTCACTTTGGGCAAAGCGAAGAGGGAAATTTACAGAAAGCGAGCCCTATCAAAACATCTGTTTCACCTGGGCAGGGTGAAAGGTTAAAAGACGGCAATTACTTTGACTGGTGAACGGCCTTCAGAACATCGACAGCAACCCATTGGCGGTGAACTCCTCGGTGAATCACAAAGTCTGGTACCTTCCTTGATTTGTCTTCAGAAATGACGTTGATTTCTGGTGGAGCAGGATCATTGGAATCTGTTTCCCAGGCAGAGTTGGCGTAAGAGAATTCCTCTGTTGCATTTTGCATAGCATTTGTGCTCTCAGGTACATCTCCCCACCCAGTCGGCTGGATATCTTCGAACCTGATACGAGAGCTTTCGGGAGCAGTGTACTTGACCATAAAGTCGTATTTTCCACTTGGTTGTCCCAAGGTGTCCCAAACTTCTTTGGAACTGGAGGAGTCATCCCTCTCGATGACGTTGACCTCGGGAAAAGCATAGTTGATGAATTCAAGTCCTGCAAACGTTGCAAATTCATCTTCATGTTGAGTAGTTTCTGAATGACCTGAGTGTTGATCCCATGACATGGTGGGGACACAGGTATTCTGTTCAATGACGGTTAGCTGATTTTCATTGTTTGGCAGACTTTCTTGCCCCAAGTTTCCTGGGTAAGGCTGCCACATTGGCAGACCATCCATTGGTCCATAGTAGTTGTAGTCAAAGTTGTCTTTCATCAGAGTGTCCTTCTCTAATGAATTTGGCGGAGCACGACATCCTTCCGGATCACAATCTCCATATATCATTTTGACGTCTGACCGTGGTATAAATCTCGGACTCTGTGCGGGATAGCAAAATGGCGTAGGCACCTCTTCCTGAGACATATAACCGTCCTAGTTAAGATAGGACATCAATTCTTCATTTGTGTCAGAGGGATCTTCCTCATTGATAGCATGAACTGTCTGAGACACTGGGTGGAGAAAACCTCCACTGTGGAAGAAGTTTTGAAGGGGATGAAGACTTTCGTCGTTGGCAGCTGTCTGAGTACAGGTTGTAGAAAAACCAAGACCCTTCTTTGTTTTATTGTCAGTGGGAATGACAAGCTGTCCCCATCCGGTCGTATTGGTACTCTCGACCGCTTTGATAGCATCGTTGTATGAAGAAATGGAAGTTCCTTCTTTGAACTGATTGTCCTTGCTCACCGATAGTGCTTGGAACTGAGTTCCAATAACCTCCTCGGTTTCTATACCAGTAGACGATGATAAGTTGCTTACAAGCAAGGCTTGTTCCCCACAAACTGTGACAAGTTGATCGTTCTTGATGAACTTTAGCTTTTGGTGGAGGGTTGAAGTAATCGCTCCAGCCTGGTGTATCCAAGGTCTTCCTAATAAACAACTGTACGTTGCTCGGATGTCCATGACCTGGAAAGTGACTTGGAAAGTGTGAGGACCAATAGTTATGGGAAGATCAACTTCGCCGATAACCATTTTTTTGGATCCGTCGAATGCTTTGACGACGACCTCGCTGACTCTCATCGGAGGGCCTTTGAATGATAATTACATCAAAGTGGACTTCGGCATAACATTCAGGGCTGACCCTGTGTCTACCAGTACGCTGGCTAAAGCATCGTCCTGGCAGTTGACTGTGATATTGAGCGCCATGTTATGACGACGACCCTCTTCAGGTAATTCCTCATCACTAAATCCCAAGTTATTGCAGGAAGTGATGTTAGAGACAATACTATCGAACTGTCTGATTGTTACATCATGTTCCACAAAGGCTTGCTCCAAGACTTTCTGTAGAGCCTCCCTATGCGCTTCTGAACTGAGTAATAGTGATAACACTGAGGTCTTTGAAGGAGTCTGTAACAGTTGATCAACATGTTGTATTCACTCCTTTGGATGAGCTTCAGCATCTCATCATCATTTTTTGAAAGGTCGGGATTACTCGATTGACCAACCGGTAGATCAGGAGCTTCTGTTTGAAGTTCCTTTTCTTTGTTAGGTTCCCCAACCCCTCGGTTGAAGATTCGACCGCTCCGTGTTACACGACTGATGCCTGCAATATTCACAACGGAGGGTAATGGAATTTCCTTTCCATTTTCGATTATCGTTGCACCGTATTTGTAAGGGATGACCTTAGCTGATTCATACGGTAGTGGTCCCGGTAGATAGATGACTATGGGAACCTTCTGATTTTTTTGACCATCATAAGTGATCTCGATCCATTCTCGGTTGGGAACTTTAGATTCGTCAAGTAGAGGGATGATGGCAAAAATATCCCTGGTCCTGTGATGACCAGAGATTGTGACAACGTCCTCGACTTGATCAGCAAGGTAGTTCGGCGTCCAGTTGATGGGTCCAGAACCCAGATATGGACGGATTTCTCCACGATCCACCTGACCCTGAAGAGCTGCTCGCACAAGGTAACACCCTTGATTACTTTCCGAACAGACGCTACAACGGTCGTAATTGTGTGGTGGCACCTGGCCACGCCCACTTTGAATACAATGTAACCTCACTAGGTTAGCTTCCATTGATCGGACATCCTGACTCTGACGCCGAGTAGGATTCCTGTTACTGATACTAATTTGCTGAGTATCTTCATCCATATAAATTGGCATCCACTAGTGATTTAACAAGTGCTGGAGTGCCTCCTGGACAAGGGTACAACCTCGATCGTTTTCGGAACCTGCTTTACAACTTTGATAGTCATGTGATATTAAGAATCCGAGTCGGACCTGTTCAGCATGTAACTCTACTAAGTTGGTATTCATCATGCGAATATCGAAGATCTGAACCATGTTGATTTGATAGGAATTCCTATCATGGTAGTCTTGGATCCATCCAAGATCCATCTGACGCTGGAGGGCCTCCTGTATGAAAGAGCATCCCTATTTATTTACCGAGCAAGTCAGACAAGAACTGTAATCATGCCGTGGCAGATTATGATACTGGCTTTGCCTTGAGTGCATTGCCACCAAGTTGACATTCATCGCACGGATATCGTGGTTTTGAATGACATTAAAATTCGTGTAAACCATGTTAACTCCACGAACTCGGTGCTCTTGGATCCATCCGAGATCCATTTGTTCTTGCAGAGCTGCTTGCACCACAGAACATCCTTGATTGTCTTTAGAGCAGATATCACACTGGTGATAATTATGAGGTGGCACATGGCCATATCCACTCTGTCTACAATGCATCTTAACCAGATTGGTCTTTAACAAGAGTACATCTTGAATTTGATAGACATTGTTAGTCTCTCCTTCTATCAAATTGATTGCAGCCTTCTCGTGTTGAGGCAGCAGGTTCGTAAGAACATTAGGATTTGTATCCTTGAAGGATAAGACCCCGCTCCTAACAAGTTTTTGCATGTCGGACTTGAAATTGAGACAAGTCTCTATGTTATGCCCTGAACCTCCTTGATGATAAGGGCAAGTTTGATCCACCTTAAACCAAAAAGGCAGATTTTCTGGTACTGCAAGAGGGAACTTAGTCTGAATGTGCCCCTTGGCTAGCAGTAATGGAAACAGCTCTGCGTACGATACAAGTATAGGATTAAATCCTGGTGGCCGTGTTGTACGGTTGTTGTTATATGGATGACGAGCCTGTTGAAGAGGCTGTTGTGTCCTTTGCTAATCAGGTTGGCTCTACGCAACCTGAGGTTGATACGTAGGAATAGGCGCAGGGTTGATAGCAGGAGTCACAGCCGCTACCGGCTGATATCGACGCCTTTGCTTTACAAGAGAGATATTCCCAATATCTTGCTCTTTTTTCTTAGGGAGAGCACTACCGTATTTTTTAGTACCGCTTGTCGATCCAGTGTCTTTTACCAAACGTCCTTCTCGGACGGCTTCCTCAAGACGTACGCCCATGCCCACCATTTTGGTGAAGTCACTGGGTGCACTGGCAACCATTCGGTCATAGTAAAATGAGCTTTAGGTCTTTAAGAAGATCTTTGTCATATCTTTTTCCTCAAGAGGTGGACAAATTTGAGCGGAAATTTCACGTCACCTTTGAGCATACTCCTTAAAGGTTTCCTTGTCCTTTTGCGACATTGATCTGAGTTGATCTCTGTCGGGTGCCATGTCCAAATTGTATTTGTATTGTTGGACGAAGACAGTACCAAGATCTCTGAATGTGCTGATCGTAGTACGGTTTAAACCCATGTACCATTTTAATGCGACACCGGTTAAACTATCCTTGAAGTAGTGAATTAGTAGGTCCTGATTCTCCGTCTGAGCTGACATCTGCCGAGCGTACATCACCAGATGGCTCTGAGGGCAAGAGTTACCCTTGTATTTTTCAAAGTCGGGCACTTGGAATTTGTGCCGGACTTTCACATTGGGGACCAAGTAGAGGTCTGCGACGTCCTTTCCAAATAAATCCTGACCGCGAATGGCTTGCAGCTCCTTCTGCATTTCCAAAAACTGTTCCTGGAATTCATCCATTCTGTCAAACAAAGTTTCCTTTTTACCAGCAGGTATCAGTGGAATCTGTCCTTCCGGGACAGTGTTCACCACAGGGGGTGGTACCGTGACTACGGTAGTAAATCTTGGCATTTCCCGAAGTTTGTAACCTTCAGGAGTCTTCAGTATGCCCCTGGCATCTTCACTTTCCCGAAGTTTGTAACCTTCAGGCCCAGCGGCTTCTGTTGTGATTCCCTGATCTTCAGCGATCGGCAGAACATATCCTTCCGGGATATAGTTAACAGGCATGCCCCAGGGACGATCTTTCAGCATTTGATACTTAGGATCATACTTCTCCACGATGGACGTTGAGGTGATCTCTGAGATCACAGTTCGTTGTAGCTGAGCTTCTGCCATGGCTTGCATGTCGTTATGAAGCTTTCTCATATTCTCTCTCAGAGCGTCGATCTCTTCCTTCAACTCTCTATTTTCTTCCTCAAGATCATCCATCCTTTTCTGACGATTGGCCCGAGTATTGTACGAATGAGACAGTTTGACTCTAGAACTGAGACACAAACGTGAGATTCATAGGGAAGAAGAATACGTGATGTGAGAATGATGAATGCAATGATTATATTAATTGTTTTTTTTGGTTTAATCAAAATAAACTTCGACAATTAGATTGCAAATATCAAACAGTGGGGAAACCCCTTTTTATTGAAATTCAAAGGATTACAGAAATGGAAATACAGTAAATTACAAGGTACAGAAACAGAAACCTAAGCTAATGGGTCCCGAGTCCTCTCTGAAGAGAAATCGGGTGCTGATTCTGGTACTTTCCTCTTCTTTGACCGGGGCTCTTGGGCCGTTGTCGGGTTGTCATTCCTTTTCCAGGTTAAAGGAGTGAGCAAATTCCTTTGGTCATCTTGATTCTCTACAGCATGTTGCTCTAAAATTTCAATTAGAGCATCTTTTTCTTTTAGTAATTGCTGTATTTTGATGCACTCTACGTCGAGGGTGCGGTACTTGTTCTTCCAAGACCTTCTCTCCTTTTGAACTTTGTTGAGAGTAACCTGAAGCTTTTCAGTTTCCGTCATGAAGTACATGACAGATTCCCTCGGCGGAAGAATTTTGTAACGAGGATAAGGCATTTTTAGCTTGAGAGCTCTAGTTTGTACCCAATGGAGATAAGGCTCCACCGAGACACAGTCTGGTTTTCCCAGAGACTCTCGTCCTTTCCTATGAACCTGTTTCCAAGCGTGCACTATTTCTATCTTTAATGCTCTGTCGTTTTCTCCTTCCTTGAAGAAAAGACCTTCCAGATGAACACCCCGTGGGACGTGTCTCATCGGGTATCCAAATTGACGACGAACGAGAACTGGATGGTAATTGATTCCTCCCTTAGTTCCTATAAGGGGTACGTTGGGGAAGTTTCCACAACGATCAATAATTCTGATTCCATCATAGATCCTATTACACCAATCTATATCAGAGTTGGTGAGGGACATGATCTTCTGCGACCAACGTAAGGCGCTCTTGCAATCCCAAAAAGCAGCAGACTTGGGCAAGTGGGAAATAAACCATTTGTAAAGCAAAGGTACACAGCATGTGATCTCCCCTCCGTTGAACAAATTTCCCAAGTGTACAGAATGATACGCATCTGCGAGCAAAGTCGGAACAGGGTTTCCAATGAGAAAAACCTTAATGGAGTTAATATCGACGAAGTTATTGATGTTGGGAAACAAAAATAACCCGTAGGTGAGCAAGACAAAGATGCTTTCAAAAGCAGTTACGTTTCCTATACTGGAAAAATACAGGGCTTTCTTTGTCAAGAACTGGGCTGGCAAACCTTGGATGCCACCCTTAGCGGTTATGTGAGTCCTGACCTCAGACTCGTCCAAATGAATTGCTCTTGCAATGGTCTGATTCTTTGGAATTTCTTCCAGTCCAGAAAATGGATCTCGATCAGTGATATGTAAATCAATCAGATAAGAATACTCCTCCAGCATTGGTGCAAGCTGGTAATCCAGAAATGTGAAACAGTGATAGCACATCCATGATTCCCTCAATCACATGGACTCTTAACAGTGGTAGCAGACCTCCGTGCTTGGCTCTGAAGGCCTCAGGGTTAGTGATCATCCTTGCTAACCTTCTCAAATCCTCTAACTTTGGAACCTTGAAGGTATACGTATGGGTTCTCCTTCTACCGAAATCCATTAGTGTAATCCTTTTCTCTGATATTTGCAATCACAGTCTTAGTTTAATTTGAAAAACAGAGAGACTAGAAGAGAAATTTTTTCTGAATGTTTTAATGTTTTTTAAATGAATGCATGAATGCAGCACACAAAAACATAGAAAAAACATGAGGTCAAAGGGTCGTTGTCATGGAGTCAAGGCTCTACCCATCCCCAAAGGTTTATACTAGGGTGATTTTTGTACCTGTACTCATTATCATCAGCTCCTCCCAGGAAAGCAAAACAACAAGCGGATCGCCAGCGAGTTGTAGAGCAATCTTAGAGTAAGTGCCATTCACTGAGAATAGATCACCAGCCTCAAATGAGGGTAGTATCGCGTAATAACTACTCCTGATAGTTTCTGCACTACGAAAGGGTTTGGCTCCTCAGCTTCTCAGACATCACAATCGGCCCATTGTCTAGGTGAGAGAATGGGTTGCATTGGTCAGCCTCCACTGAGGTTGATGGTCGACCTCGTCGCCATCACTTATCTTAAGTGTATACTCAATCTTTCCACATGCGGCATCACACGCATTCCCATTAGCAGAAAAATAAACACGTATAGCAATTAGGAAAAACAGTATATATATTTGTCCTAAAGTCCTAGACTTTAAAGAGCTATGAACCCTATGTTCCTGACAAAAATGGATCCCCGGCGGAGTCACCATTTTGTGGTTTCTTCCCTATTAAAAGGTTTTGACCTAAGATCCTAGTGAAGTCAAGAAAGAGTCTTATCCTAGAAAGAAAGAAAGAAGTAGGCCCCACGGTGGGCGCCATTTTTTCTGTAGCGAGCAATTTTGGACGCGGTTCTTAAGCGCTGGTCGCTCTCTGCGGTTGAGCGTACTACAGGTCGATTCATTTTTTATCCTATTAAAGCTGATGAAGGAAGGGAAATAGATGTCTCCAATTAACCCTGCTTTGCATACTGAGTTTAAACAGCGGTCTGTTAGGTTACGAATGCTATCAATGTGGGGCGGGGGGGGGGGGTCTTTGTACTGGTTATTTGTATTTTCGCCAATACGGTTTTCTCTCTTTTTTGGGATTTTCTGGCGGGGAACAAGGATTAGGATGTTAGGACTGATTCTTTTTGATAGATACATGAGAGTATGGGATTTTGGGTTTTTGTTTAGTGTGCTCGCTAAGATTTTTCTTTCAATCTTATGCCTACGTATTCCCGTTTAAGGAAACAGGGAAATCAGAGCGTTCGTAGTTCCTCCTATTCTATGGGAGGAAATGGGTGTTTTTTGTGTCTTGTTCAAAGCCCAAGACGTGAAGCTGAAGGTGATTTGTATCTTGTTCAAAGACCAAGATGTGAAGCTGAAGAGTTTATTTGTTTCTTGTTCGAAGCCCAAGATGTGAAGCTAAAGGGTTTTGACTTTTGAGAGAATTTGTCATCTCTAAAGAGGGGTCTGTTTGTCACAACTGTTGGGTGACTGACTGTAAAGGAGGATTACTTTAACCGGGATACGCGGATCCTAGAAATGCCATAATTTCCTTTAGAGGGGGGTTTTAACCTGAAGGGGAAGACTTTAACTCAGTGTAGAGCAATGCTATCTTTCCTTAGGAATTTCTCATGCTAAAAGAGGGACAGTGGCATGGATGTAGATAATCCAGAGGCTTGCCGCTTACAGTGATTAGACGGAAGGAGTTGTTGATGTTTGTATACTATGAACGAGGCACAGTTTTGATGCTACAAGGTTAATTGGATTAACCAGTGGTTTTCTTATACAAAGCCTAAGAGGAGGCTGATATGTGTCTCGTACAAAGCCCGAGAGAGAGGCTAAAAGGTTTTGACCCGACGATGGAGTCTTTTGGTATCTCGTATAAAGCCCGAGATGAAGGCTATTTGACACAACAAGAGAGTTTTTTGTATCTCGTACGAAGCCCGAGATGGAGGCTGTTGTTTGTTTGGCTCAATAAGAACCTTTTTGTATCTCGTACAAAGCCCAAGATGGAGGCGAAAGGGGTGATTGACTCAATGAGGGAGTCTCTTATGTGTCTCGTACAAAGCCCAAGAGAGAGGCTAAACGTTGTTTGACTTCGCTGGGGAGAATCATTGTATAAAGCCCAAGAGGAGGCTGTGGTTACTATTTCAGTTAAGTGACAGGTCCAATATACTGATTTTGAAAGAGAAAATCAGTTCTTATATGAGCAACACCGTACTCAAGGATTTGATTCAAGGATCCGGGTTATTCCTGTTCTTTAAGGAAGTGGGAAATCCAAAGGGTATTGAGACTGTCCGAGTCTACGGGTTTCCTTCCTATTTTTGAAAGGGTCACTTGAGAATGTCTTTGAGACTCAAGGAGATTAGACTGTCCAAGTCTGGAGTTTTATCTTTTGTACTATGCTTTGAGAAACAGTAGTAGACTCTTTGAAAGGACTGCTCTATGAAGCTGACTAAGTTCTGTTCCTATACCTCTAGGAGGTCGTCGAGACAATTTGTACGAAGCCCAAGAGGAGGCTGGAAACTTTTAAGAAGCCAATCGGTCCTTGTACGAAGCCCAAGAGAAGGCTATCATTCCCGGAGGAAGAGATCATTATACGAAGCCCGAGAGGAGGCTGTGAATACTTCTAAGAAGCCGACGGGTCCTTGTACTAAGCCCAAGAGGAGGCGAGGGTTGCTTTTAGGAAGCCTGTGGGTCCTTGTACGATGCCCAAGAGGAGGCCGATGCTTTTAAGAAGCCGATGGGTCCCCAAACTCCGAGAATTTCAAGGCAAGCTATTCACAAGGAATAGATCAAGTCAGGAAAGTTTGAGAATTTGGAAGAAACTCAAAAGATGCCATTCACGGAGAAAATATCATCTCTGGGGAATAGAGTTTCTTGACAAGTGCTTTTAAGAAGCCTGTGGGTCCCCAAACCCCGAGAAGTTCAAGACATGCCATTCACCGAGAATAGATCAAGCCAGGAAAGTTCGAGAATTTGGAAGAAACTCAAGAGATGCCATTCACAGAGAAAAGATCATCTCTGGGGAATAGAGTTTCTTTGACAACTTCTATGAGTGACAGTTTATGAAAGGGTTCACAGAGAATGCTGCCTTTCATGTCTCCATATTGTTTAACCCCAAGAGGAGGGAAGACTGTGTCTGGTAATCCTATGGGGATCTAGTTTAGACTATTTCTAAGAGTGATCAACGGGCTTAATGCTAAACGGAGTTACCGGGGAAACTCTAAATATCTATACTATTATTACACGGTTGATATGAGTTTATGAAAGAAGACTTATAGTGAAATAGCCCACAATACAGTTATGTGTATATGAAAGCGGTAAATGAAAGCAATAACCACTTACTCGGTTGTAGAGCTTCCATGTTGTTTGGTTAGTTTGTTCAACAAAGAAAGATTGAAAATAATAGTATATTCAAAATCAAAGGAGAAAGTGCTTTGAAAAAGAAAGGTTTGGGGCTTATAGCTCAAGGAGAGGCCCAGGGTTTTATCAGTGATTGCACTGTTTTAATTTGTACAGAGGGACTTATACAAGTGACTGAGGCCCAAAATGTTTTCTGTACAAGGGGGTTGGGTCTTACACTCTATTAGAGGCCCAAAAGAGTTTTAAGGAAAGAAATGGGTCTTACTACTCGAGGGTAGGCCCAGGGTTATTTTGAAAAGGCGACGATCGCGCCGTTTATTTGAAAATGTATAGAGGGACTTATACAACGAATGAGGCCCAAAATGTTTTCTGTACAAGGGGATTGAGTCTTACACTCTAATAGAGGCCCAAAAGTTTTGAATGGGTCTTATAGCTCAAGGAGAGGCCCAGGTTATTTTTCAAAAGGCGACGATCGCGCCGTTTGTTTTTGACGGTATCAGGACTTATACAATACACTGAGGCCCAAAAATGATTTGGTCAAAAAAAGGATTGGGTCTTACACTCTATTAGAGGCCCAAAAGTTTTAAAAATGATTTATGAGGGTTGAATTAATCCAAAAACCCTAATTTGTTTTCCAAAATGTATTTAATTGAATAAAAATTCAATTAAAATGATCAAAATTGTTTAACATCTGAAAAACAAATTGTGATCTTGGATTAATGCTTCAAAAATTAAGTATTGACCTCTAGGCCGTGACAGCAAGTGCAATGCGATTTTTGACTTGGAGGCGTTACAGATGAGTGGTGATGATCTGAACAGCTTCCCTACACCCTATGGAGTGTGTTTGAATGCTTGGACTTGATTGAAATTGGCTGGATCACTTCATGGCATCTCAACTGCACTTTGGTTAAAACCTTGAGCAATTGACTGGTGATTATGAGAAATCAGTGTTCCAGTTGTTGTTTAAGTGTTTGATCAGCTCATATGTGATGTATTTAAGGTGTGTAAGTGATTGTTTTGAGTGGAATTGCCCTCTAGCTCAAAACTCGATAGCTACCTTGCTAAGAAAGGCATTTTTGCCAAGAGAAAGAGATTTTGAGAAAGGCAAGTGTTGTAGGCCTTTGGTGTACTCAAACTGATCATAATTGAGCTCTATTTATAGTAGAGCAAGTTTGTTTTGCCAGGAATGGTGAATGGCAACTGCTGAGTAGGTTTGTTCAATGTTGGCCAATGGAAGTTCAAGTCTCCTCTAGCCATTGACTAGAGGTTAGGGCACAGGCTGCTGGTTCCCTTGGTCTTGGATAAGTCTTGACTGAATTCAAATGAAAATGGCTCAGTCCATGCCACCTTGATGCTTCCATTGAATGCTCCAATCCAAATTTGGAGTCTTGTCCCTATTTTGGCAATTCTAGGTTCAACATGCTATTTCTTGTTCCAAAGACTTTGGAGGCTTGGCTCAGTGATTGTCCCCTTTAGATTCAATCCTTAGATGTGTCCAAGTGGATAGGAGTGTTTGGATTTGTACAATTTTGGCAAATCGAGCAAAAATGCAAATTCTGCGTTGCCTTGACAGATTTCAACAAGGCAACTTGACAATGTCATAACTCATAGCCCAAATGGAATTTGGCAATGTTCTTGGCCATTTTGGAAATCCCTTACATGATACAACAACTGTTTG
This sequence comes from Lathyrus tuberosus, assembly GCA_022829125.1. Lineage (NCBI taxonomy): Eukaryota > Viridiplantae > Streptophyta > Magnoliopsida > Fabales > Fabaceae > Lathyrus > Lathyrus tuberosus. The sequence goes on from JALAZF010000112.1 coordinate 10,551,577, forward strand.
AACATGTTTGGTTTTGATCTCTTTTGAATCCAAGTGAAAAACCCCCCTACATTTGGAAAAAAGTGAAGACAGATTTGGACTTAGTGAAAATTTCACTAAGTGTTGGAAAAAGTGACATTTTCATTTTTCAGCCATTTTGATCACTCCATAACTCAAAATCCTTAATGAATTTGACTTAGGTCTAGTTGAAGTTTTTGTAGAGGGTAATGAGGGCTACAAATCCATCTTTGGATGAGGAAAAATGGCTTTGTGGTTTAGGAGTTATGATCCTCCAAATTTGGTACCCTAGCCACTTTATATTTAACTTAGAAAATTTTCTAAGTTTTTATGGTTACCCCTTTTACAAGTTATCCAACTTTTCTTGATTTTTCTTGATGAATGATGATTCAAATCACACATTAACATCATTTTAGGGTTAAAAATCCATTTTGGTGAAAAATCTCAAAAAGTCAAAGTTGACTTTTGTGCACAGTTGACTTTTTATCAGATGAATTCCAAACTGTGCAATTCTTCCAGAAATCATGTCCTTGACCTAAATCAAACTTGATGGACATGTTCCATGGGTGTCATAGGGTATATTGAGGCAAGTCCTAGGGTTTGGGAGCATGTCTTGGTCAAAAGTCAAAGTTACAGTTGACTTTTTCCTTAAAACCCTAATTGTGGTGCAGATGAAATTGAGACTTGTTGCTCAAGCTTCTTGGATTAATCCATTGTTCCAAATGGATCAATGTAGTTCATTAGAGACCCTCAAACCCTCTCTTGAGGTCTTGGCTCATGATTTGCCCTAAAAGTCAACTTAGGGGTGAATTAGGTCAAGAAACCCTAATTCCTGATTTTTGATGAATGCAACCCCTAAGGCAAAATTGACTTGATGATTGGGTCCATGAGGTTCCATGGAGTATATTAGGTTGTGTTTTGGATCATTGGCTTGTGCCCAGATGAAAATTTTCCATCTGGAGGCCCTGGTCGACCAAAACCCTAATTTGGTGACACTGTCGATCTTGAGACTTGATCCACCTAGAAGGGAGCATCCTTGTGCTTGATCCTTGAAGTGGGAGTCCTTTTGGTCCATTGTGGATGTTTGAGAGGTTAGAAAAGTTGAAGATCATGTTGTTTCTTGATTGATCCTTTGTCTAAGGCTCTGAGAGGGCTTGAAACCCTAATTTTGATTGTAGTGGATGCTCACCCATCTTTGGGGAGACTGATGAAGTATGATGGTTCCCCCATATTGTGATGATGATTTGCACAATGATGGGAAATCTTAGTGGTCAAAATTTGGGGTATGACACATAAGACTAGAGGTCTAGGATGATTAAGACAAATATATATATTGCTTTTCCTAATTGATATATGTGTTTATTTTTCTGCTAATGAGAATGCGTGTGATGCCGCATGTGGAAAGATTGAGTATACACCTAAGATAGGGGATGGCATTATACGGGTAATCTTACGGGGAGTGAATCCCAGTTAAGAGTTCCCGGTCGACCATCAAACTCAGTGGAGACTCCCTTTGCAGATACATTACCTATACGACTTCGGTTGTTGAAAGTAGTGTGGTCGATTGGGTTATCTGAGAAGCTGAGGTTTTTAGCAGACTGAAACCATTTTGTAGTGCAGAAGCTATCGGGAATAGTTGTCACGCGATACTACCCTCATTTGACATCACTCTAAGATACATCAGCTCGCTGGCGATCCGTGTAACGCCCCGTTTTGTCTTATTTATTTAATCGAGTCGATTTAATTATTTTCTTTTTATATTATTTTATTATTGACTTTTATTTGACAATATATTATTTTTCAGAGTAGGGGTATTTTGGTCTTTTTGGTGGTAGATATTTTCATAAATAGAAAGAAAAGAGAGAAAAATAGTAAGGAAAAAGAAAAAGAGAAAGAGAAGATAAAAAGAGAAAGAAGAAGAAAGAAAGGGAGAAGAGGAAAAAAGAAGGAAAATCAGGAATTCATCCATTTATAGCGCGAATAATCGGGTAGGGTGAGAAGTTTCAATTATATCTTGCTTGTGTATGTATATGTGTATGTTTTCTTGGATTGTTTTGGATATTTTCTTATACTTTTCATTTTAGGTCGAAATGGTAAAAATGAGTAGAAATCGATGTTTTCACGGATGAAAGTCGGAATAAATCGCGTAGTAGAGTCGTGTGATGTTGGGTCTTGATTTAGCGTGATCGTTTGATTGAATCGAGTTGAATTTGTAACTGTTGAGTTTTTGATATATATTGATGTTTTTGTGGAAATTGATGTGGTGGTCGAGCAAAAGTGTTTGGATACGTCTGGTAACATTGGTATAGGTTGATATTTAATCGGGTAAGGATAGGAATTAATCGGGAATGGTTATTTGTGTGTTTTCGAGTGGTTTTGAGCGAGTTTGGAGTTGGGATAAACTGATAAAATTATGTTTCAAAATATTTCAAAAATGGAAAATGTGTAAGATGGCTTTTTAATGGTGGAAATATTGTAGTATATTGAATTCTGAGATCGCTGCTTTTTACGGAATCGAAATCGGAGGTACGGAAGTCATTTAACGATCGAAAACTGAGTTTTTATCAAATTCTGCGCATTATGCGTCGACTCATAGGGTTTTAGGTCGACTCATAGTGCCCTTGCGTCGACCTAAAGACTCGACCTGAGCATACTCGCGAGTTACAGAAATTTTCCAAAATGTCCGATTTTGTTTTCTTCATAACTTTTGAACCGTAAGTCCGTTTTGACCCCCGTTTGAAGCGTTGGAAAGCTAATGAAATATTATTTCTATTAAAAATGGTTTGGAGGGTAAAATATGATTTAATTAATTCGTGTTTTTGAAAAATAGTCAGATTTTCGGGTTTTATCGCGTTAATTGTGTGCGATTGATGTGTTATCATGCTATATGCTTTTGATATGTAACGTATAGCTGGTGTGCTGTTATATGGCGTGAATATACGTGATGAAATGTTGTGCATGATTGATATGCGTTGGTGATGGATGTATGATATTTGAATGGTGTTGTTTTGTCGACTTTTGTCGTTGTCATTGTGCGTAATTGATGTGTATCATGAAATGTGTTGTTGATATGGATATTGTATGACTTGTGTGCTGTTGTGAAATGAAAATGCACGTGATACATGTTGTGATGATGAATTGTGGCCTAAGGGCAGGAAAATGTAATGTGTGGTATTTGATGATATATGCATGATTGTGGATGTGTATATATGTGCATTTTGAATGTCATGAGTCATTGTATGCCAAGCATCATGATATGCATTCTTGTGACGTCCTGAGTGATGGATTGATTCCAGAGGGAATCTGCTATAACATCGTGCGCCTTAAAAATAAGAGGTATGAATCGCCTTAAAAATAAGAGGACCGAAAGCGATGGTTATAGACGATCGTGTGCCCTTGTGGGGTGTGAGCGATCGGATCGTGAGCCTTAAAAATAAGAGGTATGAATCGCCTTAAAAATAAGAGGACCGAAAGCGATCCATAAACGTCGTGTGCCCGTGTGGGGTGTGAGCGACGGGGAACATCGTATGCCCGACGGGGAGTTACAGTGATGTAACGGGCGATGGTTCCAGTAGAGTTCCTGAGTGAACTAGTGATGAGAAATGTTGGAAGTCGGTACCGCGTGGCATTTGCATAGAGTCATTGTGTCGGTCTCTGTGCATTTGCATAAATCATGGATTGATTATGTGTGAGAATTGTGAATGGATGCATTATGTGTGGAAAATCATGATTTGATTGATTATGTGTGGAAATTGTGCATCGATTTGTTATGTGTTGAGATTGTGATAGCATTGGTAATTTGATGTGCATACGTGATAATTGCATTGGTTGTGGATAATATGTAATAGGCATAGACATATGCTATGTGATGTGTGATGTGTTTCTAAATGTTATGACTTGGTATGCCTTATGTGCAAATATGTGAGTATATTGGATACTTGATATATGCTATATTGTTGGATTAATAGATATATGTTACGTATATGTGGTATGTTATATGTATTAGTGTGTGGTGTTTGTGGTGAGAATAACTATGCATGTGAATTGTTACGTATTTGCATATTATTATGCAATCTTGATTTTAGTTGTTATTTCTCACCCTTCTGCTGTTTTATAATGCTCTATGAGGCATTGCAGATTAGAGTTGCTGGAGGTCTTTTTGTGAAGATTAGCCCTCCGTTCTATTGTCGGTCTTGGTGTCTAATCTGATACGTAGTACGGGAGTCGGGGAACGATTATATATATATATATACACATTTGTTGAATGTATTTTGTAGCACCTTTGTATATATATATAGTTGATGTTCTAAAATGATTTATTTTGTAAAGCAAGTCGGTTATGGATCTTTCCGCTTTATTCCATAATTGACTTTTCCCTTTAGATGGAAAAAGTTTCCCGTTAATGATTTTCTCTATTATGTGTTATGTATCAAATAATTGAGCAGGGATTGTGTTTTCTTACTTTAAAATGTGGCATCCTTGTTTCTGTCGGAAAAATAAATTTTTAGTTACTCTGATTTATTTATGTATTATTTATTCACGATGGGAATTGGGGTGTTACAATCCGCTTGATGTTGTTATCCCAAGGGGGGTCAATGATTTTGCAGACAGGTACAAAAATCACCAGTATAAACCTTTGAGGATGGGTAAAGCCTTGACTTCATGACACCGACCCTTTGACCCCATGTTTTTTCTATGTTTTTGTGTGCTGCATTCATACATTCATTTAGAAAACATTAAAACAAAGAAAAATCTTCTCTTCTAGTCTCTCCTTTTCAAATTAAACTAAGGCAATGATTGCAAATGTCAGATAAAGAGATTGCGTTATGGATTTTGATAGAAGGAAAACTCACAAGTACACCTTCAAGGTTCCAAAACTAGAGGATTTAAGAGGTCTGGTGAGGATGATAACCAACCCTGAGGCTTTCAAAGCTAAGTATGGAGGACTGCTGTTTCTGTTAAGGGTCCATGTAATTGAGGGAATCCTGTCCACACTAATCTAGTTCTACGATCCGGTCTATCAATGTTTCACATTCCCGGATTATCAGCTAGCACCAACATTGGAGGAGTACTCTCACCCGACTGATTTACATATCACTGACCAAGCTCCCTTTTCTGGACTGGAAGAGATTCCAAAAGATCAAACCATTGCAAGAGCAATCTATTTGGACGAGTCAGAAGTCAGGACTCATTTGATCATTAAGGGTGGTATACTGGGTTTGCCAGCCCAGTTCTTAATCAAGAAAGCTCAATACTTTGCTAGTATAGGGAACATGGCCGCTTTCGAAAGAATCTTTGTTTTGCTTACCTACGGGTTATTTTTGTTTCCCAACATTGATAACTTCGTTGATATCAACGCAATTAAGATTTTTCTGATTGGAAACCTTGTACCGACCTTGCTCGAAGATGCTTATCATTCTGTACACTTAAGGAATTTATACAACGGAGGAATGATCACCTGCTGTGTACCCCTACTGTACAAATGGTTCATCTCCCATTTGCCAAAGTCTGCTGCATTTTGGGATCAAAAGAATACTTTACGTTGGTCGTAGAGAATCATGTCTCTTACCAACTCTGACATCGATTGGTACAATCGAATCTATGATGGGATCAGAATCATCGACCGTTGTGGAAAGTTCCCAAATGTACCCCTTATAGGAACTAAGGGAGGAATCAACTATCATCCAGTTTTAGTTCGTTGTCAATTTGGATACCCGATGAGGCATGTCCCGCGTAATGCTCATCTGGAAGGTCCTTTCTTCAAGGAAGGAGAAAATGACAGAGCACTAAAGACGGAAATAGTGCATCCCTGGAAACACGTTCACAGGAAAGGAAGAGAGTCTCTAGGAAAACTATAATGTGTCTCGGTGGAATCTTATCTCCACTGGGTACAAACTAGAGCTCTCAAGCTGAGGATGCCTTACCCTCGTCAGGAAGTTCTTCCATTACGGGACTCTGTTCTTTATTTTATGTCTGAAACGAAAAAACTTCAGGTTACTCGCAACAAATTTCAGTATGAGAAGAGGTCTTGGAGGAACAAGTACCGCATTCTCAATGTGGAGTATAAGAAAATATAGCAACTATTGAAAGATAAAGATGCTCTGATTGAGATTTTAGAGCAACATGCTATAGAAAATCAGGATGACCAGAGGAATCTGCTCACTCCTTTCACTTGGCAAAGGAATGACGACCCGACAATGGCTCAAGAGCCCCGGTCAAAGAAAAGGAAAGTACCAGAACTAGCACCTGAGCTCAGTTCAGAGAGGACTCGGGACCTATAAGTTTAGATTTCCTTTTGCAGCACTATGTAAATTACTGTATTTCCATTCCGCAATCTTTGAATTCAATGAAATGGGGTTTCCCCACTGTTTGATATTTGTAATCCAATTGTCGAAGTATACATTGATTAAACAAAAAAATACAATTAATATAATCATTGCATATCATTCGTAACGCATTCTTCTTACCCACGAATCTCACGTTTGCGTCTTGATTCTAGAGTCAAACAGTCTCATTCATACAATACTCGGGCCAATCGACAGAAAAAGATGGATGATCTCGAGGAAGAGAACAGAGAGTTGAGGGAAGAGATCGACATTCTAAAAGAGGATCTGAGAAAGCTTCACAACGACATGCAAGCTCTAGCAGAAGCTCAGATGCAACAACAAAGGACTGTGATCTCAGAGATCACATCAACGTCCATAGTGGAAAAGTATGATCCTAGGTACAAAATGCCGAAAGATCGTCCATGGGGCATGCCTATTAACTATATCCCAGAAGGATATGTTCCGCCGATCACTGAGGATCAGGGAACCGCAGCAGGAACCGCCGGGCCTGAAGGTTACAAACTTTGGGAAAGCGAAGATGCCAGGGGCATGACAGCAACTCCTGAAGGTTACAAACTTCGGGAGAGGGAAGGACCTAGAGTCACTGCCATGATGACTATAACACCACCCGTGGTACACACTGTCCCGGAAGGACAGATTCCACAGATACCTTCTGGTGGAATGAAAGTATGTTCTACAAAATGAATGAGTTCCAGGAACAGTTCTTGGAGATGCAGAAAGAGCTGCAACCCCTTCGCGGTCAGGATCTATTTGGAAAGGACGCCGCAGACCTTTGTTTGGTCCCCAATGTGAAAGTTCCGCACAAATTCAAAGTGCCCGAATTTGAAAAGTACAAGGGTAATTCTTGCCCTCAAAGTCATTTGGTGATGTATGCTCGGAGGATGTCAACTCAGACAGAGAACAACCAGCTACTGATCTACTACTTCCAAGATAGTTTAACCGGTGCCGTACTAAAATGGTACATGGGATTAAACTGCATTAAGATCGCCACTTTCAGAGATCTTGGCGCTGCCTTCGTTCAACAATATAAGTATAACCTAGACAAGGCACCAGACAGAGATCAACTCAAATCAATGTCACAAAAGGACAAGGACACCTTTAAGGAGTACGCTCAGAGATGGGTTGAAATCGCCGCTCAGATTTGTCCACCTCTTGAGGAAAAAGAGATGACAAAGATCTTCGTGAAAACCTTAAGCTCGTTTTACTATGACAGAATGGTTGCCAGTGCGCCTAGTGACTTCACCGAGATGGTGGGCATGGGAGTTCGTCTTGAGGAAGCAGTCCGAGAGGGACGTTTAGTTAAAGACGCTGGATCATCAAGTAATACAAAACGATACGGTAGTGCTCTCCCTAAGAAAAAAGAGCAGGATATTGGGAATATCTCTCTCGGAAAGAAAAGGCGACGGTACCAACTAGTAGCAGCTGTAACTCCTGCTATCAACCCCGTGCTTGTTCCTATGTATCAACCTCAGGTTGCTCAGAGCCAACCAATTCAACAACAATATCAGCAAAGGACACAACAACCTCTTCAGCCGACTCGTTCTCCATATAACAATAATCGTACAACTCGACCTCCAGGGTTTGATCCTATACCAATGTTGTACGCAGAACTGTTTTCATTATTACTGGTCAAGGGGCATGTCCAACCAGGTCTCCTCTTGCAATCCCAGAAAATCCGCCTTTTTGGTTCAAAGTGGATCAAACTTGCCCTTACCATCAAGGAGGACCAGGGCATAACATAGAAAACTGTCTCAGTTTCAAATCCAATGTACAAAAGCTTGTTAGGAGCGGGGTCTTATCCTTCAAAGATATGAATCCTAATGTTCTCACGAACTCGCTGCCTCAACACGAGAAATTTACGGTAAATTTGATAGAAGGAGAGTCTAACAACAGCTATCAAATTCATGATGTACTCTTATTGAGGGCCAACTTGGTCAAGATGCATTGTAGACAGAGTGGATATGGCCATTTGCCACCTCATAATTATCACCAGTGTGATATCTGCTCTTAAAACAATCAAGGATGTTCTGTGGTGCAATTAGCTCTAAAGGAACAATTGGATCTCGGATGGATCCAAGAGCATCGAGTTCATGGAGTTAACATGACTTATACAAATTCCAACATCATTCAAAACCACAACATTCGTGCGATGAATGCCAATTTGGTGGCAATGCACTCAAGGCAAAGCCAGTATCATAATCTGCCACGACATGATTACAATTCCTGTCTGATTTGCTAGGTAAACAAAGAGGGATACTCTTGGTGGAGTTACACGCTACACAAGTCCAGCTCGGCTTCCTGACTTCGCATAATTATCAGAACTATAAAGTATGTCGTGAGAGTAACCAAGGGTGCGCTCTCGTGCAAAGAACTTTGCAACACTTGTTAAACCACTGGTGGCTTCCGATCTATATGGATGAAGACACACAACAAATCAGTGTGGTTAACGGGAACCCTACTAGACATCAAAGTCAGGATGTCTGATCTATAGAAACAGAACTAGTAAGGTTACACTGCATTCAAAGCGGACGTGACCAGGTGCCACCACATAACTACGAGCGCTGTAGGGTCTGCTCAGAAAATAATCAAGGATGTTACCTCGTGCGAGCAGCCCTTCAAAGTCAGTTGGCTCCCAAAGAGATTCAATTGTGTCCAAGTTCTGGATCAATCAATTGGATGCCAGACTATTTCGCTGATCAAATCAGGGATGTTGTCATGATCTTTGATCACGAAAGGACCAAATATATTTGTACCATCATCCCTCTACTTGACGAATCGAAGGTTCTTAACCAGGAACTGATTGAAGTTACCTACGACAGTCAGAAGAATCAGAAGGCTCCTGTAGTAATCTATCTACCGGGACCACTACCGCATGAATCAACTAAGGCGATCCCTTACAAATAAGGTGCAACAACAATTGAGAATGGAAAGGAAAGTCCATTACCCTCCGTCGTTAATATTGCAGACATCAGACGAGTAACACGGAGCGGTCGAATCTTCAACAGAGGAGTTGGAGAACCTAACAGAGAAAAGGAACCTCAAATAGAAGTTCCTAATCCACCAGTCGGTCAATCTAGTGATCCCGACCTTTCAAAGAACGATGATGAGATGCTGAAGCTCATCCAAAGGAGTGAATACAACATTGAGGATCAGCTATTACAAACTCCTTCAAAAATATCAGTGTTATCGCTTTAGCTCAGTTTCGAAGCCCACAGAGAGGCTCTACAGAAAGTCTTAGAACAAGCCTTTGTGGAACAGGATGTGTCGATCAAGCAGTTTGATAGCATCGTCTCTAACATCACTTCCTACAACAACTTGGGGTTTAGCGATGAGGAATTGCCAGAAGAGGGCCAAAGTCACAACATGGCGCTCAATATCACAGTAAACGGCCAGGGCAATGCTTTAGCCAGCGTACTGGTAGACACCGGATCAGCTCTTAACGTCATGCCGAAGTCCACTCTAATGCGACTATCATTCAAAGGATCTCCAATGAGAGGCAGTGAGGTCGTCGTCAAAGCATTTGACGGATCCAGAAAAATAGTTATCGGCGAAGTCGACCTTCCCATAACTATCGGTCCTCACACTTTCCAAGTCACTTTCCAGGTCATGGACATCCGGGCAATATACAGTTGCTTATTAGGAATACCTTGGATACACCAGGCTGGGGCAGTCACTTCGACAGTTCACCAAAAGCTGAAGTTCTTCAAGAATGACCAACTCGTCACGGACTGTGGAGAACAAGCCTTACTCGTGAGTAATCTTTCATTGTCCACTGGTGTAGAACCCGAGGAGGTTATTGGAACTCAGTTCCTAGCACTTTCGGTGAGCAATGAGAATCAATTAGAAAAAGGAACATAGATTTCCTCGTACAAAGATGCTCTCAAAGTAATTTAGAGTAACAATGCAAAGGGATGGGGACAGCTTGTCATTCCTACTGATAATAAAACAAAGAAGGGTCTTGGTTTTTTTGCAACCTGTACCCAGACTGCCGCTAATGGTGAAAGTCTTCATCCCATTCAGAACTTCTTCCACAGTGGAGGTTTCCTTCACCCAGTGTCTCAAGAAGTACATACCATCAACGAGGGAGATTCCTCCGACACAGATGAGGAATGGAAGTCCCATCTTAACGAGGACGATTATATGTCTCAGGAAGAGGTGCCTATGCTATTTTGTTATCCCGCATAGAGTTCGAGATTTATACCGAGGTCAGACGTCGAGATGATATACGGAGATTGTGATCCGGAAGGATGCCGTGCTCCGCCAAATTCATTAGAGGACGACACTCCGATGAAATACAACTTTGACCACGACTACTATGGCCCAATGGATGGTCTGGCTATCTGGCATACGTACCCAGGAGACTTGGGGCAAGAAAATCAGTCGAACAATGAAAGTCAGCTGAGCGTCATTGGAAAAAATACCTGCATCCCCACCATGTCATGGGATCAACAGTCAGGTCATTCAGAAAACATCCAGTACGATGTTGAATTTGCAAAGTTTGCAGGACTAGAATTCATTAACTATGCTTTTCCCGAAGTCAACGTCATCGAAAGGGATGGCTCTTCCAGTTCCAAAGAAGTGTGGGACACCTTAGGACAACCAAGTGGCAAATAAGACTTCTTGGTTAAGTACACCGCTCCTGAAAGCTCTCGTATCAGGCTCGAGGACATCCAGCCAACTGGATGGGGAGATACACCTGAGAGCACAAATACTATGCAAAATACAACTGAGGAATCCTCCTACGACAACTCTGCCTGGGAGATAGACTCCAACGATCTTGCTCCACCAGAAATCAGCGTTATTTCTGAAGACAAATCAAGAAGGTACCAGACTTTGTGATTCACCGAGGAGTTCGTTGCCAATGGGTTGCAGTCAATGTTCCGAAGATCGTTCATAAGTAAAAGTAATGGTCGTCTTTATCTTAACCTTTCGCCCTGCCCAGGTGAAACGGATGTTTTGATAGGGCTCACTTTCTGTAAATGTCCCTCTTCGCTTCGCCCAAAGTGACAGAGCTTTGTTTTATAGGGCTGTAGTTTCAAGAATCGACAAAATCATAAATAAAATAACTTCGTTCTGTAATTTCTGCATTATTATTATTTTCTCTTTTCACTTTTTTCAGAAAATGGTAATCCTAAAAAACAATTCAAACAATAAAAACAAGCAGTATAAAAAATATACACTCCACACACTTTCGTATTTCTCTCTATCTCTTCTAAAGAACAATCATAACGTCATGCAGATTGCTTGTTTTAAACCCCGTTGAAACATACGATCCAATGCCTTCTCCCAACTTTGAATTCTCGGTATTTGAGGCTGAAGAAGAAGATGACGAAGAAATTCCGAAAGAGATCTCCCGATTACTCAGACAAGAGGAAAGGTCCATTAAACCTCACAAAGAGCCGCTGGAAATGGTCAACTTAGGTTCAGAGGAAGAGAGAAAAGAAGTCAAGGTTGGAGCACTGCTCAGTCCGACTGTCAAACAAGGTTTGATAAAGCTTCTCAAAGAGTTTCCCGATGTATTTGCTTGGTCCTATCAGGACATGCCAGGGTTGGATACCAGCATCGTGGAACATCATCTACCATTGAGATCAGAATGTCTGCCAGTAAATTAGAGGTTGAGACGGACTCATCCAGACATGGCCATCAAAATCAAGGAGGAGGTACAGAAACAGATTGACGCAGGTTTCCTCGCCACCTCTAAATATCCTCAATGGCTAGCCAACATCGTACCAGTTCCGAAAAAGGACGGAAAGGTCATAATGTGTGTAGACTACAGAGATCTAAACAAGGCTAGTCCAAAGGATGACTTTCCTTTACCACACATTGACATGCTGGTTGGCAGTACAACAAAGTTCAAAGTCTTCTCCTTCATGGATGGATTATAATCAGATAAAAATGGCGCCGAAAGATATGGAGAAAACTTCATTCATTATTCCATGGGGAACTTTTTGTTACAAGGTAATGCCGTTCGGGTTGAAGAACGCCGGGGCAACCTATCAAAGGGCCATGACTACTCTGTTCCACGACATGATACACAAAGAAATTGAGGTATATGTCGATGACATGATTGCCAAATCTAGAACAGAGGAGGAGCATGTGACCCAGTTGTCAAAACTATTTGAACGGTTGAGAAAGTACAAACTCCGTTTGAATCCTAATAAGTGCACATTTGGTGTTCGCTTAGGGAAACTGCTAGGGTTCATCGTCAGCCAGAAAGGAATTGAGGTTGATCTTGATAAGGTCAAGGCCATTCAAGAAATGCCTTCTCCAAAGACTGAAAAACAAGTCAGGGGATTCCTGGGACGTTTGAACTACATTTCCAGATTTATATTCCTCATGACCGCGACATGTGCGCCGATCTTCAAATTACTCAAAAAGAATCAGGACTGCGTTTAGACAGAAGATTGCCAAACCGCCTTCGACAGTATCAAGGAATACTTGTTAAACCCACCGATTCTATCACCTCCAGTGGAAGGAAGACCACTTATCATCTACCTAACAGTCTTGGAAGACTCAATGGGTTGTGTGTAACACCCCGATTTGTTTAATTGTATTTATTTATTTCATTTATGTGAATTTTGTGAAATGTGTGAATTTGTTGTATTTTACCTGCTAATTAAGTTAATTGGTTAATTTCCCTGATACGTAAAATATTTGCAATAAAATATAATTTCTTTTCAACTTTTATTTCCCGAAATATACTTCATCGCCGTTTATTTGGTATCGCGTTTTGAGAGCGTTTGCGAGATGTTTGAGCTGAGGGGTAAAATGGTCATTTTGAGAGGTTAGATATTTTAGAAAAATTATATATTTTTATAAATAGAGATTTGAGAGAAAAAGAGAGAAAAGAAAGGGAAAGGAAAGAAAGAGAGAAAGAAGGAAAAAGAGAGGAAAGAAATAGAGAAGAGGAAAAGAGGTGGAAATCGACATAGCTCCGTTTCAAGCGCGATTAATCAGGTAAGGGTGAGAAGTTTCGATTATATCTTGCTTGTATATGTATATGTATGTATTTGTTTGAATGTTTGGTTGAAGAATATATGTTTTCCATTTGGTTGAAATTGTGAACAATTGGTAGGAATCGATCGTTTTAACGGTTAAAATGTGGAATAAACTGCATAGAATACTTGTTGATTATGTTGGAACATGTTTTGGTTGTTATGGTATGAATTGGAAGGATTTGGGTGGAAGAAATGATGGATTTTGGCCACAAATGACCTATATTGACGCTGCTGCAAATTCTGGGTTTCGCGGGCGAACCACAGCGAAGTACTAGGCGAATGTTCGCCTAGCAAAATTTATGCTGTTTTTTTTTCTACCATGGTTCGCTGGGATTCGCCTAGCGAATACTGGAGCGAACGTGACATTTTTCTATTTTGTTTTCTTCATAACTTTCAAACCGTAAGTCCGTTTTGGTCGCCGTTCGAAGCGTTGGAAAGCTAATGAGATGTTCTTTCTTATAAAAATTGTTTGGAGGATAGTAGATGATTTATTTAAGTTGTGGTTGTGTAAAAGTGTTGGGTTGTCGGGTTTTTATCGCGTTAAATGCGTGCGGTCTGTGTTTTACAGTGTGTTGTGCTATTGTTATATGATGTGGAGCTTTTGTGTGGTTTATATGATGTTGAAGCATGTGATAAGTTGTTGTAGTTGTTGTGGCCTTATGGAAAATTACTTTGTTGAATTGAATACAAATGTATGGTGTTAATGTATGTTGTTGTGGGTAGCCTTTGTGGCGTGTATCCTAGTGTTGTGAGTATCATTGTATGATTGTAGGATTGTTGTGGTTGATGGTGAGTAATTCTTGATGTGAATTAATATGAGTGTATATGCTAAAATGCTAATTGTTGTGGTTTGTGGATTATGATGAAATGCATTGTTTATGTGAAATTGAATGTGTGTTATTTGGTGGCCTTATGGCAAGTAAATGCATTGTTTGAATTGATTTCCAATGCATGAATAATGAGGATGAGATAATCCATATTGTTGATTTGTGAATATGCATTTGATTGTCATGAGTCATTGTATGCCAAGCATCATGATATGCATCTTGTGATGTCATGTGCCCTTGTGGGGTGTGAGCGACGAAACATTCCAGAGGGAATCTGCTGTAACGGTCGTGTGCCTTATACAAAAAGGACCTAAAGCAAAGTTATAGACGATCGTGTGCCTTGTACAAAGAGAACCTAAAGCGATCGGATCGTGTGCCTTATACAAAGAGGACCTAAAGCGATCCATAAACGTCGTGTGCCTTATACAAAGAGGACCTAAAGCGATGGGGAACATCATTTTCCCGACGGGGAGTTACACTAAGTAACAAGCGATGACTCCAATAATTCCTGAGTGAATTAATGATGATGAGAATGATGGATGGATTGGTACCGCATTGCATTGCATAGAGTCGTTGTGTTAGTCTCTGTGCATTTGCATAAATCATGAATGGATTGATTATGTGTGGGAAATTGTGAATGGATTGATTATGTGTGGGAAATTGTGAATGGATTGATTACGTGTGGGAATTTGTGAATTGATTGATTATGTGTTGAGCTCGTGATAGCATTGGTGATTTGATATGCATTTGTGATAAATGCATTGGTTATGGATGATATGTTTTATGTATACACATATGATATGTTTTGTGGGGATGTTGTACATTACAATGATTGTATTAATTATCTATGGTCTGCTATATATGAATATATGTGATGTGGTGGTGTGTTTCCATATGTCATAACTTTGAGATGCATTATGTGTGAATATGCTATTATGTTGGTATAATTGATATATGTTATGTGGTTAGATTATTAGAAATATGTTATGTATCTGTGGCATGCTATCTGTATTAGTATGTGATGCTTGTGGTGAGAATAATTATGCATGTGAATTTATATGTGTTTGTATATTATTATGCAATCTTGATTTAGTTGTTATTTCTCACCCTTCTGCTGTGGTTTGTTGCTCTATGAGGCAATTGCAGATTAGTATCTTGGAGGCTTTTGTGAAGATTAGTTCTCCATCCTTTTGCCGGTCTGTCTGCTCTGATATGTAACACGGGAGTCAGGGAACGCTTTTGTTATATATGTATACATTTGTTGGATTTATTTTGTATTACCTTTGTATGAATATTTTGATGTTATAAAACAATTTATTTTGTAAAACAAGTCAGTTATGGATCTTTCCACTTTATTCCATAATTGAACTTTCCTTTCGATTGGAAAAAGTCTCCCTTTTATGTTTATTCCATTTTGTGTTATGTATCAAATTTATAAGCAGGGATTACGTTTTCTTTCTTTAAATGTTGCATCCTTGTTTGTGTCTAAGGATAAACTTTTATTCACTCTGATTTATTTATGTATTATTTATTCGTGATGGGAATTGGGGTGTTAGATTAGTGGTATCAGAGCAGGTCGGTCCGTCCGGCCAGGTTGTTGAGTCGGTGTGGCATGATAGTTGAATACTGTCAGTGTTGTTTGTCCCTTAGTACGTGATATATGTGTGAAACACTGTTAGTACATTCTGGTTTTTCTAATCCCTTGTCTGCAGGTTTTAGAATGAGATAGGTGGGGGAGAAGCTGGTGCTTCTCCAAGTTGTTTCAGTTGTGGAGTGTTGGTTGCAAGATTGTAAGTGTTGTTTGGACAATGTGGTTCCCGGTTTCGGAGGGAATGCGGAGGTAAGGTTTATGTCAACTAAGGATTTGTGCCTTAGGTAGTTTTGTGCACAAGATGCAAGAAATGCTATTATTGTTTGGTAAAGATGGTTTATGCCCCATCATGATTGTCGGCTGTCTATTGACAAATTGAGGAACTGATCACCCTTAATCTCTTGTTGATGGTAGACGAAATTATGTTGGATGGAATAGACGTGTCTTTCTGGCTTTAATAGTGTGTGCAATGAATTATTTGGAATTAAGAAAATGATTACGAATTGTTTTGTTGACTCGATGAAGATTCTAATATCGGAAGATGATACAGATTAGAGGTTTTGGTATGTTGGTCCAGTTGGGGAGTCATTGCGAGAGAACGATTGGGTATCGTTAATGGTTGTTCTCAGAGAGTAGAGTGTGAACTCAAATTTGATGAAGTGAAGATTTGAGGTTTGGATCTGCTAAGTAAGTAGAAGAACTTTTAGGAAGTGAAACTCAGATGTTGGTCATATTTGTGATGATAGTGTTCTGGAAATTGGCAGGAAAGCCACAGTGATGGGCCGTCAGTTGTGTATGGTTTTCAGATGTGTTTTTGGATGAAACATTAGTGTGTCGACTTGAAGAGGTCCAACATGGTTGGTAAGGAAAAGGATGATAGCATGAGGTTGCGTGTTAATCAGTGAGTATTATGGAAACTTGCGGTTGTGTTCTGGATAGCTTGAGTTTTGAATTGTGACGAATCGCAAACGATTTAAAGTTCCTTGATGGTATTACTTTTGTTATGGGTTGAGATCTCGTGTCAGCAGAAACCTTGAGTGAGTTGGAACCCCGTAAGAAGAATTGATATGGAATGTGGTAACCAGAGATTGTTAAGCTATTTTGGATAAATTGTTTCGAGCTCTGAATGAATTTTGAAGGTTGTATATGTTATGGTTGTGGAGTATATGAATCGTATCTTCCATACTTGTTTGGATAAGTTTATAGTTATGTTTATTGGATGATATTCTGATTTATTTTAAATCAAAGGATGGGTATGTAGAGTATTTGAGGATTGAGTTACAAGGGTTGAAAGAGAGGGAGCTTTCTGCTAAATTATCGAAGCGAGAATTTTGATTGAAAGAGGTTAGTTTTCTTGGTTATGTTATTTCCGATAATGGTATTGTAGTGTATCTATCCAAAATATATGCAGTTCTACATTGAGAGACTCCAAAGTCGGTTAAGGGGATTAGAAACTTTTGGACTTAGTTGGTTGTTATTGCAGGTTATGGAATACTTTGCTAAGTTAGTACTTCTGTTATCTCAGTTGACTTGCAAAGGGTGAGTCGTTTGTTTTGGATGTTCGTTGTGAGTAAGTTTTGTTGAGCTGAAGAAAAGATTGACTACGGCTCCAATTTTGATTCTGCCTAATCCTTATAAACCGTTTGTGAGGTATTGGGATGCGTCTATGATGAGTTTAGTCAGTGTGTAAATGCAAGATGGTAAAGTCGTGGCTTATGCTTTACGACAATTGAGGATTCATGATTTCAAGATGGCTGCGGTTACTTTTGTGTTGAGAATCTGGAGGTATTATTTTTATGGTTTTGAGTTCGAAGTGTCTAGTAATCACAAGAATATTGAGTACCTGTTTGGTCGGAAATTATGGAGTATGAGACAACGAGGATAGTTGGAATTCCTGATGAGTTATGACTTTAGCTGGAATTATCCTATTAGTGAAGTTAATGTCGTGCCTGATGGGTTAAGTCGAAAGCTTTTATGCATGTCTGTTTTGATGGTCAGAGGATTAGAATTATTTGAGCAGTTCAGAGACTGTGTCTGGTGTGGGAGATAACTCAGTGGAGTGTAAGATTGGGTCTATTAGATATGAACTATGCTTTTTCTGGTGAATATTAGAGAGAGTCAGAAGTTGGATATGGAATTGGTAGATTTGATTATTGCGAGTAATCAGAGTGTGCAGCGGAAGCGTGATGCGGCATAATTCGTATATGCGTGTGTGACTGGTAAGAGCTCATAGGTTGAACATTATGAACATGTAGGATGATGAGACCATTGGACGTTTCGGAATGGAAGTGTTAGGTGAAAGGTTTAAATATTATTCAAGGGTTGCTATGTAGATGGATGTTTTGGTTGTATGTTCGATTGGTGAATCGTAGCATTGTTGTAATATTGTTGTGTGACAAGGATGTTGGTATTGTGGTTATGTAGAGGTTGTTGAAACGATGTTGGGTCGTGGAACTTTATGTTCTTGTTTGTGTTGTTGCCTCGTTTCTATCGTGATGGTTCGAGTGCGAGTAGCTAATTCCTTGTGGGGAATTAGGGGAGTGTTACCTATGGTGAGGGTAACGATCTTGTTGTGTTTCGGTTCAAGAGTGAACCTGTGTGTTCGTAACTTGGGTATTCTTTGAGTCGTGAGTTAGTCGTCAAGTGCATTGTATGGGCTTTGCATCTTGTCATTGTAGTTTTCGTCGTTGTCGTGTCGTTGTTGTAGTTGCTGTTAGCAAGGTGGTTTGTCAGTTTGTGTTATTCGTGGTGTGCCTTTTGTTGGCATGAGAGTGGGTTAGTCAGATACGAGAGTCATGTCCGGAGTTGTTTGCACCAAGTATATTTTCGAGGACGAAAATGTCTAAGTGGGGGAGAGTTGTAACGCCCCGATTTGTTTAATTGTATTTATTTATTTCATTTATGTGAATTTTGTGAAATGTGTGAATTTGTTGTATTTTACCTGCTAATTGAGTTAATTGGTTAATTTCCCTGATAGGTAAAATATTTGCAATAAATTATAATTTCTTTTCAACTTTTATTTCCCGAAATATATTTCATCGCTGTTTATTTGGTATCGCGTTTTGAGAGCGTTTGCGAGATATTTGAGCTGAGGGGTAAAATGGTCATTTTGAGAGGTTAGATATTTTAGAAAAATTAGATATTTTTATAAATAGAGATTTGAGAGAAAAAGAGAGAAAAGAAAGGGAAAGGAAAGTAAGAGAGAAAGAAGGAAAAGAAGAGGAAAGAAATGGAGAAGAGGAAAAGAGGTGGAAATCGACATAGCTCCGTTTCAAGCGCGATTAATCGGGTAAGGGTGAGAAGTTTCGATTATATCTTGCTTGTATATGTATATTTATGTATTTGTTTGAATGTTTGGTTGAAGAATATATGTTTTCCATTTGGTTGAAATTGTGAACAATTGGTAGGAATCGATCGTTTTAACGGTTAAAATGTGGAATAAACTGCGTAGAATACTTGTTGATTATGTTAGAACATGTTTTGGTTGTTATGGTATGAATTGGTAGGGTTTGGGTGGAAGAAATGATGGATTTTGGCCCCAAATGACCTATATTGACGCTGCTGCAAATTTTGGGTTTCGCGGGTTCGCCTAGCGAACCACAGCGAAGTACCGGGCGAATGTTCGCCTAGCGAACTTTATGTTGTTTTTTTTCTGCCACGGTTCGCTGGGATTCGCCTAGCGAATACTGGAGCGAACGTGGCATTTTTCTATTTTGTGTTCTTCATAACTTTCAAACCGTAAGTCCGTTTTGGTCGCCGTTCGAAGCGTTGGAAAGCTAATGAGATGTTCTTTCTTATAAAAATGGTTTGGAGGATAGTAGATGATTTATTTAAGTCGTGGTTGTGTAAAAGTGTTGGGTTGTCGGGATTTTATCGCGTTAAATGCGTGTGGTTGGTGTTTTACAGTGTGTTGTGCTATTGTTATATGACGTGGAGCTTTTATGTGGTTTATATGATGTTGAAGCATGTGATAAGTTATTGTAGTTGTTGTGGCCTTATGGAAAAATACTTTGTTGAATTGAATACAAATGTATGATGTTAATGTATGTTGTTGTGGGTAGCCTTTGTGGCGTGAATCCTAGTGTTGTGAGTATCATTGTATGATTGTAGGATTGTTGTGGTAGATGGTTAGTAATTCTTGATGTGAATTGATATGAGTGTATATGCTAAAATGCTAATTGTTGTGGTTTGTGGATTATGATGAAATGCATTGTTTATGTGAAATTGAATGTGTGTTATTTGGTGGCCTTATGGCAAGTAAATGCATTATTTGAATTGATTTCCAATGCATGAATAATGAGGATGAGATAATCCATATTGTTGATTTGTGAAGATGCATTTGATTGTCACGAGTCATTGTATGCCAAGCATCATGATATGCATCTTGTGATGTCGTGTGCCCTTGTGGGGTGTGAGCGCCGAAACGATTCCAGAGGGAATCTGCTGTAACGATCGTGTGCCTTATACAAAGAGGACCTAAAGCAACGTTATAGACAATTGTGTGCCTTATACAAAGAGGACCTAAAGCGATCCATAAATGTCGTGTGCCTTATACAAAGAGCACCTAAAGCGACGGGGAACATCGTTTGCCCGACGGGGAGTTACACTAAGTAACAAGCGAAGATTCAAATAATTCTTGAGTGAATTAATGATGATGAGAATGATGGATGGATTGGTACCACATTGCATTGCAGAGAGTCGTTGTGTCGGTCTCTGTGCATTTGCATAAATCATGAATGGATTGATTATGTGTGGGAAATTGTGAATGGATTGATTATGTGTGGGAAATTATGAATGGATTGATTACATGTGGGAATTTGTGAATTGATTGATTATGTGTTGAGCTCGTGATAGCATTGGTGATTTGATATGAATTTGACATAAATGCATTGGTTATGGATGATATGTTTTATGTATAAACATATGCTATGTTTTGTGGGGATGTTGTACATTACAATGATTGTATTAATTATCTATGGTCTGCTATATATGAATATATGTGATGTGGTCCGAACTTTGGGATGCATTATGTGTGAATATGCTATTATGTTGGTATAATTGATATTTGCTATGTGGTTGGATTATTAGAAATATGTTATGTATCTGTCGCATGCTATCTGTATTAGTATGTGATGCTTGTGGTGAGAATAATTATGCATGTGAATTTATATGGGTTTGCATATTATTATGCAATCTTGATTTAGTTGTTATTTCTCACCATTCTGCTGTAGTTTGTTGCTCTATGAGGCAATTGCAGATTAGTATCTTGGAGGCTTTTGTGAAGATTAGTTCTCCATCTTTTTGTCGATCTGTCTGCTCTGATACGTAACAAGGGAGTCGGGGAACGCTTTTGTTATATATGTATACATTTGTTGGATTTATTTTGTATTACCTTTGTATGAATATTTTGATGTTATAAAACAATTTATTTTGTAAAATAAGTCAGTTATGGATCTTTCCGCTTTATTCTATAATTGAACTTTCCTTTCGATTGGAAAAAAGTTTCCCTTTTATGTTTATTCCATTTTGTGTTATGTATCAAATTTATGAGCAGGGATTGTGTTTTCTTTCTTTAAATGTGGCATCCTTGTTTCTGTCTAAGGATAAATTTTTATTAACTCTAATTTATTTTTGTATTATTTATTCTTGATGGGAATTGGGGTGTTACATTGTGTACTTGGCCAACAAGACGAAACCAAAAGGAAAGAGTCTGCCATCTACTATTTGAGCAAGAAATTCACTGACTGTGAAACTCAGTACACTATGCTTGAGAAAACTTGCTATGCTCTGGCTTGGGTAACCAAACGTCTTTGCCAGTATATGACTCGCCACACTACTTGGTTAATCTCAGAAATGGATCGGATCAAGTACGTCTTCGAAAAGCCTGCTCCCACGGGAAGGATTGCCCGTTGGCAGATGTTGTTATCAGAATATGACATCGAGTACCACGCTCAGAAAGCCATCAAAGGAAGTGTTTTAGCCGATCATTTGGCTCATCAACCGATTGATGATCAAGAATCAGTCGGATTTGACTTCCCAGACGAAGATGTCATGTATCTAAAAATGAAAGATTGCGATGAACCTCTACCAAGTGAAGGGCCAGAACCAGGTTCTCAATGGGGACTAATCTTTGACGGAGTTGTCAATCATTATGGTAACGGAATTGGGGAAATCGTTATTACACCTCAGGGTACCCACATTCCTTTCACCGCTAGACTTACATTCAAGTGCACAAACAACGAGGCTGAATACGAAGCTTGTATCATGGGTCTCGAAGAAGCGATCGACTTAAGGATCAAGAACTTAGATGTATATGGCGACTCAGCCCTGGTTATCTATCAGATCAAAGGAGATTGGAACACATACCAATCAGGATTGATTCCTTACAAAGATTACGTGAGAAGGTTGTTACCCTTCTTCAACAGAATCGAGTTTCATCATATTCCTCATGAAGATAATCACATGGCTGATGCATTAGCCACTCTCTCTTCCATGATTAGCATAGGTCATTGGAATGACTTACCTAAGATTGACATAATGCGCCTTGAAAGGCCCGCCTACATATTCATGATTGAAGCAGTCATAGATGACAAACCTTGGTATCACGATATCAAATGCTTCCTTCAGAAACATGAGAACCCACCTGGATTATCCAGAAAGGACCGAAAGACCCTTAGAAGACTAGCTGGAAACTTCTTCCTGAGTGGTGATACACCCTATAAGAGAAATTTTGACATGGTCTTGCTTCGATGTGTAGACAGACTAGAAGCGAACATGTCGATGAAACAAATTCATGAAGGATCCTTTGGCACTCACGCCAACGGACACACAATGGCGAGAAAAATTCTAAGAGCAGGGTACTACTGGTTGACCATGGAATCCGGCTGCTACAAGTACATGAGGAAGTGTCACAAGTGTCAGATATACTCAGACAAAATACATGTACCGCCAACACATCTCAAAGTTCTCTCTTCCCCATGGCCTTTTTCCATATGGGGAATCAACATGATTGGTATGATTGAACCTAAGGCTCCGAACGGACATCGGTTTATCCTGGTAGCCATTGATTACTTCACCAAGTGGGTCGAAGCAGCGTCATTCTCTAATGTAACCTGACAAGTGGTGGTCCGATTTATCATAAACAATATCATTTTCCGTTATGGTGTTCCAAGCCAGATCATTATTGACAATGGATCCAACTTGAACAATAAGATGATGAAAGAGTTGTGCACAAAGTTCAAGATCGAACACCATAACTCATCTCCCTACCGACCTAAGATGAACGGAGCAGTAGAAGCGGCTAATAAGAACATCAAGATGATCGTTCAAAATATGGTTGTAACCTACAAAGACTGGCACGAGATGTTACCTTTTGCTCTTCACAGTTATCGCACATCTGTCCGCACTTCAACAGGGGCAACCCCTTTCTCTCTAGTATATGGCATGGAAGCAGTGCTCCCCATATAGGTAGAGATCCCATCAATCAGGGTATTGATGAAAGCTAAGCTAACGGAGGCTGAATGGTGTCAAAGTCGACACGATGAATTGAATCTGATTGAGGAAAAGCGAATAACGGCTCTGTGCCACGGTCAGTTGTATCAACAAAGAATGAAGAAGGCGTTCGACAAAAAGGTCCGACCTCGCATCTTCAGGAAAGGAGACCTTGTGCTCAAAAAGATACAATCATTTCTCACTGATTCTCGGGGCAAATGGACTCCGAACTACGATGGCCCCCATGTGGTCAAGAAGGCCTTCTCAGGCGGCACCTTGAGACTCGCAACCATGGATGGAGAAGAATTTGCCTACCCCACAAATGTTGATGTAGTCAAGAAATACTTCGCCTAAACTAAAAAAAAAGCATCTCGGTGGATTGAAAACCCGAAAGGGTTGTCCTGGCAAAAATTAGAGACATATGCAAAAAATCATCCCGGTGGATTGGAAATCTCAAAGTACAATCCTGGAAAAAGTTAGGGATTAATGGCAAGTAACTATGTCCAACAAAGGGGCAAATCCCCCAGCAACAGTAATGTCGTTCATCAGAAAAACTCCAGTCAAGGTCATCTTCGACAGAAGCTCAGAATGTCCAGAATTCAAAGTTGGTAGAAGGATAGTGGTCGTTATGTTTCATTGTAGCCCTTTTCCCTTAAATTACCATTTTCTAAACTTTGTACATGCTCTATGGAATCACGCTCTTGGCTGATTTCCATCCTATCAATAAAATTTGAGCCCTAGTGCTTTTTGTAGCGAGCGATTTTGGACGTGGTTCTTAAGCACTGTCGCTCTGGGGTACTATAGGTTGATTCATTTTTTATCCTATTGAAGCTGATGAAGGAAGGGAAGTAGATGTCTCCAACTAACCCTGCTTGCAAACTGAGGTTAAACAGTCAAAACTGTTGGTTTACAGATGCGGTTTTAGTTCGTGGGCCTCTCTCTGCTTATTTTGTTCAGAACGAAATACCGGGACTATTTATGGGGAATTTGTCAGGATACTGTGCTAGATTGGATGGAGGTAGGGGACTTTGGTTTTTTTTATTAGTGTTCTCGCTAAGATTCTTTTGCAATCTTATGCCCACGTATTCCCAGGATAGGGAAATCAGAGCGATCGTAGTTCCTCCTATTCTATGGGAGGAAATGGTGTTTTGGTGTCTTGTTCAAAGCCCAAGACGTGAAGCTAAAAGTGATTTGTATCTTGTTCGAAGCCCAAGATGTGAAGCTAAAAGTGATTTGTTTGTATCCTGTTCAAAGCCCAAGATATGAAGCTGAAGGGTCTATTTGTATCTTGTTCAAAGCCCAAGATATGAAGCTAAAGGGTTTTGACTTTAGAGAGAATTTGTCATCTCTAAAAGGGGTATGTTTGTCACAACATTTGGGTGACTGATTATAAAGGAGAATTACTTTAACTGGGATGTGTGAATCCATCAATGCCATAATTTCCTTTATAGGGGATTTTTAACCTGAAAGAGAAGACTTTAACTCAGTTTAGAGAAATGTCATCTTTCCTTAGGGATTTCTCATGCTAAAAGAGGGACAGTGGCGTGGATGTAAATAATCCAGTGGCTTGCCGCTTACAGCAATTAGATGGAGGAAAAGGAGTTGTTGATGTTTGTATAATGTGAGCAAGGCACAGATTTTGATGCTAAAAGGTTGATTGTCTCAACTGGAGTTTCCTTATACAAAGCCTAAGAGGAGGCTATTGGCCCAACAAGAGAGCATTTTTATGTGTCTCGTACAAAGCCCGAGAGAGAGGCTAAAGGGGTTGACTCAACAAGAGAGTGCTTTTGTTTGTGTCTCGTACGAAGCCCAAGACGGAGGCTGAGAGGTTTTGACTCAATAAGCGAGTCTTTTATACTTAACAAGATAGTGTTTTGGTATCTCGTACAAAGCCCGAGATGGAGGCTAAAAGTGTTGGACTCAACAAGAGAGTCTGAAAAGGTTAGCTCCACTGGGGAGAATCATTGTACAAAGCCCAAGAGGAGGCTATTATGTTGGTGACTGTTTCAGTTGAGTGACAGGTCCAGTATGTTGGATAAAAGAGAAAATCAGATCTTATATGGGTAATGTTGTACTCATGGATTTGATAAGAGGATCAGGGTTATCTCCTGGGAAATCCAAAGGGTATTGAGACTGTCGAAGTCTACGGGTTTTATCTTTTGTACTATGCTTAAGAGAAATTAAGAGGCATTACATTTGCGATAGAAAGATTTAGACTCTTTGAAAGACTGTTTTATTAAGATGATTAATTTCTGTTCCTATACCTTTAAGAGGTCGTCGGGACAATTTGTACGAAGCCCAAGAGGAGGCGAGAAAAACTTTTAAGAAGCCGAGGGACAATTTGTACGAAGCCCAAGAGGAGGCTATCTTCCCGGAGGAAGAATCATTATACGAAGCCTGAGAGAAGGCTGTGAAAACTTCTAAGAAGCCGACGGGTCCTTGTACAACGCCCAAGAGGAGGCGGGGATGCTTTTAGGAAGCCTGTGGGTCCTTGCACTAAGCCCAAGAGGAGGATGATGAACAGTTCCAGAAGGGGTTTCACTTGGAACATTGGCCTTCTGTATATGAACTATTCAAAGGGGGGAGATTTCTTAGATCTAGTTATCAAAAATTGTTGTAAAAGAAATTTCTCACGGTTTAGGTTATGTTGAAAAATCCGGAAGAACGTCGGATGTAAGGAGACGAGGATTTGTATAATTCTAGACGTAGTTGTCGGGGAAACTCTAAATATCTATACTAGTATTACACAGTCGATATAAGTTTATGAAAGAAGACTTACAGTGAAACTGCCCCACAGTACAGTTATATACATATGAAAGCGGTAAATGAAAGCGGGTAAACACTTACTCGGTTGTAGAGCTTCCATACTGTATTGTTAGTTGTTTAACAAAGGAATTGAAAATAACAGTATGTTACAAAATTAGAGGAGAAAGTGCTTTTGAAAGAAAAATTGGGGCTTACAGCTCAAGGAAAGGCCCAGGGTTTTATCAGTGATCGCATTGTCGTTTGTATAGGGACTTATACAAGTGACTGAGGCCCAAGAAAGGTTTTTTGTACAAAGGGGATGGGTCTTACACTCTCTCAAGAGGCCCAAAATGATCGAAAGTGAACAAAGATGGGTCTTATAGCTCAAGGAAAAGCCCAATGGTTAATTTTGAAAAGGGCGACGATCACGCCGAGGTTTTGAAAACGTCGTGGGTCTTATACAATGACTGAGGCCCAAAAGTTTTTGGTTTCAAAAGGGGATTGGGTCTTACACTCTATTAGAGGCCCATGAGTGTTCAGAAAAGTTTGTTAGACTGAAAATCAATAAAACCCTAATTTCATCATTTTTTAATATAATTATTCAAAGAAAATTAGTACAAATGATAAAAATTCCAAATAAGTTTGAATAAACAACTTGTGATTTTGGTTTTTAGGTTTGAAAAATGAGGCTTTAATCACAATATGAATTAAAACCTATTTGGTTTTGATTTTCCAAAATGGTTATTTATTTTTAAAAGGTTTAAAAACAAATAAAAGACATTTATTCACAAAAATACTAATTATATTAAATAAATAATATAAATCTAATTTTTTTGGGGAATAAAATATTTCAACATTTTTGTGAATTTTTGCAAAAAGAACCAATAAAAAATAATTAAAATTGAGGAAGTTATTAATTTTTCAAACTATTAAAAATAATATGAAAAATAGTAAAAAAAAAGGAAAAAAATAGCAAAAAGAGGGTCTGGGGCGAGGGGGATTCGAACCCCAGACCTCTTGTGTATAGGGCGCGCGCCTTACCACTGGGGTGGTGATACATCCGTTGATTGAAACATAACCATAAATATACAAGGCTTGCCTTGTTTCTGGCTTGGCCCAAGGCAAGGTAAGGCAAGTTTTGGCAAGAAACGGGATGGTCCATAACTTTCTCATTTCTCCATGGTTGGGGACAAAATTTATATGCATCTGTCCTAGAATTTCACAAGGAATCCAATGGTGGTGGTATTTTTTCTAGATCATGCTCCCTCCTCAAAATCCGATAGTGGTTTTGAATAGACCATATTTTGCATTTTCTATGCTACATCTTGGTACATGTATGAATTACATGATAAATTGATGCAAACACCACACATATAACATGTAGAAAAGATGCATGATCAGTGGACTTCAAAGCAATGCATATTTTGGGAAGTTCAAGTCATGAGGCTTACCTCTTTTTTGAGCTTTTGGAGTTTTTTGGGCAATCTGCCAAGTTTCTTGTTCCAGAAATGGTTTGATGCTTTGGACACTCTCAAATGATCCCTTAGAAGCTTTTAGGATGATTGGAATCAGCTGGAACCTGCAAAAACAAAAACTGGCCCTTTCTTGCAAAAGGGATTAAAATGGCCAAAATAACAACTCTCTCAAATGGTGTTCCAGATGTTGGGAGCCATTTGGGACAGTTCAAGGATGATATTTGGAGTGTGTTTGAGGCTTTATCTGGTTTGGAAAGTGACTGAATCAAGACATGGTTAGACAAATGCACAAAAAGCCTATTTTGAGGTTTTGAGAGGTGACTTTGAGATTTAAGGATTACAGGTCACTTGTGTGAGTTTGGACAGCTTAGATATGACATATTGGACGTGTTTGGATCATGAGCTATGATGGAAATGCTCTCTAACTCAAAAACTCAGAGTTACCTTGCTAAAGAAGGTATTTTTGCCTAGAGAAAGGGAATTTGAGGAAAGCATCTGTTTGATGGCTTTGGTGTACTCAAACTGAGCACAAATGAGCTCTATTCATAGTAGAGCAAGTTTGTTTTAGGATCAACAGTGAATGGCAACTGCAACAAGGGTTTGGCCAATGTTGATCAATGAGAATCCAAGTCTCCTCTAGCCATTGACTAGAGGTTAGGGCACAGAGTTGTGGTTCCCTAGTTGTTGGATCAGTCTTGACTGAAATCAGTTGCAAATGTGTTAGTCCATGCCACCTTGGTGCTTCCATTGAATGTTCCAATCCAAAATTGGAGTCTTGTCCCTCTTTTAGGGATTTCTAGGTTTGACATGCTACTTCTTGTTCTAAAGACTTTGGAGGCTTAGATCAGTGTTTGTTCCCTTTAGATTTGATCCTCAGATGTGTCCAAAGTGATGACAAGGCTTGGAATTATCTGATTTTGCCAAATCGAGCAAAAGTGAAAAATTCTGCCTAACCTTGGCAGTTTTCAGCAAGACACATTGCCATTGGCATATCTCAAGGCTCAAGTGGAATTTGATGGAGTTCTTGGCCATTTTGGAAAGCCCTCATATGATACAGTAACTGTTTGATCATAATTGGTTTTAATACTTTTTGGATCCAAGTGAAAAATGTCCCTACATTTGGAAAAAAGTGAAGGCAGATTCTGACTTAGTGAAAATTTCACTAAGTGTTGGAAAAAAGCGACATTTTCACTTTTCTTGATTTTGATCATTCCATAACTTGAAATCCATGGGGAATTGGAATGAGTGGTAGTTGAAGCTTTTGTAGAGGGTAATGAGAGCTACAAATCCAGCTTTGGATGGGGAAAAATGGCCTTGTGGTTTAGGAGTTATGATCCTCCAAAGTTGGTATCCTAGCCACTTTGTTCCATAACTTAGAAAATTTCGAAGTTTTTTATGGTTACCCCTTTTACAAGTTATCCCACTTTTCTTGATTTTTATTAATGAATGATGATTCCAACCATACATTAACATCATTTTAGGGTTAAAAAACCAAAATTGTGAAAAATCTCAAAAGTCAAAGTTTGACTTTTGTGCACAATTGACTTTTGTCAGATGAATTCCAAACTGTGCGATCCTCTATGAAATAAAGTCCTTGACCTAAATAAAACTTGATGGACATGTGCCATAGGTGTTATAGGGTGAATTGAATCATGTCCAAAGGTTTGGGAGCATGTCTTGGTCAAAATTCAAAGGTACAGATGACTTTTTCCGCGAAACCCTAACTGTGGTTCCGATGAACTTGAAACTTGTTGCTCAAGCTTCTTGGATTAATCCATTATTGCAAATGGATCAATGTGGTGTGTTTGGGACCCTCAAATCATGCCTTGAGGTCTTGGCTCATGTTTTGTCTCAAAAGTCAACTTAGGGGTGAATTAGGTCAAGAAACCCTAATTCCTGATTTTTGCTGTATGCACCCCCTGAGGCTAAATTGACTTGATGTTTGGGTTTATGATGTCCCTTGGAGCATCTTAGGTTGTATTGTGAAGCATTGGCTCATGCCCAGAGGAAAAGTTCCAACTGGAGGCCCTGGTCGACCAAAACCCTAGTTTGGTGGCACCGCCGATCTTGAGGCTTAATCCACCTAGAAGGGAGCAACCTTGTGCTTAATCCTTGAAGTGGGAGTCCTCTTGATTCTTTATGGATGTTTGAGAGGTTAGAAAAGTTGAAGATCATGTCATTCCTTTATTGATCCTTTTTCTAAAGCTCCGAGAGGGCTTGAAACCCTAAGTTTGATAGTAGTGAATGCTCACCCATCTTTGGGGAGACTAATAAGGCATAATGATACACCCATATTGTGATGATGATTTGCACAATGATGGGAAATATTAGTGGTAAAAATTTGGGGTATGACAGATGCCCCTATTTAATCTTCTTGGACCCGAAGGTGTGAATGACGAAGGTATTCGGGCATTCGGGGTGCAAGAGGATTAAATATCGGAATACCCAAAATTTTGATGGCGGTTATGAATGACAGTTAGCCCATCCATCTTCTTTTTCTAAGTAATGATGCTTAGAAAAGGTAAAACTTCCCCTCGATCCTGGTTTCCTACCGAGGATCTGGTCTCAATTTTTGAAATAAACTTCCCCTCGATCCTGGTTTCTTACCAAGGATCTGGTCTTAGTTTCTGAAATGAACTTCCCCTCGATCCTGGTTTCCTACCAAGGATCTGGTCTCAGTTTCTGATATAAACTTCCCCTCGATCCTGGTTTCCTACCAAGGATCTGGTCTCAGTTTCTGATATAAACTTCCCCTCGATCCTGGTTTCCTACCAAGGATCTGGTCTCAGTTTCTGAAATAAACTTTATTGACAAGGGATGTTATTTGTAGCGGTTCTCCTCAAACTTCTCGCCGAATTTTCCTGGGGAGATGCCATTTGATGGAAAAAGTTTTGATTGTAGAGAGGCACAAACTTCTCTGTTGGAGACGCCATTTGTTGACTCTACTGGGGAAAACGAGTCTCTTGAGAGACTGCTTCCATTTGGGGATATTACATCATACTTTTCTCAAGATCTTCTAAGAGAAATGCCATATGATGTACCCCAATTTTGAGGTGTCGATGACTTTGTTGACATTGACTTTCTGGAGAGAAGAACCAATGTGTTGCTGAAAGTCTTTAGTTGAGAGGCTTTCACTAGGGATTTTCCTTAATCCGGGAAAGCAAAGATATCATCTTCAATGGCAAAGACTGACATCGGCTAAGGTTTTTCTTGCTTTTCAGAGGTTCAAGTTATCAAAGTGGTCGAAGACCGGCTCTAATTCAGAAATAAACTGGAGAGAGATTACTTAGATGATTCACTTCCTGACGAGGAAAGAACGGACAACTCTACTAACAAGAGAACTTTTATCACCAAGGGATAAGACCGACTAGAGTGATAGTGATGCAATATGAATATGAATGTAAATAAATAATGCATGATGTATGTGTGTATATGCTGACAAAACTGACGCGACACACAGACTAAGAGATGGACATGACTGGATACTCGGCCACAGCGGGAGATGAAAAGTATCACTGGTTCATGATAGCAATTCTGCCTTGCTTAGGAGAAGTAGTCTCTGTTGGGAGCTACGTTGGTTGGGCTTAGGAGATGAGAACTCTGCCGAGGGTGTCAGATGAAACATGGTCTTCGACACAGTTGATCCTTTGTTCAGGCGCACTGGTTGAGAAGGAATACTTTGATTATGCACTTTGAAGCTCGCTTGCTTCTGGATAAGCGACCGATGTTCTTCTGATGTTCAACAGTCAAAAGAAATTGCCATATTTATTTTAAAAGCAGAAAAAGTTTGACAAGTAAATTCATTTTTGTTTTATTCTCAAGAATCGTTAATCATGTTAAAAACGTTGTTCTGTAAAGCTAAAACAAATAAGGATTGCAAACAAAAGCACAAGGGCTCAAATTTTATTGATAGGATGGAAATTACCCAAACGCGTGATTCCATAGAGTATTTACAAAGTTAGAAAATGGTAATTTACAGGGAAAAGGGCTACATCGAAACATAATGACTAATATCCTTCTACCAACTTTGAATTCTGGACAATCTGAGCTTCTGTCGAAAACGACTCTGACTGGAGTTTTCCTGACGGATGATGTAACTGCTGCCGAGGGACTTGCCCCTTTGTCGAACATAGTTACTTGCCATTATCCCTAATTTTTGCCTGGATTGTACTTTGAGGTTTCTAATACACCGGGATGATTTTTGATTATGTCTCTAATTTTTTCCTGGACCACCCTTTCGGGTTTTCAATCCACCGAGACTTTTTTTTAGGCGAAGTATTTCTTGACTACATCAACATTTGTGGGGTAGGCAAATTCCTCTCCGTCCATGGTTGCGAGTCTCAAGGCGCGGCCTGAGAAAGCTTTCTTGACCACATAGGGGTCGTCATAGTTTGGGGTCCATTTGCCCCAGGAATTAGTGAGAAATGATTGTATTTTCTTGAGCACAAGGTCTCCTTTTCTGAAGACGCGAGGTTGGACCTTTTTGTCAAACGCCTTCTTCATTCTTTATTGATACAACTGACCGTGGCATAGTGCCGTGATTCACTTTTCTTCTATCAAATTCAGCTCATCGTCTCGACTTTGACACCATTTGGCTTCTGTTAGCTTAGCCTCCATCAATACCCGGATTGATGGGATTTCTACTTCTATGGGGAGGACTGCCTCCATGCCATATACTAGAGAGAAAAGAGTTTCCCCTGTTGAAGTGCGGACAGATGTACGATAACCATGGAGAGAAAAGGGTAGCATCTCGTGCCAGTCTTTATAGGTTACAACCATCTTTTGAACGATCCTCTTGATTTTCTTGTTAGCCGCTTCTACCGCTCTGTTCATCTTGGGTCGGTAGGGAGATGAGTTATGGTGTTCGATCTTGAACTCAGCGCATAACTCTTTTATCATCTTATTATTCAATTTAGATCCATTATCCGTAATGATCTAGCTTGGAACACCATAATGGCAGATGAGATTATTTCTAATAAATCGGACCACGACTTGTCGGGTTACATTGGCGTACGATGCTGCTTCTACCCACTTGGTGAAGTAGTCAATGGCTACCAGGATGAACCAATGTCCGTTCGAAGCCTTGGGCTCAATCATGCCAATCATGTTGATTCCCAGTATAGAAAAATGCCATGGGGAAGAGAGAACTTTGAGATGTGTTGGCGGTACATAGATTTTGTCGGAGTATATCGGACACTTGTGACACTTCCTCATGTACTTGTAGCAGTCGGATTCCATGGTCAACCAGTAGTACCCTGCTCTTAGAATTTTTCTCTCCATTGTGTATCCATTGGCATGAGTGCCAAAGGATCCTTCATGAATTTCCTTTATCAGCATGTCTGCTTCTGGTTTGTCGACGCATCGAAGCAAGACCATGTCAAAGTTCCTCTTATAGAGTGTATCACCGCTCAGGAAGAAGCTGTCTGCCAACCTTCTGAGGGTCTTTCTATCCTTTCTGGATGCCCCAGGTGGGTACTCTTGTTTCTAAAGGAAGCATTTGATATCGTGATACCAAGGTTTGTCATCTATGACTGCTTCAATCGTGAAGATGTAAGCGGGCTGTTCAAGGCGCATTATGTCGATCTTAGGTAAGTCACTCCATTGACCTACACTAATCATGGAAGAGAGAGTGGCTAATGCATCAGCCATGTGATTCTCTTCACGAGGGATGTGATGAAACTCGATTATGTTGAAGAAGGGTAATAACCTTCTTGCGTAATCTTTGTAAGGGATCAGCTCGAACTGGTATGTGTTCCAATCTCCTTTGATATGATTGATAACCAGGGTTGAGTCGCCATAAACATCCAAGTTTTTAATCCTTAAGTCGATTGCTTCTTCGAGACCCATGATACAAGCTTCGTATTCAGTCTCGTTGTTTGTACATTTGAATGTTAGTCTGGCGGTGAAAGGAATGTGGGTACCCTGAGGTGTTATGATGATTTCCCCAATTCCGTTTTCATAATGATTGACAGCTCTGTCAAAGATGAGTCCCCATTGGGAACCTGGTTCCGGCCCTTCACTGGGTAGCGGTTCATCGCAGTCTTTCATTTTTAGATACATGACATCTTCGTCAGGGAAGTCAAATCCAACTGATTCCTGATCGTCAATCGGCTGATTACCTAAATTATCAGCTAAAACACTTCCTTTAACGGCTTTCTGAGCGTGGTACTCTATGTCATATTCTGATAACAACATCTGCCAACGGGCAATTCTTCCCGTGAGAGCAGGCTTTTCAAAGACATACTTGATCGGATCCATTTCAGAGATTAACCAAGTAGTGTGACGAATCATGTACTGGCGAAGACGTTTGGATGCCCAAGCCAGAGCGCAGAAATTTTCTCAAGCATACTGTACCGAGTCTCGCAGTTGGTGAATTTCTTGCTCAGATAGTAGATGGCAGACTCTTATCTTTTAGTTTCGTCTTGTTGGCCAAGTACACATCCCATTGAGTCTTCCAAGACTGTCAGGTAGATGATCAGTGGTCTTCCTTCCACTAGAGGTGATAGAATCAGTGGGTTCGACAGGTATTCCTTGATACTGTCGAATGCGGTTTTGCAGTCTTCTGTCCAAACACAGTCCTGATTCTTTGAGTAATTTGAAAATCGGCGCACATGTGGCGGTCATGAGGAATATGAATTTGGAGATGTAGTTCAAACGTCCCAGGAATCCTCAGACTTGTTTTTCAGTTTTCGGAGAAGGCATTTCTTGAATGGCCTTGACCTTGTCAGGATCAACCTCAATTCCTTTCTGGCTGACGATGAATCCTAAGAGTTTCCCTGAACGGATACCGAAGGTGCACTTGTTGGGATTCAAGCGGAGTTTGTACTCTCTCAACCGCTCGAATAGTTTTGACAGGTGGGTCACG
Organism: Lathyrus tuberosus; assembly: GCA_022829125.1. Classification (NCBI taxonomy): domain Eukaryota; kingdom Viridiplantae; phylum Streptophyta; class Magnoliopsida; order Fabales; family Fabaceae; genus Lathyrus; species Lathyrus tuberosus. The sequence continues at coordinate 10,585,913 of JALAZF010000112.1, forward strand.
TGCTCTTCTTCTGTTTTAGATTTGGCAATCATGTCATCGACATACACTTCGATTTATTTGTGTATCATGTCGTGAAACTGAGTAGTCATGGCCCTTTGATAGGTTGCCCCGACATTCTTCAAACCGAATGGCATTACCTTGTAACAAAAAGTACCCCACGGGTTAATGAAGGAGGTCTTCTCCATGTCTTCCGGCGCCATTTTGATCTGATTATAGCCCGAGAATCCATCCATGAAGGAGAAAACTTTGAATTTCGCTGTACTGTCTACCAGTATGTCAATGTGTGGCAAAGGAAAGTCGTCCTTTGGACTTGCCTTGTTCAGATCTCTGTAGTCTACACACATTCTGACCTTTTCGTCCTTTTTCGGAACTGGTACTATGTTGGCTAACCATTGAGGATATTCTGACGTAGCGAGGAAACCCGCGTCAATCTGTTTCTGTACCTCCTCTTTGATTTTGACAGCCATGTCTGGATGTGTCCATCTCAACCTTTATTTTACCGGCGGACATTCTGCTCTCAACGGTAGATGATGTTCCACAATGCTGGTATCCAACCCTGGCATATCCTGATAGGACCAAGCGAATACATCGGGAAACTCTTTGAGAAGTTTCGTCAACCTTTCTTTGACAGTTGGACTGAGCAGTGCCCTAATCTTGACTTCTTTTCATTCTTCTTCCGATCCCAAGTTGACTGTTTCCAACAATTCTTTGTGAGGCTCAATGGATCTTTCTTCTTGTCTGAGTAGTCGGGAGATCTCCTTTGGAATTTTGTCATCATTTTCTTCTTCAGTCTCAAATACTGGGAACTCAAAGTTGGGAGAAGGCATCGGATCGTATGTTTCAACGGGGTTTAAAACAAGCAATCTGCATGACGTGATGATTCGTGTTTAGAAGAGATTGAGAATGCAAGAGTGTGTGCAGTGTTTTATTATTTTCTTTTGAACAATGCTCATTTTTATTTATTTTTGTTTTTTAGGATTACCATTTTCTGAAAAACAAAAAGAGAAAACAGCAAACACTGTGGAAATTACAGAACGACGTTTATTTATTTATGATCAGTCGAATCTTGAAACTATAGCCCTATAGAACAAAACTCTGTCGCTTTGGGCGAAGCGAAGAGGGACATTTACATAAAGTGAGCCCTATCAAAACATCCGTTTCACCTGGGCAGGGTGAAAGATTAAAGTAAAGATGGCAATTACTTTGACTTATTCACAATCTCCGGAACATCGACTACAACCCATTGGCGGTTAACTCCTCGGTGAATCACAAAGTCTGGTACCTTCTTTCTTAGCTTGTCCTCAGAAATGATGTGATTTCTGGTGGAGCTGGATCATTGGAATCTGTCTCCCAGGCAAAGTTGTCGTAGGAGGATTCCTCGGTTCTATTTTGCGTAGTATTTGTACTCTCAGTTGTATCTCCCCATCCAGTTGGCTGGATGTCTTCGAGCCTGATACGAGAGCTTTCAGGAGCGGTGTATTTGACCATGAAGTCGAATTTTCCACTTGGTTGTACCAGGGTGTCCCACACCTCTTTGGAACTGGAGGAGTCATCCCTCTCGATGACGTTGACCTCGGGAAAAGCATATTTAATGAATTCTAGTCCTATAAACGTTGAGAATTCATCGTCGTGCTAGGTATTTTCAGGATACCCGGGGTGTTGATCCCATGACATGGTGGGGACGCAGGTATTCTTTTCAATGATGCTGAGCTGATATGCCCCGTTCGGCCGACTCTCTTGCCCTAAGTCTCTTGGGTAAGGCTGCCACATTGGCAGGCCATCCATCGGGCCATGGTAGTCGTGGTCAAAGTTGTCTTTCATCAGTGTGTCCTCCTCTAATGAATTTGGCAGAGCACGACATCCTTCTGGATCACAATCTCTGTACATCATTTTGACGTCTAACCGGGGTATAAATCTTGGGCTCTGTGCAGGAAAGCAGAAGGGAGTCTACATTTCGTCCTGAGATGTATAACCGTCCTCATTGAGATAGGACTTCCATTCTTCCTCCGTATCGGAGGAATCACCTTTATTGATGGTATGGACTTCTTGAGTCACTGGTTGAAGGAAGCCTCCACTATGGAAGAAGTTCTGAATGGGATGAAAACTTTTATTGTTCGCAGCCGTCTGAGTACAGGTTGAGGAGAAGCCAAGACCTTTCTTTTTCTTATTGTCAGTAGGAATGACAAGCTGCCCCCATCCTGTTGTATTGGTACTCTCGACTGCTTTGATAGCATCTTTGTACGAGGAAATCGAAGTTCCCCCTTCGGATTGATTGTCCTTATGTAGCGAAAGCGTTTGGAACTGGGTTCCGATTACCCCCTCCGGTTCTACATAAGTGGATGACGATAAGTTGCTTACGAGCAAGGCCTGTTCTCCACAGACTGTGATGAGTTGGTCGTTCTGGACGAACTTTAGCTTTTGGTGGAGGGTCAAAGTGACCACCCCAGCCTGATGTATCCAAGGTCTTCCTAATAAACAACTGTATGTTACCCGAATGTCCATGACTTGGAAAGTTACTTTGAAAGTGCGAGGACCGATAGTTATGGGAAGGTCGACTTCGCCGATAACCGTTTTTCTGGATCCGTCAAATGCTTTGACGACGACCTCGCTGTCATACCCCAAATTTTGACCACTAAGATTTCCCATCATTGTGAAAATCATCATCACAATATGGATGGATCATTAGTCTCCCCAAAGATGGGTGAGCATCCACTACAATCAAACTTAGGGTTTCAAGCCCTCTCAGAGCTCTTAGACAAAGGCTCAATCAAGGAATGACATGATCTTCAACTTGTCTAACCTCTCAAACATCCAAAATGGATCAAGAGAATTCCCACCTCAAGGATTAAGCACAAGGTTGCTACCTTCCAGGTGGATTAAGCCTCAAGATCGTTAGTGTCACTAAATTAGGGTTTTGGTCGACCAGGGCCTCCAGATGGGAATTTTCCTCTGGGCATGAGCCAATGCTTCAAAGCATAACCTATGATGCTCCAAGGGACATCATAAACCCAATCACCAACTCAATTTAACCTCAGGGGATGCATTCACAAAAAAATCAGAAATTAGGGTTTCTTGACCTAATTCACCCCTAAGTTGACTTTTGGGGCAAAACATGAGCCAAGACCTCAATACATGATTTGAGGGTCTCTAATACACCACATTGATCCATTTGCAACAATAGATAGATCCAAGAAGCTTGAGCAACAAGTTTCAATTTCATCTAAACCACAATTATGGTTTTGCGGGAAAAGTCAACTGTAGCTTTGAATTTTGACCAGGACATGCTCCCTAACCCTAGGACATGATTCAATACACCCTATAACACCTATGAAATCAATCCATCAGTTTGATTTAGGTCAAGGACTTGATTTCATAGAGGATTGCATAGTTTGGAATTCATCTGATAAAAAGTCAACTGTGCACAAAAGTCAAACTTTGATTTTTTGAGATTTTTCACAATTTTGGTTTTTTAACCCTAAAATGATGTTAATGTGTGGTTGGAATCATCATTTATCAAGAAAAATCAAGAAAAGTAGGATAACTTGTAAAAGGGGTAACCATAAAAAACTTAGAAATTTTCTAAGTTATGGAACAAAGTGGCTAGGGTACCAACTTTGGAGGATCATAACTCCTAAACCACAAGGCAATTTTCCCCCATCCAAAGCTGGATTTGTAGCTCTCATTACCCTCTACAAAAGCTTCAACTACCACTCATTCCAATTCCCCGTGGATTTCAAGTTATGGAATGATCAAAATCAAGAAAAGTGAAAATGTCACTTTTTCTAACACTTAGTGAAATTTTCACTAAGTCAGAATCTGCCTTACTTTTTTCCAAATGTAGGGGCATTTTTCACTTGGATGCAAAAAGTATCAAAACCAATTATTATCAAACAGTTGTTGTATCATATGAGGGCTTTTCAAAATGGCCAAGAACATCACCAAACTCAACTTGAGTCATGAGATATGACAATGGCAATATGCCTTGCTGAAAACTGCCAAGGCTAGGCAGAATTTTACACTTTTGCTTGATTTGACAAAATCAGTTAATTCCAAGCCTTGTCATCACTTTGGACACAGCTGAGGATCAAATCTAAAGGGAACAAACATTGATCCAAGCCTCCAAAGTCTTTGGAACAAGAAGTAGCATGCCAAACCTAGAAATCCCTAAAAGAGGGACAAGACTCCAATTTTGGATTGGAGCATTTAATGGATGCTTAGAGGTGGCATGGACTGACACATTTGCAACTGAATTCAGTCAAGAATGATCCAACAACTAGGGAGCTAAAGGCCTGTACTCTAACCTCTAGTCAATGGCTAGAGGAGACTTGGCTTCCCATTGATCAACATTGGCCAAACCTCTGTTGTGGTTGCCATTCACTATTGATCCCAAAACAAACTTTCTCTACTATAAATAGAGCTCATTTGTGCTCAGTTTGAGTACACCAAAGCCATCAAACAGATGCTTTCCTCAAAATCCCTCTCTTTAGGCCAAAATGCCTTCTTTAGCAAGGTAACTCTGAGTTTTTGAGTTAGAGAGCATTTCCATCACAGCTCATGATCCTAACACCTCTAATATATCATATCTAAGCTGTCCAAACTCTCACAAGTGACCTGTAATCCTTAAATCAAAAAGTCACCTCTTAAAACCTCAAAATAGTACTTTTGCGCATTTTTCAAGCCATGCCTTGATTCAGTCACTTTCAAAACCAGATAAAACCTCAAACACACTCCAAATATCATCCTTGAACTGTCCCAAATGGTTCCCCCCATCTGGAACACCATTTGAGGGAGTTGTTATTTTGGCAATTTTAACCCCTTTTGCAAGAAAGGGCCAGTTTGTGTTTTTGCAGGTTCCAGCTGATTCCACTCATCCTAAAAGCTTCTAAGGGATTATTTGAGAGTGTCCAAAGCATCAAACCATTTCTGGAACAAGAGACTTGGCAGATTGCACAAAAAACTCCAAAAGCTCAAAAGAGAGGTAAGCATCATGACTTGAACTTTCCAAAAATATGCATTGCTTTGAAGTCCACTGATCATGCACATCTCATACATGTTATATATGTTGTGTTTAAACCAATTCATCATGTAATTCATGCCTATGCCAAAGTGTAGCATAGAAAATGAAATTATAGGCCTATTTTCAAAACCACCATCGAATTTTGAGGAGGGAGCATGATCTGGAAAAAAATACCACCACCATTGGATTCCTTGTGAAATTGTAGGCCAGATGCATATAAATTTGGTCCCCAACCATGGAGAAATGAGAAAGTTATGGACCTTCCCGTTTCTTGCCAAAACTTGTCTTGCCTTGCCTTGCCTTGGCCAGGCCTAGAAAACAAGGCAAGCCTTGTGTATTTGTTGGTTTGTTTCAATCAACGGATGTATCACCACCCCAGTGGTAAGGCGTGCGCCTTATAATCTTGAGGTCGTGGGTTCAAAGCCCACCCAGACCATTTCGTGTTTTCTCATTTTTTTTGCTATTTTTCCAATATTTTCATGTTTTATTAATTAATTGGAAAATTAATAACTCCTTCAATTTTAATTATTTTTGATTGGTTCTTTTTGAAAAAAATCACAAAAATGTTGAAACATTTTATTCCACAAAAAAATCAAGTTTATATTATTTATTTAATATAATTATTATTTTTGTGAATAAAGTCCTTTTTAATTGTTTTTAACATTTTAAAAGTGAATATTTACCTTGAAAGTCAAAACCAAATGAGTTTTAATTCATCTTGTAATTAAAACCTCATTTTTCAAACCTTAAACAAAAATCACAAGTGGTTTATTCAAACTTATTTGGTATTTTTTTATTGATTTTCTTTAAATATTTACTTTTAAAGGGAAAAATTAGGGTTTTCCTTGATTTCAAACCTCATCAATCATTTTCATATCATTTTGGGCCTCTAATAGAGTGTAAGACCTAATCCTTTGTAAATACAAACCTATTTTGGGCCTCACTTATTGTATAAGTCCCGTTGTATTTCAAAAGTTCGGCGCAATTATCGCCCGTATAAAACAAACCCTGGGCCTCTCTTCGAGCTATAAGACCCATTCAAAACCATTTTGGGCCTCTTAAGAGAGTGTAAGACCCATTCCCTTTGTACAAAAAACCTTTCTTGGGCCTCAGTCACTTGTATAAGTCCCTGTACAAAACAACAGTGCGATCAATGATAAAACCCAGGGCCTCTCCCTGAGCTGTAAGCCCCAATTTTCCTTTCAAAAGGAACCTTCTCCTTTGATTTTGTAACATACTGTTATTTTCAATTTCTTTGTTGAACAACTAACCAAACAGCATGGAAGCTCTAAAACCGAATAAGTGTTTACCCACTTTCATTTACTGCTTTCATATGTATATAACTGTACTGTGGGGTTGTTTCACTGTAAGTCTTCTTTCATAAACTCATATCGACTGTGTAATAATAGTATAGATATTTAGAGTTTCCCCGGCAACTACGTCTAGAACTAGACAAAACCTCGTCTCCCTACATCCGACGTTATACCGGATATTTTAACATAACCCAAACAATAAGAACTTTCTTTTACATCAATTTTAGATAACTAGATCTAAGAAATTCCCCCCTTGAACAGTTCATATACGAAGGCCAATGTTCCAAGTGAAACCCCTTCTGGAACTGTTCATCAGCCTCCTCATGGGCTTAGTGCAAGGACCCACAAGCTTCGTAAAAGCATCCCCGCCTCCTCTTGGGCGTTGTACAAGGACCCGTCGGTTTCTTATAAGTTTTCACAGCCTCCTCTTAGGCTTTGTATAATGATTCTTTCTCCGGGAAGATAGCCTCCTCTTGGGCTTAGTACAAATTATCCCTCGGCTTCTTAAAAGTTTTTCTCGCCTCCTCTTGGGCTTCGTACAAATTGTCTCGACGACCTCCTAGAGGTATAGGAACAAAAATTAGTCATCCTAATAGATCAGTCTTTCAAAGAGTTTAGATCTCACTACTACTGTTTCTTAAGCATAGTACAAAAGATAAAACCCGTAGACTCGGACAGACTAAAGCTCCTTTGGATTCCCCATTTCCTTAGAGAACAGGAAATAATCCCGACCCTCAGATCAAATCCATGATTACAACATTACACCATATAAGAACTGATTTTCTTTTTTAACCAACATGCTAGACCTGTCACTCAATTGAAACAGTTACCCTAGCCTTCTCTCGGGCTTTGTACAATGATTCTTCCCAGTGGAGCAAACCTTTTAGCCTCCATCTCGGGCTTCGTACGAGATACAAAACACTCTCTTGTTGAGTATAAAAGACTCTCTTGTTGAGTCAATCTCCATTTAGCCTCCATCTCGGGCTTCGTACGAGATACAAAACACTCTCTTGTTGAGTATAAAAGACTCTCTTGTTGAGTCAATCTCCTTTTAGCCTCCATCTCGGGCTTCATATGAGATACAAATCACTCTCTTGTTGAGTATAAAAAACTCTCTTGTTGAGTCAAACCTTCAGCCTCCATCTCGGGCTTCGTACAAGATACAAAAACACTCTCTTGTTGAGTATAAAAGACTCTCTTGTTGAGTCAAACAACCTTTAGCTTCCGTTTTGGGCTTCGTACAAGACACATACAAAAGCACTCTCTTGTTGAGTCAACCCTTTTAGCCTCTCTCTTGGGCTTCGTACGAGACACATAAAAACACCCTCTTGTTGGGTCAATAGCCTCCTCTTAGGCTATATATAAGGAAAACCCCGGTTGAGCCAATCAACCTTTTAGCATCAAAGCCGTGCCTCGTTCATAGCATACAAACATCAACAACTCCTCGTCTAATTGCTGTAAGTGGCAAGCCTCTAGATTATTTACATCCACGTCACTGTCCCTCTTTTAGCATGAGAGATTCCTAAGGAAAGATGGCATTGCTCTAAACTGAGTTAAAGTCTTCTCCTTCAGGTTAAAAAACCCCTATAAAGGAAATTATGGCATTGTTGGATTCACATATCCCAGTTAAAGTAATTCTCCTTTATAATCAGTCACCCAACTGTTGTGACAAACAGACCCCTCTTTAGAGATGACAAATTCTCTCTAAAGTCAAAACCTTTTAGCTTCACATCTTGGGCTTCAAACAAGATACAAATAGACCCTTTAGCTTCACATCTTGGGCTTTGAACAGGATACAAACCATTTAGCTTCACGTCTTGGGCTTTGAACAAGACACCAAAACACCATTTCCTCCCATAGAATAGGAGGAACTACGATCGCTCTGATTTCCCTGTTTTGGTAAACGGGAATACGTAGGCATAATATTGAAAGAAAAATCTTACAGAGCACACTAATCAAAAACCCAAAATCCCGTACCTTCATACATCAATCGAAAAGCATTAGTCCTAACATCCTACCAATAGTATAGTCCCGTCATTTCAGTCTTAACAAAATAAACAGAAAGAGGCCCCACTTCCATATAGCATTCGTAACCTAACAGGCCGCTGTTTAAACTCAGTATGCAAGTAGGGTTAGTTGGAGACATCTATTTCCCTTCCTTTATCAGCTTCAATAGGATAAAAAATGAATCGACCTGTAGTACCTCAGAGCGTCAATGCTTAAGAACCACGTCCAAAATCGCTCGCTACAGAAAAGTGGCGCCCACCGTGGGGCCCTTCTTTCTTTCTTACAATTTAAGGTGAAAACCTTGGACAAGTTATTTTCATGACGGTTCCATCGGGGAATGTCATTATTGCTAGGATCGGCCCTCACTAGGATCTTAGGTTAAAACCTTTAAATTGGGAAGGTACCACAGAATGGCGACTCCGCCGGGGAGCCATTTTCTGTCAGGAACATAGGATTCATAGCTCTTAAAAGTCTAGGATATTAGAACAAATATATATGCTGCTTTTCCTAATTGATATCTGTGTTTATTTTTCTGCTAATGGGAATGTGTGTGATGCCGCACGTGGAAAGATTGAGTATACACCTAGGAAAAACCTCTTTTAGTAGTGCGGAAGCTATCGGAAATAGCTGTCACGCGATACTACCCTCTTCTGAGATTCTTCGAAATACATCACCTAGCACGGTTCCCGGCCCGCTGATGTTATCTCGACAAGAATCAATGATTTTGAGAGACAGGTACAAAAATCACTAGTATAAACCTTTGGGATGGGTAGAGCCTTGACTTCATGACACCGACCCTTTGACCCCATGTTTTTTCTATGTTTTTGTGTGCTGCATTCATGCATTCATTTTAAAAACATTAAGCAAAGAAAATTTTTCTCTTCTAGTCTCTCTTTTTCAAACTAAACTAAGACAATGATTGCAAATGTCAGAGAGAAAAGGATAGCGCTAATGGATTTTGGTAGACGGAAAACTCACAAGTATACCTTCAAGGTTCCAAAACTAGAGGATTTAGGAGGATTAGCAAGGATGATCACTAACCATGATGCTTTCAGAGCCAAGTACGGAGGTCTACTACCTCTGTTAAGGGTCCATGTAATCGAAGGAATCATGGAGGCACTTGTTCAATTTTACGATCCGGTTTATCACTGTTTCACATTCTCGGATTACCAGCTCGCACCAACGCTGGAGGAGTATTCCCATCTGATTGATCTGCCCATTACTGATCAAGCTCCCATTTCTGGACTGGAAGAAATTCCAAAGGATCAGACCATTGCAAGAGCAATTTATATGGATGAGTCAGAAGTCAAGACTCACATGACCACCAAAGGAGGAATCCCGGGTTTACCAGCCAAGTTTCTGGTAAAGAAGGCTCTATACTTTGCTAGTATTGGGAACGTGGCCGCTTTCGAGAGCATCTTTGTTTTGCTCACCTACGGGTTATTTTTGTTTCCCAACATTGATAACTTTGTAGATATCAACGCCATTAAGGTTTTTCTCATTGGAAACCCTGTACCAACTTTGCTCGCAGATGCGTATCGTTCTGTACACTTAAGGAATTTATACAACGGAGGCATGATCATGTGCTGTGTACCCCTGCTATATAAATGGTTTATTTCCCATTTGCTTAAGTTTGCCACTTTTTGGGATCATAAGAGTGCCTTACGTTGGTCGCAGAAAATCATGTCTCTTACCAACTCTGACAAAGATTGGTACAATAGGATTTATGACGGGATCATAATCATCAACCGTTGTGGAAACTTCCCCAACGTACCCCTCATAGGAACTAAGGGAGGAATCAATTACTATCCAGTTTTAGTTCATCGTCAATTTGGATACCCGATGAGGCATGCCCCGCGTAATGCTCATCTGGAAGGTCTTTTCTTCAAGGAAGGAGAAAATGACAGGGCACTATAGATGGAAATAGTGCACGCTTGGAAACATGTTCATAAGAAAGGATGAGAGTCTCTAGGAAAACCAGACTGTGTCTTGGTGGAGCCTTATCTCCACTGGGTACAGACTAGAGCTCTCAAGCTAAAAATGCCTTATCCTCATTATGGAGTTCTTCCACCCAGGGAATCTGTCATGTACTTCATGACTGAAACGGAAAAACTCCAGGTTACTCTCAACAAAGTTCAACAAGAGAGGAGGTCTTGGAAGAACATGTACCACATTCTCAATTTAGAGTGTACCAAAATACAGCAACTGCTGAAAGATAAGGATGCTCTGATTGAAATTTTGGAGCAACATGCTGTAGAAAATCAGGATGACCAAAGGAATTTGCTCGCTCCTTTCACTTGGCAAAGGAATGACAACCCGACAACGGCCCAAGAGCCCCGGTCCAAGAAAAGGAAAGTACTAGAATCAGCACCCGAGTTCTCCTCAGAGAGGACTCAGGGCCCATTAGTTTAGGTTTCTGTTTTTGCACCTTGTAATTTACTGTATTTCCATTTCCACAATCCTTTGAATTCAATAAAACGGGGTTCCCCCACTATTTGATATTTGCAATCTAATTGTCGGAGTTTATTTTGATTAAACCAAAAAAACAATAAATATAATCAGTGCATTCATCATTCTCACGTCACGTATTCTTCTTACCTACGAATCTCACATTTGTGTCTCGGTTCTAGAGTCAAACTGTCTCATTCATACAATACTCGGGCCAATCGTCAGAAAAAAATGGATGATCTCGAGGAAGAGAATAGAGAGTTGAAAGAAGAGATCGATGCTCTGAGAGAGGGTATGAGAAAGCTTCGTAACGACATGCAAGCCATGGCAGACGCTCAGCTACAAAGAACTATGATCTCAGAGATCACCTCAACGCCCATAATGGAGAAGTATGATCCTAGGTATCAAATGCCGAAAGATCGTTCCTGGGGCATGCCTGTTAACTATATCCCGGAAGAATATGTTCCACCGATCACTGAAGATCAGGGAATCATAGCAGAAGCTGCTGGACCTGAAGGTTACAAACTTCGGGAAAGCGAGGATGCCAGAGGCATATTGAGGACTCCTGAAGGTTACAAACTTCGGGAAACGCCAAGATTCACTGTCGTAGTAATGGTACCACCTCCTGTGGTGCACACTGTCCCAGAAGGATAGATTCCGCAGATACCTTCTGGTAGAAAGGAAAGTATGTTCGATAGAATAGATGAATTCCAGGAGCAGTTCCTGGAAATGCAGAAGGAACTGCAAGCTATTCGCGATCAGGATTTATTTGGAAAGGACGCCGCAGACCTTTGTTTGGTCCCCAATGTGAAAGTTCCGTACATGTTCCAGGTACCCGACTTTGAAAAGTACAAGGGTAACTCTTTCCCTCAGAGCCATTTGGTGATGTACGTTTGGCGAATGTCAGCTCAGACAGAGAATCAGGATCTAATGATTCACTACTTTCAGGATAACATAACCGGTGCCGCATTAAAATGGTACATGGGTTTAAACCGCGCTACGATCAGCACATTCAGAGATCTTGGCACTGCCTTCGTCCAACAGTATAAATACAATTTGGACATGGCACCAGACAGAGATCAACTCAGATCAATGTTGCAAAGGGACAAGGAAACCTTTAAGGAATACGCTCAGAGATGGCGTGAAATTGCCGCTCAAATTTGTCCACCTCTTGAGGAAAAAGAGATGACAAAGATTTTTTTTAAAGACCTTGAGCTCATTTTACTATGACAGAATGGTTGCCAGTGCGCCCAGCGACTTCACCGAAATGGTCGGTATGGGAGTGCGTCTCGAGGAAGCCGTTCGAGAAGGACGTCTAGTCAAAGACACTGGGTCGACAAGCGGTACTAAGAAATACGGTAGTGCTCTCCCTAAGAAAAAAGATCAGGGTAATGGGAATATCTCTCCCGGAAAACAAAGGCGTTGATATCAACCTGTAGCAGCTGTAACTCCTGCTATCAACCCCGTGCCTACGTATCAACCTCAGGTTGCACAGAGCCAACCTAATCAACAACAATTTCAGCAAAGGACACAACAGCCTCTTCAGCAGGCTCGTCCTCAATACAACAACAACCGTACAATGCGGCCACCAGGATTTGATCCTATACCCGTATCATAAGCAGAACTATTTTCATTAATGCTGGTCAAAGGGCACATTCAGACCAAGTCTCCTCTTACAGTACCGGAAAATCCGCCTTTTTGGTTCAAAGTGGATCAGACTTGTCCTTACCATCAAGGAGGACCAGGGCATAACATAGAGAACTGTCTCAGTTTCAAATCCGACGTGCAAAAGCTTGTTAGGAGTAGGGTCTTATCTTTCAAGGATACGAATCCAAATGTTCTCACGAACCCGCTGCCTCAACACGAGAAAGCTGCAGTCAATCTGATAGAGGGAGAGTCTAACAACGTCTATCAAATTCACGATGTACTCTTGTTGAGGACCAATCTGGTCAAGATGCATTGTAGACAGAGTGGATATGGCCATGTGCCACCTCAAAATTATCACCACTGTGATGTCTGCTCTAAAAGTAATCAAGGAAGTTCTGTGGTGCAATCAGCTCTCCAGGAACAAATGAATCTCGGATGGATCCAAGAGCACCGAGTTCGTGGAGTTAACATGGTTTATACGAATTCCAACATCATTCAAAACCACGACATCTGTACGATGAATGTCAACTTGGTGGCGATGCACTCAAGGCAAAGCCAGTATCATAATCTGTCGTGGCATGAGTACAATTCCTGTCTGACTTGCTCGGTAAACAAACAGGGATGCTCTTTTGTACAAGAGGCCCTCCAGCGTCAGATGGATCTTGGATGGATCCAAGACTACCATGATAGGAATCATGATCAAATCAACATGGTTCAAATTTTCAATATTCGCTTGATGAATACCAGCCTGGTGGAGTTACATGCTAAACAGGTCCGGGTCGGGTTCCTGGTATCACATGATTATCAGAGCTGTAATGCGGGTTGCGAAAATGATCAAGGTTGTGCCCTTGTCCAGGAAACACTTTAGCACTTGTTGAACCATTGGTGGCTTCCAATCTATATGGATGAAGACACCCAGCAAATTAGTATAACTAACGGGAATCCTACTAGATATCAAAGTCAGGACGTTCGGTCGATGGAAACGGACCTAGTAAGGTTACACTGTATTCAAAGCGGATGTGGCCAGGTGCCACTACACAACTGTGAGCGGTGTGGAGTTTGCTCAATGGATAATCGAGGATGCTACCTCGTGTGAGCAGCCCTTCAGAGTCAGTTGGACCACAAAGAGATTCAACCATGGTCAAGTTCTGGATCAGTCAACTACCTCACCGATCAAATCGAGGACGTTGTCGTAATCTCTGATCATCAGAGGGCTAGGGATGTTTGTTCCATCATCCCTCTACTTGATGAATCGAGAGTTCCCAACCGGGAACGGATCGAAATTACGTATGATGGTCAGAAAAATCAGAAGGCTCCCATAGTCATCTATCTACCGGGACCACTACCGTATGAATCAACTAAGGCTATCCCTTACAAGTGTGGTGCAACAACAGTCGAGAATGGAAAGGAAATTTTGTTACCCTCCGTCGTGAATATTGCAGACATCAGTCGAGTAACACGAAGCGGTCGAATCTTCAACAGAGGAGTTGGAGAACCTACCAGAGAAAAGGAACCTCAGACAGAAGTTCCCAATCCACCAGTTGGTCAGTCTAGTAATCCCGACCTTTCAAAAAATGATGATGAGATGATAAAGCTCATCCAAAGGAGTGAATACAACATTGTTGATCAACTGTTGCAAACTCCTTCAAAGATCTCGGTATTATCACTGTTACTTAGTTCAGAAGCACACAGGGAGGCTCTACAGAAAGTCTTGGAGCAAGCCTTTATGGAACAGGATGTAACAATCAGACAGTTTGATAGCATTGTCTCTAACATCACTTCCTGCAATAACTTGGGATTTAGTGATGAGGAATTACCTGAAGAAGGTCGCCGTCATAACATGGTGCTCAACATTACATTCAACTTCCAGGACGATGCTTTAGCCAGCGTACTGGTAGACACAGGGCCAGCCCTGAATGTTATGCCGAAGTCCACTTTGATGCAATTATCATTCAAAGGCCCTCCGATGAGGACCAGCGAGGTCGTCGTCAAAGCATTTGACGGATCCAGAAAAACGGTTATTGGCGAAGTCAACCTTCCCATAACTATTGGTCCTCACACTTTCCAAGTCACTTTCCAGGTCATGGACATCTGGGCAATATACAGTTGTTTATTAGGAAGACCTTGGATACATCAGGCTGGGGCGGTCACTTCAACCCTCCACCAAAAGTTAAAGTTCGTCCAGAACGACCAACTCGTCATAGTCTGTGGAGAACAGGCCTTGCTCGTAAGCAACTTATCGTCATCCACTTATGTAGTACCGGAGGGGCAATCGAAACCCAGTTCCAAACGCTCTTGCTACACAAGGACAACCAATCCGAAGGGGGAACTTAGATTTCCTCGTACAAAGATGCTATCAAAGCGGTCGAGAGTGCCAATACAATAGGGTGGGGCAGCTTGTCATTCCTACTGACAATAAAACGAAGAAGGGTCTTGGTTTTTCTGCAACCTGTACCCAGACAGCTACTAACGATGAAAGTCTTCATCCCATTCAGAACTTCTTCCACATCAGAGGCTTCCTTCAACCAGTGACTCAAGAAGTGCATACCATCAATAAAGATGATTCATCAGATACGGAGGAAGAATGAAAGTCCTATCTCAACAAGGACGGTTATATGTCTCAGGCCGAAACGCAGACTCCCTTGTGCTTTCCTATATAGAGCCCGAGATTTATACCCCGATCAGATGTCGAAATGATATACGGAGATTGTGATCTGGAAGGATGTCGTGCTCCGCCAAACTCATTAGAGGAGGACACTCTGATGAAAGAAAACTTTGACCACAGCTATTATGGCCCGATGGATGGCCTGCCAATGTGGCAGCCTTACCCAAGAGACTTGGGGCAAGAAAGTCAGCCGAACAATGAAGATCAGCTGAGCATCATTGAAAAGAATACCTGCGTCCCCAACATGTCATGGGATCAACACCCAGGTTATCCTGAAAATACTCAGCACGATGATGAATTCGCAACGTTTGCAGGACTAGAATTCATTAACTATGCTTTTCCCGAGGTTAACGTCATCGAGAGGGATGACTCCTCCAGTTCCAAAGAAGTTTGGGACACCTTGGGACAACCGAGTGGAAAATTCGACTTCATGGTCAAATACACCGCTCCTGAAAGCTCTCGTATCAGGCTCGAAGACATCCAGCCGACTGGATGGGGAGATACAGCTGAGAGTACAAATACTACGCAAAATACAACTGAGGAATCCTCCTACGACAACTCTGCCTGGGAGACAGATTCCAATGATCCTGCTCCACCAGAAATCAGTGTCATTTCTGAAGACAAATTAAGGAAGGTACCAGACTTTGTGATTCACCGAGGAGTTCGCCGCCAATGGGTTACTGTCGATGTTCCGAAGATTGTTCATAAGTCAAAGTAATTGCCGTCTTTTAACCTTTCACCCTGCCCAGGTGAAACTGATGTTTTAATAGGGCTCGCTTTCTGTAAATTTCCCTCTTCACTTCGCCCAAAGCGACAGAGTTTTGTTTTATAGGGCTGTAGATTCAAGAATCAACTTGTTCATAAATAAAATAACGTCGTTCTATAATTTCTGCATTAATTGTTGTTTTCTCTTTTCGTTTCTCAGAAAATGGTAATCCTAAAAACCAACTCAATAATAAAAACAAGTAGTAAAAAAAAATACACTGTACACACTTGCATTCCCTCTATCTCTTCTAAAAGAAATCATCACGTCATGCAGATTGCTTGTTTTAAACCCGTTGAAACATACGATTCAATGCCTTCTCCCAACTTTGAATTCCCGGTATTTGAGGCTGAAGGAGAAAATGACGACGAAATTCCAGAGGAGATCTCCTGACTACTAATACAAGAGGAAAGGTCCATTCACTACTATAAAACACATAAACAACGACGCCATGCTCACAATGCTTCATCCCTACACCGTTGTGACATATCTAAACTAAGGCGCGGTTGTATTTTATTTATTTATTGAATAAAACTTATCTGTATATAACAACGGTTGATAAACTAACAATGGTGATTATCTGTATATAACAACGGTTGATAAATCAACCGTAGTGATACCTTCAAGCTTTCATGTGTTCGAACCTCAGCGCATTCATATATATTATTCCTTTTATGTTAAAGCGCGCCTTTACTTTTTTATTTACTTCTAATTAAAAAAATTAAAAGTTATGACTACGGTTGTTTATATACACCGTTGTGATATATTTTGTATATTTTTTTAATTTTTAATTCTAAAAATAACTATGGCGCTTTAATATGAAATTTCATTATGTAAATAATATATCATAACGGTGTAAATTCTTGACTGTCGCAGTAGTGTTTCAATAGTCTCCAAACTAGGTAGTCTCATTTTCTCTTCAGTATCCTTATTTCGATTCCATTGAAAATAGAAACCAGATGAAACATTACACGATTTCAACCCTAAACCCTAACCTTCAATACTGTGAAACAATACACAATTCCACCAAAGCTTGCATCATCAGTATCCATTTGTTGTCATTTTCATCATCATCGTTACGATAGTGAAGAAAATAGAAGATTACGCACATACCAACATCGTCGTCATCATCGTCACCGTCGTTGTCGTAAGGAAGGAAGACAACAACAACACCAACACCAACATCGTTTACTTCGTCGTCACGTTTAGGGTACGTAAAATATTTTCCCCATGCATCTACAGTAAACTCTTTTGCCATTGTTGTTCATGTTGTTGCTGTTGTTTTTGAACTTAGATGTCGACCTTGTCGAGTTCTTCATCAGAAACCAGCGAAGAAACTCAAACAAATGAAAGGTTAGCCAATGAAACTCAAATAACTGAAAGTCAAAGGAAAAGATCACAAAGAGGTGTCACAATGATGCCCCAATTCACATCAGTCTGTAACTCATCTGGTGCAAAAATTCCGATCGAGTTTGATTCGCACTACAGATTAGTGGATTGTCCACATTATGCTACTTTTAGGAGTTCTGTTGCGTTCCTTGCACGTAGCAAAGTCAGTATACTGATTGATGATTGGAGAGAAGTGGATGGTAATGTCAAAGACAACATATGGACAGACGTTAAGGTATTTCATACTATAATTTTCATATGTTGTATATCACTACCTATAGTTTCTAATTCATACTTATATATTGATTTAATGTAGTTGAATTTTGAGTTTACCGATGACTCAAAATTGAAAAGAAAGTGCATAACTTATGCCGGTGTTCGTTGGAGGGGATTTAAGTCACGGCTCATGTCTGACTACATTACGAAGCCTAAGAGCGGTCTTCAACCTCCATGGATTCGGTATAGTTTTTTATCGAAGAAGGTGTGGCACAAGTTTGCGAAGAAACGCCGTTCTGAGGAATTCAAGGTTAGTACTAGTCTTATGTAACCTATAATGTTATGCTAATGAGTTATAGATACTAATGATACACATTTTTCACTATGTTAATAACAGGCTAAAAGCGAAGTGGGAATTTAGAACAAGGCGAAAAACATGTACCCACATAGATTGTCTCGTGGGGGTTACAGGAAACTTGAGAAGAGGATCTTGCAGGAAAAACTACAAGAAGGAGGAGATTATGACATTCCATCTCCACCTTCAAGACATGAGAAATGGAAGAGGGCTCGATTAAGACCTAATGGAGAGTACACCTCTGAGGCTTCAAGAGTAGTTGCTGAGAAAATTGTAAGTATATGTTTTGTTTAAATGCGTTTGCTTATGTAAATTCCTCATGATGAGTTGTTATTTAAATGCGTTTGCTTATGTAAGTTGTTCATGTTGTGTAGGATAACTTGGTTGTGGCGGCTCGTGAAGGCACATTTGTTCCGGAAGCACGACATGACATATTAGTCGAAGCTATCGGAACAGCTGAGCATGGAGGCCGTGTCCGTGTTGTTGGAGATGGTGTCGGCTTGAGGTCATACTTTGGATCTCAAAGAAGAAGCACTGAAACCGCTGAATTTCTTGCTCAACGACAAAAGATTGATAATGTTGAGAAGCAATTGGTGGAGCAAAGAAGGCTGATTGAAGAGGAGAGGGAAAAAAGGGAGAAAGAAGTGGAAAGGTTACAAGAGATGTATTCGGTATGTGTCGTAAATCACGCTTATTTTTGTATGATATATATTATATGTTCTAATTGAATATATTATGCTTATTTTTGTTTTATGTTCTAATTGAATGTTATGATGTAGAGATTAAGTGAAAGTCTCGAACAACGAACTAATGAAGATCTTCGTTGCGTTGGTGATGATCAAACTCCAAGTAGAAGTGTCGTAAATCACGCTTCTACAAAAGGGAGTAATTGTACAGCCCCTCCCCCACCTGTAGATAACCGCAATGGGATATTGGACCCTTGTCCAAATGAAATAACAAGTTTATACTACTACATTTCAATAACAGACCTTGCGCAGCCCCTCATGCTAGAACATTGGCCAAAATTGGATTTAGTGTATTACACTCCTGAAGATGTGAGGGATTTTCTCGCAGGATATAAGTGGCTTGACTTATCTATTTTGCAAGTTTGGTGCACGTAAGTATATAGTCGAATATACATGTCATTATAGAACATTATAATTTTTTGTATTTTCTCCCTTAATTTATTCATTTTCTTTGACCATTTAGGTACATTCACCGTGTTTGTATAGAATTGAATAAATCAAGTACATATGGAATCTTGGACCCAAGTTTTATTGCTTGGGCGTATAATGATAAAACTATCAGAGAAAAGTACTTGAAAAGCCGGCTAAATGACGGAGGAAAAGAATGTTACCTTGCACCATTCCTATGTAGGTTAGTATTGTTGTAATTTATTTCCATATTCTATATTTAGTTTTGTTTTAGTAACAACTAATAATATATATATATATATATATATTCTCGTGTTCATTTAGTGGTCATTGGAAATTGATCGTAATATCGTTTAGGACAAATACGGTGACATTACTGTGTTCCTTGCACGATCCACTCCACAAACCAATGAAAGATCTTGTATTAACGTAAGTGTCTTTGTTTAATATCATTTTCTTTGACATTAATTGTAATTAGTTTATCATGTAATATGTTTAATTCAATTTTCAATGTGCAGTATTGTGGAGCAAGTTAATATATTGAGGAATGTTAGAAAAAACCCCACATACCTTGCTCCTAAAGTAAGTGGCCCGATTACCTGTTTATTTCACTTACATTCATGCATGTGTGGTTGTATTCATGTTTTTATATTCATGTAATTTGTAGATGAGGAAACAACCCGGGAGTTACGAGTGTGGGTATTTTATCATGAAACATATGTTAAACATCGTCCTTGCCAGCACTGTTGATTCATGGGATACGGTAATATATGCCATAAAATGTTTACATATATTAATATATAAGTTGACTATTGAATTATTATCATGCATGATGTATCTTCAATTTTTTGCTCTTATGTAGATGTTTAACGACGAAACCCCATTCCCCCTTGAGGACTTTGTGGATCTTCGTAAACGTTGGGCGTATATCCACAATCAGCTTAAGGGTTCTGCTTCTGCTGTATGATATACTAGCAATAGTTTTTTATGCACATATTTTTTGCTTTTGATGCACATAATGTGAACAATAGTTTTGGTTTTTGATGCACATAATGAAATCAATAATATTGGCTTTTGATTTAAACAATGTTAGCAGTTTAATTCTCTGATTCATTTAGCTTTTGATGTAAATTTCTTTTGATGTAAATTCTCTGATTCATTTATAAGGATACAATATAGGAAGAATTGTGTTTGATGCACATATTGTATTTGCATGTAAACAGAAGCTATTTTGACAGGATAAATTATGGGAATAATTTGATACGCAGATAAATTTTATATTTAAAACAGTCTGTTTTTGGCAGCGGTTATAAACCTATCCGTAGTTGTATGTCAAACGCTAATATAAATAAAAAATGTTGTTGCTGAGAATCGAACCAGATCACAGTTTAGTATATCACAATGGTTGACTAAACTAACCGTCGTGAAATGGTGCGCACAAACTGGAATACAACAACAGTTCCCGGACCGTCATTGTACGTACCTCATATACAACAACACTCTACATAACAACGCCTTCTCCCCCGTCATTATATGTCATTTCCAACCGTTGTTAAATGGGTTTTTCGTAGTAGTGATTGAACCTCACAAAGAGCCGTTGGAAATGGTAAACTTGGGTCTAGAAAAAGAGAGAAAAGAAATCAGGATTGGGGTACTGCTCAGTCAAACTGCCAAAGAAAGTCTGACAAAACTTCTTAGAGAGTTTCCCGATGTATTCGCTTGGTCCTATCAGGATATGCGAGGGTTGGATACCAGCATCGTGGAACAGAGGTTGAGACGGACTCACCCGGACATGGCTATCAAAATTAAAGAGGAGGTACAGAAACAGATTGACGCGGGCTTCCTCACCACATTAGAATATCCTCAATGGTTAGCCAACATAGTACCAGTTCTGAAAAAGGACGGAAAGGTCAGAATGTGTGTAGACTACAGAGATTTGAACAAGGCAAGTCCAAAGGATGATTTCCCTTGCCACACATAGACATGCTAGTAGACAGTACAACAAAGTTCAAAGTTTTCTCCTTCATGGATGGATTCTCGGGCTATAACCAGATCAAAATGGCGCCGAAAGACATGGAGAAAACTTCGTTCATTACCCCATGGGGTACCTTTTGTTACAAGGTAATGCCATTCGGTTTGAAGAATGCCGGGGCAACCTATCAAAGGGCCATGACTACTCTGTTTCACGACATGATACACAAATAAATTGAAGTGTATGTCGATGACATGACTGCCAAATCTAAAACAGAGGAGGAGCATGTGACCCACCTGTCAAAGCTATTCGAGCGTCTGAGAAAGTACAAACTCCACTTGAATCCCAATAAATGCACCTTCGGTGTCCGTTCAGGGAAACTTTTAGGTTCATCGTCAGCTAGAAAGGAATTGAGGTTGATCTTGACAAGGTCAAGGCCATTCAAGAAATGCCATCTCCGAAAACTGAAAAATAAGTCTGAGGATTCCTGGGACGTTTGAACTACATCTCTAGATTCATATTCCTCATGACCGCGACATGTGCGCCAATTTTCAAATTACTCAAAAAGAACTAGGACTGCGTTTGGACAGAGGACTGTCAAACCGCCTTCGATAGTATCAAGGAATTCCTGTCGAATCTGCCGATTCTATCACCTCCAGTAGAAGGAAGACCGTTGATCATCTACCTCACAGTCCTAGAGGACTCAATGCGATGTGTACTTGGCCAACAAGACGGAACCAAATGGAAAGAGTTTTCCATTTACTATCCGAGCAAGAAATTCACCGACTGCGAGATTCGGAACATTGTGCTTGAGAAAACTTGTTGCGCTTTGGCTTGGGCAGCCAAACGTCTTCGTCAGTACATGATTCGTCACACTACTTGGTTGATCTCTGAAATGGATCCAATCAAGTATGTATTTGAAAAACCTGCTCTCACGGGAAGGATTGCCCGTTGGCAGATGTTGCTATCAGAATATGACATAGAATACCACGCTCAAAAAGCCGTTAAAGGAAGTATTTTAGCCGATCATTTGGTTCATCAACCGATTGGCGATAAAAAATCAGTCGGGTTTGACTTCCCAGACGAAGATGTCATGTATTTGAAAATGAAAGACTGCGATGAACCGCTACCTAATGAAGGGCCAGAACCAGGTTCCCAATTGGGACTAATCTTTGATGGAGCAGTTAATCATTACGGAAACAGAATTGGGGCAATTATCATAACACCTCAGGGTACCCACATTCCTTTCACCGCCAGACTTACATTCAAGTGTACAAACAACGAGGCCGAATATGAAGCTTGTATCATGGGTCTCGAAGAAGCGATCGCTTAAGGATCAAAAACTTGGATGTATATGGCGACTCAGCCCTGGTTATCAATCAGATCAAAGGAGATTGGAACACTTACCAATCAGGACTGATCCCTTACAAAGATTACGCGAGAAAGTTGTTACCCTTCTTCAACATAATCGAGTTTCATCATATCCCTCGTGAAAAGAATCACATGGCTGATGCATTAGCCACTCTCTTTTCCATGATTAGTGTAGGTCAATGGAATGACATACCTAAGATCGACATAATGCGCCTTGAAAAGTCCGCTTACATCTTCACGATTGAAGCAGTCATAGACGACAAACCTTGGTATCACGATATCAAATGCTTCCTTCAGAAACAAGAGTACCCACCTGGGGCATCCAGAAAGGACAGAAAAACCCTCAGAAGGAAAGCAGACAGCTTCTTCCTAAGCGATGATACACTCTATAAGAGAAATTTCGACATGATCTTGCTCTGATGTGTAGACAGACGAGAGGCAAGCATGTTAATGAAAGAGATTCATGAAGGATCCTTTGGCACTCATGCCAATGGACACACAATGGCGAGAAAAATTCTCAAAGCAGGGTACTACTGGTTGACCATGGAATCCGACTGCTACAAGTACATGAGGAAGTGTCACAAGTGTCAGATATACTCTGACAAAATCCATGTACCGCCAACACATCTCAAAGTTCTGTATTCCCCATGGCCTTTTTCTATATGGGGAATCGACATGATTGGCATGATTGAACCCAAGGCTTCGAACGGACATCGGTTCATCCTGGTAGCCATTGACTACTGCACCAAGTGGGTCGAAGCAGCGTCATATGCCAATGTAACCCGACAAGTGGTGGTCCGATTTATCAAAAAGAATATCATCTGCCATTATGGTGTTCCAAGCCAGATCATTATTGACAATGGATCTAACTTGAACAATAAGATGATGAAAGAGTTGTGCGCTGAGTTCAAGATCGAACACCATAACTCATCTCCCTACCGACCCAAGATGAACAGAGCGGTAGAAGCGGCTAACAAGAACATCAAGAAGATCGTTCAAAAGATGGTTGTAACCTATAAAGATTGGCACGAGATGCTACCCTTTGCTCTTCACAGTTATCGTACATCTGTCCGCACTTTAACAGGGGCAACCCCTTTCTCTATAGTATATGGCATGGAGGCAGTGCTCCCCATCGAAGTAAAGATCCCATCAATCCGGGTATTGATGGAAGCTAAGCTTACAGAAGCTGAATGGTGTCAAAGTCGACACGATGAACTGAATTTGATCGAAGAAAAGAGAATAACGGCACTATGCCATGGTCAGTTGTATCAGCAAAGGATGAAGAAGGCATTTGACAAAGAGGTTCGACCTCGCGTCTTCAGAAAAGGAGACCTCGTACTCAAGAAGATACAATCATTTCTCACTGATTCCCGGGGCAAATGGACTCCGAATTATGACGGCCCCTATGTGGTCAAGAAAGCTTTCTCAAGCGGCGCCTTGAGACTTGCAACCATGGACGGAGAGGAATTTGCCTACCCCACGAACGTTGACGTAGTCAAGAAATACTTCGCCTAAATAAAAAAATATATAAAAAAAACAACGTCTCGGTGGATTGAAAACCCGAAAGGCCGATCCAGGCAAAAGTTAGAGACATAAAAAAAATCATCCCGGTGGATTGGAAATCTCAAAGTACGATCCAAGCAAAAATTAGGGATTCATGGCAAGTAACTACGTCTGATCAGTTCAACTCCTCAGGGTAATGTCATCCATCAGAAGAAAAACTCTAGTCAAGGTAATCTTCGACCGAAACTCAGGATGCCCCGAATTCAAAGTTGGTAGAAGGATAATGGTCGTTATGTTTCAATGTAGCCCTTTTCCCTTAAATTACCATTTTCTAACTTTGTAAATACTCTTTGGAATCACGCGTTTGGCTGATCTCCATCCCATCAATAAAATTTGAGCCCTTGTGCTTTTGTTTATAATTCTCATTTGTTTTAGCTTTATAGAACGACATTTTAACATGATCAATGATTCTTGAAATAAAACAAAAATGAATTTACTTGATAAAATTTTTCTGCTTTTAAAATAAAGATGGCAATTTATTTTGACTGTTGAACATCGAAAGAACGTCAATTGTGTCTCCGAAGGTGTTCGAGCCTCAAAGTGCAGAATCAAAGTACTCCTTCTAAACCAGTGAGCCTGAACAAAGGATCAGTTATGTCAGATGTGAATACTCCGGTTGAGTTCGTACCTCCTAAGCCCGACCAACGGTTGTTCCCCGCAGGGACTATTTCTCCTAAGCAAGGCAGAATTGCTATCTTGAACCAGCGGTACTTCTTCGTCCCTCGCAGTGGCCGAGTATCCCGTCGTGTTCATCCATTAGTCTGTATGTTGCGTCAGTTTTTTAGGCATAAACATACATACGTCATGTATTATTGATTTACATTCGCATTCATATTGCATCACTATCACTCTAGTCGTCTTATCCCCTAGTGATAAAAGTCTTCACAATCGAGTTGTCGGTTCTTTCCTCATCGGGAAATGGTGCGCCTGCCCTACATCTCTCCTCCAGTTTATTTCTGGGATGAAGTCGGCCCTTGACCACTTTGGTAACTTGATCCTCTGAAAGACCAGAGAAAACGTTCGACAAATGTCACTCTTCGCCATTGAAGATGATATCGTCGCTTTCCCAGATTAAGGAAAATCCCCAGAGAAAGCCACGTGACTAAAGACTCTCAGCAACACATTGGTTTTTCTCTCTAGAAATTCAATGTTAATGAAGTCATCGGCACCTAAAAATTGGATCACATCACATGACATTTCTCCGAGAAGATCCCGAGAAAAGTATGATGTAATATCCCCAAGCGACAGCAGTCTCTCAAGAAACCTGCTTTACCCAGTAGAGTCACCAAATGGCATCTCCAACAGAGAAGTTTGTACCCCTCTACAATTCAGACAGATGGGTTCCCCAGCAAGTCTGACATCAAAATCTTTTCCGTCAAATGGCATCTCTCCAGGAAAATTCGGCGAAGAAGTTTGAGGAAAATCGCTACGCATAGCGTCCCTTGTCAAGAAAGTTTATTGACAAAAGAAACTCAGACCAGTTCCTTGGCAGGAAACCAGGATTGAGAGGAAGTTTATTTCAGAAATTGAGACCAGTTCCCTGGTAGGAAAATAGGATCGAGGGGAAGTTTATTTCGGAAACTGAGACCAGTTCCTTGGTAGGAAACCAGGATCGAGGGGAAGTTTATTTCAGAAACTAAGACCAGTTCCTCGGTAGGAAACCAGGATCGAGGGGAAGTTTACCTTTTATAAGTATCATTGCTTAGCAAAAGAAGATGGATGAGCAAGCTGCTATGCATAACCCCCAATAAAATTTCAGGTATTCCGATATTTAATCCTCTTGCACCCCGAATGCCCGAATACCTTCTCCATTCACACCTTCGGGTCCAAGAAGATTAGATAGGGGCATCTGCATATCCCAAATTTTTACCACTAAGATTTCCCATCATTATGCAAATCATCATCATAATAAGGATGGATCATTAGTCTCCCCAAAGATGGGTGAGCATCCACTACAATCAAACTTAGGGTTTCAAGCCCTCTCAGAGATCTTAGACAAAGGATTAATCAAGGAATGACATGATCTTCAACTTGTCTAACCTCTCTGTCGCTCCCGGGATTTTCATCCAAGTACAAACGCGAAAGTGGCACCGAAACAGAGTCGCCAGCAATGTGTATTTATCCCAAGAGAGGGAAAGGAAACACCGCGTAAACCTGTGAGAAAGGAAAAGCATGGTCTTACGACCAAGAGAACTGGGTTCGAGAGTCGGTTACGCGCGGGGAAGGTATTAGCACCCCCACGCGTCCATCGTACCCGATGGGATCCACGCTTGCTTGTCTCGATCAAAGGGTGTAAAGAAAGGATACTGGAAAAGGAACTGAAAGAAAGAAAGGAGAAAGAAAAGAAAAGGAACGGGAAACAAAAGTAGGGAAAATAAAAGAAGTTCTCACATGGGCCCTACCCCACTGCCTACGTATCTCATCGGGAGCATGAGAATCAGAGCGACGTAGTTCCCCTCACTAGGGATGGATTGTGTTTTTTAGAGAACGGCTTACGTTCTAGCTCAGGTGTTGCAGGCTCGCTGGTCCGAGTGCGTTACCATCTTGCAAGAGAACGAGTAGAAGCACGTTCGTGCTTTGAGAATGAATGAGATGAGAAAAGAATTCCCGAAGGAAAGACGTTATTGTTTGTTTTTGTCTTTTAGAAGTTTTTTCCATTTATTTGCATATGACAGTGTATCTGAATCTTAGTCATTGGAATGTGTACATTCTCACATTCCAAGATGGAATGGGTAAGAAAGCACACTAAGAGTGAAGAAGACCCCCACACTTAGTTCCAATTGTCAAGGTTCAAACACACTAGCATACTTGTGTTTATTAAGTGTTTTTGTTGATTATGAAATGAAGAAGTGTTTTTTATTATTTGTACCTTCAACAAGTATTGCATTTAAGTCCCTCATACAAGATCAAATGTTTAACACATTGACCCAAGATGGGCTATATGCTACACATTCTAAGATTATAAGAGAAGACCCCTTATAATCTTTTCTTTATATGAAAGGCCTAAATGCAATAAATGCCTACCTTTATTATATATTTTGAATTTTCTTTGAGATGAGAAGATGAAAGACTCAAGAGAGGGTAAAGGTAAAAATCTATATGGACTAAGACTCAATCCTAATTGATTAGTTAAGGGAGTGATCCTAAAGTTTGTGAGGTTTCAACCTAAAGTCTAAAGAAAGAATGAATTAAACAATTCACTTCTAAAGTAGAAGATGAATTGTAATTCAAAAAGGGAAAGTAATGAGTTATTAAAAGAAAGCACATAAGTGCTTAACAAAACATAACATGGAATTGTAAAAGAGAAAGGATAGAAGTTGAATGTGGATTCCTTATCCACACTCAATTGCAACTTACCAAAGCCCCTACATGGTTAGTAAACATGTATAAGAAGTATAAGAAGTAAAAGAACATGTAATGCATCATAAAACTCAAAAGAATTAAATGAGAAACCAAATCCTATAACCACAACCAGAATGTTCATCACATGGGAACAAATGGTCATTATCAATCAAACTCAAGTGGATAGGCAACAAACATCCTCCATGACATTAGAACATGCTACCATAAGAAAAGGGAGAATGAAAGATGAAAAGAAAAAGAAGAAATATGCATAAATGGAACATGTAATCCATGGATCAGAATTGAAATGAAATGAAACATGATTCACAAACATCTCATAAGTATTCATGAAGTACATCAAGGCATTTAAGAAGTGATAGAAGAAGTAGGATTGAAATGGGAGTTCAAAAAAGGAAAGTGCAAACACAACATGTTAAAGGTACCCAAGGTTCAAATGATAATCAACATGCAAAGATGACATATAATATGTATCAATGACCTATTATGTCACATGAATGGTTCACCAAATATGCAAATGATCATGCAAGTATGTACAAAAGAAAATATGTAAACATGCACAAAAGTTAAGATGATATGACATGCTATTATGCTTCAAAAGTAATGCATCAAACAAAAATCAAATGGCCTTAGGAAAATTATGCCAGCATATTATTGGAATGCCTAAGTCAGAAATGCATCATACATCAAAATAGCATGTAAAAATTCAGAGCAAAATGACTTCAAACAAAGCAATTAGGTCAAATTGAAACATCATGCAAAGTGGTGCAAATATAGGCATCAAAACATGTCATAAAGTGACTTAAAAAATCAAACAAAAATCATCTAGCATGCTTCAATGTAGTAGTGAATCAATGCAAAAAGAATCATGTCAAAACAGTTTGTAATGAGCAAGAACAAAGTTAAACAAATTCATGTATCATGCTTAGAATGCATCTAAATGGAAATTCAAAGAAAATTATGGATCAGGGGTAAAAAGGTCATAAAATCAGAAAATAAAATCATCAAAAATTTTCTAAATGTTTTAATGATGCTCATGAATTTTTTTGGAATTTTATGATGCTATTTAGTATTTTTAAAAATTAAAAAGTAAACGTGTAGAAAAATGAAAAAATGAAATGAAATGTGAATGTGAATGGGGGTGTGAACATAGCAAATGATCAGTTCAAAATCATTGGGCTTTAAAAAAGAGGAGGTGTGAATATCAATCAGGTTAGGTCCATTAAGCACGCAGAACATACTAACAAGCATGGAATCTCAGTCAACAAAATTGACTCACTCATGGCCATTGGATCAAGTCACAGTCAAACCATAGTCAAAGTAATTGAAATCAATGCATGTGCGTGAGTGACCACAATCCCTATCATGTACCACGCCACAAAACGTTTAAATGAAATCAGAAAAGATGCACATGACATGCACATGCGTTTTAATGCGTTGTCATGCTCTTAGCCACACGATCATGCAAAATGAACGGACACGATTAAAACATACATAAACCCTAGTCATCAAAGTCACCGGCCGGAGAGGGACCTCCGGTCACCTTCTCCGGCCAACAGCCACCACCTGCAACTCTCACTCTTCACCAAAATGTACAAATCATATACTAAAATGAAGCTGAGCTAACGCAGATCATGAATTCAGTGAAAAAACATACAAACAGTTCATGACATGAGAGAACCGAACAAAGGAAGATTTGCCCTAACATTTGGTCTATGCCTCTAAAGGCCTATCAACTAGCCAGGCAAGTTCTTGAGCTTATAAGAAGCTGCAAGAACCTGAAAACCAACTCACATCAAGTCTATAATGGATGAAACTCGTACCTGAATATTGGATATTTGGAAATACTCTTCAGAAAACCAGAGATCTTAGCTTCTTCTTCAACCTTGGAGCTTCACGAACTCAGCAAAATAAATGCTATACAACCAAAGGTCTTGAGAGCAGAGAGATTCAATGTTGAACAATGCTTGCAAAATCTTGAGGACTGTGTAGAAAAACTTCAATCCAATGCCATTGATGATGATGAAGATGAAGTAGATGAAGGAAAGATGGTGAAGCTCGTGTGAAATCAGAGAGAGAGTAGAGAGAATGTGATGGAGAATTTGAAGTGTTTTGAAGTGAAAAATGAGAGAAATGAAGCTGAATGAAAATGTGAAGTGAGATTTTGTTTTATAGTAGGCTTTAACCACGGTTAAACTGAGTGAGGTTAACTGAGTTAAAGTGGTTATGCTGAGTTCACCCTAACTAACTGAGCCAAGTTAGTTAGGGCGAGTTATACATGGCTGTGATATGGTGAGGTTAAGCTTATGACAGTTGTGGTGAGGATGAAAGTGAAGCTGGGATGATGAGGTTATGTTATGCAGCATGTCATGGCATTGCTTATGGTACAAGTTTCTCCTTTGAAAACCTTCCTTCACAATGTATGATGGCTGATATGCATAAGTATGGTCATAAGGATGTTTGTTCAAATGAGGAAATAAAGTACATGAAGTGTTTGTGGGATGACTGAACCAAATCGTGTACACAGCCTACTAACATCATTTACTGCATCAGTGATAATTATGGTACTTTGCCAATGAAATTCTCCCTACTTAATGGATGATTTGATGAATTCTTGGGGTCATTGGAGAGAGGACACATAGTAGAACATGTTTGGTATGAAAAATGAATTGAAATGAGGCTTGAAATAAGTTGAAAAATGACTTATAACATCCACATTTGGGACTGATAGAAGGGCGTGGCAACTGGTTGGTTGACAAGGCATCTTGGCACCTGGATTTTTAGCATGATTACCATGACTTGAGGCCACTATTTCTCCATCATAACTTGATCAGACGAAATTTTGCCCAACATGAACATTGGAGAGGGCACTACAAGGAACATTTTTTATGTTGAACAGTTTTTCATTTGGAGCTTTCTTCTTGGAGAAATTGAGCTTGACATTTGGCACACCAGGTGTTTGTAGAAATGACTGCGCGCGTGCCCTGAAAATCTTGGTCATGACCTAGTTCTGAACCTACTTTGCTCAAACTTTGATCAATCATATCTCACTCAATTTTTATCCAATGGAGATGTTCCACACATGGATTTGAAGCTTAAAACAAGATCTTTTGTTGTGGCCGAGTGGAATTTTCATTTGGTGCTTCAATTTTAAATGGCCTTGGTTCAAACTCTGATGCAAAATGGCCAAAACTTACTATTTTTAGTAACCCTACTTCACCCAAAAATGGCAACTTTCCACATCTTGATTTTTTCATGATTCCTTTGGAGTTTCTTGACCAAATTTTGCACATTGGACACATATAACATGAATTTTATGAATTTGGCCTCAAAAAGTCAAGAGTTGGCTTTTTCCTCTGATTATTTGACTTTGCCCCAAATTTCCTGATTTCTGATCTTTCTTCCAATTGAACCACTTCTAAAACCAATTGAGATGCAATTTTCCACATACATACACTTAAGGACATATGGAATACCATGACATCAAGTTTTGTTCAAAAAATCAAAGATTCCCTGATTTAATGGGAAACCCTAGTTTTGGTGCCCACCTCCTAGGAGAAAAATGTGCAGTCTTCAATTTCAAATTCCTCAGAGTATGTTGTGTATTCTCTTAAAGGATGATGAGATATACCATTTGAGGATGATTTTGGATCAATGAACTATCTCTTTTGAGGGTTTTCCTTCAGTTTTTTGAACCTCTTGCATAGTGAAAGATGTAGTGCTTCAATCTCCCATTGAATCTCTCATTCTTGAGGTTGTGGATGTTCCATTGAGATGGTATGAGACATGAAAGACCTCTTGGCTTGCCTTGAGGGCACTTGATTGACCTTTTTGTGCTTTGAATGATCCCTTGATTGTCCACCTTCCCCCTGATCACATGCCCTGATGGTAAGAAGGATGCCATGCTTCATTTTTCTATGTTAAATGCAATGTAATGTTAATGAGATGGATATGATATGATAAATGATAATGCCATGCTATGATGCCAAAAGGGGAGAGCAAATTTTGGGGTATTACAGCTGCCCCTATTCAAGCGCTGTAGACCTGAATGCCTGAAAGCAATTGCTTTCGGACTTTCAAGGTATATAGTGATTGAATACCAAATATAACCAAAAATTTGCTCTGGATGATGAAGAATAAAAGGGATATAAGCCCAACGAGACTGCTGGATTGAATCTTCGATGAAACGTCGGAGAGATCTGTCTTTTGAACGACGCCAGACGACTACTGGCTTGCCACACTGCTGGTGGACTTTAATAATGTCTTTTATGCAACTCCAGACGACTACTGGCCTGCCACACTACTGGTGGACTTTAGAAATGTCTTTTTGAACGACGCCAGACGACTACTGGCTTGCCACACTACTGGTGGACTTTAATAATGTCTTTTATGCAACTCCAGACGACTACTGGCCTGCCACGCT
The DNA here is from genome assembly GCA_022829125.1 of Lathyrus tuberosus. NCBI lineage: Eukaryota > Viridiplantae > Streptophyta > Magnoliopsida > Fabales > Fabaceae > Lathyrus > Lathyrus tuberosus. The sequence continues at coordinate 10,617,576 of JALAZF010000112.1, forward strand.
ACTGGTGGACTTTGCAGCTTCGTGCCACCCGAAGATGGACTTTTGCCAATCCACTGTTGGACTTTTGCCACCCGAAGACGGACTTTTGCCAATCCACTGTTGGACTTTTGCCACCCGAAGACGGACTTTTGCCAATCCACTGTTGGACTTTTGCCACCCGAAGACGGACTTTTGCCAATCCACTGTTGGACTTTTAGCTGCTTTGCCACCCGAAGATGGACTTTTGCCAATCCACTGTTGGACTTTTGGAATATCAATACGGATTGCACTCTGCATCCGTGTCAGACATCCCTGCCGACTTTGCTGAGGAACAATGATCAATGACTTGACTTCAGAGGTTCCTGAGAGGATAGTATCTCTGCTGGAGAATAATTGAACAATCCGTCTGCTTTGAATTGTCAAGTTTGCCAAAAATAAATTGGACTTGAAGAATAATAGATCTGCCAGTAATCACTTCATCTGCTGGGGCATGAATTCTGGTCACAGCGACTCCGCTGGGGATGAGAATTTCTTTGTATGGCGTCTTTCTAGGGGAGAAAAGTCATAAAAACTCTGCTTGGGGATCTATCCAATCCAAGACCCTTTGTAGGGGTTATCAACCTTCTGACTCGGCTGGGGAAGGACTGTGCCATCCTTGTTGAGGAATAGATTCTGTCGATCTTATAAACCTCTGCGGGGAGAACAACAACTCAGCTGGGGAGTATTGCTGACAAGATTCGATGCTGACCTCTGTGGGGGATCATTACCAGAGACACAATCTTGCCGGGGAATCAGGGTTACTCTGCCGGGGACAGACAAAACCTGGTTATACCATTCCACTGCAACTTATTGGGAAAGAGTCCTTAGAGATCTGTTGGGGAAACCCAAAGCAAATCCACAGTATTCTGCTGAAGAATATGACTGTCAAGCTTAGGATAAGTACCACAATGCCCCATGTTAGGCGAGCTTCCCTTTAGACAATTCCGTTAGGGATGACAAGTTTATAACAAACTCTGCTGGCGGAAACTGCTTTAAAACGTCTCGTGCTGGGGAATGCCTTTTGAGAGGATTTTACAGAAGACCAACTGTCCTCAAACTCTACTGGGGATGATCAACACTTCATGCTGGGGAAACAAACATGCCCCATGCTTGGACAAAACAACAATTCGTCCCCGAAGAGGATGTCATAAGAGGATTTTACAGAAGATCTAGCCTCTTCAAACTCTTGTGACTTCGCTGGGGATAATGACCATCAGTTTCGGTGTCGACGAGACCACTCTTTGGGGGAACCTGTGACCGTTATCGACACAGAAAAGCTTGTAGCTGTTGGAAGTATTGTATGAGAGAATCGACTTAATAAGATGCCACGGTACCCAGTTGAACTTAATTCACTGATATCGACCTGTTATGAACAATCGTCGACCGAACGATGAACGCCGATCTCCTTACCCATAATTGCCCCAGTCTTTTGCGTGGGGTGATTTATTGCTGGTCTTGTGCTTAAAATCATCTGCACCTGCTACCTGCAACAAAAGAATATGCCCACATGCCCCGAATATTGCGTGGCTAGAATCCACCATCCGGGAATATTCAACATTCAAGGTAATTTCAAATGTTTTTTTTCGCATGTTATTGCAAGGCCGCCATGTTTTCAAATGCAATGTTTTATCAAAATTAGGACGTTTTTGCAAACAAAGCAATAAAACAAAAATAGAAAGCTTTTTATTGAGATTCAATTTATTGACTGAGAGCCCAGAATAGGCAATTACATCAGGAAGCAATCCCTGGAAAGAGGTGATCGCTGAAAATTGAGAAAAGAAACTATCCTAATGGCAATGTGAAAACGGAATTCCACTGAGTTTCCATTCTGTTATGACCAGTATGTCTTCAAAACTCCCCGACCTTGCCTTCTGAGGAATGATCAGACCGATTCCTATCCTTCAGAACGTCAGTTGTTCAAACGGTAATGGGGGATAGATAACTCAGACCATAGTCATTCGCTTAAATCCCTCTTTTGTGTGGACCGCCCTTTCAGGTTTTCGATCCACCAGGATACCCTTTTTTGCCTAAGTTGCCCTTTCGGGTTTTCAACTTACCGGGTGTACAAATCTTTTTTCAATTATATCCCTAATTTTTGCCCGAACCTTATTCTGTTTTTGGTTCGCCGGGATGCCCTTTTTTGCCTGGATTTTTTTATTTTTATTATCCAGCGGGTCTATTCATGCGAAGTATTTTTTGACTACGTCCGAGTTGACAGGGGATGAAAAGTCTTCGCCATCCATGGTTGTAAGCAATAAGGCTCCGCCTGAAAAGACCTTTTTAACCACGAATGGACCTTCATAGTTAGGAGTCCATTTGCCCATGTGATCTGTATTGGGAGGAAGGATCCTTTTGAGTACCACATCTCCGACTTTATAAACCCGAGGACGCACCTTCTGGTCAAATGCCTGTTTCATTCTGCGCTGATATAGTTGCCCATGACATACAGCCGCCAATCGCTTTTCCTCAATAAGGCTCAGCTGATCAAATCTGGCTCGTACCCATTCAGCTTCATCTAGCTTAACATCCATCATAACTCTGAGGGACGGAATCTCTACTTCAACCGGTAGCACTGCCTCCATACCATATACAAGTGAGAATGGGGTTGCCCCAGTGGACGTGCGTACCGACGTTCGATACCCATGCAAAGCAAATGGTAACATCTCATGCCAATCTTTGTACGTGACAACCATCTTCTGCACAATCTTCTTGATATTTTTGTTGGCCGCTTCGACCGCGCCATTCATCTTTGGGCGGTACGGAGAAGAATTGTGATGTTCGATTTTGAAGTCCCGGCATAACTCAGCCATCATCTTATTGTTCAAATTAGAACCATTATCAGTAATGATTCTTTCGGGAACTCCATATCGGCAAATGATATCCCGTTTTAAGAAACGAGCGACCACTTGTTTTGTAACATTGGCATAGGATGCGGCTTCAACCCATTTGGTGAAGTAATCAATTGCCACCAAGATGAAACGATGACCATTGGAAGCTGTAGGCTCAATCTTTCCGATCATATCAATGCCCCACATGGCAAACGGCCAAGGCGACGACATGATACTCAACGGATTTGGAGGCACATGCACCTTGTCTGCATAGATCTGGCATTTATGGCATTTGCGGGCATATTTGCAACAATCTGACTCCATAGTCAACCAATAATATCCCGATCTTAACAACCTTTTAGCCATTGCATGTCCTCCGGCATGGGTACCGAAAGAGCCTTCGTGCACTTCAATCATCAACAAGTCTGCTTCATGTCTATCCACACATCTAAGCAGGACCGTGTCAAAATTTCTTTTATACAGCACGCCATCTTTGTTCAAGAAGAAACTACCGGCTAACCTTCTCAACGTCTTCCTGTCTTTGGACGATGCCCCGGGCGGGTACTCTTGACTTTTCAAGAAACACTTAATGTCATAAAACCATGGCTTGTCATCAGACGCTGCATCGACCGCAAACACAAATGCTGGTCTGTCAAGGCGGGATACCTCAATCTTAGGTACATGGTTCCATCCTTGCACTTTGATCATGGAAGACAAAGTGGCCAAGGCATCAGCGAACCTATTCTCATCTCGAGGAATATGGTACAGTTTCACTGTTGTGAAAAATGTCAGCAATCTCCTTGTATAGTCTCTATACGGCACTAGATTTGCTTGGTGCGTGTACCAACTCCCTTTCACTTGATTGATTACCAAAGCTGAATCACCAAATATATCCAGGGTCTTAATCCGTAGATTAATCGCCTCCTCGATCCCCATTATACAAGCTTCGTACTCTGCTTCATTATTGGTGCATCCGAAAGTTATTCGGGAAGTGAAAGGCATATGAACACCTTCCGGCGTGATAAGAACCGCTCCAACTCCGCACCCATTCATATTGACAGCCCCATCAAACATCAGACTCCATTTGGATTCAGGGTCTGGCCCTTCCTCCGGAAGTGGTTCCTCGCAGTCTTTAGCTTTGAGAAACATGATGTCCTCATCAGGGAAGTCAAATTTCATGGGTTGGTAATCATCAATCGGCTGTTGCGCAAGATAGTCGGACAGAATACTTCCTTTGATGGCCTTTTGTGAAGTGTACTGAATGTCATACTCTGTCAAGACCATTTACCACCGTGCAACTCTGCCTGTCAATGCTGGTTTCTCGAAAATGTACTTGATAGGATCCATTTTTGAAATCAACAAGGTTGTGTGCCTAACCATATATTGCCTCAATCGCTTAGCGGCCCATGCAAGTGCACAGCATGTCTTTTCAAGCATGGAGTACCGGGACTCACAATCATTGAACTTTTTGCTCAGGTAGTAAATAGCATGCTCCTTTCTACCTGTCTCGTCATGTTGACCGAGAACACAACCCATGGAACCTTCAAGCACTGTCAGATACATTATCAGCGGTCTCCCTTCAACTGGAGGCATTAGAATCGGAGGTTCCTGCAAGTATTCTTTTATCTTATCGAATGCCAATTGGCAATCGTCATTCCACCTGACCGTTTGATCTTTCCTTAACAATTTAAATATTGGTTCACACGTGGCTGTTAGGTGAGATATGAACCTTGCAATGTAGTTCAATCTACCCAAGAAACCACGAACCTCTTTTTCTGTTCTCGGTTCAGGCATTTCTTGTATTGCTTTCACCTTGACAGGATCAACCTCGATTCCTCTTTCGCTCACAATGAAACCCAGTAACTTTCCAGAACGCACCCCAAACGTGCACTTGTTTGGATTTAATCTCAGACGGAACTTTCTCAACCTTTCAAACAGCTTTTTCAGGTTAACCAGATGTTCCTCTTCTGTTCTCGACTTGGCAATCATATCATCTACATAACATTCGATCTCCTTATGAATCAAGTCATGAAACAATGTCACCATCGCCCGCTGGTACGTTGCCCCTGCGTTTTTCAACCCAAAAGGCATTACTTTATAACAATATGTACCCCACGGAGTAATGAACGTGGTCTTCTCCATATCTTCAGGTGCCATCTTGATCTGGTTGTACCCGGAGAAACCGTCCATAAAGGAGAACACTGAAAACTGAGCTGTATTATCGACCAGCACATCAATATGAGGTAGTGGAAAATCATCTTTCGGGCTAGCTTTATTAAGATCTCGATAATCCACACACATTCTCACTTTTCCATCTTTCTTCGGTACTGGCACGATGTTGGCTACCCACGGAGGATACTTTGTCACAGCAAGAAACCCAGCATCCCACTGCTTCTGGACTTCCTCCTTAATCTTTAAAGCCATGTCGGGGTGAGTCCGACGAAGTTTCTGCTTGACTGGCGGACATTTTTCTCTTAATGGCAGCCTGTGCACGACAATATCCGTATCCAACCCCGGCATGTCTTGATACGACCAGGCGAAGATGTCAACATACTCGCGCAACATTTCCGTCAAAGTTTGCTTCACATCTGCTTGCAAGCTGGCACCAATCCGGATCTCTTTTTTGGCGTCCTTGGTACCAATATTGATGATGTCTACAGTCTCCTGATGAGGCTGGATGACCCTTTCCTCTTGTTTCAACAATCTGGCCAGTTCTTCAGGGAGTTCACAATCTTTCTCATCCCCTTCTTCGGCTTGATAAATCGGATTGTCAAAGTCATACATAGTCATATCAAAATCGTTATCAGTGGTATCCGGAGGATCAAGTCTGCATGAACGGGTTCATGCCTTATTTTAGAATTTTATTTTTAAGCAAAACAAAAGAAAATGAAACATTGCCATTTTATTTTTTTTGTGCAAAAATAAAAACTGAAAGACAGAGAACAAAATTTGATTGCAAAACGTCCTTTATTAATGATTAAACATTGCAAATGCAACCATGGTGGCCCTACAAATGAATCTATACGCCTTGGGCAGAGCGCAAGATTTTGACATGCATTATGGTTAGAAAAAACAAAGAAAAATTACTCTGTCTGAAGAGTAACCCGGATGACTTCTTCAACGAACCAGTTCTGCACTTGTTGTCCCGGAGTATGAGGGCGTACCCAGTTGTCCAGGTCACAATCACTGTCAACACTATCCTCTGTGGCTGCACAAGACTGGTCCGTGTAGATAATTCCGCCACTATTGAAAGTAATGGGTCCCCTGCTCCCCGCATCTGAAGTTGTAGAGGGATGATAACCAATACCAAATTTGTCTTCCTTCATTGGGGTCTCTATCAACCTGCCCCAACCTTGGGCGTTGCCTGCCCTGACGACTTCGACAGCTTGTTTGTAAGATGAAATGGAGGTACCGGCCCCAACTGGTACAGAAGAAGACTCAGGTGCATCGTCAATATTGACTGCTTCAAATGATTGGCACAACATCTCATGAATTTCCCCATCCATTTCAATGTACTTGAACGTGGACAAGTGACTCACAAAACTGTCTTCTTCCCCGCACACCGTCACAACCTGCCCTTCAAACTCATACTTCAGCTTTTGATGTAGAGTAGAAGTAACAGCCCCGGCTCCGTGAATCCAAGGGCGCCCCAATAGGCAGCTATATGCAGGTTGTATGTCCATTACATGGAACGTGGATTTGAACACCTGTGGTCCAATTTGTACGGGCAATTCCACCTCACCAAACACAGATCGTCTAGTTCCATCGAATGCTCTGACCACCAATTCACTAGGCCTTAAGATCAAACCATCAACTTCCAGCTTCATTAATGCCTTCTTGGGCAAGACATTGAGTGATGAACCAGTGTCTACCAGTACATGAGATAACACTGCGCCCTTACACTCCATCGTGATATGCAAAGCCTTATTATGGTTTCTTCCTTCAACAGTCAAATCTCTACTTGTAAAGCCCAAGCCATGGCTAACATTAACATTGGAGATTACGCCCTCGAGCTGATTAACAGTAATTTCTTGTGGCACGTATGCACTCTTCAATACTTTCAACAACGCCTGCCGGTGCGCATCAGAGCACATCAATAGTGACAAGATTGAAATCTTTGAAGGGGTCTGATTCAGTTGGTCCACAATCTTATAATCGCTTTTCTTGATTATCTTCATAAATTCTTCCATTTCCTTATCAAAAGTAATCTTTGTCTCTGCTTCAGGTGTAGGCGCATTTTCAACCACCTGTTTACCTTTAGCCTTTGCTGCTGCTTCTGCCTCTTTATCACTTCTCAAGGTTTGGGGAGCGAACAACCTTCCACTCCTTGTAAAGCCCCCTACACCCCCTACGTTATCAATATTTGGGCTGACTGATGACTCAACTTCCTGCTTTTTACCTTCGTAATATACATCTGCCCCATAGTGCCATGGGATAGCCTTCGTAGACGTGAACGGAATTGGTCCTGGCACCGTGATAGTGACAGGACTGGGCCCTTCTGGCACAACACTCGCCACGGGAACTGCATTGACCGACATTCGAATCTCAGCGGGAGTGTAATAGATGGTCACGGTTGATATCTCATCAGTGTCTTTCACGACTCTGTCGAACTGTAGACGTCCTTCATCGATCAGATTCTGTAAACCCATCTTCAACTTATCACAGCCGTTCTCCTGATTCATACACTCAGAGCAATCTTGATTACAGCCCGGGAACACCTGTCCCTTCAATAAATGATTTTTTACAACCAACAAAGAAGTTTTCACTTGATGAACGTCTAACACCAAATTCAATCTCCTCCCATCTTCAATAGCATATACATTGGCTGCACTATGATCAGGCATGGGATGCTGAGTAATATTAGGAGCGGGAGAGAAATTGATGGCTTTAGCATCAATCAAATCTTGTACTTTATGATGGAAAGCCCAGCATTTTTCAATGGAGTGTCCCTGAGCACCTGAGTGGAACTCACAACGAGCATTAGCATCGAAGTTAGGTGGCAGGTTTCCAGCAACCGGAGCTTTCATAGTACGGAGTTCTACCAACTTTAACTCGAGTAGTCGGGGCAACAGCGCGGCATAAGTCATAGGGAGAGGATCCATCTTACGATCCCTCTGTCTAGACCTTTGCTGGAAAAAAGGTTGTTGCTGTTGAACTTGTTGTTGGGATTGTTGTTTCTGAACAGACGGTGTGGGGATTGTTACAGCATCTACCTGATAATAAGCTTGAGAACGCCCTCTGCCTCGTCCTCTAAACACAGCATTCGTATCACCTTCTCTTCTTTTCTGGCTACTAGCAAACGGTTTCTTCGTCCCCGAAGAGCCAGCCCCACTCACATCCTGGATCTTCCCAAGCTTTAACAGACTTTCTATTCTTTCTCCCGCAATCACAATATCAGCAAATCCAGTTGATGGACAAGCAGCTAATCTATCAAGATAGGCCCCTTGCAAGGTGCTCATGAACATATCTGCCATTTCTCGGTCTGACAAGGGAGGTTGAACCTGGGCAGCCATTTCCCTCCACCTCTGTGCATATTCTTTGAAACTCTCCTTGGCATTTTGTGATAACCCCTGCAATTGAGTGCGGTTGGGCGCCATGTCAATATTATACTGGTATTGCTTCAGGAACGCTTCTGCCAGATCTTTCCAATTCTTCACAGCAGCTCTATTCAACTTCATATACCAGGTCAAGGACGCCCCAGCCAGACTGTCCTGAAAATAGTGCATCCATAGCTTCTCGTCATCCGTATGGGCTGAAATCTTCCCAAAGTAAGGTTGAAGATGCGTTTGGGGACACGCATTGCCGTGATACTTATCAAAAGTGGGAGGCTTGAATTTAGGGGGAATTCTGACTCCTGAGACCAGCCCCAAGCTGGTAACATCAATACCCATAGAGTTCTTGCATTCTATGGCCCTGATCTTTTCTGCTAACTCCTCATACCTTCGATCACCTTGATTACCCACATCAGCATCTAGTAGAGTAAATTGGTCTTCCAGAGTATCTTCAAGAGTAACACCAGCATGCCTACCATTTCCATTACCCCGATTGTTACCACCAGGAGGAGGGTTGCCACCGGGAGGAGGGATGCCATGTCCCTGTGAATTGTCATGTTGATCACCTTCGGGCCCATTGTCTGGACGCTCGACCAGAAGCCTCAACCTCTCCTGATTTTGCGCCATGCCAGTCATGAGGGTCATGAACTGGTCCATACCCGCCCTCATTTCGGCCAAATCACTTTGCACTTGATCCATGATTCTTACTTGATTTCTTCGCGTCGAATATCGGTGAATATGATTCTCCGCTATACTGCCTGAAACCAAATAAAGGTTAGAGACCCTGCAACGAGTACCTGAAAAGCAAGTAACAAAATGCAAAGTGATATGCAATGCCATGCAATGCTATGTTTGTCATTTCCGAGGTGTTTTATACCCTGATTCCAATCCAAACCATAGAAATCTGAAGACCAGAAATCGTGATATAAAGAGACGTATCGTGGTCATGTGCTTGTGTGCAGCTATCTGATAAGGAATAATTCTGAATAAAACTGCTCATACTCATTCAACAAAGTATTCGAGTACATTTAAGAAAGGTTCAACCGCAAATGCAATACAAGGAAAAATGGATCCATCAACAAGCCTGATGGTAACCATTAACAACAAAATATAAGGAAAAGAACATCAGTCTGACAATTCCACATCCTTCAGCTTATCACTTGAGTATTTGATCTCCTCAAAAAGTATACGGGTACGCTGGTGATTCGGCTTTTCAATCATTTCTTTGATCAAGACATCCCTTTTCTCAAGAGCTTCAGTTAAAGAACCCATATGCAGCATCAGAGCCTCGTCATCACACACTCCTTTGTGTCTCTTTATGCCAGCTTGCGTCTTGAGTATCTCCCTTTTTATCATGATTTCTTCAAGCTCTTTCTTGGTATTCCTCAGCTCACCTCTAGCTTCTCCTAGCTGTTCTTGACTCTTGCCGAGGCTTTCCCGATACTTTCTCCTCTGCTCATGCGCCTTTTCAAGCTCTTCGTTCTTAATCTGCAACTGTTCCTGTAATTCAGCATTCTCTATCCTAACTTCGTCCCAAGCGTGCTGAAACTTTGTTAGCTTTTCTTTGGTCTGTGCTAACGCCTGTTTGGTTTGCTTGTGGGCTTGAGAAGCATCATTAGCACCTTTACTAATCTTCCGGAAATGTTGGGCTCTTCCAGCAAAGTCTTTCTCTTTTGCAGTTAGGATTTGTTCAGCATCTTGGGCTTTCCGCTCCAGCTCTTTGTTGGCATGTAGAGCATTCTGAAGACGGCTACTCAACTCGGAATTCTCTCCTTGAAGTTTTTTCACCAAGGCTTGCAACTTGTCAACTTCTTCCACAGTAGCAGTGCTTCTTGCTTTCTCATTCTCCGGATACAAAAGGGGCGCCTTACCAAAAGGCAAGAGAAAATATTCAACTCTTTTCTTCACCCACTCTTCATATGCTGGATAAACCCGGTTGTTAGGCTTTCCTAGAGTAACTTTCCCCTTTTTCAGTATGCTACCCCAGCTTTCAGAAGCTTTCTGTGCTGCTTCCCACCCATCTGATGTATGAAAATAGAGGGACTCCTCCACATCTCTCTTAATAGGCGGACCTGTCAGGGCGTACCCAAATTGTCGAATGGCTAAAGAAGGATTGTAGTTAATCCCACCCAGTCTTCCTATCAGTGGAACGTTAGGGAACTTACCACAGCTGTGGATAATATTCTTGCCAATCAGCCCATGATCTACCCATACGATGTCCTTGGCCACCAATCCCATTAAACGCTGTTTCCACTCTAGAGAATCTTTGGAATCCACAAAAGCCCCTGATTGTGGTAAACGGCCTGCAAACCACTTATAGAACAAAGGTGCACAGCAACGAATTATCCCTCCTCTTTTCTTTTCGTTTCGGTTGTACACCGAGTAGTGAAGATCTCCCAGTAGCGTTGGCACCGGGTTCTTCATCATGAATATTCGTATAGCGTCCGTATCAATGAAATCCGGCTCGTTGGGAAACAACACTATGCCGTATATACAAAGGGCTAGCAAAGCATTAAAAACAAGCCAATTCTCGCCTTTAGCTGCTTCCTGGGCCTTCTTAATCAGATATTCCAGCTTGTAACCACGAATCTTTCCTTTGTTGGAGACATTGGCGTCTAACTCTGATTTGCTCAAATAAAGAGCACCAGCCAACTTCCCAAAGTCAAGATCCCCCACCGATCCAAAGAAAGGGGGCTCCTCCTTGATAGCAATCCCCAACATGTTGGAATACTCCTCCAAGGTAGGAACCAACACATAGTCTGGAAATACAAAACATCTCAGAGGCGGATCATAGAACTGCATCAACGTATGGAGACCTCTGGCTTCATAATCACTGACATTACGGACCATAGATAAAATCCACCCATATTTCTCTTCAAAAGCTTCTCGTACTGCAGGACTCGCCATTCCCTTCAGCATAACAATAGGGCCCAAGGTAGGCGTAAGGAACTTATAGCTGATGATATTCTTCCTCTCTTTAGTGTTCATCTTTGCAGGGAACTGATGACTGGAATCAAGGGTAATATATGCACCTGGAAATGAATAAACATGTATGTTAAAATATGATAATGCAATGCAAAGGGCAATGTGATCTGGTAATCAGGTGTCTGTGCTGAACTATGAACGGTGTCAGTGTAGCTCTGAGACTAATATAGAACCATAGATAAGAACCATCTGAATACAATAGGATGAAACTTCCTTTTTGTGCACTGATGATAGAAAAAACGGGTATGTAGGAGGTCATGGTTACCTGCAAACCTGTAAACAACCCGCCCTTCTCACATGTGGGTACTAGGATATTCCGTATCCCGGGCTCTCAGGTCGAGAAATTATGATACGTTCACCATTTCTGGTTTGGCATCATCATCAATCGAGGAGGCCTCAACTGATTCTCCAAAACAAAAGGTCCTCAGCTTCTGGCACTGAGGTCGAGAAGCAATAGTACATTCATCCCTCAGGGTACAGTACTATCACCAATCGAGGAGTGCCTCCGCTGACTCTCTTTCAAAAAGGGATGTCCTATAGCAAGTTCCCAGCATTGGGTCCTCGGATCGAGAATGTGCAATGGGTTTGCCACGGAATGTGGTCTGCCACTGTCACATCTCGGGAGGAGTGCCGCAACTGAGTCCTCGGGAATGGTCACCAGAGTTGACAGTTCCTCAAGAGAATAACCACTGGCCTGCATAACATGCAGTAGCAGAAAGCTCCTGATAGAACCTCGTCTGGTTGTGGGTCTCATGAACAACAATACATGGTCACCACCACGCAAGCGTCATGACTATCCACTCTAATACCTATGTATGTACTCAAGCTTGTGTAGTGAGCTTATCTCTCAGAACACCCCGCCCGCCAAACAGAAAACAACCGCACAGTCCAGCACAATAATGATATGTAATGCAGTAAATGTGATAAATACAGTAAAGTACAGTAAAGCAGCAATACGGTAAATAATAATACAATACAACAGTAAATACCGCAAACAAAATACACCTAATGAAAGAAAAGCAAACAAGCGCTAGGATTGACTCGCTAAGGAAACCAGAGATTCTGGATTAATTCCCCAGCAGAGTCGCCAGCTGTCGCTCCCGGGATTTTCATCCAAGTAGAAACGCGAAAGTGGCACCGAAACAGAGTCGCCAGCAATGTGTATTTATCCCAAGAGAGGGAAAGGAAACACCGCGTAAACCTGTGAGAAAGGAAAAGCATGGTCTTACGACCAAGAGAACTGGGTTCGGGAGTCGGTTACGCGTGGGGAAGGTATTAGCACCCCCACGCGTCCATCGTACCCGATGGGATCCACGCTTGCTTGTCTCGATCAAAGGGTGTAAAGAAAGGATACTGGAAAAGGAACTGAAAGAAAGAAAGGAGAAAGAAAAGAAAAGGAACGGGAAACAAAAGTAGGGTAAATAAAAGAAGTGCTCGCATGGGCCCTACCCCACTGCCTACGTATCTCATCAGGAGCATGAGAATCAGAGCGACGTAGTTCCCCTCACTAGGGATGGATTGTGTTTTTTAGAGAACGGCTTACGTTCTAGCTCAGGTGTTGCAGGCTCGCTGGTCCGAGTGCGTTACCATCTTGCAAGAGAACGAGTAGAAGCACGTTCGTGCTTTGAGAATGAATGAGATGAGAAAAGAATTCCCGAAGGAAAGACGTTATTGTTTGTTTTTGTCTTTTAGAAGTTTTTTCCATTTATTTGCATATGACAGTGTATCTGAATCTTAGTCATTGGAATGTGTACATTCTCACATTCCAAGATGGAATGGGTAAGAAAGCACACTAAGAGTGAAGAAGACCCCCACACTTAGTTCCAATTGTCAAGGTTCAAACACACTAGCATACTTGTGTTTATTAAGTGTTTTTGTTGATTATGAAATGAAGAAGTGTTTTTTATTATTTGTACCTTCAACAAGTATTGCATTTAAGTCCCTCATACAAGATCAAATGTTTAACACATTGACCCAAGATGGGCTATATGCTACACATTCTAAGATTATAAGAGAAGACCCCTTATAATCTTTTCTTTATATGAAAGGCCTAAATGCAATAAATGCCTACCTTTATTATATATTTTGAATTTTCTTTGAGATGAGAAGATGAAAGACTCAAGAGAGGGTAAAGGTAAAAATCTATATGGACTAAGACTCAATCCTAATTGATTAGTTAAGGGAGTGATCCTAAAGTTTGTGAGGTTTCAACCTAAAGTCTAAAGAAAGAATGAATTAAACAATTCACTTCTAAAGTAGAAGATGAATTGTAATTCAAAAAGGGAAAGTAATGAGTTATTAAAAGAAAACACATAAGTGCTTAACAAAACATAACATGGAATTGTAAAAGAGAAAGGATAGAAGTTGAATGTGGATTCCTTATCCACACTCAATTGCAACTTACCAAAGCCCCTACATGGTTAGTAAACATGTATAAGAAGTATAAGAAGTAAAAGAACATGTAATGCATCATAAAACTCAAAAGAATTAAATGAGAAACCAAATCCTATAACCACAACCAGAATGTTCATCACATGGGAACAAATGGTCATTATCAATCAAACTCAAGTGGATAGGCAACAAACATCCTCCATGACATTAGAACATGCTACCATAAGAAAAGGGAGAATGAAAGATGAAAAGAAAAAGAAGAAATATGCATAAATGGAACATGTAATCCATGGATCAGAATTGAAATGAAATGAAACATGATTCACAAACATCTCATAAGTATTCATGAAGTACATCAAGGCATTTAAGAAGTGATAGAAGAAGTAGGATTGAAATGGGAGTTCAAAAAAGGAAAGTGCAAACACAACATGTTAAAGGTACCCAAGGTTCAAATGATAATCAACATGCAAAGATGACATATAATATGTATCAATGACCTATTATGTCACATGAATGGTTCACCAAATATGCAAATGATCATGCAAGTATGTACAAAAGAAAATATGTAAACATGCACAAAAGTTAAGATGATATGACATGCTATTATGCTTCAAAAGTAATGCATCAAACAAAAATCAAATGGCCTTAGGAAAATTATGCCAGCATATTATTGGAATGCCTAAGTCAGAAATGCATCATACATCAAAATAGCATGTAAAAATTCAGAGCAAAATGACTTCAAACAAAGCAATTAGGTCAAATTGAAACATCATGCAAAGTGGTGCAAATATAGGCATCAAAACATGTCATAAAGTGACTTAAAAAATCAAACAAAAATCATCTAGCATGCTTCAATGTAGTAGTGAATTAATGCAAAAAGAATCATGTCAAAACAGTTTGTAATGAGCAAGAACAAAGTTAAACAAATTCATGTATCATGCTTAGAATGCATCTAAATGGAAATTCAAAGAAAATTATGGATCAGGGGTAAAAAGGTCATAAAATCAGAAAATAAAATCATCAAAAATTTTCTAAATGTTTTAATGATACTCATGAATTTTTTTGGAATTTTATGATGCTATTTAGTATTTTTAAAAATTAAAAAGTAAACGTGTAGAAAAATGAAAAAATGAAATGAAATGTGAATGTGAATGGGGGTGTGAACATAGCAAATGATCAGTTCAAAATCATTGGGCTTTAAAAAAGAGGAGGTGTGAATATCAATCAGGTTAGGTCCATTAAGCACGCAGAACATACTAACAAGCATGGAATCTCAGTCAACAAAATTGACTCACTCATGGCCATTGGATCAAGTCACAGTCAAACCATAGTCAAAGTAATTGAAATCAATGCATGTGCGTGAGTGACCACAATCCCTATCATGTACCACGCCACAAAACGTTTAAATGAAATCAGAAAAGATGCACATGACATGCACATGCGTTTTAATGCGTTGTCATGCTCTTAGCCACACGATCATGCAAAATGAACGGACACGATTAAAACATACATAAACCCTAGTCATCAAAGTCACCGGCCGGAGAGGGACCTCCGGTCACCTTCTCCGGCCAACAGCCACCACCTGCAACTCTCACTCTTCACCAAAATGTACAAATCATATACTAAAATGAAGCTGAGCTAACGCAGATCATGAATTCAGTGACAAAACATACAAACAGTTCATGACATGAGAGAACCGAACAAAGGAAGATTTGCCCTAACATTTGGTCTATGCCTCTAAAGGCCTATCAACTAGCCAGGCAAGTTCTTGAGCTTATAAGAAGCTGCAAGAACCTGAAAACCAACTCACATCAAGTCTATAATGGATGAAACTCGTACCTGAATATTGGAGATTTGGAAATACTCTTCAGAAAACCAGAGATCTTAGCTTCTTCTTCAACCTTGGAGCTTCACGAACTCAGCAAAATAAATGCTATACAACCAAAGGTCTTGAGAGCAGAGAGATTCAATGTTGAACAATGCTTGCAAAATCTTGAGGACTGTGTAGAAAAACTTCAATCCAATGCCATTGATGATGATGAAGATGAAGTAGATGAAGGAAAGATGGTGAAGCTCGTGTGAAATCAGAGAGAGAGTAGAGAGAATGTGATGGAGAATTTGAAGTGTTTTGAAGTGAAAAATGAGAGAAATGAAGCTGAATGAAAATGTGAAGTGAGATTTTGTTTTATAGTAGGCTTTAACCACGGTTAAACTGAGTGAGGTTAACTGAGTTAAAGTGGTTATGCTGAGTTCACCCTAACTAACTGAGCCAAGTTAGTTAGGGCGAGTTATACATGGCTGTGATATGGTGAGGTTAAGCTTATGACAGTTGTGGTGAGGATGAGAGTGAAGTTGGGATGATGAGGTTATGTTATGCAGCATGTCATGGCATTGCTTATGGTACAAGTTTCTCCTTTGAAAACCTTCCTTCACAATGTATGATGGCTGATATGCATAAGTATGGTCATAAGGATGTTTGTTCAAATGAGGAAATAAAGTACATGAAGTGTTTGTGGGATGACTGAACCAAATCGTGTACACAGCCTACTAACATCATTTACTGCATCAGTGATAATTATGGTACTTTGCCAATGAAATTCTCCCTACTTAATGGATGATTTGATGAATTCTTGGGGTCATTGGAGAGAGGACACATAGTAGAACATGTTTGGTATGAAAAATGAATTGAAATGAGGCTTGAAATAAGTTGAAAAATGACTTATAACATCCACATTTGGGACTGATAGAAGGGCGTGGCAACTGGTTGGTTGACAAGGCATCTTGGCACCTGGATTTTCAGCATGATTACCATGACTTGAGGCCACTATTTCTCCATCATAACTTGATCAGACGAAATTTTGCCCAACATGAACATTGGAGAGGGCACTACAAGGAACATTTTTTATGTTGAACAGTTTTTCATTTGGAGCTTTCTTCTTGGAGAAATTGAGCTTAACATTTGGCACACCAGGTGTTTGTAGAAATGACTGCGCGCGTGCCCTGAAAATCTTGGTCATGACCTAGTTCTGAACCTACTTTGCTCAAACTTTGATCAATCATATCTCACTCAATTTTTATCCAATGGAGATGTTCCACACATGGATTTGAAGCTTAAAACAAGATCTTTTGTTGTGGCCGAGTGGAATTTTCATTTGGTGCTTCAATTTTAAATGGCCTTGGTTCAAACTCTGATGCAAAATGGCCAAAACTTACTATTTTTAGTAACCCTACTTCACCCAAAAATGGCAACTTTCCACATCTTGATTTTTTCATGATTCCTTTGGAGTTTCTTGACCAAATTTTGCACATTGGACACATATAACATGAATTTTATGAATTTGGCCTCAAAAAGTCAAGAGTTGGCTTTTTCCTCTGATTATTTGACTTTGCCCCAAATTTCCTGATTTCTGATCTTTCTTCCAATTGAACCACTTCTAAAACCAATTGAGATGCAATTTTCCACATACATACACTTAAGGACATATGGAATACCATGACATCAAGTTTTGTTCAAAAAATCAAAGATTCCCTGATTTAATGGGAAACCCTAGTTTTGGTGCCCACCTCCTAGGAGAAAAATGTGCAGTCTTCAATTTCAAATTCCTCAGAGTATGTTGTGTATTCTCTTAAAGGATGATGAGATATACCATTTGAGGATGATTTTGGATCAATGAACTATCTCTTTTGAGGGTTTTCCTTCAGTTTTTTGAACCTCTTGCATAGTGAAAGATGTAGTGCTTCAATCTCCCATTGAATCTCTCATTCTTGAGGTTGTGGATGTTCCATTGAGATGGTATGAGACATGAAAGACCTCTTGGCTTGCCTTGAGGGCACTTGATTGACCTTTTTGTGCTTTGAATGATCCCTTGATTGTCCACCTTCCCCCTGATCACATGCCCTGATGGTAAGAAGGATGCCATGCTTCATTTTTCTATGTTAAATGCAATGTAATGTTAATGAGATGGATATGATATGATAAATGATAATGCCATGCTATGATGCCAAAAGGGGAGAGCAAATTTTGGGGTATTACACTCTCAAACATCCACAATGGATCAAGAGGACTCCTACCTCAAGGATTAAGCACAAGGTTGCTACCTTCCAGGTGGATTAAGCCTTAAGATCATCAGTGTCACCAAATTAGGGTTTTGGTCGACCAGGGCCTCCAGATGGGAATTTTCCACTGGGCATGAGCCAATTCTTCAAAGAATAACCTATGATGCTCCAAGGGACATCATAAAACCAATCACCAAGTCAATTTAACCTCAGGGGATGCATTCACAAAAAAATCAAGAATTAGGGTTTCTTGACCTAATTCACCCATAAGTTGACTTTTGGGGCAAAACATGAGCCAATACCTCAAGACATGATTTGAGGGTCTCTAATACACCATATTGATCCATTTGCAACAATGGATTGATCCAAGAAGCTTGAGCAACAAGTTTCAGTTTCATCTGAACCACAATTAGGGTTTTGCGGGAAAAGTCAATTGTAGCTTTGACTTTTGACCAGGACATGCTCCCTAACCCTAGGACATGATTAAATACACCCTATAACACCTATGAAATCAATCCATCAAGTTTGATTTAGGTCAGGTATTTGATTTCATAGAGGATTGCACAGTTTGGAATTCATCTGATACAAAGTCAACTGTGCACAAAAGTCAAACTTTGACTTTTTGAGATTTTTCACAATTTTGGTTTTTTAACCCTAAAATGATGTTAATGTGTGGTTGGAATCATCATTCATCAAGAAAAATCAAGAAAAGTGGGATAACTTGTAAAAGGGGTAACTATAAAAAACTTAGAAATTTTCTAAGTTATGGAACAAAGTGGCTAGGGTACCAACTTTGGAGGATCATAACTCCTAAACCACAAGGCCATTTTTCCCCATCCAAAGCTGGATTTGTAGCTCTCATTACCCTCTACAAAAGCTTCAACTACCACTCATTCCAATTCCCCATGGATTTCAAGTTATGGAATGATCAAAATCAAGAAAAGTGAAAATGTCACTTTTTCTAACACTTCGTGAAATTTTCACTAAGTCAGAATCTGCCTTACTTTTTTCCAAATGTAGGGGCATTTTTCACTTGGATGAAAAAAGTATCAAAACCAATTATGATCAAACAGTTGTTGTATCATATGAGGGCTTTCCAAACTGGCCAAGAACATCACCAAACTCAACTTGAGTCATGAGATATGACAATGGCAATATGCCTTGCTGAAAACTGCCAAGGCTAGGCAGAATTTTGCACTTTTGGTCGATTTGACAAAATCAGTTAATTCCAAGCCTTGTCATCACTTTGGACACATCTGAGGATCAAATCTAAAGGGAACAAACACTGATCCAAGCCTCCAAAGTCTTTGGAACAAGAAGTAGCATGCCAAACCTAAAAATCCCTAAAACAGGGACAAGACTCTAATTTTGGATTGGAGCATTTAATGGATGCTTAGAGGTGGCATGGACTGACACATTTGCAACTGAATTCAGTCAAGACCTCCTCTCCTGTTGAACTTTGTTGAGAGTAACCTGAAGTTTTTCCGCTTCAGTCATGAAGTACATGACAGATTCCCTTGGCGGAAGAACTCCGCGATGAGGATAAGGATTCTTTAGCTTGAGAGCTCTAGTTTGTACCTAGTGGAGATAAGGCTCCACCGAAACACAGTCAAGTTTTCCTAGAGACTCCCGTCCTTTCTTATGAACATGTTTCCAAGCGTGCACTATTTCCATCTTTAGTGCCCTGTCATTTTCTCCTTCCTTGAAGAAAAGACCTTCCAGATGAGCATTGACATGCCTAATTGGGTATCCAAATTGACGACGAACTAAAACTGGATGGTATTGATTCCTCCCTAACGGTCAATGATCCTGATCCCGTCATAAATCCTATTGCACTAATCTATGTCAGAGTTGGTGAGAGACATGATTTTCTACGATCAACGTAAGGCACTCTTATGATCCCAAAAAGCTGCAGACTTAGGCAAATGGGAGATAAACCATTTATATAGCAGGGGTACACAGCATGTGATCACCCCTCCGCTGTACAAATTCCCTAAGTGTACAGAATGATACGCATCTGCGAGCAAGGTTGGTACAGGGTTTCCAATGACAAAAACCTTAATGGCGTTGATATCTACAAAGTTATCGATGTTGGGAAACAAAAATAATCCGTAGGTGAGCAAAACAAAGATGCTCTCGAAAGCGGCCATGTTCCCTATACTAGCAAATTAGAGAGCCTTCTTTACCAGAAACCTGGATGGTAAACCCGGAATTCCTCCTTTGGTGGTCATGTGAGTCTTGACTTCTGACTCATCCAAGGAAATTGCTCTTGCAATGGTTTGGTCCTTTGGAATTTCTTCCAGTCCAGAAAAGGGAGCTTGATCAGTAATGTGTATATTAATCAGATGGGAATACTCCTCCAGCGTTGGTGAGAGCTGGTAATCCTGGAATGTGAAACAGTGATAGACCGGATCGTAAAACTGAATGAGTGCCTCCATGATTCTTTCAATTACATGGACCTGTAGCGAGCGATTTTGGACGTGGTTCTTAAGCACTGTCGCTCTTTGGGGGGACTACAGGTCGATTCATTTTTTATCCTATTAAAGCTGATAAAGGAAGGGAAATAGATGTCTCCAACTAACCCTGCTTGCATACTGAGTTTAAACAGCGGTCTGTTAAGTTACGGATGCTATATGGAAGTGGGGCCTCTTTCTTCTTACTTTGTCAAGGCTGTAATGTCGGGACTATGCTATTGGTAGGATGTTTAGGACTGATGCTTTTCGATTGATGTGTGAGGGTACGAGATTTTGGGTTTTTGTTTAGTGTGCTCGCTAAGATTTTTCTTTCAATCTTATGCATACGTATTCCCGTTTACCGAAACAGTGAAATCAGAGCGATCGTAGTTCCTCCTATTCTATGGGAGGAAATGGTGTTTTGGTGTCTTGTTCAAAGCCTATGACATGAAGATAAAAGTGATATATATCTTGTTCGAAGCCCAAGATGTGAAACTGAAGGTGATTTGTTTGTATCTTGTTCAAAGCCCAAGATGTGAAGCTAAAGGGTTTCACCTTTAGAGAGAATTTTTCATCTCTAAAGGGGTCTGTTTGTCACAACCATTGGGTGACTGGTTATAAAGGAGAATTACTTTAAACGGACATATGAATCCTGCAATGCCATAATTTCCTTTATAGGGGTTTTCTTAACCTAAAGGAGAAGACTTTAACTCAGTTTAGAGTAATGCCATCTTTCCTTAGGAATTTCTCATGCTAAAAGAGGGACAGTGGCGTGGATGTAAATATCCAGAGGCTTGCCGCTTACAGCAATTAGATGGGGGAAAAGGAGTTGTTGATGTTTGTATGTTGTGACCCAAGCATGATTTGATGCTAAAAGGTTGATTGTCTCAACCGGGGTTTCCTTATACAAAGCCTAAGAGGAGGCTAAAAGGTTAATTTCCGGGGAAAATGTTCTTTCTGTCTTGTACAAAGCCCAAGATGGAGGCTAAAGGGTTTGACTCAACAAGAGAGTCTTTTTGTATGTCTTGTACGAAGCCCAAGACGGAGGCTAAAAGTGATTTGACTCAACAAGAGAGTCTTTTATACTCAACAACAGAGTGATTTGGTGTCTCGTATGAAGCCCGAGACGGAAGCGAAAAAGTGATTGACTCAACAAGAGAATCTTTTATACTCAACAAGAGAGTGTTTTGTATCTCGTACGAAGCCTGAGATGAAGGCTGAAAGTGTTTGACTCCGCTGGGGAGAATCATTTGTACAAAGCCCAAGAGGAGGCTAAATATGCTGGCACTATTTCAGTTGAGTGACCGGTCCAGTATGTTGGTTAAAAAGGAAAATCAGTTCTTATATGAGTAATGTTATACTCATAGATTTGATCTAAGGGTTGGGATTATTTCCTGTTCTCTAAGGAAACGGGGAGTCCAAGGGAGCTTTAGACTGTCCGAGTCTACGAGTTCTATCTTTTGTACTATGTTTGAGAAACAATAGGAGTGAGATCTAGACTCTTTGAAAGA
Organism: Lathyrus tuberosus; assembly: GCA_022829125.1. NCBI lineage: Eukaryota > Viridiplantae > Streptophyta > Magnoliopsida > Fabales > Fabaceae > Lathyrus > Lathyrus tuberosus. Next base: position 10,639,370 of record JALAZF010000112.1, read on the forward strand.
CTGTTCTATTAAGATGAATAATTTCTGTTTCTATACCTCTAGGAGGTCGTTGGGACAATTTGTACGAAGCCCAAGAGGAGGCTGGAAACTTTTAAGAAGCCGAGGGACAATTTATACGAAGCCCAAGAAGAGGATATCTTCCCGGAGGAAGAATCATTATACGAAGCCTAAGAGGAGGTTGTGAAAACTTCTAAGAAGCCGACAGGTCCTTGTACAATGCCCAAGAAGAGGTGAGGATGCTTTTAGGAAGCCTGTGGGTCCTTGCACTAAGCCCAAGAGGAGGCTGATGAACAGTTCCAGAAGGGGTTTCACATGGAAGAATGTCCTTCTGTATATGAACTGTTCACGGGGAAATTCCTTAGATATAGTTATCTAATGTTGATTTAAGGAGGCGAGGTTTTGTCTAGTTCTAGACGTAGTTGCCGGGGAAACTCTAAATATCTATACTATTATTACACAGTTGATATGAGTTCATGAAAGAAGGCTTACAGTGAGACAGCCCCACAGTACAGTTATATACATATGAAAGCGGTAAATGAAAGCGGGTAAACACTTACTCGGTTGTAGAGCTTCCATGCTATATTGTTAGTTGTTCAACAAAGAAAACTTGGAAACAACATTATATTACATAATCGAAGGAGAAAGTGCTTTGAAAGGAAAATTGGGGCTTACAGCTTAAGGAGAGGCCCAGGGTTTTATCAGTGATCGCACTGTCATTTTGTACAGAGACTTATACAAGTGACTAAGGCTCAGGAAAGGTTTTCTGTACAAAGGGGATGGGTCTTACACTCTCTCAAGAGGCCCAAAAAGTTTTAAAGAAAAGAAATGGGGCTTATAACACGAGGGTAGGCCCAAGGGTTTGATTTTTCAACTGGTGATCGCGCCGAGGTTTTCTTTTAACACAGAGGGACTTATACAATACCTGAGGCCCAAAAAGGTTTTGGTTAAAAGGGAATTGGGTCTTACGCTCTATTAGTGGCCCAAAAAGATTTTGGATGGGTCTTATAGCTCTAGGAGAGGCCCAAGGGTGTTTGAAAAAGTCTGCTAGGGTGAAAATCAATAAAACCCTAATTTCATCATTTTTTAATGTAATTATTCAAAGAAAATTAATGAAGAATGATGAAAATGCCAAATAAGTTTGAATAAACAACTTGTGATTTTGGTTTTAAGTTGGAAAAAAGATGAGGTTTAATCACAAGATGAATTAAAACTCACTTGGTTTTGATTTTCAAAGTAAATATTCACTTTTAAATGTTTAAAAACAATTAAAAAAGGAATTTATTCACAAAAATACTAATTATATTAAATAACTAATATAAACTTAATTTTTTTGTGGAATATAATATTTTAACATTTTTGTGATTTTTACAAAAAGAACCAATAAAAAATTATTAAAATTGAAGGAGTTATTAATTTTCCAATTAATTAATAAAACATGAAAATATGAGAAAAATAGCAAAAATGTGAGAAAACACAAAATGGCATGGGTGGGGTTTGAACCCACGACCTTAAGGTTATAGGGCGCGTGCCTTACCACTGGGGTGGTAATACATCCGTTGATTGAAACACACCAACAAATATACAAGGCATGCCTTGTTTTTAGCCTGGCCCAAGGCAAGTTTTGGCAAGAAACGGGAAGGTCCATAACTTTCTCATTTCTCCATGTTTGGGGACAAAATTGATATGCATCTGGCCTAGAATTTCACAAAGAATCCAATGGTGGTGGTATTTTTCTCAGATCATGATCCCTCCTCAAAATCTGATAGGGGTTTTGAAATAGGCCTATAATTGCATTTTATATGCTACACTTTGGTACAAGCATGAATTAAATGATGAATTGGTTCAAACACAACACATATGACATATATAAGAGATGCATGATTAGTGGACCTCAAAACAATGCATATTTTGGAAAGTTCAAGTCATAAGGCTTGCCTCCATTTGAGTTTTTTGGAATTTTGGTGGAATCTGTCAAGCCTCTTGTTCTAGAAATGGTTTGATGCTTTGGACACTCTCAAATGATCCCTTATAAGGTTTTAGGGTGAGTGGAATCAGTTGGAACCTGCAAAAACACAAACTGTCCCTTTCTTGCAAAAGGGTTAAAATGGCCAAAATAGCAACTCTCTCAAATGGTGTTCCAGATGGGGGGAACCATTTGGGACAGTTCAAGGATGTTATTTGGAGTGTGTTTGAGGTTTTATCTGGTTTGGAAAGTGACTGATTCAAGACATGGCTTGAAAAATGCACAAAAGTACTATTTTGAGGTTTTGAGAGGTGACTTTGTGATTTAAGGATTACAGGTCACTTGTGAGAGTCTGGACAGCTTATAAATGACATATATGAGGTGTGTGTATGATTGGTTTGGTTGGAATTGCTCTCTAACTCAAAAACTCAGAGTTACCTTGCTAAAGAAGGCATTTTTGCCAAAAGAAAGAGATTTTGAAGAAAGCATCTGTTTGATGGCTTTGGGGTACTCAAACTAAGCACAAATGAGCTCTATTTATAGTATAACAAGTTTGTTTTGGGATCAATAGTGAATGGCAACCACAGCAGAGGTTTGGCCAATGTTGATCAATGGGAAGCCAAGTCTCCTCTAGCCATTGACTAGAGGTTAGGGCACAGGCCTTTGGTTCCCTAGTTGTTGGATCATTCTTTCCTGAATTCAGTTGCAAATAGCTTAGTCCATGCCACCTCTAAGCATCCATTAAATGCTCCAATCCAAAATTGGAGTCTTGTCCCTCTTTTAGGGATTTCTAGGTTTGGCATGCTACTTCTTGTTCCAAGGACTTTGGTGGCTTGGCTCTATGTTTGTCACCTTTGGATTTGATCCTCAGATATGTCCAAGATGATGACAAGGCTTGGAATTAGTTGATTTTTCCAAATCGAGCAAAAATGCAAAATTCTGCCTAGCCTTGGCAGTTTTCAGCAAGGCATATTGCCCTTGTCATATCTCATGGCGCAAGTGGAATTTGGTGATGTTTTTGGTCATTTTTGAAAGCCCTTATATGATACAACAACTGTTTGATCATAATTGGTTTTGATACTTTTTGGATCCAAGTGAAAAGTGCCCCTACATTTGGAAAAAAGAAAGGCAGATTCTGACTTAGTGAAAATTTCACTAAGTGTTGGGAAAAGTGACATTTCATGTTTTCATCCATTTTGATCATTCCATAACTCAAAATCCATGAGGAATTGGAATGAGGTGTAGTTGAATATTTTGTAGACGGCCATGAGGGCTACAAATCCAGCTTTGGATGGGGAAAAATGGCCTTGTGGTTTAGGAGTTATGATCCTCCAAAGTTGGTACCTTAGCCACTTTGTTTTATAACTTAGAAAATTTCTAAGTTTTTTACGGTTACCCCTTTTACGAGTTATCCAACTTTTCTTGATTGTTCTTGATGAATGATGATTCCAATGATACATTAACATCATTTTAGGGTTGAAAACCATTTTTATGAAAAATCTCAAAAAGTTAAAGTTGACTTTTGTGCACAGTAGACTTTTTATCAAATGAATTCTAAACTGTGCGATCCTCTATGAAATCAAGTCCTTGACCTAAATCAACCTTTATGGATTGATTTCATAGGTGTTATAGGGTGTATTGAATCATGTCCTAGGGTTTGGGAGCATGTCCTGGTCAAAAGTCAAAGATACAGTTGACTTTTCTCGCAAAACCCTAACTGTGGTTCAAATGAAATTGAAACTTGTCGCTCAAGCTTCTTGGATCAATCCATTATTGGAAATGGATCAATGTGGTGTATTAGAGACCCTCAAATTATGTCTTGAGGTCTTGGCTCATAATTTGTCCCAAAAGTCAACTTAGGGGTGAATTAGGTCAAGAAACCCTAATTCCTGATTTTTTTTATGATTGCATCCCCTGGGGCAAAATTGACTTGATGATTAGGTTCATGATGTTCCTTGGAGCATTATAGGTTATGCTTTGAAGCATTGGCTCATTCCCAGAGGAAAAATTCCATCTGGAGGCCCTGGTCAACCAAAACCCTAATTTGGTGACACTGTTAATTTGAGGCTTAATCCACTTGGACTGTTGCAACCTTGTGCTTGATCCTTGAACTGGGAGTCCTCTTGATCCATTGTTGCTGTTTAAGTGGTTAGACAAGTTGAAGATCATGTCATTCCTTGATTGATCCTTTGTCTAAGAGCTATGAGAGGGCTTGAAACCCTAATTTTGATTGTAGTGGATGCTCACCCATCTTTGGGGAGACTAATGAGGTATGATGGTTCATCCATATTGTGATGATGATTTGCACAATGATGGGAATCTTAGTGGTCAAAATTTGGGGTATGACAGATGCCCCTATTTAATCTTCTTGGACCCGAAGGTGTGAATGGCGAAGGTATTCGGGCATTCGTGGTGCAAGAGGATTAAATATCAGAATACCCGAAATTTTGATGATTTGCTATGAACGGTAGTTTGCGCGTTCATCTTCTTTTGCTAAGCAATAATGCTTAGAAAAGGTAAACTTCCCCTCGATCCTGGTCTTCAGCCAAGGAACTGGTCTCAGTTTTCTTTTGAAATGAACTTCCCCTCGATCCTGGTTTCCTACCAAGGAACTGGTCTTAGTTGCTGCAATAAACTTCCCCTCGATCTTGGTTTCCTACCGAGGAACTGGTCTCTGTTTCTGGAATAAACTTCCCCTCCATCCTGGTTTCCTACCAAGGAACTGGTCTCATATTCTTTTGTCAATTAACTTCCATGACAAGGGACGCTATTCGTAGCGGTTTTCCTCAAACTTCTCACCGAATTTTCCTTGGGAGATTCCATTTGACGGAAAAAGTTTTGATGTCAAACTTGCTGGGAAAACCCATCTGCCTGAGATGTGGAGGTATACAAACTTCTCTGTTTGGAGATGCCATTTGTCGACTCTACTGGGGAAAACGAGTCTCTTGAGAGATTGCTTCTGCTTGGGGATATTACATCATACTTTTCTCTGAGATATTCTCAGAGAAATGCCATATGATGTACCCCAATTTTGAGGTGCCAATGACTTTGTTGACATTGACTTTCTGGAGAGAAGAACCAATGTGCTGCCGAAAGTCTTCGGTTGAGAGGCTTTCTCTGGGATTTTCCTTAATCTGGGAAAGTGAAAACATCATCTTCAATGGCGAAGAGTGACATTGGCTGAGGGTTCTCTGGTTTTTCAGAGGTTCAAGTTATCAAAGTGGTCAAGGGCCGATTCTAATCCAGAAATAAACTGGAGTAGAGAGATTGTTCAGACGCAACATTTCCTGATGAGGAAAGAACTGACAACTCAATTGAGAGGACGGTGATCACTAGGGGATAAGACCGACTAGAGTGGTAGTGATGCAACATGAATATGAATGTAAATCAATAATGCATGATGTATGTATGTCTATGTTGACAAAACTGACGCGACATACAGACTAGTAGATGAATACGACTGGATACTCGGCCACAGTGGGAGATAGAAAGTATCGCTGGTCCAAAAATAGCAATTCTGCCTTGCTTAGGAGAAGTAGTCCCTGCGGGGGAACAACCGTTAATCGGGCTTAGGAGATAAGAACTCGGCCGAGGTGTGTCAGACGAAACAAGGTCTCTGACACAGTTGATTCTTCGTTCAGGCGTACTGGTTTAGAAGGAACACTTTGATTCTGCACTTTGAAGCTCGGTTACTTCTGGAGAAGCGGTTGATGTTCTTTCGATGTTCAAAAGTCAAAAGAAATTACCCTCTCTATTTTAAAAGAAGAAAAAGTTTTACAAGTAAATTCATTTTTTGTTTTATTTCAAGAATCGTTGATCATGTTAAAACGTTGTTCTGTAAGCTAAAACAAATAAAAATTGCAAACAAAATCACAAGGGCTCAAATTTTATTGATATGATGCAAATCAGCCAAATGCGTGATCCCAAAGAGTATATACAAAGTTAGAAAATGGTAATTTACAGGGAAAAGGGCTACATTGAAACATAACGACCAATATCCTTCTACCAACTTTGAATTCTGGGCATCCTGAGCTTTTGTCGAAGATGACCTTGAGCGGAGTTTTTCTGATGGACGACGTAGCTGTTGCTGAGGGATTCACCTCTGTTGGACATAGTTACTTGCCATTATCCCTAATTTTTCCTGGATTGTATTGTGATGTTTCCAATCCATCGAGATGATTTTTTTTATTATGTCTCTAATTTTTGCCTGGACCGCCTTTTCGGGTTTTCAATCCATCGAGACGGTTTTTTTAGGCGAAGTATTTCTTGACTACATCAACATTCGTAGGGTAGGCAAATTCCTCTCCGTCCATGGTCGCAAGTATCAAGGCGCCGCCTGAGAAAGATTTCTTGACCACATAGGGGTCGTCATAATTCGGAGTCCATTTACCCCGAGAATCAGTGAGAAATGATTGTATCTTCTTGAGCACAAAGTCTCCTTTCCTGAAGACGCGAGATAGGGACCTTTTTGTCAAATGCCTTCTTCACCCTCTGTTGATACAACTGACCATGGCATAGTGCCTTTATTCTCTTTTCTTCTATCAGATTCAGTTCGTTGTGTCGACTTTGACACCATTCAGCTTCTGTAAGCTTAGCTTCCATTAATACCCAGATTGATGGGATCTCTACTTCAATGGGAAGCACTGCTTCCATGCCATACACTAGAGAGAAAGGGGTTGCCCCTGTTGAAGTGCGGATAGACGTGCGATAACCGTGAAGAGCAAAGGGTAGCATCTCGTGCCAGTCTTTGTAGGTTACAACCATATTTTGAACGATCTTCTTGATGTTCTTATTAGCCGCTACTACCGCTCCGTTCATCTTGGGTCGGTAGGGAGATGAGTTATGGTGTTCGATCTTGAACTCAGCGCATAACTCTTTCATCATCTTATTGTTCAAGTTGGATCCATTATCAGTAATGATCTGGCTCGGAACACCATAACGACAGATGATATTGTTTTTGATAAATCGGACCACCACTTATCGGGTTACATTGGCGTATGACGTTGCTTCGACCCACTTGGTGAAGTAGTCAATGGCTACCAGGATGAACCGATGTCTGTTTGAAGCCTTGGGTTCGATCATGCCGATCATGTCGATTCCCCATATGGAAAAAGGCCACGGGGAAGAAAGAACTTTGAGATACGTTGGCGGTACATGGATTTTGTCGGAGTATGGAGTATATCTAACACTTGTGACACCTCCTCATGTACTTGTAGCAGTCGGATTCCATGGTCAACCAGTAGTACCCCGCCCTCAAAATTTTTCTCGCCATTGTGTGTCCGTTGGCATGAGTGCCAAAGGACCCTTCATGAATTTCTTTTATCAGCATGTCTGCTTCTGGTCTGTCGACGCATCGAAGGAAGACCATGTCAAAGTTCCTCTTATAGAGTGTATCACCGCTCAGGAAGAAACTGCCTGCCAGCCTTCTGAGGGTCATTCTATATTTCCTGGATGCCCCAGGTGGGTACTCTTGTTTCTGAAGGAAGCACTTGATATCGTGATACCACGGTTTATCCTCTATGACTGCTTCAATCGTGAAGATGTAAGCGGGCCGTTCAAGGATCATTATGTCGATCTTAGGTAAGTCGTTCCATTGACCTACACTAATCATGGAGGAGAGAGTGGCTAATGCATCATCCATGTGATTCTCTTCATGAGAGATGTGATGAAACTCGATTCTGTTGAAGAAGGGTAACAACCTTCTCGCGTAGTCTTTGTATGGAATCAATCCTGATTGATATGTGTTCCAATATCCTTTGATCTGATTGATGACCAGAGCTAAGTTGCCATATACGTCCAAATTTTTGATCCTTAAATCAATTGTTTCCTTGAGACCCATGATACAAGCTTCGTATTCGGCCTCGTTGTTTGTGCACTTGAACGTAAGTCTGGCGATGAAAGGAATGTGGGTACCCTGAGGTGTTACAATGATTGCCCCAATTCCGTTTTCGTAATGATTAACAGCTCCGTCAAAGATAAGTCCCCATTGGGAACCTAGTTCTGGCCCTTCACTGGGTAGCGGTTCATCGCAGTCTTTCATTTTCAAATACATGACATCTTCGTCTGGGAAGTCAAACCCGACTGATTCTTGATCGTCAATCGGTTGATGAGCTAAATGATCGGCTAAAATGCTTCCCTTAATGGCTTTCTGAGCGAGGTATTCTATGTCATATTCTGATAGCAACATCTGCCAACGGGCAATCCTTCCCGTGAGAGCAGGTTTTTCAAAGACGTACTTGATTGGATCCATTTCGGAGACCAACCAAGTAGTGTGACGAATCATGTACTGGCGAAAACGTTTGGTTGCCCAAGCCAAAGCGCAGCAAGTTTTCTCAAGCATAGTGTACCGAGTCTCGCAGTCGGTGAATTTCTTGCTTAAATAGTAGATGGCAGACTCTTTCCTTTTGGTTTCGTCTTGTTGGCCAAGTACACAGCCCATTGAGTCCTCTAGGAATGTGAGGTAGATGATCAGTGGTCTTCCTTCCACTGGAGGTGATAGAGTCAGTGGGTTCAATAGGTATTCCTTAATACTGTTGAAGCCAGTTTGACAGTCTTCTGTCCAAACGCAGTCCTGGTTCTTTTTCAGTAATTTGAAAATCGGCGCACATGTCGCGCTCGTGAGGAATATGAATCTGGAGATATAGTTCAAACGTCCCAGGAACCCTCTGACTTGTTTTTCAGTTTTCGGAGAAGGCATTTCTTGAATGGCCTTGACCTTGTCAGGATCAATCTCAATTCCTTTCTGGATGACGATGAATCCTAAGAGTTTCCCTGAACGGACACCGAAGGTGGACTTATTGGGATTCAAGTGGAGTTTGTACTTTCTCAACCGCTCGAATAGTTTTGACAGGTAGGTCACGTGCTCCTCTTCTGTCTTAGATTTGGCAATCATGTCATCGACATACACCTCGATTTCTTTGTGTATCATGTCGTGAAACAGAGTAGTCATGGCCCTTTGATAGGTTTCCCCGGTGTTTTTTAAACCTAACGGCATTACCTTGTAACAAAAGGTACCCCGTGGGGTAATAAATGAAGTTTTCTCCATGTCTTTCAGCGCCATTTTTATCTGGTTATATCTCGAGAATCCATCCATGAAGGAGAAAACTTTGAACTTTAATGTACTATCAACCAGCATGTCAATGTGTGGCAAGGGGAAGTCGTCCTTTGGACTAGCCTTGTTTAAATCTCTGTAATCGACACACATTCTGACCTTTCCGTCCTTTTTCAGAACGGGTTCGATGTTGGCTAACCATTGAGGATATTCTGATGTAGCGAGGAAGCCCGCTTCAATCTGTTTCTGTACCTCCTCTTTGATTTTGATGGCCATGTCCGGGTGAGTCCGTCTCAACCTCTATTTTACTGGCGGACACTCCGATTTTAACGGTAGATGATGTTCCACGATGCTGGTATCCAACCCTGGCATATCCTGATAGGACCAAGCGAATACATCGGGATATTCTTTAAGAGGCTTTGTCAAACTCTCTTTGGCAGTTGGACTGAGCAGTTCCCCAATCCTGATTTCTTTTCTCTCTTTTTCCGAACCCAAGTTTACCATTTCCAACGGCTTTTTGTGAGGTTCAATGGACCTTTCCTCTTGTCTGAGTAGTCGGGAGATCTCTTCTGGAATTTCGTTGTCACCTTCTTCTTCAGCCCTAAATACTGGGAATTCAAAGTCGGGAGAAGGCATCGGATCGTATGTTTTAATGGGGTTTAAAACAAGCAATCTGCATGACGGTATGATTATTTTTAGAAGAGATCGAGAGAATGCAAGAGCGTGTGCAGTGTTTTTTTTTGTTTAGTGCTTGTTTTTATTATTTGAATTTTTTTTCGGGATTACCATTTTCTGAAAAACGAAAAGAGAAAACAGCAATTAATGCGGAAATTACAGAACGACGTTTATTTTATTCATGAACAAGTCGATTCTTGAAACTACAGCCCTATAAAACAAAACTCTGTCACTTTGGGCGAAGCGAAGAGGGAAATTTACAGAAAGTAAGCCCTATCAAAGCATCCGTTTCACCTGGGCAGGGTGAAAGGTTAAAGTAAAGATGACAATTACTTTGACTTATGAACAATCTTCGAAACATCGACTGTAACCCATTGGCGGCGAACTCCTCGGTGGATCACAAAGTCTGGTACTTTCCTTGATTTGTCTTCAGAAATAACGCTGATTTCTGGTAGAGCAGCATCATTGGAATCTGTCTCCCAGGCAGAGTTGCCGTAGGAGGATTCCTCAGTTGTATTTTGCGTAGTATTTGTACTCTCAGCTGTATCTCCCTATCCAGTTGGCTGGATGTCTTCGAGCATGATACGAGAGCTTTCAGGAGCGGTGTATTTGACCATGAAGTCGAATTTTCCACTCGGTTGTCCCAAGCTATCCCACACTTCTTTCGAACTGGAGGAGTCATCTCTCTCGATGACGTTGACCTCGGGAAAAGCATAGTTAATGAATTATAGTCCTGCAAACGTTGCGAATTCATCATCATGCTGAGTATTTTTAGGATAACCTGGGTATTGATCCCATGACATGGTGGGGACGCAGGTATTCTTTTCAATGATGCTCAGCTGATTTTCATTGTTCGGCTGATTTTCTTGCCCCAAGTCTCCTGGGTAAAGCTGCCACATTGGCAGGCCATCCATCGGGCCATGATAGTTGTGGTCGAAGTTGTTTTTCATCAGAGTGTCCTCCTCTAATGAGTTTGGCGGAGCACGACATCCTTTCGGATCACAATCTCCATATATCATTTCGACATCTGACCGGGATATAAATCTCGGGCTCTGTGTAGGAAAGCAAAAGGGAATATGCGTTTCGTCCTGAGACACATAACCGTCCTCGTTGATATAGGACCTCCATTCTTCCTCCGTATCAGATTAATCATCTTTATTGATGGTATGCACCTCTTGAGTCACTGGTTGAAGGAAGCCTCCACTGTGGAAGAAGTTCTGAATGGGATGAAGACTTTCATCGTTAGCAGCTATCTGAGTACAGGTCGCAGAAAAACCAAGACCCTTCTTTGTTTTATTGTTAGTAGGAATGACAAGCTGCCCTCATCCTGTTATATTGGCAATCTCGACCGCTTTGATAGCAACTTTGTACGAGGAAATCGAAGTTCCCCCTTCGGATTGATTGTCCTTGTGTAGCAAAAGCATTTGGAACTGGGTTCTGATTACCCCCTCCGGTTCTACATAAGTGGATGACGATAAGTTGCTTACGAGCAAGGCCTGTTCTCCACAGACTGTGACGAGTTGGTAGTTCTGGACGAACTTTAACTTTTGGTGGAGGGTCGAAGTGACCGCCCCAGCCTGATGTATCCAAAGTCTTCCTAATAAACAACTGTATGTCGCCCGGATGTCCATGACCTGGAAAGTGACTTGGAAAGTGTGAGGACCGATAGTTATGGGAAGGTCGACTTCGCCGATAATCGTTTTTCTGGATCCATCAAATGCTTTGACGACGACCTCGCTGGTTCTCATCGGAGGTGCTTTGAATGATAATTGCATCAAAGTGGACTTCGACATAACGTTCAGGGCTGACCCTGTGTCTACTAGTACGCTGGCTAAAGCATCGTCCTGGCAACTGACTGTAATGTTGAGCGCCATGTTATGACGGCGACCTTCTTCAGGTAATTCCTCATCACTAAATCCCAAGTTATTGCAGGAAGTGATGTTAGAGACAATGCTATCGAACTGTCTGATTGTTACATCCTGTTCCACAAAGGCTTGCTCTAAGACTTTCTGTAGAGCCTCCCTGTGCGCTTCTGAACTAAGTAACAGTGATAGTACCGAGATCTTTGAAGGAGTCTATAACAGTTGATCAACAATGTTGTATTCACTCCTTTGGATGAGCTTTACCATCTCATCATTATTTTTTTAAAGGTCGGGATCACTGGATTGACTGACTGGTGGATTGGGAACTTTTGTCTGAGGTTCCTTTTCTTTGTTGGGTTTTCCAACTCCTCTGTTGAAGATTCTACCACTCCGTGTTACTCGACTGATGTCTGCAATATTCACGATAGAGGGTAACGGAATTTCCTTTACATTCTCGACCGTTGTTGCACCGTACTTATAAGGGATAGCCTTAGTTGATTCATACGGTAGTGGTCCCGACAAATAGATGACTATGGGAACCTTCTGATTTTTCTGACCATCGTATGTAATTTCGATCCATTCCCGGTTGGGAACTCTCGATTCGTCAAGTAGAGGAATTATGGTACAAACATCCCTAGCCCTCTGATGCTCAGAGATTATGACAACGTCCTCGATTTGATCAGCGAGGTAGTCCGGCGTCCAGTTGATTGGCTCGGAACCCGGACATGGGCGAATCTCTCTACGGTCCACCTGTCCCTGAAGAGCTGCCCGCACAAGGTAGAATCCTTGGTTATTCTCTGAGCAGACCCTACAACGTTCGTAATTATGTGGTGGCACCTGGCCACGCCTGCTTTGGATGCAGTATAACCTCACTAGGTCAGTTCCCATAGATCGGACATCCTGACTTTGACACCGAGTAGGGTTTCCATTAATCACACTTATTTGTTGCGTGTCTTCATCCATATAGATTGGAAGCCACCAATGGTTTAACAAGTGTTGTAAAGTTATTTGAATGAGAGCACACCCTTGGTTACTCTCACAACATCCTTTACAGTTCAGATACTCGTGAGAAGTGAGAAAGCCAAGTTGGACTTGCCTGGCGTGTAACTCCACCAAGCTGGTATTCATCAAACAAATATCGAAGATTTGGATCATGTTGATCTGATAAGGATTTTTATCATGGTAGTCCTGGATCCACCCAAGATCCATCTGACGCTGGAGGGCCTCTTGTACAAAAGAGCATCCCTGTTTGTTTCCCGAGCAAGTCAGACAGGAATTGTAATCGTGCCGCGGCAGATTATGATACTGGCTTTGCCTTGAGTGCATCGCCACCAAGTTGACATTCATTGCACGGATGTCGTGGTTCTGAATGATGTTGGAATTCGTATAGGTCATGTTGACTCCACGAACTCGGTGTTGTTGGATCCATCTGATATCCAATTGGTCCTGTAGAGCAGATTGTACCATAGAACATCCTTGATTACTTTTAGAGCAGACATCACACGGGTGATAATTATGAGGCAGCACATGTCCATATCCACTCTGTCTATAATGCATCTTGGCCAGATTGGTCCCCAACAAGAGTACATCATGAATTTGATAGACGTTGTTAGAATCTCCCTTTATCAGATTGACTGCAGCTTTCTCGTGTTGAGGCAGCGGGTGTAGCGGCAAAATCATGAGTGTAAGCTATTGATTAACTTAACTCGAAAAGCAAGAGTCGCCACTGCACTTTTATTTTATCCAAAAAGGAAAGGAAAAAGAGCGAACAAAACCTACACAAGCTCTACAACAAGAACAAGTGAAGAGAGTCCGGGTAAGGGGTGTTGGTTACGCAATGGGAAGATGTTAGCACCCAAAACGTCTATAGTACTCTATAGGAGCCCTTTGAAATATCTACCGCTTTTGGTCTGAAAATGGTTTGCTTGAAAAGAGATTGAGGAGATGAGAAGAGAAATTGTTTTTTAAGATTTTTGTGTTTGGAGAGACTTATCGCCTCATGCCTACGTACCCACGATGTGCAATGTAGGATCAAAACCCCGTAGTTCGTGGTACAAAGAATGAAATTTTTTTGTTTTGGTTGTTTTTAAATGTAAAGACAGGACGTCATTTCCAAGTGAATAATTCCACTTAAAGAAATGAATCATGTCTAAACTTATGAAAAAGTTAAAGGAAAAAGTGCACGAGGGCACAAAAAGAGGTTTGAATGAGTTTGGTGTTTTTAAGTCTTTTGAAAAAGGTGACAATATGCTTATGTAGTTTAGCATTTGTTAAGAAATGAAAGGAAAAGAGTAAAATCACTTGACAAAGTCAAGGTTTATTTATGAAAGAAGTGAAAGTTTGAAATCAAGAAGGTTTTTGAAAAAGGGAGAGAGTTTTAAAAATTGAAGAATGGGGAGGGGAAGAAGTGACTATCCTAAAGCATAAAGTAAAAGCAAAGGATAAGAAAGGTCTAACCACAAATGTAGTTGTCTTCACCATAAACCAAGCAAAAGCACAAGTCTTCAAAGTCTTCGAACCATAATTCCAAAGCAAAGGGAAAAGGTCCTAGTTCTAAGTCCAAGGTTCCAAGAATTGCATTGGATGTCCAAGGTTAAGTCCAAGGATTCAAGAATAGCATTGAAGTCCAAGGTCTAGGTGCAAAATTCCATGTCCATTGCAAAGGATAGTAACCATAGTCCAAGATTAGAAGCACAAGTTTTTTAGAGGTTTTGGACTTTATTAATGTTTTTGGTCCAAGTGGACAAAGAGAAAAAAGGCATAAGCATAAACATGTGTCAAACGGACAAAAGGCAAATTGAGGAAGCATAAACATATGTCCAACGGACAAAGGGAAAATTGCGGAAGCATAAACATGATATGAAATGATAAAAATGAAGCATAAAAGTAAAAGAGATAAGGAGCGAGAAGGAATTGTAAATGATTAGTACAATAGCAATGTTAGTAAGTTAGTGATTAGTTGTTAGAGTTAGTGATCAATAATAATTGAATTATTGCACTTAGGCCAAGATTAATGAAAACTCATTAGAGGAATGATAAGGCCAAAGCCTCCTAACAACAAGTTTCATAAGTTTTGAATCAAAAGACAAATAATCAACTATTCTTGATAGTTTTCCGATGCGGGACAAATATTGCGCTATGTTAAACAATCGCCGAGTAATTTACGGAGTAATTACCCTACAATGAGGCCGGTCAATAGCCCTTTGTGCTAATGTATGCTAGATGAACGATATGTAGATCGTCATCCGAAAGCAATACCGCACGAAAAAAAAAGTGGTAGCGATCTCGTCTCGATCGAAATTCAACAAAAGAATTCCAAGATCTTTTAGACTTTCATCGATCAAAAGAAAAGAGGAATAGATGAGGAGAAGACCAAATTAAACCACACAATTATGTGATCTAAGGCTAAGAACAAAAGGAGAGGGAAGAAAATGGAAAAGGAACCAAAACAACCCCAAAAACAAACCAAAATATGCATTATGTTTCGAAGTAACCGGTTACAGCATAACTGCTAACCGGTTACTTAGTTCAAAATAAGTGCAGTTTTTCAAAATTTACACAGTGTAACCGGTTACAGCATAACTGCTAACCGGTTACACAGCACCAGAATGCAGAAAAATGTGCAAAATTCAGCATGATCCATTTCCAAAACTTTTTACAAACACCTTATGATCATGGAACTAAAATTGCACGAAATTTAAAGTAAAATAACAGCCAAAACCAGCAATTAAACACAATTACAAGATCCAAAGGATCAAGTAACAAGGATCTCCAAATATCTACATTATGGAAGATGAAGATGAAGCTTCAACAATGGTGAAAAGTGAATTACCACTCCAAATCAAAAAATCCTTCCAATTGCAGCAAGATCTACACTTCAAAACCTTGATCTACTGTGATTGATGAACAAAAACAAGAATGGATGAAGGTTTAGCTCAAAGTTAAATAAGATTCAATATGAATTCTTGTTAACTTTCAAAAGAAGAAATGTGAGCTTTGATGATTTTTGTGGTTGGGAATGGAATTTACAAGAGGTTTGTTGGCTATCAATAGCTTGAATGAAATTTTAGCAAGGTGAATTTGGCTCTCAAAAGCTTGTGAAATGAGTGAAATGAAGCCTCTATTTAAAGAGTTTAGGTTTGGGAATTTGGTGGTTTGGAATTAGGCTTGGAATTTGAAAATTAGGATTGGAATTCAAATTTGGAGGGAATTATCAAAAGAGTGGTGATTAGTGGAGGTGTATGGTAGGAAATGATCAAAGTGATGTAGGGAATTAAAACGAGATGGTATGGAATATTCCAAAATGTGATCAAAATTGGTGCCAAATGCTGAAATTTGAATTTGCTGCCATTTTTCAAAATTTCACGATGGTAACCGGTTACAGCATATCTGCTAGCCGGTTACTTAGTGCAAATTTTGAAAAAAAATCCCTTTTTGAATGCACTGATGTGGTTCGGCTCGATTCTTTTGCTCGTCAAAGAAGGCATGGAAATAAACACATCAACCTTGGAATTCCTTGAATAATAATCAATTAAGTCTTGGAAACTCTTGATCAGATGAATTTTGAATTGTTTGCAGATCGACTTTGACTTTGTCAGGTGAAATTCAATCGAGCTGTGGGACTGTTATTTTGGCATTTTTGACCTGTTCTTCCCCTGAAAATGTTAGTGAAAGAAAACAAAAAATATTTTTTGGATTTTGATTAATGGTTAGTAAAATATAAACAAATAAAGCAATAAAGTGAATAAGAAAACACACAGATGATCAGTAAACCCTGCAAGGCACAAACCCAAATAAGACAGGGATAAAGGAACCAATGTGTGATCTTGTTTGTGGTGAAGATGCAAAATGAGATGTGAATGATATGTGGAATCTTAGGGGTCAAAAATTATGGTCTTACAGCTGCCCCTATTTAAGTCTCTTCTATCGGGAGATATGAAGATACTTAAATACAAAAAGCCATATTTTTTAGCCCTAAAATACCACAAGATGATATGAATGCAAAGGATGAAACAGACTGCGGGGAAACTTGAAACAAAAGATATGGTAAATTGAGAGAGATGATGTGAAAAGACACGCCAGGAATAACATTGGATGGAAACTACGAACGAGGTGACAAGAAGTATCCATCAATAGTTGGAAAGAGAGGGACAAGGCCCTGAGAAGACAAGTAGTGACATCCAAGAATAACATTGGATGGAAACTACGAACGAGACAAAAGGTATGTCAAAAGATGTCCAAGAATGGCATTGGACAACAACAAGAAAGTTTTTGGTAAAAATAAACAACGTCGTCCAAGAATATCATTGGATGGAGGTGAAAAACACTCTATTGGGGATAAGATATCCAAGAATGGAATTAGATAAAGGCGCTACAACATTCAAAAATGACATTGAATGAGGCAACAGTAAACATCAGAAACATCCTAGAATAGCATTGGATAGAAACAAACTTCCATTTGAAAACTTCACTGGGGACATCCAAGAATGGCATTGGCTGGGGTAAACAATCAGGGATATCCAAGAATAGCATTGGACTTGGTTGGGGAAAAGGTGTCCAAGAATGGCATTGGACAAAAGAATCTTAACATCCAAGAATAGCATTGGATGACAAAGGGATCATGACATTCAAGAATGGCATTGAATGAAGTGAGAAAGGTTCTGGAAAAAAATATCAGAAGTATCCAAGAATGGCATTGGATAAAAAGAGTTCACAATATCCAAGACTGGCATTGAATAAAGTGAGTAGGGACTTTCAGAAATAGCACTGAAAGGTAAAGGTAAATCACTACATTCAAGAATGGCATTGAATGATAGTGAGAAAGACATCCAGGAATGGCACTGAATGAACAGATAAAACTTTTAGGAATGGCACTGAAAGATATCCAAGCAAAACTGATGGGGATTACAGAAGAGAGAAAAGACTTCCAAGAATAGCACTGGGAGAAACAAGAGGAACAAGGTATCCAGGAATGGCACTGGAGATCAAAAGAGACAGACATCCAGAAATGGCACTGGAGAAACAAAAGGGATACATCCAGGAATGGCACTGGAGTGAAAGAAATATAAAGATCCAGGAATAGCACTGGAATGGAAGAAAACAAACATCTAACAACAGCAAAAGATGCACAGGGAAACGACAACATCCAGGAATGGCACTGGAAAGAAAGAAAATAAAAAAGACATCCAGGAATAGCACTGGGTGAAAAGACAGGTAAACGACAACATTCAGGAATGGCACTGAATGGAAAGGCAGGTAAAAGTTTTGGTAGGCGCCAAGTAAGTTGGACTTTGACCACAAGGTAAGATGTTGATAGCAACAGGACCTCGGAAAAATGCATATGAGCGCGAAGCACACTTCGAGCTATGCAAATCTTTCTATGTATGATATATCAATGATTTATGTATGCAATGCATATGATAGGGACAACTGAGATAGACTCTTTTGTGAGGGAAGAAAGGATCTGATTCCTCAACACAGGGAACACTGCCCACGCTGCTTGGAGAGAAGATGTTGAACATATCTCTGTCACACTTATGAACTGTATCAGGCTGATGGTCTTTTGAGGAAAGACATCTTGAGGATTCTTGAAGAAGATTGCCCTAGATTGATTGACTGATGAGGATAAACTGATCATAGCTTTAGTTGCTGGGGATGAACTGATCATGGCTTCAGCTCTTGAAAAGACTGTTGAGAAGGTTAAACTCAGTATGGGTCTTGAAAGAGATATTCTGGCTAACCAATTCTGTGAATAACTTGCACTGAGCAACAAATCTTGAACTAATTCACAACAGGATCTGGAAGTAATGCCCCTGATAGGATCACTGACCAAGTTTCTCAACTGTTTGAAATTTCTTAATGAGGAAAGTTTGCCTGCAAATAGGATTATTCAAACAAACATGGTAATTTTAATGCAAAGCTCATGCAATTTTGAAATCAAAAATCATTTTTGGAATGATATTATTGATGCAAAGCAAAATGAATCACTTGTCAAAACACGGCGGTTTAGACATGCAAAGTGAAAGATAAAGCAAAGGTAAGACATCAAAGCAAATGATTGGCAACAAACATAGGAGTCAGTTTACGCAACCTTGCTGTAGTATGCTTTCAAAAGAAACCTGGCTTCAATTAGGTCTTTTGAAGGTTGTAATGTGGTTTGGTTCACGACCTTTGAAACAAAGGATATAGGCTCAAAGTTTATTTGTACCCAACCCATTCTTCTTGATGATCTCCAGTCCTATGCTCAGTTAATTCAAACTATGCATTCAGGTTCTAGGAGATTTTGGAATTGCAACACTGTTATGATGATGGTTCAAGGACCAAGAGATTTTTTTGACATGGCAGTCACTCTTTCTTACAACATTTTGTTGTTTTTGATGAGGACCTCAGTCAACTCATTTTGTCTTTGAGGATTTTGGTAACCCCTTGATTTTTCTTTTGTTATCCCTAACTTTTGCCTGAACTGTGTCATTTGTTTACAGTCAGCGGGATGCCCCAATTTTTGCCTAAGTCTCCTTCATAGGTTTTGACTTAGCGGGATTTTCATTTGATTTTTTTTCAAATTTTTTTTTGAAAGATAGTAACTGCCTGGCTTAATGATTATGGTGAACCATCATTGACTTTTGACTTGAAAGACATCTTCAACATTTCTTTGATGTGTACGAAGGAAAGCTTGTGATTGCAACCTTTATTGAAATGTGTCTTGAATGATTCACTTGAATTTGAATGCATAGCTAAATTAATTGAGAACTACCCATCCCCAGGTTAAGATTACGGGTTTTTTCGTACAGAAAGAAACTCCAACTTCTAGGCTCGAAGGGGTTGACAAGGGATTACTTCCTTATTTCTCTAGTGTTTGGGAGTTGAAACAATGCCTGTATATCATCAGCCAAGTTTCAAATTGAAAGCATACAGTTTAGCAATTTTAGGTATTTCGTTTTCATCATCCTCCCTCCAATCTTTGCATAAACAAAAGTTTGATAAAGAAAGTGAACAGGAGATATATTTTTTATTTTGTGAAAAAGAAAGCATAAAGATGCACACAGTGGATATAAATGAATTGAATCAAAACATTGCAATGCTCATTTCATTGAAATTACCATGAAAGTACAAATAAAGTTCAAAAGCAAACAAACAATACAATCAAGGAAAAATGCAAACAGAAAGAAACAAGGCCTAGTGACTAATCAGCAATAAGGATGAGCTGTCCCGTCTGAAACACTGGCTTTAGGAGATGATCCGTCTGAACTGACTCAAACTTCACTTGGCATGCTCTGGCAAAGGATTGTTGACAACATTGGGATTGTCATCAAGAAAAGTCAGAATCTTTGAGTTCACCAATTCTTGTACTCTGGCTTTCAATGCATAGCAACCTTCCAAGTTATGGCCTGCCCCACCTCGATGGAACTCACAGTGAAGACCAGCCTATAGCCGGCTGGGAGAGGATTTGGAGGAGGAGGTATATCCCTCGTTGTAATCAAACCTTTCTTTACAAGACAAGGATACACCTCGGTGTAGGACATCGGGATAGGATCAAAGTTAACTCTATTACGATTCTGATTTTGTCTAACAAGCTGACGAGGAGCTTGAACTGGTTGAGTAGTGACAACAGGAGCAACTACAACTACATATTGTTGTTGTCTGTGACGAGGTTTACCTTCAACTGAAACAGCATGGGTATCACCATCCTTCTTCTTTTGAAAATTCCCAGCATACTTTTCAGCACCACTAAAGGCTTCAGCATTAACAATCCTTCCTTTCTTGATACCCTCTTCTAGTCTTTCTCCAATAGTGACTAGGTCAGCAAAACCAGATGATACACTGCCTATCATATTCTCCCAAAAGAGTGGATGAAGAGTGTCCATGAACAATCCAGTCAATTCTTTTTCAGCCAAGGGTGGCTCCACTTGAGCAGCTAGCTCTCTCCAGCGCTGAGCGTACTCCTTAAAGGATTCTTTTTCTTTCTGAGACATGTTTTGTAATTGACGACGATCAACTGCCATGTCCAGATTGTACTTATACTACTTTAAGAAAGCATCAGGCAACTCCATCCAGCTTTGGATACGGTTCTTCTCAAGTCCCATATACCATTTCATTGAAGCCCCACTCAAGCTGTCTTGGAAACAGTGAATGAGCAATTTGTCATTTTTGGCATGAGCAGCCATCTTGCGGCAGTACATCACCAAGTGGGTTCTGGGACAGGTGTGCCCCTTGTATTTCTCATAATCAGGAGTCTTGAATTTTGGAGGAATAACCAAGTCGGAAACCAAGCTCATGTCCATTGCAGCAGCACTAAAGATATCACTTCCTTCCACGTCTCTTATCCTTTTGTCCAAAGTTTGCCATTGCTCTCTGACTTCTTCAATGTATCCAGGTTCTCCCTGACTTTTAGATTGTGGACCAGCAGCATGGTACACGAAAGGATTCTCAGGAATAGCTTGAGCAACAGAATACACAACAGGCTAAGGTTCAGTGAACAATGGAGCTGAAGATACTGGCGAGACAAACACAGGAGTAGTTGCAAAGGGTGGCGAGTAATTCGGAGGTAACCCAAATTCTGGCGAAGTAGAAGCTGGTTGCTGAGTTAGTGGAGGGTCAACAGCAGCAGGTGAAGTTTCAACAATCACAGTCCTCTGAGGTGGTTCGCCTCTAGCAATCAGAACTTGCAGCATTTCTGTGAGCTTGGTTATACCGGCCTTCAACTCATCAATTTCCATTCTGACTTTGGCATTGTGTTGTTCTTGGTTTTCCATTCTCAATCTGACAGCAGCTCTAGTTCCGTAGTTGTATTGAGGAAATAGCTTGACGGTGGACAGATAACTGAAGAGGAAGACAGTTGAAATGAGTTTCTGAGACAACTGGGAAGAAATGCAGATGTATGCTCATGGATGCAAGAGTGCATGGATGCAACAACCACAAACAAGATCACTCAAAGCACACAGGTTCAAAGTTTCGAGTCACGAGCATGAAGTCAAGGTTAAGAACCAATCCCTCAAAGGTATGTACTAAGGGTATAACACCTGCCGAACAAGGTTCTAAAGAAGTTCCCAGAGTCTACAACCCATCTTTCGGATATTATCAATTTCCCAACTGCTTGGTAGTCAATAATATTCTCAAGAGAGTCTGACTGAGTGTGGCATCGCGTAACAACTGATTCAAGTTTGCACCTGAATAGCCATCGCACCACGTCCTAATAAGGCCAAGATGGGTTAAAGGATTCTAAAGTTCTCAGCTTCGGGTCCTCGGATCAAGAAACATAACGGGTTTGCCATTTCTGGTCTGCCATTATTGCCTCTTGGGAGGAGTGCCTCAACTGAGTCCTCGGGAATGGTCTCCAGAGTCGACAGCTCTCTAGATCAACACTCCGAAATGCGCAAGACACGCACGTCATAATATCTCCCAAGAAAACCTCGTCTGGATGTGAATTTCGTGAACACCAAACGTACCAAGACGACGCGTAGGTTTCACTACTATCCACCCTAGTCTTAGGTGTACACGAAAGTCTGTGTATTAGGCTTATCTTACCACACAGAAGAATTCCCAAACAGAACAAGCAAGTAACAAGCAAATCAGGAAAAAAGCAGTAAATAAAATCAAAGTAGGCTAAACCGTTCAAGCGATGGACCAGCAAGAGGTCAATCTGTCCCCAGCAGAGTCGCCACTTTTCTGTAGTGGCAAAATCGTGAGTGTACGCTATTGATTAACTTAATTCGAAAAGAAAGAGTCGCCACCTCACTTTTATTTTATCCAAAAAGGAAAGGAAAAAGAGCGAACAAAACCTACACAAACTCTACAACAAGAACAAGTGAAGAGAGTCCGGGTAAGGGGGGTTGGTTACGCAATGGGAAGGTGTTAGCACCCAAAACGTCTATAGTACTCTATAGGAGCCCTTTGAAATATCTACCGTTTTTGGTCTGAAAATGGTTTGCTTGAAAAAAGATTGACGAGATGAGAAGAGAAATTGTTTTTTAAGATTTTTGTGTTTGGAGAGACTTATCGCCTCATGCTTATGTACCCACGATGTGCAATGTAGGATCAAAACCCCGTAGTTCGTGGTACAAAGAATGAAATTTGTTTGTTTTGGTTGTTTTTAAATGTAAAGACAAGACGTCATTTCCAAGCGAATAATTCCACTTAAAGAAATGAATCATGTCTAAACTTATGAAAAAGTTAAAGGAAAAAGTGCACGAGGGCACAAAAAGAGGTTTGAATGAGTTTGGTGTTTTTATGTCTTTTGAAAAAGGTGACAATATGCTTATGTAGTTTAACATTTGTTAAGAAATGAAAGGAAATGAGTAAAATCACTTGACAAAGTCAAGGTTTGTTTATGAAAGAAGTGAAAGTTTGAAATCAGGAAGGTTTTTGAAATAGGGAGAGAGTTTTGAAAATTGAAGAATGGGGAGGAGAAGAAGTGACTATCCTAAAGCATAAAGTAAAAGCTAAGGATAAGAAAGCCCTAACCACAAATGTAGTTGTCTTCACCATAAACCAAGAAAAAGCACAAGTCTTCCAAGAATTGCATTGGATGTCCAAGGTCAAGTCCAAGGATTCAAGAATAGCATTGAAGTCCAAGGTCTAGGTGCAAAATTCCATGTCCATTGCAAAGGATAGTAACTATAGTCCAAGATTAGAAGCACAAGTTTTTTAGAGGTTTTGGCCATTATTAATGTTTTTGGTCCAAGTGGACAAAGAGAAAAAAGGTATAAGCATAAATATGTGTCCAACGGACAAAAGGCAAATTGCGGAAGCATAAACATATGTCCAACGGACAAAGGGCAAATTGCGGAAGCATAAACATGATATGAAATGATAAAAATGAAACATAAAAGTAAAATAGATAAGGAGCGAGAAGGAATTGTAAATGATTAGTACAATAGTAATGTTAGTAAGTTAGTGATTAGTTGTTAGAGTTAGTGATCAATAATAATTGAATTATTGCACTTAGGTCAAGGTTAATGAAAACTCATTAGAGGATTGATAAGACCAAATCCTCCTAACAACAAGTTTCATAAGTTTTGAACCAAAAGACAAATTATCAACTATTCTTGATAGTTTGCCAATGCGGGACAAATATTGCGCTATTTTAAGCAATCGCCGAGTAATTTACGGAGTAATTAACCTATAATGAGGCCGGTCAATAGCTCTTTGTGCTAATGTATGCTAGATGAACGATATGTAGATCGTCATCCGAAAGCAATACCGCACGAAAAAAAAAGTGGTAGCGATCTCGTCTCGATCGAAATTCAACAAAAGAATTCCAAGATCTTTTAGACTTTCATCGATCAAAAGAAAAGAGGAATAGATGAAGAGAAAACCAAATTAAACCACATAATTATGTGATCTAAGGCTAAGAACAAAAGGAGAGGGAAGAAAATGGAAAAGGAACCAAAACAACCCCAAAAACAAGCCAAAATATGCATTCTGTTTCGAAGTAACCGGTTACAGCATAACTGCTAACCGGTTACTTAGTTCAAAATAAGTGCAGTTTTTCAAAATTTACACAGTGTAACCGGTTACAGCTTTACTGCTAACCGGTTACACAGCACCAGAATGCAGAAAAATGTGCAAAATTCAGCATGATCCATTTCCAAAACTTTTTACAAACACCTTATGATCATGGAACTAAAATTGCACGAAATTTAAAGTCAAATAACAGCCAAAACCAGCAATTAAACACAATTACAAGATCCAAAGGATCAAGTAACAAGTATCTCCAAAGATCTACATTATGGAAGATAAAGATGAAGCTTCAACAATGGTGAAAAGTGAATTACCACTCCAAATCAGAAAATCCTTCCAATTGCAGCATGATCTACACTCCAAAACCTTGATCTACTGTGATTGATAAACAAAAACAAGAATGGATGAAGGTTTAGCTCAAAGTTGAACAAGATTTAATGTGAATTCTTGTTAACTTTCAAAAGAAGAAATGTGAGCTTTGATGAATTTTGTGGTTGGGAATGGAATTTGCAAGAGGTTTGTTGGCTATCAAAAGCTTGAATGAAATTTTAGCAAGGTGAATTTGGCTCTCAAAAGCTTGTGAAATGAGTGAAATGAAGCCTCTATTTAAAGAGTTTAGGTTTGGGAATTTGGTGGTTTGGAATTAGGCTTGGAATTTGAAAATTAGGATTGGAATTCAAATTTGGAGGGAATTATCAAAAGAGTGGTGATTAGTGGAGGTGTATGGTAGGAAATGATCAATGTGATGTAGGGAATTAAAATGAGATGGTATGGAATATTCCAAAATGTGATCAAAATTGGTGCCAAATGCTGAAATTTGAATTTACTGCCATTTTTCAAAATTTCACGATGGTAACCGGTTACAGCATATTTGCAAACCGGTTACTTAGTGCAAATTCTGAAAAGAATTCCCTTTTTGAATGCACTGTTGTGGTTCGGCTCGATTCTTTTGCTCGTCAAAGAAGGCATGGAAATAAACACATGAACCTTGGAATTCCTTGAATAATAATCAATTAAGTCTTGGAAACTCTTGATCAGATGAATTTCGAATTGTTTGCAAATCAACTTTGACTTTGTCAGGTGAAATTCAATCGAGCTGTGGGACTGTTATTTTGGCATTTTTGACCTGTTCTTCCCCTGAAAATGTTAGTGAAAGAAAACAAAAAATATTTTTTGGATTTTGATTAATGGTTTGTAAAATATAAACAAATAAAGCAATAAAGTGAATAAGAAAACACACAGATGATCAGTAAACCCTGCAAGGCACAAACCCAAATAAGACAAGGATAAAGGAACCAATGTGTGATCTTGTTTGTGGTAAAGATGAAAAATGAGATGTGAATGATATGTGGAATCTTAGGGGTCAAAAATTAGGGTCTTACAGCGGGTTTGTGAGAACATTCGGATTCGTATCTTTGAAAGATAAGACCCCGCTCCTAACAAGCTTTTGCACGTCGGATTTGAAACTGAGACAGTTCTCTATGTTATGCCCTGGTCCTCCTTAATGGTAAGGGCAAGTCTGATCCACCTTAAACCAAAAAGGCGGATTCTCCGGTACCGTAAGAGGAGCCTTGGTCTGGATGTGCCCTTTGACCAGTAGTAATGGAAATAGTTCTGCGTACGATATGGGTATAGGGTCGAACCCTGGTGGCCGCGTTGTACTATTGTTGTTGTATGGAGGACGATCCTGCTGAACAGGCTGTTGTGTCCTTTGCTGAAAATGCTACAAATGTGGTTGGCTTTGAGCAACCTAAGGTTAAAACATAGAAACAGGCGCAGGGTTAATAGCAGGAGTTACAACTGCTACTGGTTGGTATCGTCGCCTATGCTTTTCGAGAGAGATATTCCCAATATCTTGCTCTTTTTTCTTAGGGAGAGTACTACCGTATTTTTTAGTACCGCTTGTCGACCCAGTGTCTTTGACTAGACGTCCTTCTCGAACGGCTTCCTCGAGACGCACTCCTATACCGACCATTTCGGTGAAGTCGCTGGGCGTACTGGCAACCATTCTGTCGTAGTAAAATGAGCTCAAGGTCTTTAAGAAGATCTTTGTCATCTCTTTTTCCTCAAGAGGTGGACAAATCTGAGCGGCAATTTCACGCCATCTCTGAGCGTATTCCTTAAAGGTTTCCTTGTCCTTTTGCGACATTGATCTGAGTTGATCCCTGTCTGGTGCCATGTCTAGATTGTATTTATATTGTTGGACGAAGGCAGTGTCAAGATCTCTGAAAGTACTGATCGTAGCCCGGTTCAAACCCTTGTACCATTTTAATGTGGCGCCGGTTAAATTTTCCTGAAAGTAGTGAATCAGTAGATCCTGATTCTCTGTCTGAGCTGACATTCGCCGAGCGTACATCACCAAATGGCTTTAAGGGCAAGAGTTTCCCTTGTACTTTTCAAAGTCGGGCACCTGGAATTTGTACGAAAATTTCACATTGGGGACCAGGCAAAGGTCCGCGGCGTCCTTCCCAAATAAATCCTGACCGCGAAGGGCCTGTAGTTCTTTCTGCGTTTCCAGGAACTGCTCCTGGAATTCATCCATTCTGTCGAACATACTTTCCTTTCTACCAGAAGGTATCTGTGGGATCTGTCATTCCAGGACAGTGTGCACCACAGGGGGTGGTACCGTTACTACGACAGTGAATCTTGGCGTTTCTCGAAGTTTGTAACCTTCAGGAGTCCTCAATACGCCCTTGGCATCCTCGCTTTCCTGAAGTTTGTAACCTTCAGGCCCAACGGCTTCTGCTATGATTCCCTGATCTTCAGTGATCGGCGGAACATACCCTTCCGGGATATAGTTAACAGGCATGCCCCAGGGACGATCTTTCGGCATTTGGTACCTAGGATCATACTTCTCCACTATGGGCGTTGAGGTGATCTCTGAGATCACAGTTCTTTATAGCTGAGCTTCTGCCATGGCTTGCATGTCGTTATGAAGCTTTCTCATATCCTCTCTCAGAGCGTCGATCTCTTCTTTCAACTCTTTGTTCTCTTCCTCGAGATCATCCATATTTTTCTGACGACTGGCCCATGTATTGTACGAATGAGAAATTTTGACTCTAGAACCGAGACACAAACGTGAGATTCATAGGTAAGAAGAATACGTGTCGTGAGAATGATGAATGCAATGATTATATTAATTGTTTTTTGGTTTAATCAAAATAAACTTCAACAATTATATTGCAATTATCAAACAGTGGGGAAACCCCGTTTTATTGAATTCAAAGGATTGCGGAAATGGAAATACAGTAAATTACAAGGTGAGGAAACAAAAACCTAAGCTAATGGGCCCTGAGTCCTCTCTGAGGAGAACTCGGGTGCTGATTCTGGTACTTTCCTTTTCTTGGACCGGGGCTCTTGGGCCGTTGTCGGGTTGTCATTCCTTTGCCAAGTGAAAGGAGCGAGCAAATTCCTTTGGTCATTCTGATTTTCTACAGCATGCTGCTCCAAAATATCAATCAGAGCATCCTTATCCTTCAGTAGATGCTGTATTTTGGTACACTCCACATTGAGATTGCGGTACTTGTTCTTCCAAGACCTCCTCTCCTAATGAACTTTGTTGAGAGTAACCTGGAGTTTTTCCGCTTCAGTCATGAAGTACATGATAGATTCCCTTGGCGGAAGAACTTCGTGACAAGGATAAGGCATCTTTAGCTTGAGAGCTCTAGTTTGTACCCAGTGGAGATAAGGCTCCACCGAGACACAGTCAGGTTTTCCTAGAGACTCCCGTCCTTTCTTATGAACATGTTTCTAAGCGTGCACTATTTCCATCTTTAGTGCCCTGTCATTTTATCCTTCCTTGAAGAAAATACCTTCCAGATGAGCATTACGCGGGACATGCCTCATCGGGTATCCAAATTGACGACTGTAACGACCCAGTTTTTGTGTGTGAGTTTTATTTAATCGAGTCGTTTGATTATTTTAATATTATTTTATTTTATTTTTGACTTTTATCTGAAAATATGTTATTTTTCCATGTTGTGATATTTTATCGGGTTTTGGGATCGGTTGCGAGATATTTGAGTGTGGGGGTATTTTGGTCATTTTAGGATATTTTTTATTAAGTAAGAAAATAGAAAATAGAAGAGAGAAAAATAGAAAGAAAGAAAGAGAGAAAAAAGAAAAAGGAGAGAAAAGAGAAGAAGAAGAGAAAAAGTGAGAAAAGCTTGGAAATTCAAGAAAAATCAACTTCTAGAATCGATTTAATCGGGTAAGGGTGAGAAACTCAATTATTGTATGATTGTGTATGATTATGTATGTGTATTTGTGATGTTTGTTGGATTGAAATGGAAATATTTAGTAAAACCCATATTGTGTCAAATTGTTTAGAAATTGATTAAATGTGTTGGAAATTATGCTTTTAGTGTTCATCCTTGTTAGTACATGATAGATACATGTTGCAATGCATTGTATTGGTAATTTTTCTGGGTGTAGGTGAAAATTGGAGTGATTTGGGGGAGAAAACGCAGAACCACGTTCTGCAGAAATTTTTCTGGTTTTTCCAGGTCATACGCGTATGGGGCATGTTCATACGCGTATGGACCTTGGGCAATACGCGTATGGCATGGCGAGGATTTTGGGCAATACGCGTATGGCCAGGAAAATGGTAAAATGGGACTTTTCAAAATATCGTTTTTCGTTTCCTTTCGTAACTTGTGGTCCGTTTATCCGATTTTTACATTCTTGGTATCGTTGCGTAGCTATTGAGCTGTACTTTCTCATTATGATGATTTTGAAATTGGTAGCCGATTTAATTATGTCAGGAAATTGGGAATAGTGTCGGTTGTCGACTTTTGTCGTTATAACCGTGTGTAATTGATATGTATTAAGCAAGGTGTTGTGGTAAGATGTAAATGTATGTGTTTAGATGGAGTTATGATGATTTGTGGCCGTATGGAAATTAAATGCATTGTTTTGGGCATAAGTGCAAAGTGTGATTTTGTCGATTTAAATGAATGTATTTATGTGTGCATATTCAATGTCATGGGTCATTGTATGCCAAGCATCATGATATGCATTGTTGAGACGTCCTGAGTGACGGTTTGGATTCCAGAGGGAATTCGCTATAACTTCGTGTGCCCATGTGGGGTGTGAGTGATGGTTATAGACGATCGTGTACCCATGTGGGGTGTGAGCGATCGGGTCGTGTGCCCGTGTGGGGTGTGAGCGATCCATAAACACCGTGTGCCCGTGTGGGGTGTGAGCGGTGGGGAACATCGTATGCCCGACGGGGAGTTATAGTGATATAACGAGCGATGATTCCAGTAGAGTTCCTGAGTGAACTAGTGATGAGAAACAATGGAAGTCGGTACCGCATGTACATATGCATAGAGTCGTTGCGTCGGTCTCTTGCATTTGCATAAATCATTTATGGTTGATTATGTATGGATTTATGGATAAATTGATATATGGATATGTGTTAGTGATGGAAATATGAGTTATGCCATGTAATGCCTTGTGTTTGAATTATAGCGTGAGTTGTGGTGAGAATCGTGTATATGTGTATTTTTGTGTTATATATATAATTGTATGCAATTATGTTATGGTTGTTTTTCTCACCCATCTGCTGTTTTATAATGCTCTATGAGGCATTGCAGATTAGAGTTGCTGGAGGTATTTTTGTGAAGCTTTGTGTCTTCATTCTTTTGTCGGTCGGCTCTGATATGTGACACCGGGTAGTTAGGGAGGCCGTTTGTGATATTTGTGTATTATGTATATATATTTTTTGGCTTGAGCATGTACAACTTGATGTATGACAAACTTTCCATGTGATATATATATGTATGTTATTCAGTTTTAGATTTTTCCGCTTTTATTCTAAATTCTGAAATGTGGGTGTAAGGAACTGAGTTCCTCTGTTTGATTGCTACCCCACTGTTGCATATCTTTATGAGCAGGTGTTGTATGTTTTGTTTCAATTTGATGTGACCCCTCGGTCTATGCCATGATAATTTAAATATACTCTGACGAAATTTTGAATTTTCTTTTACTGCTTTATTAATTGGGGGTATAGATTGGGGGTGTTACATTAAGTGGTATCAGAGCCAGTTTTTGTCAGTCTGTGTCAGTCCTTGTTGGTCGTGGTGGTTGGATGAGTTGTTTGTTTAACCATAGTTTCTGTTATTGGAAATGAATAGAATATGGCTGGTAGGAATGATGCTGCTTTGGCTGCGGCTATGCAAGCTATGGCTCGTGCTGTGCAGGGTGCACCTCATGCTGCAGGTAATGATGAGTTCCGGAAGAACAAACCGCCTGTCTTCAAAGGAAGATATGATCCGGATGGTGCACAGATTTGGTTGAAAGAGATTGAAAGGATTTTCCGAGTGATGGATTATGAGGAGGATCAGAAGGTGAGACTGGGTACTCACATGTTATTGGAAGAAGCTGATGACTGGTGGGTTAGTACTCGACGTGTGTTGGAAGCTGCGGAGGAGGAAATTACTTGGGTTGTGTTTAGTATGGAGTTTCTGAGAAGGTATTTTCCTGAAGATGTGAGGGGAAAGAAGGAGATTGAGATCTTGGAGCTAAAACAAGGTAATGTGTCTGTTGTTGATTATACTGCTAAGTTTGTGGAACTTGTGCAGTTTTATCCTCATTATGCTGAAGCGACCGCGGAATTCTCTAAGTGTGTTAAGTTTGAGAATGGCTTGCGTCCTGAGATAAAGCAGGCGATTGGATATCAGAGGATTCGGAGGTTTTCTGATTTGGTAGATTGTTGTAGGATTTATGAAGAAGACAGTAAGGCTCGTTCTACGCATTACAAGAGTGTGAACGAGAGGAAAGGGAAACAACAGTTCCGTGGTGGTCCGTATGTGACACCAGCTGATAAAGGTAAACAGAGGGGAAATTTTGATAAAAGGTCAAGTGGAGGAGGAATGTCTGGTCCTATGAGGTGTTATAAATGTGGTGAGTTGGGGCATCGTCAGTTTGAGTGTAGGAAAGATTTGAGGAAGTGTACTAATTGTGGAGGTGTAGGACATGTTGCAGCTGATTATGCCAGGAAAAATGTGGTGAAATGTTACAACTGTGGTGAACCTGGGCATATTAGTATGAAGTGTCCGAAACCGAAGCAGGCTCCAGCTGGTGGAAAAGTGTTTGCATTATCGGGAACTCAGACTTCAAGTGCAGATCGTCTGATTCGAGGTACTTATTTTATTAATA
This sequence comes from Lathyrus tuberosus, assembly GCA_022829125.1. Taxonomy (NCBI): domain Eukaryota; kingdom Viridiplantae; phylum Streptophyta; class Magnoliopsida; order Fabales; family Fabaceae; genus Lathyrus; species Lathyrus tuberosus. The sequence continues at coordinate 10,670,541 of JALAZF010000112.1, forward strand.
GTACTCCTTTGATTGCTATTATTGATACTGGAGCGACTCATTCATTTATTTCGTCTGAGTGCGCGAAGCGTTTGAGTCTTGTGTTGTCTTTGATGGGTGGTGAGATGGTTATTGATGCTCCAGCAATGGGGTCAGTAGCTACTTCTCTGGTTTGTCTAAGATGTCCTTTGACCATTTATGGTAAAGACTTTGAGATGGATTTGGTGTGTTTGCCGTTGGAGGGTTTAGATGTGGTTCTGGGTATGAATTGGTTGCAATTCAATCGAGTTCACATTGATTGTTATCATAAGCTGGTAAGGTTTCCTTCTCTTGAGGAAGACGAAGACTCGAGTTTCGTATCAACCAAAGAGTTGAAGAAACTTTTGGCGGATGAAGCTCAGCTGTTTAGATTGTTTGCATCTTTGACTGTGGATAGTCAAGCTTCGCTTGATGTGTTTCCTGTTGTGTGTGAATTTTTGGAAGTGTTTCCTGAGGATATTTCAGACGTGCCGCCAGAGAGAGAGGTGGAGTTTTCTATAGATCTAGTTCCAGGTACTAGAACTGTTTCTATGGCACCTTATCGTATGTCGGCATCTGAGTTGGTGGAGTTAAAGAAACAGTTGAATGAGTTGTTGGAAAAGAGGTTCGTGAGACCAAGTGTGTCTCCTTGGGGTGCTCCAGTTTTATTGGTGAAAAAGAAGGATGGAAGTATGCGATTATGTATTGATTATCGCCAGTTGAATAAGGTGACGATCAAGAATAAGTATCCGCTTCCAAGGATTGCTGATCTGATGGATCAGTTAGTTGGTGTGTGTGTGTTCAGTAAGATTGACTTGAGGTCGGGGTATCATCAGATAAGGGTGAAGGAGGAAGACATTCAGAAGTCGGCTTTTAGGACACGATACGGTCATTATGAATATTTCGTTATGCCGTTCGGGGTTTCTAATGCGCCAGGTGTGTTTATGGAATACATGAATCGTATTTTTTACGAGCATCGTGATCGTTTTGTGGTGGTGTTTATTGATGATATCTTAATTTATTCTAAGTCTCGGGAGGAGCATGCAGAACATTTGCGTATTGTTTTGCAGGTTTTAAAGGAAAGGAAGCTTTTTGCCAAATTGTCTAAGTGTGAATTCTGGTTGTCGGAAGTAAGTTTTCTGGGACACGTAATTTCAGGTAATGGTATTGTTGTGGATCCATCTAAAGTAGAAGCAGTTCTACAATGGGAGGCTCCGAGATCCGTTACTGAAATTCGAAGCTTTTTGGGGTTGGCTGGTTATTATCGCAGGTTCATTGAAGGTTTTTCTAAGCTAGCACTCCTTTGACCTAGTTGACTTATAAAGGGCAAGCGTTCATTTGGGATATTCGGTGCGAGGAAAGTTTTAATGAGCTGAAAAGAAGATTGACGACAGCTCCGATTTTGATTTTGCCGAATCCTAATGAACCATTTGTGGTTTATTGTGATGCTTCTTTGATTGGTCTAGGTGGTGTTCTGATGCAAGAAGGTAAGGTGGTGGCTTATGCTTCAAGGCAGTTAAGAGTTCATGAGAAGAATTATCCTACTCATGATCTTGAGTTAGCGGCTGTGGTTTTTGTGTTAAAGATTTGGAGGCATTATCTCTATGGTGCAAGGTTTGAAGTCTTTAGTGATCGTAAAAGTTTGAAATATTTGTTTGATCAGAAAGAGCTTAATATGAGGCAACGTAGATGGTTAGAATTCCTGAAAGACTACGACTTTGGCTTGAATTACCATCCTGGTAAAGCTAATGTGGTAGCTGATACATTGAGCCAAAAATCTTTACATATGTTCGCTTTAATGGTTAAGGAGTGGGAACTTTTGGAATCGTTTAGAGATTTGAGTTTGGTTTGTGAAGTGACGTCGGATAGCGTTAGGCTTGGTATGCTAATGATTACTAATGATTTTCTGATGACTGTTTGTGAGAAACAGAAACTGGATGTGAAATTTGTGGATTTGATGTTGGTTGGAGGAAAAGATGCGAATAGTGATTTCCAAGTGGATATTAATGGTGTTTTGAGATTCCGAGGTAGGATTTGTATTCTGGACGACGCGGAGTTGAAAAAGATGATTTTGGAGGAAGGACACCGGAGTAATTTAAGTATACATCCGGGAGCGAATAAGATGTATCAGGATTTGAAGAAGATTTTCTGGTGGGCTGGATTGAAAAGAGACGTGGCTCAGTTTGTTTATGCATGCTTGACTTGTCAGAAATCGAAGGTGGAACATCTGAGGCCTAGTGGTTTGTTGCAACCGTTGGATATTCCTGAGTGGAAGTGGGATAGCATTTCCATGGATTTTGTGACAGGGTTACCGAATACTCAGCGAGGGCATAATGCTATTTGGGTGATTGTTGATAGGCTGACTAAATCGGCTCATTTTATTCTGATTGACATCAGTTTTCCTTTGGAGCGGTTAGCTGAGATTTACATCAGTGTGATTGTGAAGTTGCATGGAGTTCCATTGAGTATTGTTTCTGATCGAGATCCTAGATTTACCTCGAGATTCTGGGAAAGTTTACATAAGGCTTTGGGTTCTAAATTGAGATTGAGTTCGGCTTATCATCCACAAACGGATGGTCAGACGGAGAGGACGAATCAGTCTTTGGAGGATTTGTTGAGGGCTTGTGTTTTGGAACAAGGTGGCGCGTGGGATAGTTATCTTGCATTGATTGAGTTTACGTATAATAACAGTTTCCATTCTAGTATTGGAATGGCACCGTTTGAAGCAGTGTATGGACGAAGATGTCGGATGCCGTTGTGTTGGCACGAATCTGGTGAGCGAACGGTGGTTGGGCCAGAATTGGTGCAACAGACGACGGAGAAAGTGAAGTTTATTTGGGAGAAGATGAAAGCTTCTCAGAGTAGACAAAAGAGTTATCATGATCGGAGACGGAAAGATCTTGAGTTTCAAGAGGGCGATCATGTATTTCTGAGGGTTACACCGGTGACGGGTGTGGGTCGTGCATTGAAATCGAAGAAACTTACTTCTCGGTTTAATGGTCCTTACCAGATATCCGCGAGAGTGGGTGTTGTGGCTTATAGGGTGGTGTTGCCGCCGAATCTTTCAAATTTGCACAATGTGTTTCATGTTTCACAGCTTCGGAAGTATGTTCCAGATCCGTCGCATGTGATTCCGATGGATGAGGTCGAGGTAAGGGAGAACCTTACGGTCGAGGCATTACCGGCTGAGATTTTGGATCGCGAGGTGAAGAGGTTGCGGGGCAAGGATATTGCACTTGTGAAGGTGGCGTGGGGAGGCACTGCTGAGGGCAATTTGACTTGGGAGTTGGAGAGTCGGATGCGGGAGTCGTATCCAAAGTTGTTCATCTCAGGTAATATTTTCGAGGACGAAAATTTCTAAGTGGGGGAGAGTTGTAACGACCCAGTTTTTCTGTGTGAGTTTTATTTAATCGAGTCGTTTGATTATTTTATTATTATTTTATTTTATTTTCGACTTTTATCTGAAAATATGTTATTTTTCCATGTTGTGATATTTTATCAGGTTTTGGGATCGGTTGCGAGATATTTTAGTGTGGGGGTATTTTGGTCATTTTAGGATATTTTTTATTAAGTAAGAAAATATAAAATAGAAGAGAGAAAAATAGAAAGAAAGAAAGAGAGAAGAAAGAAAAAGGAGAGAAAAGAGAAGAAGAAGAGAAAAAGTGAGAAAAGCTTGGAAATTCAAGAAAAATCAACTTCTAGAATCGATTTAATCGGGTAAGGGTGCGAAACTCAATTATTGTATGATTATGTATGATTAAGTATGTGTATTTGTGATGTTTGTTGGATTGAAATGGAAATATTTAGTAAAACCCATATTGTGTCAAATTGTTTAGAAATTGATTAAATGTGTTGGAAATTATGCTTTTAGTGTTCATCCTTGTTGGTACATGATAGATACATGTTGCAATGCATTGTATTGGTAATTTTTCTGGGTGTAGGTGAAAATTGGAGTGATTTGGGGGAGAAAACGCAGAACCACGTTCTGCAGAAATTTTTCTGGTTTTTCCAGGTCATACGCGTATGGGGCATGTTCATACGCGTATGGACCTTGGGCAATACGCGTATGGCATGGCGAGGATTTTGGGCAATACGCGTATGGCCTAGGGCACTACGCGTATGGCCGGGAAAATGGTAAAATGGGACTTTTCAAAATATCGTTTTTCGTTTTCTTTCGTAACTTGTGTTCCGTTTATCCGATTTTTACATTCTTGGTATCGTTGCGTAGCTATTGAGCTGTACTTTCTCATTATGATGATTTTGAAATTGGTAGCCGATTTAATTATGTCGGAAAATTGGGAATAGTGTCGGTTGTCGAGTTTTGTCGTTATAACCGTGCGTAATTGATATGTATTAAGCAAGGTGTTGTGGTAGGATGTAAATGTATGTGTTTAGATGGAGTTATGATGATTTGTGGCCGTATGGAAATTAAATGCATTGTTTTGGGCATAAGTGCAAGGTGTGATTTTGTCGATGTAAATGAATGTATTTATGTGTGCATATTCAATGTCATGGGTCATTGTATGCCAAGCATCATGATATGCATTGTTGAGACGTCCTGAGTGACGGTTTGGATTCCAGACGGAATTCGCTATAACTTCGTGTTCCTGTGTGGGGTGTGAGCGATGGTTATAGACGATCGTGTGCCCATATGGGGTGTGAGCGATCGGGTCGTGTGCCCGTGTGGGGTGTGAGCGATCCATAAACACCGTGTGCCCGTGTGGGGTGTAAGCGGTGGGGAACATCGTATGCCCGACGGGGAGTTATAGTGATATAACGAGCGATGATTCCAGCAGAGTTCCTGAGTGAACTAGTGATGAGAAACAATGGAAGTCGGTACCGCATGTGCATATGCATAGAGTCGTTGCGTCGGTCTCTTGCATTTGCATAAATCATTTATGGTTGATTATGTATGGATTTGTGGATAAATTGATATATGGATATGTGTTAGTGATGGAAATATGAGTTATGCCTTGTAATACCTTGTGTTTGAATTATAGCGTGAGTTGTGGTGAGAATCGTGTATCTGTGTATTTTTGTGTTATATATATATAATTGTATGCAATTATGTTATGGTTGTTTTTCTCACCCTTCTGCTGTTTTATAATGCTCTATGAGGCATTGCAGATTAAAGTTGCTGGAGGTATTTTTGTGAAGCTTTGCGTCTTCATTCTTTTGTCGGTCGGCTCTGATATGTGACACCGGGTAGTTAGGGAGGCCGTTTGTGATATTTGTGTATTATGTATATATATCTTTTGGCTTAAGCATGTACAACTTGATGTATGACAAACTTTCCATGTGATATATATATATATGTATGTTATTCAGTTTTAGATTTTTCCGCTTTTATTCTAAATTCTGAAATGTGGGTGTAAGGAACTGAGTTCCTCTGTTTGATTGCTACCCCACTGTTGCATATCTTTATGATCAGGTGTTGTATATTTTGTTTCAATTTGATGTGACCCCTCGGTCTATGCCATGATAATTTAAATATACTCTGACGAAATTTTGAATTTTCTTTTACTGCTTTATTAATTGGGGGTATAGATTGGGGGTGTTACAACGACGGACTAAAACTGCATCGTAATTCATTCCTCCCTAACGGTCAATGATCTTGATCCCGTCATAAATCCTATTGCACCAATCTATGTCAGAGTTGGTAAGAGACATGATTTTCTGCGACCAACGTAAGGCACTCTTATGATCCCAAAAAGCGGCAGACTTAGGCAAATGGGAAATAAACCATTTATATAGCAGGGGTACACAGCATGTGATCACCCCTCCGCTGTACAAATTCCCTAAGTGTACAGAGTGATACGCATCTGCGAGCAAAGTTGGTACGGTGTTTCCAATATGGCGTTGATATCGACGAAGTTATCGTTGTTGGGAAACAGAAATAACCCGTAGGTGAGTAAAACAAAGATGCTTTTAAAAGCAGTCACGTTCCCTATACTAGCAAAGTACAGAGCCTTCTTTACCAGAAACTTGGCTGGTAAACCTGGGATTCCTCCTTTGGTGGTTATGTGAGTCTTGACTTCTGACTCATCCAAATAGATTGCTCTTGCAATGGTTTGATCTTTTGGAATTTCTTCCAGTCCAGAAAAGGGAGCTCGATCAGTAATGGGTAGATTAATCAGGTGAGAATACTCCTCCAGCGTTGGTGCGAGCTGGTAATCCGGGAATGTGAAACAGTGATAGACTGGATCGTAAAACTGAATGAGTGCCTCCAGGATTCCTTCAATTACATGGACCCTTAACAGAGGTAGAAGACCTCCGTATTTGGCTCTGAAAGCGTCAGGGTTAGTGATCATCCTTGCTAATCCTCTCAAATCCTCTGGTTTTGGAACCTTGAAGGTATACTTGTGAGTTTTCCGTCTACCGAAATCCATGAGCACAATCTTTTTCTCTTACATTTGCAATCATTGTCTTAGTTTACTTTGAAAAAGAGAGACTAGAAGAGAAAATTTTCTTTGTTTAATGTTTTTAAAATGAATGCATGAATGCAGCACACAAAAACATAGAAAAAACATGGGGGCAAAGGGTCGGTGTCATGAAGTCGAGGCTCTACCCATCCCAAAGGTTTATACTGGTGATTTTTGTACCTGTCTCTCAAAATCATTGATTCTTGTCGAGATAACATCAGCGGACCGAAAACCATGCTAGGTGATGTATTTCGAAGAATCTCAGAAGAGGGTAGTATCGCGTGACAACTATTTCCGATAGCTTCCGCACTACTGAAAGAGGTTTTTCCTAGGTGTATACTCAATCTTTCCACATGCGGCATCACACGCATTCCCATTAGCAGAAAAATAAACACAGATATCAATTAGGAAAAGCAGTATATATATTTGTCCTAATGTCCTAAACTTTTTAAGAGCTATGAATCCTATGATCCTAACAGAAAATGGCTCCCCGGCGGAGTCTCCATTCTGTGGTACCTTCCCAACTTAAAGGTTTTGACCTAAGATCCTAGTGAGGGCCGATCCTAGTAATAATGACATTCCCCGATGGAACCGTCATTCGGTGATACCTTGTGAACCCAAGGACTCGTATTAAGAGAAAGTTTCAACCAGAGAGATAAGAGAGACAAGATTCATTCGTTTGGCCCCATGGTGGTCGCCATTTTTCTGTAGCGAGCGATTTTGGACGTGGTTCTTAAGCACTGTCGCTCTGGGGTACTACAGGTCGATTCATTTTTTATCCTATTGAAGCTGATGAAGGAAGGGAAATAGATGTCTCCAACTAACCCTACTTGCAAACTGAGGTTAAATAGTCAAAACTGTTGGTTTACAAATGCGGTTTTAGTTCGTGGGCCTCTCTCTGCTTATTTTGTTCAGAACGAAATATCAGGACTATTCATGGGGAATTTGTTAGGATACTATGCCAGATTGGATGGAGGTAGGGGACTTTGGTTTTTTTTATTAGTGTGCTCGCTAAGATTCTTTTGCTATCTTATGCCTACGTATTCCCGGGATAAGGAAATCAGAGCAATCGTAGTTCCTCCTATTCTATGGGAGGAAATGGTGTTTTGGTGTCTTGTTCAAAGCCCAAGACATGAAGCTAAAAGTGATTTGTATCTTGTTCGAAGCCCAAGATGTGAAGCTAAAAGTGATTTGTTTGTATCTTGTTCAAAGCCCAAGATATGAAGCTGAAGGGTCTATTTGTATCTTGTTCAAAGCCCAAGATATGAAGCTAAAGGGTTTTGACTTTAGAGAGAATTTGTCATCTCTAAAGGGGGTATGTTTGTCACAACAGTTGGGTGACTGATTATAAAGGAGAATTACTTTAACTGGGATGTGTGAATCCAACAATGTCATAATTTCCTTTATAGGGGATTTTTAACCTGAAAGAGAAGACTTTAACTCAGTTTAGAGCAATGCCATCTTTCCTTAGGGATTTCTCATTCTAAAAGAGGGACAGTGGCGTGGATGTAAATAATCCAGAGGCTTGCCGCTTACAGAAATTAGATGGAGGAAAAGGAGTTGTTGATGTTTGTATACTGTGAGCAAGGCACAGATTTTGATGCTAAAAGGTTGATTGCCTCAACCGGGGTTTCCTTATACAAAGCCCAAGAGGAGGATATTGGCCCAACAAGAAATCATTTTTATGTGTCTCATACGAAGCCCGAGAGAGAGGCTAAAGGGGTTGACTGAACAAGAGAGTGCTTTTGTATGTGTCTCGTACGAAGCCCAAGACGGAGGCTGAGAGGTTTTGACTCAATAAGCGAGTCTTTTATACTCAACAAGAGAGTGTTTTGGTATCTCGTACAAAGCCCGAAATGGAGGCTAAGAGTGTTGGACTCAATAAGAGAGTCTGAAAAGGTTAGCTCCACTAGGGAGAATCATTGTACAAATCCCAAGAGGAGGCTATTGTGTTGGTGACTGTTTCAGTTGAGTGACAGGTCCAGTATGTTGGATAAAAGAGAAAATCAGTTCTTATATGGGTAATGTTGTACTCATAGATTTGATCAGAAGATCAGGGTTATTTCTTGGGAAATCCAAAGGGTATTGAGACTGTCCAAGTCTACGGGTTTTATCTTTTGTACTATGCTTAAGAGAAATTAAGAGGCAGTATGTTTGTGACAGAAAGATTTAGACTCTTTGAAAGATTGTTCTACTAAGATGATTAATTTATGTTCCTATACCTTTAAGAGGTCGTCGGGACAATTTGTACGAAGCCCAAGAGGAGGCGAGAAAAACTTTTGAGAAGTCAAGGGACAATTTGTAAGAAGCCCAAGAGGAGGCTATCTTCCCGGAGGAAGAATCATTATACGAAGCCTAAGAGGAGGCTGTGAAAACTTCTAAGAAGCCGGCGGGTCCTTGTACAACGCCCAAAAGGAGGCGGGGATGCTTTAAGGAAGCCTGTGGGTCCTTGCACTAAGCCCAAGAGGAGGCTGATGAACAGTTCCAGAAGGGGTTTCACTTGGAACATTGGCCTTTTGTATATGAACTGTTCAAAGGGGGGATATTTCTTAGATCTAGTTATCTAAAATTATTGTAAAAGAAAATTCTCACGGTTTAGGTTATGTTGAAATATCCGGAAGAATGTCGGATGTAAGGAGACGAGGCTTTGTCTAATTCTAGACGTAGTTGCCGGGGAAACTCTAAATATCTATACTAGTATTACATAGTCGATATGAGTTTATGAAAGAAGACTTACAGTGAAACAGCCCCACAATACAGTTATATACATATGAAAGCGGTAAATGAAAGCGGGTAAACACTTACTCAGTTGTAGAGCTTCCATACTATATTGTTAGTTGTTCAACAAAGGAATTGAAAATAACAGTATGTTACAAAATTAAAGGAGAAAGTGCTTTTGAAAGGAAAATTGGGGCTTACAGCTCAAGGAGAGGCCCAGGGTTTTATCAGTGATCGCACTGTCGTTTTGTACAGGGACTTATACAAGTGACTGAGGCCCAGGAAAGGTTTTCTGTACAAAGGGGATGGGTCTTACACTCTCTCAAGAGGGCCAAAATGATCGAAAGTGAACAAAGATGGGTCTTATAGCTCAAGGAGAAGCCCAATGGTTAATTTTGAAAAGGGCGACGATCGCGCCGAGGTTTTGAAAACACCGTGGGTCTTATACAATGACTGAGGCCCAAAAGTTTTTGGTTTCAAAAGGGGATTGGGTCTTACACTCTATTAGAGGCCCATGAGTGTTCGGAAAAGTTTGTTAGGGTGAAAATTAATAAAACCCTAATTTCATCATTTTTTAATATAATTATTCAAAGAAAATTAGTACAAATGATAAAAATTCCAAATAAGTTTGAATAAACAACTTGTGATTTTGGTTTTTAGGTTTTAAAAATGAGGCTTTAATCACAAGATGAATTAAAACCTATTTGGTTTTGATTTTCCAAAATGGTTATTTATTTTTAAAAGGTTTAAAAACAAATAAAAGACATTTATTCACAAAAATACTAATTATATTAAATAAATAATATAAATCTAATTTTTTTAGGGAATAAAATATTTCAACATTTTTGTGATTTTTTGCAAAAAGAGCCAATAAAAAATAATTAAAATTGAGGAAGTTATTACTTTTTCAAACTATTAAAAATAATATGAAAAATAGTTAAAAATAATGGAAAAAATAGGAAAAAGAGGGTCTGGGGCGAGGGGGATTAGAACCCTGGACCTCTTGTGTATAGGGCGCGTACCTAACCACTGGGGTGGTGATACATCCGTTGATTGAAACACAACCATAAATATACAAGGCTTGCCTTGTTTTTTGCATGGTCCAAGGCAAGGCAAGACAACTTTTGGCAAGAAACGGGAAGGTCCATAACTTTCTCATTTCTCCATGGTTGGGGACAAAATTTATATGCATCTGCCCTAGAATTTCACAAGGAATCCAATGGTGGTGGTATTTTTTTCCAGATCATGCTCCCTCCTCAAAATCCGATAGTGGTTTTGAAATAGACCATATTTTTCATTTTCTGTGCTACATCTTGGTACAGGTATGAATTACATGATAAATTATTGCAAACACAACACATATAACATGTAGAAAAGATGCATGATCAGTGGACTTCAAAGCAATGCATATTTTGGGAAGTTCAAGTCATGAAGCTTACCTCTTTTTTGAGCTTTTGGAGTTTTTTGGGAAATCTGCCAAGTTTCTTGTTCCAGAAATGGTTTGATGCTTTGGACACTCTCAAATGATCCCTTAGAAGCTTTTAGGATGATTGGAATCAGCTGGAACCTGCAAAAACCAAAACTGGCCCTTTCTTGCAAAAGGGGTTAAAATGGCCAAAATAGCAACTCTCTCAAATGGTGTTCCAGATTGTGGGAGCCTTCAAGGATGATATTTGGAGTGTGTTTGAGGCTTTATCTGGTTTGGAAAGTGGCTGAATCAAGACATGGCTTTACAAATGCACAAAAAGCTTATTTTGAGGTTTTGAGAGGTGACTTTGAGATTTCAGGATTACAGGTCACTTGTGTGAGTTTGGACAGCTTAGATATGACATATTGGATGTGTTTGGATCATAAGCTGTGATGGAATTGCTCTCTAACTCAAAAACTCAGAGTTACCTTGCTAAAGAAGGTATTTTCGCCTAGAGAAAGGGATTTTGAGGAAAGCATCTGTTTGATGGATTTGGTGTACTCAAAATAAGCACAAATGAGCTCTATTTATAGTAGAGCAAGTTTGTTTTGGGATCAATAGTGAATGCCAACTGCAGCAGAGGTTTGGCCAATGTTGATCAACGAGAATCCAAGTCTCCTTTAGCCATTGACTAGAGGTTAGGGCACAGAGTTGTGGTTCCCTAGTTGTTGGATCAGTCTTGACTGAATTCAGTTGCAAATGTGTCAGTCTATGCCACCTTGGTGCTTCCATTGAATGCTCCAATCCAAAATTGGAGTCTTGTCCCTTTTTTAGGGATTTCTAGGTTTGGCATGCTACTTCTTGTTCCAAAGACTTTGAAGGCTTGGATCAGTGTTTGTTCCCTTTAGATTTGATCCTCAGATGTGTCCAAAGTGATGACAAGGCTTGGAATTATCTGATTTTGCCAAATCGAGCAAAAATACAAAATTCTACCTAGCCTTGCCAGTTTTCAGCAAGGCACATTGCCATTGTCATATCTCATGGCTCAAGTGGAATTTGATGGAGTTCTTGGCCATTTTGGAAAACCCTTATATGATACAATAACTGTTTGATCATAATTGGTTTTGATACTTTTTGGATCCAAGTGAAAAATGTCCCTACATTTGGAAAAAAGTGAAGGCAGATTCTGACTAAGTGAAAATTTCACCAAGTGTTGGAAAAAAGTGACATTTTCACTTTTCTTGATTTTGATCATTCCATAACTTGAAATCAATGGGGAATTGGAATGAGTGGTAGTTGAAGCTTTTGTAGAGGGTAATGAGAGCTACAAATCCAGCTTTGGATGGAGAAATATGGCCTTGGGGTTTAGGAGTTATGATCCTCCAAAGTTGGTACCCTAACCACTTTGTTCCATAACTTAGAAAATTTCTAAGTTTTTTATGGTTACCCCTTTTACAAGTTATCCCACTTTTCTTGATTTTTCTTGATGAATGATGATTCCAACCACACTAACATCATTTTAGGGTTAAAAAATCAAAATTGTGAAAAATCTCAAAAAGTCAAAGTTTGACTTTTGTGCACAGTTGACTTTTGTCAGATGAATTCCAAACTGTTCGATCCTCTATGAAATCAAGTCCTTGACCTAAATCAAACTTAATGGACATGTTACATAGGTGTTATAGGGTGTATTGAATCATGTCCAAAGGTTTGGGAGCATGTCTTGGTCAAAAGTCAAAGCTACAATTGACTTTTTCCGCGAAACCCTAACTGTGGTTCTGATGAACTTGAAACCTGTTGCTCAAGCTTCTTGGATCAATCCATTGTTGCAAATGGATCAATGTGGTGTGTTAGGGACCCTCAAATCATGCCTTGAGGTCTTGGCTCATGTTTTGTGTAATACCCCGTATTTTATTACTCCGGATAATATTATATTGTGATCGACTGAGCCCAGTGTACTCTGAGAAATTATTTGACAAAATAATTAGAGTAACTGTGGAACTTAGAATAAATCCGATTAATATTATCTGACTCTGAGGTATTTCATTTATTTGGACTTAAGAGACTTTTGGACATTTAGTAGTATTATTTCTAATACTAGTTTACTACATAATTCCTTTTCCTCCCATTTTCCAAACAAAAGAAAAAGTTAGTAAGAAAGAGAGAGAAAGAAGAAAGGAGGAAAGAAAGGAAAGGAAGGAGAGAAAAGTGGAGAAGAGGAAATTTGAAGAAAACCAAGAGCAAATCATCATACATTCATCCAATCCTTGCCCAATCATCTCATCTTCATCATTTTCAACATCTATCCAAGGTGGGTTCTAGTTAGTACCAATTTTTAGAAGTTTTGGAATTGTTTGGTTTAGGTCAAATTTATGGAAATCGATGTTTTAATGGTTAGAATTTGATATAAATTGAAAGGAATGATCAATATGCTTGTAGAAACATATATTGATGCTTGTTTTGATGTTTTGGTTTCTTTGGATTGATTGGGAAATTATAGGGTTTATGGAAATGTTGTGTTCTTGAGAAATGTAGGTTTTAAGAATGTTGTTGTTCAAACCATGCTCCACTATGTTATTGTACCTCTGTTGGTGGTTGATTGTGGTTTGGAAGTGTGGGAAATTTCTGTTATAGCAGGTTTTTTCTGAGTTTCGCATAGCGCGCTTAGCGCGCAGGAGGACGCTCAACGCGGTTTTGAATTTCCGCAACCCCTCCAGGCAGAAGATTGCGTGCTCAGCGGGCAAGAGGGCGCGCTTAGCGTGACCTGGGACTTGGGATTTTATTCCTTAAGCGAGAAAATTCATAACTTTCGACTCGTTTATCGGAATCGATCATTCTTTATATCGATGTAAAGCCGAGGAAATATTCTATGCAATGGAGATGAAATGTGTCGATTTTACAGACCGATTAACTAATCGAGAAAGTTCCAAAAGTGATATATTTATGTTTTAATTGTTATATATTATTCTACTATGCAATTATGACATGTCTTGCCTATCCTATTATTGTTTAACATGATTGTAAGTGAATATGCATGCCAGTATGAAAACGATATAGGAAGAGTGAGGAAACCTCAAACTTGAACTATAGGAGAATCTAGTAAGGAACTAGAAATTATAGACAACTCTAGATGGCGATGCTCGAGCACGTGTTGTTGGAAGATACATTCTTGCCGAGTGTTGGCCTAGTTGAGAGTGAACACTAGTATGTAACATGTGGTTAACCTTTGTGGTTGTGAAAAGGCAAGAGAGGCCTTAAGGCGGTGTAGTCTTATGATTGTCGAATACAATCGTATTTGTTATATGTAATCATGTAATTGTAACCGGAATATTTGAGTGTAGTTTCATGGGTCTCGAGCTCCTCTGAAACGGGTACACAATTACTTGGTAGGTTTGATTCCCTACGTGTAGTACGATTGGAACCTATGCTATGGGTAGAGACTTGTGATGGTTAACAGGCCATGAGAAGTGACGGTTCACGGTTAACAGGCCGATGATCTCGAATCCAATTCGTATTCCAAGTAACTACGAGGATCTATGACTGGGGTCTCCTTCTAGACGTAGAAGCGGACGGGAAGACGAGATGTCTTGGTATGGTTATCGACTAGTGATGCTGTGAGTTAATGAACTCATGTCATGTTTCCATATAGTGTGAGAATTATAAAGTGTGAACTCAAGGGTCCTTTTCCCCTTTTTCCCCGGACTTGAGTTAGGATGGTTAGAACCTTGATAATCCGAGAGAACCCATAAGATAGGGAACTCACTGAGATTTGATGTATCTCACCCCACGTTGTTGATGTATTTCAGGTGCTTCAGGTTCCGAGAAGGGTAAGGATAAGGTCGTGTGATCTTTTCCTTGTTTGTTGATGGCTAGCTTCCGTAGTGGAGTTTATTTTGAGATCATTGTTGATCTAGTTCTTAGTTTTTATCATTTGAACATCTTGCGTATAATATGCCTTAGGTTTTTGTACCTTGTACTTTAGGGCATTTATTTGTATACAATGTGTTAACTAGGAGCTTATGTGTTTCAGTACCAAACACTTGGATCTATATATAATATTTATGATTTGATGTATGAGTTTTATATATGGGTGTTACAGTTGGTATCAGAGCAGGTCGTATCCTCGACCTAGCCATGAAATAGTATAAGTATTTCCTTCTGTTTCATATACGTTGTGTCGCCATTGGTCTTAAGTGTTATATTTGTGGCATTGAGCATGATCAACTTAATCCTATTTGTATGACTTTTAGGAACATGGCTGAAGGACGTAGAAACACTCGTGGTAGACCCCGTACCACTCCTGAAGGGACGAATCCACCGGGCGGTGACGACAATGCTCCTCTGTATCAGTTTATGCAACAGATGCAGCAACAACAAAATCTATTCATGCAGCAAATGGTGCAACAAATGAATGGAGGCTTGCACCCTACGGTGGTTGCTCCAGAAGCTGAAGGTGGGAAATTTCGGGATTTTATCCACATGAATCCCCCAGAATTTCATGGTGGATTAGATCCCGTGAAGGCTCACGAATGGATTTCTGGTATGGAGAGGATTTTCTTGATAGTCCAATGCAGCGAAGAGAACAAGGTGTTGTTCGCTTCTCATTCACTGAAGGGTCCCACTATGAGATGGTGGGAGAGCGCTTCGGTCTTGATGGCTATTCAGGAAGTGCCTAAGGTTTGGGAACAGTTCAAAGTTATTTTCATGGAGAAGTATTTTCCGAGCTCATTGAGGACTCAGAAAGAATTTGAATTTCAACAATTAAGACAAGGTAGTATGACTGTGGCCAGTTATGCTGAGAAGTTTGAGGACATGGCTGCTTATTCTAGGCAGGCTATGTATGCTCCTTATGAAAGGTGGAAAATAGACCAGTTTCTGTTTGGACTAAAAGTTGAAATATCTCATAGTGTATCTCGGAGAGAGTTCACTACATATGCTGAAGTTTTAAGGCAATGCTATGTGGCCGAGCATAGTTTGAAGAAAGTCCAAGCTGAAGGTGTTGCGAGTAGAGTGAATCAAGGGGATCGCGGAAGATCCAACCAACAATTCAGACCTAGGCAACAATCCTTCAAAGGGAAACAAGTTCAAGATTCAAGGACGAGTACACCTCCTGTGTGTCGCACTTGTGGCAAGTATCATTCTGGAAGGTGTAGTTTAGAAGGGGTAAAGTGTTTCCAATGTCAGAAGGTGGGCCATCTGAAAAGAGATTGTCCTCAGAATAGGGCTCAGACACAAGGAAGGGTTTATACCTTAGATGCGAGGAAGTAGAAGAGTGACAATTCCTTAATTGCTGGTACGTGCTTTGTTAACAGATTTCCTTGTTTTGTTCTATTTGATTGCGGAGCTACACACTCCTTTGTATCGATGCAATGTATGAAGCGACTTGGGTTGCGGTCCGTTCCTTTGTCTCCTTCTATGGTGGTCACTACCGCTATGGATGAAATAGTTTAGACACCGTTGATGTGTGAAAACTGTGTTTTGTCTGTGGATAGTAGAGTTTTTCAGATTGATCTTATTCGTCTACCGCTTAAGAAAGTTGATGTCATTTTGGGTATGGATTGGCTTTCTGCTAATTCGATGTTTATTGGGTGTGAAGAAAAGCTCATCATCATTCCATCTATTGATGCTACCTCGAAAGATGTCTTAACAACTATTCTAGAAGGTACGGTTGGAATGATAAATTTCTTGTTCGAAGAAGAGAAATCTGTTCTTTTGGTTCTCACTAAGGAAGGGAGTAGCGACCTTCAAGTTATGGATATTCTGGTAGTTTGTGAGTTTCCCGAAGTTTTCTCCGAAGATGTCACTTCTCTTCCTCCGGAGAGGGAAGTGGAATTTTCTATTGATTTGGTACCGGGAACGGCTCCTATATCCGTTTCTCCGTATCGGATGGCACCGATTGAATTGAGAGAATTGAAGGAACAATCAGAAGAACTTATGGCTAAGCATTTTATTAGACCTAGTGTCTCACCGTGGGGAGCTCCAGTTTTGTTAGTAAAGAAGAAAGACGGCGGGATGCGATTGTGTATTGACTATCATCAGCTGAATAAAGTCACCATTAAGAACAAGTATCCCTTGCCAAGGATAGACGACCTATTAGATCAATTGAAAGGATCCTGTGTGTTCTCGAAGATTGATTTGAGGTCGGGTTATCACCAAATCTGAGTGAAGAGTTTCGATGTACCTAAGACTGCATTTAGGACCCGTTATCGTCATTACGAATTCTTAGTGATGCCTTTCGGTGTGACTAATGCTCCAGCAGTTTTTATGGATTATATGAATCGGTTATTTCAAGCTTACTTGGATCAATTTGTTGTGATCATCATTGATGACATTCTTATCTATTCCCGTACTCCGCAGGAGCACGAAGGACATTTGAGAATCGTCTTATCGATCTTACAAGAGAAGCAACTTTTTGCCAAGTTAAGCAAGTACGAGTTCTGCATGTCCGAACTTAGTTTTCTTGGTCACGTTATATCACAGGGTGGTGTAGCGGTGGATCCGCCAAAGGTTGAAGCTGTGATTAATTGGGAGAGACCGAAGAATGTATCGGAAATTAGGAGTTTCTTGGGTCTAGCAGGCTACTACAGAAGGTTTATCAAAGGCTTTTCGCAATTAGCATTACCAATGACTAAGCTTACTCGGAAGGATTGCCCCTTTGAGTGGGATTCGGCGTGTGAACAAAGTTTTATGAGTTTGAAAGAAAGATTGACTACAGCTCCCGTCCTGATTATTCCCGACCTTGCAAGTCGGACGAGGTATTTTGTGATGAGTCTAAGATGGGATTAGGAGGCGTTTTAATGCAAGAAAGTCATGTGGTGGTTTATGCTTCTCGACAATTGAAAATTCACGAGAAGAATTATCCAACCCATGATTTGGAATTAGCGGCAGTGGTGTTTACTTTGAAAGTGTGGCGTCACTATTTATATGGGGTACATTTTGAAATGTTTAGTGATCACAAGAGTTTAAAGTACCTCTTTGACCAAAAAGAGTTGAATATGCGTCAAAGGAGGTGGATGGAATATTTAAAGGATTATGATCTAGAGCTAAAATACCATCCGGGTAAAGCGAACAAAGTGGCCGATGCCTTGAGTAGGAAAGCGTTGAGGAAGGCCGAATTGATGATGTTAGAATATTCGTTGCTGGAAAAGTTTAGAGATTTAAATCTTCATTTTGTGTGGACTCCTAATGGAGTGATTATGGGGAATTTGAATGTCAATTCTACGTTAAGAATTGAAATTCAACATGGACAATTATTGGATGAGAAGTTGCAAGAGATGCTAAGTCAACCGGGTTTTGTGCAGGCTAGCGATGGAACGATTATGTTTAACCAAAGAATTTGCGTTCCGAACGATGCGACTTTGAAAAGGAAGATTTATGAAGAAGCGTATAAAGGTGCTTTTACTATACATTCGGGTTCTTCAAAGATGTATCAAGATTTAAAGAAGGACTATTGGTGGTCCGGTATGAAAAGAGATGTTGCGGTCTTCGTGTCGGAATGTGCAATATGCCAACAAGTTAAGACCGGGTGGATTATTGCAACCATTAGAAATCCTAGTTTGGAAATGGGATAGTATTTCTATGGATTTTGTGGTAGGTTTACCCCGTACGCAAGGTGGTTATGATTCGATTTGGGTAATAGTAGATCGGTTGACAATGTCGGCGCACTTCTTGGCCATGAAGACTACTTTCAAGGCAAGTCATCTTGCGAGGTTGTTTATTGCGGAAATTGTAAAATTGCACGGTATTCCCTCTAATATTGTGTCGGATAGAGATCCGAAGTTTACTTCAAGGTTTTGGAAAGTTTTTCAACAAGCTATGGGGTCAGAGTTACGTTTGAGCACGTCTAATCATCCACAGACGGATGGTCAGACTGAGCGAACGATACAAACAATGGAGGATATGTTGAGAGCTTGTGTGTTAGAGAGTAAGGGGAATTGGAAAGAACTTCTACCATTGATTGAGTTTTCTTATAACAATAGTTACCATGCGAGCATTGGAATGGCTCCTTATGAAGCTTTGTATAGAAGAAAGTGTAGGACCCCTTTGTGTTGGGCAGAAGTTGGGGAAGATAGAATCTTAGGACCCAAAATCATCCAAGAGACTACGGAAAAGATTCGAATGATCCGCGAGAAAATTAAACAGGCACAAGATCAACAAAAGAGTTATGCGGACAATCGAAGGAGCCCTTTAGAATTTGAAGAAGGTGACCTTGTGTTTTTGAAAGTCACTCCTAGATTGAGACTGAAAGGACCGTTTAAGTCACGGAAGTTAAGTTCGAGATACATGGGACCGTATCAAGTTTAAGAAAGGATTGGTGAAGTAGCTTACAGATTGGCCTTACCGCCTTCTCTGTCGAAAATGCACGATGTTTTCCATGTATCTCAACTTCGAAGGTTTGTTCCAGATCCTCTTCAGCCGATTCTACCGGATACTATTGAAATAGAAGCAGACTTAACGTTTGAACCTCAACCGAGCCGCATTGTGGGAAAAGAAACAAAAGTATTAAGGAAAAAGGACATTTCTCTCGTTAAGGTGCAGTGGGATGTAACGCATCCGGGTGATGCAACTTGGGAACTTGAATCGGAAATGCGAGATGCTTACCCTCATCTGTTTAGGTAATCTTTAAATTTGAGGGCGAATTTCTATTTAAGGGGGGGGGGGGAGGATGTAATACCCCGTATTTTATTACTCCAGATAATATTATATTGTGATCGACTGAGCCCAGTGTACTCTGAGAAATTATTTGACAAAATAATTAGAGTAACCGTGGAACTTAGAATAAATCTGATTAATATTATCTGACTCTGAGGTATTTTATTTATTTGGACTTAAGAGACTTTTGGACATTTAGTAGTATAATTTCTAATACTAGTTTACTACATAATTCCTTTTCCTCCCATTTTCCAAACAAAAGAAAAAGTTAGTAAGAAAGAGAGAGAAAGAAGAAAGGAAAGAAAGAAAAGGAAGGAGAGAAAAGTGGAGAAGAGGAAATTTGAAGAAAACCAAGAGCAAATCATCATCCATTCACCCAATCCTTGCCCAATCATCTCATCTTCATCATTTTCATCATCTATCCAAGGTGGGTTCTAGTTAGTACCAATTTTTAGAAGTTTTGGAATTGTTTGGTTTAGGTCGAATTTATGGAAATCGATGTTTTAACAGTTAGAATTTGATATAAATTGAAAGGAATGATCAATATGCTTGTAGAAACATATATTGATGCTTGTTTTGATGTTTTGATTTCTTTGGATTGATTGGGAAATTATAGGGTTTATGGAAATGTTGTGTTCTTGAGAAATGTAGGTTTTAAGAATGTTGTTGTTCAAACCATGCTCCACTATGTTATTGTACCTCTGTTGGTGGTTGATTGTGGTTTGGAGGAGGTTTGGAGGTGTGGGAAATTTCTGTTATAGCAGGTTTTTTCTGAGTTTCGCAGAGCGCGCTTAGCGTGCAGGAGGACGCTCAGCGCGGTTTTGAATTCCTGCAACCCCTCCAGGCAGAAGATTGCATGCTCAGCGGGCAAGAGGGCGCGCTTAGCGTGACCTGGGACTTGGGATTTTATTCCTTAAGCGAGAAAATTCATAACTTTCGACTCGTTTATCGGAATCGATTATTCTTTATATCGATGTAAAGCTGAGGAAATATTATATGCAATGGAGATGAAATGTGTCGATTTTATCGACCGATTAAATAATCAAGAAAGTTCCAAAAGTGATATATTTATGTTTTAATTGTTATATATTATTCTACTATGCAATTATGACATATCTTGCCTATCCTATTATTGTTTAACATGATTGTAAGTGAATATGCATGCCAATATGAAAACCATATAGGAAGAGTGAGGAAACCTCAAACTTGAACTATAGGAGAATCTAGTAAGGAACTAGAAATTGTAGACAACTCTAGATGGCGATGCTCGGGCACGTGTTGTTGGAAGATACATCCTTGCCGAGTGTTGGCCTAGTTGAGAGTGAACACTAGTATGGAACATGTGGTTAACCTTTGTGGTTGTGAAAAGGCAAGAAAGGCCTTAAGGCGGTGTAGTCTTGTGATTGTCGAATACAATCATATTTGTTGTATGTAATCATGTAATCGTAACCGGAATATTTGAGTGTAGTTTCATGGGTCTCGAGCTCCTCTGAGACGGGTACATAATTACTTGGTAGGTTTGATTCCCTACGTGTAGTACGATAGGAACCTATGCTATGAGACTTGTGATGGTTAACAGGCCATGAGAAGTGATGGTTCATGGTTAACAGGCCAATGATCCCGAATCCAATTCGTATTCCAAGTAACTACGAGGATCTATGGCTCAGGTTGCCTTCTAGACGTAGAAGCGGATGGGAAGACGAGATGTCTTGGTATGGTTATCGATTAGTGATGTTGTGAGTTAATGAACTCGTGTCATGTTTCCGTATAGTGTGAGAATTATAAAGTGTGAACTCAAGGGTCCTTTTCCCCTTTTTCCCCGGAATTGAGTTAGGATGGTTAGAACCTTGATAATCTAAGAGAACCCATAAGACAGGGAACTCACTGAGATTTGATGTATCTCACCCCACGTTGTTGATGTATTTCAGGTGCTTTAGGTTCCGAGAAGGGTAAGGATAAGGTCGTGTGATCTTTTCCTTGTTTGTTGATGGCTAGCTTCCGTAGCGGAGTTTATTTTGAGATCATTGTTGATCTAGTTCTTAGTTTTTATCATTTGAACATCTTGTGTATAATATGCCTTAGGTTTTTGTACCTTGTACTTTAGGGCATCTATTTGTATACAATGTGTTAACTAGGAGCTTATGTGTTTCAGTACCAAACACTTGGATCTATATATAATATTTATGCTTTGATGTATGAGTTTTATATATGGGTGTTACATTTTATCTCAAAAGTCAACTTAGGGGTGGATTAGGTCAAGAAACCCTAATTCCTGATTTTTTATGTATGCACCCCCTGAGGCTAAATTGACTTGATGCTTGGGTTTATGATGTCCCTTGGAGCATCTTAGGTTGTATTGTGAAGCATTGGCTCATGCCCAGAGGAAAAATTCCAACTAGAGGTCCTGGTCGACCAAAACCCTAGTTTGGTGACACCGGCGATCTTGAGGCTTAATCCACCTAGAAGGGAGCAGCCTTGTGCTTAATCCTTGAAGTGGGAGTCCTCTTGATCCTTTGTGGATGTTCGAGAGGTTAGACAAATTGAAGATCATGTCATTCCTTGATTGATCATTTGTCTAAAGCTCTGAGAGGGTTTGAAACCCTAAGTTTGATAATAGTGAATGCTCACCCATTTTGGGGAGACTAATAAGGCATAATGATGCACCCATATTGTGATGATGATTTGCATAATGATGGGAAATATTAGTGGTCAAAATTTGGGGTATGACACTTTTGTTTGCAATTCTTATTTGTTTTAGCTTTACAGAACAACTTTTTAACATGATTAACGATTCTTGAAATAAAACAAAAATG
The DNA here is from genome assembly GCA_022829125.1 of Lathyrus tuberosus. Lineage (NCBI taxonomy): Eukaryota > Viridiplantae > Streptophyta > Magnoliopsida > Fabales > Fabaceae > Lathyrus > Lathyrus tuberosus. The sequence continues at coordinate 10,692,548 of JALAZF010000112.1, forward strand.
AATTTTACTTGTTAAAACTTTTCTGCTTTTTAAAATAAAGATGGCAATTTCTTTTGACTGTTGAACATCGAAAGAACATTGATCGCTACTCCAGAAGTAATCGAGCTTCAAAGTGCAGAATCAAAGTACTCTTTCTAAACCAGTGCACCCGAATGAAGGATCAGCTGTGTCAAATGCGAGTATTCCGTCCGACATCCCCGGCAGAGTTCTTACCTCCTAAGACCGACCAACGGTTGTTCCCCCCACGGGGACTATCTCTCCTAAGCAAGGCAGAATTGCTATCGTGAACCAGTGATACTTTTCATCTCCCACTGTGGCCGAGTATCCCGTCATGTTCATCTATTAATCTGTATGTCGCGTCAGTTTTGTCAGCATAAACATACATACATCATGCATTATTGATTTACATTCATATTCACATTGCATCACCCTCACTCTAGTCGGTCTTGTCCCCAAGTGATAGAAGTCCTCTCAGTCGAGTTGTCAGTCCTTTCCTTGTCAGGAAATGTCACATCTAAGTACACTCTCTTCCAGTTTATTTCTGGATTGAAGTCGGCCCTTAACCACTTTGATAACTTGAACCTCCTAAAGACAAGGAGACCTTCGACAAACATCACTCTTCGCCATCGGAGATGATATCTTCGCTTTCCCGGATTAAGGAAAATCCCCAGAGAAAGCCTCTTAATCAAAGATCCGGCGATACAGTAGTTTTTCTCCAAAAAAAATCGCTGACTAAAAGGTCATCAGCACCTCAAAAATGGATCACACCATATGGCATTTCTCCGAGAAGATCCCGAGAAAAGTATGATGGAATACCCCCAAATAGGAAGTAGTCTTTCAAGAGACTCGTTTTCCCCAGTAGAGTCAATGAATGGCATCTCCAACAGAGAAGTTTGTACACATCTACAACTCAGACAGATGGGTTCCCCAGCAAGTCTGACATCAAATCTTTTTCCATCAAATATCATCTCTCCAGGAAAATTCGACGACAAGTTTGAGGAAAAATCGCTACAAACAGCGTCCCTTGTCAAGAAGTTTATTGACAAAAGAAACTTATACCAGTTCCTTGGTAGGAAACCAGGATCGAGGGGAGGTTTATTTCAGAAGCTGAGACCAGTTCCTTGGTAGGAAACCAGGATCGAGGGGAAGTTCATTTCAGAAACTAAGACCAGTTCCTTGGTAGGAAACCAGGAATGAGGGGAAGTTCATTTCAGAAACTAAGGCCAGTTCCTTGGTAGGAAACCAGGATCGAGGGGAAGTTCATTTCGGAAACTAAGACCAGTTCCTTGGTAGGAAACCAGGATCGAGGGGAAGTTCAGTTCAGAAACTAAGACCAGTTCCTTGGTAGGAAACCAGGATCGAGGGGAAGTTCACCTTTTCTAAGCATCATTGCTTAGCAAAAGAAGAAGGATGCGTGAACTACCATTCATAACCACCATCAAAATTTCGGGTATTCCAATATTTAATAATCTTGCACCCCGAATGCCCGAATACCTTCGCCATTCACACCTTCGGGTCCAAGAAGATTAAATAGAGGCATCTGTCATACCCCAAATTTTGACCACTAAGATTTCTCATCATTGTGCAAACCATCATCACAGTATGGGTGAACCACCATGCCTCATTAGTCTCCCCAAAGATGGGTGAGCATCCGCTACAATCAAACTTAGGGTTTCAAGCCCTCTCAGAGCTCTTAGACAAAGGATTAATCAAGGAATGACATGATCTTCAACTTGTCTAACCTCTCAAACATCCATAATCGATCAAGAGGACTACCACATCAAGAATCAAGCACAAGGTTGCAACATTCCAGGTGGATCAAGCCTCAAGATTGTCAGTGTCACCAAATTAGGGTTTTGGTCGAATAGGGCCTCCAGATGGAATTTTTCCTCTGGGCATGAGCCAATGCTTCAAACCACAACCCAAAATACTCTAAGGGACATCCTAAACCCAATCATCAAGTCAATTTGGCCTCAGGGGATGCATTCATAAAAAATCAGGAATTAGGGTTTCTTGACCTAATTCACCCCTAAGTTTACTTTTGGGACAAAACATGAGCCAAGACCTCAAGACATGATTTTAGGGTCTCTAATAAACCACATTGATCCATTTGCAACTATGGATTGATCCAAGAAGCTTGACCCCCAAGTTTCAATTTCATCAGAACCACAGTTAGGGTTTCGCAAGAAAAGTCAACGATACCTTTGACTTTTGACCAAGACATGCTCCCAAACCTTGGGACATGATTCAATACACCCTATAACACCTATGAAATCAATCCATCAAGTTTGATTTAGGTCAAGGACTTGATTTCATAGAGGATCACACAGTTTGGAATTCATCTGATAAAAAGTCAACTGTGCCTAGAAGTCAAAGTTTGACTTTTTGATTTTATGATCAATTATGGTTCCCTAACCCTAAAATGATGTTAATATGTGATTGCAATCATCATTCATCAAGAAAAACCAAGAAAAGTGAGATAACTTGTAAAAGGGGTAACCATAAAAAAACTTAGAAATTTTCTAAGTTATGAAACAAAGTGGCTAGGGTACCAACTTCCAAGGATCATAACATGAGATCCAAGCAACCATTTGGGCTGATACAGAGATGTATTTTTAGCTCTCATGGCATACTTTAAAAGTGTCAACTACACCTCATTCCAATTCATCATGCATTTTGAGTTATGGTTGGATCAAAATGGCTGAAAACATGAAATGTCACTTTTTCCAACACTTAGTGAAATTTTCACTAAGTCAGAATCTGTTTCACTTTTTGCAAAATGTAAGGGCATTTTTCACTTGGATCCAAAGAGTGTAAAGACAAACTATGATCACACATGTGTTGTATCATATGAGAGTTTTCCAAAATGGCCAAGAACTCCATGAAACTCCACTTAAGCCATGAGATATGACAATGCAATGTGCCTTGCTGCAAACTGTCATGGCAAGGCAGATTTGTGCATTTTGCTCGATTTGAGCAAATTTTGCAAATGATAAACAAGTTTATCCATCTGAACACCTCAGGGGGAGACCAAGGAGGGACAAACACTGATCCATAAGCCTCCCAAGTCTTTGGAACTAAAAATAGCATGCCAAACCTAAAAAACCCTAAAGAGGGGACAAGACTCCAATTTTGTTTTGGAGCATTCAAGGGATGCACCAAGGTGGCATGAACTGAGCCATTTCCATCTGAATGAGTCAAGGATGATCTCTGAACTAGGGAACCAGCAGCCTGTGCTCTAACCTCTCTAGTCAATGGCTAGAGGAGACTTGAATTCCTATTGATCAACATTTTCCAAACCTCTGCTACAGTTGCCATTCCCTATTCCTTGCAAAACAAACTTGCTCTACTATAAATAGAGCTCATTTGTGCTCAGTTTAAGTACACCAAAGCCATCAAACATATGCTTTCCTCAAAATAACCTTCTCACTTCCAAATTTGCCTTCCAAAGCAAGTCACTATCGGGTTTTGAGTTTGAGAGCTATTCCAACCAAACCAATCACACACACACACACCTCATAAACATCATATAGAAGTGATCCAAACACTTAAATAACAACTGTAACACTGATTTCTCAGAATCACCATCCAGTTGTTCAAGATTTTAACCAAGTTGCAGCTGAGATCCATGAAGTGATCCAGCCATTTCCAATCAAGTCCAAGCATTCAAACACACTCCATAAGGTGTAGGGATGCTGTTCAGATCATCAAAACTCATCTGTAACACCTCCAACTCAAAAATCACTTTGCTCTTGCTGTCACGACCTTCAAGTAAGCCTAAACTTGGTCATCTCTTAATCTATGCATATTTCCTCGCACAATACTTTTGCCAAATGTTCATAATCATGCATAGAATGTTTCCCCTCAATTGATTGCTTTGTTTGAATCATGTATCAAAATTCTCAGCCTTCATGCAAATTTTAGGGTTCTTGAGGTTTTGTCTTGATTTCTTATTCCATGCTTAATATAAATGAAATTAAAGACCATAAACATGATCGTGAGGTGAAAACGAGCAGATTGATATGTGGATTGTGTAATTTCATCAAGTATTCAGTGAGATTGGATAGAAAATGCAAATCAGGCCAAACTCAGAACACGCGCGTGTTCTTGCCATGTTCTTGGCGCCTTTTTCACAAATTCAAATATTTGAATTTTGTGATTTTATTTAATTGATTCAAAAATTAATTTCTCTCTGAGTTTTAATGATTTTGAGTTGATTCTTTTTTTAATAATTCACAAAAATGTCAAAATATTTTAGTTTGCCAAAAATTCCCAAAAATATTATTTATTTCATATACTTGATATTTTTGCAAAGAATTAATCTTTTATTTGTTTTTTCACATTTAAAATATTTTTTCTTCCTTGATTTTCCAAATTTAATTGGTTTCCAATCATTTTGTGGATATAAACATGATTTTTCAAACATTAATCCAAGATCACAACTTGTTTTTAACACATGCTTGATAATTTTGATCATTTTTATTAAATTTTAATACATTTTGAAATTAATTTAGGGTTTTGATTTTAATCACCCTCAACAAATCATTTTCAAACTCTTTGGGCCTCTATTAGAGTGTAAGACCCAATCCTTCTTTGAAACCAAAATAGTTTGGGCATCAGTCATTGTATAAGACCCACGGTGTTTTCAAAAATCTCGGCGCGATCGCCAGTTCAAAAATCAAATCATCTGGGCCTACCCTCGTGTTATAAGCCCCATTTATTTTCTTTAAATTTCTTTGGGCCTCTAATAGAGTGTAAGACCCAACCCCTTTTTTAAAGAAACCAAAATGATTTGGGCCTCAGTGTATTGTATAAGTCCTGATACCGTCAAAACGTACGGCGCGATCGTCGCCTTTTCAAAATAACCCTGGGCTTCTCCTTGAGCTGTAAGTCCCATCTCTTGTACAAAAATAAATCTTTGGGCCTCTATTAGAGTGTAAGACCCATCCCCTTTGTAAATACAACACCTTTTGGGCCTCAGTCATTGTATAAGTCCCACTGTATTTTCAAAAACAATGGTGCGATCATCGTTAAAACTTGGGCCTCTCCTTGAGCTGTAAGCCCCAACAATCTTTTCAAAGCACTTTCTCCTTTGATTTCGAATTAAAATATATGTTGTCATCAAAACTTTCTTTAATTTCTTTGTTGAACAACTAACAAAACAGCATGGAAGCTCTACAATGGGTAAGTGTTTATCTTCTTTCATTTACCGCTTTCATATGCATATAACTGTATTGTGGGGCTGTTTTACTGTAAGTCTTCTTTCACGCCTTTTTATATACTTGTCGCATATCCACTGTGTAATACTAGTATATTTATTTAGAGTTTTCCCCGGCAACTACGTCTAGAACTAGGTAAAGCCTTGTTGGTCACTCTTTAAATGCAAACAGGACTAGACCCCCCGTAGGATTTTAGATACAGTCTTCCCTCCTCTTGGGGTTAAACAATATGGAACAAAGAGAAAGGCAGTATTCTCGGTGAACCTTTTCTCAGACTGTCACCCTTAGAAATTGTCAAAGGAACTCTAACTCCCTAGAGATGATCTTTTCTCCGTGAATGGCATCTCTTGAGTTTCTTCCAAATTCTTGAAATTTCCTGGAATGGTCTCTTCTCGGTGAATTGCATCTCTTGATTTTCTCTTGGTTTAGGGACCCACAGGCTTCTTAAAAGCATCCCCGCCTCCTCTTGGGCATTGTACAAGGACCCTTCGGCTTCTTAGAAGTTCTCATGCCTTCTCTTAGGCTTAATACAAGGACCCTGATGACCTCTTAAAGGTATAAGACAGAGCTTAGTCCTCCTTTGTTATAGCAGTCTTTCCCGCGTCAAAACTCCGGCCATTGTAGGGTTGATACTCCTCCCTTAATGCCCGTGCCTCCTCTTGGGCATTGTACAAAAGATAAAACTCCATACTTGGACAGTCTAAACCTCTTGAGTCTCAAAGACATTCTCAAGTTCCTTTCAAACAGAGGAAAAAATACCGATCACCCTGGATCAATCTCCAGCCTAAACCCGGTCTCTCTCATGAGAGTTCCCCACACTTGGACACGCTTCAGGATCTTAATAATCCTCAGCAGTAAGACAGCCTCCTCTTGGGCTTTGTACAAATGATTCTCCCCAGCGGAGCTAACCTTTTCAGACTCTCTTGTTGAGTCAATCAACTTTTAGTCTCCGTCTTGGGCTTTGTACAAGACAATAAAACACTCTCTTATTGAGTATAAAGGACTTTCTTGTTGAGTCAATCAACTTTTAGCCTCCGTCTTGGGCTTTGTACAAGACATATAAAACACTCTCTTGTTGAGTATAAAGGACTCTCTTGTTGAGTCAATCAACTTTTATCCTGCGTCTTGGGCTTTGTACAAGACATATAAAACACTCTCTTGTTGAGTATAAAGGACTCTCTTGTTGAGTCAATCAACTTTTAGCCTCAGTCTTGGGCTTTGTACAAGACATATAAAACACTCTCTTGTTGAGTATAAAAGACTCTCTTGTTAAGTCAGTCTCCTTTTAGCCTCAATCTCAAGCTTCGTACGAGATAGAAAATCACTCTCTTGTTGAGTATAAAAGACTCTCTTGTTGAGTCAATCAACCTTCAGACTCTCTTGTTGAGTCAACCCTTTTAGCCTCCGTCTTGGGCTTTATACAGGACAGATAAAAGTACTCTCTTGTTGAGTCAAACCCTTTTAGCCTCCATCTTGGGCTTTATACAAGATACACTCTCCCCAACGGAGTCAAAATCCCTTTTAACCTCAATCTTGGGCTTCGTACAAGACAGAAAGAACATTTTCCCCGGAAAAGTCAAACTTCTAGCCTCCTCTTAGGCTTTGTATAAGGAAAACCCCGGTTGAGTCAATCAACATTTTAGCATCAAAGTTGTGCCTTGCTCACAGAATATAAACATCAACCACTCCTCTTTAGAGATGACAAATTCTCTCTCAGCCAAAACCTTTAGCTTCACATCTTGGGCTTTGAACAAGATACAAAACACCTTTAGCTTCATGTCTCGGGCTTTGAACAAGACACCAAAACAATCTTTTTCCTCCCATAGAATAGGAGGAACTACGATCGCTCTGATTTCCCTGTTTCGGGAATACGTAGGCATAAGATTTCAAAAATCTTAGCGAGCATACTAACCGAAAACCCAAAATCCCGTAGCTTCATACATCACTCAAAAAGCATCAGACCTAACATCTTACCAAAAAACCTCACAAATAGTCCAGATCCTGTTTTTAAGGAAATAACCCTAAAAGACGAACCCCCTATTTTGATCGCATCTGTAAACCAACAGTTTTGACTGTTTAACCTCAGTATGCAAGCAGGGTTAATTGGAGACATCTATTTCCATTCCTTAATCAGCTCAACAGGATAAAAAATGAATCGAACTATAGTACCAAAGCGATAGTGATTCGAAACCACAAAAATCGTGCTACATCATGGACATGTAATGTCTTTACCATATGGTTTAAAACATCTTCCAAGTATCATGTCCATTCCAAAGACAAAAACTAGCATGATTAGAGATCCTACTTGATAGGTTTTAGGGGCAAACAATCTATCTTGGATGCCACAAGATTATTATGTTTTAATTTGGCAAGTTGGTCTTGGCATTGGCATGACTTGGCATCGTGGAAACAATGGCCATGGTGCTTGCTTTAACATGCTATAATTCCCTAATTATTGGATCAAATGGGACGATTCTTTTTCATTTGGAAAGAGGGCATGGAAGAGAACAAATTTGATGTTGGACAAAGGTTGGAATGGAACTTGGAAACATATGAAAAATGGTGTGAAAGTTTGGTAAAGTTAGTTGTCTAAAAAGACATATCAAAATTTTTCTAAGTTACAAATCTAACATTGAAACATCCTCACTTTAGAACATCATAACTCTTGATTGGTGGATCCAAATGAAGAGTTCTTGGTATGCTTAGAAAACTTGGAGAACAAAGAACAACTTTGTTGTTCAAAAAATTTTTGACTTTGAAACTTTGAACCCTGAGAAAAATGGCCATGAAAATGATTCAAACATGCTGAATTTTGGTACTTAGAAAACTTTTTAAGTATAGAAAACCAAGTCATGATATCTTCCAACTTTGATCATCCATAACTTCAAATCCTTACATCTTTTTATCTTGATTCTTCATACAAACTTGTAGTATGGAATGTTACCTTTAAAATGAGTACAAGTTTGATTCATTTGCATTAATGATGAGTGAGATATAGTCCTTGCAATATGGCTAAAAACCATGATTTTTCACACTTAATGAAATTCTTCCAAAACCCTAATTTTCCAAATCCTCTGATTTTATCATTCCACCTTGATTTTTCTTAATCCAACTACATGAGATCATGGAATATGACTTGAAATGTTCATGGTTGACCAAAAAACTCAGGTTGACTTTTTGAAGCCCCAGTTGACTTCTTTGATCAGATGAATTCAAAACCTATCCTCTTCACTTAGGAGGCCCTTGAAATGAGTTTGGTTGAACCAAAAGGTATCTTAGGAATCCTTGGAGTGTATAAGGACTTGTTTTGTTGATCTGATCCTCAAATCTTGATTAACCTGGGCTCTCCTTTCTTTGTACAAAAACCCTAATTCCACAAAAGAAACAACACCACAAAGCTGGATAATTTGGTTAGCTATGCAAAGATGATTGAACCCTAATGTAAATGCAAAGATGTCATGACATCTAAGGGGTAAAATTTGGGGTATAACAATTATATTCACCTTCACCTCGCTCCTTGATATCCAACACTTTTAAAGTTATTTCCTAATCAAAAGATTTTAAAGTTAGAGTACCTTTTTTGATATCAACATTGCATCGACTGGTAAGAAAGAATGGTCGACCAAGAATGATGGGAGTCTCTTCATCTTCCAGAATATCCATGATCTCAAAATCAACTGGAAAGATAAGTTTATCGATCTTCACCAACACATCTTTAGCTAGCCCATATGATCGCCTAGTCGCGTGGTCAGCAAATTTTAAATCTGTTCCCGTATCGCTCACCTTTCCAATTCCCAGGTTTTTATAAATGGATAGCGGCATGATACTAACACTTGCACCTGAATTAATGAGAACATTCATGAAATTTCTGTCTTTTATGGTGCAAAGTATTGCGACCGATCCCGGATCCTTCTGATTGATTGGGATTCTCCTCTCTGGCGAGATTGCACTGCACTTTTCCTTGAGGACAATCTGCTCATCTCCACTAAGTCTCTTTTTAGTCAACATTTCTTTCATGAATTTCTGATACAACGAAATTTGCTCGAGTGCTTTGAAAAATGGCATATTGATCTCTAACTTTTTGAACATTGAGTTGAATTTCTCAAAGTCCTTCTCTTTTTAATCCATCTTTGTCAATCTCAGAGGGTAAGGTAACTTAATCACTAGTTTAGCTTTCTTTTCAATTTTTTCTTCAGTGGGATTTACAGGTGGTATGACTTCTTCCTTTTTTTATGATGGTCTTTGATCTCTAATTCCACCTCCAATAAGCCATCCACTTCTTTTCTTTTTTCTTTAAAATTCCCACTTAACTTACCACTTCTGGTCATAATGGCATTCACATTCTGATGCTCTCTTGGATTTGTCAGAGTTGCACTCGGTAGGGCACCTGGTGCTTGAACATTGGTAAGTTGCTGTGCTATTTGACTCATCTGGACTTCAAGATTTTTGATCGAAACTATAGTGTTCCTTTGATGATTTCGGGTCTCCTCTTGGAATTGGATATTGTGAGCTGCCATCTTCTCAATGGCTATCTCCCACTCTGCTTTATGAGGAACTTGTTGCTGTTGTGGTTGCTGATACTGCGGGGGCCCTGTTTTTGAACATTCCCTTGCTGATCTTTCCAGGAGAAATTTGAATGATTTTTTCAACCTGGGTTATAAGTATTAGAATAAGGATTATTCTGCTTCAGAAACTTTATCTCTTTAATTTGTTGCGCAGTCGCAACGCAGTTTGCAGTGAAGTGGGGTCCCCTACAAATCTCACAACTCACAGCTTGACCAGTCTGAACTTGATTTATGGTCTGAGTGCTTACATTCATCGCTTTCAACCTTCTTTCTACCTCAGCAGTAATTTGATCTTCCATTTTTACCACCTGATCTGCCAGCTTTAGATCAATTATCCCTTCTGGTTTAGTCACACTACAATCATACAGCTCCAAATGCTCATTTGCTGCTATGGCTTCTATAATCTTTTTAATACCAGTGGCTGTTGTAAAGTTTAATGAGCCACCGGCAGCTGTATCAATAAGTTGTTTGGTCTTCATTCTCAAACCATTCACAAACATCTGCATATGTTCGGTAGGGTCCCTGTTGTGAGTTGGGCAAGCTACCAATAACCTCTTGAACCTCTTATACACATCACCAAGTGACTCTCCCTCCTTCTGTTTAAAAGTCACAATATCATATCTTTTTCGAATGTAAACAAAAGCAGGAAAGTACTCATTAAGAAAAGTCTTCTCCATCTCTTCCCAAGTAGTTATACTTCCCGCAGGTAGGGAGTAAAACCACTTTTCTGCATCTTCCGTTAAGGTGAATGGAAACATCCTAAACTTCTTTGCCTCTTCAGAGTGCCCCTCGATCTTGAAAGTGGTGCTCATTGTAAGAAACCGTTGCAAATGTTTGTTTGCATCTTCATTTATTTTTCCTATGAACGATCTCTTTTCGAGCTGTCGGATCGTCGTCGAGTACAACTGAAAGTGTGCTACGTTGACCGGTTTATTCACTATGGTCAACCACCCAGTTGGAGCATTCGCTCCTCCATAGTCACCCAGAAGTCTCTCTGCTGGTGGATTTTCAGCCATGATCAAAATCTCTGGGTGTGTCTTTGTGTTTGTATCGGCGCCCGAGTCAGTATTCTCAGAATGGACATAAACTTCTTCTTTTTCCTGCTCTGAAATTACCGGTCCTGAACCTGACGCTGCCAGTCTTTCTCGTTTAGCTTTTCAGAGTCTAGCGTGCAACGATCTTTCTGGTTCTACGTCAAAAAGAAACACAGATGAGGGCTTTCCTCGCATACACAGATTAGATAAATATTAGTAATAATAGAAAATTATAAAAATAACAGAAAATAAAATTTTAGTCGCAGAGCAACAAAATTTCAATTGAACTAAAATTAAAACTTATATTTTGGCAGTCCCCGGCAACGGCGCCAAAAACTTGATCGAAAAAATAGCAAGTGTACTATTTTTTCTGATTGTTGTTAAAATAGGGGGTTTATCTCCAAAATCGATCTCGAGGACTGCGTAGGAATATAAGTTCTAGTACAAATTCAATTAAACAAAAATTAATTGGGTGTTTGGTAATTGTTTTTATAATTAAAATTTTGTAGTGAGAAAATAAAGCAGATTAATAAAATTGAGTTTTGAACAGATATGAGAAGCATGCTAGGGTACAGTGTATGAATTGCCTTGTAATAACCTTAATCCTTATTTCATAGACATGGCTTAAACTAATCAATTTCTTGACTGTAAATTGTTTACTCCTAAGTCCTTAGTGAGAAAACCTTTGATTTCATAACCTAATTACTATGTCAATAGATAATCACGTTTGAAATCAAGCATTATAATGTCAAAAGTGTTCCAAGTGCAACAGGGTACTCCTAGTCCTAGGTAATATCTACTGATGCATTATCGTACAAAAAGCGTTAATAATGGTTTGTCCGACCTAAAAGTTAACCGTAAATCAAATTCTATTTGTCCGATAGAAAAAGCATTAAGCACATTGTACAATAAAAATGATTATGAAAAAGCACTTATGTCATTGAACAAAGGACAACAAGATCATTAAAAAAGCAATTCAGGGACACCCCCTAGCATTAGGGGGTTTAGATACTCATAGTATTCAGAGACAAAACAATAATAATCAGATTAAACATTACAAGATATGTGGTTACTTTGATCTTCAATTGCGAAGGCTCATGAAAATCTTCCCTTCCCCACTTTTCTTGATCGCTCCAATCTTGATCGTACTATTTTTCTCTAGTAAAAAAAGCCCCCTTCTCTCTTTCCAAACTCCTCTAAAATAGTCACAAGTCCAATACAGCAGTGGGAAATACCAAAAATACCCTCACAGGTCCCCTAAGTGAAAAATCCAAGAAAACTAGAAGATGAAGCGCCTAAGCCAACACGGGTCGTGTCAGCTAACACGGGCGGCCGTGTTGGCCCCCTGTCTCTCTGCAACAAATATTATCTGCTCTAGGCTTGCTGACACGGGCCGTGTCAGGTGACACAGGCACCCGTGTCAGCCCACTGTCTCTCCTCATCTTTGCTTTCTCTTGGTCACTTCCTGACACGGCCCGTGTCAGGTGACACGGGTGGCCGTGTCAGGCCACTGTTTTCCTTCCAAAAACTTTTATGAATTCCCAGAACTTCCACTTTCTTCGCACGAGTCCTTTGGGCTTTTCCGCTTAGACCTGAAACCATAAAAACTAACAAACCAACGCATAAAATGCAACATAATTGAAATAAAACTAAAAATCATAAAATGCGAGAATAAAATACGAAACATAAAATTAACTCGAAAAATAATGAAAAGAAGACACAAAGTATTACCGATTCATGGATTAATGTCGAATAAGTGATAGAAACATAGTAGAAATGGTGACCGATCACTCACCGATTATGGTCTCATGTGTTCCTCAATCCCAACACAATGGATGAACCAAGTGCCACTTCTTTTTTCCATAGAGCACCCGATTATCGCGGTATTCAATGCCCGCAAACTCAATCTACCGATGTATACAACTTTGGTGTCATTTTCCTCGAGCTTTTGAAAGGAAAAACACCCTATTAGGACCTTTATCAGGCACACAGTTCAAATATACCTAGATAGGTTCGGTCAGTACGTGAAGAAGAGACCGAGTCCAGAGATGATCCTGCCTCATCAGGAAATAAAGCTTCTGAAGAGAAGCTTCAGACTCTTTTGAACATTACAATGGCATGTGTTTCAGTTAGTCCAGATAATAGACCTCCAATGAGAGAAGTTCTAAAGATGATAAGAGATGCAAGAGGGGAAACTCATGTCTCATCTAATAATAGTAGTGATCATTCACTAGGTTGATGGTCAGATACTGTTCAAAGCTTGCCAAGAGATGAACATCATAACATATAATTTGAAACTTTTTTATTTTTGATGCATTCTTATTTTTCCTGAATTGGTTATTAAATAATGATTTCAGACATGACTAGGTGATAATGTTGTAAAGACATACATACATTCTTAATCTCTTGCTTTGTGAGTAGATGTTGGATAGAGGTAAATTAATGGATATGGATTCATATCAAAGATTCAACTTGCAAAAGATGTGGAGAGCAATCCTTTCAGCATTTAGATTTTTTGTTTCTTCTATATTTTTTGTCTCCGACTAATAATGGTCAATGCTACAATGCAATCTATGCCTTTTTTATGTAACCTTAAATTAGTATGCCATGACCTGATGGTTATTAATAATTTTATAAAAAATATTTAGAAATATAGCACCTTCTTTTAAATTATATTCTTCTTTTTCAATTATATAATATAACCCCCCTTTAGTAAACAATTAATATGACAAATACTACTTAGTAAGCAATACTTAAAAGAAAAACAATACAAGTATTGAACACTTCAATTGTGACACCCTTGGTCAACAAATCAACAAATTTTTCTTTGCTTTGATAATATCCCAATCTCATCCTTTCTTCACTAACAAGTTCCCTAAAGTAGTGAAACCTTGTCTCAATGTGCTTACTCCTTTGTTTTGATTACTTTTAGAATTATAATTGGTACATTTTATTTTTAATGTTAGTATCTATCCCGTTTGAATTTTTGTTTGTTTGTTCAACATTGGTTGGGTTGTAAAACTAGCTCAACGTAAGAAATAATTGGTGGCTAATTATAGAAAATTGTTAAAATATGTTATTAGGAAGTAACAACAACATAGATGTCACTCTAAACGAGATATTTAAAATTAATTGAATAATAGAGTAGATTTTCTCGGGATAATAAAATTGTAAATTGTGGGCATCATTATAACAACTGACATTTCAATTATATTGGAACCTCAACTGTAAATTCCATTTCAAGTAAGACATTGAGGTGATACTTTAAATAAACGATGGACAATAATTATAATATGTTATTAGGAAGTAGCAAAAGCAAAGATGCCACTCGAACAAGAATAACATCACTTTGGATACCTATCTCATTGACTTTTGGACTGGTTGATTTTTTTAAAATTTGTTGTAGAATATAATATTGTAGAATGAAATATAGTTCAATGTAAAGTGATTAAGCATAAAGTATCTCAATGAGTGCGTATTCTATGTAATGTAAGTGTTATAACAATGATTGATTGTATAAAATAGAGAATAACTTGTATAAAGCTAAAATATTTTCAATGTAATACAAGTTGTTATTTTAATATAAAAAATGGTGTTGTCAATTTATAAAAGATAATTTTACAACATGAGCTACTGGTTTTGTTTGCCAAATGAAATTTGGCTAAGGCTAAAACAGTTCAAGATAGCAGCATCATAACAATTCACTTGATTCAAGCTAATTGTTAAAAGTTTGATGAAGCTTTTGACAACCTAATGATACTTGATCAACATGGCATAACAATGCACAAGTATTTAGAATTCATTTCACTTAACAGTTAACAAGTATTGGCAGCATAACCTACTTCATTATATTACATATCTTAATACTTCATTTCATTTAACAAGTATTGAAAATTCACAAAATAATAACCTGCTTCATTAAACTTTCATTTTTTGTTTCAGTTGTAATTCTATACTCTCTTTTGAATCAAATTTGCATAGTGTTTATCATTTTATTTTCGATTGAGATGTTTGGAGATGATTAAGATTGTAATTAAGATTTATTACAAGCTCAGATTAAACAAATTTGCTATCTAAGATTCATCACAAGCTTAGATTGTTCACATGGTTAATTTGTTTATTGCTAAGTATGTATCTTATCATGCAATTTTTACTAGTGGTGTGAGAAGTGAGATGAAGACCAAGGCATAGAAAGCCATAAAGAAAAGTGACACTGCCCCACATGCAGCTTGTAATGTATCTGATATGTGCTTGTAAAATACTGAGAAGAAAAACAATCATATAATAGTGTTGTCCTATAACTTATTATGTGATTTTGATGAAGTTGTTACCAATATAATTCTCTTACCTCTTTGAAGAATCAAATGAAGAAAATATATCTTGTACTAGCTTTTACACGATTTGGAAACATTTCATGGCCAGATTTATTAAAGTAAGTGCATGTTTGGCCTGCAGTACAAGTCAAAAGCAGAAAAAAGTATTCAATCTTATTTCAAGTTCTATTTTCCGGAATATATCGGGATTGTTCCGCTTTTTGGTCTGTGGTTCTGCATTGGAGACTTTATTAGGCGAAATATATTCAACCTTACTCTCAAAACTCCAAATCAATATACTTCATTGCATAAATTTAAATGTTTTATGTAGCAAGATTACTTGTAGTTATGAATCCATATACATCCATAATATCACATAGTGTATGCCTAATTTTTACAGTTTAAATCGGCTTGAAACGGCAAGGAGACAAAGGCCGGAGTAGAAAGGTAGGAGTTTCCAGAGTAGAAAGACAATGGATGAAGACGTGAACACGTAAACAAGGGCCATAGTAGAAACTCAGTGGTTGCTGGAGATGTCAAGGTGGCAACAGTCGGAGATCACAGATTGACAACAAAAGGGTTAGATAATTTTAAGTTGTTGTGTTTGGTCCTTTGTCTGCTTTGAATTTCTCTAGTAAAATAACAAGTTTGTCACATGGAATAATCTAATCTATTTAATTCATCGTGCGGTCAAAAATAAGCAAAAGTTACTCTAACATTGTCGCGCCAACGTTAGAGAATTCGGATCCGTCAATTAAAGGAAGTGAAGAGATGGGCTTAACAGAAGGGACAGTTGGCAATGAGAGGGGAAA
The DNA here is from genome assembly GCA_022829125.1 of Lathyrus tuberosus. Lineage (NCBI taxonomy): Eukaryota > Viridiplantae > Streptophyta > Magnoliopsida > Fabales > Fabaceae > Lathyrus > Lathyrus tuberosus. The sequence goes on from JALAZF010000112.1 coordinate 10,708,491, forward strand.
TGAGGATTTGAACTTTGCGAAGATGTGAGGAAATAAAGAAAAACATGAATGATGAGGTAGTAGTTGCTACCTACAGTATTCTGATTCATTTTCTTTATTTGCTAAACTTTTTTCCTCTGTCATTTCTCATTTTGAAGAGACTTTTATATCAATTTTCTATTTAAGTCCCTCCCCAGAGTTATAATCATAGAAACATGTTAGATAATGCTTAGCTAAAAATCAGACCAACCTTAATCAGTGCAACATCATCCTCTTTTGTTGTTCCTCCTATCTCTCCTATGAGAACGATACTTGATTACACAAACAGACATAGTAATGAGAACCAACTATCCCATTAACACCTACAGGAATAATTCATTAGGAAAAGAAACCATGTAGAGAAGATTTCAACATGGGTTTGTGGATAAACTAATTCATTAATATATTATATATACATGACACAAATACATAGTAGACAAATTCAGAAGGAGGTCATTTATGTTCATAAACAAAAATTCTTCAACCCGATAGATCGTAAACATACATGAAAATTGAAAATATAACCACTAGTTCGAAGGCAAGTATCAAAGCACAAAGCAACAATATCCATAAAAAAATTCTGAAAAAGAAAATCAAATGTATACACTTGGCCATATTTGTAGAAAAATAAATTGGGAGGTTGCTGAGAATTTTGGCGGTGGCTAATCCATTTATTGATAATGATTCTAGTTGTGACATAGTTTTTACTCTCGATACAAATGTTACTCGCTACAGTGTTGCCATGGGATACAAATGTGCGATGACATTGTTGTGCGGTTGATATTTTTAAAAACTAGAAAATGAATAATTTTAACAAAAAATGAAAACCGTAAAATCAAAATATTCATACAAGAGAAAGATCATCTTACATAACAAAGAGAAGAGCGAGAGTCAGTAATAAGAGCAGACGCAGTGACGGCAAAAAAAAATTAGTGTAGCAGAAAATACGGTGGCGGCAACGACATCGAAAATTACAATGAAATAGAAAGTTTACGTATTTAAGGAAATTTTAGAAGCATGAATAATCGATGGTTGGTGGATAAACGAAGAACGAAAAGTGGAAAATTTTCAAAAAAGAGAAAGAAGAACGATTACACGGGATGAGAGAATAACTTGGAGAGAAAATAAGAATAACCTGGAGCTGTATGGTTTGCTTTTACAATTTTTATTAATTGAATTAATTATATTTATTAATATAATAATTATTTATAAATATAATTAAGGGTTAATTGTGATTTACCCCCCTGACATATGAGCGAATTTTGATTTACCCCCCTACATGCCTTTAGGCAACGGTTGTTTGAAAAAATCGTTGCCAAAACCTGCATATGGCAACGGTGGGGGGTAAAACAAAACACGCTCATATGTCAGGGGGGTAAATCACAATTAACCCTATAATTAATATTAATTATGTGGATCAATATAAACTATACATGTCATATAGGTACTGGTATCCAATCAAATTTGATAGGTACTGGTGCTCACCTTTATTTTAAATTTTAAAGAACGGTCTTTTTCTCTATTTTCCAAGTCAACCGCACTATCGCTTTGTGATTTTTTTTCTTTTCTTTTTTTAATTAATATTTTATTTTTAAAAAAAAGGGGTTTAGTCAATATCTGGAGAATTACATCATCCCCTACTATCAACATGTGATATTTTGTAAAGTTTTATCTTATTTTCACTATGTTTATCATTTATTATTTAGGTTTAGTGTTTTGGGCTTGGCCCATTTAGAATCAATTTTTTTTAATGTCCGCACCCCTTGTTTCTATTTGCTTTTTTTATGTGTTCTTAATTTAGTTAATTGTTTGAGTTAGTGATGAAATTAGCCGGTTAATTAATTAATTGTTTTTGTTAATTATTTGATTTTTGGATTTTCATTTGCTTAGTTGAGTTAATTAAGTTATCTTTATCCATGTTCATATGATGGTGTAAAACAATTTTTGTTGTTGCTATCTTTCATTTTATTGTGATTTCGAAAGTTAAAAATTTAATTTAACTTTCGAAAATTGTTCGAATACATAGATATAGTTGTCCAGCTTCTTATAAAGTGATTCCTATATGAATCCACTTTAAGTTAGCTTAACTTAGCACTAAATTCTTTACTTTATTCGGTTTATTTCTGGTCCCTTGGCTTACTCTTGGGCCTTCTTATAATGAGATCTTTTTGTTTACATTTACTTGTTTGATGGGTATGCTTTTTGATCGCTTTATTATATCCCTATTCAAAAAAATTTATGGCCATTCCCATGACGTGTAAAATTTTTACCGCTTTTCTTTATTTTGTTCTTATTGCATTAGTTAACTGTTAATTCAAAATTACCGTAAAATCAACCCTTTTCAAAAAGAACAAAAATAAGCGCTCGATCCAACGTTGAGAATTTTTCTCAAATTTAACCTTTTCCACTATCCAAGCTTCTCAACATTCCACTTGCAATCATTTTCAAACTTTCAAACAATTTTTCCATCACTTTCGCAAACGATAATCAAACGCTTGATCCAACGTCAAGCCATTTTCTAAAATAAATTCAAAATAACTAATAAACAAACTTTGACCATTTCAAAATTGAAAGAAAAAGACTACCTGGGTGAAAGGTCCAATCATAGTCATTAGTGTTAGACCCAAGTTGTAAGAGCTTGTAAGTCATAAACACATGTATTTTGCTAAAAATGCAAACACGTCTCTCTTTCACAATAAATTGGAAGAAAAAGGCTACATGGGTGTAAGATCCAGTAATAGTCCCGAATACTAAGCCTGAGTTGTAAGAGCTTGCAAGCCATAAGTGTTCATCTTCCCTTCAAAACACTTGTAAATATTCAAACTCTTTTCATAACAAAATTGGAAGAAAAAGACTACCTGGGTGAAAGGGCAAGTCATAATCTCGAGTATTAAATCCAAGTTATAAGAGCTTGCAAGTCATAAATCCTCGTCTTCCAACCCAAAAAGATATCCAACAAATTAAACTCTCCTTTCTCGACGTCGCCCAATCAACAAACCCTTTTCACAAACAAAAGATATTTCGTCTCAAGACGATGCAAGACAATGCTTCCTCCACTTGTATGTGTGAGTAAGCTAGCGACATTTCCTGCGAATGTTGATTTGTAAATCCATTCTGCCGTGATGCAAACATTCCCTTCTCCACTTGTTTAGGGTAACAAGCAATGTTTTCTCGTCGATTGAGACAAAATAGCTTACGCTAAAATCAACCAACAAAGAAACATTTTCTACTAGAACTACGTAACCTTGAGTTATCCTATGCACCTGGAGATACGTAGGTGCAAGATTCAAAGTCTCGTCAGGCACCCTAATAAAAAATAAGCCTTTTGACCTCTTCTTTTCCTTTTAATAACTCGTGAAGCCTAACATTTCTAAGCTAACACTAATGCGCGCAACTAACTTAACGGTTCCTATTGAGTACAATGGACGTGAGGGGTGCTAATACCTTCCCCTTGGGTAATCAACCCCCCGAACCCTGATTTGATTGCAAAGACCTTAATGATTGTCGTTCTTTCTTAGGTTTTATAGATATTTCCCCTTTCCTTTTTAGGAATAAATAAAGTTCGGTGGCGACTCTGTTAAGTATATCTCGCGAGTGTGCGATTGTGCTTCGCAAGCTTCGTGTTCTCATATTTTCGAGGTATGACAGATGATGAATATGCTGGGGACCGAACTCTAAGTGAGTCAAGCATAGTTAGGTTTTTTGTGTGTTCCTTTTGATTTCTTTAATTGTGTGGCTTTTCTTTGTTTTATGCTTTTATTGTTATATTGTTATATAATTTGTTGTACCGTTCCATTATGCTGTGGTATTGGATTGATACTCTGATTGCAAACCTTATGGGAAATATTCTCTACCCGAGTCTAGAGTGCAAACATGAGTTAGGACAAGGTTGAGTAATGCAGATTCCCGAGATGTAGTTCTCGTAAGGGTCGGCACGAGAACCTCACATGGAGTAGATCCTCTGAAAATGTTGTCTCCTGACATGTAGTTTTCGTAAGCGTTGATATTTTCATGAGGATACGTTACTCTAAGGACCTTTGTAGAACCGTTTACCCTTTGGACTGTAACACCCTTTTCTACCCCCATAAATGTTGCAGCAGAAACAACTCAAATATCATAGTAAAGCATCAAACTCACCTCAAAGGGTGCACATTTCTCATTTAAAATCAAAATAATACACTTGCCCGGTAAACAAAGAGTTTTTCCTCAAAATAAATCAAAGGCCTTCACATGGCAGCGGAACTCAAAATTTTCAAATAAAAAGGTTTTCAACAAAAGGACCTCAGAAGTAGCAGCAGAACAACCATAACCACAAATGATCAAACAGGTTTTATAATAAACCATAACATCAAATAACAACAAATAAATCTACATGATTCGACTCGACAACCCAACCTGATGTTACACTATCAGAGCAAGACCCTCTACATCGACCACAAGCAATAACCTCAAAAGTCCTCGAGGGCATCCACATCTAAGTCGGATCACCCGCACATTACCCACGTGGAGGCAACATTCAAACAGGCAGGGTGAGTAATCACAATTCATAATAATCAATATAAAACAAGATATACATAAAATGGCATTATCTTCATATACAACATCTTCAGGGTCATCACAAGGAAACGTCAAAATCACAAATAACGTCATAAAATACAACAATGCCAATTAAATGCAAATGCACAACAAGATTCATTCATGTGGTACCAATCATCATAATCGATGGGCACTAGGCCATCACCCCTCAAAAGATCCCCGTCAATAGGATCGATTCCGCATTGGAACCGGAGCACGTCATAATCACCTCATATCCGCACAATGGGAATGAAGCTTCGTCAAAGAGTATGCATATGAATGCATGATGCACAACGTCAATAATCACCATCGTCAAATAAACATTATAATGTGCATCATCATTCATCAACAAAAGCCATCATATACATCATCATTTATCAAAACCTCATGTTAATTATGTCATCATGTATTCGTTAAAAACATCATGAATCATCATCGTCAAATCATCAATACACACATCAAGATAATCATGTAAAATCATCAATGTACTCATAGTACTTCCCTTAGTCATTTTATCATCACATAAACACCTAATAATCACCAATAACCTCATATCATCATTTAATCACAAAACATCACATATATAAATCTCTCACAATTCATCAGTCGTATCATATCGTCATCATTCATCAATTCTCATATAAATCGTGTCAGCATATATTCGTCAAGTAATCACCAAAACATCGTCATATAATCATCAGCAACGCCATGGAAAATCATCATAAAAATCACAGCATCAAACACTAGAACAGCACAGCAACAGAAACAAAATTTTGCGAACAGCAGTCGTTCGCTCCAGGATTCGCTAGGTGAACCTGTTCGCTATAACCTTCGCTTAGCGAAGCGGCCAGTGAACCCCACAGACACCATACCAAGACACCAGAAACACCCTCTGTCATACTCACTGGTTTATTCGTTGTGCGAAGCTACTCGCTGATTCATTCGTCTAGCGAGACTTCTAGCAAATCCCCACTTCCACTCTAGAATCATCCCAGTACCTACACTCATGTTATCGCGCATTCGCTGCGCTGCTCGCTTTGCGAGCCTTGGGGAACATTCGCCTACCGAAGAGATGGTTCACTTACCAAACCTGCGATTACAGCAAATCGCTGCTACGCATCAGTAGCTCCACAGTCTCATAGAAACCTGCGATTACAACCCCAATTGACCCAAAAACATCCCTACAACAGTCCTAATGCATCACGAAAATCAAAGGCACAAAACCTACGTCTATTAGGTCGATTCATGACACTACAGGAACCTTATTTTCCCTAAACCTTCACAAACTCTCAAGCTTCCAATAAACTCCCTAAATCCCTTTCGCCACAAAGTTGACACAACATCAACAGGGAAATCAGCCCTAAGGTTTATTTTACCCGATTGAATTCAACTCTTAGTAATCGATTCACGAAATGCACTTAAATCATCAGTTTACCTCAAAACCCATAAACCCTCATAAACCTCAAAATCTACTTTAAATACATCGAATCCTATATTGAAAATAATGAAAGGTAATTACTCCCCATACCTTAGATTGTCGATCTGAAGTGTACTCTCTTGAGCCTTTGGAAACCTTCACGAATTCCTCGCCTTTTCCCTTTTTCCTCAGAGCTCTCCTTTCTTTCCTTCTTTTCACGGTTAACCAAAAATGAACCCTATTATCAAAATCCTCTTTTTATATTCACTCTAACCCTTGGGCTTCTAAATTGGGCTTTCTCCATAATACCCTCACTAATCCTCATCAAAAGTTCGTCTTACCCTTAATTCCTTTAATATTATTTAAAATAAATAATAATACATTATATCTCATAATATATACTATTATTTAATTAAATAACCAAAACTTCACAAAATCACCGACATCAACCCGAATCACAAAAATTCACGAATATAATATTTAAATAAATTAAATAAGTATTCTTACGAAATTTGGGGTGTTACAACTCTCCCCCACTTAAAGAATTTTCGCCCTCGAAAATTACCTCAAGGAAACAGAGTCGGATACGACCCCCTCCTCTGATCTCCACACCTCAAGTCCAATTTTCCTCTTTCTTAGATCCTTTTAACCTTTGCAAGCATCTTTTACAAAATTTCAGGTCCGAGTACAACACTCTCACCCAACCCATACCAACACAATGGAGTCCTACACCTCCTTCTGCACAAAACATCATACAACGTCATTCCAACACTAGCATGAAAACTGCAAATGATCATCCCACGATCCCCCTTGACCCCACACATAAGCCCTCGGCAATTCCTCTAAAGACTGGGTAACCCTCTATGTTTGTCCATCCATCTGCGGACAATAGGCAGAACTCATCCTCAACTTAGTACTCAAAGCATCTTGCAACTCTTCCAAAACCTCGACAAAATCTCAAATCTCTATCTGACACAATACTTAAAGGTACCCCATGTAACTTCACAATCTCTTCAATATACATCTCAGCTAACTTCTGTATAGAATGATTAATCTTCAGCGGCAAGAAATGAACCGACTTAGTTAATCTATCCACGATCACCCAAATTGAATCATTTCCCTTAGCAGTCTTCGGCAATCCCACCAAGAAATCCATGGTAATACTATCCTATTTCCATTTTGGAATCCTCAATGGCTGCATCATACCTAAAGGCTTCTGAGGCTCAACCTTCGACTTCTGACAAGTCAAACACGCATAAACAAACTCCGCAACATCCTTCTTCATACTTGGCCACCAAAACAACTTTTTCAAATCTTGGTACATCTTCGTAGCACCGGGATGAATACTCAACCTACTTCGATGTCCTTCTTCAAGAATGCTCTTCTTAATATCTGGAACATATGGGACACACACCCTATCTCTAAACATCATCACACCATTCTCTTTAATTCGGAAATCTCCTCCATTACCTTGGTTGATCAAAGTCAACTGGTCAACTAACTTCAAGTCAGATTGTTGTCCCACTCTGATCTCTTCCAGAATACCACTAGTCAACTTCAACATTCCTAACTTCACACTGTTAGAGATCTTTTCACATACTAAACTCAAATCTCAGAATTGCTCAAGCAACTCCAATTCTTTCACCATAAGCATCGACATATGTAATGACTTTCTGCTCAATGCATCGGCCACTACATTTGCTTTGCCCGGATGATAACTCAAATCAAAATCGAAATATTTCAACGGCTCTAACCACCTCCTCTACCTCATATTCAATTCCTTCTGATCAAATAAGTACTTCAAACTTTTATGATCACTAAACACTTCAAATTTGGAGCCAAACAGATAATGTCTCCAAATTTTCCACACAAACACCACCGAGGCCAACTCCAAGTCATGTGTAGGATAATTCCTCTCATGAACTCGCAATTATCTCAAAGCATAGGCAACAACTTGTCCATTCTGCATCAATACTCCACCAAGATCCATCTTTGGTGCATCACAATACACCACAAAAGATTCACTCGGATTAGGAAAAATCAACACTGGAGCAGTAGTCAATCTCTACTTCAATTCCAAGAAACTCTCTTCACAAGTTACGTTCCATAAAAAAGCTTGACCATTTCGAGTCAACTGAGTCAAAGGTAATGCCATCTTAGAAAACTCTAATAAACATATGGTAATAACCAGCCAATCCCAGAACTTCGTATCTCCGTAGCAAACCTCGGCGGCTACCACTGCAACACCACATCAATTTTAGAAGGATCAACAGCCATGCCACCACTTGAAATCACATGGCCCATAAAACTCACTCCCTTCAACCAGAACTCATACTTCGACAGCTTCACCTACAACTTCTTCTCTTTCAATACTTGCAACACAGTCCTCAAATACTCAGCATTCTCTTCTTTAGATTTAAAGTCTATAAGAAGATCGTCAATAAAACCCATTACAAACTTATCCAAATACTCTAGAAAATCCGATCCGTATACTCCATGAATAACAAGTGCATTAGACACACCAAACGACATCACAGTATACTCATAGTTACCATCCCTCGTCCTAAAAGTCGTCTTCGGAATATCATCAAGCTTAACACAAATCTGATGATGACCCGACCTCAAATGAATCTTGCTAAACACACAGGCACCTACTAACTGATCCATTAAATCATTAAACCTTGGAAGCAGACACTTATTTTAGATCGTCACTTTATTCAACTATCTATAATCCACACACAATCTCATAATACCATCTTTCTTCTTCACCTACATCACAGGGGCACCTCATAGGGAAACACTTGGTCGAACAACTTCCTCTCAAACAATTCTTCCAGCTATTCCTTCAATTCACTTATTCAGAAACATGAATTATGTATGCAAACACCGACATCGAGCCTGCATCGAGTACCCGGTCGATAGCAAGTTACACTCCACACTACAGTGGTAAATCGCTGATATTTCATGGGAACACCTCCAAATAATCACACACCATAGGTAGATCACACACCACTGCATCCCTTATGCCTTCCAATAATTCAACATCATAACACCTTTGCACCATCTTTCACAGACTCACCCACTTGCTTCACAGAACAAACAACTCTTCACCTTCTTCGAAGTTAGATTCAGGTGATCGTCAGGAACTACACACCACCGACATATCACTAGTCGTCACACTATCCTCTATCCCTCAAAAAGCAGACATCAACAATACTTGATCGTTCTCCTCAAGATATCCTAACTTAACCGTCAGACAAGAAACTCGAATTCGCCTCATCTTCAAGTCTATTAGTTTGCATCGACTCATCAAAGCAATCTGTAAGCACTCAGCTTAACCCCAAACAATTCACTGCGTACACTACTCAAGCTCGCAAGACACGTCTATCCCATCCAACATGATCTCGTCTATTATCAACAAGAGATTAAGTGTGATCAGTTCCTCAATTTATCAATAACAACCGACTATCATGAGGCGGTACAAACTATCTTACCAAACTATTGTAGCATCCAACACCACACTTAGCCAATGCTCCACCCTCGAAGCATCTTGGAGAAGCACCATATTCTTCCCCACTTGTTTCATTCCTAACCTGTAAATGGAAAACAAAACAAGCATCGACAGTGTTTTCACACACATGTCGCACACTAGGGAATAAACAACATTAGACAACCTGGCCGGACCGACTGACCTGCTCTGATACCACTAATGTAACACCCTTTTCTACCCCCATAAATATTGCAGCAGAAACAACTCAAATATCAGAGTAAAGCATCAAACTCACCTCAAAGGGTGCACATTTCTCATTTAAAATCAAAATAATACACTTACCCGGTAAACAAAGAGTTTTTCCTCAAAATAAATCAAAGGCCTTCACATGGCAGCGGAACTCAAAATTTTCAAATAAAAAGGTTTTCAACAAAAGGACCTTAGAAGTAGCAGCAGAACCACCATAACCACAAATGATCAAACAGGTTTTATAATAAACCATAACATCAAATGACAACAAATAAATCTACATGATTCGACTCGACAACCCAACCCAATGTTACACTATCAGAGCAAGACCCTCTACATCGACCACAAGCAATAACCTCAAAAGTCCTCGAGGGCATCCACATCTAAGCCGGATCACCTGCATGTTACCCACGTGGAGACAACATTCAAACAGGCAGGGTGAGTAATCACAATTCATAATAATCAATATAAAACAAGATATACATAAAATGGCATTATTTTCATATACAGTATCTTCAGGGTCATCACAAGGAAACGTCAAAATCACAAATAACATCATAAAATACAACAATGCCAATTAAATGCAAATGCACAACAAGACTCATGCATGTGGTACCAATCATCATAATCGATTGGCACTAGGTCATCACCCCTCCAAAGATCCCCGTCAATAGGATCGATTCCGCATTGGAAACAGAGCACGTCATACTCACCTCATATCCGCACGATGGGAATGAAGCTTCGTCACAGAGTATGCATATGAATGCATGATGCACAACGTCAATAATAACCATCGTCAAATAAACATCATAATGTGCATCATCATTCATCAACAAAGGCTATCATATACATCATCATTTATCAAAACCTCATGTTAATTATGTCATCATGTATTCGTCAAAAACATCATGAATCATCATCGTCAAATCATCAATACACACATCAAGATAATCATGTAAAATCACAAATGTACTCATAGTACGTCCCATCGTCATTTTATCATCACATAAACACCTAATAATCACCAATAACATCGTATCATCATTTAATCACAAAGCATCACATATATAAATCTCTCACAATTCATCAGTCATATCATATCGTCATCATTCATCAATTCTCATATAATCGTGTCAGCATATATTCGTCAAGTTATCACCAAAACATCGCCATATAATCATCAGCAATGCCATGGAAAATCATCATAAAAATCACAGCATCAAACATCAGAACAGCACAACAACAGAAATGAAATTTCGCGAACAATAGTCGTTCGCTCCAAGATTCGCTAGGCGAACCTGTTCGCTAAAACCTTCGCTTAGCGAAGCGGCCAGCGAACCCCACAGACACCGCACCAAGACACCAGAAACACCCTCTGTCATACTCGCTGGTTTATTCGCTGTGCGAAGCTACTCGTTGATTCATTCGCCTAGCGAGACTTCCAGCGAATCCCCACTTCCACTCTAGAATCATCCCAGTACCAACACTCATGTTATCGCGCATTCGTTGTGCTCGTTTTGTGAGCCTTGGCGAACATTCTCCTAGCGAAGAAATGGTTCGCTTAGCGAACATGCGATTACAGCAAATCGCTGCTACGCATCAGTAGCTCCACAGTCTCGTAGGAACCTGCGATTACAACCCCAATTGACCCAAAAACATCCCTACAACAGTCCTAATGCATCACGGAAATCAAAGGCACAAAACCTACGTCTATTAGGTCGATTCATGACACTACGAGAACCTTATTTTCCCTAAACCTTCACAAACTCTCAAGCTTCCCATAAACTCCCTAAATCCCTTTCGCCACAAAGTCGACACAACATCAACTGGGAAATCAACCCCAAGGTTTATTTTACCCGATTGAATTCTACTCTTAGTAATCGATTCACGAAATGCCCTTAAATCATCAGTTTACCTCAAAACCCATATACCCTCATAAACCTCAAAATCCACTTTAAATACATCGAATCCTATATTGAAAATAATGAAAGGTAATTACTCCCCATACCTTAGATTGTCGATCCGAAGTGTACTCTCTTGAGCCTTTGGAAACCTTCACGAATTCCTCGCCTTTTCCCTTTTTCCTCAGAGCTCTCCCTTCTTTCTTTCTTTTCACGGTTAACCAAAAATGAACCCTATTCTCAAAATCCTCTTTTTATATTCACTCTAACCCTTGGGTTTTCTCCATAATACCCTCACTAATCCTCATCAAAAGTCCGTCTTACCCTTAATTCCTTTAATATTATATAAAATAAATGATAATACATTATATCTCATAATATATACTATTATTTAATTAAATAACCAAAACTTTACAAAATCACCGACATCAACCCGAATCACCAAAATTCACGAATATAATATTTAAATAAATTAAATAAGTATTCTTACAAAATTTAGGGTGTTACAACTCTCCCTCACTTAAAGAATTTTCGCCCTCGAAAATTACCTCAAGGAAACAGAGTCGGATACGACACCTTCCTCTGATCTCCACACCTCAAGTCCAACTTTCCTCTTTCTTAGATCCTCTTAACCTTTGCAGGCGTATCTTACAAAATTTCAGGTCCGAGTACAACACTCTCGCTCGACCCATACCAACACAATGGATTCCTACACCTCCTTCTGCGCAAAACGTCATACAACGTCATTCCAACACTAGCATGAAAACTGCAAATGATCATCCCACGATCCCCCTTGTCCCCACACACAAGCCCTCGGCAATTCCTCTAAAGACTGGGTAACCCTCTATGTCTGTCCATCCGTCTGCGGACGATAGGCAGAACTCATCCTCAACTTAGTACTCAAAGCATCTTGCAACTCTTCGAAAACCTCGACAAAATCTCGGATCTCTATTCGACACAATACTTAAAGGTACCCCATGTAACTTCACAATCTCTTCAATATACATCTCGGCTAACTTCTGTATAGAATGATTAATCTTCATCGGCAAGAAATGAGCTGACTTAGTTAATCTATCCACGATCACCCAAATTGAATCATTTCCCATAGCAGTCTTCGGCAATCCCACCACAAAATACATGGAAATACTATCCCATTTCCATTCTGGAATCCTCAACGGATGCATCATACCTAAAGGCTTTTGATGCTCAACCTTCGACTTCTGACAAGTCAAACACGCATAAACAAACTCCGCAACATCCTTCTTCATACCTGGCCACCAAAATAACTTTTTCAAATCCTGGTACATCTTCGTAGCACCGGGATGAATACTCAACCTACTTCGATGTCCTTCTTCAAGAATGCTCTTCTTAATATCTGGAACATCTGGGACACACACACTGTCTCTGAACATCATCACCCCATTCTCATCAATTCGGAAATCTCCTCCGTTATCTTGGTTGATCAAAGTAAACTGGTCAACTAACTTCAAGTCAGATTGTTGTCCCACTCTGATCTCTTCCATAATACCACTAGTCAACTTTAACATTCCCAACTTCACACTGTCCAAGGTCTTTTCACATACTAAACTCAAATCTCGGAATTGCTCAAGCAACTCCAATTCTTTCACCATAAGCATCGACATATGCAATGACTTTCTGCTCAATGCATCGGCCACTACATTTGCTTTGCCCGGATGATAACTAAAATCAAAATCGAAATCTTTCAACAGCTCTAACCACATCCTCTACCTCATATTCAATTCCTTTCGATCAAATAAGTACTTCAGACTTTTATGATCACTGAACACTTCAAATTTAGAGCCAAACAGATAATATCTCCAAATTTTCAACAAAAACACCACCGCGGCCAACTCCAAGTCATGTGTAGGATAATTCCTCTCATGAACTCGCAATTGTCTCGAAGCATAGGCAACAACTTGTCCATTCTACATCAATACTCCACCAAGAACCATCTTCGGCGCATCACAATACACCACAAAAGATTCACTCGGATTAGGCAAAATCAACACGGGAGCAGTAGTTAATCTCTTCTTCAATTCCACGAAACTCTCTTCACAAGTTACGCCCCACACAAAAGCTTGACCCTTTCGAGTCAACTGAGTCAAAGGTAATGCCAACTTAGAAAACTCTAATAAATTTACGGTAATAACCCACCAATCCCAGAACTTCGTATCTCCGTAGAAGACCTCGGCGACTACCACTGCAACACCACATCAATTTTAGAAGGATCAACAGCCATGCCACCACTTGAATTCACATGGCCCAGAAAACTCACTTCCTTCAACCAGAACTCATACTTCGATAGCTTCACCTATAACTTCTTCTCTTTCAATACCTGCAACACAGTCCTCTGTAATACCTCAAAATTTGCCCTCTTACTCATTACCTTATAATTAGCTTATGCTTCATTCATTTGCATTGCATGTAGGTCATACAAATCATACAAATCATTGGTTACAAGGCATGGGATCAAAGTATTTTTGCGTGGTTTGAGTTTTCCTATTCAGATGTGATTTAGTCAGTTCCTACTTCAGGCATCAAAGTTATCTCCTTCAAGTTTTCTCCAGGGCATCGTTCTCGTGGTCACCATGCAAGGGTATGTGCGTATTGGGTTGTAAAGCGTTGGATCGTGGTGCAAGAGATCAAGTTATGAACTCATATTGTGCTCAAGGCATTGTTGCTCTTCTTCCATATGTTTGTTGCTTATGATACAAGTCGCTTGCGGTTGGAATGTTAAAGTATGGATTTTCAGTGAGAATGCACGATGGTTTGCATTAAGAATTGAAGGTTTTGGTGGAGTGTTCATTCAAGTAGTTATTTGAGGATGGTGAGTTTGAATTATTCAAGTAAATTGGTTCGAAGTTAATTGAAACTCAAGGATTTTTGTTCACAAGTGGTTGGTGATATCTCTGCACGAGTTTCTCAACAGCTTTCTACAGATTAGGAGCAGATGGTATAATTTCTATCACCACGGGGAGGGATTGTTGCTGGTGTCATATTTGGAAATGATGATTTGAGCCGTCATGTTTGCATGGTATTATGACGCGTGGCCTCCAATAGAGATTAATACGTTCAGTTTGAGAGATTAAGTTTCAAAAGTTATTTAATATATGTGCAAAAAAAAAAACTTGTATGCTCATCTTTGGATGCATGATAATTTGATTGTAGAAACATTTCACTTTATGAGCATTGCAGGCACAATGTAAAAAAGGTGCCACAACCACAAACCAAGTACACCACGTAGCAGGAGATTAATAACGGAATTACCGATCAGAATCTCAATAGAACTTTCAATTAAAAAGCTAACGGCAACAGGTCACAATAGGAAAAAAAAGATGGAAATCAGCGCAAAAAAAACACTCACTAACATTTTGACACCAAAATTTTTCCTAACTCACTCATCATCTCTAACTGTATCCTAACCGAATCTGAAATAACAGAACCTAACCAATCTTCATCATCTTCATTCCTCTCAATTTTCCTTGGAATTTTTTTTCATCTTCTTCATTCTTGAACCAGTCCTTCCTCCTAACACTGACTCTATCTTCAATCTTCACCAAAAACATTTTGTAACTCCTTTCACCTCCACCTGCATCAATTCTCCATCTGTGAATCTTCCCCAATCATCTTCGAACCACCATCATCATCACGTCTTCAATATCGACCTGCAACCAAACTCCTCAAGCCTTCATCCCCATTCATCCACGGCCAAAACCTTCTCTTCATCATCGTCTTCAATTTCCTTCCACAACCTTGAATTCAACAACCGCAACAACTTCTTCGATTCACATCAACTAAGAACTTCATCAAATCAAGAACCTGCAGAGTGCAATGATTCGACGTTAACACATGCGTAACAATTCACAAACAGAAGAAGAAGAGGATTACGAGGAGAAGAAAGCAAAACGAAGAGCGAAAGCTAGAAAGGATCGCCTCTCATACCCGAATCGTGGCATCGTTGACGTCGTCGCGAAGCCAAGCTGTTGTTCGCCGATATTGATTCTTAAACGGAGGAGTTGCGACGTCGAAGAAGAATATCGATGGAAATGAGATGGAAGCCGTGTGGGCATTTCTTCTCCGGCGGAGAGTTCTTGTTTTCTGGCTGTTTGAAAGGGAGAGCATGGCGATCTCCGGCCGTCTTAAGTTATGGTTGAGAATGGAAGATGAATAAGAAGAACTTTGAAGGGAACGGCGCATCTAAGTTTGGAAGTATGGTGATTCTTGCTTGATTAGGTTAAACCTCAACCAATGTTTTGGATCGGGCCATGTTCTCCATGGAATTCACTTTTCCACTCCCAAATTACTCTTTCACCCCCTTTTGGTTCACATAAGGCATCAAATTGGGCCTTACTCCATGGATTCCTATCCGTACCAGCCCGAATCACTCCCTGCACCCCTTCATGTTGAACCGGGCCTCACATTCCATGAATTGATTTTCACACCATCAGGACCACTTTCTGCACCCCTCTCTGAGTTTATTTAAGTTGTTGATTATTTTCTTGCTAATTGAGATTAGTAGTTTTTGGATTAATGATGGTAATTGTTTATTCATCTTAATGATTTTGATAATTGTTAATTATCTTGGATTAATATCTTGATTAGAATTTTTGTTAATTCTCAATTAGACCTTTGTTGACAATTTTAATTATGGTTTTGGACTAATTTCGATTAAAGTATGCATGAGCTTTTGAATCGATGATTGATCGATTTCGGTTACGGTGGCTTCATGGATTAATTTTGGAAGGTTAGGCATTTATTTTTCCTTCAAGGTTGATTACAAGACTTGCATGAAGTTTTTGGGTTTCTAAATGCGTGAATCGCGTCCCCAACCAAGTAAGAATTCTTGAAACTTTGAGCATTATTGTAGAATGCATGCGGTTAGGATCATCATATAGCTGCATCTGAAGTCCTCCTACCTGAGGCAATGCTTGGGGTTAGATTCATGATGATATGTGATGATTCGAAGCTTAGGATTTAAGTTATGCGTGATAAGTTGGCGTCCCTAGCACTTTCCCTTAATCGCAATTTTTTTCTTGTTTCGTTCCAATTATTAAAAATAGTTCTGAGTACAATAAAATTCTGGAAAAATTCATGAGTGATCCTTAACCTCTTAATTAATTTTGTATATTTTTTTATTCCATTTTTGGATGAGTTTAGTAATTAATGTGGATTTTTGATTCCAAGCTGTCCCGAAGGACATGGTTTCGGTTTAAGGGACCGAAAGTGGTTTTTTCCAATAGGTTTGAAGCTAATTTTTTGTGGGTGATTAGTAACTGAAATATATGACACTTTGATTCTCCTTGGGAATTTTTTACATAATTTTTGGTGTCATTTTAAACCTATTTTGTGAAGTTGTTTTTTGGCGATCATGCCTTGTTATCTTGCCTATTGAGTGAATTGTTTCGACACTTTGGTGCATAATGTTATGAATTCCTTTTAGAAAATGTGATCTACTGACTTCATCATACTATGATTAAATTTTCATAATTATTTAGGACTTCTAACTATTTTTCGTACCTTTTTTATTGTGAGCATTCATTTGTGCTTACAAGTTGGATCCTTAGGGTTTTGAGGAGACATTCGTGCCATTCCTTAGAAGGTGTTGTATGAGAATTTTGTGCATTGGTTTGGACACATTTTAAGGACCTATAATCCATCTCAAGTTGTTTTTTACTTATTCATAATGTGCATAAAAACATGTATGTTTGAAGCATCCTTTTGCATCCATTGTGTGGTATTCTAACTTTGTGTTTGTGGTACCGTTCTTTGCCTATCTTGTGCTAATCTTCTTTGACACTTGTGTAAATGATGTTGAGGTATAGCTACTGACTTATAAAGTGTTGGTACATTGGTACACGACCCATAATTTGTTTGTGCATGATTAACTTTACATTGTTTTCAAAAAGTGAAGTTTGTCTTTGTTTGCCTAGTTCGGTTTAATCCTTTGAACTTTACTTGCATGCCTTGAATGTGAAGTTTGTACATTATTTAGAGAACCATTCTCTACTGCCCTAGGCTATTTTCATTGAAGTTTTCACCTCTAATGCTCATCTTTCGCTTGCCTTGCAAGTCTTTGTTTTTAGGAGCTAATTTTGGTTTGAATTGCCTTGTTTTGTCTTAAGGACTTAAACTTGTTTCACCTTAGCCGTTGGTGGATGTTTATAAGATGTGTGCACACTTCTAACATGAGTTCAATTCTGGTTTTGGTTTACTTTCATGTCCTTTGCCTATACTTGTAACCCTTAGGTGATTTCTTTGGTTGGTTTACCTTTAACTTCAAAGTAGATTAGTCTTGTAGCATAGTTGTAACTTGACTTGTAATTTCATAATCCTTTTAGGGCTTTCACTTTGACTAGTGTGACTCAAATGTACATATCCGTTAGACTTAGGTTTCATGTTGTACATACACTCTCTTGTTATTACTAATGTCTTTGGTTCACATGTGCAAGGTACATAAAGGAGACATTCCAAAGGTGGTTTGACCATTTCATTTTGTAAATAAAAACTTGTTTCTAACTTGGTTTGCTATTTGTTTATAGGTGCTTTTGTGACTTGCTTTCGTTGCGCTTTCATTGCTTTGCTACGGATTCATATCCGTTTGGTCGGACTTCTTATCTCTTCACTTCTCTTAATGCTTTCGAATGCCATGAGAAGTAGGAATAGACGATTCCATGATAAGTAGGATTGTATGGAAAGCCCTCAAGTGAGGCAATGATTGCGCTTGTTTGATATTGTGCCTAAAGACCTCTAAAGAGGCATCCTATTCCCATTCCCCTTTGTAAGACCTCCAAGAAGGCAATTGACGGAAGATAGGGTTCGCAATCGACCCCCGTTATTCTAGTTGAGTCGTTCTTAGCTCTCATTACATGATTGAAGCTTTGAACATCACCTGCTCCTGTTATCGAGTCGGTCAAGTGGAAGATAGGGTTCGTAACCAACCCCCACACTTTGTCTTTAGCTCGCATTGACCAATGATGATGCTTATGTGATCTGATTCACATCTTCCCCTTTCTTATTCTGCTCTCCATGGTTCTTGATACTATTAGAGGAGTACCTACTTCCCACAGCTAGCTTGTTTGCCTCGGTTGATATGACCCCTTGGCTAAAGCTCCCCCTTTTCTACTTTGATTATGTGACGTTACTGTTTATTGACACTGTTTACTCTTTCATTGCTTTTAGTTCATTTTGTGATTGATTTATCTTGTGTTTACTTGTCTGATGACATGATCCCGTAGGATTCCTCGCTCCACTTAATTTTTGATTAAGTCGGAGGTAGGAGAGACATTAGGATAGCAATCCATGCATGCTAACATAGGTAGCATCCCCTTTCTAAACCTTGACCTTAGGGCCACTTTTGCATGATAACATTAGGAGTCAGGTCGAGTCCCCCTTTGTTCTTTCTTTTACCCACTTGAGTCTTCTCTTCTCATCTCAAAAAAACAAAAAGTAAAAAAACACTTAATGATGGCATAACATGTATTGCACTTAGACCTAAAGTATGGGAAATGGAAGGAGGAGGGTTTCTCTCCACCTTCCTAGAGTGTTTAGCATACGGCCTGTTAGGACGACCATGCGATGCATTCGATCTTATACGATAGACTTGAATGCAATATGTGTTATTAACACAAAGATAATCAAAACACTTCTTTCTTAAAAAACAAAAAACAAACAAACAATAACGTCTTTCCTTCAGGAATTCTCTTCTCGTCTCACTCACTCTCGACGTACAAACGTGCTTCTCCTCGTTCTCTCGCAAGACGGTAACGCCTAAGTCTCCATACAGCGAGCTGCAACACCTGAGCTAGAACATTAGTCGTTCCCTAAAAAAAACACAAACAATTTTCCCTAGGTGAGGGGAACTACGTCGCTCTGATTCTTCATTGGTTAATGGAGATACATAGGCGGGAGATCGTGCGAGATCTCTCCGAGCACAACCTTTCTTTATCACCTCTTTGTCTCTTTTTGATCCGTAGGTCGAACTACGACTGCTCTGATTTCCTCCTTATGGTTATATTGAGGATACGTAGGCACGAGACGACGATGTCTTGGCGAGCAACCTTCCCCTTTAGTTCGCGTCCGAACTACGTTGACTCTGATTTTCCTGTTCCCGAGGGAATACGTAGGCCTAGGACTCCGAAGACGTCCTATCGAGTCTTTTCTTTTCCTTTTCTTTCCTGTTTCTTCATTCTTTTCCGTACCTGTTCCTTTTCCTTTCCAGTAGCAGTGAAGCTCCAGATGACGACACCCTTTGAACGAGATAACAAGCGTGGATCCCATCGGGTACGATGGACGCGCGAGGGTGCTAATACCTTCCTCGCCCGTAACCGACTCCCGAACCCAGTTCTCTTGGTCGCAAGACCATGCTCTTTCCTTTCCCTCAGGTTTATGCAGTGTTTCCTTTCCCTCTCTTGGGATAAATACACATTGCTGGGATGAAAATCCCGGGAGCGACATCCTCAAATGCTCAGCATGCTCTTCTTTAGATTCAGAGTCTATCAGAATATCGTCAATAAAACCCATTACAAACTTATCCAAATACTCTAGAAAATCTGATTCGTATACTCCATGAATACCAGGTGCATTAGACACACCAAACGACATCACAGTATACTCATAGTTACCATCCCTCGTCCTTAAACCATAAAAACTAACAAACTAACGCATAAAATGCAACATAATTGAAATAAAACCAAAAATCATAAAATGCAAGAATAAAATACGAAACGTAAAATTAACTCGAAAAATAATGAAAAGAAGACACAAAGTATTACCGATTCATGGATTAATGTTGAATAAGTGACGAAAACATAGTAGAAATGGTGACCGATCACTCACCGATTATGGTCTCAATGTGTTCCTCAATCCCAACACAATGGATGAACCAAGTGCCACTTCTTTTTTCCATAGAACACCCGAGTGTCGCAGTTTTCAATGCCCGTAAACTCAATTTGCCGATGTATACAACTTTGGTGTCATTTTCCTCGAGCTTTTGAAAGGAAAAACACCCTATAAGAACCTTTATCAGACACACAGTTCAGATATACCTAGATAGGTTCGGTCAGTACGTGAAGAAGAGACCGAGTCCGGAGATGATCCTGCCTCATTAGGCAATAAAGCTTCTGAAGAGAAGCTTCAGGCTCTTTTGAACATTACAATGGCATGTGTTTCAGTTAGTCCAGAGAATAGACCTCCAATGAGAGAAGTTCTAAATATGATAAGAGATGCAAGAGGGGAAACTCATGTCTCATCTAATAATAATAGTGATCATTCACTAGGTAGATGGTCAGATATTGTTCAAAGCTTGCCAAGAGATGAACATCATAACATATAATTTGAAACTTTTTTATTTTTGATGCATTCTTATTTTTCCTGAATTGGTTATCAAATATTGATTTCAGACATGACTAGGTGATAATGTTGTAAAGACATACATACATTCTTAATCTATTGCTTTGTGAGTAGATGTTGGTTAGAGGTAAATTAATGGATATGGATTCATATCAAAGATTTAGCTTGCAAAAGATGTGGAGAGCAATCCTTTCAGCATTTAGATTTTTCGTTTCTTCTATATTTTTTGTCTCCGGCTAATAATGGTCAATGCTACAATGCAATCTATGACTTTTTTTATGTAACCTTAAATTACTATGCCATGACCTGATGGTTATTAATAATTTTATAAAAAATATTTAGAAATATAGCACCTTCTTTTAAATTATATTCTTCTTTTTCAATTATATAATATAACCTCCCTTTAGTAAACAATTAATATGACAAATACTACTTAGTAAGCAATGCTTAAAAGAAAAACAATACAAGTATTGAACACTTCAATTGTGACTCCCTTGGTCAACAAATCAACAAACTATTTTTTGCTTTGACAATATCCCAATCTCATCCTTTCTTCACTAACAAGTTCCCTAAAGTAGTGAAACTTCATCTCAATGTGCTTACTCCTTTGTTTTGATTACTTTTAGAATTATAATTGGTACATTTTATATTTAATGTTAGTATCTATCCCGTTTGGTTTTTTGTTTGTTTGTTCAACATTGGTTGGGTTGTAAAACTGGCTCAACGTAAGAAATAATTGGTGGCTAATTATAGAAAATTGTTAAAATATGTTATTAGGAAGTAACAACAACATAGATGCCACTCTAAACAAGATATTTACAATTAATTGAATAATAGAGTAGATTTTCTCGGGACAATAAAATTGTAAATTGTGGGCATCATTATAACAACTGACATTTCAATTATATTGGAACCTCAACTGTCAATTCCATTTCAAGTAAGACATTGAGGTGATACTTTAAATAAACGATGGACAAAAATTATAATATATTATTAGGAAGTAGCAGAAGCACAGATGCCACTCAAACAAGAATAACATCATTTTGGATACTTATCTCATTAATTTTTTGGACTGATTGATTTTTTTAAAAGTTGTTGTAGAATATAATATTGTAAAATGAAATATAGTTCAACTGTAAAGTGATTAAGCATAAAGTATCTCAATGAGTGCATATTCTATGTAATGTAAGTGTTATAACAATGATTGATTGTATAAAATAGAGAGTATCTTGTATAAAGCTAAAATATTTTCAATGTAATACAAGTTGTTATTTTAATAAAAAAAATGGTGTTGTCAATTTATAAAAGATAATTTTACAACATGAGCTACTGGTTTTGTTTGCCAAAGGAAATTTGGCTAAGGCTAAAATAGTTCAAGATAGTAGCATCATAACAATTCACTTGATTCAAGCTAATTGTTAAAAGTTTAATGAAGCTTTTGACAACCTAATGATACTTGATCAACATGGCATAACAATGCACAAGTATTTAGAATTCATTTCACTTAACAGTTAACAAGTATTGGCAGCATAACCTACTTCATTATATTACATATCTTAATACTTCATTTCATTTAACAAGTATTGAAAATTCACAAAATAATAACCTGCTTCATTAAACTTTCATTTTTTGTTTCAGTTGTAATTCTATACGCTCTTTTGAATCAAATTTGCATAGTGTTTATCATTTTATTTTCGATTGAGATGTTTGGAGATGATTAAGATGGTAATTAAGATTTATTACAAGCTCAGATAAAACAAATTTGCTTTCTAAGATTCATCACAAGCTTAGATTGTTCACATGGTTAATTTGTTTATTGCTAAGTATGTATCTTATTATGAAATTTTTACTAGTGGTGTGAGAAGTGAGATGAAGACCAAGGCATAGAAAGCCATAAAGAAAAGTGACACTGCCCCACATGCAGCTTGTAATGTATCTGATATGTGCTTGTAAAATACTGAGAAGAAAAACAATCATATAATAGTGTTGTCCTATAACTTATTATGTGATTTTGGTGAAGTTTTTACCAATCTAATTCTCTTACCTCTTTGAAGAATCAAATGAAGAAAATATATCTTGTACTAGCTTTTACACGATTTGGAAATGTTTCATGGCCAGATTTGTTAAAGTTAGTGCATGTTTGGCCTGCAGTACAAGTCAAAAGCAGAACAAAGTATTCAATCTTATTTCAAGTTCTATTTTGTGGAATATATCCGGATTGTTCCGTTTTTTGGTCTGTGGTTCTGCATTGGAGATTTTATTAGGTGAAATATATTCAACCTTACTCTCAAAAATACAAATCAATATACTTCATTGCATAAATTTAAATGTTGTATATAGCAAGATTACTTGTAATTATGAATCCATATACATCCATAATATCACATAGAGTATGCCTAATTTTTACAGTTTAAATTGGCTTGAAACGACAAGGAGACAAAGGCCGGAGTAGAAAGGTAGGAGTTTCCAGAGTAGACAGACAATGGATGAAGACGTGAACGCACAAACAAGGTGGCAACCATAGTCACAGAATTCGCAGGGTCCCCTGGAGAACCGCGAATTGGTACTCGCGAACCGGTTCGCGGTACTTTTGTGAACCGGTTCATCAGAATTCTCAATGAATTCATGTAAACCAGCGAACTGAAATCCCAATAATAAAATTAAAAAAACTTGAACTAATTTATTTAGAGTTAAGGTTGCAACACTCAACATGCCACATTAACTCACAAACTTGAACTTATTTATTTAGAGTTAAGTATGCAACACTCAGCATGCCACATTAACTCACAAATTAATTTTAAAAAAACTTAAACTAATTTATTAAGAGTTAAGACTGCAACTGTCACATGCCACATTAACTCACAATCTAATACAAAAATCTTTGGGGGAAAGAAGTTGCATTGTCCTTTATTTATAGCTATCTTAGCTATCAATGATAAGAAAATAGTCGATGTGAGACTTGAGACTTATATCTATATATTATAAGTGATAGTTTTGTAGCAGAACATCTGCTATCTTTCATTTTTTAATAATAACGTACCGGTTATTATATCTAAACGTACCACGAACCCAAATTGCGTACCGACTCTGTATACCCCCCGCGTACCTAATTCTTTGAGAGTTGCGAACCGTGTACCCGAATTCGTACCACGTACCAAAGTGAATTGTGAACCCTGTGACTATGGTGGCAACAGTCGGAGATCACAGATTGACAACAAAAGGGTTAGATAATTTTAAGTTGTTGTGTTTGGTCCTTTGTCTGCTTTGATTTTCTCTAGTAAAATAACAAGTTTGTCACATGGAATCATCTAATCTATTTAATTCATCATGCGGTCAAAAATAAGCAAAAGTTATTCTAACATTGTCGCGCCAACATTAGAGAATTCAGATACGTCAATTAGAGGAAGTGAAGAGATGGGCTTAACAGAAGGGACAGTTGGCAGAGAGAGGGGAAATAAGGATTTTAACTTTGAGAAGATGTGAGGAAATAAAGAAAAACATGAATGATGAGGTAGTAGTTGCTACCTGCAGTATTCTGATTCATTTTCTTTATTTGCTAAACTTTTTCCCTCTATCATTTCTCATTTTGATGAGACTTTTATATCAATTTTCTATTTAAGTCCCTCCCCAGAGTTATAATCATAGAAACATGTTAGATAATGCTCAGCTAAAAATCAGACCAACCTTAATCAGTGCAGCATCATCCTCTTTTGCAGCTCCTCCTATCTCTCCTATGAGAACGATACTTGATTACACAAACAGACATAGTAATCCTCTTTTGCAGCTCCTCCTATCTCTCCTATGAGAACGATACTTGATTACACAAACAGACATAGTAATGAGAACCAACTATCCCATTAACCCCTACTGGAATAATTCATCAGGAAAAGAAACCATGTAGAGATGATTTCAACATGGGTTTGTGGATAAACTAATTCATTAATATGTTATATATACATGACACAAATACATAGTAGACAAATTCAAAAGGAGGTCATTTATGTTCACAAACAAAAATTCTTCAACCCGATAGATCGTAAACATACATGAAAATTGAAAATAGAAACACTAGTTCGAAGGCAAGTATCAAAGCACAAAGCAACAATATCTATAAAAAATTCTGAAAAAGAAAATCAAATGTATACACTTGGCCATATTTACAGAAAAATAAATTGGGAGGTTACTGAGAATTTTGGCGGTGGCTAATCCATTTATTGACAATGATTCTAATTGTGACATAGTTTTTACTCTCGATGCAAATGTTACTCGCAACAGTGTTGCCATGTGATACAAATGTGCGATGACATTGTTGTGCGGTTGATATTTTTAAAAACTAGAAAATGAATAATTTTAACAAAAAAATGAAAACCCTAAAATCAAAATATTCATACAAGAGAAAGATTATCTTACATAACAAAGAGAAAAGCGAGAGTCAGTGATAAGAGCAGATGCAGTGACAGCGACAAAAAAATTAGTGTAGCAGAAAATACAGTGGCGGCGACGACATCGAAAATTACAATGAAATAGAAAGTTTACGTATTTAAGGAAATTTTCGAAGCATGAATAATCGATGGTTGGTGGAGAAACAAAGAACGGAAAGTGGAAAATTTTCAAAAAAGAGAAAGAAGAACGATTACACGGGATGAGAGAATAACTTGGAGAGAAAATGAGAATAACCTGGAGTTGTATGGTTTGCTTTTACAATTTTCATTAATTGAATTAATTTTATTTATTAATATAATAATTATTTATAAATATAATTAATATTAATTATGTGGATCAATCTAAACTATACATGTCATATAGGTATTGGTATTCAATCAAATTTGATGGGTACTGGTGCTCACGAAGAACGATCTTTTTCTCTATTTTCCAAGTCATCCGCACCATCGCTTTGTGATTTTTTTTCTTTTCTTTTTTAATTAATATTTTATTTTTAAAAAAGGGCTTTAGTAAATATCTGGAGAATTATATCATCCCCTACTATCAACATGTGATATTTTTTTAATTTTTATCTTATTTTCACTATGTTTATCATTTACTATTTAGGTATAGTGTTTTGGGCTTGACCCATTTAGAATCTACATTTTTTTAATGTTCGCACCCCTTGTTTCTATTTGTTTTTTTTATGTGTTCTTAATTTAGTTAATTGTTTGATTTAGTGATTAAATTAGCCGGTTAATTAATTAATTGTTTTTGTTAATTATTTGTTTTTTGGATTTTCATTTGCTTAGTTGAGTTAATTAAGTTATCTTTATCCATGTTCATATGATGGTGTAAAATAATTTTTGTTGTTGCTATCTTTCATTGTGTTGTGATATCGAAAGTTAAAAATTTTATTTAACTTTCGAAAATTGTTCGAACACATAGATATAGTTGTCCAGCTTCTTATAGAGTGATTCCTATATGAATCCACTTTAAGTTAGCTTAACTTAGCGCTAAATTCTTTACTTTGTTCGGTTTATTTCTGGTCCCTTGGCTTACTCTTGGGCCTTCTTATAATGAGATCTTTTTGTTTACATTTACTTGTTTGATGGGTATGCTTTTTGATGGCTTTATTATATCCTCCATTCAACAAAATTTATGCCCATTCCCATGACGTGTAATAATTTTACCGCTTTTCTTTATTTTTTTCTTATTGCGTTAGTTAACTGTTAATTCAAAATTACAGTAAAATCAACCATTTTCAAAAAGAACAAAAATAAGCGCTCGATCCAACGTCGAGAATTTTTCTCAAATTTAACCTTTTCCACTACCCCAGCTTCTCAACATTCCACTTGCAATCATTTTCAAACTTTCAAACTATTTTTCCATCACTTTCGCAAACGATAATCAAACGCTTGATCCAACGTCAAGCCATTTTCTAAAATAAATTCAAAATAACTAATAAACAAACTTTGACCATTTCAAAATTGAAAGAAAAAGACTACCTGGGTGAAAGGTCCAATCATAGTCACTAGTGTTAGACCCAAGTTGTAAGAGCTTGTAAGTCATAAACACAGGTATTTTGCTAAAAATGCAAACACGTCTCTCTTTCACAATAAATTGGAAGAAAAAGACTACATGGATGTAAGATCCAGTCATAGTCCCGAATACTAAGCCTGAGTTGTAAGAGCTTGCAAGCCATAAGTGTTCATCTTCCCTTCAAAACACTTGTAAATATTCAAACTCTTTTCATAACAAAATTGGAAGAAAAATACTACCTGGGTGAAAGTCAAGTCATAATCACGAGTATTAAATCCAAGTTATAAGAGCTTGCAAGTCATAAATCCTCGTCTTCCAACCCAAAAAGATATCCAACAAATCAAACTCTCTTTTCTCGACGTCTCCCAATCAACAAACCCTTTTCATAAACAAAAGATATTTCGTCTCAAGACGATGCAAGACAATGCTTCATCCACTTGTATGTGTGAGTAAGCTAGCGACATTTCCTGTGAATATTGATTTGTAAATCCATTCTGTCGTAATGCAAACATTCCCTTCTCCACTTGTTTAGGGTAACAAGCAATGTTTTCTCGTCGATTGAGACAAAATAGCTGACACTAAAATCAACCAACAAAGAAACATTTTCTACCAGAACTACGTAACCTTGAGTTATCCTATGCACCTGGAGATACGTAGGTGCAAGATTCAAAGTCTCGTCAGGCACCCTAATAAAAAATAAGCCTTTTTTTCCTCTTCTTTTCTTTTTAATAACTCGTGAAGCCTAACATTTCTAAGCTAACACTAATGCGCGCAACTAACTAAACGGTTCCTATTGAGTACAATGGACGTGAGGGGTGCTAATACCTTCCCCTTGGAAAATCAACCCCCGAACCCTGATTTGATTGCAAAGACCTTAATGATTGTCGTTCTTTCTTAGGTTTTATACATATTTCCCCTTTCCTTTTTAGGAATAAATAAAGTTCGGTCGTGACTCTGTTAAGTATATCTCACGAGTGTATGATTGTGCTTCGCAAGCTTCGTGTTCTCATATTTTCGAGGTACAACAGATGATGAATATGCTGGGGACCGAACTCTAAGTGAGTCAAGCATAGTTAGGTTTTTTTGTGTGTTCCTTTTGATTTCTTTACTTGTGTGGCTTTTCTTTGTTTTATGCTTTTATTGTTATATTGTTATATAATTTGTTGTATCCTTCCATTATGATGTGGTATTAGATTGATACTCTGATTGCAAACCTTATGGGAAAGATTCTCTACCCTAGTCTAGAGTGCAAACATGAGTTAGGACAAGGTTGAGTAATGCAGATTCCCGAGATGTAGTTCTCGTAAGGGTCGGCACGAGAACCTCACATAGAGTAGATCCTCTGAAAATGTTGTCACCCGACATGTAGTTGTCGTAAGCTTTGATATTTTCATGAGGATACGTTACTCTAAGGACCTTTGTTGAATCTTTAACCCTTTGGACAACTAGGAATGATGGTCGCATAGTGCGGGCCCCAGAGATGTAGTTCTCGTAATGGTCGAAACGAATATCTCACTCAGAGTAGATTCCATTGAAGGAGTTAACTGCTAACATGTAGTTGTCGTAAGCGACAAACGTTCTTGAGAATCCACGACTCAGGGAACCATGTCTAGAACCAAAGCCGATGGTCTCGTAGTGCGGATACCCTATATGTAGTTCTCGTAAGGGTCGGTATGAAGATCTCACCCAGAATAGATTCCCTTGAAGGAGTTGACACCCGATATGTAGTTTTCGTAAGAGGAAAACATTATTGTGGATATATGACTATGGGTTCCCTTTTACAAGCCCTAGATCATACCCAATGAGAACCTTTCTATGCAAAGCAGTCAGATTCATCCATTGCCTCAGACCTTTGAACCTATATGTCGAAAAACAAAACAAAAAATACACGGCTTCTCATTGCATTCATTCATATCCATTGCATGTGCATTCACCAACATGCATTGCATATCATTTAAAAACAACTTATTCCGCCTTTGTCCATGACTAGCCGCTGATTTCCCGGTACCCATATTAAACCTGTGGTAGTTGTTGAAGGACGATAGAGTGTTTGAAGCAGGATCAAACAGTGACGAGAAGGAAGATAGATGGCTTAAAACGACAAGTAGACTAGATGTTTGAAGTTGTGCTAGCTATGACAAAGAACAATCTTCAACATGCAGTTGTGTAGAATGTTGGTCCCCCATCGGGCATTACTGTGGTGAGTAACCTAATGTAAGATCTTCTTCTTAGACATCCTCCTTAACAAGTTCCTATTTAACCTCAGACTGTGCATATCCCGGTATCAAGTGAGATCCCCATTATGCTGAAGAACCCAATTGTTCATGTTGATGAAGAGGGTCCTCAATTTACAAGGAACATGCCAATATTTTAGAGTACCTGCCTGATAACAAAAATGGAGCATTCTCAAGTTGCTAAAGTCGCATAAAAAGTCGTGATATAGAGAAACGATTGAGGGCTATAGAAGGATTCAGCACATTGAATCTTGACGACATGTGTTTGGTGTCAGATCTGGTTATACCCCAAAAATTCAAAGTACCCAACTTCAAGAAGTAGAAAGGGGATAGATGTCCAAGGCACCATTTGATGATGTTCTGCCGAAAAATGACTTCCCATACTCACGACGATAAGCTAATGATTCACTATTTTCAAGACAGTTTGAGTGGGGCATCGTTGAGTTGGCATATGAAATTAGAAAGAAGCCACATTCAGTCTTGGGAGGACATGGCCAATGCCTTTTCGAAGTAGTACAAGTACAACATGGACATGGATCCAAATCAAAAGCAGCTGCAAACCTTATCTTAAAAGAGCAATGAATCCTTCAAATTATATGCGCAGCGATGGAGAGAATTAGCAGCCCAAGTGGAACCACTACTCTTAGACAAGGAATTGGTTGACATGTTCATGGATACCCTGCAAAGCCCGTACTTCAAAAGGATGGTACGCAGTGCGTCACCAGACTTTGCCCACCTAGTGACGACTGGAGAATTCCACTACTACAAAATAAGCCTTTCGTAACACCAATATTACGACGGATATAGTGTTAACCATGGTAATATATTTATCCTTGGCGCATTTTTTTTTAATTTACTAGATGACATGTCACAACGGTCAGAAGTAGCAACCGTAGTGAAAAGTAAACAGAGTGAAATGGTTCGAATCCCATCACCAACACTTAGCCATTTCTGGTGATAAAAAATGTTATTGAGCATGTATATCATCACGGTTTTTATTTCCAACCGTGATGAAATGTGATATTTATTTATATATAAGAGAAATTATGTAACGCTTCAGTACATAACAGTCGTCTCTCTCAATATAAAACCCTAATAACTATTTCACTCGTCTCTCGAAGCGAAACCCTAAAAACTCTGTCACTCGTCTCTCTCATATGGATACCACAAAACGAAACCATAACAACAAGTCTTAGCCAATGGGTATTTACAGGTTCGTTTTCTCTGTAGTTTTTTTCCAAAATCTATTTCAATATCTTGTTTCATGATGTTTGAACTTTCTTATTTTTTCCTCTTGTAGGTATAAATGCTTATTGCAATAAAGAAGACGAAGATAAATTTAGCCTACAGACTTGTGTCAAAGATCCAGAATGACTTCCATTCAAAATATACAAAAGTTTGATGGTCTAAATTTATCTTCATCCTTATTTCATTGTTGACATGCCATTATGGGACTTCACATGTAGGGTATGTTTCTGAAGCATTTTATGCCTTGATATGTTTGTTGTATCGTGTTTGTTTGTTATTGTTTGTTGTTGATGAATGATTTTGATGAATGTTGTTGTTTATGTCTTTTTAAAATATGATTTTATTATATAGTATGTGGTTTGAGTGTTTTTTTCAATCCCTTACCAAATATATAACTTCCCAAACTGCATTAGAAAATTATGATATGATAGATAAAATTGTATTAGAAAATAAGTACACGTTCAATTCTTGACAAGAATTCTTCACACTGTTAACTGCATTTCATTCCTTGACCGTTAGAACTTGATTTAGTGATTTTAGATCTTCACCCCTCTCTCCACCTTTAATTTTGTTTGCAAAGTAAATAATATTTTGCAAAAAAAAAAAATAGAGTTGAAGGCATGGGTTGTTGAAGAACTACGATCATTAAACCAAGTTCTTATTGTCATAGAACAAAATATGGATAAGGAGTTGAAGAACCCTTGTCAAGCATTGAACATGTACTTATACTTCTAATATAACTTAATTTGTCATATTATAATGTTCTAGTGCAGATTGGAAGGTTATATTTTTAGTGAACATTGGCGAAATAAGCATTCTACATAATTTATAATAAACTCAGGGCTATATACAACAATGGTTGCCTATAACAACCGTTGTTAAATAATTTGCATTTTAGTATACCACAACGGTTGTTTAAAGTAACTATTGTGGTAGGTAGCACGCTACTTGGATACAATCACGGTCGTCCGCCCGTGGTTTAAATCATCATACATACAATCACACCTTACGTCACAACGGTTGGACCTGAAACTAATGTAGTCATGGCAACATCCCTTTTCCAACCGTTGTTATATGGGTTTTCCGTTGTAATGTGCATCAAGAGCGGTCTTAAGAGCGGAAAAATCCAAGATGCCTCAAGCAGCCAAGTTAGCGAGAATGAATCCCTTAGCAGTTCCCAAGAGGAAGAGCATGAAACTAATGTAGTCATGGCAAGTGTTGAGTATTATCATGATGCACCATCAAGACCTTATGGCCCCCATCTTTTCAGTGGTCACCATTTCCAGCGCCACGCCTATCCTTATGGTCAACCAGTAATGCCTAGAGCACTATAACAACATCCTTAGATCACTCCTTATTCAAATCAGCAAACCCAGAGCCGAGGATATTAGAATCAACGTCAGAGACAACATAGATCTCAAAGTAATATGGAAAGAAGAAATACTCTTCTCGATCCAATTCCTATGTTGTATAGTTAACTTCCGCAGCCTCTGATTCAAAGCTTGTTGGTGGATGCCAAACCTCTCAATCCAGTTCCACAACCTTTCCTAGCTGGGTACGATCCCTGTGTGAAATGTAGGTATCATATCAGATCAATAGGGCATTCGACTGAAGACTATAAAGCTTTCAAAGCTAAGGTAGAACAATTGATTGGCAACAAGTACATAGCCTTTCGAGAGGAAACTTGTTGGTGAACATCAACCTCTCGCTTGGATGAGTGAGAACCTCAAGGGGCATCTCCTGAAGACAGTGAGTTAAACAAGATGTCATCCTCAAATATTGGCAGTCACGGGGCATTATTATCATTTTCATTTGTATTTTCTTTGTCCATTAAATGCTACTTGTTTTTAAATGTTGTTGTTTTTAATGGTAATATTAATGAAATGATCATGCGTTTTTTGAATCAATCCATTTGTATTCACTCTTTCTATTTATCCTTCATTTATACAAAAAAAAAAATATCAACTCTTCTTCCATTCACATATCATAGTCAAACTTTTGTTCCAGAAAAGATTGGAGGGAAGATGATGAAAACTAAATACGCGAAATTGTTGTGGTATGCTTTCGAATAGAGCTTTTTTGATGATGTAAGGCATTGTTTTTAATCTCCAAATACTGGAGAGATAACAAGTTAATCCTTAGTCAACCACTTTGATCCTAGAAGTTGGTGTTTCTTTCAGAATTAAAAAACCTTAATCTTTAGCAGGGGTATGGTAGTTTTGTTCAGTTAATCTGACTTTGCATTCCAATTGCAAGAGAAATCATTCCACGTGAGGATCAACCACACACTTCGCACACATCTTGAAGTGTCGAAGAAGTTGTGAAAAGCCAAAAAGTCTATAGTGGTTGTTCCTAAATAACCAATAACATGTGATTCACAACCTTCCAACAAAATCAAAACAAAAGAAAAGCCCGCTAAATTGAACACCACAAAAGATGACTTAGGCAAAATCAAGGCATCCCAGTGGACCGAAAGCTTCAGAAGAAGCGATCCATGAAAAATTAGGGGAAAAAGCAATCAAAAGAGGTCATCAAAATCCTCAACAAAAACAAAATAAGGTGACTGCTATTTTAGGAAAATCTCATCTTGAATCATCATCTTTACCATCAGACCATTGAGCCCTCTTAGAAGTTGAATACGTGTGTCAAATAACTGAACGTAGGACTGGAGACCATCAAGAAGAAGGGGTGGTGTAGCGAGCGATTTTGGACGCGGTTCTTAAGCGCTGGTCGCTCTCTACGGTTGAGCTTTGACTACAGGTTGATTCATTTTTTATCCTATTGTAAGCTGAATAAGGAAGGGAAATAGATGTCTCCAATTAACCCTGCTTTGCATACTGAGTTTAAACAGCGGTCTGTTAGGTTACGGATGCTATCAATGTGGGGGGGGGCCTTGTACTGGTTATTTGTATTTTCGCCAATACGGTTCTCTTTCTTTTTATCTAGGCAAAGGGTTTCTGACGGGGAACAAGGATTAAGATGTTAGGACTGATGTTTTTGAATTACTGCTTTTGATTGATGGAGATATGGGATTTGGGTTTTTTGTTGATTGTGCTCGCTAAGATCTTTTCTTTCGATCTTATGCCTACGTATTCCCGTTTACCGAAACAGGGAAATCAGAGCGTTCGTAGTTCCTCCTATTCTATGGGAGGAAATGGGTGTTTTTGGTGTCTTGTTCAAAGCCCAAGGCGTGAAGCGAAAGGTGATTTGTATCTTGTTCAAAGCCCAAGATGTGAAGCTTGAAAGGTTTATTTGTGTCTTGTTCAAAGCCCAAGACGTGAAGCTGAAAGACCTCGGCTTTAGAGAGAATTTGTCATCTCTAAATAGGGGAGAAGGAGAATTACTTTAACTAGGATACGCGGATCTGAGCAATGCCATAATTTCCAAAAAAGGGTTTTAACCTGAAGGAGAAGACTTTAACTCAGTGTAGAGCAATGCCATCTTTCCTTAGGAATTTCTCATGCTAAAAGAGGGACAGTGGTGTGGATATAGATGATCCAGAGGCTTACCGCTTACAGCGATTAGATGAAGGGAAAGGAGTTGTTGATCTTTGTGTACTATGAACGAGGCACAGCTTTGATGCTAAAAGGTTGATTGGATCAACCAGTGGTTTTCTTATACGAAGCCTAAGAGGAGGCTATTTTGTATCCCGTACAAAGCCCGAGAGAGAGGCTAAAAGTTTTTGACTCAACGATGGAATCTTTTGGTATCTCGTATAAAGCCCGAGATGGAGGCTATGGTTTGTTTGACTCAACGAGGGAGTCTTTATGTGTCTCGTACGAAGCCCGAGAGAGAGGCTAAAACGTTGTTTGACTCCGCTGGGGAGAATCATTGTACAAAGCCCAAGAGGAGGCTAAAAGTTGTTTCAGTTAAGTGACAAGTCCAATATACTGATTTTAAAAGAGAAAATCAGTTCTTATATGAGCATCCCTGTACTCATGGGTTAGATCTGAGGATCGAGGTTGTTTCCTTTTCTTTGAGGAAACTGGAAATCCAAAGGGTATTGAGACTGTCCGAGTCTGCGGGTTTCCTTCCTATTTAACGAGGGGGTCACTTGAGAATGTCTTTTGAGACTCAAGGAAGTTAGACTGTCCGTGTCTAGAGTTTTATCTTTTGTACTATGCTTTGAGAAACAGTAGTAGACTCTATGAAAGGACTGTTCTATGAGGATGACTAGGTTCTGTTCCTATACCTCTAGGAGGTCGTCGGGACAATTTGTACGAAGCCCAAGAGGAGGCTGGAAACTTTTAAGAAGCCGACGGGTCCTTGTACGAAGCCCAAGAGGAGGCTATCAATCCCGGAGGAAGAGATCATTATACGAAGCCTAAGAGGAGGCTGTGAATACTTCTAAGAAGCCGTAGTGTCCTTGAATAATGCCCAAGAGGAGGCCGATGCTTTTAAGAAGCCCGTGGGTCTATCATCTCCTTTCCATTAGGAGAGATAACTCTTTTAAAGATAAAAATCACTAGTAAATGTGCGAGGTTTACTATCCAGCGACTTTTAGCTTTTAAAGAGGGTTCCTTAGTTAAGGTCCAAGATTATGACCGTAGTGGGTACCCAAACCGCGAAACATTCAAGGCAAGCTATCCACAAGGAATAGATCAAGTCAGGAAAGTTTGAGAATTTGGAAGAAACTCAAAGATGCCATTCACGGAGAATACATTCATCTTGGGGAGTAGAGCTTCTTGACGATTCCTAAGGAGGACAGCCGAAGAGAAGACTATATCTGGTGCTCCTATTGGGGATCTAGGCGTCTATTTCTACGAATAAATGAAACGGCGTCACCTAGTTCTAGACGTAGTTGCTGGGGAAACTCGAAATATCTATACTATTATTACACAGTAGATATGAGTTTATGAAAGGAGACTTACAGTGAGCAGCCCCACAATACAGTTTATAATATGAAAACAGTAAACGAAAGCGATAACCACTTACTCGGTTGGAGTGCTTCCATGCTGTTTGGTTAGTTGTTCAACAAAGAAAGATTGAAAACAACAGTATATTCAAAATCAAAGGAGAAAGTGTTTTGAAAAAGAAAGATTTGGGGCTTACAGCTCAAGGAGAGGCCCAGGGTTTTATCAGTGAGCGCACTGTTTGACTTTGTACAGCGGGACTTATACAAGTGACTGGGGCCCAAAATGGTTTTCTATACAAAGGGATGGGTCTTACACTCTCTCAAGAGGCCCAAAAAGGTTTAAAGAAAAGAGTGGGGCTTATAACACGAGGGTAGGCCCAAATGATTTTTCGTTTAAAAATGGCGATCGCGCCGAGGTTTTCTTTTAACGCGGAGGGACTTATACAATAAGCGAGGCCCAAGATGTTTGGTTAAAAGGGGATTGGGTCTTACACTCTAATAGAAGCCCAAAGTGTTTTGAATGGGTCTTATAGCTCAAGGAGAGGCCCAGATGATTTTTTATTTTTAAACGGGCGACGATCGCGCCGTTTACTTGTACAGGGGGACTTATACAATGAGTGAGGCCCAAAAAGTTTTTGTGCAAGGGGGGATGGGTCTTACACTCTCTCAAGAGGCCCAAAGAGTTTTAAGAAAAGAAATGGGTCTTACTACTCGAGGGTAGGCCCAATGGTTAATTTTGAAAAGGGCGACGGTCGCGACGAGGTTTTTGACGGTATCGGGGCTTATACAATGAATGAGGCCCAAAAATGATTTGGTCAAAAAAGGATTGGGTCTTACACTCTATTAGAGGCCCAAAGAGTTTTGAAAATGATTTATGAGGGTTGAATTAATCCAAAACCCTAATTTGTTTTCAAAATGTATTTAATTGAATAAAAATTCAATTAAAATTATCAAAAATTGTTTAACACATGGAAAACAAATTGTGATCTTGGATTAATGCTTCAAAAATTAAGTATTGACCTACAAAATAATTAGAAAGCATTAAAAGTTGCAAAATCAATGTAGAAAAAATATTTAAAATGCCAAAAACAATCAAAATATTAATTCTTTACAAAAATATCAATTATATGAAATAAATAATATTTTTGGGATTTTTTGGGAAAATAAAATATTTTAACATTTTTGTGAATTATTAAAAAAAGAATCAACTCAAAATCATTAAAACTCAGAGAGAAATTAATTTTTGAATCAATTAAACAAAATCACAAAATTCAAATATTTGAATATATGAAAAATGGCGCCAAGAACAGCTGAAGAACACGCGCGTGTTCTTGGTTTCTCAGATTTGCATTTTCTATCCAATCTCCATGAATACGTAATCATATCATGCAATCCACATATCATTATGCTCGTCTCAACCTCACGATCATGTCTATGTACTTTAATTTCATTTAAATTAAACATACAACAAGAAATCACGAAGAGACCTCAAGAACCCTAATTTCTGCATGAAGGCTAGGATTTTTGATACACGATTCAAACAATGCAATTAATTGAGGGAAAACATTCCATGCATGATTATGAACATATGGCCAAATTATTGTGCGAGGAAATATGCATAGATTGAGAGATGACCAAGCATGTGTTTACCTCTAGGCCGTGACAGCAAGTTCAAAGTGATTTTTGATTTGGAGGTGTTACAGATGAGTTGTGATGATCTGAACAGCTTCCCTACACCCTATGGATTGTGTTTGGATGGTTGGACTTGATTGAATTTGGCTGGATCATTTTGTGGTACCTCAGCTGCACTTTGGTTAAAACCTTGAGCAACCAGCTGGTGATTTTGTGAAATTGATGTTTCAGAAGTAATCTAAGTGTTTGATCAGCTCATATGTGATGTATGTGAGGTGTGTGAGTGATTGGTTTGATTGGAATTGCTCTCAAACTCAAAACCCGATAGTGACTTGCCTTAGAAGGCAAAATTGGAGTGAAAGAAGAGATTTTGAGGAAAGCATCTGTTAGATGGCTTTGGTGTACTCAAACTGACCACAATTGAGCTCTATTTATAGTAGAGCAAGTTTGTTTTGCAAGGAATAGTGCATGGCAGCTGGTAAGTAGGTTTGGCCAATGTTGGCAAATGAAAATCCAAGTCTCCTCTAGCCATTGACTAGAGGTTAGGGCACAGAGCTTTGGTTCCCTTGGTCTTGGATAAGTCTTGACTTATTTCAGATGAGAATGGCTCTGTCCATGCCACCTTGATGGTTCCATTGAATGCCTCATTCCAAATTTGAAGTCTTGTCCCTATTTTGGCCATTCTAGGTTCAACATGCTATTTCTTGTTCCATGGACTTTGGAGGCTTGGCTCAGTGATTGTCCCCTTTAGATTCAATCATCTGAGATGTCCAAGTGGATAGGAGCAATTGAATTTGGCTGATTTTGGCAAATCGACCAAAGTTGCAAATTCTGCCTTGCCTTGACAGATTTCAGCAAGGCAACTTGGCAATGTTGTATCTCATGGTGTAGGTTGAATTTGGCAATGTTCTTGGCCATTTTGGAAAGCTCTTACATGATACAAAAACTGTTTGAACAAGTTTAGTTTTGATCTCTTTTGATTCCAAGTGAAAAATCCCCCTACATTTGGCAAAAAGTGAGGCAGAATCTGACTTAGTGAAAATTTCACTAAGTGTTGGAAAAAGTGACATTTTCACTTTTCAGCCACTTTGATCACTCCATAACTCAAAACCCTTAATGAATTGGAATGACTTGTAGTTGAAGTTTATGTAGGTGATAATGAGGGCTACAAATCCATCTTTGGATGAGAAAAAATGGCCTTGTGGTTTAGGAGTTATGGTCCTCCAAAGTTGGTACCTTTGCCACTTTATTTTTAACTTAGAAAAATTTCTAAGTTTTATGGTTACCCCTTTTACAAGTTATCTCACTTTTCTTGATTTTTCTTGATGAATGATGATTCAAATCATACATTAACATCATTTTAGGGTTAAAAATCCATTTTGGTGAAAAATCTCAAAAAGTCAAAGTTGACTTTTGTGCACACTTGACTTTTTATCAGATGAATTCCAAACTGTGCAATTCTTCAGGAAATCATGTCCTTAACCTAAATCAAACTTGATGGACATGTTCCATGGGTGTCATAGGGTATATTCAATCATGTATTAGGGTTTGGGAGCATGTCCTGGTCAAAAGTCAAAGTTACAGTTGACTTTTCTCTTAAAACCCTAATTGTGGTGCAGATGAAATTGAGACTTGTTGCTCAAGCTTCTTGGATCAATCCATTGTTCCAAATGGATCAATATGGTATATTAGAGACCCTCAAATCATGTCTTGAGGTCTTGGCTCATGGTTTGTCCCAAAAGTCAACTTAGGGGTGAATTAGGTCAAGAAACCCTAATTCCTGATTTTTTATGAATGCATCCCCTGAGGAAAAATTGACTTGATGCATGGGTTCATGAGGTTTCATGAAGTATATTAGGTCATGTTTTGGATCATTGCCTTATGCCCAGATGAAAATTTCCATCTGGAGGCCCTGGTCGACCAAAACCCTAATTTGGTGACACTGTCGATCTTGAGACTTGATCCACCTAGAAGGGAGAAGCCTTGTGCTTAATCCTTGAAGTGGGAGTCCTTTTTGATCCATTGTGGATGTTTAAGAGATTAGACAAGTTGAAGATCATGTCATTTCTTGATTGATCCTTTGTCTAAGCACTCAGAGAGGGCTTGAAACCCTAATTTTGATTGTATTGGATGCTCACCCATCTTTGGGGAGACTGATGAAGCATGATGGTTCATCCATATTGTGATGATGATTTTCACAATGATGGGAAATCTAAGTGGTCAAAATTTGGGGTATTACAGATGCCCCTATTTAATCTTCTTGGACCCGAAAGTGTGAATGACGAAGGGATTCGGGCATTCGGGGTGCAAGAGGATTAAATATCGGAATACCCGAAATTTTGATGGTGGTTATGAATGGTAGCTTACACATTCATCTTCTTTAGCTAAGCAATGATGCTTAGAAAAGGTAAACTTCCCCTCGATCCTGGTCTCCTACCAAGGAACTGGTCTTAGTTTCTGATATAAACTTCCCCTCGATCCTGGTTTCCTACCAAGGAACTGGTCTTAGTTTCTGATATAAACTTCCCCTCGATCCTGGTTTTCTACTAAGGAACTGGTCTAAGTTTTAGAAATAAACTTCCCCTCGATCCTGGTTTCCTACCAAGGAACTGGTCTTAGTTTCAGAAATAAACTTCCCCTCGATCCTGGTTTCCTACCGAGGAACTGGTCTTAGTTTCTTTTGTCAATAAACTTTATTGACAAGGGACGCTATGTGTAGCGGTTTTCCCTCAAACTTCTCGCCGAATTTTCCTGGGGAGATGCCATTTGAGTGGGAAAAGATTTGATGTCAGACTTGCTGGGGAACCCATTCGTCTGAATTGTAGAGGTACACAAACTTCTCTGTTCTGGAGACGCCATTTGTCGATTCTACTGGGGAAAGCGAGTCTCTTGAGAGACTGTTTTCGTTTGGGGTTACATCATACTTTTCTCGGGATCTTCCCGGAGAAATGCCATATGATGGGATCCAATTTTGAGGTGCCAATGACCTTCTCATCAGTGGTTTTTCGGAGCAAAACTGGCGTGCTGCCGAATCTCTGATCACGAGGCTTTCTCTGTGGATTTTCCTTAATCCGGGAAAGCAAGGATATCATCTTCAATGGCGAAGAGTGATGTTTATTGAAAGTCTTCTCTGGCTTTCAGAGGTTCAAATTATCAAAGTGGCCAATTGCCGACTCTGATCTTAGAGATTCACTGGAAACGAGATTGTTCAGACGCAACACTTCCTGACGAGGAAAGAACTGACAAACTCGATTGAGAAAACTGTTGATCACTAGGGGACAAGACCGGCTAGAGTGATAATGATGCAATATGAAATGTAAATGAAAATCAAAAATGCATGAAGTACGTATGTATATGCTGACAAAACAGACGCGACATACAGACTAATGGATGAACACAATTGGATACTCGGCCATCGCGGGACGAAGAAGTACCGTTGGTTCAAAATAGCAATTCCACCTTTCTTAGGAGAGATAGTCCCGTTGGGAGCTATGTTGATCGGGCTTAGGAGATGAGAACTCGGCCGAGGTGTGTCAGACGAAACAAGGTCTCTGACATTATTGATCCTTCATTCAGGAGTACTGGTCTAGAAGGAGTACTTTGATTCTGCACTTTGAAGTTCGCTTACTTCGGGAGAAGCGATCGATGTTCTTCTAATGTTCAACAGTCAAAAGAAATGCCATCTTTAATTTAAAAGCAGAAAAAGTTTAACAAGTAAATTTATTTTTGTTTTATTTCAAGAATCGCTGATTAAGTTTAAACAACGTCGTTCTGTAAAGCTAAAACAAGTAAAGAATTACAAACAAAAGCACAAGGGCACAAATTTTATTGATAAGATGGAGATCAGCCAAACGCGTGATTCCAAAGAGTATATACAAAGTTAGAAAATGGTAATTTACAGGGAAAAGGGCTACGTTGAAACATAACGACCACTATCCTTCTACCAACTTTGAATTCGGGATATCCTGAGCTTCCGTCGAAGATGACCTTTGACTGGAGATTTCCTCCGATA
This sequence comes from Lathyrus tuberosus, assembly GCA_022829125.1. Classification (NCBI taxonomy): domain Eukaryota; kingdom Viridiplantae; phylum Streptophyta; class Magnoliopsida; order Fabales; family Fabaceae; genus Lathyrus; species Lathyrus tuberosus. The sequence goes on from JALAZF010000112.1 coordinate 10,749,455, forward strand.
GATGATGCAACTGTTGTTGAGGGACTTGCCTCTGTTGAACATAGTTACTTGCCATTATCCCTAACTTTTGCCTGGATTGTACTATGAGATTTCCAATCCATCGGGATGATTCTTTTCATGTCTCTAACTTTTTCCTGGACCGCCCTTTCGGGTTTTCAATCCACCGAGACGTTTTTTTTTTGTTTTAGGCGAAGTATTTCTTGACTACATCAACATTCGTGGGGTAGGCAAATTCCTCTCCGTCCATGGTTGCAAGTCTCAAGGCGCCACCTGAGAAAGCTTTCGTGACCACATAGGAGCCATCATAATTTGGAGTCCACTTGCCCCGAGAATCAGTGAGAAATGATTGTACCTTCTTGAGCACAAGGTCTCCTTTCCTGAAGACACGAGGTCGGACCTTTTTGTCGAACGCCCTCTTCATTCTCTGTTGATACAACTGACCGTGACATAGTGCCGTGATTCGCTTCTCTTCGATTAGGTTCAGTTCGTCGTGTCGACTTTGACACCATTCAGCTTCGGTAAGCTTAGCTTACATCAATACCCGGATTGATGGGATCTCTACTTCTATGGGGAGCACTGCTTCCATGCCATATACTAGAGAGAAAGGGGTTGCCCTTGTTGAAGTATGGACAGATGTGCGATAACCATGAAGAGCAAAGGGTAGCATTTCGTGCCAATCTTTATAGGTTACAACCATCTTTTGAACGATCTTCTTGATGTTCTTGTTAGCCGCTTCTACCGCTCCGTTCATCTTGGGTCGGTAGGGAGATGAGTTATGGTGTTCGATCGTGAACTCTGCACACAACTCTTTCATCATCTTATTGTTCAAGTTAGATCCATTATCAGTAATGATCTCGCTTGGAACACCATAACGGCAGATGATATTGTTTTTGATAAATCGGACCACCACTTGTCGGGTTACATTAGCATATGACGCTGCTTTGACCCACTTGGTGAAATAGTCAATGGCTACCAGGATGAACCGATGTCCGTTTGAAGCCTTGGGCTCAATCATACCAATCATATCGATTCCCCATATGGAAAATGGCCACGGGGATGAAAGAACTTTGAGATGTGATGGCGGTACATGAATTTTGTCGGAGTATATCTGACACTTGTGACACCTCCTCATGTACATGTAGCAGTCGGATTCCATGGTCAACCAATAATACCCGGCCCTGAGAATTTTTCTTGCCATTGTGTGTCCGTTGGCATGAGTGCCAAAGGATCCTTCATGAATTTCTTTCATGAGCATGTCTGCTTCTGGTCTGTCGACGCATCGGAGCAAGACCATGTCAAAATTTCTCTTATAAAGAGTGTCACCGCTCAAGAAGAAGTTTCCAGCCAATCTTCTGAGGGTTTTCCTGTCTTTTCTGAGTGCCCCAGATGGGTACTCTTGTTTCTGAAGGAAGCATTTGATATCGTGATACCAAGGTTTGTCGTCTATGACTGCTTCAATCGCGAAGATGTAAGCGGGCCGTTCAAGGCGCATGATGTCGATCTTAGGTATGTCATTCCATCGACCTACACTAATCATGGAAGAGAGAGTGGCTAATGCATCAGCCATGTGATTCTCATCACGAGGGATGTGATGAAAGTCAACTCTGTTGAAGAAGGGTAACAACCTCCTTGCATAGTCTTTGTAAGGAATCAATCCTGATTGGTATGTGTTCCAATCTCCTTTTATCTGGTTAATAACCAGGGCTGAATTGCCGTATACGTCCAAGTTTTTGATCCTTAAATCAATCGCTTCTTCGAGACCCATGATACATGCTTCGTATTCGGTCTCGTTGTTCGTACATTTGAACGTAAGTCTGGCAGTGAAAGGAATGTGGGAACCCTGAGGGGTAACAATGATTGCCCCAATTCCGTTTCCATAATGATTGACTGCTCCGTTAAAGATAAGTCCCCACTGGGAACCTGGTTCTGGCCCTTCACTGGGTAGCGGTTCATCGCAATCTTTCATCTTTAGATACATGGCATCTTCGTCTGGGAAGTCAAACCCGATTGGTTCTTGATTGTCAATTGGTTGATGAGCCAAATGATCGGCTAAAATACTTCCTTTAACGGCTTTCTGAGCATGGTACTCTATGTCATATTCTGATAGTAACATCTGCCAACGGGCAATCCTTCCCGTGAGAGCAGGTTTTTCGAAAACGTACTTGATTGGATCCATTTCAGAGACCAACCAAGTAGTATGACGAATCATGTACTGGCGAAGACGTTTGGCTGCCCAAGCCAAAGCGCAACAAGTTTTCTCAAGCATTATGTACCGAGTCTCGCAGTCGGTGAATTTCTTGCTTAGATAGTAAATGGCAGACTCTTTCCTTTTAGTTTTGTCTTGTTGGCCAAGTACACATCCCATTGAGTCCTCTAGGACTGTGAGGTAAATGATCAGTGGTCTTCCTTCCACTGGAGGTGATAGAATCGGAGGATTCAACAGATATTCCTTGATACTGTCGAAGGCGGTTTGGCAATCTTCTGTCCAAACGCAATCCTGGTTCTTTTTGAGTAATTTGAAAATCGGCGCACACGTCGCGGTCATTAGGAATATGAATATGGAGATGTAGTTCAAACGTCCCAGGAATCCTCTGACTTGTTTTTCAGTTTTCGGAAAAGGCATTTCTTGAATGGCCTTGACCTTGTCAGGATCAACTTCAATTCCTTTCTGGCTGATGATGAACCCTAGTAATTTCCCCGAACGGACGCCGAAGGTGCACTTGTTAGGATTCAAGCGGAGCTTGAATTTTCTTAGACGTTCGAACAATTTTGACAGATGTTCAACGTGCTCATCCTCTGTTCTTGATTTTGCAATCAAATCATCGACATATACCTCGATTTCTTTGTGTATCATGTCATGAAACAGAGTAGTCATGGCCCTTTGATAGGTTGCCCCGACATTCTTCAAACCAAACGGCATTACCTTGTAACAAAAGGTACCCCATGGGGTAATGAACGAAGTTTTGTCCATGTCTTTCGGCACCATTTTGATCTGGTTATAGCCCGAGAATCCATCCATGAAGGAGAAAACTTTGAACTTTGCTGTGCTATCAACCAGCATGTCAATGTGTGGTAAAGGAAAGTCGTCCTTTGGACTTGCCTTGTTTAGATCTCTGTAATCAACACACATTCTGACCTTTCCATCCTTTTTGGGAACGGGTACGATGTTAGCTAACCATTGAGGATATTTAGATGTAGCGAGGAAACCCGCGTCGATCTGTTTCTGTACCTCCTCCTTGATTTTGATGGCCATGTCCGGGTGAGTGCGTCTCAACCTTTGCTTTACTGGCGGACATTCCGATCTTAACGGTAAATGATGTTCCACGATGCTGGTATCCAACCCTGGCATATCCTGATAGGACCAAGCGAATACATCGGGGAATTCTTTGAGAAGCTTCATCAGATCTTCTCTGGCAGTTGGACTGAGCAGTGCTCCGATCCTGATTTCTTTTCTCTCTTTTTCTGAACCCAAGTTTACCGTTTCCAACGGCTCTTTGTGAGGTTCAATGGACCTTTCCTCTTGTCTGAGTAGTCGAGAGATCTCTTCTGGAATTTTGTCGTCATTTTCTTCTTCAGCCTCGAATACCGGGAACTCAAAGTTGGGAGAAGGCATTGGATCGTATGTTTCAACGGGGTGTAAAACAAGCAATCTGCATGACGTGATGATTCGTGTTTAGAAGAGATAGAGAAAATGCAAAAGTGTGTGCAGTGTATATTTTTTTTACTGCTTGTTTTTATTATTGAATTGTTTTTTAGGATTACCATTTTCTGAAAAAGCAAAAAGAGAAAATAGCAATTAATGCGGAAATTACAGAACGACGTTATTTTATTAATGAACAAGTCGACTCTTGAAACTACAGCCCTATAAAACAAAACTCTGTCGCTTTGGGCGAAGCGAAGAGGGAAAATTTATAGAAAGCGAGCCCTATCAAAACATCCGTTTCACCTGGGCAGGGTGAAAGGTTAAAGATGGCAATTACTTTGACTGATGAACGACCTTCGGAACCTCGACAGCAACCCATTGGCGGCGAACTCCTCAGTGAATCACAAAGTCTGGCACCTTCCTTGATTTGTCTTCAGAAATGACGCTGATTTCTGGTGGAGCGGGATCATTGGAATCTTTCTCCCAGGCAGAATTGTCGTAGGAGAATTCCTCTGTTGCATTTTGCATAGCATTTGTGCTCTCAGTTGTATCTCCCCATCCAATTGGCTGGATGTCTTTGAGCCTGATACGAGAGCTTTCGGGAGCAGTGTACTTGACCATAAAGTCGTATTTTCCACTTGGTTGTCCCAGAGTGTCCCAAACTTCTTTGGAACTAGAGAAGTCATCCCTCTCGATGACGTTGACCTCGGGAAAAGCATAGTTGATGAATTCAAGTCCTGCAAACGTTGCAAACTCATCTTCATGTTGAGTAGTTTCTGAATGACCTGAGTGTTTATCCCATGACATGGTGGGGACACAGGTATTCTGTTCAATGATGGTCAGCTGAGTTTCATTACTCGGCTGACTTTCTTGCCCCAAGTTTCCTGGGTAAGGCTGCCACATTGGCAGACCATCCATCGGGCCATAGTAATAGTGGTCAAAGTTGTCTTTCATCGGAGTGTCTTCCTCTAATGAATTTGGTGGAGCACGACATCCTTCCGGATCACAATCTCCGTAGATCATTTCGACATCTGATCTTGGTATAAATCTCAGACTTTCTGTAGGAAAGTAAAAAGGCATAGGCACCTCTTCCTGAGACATATAGCCGTCCTTGTTAAGGTAGGACTTCCATTCTTCATCTGTGTCAGAGGGATCTTCCTCATTGATAGCATGAACTGTCTGAGACACTGGGTGAAGAAAACCTCCACTGTGGAAGAAGTTTTGAAGGGGATGAAGACTTTCATCGTTGGCAGCTGTCTGGGTACATGTTGCAGAAAAACCAAGACCCTTCTTTATTTTATTGTCAATAGGAATGACAAGTTGTCCCCATCCGGTTGTATCGGTACTCTCGACCGCTTTGATAACATCTTTGTATGAGGAAATCGAGGTTCCTCCTTTGAACTAATTGTCCTTGCTCACCGATAGTGCTTGGAACTGAGTTCCAATAACCTCCTCGGGTTCCACACAAGTAGATGATGATAAGCTACTCACAAGCAAGGCTTGTTCCCCACAAACCGTGACAAGTTGATCGTTCTTGACGAACTTTAGCTTTTGGTGGAGGGTTGAAGTAACCGCTCCAGCTTGATGTATCCAAGGTCTTCCTAATAAACAACTGTATGTTGCCCGGATGTCCATGACCTGGAAAGTGATTTGGAAAGTGTGAGGACCAATAGTTATGGGAAGATCAACTTCGCTGATAACCGTTTTTCTAGATCCGTCGAATGCTTTGACGACGACCTCGCTGACTCTCATCGGAGGGCCTTTGAATGATAATTGCATCAAAGTGGACTTCGGCATAACATTCAGGGCTGACCCTGTGTCTACCAGTACGCTGGCTAAAGCATCGTCCTGGTAGTTAACTGTGATATTGAGCGCCATGTTATGATGACGACCCTCTTCAGGTAATTCCTCATCATTAAATCCCAAATTATTGCAGGAAGTGATGTTAGAGACAATGTTATCAAACTGTCTGATTGTTACATCCTGTTCCATAAAGGCTTGCTCCAAGACTTTCTGTAGAGCCTCCCTGTGGGCTTCTGAACTGAGTAACAGCGATAACACCGAGATCTTTGAAGGAGTCTATAACAGTTGATCAACAATGTTGTATTCACTCCTTTGGATGAGCTTTAGCATCTCATCTTTGTCTTTTGAAAAGTCGGGATTACTAGATTGACCGACTGGCGGATCAGGAATTTCTGCCTGAAGTTCCTTTTCTTTGTTGGATTCTCCAACCCCTCGGTTGAAGATTCGACTGCTCCGTGTTACACGACTGATGTCTGCAATATTCACGACGGAGGGTAATGGAATTTCCTTTCCATTCTCGATTATTGTTGCACCGTATTTGTAAGGGATTGCCTTAGTTGATTCATACGGTAGTGGCCCTGGTAGATAGATGACTATGGGAACCTTCTGATTTTTCTGACCATCATAAGTAACCTTGATCCGTTCCCGGTTGGGAACTCTAGATTCGTCAAGTAGAGGGATGATGGCAAAAACATCCCTGATCCTGTGATGACCAGAGATCGTGACAGCATCCTCAACTTGCTCGGCAAGGTGGTTCGGCGACCAAATAATGGGTCCTAAACCTGGATATGGACGAATTTATTCATGATCGACCTGACCCTGAAGAGCTGCTCTCACAAGGTAACACCCTTGGTTACTTTCCGAACAGACGCTACAACGGTCATAATTGTGTGGTGGCACCTGGCCACGCCCACTTTGAATGCAATGTAACCTCACTAGGTTATCTTCCATTGATCGGACATCCCGACTTTGACGACGAGTAGGATTCCTGTGATTGTTACTAATCTAGTGAGTATCTTCGTCCATATAGATTGGCATCCACCAGTGATTTAACAAGTGCTGAAGTGCCTCCTGGACAAGGGTACAACCTCGATCGTTTTCGCAACCTGCTTTACAGTTTTGATAATCATGTGATATTAAGAATCCGAGTCGGACCTGCTCAGCCTGTAACTCTACCAGGTTGGTATTCATCACGCGAATGTCAAAGATCTGAACCATGTTTATTTGATAGGAGTTCCTATCATGGTAGTCTTGGATCCATCCAAGATCCATCTGACGCTGGAGGGCCTCTTGTATGAAAGAGCATCCCTGTTTGTTTACCGAGCAAATCAGATAGGAACTGTAATCGTGCCGCGGTAGATTATGATACTGGCTTTGCCTTGAGTGCATCGCCACCAAGTTGACATTCATCGCACGGATGTCGTGGTTTTGAATGACGTTGGAATTCGTGTAAACCATGTTAACTCCACGAACTCGGTGCTCTTGGATCCATCCAAGATCCATTTGTTCCTGTAGAGCTGCCTGCACTACAGAACATCCCTGGTTGTCTTTAGAGCAGATATCACACTGGTGATAATTATGAGGTGGCACATGGCCATATCCACTCTGTCTACAATGTATCTTGACCAGATTGGTCCCCAATGAGAGTACATCGTGAATTTGATAGACATTGTTAGTCTCTTTCTCAATCAGATTGACTGCAGCTTTCTCATGTTGAGGCAGCAGGTTCGTAAGAACATTAGGATTCGTATCTTTGAAAGATAAGAGCCCGCTCCTAATAAGCTTTTGCACATCGGATTTGAAATTGAGGCAAGTTTATATGTTATGCCCTGAACCTCCTTGATGATAAGGGCATGTTTGATCCGCTTTAAACCAAAAAGGCGGATTTTCCGGAACTGAAAGGGGAGACTTAGTCTGAATGTGCCCCTTAGCCAGCAGTAACGGAAACAGCTCTACATACGTTACGGGTATAGGATCAAATCCTGGTGGCCGTGTTGTACGGTTGTTGTTATATGGAGGACGAGCCTGCTGAAGAGGCTGTTGTGTCCTTTGTTGGTCAGGTTGGCTCTGCGCAACCTGAGGTTGATACATAGGAACAGGCGCGGGGCCGATAGCAGGAGTAACAGCTGCTACTGGATGATAACGTTGCCTTTGCTTTCCGAGAGAGATATTCCCAATATCTTGCTCTTTTTCTTAGGGAGAGCACTACCGTATTTTTTAGTACCGCTCGTTGATCCAGTGTCTTTTACCAAACGTCCTTCTCGGACGGCTTCCTCAAGACGTACACCCATGCCGACCATTTCGGTGAAATCACTGGGTGCACTGGCAATCATTCGGTCATAATAAAATGACCTCAAGGTCTTTAAGAAGATTTTTGTCATCTCTTTTTCCTCAAGAGGTGGACAAATTTGAGCGGCAATTTCACGCCACCTTTGAGCATACTCCTTAAAGGTTTCCTTGTCCTTTTGTGACATTGATCTGAGTTGATCTCTATCGGGTGCCATGTCCAAATTGTACTTGTATTGTTGGACGAAGGCAGTACCAAGATCTCTGAATGTACTGATCGTAGTACGGTTTAAACCCATGTACCATTTGAGTGCGGCACCGGGTAAACTATCCTGGAAGTAGTGAATCAGCAGGTCCTGATTCTCCGTCTGAGCTGACAACCGCCGAGCGTGCATCACCAGATGGCTCTGAGGGCAAGAGTTACCCTTGTATTTTTCAAAGTCGGGCACTTGGAACTTGTGCGGGACTTTCACATTTGGGACCAAGCAGAGGTCTGTGGCCTCCTATCCAAATAGATCCTGACCGCGAATGGCTTGCAGTTCCTTCTGCATTTCCAGGAACTGTTCCTGGAATTCCTCCATTCTGTCAAACATAGTTTCCTTCTTACCAGAAGGTGTAGTGGAATCTGTCCTTCCGGGACAGTGTGCACCACAGGGGATGGTACCGTGACTACGGCAGTAAGTCTTGGCGCCTCCCGAAGTTTGTAACCTTCAAGAGTCTTGAGTATGCCCCTGGCATCTTCGCTTTCCTGAAGTTTGTAACCTTCAGGCCCAGCGGCTTCTGTTACGATTCCCAGATCTTCAGTGATCGGCGGAACATATCCTTTCGGGATATAGTTAACAGGCATGCCCCAAGGATGATCTTTCGGCATCTGATACCTAGGACCATACTTTTCTATGATGGGCGTTGAGGTGATCTCTGAGATCACAGTTCTTTGTAGCTGAGCTTCTGCCATGGCTTGCATGTCGTTACGATGCTTTCTCATATCCTCTCTCAGAGCGTCGATCACTTCTTTCAACTCTCTGTTTTCTTCCTCAAGATCATCCATCTTTTTCTGACGATTGGCCCGAGTATTATACGAATGAGACAGTTTGACTCTAGAATTGAGACACAAACGTGAGATTCATAGGTAAGGAGAATACGCGATGTGAGAATGATGAATGCAATGATTATATTAATTGTTGTTTTTTGGTTTAATCAAAATAAACTTCGACAATTAGATTGCAAATATCAAACGGTGGGGAAACCCCTTTTTATTGAATTCCAAAGGATTACAGAAATGGAAATACAGTCGATTACAAAGTGCAGAAACAGAAACCTAAACTAATGGGTCTCGAGTCCTCTCTGAAGAGAAATCGGGTGCTGATTCTGGTATCTTCCTTTTCTTTGACCGGGGCTCCTGGGCCGTTGTCGGGTTGTCATCCCTTTGCCAAGTGAAAGGAGTGAGCAAATTCCTTTGGTCATCTTGATTCTCTACAGCATGTTGCTCCAAAAATTCAATCAGAGGAACTTTCTCTCTTAGTAGTTGCTGTATTTGGATGCACTCTATGTCGAGGGTGCGGTACTTGTGCTTCCAAGACCTTCTTTCCTTTTGAACTTTGTTGAGAGTAACCTAAAGCTTTTCAGTTTCCGTCATGAAGTACATGACAGTTTCCCTTGGCGGAAGAATTCCGTAACGAGGATAAGGCATCCTTAGCTTGAGAGCTCTAGTTTGTACCCAATGGAGATAAGGCTCCACCGAGACACAATCCGGTTTTCCCAGAGACTCTCGTCCTTTCTTATGAACCTGTTTCCAAGTTTGCACTATTTCCATCTTTAGTGCTCTGTCATTTTCTCCTTCTTTGAAGAAAAGACCTTCCAGATGAACACCCAGTGGGATGTATCTCATCGGGTATCCAAATTGACGAAGGACTAATATCGGATGATAGTTGATTCCTCCTTTAGTTCCTATGAGGGGTACGCTGGGGAAGTTTCCACAACGGTCAATGATTCTGATTCCCTCATAAATCCTATTACACCAATCTATATCGGAATTGGTGAGAGACATGATCTTCTGCGACCAACGTAAGACACTCTTGCAATCCCAAAAAGCAGCAGACTTGGGCAAGTGAGAGATAAACCACTTGTAGAGCAAAGGTACACAGCATGTGATCTCCCCTCCGCTGTACAAATTTCCCAAGTGTACAGAATGATACGCATCTGCGAGCAAAGTCGGCACAGGGTTTCCAATGAGAAAAACCTTAATAGCGTTGATATCGACGAAGTTATTGATGTTGGGAAACAAAAATAATCCGTAGGTGAGCAAGACAAAGATGCTTTCAAAAGCAGTCTCGTTCCCTATACTAGCGAAGTATAGAGCCTTTTTTGTCAAGAACTGGGCTGGCAAACCTTGGATGCCACCCTTAGTGGTCATGTGAGTCCTGACCTCAGACTCGTCCAAATGAATTGCTATTGCAATAGTCTGATTCTTTGGAATTTCTTCCAGTCCAGAAAATGGAGCTCGATCAGTGATATGTAAATCAGTCAGATGAGAATACTCCTCCAGCGTTGGTGATAGCTGGTAATCCGGGAATGTGAAACAGTGATAAACCGGATCGTAGAACTGAATGAGCGCGTCCATGATCCCCTTAATCACATGGACTCTTAACAGTGGTAGCAAACCACCGTGCTTGGCTCTGAAAGCCTCTGGGTTAACGATCATCCTTGCTAACCTTCTCAAATCCCCTAGTTTTGGAACCTTGAAGGTATACTGGCGAGTTCTCCTTCTACCGAAATCCATTAGCGTAATCCTCTTCTCTGATATTTGCAATCACAGTCTTAGTTTAATTTGAAAAACAGAGAGACTAGAAGAGAAGTTTTTTGAATGTTTTAATGTTTTATTAAATGGATGCATGAATGCAGCATTCAAAAACATAGAAAAAACATGGGGTCAAAGGGTCGTTGTCATGAAGTCAAGGCTCTACCCATCCCCAAAGGTTTATACTAGGGTGATTTTTGTACTTGTACTCATTATCATCAGCTCCTCCCAGGAAAGCAAAAGAACAAGCGGATCGCCAGCGAGTTGTAGAGCAATCTTAGAGTAAGTGCCATTCACCGAGAATAGATCACCAGCCTCAAATGAGGGTAGTATCGCGTAACAACTATTTCTAATAGTTTCCGCACTACAAAAGGGTTTGGCTCCTCAGCTTCTCAGACTTAACAACCGGCCCATTGGCTAGAAGAGTGAATGGGTTGCGTTGGTCAGCCTCCACTGAGGTTGATGGTCGACCCCGTCGCCATCACTTATCTTAAGTGTATACTCAATCTTTCCACATACGGCATCACCCGCATTCCCATTAGCAGAAAAATAAACACGTATAGCAATTAGGAAAAGCAGTATATATATTTGTCTTAATCATCCTAGACTTATAAAGCTATGATTCTAAGTTCCTGACAGAAATGGCTCCCCGGCTGAGGCCCCAATCTGTGGTTTTCACACAAGAGGTAAAAAGGAAGAAAAAGTTTGACAAAGACCGGCCCCACGGTGGGCGCCACTTTTCTATAGCGAGCGATTTTGGACGCGGTTCTTAAGCGCTGGTCGCTCTCTGCGGTTGAGCTTTGACTACAGGTCGATTCATTTTTTATCCTATTGTAAGCTGAATAAGGAAGGGAAATAGATGTCTCCAATTAACCCTGCTTTGCATACTGAGTTTAAACAGCGGTCTGTTAGGTTACGGATGCTATCAATGTGGGGGGGGGGGCCTTGTACTGGTTATTTGTATTTTCGCCAATACGGTTCTCTTTCTTTTTATCTAGGCAAAGGGTTTCTGACGGGGAACAAGGATTAAGATGTTAGGACTGATGTTTTTGAATTACTGCTTTTGATTGATGGAGATATGGGATTTGGGTTTTTTGTTGATTGTGCTCGCTAAGATCTTTTCTTTCGATCTTATGCCTACGTATTCCCGTTTACCGAAACAGGGAAATCAGAGCGTTCGTAGTTCCTCCTATTCTATGGGAGGAAATGGGTGTTTTTGGTGTCTTGTTCAAAGCCCAAGGCGTGAAGCGAAAGTTGATTTGTATCTTGTTCAAAGCCCAAGATGTGAAGCTTGAAAGGTCTATTTGTGTCTTGTTCAAAGCCCAAGACGTGAAGCTGAAAGACCTCGGCTTTAGAGAGAATTTGTCATCTCTAAAGAGGGGAGAAGGAGAATTACTTTAACTGGGATACGCGGATCCGAGCAATGCCATAATTTCCGAAGAAAGGGTTTTAACCTGAAGGAGAAGACTTTAACTCAGTGTAGAGCAATGCCATCTTTCCTTAGGAATTTCTCATGCTAAAAGAGGGACAGTGGCGTGGATATAGATGATCCAGAGGCTTGCCGCTTACAGCGATTAGATGAAGGGAAAGGAGTTGTTGATGTTTGTGTACTGTGAACGAGGCACAGCTTTGATGCTAAAAGGTTGATTGGATCAACCAGTGGTTTTCTTATACGAAGCCTAAGAGGAGGCTATTTTGTATCCCGTACAAAGCCCGAGAGAGAGGCTAAAAGTTTTTGACTCAACGATGGAATCTTTTGGTATCTCGTATAAAGCCCGGGATGGAGGCTATGGTTTGTTTGACTCAACGAGGGAGTCTTTATGTGTCTCGTACGAAGCCCGAGAGAGAGGCTAAAACGTTGTTTGACTCCGCTGGGGAGAATCATTGTACAAAGCCCAAGAGGAGGCTAAAAGTTGTTTCAGTTAAGTGACAGGTCCAATATACTGATTTTAAAAGAGAAAATCAGTTCTTATATGAGCATCCCTGTACTCATGGGTTAGATCTGAGGATCGGGGTTGTTTCCTTTTCTTTGAGGAAACTGGAAATCCAAAGGGTATTGCGACTGTTCGAGTCTGCGGGTTTCCTTCCTATTTAACGAGGGGGTCACTTGAGAATGTCTTTTGAGACTCAAGGAAGTTAGATTGTCCGTGTCTAGAGTTTTATCTTTTGTACTATGCTTTGAGAAACAGTAGTAGACTCTATGAAAGGACTGTTCTATGAGGATGACTAGGTTCTGTTCCTATACCTCTAGGAGGTCGTCGGGACAATTTGTACGAAGCCCAAGAGGAGGCTGGAAACTTTTAAGAAGCCGACGAGTCCTTATACGAAGCCCAAGAGGAGGTTATCATTCCCGGAGGAAGAGATCATTATACGAAGCCTAAGAGGAGGCTGTGAATACTTCTAAGAAGCCGTAGTGTCCTTGAATAATGCCCAAGAGGAGGCCGATGCTTTTAAGAAGCCCGTGGGTCTATCATCTCCTTTCCATTAGGAGAGATAACTCTTTTAAAGATAAAAACCACTGGTAAACGTGCGAGGTTTACTATCCAGCGACTTTTAGCTTTTAAAGAGGGTTCCTTAGTTAAGGTCCAAGATTATGACCGTAGTGGGTACCCAAACCCCAAAACATTCAAGGCAAGCTATCCACAAGGAATAGATCAAGTCAGGAAAGCTCGAGAATTTGGAAGAAACTCAAAGATGCCATTCACAGAGAATACATTCATCTTGGGGAGTAGAGCTTCTTGACGATTCCTAAGGAGGACAGCCGAAGAGAAGACTGTATCTGGTGCTCCTATTAGGGATCTAGGCGTCTATTTCTATGAATAAATGAAACGGCGTCACCTAGTTCTAGACGTAGTTGCCGGGGAAACTCGAAATATCTATACTATTATTACACAGTAGATATGAGTTTATGAAAGGAGACTTACAGTGAGCAGCCCCACAATACAGTTTATAATATGAAAGCAGTAAACGAAAGCGATAACCACTTACTCGGTTGGAGTGCTTCCATGCTGTTTGGTTAGTTGTTCAACAAAGAAAGATTGAAAACAACAGTATATTCAAAATCAAAGGAGAAAGTGCTTTGAAAAAGAAATATTTGGGGCTTACAGCTCAAGGAGAGGCCCAGGGTTTTATCAGTGAGCGCACTGTTTGACTTTGTACAGCTGGACTTATACAAGTGACTGGGGCCCAAAATGGTTTTCCGTACAAAGGGATGGGTCTTACACTCTCTCAAGAGGCCCAAAAAGGTTTAAAGAAAAGAGTGGGGCTTATAACACGAGGGTAGGCCCAAATGATTTTTCGTTTAAAAATGGCGATCGCGCCGAGGTTTTCTTTTAACGCGGAGGGACTTATACAATAAGTGAGGCCCAAGATGTTTGGTTAAAAGGGGATTGGGTCTTACACTCTAATAGAGGCCCAAAGTGTTTTGAATGGGTCTTATAGCTCAAGGAGAGGCCCAGATGATTTTTTATTTTTAAACGGGCGACGATCGTGCCGTTTACTTGTACAGGGGGACTTATACAATGAGTGAGGCCCAAAAAGTTTTTGTACAATGGGGGATGGGTCTTACACTCTCTCAAGAGGCCCAAAGAGTTTTAAGAAAAGAAATGGGTCTTACTACTCGAGGGTAGGCCCAATGGTTAATTTTGAAAAGGGCGACGGTCGCGCCGAGGTTTTTGACGGTATCGGGGCTTATACAATGAATGAGGCCCAAAAATGATTTGGTCAAAAAAGGATTGGGTCTTACACTCTATTAGAGGCCCAAAGAGTTTTGAAAATGATTTATGAGGGTTGAATTAATCCAAAACCCTAATTTGTTTTCAAAATGTATTTAATTGAATAAAAATTCAATTAAAATTATCAAAAATTGTTTAACACATGGAAAACAAATTGTGATCTTGGATTAATGCTTCAAAAATTAAGTATTGACCTACAAAATAATTAGAAAGCATTAAAAGTTGCAAAATCAATGTAGAAAAAATATTTAAAATGCCAAAAACAATCAAAATATTAATTCTTTACAAAAATATCAATTATATGAAATAAATAATATTTTTGGGATTTTTTGGGAAAATAAAATATTTTAACATTTTTGTGAATTATTAAAAAAAGAATCAACTCAAAATCATTAAAACTCAGAGAGAAATTAATTTTTGAATCAATTAAACAAAATCACAAAATTCAAATATTTGAATATATGAAAAATGGCGCTAAGACCAGCTGAAGAACACGCGCGTGTTCTTGGTTTCTCAGATTTGCATTTTCTATCCAATCTCCATGAATACGTAATCATATCATGCAATCCACATATCATTATGCTCGTCTCAACCTCACGATCATGTCTATGTACTTTAATTTCATTTAAATTAAACATACAACAAGAAATCACGAAGAGACCTCAAGAACCCTAATTTCTGCATGAAGGCTAGGATTTTTGATACACGATTCAAACAATGCAATTAATTGAGGGAAAACATTCCATGCATGATTATGAACATATGGCCAAATTATTGTGCGAGGAAATATGCATAGATTGAGAGATGACCAAGCATGTGCTTACCTCTAGGCCGTGACAACAAGTTCAAAGTGATTTTTGATTTGGAGGTGTTACAGATGAGTTGTGATGATCTGAACAGCTTCCCTACACCCTATGGATTGTGTTTGGATGGTTGGACTTGATTGAATTTGGCTGGATCATTTTGTGGTACCTCAGCTGCACTTTGGTTAAAACCTTGAGCAACCAGCTGGTGATTTTGTGAAATTGATGTTTCAGAAGTAATCTAAGTGTTTGATCAGCTCATATGTGATGTATGTGAGGTGTGTGAGTGATTGGTTTGATTGGAATTGCTCTCAAACTCAAAACCCGATAGTGACTTGCCTTAGAAGGCAAAATTGGAGTGAAAGAAGAGATTTTGAGGAAAGCATCTGTTAGATGGCTTTGGTGTACTCAAACTGACCACAATTGAGCTCTATTTATAGTAGAGCAAGTTTGTTTTTCAAGGAATAGTGCATGGCAGCTGGTAAGTAGGTTTGGCCAATGTTGGCAAATGAAAATCCAAGTCTCCTCTAGCCATTGACTAGAGGTTAGGGCACAGAGCTTTGGTTCCCTTGGTCTTGGATAAGTCTTGACTGATTTCAGATGAGAATGGCTCAATCCATGCCACCTTGATGGTTCCATTGAATGCCTCATTCCAAATTTGAAGTCTTGTCCCTATTTTGGCCATTCTAGGTTCAACATGCTATTTCTTGTTCCATGGACTTTGGAGGCTTGGCTCAGTGATTGTCCCCTTTAGATTCAATCCTCTGAGATGTCTAAGTGGATAGGAGCAATTGAATTTGGCTGATTTTAGCAAATCGACCAAAGTTGCAAATTCTGCCTTGCCTTGACAGATTTCAGCAAGGCAACTTGGCAATGTTGTATCTCATGGTGTAGGTTGAATTTGGCAATGTTCTTGGCCATTTTGGAAAGCTCTTACATGATACAACAACTGTTTGAACAAGTTTAGTTTTGATCTCTTTTGATTCCAAGTGAAAATCCCCCTACATTTGGCAAAAAGTGAGGCAGAATCTGACTTAGTGAAAATTTCACTAAGTGTTGGAAAAAGTGACATTTTCACTTTTCAGCCACTTTGATCACTCCATAACTCAAAACCCTTAATGAATTGGAATGACTTGTAGTTGAAGTTTTTGTAGGTGATAATGAGGGCTACAAATCCATCTTTGGATGAGAAAAAATGGCCTTGTGGTTTAGGAGTTATGGTCCTCCAAAGTTGGTACCTTTGCCACTTTATTTTTAACTTAGAAACATTTCTAAGTTTTATGGTTACCCCTTTTACAAGTTATCTCACTTTTCTTGATTTTTCTTGATGAATGATGATTCAAATCATACATTAACATCATTTTAGGGTTAAAAATCCATTTTGGTGAAAAATCTCAAAAAGTCAAAGTTGACTTTTGTGCACAGTTGACTTTTTATCAGATGAATTCCAAACTGTGCAATTCTTCAGGAAATCATGTCCTTGACCTAAATCAAACTTTATGGACATGTTCCATGGGTGTCATAGGGTATATTCAATCATTTATTAGGGTTTGGGAGCATGTCCTGGTCAAAAGTCAAAGTTACAGTTGACTTTTCTCTTAAAACCCTAATTATGGTGCAGATGAAATTGAGACTTGTTGCTCAAGCTTCTTGGATCAATCCATTGTTCCAAATGGATCAATATGGTATATTAGAGACCCTCAAATCATGTCTTGAGGTCTTGGCTCATGGTTTGTCCCAAAAGTTAACTTAGGGGTGAATTAGGTCAAGAAACCCTAATTCCTGATTTTTGATGAATGCATCCCCTGAGGCAAAATTGACTTGATTCATGGGTTCATGAGGTTCCATGAAGTATATTAGGTCATGTTTTGGATCATTGCCTTGTGCCCAGATGAAAATTTCCATCTGGAGGCCCTGGTCGACCAAAACCCTAATTTGGTGACACTGTCGATCTTGAGACTTGATCCACCTAGAAGGGAGCAGCCTTGTGCTTAATCCTTGAAGTGGGAGTCCTTTTTGATCCATTGTGGATGTTTAAGAGATTAGACAAGTTGAAGATCATGCCATTTCTTGATTGATCCTTTGTCTAAGCACTCAGAGAGGGCTTGAAACCCTAATTTTGATTGTATTGGATGCTCACCCATCTTTGGGGAGACTGATGAAGCATGATGGTTCATCCATATTGTGATGATGATTTTCACAATGACGGGAAATCTAAGTGGTCAAAATTTGGGGTATTACAGGTGGGTTAAAATTAAATTTTGAGCTTTGTGTCATACCTCAAAAAATCATCAAAGACATGACCCTCGCGCGAAAGGCGCAGAAGAAATTGCGGTTTGACAGAGTCGCCACCGAACTTTTTTTATCCCAAAAGAGGGAAAGGAAAATATTGAGAAAACCTTTAAGGGAGATAAGAACATGGTCGTCGCAACCACATTCTGGGTTCGGGAGTCGGTTATGTGGGAGGAAGGTACACGCACCCCCTCACGTCCGTTGTACTCAACGGGAACCTCTTAGTTCAAATTGTGATGGGCGTTAACTAAGTTTGTTTGTTTTCTTCTCAACGATATATAGAAAGGTTGAATGAACAACAACCCAAGGGGCGTGCCTCGAGAGGCATTCATTCGAAGACCCAAGGAATGCTAGATTCCAAGAATCTCCTCCTTTCGCTAGTTGATTAAGAAAATGGTTTGAAAAAGGAGATCGAATCGAATGGGTTGCGAAAAACGTGAGGATCGATACTAGTCCCTAAAGGTGCTCCTAGTAATGAAACCTCGAGATGTACGAGTGTGCGTTTGATGGCGAGGCAAAAGGCGCTCGACTTATGATTGGGCTCGACGACGAATTGAGAATTGGTTTGAAAATGGTTTAGGTTTGAAAGGTCGAAAGGTTGAATGAATGACAACCCAAGGGGCGTGCCTCGAGAGCCATTCATTCGAATACCCAAGGAATGCTAGACTCCAAGAATCTCCTTCTTTCGAAGTTTGATTGAAAAAGGGGTGAGAATCGATCCTAGTCCCTAGGATCATTTTCCGATATGGGACATGTAGCGCTAAACCATTGTAGCACGATCTATTACGAAGATCATACCATAGGAGGATGTGCAATTTTATCTTTGTGCTAAAACACGATGGAGAAATGATATTGAGGATCATTCTCCAATTGAATCGTGCCACACGAAAAGAAAAGGTGGATGATCTCGTCTTAATCAAAAACTCAACAAGAAGTTCCATGATATCTAAGACTTTCATTGATAAAAAAAAAAGAAGAAGAAGATGGAAATGAAATGAAAATGAAATGGAAATAAAATCGGTCTCGTCTTAATCAGGATCTTAAATTGATAATCGATAAGTTATGATTTTTGACTTTCATTGACCAAAAGTTGAAAGAAAAATAAAAAGGTGGTCTCATATTTCTCTAGATTTTGAATCGAGATCTTTTGTTATATCATTGGCCATAAAATAAAATCAAAAATGAAAAGGAAATGAAATGAAAGTGAGAAGTAAAATTGAAATGAGATAGAAAAGAAGAAAGGTCTCATCTTTACCAAGATTTTAAATCGATAAATAGACAATCTATGGTTTTAGATTTTCATCGACCGATAAAAAAAATGGCCTCATATTGATCAAGATTTTGAATCGAGATCTTTTGTTATATCATTGGCCCAAAATATTAAAATGAAATCCAAAATAAAATAAAAAAGAATTGGGAAATAAAAATTGGAATAAGATAAAATTAATTGAGCAAATATAAAGATAGTTAGACAAGAGATCCATGGTGAAATATTAGAAATATTACTTAGGAAAAATATAAACTAAAATAATGAAGTATTATTAAATAAGAAAAATCATAAAGAAAGGGGCAAGGTGTGCTGAAAAAAAAGGTGTGGGAACAGACTCAAATGGGCTCACCGGCCCATTATCATCATCAGTCAACCAAAATAAAAGATAAGATAGGCTCATGAAGTCCAAATCTAAAAACACCAGAACAAAAATTTATCGTATAAAAAACAGGACATCTTTACAGCAAATCCAACGACTACAAAAGATCAAAATTGATTCGCTCAGAAAAACAAGTTCATCATCACGTTTAACTACAAGAGTACGAATCAAAACGAAGTAACAACAACAATCTTCTTCTCACGATCTTGCTCCGTCTCGCTCGAATTTAAGGTTTGTTCCGCGTATGGATTTATGTTTCAGCTTTACTCTCTCTTCATCTCACTCTCCTTTCTGATTTGTGCGGTTCTGATTTTATTAGTGTTGGGATTGAAGATTTGGGGGTTGTGTTGAAAGAAAGAGGGGTTGAGATTTGGTTTTGGAATGAGAGAAGAAGGTTTGAGACTGTGTTGTTATGGTGGATTGAAGAATGAAGTTTATGAGTTGTTGTTGTTTTGGAGGTTTGAAATTGAGGGGTAATTGGGAGAAGCAGATTGAATAGGTTGGTGAGAGGTTTTTGCAGAGTTTCAAAGGCTTCTAGAGCTTCTGCGAGAGGAATGAGATGGGGCTGATTTACCGAAGGGAATCGAAGGGTATATGTGGAAGACTGGAAATGAAATTTGTGAGCTGGCGATTTGTAACGGTTTTGTCGTTTGGCATGTCTTGATGCGTTTTGGAGTCTCCCTGAAAATTGTAATGGTTGTGCGTGAAATTTGTTATGCTGACAGTGAGGTTGTGCATATTATGGATAAGGTTTGTGGGATCGATTCATAACCTACCTACTTATAACGAAAATGGAACGAACTCCAATAGCTAGCTTTCACTTACTTCCTTGGAGTCTACTCCTGAGTATCTGCGCGTTACCCACGTGGAGGCAACATTCAAAGAGAAGGGATGAGTAATCATAATCAATTATAATAGACATAAGAAAGAATAAATTGCAACAATAATTTGCAACAAGTCAACATCATCAACATATCATAAACTCAAGGCTCACAGATAATCATATAACATTCACAAGTATCACCACATCATATAACACCAACAAAATTATGCAATGCCACATATAATGCTAATGCAACATCATTGACTCAATGCATGTGGTACCAAATTATGAACATTTGGGTTCATTTCACTCCATGATCCCCACCATAGGATCGATTCCCTCTTGGAACCATAGCATAACAAAATCGCTACCATCACCATAGGTAACGCTTCACTAATTCCCCACTATAGGAATTAGCTACTCACACCCGATCCCTACCATAGGATCGAGGCCACAACATAAATAGAACCGAGGTTCGGACAACATGGATGCATGATTCACAACATGCAACAACAACACATACACATTGGCCCCTCTTATGACCATGTATTCCACCATTAACATAATCATCATAAACACCTCATACATATATTAGGACATGCACATCATTAACAACATTATCACAACAACATCATCAATATCACATCATAACAACATCATCAACATCACATCATATCAACATCATTCCAACAACACTCAAGTTTCATCATTTACAACAGACATCATAGCACAACATACAATTACACACCTTACAACACCATTACATATCATTTAAATTATTTCCAGAAACATGAAACTATTTTTAAATGAAGGTATGTTGTCTCAGCTTTCTACAGCTTCAAACAGCGCGTCAACCGGACACCCAGAACTAAAGTTATGAATTTTTGAAGTTTTTTTTATCTTTCCTCCTAGTGTAATCGATTAACACAAAACTGGTAACCGATTACACCCCCCCCCCCCCCCCCCCCCCCCCAAAAATCAATTTTCATGTTTTTAGAGGTAACCGATTACCATATTTAGTGTAACCGATTACACCTGCCCCGAAAAGCACTTTTTCTACAACGTTTTACACAAAAATCACTTTTGAACCCTCCCAAAACTCAATTTTTCTTATACATTGTTTGGAACACATTTTAACCAAAAAAACACTTTTCTAAAGTCCCAAACCCCAAATCTTTTTCATCAAAATTACACAACCTTGTTCCGACTCTAACTCGTGATCAAATACCACAAACAACATCAACAACATACAACAATCACTTATATGATTCCAACAACAACATAACAACAATTCATCCATTAATCATCAATTGCAACATCGTTTAACAATTCATTATTCATCAAACAATCATTCAATCCAACACATACAATAAAACCTACCTCTACCCTTCCATCATACCAATCATAATTGAAAACCATTACCCACCCTTACCTTAGAATTCTTCTAGAAATTACTTTCTTCAAAGTCTATGGATGGATGCTCTCTTGCTTTCTCCTTGCCCTAGCCTTTTCTCCTTTTTCTCCAAACTTTTCACGTACTAACAGAATAATATCTCACTTCTCTCTATCTTCCCTTTTTATCTAGTACCACTAGACCCTTTATATGGTTTCCCTCGTACGCCCTCACTTATCCTCATACAATTACCTCATTGCCCCTTAAATCTCTACACTTCTAATTATTTTATTTTCCTTATTATTTTAATTGAATAATAGTATAAAACTATTATTAACATCATATTCCCTAAAAACTATCAATTTTCACATATTAGCCAATTAATCTATTCTCCTCTAATATTTCTCTTCACTCTCAACTTAACAACACATAACCCACTATCATACAATAATAAAAAACATCATGAAAAGGCATATTCAACAATTAAAACATCAAAACATCTGCTAGAATAATCGGGGTGTTACAACTCTCCCCCACTTATAGAATTTTTGTCCCAAAAAATTACCCGAGGAAAACAGAGTCAGATATAACTCCCTCATCTGCTCCTCAATCTCCCAAGTCATACTCCCACCATCTGGTCCTCCCCACACTATCTTCACCAAAGCGATACTTTTACCCTACAACTGCTTCACCTCTCGATCCTCTATTCATATGGGTGATGCCTCCACAGTTAGGTTATCTTTCACCTATACATCATCCACTTGGATCACGTTAGACAGATCTGAAATGTATCACCTCAACTGTGACACGTGAAATACATCATGAAGATTAGCAAGTGGCGGTAGCAGAGCAATCCCACAGGCCACCTCTCATATCCTCTGTAAAATCTGATACAAACAAACAAAATGCTACGTGAGCTTTCTGGACCTCAAAGCTCGACCAACACCAGTTACCAGAGTAACCCGCAAAAACACATGATCTCCCTCTTGGAACTCAAGTGTTTTCCTCCTCTTATCATGGTAACTTTTCTGAAGTCTGTGATATGCTTTCATATTCTCTTGGATCATCTTGACCTTTTCAGTCGCCTGCTTCACAATCTCAGGTCCGAGCACAACACTCTCGTCTGACTCATACCAATACAATAGAGTCCTACACCTCTTACCATACAATGCCTCATACGATGTCATTCCAATACTAGCAAGGAAACTATTATTGTAGGTAAACCTAATCAGTGGCAGGTGGCTACCCTAAGTGTAACGCCCCAAATTTTGTAAGAATATTTGTTTAATTTATATAAATATTATATTCGTGAATTTCTTTGAATTTTGGTGGTTTGTGTTGATACCGGTGATTTTGTGGAATTTCAGTTATTTAATTAAATAATAGTATATATTGTGGAATACAATGTATTATTATATATTTTAAATAATATTAGAGGAATTAAGGGTAAGACAGTAATGTTGAGGGGATTAGTGGAGGATAATATGGTAAACGGAGATTAAGGCCCAAACAACTAGGTTTAATAAAAGAGAAATTAGAGGGTTTTGAGATCAAAATTTTTGGCAACCCTAAGGAGATTAGAAAGCTGAGGAAAGGAGGCTGGATGGAGGAATCAACCGTAGGAACCCGGAAAACGAAGAATCGTTGCTGGAATTTCGAGGTATGGGGGTAATCTGGGTTAATGTATTTGATATGGGTTTAAGGTAGAGGTAGCTATGTGTTTTCATTTTCTGATGATTTCGTATGGATCTGTGATGATCTATTATGTGTTTTCGTGATCTGATGTATGCGATTTTTGTAATGAATCTGGTGTAAATTGCTGTATTTTGATGTTGAACGACTGGTGATGCTGTGATGAACTTTTGGTAATCAGATCTGTAGATCGAACCTAATAATAATTAAATTCAGACTTAGTAATTAAGTATAATTGATGTAGATGATGAAGTAAGATGAACAACATAGATCTGGGATGAATCGAAGTTGATTCGAGGCTGTTTTTGGTAGATCGAAGGTGCTTGGAGGAAGAACTTTGAGTTCAGATACGAAATCTGAGTTTTTGAGGAGTCTCTGGTGATACGCGTAGGGGGAAGGCAATACGCGTATGGTGGGCACGACAGAGAGGCATTACGCGTAATGCAGGAGGCAATACGCGTATGGTGGGCACGCTATAGAGGAATTACGCGTAATACAAGGGGCAATACGCGTATGGTGGGCACGCCAGAGGGGCATTACGCATAACGCATGGACATTACGCGTAACGAGATTTGAGGAGGAATTTTTGGAGGAAAACGTCTCTGGTCATATGCATATGGACTGAGGCAATACACGAATGGACTGAGGCAATACGCGTATGGACTGAGGCATTACGCGTAACGCTGAGGGCGTTACGCGTATGGGCAGCGTGAGTGCAGAATTTTCCCGTGTTTGCGATTTTTGTCCCGATTTCGCTTGTGATGCGGTTTCTTTGGGAATATGCTCAAAAATTAATAAAACCAGAATTAAAAATAATATAAAATTAATTAAATGTGTAAAGATGTCACATGAATTTATTTAGAATTTTTCAATGCTTTTTAGTATTTTTAATGAAATGAAATGAAAACTATATGAAAAAGAAATTTAAAAATGAAAGTAAAATAAGAAGGGGGTGTGGATATAGCAAAATGCCAGTTAAAAATGTGTTTGGGCTTTGCAAGGGGTGTGCAGATAGCAAACATCAATCCAATCCACTAAGAGCGCGTGCGTGTGTGAATCAGGTGTATCTCAATTAACATGTGGGTGCAATCATAGCCATAAGATCAATCCATCACCACCATTCAACAAAACAATCAGATTAAACGAAACAGCATGCACGAACACAATAACTACCACGCACGCACACACAGGTGATCGTCTGAGACTAAAAAATAAAGCACGTGCAGGTCACATGTTATTTTAATGCGTTGGCACAATATCAAGCGTTGGATGAAAATGAATCGGACAGACGTGTTTTAAACCTGGCCTAAAACCCTAAACGCCTCCTCACCGGCTGGAGAATGACCTCCGGTCATCTTCTCCGGCCATACGCCACCACCTGCAACTTTCACATTTTCCAGAAATTGCCAAACCGTACACCAAAATGAAGAGGAAGTTGAGGAGATCACGAATCCATATTTAGTTTCCACAAATCATGCTATTACACAGCAAACCGAACCAAAACATCTTGCCCTAGAAAATGATTCTAAGCACCTAGAGTGCCTATCACTAGCCAGAACTCACACTGCTTCTAGTAAGCTTCGAAACACCAAAAAAACAAGCTCAAATCACATGAATTCGTGCAAGAAGAGTTAGAGAAACCTGAAACCTGAAGCTTGAAGATCTTGGAATTGTTGAGAAAACGAGAGATATCAACTTGATCTTGAACTTCTAGAGCTTTAATTTGAGCAAAATAAATGCTGTTTGATCTTGAGAATGAGAAGAAATGATGACTGCAGTAAGGTTGTGCTTGAAGAGGTGAGGTTTTTCTTGCTTGCTCTTGCTCAACAATGAACAAATGATGAAGCTGATTGATGAAGATGCCCCAGTTGGACCTTCATCTTCGTCACTTCAGTTTGCATCTGATCCATGATCTTATTCTGGTTTCTGCGAGTTGCGCACTGGTGGATGTGATTCTCAGCGATAATGCCTGAAACCAAATAAAAGTTAGAGGACCATCAACGAGTTCCTGAAAAGCAAGCAACAAAATGCAAAATGATATCCAATGCAATGCTAATGCCATGTTTGTCATTTCCGAGGTGTTCTACATCCTGATTCCAATCTTAACCACAGAAATCTGAAGATCAGAAATCGTGATGTGGAGAGACGTGTCGTGGCTATGTGCTTGTGTACAGAGAACTGCCACAGGAACCTTTCTGAATAAACTGCTCATTTCAATTAAAAGGAACCAGACATACACATATCGTTCAACAATGAGTTCAAACAACATACATCAAAAATAGTGGATTCATCAACAGGCCTGATGATATCCATCAACAAAATCACATTAAGAAGGAGAGAAAAACTGTCAATCTGATAACTCTAAATCCTTCAACTTTTCGCTTGAATACTTGACTTCCTCGAAGAGTATGCGAGACTGCTGGTGATTTGGTCTTTCGATTAACTCCTTAATCAGAACATCTCTCTTTGTTAGGGCTTCAGTCAGCGAGTCCATATGCATTAGGAGAGCTTCATCATCACAGACTCCTTTGTGCCTCTTCACACCGGCTTGCATCTTGAGTTTCCCCATATCTGCCATAGCCTCTTCAAGCTTCTTCTTGGAAATCTTTATCTCCTCTCTGGCGCTCTCCAATTGCTCTTGACTTTTACCAAGGTTCTCTCGAAATTTCCTCCGTTGCTCATGTGCCTTTTTAAGCTCGTCATCCTTGATCTTCAGTTGTTCCTGCAACTCTATATTTTCGATCCTAACCTCATCCCAGGCTTGCTGAAACTTGGCTAGCATATCCTTGGTCTGAGCTAAAGTCGGTTTGGTCTTCTTATGAGCTTGAGTGGCAGCGTCGGCACCTTTACTAATTTTCTGGAAATGTTGAGCTCTTTCGACGAAATCCTTTTCTCTTACAGCTAAGATTTTTTCGGCGTCCTGGGCTTTGTGCTCCAATTCTTTGTTGGCATGCAAAGCATTTTGAAGAAGACTACTCAGATCTGAATTCTCCACCCGAAGCTCCTTTACTAACTTCTGCAACTTGTCAAACTCCTCGATGGCTACCGTGGTAGGCTGTTCTGGCATTACAGGATATAAAGGGGGTTCCCTTGAAAAAGGCAAGAGTAATTCGTTCACCTTCATTTCAAACCATCCTTCGTACTCAGGATAAGATCTGCAATCCATTTTTCCAAAAACTGTTTTTCCTGTTTTACGCTGGTGACCCCAAGCATTCACAATTTCTCGCAACATTTCCTCATTTTCCGTCCCTGTAAAGAACAAAGAATTCTCAACATCCCGATCTGTGGGAGGAGACCTGGAAGCGTATCCAAACTGTCTAATGGCCAGGATCGGGTTATAGTTGATTCCCCCTTTCCTGCCAATTAGAGGCACATTGGGAAAGTTCCCACAACTGGTGATAATCTCTATTCCCATCAACTTACGATCGAACCAGACAATGTTATCAGCAGTTAATCCCATTATCCGCTTAGACCATTTTAAGGAATCCTTTGTTTCTACAAAAGCACCTGTCTGAGGTAAATGCTTCAAAAACCAATGAGATAAAAGTGGAGTGCAACAATTGACAGATCCTCCTCTTCTTTTTTCATTCTTGAAGTGCACCGAGTAGTAAAAATCTGCTAACAAAGTGGGAACCGGGTTTTTGAGAACAAAAACTCTTATAGCCTGCATATCCACAAAATCTTGTTGATTAGGGGAAAAGAACAATGCCATATATGTACAAAGCCAGGATGGAATTGTAAACTGCCCAATTCTTTGCTTCAGCAGCCTCTTGAGCTTGGTCAGTAAGAAAGGCTAAGTGAAAACCTTTGACCCCATTTTTGATAGCCTCATTTCCTTTTAGCACTGAATCTTTCACCTGTACCGCAGCTGCAATCTCCTCTATGTTAGGATGACTACCAGAAAAGAATGGCACTGCTGATTCGACCGGAATTCCCAAAATAAATGAGAACTCTTCCAAAATAGGCATCAAAATTTAATCAGGAAAGAGAAAGCATCTCAGCGAAGGCTCATAAATCTGTAGCAACGTGTGAAGAGCATCATGTTCATACTGTGTGATTCTGCGGACCATCTCAACCAATTTCCCATATTTCCTCTGAAAGTTGACAAGAACACCTGGGTCAGCCATAGCTATCATCTTATGCAGTAAATCCAAAGTAGGTTCTGGGAACTTGTATGCAACTTTGTTCTTTCTCTTGAGAACTGTCTCTGTCGAGCCCATTGATTGGAATCAGAAGCGTAATAAGCACCTGTAAATGACAAACATGAATGTTATGACATGATAATGCAATGCAAAAGGGCATGGTATCAGCGTGCTCTGTGTCTGTGCTAGACTGTGTGCACGGTGTCTGTACAAATTTGAGAATGATACTGTAGATAGAAACCCACTGACTATAACAAGTTACATCAACTGTCTGTGAAAATACCAGAATATCAGGGTATATAGGAGGCATGGTCACCTGCAAACCTGTAAACACCCGCCCATACTCACATGTGGGTACTAAAACAGCGGTTCCTCAGTTTCGGATTTTATATCTTAAGAAGCAATAGCACATTCAGCCCGTAGGATACAATGCTATCGCCAAACAAAGAGATCGTCCACTGATTCCCCAAAAATAAAGGCCATCCTATGCAAGTTCCAAAGTGGGCCCTCGGGTGCGAATGGGTTTGCCACAGAATGTGGGATGCCACTGTCACCACTAGAGAGGGATGTTTCCACTAAGGTCCTCAATGATCGGTCACCAGAGTCGACAGCTTTCTAGGTTAACACTCCGAAATGCACAAGACGCGCAAATCAGAGCATCTCCCAAGAAAACCTCGTCTGATTGTGAATTTCGTGTAAACCATACGTTCCAAGACGCTACGTAGGCCACACTACCGTTCACTCTAGTCCTATGTATGTACTCAAGCCTGTGTAATGGGCTTATCTCTCAGAATACCCATCCCGCCAAACAGAAAACTAGCACAACACAGTCCAGTATAATAATGATATGTAATGTAAAAATGCGATAAATACAGTAATACAGTAAAGCAATAATACAGTAAACAACAATACAGTAAAAACAGTAAATACAGCACCAAAGTAAACACCCAATGAAAGAAAAACAGACAAGCGCTAGGATTGACTCGCTTAGGGAACCAGAGATTCTGGGTTCGATCCCCAGCAGAGTCGCCAGCTGTCGCTCCCAGGATTTTCATCCAAGTACAAACGCGAAAGTGGCACCGAAACAGAATCGCCAGCAATGTGTATTTATCCCAAGAGAGGGAAAGGAAACACTGCATAAACTTGAGGGAAAGGAAAGAGCACGATCTTGCGACCAAGAGACCTGGGTTCGGGAGTCGGTTACGCGAAGGGAAGGTATTGGCACCCCCACGCGTCTATCGTACCCGATGGGATCCACGCTTGATTGTCTCGATCAAAGGGTGTCGTCGACTGGAGCTCCACTGCTAGAGAACTGGAAAAGAAAGGTAGAAAGGAGGGGGAAAAAAGAAAGGAGAGAGAACAAGAAGCAAATATAGGGAAAATAAAAGAAGTGCTCGAATGGGCCCTACCCCACTGCCTACGTATCTCATCGGGAACATGAGAATCAGAGCGACGTAGTTCCCCTCAGCTAAGGGAAAGTTGTTTGTGTTTTTTAGTGGAAACGTCAACGTTCGCGTCCTAGCAGTTAGGTGTTGCAGCTCGCTGTATGGAGACTTAGGCGTTACCTGTTTGCGGTAGAACGAACATGACGAGTCCTTAAGGAAGGGAATGAAGGAGATGATAAGAGAATTATTTGTTTGTTTTTGTATTTTAGAAAAGAAGTGTTTTGATTATTTTATGTTTTGTAACACATATTGTATTTAAGTCCTTCATGTAGGATCGAATGCCTTGCATATCGACCCAAGACGGGACGTACGCTAAACATTCTAAGAAAATGAGAGAAGACCCCTCACCTCCATATTCCCACATGAAAGGCTCAAATACAATGCATGCTATGCCTTTTATTAAGTGTTTTTTATTTTTGTTTTAAGGTGAGAAGAAGAGAGACTCAAAAGGTTGAGAAAGGTAAAATCTAATGAGGGAGACTAAGACTCAAACCCTAAAGTTATCATACATGGATGTTCCTATGGTTAATGTGGTTTAAGAAACCTAATCCTAAGAGAAAGGACAAGAAGAATGAATTAAACAACTCACTTCTAAAGTAGAAGATGAGTTATAATTCAAAAAGGAGGAGAAAGAAGTTATTCAAGGAAAGCATATAAATGCTTATCATGATCACAAGTAGAATTATTAAAGGAGATAAGAGAAAATAGAAGAAAGAAGTGTATGTGGAAGCATATTCACACACTTACTTACCCTTAGCACCTACATGAAAAGGTTAGTTCAAAAACTATTTACAAGTAGTGAAATAAGGAAAGAATACCAAATAATGATCAAACAAATTAAGAATCAATGAATAAAGATCCTAAGAGTTGAAAATCAATCAAGGTCAGAACCCATGCTCTAAGGATGTTCTCTAAGGTTAAGAGCTCTAACACACACAAACTATGCACAAGCAAAGTCTTAAACATCAAATAAAAGCACCTATGAAAGGAATAGATGAAAGAATGAGTGGAAATGCAAAGTGAACATGCAATAATGCTTCACAAAATATCAAGGTTAGAACCATATACCATTTATAAATGTCTCACAATGCATATGAATCATCATACAAATCATGGATGCAATGATACAAATAAGAGAAATAAGATGAAGAAGAGATAAAAAAGAAAGAAACAATTTCCAATTAGATGCACAAAGTGACATACCAAAAATGCATAACATGTGAAATGATTAATGAATGCATATGGGTAGTGGCATACTATTAATGATATGCAAATGAAATATATGAAATGGCATACAAAAATACACACATAAAACATGTAGAGCTTAAGAAGAGAAGATGCAAGAATATTCATGTAAGGATGACATTTAGAACAATTATGTACAAATGACAAAGAATGAAAACAAATTACCTATAATCATGGTTCAAGATAACCTATAATATCATACCAATGACCTATAATATCATACAAATTAAACACAAGAGGTGGCACAAGTGCCTCAACAAAATCATGTGAGAATGAAGTAGAAGAATGTGCATACATGTAACTTCAAATGTAAGGCATCAAACAAATATCAAAACACATGATAAAATTGTAAAAATAGGTCCTAAGCAATCCAAGTTAGAAGCATAACATGTATAAAAAACTCATAGAAAAACTCAAAAGAAAAGTGCCTCAAAAGGTCTCATGAAAACACATTGAAACACACCACAAAAATGATCAAATAAGAATTCCTAAACACATGATAAAATGACTTTAAAAAACAAAATAAAATTGTATTATATACCTTAATGTGTTATCTAACCAATGAAAAAAGAATGAGTCAAAAATGTTGTATGAGATGGGAGAAATAAAATGCACAAGTTCAAGTGTCAAAGAAAGGTTCAAATGAAAAAGAAATTGAGGAAATATGCTCAAAAATTAATAAAAACAAAATTAAAAATAATAGAAAATTAATTAAATGTGTAAAGATGTCACATAAATTTATTTAGAATTTTTCAAAGATTTTTAGTATTTTTAATGAAATGAAATGAAAACTATATGA